>JAPYXD010000707.1:0-2588804 GCA_030998225.1 Diplolepis rosae
CATATGAACTAGGTATCTTTAATTTCAGTTCTTAGCTTAAGTTCCCTGAGAAAGATATTTTTTCAGCACCTGGACTACTAAATAACATTTTCAAAATGACGGGATCTCTAAAATATGAACAAGGTATCCTTAATTTCCAGTTCTCAGCTTAAGTTCCCTGATGAAGATGTATTTTAGGCACTTGGACTACTAAATATAATTTTTAAAATGACGGGATCCCTATAATATGAACTAGGTATCTTAAGTTTCAGTTCTCAGCTTAAGTTCCCTGAGGAAGATGTTTTTTAAGCACCTGGACTACTAAATATAATTTTCAAAATGACGAAGTCTCTAAAATATAAACTGGGTACCTTAATTTTCAGTTCTCAGCTTAAGTTCCCTGAGGAAGATGTTTTTTAAGCACCTGGACTACTAAATATAATTTTTATAATGACGGGACCTCTATAATATGTACTAGGTATCTTAATTTTCAGTCCTCAGCTTAAGTTCCCCGAGGAAGGTGTTTTTTAAGCACCTGGAAGAAGATATAATTTTCTTAATTACGGGATCCCTACCTGGAAGACGATATAATTTTTATAATGACGGGATCGCTAAAATATGTACTAGGTATCTTAATTTCCAGTTCTCAGCTTAAGTTCCCTGAGGAAGATGTTTTTTAGGCACTTGGTCTACTAGATATAATTTTCAAAATGACGGGATCTCTAAAATATAAACCAGGTATCCTTAATTTTCAGTTCTCAGCTTAAGTTCCCTGAGAAAGATGTTTTTTCAGCACCTGGACTACTAAATAAAATTTTCAAAATGACGGGATCTCTAAAATATGAACAAGGTATCCTTAATTTCCAGTTCTCAGCTTAAGTTCCCTGATGAAGATGTATTTTAGGCACTTGGACTACTAAATATAATTTTTATAATGACGGGACCTCTATAATATGTACTAGGTATCTTAATTTTCAGTCCTCAGCTTAAGTTCCCCGAGGAAGGTGTTTTTTAAGCACCTGGAAGAAGATATAATTTTCTTAATTACGGGATCCCTATAATATGAACTAGGTATCTTAAATTTCAGTTCTCAGCTTAAGTTCCCTGAGGAAGATGTTTTTTAAGCACCTGGACTACTAAATATAATTTTTAAAATGACGGGATCTCTATAATATGAACTAGGTATCTTAAGTTTCAGTTCTCAGCTTAAGTTCCCTGAGGAAGATGGTTTTTAAGCACTTGGTCTACTAGATATAATTTACAAAATGATGGGATCTCTAACATATAAACCAGGTATCCTTAATTTTCAGTTCTGAGCTTAAGTTCCCTGAGGAAGATGTTTTTTCAGCACCTGGACTACTAAATATAATTTTCAAAAAGGTGGGATCACTAAAATATGAACTAGGTATCTTAAATTTCAGTTCTCAGCTTAAGTTCCCTGAGGAAGATGGTTTTTAAGCACCCGGACTACTAGATATAATTTTCAAAATGACGGGATCTCTAAAATATATTCCAGGTATCCTTAATTTCACTTCTCAGCTTAGGTTCCCTGAGGAAAATGTGTTTTAAGCACCTGGACTACTAAATATAATTTTCAAAATGACGGGTTCTGTAAAATATGAACCAGGTATCTGAATTTTCAGTTCTCAGCTTAAGTTCCCAGAGGAAGATGTATTTAAGGCACTTGGACTACTAAATATAATTTTTAAAATGACGGGATCTCTGAAATATGTTCTAGGTATGTTAATTTTCAGTTCTCAGCTTAAGTTCCCTGAGGAAGATGTTTTTTAGGCATTTGGACTACTAGATATAATTTTCCAAAATGGTGGGATCTCTAAAATATAAACGAGGCGTCCTTAATTTTCAGTTCTCAGCTTAAGTTCCCTGAGGAAGATGATTTTTAAGCACCTGGACTACTAAATATAATTTTCAAAATGACGGGATCTCTAAAATATGAAAAAGGTATCCTTAATTTCAGTTCTTAGCTTAAGTTCCCTGAGGAAGATATTTTTTAAGCACCTGGACTACTAAATATAATTTTTATAATGACGGGACCTCTATAATATGAACTAGGTATCTTAATTTTCAGTCCTCAGCTTAAGTTCCCCGAGGAAGATGGTTTTTAAGCACCTGGAAGACGATATAATTTTCAAAGTTACGGGATCCCTATAATATGAACTAGGTATCTTAAATTTCAGTTCTCAGCTTAAGTTCCCTGAGGATGATGTATTTAAGGCACTTGGACTACTAAATATAATTTTTAAAATGACGGGATCTATGAAATATGTTCTAGGTATCTTAATTTTCAGTTCTGAGCTTAAGTTCCCTGAGGAAGATGTGTTTTAAGCACCTGGACTACTAAATATAATTTTCAAAATGACGGGTTCTGTAAAATATGAACAAGGTATCTGAATTTTCAGTTCTCAGCTTAAGTTCCCAGAGGAAGGTGTATTTAAGGCACTTGGACTACTAAATATAATTTTTAAAATGACGGGATCTCTGAAATATGTACTAGGTATCTTAATTTTCAGTTCTCAGCTTATGTTCCCTGAGGAAGATGTTTTTTAAGCACCTGGACTACTAAATATAATATTCAAAATGACGGGGTCTCTAAAATATAATTCAGGTATCCTTAATTTCAGTTCTCAGCTTAAGTTCCCTGAGGAAATTGTTTTTTAAGCACCTGGACTACTATATATACTAGAGATATAATTTTCAAAATCACGGGATCTCTAAAATATAATTCAGGTATCCTTAATTTCAGTTCTCAGCTTATGTTCCCTGAGGAAAATGTTTTTTAAGCACCTGGATTACTAAATATAATTTTCAAAATGACGGGATCTCTAAAATATGAAAAAGGTATCCTTTATTTCAGTTCTTAGCTTAAGTCCCTGAGAAAGATGTTTTTTCAGCACCTGGACTACTAAATATAATTTTCAAAATGACGAGTTCTCTAAAATATGAACTAGGTATCTTAAATTTCAGTTCTCAGCTTAAGTTCCCTGAGGAAGATGGTTTTTAAGCACCTGGACTACCAGATGTAATTTTCAAAATGACGGGATCTCTAAAATATAAACCAGGTATCCTTAATTTTCAGTTCTGAGCTTAAGTTCCCTGAGGAAGATGTTTTTTAAGAACCTGGACTACTAAATATAATATTCAAAATGACGGGATCACTAAAATATGAACTAGGTATCTTTAATTTCAGTTCTCAGCTTAAGTTCCCTGAGGAAATTGTTTTTTAAGCACCTGGACTTCTAAATATAATATTCAAAATGACAGGATCACTAAAATATGCACTAGGTATCTTAAATTTCAGTTCTCAGCTTAAGTTCCCTGAGGAAGATGTTTTTTAGGCACTTGGTCTATTAGATATAATTTTCAAAATGATGGGATCTCTAACATATAAACCAGGTATCCTTAATTTTCAGTTCTGAGCTTAAGTTCCCTGAGGAAGATGTTTTTTAAGAACCTGGACTACTAAATATAATATTCAAAATGACGGGATCACTAAAATATGAACTAGGTATCTTAAATTTCAGTTCTCAGCTTAAGTTCCCTGAGGAAGATGTTTTTTAAGCACCTGGACTACTAAATATAATTTTTAAAATGACGGGATCTCTATAATATGAACTAGGTATCTTAAGTTTCAGTTCTCAGCTTAAGTTCCCTGAGGAAGATGTTTTTTAGGCACTTGGTCTACTAGATATAATTTTCAAAATGACGGGATCTCTAAAATATAAACCAGGTACCTTAATTTTCAGTTCTGAGCTTAAGTTCCCTGAGGAAGATGTTTTTTAAGAACCTGGACTACTAAATATAATATTCAAAATGACGGGATCACTAAAATATGAACTAGGTATCTTAAATTTCAGTTCTCAGCTTAAGTTCCCTCAGGAAGATGTTTTTTAAGCACCTGGACTACTAAATATAATATTCAAAATGACGGGATCACTGAAATATGAACTAGGTATCTTAAATTTCAGTTCTCAGCTTAAGCTCCCTGAGGAAGATGTTTTTTAGGCACTTGGTCTACTAGATATAATTTTCAAAATGATGGGATCTCTAACATATAAACCACGTATCTTTAATTTTCAGTTCTCAGCTTAAGTTCCCTGAGGAAATTGTTTTTTAAGCACCTGGACTTCTAAATATAATATTCAAAATGACAGGATCACTAAAATATGCACTAGGTATCTTAAATTTCAGTTCTATGCTTAAGTTCCCTGAGGAAGATGTTTTTTAAGCACCTAAACTACTAAATATAATTTTTATAATGACGGGACCTCTATAATATGAACTAGGTATCTTAAGTTTCAGTTCTCAGCTTAAGTTCCCTGAGGAAGATGTTTTTTAGGCACTTGGTCTATTAGATATAATTTTCAAAATGATGGGATCTCTAACATATAAACCAGGTATCCTTAATTTTCAGTTCTGAGCTTAAGTTCCCTGAGGAAGAGGTTTTTTAAGAACCTCGACTACTAAATATAATATTCAAAATGACGGGATCACTAAAATATGAACTAGGTATCTTAAATTTCAGTTCTCAGCTTAAGTTCCCTCAGGAAGATGTTTTTTAAGCACCTGGACTACTAAATATAATATTCAAAATGACGGGATCACTGAAATATGAACTAGGTATCTTAAATTTCAGTTCTCAGCTTAAGCTCCCTGAGGAAGATGTTTTTTAGGCACTTGGTCTACTAGATATAATTTTCAAAATGATGGGATCTCTAACATATAAACCAGGAATCCTTAATTTTCCGTTCTGAGCTTAAGTTCCCTGAGGAAGATGTTTTTTAAGAACCTGGACTACTAAATATAATATTCAAAATGACGGGATCACTAAAATATGAACTAGGTATCTTAAATTTCAGTTCTCAGCTTAAGTTCCCTGAGGAAGATGTTTTTTAAGCACCTGGACTACTAAATATAATTTTTAAAATGACAGGATCTCTATAATATGAACTAGGTATCTTAAGTTTCAGTTCTCAGCTTAAGTTCCCTGAGGAAGATGTATTTTAGGCACTTGGACTACTAAATATAATTTTTAAAATGACGGGATCCCTATAATATGAACCAGGTATCTTAAGTTTCAGTTCTCAGCTTAAGTTCCCTGAGGAAGATGGTTTTTAAGCACCTGGACTACTAAATATAATTTTTATAATGACGGGACCTCTATAATATGAACTAGGTATCTTAATTTTCAGTCCTCAGCTTAAGTTCCCCGAGGAAGATGTTTTTTAAGCACCTGGAAGACGATATAATTTTCAAAATGACGAGTTCTCTAAAATATGAACTAGGTATCTTAAATTTCAGTTCTCAGCTTAAGTTCCCTGAGGAAGATGTTTTTGAGGCACCTGGACTACTAAATATAATTTTTAAAATGACGGGATCCCTATAATATGAACTAGGTATCTTAAGTTTCAGTTCTCAGCTTAAGTTCCCTGAGGAAGATGTTTTTTAAGCACATGGACTACGAGATGTCATGTTCAAAATGAAGGGATCGCTAAAATATAAACCAGGTATCCTTAATTTTCAGTTCTGAGCTTAGGTTCCCTGAGGAAGATGATTTTTAAGCACCTGGACTACTAAATATAATTTTCAAAATGACGGGATCTCTAAAATATGAACAAGGTATCTTAATTTTCCGTTCTATGCTTAAGTTCCCTGAGGAAGATGTTTTTTAAGCACCTGGACTACTAAATATAATTTTTATAATGACGGGACCTCTATAATATGAACTAGGTATCATACATATCAGTTCTCAGCTTAAGTTCCTTGAGGAAGATGTATTTTAGGCACTTGGACTACTAGATATAATTTTCAAAATGATGGGATCTCTACAATATAAACCAGGTATCCTTAATTTTCAGTTCTGAGCTTAAGTTCCCTGAGAAAGATGTTTTTTAAGCACCTGGACTACTAAATATAATTTTCAAAATGACGGGATCTCTAAAATATGAACAAGGTATCCTTAATTTCAGTTCTTAGCTTAAGTTCCCTGAGAAAGATATTTTTTCAGCACCTGGACTACTAAATAACATTTTCAAAATGACGGGATCTCTAAAATATGAACAAGGTATCCTTAATTTCCAGTTCTCAGCTTATGTTCCCTGATAAAGATGGTTTTTAAGCACCTGGACTACTAGATATAATTTTCAAAATGACGGGATCTCTAAAATATATTCCAGGTATCCTTAATTTCACTTCTCAGCTTAAGTTCCCTGAGGAAAATGTGTTTTAAGCACTTGGACTACTAAATATAATTTTTTAAATGACGGGATCACTATAATATGAACTAGGTATCTTTATTTTCAGTTCTCAGCTTAAGTTCCCTGAGGAAGATAGTTTTTAAGCACCTGGAATACTAGATGTAATTTTCAAAATGACGGGATCTCTAAAATATAATCCAGGTATCCTTAATTTCCGTTCTCAGCTTAAGTTCCCTAAGGAAGATGTATTTTAGGCACATGGACTACTAAATATAATTTTCAAAATGACGGGATCTCTAAAATATGTACTAGGTATCTTAATTTCCAGTTCTCAGCTTAAGTGCCCTGAGGAAGATTTTTTTAGGCACTTGATCTACTAGATATAATTTTTAAAATGACGGGATCTCTATAATATGAACTCGGTATCTTAAGTTTCAGTTCTCAGCTTAAGTTCCCTGAGGAAGATGGTTTTTAAGCACCTGGACTACCAGATATAAAATACAATAAGAAGTGATCTAAAAAATATAATACAGGTATCCTTAATTTCAGTTCTCTGCTTAAGTTCCCTGAGGAAGATGTTTTTAAGCACCTGGACTACTAAATATAATATTCAAAATGACAGGATTTCTAAAATATGTACTAGGTATCTTAATTTTCAGTTGTTAGCTTAAGTTCCCTGAGGAAGATGTTTTTTAGGCACTTGGTCTACTAGATATAATTTTCAAAATCATGGGATCTCTAAAATATAAACCAGGTACCTTAATTTTCAGTTCTCAGCTTAAGTTCCCTGAGGAAGATGTTTTTTAAGAACCTGGACTACTAAATATAATATTCAAAATGACGGGATCACTAAAATATGAACTAGGTATCTTAAATTTCAGTTCTCAGCTTAAGTTCCCTGAGGAAGATGTTTTTTAAGCACCTGGACTACTAAATATAATATTTAAAATGACAGGATCTCTAAAATATGAACTAGGTATCTTAAGTTTCAGTTCTCAGCTTAAGTTCCCTGAGGAAGATGTTTTTTAGGCACTTGGTCTACTAGATATAATTTTTAAAATGACGGGATCTCTATAATATGAACTAGGTATCTTAATTTTCAGTTCTCAGCTTAAGTTCCCTGAGGAAGATGTTTTTTAAGCACCTGGACTACTAAATATAATTTTTATAATGACGGGACCTCTATAATATGAACTAGTTATCTTAATTTTCACTCCTCAGCTTAAGTTTTCCGAGGAAGATGTTTTTTAAGCACCTGGAAGACGATATAATTTTCAAAATGACGAGTTCTCTAAAATATGAACTAGTTATCTTAAATTTCAGCTTAAGTTCCCTGAGAAAGATGTTATTTCAGCACCTTGACTACTAAATATAATTTTTAAAATGACGGGATCCCTATAATATGAACTAGGTATCTGAAGTTTCAGTTCTCAGCTTAAGGTCCCTGAGGAAGATGTTTTTTAGGCACTTGGACTACTAGATTTAATTGTCAAAATGACGGGATCTCTAAAATATAAACGAGGTGTCCTTAATTTCCATTTCTGAGCTTAAGTTCCCTGATTAAGATGTTATTTAGGCACCTGGACTACTAAATATAATTTTCAAAATGACGGGATCTCTAAAATATGAACAAGGTATCTTTAATTTCAGTTCTCAGCTTAAGTTCCCTCAGGAAGATGTTTTTTAAGCACCTGGACTACTAAATATAATTTTTAAAATGACGGGATCCCTATAATATGATCTAGGTATCTTAATTTTCAGTTCTCAGCTTAAGTTCCCTGAGCAAGATGTTTTTTAGGCACTTGGACTACTAGATATAATTTTCAAAATGATGGGATCTCTACAATATAAACCAGGTATCTTAATTTTCAGTCCTCAGCTTAAGTTCCCTCAGGAAGATGTTTTTTAAGCACCTGGACTACTACATATAATTTTCAAAATGACGGGATCGCTAAAATATGAACAAGGTATCCTTAATTTTAGTTCTTAGCTTAAGTTCCCTGAGAAAGATGTTTTTTCAGCACCTGGACTACTAAATATAATTTTCAAAATGACGGGATCTCTAAAATATGAACAAGGTATCCTTAATTTCCAGTTCTCAGCTTAAGTTCCCTGAGGAAGATGTTTTTTAAGCACCCGGACTACTAGATATAATTTTCAAAATGACGGGATCTCTAAAATATATTCCAGGTATCCTTAATTTCACTTCTCAGCTTAAGTTCCCTGAGGAAAATGTGTTTTAAGCACTTGGACTACTAAATATAATTTTTAAAATGACGGGATCTCTGAAATATGAACTAGGTATCTTAAGTTTCAGTTCTCAGCTTAAGTTCCCTGAGGAAGATGGTTTTTAAGCACCTGGAATACTAGATGTAATTTTCAAAATGACGGGATCACTAAAATATGAACTAGGTATCTTAAATTTCAGTTCTCAGCTTAAGTTCCCTCAGGAAGATGTTTTTTAAGCACCTGGACTTCTAAATATAATATTCAAAATGACAGGATCTCTAAAATATGAACTAGGTATCTTAAGTTTCAGTTCTCAGCTTAAGTTCCCTGAGGAAGATGTTTTTTAAGAACCTGGACTACTAAATATAATATTCAAAATGACGGGATCACTAAAATATGAACTAGGTATCTTAAATTTCAGTTCTCAGCTTAAGTTCCCTGAGGAAGATGTTTTTTAGGCACTTGGTCTACTAGATATAATTTTCAAAATGATGGGATCTCTAAAATATAAACCAGGTATCCTTAATTTTCAGTTCTGAGCTTAAGTTCCCTGAGGAAGATGTTTTTTAAGAACCTGGACTACTAAATATAATATTCAAAATGACGGGATCACTAAAATATGAACTAGGTATCTTAAATTTCAGTTCTCAGCTTAAGTTCCCTCAGGAAGATGTTTTTTAAGCACCTGGACTACTAAATATAATATTCAAAATGACGGGATCACTGAAATATGAACTAGGTATCTTTAATTTCAGTTCTCAGCTTAAGTTCCCTGAGGAAGATGTTTTTTAGGCACTTGGTCTACTAGATATAATTTTCAAAATGACGGGATCTCTAAAATATAAACCAGGTATCCTTAATTTTCAGTTCTGAGCTTAAGTTCCCTGAGGAAGATGTTTTTTAAGAACCTGGACTACTAAATATAATATTCAAAATGACGGGATCACAAAAATATGAACTAGGTTTCTTAATTTTCAGTTCTCAGCTTAAGTTCCCGGAGGAAGATGTTTTTTAAGCACCTGGACTAGTAGATATAATTTTTTAAATGACGGGATCTCTATAATATGAACTAGGTATCTTAAGTTTCAGTTCTCAGCTTAAGTTCCCTGAAGAAGATGTTTTTTAGGCACTTGGTCTACTAGATATAATTTTTAAAATGACGGGATCCCTATAATATGAACTAGGTATCTTAAGTTTCAGTTCTCAGCTTAAGTTCCCTGAGGAAGATGGTTTTTAAGCACCTGGACTACTAAATATAATTTTTATAATGACGGGACCTCCATAATATGAACTAGGTATCTTAATTTTCAGTCCTCAGCTTAAGTTCCCCGAGGAAGATGTTTTTTAAGCACCTGGAAGACGATATAATTTTCAAAATGACGAGTTCTCTAAAATATGAACTAGTTATCTTAAATTTCAGTTTTCAGCTTAAGTTCCCTGAGGAAGATGTTTTTAAGCACCTGGACTACTAAATATAATTTTTAAAATGACGGGATCCCTATAATATGAACTAGGTATCTCAAATTTCAGTTCTCAGCTTAAGTTCCCTGAGGAAGATGTTTTTAGGCACTTGGACTACTAGATATAATTTTCAAAATGATGGGATCTCTAAAATATAAACCAGGTATCCTTAATTTTCAGTTCTGAGCTTAAGTTCACTGAGGAAGATGATTTTTAAGCACCTGGACTACTAAATATAATTTTCAAAATGACGGGATCTCTAAAATATGAACAAGGTATCTTAATTTTCCGTTCTGAGCTTAAGTTCCCGGAGGAAGATGTTTTTTAAGCACCTGGACTACTAAATATAATTTTTATAATGACGGGATCGCTAAAATATGTACTAGGTATCTTAATTTCCAGTTCTCAGCTTAAGTTCCCTGAGGAAGATGTTTTTTAGGCACTTGGACTACTAAATATAATTTTTAAAATGACGGGATCCCTAAAATATAAACCAGGTATCCTTAATTTTCAGTTCTGAGCTTAAGTTCCCTGAGGAAGATGTGTTTTAAGCACCTGGACTACTAAATATAATTTTCAAAATGACGGGATCTCTAAAATATGAACAAGGTATCCTTAATTTTAGTTCTTAGCTTAAGTTCCCTGAGAAAGATGTTTTTTCAGCACCTGGACTACTAAATATAATTTTCAAAATGACGGGATCACTAAAATATGAACTAGGTATCTTAATTTCCAGTTCTCAGCTTAAGTTCCCTGATAAAGATGGTTTTTAAGCACCTGGACTACGAGATATAATTTTCAAAATGACGGGATCTCTAAAATATATTCCAGGTATCCTTAATTTCACTTCTCAGCTTAAGTTCCCTGATGAAGATGTATTTTAGGCACTTGGACTACTAAATATAATTTTTAAAATGACGGGATCCCTATAATATGAACTAGGTATCTTAAGTTTCAGTTCTCAGCTTAAGTTCCCTGAGGAAGATGGTTTTTAAGCACCTGGAATACTAGATGTAATTTTCAAAATGACGGGATCACTAAAATATAATCCATGTATACTTAATTTCCGTTCTCAGCTTAAGTTCCCTAAGGAAGATGTTTTTTAAGCACCTGGACTACTAAATATAATATTAAAAATGACAGGATTTCTAAAATATGTACTAGGTATCTTAATTTTCAGTTGTTAGCTTAAGTTCCCTGAGGAAGATGTTTTTAAGCACCTGGACTACTAAATATAATTTTTATAATGACGGGACCTCTATAATATGAACTAGGTATCTTAAGTTTCAGTTCTCAGCTTAAGTTCCCTGAGGAAGATGTTTTTTAGGCACTTGGTCTATTAGATATAATTTTCAAAATGATGGGATCTCTAACATATAAACCAGGTATCCTTAATTTTCAGTTCTGAGCTTAAGTTCCCTGAGGAAGATGTTTTTTAAGAACCTCGACTACTAAATATAATATTCAAAATGACGGGATCACTAAAATATGAACTAGGTATCTTAAATTTCAGTTCTCAGCTTAAGTTCCCTCAGGAAGATGTTTTTTAAGCACCTGGACTACTAAATATAATATTCAAAATGACGGGATCACTGAAATATGAACTAGGTATCTTAAATTTCAGTTCTCAGCTTAAGCTCCCTGAGGAAGATGTTTTTTAGGCACTTGGTCTACTAGATATAATTTTCAAAATGATGGGATCTCTAACATATAAACCAGGAATCCTTAATTTTCAGTTCTGAGCTTAAGTTCGCTGAGTAAGATGTTTTTTAAGAACCTGGACTACTAAATATAATATTCAAAATGACGGGATCACTAAAATATGAACTAGGTATCTTAAATTTCAGTTCTCAGCTTAAGTTCCCTGAGGAAGATGTTTTTTAAGCACCTGGACTACTAAATATAATTTTTATAATGACGGGATCTCTAAAATATGTACTAGGTATCTTAATTTTCAGTTCTCAGCTTAAGTTCCCTGATGAAGATGTATTTTAGGCACTTGGACTACTAAATATAATTTTTAAAATGACGGGATCCCTATAATATGAACTAGGTATCTTAAATTTCAGTTCTCAGCTTAAGTTCCCTGAGGAAGATGTTTTTTAAGCACCTGGACTACTAAATATAATTTTTATAGTGACGGGACCTCTATAATATGAACTAGGTATCTTAATTTTCAGTCCCCAGCTTAAGTTCCCCGAGGAAGATGTTTTTTAAGCACCTGGAAGACGATATAATTTTCAAAATGACGAGTTCTCTAAAATATGAACAAGGTATCCTTAATTTCATTTCTTATCTTAAGTTCCCTGAGGAAGATGTTTTTAAGCACCTGGACTACTAAATATAATTTTTAAAATGACGGGATCCCTATAATATGAACTAGGTATCTTTAATTTCAGTTCTCAGCTTAAGTTCCCTCAGGAAGATGTTTTTTAAGCACCTGGACTACTAAATATAATTTTCAAAATGACGGGATCTCTAAAATATGAACAAGGTATCCTTAATTTCAGTTCTTAGCTTAAGTTCCCTGAGAAAGATGTTTTTTCAGCACCTGGACTACTAAATATAATTTTCAAAATGACGGGATCACTAAAATATGAACAAGGTATCCTTAATTTCCAGTTCTCAGCTTAAGTTCCCTGAGGAAAATGTTTTTTAAGCACCTGGACTACTAAATATAATTTTTATAATGACGGGACCTCTATAATATGAACTAGTTATCTTAATTTTCACTCCTCAGCTTAAGTTTTCCGAGGAAGATGTTTTTTAAGCACCTGGAAGACGATATAATTTTCAAAATGACGAGTTCTCTAAAATATGAACTAGGTATCTTAAATTTCAGTTTTCAGCTTAAGTTCCCTGAGGAAGATGTTTTTAAGCACCTGGAATACTAAATATAATTTTTAAAATGACGGGAGCCCTATAATATGATCTAGGTATCTTAATTTTCAATTCTCAGCTTAAGTTCCCTGAGGAAGATGTATTTTAGGCACTTGGACTACTAAATATAATTTTTAAAATGACGGGATCCCTAAAATATAAACCAGGTATCCTTAATTTTCAGTTCGGAGCTTAAGTTCCCTCAGGAAGATGTTTTTTAAGCACCTGGACTACTACATATAATTTTCAAAATGACGGGATCGCTAAAATATGAACAAGGTATCCTTAATTTTAGTTCTTAGCTTAAGTTCCCTGAGAAAGATGTTTTTTCAGCACCTGGACTACTAAATATAATTTTCAAAATGACGGGATCTCTAAAATATGAACAAGGTATCCTTAATTTCCAGTTCTCAGCTTAAGTTCCCTGATGAAGATGTATTTAAGGCACTTGGACTACTAGATATAATTTTCAAAATGACGGGATCTCTTAAATATATTCCAGGTATCCTTAATTTCACTTATCAGCTTAAGTTCCCTTAGGAAGATGTATTTTAGGCACATGGACTACTAAATATATAGTTTTTATAATGACGAGATCTCTGAAGTATGTTCTAGGTATCTTAATTTTCAGTTCTAAGCTAAAGTTCCCTGCGTAAGGTGGTTTTTAAGCACCTGGACTACTAGATATAATTTTCAAAATGACGGGATCTCTAAAATATAATCCAGGTATCCTTAATTTCCGTTCTCATCTTAAGTACCCTGAGGGAGATGTAATTTAGGCACCTGGACTACTAAATATAATGTTCAAAATGACGGGATTTCTAAAATATGTACTAGGTATCTTAATTTTCAGTTCTCAGCTTAAGTTCCCTGAGGAAGATGTTTTTTAAGCACCTGGACTACTAGATATAATTTTCAAAATGACGGGATCTCTAAAATATGTACTAGGTATCTTAATTTCCAGTTCTCAGCTTAAGTTCCCTGAGGAAGATGTTTTTTAGGCACTTGGTCTACTAGATATAATTTTCAAAATGACGGGATCTCTAAAATATAAACCAGGTATCCTTAATTTTCAGTTCTGAGCTTAAGTTCCCTGAGGAAGATGTTTTTTAAGAACCTGGACTACTAAATATAATATTCAAAATGACGGGATCACAAAAATATGAACTAGGTTTCTTAATTTTCAGTTCTCAGCTTAAGTTCCCCAAGGAAGGTGTTTTTTAGGCACTTGGACTTCTAGATATAATTTTCAAAATGACGGGATCTCTAAAATATAAACCAGGTATCCTTAATTTTCAGTTCTGAGCTTAAGTTCCCTGAGGAAGATGTTTTTTAAGAACCTGGACTACTAAATATAATATTCAAAATGACGGGATCACTAAAATATGAACTAGGTATCTTAAATTTCAGTTCTCAGCTTAAGTTCCCTGAGGAAGATGTTTTTTAAGCACCTGGACTACTAAATATAATTTTTAAAATGACGGAATCTCTATAATATGAACTAGGTATCTTAAGTTTCAGTTCTCAGCTTAAGTTCCCTGAGGAAGATGTTTTTTAGGCACTTGGTCTACTAGATATAATTTTTAAAATGACGGGATCCCTATAATATGAACTAGGTATCTTAAATTTCAGTTCTCAGCTTAAGTTCCCTGAGGAAGATGTTTTTTAAGCACCTGGACTACTAAATATAATTTTTATAATGACGGGACCTCTATAATATGTACTAGGTATCTTAATTTTCAGTCCTCAGCTTAAGTTCCCCGAGGAAGGTGTTTTTTAAGCACCTGGAAGACGATATAATTTTCAAAATGACGGGATCTCTAAAATATGAACAAGGTATCCTTAATTTCATTTCTTATCTAAAGTTCCCTGAGAAAGATGTTATTTCAGCACCTTGACTACTAAATATAATTTTTAAAATGACGGGATCCCTATAATATGAACTAGGTATCTTAAGTTTCAGTTCTCAGCTTAAGTTCCCTGAGGAAGATGGTTTTTAAGCACCTGGACTACTAGATGTAATTTTCAAAATGACGGGATCTCTAAAATATAAACCAGGTATCCTTAATTTTCAGTTCTCAGCTTAAGTTCCCTCAGGAAGATGTTTTTTAAGCACCTGGACTACTAAATATAATTTTCAAAATGACGGGATCTCTAAAATATGAACAAGGTATCCTTAATTTCAGTTCTTAGCTTAAGTTCCCTGAGAAAGATGTTTTTTCAGCACCTGGACTACTAAATATAATTTTCAAAATGACGGGATCACTAAAATATGAACTAGGTATCTTAAATTTCAGTTCTCAGCTTAAGTTCCCTGAGGAAGATGTTTTTTAAGCACCTGGACTACTAAATATAATTTTTATAATGACGGGACCTCTATAATATGTACTAGGTATCTTAATTTTCAGTCCTCAGCTTAAGTTCCCCGAGGAAGGTGTTTTTTAAGCACCTGGAAGAAGATATAATTTTCAAAATTACGAGTTCTCTAAAATATGAACTGGGTATCTTAAATTTCAGTTTTCAGCTTAAGTTCCCTGAGGAAGATGTTTTTAAGCACCTGGACTACTAAATATAATTTTTAAAATGACGGGAGCCCTATAATATGATCTAGGTATCTTAAATTTCAGTTCTCAGCTTAAGTTCCCTGAGGAAGATGTATTTTAGGCACTTGGACTACTAAATATAATTTTTAAAATGACGGGATCCCTAAAATATAAACCAGGTATCCTTAATTTTCAGTCCTCAGCTTAAGTTCCCTCAGGAAGATGTTTTTTAAGCACCTGGACTACTACATATAATTTTCAAAATGACGGGATCGCTAAAATATGAACAAGGTATCCTTAATTTTAGTTCTTAGCTTAAGTTCCCTGAGAAAGATGTTTTTTCAGCACCTGGACTACTAAATAACATTTTCAAAATGACGGGATCTCTAAAATATGAACAAGGTATCCTTAATTTCCAGTTCTCAGCTTAAGTTCCCTGATGAAGATGGTTTTTAAGCACCTGGACTACTAGATATAATTTTCAAAATGACGGGATCTCTTAAATATATTCCAGGTATCCTTAATTTCACTTATCAGCTTAAGTTCCCTTAGGAAGATGTATTTTAGGCACATGGACTACTAAATATATAGTTTTTATAATGACGGGATCTCTAAAATATGTACTAGGTATCTTAATTTTCAGTTCTCAGCTTAAGTTCCCTGAGGAAGATGGTTTTTAAGCACCTGGACTACTAGATGTAATTTTCAAAATGACGGGATCTCTAAAATATAATCCAGGTATCCTTAATTTCCGTTCTCAGCTTAAGTTCCCTAAGGAAGATGTATTTTAGGCACATGGACTACTAAATATAATTTTCAAAATGACGGGATCTCTAAAATATGTACTAGGTATCTTAATTTTCAGTTCTTAGCTTAAGTTCCGTGAGGCAGATGTTTTTGGAGCACCTGGACTACTAAATATAATATTCAAAATGACGGGATCTCTATAATATGAACTAGGTATCTTAAGTTTCAGTTCTCAGCTTAAGTTCCCTGAGGAAGATGTTTTTTAGGCACTTGGTCTACTAGATATAATTTTCAAAATGATGGGATCTCTAACATATAAACCAGGTATCTTTAATTTTCAGTTCTGAGCTTAAGTTCCCTGAGGAAGATGTTTTTTAAGCACCTGGACTACTAAATATAATATTCAAAATGACGGGATCACTAAAATATGAACTAGGTATCTTTAATTTCAGTTCTCAGCTTAAGTTCCCTCAGGAAGATGTTTTTTAAGCACCTGGACTACTAAATATAATTTTCAAAATGACGGGATCACTAAAATATGAACTAGGTATCTTAAATTTCAGTTCTCAGCTTAAGTTCCCTCAGGAAGATGTTTTTTAAGCACCTGGACTACTAAATATAATTTTCAAAATGACAGGATCTCTAAAATATGAACTAGGTATCCTTAATTTCAGTTCTCAGCTTAAGTTCCCTGAGGAAGATGTGTTTTAAGCACCTGGACTACTAAATATAATTTTCAAAATGACGGGATCTGTAAAATATGAACAAGGTATCTGAATTTTCAGTTCTCAGCTTAAGTTCCCAGAGGAAGATGTATTTAAGGCACATGGACTACTAAATATAATTTTTATAATGACGGGATCGCTAAAATATGTACTAGGTATCTTAATTTTCAGTTCTCAGCTTAAGTTCCCTGAGGAAGATGTTTTTTAAGCACCTGGACTACTAGATATAATTTTCAAAATGACGGGATCTCTAAAATATGTACTAGGTATCTTAATTTTCAGTTCTCAGCTTAAGTTCCCTGAGGAAGATGGTTTTTAAGCACCTGGACTACCAGATATAATTTTCAAAATGGCGGGATCTCTAAAATATACTCCAGGTATCCTTAATTTCAGTGCCCAGCTAAAGTTCCCTGAGGAAGATGTTTTTTAAGCACCTGGACTACTAAATATAATTTTTAAAATGACGGGATCTCTAAAATATGAACTAGGTATCTTAAATTTCAGTTCTCAGCTTAAGTTCCCTGAGGAAGATGTTTTTGAGGCACCTGGACTACTAAATATAATTTTCAAAATTACGGGATTCCTATAATATGAACTAGGTATCTTAAATTTCAGTTCTCAGCTTAGGTTCCCTGAGGAAGATGTTTTTTAAGCACCTGGACTACTAAATATAATTTTCATAATGACTGGATCACTATAATATGAACTAGGTATCTTAAATTTCAGTTCTCAGCTTAAGGTCCCTGAGGAAGATGTTTTTTAAGCACCTGGACTACTAAATATAATTTTTAAAATGACGGGATCCCTATAATATGAACTAGGTATCTTAAATTTCAGTTCTCAGCTTAGGTTCCCTGAGGAAGATGTTTTTTAAGCACCTGGACTACTAAATATAATTTTCAAAATGACAGGATCACTAAAATATAAACTAGGTTTCTTAAATTTCAGTTCTATGCTTAAGTTCCCTGAGGAAGATGTTTTTTAAGCACCTGGACTACTAAATATAATTTTTATAATGACGGGACCTCTATAATATGAACTAGGTATCTTAATTTTCACTCCTCAGCTTAAGTACCCCGAGGAAGATGTTTTTTAAGCACCTGGAAGACGATATAATTTTCAAAATTACGGGATTCCTATAATATGAACTAGGTATCTTAAATTTCAGTTCTCAGCTTAAGTTCCCTGAGGAAGATGTTTTTTAGGCACTTGGTCTACTAGATATAATTTTCAAAATGATGGGATCTCTAACATATAAACCAGGAATCCTTAATTTTCCGTTCTGAGCTTAAGTTCCCGGAGGAAGATGTTTTTTAAGCACCTGGACTACTAAATATAATTTTTATAATGACGGGATAGCTAAAATATGTACTAGGTATCTTAATTTTCAGTTCTCAGCTTAAGTTCCCTGAGAAAGATGTTTTTTAAGCACCTGGACTACTAAATATAATTTTCAAAATGACGGGATCTCTAAAATATGTACTAGGTATCTTAATTTTCCGTTCTGAGCTTAAGTCCCCTGAGGAAGATGTTTTTTAAGCACCTGGACTACTAAATATAATTTTCAAAATGACGGGGTCTCTAAAATATGAACTAGGTGCCTTAATTTTCAGTTCTCAGCTTAAGTTCCCTTAGGAAGATGTATTTTAGGCACTTGGACTACTAAATATAATTTTTAAAATGACGGGATCTCTAAAACATAAACCAGGTATCTTAAATATCTGTTCTCAGCTCAACTTCCCTGAGGAAGGTGTATTTTAAGCACTTAGATCACCTGGTTTACTTCTTACAATGACGAGCTCTTTGAAAAATCATCAAAAATACTTCTTCGCATTCAAAATAATATTTTTACAGAATACTTTAGTAACCTCATAAGAAATATATTCTTCGTGCCATCTGTTTCTTTATTTTTTAAAAACCTGCCTACCTTACCGACTTTCATGCTTTTTTGAAACCATACACCACTCTTGTCTTCCTAAATTGCATGATGACATTAGTACGCTCTGAAATTGCTGAGTTTTGGAGAAAATGTATTTTGGAGAAATTCGATTTTGGAAAATCGATACCCTACCGAAAAAAAATACGTGTCGATTATTTTCGAAGTAAGAAGGCAAAAAAAAATGTTTCGTCGAAAAAGAAATTTTCACTGTAAATCTCCCATGAAATGACCCATATAAATATGATATCAAGTTCTATTTTATCCTCACTTTTTGACAGTTGGAAAATAATTTAGATATATCTAAATTGTTCTTTAACCATTAAAACGTGAGAATGAAATAAAATCGTTTCTTCACATAAATAGCAAAATTATTTTTGTTAAGTATTAGAACCACTTAGACACTTAGACCACTTAGACTCAAAAATATTTTAAGAATGACTCTTTTTGTTGTCAAATGATTCTTTTTATAGTAAACTTCGTTAATAAACTTTTCCGAGAAAAAAAACCCATAAAAAGTAAAATTGGATAACTGTATCAGGAGATATGTACAATTAACCGTAAGCGGTCAGGGTGAATCATCGAAAATGCTGACTTCTGTATCTTGACAACCCGTTATACTGAGTGCACTCCTTTTACACAATTGTCAGAGGTCCACTAACACTAAATCGGCGGAGTGTCAATAAGATAGGCAGGGCTGACAGAACGATTCTTTGCTGTATTTCTTCCACCAATGTAAACAAACGAGAGTGAGTGAAAGGTATTGGCGGAAGAAAGACAGCAAAAAATCGTTCCGCCAGTTCTGACGGGTGCTTTTTTAGGAATTAATTTCTAACTAAATATTTTTGAAACACCATTAATTTTTTTATTACCGTCTATACATTTTTTCCCCAAAAAAATATAAAACTCTTCGGGTTAAGCCGTTTCGCGCATCCCTATGATTTTTACGCATGTTCGGATGGTGTACATGATTTCGCGAAAACCAGTCGTCTGAAACCAAAATAAAAAATATGCTCATTATCTATATTGTATTGGCTTTCGGTTTACGAAGAATTTTATTTTATTTTTTCATTTTTGGTGACGAGAAAAAATTCCTGAATTTTTTACTGCAATTTTAGGGCCCAAATTACATTTTATTATTATTAAAAATTATTGATTAATTAATGTTTGTACTGGTTTTTGCAGAAAAAAAAAATTATTTAAGCTTCTTACCCTTAATCTGCAATTCCCGCCTCATAAAAGGGACCTTTTGTCCCTTATTCTAGAGAGTCGAAAGGTTTTTCTGAACCAATAAACTGAAGCCTTAATTGACACCTAAAAAATCAGAAAAAGGCACATCATTAACATTAGCATTAGCCAGGCCAAGAGAAAATAAAATCCGCAGTCTTGAGCGTCTCAATCGGGGGATCAGACCCAGAATAGTAAAGAAAATAGAAGTTCTTTGATCGTGCCCGTCCGCGGTTCGAAAGATCAGTGTTTCATTATTGTTAGTTGGAAATAAAAAATCGTTAATTGATCTGTGAAAACCGTGAGTTTAAAAGCATGTAGCAATTCTTGCTCGCGAAACTGCCATTCGGCTTTAATCTTCACGTATGGCTATTCCCGGTTTAAAGTCGCTGCGCTACTCTTTCATCATCCGTTCACCCAAAAACCACCCTCACGGCCGCAAGCCCACGGTCGTCGGACCGGTGTACCGTACCAAACGGAAGAGGGCATGCTCTTGCCCTCGGCATAACAATCCAGGTAGCCGCCCCCGACGTGCGATCGAGAGTACAGGCCTCAAAGATAATTTTCATGTTGGCCCACCCCGTTCTTGAAGCGCTTCAGGTACGCATTGAAGTAGCCGTGGCCAGAAAGCGCTTGTGTCAAGTATAAACTGACCTCACCGTGCTTTCTGTACAGCTAGGTAACAAGCTTTGGGATCAGACGGTGTGTCTATCTTCCAGTCTGTTTGTCATGCCGTCTCTCGAGGAGTCTGCGTCTGGCATCCTTTGTGCCGAAGTATGTCTTTTCTGGATAGCATGGTTGTCAAGAGCACTTGCCCAAACCGCAGCTGGTTAAAGCAGCTTCGAATGCACCAAGTTTGCCACCAGTCTTTTTTTTGGTTCCCTGGGATCATCAATGTTGGGCATGGGCCGAGCCAAGTTAGCTCCACACTGGATAGCTCTATTCGTTGAGATCCCAGTGTTCACCGAAGCTAATCCTTCAATCCAACAGTAATCTTAGGTGCTCGATGCTCCTGCTCTACGTGACTTCTTGTTCACCAAGTTCAATCTTCGTATACCCAAAGGATCTTCTGTCCTTCACCAGCAAAGCCTCGGTCTTTTCAGAAGTCATTTCAAGGCTTCTGCTGTCCGACCACAGCTTTGCCCGCCGCAGACTCTGATTGATCCTCAACTCCAAGATTCCGAAGTCATCAGCAGCACACGCGACAATTGCATCATCCGCAAAACCGATGATACTCGTTCCAACAGGTAGTTCCTCGCGTAAGAAATCGTCGCACATGACGTTCCACACGAATGGTCCCACTCGCGACCCCTGAGGGGCACCGATCGTCATCTCTTCTTTCATAGACCATTTGTCGCCCTCATATATCACCCACACTTGTTGCTTAGATATTGTCCATCATCCGCATCAGGTAGTCTGGAATCTTACACATCATCGTCTCAATGCAGTTCTTCCATCTTACGGAATTCAACGCATTGCGTATTTGAGTGCTGATCAACGCGTAGAATCCCTTTCATTTATTAGTTCCTCTTCTTGCTTTCGTGGCGATCTCTACCACTGCCCGGAAGGTCTCCACTGCGGACATACCTTTCCTAAAGCTGAACTAATTCTCTGACAGGTTTTTTTCGTCTTCCATATAACTTTGAAGTCTTTGCAGAATCGTATTGACTTTTAGCCTTCCACCCGTTATCTTTAGTTTCTCGAGTGTAAAAACTGTTTAAAAAGGGAAATCCCATGGGTCCATCTTGACCTACCTGATCAAGTCGTTCCTGCACTGGAGTCGGCTTTTCTTTATGCTGGCAAGCAATTGATTCATGGGGACTTATTATATTTCGTAAACGTAGAAAGTAAACGACTATGTTTAAACAAAAGCATTATCTATGACTAGATAGATGAATACCGAGAACTAAATGCCCCTTAAAAGTCATTAAAAAGATAGGGTATTTTTTTAGGTATCTAAAACTGGCCAAGGCAGTCGGAGAAGTTCTATCCAGTTGGGATTCTTTCCAGAGAAACAAAGTAATTAATCAAACTTGTTTCTCTGGAATGCAAAATTTGTTCCCAAAAAGGCCAAATTAAATTTGACCAATCGATTTTTATGGACCATTGCCATCATCTGAAGTTGGTTTTGAATACAGTCCATTTACCATAGATGCGTTTTCTGAATACACAAGGCAATATAGCAAAAAATGCATAGATAACTATCCAGATTTCTCAGATCCCTTATTTCAGAGAATCATGAATCGTGGTAGACCTTGATAAAAATAATCGAGTTGTATAAACGAAACACACCACGATACTACTGAATTGGCACTCATCGAACTACATCTGAATAAGAAACTAAAACGTGTATGGAAAAATTGGTGGAATTTCCCCCCAAATAATTCCAAGTTTAACCATGAAAAAAATTGGAAATGTCCAGAGAAAACATTTCTAAAAAAGGATCAAAAAGAGCTGTCAAATTCAATTAAGCTTATCGTTTAACAGCCTTAAGAGGAGGAGACCAAATACTTTTCAAGACTTCAAGTAAAACTGATCCCAAGAGGTAAATTCTCAAGATATTTCTCCAAATTTATGAATTCTAAATCCGATAAAGAGAAAGGGATGTTCCTCAATCAGGAATTGAAAAGTTACAAGGAGAGGTCAACTTCTTCAGAAAGAAAAAGCTGACTAAATTATCTCGCGGCAAAATGACATAGTGGCTTAAGATTTGCAATAGTATATTATGCGCCGAGGCGCATAATGAGGGTTATTACGCGACGAGAAACAATGCTCGCAGGAGATTGAAGCCGAGGCGAGATCAGTTCTGCGAGGATTTTAAGCGATTCTCGTAATTATCCAAATTGTGCGCTTTGGCGCATTTACAAGTTTTTCTGCGTTCACTTGAATCCAATCTAGTATACGCAGAATCTTACAATCGAATCTTCGGCAATAGAAAATTACGCAATTGACACAAGACGCAGTCAATACATGAGTAGTTCGGAGGGAACGATTTTTAGGTTAGATTATAATAACGTCCAACATCATTATATTGTATTTATTATTGTACAATGAATGTTACAAATAACGTCGATGTATTGACAATCATTTCGTATTTGAGTGGTTTAATTGTTATCACGTTTGCAGTTCTATATGTCGCAACCTGTCACCGTGTTTTAATAGATGCATGCACAGTTCAATTTTAACATTATGCTCTGCTGTATCGTAATAGGCGCATGCGCAGTCTAATTTTTACATTATGCTCCTCTGTATCGTAATACACAACAATACGCTACTCCCAACTGTCGCATAAAAACGCGTAAATGCGCCGGAGTCACATAATAGTATATTGTGCACAGAAAGCGAAAGCGGGCTTTTGCGCGCCGCGTAAAAAGTTGAGCCCCGAGGCAAAGCCGAGGGGTTTTCAACTTTATACAAGGCACAAATGCCCGTTTTTGATGGAGGTTCACATACTATTTTGTCCGGCAGTGAAGCGAAAGCGAGTTTTCTCGTTTGAAAATATACAAAACGGGTTTGAAGTAACTGATGTTCTGTTGGTTGCTATATGTTATCTGTCACTTTTGTGAGCTAAATTGAGCTAAAAAATTATTATAAAATTGAATTATTGTTATATTTTATAGTTTATAAATTCGGCCATATGTGTCACCACATCGTTCGTTGTATCTCAAACGTTTTCGATCCTCCCCCCTTTACAGGCGTTGAATCGCTTGGTTTCGCTCCGCTGTCGAACAAATACAATTTATATTTTAATTAGTTGAGTTTGAAATTTTTTTTTTCAGCAGTCGACCAGCCATCGAAAGACCTGGGCTCGAATCCCAGCTTAGTCAAAAGCGTCTTTTTTTCCACAGAAACATTTTCAAATTCTTAAAACATAATTTTTGTTACGTACGAATATTTTACTCTACATTATCAGATGTGTGACGTCTGAAGCACACAAGATAAAAGTTTATTTTATAATTCTATAATTGTATTCTGGAAGAGAATATAATTATTGTATCAGTTTTAGGTCTAGAAAATTAATTCCAATAACCCAGGAATACTGTTTTTTAAACTATTCTCAGCCAATATAAAAAAAAATACAGAGTGAAATATAAAAATGGGAAAAACAAGGCGAATTTCGGACAAAGTCGTACTATTCCCATATAAGGGAGCACGCCACTTTGTCCTTAATTCTAGGATCTGGATTGGAAGGTAACAATTTTACAAATGCTAGTACTGGGATGGTTACCAGCACTCAAACATTTGTATAATATAAATCAATACAATATTAAAAGAGATAGAAGGAGAAAGATTTAGAAAGACACAGTGGTTATGAATTGAAACTTACTTTTATTTTAGTTATAAAAATCCTTATTTGTTGAATCCTTTCTTGAAGAGAAAAAAAGTGAAATTGCGGGAAAATATGCGGAAAGTAAAGTGTGCAAAAAAAAACTGGGAAAGAACTGAAGATTTTTCTCTGCAGTTATTTTTTATGTGGAGCACCCCGCTTCCCCCTTTATTTTCCAAATTTCAGGAATGTCTGGGGGTAGCTGTTTTAGCTTTCTATTGGCGTAGATAGGGCAGCCTAGTTACGCCCAGACTTCCTCCAGTGTGAAAATGTGGGGGCGTTTCAAGTTTTCCGAGCCTCGTGAGCCGTATCAAGTCCTCCCCAGGTTCACTCACCTCCTCAAAGATGGCGACATTTGTACAGTTTTGCCATATAAAAAATTATATTTATTAACTTTAAAATAATTAGTTCGGTAACAGATTTACTAATTTTAGTTAGTAAAAACTAATAATTAAAACCTGTTTTAGTCTACGCATGTCTTATTTTTATACATTACTTAACTATGTTTATGTTTATTATCAATAAAGGGTGTAATCATCTATTACTCTAATAATTTTGGATAAATCTTGCTAATTTCTGATTAAAATATGCACGGAAAAAACAGTATGGCTGTTCGACCTATACCGGTATATAGTGTCTCGACCCATGCGGTATAGGTGAGACAACTAACTGGTTTGCCGCGCGACCTATACATTGCTTCGCATGCACGCGACTCTAACCTCGAAATGAGAAAGAAGTGTCATTTTTTTGAGGCGTTTTTTCGAAGCGTTTGTCGATTTGTTTGGAGCATTTTTTTCTTTCTTTGAAAGATCATTTTTGCGTATTGCGTATTGTTTTATCACACACGAAAATTCACAAGAGCGATAACGATGGCATAATATTTTGTTTACGATCGCTATACATGGTATTGTCATATCAACGAACTTGTATAGCTGTCTCACCTATACTCGTATAGTTCTGAGGACCATACCGTAGCATTGGTCTGATAGCAATATTTTTTGGTTCTCAGGACCAAAATATAGTTCTCTTAGCTATACTGTTTTTTAGTGTGTGTTTAAACATATTTGAAATACATATTTAAAATTACATAAGTATATCGATAAATGTAATTTATAATGATTTAAAGTTACTAATTTTACTAACTCATTTGTTATATATGAATACTGTAAATCAATTTTTTATACGGAATATATATATGTATTTCCAATATCAATACTGACATTAATTATTATTTGAACAAAAGTATTTAGATATTTGAATTGCTGTTATATTTTAATCTTTTACAATGTGTTTGTATGTATATATATGTATATGTACGAAAGAGGGATAACTAAGTTCAATAATTTATAATTTAAATCAAAATACAAGTAGGCTTAGAGTGTCGTTTTCCATATGCATAAATTTTTTCCCCTAAATAATGTTGAAAATAATATTAATTTCATGATAAATTCATAACATTTTCATCTTCTTATTAATTTAGAATTTTATTGTCTATTATATATGGCCTATGCTATTTTCTAAGCGGATAAATACATTTCCTTGTTTGTATTTGCTTGGGGGTGGTACCGGCGCAAGCCCTTTTGACCATTAGCCTAGGCTGTTTACGGTATTTCTGGAAATGACCAAATAACTAAGCTATATAGTATTT
Organism: Diplolepis rosae; assembly: GCA_030998225.1. NCBI lineage: Eukaryota > Metazoa > Arthropoda > Insecta > Hymenoptera > Diplolepididae > Diplolepis > Diplolepis rosae. The sequence goes on from JAPYXD010000707.1 coordinate 25,918, forward strand.
GTATTTGTTTGGAGTTTTATGCCTTTATCTGTTAGAAAATGGTAAATAGATATATTTTAAAAGGAATGCGATTGTGGGCGGTATATTTTGGTTAAAATTTCAAAGTATCTATATTGACGCAGTTGCACATTTATTTTAAAAGTTTAGTAATGAAAGGTCCGTTTTTTCTTTTGCACATAGTATAAAATATTTGGAACTAAATAAAAAGGTTGAGATCACAAATTATTATATGCATGCACCGACCCAAAAACGGAATTTGGTGAAAAATAAAATTTTGTGGGTTTGTCAGAAATTTCTTCTATAACACTAATTCTTATTTCATGAGGCCATCAAAACCTATTCTATGACTCATAAATGGTATTTATCCACTATAACACTGTATTAATAATTGCTATTAAATTGCGTTAGATGCATATTGTTTTACTTCAATGAAGTTTACTTACTTCCTCATAACTTTCATGTTCATTTTCGTTAACAACCTTTATCTCTTCATCTACTTTAATCCTTACTGTCTCCGCATTGGCACCAGTCTATTAAAATATATCAAAAATTAAATTATTATACTCTTGAAAGTTAACATTTGTATCATTCGCTAAATTTTATTGAAGAAATCAAGCTTAACCAGCGTATTATATTAGTAAAGATAATTGAAATATGTTGAGATTTGTTGTGCGATGACTTTAAATCTTATGTTCCAAACAGTGGAGGGATGGAAGAATTTTCGCCTTTAGGACAGGATTTCGAGATATCCTAACCTAAAAGGGCAAAAATGGCCTTTTCCTGACATATACACGAGCAGCGAATTTTTTTCCAAAAAAAATGTAAGGTGAAAAGAAGTACTAAACAATGGTTTAAGTAGATTTCAGAAAAAAAATCGTGGCTTGTGTTACATTGCTTCAAATATTGCTTCAAATATGGCTCAAAAGGGCCATTTTTCCACTTTTAGGTTAGGATATTTCGAAATCCTGACGTGTAGGAAAAATTTGGACAATTGATTCGTTTTTAGGAAAGCAAAATCCTCACGGATGTCCTGCTCCGGTCTTTGGTTACAAAAAACGTTCAATTTTGTCCGCTTGCGTGTATTTCAATTATTATCCAAACTTATATCCAAACTTTCAAATTTCAAAAAAGATTAATTGATATAAATTATATTGAAAGATGATTTTTCGGCCGACTAGTTTTCTTTATTAAAGAATGGAAAATTACCATCCTCAGACCAAATAGATGTTAATAAAATTTATTTTGTTTTAAAATTACAACGTTTCGATGACATGTCAATCTCTTCAGGTCAAAAAAACATTTGTTTCAATAGTGAAATCTATAATAATAACAAAGATTATATTAAAATTATTACTATATAAATACAATTTATCAATAATATACCCAAATACCTGATGTTATTATCAACATTTGCACAAACATCACAATTAATTATTCGTAAAATTTTTTCATTTAAATTAAAAAATGTTGTCCTAATTTTAATCACATTTTAGTCAATATTTTAGACAATAGTTTATTCAAAAAAATTTTTTTTGTTCCTTTTAAGTCCAATTTTTTAAAAGCATTATACATTTTTCTTGTATGATTTATATAATTTCGATGAAACTAATACAGGACACTGAGAAGTCAATAGATGGGTGACGGTGTTATGTATGTGGACAAATTTGACAGTGCCGTAGTAATAAGAATATGCGTTATAATTAATAGATTTTAGTTTTGTTGTTTTAGAATATAGAAACAATTATAATTTCATTAATTGAAAAAATTTGTTTAAAAATTTTTCTAAATTTATATAAGATGATCTAAAATAATATCATAAGAAAAATTATAATCTGAGATGCAGGTTCTTACCCTGAACCTGTCAGCTCTTTGGTGAGCCCTACTAATTTTATTAGTCTAAAATATAAAACTGTGAATAAAATGTTTCAGTATTCAAAAAACCAAAATTACATCTAAATTTGCATACGAGATTACACTTTACGATTTCTCTTATATAAAATACAAATATAAAATATTTTGGATAAACTTTTCAATCGTTTTCGTAACTCTGATTATTCAAAGCTCTATTGTTCTACAAAGAAATCATATGACACGCAGGAAACGTTAATTCTAATTATATAGTATATAACATTGTATGCAAAATTGAAGCCGATTCTGAAAAATATTCCTCTGAATACAATGTATAAATAATCATTTTTCAGGAATTTGGGAAAACATATCGTCCTAATTCGTCCTAATTCGTCCTCGGTCTAATGCTGTTCGCATACATTTAAGTTTATTTCTTATAATTTGATACTGAAGCTCAAACCAATTTTATAACATTACAGGTGATGTCAATTACACATTTTCTCAAAGTCACTAAATTTGTTTTTGAGTTTGAGTGAAACAGGAGATTCAATTTACTTAAGGCTCTATCGGCCTTAAGGAACACATTCTCATCATGACACTCGCGCTTCGCGCTCGATTTTCTGTATACATTTCAGTAACTTTTTAATAAACATATCACATAGTTAGGTTAAAAAATAGAATTTTTTCAATAGTTTCTTATAATTAAAACATAAAATATACATTCTGTCGAGAAATGTCTTGATGAGAATTTGTAGACCCCATTTAGGTAAATAATTTTGCATCTAAACGTTTTTTTGTATCTCACATATTTTGTCTAAAAAATGGAATTTTTAAATTTTTTGCGTATTCTTTCAACAAAGAATTATAAAGATTAATCGAGCAGTTGAGTAAACTCTAAAACAGTTGACTAAAAATTAAAAAGAAAAAAGCTGCTAGATTTTCATTTGCATAATTTCAAATCTTCATCTACAGCGGATCATATAATGGAGAATATTTGTGGAAATATTAATAATATTTTAGAATTCATGAAATATTTAAAAAATGCATATAGTGATGACCCATATAAGCTACTTATATCTAATAAAAGATCTTGGTTGTAAATTATCGAAATAGAAATAAGGTTAAGTAAGCAATCAATATATATATGCAAGGGCTCTTAAAATGCCGGGCACATTCCTGCCTCGCAAGATTTGAGAACCACGTGATCTATGATCAACGCGTCGATATTACATATCAAGGTAGTTGATCCACAAAAATTAGACTTCAGGCAAAAATAGATAATTTTGCTTTCAAGAATAGCAATATTATTATTGAAGGGCTATTTTGGAAGAGAAAAGATTAATTTCCATGAAAAAAATTTGGAATACAGAAAAATAATTTTCAAATTAATTAGGTGAGTTTGAAATTATTGTATTCCTTAAATATTTAAAAATAATTTTATTAATAAATTTTATTTTTGCCCCAACTTTTTTTCTTATCGCTTCTTACCAAATTTTAAAAAATTGTGCGATTTTAATAAATTACAAATCACTTTTTCACGAAAATGTTTCCCTACAACTTATCATTTCCAATTTTCGAAAATAAATAAATTATAATCAAATTCAGCAATTTGTTTATAAAAATTTCGTTTTAGAAAATGTTTTTTTAATGGTTTCAGCCATTAAAGAACTTATTTTTAAAAATCAGAAACGGTGAAGTTGTGGGAAATCTTTTCTCTGAAAAAATGATTCATGATTTATTGGAATCGCATAATTTTTTTAAATTTGGTAAGAAGCGATAAGAAACAAAGTTGCGTCAAAAATAAAATTTATTAATAAAATTATTTTTCTGTGTTTCAAATTTTTTTCTTGTAAAATAATCTTTTCTCTTTTAAAATAGCCCTTCAATAATAATATTGCTATTCTTTAAAGTAAAATTATCTATTTATGCCTGAAGTCTAATTTTCTTGGATGAAAACTACCTTAAATGTAACAGTGGGAAAGAAAATACTGTTTTGAAGGCGAATAAGTGAAGCCAATAATTGGTGTAGGAAATACTGCGTAAGTACAATTTATCCTTTTCACATAATTTTGAAAGCTGCGTTGCCCATTATTGAATTTCAGGTTATGTCTGTTTTATTTGAAACAAATATTCATATATATATATATATATATTTTGTTTTCAAAGAAAATTTAATGTCTGCAGCATATTATAAATAATACATTTCCTGCAAGTGTATTGTATCTCTAGTAGAGTGGACCGAACAAACACAACAGTAGTACGCCCTCAAAGTTTTAGTTCGATCGGATATCTTCTGTTCTGTGTAAAAATATGATTATTATGGCGAATATTTATTAAGTGCAGTTTTGAGTAGTGAACAACAATAAAAAATTAGGAATGAAAAAACTAATGTTTGTGCAAGTTACAAGTTTTTTTAAGTCTCGTAAACAGCTGTTTTTTTAATTTTGTTGAAAAAATATTTTAAAAAAAAGTTGATCACATTGAAAATGTTGTCTTTTAAGCAATCTTCAAGTATTTAGATTTGCGAATTAAATTTTCTTTCATGAAAACAACATAAAGGCATGTTTCTTTGGCTTAAGCTGAAGAAATGGCAATACGATGTGATCAATTTTTTTTACGAAAATCCTAAAATCATGTTTTTTCAACATTTTCAAGAAATTGTAATTTGCAAAAAGATTAGTTTTATAATTACATATTTTGTACAGTTATACATTATTCAAAATTAAACCTTAAAAACAATTCACTATAATAATTTGGCCCAGATGAATTTTTTTTTCAAATTTTCTAACATATTGTCACGTCCCGCGACTCTACCGCCACAAGTAACAAGCAGATTAAGAAAGCAATAAAGGGATCAAGACAGCATTACAGCGAGTGTGATTTTATCGACGCAGGTTATAGACAAATCTACAGATCAATAGGATAATCAATATGAAATTACCATGTGTCGTTATAATACCCATACATAATAACAAATCGACTGAGCCAGAGAGAAAGTAAATGAAGCCCTACAGTACCAACGCACTACTGCATGCATTTATCACACACACTACAGTCACAACATTTAACTTGTAATAGCATGTAACTTGTAATAACATGCGACTGGTAATAGCATGTGATTGGTAATAACATGTGACTGGCAATAACATGTTACTCGTCATAGTTGACCTTTCAAAGTTCTATAAAAAGCGAATGTTCCAATAGAAGTCAGTTCAGTTAGTTAGTCAACGTCCGATTTCTACAATGTAATCAACGCGAGTCCAGTCCAGTGCCATCGAATCTATACCGCGAGTGCAATCCAGTCAGTCTAGTCCAGCTTCACTAGATTTCTACCGCTACCAAACTCAAATTCTAACTAGACGCAAAGTTCAACGACTTTGAAAAGTGAAGGGGAATCGCCTTCCAAATTCTCTTTGAAACTGGGATCAAAGAATCATCTAGATCAACCATCTGGACTACGAATTTCCTATATAGCAGCAACTATCTCAAGATTACAACGAAGACTCAAGTTGCCACATTCGCTTCACTGGACTCAATTAATCATCAAACAATTCACAAGTCAGGGTAATTGCGAGGGTACTGCAAATTTCAATCCAATTTCCATTTCCATGGTGCTTACTCGATATAATTTTAATTGTCAATAAATATATTTTATATCATTAACCATTCTCAATCACTGACTATTCCTCATCCCTTAGAGAGGATCCTTCCGACCCTTACATAAAACGAGGAGATCTTCTAAGAAGAGAAATGTTACGTTTCTGACGTAACAATATGAATTTTTATATTTTTGCACAGAATATGAAAATCTAAAAATATTACTGAAGCTACGCTTACCACGATTCACAAATTGCGCGTTGGACATTATTATATACAAAAAATTGGATGTAAGTTTAAATTAATAAAAGCAGCACACTGTAGTTTTAATTTTTCATATTCTTTAGACTATTCCTTTTCCAAAAATTTATTTTCGTAATATTGATTCATTTATCTAATATAATTTATTTAAAAACTTTTATTATGTTGTAAATTTATTTATAAAACGTGAATTAATAATTATTTTTTAACTGTGAATAAAAAATGAATATTACATTTAGTTGACACCTGAAAATCATAATAGTTTTCACTGTAACTTTAATATGAAATAATAAAATGCTCAATGTCCCAACAAAAATTATCATGAAAAATTGTAAAGAAATTTCAATTTTTCTTATATTATAGAAAAATTTGTTACGTTCATTGATATCATTTTAAATGAATTAGATATTGCTTAAGCAAAGTTATATTATTTATATTATTGATGATTGAACTTGACTGATCAAATGAAAGTAGATTTTCATTTATATTTTTACTATGTATGAACATTTTCCAACTAATCGATATACGGAAATAAAATAAAAATAAATTAGTTGATCCCGAAAATATGAATAATTAAAAAAATCTATTTTGCTACTCAGTTATTTGTTTCATTTAATACTAGACAAAATCTTACTTCACATGTAAACTTTTATTTCATTATCTTGGGGCCCTCAAAATTCTTGATCCTTCAGTGCCAGACTTTAGGGCACAGGGATTTTGAGGCCGGCACTCATATTCTCTCACAAGCGGTGATACATGCTCCTTATTAGTATATAACGAGAGTTCGAATTTTACTTGTCAGCGTGAAGCGAGCGATATATTTTATACATTGCGGCGTTATTATTAACTTGTATTAATTAGGTTTATGTGAGCGTATATAGTTAATATACTTAAGACCTTCAAACTTATATCGCCCTTTACCCAAACTGAGTCGACATCCTGGTCGTCTATATGTAAGTATAGAATGTAAACAATCGTTTCGATACTGAATTCTGGGAGAAGTATTTTTTTTATTACCACTGCATCAAAGCCTCCCCGCCCTTAGCTCACGTTTTCCTCAACTGTCGCTCAAAATTTCAGGCGTCGTCGATGATTCATTTATGTGCCGTGGAGTATATCCTGATATGTTTTTATTATTCTATACTCAATTACACTTCATGTTTTGGTCAACTGTAGGATGAAATTTGACTAACAGTTTAATTATTTATTATTCAACTGTTCTTTAAATTCTCCTACTTTCAGTTCATAAAATCGTCAATGTTTACTAAAGATCAAACAATTTTTTTTCACTCAACTGTTAGTGAAAATTTAATCAAAAGCCACTATGTTCCCGTTTTACTCAACTACTTGATTAAAATTTCCCAAATAAATTTTCTCCGTGCATATTATTGTTAAAAATAATTGAAGTTTGGATTTTCAACAGTTTTTTTAAATTAAAAAGAAAAATATACATCTTATGAAAAAATGTAGCAATTCAAATTTGTAGATCTTTATGTAGAAAATAATTTTGTGTAATAACTTTTTTTCATACACTGCCGTCGGAAATTGTGCGCACGGTGCTTGTGATCGCTATTAAAAATCACTGCTGATTTTGAACCACGATATCTCGGTGAAAAAGCGAGATAGTGCATTTTTAAACATACAGTTGAAAAGATTATGAAATTCCACGTCTAGTGATGCTCAATAAATATTTTTTTGACTTTTTGAAAATAATACAGCACGTGAGGAGTTAAAAAAAAAATTCAAGATTTTTTCAAATTCTCTACCTGAACTTCAACTTTTTGCATGACCTAGGAAAAATTTTTCCAACATCTGAAAATTATACGACATAAAGTTTAAAATATTATCTTTAATTTAAGCCAAGAAAACTTGAAAAATATTCATGGATACCCGAGATACGATTAAAAATGTTCAATCGTATCTGAGTTGAATTTTAATCGACGATCACGGATCTCGGCCGGTTTGTTGCTCCCCTCCTTCGTTAAGGCAGGACCGAATAGGCCACACACAAAGGTGGCGCTTAAGTGGAGCTCTCTTATATGTTCTTTGATCCAAGAACGTGTTTCCTTTATTTCCTTTGCTTTCATTCTTAGTTAATATTTACAATGACTATTAAAATTTTTATTAATGTTCTAGCATATAAGAATTTTAAGAAATAAAAAATGTTTACATATCATTGTTCTATTCGTTAATATGGGGATAATATTGGATTTAAATAATTTTTAAAAATCACAAATAACAATAAATATTTTCTGAAATTTAGAATAATTAGAAATAAAAATTACTAATGAACAGAATCAAAAATACATATAAGAGGGCTCCACTTAAGCGCCACAATTGTGCGTGGCCATTTCGGTCCTGCTTCAACGAAGGAGGCAAGCAACAAACCGTCCGAAAATCGTGATCGTCGATTAAAATTCAACTCAGATACGATTGAACATTTTTAATCGTATCTCGGGCACCCATGAATATTTTTCAAGTTTTCTTGGCTTAAATTAAAGATAATATTTTAAACTTTATGTCGTATAATTTTCAGATGTTGGACAAATTTTTCCTAGGTCATGCAAAAAGTTGAATTTGAGGTAGAGAATTTGAGAAAATCTTGAATTTTTTTTTTAACTCCTCACGTGCTGTATTATTTTTAGAAAGTCAGAAAAATATTTGTTGAGCATCACTAGACGTGAAATTTCATAAACTTTCCAACTGTATTTTTAAAAATGCCCTATCTTTTTTTTTCACTGAGATATCGTCGTTCAAAGTCAGCAGTGATTTTCAATAGCGATCACGAGCACCGTGCGCACAATTTCCGACGGTAGTGTATATCCTATAATTTAACTGGAAATTGGAATTTTGATATTGACTTTTTTCAAGTTTTAATAAGCAGTAACATTTTTAATTTTGGTTTAATCGAAAAATTTTAGGAAGATAATTTGTAGAGATTTATGAGCACTATCAAAAACCAGTATTGGAATATTTGATTTATTCAAAAACACAAAAAATGGTCTAGTTTCCTCAATTTAGTTTGGATGTGGCTGGTTAACGAACTTGTCCTTACTTTTTCGGTTCTGGTTTTTTCTGACTCAGGGGGTCTCAAAACGTAAAGATTTGATGAAAATTTCGAAAGTAATTTTTTACATGAAACTAATACCTTCTCAGTCATGATGAGAATGTAAAAAACGTGCCTGCATTCTACCTCCTCGGTGGTGTGGAAAGGAGTTTAATAGAAATTCATATTAATTAAGGCTATCACTAGTTTTTCCTATCAGCACCCGATTACTGACAGGGAAAAACAGCTAGGGCCCTACCACAATCCAATTAAAATCTCTGTTGCCTAAAAATTGTAGATGATGATGTAGTATACAATTACAAAGGATTATTTATGAAAATTAGCTTAGAATTGCTAATACGAATTCTACACTGTTAGAATTTTCTACCGCAATTTCCCAGAACATGTGAGTGGAGTTTTATTCAGCTACAGCCTCCCAAAATTTAGACAGAATTTCAGGAAACTGTTACTTTTTATTAAATTTATGAAAACAAATTTTTTTATTAAACTTCAGTTTCAAAGTGTTGAATATTCTGTATATGTTTCCCTGGAAATACTGATACTTGTAATAGGAATAATTTTACGTTTTGGTAACTGAAGTCCAATGCACTTACATGCACCTGAAAATTCATCCATATGCAACTGAAACTCAGTTACATTTACGCAATTTTATGATAATATTATAAAAGTTCTGTTAAAGTTTGGTAGTTTTTAAGATACATTTTGTGTAAATTCAGTTGAGCTCGATAATATTAAGAAAACTTTTTTTATACATATTTGTATATATAAAAATTCAGTACATTTTTTCCAATTTCAAGTTCTCATTTTACGTTTTAGTTTCTTATATGCATAGACTTTTGAATGAAAAAAAGAAATGCTTTACACAAAGGCAAAATTTTCTAATTGATGCAGTTGATCAAATTTTGAACTCCGAAACATGTTTTAATTAATATCTTGATTTAAATCTTCAAATTTTTATTGACTTTAAATTTTACCGATTTTTTCCAAGAATTACACATAATCTCAAAAATGTTTTTATTGGGCGAATGTTTTTACAAATATTAATAAAATTCCATAGTCAATAAATATTGAAAATTTCAAGTCAAGGTATTGATTGGAAATTCAGTAGCTTTGTTAGTTAACTATTTTAATCAGAAAATTCTTCATGTTCGTAGATTTAAAAATTTTTTTTGAATGTATAATTTGATATAATTTATGTATTACTTAAGTATTTTGATATTTTATTTTTTAAACTCCAATATCATATTTCATCATTCCTTAATATATAATATTCTCTACATAATTTTCTAATTGAACTATTTGATTTGCATAGCTAAAAAATATTGATATTGATACTTGGTTTTGAAACTGAAAATTTATTAAGTTTAAATTTCAATAGAAAATCATTTTTTGGGTCTTCAAATCATCCTAAAATGCAAAATAAAATGTTTAGATATTCATTTCAGGTGAATGTTTTTGAAAATATCAAAGAAAGGAAGGTAATATCTTAAATGATATACTTGGTGATTTTAAATTTGTCATCTGCTTCGCGCCACTTTGACACGAAGTCGACAGAAACATAATTTTCGATCTTGGCTCAACAGACGAAAGCGTGAAATCGGAGTGAGAAAGTGGGGACATACCGAAACGGCGCGCTTGATTGGGTGTGCTCCGACATGGGAGCGTGGTGGGGGCCACCAGTTCCCACGTTCTGGAATCACTGCCCGATATTTCCGGATCAATTGCCAAAGGGAAACTGTAATGAAAATCACTTGCGCTACCTGGATTACATCGTTGAGCTCCGGGTCGTACCTCAACACAAATTCGCCCTCCATATCAGTTCCAATAATCTCAAAATTCCTTCAAGGGTATTTAATTTAAAATCGACACTTGTCGTTTTATAGTCACAGGATAAGAGTGTCGAAGGAAGACGTGACGCCGGTAAAATTCCCGACCTGCCCCACGAATTAATCGCTTGACCCAATCGCGGACCCGGAAGCAGCTCACATGTCACATTTCTAGAAGACGACTGGGCAAGCCGTGCCTAGTACAGTAATCGCCCTCGGCAAATAATTTTTATAAATATGCGGTTATCTCTTATACGGTGAACAGCGAGTGTGGTACATTGGCATTATGTTAGATAGTGTCCAATAATATTATTTAACATAAATTTAGTATTTATAATATTGATAATGGCGATATAAGGAGATCTTCCTGTGGAGAAAGAGATGTCGGACGCCTGTGTAGCCCAGTGGTCAGAGCAGTCGACCGGCAATCGAAAGACCTGGGCTCGAATCCCAGCGCAGTCGAAAGCGTCATTTTTTTTCACAGAAAGATTTTCAAATTCTTTAAAATATTAAATTTATTCGCATTATTTGCGATATAAGAGTTTGAAATTGTCTACGAGGACACCTGTCGACAACGTATCCTATCTGACACGCGACTAGTGATCCTCCGATAATGTAGGCAGTGACAAAAATTTCGGGCTCAACTAATTAATTTGACTAAATATAAAGTCCTGAGGCCAGTGTGCCCCAGACTGCATCTTCCTGGTCACGTGGTTACAGCTGGTCATCCGATCGATGGTGGCGATAGTCGAAGCATCGATCCCTTCGATCAGTTGAAACTTGTTTTGTATCGAAGCTCGGTCGTGCGTCATGGCTGCCAGTGTTTACTTCCGCTCTGAAGCGGCTACAACTTCTTTCCAACGCCGCTGTCCTCTAGTGCCGTCGTCCTCGTGTAGTGCATGGAACATACGGGCCAGGAAGCGTAAGTGCGGGTGGTAAGTGATAAGTGTTTCGAGTGCTCTTGGGTGGCAACGAAGTGCGGTCTCTCGTCACACGACTTTTTACCCGAGACATAACTCCACCTGTCATACGGGTGAGTTTAACAAAATCTTTTTAAGTAACGGGTAAAATTTACCACGTCACAAATCTTTTAAGTCAGCATTTTTGAGCAATCCAGCATGAGATTTTATAAATTAGATTTCAAATTTTTCTAGTAAATCTTTTCCTAATTTTATGTTTGTTTCAAACTTAAAACCTACTTAACAAATTAGAATGATTTTTTAAATAAAATATATTTCTTAATAACTTAGTTTTGCCTCAAGGTCAGACCCCTATGTATGAACTTATTTTATTTTATACAATTTATAAAAATTATAAAATTTCAAAGAATTAATTTGATTATTAAATCATCAAAGTTAGCCTCAAGGTCAGATCCTTTTTTATCTAACAAATCTATTTTATTGAAATTTCAAGTTTAAAAGTTGAAATAATATTTCTTATTCATTTATTTATTCATTGTTAAAAACCACTGTGTTAAATTTCAAGTGACTTGTGATTCCCGGCCGATGCATCAGAAAAAAAGGAAGTATGTTACGTCACAATTACGTAAATACTTACTTTAATCGAAGGTTCCTCGTTTTAAGTTAGGTTAGAATGATCCTCGGTTAGGGATGAGGATGAGTCAATAAAAGACACAATGATTATCAAAACAATTGAAATTGAGTTTATTAAAATGATTAAATCGTTAATACATTGGATTGGCGAATAGAGGTACAGGCTAGTTTGTACATTATGAAAAAAGAGACAGAAAATAGAGAGAGAGAGAGAGGGGGAGAGAGAAGAGAGAGAGAGAAGAGAGAGAGAGAGAGGGGGAGAGAGAGAGAAGTTCGGTACCTTTACAATTTCTTAAGCTGAGTTAAAGTTTAATCCACACGGCTTTGAGAGCGTATTTGCAACGATCCGCACAGCTGCAGCTGCAATGAAATGATTGCTACCACAAGGTGTGAGAAAGAGACGGTGATATAGTCCGCGAAACTATGTTCCGTAAAGGCAGTGATCCTTATTTATTGCACAGTCCAAAGACCTTTACAAAGATCTATAACGAGTTCATGATGACTTTTACGAATCCCAAACTTGGATTTTAAATTGTCCCGGTCGATTTTTACGCTCTCGAACTAGGAGATTTTCGGAGTTTGAATTAAAGAAACCGCACTGTACTATTGTCGCGAGACCGGTGATAATTTCGAAGGAAAATTCAAGTGACGACCTAGAAGAAGAATAAACTGCTCGCTCTTATCGCGGGCCTCTTTTATATTTTCCTTTACAAATTGACAGTCAACGGTAATGGTGACGTATTCATATTTTCCTAGAAGAGAAGGGCCCCGTTACTTCTCCCTACTCCTAATTCCCCTTTATTGATTTTCTCATAGATTTTCACTAAACCTAGCCTCTGTGTATTAAATACATTTGAATACATCGCAGAACGTGACACAAGCATGAGATCTTATAAACTACATTTGAAATTTCAAATTTTTCTAATGGATTGTTTCCTAATTTTATGAATACTCTTGATGCAAAGCCTCTTCTTCAAACGAATATAAAATATTTCTTTTTGCATACAGCAAAATTTTACTTCATACGCTTTCTTCATCTTTTTTCGTGATATTTCAACTGGTTGTGACCATTTTGGAAAAAATCAAAATTTGACCTCCATTTTCCAAAATCAAAAATAAATTTGACTTTTTCTCAACTTTGGACCCATTTTTTTTTTAAATCATCTAATTAAAAAGCTGTGATTTTTTCCTATAAAATAGAAAAATTTCAGGATGGCGTTTTTTTTGTTTTCAAGCAATTTTGCGATGAATAACCGGATGCTCCGCCGAATCTGAGGCCGCGCGAACGTACGCTACCATCTTCACGCCGGGGAACCGGTATAACAACCTTAAGCGAATTTTTTACATACATAATTTCATACGCGGTTAGTGTAATGCTCTGTGTGAAATACATGTGGGATGTTTAGAAACCTAACCTCAATATTAAAATATATGATATTTCATCACGTGACAGGTTTTGTTTCTTTGTCTATTTGTAGTTTCATTTGTCTTCATTCGTTTCATTGCTTCGTAACTTCTACCACTAGAGTTCCACTATTTTCGTTTCCCATAAGAGAAAATACTTTGACTCAGTATAATATCCCAGCATACCAGTTGGGTACATTATTATTATTATTATTATTGTTGTTGTTGTTGTTGTTGTTGTTGTTGTTATTATTAACTCCGCCATTGCCGGTCCCAAGCCCGGATGAGAAAGGACGAGGGATTACACGGACAGCAACATGACACAACACTTTTACAGCGACTCTGTACACTACACACCCGAGTCCTGGGAGAGTGTTCCGCGGGAGGACAGGGTCTCGCCAAAATGAATGCATGAGTCCAAGCACGGAGCAGACGCGTCCTGCAGCCCGCCAACGGTAGTAGCCGAAAGGACTCTACCAGGAGTAGGGCTGTCGCCGCCAGGATGGCCGCCATGGTAGCCATATAGACGGGCTTTCCCTAGTGATGGGCTTTCCGGGCGCACGCGCCACGTCGGCTTCTCTGTGACCTTCAAGCGCGTGAGGACGCGGTGTGGAGCGAAAGCATCAGGGGACCTTAGACAGGTTCCTTGATGCCGTATGGATGGATAAAGAGTGAATGCGGGGGGCCCGTTAATCGGGGTATCGCCCCAAATGCGCATGCGGCGGTGACGCTGAACTTTTCGCATGCCCTCTCCCGATCACACCACAATCACATGTACGACACTGACACCCTCACACTTCAGAATGAATGGAATGCTGAGTGAATGGGGCTGCGGTCGGCGCCTGGTGGATATTCCCGATAGACTAGCCAAGGGAGGAGTAGTAGCCTCTCGACCAGGGTAGGACGCGATGTCAGTACCTCACCTCTGTGGAAGTAATATGGGTAACCGTAAGTCCCTCCGGTGTTCGGCCGCGAAGGGCAAAGATCCCGTGAAACCACATGTTAATCTGGGAAAACCGCTCACGATCCTACTGTCTGGAGCCAATGTCGGGGTTGAAATCATGGACGTCTGGGCGCAGGAATGAAGGATTACCTGGTCAGTATTTCCTTATATCCGACGCTGCGTAGGATAAATCGCACACCGTCTAGCCTGAAGTCCGGGTCAGGTGTCGGGGCGGACCCGGCACTGCTCGCTCGATAGGGGTGACGTTAAACCTTTTGCATCATTATGGCGCGGGCCTATCCCGTAACCTTTTTATTAGCTTCAATAAATGCGCCGATAGGATCGACCATCCGACAAGTCGCTTCTCGGTTTCGGCACACGCAATTAGGGATTTATACAGGCGGGGATAGTAGCCCTACTGCGGTAGGGCTCCCATGATGGGCGAACCGTCTTAATGGAGGAAAACTACTCAATATGAATACAAATCAAACAAAAAAAGAAGGTAAGGAGAAAAAGGAGGCGCCTAAGACACCAACATATGCTGCTGTTGTGGCGCCCACTCTGGGCACCACAACAGCAACGAAGGAGGATGTGGCGACACTTCGACGAATAATCGAAGAGTCCGAAAGGACGAGCGAGGAGCGCATGCAGGAGATGCGTGCGCTCATTAAAATTATGACAGCTGCCGTTTCGCGGCAGACAAACGTCAGCAAAGACGTGAAAAATGCGCTTCCACAATTGGAAGCGATAATAGATCACCTCGAGGAGGCAAACAGGGACGGCAACGAAGCGAGAAGAAAGTTGTCGTCTTTTGCAGCCTCAACATGAGGTATGGGCAGCAAAAGGCAGGTCTCAACTTCCCCTTTGGCACCATCTGAGGGTGCCAAATTAGCAAAAAAAAGAAGGGGGGGTCGGCCACAGGAAAATCGACCGCCGAAGAATGGACCGTCGTCCAGAAGAAGACAAAGAAAAGAAAAAAGTCTTCTCAGCAGCAGAAACAGGAGAAGGATGGTGAAGGGACGGGAAAAGCCCCACCTACACCCATCATCTCAAGAAAGCCGGCACACAGGCGACCTCGGTCTGAAGCGATCGCCCTGAAGCCAGCTGAGGGAAAGACCTATGCGGATATCCTGGGTGGGATCCGCAGCAAGGTCGATCCAACAAAGAGCGATATGGGCGTCAAGGCCATTCGCAAGACAAGGAGCGGCGAAGTTCTCATTGAACTTATAAAGCCTACGATCGAGAGCAAAAGGAGCTTTACCGATGCATTAAAAAATGCAATAGGTGAGGCTGCCAGTGTCCGCGTCCTGACTCCCAGGGTCACCCTTGAGATCAGAGACGTAGACAGCTGCACAACCATTGAGGAAGTGCAGCAAGCCCTCCGCTCGAGGCTGCAGGAACACGAGGGGCAGGTTGAGGTGCGCCTCACCAAACCAAATGCGGCCGGGCAGTACATGGCTGTGTTCTCCATTGAGGAGAAGTCAGCCGCACGCCTCTTGGAGACAGGACGCATCCACATAGGTTGGGTCAATTGCAGGCTGAGGCGCCGGGAGCAGGTTACGCGCTGCTTCAGGTGCCTCGGATACGGCCATGAGAGCCGAGCCTGCAAGGGGCCCGACCGTAGCTCTTTGTGCTACAAATGTGGTGGTGAGGCGCACAAGGCGGCGGACTGCACGTCTAGTCCGAAGTGCTTCTTGTGCCCTGGCACCGAGATGGCACACATAGCCGGATCGGGCGTGTGCAGGGTCTTTCGTGAGGCCCTGGCCAAGTCTAGCCGCCTGCCGTGATTTTCCTGCAGGCTAATCTAAATAGGAGTAGGACAGCGCAAGACCTGCTTGCCCAGATCAGTCTCGAGAAAAACGCTGATATTGTCATCATCAGCGAACAGCATAGAGACGGAGCTCGGACGAGCTGGTACAGCGACGAGCTTGGTACCGCAGCCATCTGGATTCCTGACCCACAGAGCCAACCGGTAGCTCAACATGGGTCAGGCAAAGGCTATGTCTGGGTGAGGATCAACGACATAAGTATTGTCAGCTGTTACCTCACCCCAAACGAGAGCATAGGGGACTTCCAGGCTAAAATGGATAGCCTGGAAGACATGCTCCGAGACATAGGAGGAGAGCTGATAGTGGCCGGAGATTTCAATGCCAAAGCCCTTGAGTGGGGTGAGGGCCACCCCGACTCGAGGGGCGGACGAGTCTTGGACATGGCGTCCAGGACTGGTCTGGTGATCCTAAACACCGGATCCACGTCCACTTTTAGAAGAGCTGGATACAGGGAGACGATTCCGGACGTCTCCCTGGCAACGGAGAGGCTAGCGGCGAGTGTACGGGACTGGCGAGTGATCGAGGGATATACAGCCAGCGATCACCAATACATCACCTTCCGCGTTCGTGATGCTAAGCCGGCCCGGCCAAAAGCCTGCGATAGTCAAATCCGTTGGAACATCCGAAAGATGGACGAAGAGGTATTGAATCTGGCCCTAGAGCGCGGTCAGCGATCCTTATATGCGATCCCGGACGGCGCGGTGACTCCGGCGCAGGCCAAGGTGGTGTCAAGCATTACTATGCAAATTATCCACCGGGCCTGCGAGGAGGCGATTCCAAGAACAAGAGCTCGTGGCGGTAGACGTCCTGCTTACTGGTGGACGAACGAAATCGCGGAGCTCAGAAAGAAGTGCCTGAAGCTCAGGCGCGCGGCCCAGCGCGGCAGACAGAGTGACCGCGATTTTGCCCTTAGAAGCGCGGAATATCGAACGGCCAAAAAATCCCTAGGACGGGCCATCAAAACCAGCAAACGGCGGTGTTGGGACAGACTCAAGGATGATCTGAACAGCGATCCGTGGGGCTTAGGGTATAAGATCGTTATGCGAAAGCTCGGGGCGTTCACTAAGAGTGCCCCGATGGAAGCAGAAACGATGGACAGAATTGTCGATACCCTATTCCCCGCACATCCCAAGCGGTCTGTAGACCCGGAAATGTCGGAGGACCTCGAGGTGCCACCGTTTACGGAGGCGGAGCTCAGGCGAGCTGCGGGCGCCTTGAAGAACAAGAAAGCTCCGGGACCGGACGGATTACCGGCCGAGGTCCTTAAGGCAGTAGCGAGGAGTCATCCGGACCTCTTGCTTAATATGTACAACTCTTGCCTTAGGGCGGGGGTTTTCTACTCTCGCTGGAAGGAGGCAAGATTGGTGCTGATAAGCAAGGGCAAAGGACCAGCAGATGCGCCGTCGTCGTACAGACCACTGTGCATGCTGGACACCGCCGGGAAACTCCTGGAAAAGCTGGTGAGACCACGGCTGCAAACTGCTATAAGAGCGGCGGGCGACCTGTCCGAGAGGCAATATGACTTTCGGACAGGCAGGTCCACCATTGATGCAATCCAGGAGGTAGTGAAGGCTGCCAGGAGCACAGAGAGGGGAAACCACTTCTCTCGGCCCGTGTGCCTCTTGGTGACGCTGGACGTCAAAAATGCCTTCAACTCCGTAAGGTGGGTTGACGCGCTGGAGGCTTTGAAGCGGAACTTCAGGGTACCACAGTACCTCCTCCACATCATCGGAGATTATCTGAGGGACCGCTTCATTGTCTATAAAACGGAAGATGGCCTCAAACGTAAAGAGCTTACCGCCGGGGCGGCCCAGGGCTCGATCCTGGGTCCCGATCTTTGGAACGCGTCCTATGATGGCATCCTCCGCTTGGAGATGCCTGAGGGCTGTTTCTTGATCGGATATGCAGATGATGTGGCAGCTGTAATTTCGGCAAGGGATGTCGATGCTGCCCAGATGCGCCTCGGTCAGGTAATGTCTAGGGTACGCCGTTGGATGTCTGAACGCGGGCTGGAGCTAGCGCTCACCAAAACCGAGATCGTGCTCCTCACGAAGAAGAGGATTCCCCGTCTGTTTCCTGTACAGGTCGGCGAAGTAACTGCCGGAACAAAAGCGGCTATCAGATACTTGGGGGTGATGCTAGATACGAAGCTCACCTTCTGGGATCAGATTCGAAAGGGAGCGGACAAGGCGGCCGAGGTGACGGCGTCTCTAAGCAGGATGATGGCCAACATTGGGGGCCCTCGTCCTTGCGTGAGACGCCTGTTGCTCCGCACCGCTGAGTCCATTATGCTTTACGGAGCCGAAATATGGGCGGATGCTATGCGATACGAAAAGTATCGCAAGCGTCTGTCCGCTGTACAGCGGAGAGGGGCTCTTCGAGTGACGAGCTCGTATAGCACGGTCTCGGAGCCTGCAGTTTTGGTGATCGCGGGGGTCATACCGGTGGACCTGCTCGCCCAAGGGCGAAAGTTCGTCCACGAAATGGAGGGCACTCTTGGTCGAGCCAGAAGCAGAGAAGTCGCTAAAGAACAAGCGCTTGGTGCCTGGCAAAGACGCTGGATGGAGGATACGCGGGGAAGGTGGACGGCAAAGCTCATCGGCGAGCTGTCCACATGGTTCAACCGTCGGCATGGTGAGGTTAATTACTACCTCACCCAGATGCTGACGGGACATGGACTATTCTGCGCGTACCTCCACAGGATGGGAAAGGTGGGGAGCCCGCAGTGCAGGTACTGCGGGGCCCAAAAAGATGACGCGCTTCACACCTTCTTCCACTGCGGAAGGTGGGTGTTGGAGCGCGGCCGTATAGATGAAGCACTGGGGCAAATATCGCCAGATAACATCGTTGGCGTGATGCTCCAGTGCGAAAGGAACTGGACGATGGTCGCCGGCTTTGTCCAGGATGTCCTTCTAAAAAAGAAGCAGGACATGCTGAACGAGGCCGGATAAACAAAAAAGCAGAGAGAAGCACGGAGGAGAGGACAGCATCGCCTCAAGATGGCCCCCACCCTGACGTAATGCCTAACGGCGGTTCCGGGGTGGGAATTCATGGCCTAGAGACAGGGAGGGAGTTTTAGTGGGTAGGGCTGCGCGAGCAGCAGAGTCCCACACACCAGGGGGGCACGGAGTTCCCTTGACGGTGCATAAAGCATTTCTCCCTTCCTCAAAAAAAAAAAAAAAAAAAAAAAAATTATTATTATTATTATTGTTATTATTATTATTATTATTATTATTTGAGAAATGCTTTCGATGAACATGGAATCGATGAAGTAAGATTCGAAATTTGGCTACAAACCGACAGGTATACTTTACAAACTTTGGTAATGGATACCGACGAATTCCCAGATAATTTCTGTAAACGGTTGTTAAAATAAAAAATTCATCACTTTGTATCAAAGATGCAGTCATCGTTTTTTAAAATCCTAAAAGAAAATTTATTGGCAGGTGAGTTTTTGAGCTGCTTCGATTTTTCAGAGAATTACGCCTTCGTCTTTCAGAATTTAGCTCAATCATTTCAATAGAATAACGACCTAGCTACAATCTTCACTGTCGTGATTTATTATAAAGATTGTAGAGAGATGAAACACAAAAGTATCGCGATAATATCCGATAATTTGCTCATGACACGGTGGCTGTTCATGAATATCAGAAGATTATAATAAATTATCTAAAAAATAACTTTGAGTCGAAGAAAATTTACTATTTCACTGATGGTACCGGGCAACATTTCAAGAGTTAAAGTAGCTTTGCTAATCTCCAAGCTCATTAGAAGATTCCGATATCCCAGCAGAATGGTACTTCCATGGTACAGCTCATGGCAAAGGTACGTGTGATGGCATAGGGGTGGATATGAAGTGATTTGCAGCCCGTTCTAGCTTACAACGTTCTTCAAAACATCACATACTCACCCCTCAAGCTTCATTGCAGCAGACAAAGAGTATTTGCAAAGAAACCGAAATTTTCTTCGGCAGCAAAGAAAGTTACGTCATAGCTACCGAGATTCTGAAAGGACGATTTGACCAAGCAGTAACGATTTCGGGTGCACTGCAATACCTCGCTTTTATTTCTACTCAGGATAGAAAACGTTTAATGAAAAAGTTTTCATCTTGTGAAAAGTATGACATCTTCCCAAAAGGCCAAAAAATAAAACCGCGGAAGAGGCCGGCGTAATTACCTCCTAAAGCGAAAAAAATCGTCAAGAAACAAAATTCTACGAAATAAGCTATGTATAAAAAGACAGAAGGTTTAAAAAAAACAAAATCCATCAGATTCAAATAATTCACCCAGATGAACAGAAACATTACTTTCCTACACATTCAATAACTAGATATAAATTCAATAGACCTATTTTTTAAAATGTAAAATGTAAAATGTAAAAAAATGTAAAAAATTAGCTTAAGGGTATTATACGACTTCCCCGGCGTGAAGACGCTAGCGAACGTTTGCGCGGCCTCAGCTTCGGCGGAGCATCCGGTTATTCATCGCACAATTGCTCGAAAACAAAAAAAACGTCATCCTGAAATTTTACTATTTTATATGAAAAAATCACAGCTGTTTAACTAGATGTTTTAATAAAAATGGGTCCAAAGTTGAGAAAGTCAAATTTATTTTTGTTTTTCGAAAATGAATGTCAAATTTTTATTTTTTTCAAAAATGGTTACAACCAGTTGAAATATCACGAAAAAAGATGAAGAAAACGTATATAGAAGAATTTTATGTGACTCCGGCGCGGAAACTAGTTTTTCCGTTACAGCTGAGAGTAACGGAATGTTGTGTATTCCGTTACAAAGGAATATAATGTAAAAATTGAACTGCGCATGCGCATATAGTCTTACAGCGGAGCAGAATCTTATTCTTCTTCTTCTTCGTACTACTACTTCGTACTACTACTACACAAGATCGATAAAATCAAAATGGCTGGGACTAGTCACGAAATATTAAGTGTAATGACTAGCGCCGCAAACAACTACAATACTAAATTAGATTCGAGTGTACGCATAAAAACTCGTATCCGCACCGAAGTCACATAAAATAGAATACGTGCCAATGCACACAATTCGGGAAATTACGAGACTTGCGACAATGCTCGCAGGACTGATCGCGCCTCGGCTTCGTCTCGGCTTTGTCTCGGCTTTGTCTCAGCTACGTCTCTGCTACGCCTTGACTACGCCTCACCTACGCCTCACCTACGCCTCACCTACGCCTTGACTTCGATCTCCTGCGAGCATTGTCGCTCGTCACGCAATAACCCTCATTGTGCGTCTAAGCACGTAATATACTATTGCTGTATGCAAAAAGAAAAAAGTTATATTCGTTTGAAGAAGAGGCTTCCCATCAAAAGTATGAAAATTAAACTCCCCCTATTTCAGAAAATATTTGTCAAATCGAAAAAGAAATTTTGTAGGAAGTTTCATCAAATAGGACTCTAATCAGCCAAACTCTAAGCCCGATCGGACGACTTCGTTTTTGGGGTGGTATCACTTGAGAAATTATGCCCCATATGTGGATGACACTTTTTTAATAATACAAAAAAAATATGATTAAAGATATTGTATAGATAACTTAAATAAAGATAAATAATAAATAATAAATATCAATAAAGATAAATAGATAAGAGAGATAGATAACTTTAGTTTTTATGATTCTCGATTAAAATTTACATATGAATTGGAAGCTGATAATGCACTTCCGTTTCTAATTCTGTTGATAATAAAAAATCAGGATGATACCATTAAAATAGATTGGTATAGAAAAACACGTTCTCAGATAGATACCTGAACTATTTTTACAATAATCTTATTCAACAAAAAATAGACACCGCATTATTACTTTCACATGGAAAGTTTCATAAAGAAAATTTAAAAATTATTTAAAAGTTACTGATGCTCAATAATTATCCTCAAAATTTTATAGACAAACATCTAAGTAATAGGATCTTTCAACTTAAGAATAATGATAACAATCCAAATTTTATATAAAATAATAAAGACAGAGAAATAGATTACAAACTTGTGGTTCTATACCATACTATGAAAACTTAGCTTATAAAATAAGGACATTTAAAAGAATATAATACAATATAACTACAGCTTTTAGGAACATGTCGAAATTGGATAAATACATAAAATTAGGAACCGATCCATTAGAAAAATCTGAAATTTCAAATGTATTTAATACACACAGGCTAGGTTTAGTAAAAAACTATGAGAAAATCAATAAAGGGGAATTAGGAGTAGGGAGAAGTAACGGGGCCCTTCTCTTCTAGGAAAATATGAATACGTCACCATTAACGTTGACTGTCAATTTGTAAAGGAAAATATAAAAGAGGCCCGCAATAAGAGCGAGCAGTTTATTTTTCTTCTAGTTCGTCACTTGAATTTTCCTTCGAAATTATCACCGGTCTCACGACAATAGTACAGTGCGGTTTCTTTAATTCAAACTCTGAAAATCCCCTAGTTTGAGAGCGTAAAAATCGACCGGGACAATTTAAAATCCAAGTTTGGGATTTGTAAAAGTCATCATGAACTCGTTATAGATCTTTGTAATTACACTCTTCTAATTATCGACATAATCGACTGAAATGATTTGGAAAAATTTGTATATAGTTCATGATATATCCGTGGCCAAATTGGCGTGAATAGATTCTGTGAGAAAAGTTTTGTGGAACCTCCGTGGCTCAGATGATAGAGCATTCGACCGGCAATCGAAAGGTCCTGGGCTCGATACCTAGCGCAGTGGAAGCGCTCCTTTTTCCGCAGAAAAAAAAATTTTAAAGATCATTTTTTCATATGCAGATTATTGCTTCAATAATAATTTTGTTTAAATAAATTTTGAAGATCAAAAAAAACGATTTTATTGTTGCGTGTTGATTTCCGTTACAAAAAAAGTAATGTTTTCCAAAAATGTTCGTTCAAACACACGGTGCTATAATATGAAACAGTAAATTCGTTGCCTTTTTTGTTGCAGCTGAGTTGTTGGCATCATATCGTGTTTTCATCAGCGCGCCTGCATTGCTCGTAACAAAGCCGGTAAAATCGCGTCAAAACCTAATTCGCATTTGCGTTCAACTCGTTGTATTTTCGAAAGTAATTGTTCAATCGAGTTGATATTTTCCAAAAAGTTGCTCCATATACTAATGATCAACTTGTTCGCGGGAAGTTTACTGTAGCTCAAACTTCCTCGGTCATTTTTTCGGTCCGAAGCTCGAAAAACACAGTTTTGTCTTCGGATTAAAAAAAAACCATTTAACAATGAACAAAAAAAATTTTTGCAAGCACTGTCGCCTCCGCCAAAGATTCACAAGTAGAACGCAGAAAAAAATTTCGCAATCCGTTAATTAATTAATTTTTCGAGGCGAGTGGATTGAAATAAAACATGGTTTCTATGGTTTAAAACCAACACACTTTTTATTAATTTACTCGAAAATTTGCAACGTTATAAAAAAACTGTAAGGGGAATCTAACATTCATTTTTCACGAGCTATAAAACCATGTTTTTGGTTTTTTCGAATTTCGATTTTCAATTTTTGACTATGACATCACGAGGCGGACAATACTTTTACAGGTTTTCGAGTGCCTGTCGCCTTATTGAATATAACTCCTCAATTGCATATCAAATATGGCGTTTACGTAGGAGACGCAGTTGTGAAAAATCACAAAGCAAAAGCTTATTTAAAATTCGCGAATACAAATTAAATAATATTGAATAATATTAAATATGTAACAGACGAAGACAGAGTAGAATCTATTAAAAATTAATTTCCATCAACTAAATCATTGACAACTAAAATAGACAACCAGTGATGGTTTCGTTCGGTTTTAACAGCTCATAATAAATAACACCGACCTGGTCCAACCAAATATACAGCATATCCTTCGCAGCGTGAATCAACACTTCTCGCAAATGACGATTATTTGGCACAAAACGAGACATTTTCACACAGCCAAAAGTATGTGACGTCAAAATAAAATCACTAATGTGTCAAAACGGTTTGTTTACCACATGTCTAAGCTTGGTTCATGACGTTTTGGATATGTCCAAATCGACTGGCACTTACTGCTGGAGCGATCTACTGACAAACAGCGGGAACTTAGTTGCATAATGAAACAAAATGTTAACATCACCATTCATATTTAATTTTATTATTTACATATTTTCATTATATCAGAAATATAAATTCAATGCTTCTCTTAAAAACATTAAGCAATGTATTCTTCTTCCGAAGATTCGATCGCGGAAGCTTTGCCCCCGCGCTCGAACTGAGGGAGGAGGTGTCACGTTTCGCGACGTATTCAAATTTATTTAATACACTCAGGCTAGATTTAGCAAAAATCAATTAAAAAATCAATAAAGGGGAATTAGGAGTAGGGAGAAGTAAAGGGGCCCTTCTCTTCTAGGAAAACATGACTACGTCACGATTAACGTCGACTGTCAATTTGTAAAGAAAAATATTAAATAGGCCCGCAACAAGAGCGAGCAGTAATTTCTTCATCTTGAATCGTGAACTCGTTATAGATCTTTGTAAAGATCTTTGGACTGTGCAATAAATAAGGATCACCACCTTTACGGAACATACCTCTGCGGACTATATCTCCGTCTCTTTCTCACATCTTGTGGGAGCAGTCTCTCATTGTGACTCTCATTGACTTATCCTCATCCCTAAGCGAGGATCATTCGATCCAAACTTAAAACGAGGGACAAAATTTTTAAATTTATATGAGAAAAATTTACAAATAATTATGATATCAAACATTTGGCATTTCATACGACCGTCGCTTGCTCCTTTTAATTCTAGGAACTCCGTCGACGGCTAACATAGCCAGACGGTTCGCTCGAGCGCACTCTCCTTCTTTACTTATCTCCTCCTTTCGTTTTTCCCCTTTTCTTTTGATTGAAAGCGCTTCAAGACAGTCATTCTTTAAATTCCTTCGTTTTTAAATAAGTTGCAAATTATTTAAAAGCGTGGAAATTAAAGATTGATATCCAACAATACTTAGGCTTGGATTTTTAATTTAAGGATAATTAATTTCACAAAATTAAATTCTAATATTTTTATTTTGAAACTAAAATAAAAATCTGTTTTAGCTTGGGAATTCCTTTGAAAAATGCATTAATATTATCATATTTCACTTTTATACATATATTTTACTTAATTAATTTAACAGTTATATTGTACTTTATTGATTTTATTTGAAGACAAATATTTTAAATGGAATTCGGAGAATTTCCTCAAGCTGGATTTAACCAGTAAAGACTCCCCGCCTCGGGTTTCGAGCAACGAGCATTGGTCGTTGCTATGACGACGTTGACACGTCCGGCCAATCGGATGCCTCAACTCGAAACTCGAGGAGGAGGAAATCGAGCCGATATAGGAAATCATCAACGGAGAGTCAGTCGATCCTCGATCGAGACCTGGTACAGCAAAATTGATTTTACGACATGTGCTAATAATTAAAGTTGAGTTCTTTTAAACCCAGTGGTTTTCTTTTGAGTTCTTTCCTCCTACAAGAACGAGCGACGAGACCAGCGTTCCTGCGGATCCCGGACATCTCCAGCCTCTCATCAAGATCCCTTCCGTCTCCTGAGCCTGATCCAGTTGTCGCCACCAGGATTGTAATGCTTCCGACTAGTGGTGTGTCGTGTTGCGTCGCGTAGTGCAGTGCGTAATTCGGTCGAACTCGTGATCCGTACTCAACGGGTGTCAAGAGGGCGGCGGGTAAGTCGACGGGTGTCGGACCGTTTAGGGCCATAACCGTCGATTTGCGATGGCTCACGGTCGATTGGGCGTGGGCCCTGCTGGGCTACGACCATTGATCTAGCGCTCGTTCGCCGCGTTCCTTTCCCCAACGCGCTTCGAATTCCTGGCTAATCGACGGGCGTCGGACTCTGCGAGGCCACGACCGTCGATTCAGCGCTTAGATCCCGCGCTACGCGCCAAAGTCATTTTCGGATACTTGATCGCGTATGATTTCCATCGGCCTAGTTATCTTCGCGATCGTGATTAATAAACGCATCACTCTTTATTCCCTCTCAATCCTGGCCCTTTCTCGGCCGCGTAATCTAGTTCGGAGGCCTATTTCACGCCGTAACCCCAGAGCGAACAAACCCATAAAGCTCGGGGTTAACAATTATATGTGATGTTTGTGCAAATGTTGAAGGATATTATAACTACAGGATATATTTATATATATATATATTTATATATATTTTTATATATTTGGATATATTATTGATAAATTGTATTTATTATCATAATAACTTTACTATAATTTTTGTAATTACGAAGAACAAGCGGGTACATTACAGACATATATTAACAAGATGTTCAACTTTAGCCAACTTTTCGCCTCCTCTCCAGGGGCACCATCGGGGCATACAAAGAATCCGCAACATATAAGTGGTTACAAAAAATTAAAAAATAATGCCAAGTCAAATCGTGCCAGTCAAATCGTTAAAATCTGAAAATAATAGCGGAGAAAGAATGAAAAATTAAAACATGAAAAACTAAAACATTACATGAATTAAACTAATTAAAATATTAATAATTACCATAAAAAGTAAAACGTCATGATTGAGTAAAAACTGTATAATCAAATTCCTAACGTTTAAATATATATTAAATAAATAATATTTAGTTTAATAATTAAAATTAGTTATTAAAGAAATTTATAACTTGTAAAATTTATTAATTATAAATTAAAATAAGTGCCAGCAACAGCGGTTAAACTTATTATATAAAATTAATTAATTTAATTAATAATTAAATTTATTAATGTATTAATTTAAATATATAAATTATATATATATATATATATATATATATATATCTTTCTTTGTGTAAAATTTTAACATCATTGCAAAGAAAACTGTGATTTTCCTAATCATTTTTATTCTTCTTACGGTGTTTGCTAATTACATTATGAATCTTTTCGATGAGATTAAAATTTTTAAAATGTTCATCTAATCTGATCTTCAAAGGACCCTTAGTTTGACCTACATAACACATTCCACATTTACACGAAACTTTATAAACAACATTATCATGTTCTCCTATTCCATAAGGATCTTTGCCCAATGTTATAAATCTATCAAATTTGGAATTAATTCTAAAAACAATTTTCACATTATAAAGGGTTTCCCAATAGGGGTGATATGATTTTGAATGTCCCTATCGGGATCATTTGAACTGAAATTTTTGACGTCTGCTGTCAGTTGTCATCAGTAAGGTTTGCCATTTAATCATGAGTAGTTTCACGCTTCCACAACGTTTGGAAATTGTCCAATTATTTTATCAAAATTCGAGAAGTTTTGTCGGTGTTCAAAGAGCATATCGTGCAAAATATGGTCGTCATTCTGCTCCATCCGCGCTCTCAATTCGTCGAATAATCGATAAGTTGGAGAGTGAATTTACTCTATTGGATACTAAGCCTAAAAATCGTATGCGTACCGCACGTTCTACACAGAATATAGCCGCCGTACAGGCCAGTATCGAGGAAAACCGTGAGTTGTCCGTGCCACGCCGATCTCAGGAATTGGGCCTGTCCAGGATGACTACCTGGCGTATTTTGCGATTGGATCTTGGCCTGCATCCCTATAAGATGATTCTGGCCCAAGAACTGAAGCCTAATGACCATCGTTTGCGTCGGGAGTTCGCGGATTGGGCTCTGGAATCAATTGAAAATGATCCCAATTTTCATCAAAAAATCATCTTTTCTGATGAGGCGCATTTTTGGCTCAAGTCTCGGGGGACATTTGACCGATATATTGTTTAAATCATAAATGGCATAGAATATCCAATATAATAAAAAAGATTTCGATCAATTCCGAATGAATATTCAGTGTTTTTTTTTCAATTTCAAAACATATCACCCTTATTGGGAAACCCTTTATTTTTGTAATAAGCGTTTCACAGTTTCTGATGAATTCCCATAGTATGGAATTGAAACAATTGGAAAACTAATATTAGATGAGTCATCAAGAGAATTTTTCAAATTTTCGTTATCGTTATTCGATCTTAAATTAATTTCTTTGAGTCGTTTTTTGATATGTTTATTGATGAAATGGATAGAAAAACTATTGAGAGTTAATAATTTGGAAATTGTATTTAGATTGTCTTGATGAAATTTCGTATCACTGAGTAAAATAACTGAATCCACTGAGTTTTTAATGATTCCAATCTTTTGATGTAATGGAGGTAAAGAAAAATAATTGGGAAATCTACCACAAAATGATTCTTTTTGAAACCAGTTAGTCGAAATCCTACTGTCACTATTTTTGATAACTAAAATATTGTAAAAATGTAAACAATCATTATTTTATATAAGTTTTAAGTTAACGTAGAGAATTCTTAGATTTTAACGATTTGACTGTCATGGTTTGATTTGGCATTATTTTTCAATTTCTTGTAACCACTAATATGTTGCTGTTTCTTCGTATGCCCTGATGATGCATCATCTTGTTAATATATGTCTGAAATGTAGTCGTTTGTTTCTTCGTTATTATTATCAACACTTTGACGTTAAACGTAGCTTAATATCATTATAATTATTATAGAGTTCACTATTGAAACAAATGTTTTTTTACCTAAAGAGGATGGCATAATGTCATCGAAACGTTGTCATTTTAAAAGAAAATAAATTTGATGAACATCTATTTGGTCTGAGGTTAGGAGGTTGTTCATTCCCCATTCTTCAATAATTGAAAATCGTTCTTGAATTTGAAATCGTTTTCGTATCTCCCCTCTGACTGAAAAAGCTATTCCAGATATGGAAAATTTCTCTGAAATTGAGTAAAATTTATTAAGATGGAGACCTTTGAGAAAAATTTTGAGTTTAATCGAGATTCCAATTACAATATATTTATTGGAACTCACAATAACACATGGGTAATTCCAACATATTGAAACGATACCTGTTTTTACTCCTAGTTCCTATTTTGCTCATACTCCCACTTCGGACGCAGCACGAACACCGTTTTTACCACTTATTAATTAGCTTTAATAAGAGAAAGAAACGGTCGGCTTTGAGCCAAAAAAGGATTGGGTGCTTCTGAACTCGCCCTTCTTACCATTTAATTTTCTTATCAACTCTAGCATTAAGTATTTGATGAAAAATTATCACTACCGTTTTTAGATTTAGTAGTGTTAATTTTTCAGCTATTTCTTGATCCTTTTCGCCGTTTACGACTAAATGAACTGGACCTTTAAGATGGTCCGCTGGAGGTAATATATCAAAGTATATTTCAAAATATTTCAGGTAAATTTGCATTCGCCGAATAGATACTTTTATCATTCT
This sequence comes from Diplolepis rosae, assembly GCA_030998225.1. Lineage (NCBI taxonomy): Eukaryota > Metazoa > Arthropoda > Insecta > Hymenoptera > Diplolepididae > Diplolepis > Diplolepis rosae. The sequence continues at coordinate 55,540 of JAPYXD010000707.1, forward strand.
CTACTGCCCGATGCGACTTCCCGAATAAGTTATTGTTAGGCGCTTTAACTAGTTTTTATCTTCAACAAACAACAATAAGAGATCGATCTTCTGAACCGCGAACGGGCACAAGGGAAGAAGTTTAATTTTCTTTTCTATTCTGGGTCTAATCTTGATCAAGACGCTCAGAAGAGTGCGAATTTGTTTTGTCTTGATCCGGCTGGTAAGTTTTTCGCGAGGTGGATATGGTAGGGATTTTTGTCTCCTCAGGAATTTAGGATTGGTCGATGAAAAATATGGCAAGGATAACTTAGGGAGTTGCGCTAATGCTGATATTAAAAATGCGCCTTTTTCTGATTTTTTATGGTGTCAATTAAGGCTTCCATTCTTTACACTTAATACGAAAGGATATTTCTATTGGGAAAACGGTGGTCACTTTACTGATGGTAAAAGAAACTCTCCTTCTTAAATTAAATAACTTTATTTAATAAGAAAAGGGTAGCAGAGGTACCTGCTTACACATTCTTTGCTGCGTGCAACCGAACAAAACCTATTCACAGCTGGCTGTCTCTACTCTTACTACTAGTACTCTCTCTCTCGCTAACCCTGTCGGTGTCCCTCTATTAAGCCATCTACAATCTCTCTTTCTTTCTTTACTACGCCTTCTATATGATTTTTCGTTGTAACACACTTATACCTAACATTTCTATTTTCTTTTCCAGCAAAGCACGTGACTTTTGTTGTGGTAAGGCAGCTAGCTTTAGCATTTGGGCTAGGATAAGCGCGGGAAAGGGAGAATGTGGGGTTTATGCTCTTATCAGAAGTTATACTACTGTGTACACAAAGTTTCACGTCAATCTGTTGCATAGGAAATTTCCAACAATCTTTTAAAGTCGATGTGTCAGTATTTTTACAAAGTTATGGAAAAACACGAATTTTGCGTGCTTATCGAGCACTTCTTTCTCGGTTAAGAAGCCGTCAAAGAAACGGAAGGAAAGATCGTGAAGTATTATGAGAGGACTGCTCTATTACACAAAATGGTTTACAAGTGTTTCATTTAATTTTGTTGTAAACATACGAGCACAAATGATTTTCAGCGTTCTGGAAGTTTAAAAGAGGTAATTTCTCAAGAAATAATTGATGAAATCGATGATATGGTACTCAGAGGTCGTCGATTAAAGATACGTGAGATCAGTGATATAGTAAAGATTCGACTGAATCCGTATTTCACATTTTGCATGAATGCTTAAGCATTTGAAATATGTCAGTAGGATGGGTGCTGCGTTAGCTCACACTGAGTCAAAAACGTTATCATGTGACACACCTGAAACGAAACAACAGTCAAAAATGTGGATTTGATCTGACGAATGCGATCTGATAAACGCAAAGACGGTTCCATCAGCCGATAAGGTGAAAGGAGATTATGTATTTTAATATAGAGATAACGGACTTATCAAACAACTCTTATATGAATAAGAATACATTAATCCTTAACCGTGTCTGGCCAGGCGGTTCTTTGTTCTTTTTGATATTTCTTGACGTTGCATGTATACTTATTGCAAAATATGTCTTATTGTCTATGATTATGGCAACTGTTATTATTTAACAATGTTCTGTTGTAAAGCTCTAAAGCAACGCTGAGAGGTTATTAACAAAGCCTCATTTAAATATAATATTTATGTATTATATGTATACATATATATCTATATATGTATGTGTATGTGGGTATGGCTGATATAATTACTCATTATCATTCTAATTATTGAAATCACATTAATCAGTTATCGATCACAGTATATAAAATATACAAATCACGGATAAAATGAGCATAAGTGTGAATGATTAAATCTATAGTAATTTTAGAAATAGGAATAAAATAGGCAAAAGAAAGAATAGATAAGATACAAAATCGAAATCTGTGATCGATGAGGACAATGACCTATAGAAGAAAGTGGGAGCGGAACGTGACTAGCACCAGTTTTGCGCGATACGTGCCTAGCACTAATGTTAAGCAATACGTGACAAACACCAGTTTCGCGAGATTCACTCCCACTACCATCTCTATTGGAAAAATTCAATAATATATATACCCCAGACTCATCTCTGGTGGTTTGTCATAAAGTTCCGATCAGTTGTACGGTTAACTCGATTCATTTCGGACCAGTAAGTCAACGTCGTGAGCAGGCCCTTCGATAAACGTAAGTCTCATCGGTTTCTTTGAGCACAATTTTATCTAATTTAAAAGGTAGACAAGTAAGATACCACCTAAGTATCGTTTCTTGTGAAAACATATACAAAATCTTATTTTTATAATAAATTATTTCATATATTCATAAATTCAGTGTTTTATTATGATTGTGAACAACTCAGGGCCCATGGACCTGATAAGTGACAACGTACCCACAAACAAAAATAAATTATCAGGCCTTACCAACCTGATATAATCAGCTAACCACCTCCCTTATATCCAAAAACCCAAACTACCCTCGCCTTTTGCTCGGGACGTAACATCAGAACTCCTTTCACAATATGGATCTAAAAATGCAAACAGAGTTTCGGAGTTTTTATACTAATCCTGACGTTTTCGGTCGCGGCAGAGAAACGTGTCATTCACTACGTCATTATACAAACAAGGAGTCAGTTAAATAATCGAGAAAATATGAATGAAGTTAGAAGTCTTGATACTATAAAAAAAAATTAACACGATAAAAAAACTAATTGGATAGGGACCAGAACTGCTCGAAATAGGCGTATATGAATAATAAAAATCTCTATTCAACGAGAGCCATTCGGGAAAAAAGATGAAGATTTTCTGAAACAAAATATACGGCATCTGTTTTCGTGTTTGAATATATAGAACAGGAAATATTATTAACGCTTTTAGGGCTGAGTACAGAAACTTTAATTAACTCTTCATCGTCCTTAAATAAACGATTATATCTATTATTAGCGAATCAAACTTCTAATAAGTGATTCAACCCACACATTAATATTTAACTTAAGTTGGTGAAACTAGCTCTTATTTTTGTCCAAATGATTTACGAAGTAAGCTTCGAATACGATACATGTTTGAATGCTCAAAAAATTCAATGTAAATTGTCTAGTGTAGTAATGTATTAATATTTATATGCAAATATAGTATTAGGAAGATAAATCACAATACATATGTATCAGTTTATTATTTTGAAAAATGCTAAGCCACCCTATGAGAATCGTCCGAAAAATACCTTAAGCGCGAACGTGGACGAAGGACCCAATACCTACTAAATTCCACCTTTTTATGACTTTTTAACTCCACTGACGTTTCTCCCGAAAAATGTTTCTCGCACGAAAGACTTGATGAAATATAAAATATTCATTCCAATAAAATTCACAACATTTGTTATGAATATTTTCTGAAATTGTCAATGGTTCTCATAATAAACATAGAAAACCGTGATTTTCATGAGTTTTCCATGATTTTTACCATGAATATAAACTTTGCGGGCATTTTCACTATTATATTCGTAAACAACGCCTTTATGTACATGAGTATACAAAGTTTTAATAAAATCAGAGGTAAGCATTTTTTGATACTTCACCATTTTTCATTAGTGAAAAACAGAGAAATAAAATTAGGATATCTATCTTAGTTAATCAAAACCTAAAATCAAGAACGTTATTCATACACGTTATTTAACCCAAAAGTTTCTGTATTTCAGGCAATTTGGGTATACGTTGTGAGCCTACCAGTAATGATTATAAATTCACCGAGACACAAGATTCCTCCAGCACCTAAAACTATGACCACCCTAGACAGTGCTGGCACTGGATTGTTCGTTATAGGCTTATTAGCTGAAACATATGCTGATCTTCAAAAGTTTTCTTTTAGACAAGATCCTATAAATAATGGAAAGTGGTGCAACGATGGTAAGAAAATTTTTCATTCTCATAATATACTTTTAACTTATAATTTAACTTCTGGTAAGAAAATAACCACTTATTGGGAATAGATTATTATATTATGTGCCTAGGCGCATAATGAGGGTTATTACGTTACGAGCGACAATGCTCGCAGGAGATCGAAGTCAAGACATAGTCGAGGCGTAGCTGAGGCGTAACTTAGGCAAAGCCGAGACGAAGCCGAGACGAAGCCGAGGCGCGATCAGTCGTGCGAGTATTTTAAGCGAGTCTCGTAATTACCCGAATTGTGTGCATTGGCGCATATTCTATTTTATGTGACTTCGGCGCATTTACGAGTTTTTATGCGTACACTCGAATCTAATCTAGTATTCATCATGATTCTCGTCCATTGCACTTGATATTTCGCGACTAGTTCTGGCCATTTTGATTTTATCGATCTTGTGTAGTAGTAATGCTGGTGATAACTCCACAATATATCAAAAGGATTGAATTTGAATAAACAATGTTAATACAAAAGTGGTGCCATTCTAAAAGACGCTTTCGTAACGCAGTTGAATTCTGTTATTGAGGTTTAAGCGAAAAAAATCAATTTTTTCAAATAGGAAACCATATTCTTGAATGCAGACTTATGTTCAGGAAGAATTTTTGGCTGTGTAAATATTTTTGGGTCCGAATTATTATCCAGCATATAGACGGTGTCTTAAATTTTATTTAGCTGGTTTATTTATCAGGTACTATGTGAAATATTTTCAGTGCCAGGTATGGCCTCACTTGATTTTTTATCAAATTCTATACAAATACTTATACGAGTCTTGTAACCCACTTTTTATCCTGGTTTTTTATTCTGGTTGTTAATCCAATTCTATTCGAATATTTATACAATTTTCGTGTCCGACTTTTCATTTGCTGCGTAGGTAGTGTATCCGGTTCTATGTGGAAAATTTTGACGACTACGCCGAGTCTTTGTCTGGTTATTCATGAAATATTTTTGGTGATAGAGACGCTCATGCCAGATGGACGTAGATAGCATACCGTTTTCAGTCCGAAGAAGTCTACCAACTTGAGTTGTGACAAGAGCAAGAGTAGAGAGCTGTCTCTACTTTCAGTCGCAAGGCAGATACATAAATTACTATTGTATCGTCCACCTTGATGTTATGATAAATTTGCTGTTATAATAAATTTATTAATCGTTAGTATTGTGTATTATTACTGCAAACAATATGAATCTTATCGACATAAAAAGTGATAACGTTCTCACGTTAAAAAATGAATCGACCGGCCTTACCAACCTCACTAAATGAGCTACCCTTGCTTCCCTTACAACATAAATTCCAACTTAGCCTTATCTTACCGCCGGACGCAACAGTAGAATACGAACTCGGATATTCGAAACGTTATCTGTACATTTGTGTCTTTAAAAGGTCCTTTTTAGCATTTTAAGTAAGGATAGGAGCACAGATAAAGCTCGAAATGCCATTAATAATAAAAATTAAATAAAAAAGCGAATTATTTTATCTTAGCTTACAAAAACAAAAATTTGATATTATTTATTGTTTAGTTAGTTGGTATAACTTAATAATAATTAGAATCGCCCTATACGAGAGGCACTATTTATATTTTGAGCCTTGGAAACACCGAGTGTTCTCAGGTGCCATCTGCCATTTTCACGGGAAAGTTTGCCATTTGTGACCATAACCACGTTGAGATGCAGGTTCTTACCCGGAACCTGGCAACTCTTATTACTGGTCAACCCAACTAATTTTCATTTAGTTCGAAACACTTGAAACTAAAACAATTTTATTTTCTTATAAGGTTGAGCGCCAGCCACCCCCGTGAGTGACAAAATTTACACAAATAAGCATGAGACTTAAGCTAAGTAATAAATAAATGGAAACCAGAATTTGATTGAAGTAAAATTTGGCAGCACGGGATTTATTAACACTGAAATACTAGATTCTATACAAATTAAAATTTGATTTGAATAACAAATGCCAAAATATGGACATCAAAATCTGTAAACAAAATGACATAAATCTCGGAACTTTCCGAGCCACGCGACAATATGGCGAATTCAACTTATTCTACCGCGTCACCACCAGATAGAACAATACTTGAATCACGACTTAATTTCTGGACGAAAAGGTTTCACTGGCGCAACCGAGAGTGAGGTTAATTTTTAAAAGGAATAGGAGCACGAAAGAGAAAGAAACAGACGCGAGAGTAAGAGAGAGGCGCAGTGGTCTCGGCGTGTGTGACAGACGCCATATAGCGTTCAAGTCAATAATGTCAATTTGCTCGGAATTCTGAGCCACTTGCCAAAAGAAAACTAGATAAAATCGCTTACGCTACCTGTACGACGTCCTGGAGTTCTGGAATAAATCTGAGTACAAATTCTTCTTCCATTTTCGTTGGTGTAAAAAACCTCAAAATTTTCCTTCGGGAGACAAAACGGTGGCAGCCGTCACAGATAGTCGCAGGACGAGAGTGACGAAGGAATTCGCGACGTCCGCAAAGTTCGCGACCTGCCGCACGAATTAAATGCGTGACCCCATCGCGGACCCTGAAGCAGGTCACATGTAACATTTCTACTAGACGACTAGGAAACCCGTGCCCAGTACAGTAATCGCCCTCGACAAATAATTTTCATAAACACGCGGTGTCGTGTATGGAACAGACGGGACAGGAAGCGTAAGTTCGTGTAGTGCGTGAAGAGTGTTTCGAGTGCTCTCTGGTGGCGACTTTGTCTCCGGGTCATAACCCCACTTGTCATACCGGTGAGTTTAACAAACAAAAAAATCTTTTTAAGTGACGGGTAAATTTTACCACATCGCAGCTCCCCCTATCTTAACCAGGGACTACAGGTTGCCTAAGGAATTAACGATAAAATACATGCCAAAGTCATAATAAGCAAAACCATAAAAGGTGAAATCATAAGAGCAAAATCATAATAAGACTGCATGGGCAAAATCATAAGAAAAAGCAAAGCAGCTAGGCAATCGGGCATACTTTACCTAAAGATACCGGTGATTCTGCTCGGGAGATTCCTCTCCAGCTAATAAGCGTACGTTCTAAGAAACTTCTTTCCTATCCGGAGCTAACGTCCATATTCTATTTTGTCCTAAATTCTCTTACTTCGCTAGCTAGAGCTAGCTTCCGCATCCTTCTTTCTAAATCTAGGCCCTAATCCCTAAGATCCCTTATCTACTTCCTAAACCTCCCCATTCCAAATCCTGGAACTAAAGCCTTGTCCTAGCACCCCCATCTAACTTCTTAACACCCGGGTCTTGTAAACAAGCACTACACCAAATATTATCCAGGAATATATTTTATTCTAGATTCCTTTTCCCCCTTTTTCCCTTGCAGGGTTACAAAATAAGGGGTCTGCTCGACAGCCTATGTCGTCACCCCGCCTGATGGATGGCCCGTTGATAAGCGGTGACTATTTCGGTCCCTCAGACAAGGTACTGGTTCGGCTTTGGCTTGCGCCTCCCCGCCAACACCTCGTCCGACTCCCAGAGTTTGAACATGTGGGGCAGATGGCCTTGGTTTTTTCCGGGCTCCCCACAGCCATAGCAGACTACAGTCTTAGGTTTGGGGCATAAATGGGATTCCTATTTATGGCCCATGGTCCCACATGCCCAACAGGCCTTCGTCGAAAGGCGATAGTTGGGCCAGGGCTTTGGAGCTCCCCTGCGCAGCCACTCCTCTCGAGACAAGTCTTCCAGGAGGGCCCTAATCCAACGTGCTTTGGCCAACATCTGGACGTCCTCCTTCGGGTTGGATTCCTTTTGGATCACCTCCCCGGTGATTCGTTGGGTCCACGGGTCAAATCGGCCCGGAATTCCTTGGCCTGGGACTCGGCCGTAGTGGGACTCGGAAGCTGTAAGAAAAGGGGAGCAAGAAATTTTACATTGCTCGCGTTATTCCGAAATTCGTACCAAGATCACTTCCCCGAGTATTCGTACTCACTCTGATCCCCGCTGGAGACGTAAGGTTTCAAGTGCTTGATGTGCTCCTTACCCATCTCGTAAATAGTTCCTGGAAAACCAAGACATAGTTTTGGCCACTATTGCTGCGCGGAAAAGGGCCCATCACGTCGCTCGCCACCACCGTCCAGGGTTGCTCGACAATGAAACACATAACCTAGATACTTTACCTCGGAACGACAAAACTCGCACTTTTGTGGGTTTACTGTCAAGTTGGCTTGACACCGTCAATTAACCTCTGGAAAGTGGCCGGCGCGTTCGAAAGTCTGAAGGGCATCCGCACAAACTGGAATAACCCCCTGCCCGGTACGGTGAACGCCGTATATTCCTGAAACGCTTCGTCTAGAAGAATCTGGTTGAACGTGGAACTCAAGTCTATCGTCGAGATATATTTCGACGCTTTTTGTTGCTTTAGGATATCCGACATATACGGTATCGGATAGGCATTTTTCTTCGAAACTGCGTTCAGTTTCCGGAAGTCGAGACAAAGACGATAGCTGCTATTTGCCTTTTTCGCCATGACGATCGGTGTTGACCATTCGCTGAAGGACTCCGTTATCACACCTTCGGCCAACATCCGATCTACCTCCTGATACATTGCCTCTTGAACCTTTGGAGACACTACTCGGTAACGTTGCTCAATGGGAGGGTGCCTCTGAACGTCTATATGGTGCGTTGCCAGATGTATAGCCCTCAGCTGGCCCTTGACTCAAGGCGGGAGCTTTCTTTCCACTAATTCTCTTAGCCTCACCTGTTTATCATCTGACAAATCCGCTATGGCACCGCAACCCTCCTCTTCAACCAACCACGTCTTTAAAGGGTTCTGTCTTCCGGATGCGTCAAGAATGAAGACTTTCTTCAACCTAGATCGGAAATACATATCGAATTCGGCCTGAGCGTCCAACCCCAAGATCGTTTCTATATCGCGGTTCTCTGCAAACCTAGCCTAACAAAGCCAAGTTATCTCTTCAATGGTCAGAGGCAGCTCGGCTTTTCCCTCGATAACCTGCAAAGATCTATTAGCAACAATCATCATCGATCTATGCGACCTGTCCAGCTCCTTCCCGGTAATGTCCAAAATCTTCTGACCCACTTTACTCCTTACAAAAGTCCTAGTGGATCTTGGGTCGTACAAAGCATCTAGGATAACCGATCCTATTTCCACGGCTAGATGTATTCTACCGCGAACCTCGTCGATAGGGACAATGCCGCTATTGAACTCTGTCTCCAGACCCTAACTCTGATGGAACTCAGCCTCAACAAAATCTAATGTGTCCGAGTAAGGTGACTCCTCCGCCATAACTCCAACCGATTTATTCAGAGTTAAAAGAGCCGCGTTTGGCCCAGTTTTCTGTGCCAAGGTCTTAAGACTGGGAGAACTCTCAGCAACGTCCACCATGTGTTCTAATCTTAATACCTAAATCGGATATTTCTTCGGTCACGGAAGGTTGAGAGGCAGTGCAGACGGGTCTCACTGCTTCCTTTGCCTGTTACCCGAGCAATTAAGGCAATTCTTGATCGTGTAGCCCTCCTTTTTACGGCGGTAGCACGCTATTTTTCTCGGTAGGGCGCGACCTACTTGAAAATGGCCGGGCTTCTGACATCTAAAACAAATAACCTCTTTCTCTTTCAGAGTTCTTAGGGGCCTTTTCAGCGGACGTGCTCGGACGTCTCTGGCGTCCACCCACCTTAAAGTCAACCCTGGTGTCTGTAATATTTCTTTTAGTCTCGGATTTCTTGTTCTTGTCAATCCTATCCTTCTCGAATCCTATTTGACGGCCATTGTCCCTGGATTTATTTCCAATTCGCTTTCCCCGGTCTTCGGTATTTCGGATTCCGAAGTCCGATCCTCCCGAGTTCCTCGGAGGTAGTGCGGTCTCGGTAACAGCCGAAATTGAGGTACGCTTATGCGCAGCTGGTGCGGTTTCCGCTCGATACGCAAATTCGGGAAGGAAGAAGTTTTCTGGAGGTGGCGGGGGTCGGTATTCTTAGGCCGCTGCCCACGATATTTCCCAACTCCTACCTATTTGGGTCAATTCATTAAAATCTCGAAATTCGAATTTCTGGATTACCTTCTTAAACTCCAGTCTCAATCCACGATAAGCCCAGTCCAACTGCTCGGCCAACGGTACTCTATCCCTCAGCATCGCGATCAACCCTCGTAAGTGGGTAAAATAATCATCCACATTTTCTTGCGGACCTTGCGATCGGTTGAAAATTTGTTCTCGCACTTTAGCTGCGAAGTCATAGTTGCCGAATCTTCGCCTAAAGGCAGTCTTGAATTCTGACCAATTTCGTCATTCATCATTGCTGATCCGGAACCACAACAGAGCTACATCCTTCAGTAACAACGGCAGGGCTCTTATTAGGTCGTCATCACTTATGGAAGTAATCCCACGGCATTCCTCTAGTCGAGTTAAGAATCCCTCGACGCTACATCCTGATTTGCTTCTGAAAGAGATTTGAACAATTTTTTTTGTGAAAAAAGGAAGGCTTCCACTCCGCTGGGTATCGAGGCCAGAACCTTTTAATTGCCGGCCGAATTCTCTGTCATCTGAGCTACGGAGGTTCCACAACTTTTATCACAGAAACTTGTTAACGCCAACTGGGCTACGGATAAACCGGGAACTATTTTCTGATTTTTCTAAATCATTTCAGTCGATTATGTCGATAATTAGAAGAGTGTATCATTTAGCATGATAACCGAACTCTACCATGTCGACCTTATCAACCTGTGATTTAGAATTAACGTCACTTAAGACCAGATGGAATTTTCAATATATATTTGAACAATTTTTTCTGTGAAAAAAGGAAGGATTCTGTGAGAAAAGTTTTGTGGAACCTCCGTGGCTCAGATGATAGAGCATTCGACCGGCAATCGAAAGGTCCTGGACTCGATATCCAGCGGAGTGAAAGCGTTCCTTTTTTCACAGAAAAAATTGTTCAAATAGATATTGAAAATTCCATCTGGTCTTGAATGACGTTAATTCTAAATCACAGGTTGATAAGGTCGATATGGTAGAGTTCGGTTATCATGGTGATTCATACACTCTTCTAATTATTGATATAATCGACTGAAATGATTTGGAAAAATTTGTATGTAGCTGAAAGAGATCTTCCAATTATATACAAATCGGCTCAGATCCTGAATCTCTCGCCGTGGTTCAAACCAAGAGCTGGTAAGTCCTACACCAAGATTTTCCGGATACCACGTACTGGTCGTCTAGTTTCTTCCTGGTGACGTTCGCTATACCTCTCTCTCGAATTACTTAGATGTCGGTCGTATTGGCCCTGGTAATTCTGCGTTCTGGGCTCTCGATCCCCAACAAAGCTTAGGGGTCTGAAATCCGCCTCATACCTCCGAATCATATCCAGCTCGGTTAGGCCCACGCGTGAATTCGTCTGGGGCTCCAGTCTGATTGATTGTCTCTAGGTTGGTATCCAGGTTCAAGTGGTATCATTGGGCATCATTGGGCTAAAGTCTCTTCCGCTGTGCAGCTTATCCTGTCCTCCACGTACTGTATTCCGAAAACGAGGCCCTCGATGTTCCTCGGAAGGTGGTATATCCATCATGCCAGGTAGCGCGTCTTCTTCAGCCGTCTCACCCGACACCCGCGAGAGTCTCATAGGCGGGAATATCGGGTCAGGTAATTGAAATGAAACACGTGGCTCGGTATACGAAATGTTTGCATAACCGTATGCTAACGCTAATCCTGGTGGCACTGCAAGCGTAGAGGGTGTTATCCTCGATGTAGTAACGCCTTGAGCTAATTCGGAAACCGTCACAAACCCTTCTGCACTCCTACTCATCGTACCAGCCATAGTCGTGATCGGAAAGCTTGGTATAACCTCGCTAGCCATAACCGTAGCAGGAACTCGAATCGATACTGGAACTTCTGCACTGTCACCTACATTCATATAAGTTTCCGAGCCCCTTACACCATCCCTACTGCCCCGGGTAGCATTGGAGTCGAGGTCCGATACCGATGACCTATCTGAGATACCTCTATAGAGCAGCAACTGTCTCTTAAGCCGTCTGTATTTTTCTGCCCTGGTTCTGCCCACGGAGAGTTCATGCCGTTACAGTGCGTCAGTGGACTCGATATCCTATAGTCCTGCAATCCATTCTACAATTTGATCTGCGGTTTCCAGCACACTTGCTTCGTCTGGCAAGGACATCTTCCCACATATGAACAAAATCTTAGGTCACAAAACAAAATCTCCTATGCTTCGGCGGGTCCACGATTCCGATAGGATGGCCAAGTAGTATCTCATTTAATCTTAAATCCAGGCTATAACGAAACTACTACTCCCGCGAATCCAAGCTGAACAGTTCAAATTCCCGAGTGACGTCCCTATTTTCCAACTTACCGATAGCCGAAGTAATACGCGTTATTTCGTAACTCATAGCTCGACTTTCTGAACTGCTCCAATAATTTCGGAAAGTAAACTTCGCCTCGTAATTTTTCAACCTACCAAAAAGGAAGATTTTGCCAACCGTCCCGAGTATACCACGTTTGAAACACACGAAAGAAAAATTGCAAGAAGCTAGCTACGTAAGGGCGATAGTCCGCAAAACTTGTAATAGACCGAAAATTTTCATTAGCGGAAAATAATCACAACCAGCAGTGATCAGGCGCAAAAGAAAGGGCAGCGATAGAAATAGGGTACAATAAGTAAACGGCAAAATCAGAGGTAAATCAAATAAATCCTTAAATCCGAGGAGGTTGACAATAAAAGAACAACAATGAATACACAAAATCAAATAACATCAGGTAAAGACAAAGAAAAGAAAGTATATTTAGCACAGCAACAAACGAATGGCAGTAGTCCAGCAAAGCAGTGCTAGCAATATTATATCAGATCGTAGTCGGTGCAAAGCCTGATAGGTGTAAATTAATCCGCAAAATACAGACTAATTATTACAAATAATTTCAAATACCTGATCACTCGAGAAATACAGCGCACGTTGGACAGCCAGTAATTTCTCCTAATTCAATCAGTAGAGTTTTCCGAAAGAAGGTAATTGAAACTACCGAAAAATCCTGTTTTTCAAATATTCTCGAAAAATTCTAATATCAGCGAGAATCTCATTATTCCCAGTATTCCTGAAATCTCAGAAGTCTATTAAAGCAATAACCGCGAATTTTACTTAAAAGTCCATCAAAATTCACGATTTAACACTTCTAACCTTGAATTTCGTTCCCGAATAAACTAATAATAGCGAAATAACCTTCGAAAATTCGTCTTTACCACCAAGATAATGAACCACGAATTCAAAATTGTATCTTATTTACAAAATTCTACAAAATTTATTTAATTCTAATAAATTTACCAAAATTCCATTAAATTTATCTTATCTCATTCGTACGGAACTCATTTAACACAATTGTAAAATTTATTCACAAATCCACTTCCACAAATCTATTATGATCCGAAATTCCAAAATATCAAAAATATTTCCCAAACTTTCGATTCCGAAATCTTATTTCAAGGTTTTCTTTCGACCAATACCTTCGACCAGAATAACCGGAAAATTGTCTAAAAACAAAAAAAAATTTTAAATTCAACAATTTTAATTTCTAAATATTTACGTGTATTATAATTCCAATTAAGTTCCACTATTACAAATTTTTGACTGCCTAATTTCACAAAAAAAAAATCAAAATTCTATCTATAACTAGATCTATAACTTAATTCGTGCGGTTTGCTAAGAGATGGCGTAACTTGATTTTTATTCCATCGTTCCAATATTCCGAACATGCGTTGGAAAGCTACTGTCATTGTGCGTCTTTTTCAGTATATGTCATTTATTTGAAGCGTAAACAACAATAATTTTTTTTCACTCAAATATGTCGAACTTTGTGCCTGAAAAATTGTTTTTGCGAGGAGTTCTTCTTCATGCCTGTGAAGCTGTACCCACACTATTAAAAAACCAACTTTTTTTTTAGAGTTCTGAGCTCCTTTAGAATAGTTCTAGAGTTCCTGATAGTTTTTAAGAATAGTTCCGGGGTTTACATGCCTCAAAAATCAGATTTTCAAAATGGGGGGCTAAGTTCACGCTCCCCCCCACTTTCGAAAAATTTCAATTTTTTTCAGAGTTCTGGGAAGATTTAACATAGTTCTAGAGTTCCTGACGCTTTTCGACAATAGTTCCGCGAATTTCCGGGCACAGTGAACTTTCAAAAAAAAAATTCCAGCCCCCCACTTTTTACATATTCACTTTTTATCGATATATTTCTGTAGTACTCCAAGAGTTCTAGAGTTCTGTGCAACTAAAATTTTGAAAATTTTTATTCCTAAAAAGTTGTGGGACTTCAAAGTTACCAAAAAATTTTGAAAATCAATTTTTGAAAAGTTCCAAGAGTTCTGGTCAGAGTTCTGTTCCCCCCGGAATAGTTCTACAAAAAAGCCCTATAACATTTTTCTCTCAGATCAAAGTCCAAAAAGTTGTGGGACTTCAAAGTTACCAAAAAATTTTGAAAACCAAATTTTGAAAAGTTCCAAGAGTTCTGGTCAGAGTTCTGTTCCCCCCCCCCCGGAATATTTCTACAAAAAAGCCCTATAACATTTTTCTCTCAGATCAAAATCCAAAAAGTTGTGGGACTTCAAAGTTACCAAAAAATTTTGAAAATCAATTTTTGAAAAGTTCCAAGAGTTCTGGTCAGAGTTCTGTTCCCCCCCCCCCCCGGAATATTTCTCCAAAAAAGCTCTATAACATTTTTCTCTCAAATGAAAATCCAAAAAGATATGACACTTCAAAGTTACCAAAAAATTTTGAAAACCAAATTTTGGAAAGTTCCAAGAGTTCTGGTCAGAGTTCTGTTCCCCCCCGGAATAGTTCTACAAAAAAGCCCTATAACATTTTTCTCTCAAATGAAAATCCAAAAAGCTGTGGGACTTCGAAGTTACCAAAAAATTTTGAAAACCAAATTTTGAAAAGTTCTAAGAGTTCTGGTCAGAGTTCTGTTCCCCCCCGGAATATTTCTACAAAAAAGCCCTATAACATTTTTCTCTCAGATCAAAATCCAAAAAGTTGTGGGACTTCAAAGTTACCAAAATATTTTGAAAATCAATTTTTGAAAAGTTCCAAGAGTTCTGGTCAGAGTTCTGTTCCCCCCCCCGGAATATTTCTACAAAAAAGCCCTATAACATTTTTCTCTCAAATGAAAATCCAAAAAGCTATGACACTTCAAAGTTACCAAAAAATTTTGAAAACCAATTTTTGAAAAGTTCCAAGAGTTCTGGTCAGAGTTCTGTTCCCCCCCGGAATAGTTCTACAAAAAAGCCCTATAACATTTTTCTCTCAAATCAAAATCCAAAAAGCTGTGGGACTTCGAAGTTACCAAAAAATTTTGAAAACCAAATTTTGAAAAGTTTCAAGAGTTCTGGTCAGAGTTCTGTCCCCTCCCCCCCCCCCCCCGGAATATTTCTACAAAAAAGCCCTATAACATTTTTCTCTCAGATCAAAATCCAAAAAGTTGTGGGACTTCAAAGTTACCAAAAAATTTTGAAAATCAATTTTTGAAAAGTTCCAAGAGTTCTGGTCAGAGTTCTGTTCCCCCCCGGAATAGTTCTACAAAAAAGCCCTATAACATTTTTCTCTCAAATCAAAATCCAAAAAGCTGTGGGACTTCAAAGTTACCAAAAAATTTTGAAAACCAAATTTTGAAAAGTTTCAAGAGTTCTGGTCAGAGTTCTGTTCCCCCCCGGAATAGTTCTACAAAAAAGCCCTATAACATTTTTCTCTCAGATCAAAATCCAAAAAGTTGTGGGACTTCAAAGTTACCAAAAAATTTTGAAAACCAATTTTTGAAAAGTTCCAAGAGTTCTGGTCAGAGTTCTGTTCCCCCCCGGAATAGTTCTACAACACAGCCCTATAACATTTTTCTCTCAAATCAAAATCCAAAAAGCTGTGGGACTTCAAAGTTACCAAAAAATTTTGAAAACCAAATTTTGAAAAGTTTCAAGAGTTCTGGTCAGAGTTCTGTTCCCCCCCCGGAATAGTTCTACAAAAAAGCCCTATAACATTTTTCTCTCAGATCAAAATCCAAAAAGTTGTGGGACTTCAAAGTTACCAAAAAAATTTTGAAAATCATTTTTTGAAAATTTACAAGAGTTCTGGTCAGATTTATGTCCCCCCCCCCCCGGAATATTTCTCCAAAAAAGCTCTATAACATTTTTCTCTCAAATGAAAATCCAAAAAGCTATGACACTTCAAAGTTACCAAAAAATTTTGAAAACCAATTTTTGAAAAGTTCCAAGAGTTCTGGTCAGAGTTCTGTTCCCCCCCGGAATAGTTCTACAAAAAAGCCCTATAACATTTTTCTCTCAAATCAAAATCCAAAAAGCTGTGGGACTTCGAAGTTACCAAAAAATTTTGAAAACCAAATTTTGAAAAGTTTCAAGAGTTCTGGTCAGAGTTCTGTTCCCCCCCCCCCCCCGGAATATTTCTACAAAAAAGCCCTATAACATTTTTCTCTCAGAACAAAATCCAAAAAGTTGTGGGACTTCAAAGTTACCAAAAAATTTTGAAAATCAATTTTTGAAAAGTTCCAAGAGTTCTGGTCAGAGTTCTGTTCCCCCCGGAATAGTTCTACAAAAAAGCCCTATAACATTTTTCTCTCAAATCAAAATCCAAAAAGATGTGGGACTTCAAAGTTACCAAAAAATTTTGAAAACCAATTTTTGAAAAGTTTCAAGAGTTCTGGTCAGAGTTCTGTTCCCCCCGGAATAGTTCTACAAAAAAGCCCTATAACATTTTTCTCTCAGATCAAAATCCAAAAAGTTGTGGGACTTCAAAGTTACCAAAAAATTTTGAAAACCAAATTTTGAAAAGTTCCAAGAGTTCTGGTCAGAGTTCTGTTCCCCCCGGAATAGTTCTACAAAAAAGCTCTATAACATTTTTCTCTCAAATGAAAATCCAAAAAGCTATGACACTTCAAAGTTACCAAAAAATTTTGAAAACCAAATTTTGAAAAGTTCCAAGAGTTCTGGTCAGAGTTCTGTTCCCCCCCCGGAATAGTTCTACAAAAAAGCCCTATAACATTTTTCTCTCAAATCAAAATCCAAAAAGCTGTGGGACTTCAAAGTTACCAAAAAATTTTGAAAACCAAATTTTGAAAAGTTTCAAGAGTTCTGGTCAGAGTTCTGTTCCCCCCGGAATAGGTCTACAAAGAAGCCCTATAACATTTTTCTCTCAGATCAAAATCCAAAAAGTTGTGGGACTTCAAAGTTACCAAAAAATTTTTAAAACCAAATTTTGAAAAGTTTCAAGAGTTCTGGTCAGAGTTCTGTTCCCCCCGGAATAGTTCTACAAAAAAGCCCTATAACATTTTTCTCTCAGATCAAAATCCAAAAAGATGTGGGACTTCAAAGTTACCAAAAAATTTTGAAAATCAATTTTTGAAAAGTTTCAAGAGTTCTGGTCAGAGTTCTTTTCTGTAGAGATTTATGAGCACTATCAAAAACCAGCATTGGAATTTTGAATCGTTTCATAAAGTTTGTTTCCAAAAACACAAAAGACAGATAGGCAGACAGACAGACGGGCAGACAGACACTTTCGTAAAAGACGTTTTTTCCTGACTCAGGGGGTCTCAAAACGTAAAGATTTGATGAAAATTTCGAAAGTCATTTTTCATTTAAAACAAATACCTTCTCATCCATGATGAGAATGTAAAAATAGGAAGAGCCGAAAATTCTTTAATAGGGCATTAAATGAGCCCTTAATTATGAAATAGAAGACATCATGATTCCATGCTATAGTACTCTCAGCTTTACGAAGCTCCCTAACACGCTGAATGCCTTGGGGGTTCTCGGTGACCGGCACTGAGTTTGTTGTACGACGTCACACTAAAATACTGGGCATGGCGACATCTATACAGAATTTATGGTTTTAGATTATTAATGCATATCCTTGTTCTTTTGATTTCATTATTCTATGTGTATTTTTCGTCGTCAGAACACTTGTGCGCAAATTCATATTTTATTATTGTTGACAAAGTAGCGTGTTTGCTTTCAATTAATTATTTATTTATTTTCAATTGAAATTTTTTAGTTTCGTATTTTTTAAGAAGTGTTTGTGTTTTTGCTAAAGGAAGGTAAGCATATACCATGAATTAATTTTCTTGGTTATACCATTTTTACACTGAGAAAAATATATCTGAATTTTTTCCTGTTTTGTAT
This sequence comes from Diplolepis rosae, assembly GCA_030998225.1. Taxonomy (NCBI): domain Eukaryota; kingdom Metazoa; phylum Arthropoda; class Insecta; order Hymenoptera; family Diplolepididae; genus Diplolepis; species Diplolepis rosae. The sequence continues at coordinate 73,593 of JAPYXD010000707.1, forward strand.
AGGAATTCTACCTCAAGGGGTAGAAAAGAGGAAAATTTTCTAGTTGAACAGAAGTATATACTATTGCAAAAGTGAAATAAGAGGATAAAAAATGAAAGTATTTACTGTTTTTTATAGGAAAGTTGTTATTCAAATTTTGACGGAAATAGTACCTTACTTAAAGAAAATATGTACATTAACTGAATCTAAAAATGTCAGATAAATTATGGGACTTTCTATGGTCCGTCAGATTTCCGATAAATTATCGGAATAAAAACCTCAAGTTAAAGTCAGATTTTACTGGTTTTTTTCGGACTGATGGCATCAACTATACACAACTCCGTGCATTAGTGTGCGGCGTTCTCACGTGAGCAGTGTACTTGCGATCGTGTGTATACAGACGTGCGTCATGTTCGAATGTAGTAATGTATTTTTGGTGCACACAGTGACTTAGCGTACATGTGTAAGCGTACCTATTTGAGGAAGTGAACTTGAAAAAATATTTATAGATTTTTGCTTTTTTTTTATAAAACGCTACTTTATATGAAAACACAAAACTACATAAAATTAATGACTTTTTATGAAGTCAACTTTAGATTTTTTTTATGGAGTGCGGTCTTTTTATGATATGCTATTTTTTATAAAAAAGACGAATCCTCATAAAAATACTGACTTTTCATAAAGTCAACTATACAAAAATGTTATAAAGTTTAGTCTTTTAATAAAAAAAAGTTCTGTATAAAAATAGAAAACTTTATAAAACTTTCATAAGGTTTACTATATACAAAATTGGTACATTTATTCAGTTTTCATAAAATTACATTATTAATACTCATAATGTATACATTTTTTTATAATGTTGACTTTATAAAAAAAACACGTGCTTTTATTAAGTCAATCTTACAAAAAACTAGACACAAACTTTACAAATATTCTAAACAGTTCATATAAAGTCATTTTATAAAAACTTTATAAAAATACCAATTTTCGATAAAGTCAACTATATACAAATTTTACAAAGTTGAGAGTTTTTATAAAAAGTTGTACCCCTATAAAAAGACAAAACCTTATAAAAGTCAGTGATTTTATAAAGTTTTGTATTTTTATAAAAAAAACGCATTTCATAAAGAAAATTTTTATAAAAATGTTCATAAAGTTGACTTCATAAAAAGTCACTAATTTTATAAAATTTTCATTTTAAAAAAGTGGCTTTATAAAGTTTTTAATTACTAAGGACCATCTGTATATCGCTATGTAGAATCTAAATTTAGAAAAACAAATTTGTTTTTTTACGGTTGGTAAACGATTTAACTAACAACAGTAGGGTTTTTTAACGTAAAGCTCGTAAGAAAATGGGGCATCGCAGGCTGTGGGTCATGTAACTAACAATCGAAGTGTCGTTGGAATGGTTTCACAGGTCAGCGGTCTACGTTCTAGCCTACGGATCACAAGTGCGCGAGTTCGAACCCAGATTTCTTCAGCTTTACTACATAAATGTTCAAATTTCCTAATATAATTACTAACATTTTTTCATAATTGTGCATAATAATAAAAGTCTAAACAATTTCTCCTTCAACACAGGTTGTCAATGATAAGTAGAAAAATGAACGTACACGGAGAAACTTTTTATATCAATTTTTACCATAGTATTTTTCAATTTAGGGAAAAACGTATCACTAAGAATTTTTGTTAGTAAAAATACTAAACTTTATAATAATAATATGAAACTTCAGCATAGTTCATAGCAAATTTTACTATAGCTTACACTAAAGTTTCATATCATTATTATAAAGTTTAGTATTTTTACTAACAAAAATTCTTAAAGTGATACGTTTTTCCCTAAATTGAAAAATACTATAGTCAAAATTGATATAAAAAGTTTCTCCGTGTAGAAACGTGATGTAAAGAGAAGAGGAAAGAAGGAGAAAAGGATCGATAGAAGGGAAAAGAAATTTTTGCTTTTTTTTGCGTCGAAAAAGTCCGATAAAAAATAGGAAAATGTTCTATAAGGATTTTTTGGGGTTAAAATGCCATAAATTATACGAGAATTTCGTCTAAAAAAAGAAGAAACTAAGATATATTTTTCTCAGTGCATTAACTAACCCTTAAGGCCATGGACCAACCTGTTCACGTGACTAGATTCATACTTGACCGGCATTTCATTTTTGTGTAACCCCATTTCTATGAAAATTATGACAGGTAACTGAAAATTTGTAGAATTGAATACAATGCATTAATATAGGTCTGCGTTGTCATAAATTATCATAATTATGAAAAAAAATGTTCTCGAAATTGTTTTTTATAACTATGAACATTTATGATGTCACGAAATATATAAGATGATTTCAGAAGAAATGTCAAAGCATGGAACTACATGCTCAGCTAAATATGTCATAAATTATCATAATTATGAAATAAAATTTCTTTGAAATTTTTTTTTATAATTATAAACATTTATGATCACACAGGCCTATATTAATGTATTGTATTCAATTCTACAAATTTTCAGTTACCTGTCATAATTTTAATAGAAATAGGGTTACACAAAAATGAAATGCCGGTAAAGTATGAATCTAGTCACGTGAACAGATTGGTCTATGGCCTTAATATTATTATTTTGGTTTTCAGTTATATTTTATGCCATACGAAAATGTACGACAAACATCATCTGCTTGAGCTTCTCACCAATATTGAATATCGAACTGTTAATGATAATGGACAACCATTTAAACCAAGTCACGAAATATATAAGAAAATTTCAGAAGAAATGTCAAAGCATGGGACTACATGCTCAGCTAAACATGTCTACCAAATTTTGAAGACTAACCGTGGAGGAATGCATGACAATGTATTACGAGCCTTCAATATTACTGCATCAGAAGTTCCGGAATTGAGGGAATCGTTAGATTTCTCTATTTCAGAAGGAAAGTCTGTTTTGCCAAATCAAAAACAGGAAAGGAAATTCAATCTGGTAATTCCTAATAACGTTTGGCGAGAATTACAATCAAATAAGAGTTATGATGGTAGAAGGTACATAGTTCTGAAACAAAAAAAATGGACTAATATTTTTGCACAAAAAATATATGACCAAACAAGAATTGAATGTCCTTTTAGCTTTCAACGCATCAAAATATTCAAAAGTAATGATGCTAAATGTTATGCAAAATTCGAAGCAAACTGTATGGAATGTGGTTCTTATTTGCGCGGACATTTATACTTGAAACCTACAAAGTCAAGTGATGTAATATTTGATTGTAAACTAAAGGGCGCACCATCAAATTTTCATCATAAAAAAAGAAGGCCGTTGCGAGGTGATTTGCGATCACAAGTTGCTTCAGAGTTACTAGACTGCAAAAAAACCGCGAGTGAGTGGCGGCGACAACAAGCTTTAGCGATTCCAATTGGAAAAGGAGTACCACCTTATATCCCAGAATTGAACGTTTTGCGGAAGGCGAAACAACAAGAGCTGGACAGACGTTTGAATCTACAGAGCAATGATCCGATTTTAAATTTGCTTCATGCTAAATATTTTACCCATCCTAGGACTATTAAAAACATTGGATTAGATCCCTACTACTGCCATTACTGGACTGACGAGGAAGAACTTCTTTACAAAACAGCAAGAAAAGAAGACTTAGAGTGCCAGCTCATTATAGATGCAACGTCAAGTTTGATTTATCGTATAAATTTTCCAAATGGTAAAAAGTCGCCCCATTTATTTTTATATTCGTGTGTGTGCAAAACAGAAAAGTATTCTTTTCCTGCTTTTCACATGGTTACAGCCAAACAAGATGCTCAGCGAATTATAGATTTTTTAGGTCAAATAAAGAAACGTGTGAAATCACCACGGACTGTTGTCTGCGACTTCAGCAAGGCCATTCTCATTGCAGTGGCCCATGTATTCGCTGAATGTGTTGATCTCCAAGATTATTTGAAAAAATGTTTCCAAATAATTATGTTGATCGGGTGTCCTGACATGCCAACTTGTTTCGTACGTCTTGACATTAGTCATTTTGTCCATATGATTTGCAAATGGCCATGTGTGAAAAATTCACTGGAAAAAGCTAGAGTTCATAGTGAAAACTCTCTGTTATATTTACAAATGCGAAAACTTCCTTGAAGTAAAAAAGACATTAAAAGCGCTCCTTATTGTACTGCTGAGCAAAAATATTGGTCACTCTGAAGAAACAAATAAAAAATTAAATTCTCAAAAATCATTGGAGAAATTAGATAAACGAATACGCGGAGAAACCTTTGAGGAGCCTAAGCAAAAAAACGGAAGATCTGAAGACGACTCGGAATATAAAAATGAAGATGATTCAGAAGAACAAGACGACGACTCTAAAGTTCAAGATGAGGAAAATTCAGAAGTTTTTGATGAAGAAGGCTCAGAAATAGAATATAAACAAATGTCAAAAAATGATAAAATTTCAGAAAAAGATGTTGAAGAAGATGGCGACCCAGCATCTGAAACATGGAAAACTTGGGCGGGAAAAATTTACGAAAAAGCCGAAAACAAAGCATATTTTAATGAAGCAGCAGCAAAAAGATAAAAGATTTGATGTCACACTTGCCTATTTGGACTGGCATCATGAGATCTATTTTTAAGCGTGGTGGAGAAATTGCAACTTCTGCTCCGGTTGAATCGGAATTCTCATCATTAAAAAATACAGCTTTCCCGCAGCTTTTACGCGTTGATAAATTTATTCTTTCTCATATAGAGTACCTGTATGGAAAAGTCAGGCTTGTGGCTGCTGATGCACAAAAACTGGAAGAAAAACCCATCAAAAGGGAAAAAGTGCAGAAAGTTTCGTCAAGAGCAGCAAAAAATAAAATTCAAATTCTACCTTTTAACTCAACAGATCAAACTTCGACAAAAACAGAGCACCAAGGATCACCCAATCATACTAAATCGGTCTTAACCAATGAAATACAGGAAGACTTGATTGACGACTTATATAACGTCGTGGATCTATTTTCTGCACCTAACGAACGGAGTGATGGAGATATTTATGTCCAGAAATTTGCAGAGCAAGAGTTCGACATCCAAAATTCAAATTGCATAGTAAGGACTTCGACTCCTCTTGAAGATTCAATAACTCAAAATGATAGTAGCTTCCTAAGCCAAAAAAATGAACGCGATTCTTTAAATGAAAAAGAAAATTGGGGAGGCAGAGGGCGTGAAGAGAACAAATCTTCTCGAAAAATAGAAAGAAAAAGAAAAACGAAATACCTCTCGCCAACTCCTGACTGGGATTCAATGAGCCGTGTCACGCAAATAGGAATTCCGCTTTTTCAAAATGGAAGTATATGCGAACCAGTTTATCTTCCGAAAAGAAACGTTATACTTAGAGAAACATGTGCATTCGATTCTTTAATGCAAATCATTACAAATGCAATAGCCATTTACGAATCTTACAAAAATACAACAGCAGATCTGGATAACCCGGTTTTAAAGCTTGGACATAAACTTTTACAGAAAGACAAAATAGATGCAAGTGCGTACAAAGAAAGAGCAACGATTTTGATGGACATATCATCTCGCGAACCTTCGATTTTTCAATTTTCACAGACCCGCAAGGTTTACACCCTCAATACCAATTGTAATGCCGCTCATTTATCTGAAATTGTATTTGAAAATGTTCCCAGCTGCAAGACATTTTTCAAATGTTTCAGTCAAAACTGTCAATCGTCTTACGAAAAATCGTACCTGACACTGTCTTTAAACTTAGACATTATATTGCTGAATGGACTGGAGCATTTGCAAAACGCTGTTGACGATCTTCAGCAAGTAGAAAACCCCCCCCCCCCCCCACCCCCCCCCCCCCCCACCCCCCCCCCCCCCCACCCCCCCCCCCCCCCACCCCCCCCCCCCCCCACCCCCCCCCCCCCCCACCCCATTCTTCTTCATTACTTTAATATGAAGAAAACTGCTGCCGAAAGTCATCGTATTTTTGTGGAAGTCTATGGTGAACATGATCTAGCTGAGCGAACGTGCCAAAAGTGGTTTGCACGATTTAAAAGTGGTGATTTTGAGTCGGAAGACGAAGAACGTCCTGGGCAGCTAAAAAAGTTTGAAGATGAAGAACTGGAAGCATTACTCGATGAAGATTGTTGCCAAACACAAGAAGAGCTCGCAGAATCTTTGGGAGTCACTCAAGCAGCCATTTAAACATTTGAAAGCAGCCGGATACATTTAAAAGTAAGGAAATTGGGTTCCACATGAACTCAAGCCGAGAGACGTTGAAAGGCGGTTTTGCATGTCCGAAATGCTGCTGGAACGCCACAAAAAGAAGTCATTTTCGCATCGGATTGTTACTGGTGATGTAAAATGGATCCATTACGACAACCCCAAGCGCAAAAAATCATATGCGAAACCCGGCCAACCAGCCAAATCAACGGCAAAGCCGAATATCCATGGCGCGAAGGTAATGCTCTGTATTTGGCGGGATCAGAAGTGTGTTCTGTATTATTGTATGAGCTGGGTTGAGTTGAAATCTACGAGAAAATCAATGAAAGGGAACAAGCAGTAGGGGAAGTAGGGAGCAGTAAAGGGGCCCTTCTCTTCTAAGAAAATATGACTACGTCACGATTTACGCTGACCGTCAATTTTTATGTAAAAATATAAAAGGGGCCCACACCAAGAGCAAGCTGTCAGTTAATTTTTCGTCTGGTTCGACACTTAAATTTTCCTTTGGAATTATCACCGGTTTCGCGACAATAGTTCAGTACGGTATTTCCAATTTAACTCCGAAAATCTCTTAGTTTGAGATCAATAAAATTCGACCGGGACAATTTAAAATCCAAGTTCAGGAGTCATAAAAGTCATCGTGGACTCGTAAAGATCTTTGTAAAGATCTTTGAGCTGTGTCGTGAATAATGATCACCGCCTGTGCGGAAGATAGCTGTGTGGACTATATCTCCGTCTCTTTCGCACTCTTTGTCTACACCTGTGAGGATCCTGCGTACTACGTACTCGCCGCCGTGGGGCTTAACCCTTGACTTAGCCTAACAATTAATAAAGGTACCAAAATTCTCTCTCTCTTTTATTTTCTGTTTCTTTCTGACTTACGTACCAACCAGCCTGTGCCTACATTTATATATAAATTGTATTGACTAATGTGTAGAGTGACCTTATAATCATTTGAATAAATTCAATTTGTATTATTTTGATAATCGTTGTGTCTTTCATTGGCTTATCCTTATCCCTAAGCGAGGATCATTCGATCCTAACTTAAAACGAGGAATTTTCGATTAAAGTAAGTGTTTACGCAATTGATACGTAACAAATTATTCAATAACTGGGACTAGGAAAAATTCTGAAAAAATTAAACAAACGTATTATTAGCGTGCCGATGTGGTAGTATTTTTTGGAGAAATTTGTACTAAAAAAAATTGTTTTTCAAACAAATTGATTAAAATATGGTGAAATCATCACGTACTAATCCATAAATAATTTTTCAAGCCTAAGCGTAAAATTCATTTCCATCTTAATAAATTATACGCGCAGATTAAAATGCAAGCAGTTTGAGGGCATTCCCAGAGCATTTTCGCAGTAAATTGAATAAAATATGTTGGAAAAAATGCACTTCTTTGAAACAAACTTATTCTTGTGATAACTTATATATAATCATAAAACTTATTACAGTATCCATACGTTATGGATATAAAGCGATCATAAAACAATGAATAATCACTTCCCATCACTTTTTGCTAATAACGTTCTTAAAAAAGTAGACAGTAATACAGCAGTAGTGGAAGTTGCGCTCGACGCTGTCGATCGAAGATCGTGACTCCACGCGCATCACTTCACACAAAATTCATATTTAGCGCAAGTTTCGGTTACGCACCCTTATTATAATACGGGAAAATGAATACCGTTGAATATAATGGATGAATTTTCGGAAAAAATGTGTCAATTATAAATGTAATTAGCTGGAAATTTTTTTTAATTTATCGTTCGTCACCAATTTATGCTTAATTAATGCATCCCACGCTTAGAAGTAGTTTGATGATACACTAAAAAAATTTGTTGAGTCAACAAACAATGGCTTATGGAAAAAACATACCAAAAACTGACGAAGGCGTCAACAAAACATACATGAGAAACACGAGTTTGATGCGTGATCATACAAATTTGTTAAAAACTGAATCAGCGGCAAGGAAACGTATCGGATTCACTTCGGAAACAATCGGCTTGTGGTGGGATTCTCTGTAATAGTTGTCTCCAAATTTTGTACAAGAAAGGATTTCAGAAGAGCGACTGAAATTCAAACTCTGTTTATCAAAGTTCTTCATCAGACTCAATGTTCTTTTTGAACTCACTTATCCATGAGTATTCTAGACTACTTTGTTTAAGTGTCTGCCTTTGTTTTGAAAAATTTAAAGTGTTATATTACGTTGAATGTTTATAGAATATTCCAAGGACAACGAAAAAAATTAACTTTTGCTGAATCTAATAATTCTCGTTTAGTTACTAAAGTTCTATGGGTTGTTAAAGCGGTCTACGGGATTTTGGGAGAAAAATTTCATCTACCCCATTAACAAGTTAAAAATAAATTATTACCTGAAATACATGCATTTTGTTGCATCGCAAGTTTTCTGAATAATGAATTTGGTAAGCGTTTAAGGTCTGACAAAGGTCTTGATGAAAAAAATTCTGCTCAAATACAATTGAAACACAATACAGAAAATATTTTCTCAAAAGTATCGTTTTATTAGAAAGATTGAACTTTACATTCAAGAATGAAACACAACATCATTCAAATGACTGCCACGGCTTGCCTTATAGTATATATAGTATATATAGTATATATAGTATCCCGTTTTCATGAGTTGTCGCAACTCCCAAATGGTGTTTTTTTGTGGGTTAACAAAATCGCTTAAAATTTTTCCGTTCGAAACTCGCCAACAAGTTTTTCCGAAAAAGCGAGTTAAATCCCAAAAAGAAACCGATGTTATCCCATACATCTTCTTGAAAATCGCTTATTTGAGGATAATGCGAATTCTATTTTTCGCATTTTTTAGTAGGATTGGTAATTGAAAAAATACAAGTATTAAAGATTAAACTCTGATTTATTTAGAGACATCTCTGTTCATTTTTTCGCGATTCTGTCTACCCGAAATTCGTGTAAGAAAAGATAGCGAAAATTTCTGCACAAATGGTAAATTATCTTATTTTATAATATGATAGAAAAAATCTTTTATTATTTCATAATTTTATAACTAAGTAGTACAATTAATTATGAAATTTTTATTTGTTTATTTTATAATACTCGAATCAATGAAATGTTATTTAAATTTATTGCAATAACAAGCGTTTGCTAGCCCAAAAACTTTTGAGATCACTGATTCATTGCAATACTGAGCGTTTGTTGGCCCAACAAACTTGTATGATCACGCATCAAACTCGTGTTTATTATGCATGCTTTGTTGACGCCTTCGTCAGTTTTTGATATGTTTTTTCCATAAGCCATTGTTTGTTAAGTCAACAAATTTTTTAGTTTATCATCAAACTATTGGATCTATAACTTAATTCGTGCGGTTTTTTTTTCAAAATCTGAACGTTTATTTAAGAAAAACATGTACAATAGTATTATTCAAAGTATTGCCCATCTGAAGCTATGACTTTTTCCCATCTTACTGGAAATTTGTGGATTCCATCCCAAAAGAACTGCGCCGGCTTGGCGGCAAAGAATGAATCAAGGCAATTTTTGATACCCTGTTCTGATGTGAACCGTGTTTCAGTCAGGGCGTTCTGCATCGACCGAAACAAATGGTAGTCAGAAGGGGCAACGTCTGGGCTATAAGGCGGGTGAGGTAAAATTTCCCATCCACTGTTTTCCAAATAGTTCTTAACCGGAATAGCAACATGGGGTCGAGCGTTGTAATGATGGACTCCTAAAGATTCTGCGAGCTCTTCTTATGTTTGGCAACAATCTTCATCGAGTAATGCTTCCAGTTCTTCATCTTCAAACTTTATTGGCTCCCCAGGACATTCTTCGTCTTCCAAGCCAAAATCACCACTGTTAAATCGTGCAAAACACTTTTGGCACGTTCACTCAGCTACAGCATGTTCAACATAAACTTCCACTAAAATACGATGACTTTCGGCAGCAGTTTCCTTCATATTAAAGTAATGAAGAAGAGCTTCCCGCAAAAACACTTTTTCAGGCATAAAGTTCGACATATTTGAGTGAAGAAAATCATTGTTGTTTATGCTTCAAATGAATGACATATACTGAAAAAGGCGCACAATGACAGTAGCCGTCCATTGCATGTTCGGAATATTGGAATGATGGAATAATAATTAAGTTACGCCATCTCTTAGCAAACCGCACGAATTAAGTTGTAGATCCAATACTTTTAAGCGTGTGGTGCATTAATTTAGCATAAATTGGTGGCGGACGATAAATTTAAAAAAATGTCCAGCTAATTACGTTTATAATTGACACATTTTTTCCGAAAATTCATCCATTAAGTTTAACGGTATTCATTTTCCCGTATTTAAACATTATTCGCTACGCAAATAGTATCATTAATAATAAAGTCAGAGTAGAAATAGAAAGAAAGCGCACAGCTGTTATGTCCCAGTAACTTTAACATTTTTCACACTGCCCCTGTGCAAGGGCAACACGCCACGCACCAAGGAAAACGAGGAAGAGACTATCCACATAATGATATTCCTGTTATAAATTATCATATGGACCGAGCTGCTGTTCGCATGAGGTAAACCAATGTATACCTCACATCGAAGAATCGGTTTGACACATGGTAATAAGTGATAAAGAAGATCATCGCTCCGTCTATATGGTAATTGTACAAGCGGTTATGAGTCAGTAACTCACACTGCGCGCCGATAAGGTAGTGATGCTGCGCGAATAACCTAAGGAGAGAATGAGAAATTATCAGCACAGCTTTATTAAACATAATGTGTATAAATTCGGCGTGAGGTAATTACTATAATTAATTACTACCATATTAGTATAATATCACAACTATCATTAACACCTCGGGTAGTAATATAGTATTGATCATTATTGGCGCCATTATGTATTGATTGCCGATAAGTCGATCATGATCAATGAGTGAAAATCGATTATTGATTATGGAACATTAATAAAGAATTGATTGATTGCTCATTGGCAATCAATTGATGATCATACTTCATAAAATAATTAATATAAATTGTAACGAACTGTACATCACTGTACATACCTCACAGCTTCCCTCGCTTACGACAAAGCAGCGCGCGCAGCGATCCCCACCACGTATGAACGAGATATGGGGAAGGACAGCAGCACTGGAACAGCAGTTCGCCCGGGTCGGCGAGCCGGGTCACACCGGAACGTCGCACTGGGCGGACGGCAGGGAGATGCCTCTTCTGATGGGTGCTCCCATAGAAGGGTCTCTCCGCACCGACCGACCCCATACCTGGAGGAACCAGACCGAGCGTTGACGGATGGGCGCTCCCATGGTCAGCTCTCAGTGTGAGTGCGCACTCAGCGTCAGGTGCCCCTAAATGGGTGCTGCTCAGGGTCCTCCAGGAGATGGCCCCTAGACGATGACCCGACGGACGGGCCAGTGGTTCGCCACGTCGAGTATCAATGGATGGGCGCTCCCATGATTGGTCTTCGGCGAAGCGTAGATCTCGACGTCAGGTGCCCCTGACCGAGCTCTACCTGGGACGACCATTGGACTCCGTTCACGACGACACGACGGACGGACTGGTATTTCCCCAAGTCGAGTACCAATGGATGGGCGCTCCCATGATTGGCTGTCGGCGAAGCGTACAACTCGGCGTCAGGTGCCCCTGACCGATTTCTACCTGGGGCGGCCACCGAACTTTTCCGAAGTAAAACCAGACGCACGACCGAACCGACCCGACCAAGAACCGATCCGAACACTCCTGAAAATTTACACCACCGGACGATACTGAACGCTGCCGACCGCACTCCCGAACACTAAGCAACCGACTTCTCCCAGGGCGTCCAGACCCAACCGTCACGACAGACCGACCGACCGACATGCCTGAAATCTCGGCCTCACAGATACCGCCGTGGCCGAGGTCTAGAGGTGATCTCCGGTGACCCCACCAGAAGGTCGACGCGCCATGGACAGGAGGCCGGACTCAATGATATTCATCATGTACGCACGACGACTAATTCGGGAAAATGTATGTACTGGATACCTTTTTGATATTTTATTTTATGAATAAATCTTTTGTTATTTTCCACTTAAATTTCTCGAGACTCGATTCATTTAATCACCTACTCCCCCACTCCTACCGAACCCTGGCTGACTAAAGCTTCTGGCAGCAAGAGGGAAAATAAGGATGTTACAAATGGCACCCGAACAGGGACCGGTATCATGAAATAAATTGGTGGCACAGGCCTAATGGGTATATAAACGCGAACAACTCCGGTGGCAGACACAGTCGTTCGCCTGATGCCAAAGTAGCAAGACCACAAGATACGCTCCAAAAAACCATCAGCTCTTACTTAATTTGTAAGAGGTACATCGCTCCTATCGAAGAGACACCTCCAGCTCTTAATTAAACTGTTAGGGGTACATCGCTCTCAACAAAGAGAGACCACCAGCTCTTACTTAAACTGTAAGAAGTACATCGCTCTCGAAGAATAGAGACCACCAGCTCTTTCTTAAACTGTAAAAGGTTGACACCAGCGGTTCTCTGACCGTCCTCAGGAACCGCATGGTGTCATTCGCCAGGCAAAATCCTGGCCTATTCGCTGAGAATACCCAAGGATCCACCTGATTATAAGGAAGACCCGGACCGGATCAAGGACCTGGAGAACATGGAGGAAGAATTGCAGGACATTAGGGAAGTACTAGTAGCCTCATAGACCCGGAGGGGGGTAATAGCTCAAAACATTGAAGAAGAGCCGCTGACCAGCCCACAACCAGGGCCTGCCCCCGTCCACGGTCATTCAGGCCAACTGCGGTTTCTGAACCACCTCCAGAGCACCAGAAACCCTGGGCATACCAAGTCAAGGACACGTCAGGCAAAACACTGGCCACACCCTCGACCAGATGAGGAAGTGGAACTGCCACTTTGTCGGAAAGGGAGTCGACGAGTTTTTAGAAGGCGACGGGAACTGCTAAAGGCTTACCAGCTCACGGACCACCAGCTGTTACGGGGCTTCCCAGAGCTCCTCCGATGGGACGCCCAGCTGTGGTACCGCAACTGCGCCTCATCCTTGACGACCTGGGACGACCTCAAGCGCCAAATTCGGAGTTTTTACCTGCCGCCAGGAGAGCGCAGGCGCCTCGACCAACAGATCAGCGATCGACGACAAGGAGCCCGGGAGCCCATTTGAGTATATACCACAGCACTGCTAACCCTTCTAAGGCAACGAGGCAGTTTCGATCACGAGAGGGTCATGGAGACGCTCTACTATAACATGAAGCCAGGTTTGCGACTGCATATACGCCTAAAGGAGGTTACATCCCCTGAGGAACTCATACAACAGGTCCAGGAAATCGAAGAAGTGCAGGCACAGTTGCCACGAAAACCTCAGAGCGAAGCCAGGGCACAAGCCAAATTGGGCCGACTAGGACATCCCTTGAAGCGGCCTTCGTAAGGGAGGAGCACGACAGATTCAGGTGCCCCAACCCACCAAAAAAGCTCTGCTCTTGGTGTGGAAAGGATGACGTGCTGACGTGAGACTGCCCTTGCCCGAAGACGGGAAACGCCAGGAGGACCGGGCCCATCACACTCACCGTCCGGTCCAAGGAAACAACGCCCACGACTTAAGGGCCTTCATTCAGGTCTGAATAGGCAGCCGACAGGCAACGGCACTATTAGATCCAGGTTCCGTACGCTCCTACATAGACCAAAAAACGAGCCACCAATGCAGAAAGGAAGGCTGGCAGAGGGGGGAAAGTAATGAGGTAGCAATCATTGCCGACGGGTCAGAAATATCCTTGAGATATTTTAGGACCTAGATGGTCCTAAATGGAACCGACATCACACCGGGGAGAAACAAAGGCAAAAGAGCCACATTCGCCATCAGCGGACTGATCCCAATGACCGACCTTGAAAAAGAAAAACAAACCCAGGCTGAACGATTCCTGGAGAAACACCTGGGACGTTTTAACCAGGTCAGAGGAACAACCCCCCTCATCAAGCACCAGATCGTACTCGAAGATCCAACACCGGTCAAGCAACGATACCGCCCGAGGAATCCCGCCATGCAGGCGATATTTGACGAGGAATTGGACAAGATGTTAGAAGAAGGGGTAGTACGCCCTTCAAGCAGTCCTTAGAGCTCGCCGGTTGTTATAACTCGCCGAAAGCATGGCAAGCCAAGGTTTTGCATCGACTTCCGGAAATTGAGCAGCGTCACAAGGAGGGACGCCTACCCGCTCCCACAAGTAAACGCAACATTAGACAAACTGCGGGGGGCCAGATATCTGTCAACGATCGACTTGAAAAATGGCTTCTGGCACGTGCCACTAGCCGAGGACAGTAAGCCGCTTACAGCATTCACCGACTACGGGAGAGGTCTCTTCGAATTTAACGCCATGCCCTTTGGTCTACACTCCGCGCCATCCACATTCCAGTGGCATCTAGACCGTGTCATTACACCCGATATGGCCCGGCACGCTTTCGCCCACTTAGACGACATAGTCATATGCACGGCTACATACGAAAAACACTTAGATGTCCTAGAGGCTGTCTTCCAGAAACTGCGCAACGCCCGTTTAAGGCCTAATCCAGAAAAGCGCAAGTTTTTCCGAGCAGAGCTCAAGTATTTAGGGCATATTGTTGACCAGCACGGGCTTCGAACGGACCCCAGCAAGGTAGCCGCAACAAAGGATCTAACACCTCCAAGAAACCTGAAAAAGGCACACCAGTTCCTGGGCCTCGTTTCTTGGTGCTGACGGTTCATCAAGCACGTCGCCCATATCGCAGCTCCACTGCACCGACTCCTGAAAAAAGAGTTAAATCAGAATGGACCGATCAGCATCAGACAGCACTGCAAACGGACGCCAGCCAAGAAGGACTCGGAGCCGCCCTGTCCCAGCTAGGAGAGAAAGGGGAACAAATCGTTGCCTATGCCAGCCGCTCTTTAACAAAAGCCGAGCAAAACTATTCAACCACCGAACTCGAGTGTTTGGCGGTTAAATGGGGCATTTGGAAGATGCGAGATTGCCTCGAGGGCTACCACTTTACCATCCTAACAGATCACCTGTCTCTCAAGTGACTGGGGCAGATGGACAACCCCTCTGGCCGGTTCGCCCAATGGGCAATGGAACTCAGTCAGTGGGACTTCACCATCAAATACCGGAAGGGCAGCGACAATGTGTTTGCCGACACACTGTCCTGCCAGTCATTGCCCACCTGCGTAGTCACGAGCCAGAACGACTGGTACCATCGACGAAAGATGATGGTGGAGGAGGACCCTAAAGCGCACCCCGAGTACACCGTTAGGAACGGCAGGTTATACCGTCTCATACTCCACACTCTAGACATCAACGAGGCCCATCCAAGTGGCCTGTGGAAAATATGCGTGCCCTGAGCCGAACAGGGGAGGGTACTGAAGGAAGAACATGACGAACCCAAAGCAGGCCATCTGGGGATAGCCAAAACCGTTACCCGGCTAGCAAGGAAGTATTACTGCCAAGGCATGCTAAGAACCGCCACCAAATACGTCCGCACGTGTCCCAGCTGCCAAAGATTTAAGCCACAACAACACGCCCCAGACGGTAAAATGCACGCAACGAACGTGGAGCAACCGTGGGGAGAAGTCTCCCCGACTTATACACCCCAGTGCAACCCCGTGGAGAGGACCAACCGAGTCATAAAGACCATGATAACATCTCGAGAAACCAGAAGACCTGGGATAGGAACGTGCCCGAACTAGCCTTCGCCTACAATAGCGCTCAGCACGGATCTACCGGACACTCACCCGCCTACTTTAACTACGGGCGAGAACTAAAGAGCCCTGGATGCCTGGAGCAGGAGGCCGCTCTACCTCGGGAGGACGGAAACTTACGCAGAATCCAGAGACTGCGGGAAGCCCTGGAGCTCGCGAGAGTTGAAATCGCGCAGAGCTTCCAGAAGCAACAGAAGTATTACGACCTCAGACGGAGGAGCTGGACACCGTCAATCGGAGACAACGTCCTAAAAAAAACACAACACCTCTCCGATAAGGCGGCAAATTTCAACGCAAAGCTAGCCGAAAAATTTGACGGGCCATACATTGTAAAGAAAAAACCGTAGGCAGTAATTGTCGACTTGCAAAACGAAAAGGGGAGATACCATCGGCACGTGCACATCAGCATACTAAAACCATACCTAGAGGCAGTAAAAACTTAGCAGCTTAGATTAACTTAGCTAACGTAGCAAATAGACCAATCAGGCCGCCCAAACCAGCCGGGCCACCTAGACCAGCCGAGCCTCCTGAACCAGCAGGGCCACCCATACCAGCTCGCGGGTAGAGAGGTTCTGGGGCAATGGGCTGCGTTGGGCAAGTGCGGCTAACTTGGCTCTTTCACTGGCCTTCATACCAGTGAACACCTGACGGGTCCAATGGACGTCTGTCGATCGGCTTTTATTCCTTCGATAGTACGCCGGACCCAGTTTTTCTACGTGCGGAACCTTGGTGGTGGGAGTAAACTAGGTAAGTGGATAATAAGCTTGCGTGCCACCCGACTTCCCGCCTTTGCGGATGCGAGTGAGTTTCGCTTTAACATCGTGGAGTGTGTTCCGCAGGATCTCTAGGTATCCCCGAACGGGTCATAACCGCCCAAAGCTACAAATCTGACCAGGACCCCGACCGACTTACGAACATACGACCCCGACGGAAGGTCAACGCGCCATGGACAGGAGGCCGGACTCAAAGATATTCATCATGTACGCACGACGACTAACTCGGGAAAATGTATGTACCGGATTTCAAAGGAACGACTTTGTGAACTGCGATGCGTCGACCAGATGACCGGTCCACGACGATAGCGACCGCCAGGCCTGTGCCCGCAAAATCATAGGCAGATAAATGCAGAAATACGTAATTAAAAATGCATTTATTTGGAAACTAGAAATAGAATTGAGCAATAGAAGAGATGAACCCATGAACTCTTGCAGAGATCGTTCCTGGCCACCAATTCGCAATTTGTACGAGCCGTGCCACCGATTTGCTATTCGAACGTGCCGTGCCACCGATTTGCGATTCGAACGTGCCTTGCCACCGATTTACGTTAATCTGCTCCCACTATTCGAAGCATCAATAGTATATATACCCCAGATTTACCTCTGGAGGTTTGTCATTAAGTTCCGAACAGTTGTACGGTTATTAGGTTTGGACCGGTAATTCAACGTTGTGAGCAGACCCTTCGATAAACGTAAGTCTCAGTGGATTTCTATGAGCAATTCTACATTCGGTACTTGGTAAATAAAATTCTTGGTCCTTAAGTGGTGCAAGTCCGGAAACCGTAGTGCTAGATAGTTTTTTTGGATTACGTGTATCGTCGTATTTAGTCGTGTCGGTTAATAGTGATTCATTTCTGAAATCGGGACGAACTAACCTATCTTGTTAACAAGTGCATGTTTGATTCATTTCTCGTGTACTTAGCAAGATACGTAAGCGGATAATTGATCACATCAGTTGCTGGTTGACTTGTATTCCTTACACCATACCTCCTGCGAAATTTATCGTTGTTTTGCTACCTCACTGAGACTCAAACGAAACTCAACTATCCTGCAACAATTTCTGCCGTTGACTTTCAATTATAGGAGTAATAAATGACAATTTTCTCTTTTACTCTCTAATTGAAGAGGTAGACAAGTAGGTTACCACCTAAGTATCATTCTGTGTGAAAACTTATGCAACATTTTATTTCTTTATAATAAATTATCGCATATATTTATATATTCAGTGTTCTATTGTCATTGTGAACAACTCAGGGCCCATAGACCTGACAAGTGACAACGTACCCACAAACAAAAATAAATTATCAGGCCTTTCCAGCCTGATATAATCAGCTAACCGCCCCCCTTACATCCAAAAATCCAAACTACCCTCGCCTTTTGCTCGGGACGTAACACAGCCGTAGGTGATTTTCTAGGCATTTTTTCTATGATGAAAAATTACAATCATGCTACTAAAATTTTGTGGAATGCCAAAAATTTTATTGACAAAAAACTCGACTTTGTTCTCAAATTTTTTCACCGAAAAAACTGCATCCAAAAATGTTTGCAATTTTTTTCATTGCGAATTTGACGTACGAAAATTCACGGAAAATTTATGGGAGTTTCTCTTGATAAGGCTAAATGCCATGAATTTTTCCAGATTTTTCCAATTATTTGTTGGGTTAAAAAATGTACTAAACGTAATTTGCATAATCAGTGATAACTTATCCAATATGGCGGCTATCGGGTTGAAAATTTGCACAAAACAATCCTAGGGCAAATACCTTCGAATACTCGATACTAGATCTCATTTGGGTTGGGGGCCGGTTTCACATGGAAACCCGGCTAGGCCCTTTATTCTGGGTTGTAGATGTCCGTTTTTGGGCCAAATTCTCGTCAGTTGCGGGAAGTTTGGATTTTCTTCTTTCATTTGAAGAACTATTACATTGAGTGAAGTAGTTGCACATTACGTATAATATTTGGCACCATCGAATTAATAACTATCATCCGCGCCGAAAATGTTTCAATGACGAATCCAAACTGTAATATATTAATTAATGGTAACATAATAAGACTGAATCACTGATAAATCACGGAACGAAGTACATCGTACAGTTTACACACTAAATTTTAATGTGGATTTTCGAACGTATTTTCCTTAGAATTTTGTGAATCTTACAAAGTCACACAGTTGACTTGACGTTTTACCTTGTAGACATTCTAATTTGACTTTGTAAAATTCACAAAATTAAAAAAAAATGTTTTTTTTGCAACATCTCATGGACAAGATTGTAAGTCGAATGATAGTCATTTTTGGATTCAGTGGGCCCAAATCACTGCAGGAAAGTTACTTTCCACCAGGCAGCGAAATGGCTCTCGATCATTGTTATGATTGAAAAATTTTTACCGTTTTATTTTTTGTGAATTTTGCTGATGTGTGCGGAAAAGGTACCTAATGTAATTCATGCAGGTGCAGTATGTTCTCTTCTCATACATTTCTTAAAAGTGCGACATCCAATTTGCTTCACAGACACGAAAAGAAGGACTTTTTGTGCATGTGTTACGAAATGGTTTTTTAGAATTATGTATTTTTACTATTCGAAATTCCTCCGGAAATGCAATCCTCTCATTATGTTTTAAAAGACTTGTATTGCTATACAATTTAACTCGCCTTAAAACTATTATTTCAAGTTCAGTAATAATTATGGATCTGTAAGATATGGACTATTGATTATGTGAAACAAAACCTTATCGCACTTAGAAAGACAAAGAAAATGACTTAATAGCAACGTATTATTTTTCTAAAATTTTGTACATCAAAGGACTTACTTGTCATCTGCATGACAAAAAAATGGGCTTCCATCCAGTCTCGTCTCCTTTTTCTTAATCAGTAATGTGGGTTTTCTTATACAGATTCAGTAGAACATATATTATAGATCCAAGTGTCACTAATAAAACTATAATTAAATCTTTGTTTATAGAAAAAAACTTCTTGTCACTAAAATTGGTTAGCTCTTTTTAAAATGTTTTAGGCTTATGGAGACTTTCAAGGCATCCGAATTATTTTGGCGAAATTGTCATTTGGTGGGGTATTTTTATAATATCCATAAATGTTATCGAAGGAGTGGAATGGATTTGTATTGCCTCTCCAATATTTACAACATTTATTATTCTTTTCCTATCAGGCATGCCACTCCTTGAAAAAGCATCAGATGAAAGATACAGAGAGTAAGTTTTATATTTTCATTCAAACTATCAAGAGTAAGTTGAATAATCGTTTTATGTTATAAAGGAGCACAAATTTTGATAATTATTTGAATGATACTAATCCGTAAACTTTTTACACTATCCCAGATTTTTTTTACAATTCTGTTGACTCAAAAACTTGGTCATTTTAATGATCATTTTGAGTCTAATTAGTTTTTTGTCAGATGCTTAAACAAAAGCGTTTCGAGTGATTGTGAAAAATGGAAAAATGGCAATTCGTGTTGTGATTCCATCTGTCAATGTAACTAGTGACGCAAAATAATTTTGTTTGGGGCAGGAAGTCGTACAACTTTCTTGCAGGCTTCGAGCTGCTTACAGGTATCACAACCGACAGTTCACTCCCGGAGAGTGCAGCACCTCGCTGTGTCTTTGCTCCAAATCCTTCGTTCCCTCTTTTGCAAGGACCCTATGTAGACGTTTTCGTTTTCGTTTATGGCACAGCTCGACGACGACGCTTCTTCCAAAAGCATTCGAAGCTTTTTAAACTCTCCCGAAGGAAATTGAATCTCCGATAGTCGGGAAACACCCCCTAAAGAGATCATAATTTCAACACCGGCTTTCTCAGCGTCTCAGGATTCAAATCGACACCTTTCCTACCCGATGGCAAAAGGGGAAGCTCGAACACCAACGAGAGTCCTACACGAATGGGCTCAGAGCTCATACCGCAACGACTACACCATTGCAAAGCTGGTCGTGGCTACCAAACGTCTTGATCTACAAGATGCTTGGGAAAGCCGAGCCAAAAAGGAGCGAATCTTCGCAACTTCGTACGGTTAACATAAAACCTATCCAATCATAGTACTGAAACGACACTTTGACGAAATTGGTGGGAAGGGCGTGACAGAGCAGCTAAAAAACCTTCATCTGGCCCTTAAACGGGACAAGATAATAGATTATAGAATACGAGGCCACAAGGGCATAACTAAAACCTAAACACAAATTAGGGAGCGGTATACCTAGCTCGGATTACGAAACTAAATTTGAGAAGGTGTCTCTTGATACAGTCAGAAAATTTCTAACCACCCTTGACAGTAATTGCCATATTCTCACGATTTGTTCTACAAGTCGCAGCTATGCTACCCAACTCAGGATTTCTGCGGATGGAAAGCTTCAGTCTCCACTTTATCTTGTGTTAAAAGAGCCATGTGGAAAATTTGGACCCATTGTGCAAGAAACCATCTTTCAACCTATAATAACTTTTAGTCATAAAATAAAGTTATCAGCGTCGTTCAATTTTACAAATTATTTTGCCTACAGAACATTTTCAGAGGTGGTTGGAAAATGTTTTTTGCCCGAATGTAGGGCCGAAAAGCGTGTTTCTCATAGACTCCGGGACTGGACATTGCCCAGAAATTGTACGGCAAGCAACACCGGCTGGAAAGAATATAATTCCTATGATTATACCAAAAGGCGACATTTTTCAGATTCAGTTATACTGTTAGACTATGATTTAAATCTGCACATACGAAATAATATTATAAAGTTACAGTCTTTAGTGCATAATCAATCATTTTTCAACACATTATGTGAAATTCCAGGAGGTCAAAATGTAGCCGTTATTAGAACTTCGTGGTGCAAAAAACCTTTGTTTTAAACATTTCTTCGAAGAGCATCACTACTGTACCACGTACAATAAATAAACAAGTCTAATGATGTTTGCTGGTCTGTTCAATTTTATTTTATTATCGCGTGTGACATATATTTGTCAGATTTTTGAAATCGAATTTACACCCTTTTGGTAATTTTATTGCATTCTCGTAAATTCCTTTGGGGTAATTATATTACCATTATAAAAATTTTCAGTCAATTGAGGAATTCACACTTTTCAACCCTCTTTGTGAAGAAATTTTCCTGCTCGATTTTGGACACGAAACTTACTTTGCATGGCAGAAATATAATAAAATGCACTTAATTGTGGTTACCCCTTATATATTGATTTCTCATCAAAATATACAAATACGTAAACTTTATTTTATTATCGCATGCAACATATATTTTTTACAGTCTTTTCGGTTTGTAATCATGTCTATTTGAAAATGTTTTGTATAATTAAAAGTTATTGTTGGTTAGTTTACCCCCAAAAAATCTTTTTGATCAAGTTGACAAAATCACATTTTTCATCTTTTTTTGTAAAGGCATTGTTTGAGTTGGTTTGATTGTGAAAGATTGTATGTGAAACAATTAAACTAGTATTTGGTACCACACTTTTTGGGGGTGGTTTTTACCAGCTCAAAACCATTTTGGGCACGTAAAAAAAAATATGTGTCGCTTAGTTCTTTGAGCACTACAACATATTTCAGACCGAATAAAATCAGAGGGGGACACCTTCCTAATATTCCTTGTGAGTCAATTGTACCAGAATATCCGAACCAAATTTGTGTAATTAGAAATTTCATACCCTTCATGAACACAAAATTTCAAGCAAACTCGCTGTTCAAAATTTTTTTTCCACAGTAAAAATCGCCAGACAAACTTTTCTTGTCGTAAACCAATGGCTGCCAAACACAAACTAATGGACGTCTCCCGCTTAAACTTCACACGAATGTCTTAGAATAAGTTAATAATTTTTTACGTGTGTTATGTACAATAAAATTCCGTTCAGGTAATATAAATTACTTCTATAGATTAATACGTAAAATCATTTTCTTTCGAGCACAAGATTTCTTTGGCAATTTCTTGCATTTCTTGTGAAGCGATTAAATTTTTCGATTCGCATTCCCAGTGTACCTCAAACTATGATTTAAAATACACAATGGCTTTCACGGTTTTTCGGCTTGCATCTACAGTTGAAATTGACTTAAATCCACTGTGATTTAGTTCGTCAGATTCTTCAATTGCATCTGTTTCCCAGCTCGCATTAGAGTTTTTTAAATCAAAATTGTCATTTACCCCACTGTAAAAGAAAAATATTTGTTATTTATTGTATATTAATTTATATTAGTAAAAATTATCTATTTCGAACTTTCTGAAATTTTTTGTGCCTACGGTGTGAGTTTTTATCCTGGTGCATTCAAAAGAAAATCCATTGAAGTCCGAGATCCGATCGAACTTTAGTGAATTTAAAAAAAAAATATATTATGAATAAAAATCCATGATTAGGACAACAACGTTTGATGAATTAAAGAATTTTTGCACTAAATTTTGCCAAGGGTAATATGAGGTTAGCCACTGAACAATCTCATCATCATTTAATATGTCTGAGGCTGAGATTCAATATGTGATGTTGGGAAAAAAATGTTTCATGTTCTTTCTAAATTTATTTGCGTCAAATTGTCCCATGCATTCGCAAGTTTATAGCAACAGTGTTTCAAGTTGAACTTCTTAATGAGAACTTTTCTTAAAAGATTTATTCGATGAAGCCTTTTTGTTTTCTCAATTACCCCCAGGTCCATAGGCTGTATGAGGACTGTAACGTTCGGAGGCAGATATTCCACCTAAAAGCAGAACTTTCCTGTTAGTATGTTTGCGAACGGTGGCCTTTTCGTTAAGGATAGGACCTGAAAGACGCTCTCCAAGACTTCTTCTTTGAAGAAGCCATTTGTACTAACATTTGTCAAGTTGAATCTTAAATGAACTTCTGAAACTTTTCCTTCGCAGATGGTTTTTATCAAATTCGCGTGCTCTTTTATTGACTTCTCTTACATTCTCTTGGTTTTTTTATAACCCGTTCAATGGTTCTTACTGAAACCTTGTATTCGTCAGCCATTTTCTTTTTTGATTCTTTATTTTTTAACTCTTCGATTATTTGCATTCTCTTTTGCAAATCTAATACGACCACTTTTTTACGTAACTTTTGAAGCCCCGTTATCCACACTAAACCTGATCCTGGAAAATGATAAGAAAACCCATATTTGAAAAAATAATATTGAAATCTTAAAAATTAACTTTCCACCGAATTAAATTCAAGATTCATAAACATTTAGACGAAATACTTAATCGAAATAATTTTTTGAAATTAGAACAATTTAGAAGCATTAAATAATGTAATGAAATTTGAGATGTCAAAATAAAGGATTTTCCATTAGGGACATAACAATTTCGTATCTTTATATGAACGCACCCTTAAACTTTTTTAATGAACCGTCAATGTCAAAACGTTAGTTAAAGTCAACATTTTTATCATGGTAAATTTCACGAACCAGCAACGTTTGGAAATTATTAAAAATTACTACCGAAATTCTGAGTCGGTGGTCACAACTTTAAGAGCGCTTACTCCAATTTTCGGCCGTAATAATCGTCCCAGCCGACAGGCTGTGCGTGCTATGGTGGATAAATTCGAGACCAAATTTACACTATTGGACGTCCCGGTACCAAAAAAACGTCGTATTGCTCGAAGCGAAGAAATAATCGCAGCCGTAAGTGCATCGATTCAAAATGAGCCAGATCAGTCGATTCCACGTCGCTCTCAAAAATTGGCCATCGCTCAAACCACACTGTGGCGTATTATGCAAAAAGATCTTGGCCTACATGCTTTCAAGATTAAATTAACTCAAGAACTAAAGCCACTCGATCGTTTGAAACGTCGAAACTTCTCCAATTGGGCTCTGGCAAAGCTTGAAGAAAATGAAGAATTTCATCGAAAAATCATCTTCAGCGATGAAGCTCATTTCTGGCTCTATTGGTTTTGTTAATAAGCAAAATATGCGTTATTGGTCAGCAACAAACCCAAATGTGCTTCTTGAGACACCGTTGCATCCGCAAAAAGTGACTGTTTGGTGCGGTTTTCATGCCGGAAGTGTGATTGGGCAGTATTTTTTCGTGGATAAAAACGACCGTCATGTTACAGTTAATGGAGAGCGTTATCCGACTATGTTGGAAGATTATTTGTGGCCAGAATTGGATGAACTTGACATCAACGATATGTGGTTTCAACAAGACGGTGCACTAGCCACACCGCACGCGTCAATATCTCGAGAAATGGTCCGGTCAAATGGCTGCCTCGTTCATGCGATCTAACGCCATTGGATTTATTTTTATGGGGCCATATCAAGTCACTGGTCTATGCCAACAAGCCAGCAACTTTAGACGACCTCAAAGACAACATCCAACGCGAAATTGCCAACGTTCCGGTCGAAATGTGTGCCAGAGTGGTGGAAAATTGGGTCCAAAGAATCGACCGCTGTAAACGGGCTCCTGGTGGTCATATGACCGATATCGAATTTTATTCATAAAATGTAATGTTTTCACTACACCCACAATAAATTTGAACTCAATATCTCAACTATTTCTGTCTTTTATTCATAGATAAAATTTTTATGTCCTTATTGTGAACCCTTTATGATCTACGTACATACTTTTCAATAGTCGCTAGAAATCTAAGTATTTCATAATCAATATTACAATAAACAAACATATAATACGAATGTCTAAGATTTCGCAAGTCTCCATATAACATTATGTTATAAAAATAGAAATAAGTTGCAAAGAAATGGTAAATCTGTCGATATGACATAAAACATAACCTCACATTATAAGAATTTCTCGGGTTTACATATTTCAATGAAAGTACATAATGAGAACACATACCTAAAAATATATACGTTACTAAACTGAATTTATTAATGGAGCAAAATTCGTCAAGTGTACCCGCCTGAAAACTTTTTGTCTCCGATTTCCTTGGAAGCCCATGAAATTATTGGCCTAGTGAACCTCCTTTAGTTCCCCTTAGTGTAATTACCATAACTTCTACAAAAGTTATCCAAATTAATTTTTCTATGGAGGTCTTGGAAGCATTCTTTCATCAGCTTTACACTGAAAGCAATGATTTTAGATAAAAAAAATTATTTAAACTTTATTTTTTAATTTTGAACATATTTTTGAGTTTTTCTCCAAGTGCGGCCGTTAATTTTCGTTCCAAAATTATGTTTAAAAAAAAGCTTGACTTTTTCCCATTAAAATAAGCCATGGTCGAAAGTGGGGCGAAAGAAATTGGTGGAGATATATAACACTTCTTGCGCGCGGTTTCTGCGTCGCAGTGCAGCTAGGCGCCACGATCACGACGTACCGTCCATTCGGAACCTTATTTAATTGTACTTTGTATGATTTGTTCGTAAAACTGTTATTTTTGGCTGGTACGAAATTAAAATTAAAATCAATTTGTAATTCGGGGTGGTTTTTTATTGTGAGTCCCCTCGCCTCTCACATCAAAAATCGAGTCAAATAATTTGCTTATTGCAGTGTATGTGTACTTCTCTTTCTTCTTTGCCTCACAGTTTTTTTCCGGAAAACATCACATTCTAATGATGACGAATATTTTGTGTACCAGGCACTGTGTTTGCTGATGCAAATCTACTCTTAAGTTCTTGAGCTGTGACGGCGTGATTTTCTTTGGGACTAAAGAATACTAAATTTTCAACTAAATTTTTCTGCCTATTGATACAAGGCATCAGCAGTCAAAATCGGATCTTTAGATGACACTTGTAGGCTAGCACGCGCTGCGAGTTTTTTTAAATTTCCCCCAATACCATCACAAGGGCCTTTACCGTGCGCCGTTGCATGGAAATGCCACTCGGCTGGAATAACAAAATCCATTTTATGGTGAAGCAAATTGATGAAGGTATATTTATTTTTAAAGTGCTGGACGGCTTCATCTGTAAAATAAATCATTTTTCTGGGTTGAAACTTCTCTTTCAAATAGTGTGTAATAATTTTTTGAAATTCGTACACAGCAATTGTGTCATGAGTCAAACAGTCTAATAAAATAGCAAGACTGAGCTGCTTTAGAATGTTGTCCTCTTTATAATAAATTACCACTGTAAAAATGGTAGCTTGATCATTGTTCCAATGAAATAACTGAGTTGCATTCTGGACTACAAAGGCATAGTTTTCAGCGAAATGACAAAGGATAATAAATTCTCCTTCTTTCAGTGTGTCCTTAAGTTTTTTGAAGAAATACGACTGTTGTTTGACTGTAAAAGAGTGAGGTTTAAGCTTAAGCAAGCGTTCGCAAATCTGTTCAGCAAAATCTTCGGCGTCTGTTATTTCTGTGCGTAACGTACTTCTGTCAGTTCGTTGCCAAGTCTGGAATTTTACTCTCTTAATACACTGGTCTGCGAGAACTGATGTTATAAAGTCCTTAAGTGCGCTTGTAACAAGACACGCTGTGCATTCATTCAAGTAGCATTCTGAAGTCGGAACGCTACACATAATCCTGTTCATAGCATCATGATAAGTCTTAATGGGGGAAAAATTTTCGCAGGTTGGTTCTTTTACATCTACAGCATCTAGCATTAGATTAACGTTTTCATGATGGACACAAACACAAACAGTATGCGTACCACTGGCTCCAGCGAGTATGCAATTTCGGGGTCTAAGCTGAGAGAATTTTGATAGGCAACTTTTAACTGTAGGATGCTGAGCCTTAAAATTTGCATATAATTCAGAAAGATTGCACAGAATTAACTTTTTTTGAACGTGCTCACGGGAGCCATCATCTTTTTTTACGGAAACTAAATCTTTAATGCCAGGCATCATACGACTATTCTCGTCATCAAGGTAAAATTATTTGACCACATTTTCAATCTCGGAATCTAAAGTTTTACCTTTTTCAAATTAGAAGAAGTTAAAATACCATTCTCAGCTACTAATTTCTTAGCCTTTCTAGTTTGGCGTTCAGAAGCACCAAATTCTTTAGCCAATCTTCTGCGGCCCCAAGATTTCGGAGCAAGAGTTAAAAGTAACACTTTCTCTGAATTACTTGCAAATTTTTGAAATGTTTCTTTTATTTGTTCAAGAACCTCCATTCCGGATGGTGGGTAAGTGTTCGAAATATAGTATTCAAGTAATAGTATGTCTATTTTGACTAATGAGAAAAGTAAATGAGAATAAATAATATACATGAAAGTACAAACCTCAGGATTATGACGTCGAAATAAGCCGAAGCTAAATCGCATAAAAGCAATTTCTGATTGAAAAATAATTGGCAATTATAATAACTGACAATGAGTTTTGTTGCGAGAAAGGTATCGAAGACATCCATATAGTGGTCAAATATGTGTACTAATTTTTTCGGCGGGTTTTTCAAATTCTCTCTAGTCTTAAAAATGAAGTATCAACATAAAAGTGGATTCTACTTGTCCAATAAATAATAAAAATTATTATCCGTGAAATAATTTATGACGATGATAATTATTTGGTTCAAAAATGCAGTTTGTAGTCGATTGTTTGTAGTCGACTAGCAACCGTAAATTCTAAATTTGATGCAAGGGCACTCGCGAGGCAGAAGCCGCGCGCAAGGAATGTTATATATCTCCACCAATTTCTTTCGCCCCACTTTCGACCACGGCTCATTTTAAAGGGAAAAAATCAAGCTTTTTTTAAAATATAATTTTGGAAAGAAAATTAACGACCGCACTTGGAGAAAAACTAAAAAATATGTCTAAAATTAAAAAATGAAGCTCACCTTCACCTTGTAATTATATTGAAAACTTGCTATGTGATATCTGTATCCACCAAATTAGCAAGTATATCCTTAATATAAATACATAACTATTGATAAATCTAATTTATAAAATACTGAGACGGCCCAGCCTCAAGTTTCCGCCTTTTGCGGGGAAACGGGAATGAAGACTAGAAAAATAGACTCGACATAAGAAAAATCATAGTCACACGGAACTCGCACGAAAGAATTGCGAGGTTTCGTTAAGTATTCGCCCTGTGATTAATGATTAACTTCCAAACCGGCAGTAAATGTGGCACGAACGTGGCGATCTTGTTTTCACCGACATTCTCGTTGGTACTCTCAGCGAGCGCCGCACTAACCTGTGGTTGCTGCCACACGACCGAACACCCAGGTCAAGCAGCTTAAGGCATGGTCGCTGGATGGGCGGCGTTCCCACGCTTTTTACATTTTTTTTTGCATTTTTTTTTTTTTTTTTTTTGGTGAGGAGGAAAAATGTAAAAATCTTTTATAGACGTCGTACAGGACTCTCCTAGGTTGGCTCCATTAAAGTCGCGTACGACTCTTCCGTCATCCGTTCGCTCGGAACTTCCATCCGCGGCCGCACGTCCACTAGGGTAACCGACTAGCCGCGCCACCCGGGGGAGAAACAAACAGATTCCTCCCCCGAACGACGCGGACAGTCAAGTCTACTCGAGACGCGGGACCGCGGGTGCAGGCCCCGATGCGATTCCTACTTGTTCTCCCCGTTGTTCATCTCCCGACGCCCATCGAGTTACCTCGTCCTCATCACAAGTGTGACGAAAGACTCGATGAGCGTCCAAATCCGTTCAGACAGGAGCATCAGAGGGACCATCATATAGGGAGTGAGCTCAGCACCCACTGCCTGACCGAGGGCCTCTCTTGCCGCGCCCCATTTTGCGCAGACGAAGAGTGCGTGCTCTGCATTATCCACAGGGGAATCGCAGTAACATCACATCTCCTCGTCTCTTTTCTGAAAGCGCCTCAGGTACGCGTTAAAACAGCCATGGCCTGAGAGCGCTTGCGCCAAGTAAAAGCCGACTTCCCCGTGCTTTCTGTTCAGCCAGGTGGCGAACTCCGGGATCAGGCGGTAGGTCCATCTCCCTGTCTGCTCACCATGCCATCTCATCTGCCATTTCTCGACGAGTCTGCGCCTTCCATCCTTGCGGATGGCCTCCTTCGCGCGAGCGATTTCCTGCGGGTCGGTACAGGTAAGCTCCTTGCGGAGCTGAAAGGTCTCCTGCCTTTCCTCCGCCAATAAATCTATTGGCGGGACGCTCGCCAGGACCAGAACAGCACTCGTCAAGACGGTTCTATAGGCTGAGACTATTCTCAGCGCGACAAGTCTCTGCGCCGAGAACAGCCTCCTCTGGATAGCATGGTTTTGCAGGGCTTTTGCCCAGACCGGAGCTGCATAAAGCAGCCTCGAGTGCACCACGCTCGCCACCAGTCTCCTTTTTACTTCCCTGGGTTCACCAATGTTTGGCATGAGCCGAGCCAGGCTTGCTCCACATTGGATGGCTTTTGCAGCTGTGATCCTTAGGTGTTCGCCAAAGCTAAGCCTACGATCCAACTGAACTCCCAGGTACTTTATACTTGTTCTCCACTCGACCTCATGCTCTCCGAGAACGATCCTCGGGTACTGTCCGAGGTTGAGCTGCAGGAACTTCATTTCCTGCCTCTCAACCTCCGAAGCTCTTCCCGGAAGAACGGGCAGGAGCCGCTCCCTGACACATGGGCGACATCTTTGTCGCCCCTGTCTACACATGTCAGGCACCTTGGTGGTGCCTTATAACCCCTGGCCAAGTATCCGGTCCTAAAAAGCGTTCTAAATGGTTCTAAATAGATAAAAAGAATGTGAGACTATCGGATTCTACGCGGGTTGGAACAAGGTTGTACCCAACCTTAACAAGGAATCTAAAAGGTTTGAAAAATTGTGCGTCAATCAAGTTCTATATTGGTATCAAGCAGGTTCTAAGAAGGACATTGAAGGATTTTATCTGAATTTATGCGGGACCTGAAATTGTTCCGCGTATATGGTCTTAAACGGGTGTTAAGCAGGTCGGATCCAGCCCTAACAAGGGTTCTGTATGTCCATAAAAGGGTTCTGTGCAGAACCAAATATTTTTACGATAGGCCCTTTTAGACACCCAGAGCGCACGGTCAAATTTTTTAATCTATGTCCCCGCTATAACCCGTTTAGATCCTGTTAGACGCCCATACCCACAAAATTCCCGACCTGTCCCACGAATTAATCGCTTGATCCAATCGCGAACCCGGAATCAGGTCACATTTCACATCTCTGCAATGAATGACTAGGAAACCCGTGCCTAGTACAATAATCACCCCAGGTGAACATTTTTATTATGACACGGTTCTCTCTAATATGGGGAACAGCGCGCGTGGTAGGTTGTAACTTCATTCCACGCTCTATTATGCGACGAGCTCAGGACCGAGAACTTTCCTTTATACGGCGGCGCAAGGGGAAACCGCCCATCCCCTACCACTATACAATATACTATTACATTACGTAGGATGAAACACAGCGATTGCAACTAGTGTGAAGTTTGCTGCCTGAGCGAGAAGAGGGCTGCATTCACACTCATTGAATCAAGTGTGCTTTATTTCGGCTAATGCATATTATTTTTCATAGCATCTCTTTTGAGAATTCGATTTGATATAACGGTAGAGCGAAGGAGTGGGAATGGAGGGAAACGACCTTCCCGTCGTATAAGGGATCAGTAAATGGTCCTATAAGGGAGCGGGCGTATAGGGGAATATCGTATAAGGGAGCGCGGAGTGTATGTCTGTTAGAGTCCAATGACTTCCGTAAGCATAATTTTAGTCATTTCAGTATTTAAAATACTAAATATAAAGTCCTGAGTTCATTGGGTCCCAGACTGTCATTCCCGATCATGTGGTTGTTTGCTTGTCGTCGCGTGAGTCGTCCTCCCATGATTGATGGTGGCGATAATCGATCCTTTGATCGATCGAAGCTCGTCGAGTATCATTGCTGTCATTGTTCTACTGTTCGGAAGCCGGTCGTATCGCATCTCCAACGCCGCTGTTCTCTGGTGCCGTCGTCCTCGTGGTGCGCATGAAATAGACGGAACAGGAAGCGTAAGTGCGGGTAATGCGCGATAAATGTTGTGAGTGCTCCCGGGTGGCGACGAAATGCGATCTCTCGTCTTACGACTTTTTCCCCAGGTGACATAACCCCACCTATCATACCGGTGAGTTAAATTTTCATCTAAGTGACGGGTAAAATTTTACCCCATCACAGTTAATATTGTCCTTTTGTAAGTTTGTTTTTATAACTGAACAGAATGTAAAAGCTAGCGTCGGATAATTTTCCTGTTCGATTAAGTTTTAGGGTTTGAATATAGTTTTTGCCAAAATGCCAGTGTAGTTTAGTACTATGGTTAATTCATAACTTAACGTAGTCTCAAGTGTAGATTAGTGTATTATTTCAGTTTCTAAACTTCTTGATCGGATCGTAAAGCTTGTATCGACGGTTCCTTGGTTGGGACTTGTGATGATTTAGGGTTTTATATTTTATGTTAGTTTTAGTTCTGAATCCTTCTCTTTTTTATTTCTCATATTGAGAAAATAGCGGTTCAAATTTCCTAACAACACTTTATTCATTGGCTATAACAGTTGATGACTATCCAAGTTTCAAATAATCCATTTTATTCTGTAAATAGTTGAGCTTAATGATGGATAAGTGCAATAGAAAATGGCTTGTGGGCATAGCGTCGATACCAGCGGTAGAGGAATTCAATCCATGTTGTCAAAAACATGGTAATACCATCTTGATCGTTTTATTGATTGGTAGATCTTGCTGTAACTTGTAGTTGCTGTAATTCATAGACTTTATCTGGGCAAACCATTTTGCACTTTAATGCTTTTTTCGAATCTCACATATTTTGGTTAAAAAATGGAATTTTTCATTTTTAGGGTTTTTTTAAAGAATTAAAACATGATAATAATAATTTTCAATTCCCCCACATTTCTTTGTATCTGACATATTCTGTTTGAAAAATAGTATTTTTTAAATTTTGATGGTACTTTTTAAAATTAAAATTAAAAATATGTATTTCGTCAGAAATTGTGTCAAACAAAATGCATAGATCCCATAGAAGCGAACAGCGTTTGTTCTGATTTAGAGGTTTCAAAAAGTAAAGATTCGACGAAAATTTTGAATGTTATTTTTCACATGCTACTAAAACCTTCGCATTGATGATAAGATTGACAAAAAAATTTAATTTTATTCCACAAATACAGTTAATTTGAACTGACAGAATGGAGATTCATCTGTTAATTATGAAAACACTTATAGAGAAGAACAATAATTATGAGTACTAGCGAAGCCATAGAGACTGAAAATCAAAATGTAGCACGAAATCTACATAAAACTTTGATGAGTGTATTTTGAAATAAGTGTTTGACCAAATATCACTAGTGAAAATGGCGAAAAATTGAACATTTGCATTCAGTATAATTTTTCATATCCAAAATATATAATATAAGATATAAAAAGCGTATTGCAATATTCAACATTTATAACAATTTCTTTTACTAATGACGCTAAAAAAATAGCAATTGCGAATTCAATAAAAACGGCGAACGATTTTTTTAAAATAAAAATCATCAATTCCCTTTTGCGAAAAGAAAAAAACACAAGATAAGTTTCATAAACTCGATTGAAAATTTTAATGTCACAATTCAGGAGTCACCTACAAATTATCCAAAACCTTTATCGAGTTATCAAATAACAGAATAATAGCAACCTTATAAAATTGAACGATTAAACGAACTTACCTGAGTGAAGTTCGATCGTAATTGTACGAGTAGTCTCGTCCGAAGGAGATCACTTGTAGTAACGCCAGTTGCTCCATCCAATCTCTAGATGGCAGCCTATGTTCACGTTTCCCAACACCGTTCATTTATTTTAAAAAGGATTAAATCACACTCCCGGGGAGTGTAACTTGGGGCAAGTGTGGGACTGTTCTCCTTCGGACGAGACTACTCGTACAATTACGATCGAACTTCACTTAGGTAAGTTCGTTTAATCGTTCAATTGTACTTCACTGTCTCGTACTCTGAGATCACTTGTAGATATTTAAAGCTGAAGAGTGTGATTTTTCAAGGAAGGTCAACTGAAGTTGTACACTGACTTGATAGAAACAGGAATTTATTTATAAAAAAGAGGAGCAGATACAATATTAGATGTTTTACAAATTATAAACGGCTCGTGTAAATCCTGAGCTATCTATCAGTGGCCTTTTATAAAACTTTGCGAAAACCTGGGAATTTTTTGACCATCCAGCTGTCCTAAACATCGAATCGATATTTAGACGTCTACGAGCTGCAGCTGAGGTAGAAGCGTGTCTGGTCGAATGACCTGAAAAAACCTCCTCAATACCACTCGCAATGAGCACTGTTTTAATCCAACGATTAATTGTTTCAGAAGAAATGTGATTGTATGGCGCTTTAGTAGCAGTGAACAAAAAAGGATCATCTTGGCTAATATTAACTGCTGATATTAACGATATGACTGATCATAAGTATTGAGGGAGCTATACCCTAAAGTCTAAAAACATTCAGCGAGAAATTTGAGAGCATGTGTTCGCGGGGCCCAAAAAATCGAAATTTTAGTATTCTTACAAAATTTCTACCAAAGAAAGATTGGTTTCTCATATTGTTTGAATGAAGATGAGGCCAGTGACGCCATGGTCGTTCCTATTGCCGACTCTGGGGTCCCCTGTAGAATCAATGCTTTCCGTATAATCTGGCGGCCACCAGGGTAAGTGATTTCCATGTCGGGAAAGCTTTCCTGAAAGGAGATGATAATAATCTTATGTTCGGATCAAAAATTAAAACTTCGGAAACTGTTAATTTTATGAAGAGGGGGAACCAAGGTTGAGAAGGTCAATAGGGAACAACAACCACCCCTTCTGCTCTGTCATTATACATTTTTCTAAGGACTAGTAAAATAAGCGCGAAAGGCGGGAAAGCGTAAAAATTTATGTAAGTCCATTGAACGGTGAAAGCATCAACGGCCTCAGCTTCCGGATCAGGAAACCAGGAGAAAAAGGCCGAGCATTTAGCATTGTTAATGGTTGCAAACAAATCGATGTCGAATTTCCCGAAAGTGGATTTGATCTGATACGATTTTAGTTTCTTTATCTGCGATGAAATTATTACTAGACTTGATATGCGACGCAAATATCCAAATTTTCTCCTTTCACACCACTGCCATATCATGCGACTCAATGGTGAAAGTTTCAGATACTGGATGCTACCCATTTTGTTAATATAACAAATTGCAGTGGTATTATCGATTCTGAGGAGACGTTGACATGAGCTGAGATCTTTAGCGAAGCATTTCAAACCGCAAAAGGCTGCTTTAAGCTCTAAATAATTAATATGTTCTTTTTTTCTCCTCAGAATCTCATTAACCATGGGATCTAACTGATTCAAAATTTTAAGTCTGTTTTCCTCAGTCAAGCTAATTGACATTTTAGCGGAATTTATAATAAACCCTAAAAATTTTTGTTTTTTGTCTGGAATCAGCTTGCTTTTTTCCCAATTAAAAGGAGCCGTACATAAACCAAAGGGTAAGCAATTAAATCCGTAGAGAGTATCTTCGAATTTGAATCTCAAAAACTTCTTGTAGTTTTTGTCAATTTTTATTGTAAAATAGGCATCCTGGAGATCAATTGTGGCCATCCAAAAACTTTTATGGAGACGCTTCCCACACGGAGTACATGAATATCTCCCAAATTCTATTGACGAAAAAAACTAACACCGCGGGAACGGCGGCGCTGTTGTGCCGAAGCAAGTATGGCTGCTACCACGGACAAAATATCATTGGAAGTATGGGTAAAATCGCGATTTTTCCCAATTACGCGAGTGAAGCCGAAAAATGTTGACGATATCGCTGGAGGAGTTTTGCAGATAGACTGTAGCAACTCCTACAACGCGAAATATGCGCGAAGGCCAAGAAATTATAAATTCTGGCCTCTTAATTATGTGCGGGATAACGGAAAGAACCGCTGCAAATATACAGTTATACGCTTTATGTTTGCGAACAAGCGGAATAACGTCTGATCCACATGTTGTGACCTGGAATGTAACAATTGAATCGTCCGTTTACTTCAAAAACAATGACATTTTCGTCAAAAAGATGGATTGCTCTGCAAAGCCACTGTTGCAAGCACATCGTAGCTGTCTTGCTGTTTTGTAACCGGTATGTGTTGTATATGTTTTTAAAATGGAAAATATTTATGTATATAGTATTTATTATATTTGAAACGAAATTAATTACCTGGAAAACTGTATTCGTCTTTTACAAAGTGCAGCGAACAAACTAAAAGTTCCTTTTCCTCGTCTTTAACTTTTAGAATCCTTAGCCACTCAGCCCGTTTATTGACATATTCGGAATCACCGAATAAATTTTTTCGTTCAACTTTTTGAACGCTATTTCGTGCTGGCACGGTGTGAAAACTAATATTGTAACCTTTTCTCTTCACGGATTCACAATTTGGAACGCAACTGCGTCCACCACCGCTTGCTTTCTTATACCCGGTCGGGAATTCCATTTTATTTACAACACGGTATCGATTAAAAATTCACAACACGGAATTGATTACAAAATAAAAAGGCAAATAACTCAATTACTCCTTATGACAACATTGACGTTTGTCCGTAGTAGCGGTCATATTGTGTAGTTCGTGAAATGACCGCCAGTGTCGGATGCTAATTTAATAGTCTCAATATTTCCTAAAATGTATTGTTCCTGAATATCACTACTAGACGAATCAGAGCAGATTGTTTGTAGAAAGACCCTTTAGTACGAAAAATATTTCTTTGATACCACTTCTTATCAAAAACTTGACTAAACTACACTTTTTTCTACATTGGTGCCTTCAAAAATTAGGTAGTACAGAAAATATGATGTGTGGTGAGGGCACATATAAGGACTTCTCGGCGTCTTATTTATGTGCCTTTGCAACAACGATAACTATTACGAAATCAAGAGAATATGTTTCTAATTTTCCTCGTAATATAATATATGGAGTGATGAATTCTATTCTCATAATATATCATCTATGCGTTATTACTAACAAATATTGCTAGCTTAAAACAACTATTTTTTGAAAATATCATAATAAACATGTACTTGTATTGCTTATACACCATGTTAATCTTGTTATTTTTTTCCATTTTTAGTAATGCAGACTACAGATACTATAAACAGTCCACGTCACCTCTTATCCCAATTCCACCTTCTATCTACGTCGAGGTACCTAGATTTTTGAAATTCATTCTTTGTTGTGAATTTCCTCTCTATGATTCAATGGATGTGAAACCTCAAGCTGCTGTCACGGAATCAACTTCTATTAGCCTCGCAGCATCAACATAGCTATAATTGTGCGCCAGTAAATCTCCATTGATTTCTGGCGTACTATGAAAGAGTTTATTTTAGATTTCACTGACAACATTTTTCATTCCGTATTTTTATTTCATCAGTAAAAAATCATAAGAGTAATTTTGATTCCATTATAAGTAAGTATGTAAAAGAAGCGTTATAGAATCTTGTGACTTTTTTTAAATGTATAAGTCATTACTTTAACAATTTTCTGTGCATATTGTAGGCAAAAAATCTCTAATGTAATTAAAAATAGATAGCACAGGTGATCCAATAAATTGACAAATTTACTTATATTATTAAAGTATGCATGCTATCACCCTGTATAATGAGTAATATTGAATAGAGATAACATAGCATAGTAAAAATCCAAATTTTTGGAATTTTCCACTTTTTTTTTTATTTGGCCATGAATTTTGGGTTTAGGTTGAATTCTCCCAAGTTGGCTACAGAAAATCTGAAATCTTGTTTTTGAGCTGTAAAGTGGATTTTCTTTTGGTTTTTATGTAAAAATGCTGAATTTATTAAAGGACAATTAGTAATAAAAATGAATAAAATTATTTTTACTCATATTCACGGAATAATTACCTATATTTTAGATAATTTCCCATACAAAAACACGGCTATTTGTATGACTAACACTAGTTTAAAATTACATACTACATAGAGTTTAAGGAAGTTAGTTTTTTTATTTGATAAAAAATGATCGACAATTAATTATAGTACAAAAGGTTCACTGTATGAGGCAGATGCTCCAATTAGCAATGAAAGGATTACAAAATTATTGTAAACATTACCTTTCAAATACACGTTAGGAAAATACCACATGGCTTCCTTTTCAGTGTGCGCTGCAGAGGCGACTGTGTCCAGAACAACCCGTGGATTTTAGGAATAAGTTGCTGGCTGTATCCTTTTTTCAGCTCCATAGGCATGTTAATAATCAGTGCTTTAGCGCGGTCAGGCATAGACGAGGCCTTTTGAATGTCAAGTTCAGTGTGATCATGTAGGATAGACGCTTGATTGAAACGTGTGAAAGCTTCGCGATTTATAGTGCTTATGTAATTCTGTTAACGTATTTTGCGATTTTCCTGTGACTTCGGCAGTCTTTTCAGAAACAGCGAATGATGCCCTGGAAATATTAGTATTTAAGAAGGTCTATGCTTTTACTATTTTCAGAGATAAAGGTGCTTCACTTTGAGGATTCGAAGTACTTATTTTTCGTTTTCTGTAATCCTTTATAACTTTTTCGTCTTTTATCAAGTTTTCCTTTTTATTTATTTTCTCGGTTACTTCTAAAAGATTTCCTGTGCTATGGTTTGGAGAAAATTCCGAATGTATACTTAGGTCACTTCCTAGGGTATTGTGAAGCATATGCTTTTGCATTCTTTCGCACTATCATATATGGCAGGTGCATTTATGTTAGTTAAATCAGTTAATTTTAGCATAGAAGACTTTTCACCTTGCCTGAGAGTTTTTACACTTATTTGACGTTCCTTCATTTTTGTACTTGCTTCTAGGTCTATTCGGTGAGTACAATGAAGTTTCCACTCGTTTCGATAGTCCATTCTATAATCTGAGCTATGATCAGAATGGTGATGATCACAATTTTGATGCATCGGCAAATATTGATAGGGGTTGAATTTCATATTTAGTGTATGCTGTTGTTGCTGGTCGAGGTTACTTTCAAACGCCGGAATATCAAAAATATTCTGTTAGTTAACAAAGTTAGGATGAAAGTTATAAACAATTACAATGCAAGCACTTCGAACTTTGCCTTACCCAGTCGGTCTTCATCGATGGTGACCGTTCAACGAATCTAAAAAGAACTTATACTCTCGTGTGCTGTTCTTGTTTTGTTTTAAACTTAAATTCAAACTTAGTTGACAATTTGAAAATTTCAGTAGTACGAAATTAAGAAAGCCAGGCTCAAGCTCAAAACCTTGTGTAATTTTAGTACTTTCAGAAATTCGGATAATTTTAATATTTTCAATTCAAATATTCAATGCTTTAATACTATTAGTTTATTCAGGTAAGATTTAAACACAATCCCTGCGTAAACTTGAAGTAGAAAAAGCTCTGGATTTTAAATGAATTTAAGCAAAATAATGATGTTTTAATTTTTTTTTTTCTTTTAGACCCTTCACTCGCACAATCTTGCTACAAATAATACATGCAAGGTCTATTCAGGGTAATTCGATGATGTTATTGACGATGGCAGAGCTTGCGATCACGCGAAGTATACCAACGCTTAAAATAAAATAATTTATTCTAAGATTTAATTCCAAATGAATTAATTTTGACAAGTAGAAATATCTTATCCAATTATTTCTACTAAACTTATAATTTTGTAATTTTGAAAAATTCTAAATTTCGAAGCTTTTATTAATGATCAATTTTTATTCGAAATAAATTGCACTTATAATTTTGAATAGCTTCAATTAAATAATTTTTAATTATTATCAATTGTGACAACAAAAGTGACAATCCCACCGCTGCCACCAAATCAGCTGTTACGTCCCAAGCAAAAGGCGAGTGTAGTTTGGTTTTTGGATGTAAGGGAGGCGGTTAGCTGATTATATCAGGCGGGTAAGGCCTCATAATTTATTTTTGTTTGTGGGTACTGAGACGGCCCAGCCTTAAGTATCCGCTTTTTGCGAGAAAACGGGGGCAGAATCCGCGAAATCAAGTCAACCTAGTGAACAAGCAGGTTCACTCGAACCTCGCACAAAAGATTTGCGAGGTTTCATTATGTATTCGCCTTACAATTTATGATTTACTTCCAAACCGGAACTGAGTGTGGCGAGAACGAGGCAGTCTGCTTTTCACGGACATTTTCGTTCGTATCCTCAGCGAGCGCCACACTAACCTGTGCCTACTCTCACTCGACCGCTCACTCAGATCAAGCAGCTTGCGGTATGGTTCGCTGGGTGGGTGGGCGTTCCACACTGTTATTTCATATTTTTTTTTATTATTTAGATTATTTATCACAGGATTATTTATTCATTTGCATGGATAGGAATTTTAATTAATAATTAAATAAAATAACTAAAAAAATAAATGAACAAACAAACAGATAGATAAATGGATGTTATAAAAGATAATTCCGTCATGTTAATGGACGCAAATAATAAATAAAAATAAATGAGCATACAAATATGATTACTATAAATAAATACAATTATTATTATATAGTAAATACTGTGAATATTAAATATAACAAGTGAATATTGTTTTTGATATAAATTACAAATAATAATAAATCAATATTGATTATTTGAAATGGTAAAGGCTCGCTCCAGATCATGAGCAAAATGCCAAAATCATTAGTGAATTAACAACATGTGACCATTGGTCATTTTTATAGGGTTTCATTTTAATGGTTTTGGTATATTTTAATTTTAAAACTTATCATTATCTATAAACAACACATCCAATCTTTCTTTTTAGAATTTTATTTATTTTTTAAATCTTTACACAAAGTCCACACCTTCTTATTCTGCTGTCCAATGGGAGCCCGCGCCTACGCAGGTAGCACGCGCCAGCAGGAGGTGAAATGGGGGAAAGGCTTTCTCGTCATCGTCGCGCGGTGCGCTTTCGCTTTTGAGTGCACATCAATTTTTAAACACTCCCACGGGACGAAATATGCGACTTTTTGAAATTTGAAAGACATCGTCATAATCGCGAGAATATTATCTTTCTTCCGATACCGATTTCCAACCTTAAAACGGTCGCGAAAAGGGGGAAAAGACCATGTATAAATTTCTTAATTTATTGTTTTAATTGAACTCGATCGCGGTCGCTAATTGAGGCGCACGCATATTAATTAAGGGGGGAAATTATTAAAGAGGTGGAAAACCGAGGTAACGTACTTGGTTGCGGATCCTCAAATTTCAGTCTGGTTTCGCACCTGCAAAAGGTGAGGACTTGTCGCTCGTCGCGGCGATTTTTCTTGGACGATATATCAGGTCAGAGCTCATAGTCAGGTGACGTGCCTTTTAGCATCACCGTACCTGACTATTAGAGAATCTGATTGTGTATGTTTCCCCTTCCCCCTTTTAAGATACGGATTAGCAGGCTCACGTTTTTTTTTGGACGCGTTCTTGATTGGATTTCGTCACGGTTTACTGGATTTTTTAGGTTTGACATTGGCGTTACGTGAGGGATTTGATTGTCAAAAGAAAATAATAAAATAGAATTGTTCTTTAATTCTTGAGTGTCGAGTGCCCGTTGACTCACCCCGAGTGAGAAATTGGGAAAGTCACTCCTATTTTAAGGAATCTCTGTCTCTTTAATTGCCAATCAGGTGCCGTAACCCCTTAGGGCACTTTATCTGTGAGGTAATAATTCTTCATTCCTTTTTTTAATATATATCACAAACCAAATTGTCAACCAGGTGCCGCAGCCCCTCAGGGCACTTTACCTGGGAGACGACATCCTTTTTCTTTTTTTGTGCTTCTAGTCACTACAGGGCTCTGATGCCGTAAATTGGAAGATTTCTTTAATTTTCAATGAGAGAAATAGATAGAATTTTTGTCTTTTGGAGTTTCGCAGGGTGGGAAACAGAAATGTAGAAATATACGAAATTGAAGTTGAAATGAGCCTGGAAGTCAACCATAATATTATTTTCAGGTGTAGGGAAGACCCAAAAATTAAACCGTGTATTTGAAGGCGCAACTGCGCGAAATTTTAGCGTTTACTAATTGAAGTTTTTTTTAATGGTTTTTAGATTCTCAAAAATCCAATATCACGGGCAATATTTCCGACGATTCCTCCGTTTTATTTTGCTCACTCGGAAAAACTGAAAATCGTGAGTTTCTTTGCCGTTCTTACTCTTAAAATAAAGAATAAAAACTCGCAAAATTTTCACCCTTCGTGTGACCCACACTTAGATCATAAAGGGGCAATTTTGATCCAAATAAGGGCAAAATTGCTGCTCAAAAATTCAGAAAATTAAGGCAATTAAAAATTGCCGATTTGAAATATAATCTCGAACTCAGAGAGCGAAACTTTTGACCAAATCGGGCAAAAATAGAATTATAAATGTTTAAAAATTGATAAATTAAAGATCTTAAAGGTCGAAATGTTTCAGTACGTTGTCACTTGTCAGGTCTATGGGCCCTGAGTTGTTCACAATGATAATTAAACACTGAATATATGAATAAATTAAATAATTTATTATAAATAACTAAGATTTTGCGCAAGTTTTCACACAGGATGATACTTAGGTGGTCACTTACTTGTGTACCTCTTAATTTAGAGGACAAAAGAGAGAATTATCGTTTTTTACTCCTATTATTGCAAGTCAACGGCACAAATCCTTGCAGGATAGTTGGGTTTCGTTTGATGATATTGAAGTTTAAGACGTCTTAAACCCAAACTTGTGACGAATTGTGAGACGAACTATTAGGTAGAAAATTCTTCTCTGAGACGGAAATTTATCCCTAGATCAGGTAACGAAGGAAGACAATAGAAGCAATAAACACTACCTCTATAAACCGAGGGACTCTTATACCGAAGTTTGGGATAAAATTTACCTAAAGGAAACCCTTGTCACTGATCAGCATTTTATGACTTTTAGGTTGACACAAAATTATCATAAAAAACTCTGCTCATATGTGAACGCTACTTATGTAATGTTGGCGAAGAGTGAATATTCGCGAGTATTAAAAAAATGCTGATGGCCTATATAAATGATGTATATAATATTAATATGGTATTCAAATCAAAAGTTATAAAAAACTGAATGTTACAAAAGAATTTATCTCTAATTTATTTTTACAAAATATTTTTCTAAAAATTCAAGAAATGCAGTAGATGACGATAGGAAAACGTGATTCAACATAAAAAAGTTTACATATGATTTAATCACGTGGCCTGATACAGAAATTGCCTTAACCACGCAACTAAAAATATGACATTGTAATGATGAAAACACAGATTTACAACGTTTAGATGTGAACATTGGAGTAAATGGGTAGAGTAAAGATGATTTATCCTGAATGGGTTTTCACCCGCGAGTATTTCGTAGCATGAGACGAATAGCGTTATGAAATACAAGCGAGTCGGAGCGAGAGGATAACTCTAGTATTGCGTGTGCGTACGTGTATATCAATGTCTGCGCGCGAGAATGTGCATCAAGTATCGACAGATGAGCGTGAATTCTCCTGATAGTTTA
Organism: Diplolepis rosae; assembly: GCA_030998225.1. Classification (NCBI taxonomy): domain Eukaryota; kingdom Metazoa; phylum Arthropoda; class Insecta; order Hymenoptera; family Diplolepididae; genus Diplolepis; species Diplolepis rosae. The sequence goes on from JAPYXD010000707.1 coordinate 116,521, forward strand.
TGATTGGAGATGACGAGTACCAGCGAGTCTCGGCAAGTCGCGGAGAGTCGCGGTTAGTATTTATTGGACTGGAGTTTTAACGTTATTTGGCCTTATTTTTCATTATTAATGGAAGAAATACTTTACACACAGTTTCATTCGGAATCGACTCATGAATGGAAACCCATTCGATGTAACCCTTATTCCCTAAATTGAAAAATATGTAGTGTCACCGACATGTTCAACGAAAACAATAAAATAGTGGAAAAAAATTTAGAAAGAATTCGATGTACGGAACAATCTGTTGATATGTCGATACTAATTATGTAATATATATAAAGGATTCTGATTCTTGGAATGTGAAAACAATTTGATAATCTGCATAAAAGATGAAGATTTTGAAAATAATATATTCTCTTTAATGTCATCAAAACATGACTTGGTAACACTACGAACAAAAAATTACAACATGTATGTACGCATATGACAATCGGCAGATAAAGAAAAGATAGAATGTAGCTTTTTTCGTAAATAAAGATACATGCCATAATGCAGAAGTGCATTAGGATAAAACAAGACGTTAAAAGACACCTTAGGATAAATAGGATGACTCCGTTCTGAGGAAAGCAAACTTTCCCCATCCTTAGATATGAGCTGACTCACTAGACGATAAAAATGAATGTGATGCAAACCTTTTTTCAAACTTTTAAAACTGTATAAGTTAGAGAAAGAGATGAGAAATCGAATAAAAAAAATCAACATAAAACACTGCTCATATGTGCATACTACATAGGTGATGTACGTAAAGGAATGAGATTCATAAAATTTGATAACATGATAATGATTTGAACGAACTTTAGGAATTTTGGAAAAACCATTTTCTCTTTAATGTTACCATGACATGTTTTCCGGTAAATGTGTACCAAAAATCTTTTTTGTCTCTTTTTATTTACTCAAACAAGCTTCAATAAAATTAAAAAACCACATCATTTTAAAACATGGAAAAAACTTGTCTTTGTAACACTGAAAACAAAAAGTTACAACATGTTTTCATGCATATCAGACTAAGAAGATGAAGAAGTGATAGAATCAAATTTTTTTTGTAAATTTAAATACATGACATAATGCAGAAGTGCATTACGATAAGATAAGATGTCAAAAGACACTTCAGGATGAATAGGTACAGTCCGTTGTGAAAAAAGAGAAAATTTCATATCTTCAGATATGGGCTGACTCACTAGACGGTCGAAATGACTGTAATGTAACCCTTTTTTTCAAACTTTTAAAACTGGATTGTTTAGAGAATGATATAAGGAATCGATTAAACCCTCTTAGATAGCTTGCGTTCAATAATAAGTTACTTTTTTAAACGAAACCAATAGAGAAAAGTTGTCTTTTTTTAAGAGTTCTAACACGCCTTTCTAAACATTCTAAATTAATTGAATCTTAGCCCAGGTAATAGAGGGAATTCTCAACTTTCTATTGCATATGTATAAAAGAACATGAAATGCATAGGGGTTGAGATTTCGCTGTTTTCCTGAGTGCATAAATTCGTCTCACTTTCAAGAAATTGAAATTTTTGCGTCTCAGATATGAGACGATTTGGCCCAACAGCTTTTGTCAGCCAGCTCGAAGTCGAACCCAAAAGCAGGTAGTTGGTCATAATAATAAGGGCAATAAACCGTACGTGCGGCGTACTCTTAATTCAAAATCGTTCTTATACTTAAAGAACTGAACAGTTTTGAACCTGATATCAAATGAGTATTCAAAATATAAATCGTCCTAAGTTGGACAAATGTTGTTTAAGTTGATTGAAATTTGGCATGCACGCAATGTATGGTCTAGTTAGGTTGACCATCCGTCCGGATTTCCCTGGACATGCTCTCATTTTGGGGCTTGTGTGAGTTGTCCTATAAGATTTTCGACTGTGTCCGGGTGTTTGTCCGGTTTTTTCAAAAGATACATTTTTATTTTTTAATCAACTTTTGGATCTTTTCTTGTACAAAAAATGAATGAGGGAAAATAAATTATAAACATGTTTTTATAATTAAAAAAATCTTTGAACTCAATAGATTATTAATTAAAACGCAGCAGGGTTCAAAAATAAAAATATGAGATGTTAAACGTTGATAATATTTAATAAAATAGTCACTTTTCTGTCTTATCTTGTCCTCATTTTCAAACTTTTCTGTAGGTCCATCAAGCTAGCACCTCCACAATCGAAGTTCCCCAATTTTTTTATATCAGAATTTTGGGCTTTTTTTGGACCTCATTGCCGATTTTTGGGATCCAATACTTTTTCCGAAAAATCAAATTTCGTGTGGAGGTGTTAGCTTGATTCAAGCTTGATTCAAGCTAGCATCTCCACTATACAAAATTTCAAATAAATTAAAAATAAACTACACCAAAATTTTGAGCTTTTTTTGGGCTCTGGAAATCACCTGAAACCAATTTTCCAAAACCACCCCTATTTCCAAAAAACAACCCTCTTCTTAAAAAATATGCCCTTCAGAAATTAAAGGGTACCAGAATTTTGGGCTTTTTTGGGCTATTTAAAAATATCCATATCGATTTTTGGGCTTCAACCCTTAACACCAATTCGCACCCCTGCATGGCCATACAGTGACGCCTTTCACCAAAAATCATCTTTTTGCAAACTTTATTGCCTAGGAAGGCTTTGTGATTTTTGGGCTCTTCGAAAATGTCTCAATAACTTTTCGGGCTCCAACGCCTAACATCAAAATGCACCCCTGCATGGCCATGTAGAGACGACTTTCACTAAAAATCATCTTTTTGCAAACTTTAAGGCCTAGGAAGACTCTGAGTTTTAGACTCTTCGAAAATGTCTATATCGATTTTTGGGCTCCAACCCTTTACGTCGGAAACTACCCCTAACCTACCACGTGTAAATTTTTTTGCATAATAAAAATCTGTTTCGACATTTTTTGACGTCAATAGAGTCTCTAATTTTTTGGTTGAACTCCGAGAAATCCAAAACCGACCCGTTCCCCTTAATAATCACTCTTTTAAATTCGCGCAATTTTAAACAAAGAGTATTCTCCACACGTTACTGTGAATAAAGCTCGCTACAGAGCAATGATCAATGAATTTTTGTCGCGAAAAATTCAAGATATTGGTGTAACTGTCTTGTGGTTGCAATAGGATGGCGCTACATGCCATAAAGCTAACGATTTAATCGCCTTATTTAAGGAAACGTCCGATGAAAACATCATCTCAAGAAATGGTAATGTTTATTGGCCACCTAAAATTCTGATGTAGATTATTTTTAATTTATTTAAATTTTTGTATAGTGGAGATGCTAGCTTGAATCAAGCTTGAATCAAACTAGCACCTCCACACGAAATTTGATTTTTCGGAAAAAGAATTGGAGCCTAAAAATCGGCAATGGGGCCCAAAAAAAGCCCAAAAAATGCCCATAATTCTAATATAAAAAAATTGGGGAACTTCGATTGTGGAAGTGCTAGCTTGATGGACCTAGCTTGACGGACAAAGTAGGACAGAAAAGATCTGTCCTACTTTGCCCGTTTTTCAAACTTTTCTATCCTACTTGTCCTCTTTTTCAAACTTTTCTGTCCTACTTTGTCCTCATTTTTCAAACCTTTTTGTCCTACTTTTCGAACATCAATTACAGTTACCCTAGGTCTAGTGATGTCGTCAATGTCATCAAAAACCTAAAAGTCCCCTTTTGTCTAATAATACAATATTGAATGGCAAATTGAGTCCGTTCGGTAAACATGTTTTTTTTAGTTTGCTAAGAAATAGTATCGAGGAAACTTTAGAATTGAAAAAACTTCCAATGAGAAGTTCATCAAGAGACCCGATCGGGTCTAGAAGGCTAAGGTAAAAAAAAAGCCCGGCCGTGGTATCTATACTTCAAATGTAGTGATTTCTTTACCGACACTCACGATTTTTTTACTTATTTTAATGTATTTTCATGTTTATCCCGTACAACGAACGGCATTGTGAATTCAGACGAAGTTTTTAAATCCATTTGATGTCACTAGGACAATGTTTTTGTGGAACATTATTGGAATTCCATGATCTGGAGTTATAATTTTACAAGAATATCCCGTGAAAAAGTTTCAGTTTCATCGTCAGACAGGTCACGTGATTAGATGCGCTAGTGCCACGAGTGAGCAATTTTCGAAACCGCACTTCGATCTTCGACAGTATCGAATATCGATTTCACTCATCGGCTGTTATAACGGCTCATTATTATTATCATTATTGTCGTCATTATTGTCACGCAAATTCGATCACAGTGATTCTAAAGCGAGTAAGCTATCGTAAAGCTATCGTAAAGTAGTAGCATTATAACTCATGAATGAGGGAAAATAAATTATAAACATGTTTTTATAATTAATTAAATTAATAATTTATGACATTTTATTTTATATTAAAAAATTAAAAGAATGACTACAAGAAGCTACAAGTAGGTACTCAAAATAGGCGGAAATGAATTTTGCACTTGAAAAATATAATTATTAATAAATTTATGACTTACTTTTACGCTGGAAAATTTTGTTTTATCAATTTCCCAACGATTCCCATATATTTCTTTCGTCCAAGACCAACCTTACCTACAGTCTATCCCTACCACATGGCCTGTGACGTCAACTTGGTTATCTCAATGCAGTGTTTCACCTTTTGTGGAACGTCTCCACCGTTAGAGTTGACCATTGGTTGAAGTGAGACACAACTATACTTTCATCTCACTCTAATAAATAGTCAATCCTGATTAATTTTTAGCGTTAATAAATAAAATTAATGCATATGTCCATTACCTTTTAACGTTATTTTTAACTAGAATAAGGATAAAAACATTTTGAACATTTATTTTGCCTCATTCATGAGTTATAATGCTACTTTACGATGGCTTTACGATAGCTTTACGCTACAGCGTAAAGCTAGCGTCCAGCCAGTTCGCTAGGGTTCCCTTTGATTCGTTTTATTGTAATTCGTTTTGTTGACCTGCTGCTAAAATTATTATTGATTTTTTTTTCTCGTAAAAAAAGCACTTGTCCAAAAACACGAGTATGGAATATTTGCATTATTCCAATAAAATAATTTACCAATCGACTCACAGTTTCAAAATTTAAACTATAAACGTATCACCTAACTGTAATTCAATAATGATTTGATACTTATTCTGTATGGATAACTTGAAAAAAACAAATTGATCAATAATTTGAAATAATTCACGCGATAAACCGGTTCGAACTGCGTATTGTTGAATGGATGGCTGTCTGAGGGTGGAGGAGGGTTAATAAAAACATGTATGTTTATTTTTAAGAAAATGAACGAGGCTAAAGTTGTGTTCCACAAAATAATACCATAATTTCGATCGATATTGGTTTTAAAATCACAGCGCAGTATATAATGAAAAACGTGACTGCACGACACTCTTTCAGTATACAAAGTTTTTATTTGCTAAAATGAATACGTCACAATATATCGGCTTTTCCGTGATAATTTATGAACAAAAAATAACAATCCCTACCAAGGTTAAAAATCTGAAATATAGAATTTTTCAGCTCATCGATAAACATTATTTTCAAAACGGCGCTATCGCATTCATTGAATGTATTATCGCTCATTAAAAAAGGCGTGATAACACTAAAATCGTGGTTTTTTTAGTCTACGGTGAAACCCGGAGTAAAATCCACCCCCGCCCCCCACCCTCAAATAACATTTTCAATGTTTTAACTTAAGGCTATGGTTTAACGCCCCGCGATGTTAATCTGAAAGTTCGAACCTTTTATTTTTCTCACGAATGTTGTTAAATGCATACAATTTTTTTCTGTAACTTTGGGCCTTTTTTCTGCTTACGAAGGTTGTGAAATCAGAAAAAAGGCTAAGTTTGTCAAGCGATCTGACTAAATTTTTACTGTTGGTAATTACTCCCGCATTACTTTTGTATAAAAAATTCTTGATCTTGAAAAAACAATGCGATATAGCGTAGATTTATTTTTATACATTTACCGTTCGACGTTGGCCTTTTAAGTCCTTAGCGGCTTCTTGATGAGACGATTTTTCTTTTAACATATATATAATTTGAACTACTGATTGAGTGAAGTAGAGTTGAATGAAAAGGAATGCATTCATTTTCATTCATGTATCTTAATTCAAAATGAATTTCATGTAAAAGATGACTCCTCTATGAAATTACGTTTATGCATATTTAGATGCTAGATTAAAATAAAAATCAGATCATGTTTCAAAAGACAAATTTTCTCTATTGTTTTCGTTTAAAAAAGTAACTTATTATTGAACGCAAGCTATCTAAGAGGGTTTAATCGATTCCTTATATCATTCTCTAAACAATCCAGTTTTAAAAGTTTGAAAAAAAAGGGTTACATTACAGTCATTTCGACCGTCTAGTGAGTCAGCCCATATCTGAAGATATGAAATTTTCTCTTTTTTCACAACGGACTGTACCTATTCATCCTGAAGTGTCTTTTGACATCTTATCTTATCGTAATGCACTTCTGCATTATGTCATGTATTTAAATTTACAAAAAAAATTTGATTCTATCACTTCTTCATCTTCTTAGTCTGATATGCATGAAAACATGTTGTAACTTTTTGTTTTCAGTGTTACAAAGACAAGTTTTTTCCATGTTTTAAAATGATGTGGTTTTTTAATTTTATTGAAGCTTGTTTGAGTAAATAAAAAGAGACAAAAAAGATTTTTGGTACACATTTACCGGAAAACATGTCATGGTAACATTAAAGAGAAAATGGTTTTTCCAAAATTCCTAAAGTTCGTTCAAATCATTATCATGTTATCAAATTTTATGAATCTCATTCCTTTACGTACATCACCTATGTAGTATGCACATATGAGCAGTGTTTTATGTTGATTTTTTTTATTCGATTTCTCATCTCTTTCTCTAACTTATACAGTTTTAAAAGTTTGAAAAAAGGTTTGCATCACATTCATTTTTATCGTCTAGTGAGTCAGCTCATATCTAAGGATGGGGAAAGTTTGCTTTCCTCAGAACGGAGTCATCCTATTTATCCTAAGGTGTCTTTTAACGTCTTGTTTTATCCTAATGCACTTCTGCATTATGGCATGTATCTTTATTTACGAAAAAAGCTACATTCTATCTTTTCTTTATCTGCCGATTGTCATATGCGTACATACATGTTGTAATTTTTTGTTCGTAGTGTTACCAAGTCATGTTTTGATGACATTAAAGAGAATATATTATTTTCAAAATCTTCATCTTTTATGCAGATTATCAAATTGTTTTCACATTCCAAGAATCAGAATCCTTTATATATATTACATAATTAGTATCGACATATCAACAGATTGTTCCGTACATCGAATTCTTTCTAAATTTTTTTCCACTATTTTATTGTTTTCGTTGAACATGTCGGTGACACTACATATTTTTCAATTTAGGGAATAAGGGTTACATCGAATGGGTTTCCATTCATGAGTCGATTCCGAATGAAACTGTGTGTAAAGTATTTCTTCCATTAATAATGAAAAATAAGGCCAAATAACGTTAAAACTCCAGTCCAATAAATACTAACCGCGACTCTCCGCGACTTGCCGAGACTCGCTGGTACTCGTCATCTCCAATCATAAACTATCAGGAGAATTCACGCTCATCTGTCGATACTTGATGCACATTCTCGCGCGCAGACATTGATATACACGTACGCACACGCAATACTAGAGTTATCCTCTCGCTCCGACTCGCTTGTATTTCATAACGCTATTCGTCTCATGCTACGAAATACTCGCGGGTGAAAACCCATTCAGGATAAATCATCTTTACTCTACCCATTTACTCCAATGTTCACATCTAAACGTTGTAAATCTGTGTTTTAGAAAAATATTTTGTAAAAATAAATTAGAGAAAAATTCTTTTGTAACATTCAGTTTTTTATAACTTTTGATTTGAATACCATATTAATATTATATTCATCATTTATATAGGCCATCAGCATTTTTTTAATACTCGCGAATATCCACTCTTCGCGGACATTACATAAGTAGCGTTCACATATGAGCAGAGTTTTTTATGATAATTTTATTTTAACCTAAAAGTCATAAAATGCTGATCCGTGACAAGGGTTTCCTTTAAGTAAATTTATCCTAAACTTCAGTATAAGAGTCCCTCGGTTTATAGAGGTAATTTATTGCTTCTATTGTCTTCCTTCGTTACCTGATCTAGGGATAAATTTCCGTCTTATAGGAGAATTTTCTACCTAATAGTTCGTCTCACAATTCGTCACAAGTTTGGGTTTGAGACGTCTCAAACTTCAATATCATTTTCGTTTGAGTCACCGTGAAGTAGCAAAAAACGATAAATCTTGCAGGAGGTATGGTGTAAGGGATGCAAGTCCACCAGCAACTGATGTGAGCAATTATCCGCTTACGAATCTTTCTAAGTACACGAGTATTGAATCAAACATGTACTTGTTAACAAGATAGGTTAGTTCGTCCCGATTTCAGAAATGAATCACTATTAACCGACACGACTAAATACGACGATACACGTAATCCAAAGGAACTATCTAGCACTACGGTTTTCGGACTCGCATCACTTAAGGACCAAGGATTTTATTTACCAATTACCGAATGTAGAATTTCTCATAGAATTCCACTGAGACTTACGTTTATTGAAGGGTCTGCTCACGACGTTCAATTACCGGTCTGAACCTAATAACCGTACAACTGGTCGGAACTTATTGACAAACCTCCAGAGGTGAATTTGGGGTATATATATTATTGGATCTTCCAGTAGTGACTGCAGAGGGAGTAGATCGCGCAAAATTGTATAAAGTCACGCGCCGTGCAAATTTCTATAAAGTCACGTGCGGTGCAATTCTGTATAAAGTCACGTTTGATCAATGATCTATGTTTTCTCCCACCACAGTCTATTACTATTGGCCAATGTTGATCTGTAATTTGGATTTTATATCCCTTCTATCCTCTCTCTTACATATTTTTATTTTTAATCAACAAGTAGATCCAGGTATGACTAAGAATACCTGCATCTACTTAGTTGTAGCTTATATTTCATGTGTTACAGCCTATGATTGATTGATTGATTGATTTTCTATAATCAATCCTTATATTGATGATAACATGTTTTCTTACTTGTAGATTGTTTATGATTATCTGCTAAATTATTATTGATTTTTACCAATATTAATAATAATTGTATGCTTAATTACTAACAGGGATTGTATAAAAATTATTAATTAAAGCAATAATAAGTCAATGTTAATGGCGCTATGTCAGCAACCTGTTACCGTCTCACTTGGTTACTAGCGCTGCATCACTATTTTATCGACGCGCGGCATGATTCACTGACTAATTACCGCGCGGGCAATTACCATATGGACCCAGCGATGCTCTTCTTCATCACTTGTTACCAAGTGTCGAGCCGATTTATCGATGTGAGGTAGCACATTAGTTTACCTCTGTAGAACAGTTACCCGGTCCAGATAGTAATTACCATAAGACTGAATTTAAAGAATATTTACTACATAGTTACGCTAGTGTATGGCATATTGCTCATATGCAGGGGCAATAATGAAAGTTAAAATTTTAATTTTACCGGTATGTAACAATGGCGACATTTTTACATCCTTAAATAAAATACGTTATAAATTCGTTATTTAAACAATTATGTTTTACAGGACTTGTTGCTTTTGAATATTAAAAGATCTAGATTACACTATGGTTCATTTTTATATTAAATTAGCATACAAAATTGTTAAATTAAGTTAACTATGTTTCTATTTAAAATTCAAATGAATTATTATTATTTAAGATTAATGCATAATTCATAGTTGATTTTCTGAATTATTTTTAAGAAACAACAAATATCTTGTTTGAATATACAAGATTTTAAATTTATAAGAGTAAACTCATGCCTAAGTTTTCTCTTGTAAATCGTTTCTTAAAACAAAAGCACTTATTCTAAAATTTCATTTTGAGTAGTGATTTTATATTACCCTGATTAAAGATTCTTTAATTATTAAGAAGGATGTGATAATTTTACGTATTCGAAACACACTAAAAATGTGCGCGAAAATTATTTATAAATAAATACTATTTTTCCTTCTTTTTTCATGTAAAATATTTCTGCAATTATTCTTTTAAAATAGTTTGTTTCTTTGTGCAAAATTTTATTATTATCTCAATCAAAATTTTGTTGAGAACCTGTATCATTTTTATTGTTTATTCTATGTTTAGTAACCACATTATGGTATTGTTAATTTAAATTGTAGAAATCGGATGTTGACTAACTGACTGAACTGACTTCTATTGGAACTTTCGCTTTTTATAGAACTTTGAAAGGTCAGCTATGACGAGTAACATGTTATGACCAGTCACACGTTATTACCAGTAGCATGTTATTACAAGTTATATGCTATTGCAAGTTACATGTTGTGACTGTAGTGTGTGTGATAAATGCACGTAGTAGTGCGTTGGTACTGTAGGGCTTCATTCACTTTCTCTCTGGATCAGTCGATTTGTTATCATGTGTGGGTATTATAACGACACATGGTAGTTTCATATTGATCATCCTATTGATCTGTAGATTTGTCTGTAACTTGCGTCGATAAAATCACACTCGCTCTAACGCTGGCTTGATCCCTTTATTGGTTTCTTAACCCTTTGAGTGCTGAATACTTTCGGCCTATGCGATCCGTATTGACGACGAGCGGCCAGCGCTGATGATCGCTGTGGACGGAATACTTTTTCGCTAGACTGAACTCTGTTGATTAGCTATTCAAGGCGCAAATAGTAATAAGTTATAGTAATTCTTTTGTACGGGATTAAATGATTAAAGAGCGTTATTTTTTAATATTAAGACTAAGACAAAACACATATATGCGTCCTTAGTCCAAACTGATAACTTTCGCCAGACGCATATATGCGTCCATAGCACTCAAAGGGTTAATCTGCTTGTTACTTGTAGCGGTAGAGTCGCGGGACGTGACTGTATGCTTGGTAATGGAATTTTTAGGATTTTTTTGTTCAAGAGGGTGATTTGAGAAATTGTTCAAATATCTATCTGAAAATGTCTTTTTTCTATGCCACTTTGTATCAATGGTACCATCTTCATTTTTTATCATCAAAAGATTTAGAAACGAAAGTGTGTTTTCAAATTCCGATTCATATGTAAAATTTGAACGAGAATGATAAGAATTAGAGTTTTCTAGAATTTCTTTAATTATATTCTTTAGAATAATTAAAAATGTGTCATCAACATATCTGTAATAAGCCTGTATATTGAAACATAATTTTTTTAAAACGTCTTCCCCAAGATCTTACAAAACTAAATTAGCCAAAATTGGGGAATTAGGAGAACCTATCGGAGTACCAAACACTTGCTGATAATATTTGTTATCAAACGGAAAAAACGGGTCATTCATATGAAATTCAATACCTTTTTGAAACTCTTGTAAAGGGAAATTTGTAGCTCTTTTTATAAAACACCATATTTTTTTAATACTTTTTAATACTAAATCAAACGGAACGATAGTAAATAAGGACGTGACATCTAGTGAAATCATTATGTGATCTGTTGCAAGTTTTGTTTCTGAAATGACATCCTTGAAAATAAACGAATTTTTTACTTGTGAATTTGGAGATGGTAAAGACTCCTTTAGAATTTTTTCAAAAATCTTTGACATTTAATAAGTGAGAGTATTAATTAGTGAAAACACTGGACGTAAAGGAAAATTATGCTTATGAATTTTTGGTAGACCATATGCGACGCGATCCGAGAAAAGGGACCTTCAAGGCAAAAGTGCAATTTTACACGACGAGCGATTCAAGAAATCTCGAGCTTGAGGCAACGGAGCGGAGGAGAAGTCTAAGTGGGGGATTCTGACCCCCATTTCTTACAGTTCCCCTGTGTTTCTCCACTGTCTTTTCCACTCGTTCGCGCGCCAGCAATAGAGTCCCAAACTTTCCCGTCTATTATACTGTGCTGCAGAATTTCTGTTACGTTACAAATTTCGTTTCGAAATATTCAAAGAAACATCCATTTTTTCAGTTATTTTAAAATCTTATCGATTACACATTAGTATGAAATGAATTTGTGATTTACTACCTATTTGTAAACTAATGAAAATAATTGTTCCACTACTTTAATAGTTTATCAATCGCAATTTCGTGCGTTTTCATATAAAAAATTACGAGGATATGGATAAAAAAAATTATATTGGGGTGCTAGAAAATTTTCGTCGTTTTTAATAATATCTGAAAACGCAAATTATTTTATTTTTCACTATTTTTGATACTTATTGAGCAGTTGAAAATTATAACATATTTGTCACGTTAAAGTGTATCGTGTCTAAATTCTCATTCTTTCAAGAAACAAAATTTTCAAAACCAATATTTTCTGCCCAAATTTTTCCTGTTATTTTTAAAACAATAGTATTTATTGTTCATATAGACTATGACTTCAAAATAACTAACTAATGAGTTATTCTTCCGATTAAAATTTTAAGAAAACGTTTCTTGTTCTCAAGGTAACGATATAACGGGGTAAAAATTTTTTTTCAATAAGCACGTTGATTCTGCGGAGCATAAAGCTCCGCGCAGGGCACACGGCGAGTAGCGAGGGAATCTTTTAAAGTAATGCAGATACAACATTTCTGACCACACCCCTAGAAAGATCAGTTGAAGAACTTATAGAATCAATCATAATCCTAAAATCGATTTTTTGCTTCGAAGGTTCCTTTTTTTGGATCGCGTCACATTTATTCTTAGCAAGATTGTGTTGTTTATAGAAATATTATTTGTTATTGAGTTTCAATTAAATTTACAAAAAATTAGTAATAATAAAAACGAAAGAATTTTAAATAAAAAATTGTCAAATTTAAAATATACCCAACAAATACACAATTTTATACAATTAAATAAACATAAAGACAATCTCAATAATGTATGTCATGATAATAAAGAATTTAAAGATCCATGGATAGTTAATTGTATTGATGCTCATATTCCAGATAATGTAAATGATGTTCTAAAATGAGGAAATAATTTTAGCTCATCGTCTTTAACAAAAAAGAAGGATATGGTTTTTGAAATCATAAAAGATATAGAATCAAAAATGGAAATAATTAAAATAGAGAAAGACAGAGAAGAACTTAGACACAAACTTTTAAATAATCCTCTTAACTTTTTAAATAGTTCTCAAAATATTTCTGCAGTTCACACATCCATAGCCAAAAAAGTTAAAAGAAACTAAATTATTTTTACAGAAAAACAGTGAATGATTCACCACAACAGCTGATAAAGGCAATGTTATGGTAATTTTAAATCGTTCAGATTACAATGAAAAAATGTTACAACTTTTGAATGATAATTCTATTTATAAAAAATGAATAACAATCCTCTTAAATTAATGAAGAAAGATACTTATAAACTGTTATAAAATTGGAGGATAAAGGAGTTTTTAGGAAAAAATGTAAAAAAAAAAGATTTTTCTATAAACAACTCAATCTTGCCAAGAATATATGGTCTACCAAAAATTCATAAGCATAATTTTCCTTTAGGTCCAGTGGTTTCACTAATTAACACTCCCACTTATCATATGTCAAAGATTTTTGAAAAAATTCTAAAGAAGTCTTTACCATCTCCAAATTCACAAGTAAAAAATTCGTTTATTTTCAAGGATGTCATCTCAAAAACAAAAATTTCAACAGATCACATAATGATTCCACTACATGTCACGTCCTTATTTACTATCGTTCCGTTTGATTTAGTATTAAACAGTATTAAAAAAATATGGTGTTTTATAAAAAGTGCTACAAATTTCCCTTTACAAGAGTTTCAAAAAGGTATTGAATATCATATGAATGACCCGTTTTTTCCGTTTGATAACAAATATTATCAGCAAGTTTTTGGTACTCCGATAGGTTCTCCTAATTCCCCAATTTTGGCTAATTTAGTTTTGTAAGATCTTGGGGAAGACGTTTTAAAAAAATTATGTTTCAATATACAGGCTTATTACAGATATGTTGATGACACATTTTTAATTATTCTAAAGAATATAATTAAAGAAATTCTAGAAAACTTTAATTCTTATCATTCTCGTTCAAATTTTACATATGAATCGGAATTTGAAAACACACTTTCGTTTCTAAATCTTTTGATGATAAAAAATGAAGATGGTACCATTGATACAAATTGGCATAGAAAAAAGACATTTTCAGATAGATATTTGAACAATTTCTCAAATCACCCTCTTGAACAAAAAAATGGAATTATTAAAAATCTAGTAGATACAGCAATACTGTCACATGAAAAATTTCATGAAGAAAATTAAGAAATAATAAAAAAAATTTTGATGCTTAATAATTATCCTAAAAATTTCATTGAGAAGCATATAAAAAACAGAATTTTCCAACTAAAAAATAAAGACAAAAATTCCTTTTTTATTCCAGAGAATAATGAAAGAGAAATAGATTAAAAACGGTTAGTTCCTATTCCTTATTATGGAATCTTATCTACTAAAATTAGAAGACCGCTTTAAGAATACAACATAACTATAGTTTGCAGATATACTTCAAAATTAGATAAATACATAAAATTAGGAAAAGACCCATTGGTTAAATTCGAAATTTTAAATGTAGTTTATGAGATTCCATGCTTGGATTGTTCAAAAAACTATATAGGCCAAACGGGAAGAATGCTTTTTGTCAGATGTGATGAACACAACAAAAACATTAATTTAAATGAAAAATACCATAATGTGGTTACTAAACAGAATAAACAATAAAAATGATACAGGTTCTCAACACAATTATGATTGGGATAGTATTAAAATTTTACATAAAGAAACAAACTATTTTAAAAGAATGATTGCAGAAATTTTTTACATAAAAAAAGAAGGAACAAATAGTATTAATGTGATGTCTGAATTGAAAGATTATAACACTTCTTATGATATAATTTTGGATCAGCTCACACAAATTTTATTTTAACCAAATTTAGTTAATAAACTTATAATTTTGATTCTATATTCTGAAAAATAAAAATAGTTTTCAATTTATTATAATAAGTGGTTTCCCATTACAACGGCACTGTCAAATTCGTCGCATACAAATTTCCGTTTAGTACTTCTTAGTATTCTGTTATTACCCGAGTCGAAATCTGTCAACAACTTTCCACGCTTTGCTGCTAAAAGTCAGGTTCAAAACATAAGCAAACTCAATGTAATTTTTCCCCCTGAAAAACTTCTCAAACGTGGACAAATTGCCGTTTTCAGCACAGTTCGGCTTAAACAAGGGGCTAGTTTAAAATAATTTAAAACCTACTTTACTGCTGAATCATGGCTTTTAGAAATATTTGGCTGGTATTAATAAATAAGTAAAAAGGTTTTCATTGTTTTTTTTGTTGTTTTTAAAATCTATTTAGGTTTCGAAAAATTACAGTATTTGTATGATATTGAATAAGATAGTAATAATAAAGGTAGAATTGAAAATTGTGCTGCACTCATCGTTGTTATACAACTACTATCATATGTCTCACTAGATATTTATTCGTGTTGAAGTCGCACGGAATTGTTCCATCCCCCTTGCAGACGATCTTCCACCATGACGCAATCACCACTTTGGAGTTGCGGTTGTTGGAAGAAATGACCTTCGTTGTTTCCAACACTTGCATCAAATTGCTTCTGTGCAAATATACGACCCATGTGAATTTTGTAGCCAATTTCCAATTTATGCAAATTAAATGCGCAATTATAGTCTAATATGCCATTACTTCGCCAAAAAATCGCAATTGAGTAATTACCTCGTGTTCTTGAAGGTGAAATCTGAAATCGTGTCCTTGAGGAGAAAGTCCTAATTCGCCCCAACAGAGTTCTAATGCGTCTCTTTAAAAACGAGGTTCTGGTCTTTCTATCTGACTATCTTCAGTAACTGCATATTAAGAAACATAAAAAATCGAAGTGAATTAAATGAAACAGCGTTTAGGAAGTTTGCAATCAACTAAGATTTATATTTGAAAAAAAAACATCATTAAGAGATTGTGATTGACCTCCAGAGATATAATTGTATCACCAAAACATACACATATTAATGTAAAAAAATAGAACTTTACAAAGTTGCAAGACTTTTATGTGATTTTCAAATTGAGTCCATATAAAGAGTAATTCAATCAATGAATGTTCTCATATTTTGAAGAATGTTGCAAGAATTCCATTTTCAAATTTGTAATTAATTATTATTGATAACAATGATTTCAAATTTAAGTTGAAACAAAATTAAAGTAGAAAAATGAAAATTATTCAATTAATTGGATTAGGTCATTAATCAACTGGAATAATTAATTTTGACTAATTTATCACCTTGTATTGATTTTCCATATTCTTTTATTTGGATTGATTTACACAATTCTTTTCGAGGTTTATTCTGCACACTGTTTATCTGCACAGGATTTTTTCTTTTTTGATACTGCCTTTTGTTAGAACTCATTTTCGTGATGAATGAGATTATCTTTTCTCGTGTAACCGGAGAAAACTTTGGATTTTCCCAACCTACAAAGAAATTTTATTAATACTTTTATCCATTTGAAACAAAAATGAAAAAAGTGTCGAAAAGAAGGTACCGAGAAGTCCATCAAAAAGTTTTGAGTCAATTGCAGGACGGTTCGCTCGTTTTCCTGTCGATGAGTATTTACGAATACTGGCGCCGTAAATGTCCAGAAGTGTTTCACGCGCCAGTGGCCTCGCATTTTGGTCCTTCGCATTTTGAGCAGCTCTTTCTGCATAAACTTTTTTCATTTTGGTAGAAAAAACCCACATTTTGGAAAGATTTCTTCCTGTGGATAATACAAGTACCAATGAAATGAACATCCTCCCCTCGGACTGGGACCTTGACGAAGTCTTTCTCTTGGCTATGCCAAAAAAGGACGGGTGGGGAGGCTTAGCAGACGACCCTCGGGTCATGGAGGTTGTAGTGTCCCGATGAATCGGTGAACAAATCCAGGGGGCTCTATAGACGGGCATCTTCCCATTGTTACGTAGGAATAATTAAATTTATTATAATAAAAATATTAAATTCGATTATACGCCCGCTTGAGGCTCCAAACTGCCAAATTTCAATTTAGGAAATTATAAATTAAATAAACCAAATTTTTTTTAAAATCTGGGATCGTATTTGCCCTCTCCTCTGACTGAGGAGGCTATACTCTGCTTTTAAGAAAACCCTCTTTGATTTTTGGAAAAGAAGTTTTGAATACAGGAAGATTTCCAGTTTTAGTGTTTAATGTCCGTATAAAAAGGATATACAAATAGATACATATATTGGAACGATACCTTACTACTAGTTTTCCTTACATCTACCAGTCCCAGGAGAGTGTGAGAGAGAGGGAGAGATTTTCCCTTAGTTCCTGATTCGTCCTAGACTGGGCAATGGTTTTCTGTTGAGTGTTGTTCAAAATCACACTTTGTCCTAATTGCGAGTCGCGCATAGCATACGCGCACACAAATACTGTTTTCGCCACTTTCTGTTAGGTTTAATAAGAGAAAATAACGGTTGGCTTTTAACCAGAAAAGGGTTGAGTGCTTTTAAACTCGCCCTTTTCGCCGCTAGAATTTTCCTATTAAATCTAATTACAATATTTTATGAAAAATTATCAGTACCGTTTTGACATTCGGTAATATTAATTTTTCCGCGATTTCGCGCACCTTTTTGCCGTTTTTTTATTAAACGAATTGGACTTTAAAATAGTCCGACGAAGAAAGATATATTAGAAATATATTTTGTATACTTCAATATATCTTATATGTATTGCTTCCATCCAGATGAAGTCTTTTGTCTTTTACATCCGACCGACAGGATTCCAAAAATATAATTTCGTTAGAAAGAGTTTTACGGGTTCAATCAACTAACGAAGACCTAGGAACTGTCGATCTAGACCGCAGACGAGCACGATAAAAGAAAAATGTTTTCTTTATTATTCTAAGGTCTGAATCCGGTCAAGACACTCAGAAGACTGCGAATTTGCCTGGTTTAGATCCAACTCTTAAGCTCATCACTAGGTGAGCATGGTAGGGATTTTTGTTTGTTAAGGAGTTTTGGATTGGACGAAATAAATGTGGCAGGGGTACGTGGGAAACTATGTGAATGCTGAATTTTAGTAATCCGACTTTTGCTGACCCATAGGTGTCATTAGATACCTTTATCCTTGCTATCTTAGCAAAAGGAAGTGGCTGAATACTACCATTTGATACAAATTCATAAGTATTCCAGAAACGATATTTAGTTTCGTCTATTTCAGTTGAAATTGAAATGTCTTAGGTTTTAATTGTTATTAGTAATTGTTTTATTAATAACGTTGTCACTAAAACAATTTCATTGTTTCAGACAATTTATTTTAAGTCTTTAAAAGCACGTGGATCGGTTGCGGTAGGTCAGCCGGTATAAGCATTTAGGCTCTGATATTGGCGGGGTATGGGAAGGGGTAGGTGTATGCTGGACCTTACGCTGAGCGCAGAGTCGGATCGTGGAAGTCATAGAATCGGATAATATATATGCATATATCTTCCTTCTTTAGTGCGCGCCTGGGCGGACGAAAGATGGGAGCAAGCAAAGGCAGAAAGGTGGTTTTAACGCGAGATGCTAGCTTGAGCTGCAGGGAGATAGCTCTCTCCTCCAGGATTCATTCTCTCTTGCATCGCTTCGTTCTCCTCTCTTTCGTGTTCATTCTTATACTGTGATAATCATCCCTCCCCTCCTTACTCATGCTTCGCGAGCTCTCATTTCTTTTCTCTTTATACATAGTCTTTCTGCTTATGACTTATTTTATTCAGAACTTGTGTCAAGGGTCATTGTGTACCTGAAGACATGAGTTCTGAATTTCAGATATCCTAAAACATATGAAATAGACCCCTCAAAAGTGCGAAGCCGGGATTGAACAGTTCATCTCAATATTTTAATTCCTGCCTCGCTTTTGTCTTATCTGTAACAAGAGTGCGAGCTTATCGTATAACGTCTGTACCTACTCATTCTCCCGCGCTCTCTCATTTTGTTGTAATTTTGTCCTCGTGTGGGAGCTACGTAGAGGTAGCATATAAGATGACCGTGTATTTTTACAATATTATTATACAATATTTTTACATATATAAAAATATTGTATACACATACACACACATCATGCATATACATACATACATATATATATATATATAGATTCATATTTATACCTTTATAGATCATAGCGATCGAGTGCCTATGCACTCTCGCTATCAATTAATCTACTTTATAAAACATTAATGCACCTGAAAAACATAAGGGTGAACTCTTCTTACCTTTCAAAGTTTTATTAATTAAACGTATTTAAATAACTGGAAAAGTTAATTTCGGAATTACTGTACGTCTCGAGACCAGCTCGTATGACCAGAAATGCTGAGTTGCATTAGCCATTGGAATGCAATCAGGTTACGAACGCTCAAAAGTGTGCATTTAATTCACTTCTAAAAGCAATCCATATTATATAAATTAGATTTTGCACATCAATAAAAATATTTTCCAAAAAAAAATATTGCACACTTTGGATCACCCGCAACAAACCACACCGGAATTTTTAGTGTTTTCGTCCCCGACAAACAAGGGTGGTCTAGAGACGAGTAAGGATAAGAATAAGGAATGATAGCCTTATGTTGTTCAGATGTAGTCACTCTTTTTCACCAAGCTGTAAGAGAATCTACAATGTCTAGTTTTGTAGTATAGTACATAAGAAGAGCCCCACTTTAACAGGTTCATTTCCTCAAGAGAAACAATATAGATAATACAATAAAAAAAAATGTTTTAGCGGTAAATGTATTTCAGATTTGAGGTTTTTCAACGGCCATCTTCTATGACTGCTTTCATCTAGACCCTGATTGAGTTCTTATGCTGGTTGAAGAGTCTGGGATGGCAGTTGAATTACGGAGGTATTCCCCGGTAGTTCCCTTGGTGGTGCAGCAGGTATGACTGTGCAGGTCGAAGTACATGTCTCCGTAGTCGTTTGTGGCGGAGAGTTCCATGCGGGGGTTGGTTCCTGCTCTTCCTTGATGCTAATGGTACTGAAGTCAACACGTTGATCAGCTCTCGTCCCTGGTGAGTGTCGTTGATTGCAGTTGATTATTAGTTTTGAAATCCTGGGGAAGAGGATGTATATAAGTAGTCCAATAGATATGAGGCCTAGTCCGAGGTAGGATCCGTGGATCATCCTTATTTGGCTGTTTCCTGCTCGTCGGGCCAGGCTGAAGTCAAACAGCTGTTGTTCTAGGTATTCCAAGGACATGTCGCTGGCTTCAAAGGCTCTATCCTCGGGCGTGATTTCCTTCGTCTGATCAGGCATTGATTTCCCTACAGGTATGTATCCTTGAAGTTCCTGCACAGCTGGTGACAATTCGGAGAGGTTTAGGTGAACCAGCGGAGTATAGATGATTTCGGTCCGCCTTTTTTCATTTATCGTGCCTGGCAGCATTCCCCCTCTTATTCGGAGGTCGCATCCTGGAGCCAGTTGAACTATGCCTGTTCCCCTTAGTTCGGTTTGGTTGCTGCTCTGGTGAAGGCAAACTATTGTAGCAGTAATTGGTTCTTGGAGAGAGTATAACCATCCGCCCAGGGTGCTTAATAATTTCCAGTCGAGTTGGTCTTTGTATGTTATTTGGACGTCGCAAATTCGGAAGGTGGACAACGATGGACTCAACAGAAGCTCTGCCTCGCAAGTTCTAAACTTCCCATTCTCATTGATGGGTAGGTTTCTTTTGCAAATCCTGCAAGACGATAGTTCCGTACAAGCCCCAACATCTCGATGGTTCATTAGGATGTAAGTCCTCTGTGATTCTTCCACAGCGATATGGGAGAATTTTGGTAACACATATACCTTCCCAGAGTTGTTTCCTAAGATGGCTTGGGGCACTGGAAGTGGATGTAGTTGATACACCAGGTAGTTAGCTCTTCCCAACACATGATTAATATTTTAAGGACTCCCCTCCTGTATATTGGGGTAACGGTGGATATGCTGGTCAGTTCCTCGATGTCTACAGCAGGTCCGGATACTGGGAAGACCATCTCTGGGCGATGATCCTGGACATCGGGGTAGATTAATTCCATTTGCCGCGAAGTCAATAGTCCTGGATGCATTTGCTTTTGTCTGGCGGCGTGGAGGATATTCAAGATTTTGTCGATTGCTCTTATATATTCTTCTACAGCTGCTTCGTTTGTTCGCAGGACTCGGGTTAGGGATTCGGTATATTTCAGCTCAGTGATCTTCCTGGTGTCCTGACCAAGTTCCCGATTAAGATTGGTGAGTTCGTTCTTGAGTGTTTCGAGCTTCTCCTGATGCTGTTGTGCTTGTTTATGCATGTGTTCTAGTTGGGACCTGACCAAGTGGGTCTGTTGCCCTACTAGGTGCGAAATGTTCATCTGTGCTTCATTCAATTCTTCGATTTTTGCCTCGATCATCTGACCATCGTCGTAGGTCAGGAGCCCGGCTACGGGTCCAATGATTCCACCCAAGAAACCTAGTAGTGGAGTCGCCCGTCGTCTTCGCATTGCTTTTGGCAGGTGAGAGGGAAGGAGCCTTTCGGCTCGTTGCTCCATCATTGTTGTTTCCCTCATAAGTTCTCCTTGGAGCCCTTCGGCCAGATTAAGCTTGGATGCAAGGGCATGATCGGCGATGACTTGGTGGCAGTGTTCCTCGTATCCTGGTTGGCAATGTGCAGCCAAGCTGTTCATATTGTGTTTATAGGATGATAGTGGGTTCTGGATTTGATTGATGTCCATGAAGATGGTGATTCTCCAGGTACTGGTTGTCCACTTTATGGTACCCAGGTATTCATAGTACACTCCTGTACTACTCTTGAGTCGGGTGACCCGGAATGTGTCTTCGTGGTTCCCTTGGCTGATGGTGACAAGAGGCAACAGAAAGACAACCCATCGACATCCCATCTTTGTCATTGAAATTCGGAATCTGGAAAGGAGGAGCATTAGATTGTCTCTTCACAGCTGGCATAGCACTTCCTCGAGAAAGGATATGCATTTCATACTTTTAGAATGCCGGAGCTCTATTTGCTTTACCGTGTCGTCATAATCGTCAGCATAATGCTTTATGTAATCCGTCAATACAATATGGCTTCTCTCAAGTGATCCATTAGTCTGTGGTCGGTACCCGGAAGTGGTGAGTTGCTTCACGTTAAATAATCTTTCTAGGTACTTCATCAATTTGCTAATAAAACTCCCTCCCCTGTCTGTTAGGATATATCTAGGCGCGCCATATTGGGAGAAGAGTGTTGTTGCAACTGCGTGGGCAATGGTAGTCGTTTTCAAGTCTGGTATGGGGACTGCTATGCAGTACTTACTAAAATTATCCTGCATTGTCAAGATGTGTCTGTTCCCGTTTGGTGTTGTGGGCAATTTTCCGACAGCATCGAGTGATACCTTCTCGAATGGTTCGGCAGGGGTGTCAGTGATGAGCATTGGCTCGCGGGTGCGAGCTCGGATGAGTTTCTGTTCAAGGCAGCTCCTGCATCCTCGAATGAACTCGCTGATTTCGTCTCATAAGCCAGGCCAGGTGTATCGCTCTCTGATGCGGCGGTAGGTTTTTGTAATGCCCTTATGGCCGCCTATAAGGCTGCCACGATATTCGGCGATAATATTGGGTCGGATTTCTACGGGCGGAACTTCGATTTTTCCGTGGCAGAGAGTAATAGTAATGTTGCCACCCCGAAATATTTCTGCCACGAGTTCCGTCATTTTATTTTGCGGTAACGATCACAGCAAATCTTCTGAATTTGCCATACGGCAGGTGGTCTGGTTGTCCTTTTCAAAGGCAGTTCGAAGGTTCATTAGTCCTTGTGCCACATCCTTCCAGTCGACATTGTCAACATGTCGTCTTTTAAGGACCACGGAATATGTCTTATGTCGACCGTGCGGAGTGACGAGGACTTGTCCCTTCTTAGGGCGGCATCCCTAGAGGTCTTGTAGGTCAAGACGCTCGGTAGCCACAAGAAGTTTCGCTCCGGGGTTTGTAGGCTCGCAATCTTCGGATATAAAGTGAGCATAATTGTCATGTCTGTAGGTTAGAGGTTCTGTCCATTGGTGGATGACATTAGGTTCGTCTGTGCAGATGCTGATTGGTTTTCGGTCTGTATTTGTGGTGTCCTCGTAAGGTCTGTCAGAGGAAGATGCGTCGTCCAGATATGGTATTTTGATGTCGATGATGGAGCTAGGATGGGACATAGGACCTTTGACAGGTTCGAAAAATGGTGGTGCTTGTTCCAGCCTTCTTGGTTTCATCCCTGCTCCTCTTCCTAGTAAGTCTTTTCCGCCGTTATCTGGGTCGGTGACTGACCTTGTGAAGGGCGTTGATCTAGCTCCTGGCGTTGCAGGGGCTGTTGGCGTTGCAAGCAAGGATCTTCGAGGGGGCTGTTTTCCAATTATTGGGGACTCTGATGAAGACTCGATTTCCTCAGGAGCATCCTTAAATCGGACCATGCTTTTTCTCGCCACCCCGGAATTTGGTCACAAAATTCTGTTGACTTGATTATCCGTCCAGTGGCTCCAAGTTCGCCTGAGGTTTTTGCTTGGCTTGTAGGGGAGCTGGGTGTGGGTTCCCAACTTTGTGGTGTGCGTGCTTCCTTGCGTATTTCCTTTTCGTATTTTTCCAAAAAGTTCTGCACTCTGTTTGAAAACTCCACGTCGTCATATTCTCCGCAGGGATCGAGAGCTTCTAAGTTTTCCAGGAGTTCCTGATCTTCTTCGCCTTCGGAGACATAGGTGCACGGAGGTCGATGATCGTTCTGCATATTTTCAAGATCCCACCACAGAGACTCATGAACGATGTTGGAGCTCTCGAGTCCTCTGCTTTCCATTGATTTATCTAGCTTTGAGAAAGATTTCTATAGATCTTCTCTCAATTTGTTCTGTGATTGGTGTTGTCTGGGGTGTCCTCATCTGCTTCGCTGCTGCCTTCGCTGTTCAGGGGTTGTCGGAGGACATCAACGATCATCTGTTCGGGAAGTGACTCTTCTTTCTTGTTCTCGGTAGATGGTGAGGCTTCAATCCCTTCTCTGGCTAGCTTATCGGCCATTTCGTTTCCTGGGATTCCTTTGTGGCTTGCAACATGATCCCAAATCACATCCAAGGGTTCCAAGGCTGTTTTTATCTTTTCAAACTCAGGTCGATTTCTAACTGGTTTATTCTCGTATGTTTTCCAGTTGTTTGCCTCCCATATTGGAATCCATTCCGTGGCACTGTTCACTAGAAACTTGGAATCACTGTCCTCGTCATCTGGCGATAGATCACTGAAAGAGTTTTCGTTTAACACCGGGGTTTCACTAATTCCTTTTCGTCTCGAAAGTCGTTTACCAATGCAACTTTCATAAAGGTTGGTTGCTTTTGGTTCACTTTGGGATTTGTGAGCTGCTAGGGGATTTTCGGGAGCCGAATCCTTTTTTGGCCTTCCCCGTCGTTTAAGCATTGCTCCGGCTGAGGTGGAGGGTTGTGGAGAAACTGTGGTTTTAGTCCTTACTGCGTTGAAGGGGATGGATCGGGGTATAGAAGGTTTTCCTTTGTTTGCGAATTTTACACCGGATCCAGAGGTGGGTTGGTTCCTTGTCTGAATGGGTTTCCTCGTTCGAGTTGTGCGTTCGGTGGGACCTGAAAGCTCCTGCTGGTAGAGGGGGATTCACTTTTACTAGGTTCTGCCCGCGATGCTCCGGAGCGCGTTATAACCAACACTTTTCCGGTGTTAGAGGGATTTCCTACGGAATTCTGGATGTTTTCAGAAGGTTTTGGGAGTGAAGAGGATTTGTACGATTGGTCAGGGTTGTCAGAATCGACGGAGTCCGTAGAGTCAGTAGATTCTGAGTATTGTTCGTTAGCCACAGGGTTTTCTGACAAGGCTTCAACTCCCCTATTCAGTTTCCCTTGTTTATATTCAAACTTATATTGATAATCCTGGAGTTTAAGTCGCCATCGCAGCAACCTTGCTCCTGGATTATTAATATAGGTCATCCAGTGAACTGGTTCGTAGTCGCAGGCCAGCACAAACTCCCTACCATACAAATATGGTCGAAATTTCGTAACAGCATACAATACCGCCAGGCATTCCTTTTCTGCTTTCGAGTAGTTTTGTTCGCAGGAATTCATCACCTTGGAAAAGTAGGCGATGGGCATATCTACTCCATCCTTTTCTTGGGTTAACATAGCTCCGACAGCATGTTCAGAGGCATCTGTGGTTAACTTAAAGGTCTTGTTAAAGTCGGGGTATTGGAGCACAGGTTCGTTGCAGAGGTATCTGCGTATTTTACGGAAACTTTTTCGGTGTGAGCGTCCCCATTCCCATTTTGTGTTCTTCTTCAGGACATTGGACAAGGGTTTTGCTAACTTCGCGTAGTCTTTTATAAATCTCCTATAGTATCCCGAGAGGCCTAGGAATTGTCGAATGGCCCGGACTGTCCTCGGTTTTGGAAATTTTCTAATAGCGGCCATCTTAGCGGGGTTGGGTTTCACTCTATCACGGCCGATTATATGGCCCAGATAAGCTACCTCGGTTCGCAAGAATTCGCACTTGTCCGGTTGAAGCTTTAGATGCGCTTCTCTTAGTCTATTGAACAGTCTTCTGGCTTTTGTATCGTGTTCTTCTAAGTTTTCTGAATAAATAACAATGTCATCCAGATAGACAAAAACTTCGGTCCCATGCATGCCCTTCAAAACGACGTCCATGAGGCGTTGGAAGGTAGCAGGAGCATTTTTGATCCCCATTGGCATTCGCAGGTACTCAAAGTGTCCACGGGGTGTCGAGAACGCCGTTTTCAATCGATCGTCGGGATGTGTTTCTACTTGATGGAAGCCACTAGCCAGATCAAATACAGAGAAGTACTGTGCATTCCCCAAGTGGTCTAAAATATCTGTGATGTTGGGCAAGGGGTAGGCATCCCCGATTACCTTTTCGTTGCGGGCTCTGAAATCAATAACAACTCTCCACTTCTTCTCTCCCGAGGCATCGAGCTTTTTTGGGACAATCTAAAGTGGAGAATTGTAAGGGGACTTAGAGTCACCAATAATCCCGCTGTCGTATTGTCTTTCAGTTTGCAGAATGACCTGGTCTATCACATCGTGAGGATACCTATATTGTTTCTTGGCAATCACTTCGTTATCCATTGTTGGAATTCGGTGCTGGATCAGATGAGTGCTGCTAAGTCTCTCGCCATTTAGGTGGAAAATATCAGCGTAGTCATCTGCCCACCTAAGGACGTAATCCTTCTCTACATCATTTAAATGAGAAAGGCGCAGGTTCCTTTTTACTCTTTCGGCACGCTCTGCATAAGAGCTCGGATGTTCCTGTATGTCTAGGGTAGAGTACTCGAGTTCTGAGTCAGAGGTTTCTTCACCAAGAAATGTACAAAAATCGAACGGTATGACCTCCTGGGGGGCAATTTCTATATCTATATCGTCTTCAGTGGTATTGATGGCAATTGCGTGACAGAAGCCATTGTGTGTCGAGACTGCTGCCTCTCCACGGTAGAGCCCTTCAGGAGAGTTCAGCTTAAGCAGGTAGCCTTCAGCAACCTCTGGGTTCGTGACGCTTATAGCAATAGGTTGCCTCGTTCTAGACCTAATTTTTAATATTCTCGAAAAAGGTTTGATTTCGGTTTTAAGTGATTCTCTGGCTTCCTGTGATTCTCGATCGATGAATGGAATCGGTGTGATAGGGTTAGAAGCAGTTACTAATGCGTTGTGCCGGAAGGAAATTTGAGCCTGTTCTTGCCTTAAATAGGGTCTCCCTAGAATTCCATCTCGTGAAATAGGGATACTATTTTCCACGGCATAGAATTCCACTAGGGTGTTCAGTATCGAAAGGTTGATGGTGCCTTTCGTGATTACAGGGTGGTTTGTTATACCGGTGATCGGGATTGATCCTTTCGGATCAAGAATTAGTTCTTGACGCAAGGCGCTCGGTTTGATTAAATTAACGCCCGAACCTGGATCCACAAGGAAACTAGCCTTGCTGTTGCGGAACTCAGGGGCACTCAACTTAACTACGGGTGAGTCTTCGGTTTTGGACCTTGTTCGAAAGATCCTACTGAGCTGTCTTGGAAGTGGACTGTCTCGGGACGCTCTCGGTGAGTTTGGTTCGTTGCCACGTCCGAGCGACGAACCTGCTGGGAGTTTAAATTCTCCGGAGGCCCTGGTGAAGTTGATCTAGGAGGTGTCATGGCTCCTGGCGGCCTACTATACCCGCGCCATGGTTGATTACTCCCGGGTCCGTTTCTATTCGGGGGTTCAGAAGGGTACTGCGGCATAGGTGGAAGGGGTGGGTATGAGTGTTACGTTCCGAGCTAAGGCGAGGGTAGGTTGGGAAAATTAGGAAAAGGGAGGAAAGTTTGCTGATTAAATCAGAGTGGTAAATTCTGATTATTTATATTTTTGTGGGATCGTGGTCACTAGACAAACCTATGCGGCTCGAGTTGTTCACAATAATAACAAATTTGATTATATTGCGGTGTACAAGCTTCATTAATTACAAGATAGATATACAATAAGTTTTGAGATGCTTATGTGTATGACTTATACTACTTCTCAGGATGAGAAGGCAGTATTAAGGGTTTTATGCGTTTATGAGTTAATAATACAGGTTTTGAGATGCCTATATATGTAACTCACGCATTAAAAGTGTGCGTCTATATAAGTCAATAATACAGGTTTTGAGATGCCTATATATGTAACTTGTACGTTTTATGCTAATATACTAGGTTTTGAGATGCCTAGATATACAACTCACGCACTACAATTGGCGTTATAGTTAATATAGTAAGTTTTGAGATGCTTATATATATAACTTACGCTTTTTCCTTGCTTGAGAAGGCAAGAGAAAGAGTTTTGTCGTATATTTCTCCTAGTTGATAGCTGGATAACGGCACAATCCTGGCTGGAGTTAAGTAGTGCTAGTCAAGTAGTACAGGAAGCGTATCAGACAATCCAACTTGCTTGCTAAACACTGGTTAAGTTCGTTTTCTGTAGATTTAACTCTCAGAACTCGACTTAATACGACGATACACGTATTTAACGGCACTTATTAATTCACGACCACCGGACTTGCACCACTTAAGGACCAGGGATTTTATTTACCAAGTACCGAGGTATTCCTTGTGTAAGATACCGATTTACGAATATCGAAGGGTCAATTCGTGACACCGACAGTATGACTTGCGGACGGAGTGATTACCGACGTTAAGATCTTGAAGACTGAACAGCTACTAGCGAAAAGACAACCTCCAGAGGTAAATCTGGGGTTCTTGTTTTATGCAACTCGACTGCCTTGTCGATCTCACATAATTTCTGACAGGTGTTTCCTACTATCAGTGTTGTAATGAGGAGACATGTATCAGTTATATCCCTGAGCGTTTACTAGGTTGCCTAGGCACAGGCGAAAGGAATTAAAATTTTAAAATATCAGGGATGTAACATGAGTAGGGGTATTGGTAGGTTGGTGGGTATGGTGGGGGATAAGAGTAGGGGAACTGTGGTGGGTATGCAGGGTACTGTGGCGGGTATTGGTGAAATGGTTGGTGTGGGGATGTTGGATTGCGTAGGTTGGAGATTTCTGGTGTCTACAAATGTAGACATTTCGTCCGGGAGACCCTTAATGAAGGCGTCTAGTGCACAATCCACCACCGGTTTCATCATGATGGTGCTCTCACTTATTTCATGAGGAGTACCGGCATAATGAACCTGCGTATACTTATCTTCGATTGCATGTTTTGCCCCACTCAGCAAACCCTGTACCCGGTCGTAATAATCGCTCACGGTTTCCGTTTTGAGTTTGCTTAAAACAACTTTTATGAAACCGGGTTCTGTGGATTCCGTAATGTATACTGTGCCGTTCGCGATGCCCTGTAAGAACTCTTTCAGTGGAGGATTTTTACCGTCAAATTGCGGTATGTGGTAGGTGCTTTGTTGGAGAGTCATGCACTCTAATACCGAGGCCATAGCCGCACTAGCATCTAAATTCATTGATTGATTAGGGGGCGCGATATTAGGGTTGGGTCCGGATAATGAATTAGTGATACTCGGGTATGCTTCAGTACTTGATTCGTCAGGGTCGTTACCGATTGGCTCCCTAAGATTACGGGTTCGATTGTCGTTCGACATTTTAAAATGTGCTGAGAATCCGGAAAATTCGACCTAAATTTTGAAAAGTTGTAAACGTTTATTTTTAAATAGGTTTTTGTGTTCCTATGGGCGGACAAACTTATGAGTATAGTGATATGCCTATAATAGAATATATATACACAGACACTTATGTACACAAATAAAAAACAATATACAGGTGAAAGAGAAAGAGAAAAAAAATGTACTTGATAGTGGCCTGTTATTAGAACTGGGAATCTTCAGCTTGCAGTGAACTTTGTTTTTTTTTTATAATTATTTCAGCTGAGGCAAATTCAAGAGCCTCAAAATTTTGTCCTCACTAGGAGCGGGAAAAAAAACGAAAGGGGTGACTTTGAACCTTGTCTGGCGTCTTAAAGTTCGACGGTGCAGGAATCGGATTACTCTGACATTTGTTCAGTTTCTGATTCTGAATCAATTATGATAATTTCAGAGTCAGAAATTTCGTTCTCCGAAATACCTCTATTTTGGGCCCTTCCGATATTAACTTGGTCGATTCCACGTGGGGGTTGATTCTCCTCTCTATAAGCTTGCCTTCTTTGTTGAAGGGCCTCACTGATTTCTAAATCTATTATTGTAATTTGAGGGACTTCGCGCGTGATTTCAGGTACAGGCACTTCAGTCCGTTCAACGGGTAAAACTACACACACAGGAATATTTTTCTTAACAGGGAATATTAGGCTTCGATAAATTGTTGATTGGGTGAGTGTGTAAAGGTGTTTTCTCCCGGAACGCTTTTCCTTCTTGGGTGGTTCCAGAAGAGTAGCATTCTTTTGACAGGACATAGAACAAGGAGTATTCGAACTCTCGACGTGGCCAACAGAGTCTATGACTCAACGTACGTACTACAGAGGGGACGAAATTCTAAGAAAATTCAAATCAGAAAATTTCTAGTTTGAATTTTCCTCTCCCTATTTTATGGAAAAAGGTGAATAATCAATTCAATCGCTCAACGGTGACAACAGAGTCAGTGACTCAACGTACGTACTTCAGAGCGAGAGAACCACTAGAATTTTGATTGAATTAATGATTCAATCGAAACTCTGTTATATTATTCTCCTTCCGCCGGTATGTAACTTTCAAACAGTGTGTCTAGATATAGGGCTCTTGAGAGAAAGAAAGAAAAAAATAAAAATAAAAATAAAATAAAATAAATAAATAAAACAAATCTATTATCAGTGTAGAGGTCTGTTAGATTTTGATCGAATAGAGTTTTCATCTAACGGGACATAGAATAAGGAGTATTCGAACTCTCGACGTGGCCAACAGAGTCTATGACTCAACGTACGTACCACAGAGGGGACGAAATTCTAAGAAAATTCAAATCAGAAAATTTCTAGTTTGAAGTTTCCTCTCCCTATTTTATGGAAAAAGCTGAATAATCAATTCAATCGCTCAACGGTGACAACAGAGTCAGTGACTCAACGTACGTACTTCAGAGCGAGAGAACTACTAGGATTTTGATTGAATTAATCGTTCAATCAAAACTCCGCTATATTATTCTCCTTCCGCCGGTATTAAAAAATTTTTTTTTTGAAAAAAAATTTGGAGATCCTGACAACAAATATTTATTGTTGGGCTGAGATTAATGGTAGAGTATACTAAATGGGTCGAAAAAAATGTGTAATATACGTGTGTCAAGAATAGATAGGTAAACAAGCTTATTATTTGGAAGTGGACGCTCCTTGAGACTCTCGTTTTGCCTGCTGGAATTTTCTCAAGTCAATTTCCGCCTTATTGAGTAGATTTTCTAAAAAGAATTCAGTCTCTCTGCTAAAGAGCACAAGAGCTTGAATTTCAGAATTGGCTTTCTGCTGAAGAGCACAAAAGCAAATTCTCAAAAACTCAATTTTTTGGAATAAAGGGGATTATTTTCGCTCTGTCGAATTAAGGCTTTCTGCTAAAGAGCACAAAAGATTTAATTCTAAGATTCACACTCTGCTAAAGAGCACAAGAGTAAATATTTAATGAAAGAAAATGTGAAAGAAAAGAAAAGGAAAAAAAATTGAAGTTTAAAATTCAGTCTCTCTGCTAAAGAGCACAAGAGCTTGAATTTCAGAATTGGCTTTCTGCTGAAGAGCACAAAAGCGAATTCTCAAAAACTCAATTTTTGGAAGAGGAAAGGATTTTTTTATTTTTGGAAAGGAGAGTTAATTTAGAACAAGAAATTTTTACAGATCGATAATAATGTGAAAAATATAAATTATTCAAATCGGAACAAGATAAGCAGATGGAAGTGGTTAGTGAGTGTGACTCTGCAACGTGTAACGTGGCTAGGTACAGCGCGAGACAAAAAATCCCACCGCTGCCACCATCAGCTTGTTACGTACGGATAATTAAATTTATTATAATAAAAATATTAAATTCGATTATACGCCCGCTTGAGGCTCCAAACTGCCAAATTTCAATTTAGGAAATTATAAATTAAATAAAGCAAAATTTGTTTTTAATCTGGGATCGTATTTGCCCTCTCCTCTGACTGAGGAGGCTATACTCTGCTTTTAAGAAAACCCTCTTTGATTTTTGGAAAAGAAGTTTTGAATACAGGAAGATTTCCAGTTTTAGTGTTTAATGTCCGTATAAAAAGGATATACAAATAGATACATATATTGGAACGATACCTTACTACTAGTTTTCTAAGGTCTGAATCCGGTCAAGACACTCAGAAGACCAGTGTCTCCAGAACGTGGGATTTTTCGGCCCCCACCACGTTCCCATCTGGGAGAAACACATGCAAACGTGGCGTGTCAGTGTGTCGGCTCTGCTACACGCTGCGGTCACCAGCTTCGTGTAAAGCCGAAGGTGCACGAAGACGGACTTCGTTACAATGCTTGAGTTTTCAAGTTATTTTTAGATTTCACGCTTTCGTTTATCGAGTCCAAATTAAGAATTGTATTTTTCTCGAGTACGTGCAAAAGAGGCACAATTTGACAAGATTTTATGGAGGAGTTTCAAATATAAAGTGTACTCTGTACATTAATCAAACAAATTTACAAGATGAATATTTTAATAAATATTCCTAAATATTATTGGAATATGATACATATCGATTTAGAAAAACTACTTCAAAGTACTCAGACATTTTTCTTATTTTACAACATTTTTGCACCATGTTTGACCTTTGGGTAGGATTCAAGAAAACAATTGTAGACATACTTTCATTACTTAGTAAAATACTATGAAGACTTGCTTTTTAAATCAAAGCGAAAACTTTTAAAACCTTTAACAATCGGTTGCATAGATTCTGCTCTAATCTTGGACGCAATTAGAGAAATAGGTTTTTTTGCTTTTTTTAGATCTAGTTTTTGCCTTAAACATAAAAGAAAGAAAACACATTTGAAATATTAAAATAAAAAAGCTGGTTCATTCTTAGAGAATCCCAAATATTCTGAAATAAAACTCCTTTCCACACCACCACGGAGGTAGAGTTTACTAGTAATAGTTCAATAAATTTTATGTACTCCAAATAAATGTTTTCGTAATTGCAGAAAACTTATTCCAAATACAAAAATTGTATCTTTAAATGTACAGGATAATTAATTATAAAAATCGTTTGAATTTGAATTTCAAGGACTTGTACACACTTTCAAGGCACATCGTTTTTCCTTTTGCAAACATTTTAAAAACTTCTAATTTTTCAAGTAATTGGGAGAAGTACATTTAAAAAAAAAATTGTTTTCTCTACTTCCACTCGCGCTAGCTTAACAAATTTTCAGAATTTTACGATTTTATTAATATTGTATTAAGTGTCTACATTTTCTGAAACTATCTACAGGAGAAAAATTTTAATACTTTGGTAAAGAAAGTTTTCTGAAAAGTTGTAGCTCAATCAGATTAATAGCCAAAAAGTTACCAATGTTTTAAATCGCAAACGAATGGTATAGAGGTCAAAGTAGAGACGAAAACAAATAATAATAGCAACCTTCTTTTGTTTTCTTCTAAGATATACTTGATTCTCGCTTTATGCGTTATTTGAGAAGGCAAGAGTGTGGATTCTTCATATTTTTATCGTAATTCCTTATTGAAAACGGCAAAAGTAAGAATATTATATTATTATTTGGTGATACGTGAGTGCTCTTACGTACGTTATTGTTTGATGCTTGTGGGTAAGTTTATTTTGTGAAACTTAATTTGTGTGCAGATTACAAATTATTCACATTCGCTCAATTTTATCGACTTTTCATCTTATTAATTCTTTTCAAATAATTCTGTTTTCCTTCGTCGTATAATTTATTGTTCACAATGAAACAATTTTTGTTCGACGTATACTGGCATTTGATAGAGGCAAGCCTGAAGTACGGGCTACATTTGTAGCGTTTTTTACAACTTTGATTCATTTTTTTCCTTTTTTCTTTTTGCTTGAAAGCAAAAACCCTTTTCGTTTCGTAGGACGTGGACTAGGCCTACAGGGGATACCACGTAAAAAAAACGAGCCTTAAACTCTACCTCCGTGGTGGTGTGGAAAGGAGTTTTATTTCAGAATATTTGGGATTCTCTAAGAATGAACCAGCTTTTTTATTTTAATATTTCAAATGTGTTTTCTTTCTTTTATGTTTAAGGCAAAAACTAGATCTAAAAAAAGCAAAAAAACCTATTTCTCTAATTGCGTCCAAGATTAGAGCAGAATCTATGCAACCGATTGTTAAAGGTTTTAAAAGTTTTCGCTTTAATTTAAAAAGCAAGTCTTCATAGTATTTTACTAAGTAATGAAAGTATGTCTACAATTGTTTTCTTGAATCCTACCCAAAGGTCAAACATGGTGCAAAAATGTCGTAAAATAAGAAAAATGTCTGAGTACTTTGAAGAAGTTTTTCTAAATCGATATGTATCATATTCCAATAATATTTCGATTCCAAACATTGAATATTTATTGACTTTGAATAAAACAGAAAAAAAATTTTTATGAAGTTTTAAAATCTTTTTACAATGTTACGAATTGGGCCGAATTTAGAATTACGAAATCTTTCATTAGAAAAAGAAAAAGTCACTCACATGAAATAAACTTCTGTAAGAATTATCAAGATTGAAGAGATGTTAAAATATTTGAAAAATAATGCAATTGTAAAATTGCAATTTATATCAATATTTGACAAATTTTTAGCTTTCTCAATCAAAGCATTATCCGGAAATTTTTAATTCCTATAAAAAGATGGAATATTTATCAATTTCTTGAATGTTCATACATTAAAAAAATATCGAATTAGAGAATTATATGCAAAGTATTTTCCATTAAGAAGACATAAACATGACATAATTAGTTTTATATCTACATTTTCAGCTTATTTTTTTGTGGCTTAAGCACACATTTTGAATTCGAGATACAAAAATGCTCTACAGAGTTAAAGTATTTCCTGAATCAATTATTATTGATCCTGAATTCTATTGGAAAATTTGTTG
Organism: Diplolepis rosae; assembly: GCA_030998225.1. Taxonomy (NCBI): domain Eukaryota; kingdom Metazoa; phylum Arthropoda; class Insecta; order Hymenoptera; family Diplolepididae; genus Diplolepis; species Diplolepis rosae. The sequence goes on from JAPYXD010000707.1 coordinate 151,084, forward strand.
TTTACTGTTCAAATCTTACTACGATTTCAGACGGACAGACAAATTAAGAACTACAAAATATTTCATCCAAAAGATTGCACTCCTCCATAAAATCTTGTCAAATTGTAACAAGATTTGAACACTTCGAACGAACATTTTTATGTAAAATTTAAAGTTGATTGATATTTATATGTTAATATGGAAATACCAATAAACACATATTTTAGCTTTTTAATTTATCTACTGCTATTAGACAATTTTCCATTTCCGTAGAGATTTTAAGTTTTGGAATGAAAAGTTTGTGCTTAGGCTACAAAAATGTGAGATGAAAATATTTCTAACATATAACTGAAAATATAAATTACGAACTTGAATTTTATGTTCATTTTATCTTGATAGAAAATATTGTTCTAACTGAAAAATTGTTAAATGTACAAAATTAGTAAGAAGTATATAAATTTGAATGGAAAATTATATATTGATTCAAATTTTATACATTTATTGTCACTAAATTTCACTGAAAGTTTATTTTTGAAGTGTTGAAATCCTCATGAAATTTTCCAAGATCATACTGATGTTTATTTCATGCAGACTTTCTTCAAGAAATTGAAGAAAAGTGTTATTTCTTGAAGTATATACTTCGTAAATTCAAATTCGTCGTCTGCTTCGCGCCTCTTTTGCACGTACTCGAGAAAAATACAATTCTTAATTTCGACTCGATAAACGAAAGCGTGAAATCTAAAAATAACTTAAAAAATCAAGCATTGTAACGAAGTCCGTCTTCGTGCACCTTCGGCTTTACACGAAGCTGGTGACCGCAGCGTGTAGCAGAGCCGACACACTGACACGCCACGTTTGCATGTGTTTCTCCCAGATGGGAACGTGGTGGGGGCCGAAAAATCCCACGTTCTGGAGACACTGCAGAAGACTGCAAATTTGCCTCGTTTAGATCCAACTCTTAAGCTCATCACTAGGTGAGCATGGTAGGGATTTTTATTTGTTAAGGAGTTTTGGATTGGACGAAATAAATGTGGCAGGGGTACGTGGGAAACTATGTGAATGCTGAATTTTAGTAATCCGACTTTTGCTGACCCATAGGTGTCATTAGATACTTTTATCCTTGCTATCTTAGCAAAAGGAAGTGGCTGAGTACTACCATTTGATACAAATTCATAAGTATTCCAGAAACGATATTTAGTTTCTTTTATTTCAGTTGAAATTGAAATGTCTTCGCTTTTAATTGTTATTAGTAATTGTTTTATTAATAACGTTGTCACTAAAACAATTTCATTGTTTCAGACAATTTATTTTAAGTCTTTAAAAGCACGCTGATCGGTTGCGGTAGGTCAGCCGGTATAAGCATTTAGGCTCTGATATTGGCGGGGTATGGGAAGGGGTAGGTGTATGCTGGACCTTACGCTGAGCGCAGAGTCGGATCGTGGAAGTCATAGAATCGGATAATATATATGCATATATCTTCCTTCTTTAGTGCGCGCCTGGGCGGACGAAAGATGGGAGCAAGCAAAGGCAGAAAGGTGGTTTTAACGCGAGATGCTAGCTTGAGCTGCAGGGAGATAGCTCTCTCTCTCTCTCCTCCAGGATTCATTCTCTCTTGCATCGCTTCCTTCTCCTCTCTTTCGTGCTCATTCTTATACTGTGCTAATCATCCCTCCCCTCCTTACTCATGCTTCGCACGCTCTCATTTCTTTTCTCTTTATACATAGTCTTTCTGCTTATGACTTATTTTATTCAGAACTTGTGTCAAGGGTCATTGTGCACCTGAAGACATGAGTTCTGAATTTCAGGTATTCTAAAACATATGAAATAGACCCCTCAAAAGTGCGAAGCCGGGATTGAACAGTTCATCTCAATATTTTAATTCCTGCCTCGCTTTTGTCTTATCTGTAACAAGAGTGCGAGCTTATCGTATAAAGTCTGTACCTACTCATTCTCCCGCACTGTCTCATTTTTTTGTAATTTTGTCCTCGTGTGAGAGCTACGTAAAGGTAGCATATAAGATGACCGTGTATTTTTACAATATTATTATAAAATATTTTTACATATATAAAAATATTGTATATACATACACACACATACATGCATATACATACATACATATACACATACATATATATATATATATGTGTTACGTACCGAGCAAAAGGCGAGGGTAGGTTGGATTTTTGGATGTAAGGGAGGAGGTTAGCTGATTATATCAGGTTGGTAAGGCCTGATAATTTATTTTTGTTTGTGGGTACGTTGTCACTTGTCAGGTCTATGGGCCCTGAGTTGTTCACAATGATAATAAAACACTGAATTTACGAATATATAAGGTAATTTATTATAAATAAATAAGTTGTTACACAGTTTGTTACTTAGGTGGTAACTTGTACTACTTCTCAAGACGAGAAGGCAATGTTATGAGTTTTATGCGGTTATGAGCCAAATATACAGGTTTTGAGATGCCTATATATATGTAACTTCCGCAGTTGATTGTGGACGTTTTACGCTAATATACTAGGTTTTGAGATGCCTAGGTATACAACTCACGCTCCACATTCAGCGTTATAGTTAAATATAATAAGTGTTGAGATGCTTATTTATATTTATATAACTTACTTGTCTACCTCTTAAATTAGAGGGCAAAAGAGAGAATTGTCGTTTATTACACCTGTTATTGCAAGTCAACGCGCACAAATCCTTGCAGGATAGTTGAGTTTCGTTTGAGTCTCCGTGAGGTAGCAAAACAACGATAAATTTTGCAGGAGGTGTGGTGTAAGGGATGCAAGTCCTCCAGCAACTGTTGTGATCAATTATCCGCTTACGTATCTTGTTGAGTACACGAGAAATGAATCAAACATGCACTTGTTAACAAGATAGGTTAGTTCGTCCCGATTTCAGAATTAAATCACTATTAACCGACACGACTAAATACGACGATACACGTAATCCAAAGGAACTATCTAGCACTACGGTTTCCGGACTTGCACCACTTAAGGACCAAGGATTTTATTTACCAAGTACCGAATGTTGAGTTGCTCATAGAAATCCAATGAGACTTACGTTTATCGAAGGGTCTGCTCACGACGTTGAATTACCGGTCCAGACCTAACAACCGTACAACTGTTCGGAACTTAATGACAAACCTCCAGAGGTGAATCTGGGGTATATATACTATTGATGCTTCTATTAGTTTAGCTTCTATTCTATTAGCACGTACGAATTGCGAATCGGTGGCCAGGCACGATCTCTGCAAGGGTTCATGAGTTCATCTCTTCTATTGCCCAATTTTATATCTAGTTTCCAAATAAATGCATTTTTAATTACTCATTTCTGCATTTATTTGTTTACAATTTGTGTTACTCATTTTATGAAGTATGATCATTAATTGGTTGCCAATGATCAGTCAATCAATTTCTTATCTATGATCCATAATCAATGATCGATTTTTATTCATTGATCGTGATCGGCTCATCGGCAATCAATACGTAATGGCGATAATATTGATCAATACTATTTTGCTACCCAAGATATTAATAATAGTTATGGTGTAATGTTGATAGATAATTAATATTAACATAATAATGATTATAATATTTAGTCATTATAATTAGTGAGGCTGTGCCGATAACTTCTCATTCTCTCATTAGGTTATTAGCACAGCGTTACTACTTTATCGGCACGCGGTGTGAGTTACTGACTCATTACCACGGGTGTAATTACCATATAGACAGAGCGCTGTTCTTCTTTATCTCTTATTACCATATGTCAAACCGATTCGTCGACGTGAGGTATACATAGGTTTACCTCATGCGCACAGCTACCCGGTCCATATGATAATTTATCATAGGAACACTCTTATACTTGAATGATGTCTTCCTCGTTATCCTCGGTATTTGGCGCGTAGCCCTTGCACAGGGGCAATATAAAATTTTAAAGGTTAATGGGATGTAACAGTCCTCCCTCCTTAGAATAATCATCGTCCTCGATGAAATAATAAGTGTCTTCCGTGAAAAAAGTGTAGTGGGCGTTCTATATTAAGTTGTGGGCCCCATAATTTGTGGTGTGGATTGCACTTCCGGAATCTCTTTGGTAAGTAATTATTTCTTAAGGAATAGTGATGTCATATTGCAGCTGCAAGCTGATGTTTGCAAGGGCTGAAGTAGTTTTCACTATAATTTGACAAGGCGTTCCTCTTTTGTATTTTGTTTTTTATACTAGGCTGTATGTTGTTACATCCCGGTAACATTAAAATTTTTATAATTTTAATTATTGCCCCTGCATATGAGCAATACGTAATACGCAAGCGTAAATAAGTACTAAATACTCTTTAAATTTAGTCTTATGGTAATTACTACCTGGACCGGGTAACTGTTCTACGGAGGTAAACTAATGCGCTACCTCACATCGATAAATCGGCTCGACACTTGGTAACAAGTGATAAAGAAGAGCATCGGTCGGTCCACATGGAATTACCCGCGCGGTAATTGGTCAGTGAATCATGCCACGCGTCGATAATGTAGTGATGCAGCGTTAGTGACCTGACGAGATGGTAACGAGTTACTGGCGTGGCACCATTAACATTGACTAATTACTACATTAATTAATAATTAATATAACATCCCTGTTAGTATTTAAGCATACAATTATTACGTATATTGATAAAAATAATTTATCAATTAATCATAAACCAGCCACAAATAAGAAAACATGTTATCATAAAGATTGATTGATTGATTATAGAAAATCAATCAATCAATCAATTATAGGCTGTAACACATAAAATATAAGCTACAACTAAGTAGATGCAGGTATTTTTAGTCATATCTGGCTCTACTTGTTGATTAGAAATAAGAATAGGTAAGAGAGAGAATAGAGGGGATATAAAAATCCAAATTACAGATCAACATCGACCAATAGTAATATACCGTGGTGGGAGAGGATCATAGATCTCTGATCGAACGTGACTTCCATCACTTTTGCAACGAACGTGACTTCCATCACTTTTGCAACGGACGTGACTTCCATCACTTTTGCGCGAGTCTACTCCCACTGCAGTCACTATTGGAAGATCAATAGTATATATACCCCAGGTTCACCCCTGGTGGTTTGTCATTAAGTTCCGAACAGTTGTACGGTTGTTAGGTCTGGACCGGTAATTCAACGTCGTGAGCAGACCCTTCGATAAACGTAAGTCTCATTGGATTTCTATGAGCAACTCAACATTCGGTACTTGGTAAATAAAATCCTTGGTCCTTAAGTGGTGCAAGTCCGGAAACCGTAGTGCTAGATAGTTCCTTTGGATTACGTGTATCGTCGTATTTAGTCGTGTCGGTTAATAGTGATTTAATTCTGAAATCGGGACGAACTAACCTATCTTGTTAACAAGTGCAAGTTTGATTCATTTCTCGTGTACTCAACAAGATACGTAAGCGGATAATTGATCACATCAGTTGCTGGTGGACTTGCATCCCTTACACCATACCTCCTGCAAAATTTATCGTTGTTTTGCTACCTCACGGAGACTCAAACGAAACTCAACTATCCTGCAAGGATTTGTGCGCGTTGACTTGCAATAACAGGAGTAATAAACGACAATTCTCTCTATTGCCCTCTAATTTAAGAGGTAGACAAGTAAGTTATATAAATGTAAATAAGCATCTCAAAACTTATTATATTAACTATAACGCTGAATGTGGAGCGGGAGTTGTATACCTAGGCATCTCAAAACCTAGTATATTAGCGTCCACAATCAACTGCGGAAGTTGCATATATAGGCATCTCAAAACCTGTATATTTGGCCCATAACCGCATAAAACTCATAATATAAATATAAATAAGCATCTCAAAACTTATTATATTTATGTGGAGCGTGAGTTGCATACCTAGGCATCTCAATGCCTAGTATATTAGCGTAAAACGTCCACAATCAACTGCGGAAGTTACATATATAGGCATCTCAAAACCTGTATATTTGGCTCATAACCGCATGAAACTCACAACATCGCCTTCTCATCTTGGGAAGTAGTATAAGTTACCAACTAAGTATCATTTTATGAAAACTTGTGCAACAACATATTTATTTATAATAAATTACCTTATATATTCGTAAATTCAGTGTTTTATTATCATTGTGAACAACTCAGGTCCCATAGACTTGACAAGTGACAACGTACCCACAAACAAAAATAAATTTTCAGGCCTTACCAACCTGATATAATCAGCTAACCTCCTCCTTTACATCCATAAATCCAACCTACCCTCGCCTTTTGCTCGGGACGTAACAGCTGATTTGGTGGCAGCGGTGGGATTGTCACTTTTGTTGTCACAATTGATAATAATTTAAAAAATTATTTAATTGAAGCTAATCAAAATTATATGTGCAATTATTTCGATTAAAAATTGTACATAAATAAAAGCTTCGAACTAAATCTTAAAATAAATTATTTTATTTTAAGCGTTGGTATACTTCGTGTGATCACAAGCTCTGCCATCGTCAATAACATCATCGAATCACCCCGAATAAACCTTGCATGCATTCTTTGTAGCAAGATTGTGCAAGTGAAGGGTTTAAAAAGTATAAGAAAAAGTAAGACATCATTATTTTGATTTAAAATTAATTTAAAGTTCAGAAGTTTTTCTACCTAGAGTTTACGCAGGCAATTGTGTCTCAACCATTACCTGAATAAACTTATATTATCAAAGCATTGATTATTTAAATTCAAAATTTTATAATCGTACGAATTTCTGAAAGTACTAAAATTATACAAGGTTTTGAGCTTGAGCCTGGCTTGTTTAATTTCGTACTACTGAAATTTCCAAATTGTTAACTAAGTTTGAATTTAAGTTTAAAACAAAACAAGAACAGCACACGAAAGTATAAGTCCTTTTTAGATTCGTTGGACGATCACCATCGATGACGCTCGACCGGGTAAGGCAAAGTTCGAACTGCTAGCATTGTATTGTTTATAACTTTCATTTTAACTTTGTTAACTAACAGAATATTTTTGATTGCAAAGATTGTCCAAGAGTCTGTGCTTGAGTCTAGCTTGTCCAATCTCGCATCTCTTAAATTCTGTGACATTAAACAAATTTTTTTTTGTTTATTAACAATAAACATTTTCTGTGATTTTAAAGATTAATTAAGGGTTTGTGCTTGAGTCTGGTTTGATTAATTTTGTATCACCGAAAACGCAAGTTGTTAATACACATAATCAAATTATAAATTCAAATATTGCAAAAATTTTCTCAGGAATTCGCGGTCGCGGCTGGCCTGACCCGCCTTATATCACTGAAAACATATAATCCAAGGTTAAACGCTGCAGCAACTGCGCGCGCTACAGCAATAATTTGCAGTGCAGTAATAGCTAGAACAAATCATTGACAATAATAGTTCAAGAATTAGTATTACCGCACCCATTTAACAATAAACAATTACAGACGAATAAGTAATCACATTTAGCAATAAATAAAATTTTCTAAATTAACAATTAAAAATAAAATTCAAGGATTATAGTACACAATAATAATTGAATTATAATAGTTTTTTTAAATATAAATACAACACTTTGAACAGATTCTCATACAAAAACAATAAAAAATCGATTTCAATACCATAACAGCTGATTTGTTAGCAGCAATCAAAATTCGCGACCATACGGTCAAGGCAATAAAGGAAGAAGAAATTAAAGGCTCCGGAATAGACTTTTCAAAATTTTAAATTTTCAGTTTTGGACACAAAAAGACAAAATGTAAGGTCATTGACATTATGCCTCAAACTATATTTTATTCATATAACCTGGACTAAAAAATAAAGTCGGCAGCTTTTCGTATTATCCATAATTATAAACAAAATTTCGTTCAAAATATAGATTAACTACAGAAATAGTTTGAATAATTTGTAAATATATTAATTCTCATAATTGCCAAATTTATTGCTCAGAAACATAGTGTAAGGCAAGAAATTTTAAAATCAGAAGATTCAACGCAAAATCACATCAGAAAGTTGGTAAAAAAATTTGGTTGAACAAAAATAAAAAATTAATGAATAAATAAATCGTGATATCAAAATATGCGTGCCAAGCCATGAATCTTCATATAGAGGACCGTGGTGCATTTCTTACATTCTCAACTAATCGTCTCTAAATTCAAAATCTAAATTATATATATAACGTTCAATAAAAACTATCAGACAAAATGTCTCATTTCCAGGAAAAAACCATATTAAAGGAAACTCAGGGTAGAAAATTCATAGATGACAGTTCGTGCGACCCAAAAGACGCTCTGATAAGGTTAATGGCAGAATGTTTTGCCATACAACAAGGGATTATGAACATTCCTATATTTGATGGCAAAAACATGCCTGTTAGCGATTTTATCGAAGATATTATAACTGGACAGTCATTCGTGCCTGCAACTTGTGAAAAACGATACGTTATAGCAGTGTTAGCGCGCTTAAAAGGTGCTGCCCGAGAAAGCACTTATGGAAAGACATTTTCTAACCTTAGTGACCTAATTCAACATCTCGAACAGCGATTTGCCCCCCATAAAACTTACTTGTGGTACGTACGCGAAATAACTACCATTCAAATGCTTCAAAATGAAGGTATTTATGAATTCTACGACCGATTAACGCTTTTAATGTCAAGAGCTCAGGCATTTCTTAAAAATAGATATGAAAATGCCAATCAGATGATACTTCCCCTCGACGACTGTGTCTTAGAAGCATTCATTCGGGGTTTACCTGACTGGATGTCGGCAAAGATAGAAGCGCGAAATCCAGTGACCCTGCAAGAAGCTTTCGAATATGCTATCAACTACGAAGCAAGACACCAAACAGATAGGCTTTTCTTTCAACACTTTTCGCGGTATCAGCAGCCGAGCTATCGCGATCCGGAGGAGAAAAATTTTAGCCCTGAAGGACGTTCTACTCCAAATGGACTAAAGTCTACGAACCCCGCGCAAGACCCAGATGAAAGGCTCAGCGATTTCGAAAATCCGGTGTTTGAAAGTAACCTCGACCAGCAACAACAGTATACACAAAATGTAAAATTCAACCCCTATCAAAATTCCTCAACGCATCAAAATTATAACCATCGCCAAACTAACCATAGCCCCGATTATAGAATAGACTATCTGCAACGTGAAGAATTAGATTCTGCAGTTTCTGCGAACTCCATCACGAAAAATCTTTTAGGGAAATCCGCAAGATCGAATAAAGTCAGAGTAAAAACTAAAAAGGAAGACTTTATAAGAGAAGAAAAAGTTATAAAAGAATGCAGAAAACGAAAAAGAAGTACTTCGGATCCTCAAAGTGAAGTCCCTTTGGCTCTGAAAATAGTAAAAGCATCAACCCTATTAAATACTACTATTCCCAGGACATCACTTACTGGTTATGAAAATACTGCAAAAGTTACAGAAGAATCTCAAGATGCGTTAGTAGAATCACATAAGCATTATAAATCGCAAAGTATTCACACGCATCAACCAAGCTTCTATCCTACCTCGTCACCTGAACTTGGCATTCAAACGGCCTGGTCTACGCCTGACATCGCTAAAGCACTGATTATTGACATGCCTATGGAACTGAAAAAAGGATACAACCAACAACTTAATTCTGAAATCAACGGGTTGTTCTGGACACAGTCGCCACTCCAGCGCACACTGGAAAGGGAGCCATGTGGTATTGGTTAAGTGACATATGATCAATTTCCGGATATTATGATGACTCCCAGGCAATAATGTGACATAAATAATTCATAAAGTGTATATGTATGATAATTCTTACCTATTTTAAGATTTTCCTAACGTATATTTGAAAGGTAACGTTCACAATAATTTTATAATCCTTTCACTGCTAATTGGAGCATCTGCCTCACACAGTGAAATTTTTACTATTATTAATTGTTGATCATGCTTTATTCAAGGTAAAATTAAAAATTCAATTATTGATTTAATTAACAGTGAATTCTCAATTCCAAAAGAGCATTTTGAGCGGGTACAGCTTTCATTTGGCAAGACTTAAATCTTGAGTTAAGTTAAAAAAATTTTCAAATAATTTTTGGACCTTTAATACACTAAATACTTCATGATAGTAAACGGAACCAAAAATTTATTTGTTATACAGAAGTTATTTAAAAAAAAAAATCAAATTCTAGTAATAAAACTATACTTCTTTGTCTTGATGAATACAGCCTTTCAAAGTAACGTTAGCTTAAACTAAACTTCCAACTTAAAAAGTTATCTCCAGATTATATAATATTCAAATTTTAGACTTAATTAATTATAAAATCTAATAATTATAACTAAAATATCTATAAATTATTTATTCTAATTACTAACTAGAAACTTTTCAGCTCTCAACTGTTAATTTCTTTAATAGTCATTTAAGATGTTAGTAATATGATATGCATATCAATTTTAATTTTAAAATTTCCGCGTTTCAAAATTAAGCTTATTGAATAATCAGTAAGATGGCAATAATGTGTAATAATATAACAATTCTATGGAGTACTGATTTGGCTGATATTCCTGGCATTCCGCTGAACAAGATCATCATAAAATAGTTTTTCTGCGAAATTCTTTTAGTGTTCAAGGTAATATCCTCAATTCTAATAATATTCGAATCCACAATTTTCTTATCATGTTTTCTTTTAATGAAAATAACTGTGTCAAAATTCACTTATAAAATACAAGGATCCTAAAAAAACAAAGTGGTTCAATGCATTACCTTCTAAATTTCGCATAGCAAATTTTGACGGTAAATGAGTAAATTCAGATTGTGTATCCACATTGCATATTGTACTATCTGACATATTATATATTATAGAAACGTAATAAGCAATTCTTAAAATTAGTAAATTAAAAAAATAAGAAAAAAGCGTTTTCATTGAAAAATTGTATCTCAATTATAAAATTATTAAATAGAATAATGATGTATATTATTTGTATTATATGTATTATATATATAATATGATATAACTCTAACAATTTCATACTGTTATTAAAACTGTACGACCAATAGTTCATACAAATAAAACATGAGAATTGATTATTAGGTAAGTTTTTTGAAAATGTTTCAGTTACATAATATATCAATTTTGTGCGACAATAAACATTGACTAAATTGATTGTTGGTAGCTGAATTTTTCAACGACAATCTAACACAAATCCTTTCCATGACATCAAAATATTTATATAATTTTCTGAATGTGCAGGTGCGGAATAACATTTTCAGGAGACATGGATAATTGATGAAGCAACGCTTTGTATTTTCATACACTCTAGAAATTCCAGCACAACATAAGAAGCAACCTTCTCAGCATTCAGAAAACCCAAGGCTATTTCCACCCTATTTCCAGACAACCTGGATGATGACCCAAGCCCCAGAAAATCAACGGACGCGAAGAATGGAAATAAATATAAAACACCCAGACGAACTCACTACGGATTTCACTAGTTTGCCGTCTGATCATTCGCGACCGTCAACTACTGGCATCCCTTCAGCATTCCCTACAGCTTCTGAAATGCCTAGAGTAACAAGCATTCACAGTAGCAAAAACGTGCACGTCAGACATAGTAAAAGCAGAAGTAAATAATATTCATCAGGACTTAAAAAAGAAAACTCAACAAATTCAAATCACTCAGAAAGAATTAAATGAAACTATTCACAAAATAGAATCGCAAGAACAATATTGGAATGACTACATGTATTATGAAAAAATGATGCAATGGTCAACACATTTGGAACTAAAATTGGAAAATTTATATGAAATAATAAAACAATTCATTAAAATAACAGAATACGCACGAGAAGGCAAATTACACCCTTCGACAATTTCCAAAGCCCAACTACAAGAAGTAATCACTGAAATACACACTAAAATGGAAGATTACGAATTTCCGATTCCTACTTCACACGTTAGAGTGGAATTACTTTCACAAATTGGCAAGACAGACCTTAAAATTAAATCTGGAAAATGACTAATATCAGTAGACATCCCATTGCTAGATAGAAAAGCACTACAATTATATAAAATTTACCCATTTCCGGTGTTCCAAGACATTTCAGGAAATTACACAAGAGCCATCTACATTTTACCAAGAAAACAATATATTGCCATGACAGAAGACGAAAGAAAATTCTTTTTGGCAAATAAAGAGTACTATGACACCTGCGAGAAAACAATCTATCACACAATTTGCGAAAACACCCAACCAATACACGAAACAGTCACAACAACGTCCTGCGAATGTCGAATGCTTACACGCCCTTCAATGGAAATTTTAAAGCAATGTGATATCAAAATAAACACAAAAAATTCAGTTTTTTGGAAGCATATTCCATCCTTAAACGCATGGATATTTTCAACTAAAAAACCAGAGCCAATCAGCATCACCTGTAAAAAGGGAAAAACAGAAAAAGGACATATTACAAATTCTGGAATATTAAGATTAAGTGCAGGGTGTATTGCCAGAACGGAACAGACAACTTTAATTGGAACTCAAATAAATGTAAACACAGAAGAATTTATCTACAACCCAGGATTTTCATTGAACATATCAGAAATTCCCCCAATAATCTATAAAACGATACATATTCCTACGATAACATCATTGTTTTGGGAAACAGAAAAGGATAATAAATTAAAAAATCTGCATACGGAAGAATCACTCTCTACCATAGAAGAACAACTTCTCAACATGGAAAACAATCATTATAGACATAAACTAACCCAAAAATATTGGTTAGGAGGGTCCAGTATCCTAACCTTATTAACAATAACAACAGTAATATACCTCACACAAGAAATAATCCATAAAAACTGTAAAATCTGTAATAATAAAAATATAAACATAAAAGAAAACCTAGAGGAAGTAGAACTACAACCCCTTTCGGTAGACAACCAAACAAACACAGAAGAAATTCACCCCCTCCCAAGAGTATTAACAATCCCAACAACAAATGTTAGAATTGCATCAACAAATGCAAGTCGTTGAGGACAACGACACTTTTAAGGAGGGAGGACAAGTACCCAGGTAGACAAAATTTTTGCCAAAAATAACCCTTAATTACGATACATCATTACGGATACCACCAGGAAAGTACAATAAATAATCATGAAACATAATGGCAGCTATAATAAAATAAAAATCAAAGCAACAGAGGAAAAAGAATAAGGATCATAGAAAGTACGAAGAGTTTAGCCGTAGCAAGCTAACAAACCACTCCCACTTGAGAAAGAAATTAATCACACCCACCGAGAGCAACCATAATGAATTATAATCCAATCACATAAAGAAATGCAATGTTCAACATTACTGGACGCAGCGAATCACTAGCAGTCGAGACTCCCGACAAAATGGCCAGAGCGTAACTTGAACCACCCACCGATAAGAAGACTCGCGACCGCCTGCAGTGAATCATATATACTAAGCAGTTCTCCTGTACCTATATGAATGCCTATTACAAGTTCTTTATTGGACTTGCCAAAAACCCACATGCAGCGGGCCTTATACCAATGGAGGCACCGACAAGATGGTTATCATTATCAAAAACTCAATGGCAGCCCCGCAACAATGGCAACCTAATATACAAGTGTTGTTGGACATGCCACCATCATAGAGGTACAAGTGATACATATAGGTATGCAGAACAGCGAACTCCACATACAGTATGTTACATCCCTGATATTTTAAAATTTTAATTCCTCTCGCCTGTGCCTAGGCAACTCTGTAAACGCTCAGGGATATAACTGATACATGTCTCCTCATTACAACACTGATAGTAGGAAACACCTGTCAGAAATTATCTGAGACCGACAAGGCAGTCGAGTTGCATAGACCAAGAACACTGCCTTGCCGTCGGTAATGTAGGAAATCAGATAAGTAACATTAATAATCATTTAACAAAATAAATAACAATAAAATTCATTATTGTCGTTAAATAGTTATTAATAATAATCAAACACTAGGACCAATAATGGATAATCAATAACATCAATCCCATTATTGGGGATTCGCAAGATAACGTAAATAATGTTTCAAAATATAGACGCTAGAAGATTGTGTATTACATAAATACTATAAGAAAATAAGATTAAAAACTAATGTATAAAATAATAGATGAGTCAGTGCATTTGCAACTCAGTACAACTGCACCGACCTGTCAACATATACATATTATGTAGCATAGCTGAAAAGACAAGAGAAAGATGTACCGCATTGAGCGTGAATGAACTTTGATCCCGATAGTATGACCTGTGTGGGAACGCGCCGCGAGTTCATGCATTTACGCGATTGTCAGCAAGTATGGTCAATGACACTGCTGCCAGACGCGTGCCGATCCATCGAGTAGCAAGGTACGGGCCGATCCACGAAAACATGAATGCTCTCCCACTATAGGAATAATCAATAATATATAAACCCCAGATTTACCTCTGGAGGTTGTCTTTTCGCTAGTAGCTGTTCAGTCTTCAAGATCTTAACGTCGGTAATCACTCCGTCCGCAAGTCATACTGTCGGTGTCACGAATTGACCCTTCGATATTCGTAAATCGGTATCTTACACAAGGAATACCTCGGTACTTGGTAAATAAAATCCCTGGTCCTTAAGTGGTGCAAGTCCGGTGGTCGTGAATTAATAAGTGCCGTTAAATACGTGTATCGTCGTATTAAGTCGAGTTCTGAGAGTTAAATCCACAGAAAACGAACTTAACCAGTGTTTAGCAAGCAAGTTGGATTGTCTGATACGCTTCCTGTACTACTTGACTAGCACTACTTAACTCCAGCCAGGATTGTGCCGTTATCCAGCTATCAACAAGGAGAAATATACGACAAAACTCTTTCTCTTGCCTTCTCAAGCAAGGAAAAAGCGTAAGTTATATATATAAGCATCTCAAAACTTATTATATTAACTATAACGCCAATTGTAGTGCGTGAGTTGTATACCTAGGCATCTCAAAACCTAGTATACTAGCATAAAAACGTACAAGTTACATATATAGGCATCTCAAAACCTGTATTAATAACTTGTAGACGCACACACTTAAACGCGGAAGTCACATATATAGGCACCTCAAAACCTGTATTATTGACTTATATAGACGCACACTTTTAATGCGTGAGTTACATATATAGGCATCTCAAAACCTGTATTACTAACTCATAAACGCATAAAACCCTTAATACTGCCTTCTCATCCTGAGAAGTAGTATAAGTCATACACATAAGCATCTCAAAACTTATTGTATACCTATCTTTTAATTAATAAAGCTTGTACACCGCAATATAATCAAATTTGTTACTGTTGTGAACAACTCGAGCCGCATATGTTTGACTAGTGACCACGATCCCACAAAAATATAAATAATCAGAATTTACCACTCTGATTTAATCAGCAAACTTTCCTCCCTTTTCCTAATTTTCCCAACCTACCCTCGCCTCAGCTCGGGACGTAACAAGTATGTTATCCGGTCAGAAAATTTTAAACGAACAATCAAATTCGGGCGATTCCATTAACATTAATTGAATAATATCCGCGAAGAATAAAAGATGTGCATTGCCATATATCCATAAACCATTAATTATGTAAATCAATCAGAATTGAGCCACATAACTAAGGGTTTCTCCGAACTATAAGGGCACATATCTCCATTGTTAACACAATACTGGGAATAACCACAGAGATATTTCAAGTAATTGATTAACTAACTATTTAATGGAATAAGGCCAAATTGTGTCCAAGAAAATATTTACGAGCATGGCGATTAATAAAGCCATTATTGGTAAAATCGGGTAACGGAAAACTTCACCATGAATTTTCAATTATAAATTACCTGATTTGGCCAATAAATGAACTCGTGCCAGCCAAATTAACCTAGAAATAAGCAATAGATGGAACGAATAAAATAACTATGAAATGGATTCCCAGAATTCGGATTATAATCAGATTATAAATTAAAAATTAGGGTAGAACTTTGTAAAATATCGATACTTCTAACACATTAAAGGAAGTATTCTGGTTTCGAATCACACGGAATCATTTTAACATTTTGAGCAACTCAGGTTTCGTACAGTTGCATGTAAAAGGAAATTTTGTCACATAATTATAATTTTATAATAACTTTTATAAAAATCCTGTTACGGTTTCATAATACTGACTAAAAATTCAAAAGTTGATGCATGTTCCGCAATTTTAAGATACCTACACTCAAATGCCTTGAGAATACCGTCAAATTTTACATAGAAAATTGAGCAATTTCAAGAGTTCCTAACAACATAATAAATAAATAATAAGAAACAAACATAGATGAAACTTCAATCATAATTAAGAAATAATGCTGAAATTGTATAAAATCACGTATAATTTTATACAATTTCGGCAGACAAAAGTAAAAGGGGAAAATCTCATGACTGCCCCGCAATAATGGCTACCTAACAAGCACACAATTAGACAAGGCATGGTTATTTAAACCACTACCATGAACGCTTCAATGATATATAACAGCACGAGTGCTCCTCTAGCAGCATGTTGCCCTACTAACTACTTACTAACCCAGCAGCTGAATTCGGGTGGTCCTGTGGCAAAAATTGACACAATCTACCCGGCAACCTGAAAATAATTACTAATCAAAAGCCTACAAACCCCAAAATGTGTAAATCCATCGAAATTGAGTTACATAACTTGAGGTTTCCCGGAATAGTAATCGATTCTAAATTCCAGCATGGCAGCTCCAGTATCTTTACGGTGAGGTTAATTACTCACCAGGTGTAAAAGTATTGCGAAGGCGGAAAACTACAAAGGTAGGAACGCGCAAAGGCGGAATCTGACCCCCCCCCCCCTTCTACCATATCAAAATAGGGAACAAAAATAATACAGCCAATGACTATAAAATACCTTTACCTCAGAAATATTCGGTTTTCCCGGGACAAAGGCTCAGATTTAGCTAGCGAGCGAACCTCAGGTGAATCGATTGATATTACCAATCAATCCACGACTATAGCTAGGTATGGGGACATCGGATATTGATCAATGAAACCATACACAGAACGAATAAATAGGCCTAGGCATCTGCGAGCGCCCTATCTAATATCCTAACCTAAATTTACTGATAGTGTAAAATTTAGAGGCCATTATCGATTGGCCAGTCAAAAAGGCATAACAGATAAGGGGGAAAGGAAACAAAAAATATGCAAAATAAAAGAGACCGGCAAGCGGGGTACACAAACAGTAAAAATGTGTAAAAGGAATGAGGATAAGCCCGCCTGACGATCTCTTAACCACAATATAACATAAAACTGTTTATTTTACCTACTTAACTTTATTACATAGGATAATCGTAACATAACTATAGATAAAAAAAAAAGAGAGAGAGGCTTAGATATATCTTTAATAACAATGATTAGAATAAGGCTACAAATAGACTGCTCGTGTCAAATTAAAACTGCAAAGAATCACCCGACGAACCATCCAAGGAGACGCCCAGCGGATCTTCGGTAATCCAGATGCACTCTGGAGACGGAACTGCAACAACAAAATTCGTTAATACTAGAACAATCATAGCAAAGCAATCCAAATTCTAAAGAATTGATCACTCACTCTGGGGATCGGCAGCAACGGAACCGCACCCACAATAAGATGCAGAAGCTAAGAATCGCCCACACGGACAGAAACCGCCCCCAGTTCCAGGAGCCCTAAAACAAGAAATTAGGCATCAGCCCTAAAATAATAGTAAGGAGCATGGGATGGAAGAGAGCAAAAGCCAAAATAAACCTACCCCAAACAGATTGATTGCCCTGACGAAAGATGGGAGCAGGAACGACGTGGAGGCAGGTCACAATGCGCAGCTACTAACGCCTGAAGTTCCAGAGTGCGCAGGTAAGCCAACTCCAGCGCTTGTATGGACTCCTGTTCCCTCGTAACAACAGACGGATCTTCAAATTGCTGGCGTGGTCTCCCACGACCTCTTTTAGGGGTCAGGACACCTCGCGGGGGCGGATGGGCCTCCAAACTCCTAAAATATCCAATGCCCGAAAAGTGGGCTGCTCCTGCAGCCAAGTCCAAAACTTTCCGCATTAATTGCGGCGGGGAGCATCTTTTGAGCAATTTTGACCAGCCAGTGACACCTGCAAAAAAAAAGGAACAGGAGAAATTAGTGAACGATTATTTCGACCCTAAGAAATCTAGTAACATGATCGTACACCTAAGCTACGTCCACCGAAAGCCCTCGAAGTCTAAAAAAGGCCTTGTTCTCTAGAATCGCCCGTTTCAAATTTAAAGAAGAAACCTTCAACAAAACCTCGCCCCGACGCATATCTAATTCCCGCACGACCGAAAAGTCATTTATGGATGGCCAGGGAACAAACAATTCTTGGCAGAGAAGAGTCATCTCCCTCACGGCACGACGAGGTGAAACTCTCCACACCGCCAAATAAAAATTACCTAACTGGTCTTCAATTTCGGATATCCGAAGCTTCAAGCTGTCACGCACTCCCGCGGAAGCTGGAACACCCGAATCTAGCGCATCACCTGAGGGAGTTTCGGACACTTGGTTCAACAGGGATAGTCAAAGTCCCGCACGGCACTATCGAAACTATCCGCAATTATAGAACTACTAGACGCAACAGTCCCGACCAAAGCATGGAGAGTCTCATCCAACACAGAGTCGTTCGAAGAGCGCCCTTCCACAGGGCTCAACATCCCGGGCACTCTCAGCAACACCAAAAACACAAATGAATACTCACCAGTACGTTCGGGTACCGCAGTAGCCCCCTTCTGCAGACAAAGAGGGATGTTGTTAAGGCAGCAAAAATCTTCGTACGTCATGGTGTCGGAACTAGAATTGCTGTTATCTCCTTCCATGACTGCAGTAAGACTAAAGGTGGCTACTATAACTACCAGTGTGCATTAGACGACATCCTCTCAAAAATTTTGCAACCGCAGCTTTATTCCCCACTACAACGACAAACTTAAGGGACACGTGCAGCCGAGGACCAAAATCGCCATGTCAAATTCTACAGAAAATTGACTCACGGCAACCACAGCAAGGCATCACTATCCAGCATCTCTGGAAAATGACATCATTCCACGTCAGCTGAATCCTCGGGTAACAAAATTCTCAGGAGGCACAAAGCCTAAGCGAAAGAACAAAACACCAAAACGCCGCGTCTGATTAGGACGAAAATTATGTCATCCAATGAAACCATCAATAAGCAGCTGCAGTATAACATTACTAAAAGAAATACAAAAAAAAAAAATATAATGCTCTGATGACAACCGGAAATAAGAAGATCTGCTGCACTTACCTGGATACCTGGTGCCTCCACGCATCATACGTATAACATGGCATCGACACCAGACACAATCACTAATCAAACAGGGAGTTCAACTCCGCCATTGCCGGTCGCAAGCCCGGATGAGAAAGGAGGAGGGGGCACACAGACAGCAACATGACACAACACATTACAGCGACACTAAACACAACACAACTAACAACCAAGAGAGCGTTCTGTGGGCGGGCAGGGTCTCGCCGAGGTGAACGCATGAGTCCAAGCACGGAGCAGACGCGTCCTGCAGCCCACCAACGGTAGTAGCAGCAAGGACTCTGCCAGCAGTAGGGCTGTTGCCGTCAGGATGGCCGCCAAGGGAGCCCTATAGACGGGCTTTTCCCTAGTGATGGGCCTGCCGGGCGCACGTGCCACGACGGTTGTTCTGCGACTTTCAGGCGCGTGAGGACGCGGTGTGGAGCGAAAGCATCAGGGGACCTTGAACAGGTCTCTTGATGCCGAATGAACGTACACGGAGTGAATGCGGGGGGCCCCTTAATCGGGGTATCGCCCCAAATGCGTATGCGGCGATGACGCTGAACTTCCCGCGTGCGATCTTGTGGTCACACTACAATCACATGCAAGACACCGAAACCCACACACACCAGAATGAATGGGACGCTGAGTGAATGGGGCTGCGGCCGGCGCCTGGTGGATATTCCCGATAGACTAGCCAAGGGAGGAGTAGTAGCCTCTCGACCAGGGTAGGACGCGATGTCAGTACCTCACCTCTGTGGAAGTAATATGGGTAACCGTAAGTCCCTCCGGTGTTCGACCGCGAAGGGCAAAGATCTCGTGAATCCACATGTTAATCTGGGAAAACCGCTCACGACCCTACTGTCTGGAACCAATGTCGGGGTTGAAATCATGGACGTCCTAGCGCAGGAATGAAGGATTACCTGGTCAGTATTTCCTTATATCCGACGCTGCGTAGGATAAATCGCACACCGTCTAGCCTGAAGTCCGGGTCAGGTGTCGCGGCGGACCCGGCACCGCTCGGTCGATAGGGGTGACGTTAAACCTTTAGCATCATTATGGCGCGGGCCTATCCCGTAACCTTTTTTGCTAGCTTCATTTAATGTGTCGATAGGATCGACCTCCCGATAAGCCGCTTCTCGGTTTCGGCGCATATAACTAGGGATCTATACAGGCGGGGATAGTAGCCCTACTGCGGTAGGGCTCCCATGATGGGCGAACCGTCTTAAGACACGAGGAAAATAAATATGAACTGTGAGAAAAATAAAGGACAGGAAGAGGTGACGGCGCCAGATGCGCACTCACACACTCCTACAGGAGCTGAGGGATGGCAAGACGTCCTTCAGCTCCTGAAGGAGCAAAATGAAAAAATGGAAAGGTTAGCCAGGGCCCTCAGCGTTATACAACAGGGTATGCTGAGGAATAACCCTGGCTTCGTTAAAGACTCGGTGAACGAGGCAACTGAGGTGTTGAGCGGCATGCTCAACACCCACAAGTGCCTCCTGGAGAGCGGGGTGAAATTCCAGAAGAAAATGGAATCTCACCCCGCTATGAAGAAATTGGGGATCTTCCAGAGACCACGTTCGGCGTCTCTGGGAGATACGCCAAAAAATCTGGCGAAGGGCGAAAAAAGATCTGCGCCCTCTCCCCCTCTGGAAAAAACTCCCAAGAGGGGGAAGGGTGGCTCTTCGCCCTCTTATGCCGAGGTGGCCACGAGCCAGCCCCCAAATAAAGAAGGGGACTGGCATGTGGTCACAAAAAAAAGAAAAAAAAAGAAAAAAAAGGAAAAAAGGAAAAAAGGGCGGAGGACTCTGTCCAAAAAGCGCAGGGGACCGACGCCACTCCTAAGTTATTAGGGACCTCGACGAGACCGTTGAAAAAGAAGAGGTTGTGTCTGCCCTGTGCTTGGCATTGGGCAGACCAGCTTTTGAGGGGTCCTGCAGGCTCTTCACCCGCTTTGGTGGGGTGAAGACTGCAGTCATCCGGCTGGCTGAGGCAGACGCCGCGCGTCTGCTTCAGCTAGGCAAGTTGAGGATCGGGTGGGTAGAGTGCCGCATTCGCGAACACCTGGAAGTCGCCCGCTGCTTCAGGTGCCTTGGGTACGGCCACGGGTCCCGGGGCTACAGCAACCCCGACAGGAAAAACGCCTGTTGGAGATGCGGCGCCACGGGACACTTGGCCAGGAGTTGCAAGGCGCCACCAAGGTGCCTGACATGCATTTACAGGGGCGACAAAGATGTCGCCCATGTGTCAGGGAGCGGCTCTTGCCTGGTCTTCCGGGAAGAGCTTCGGAGGTTGAGAGGCAGGAATTGAAGTTCCTGCAGCTCAACCTCGGAAGGGGGAAGGATGCCCAGGCCCTCCTGATGCAGACTGCCAGGGAGAGGGGGGCCGATGTGCTGCTCATTAGTGAGCAGTACAAGTGGTCCGATAACTCTGCTTGGTATCAGGATGCATCAAGGAGGGCCGGCATCCTTGTTTGTAACCCTGATTTGGGCGTCGGGGAAATCCTGGAGACCGACGCAGGGTTCGTCTGGGTGGAGGTGGCGGATGTGCGTGTGTACAGCTGCTACTTCTCCGCCGGCGACCCCTTCGATGTCTTTGAGACCCAGATCCTCCTCCTTGAGGAAAGCCTCCGTGAGGCCATCGGGCGATCCCTCATAGGGGGTGACTTCACCAGTAAGTCGCCCGAGTGGGGTGAAGCCCGCCTAGATAGGAGGGGAATCTTGGTTGGCGAGATGGTCGCTAGGAACGAACTGATCGTCTTGAATCAGGGCGGGGAATTTACGTTCAGACGAGGAGCGGGGGGGTCAATAATTGATCTCACAATTGCCGCACCTCGCCTCGCTTCAAGGATAAGCGACTGGTCGGTCCTCGAGTTAATAACCTTGAGTGACAACCGGTGCATCGAATTCACACTAGAACAACGGTGTCAGACGGTAGATAAGGGTAGGGGCGGCGAAAGAAGGAGCCCCTCCTGGAACACGAGACGACTCAGCAGGGAAAGACTTCGCGAACACCTCGAAGAAACCAGGCTCATCGATGAGCTTGGTTGGGTCTGCCCTGCTGGGTCGTTTGAAGCTGCTGTGCGCTCGGTGAGGCAGAAGGTTGTCGCGGCTTGCGACTACTCGATGCCTCGCCGTGAGCGCAGGCAAGCCAAGGGTTCAATGTACTGGTGGAACGACCAGTTGGCAGCCCTACGTCGAGAATGCCTCGCAGCGCGGCGAAAATTCACCCGTTCAAAGGGGGATGCTACGCTGCACGAGGCATGGAAAGGGGCAAAAACAGCTTTGAGGCGAGGCATAAAGAAAAGCCGACTTCAATGCTGGAAAGACTTGATCGGTGAGGTCGAGAAGAACCCATGGGGTCTCGCCTTCAAAATAGTCACCAAGAGACTGGTGGCTAGAAGAAAGACCCCGGGCCTGGATAATACCGATCGAGTCCAGTACATTGTGCGTAGCTTGTTTCCACACGTGGAGCCGTTCCAAAGACAGGACCGAAGTTCCTGCGTGGTCGCGCGCGAAGAACTCTTCACTCTCGAAGAACTAAAGAGAGCGGGTGGAAGGCTTAAGGCAAATACAGCGCCGGGTATCGACGGGGTGCCGAACGAGATCCTCAAAGAGGTGATCGGGGCGTACCCAGAGATCCTCCTAGAAGCCTTTAACTCCTGTCTTCGGGAGGGGAGGTTCTTCGAAGATTGGAAGAAGCAGAGGTTGGTCCTGCTGAGGAAGGGCAACAAACCTCTAGGGGTTGCCTCGTCGTATAGACCAATATGCTTATTGGATACGATGGGGAAGCTTCTGGAGGAGTTGATTCTACAACGGCTTCAGGCTCTCTTGGTCGGGGAGAACGGGCTCTCGGAAAACCAGTTCGGATTCAGGAAAGGCAGGTCCACTGTGGACGCCATCCAAGCTGTGGTTAACTTCGCCACAAATGCAAGAAAAGGAACTGGTAAGCGTAAGGGATTCTGTGCGCTGATTAGCATTGACATACGCAATGCGTTCAATACCGCGAGATGGAACATCTGCATCGAGGCGATGGTGCGGAAAAAGGTTCCAGACTACCTGTTGCGAATGATAGAGGACTATCTGAGCGACAGGTGGGTGATATATGAGGGCGACAAATGGTCTCTAAAGGAGGAGATGACATGTGGCGCCCCTCAAGGGTCGCGGGTGGGTCCACTCGTTTGGAACGTCATGTATGACGATTTCCTGCGCATGGACCTGCCTGCTGGAACGAGCATCGTTTTCAACCCGAAAACGGTCGTAAAAAGGGGGAAAACATCGCGCATAAAACTCTTGATTTATTGATTTAATTGGACTCGATCGCGGTCGCTAATTGAGGCGCGCGCATATTAATTAAGGGGGGAAATTAATAAAGAGGTGGAAAACCGAGGTAACGTGCACGGTTGCTCATCCACAAATTTTATTACAGGCGCGCTGCCCACAAAGGTGAGAGCACGGCTCGACACCAGGGCATTCAATTTATTAATTCGAGACCTCGGGCTCAGGTATGCTCACCTGCATCTCACGATCAGGTGAACAACTTTGAGAACCAGGTCGTCTATGCTTCCCGGTCCTCCCTTAGCAGTTAGGGATCTTTTGGATCGTTTTACGTTTTTTTTTAAATATTTGTAGGTTTGTTTTTTTTTATTCGCGTGGGGTTTTCTTATTTTTGAATTAAAAGCAGCGAGCAACAGGCTCGAGTAAAATACTGGATTCTGGTCAACTCGGGACGCGAGTATCCGTGCACTCACAAAAAGTGAGACTCGGAGAAAGTTCCCATCCTCATATATTTTTGGCGTCGTGTAGTGTCGGAGCCCTGAGGGCACTTCACTATCACGGCGTTCCCTTTTCCTTCTAAACTTCCAGTGAGTCAACCAAAATCTAGTACGGTTTTATTGATTCTAACGGGAGGAAAAGCAAATGATGAACTCGTCGGGAGCACATGCTCTTAATCTCCAAAATTTGAGACCGACAACCTGATGCTTGTGGATAACAAGATTTTAAAATTAAAGATAAATGGTGGGTTGGAATATTTAGGAAACTAGTGGGTTGAATTAACCATGGCAAAGAGAAAGCCACTCTATGATCCAAAAGGTCAAAAGGAACTTTATTTTCAGGTGTAGGGACAATTCCCCAAAATTAAAACGTGTTTTTGTTCGTGGCGCGTTTGCGCGAAATTATTCAAAACAAAAGTTAATTATGATTTTCCTATGATTATAGATACGAAATCTCTAAATTACGCACTGTGAGAACGAGGAATTATAGAATTGACGTTCGCTCTCTCCAAAATTAAAAATAGTGAGTTTCTTCGGTATTCTAGCTCTTAAAATCAAGAATCCCACTTCGCGAAATTTTCACCCTTCGTGTGACCCACACGTAGATTATAAACGAACATTTTTGGCCTAAAATAGGGCAAAGTTGCCTTTCCAAAATTCAGGAAATTGATATAATTGGAAATTGCAGATCTGAAATCAGAATCTAAACGCGAAACTTTTGACCAAATCGGGCAATAATAACTTGATAAATGTTTAAAAATTGATAAATTAAAGATCGTAAAGGTCGAAATGTTTCAATATATTCGTAAATTCAGTGTTTTATTATCATTGTGAACAACTCAGGGCCCATAGACTTGACAAGTGACAACGTACCCACAAACAAAAATAAAATATCAGGCCTTACCAACCTGATATAATCAGCTAACCTCCTCCTTTACATCCAAAAATCCAACCTACCCTCGCCTTTTGCTCGGGACGTAACAATGTATCCTGTGAACGGTGTCACCCGAGGATTCGGTTGCTGTAAGATGATGTCATTTTTTTTTTAAAGATGCTGGATGGTGATGCTATGCTGCAGCTGCCATGAGTCAATTTTCTGTAGAAGTTGACATGGCGAAATTTTAGATCTTGATCTTTATTGTAGTGCACGTGTTCCCTAGGAGTTCCGCCTTGGTGGGGTTTTTGGCTGATTTTGCATGGTTTACATGATGTCATCTCGTTGCATGCTGGGTCGTGGGGATGTTCTTCTCCTCAGTCTCAAGCAGCCATGGCAGACGAAGAGTCATCTTCGGGTGGACAGACCATCACTTACGAAGAGAATTGCCAAAACCAGTGCTACCCTCTCTCCTTAGTGAGGGGAGCTACATCGGTGCCTGAAGGAGCTGGTAAGTGCCCCTTTTTTTATTTGCGTGATTTGTTCGGGTAGTGCCGCATTCGCGAAGTGTCTTGGTTCGGGTCAAGATGACAGACTCCGGAGACTTCTTGGACGCCTTGTTGTCGGAGTGGTTCGGTGCACCTCCTCATTCTAGTCCTCAAAACTCCGGTCTTTTCACCGAACCTTCGTTGGTCGATTCGATCGTGGATTTTGACCTTTCCTTGTTGGAGCCGAGTTCCTCGAGTTCGCCTGCTTCATCTGGGGATTCCGCTTTGTTTTTAACGCGACGTGACAGTCTCCAGGTGCAGGTCTCTGAAACTGAAGATCGGTTAGGAGTTTTTTATGTGTCGGTTCGCGGTGTGTGTTCAAGCCAAGTCGTGGAGTCGATGATCCTGACTTGTCAAGCCTTGTTCGATCCAGCTATTTCTTGTGACTCCTTTTCGGTAGTCCGGGTTTTAGATTCGAGGAATCCCGGGGTGCTGTTGCGTGTGGCTTCCCTGGAGCTAAAACACCGCATTTTAGGGTGTAAGGATGCCCTAAAATGTCGAGGTTTAGTGGTGGGGTTAGCTTAAGTGCGTTGAGCAGGGCGGTGCATCAAAGCTCCTATTTCGCTCATTATTAATTTTAATTAATTAATTTTTTATTATTTGTGTTTATCTGTTTCAGGCGTGCAGGGGCGTCCTAGTCAACTCCTCCCGTGTTCCTTGGGCTTCTTCCTGACCCGGGTCCTGCTCCTTTCCACGGAAATTGTCCAGCAGGGGCAGCTTCACCGAAACTGGAGACGGGTGGCCCTGGAGAACCGAGGTGGGCGCCGAAACAGGATAATTCGAGGGTGCTGGCACTCTCTGGCGAGCCAGGCTGCTAGACGAGCACAGGAGGTGGCACATGCTCGAGCACTGGAGCTGCTAGCACTTACGGAAGCGCATGTAGGCACGCCTGCCGTGCAGGAGTGTATACACTCACCCCTGGTGCCTTCTGTTTGCCTTGGGTAAGTCGTCGTGTGCTCGTTGGAATTACCTTGATTTGACATATTTTATTTATTATTTCCTCTTTGTTTTTTAATGTTTCAGTGGTGCCTGGTACATGGGGGATTTCTGTCACTGCGGGCGCTACCTGCGTGGCTCCTTCCATGTCCTCCCGTGCCGATGCGGGACATACTATGATGCTCCGTGGTGTAAGTTGTAGATTTCGTTCCCAATCTTGTTCCATTTAAAATTCCCTTCTTCCTTTCTGTTTCTTGTCTTCGATTTCCTGTTTCTTATTTATTAATTCTTGTTTCAGACCCGAGGCCTGAGGAAGTCCTGGTGCCAACGGAGGATCCGGTGCTGCCTCCCAGTTATCATTAATATTAGTTTTTTTTTTTTTAATTTATATATACCTTTTTATGTACATATATCTTAGTTGTAAACACCTAGGTTATGTATCTTATATTTATATTTTAGTATATTGTACTTATTTGTAAATTTTTCCTTATTTATATAAAAATTTTAACTTTATATAATAGCTTGAAAGACTGGCAGACGAGTCATTTTCGAGAAAGCGATTTTTTTTTTGTCTCCTCTGCCCGTCTTTCTTATTTTGGCGTTATCATTTTCCTTCCTATTAGTTTAATAGCTAGGTTATATTAGTCAATTAAATTTTACTCTAAAAGCTATAAGATATATGAAAACTTTTTCTTAGCAATATAAACACAATGAAAGCGGTTGAGAGGCGGAAGGGAGGGGGGGTGTCAGTGTAGTTTTAATTTTTGGTATGAGGTAACCCCTCTCTTCCGGTCTCTCTTATTGTTTGATTTACTTTACTTTAAATTTTATTTATTTTAAAATGAATTTAATTCTCCCCTTTTTTTTTTTGTTAAAAGGAAACCCTTTTGTTTATATATATTATACTACTAACTATTAGTTCTAGGTTATTATTATCATAACTCCACTTATGGGCTCATCCACCTGTGATGGTTGCCCCCATTTACACGCCTGTATACGCACACATGTATGAGTGTACACACGCATGTGGAGCCCCAAATTCATGAATCTCGAATTCGACTGAGATACCTGATTGAGGGTGTATCGGTTTCTGATAATAGATATTTTCAGGTTCCGAGGTGAATTTCCGCAATTTTAATGTAGGACCACCCGAATTTGAGCGTGGAACTAGTAAGAATTTAGTAGGGTAGCATAATGCTTGAGGAGCATTCCTGCTGTTATATCTCCTTGAAGCTGTCTGTAGTATGTCGAAATTGCACATGCATTCACAACATTATTTGTATCATACATACAATTCATATAATATACGTATGCAATCTCGACATTGCTTTTTGGATTGAGATAATGACACCTCGGAGTTTGGTTCTTATTATTTCATATATTCTTTGGAAACTTCCCGAATTTCCGTGTTACAAAAATAATACAAACTTGATGCCATTTATGATGTTTTGATTATAGGTGTTTTTCTTACGAAACTGTAATTCAGTATAAAATTCATGGTAAATTACAATTTTGCAAGGAATTTTCCTTTTTCATGTCACTGCATAAAACTTCAGTTGACTAAAATGTTATCTTAGTTCTGTGTAATTAAAATTAAAACATTTTCTTAAAAGTATTGCTATTTTACCAAATTCTACCCGATTTTTAACTTATAATCTGATTATAATCCAAATTCTGGGAATCCATTTTATAGTTATTTTAGGGATTCCATTTATTGCTTATTTTTAGGTTAATTTGGCTGGCACGAGCTCATTTATTGGCCAAATCGGGTAATTTATATTTGAAAATTCATGGCTAAGTTTTGCGTTACCCGATTTTACCAATAATGGCTTTATTAATCGCCATGCTCGTAAATATTTTCTGTACAAAAATTATGGCCTTATCCCATTAACTAGTTAGTTAATCAATTACTTGAAATATCTCTGTGGTTATTTCTAGTATTGTGTTAACAACGGAGATATGTGCCCTTATAGTTCGGAGAAACCCTTAGTCATGTGACTCAATTCTGATTGATTCACATAATTAAAGGTTTATGGATATATAGCATTGCACATCTTTTATTCTTCGCGGATATTATTCAATTAATGTTAATGGAATCGCCCGAATTTGATTGTTCGTTTAAAATTTTCTGACCGGATAACATACCGTATGTGGAGTTCGCTGTTCTGCATACCTATATGTATCACTTTTACCTCCATGATGGTAGCATGTCCAACAATACTTGTATATTAGGTGGCCATTGTAATAGGCATTCATATAGATACAGGAGAACTGCTTAGTATATATGATTCATTGCAGGCGGTCGCGAGTCTTCTTATCGCTGGGTGGTTCAAGTTACGCTCTGGCCATGTTGTCGGGAGTCTCGACTGCTAGTGATACGCTGCGTCCAGTAAGGTGTCACATTGCATTTCTTTATGTGATTGGATTATAATTCATTATGGTTGCTCTAAGTGGATGTGATTAATTTCTTTCTCAAGTGGGAGTGGTTTGTTAACTTGCTACGGCTAAACTCTTCGTACTTTCTATGATCCTTATTCTTTTTCCTCTGTTGCTTTGATTTTTATTTTATTATAGCTGCCATTATGTTTCATGATTATTTATTGTATTTTCCTGGTGGTATCCGTAATGATGTATCGTAATTCAGGATGATTTTTGGCAAAAAATTTTTTGTCTACTTGGGTACTTGTCCTCCCTCCTTAAAAGTCTCGTTGTCCTCAACGACTTGCATTTGTTTATGCAATTCTAACATTTGTTGTTGGGATTGTTAATACTCTTGGAAGGGGGTGAATTTCTTCTGTGTTTGTTTGGTTGTCTACCGAAAGGGGTTGTAGTTCTAATTCCTCTTGGTTTTCTTTTACGTTAAAAATTTTATTATTACAGGTTTCACAGTTTTTACGGATTATTCCTTGTGTGAGGTATATTACTGTTGTTATTGTTAATAAGGGTAGGATACTGGACCCTCCTAACCAATATTTTTGGGTTAGTTTATGTCTATAATGATTGTTTTCCATGTCGAGAAGTTGTTCTTCTATGATAGAGAGTGATTCTTCCGTATGCAGAGTTTTTAATTTATTATCCTTTTCTGTTTCCCAAAAAAATGATTTTATGCTAGGAATATGCATCGTTTTATAGATTATTGGGGAAATTTCTGATATATTTAATGAAAATCCTGGGTTGTAGATAAATTCTTCTGAGTTTACATATATTTGAGTTTCAATTAAAGTTGTCTGTTCCGTTCTGGCAGTACACCCTGCACTTAATTTGTGAAAGTAATTCCACTCTAACGTGTGAAGTAGGAATCGGAAATTCGTAATCTTCCATTTTTGTGTGTATTTCAGTAATTACTTCTTGTAGCTGGGCTTTGGAAATTGTCGAAGGGTGTAATTTGCCTTCTCGTGCGTATTCGGTTATTTTAACGAATTGTTTTATTATTTCATATAAATTGTCCAATTTTAATTCCAAATGTGTTGACCATTGCATCATTTTTTCATAATACATGTAATCATTCCAGTATTGTCCTTGCGATTCTATTTTGTTGATAGTTTCATTTAATTCTTTTTGAAGGATTTGAATTTGTTGAGTTTTCTTGTTTAAGTCCTGATGAATATTATTTGCT
Source organism: Diplolepis rosae (assembly GCA_030998225.1). NCBI lineage: Eukaryota > Metazoa > Arthropoda > Insecta > Hymenoptera > Diplolepididae > Diplolepis > Diplolepis rosae. Next base: position 181,115 of record JAPYXD010000707.1, read on the forward strand.
TCTGCTTTTACTATGTCTGACGTGCACCTTTTTACTACTGTGAATGCTTGTTACTCTGGGCATTTCACAAGCTGTAGGGAATGCGGAAGGGATCCCATTACTTGACGGTCGCGAATGGTCAGACGGCAAACTAGTGAAATCCGTAGTGAGTTCGTCTGGGTGTTTTATATTTATTTCCGTTCTTCGCGTCCGTTGATTTTCTGGGGCTTGGGTCATCATCCAGGTTGTCTGGAAATAGGGTGGAAATAGCCTTGGGTTTTCTGAATGCTGAGAAGGTTGCTTCTTATGTTGTGCTGGAATTTCTAGAGTGTATGAAAATACAAAGCGTTGCTTCATCAATTATCCATGTCTCCTGAAAATGTTGTTCCGCACCTGCACATTCAGAAAATTATATAAATATTTTGATGTCATGGAAAGGATTTGTGTTAGATTGTCGTTGAAAAATTCAGCTACCAACAATCAATTTAGTCAATGTTTATTGTCGCACAAAATTGATATATTATGTAACTGAAACATCTTCAAAAAACTTACGTAATAATCAATTCGCATGTATTATTTGTATGAACTATTGGTCGTACAGTTTTAATAACAGTATGAAATTGTTAGAGTTATATCATATTATATATATAATACATATAATACAAATAATATACATCATTATTCTATTTAATAATTTTATAATTGAGATACAATTTTTCAATGAAAACGCTTTTTTCTTATTTTTTTAATTTACTAATTTTAAGAATTTACTCATTTTCCGTCAAAATTTGCTATGCGAAATTTAGAAGGTAATGCATTGAACCACTTTGTTTTTTTAGGATCCTTGTATTTTATAAGTGAATTTTGACACAGTTATTTTCATTAAAGGAAAACATGATACGAAAATTGTGGATTCGAATATTATTAGAATTGAGGATATTACCTTGAACACTAATAGAATTTCGCAGAAAAACTATTTTATGATGATCTTGTTCAACGGAATGCCAGGAATATCAGCCAAATCAGTGTTCCATAAAATTGTTATATTATTACACATTATTGCCATCTTACTGATTATTCAATAAGCTTAATTTTGAAACGCGGAAATTTTAAAATTAAAATTGATATGCATATCATATTACTAACATCTTAAATGACTATTAAAGAAATTAACAGTTGAGAGCTGAAAAGTTTCTAGTTAGTAATTAGAATAAATAATTTATAGATATTTTAGTTATAATTATTAGATTTTATAATTAATTAAGTCTAAAATTTTAATATTATATAATCTGGAGATAACTTTTTAAGTTGGAAGTTTAGTTTAAGCTAACGTTACTTTGAAAGGCTGTATTCATCAAGACAAAGAAGTATAGTTTTATTACTAGAATTTGATTTTTTTTTTTAAATAACTTCTGTATAACAAATAAATTTTTGGTTCCGTTTACTATCATGAAGTATTTAGTGTATTAAAGGTCCAAAAATTATTTTAAGAATTGTTTAACTTAACTCAAGATTTAAGTCTTGCCAAATGAAAGCTGTACCCGCTTAAAATGCTCTTTTGGAATTGAGAATTCACTGTTAATTAAATCAATAATTGAATTTTTAGTTTTACCTTGAATAAAGCATGATCGACAATTAATAATAGTAAAAATTTCACTGTATGAGGCAGATACTCCAATTAGCAGTGAAAGGATTATAAAATTATTGTGAACGTTACCTTTCAAATATACGTTAGGAAAATCTTAAAAATAGGTAAGAATTATCATACATATACACTTTATGAATTATTCATGTCACATTATTGCCTGGGAGTCATCATAATATCCGGAAATTGATCATATGTCACTTAACCAATACCACATGGCTCCCTTTCCAGTGTGCGCTGGAGTGGCGACTGTGTCCAGAACAACCCGTTGATTTCAGAATTAAGTTGTTGGTTGTATCCTTTTTTCAGTTCCATAGGCATGTCAATAATCAGTGCTTTAGCGAGGTCAGGCGTAGACCAGGCCGTTTGAATGCCAAGTTCAGGTGACGAGGTAGGATAGAATCTTGATTGATGCGTGTGAATACTTTGCGATTTATAATGCTTATGTGATTCTACTAACGCATCTTGAGATTCTTCTGTAACTTTTGCAGTATTTTCATAACCAGTAAGTGATGTCCTGGGAATAGTAGTATTTAATAGGGTTGATGCTTTTACTATTTTCAGAGCCAAAGGGACTTCACTTTGAGGATCCGAAGTACTTCTTTTTCGTTTTCTGCATTCTTTTATAACTTTTTCTTCTCTTATAAAGTCTTCCTTTTTAGTTTTTACTCTGACTTTATTCGATCTTCCGGATTTCCCTAAAAGATTTTTCGTGATGGAATTCGCAGAAACTGCAGAATCTAAAATTGAGTTACTTTTTAGGGTATTTTTAAAGCGTGTGGTTTCGCATTCTTTCACATTATCATGTTCTGTAAATGCATTGATTAAATCGGTTGATTTTGGCATACTTAATTCTTCAGGTCGCCGATAGTCTATTCTATAATCGGGGCTATGATTAGATTGGCGATGGTTATAATTTTGATGCATTGAAGAATTTTGATAGGGGTTGAATTTTACATTTTGTGTATACTGTTGTTGCTGGTCGAGGTTACTTTCAAACACCGGATTTTCGAAATCGCTGAGCCTTTCATCTGGGTCTTGCGCGGGGTTCGTAGACTTTATTCCATTCGGAGTAGAACGTCCTTCAGGGCTAAAATTTTTCTCCTCCGGATCGCGATAGTTCGGCTGCTGATACCGCGAAAAGTGTTGAAAGAAAAGCCTATCTGTTTGATGTCTTGCTTCGTAGTTGATAGCATATTCGAAAGCTTCCTGCAGGGTCACTGGATTTCGCGCTTCTATCTTTGCCGACATCCAGTCAGGTAAACCCCGAATGAATGCTTCTAAGACACAGTCGTCGAGGGGAAGTATCATCTGATTGGCATTTTCATATCTATTTTTAAGAAATGCCTGAGCTCTTGACTTTAAAAGCGTTAATCAGTCGTAGAATTCATAAATACCTTCATTTTGAAGCATTTGAATGGTAGTTATTTCGCGTACGTACCACAAGTAAGTTTTATGGGGGGCAAATCGCTGTTCGAGATGTTGAATTAGGTCACTAAGGTTAGAAAATGTCTTTCCATAAGTGCTTTCTCGGGCAGCACCTTTTAAGCGCGCTAACACTGCTATAACGTATCGTTTTTCACAAGTTGCAGGCACGAATGACTGTCCAGTTATAATATCTTCGATAAAATCGCTAACAGGCATGTTTTTGCCATCAAATATAGGAATGTTCATAATCCCTTGTTGTATGGCAAAACATTCTGCCATTAACCTTATCAGAGCGTCTTTTGGGTCGCACGAACTGTCATCTATGAATTTTCTACCCTGAGTTTCCTTTAATATGGTTTTTTCCTGGAAATGAGACATTTTGTCTGATAGTTTTTATTGAACGTTATATATATAATTTAGATTTTGAATTTAAATACGATTAGTTGAGAATGTAAGAAATGCACCACGGTCCTCTATTTGAAGATTCATGGCTTGGCACGCATATTTTGATATCACGATTTATTTATTCATTAATTTTTTATTTTTGTTCAACCAAATTTTTTTACCAACTTTCTGATGTGATTTTGCGTTGAATCTTCTGATTTTAAAATTTCTTGCCTTACACTATGTTTCTGAGCAATAAATTTGGCAATTATGAGAATTAATATATTTACAAATTATTCAAACTATTTCTGTAGTTAATCTATATTTTGAACGAAATTTTGTTTATAATTATGGATAATACGAAAAGCTGCCGACTTTATTTTTTAGTCCAGGTTATATGAATAAAATATAGTTTGAGGCATAATGTCAATGACCTTACATTTTGTCTTTTTGTGTCCAAAACTGAAAATTTAAAATTTTGAAAAGTCTATTCCGGAGCCTTTAATTTCTTCTTCCTTTATTGCCTTGACCGTATGGTCGCGAATTTTGATTGCTGCTAACAAATCAGCTGTTATGGTATTGAAATTGATTTTTTATTGTTTTTGTATGAGAATCTGTTCAAAGTGTTGTATTTATATTTAAAAAACTATTATAATTCAATTATTATTGTGTACTATAATCCTTGAATTTTATTTTTAATTGTTAATTTAGAACAATTTATTTATTGCTAAATGTGATTACTTATTCGTCTGCAATTGTTTATTGTTAAATGGGTGCGGTAATACTAATTTTTGAACTATTATTGTCAATGATTTGCTCTAGTTATTACTGCACTGCAAATTCTTGCTGTGCAGCGCAGTTGCTGCAGCGTTTAACCTTGGATTATATGTTTTAAGTGATATAAGGCGGGTCAGGCCAGCCGCGACCGCGAATTCCTGAGCAAATTTTTGCAATATTTGAATTAATAATTTGATTATGTGTATTAACAACTTGCGTTTTCGGTGATACAAAATTAATTAAGCCAGACTCAAGCACAAACCCTTAATTAATCTTTAAAATCACAGAAAATGTTTATTGTTAATAAACAAAAAAAAAATTTGTTTTATGTCACAGAATTTAAGAGATGCGAGATTGGACAAGCTAAACTCAAGCACAGACTCTTGGACAATCTTTGCAATCAAAAATATTCTGTTAGTTAACAAAGTTAAAATGAAAGTTATAAACAATTACAATGCTAGCACTTCGAACTTTGCCTTACCCAGTCGATCGTCATCGATGGTGACCGTTCAACGAATCTAAAAAGGACAATTTTATAACGCCATCGCACAGTTCACATTTACAGACTCAATATTTGTAGAAACTGTTCTTCCAATAGGATGGGAATAAAGAAAAGTTCCCTTGATGGGAAAAAGAACAAAATTGAAATTATATTTATGATGGCACCAATTATATCAGGTTGGTAAGGCCTGATAATTTATTTTTGTTTGTGGGTACGTTGTCACTTGTCAGGTCTATGGGCCCTGAGTTGTTCACAATGATAATAAAAGACTGATTTTACGAATATATAAGGTAATTTATTATAAATAAATAAGTTGTTGCACAAGTTTTCATAAAATGATACTTAGTTGGTAACTTACTTGTCTACCTCTTCAATTAGAGAGTAAAAGAGAAAATTGTCATTTATTACTCCTATAATTCCAAGTCAACGGCAGAAATTGTTGCAGGATAGTTGGGTTTCGTTTGAGTAACCGTGAGGTAGCAAAATAACGATAAATTTTGCAGGAGGTATGGTGTAAGGGATGCAAGTCCACCAGCAACTGATGTGATCAATTATCCGCTTACGTATCTTGCTAAGTACACGAGAAATAAATCGAACATGCACTTGTTAACAAGATAGGTTAGTTCGTCCCGATTTCAGAAATGAATCACTATTAACCGACACGCCTAAATACGACGATGCACGTAATCAAAAGGAACTATCTAGCACTACGGTTTCGGGACTTGCACCACTTAAGGACCAAGGATTTTATATATACATATATATATATATTATTGGATCTTCCAATAGTGACTGCAGTGGGAGTGGATCGCGCAATATTGTATAAAGTCATGCGCCGTGCAAATTTGTATAAAGTCATGCGCCGTGCAAATTTGTATAAAGTCACGCGCGGTGCAATTCTGTATAAAGTCACGTTCGATCAAAGATCTATGTTTGTCTCCCACCATGGTCTATTACTATTGGTCGATGTTGATATGCAATTTGGATTTTATATCCTTTCTATTCTCTCTCTTACCTATTCTTATTCCTAATCAACAAGTAGATCCAGGTATGTCTGCATCTACTTAGTTGTAGCTTATATTTTATGTGTTACAGCCTATGATTGATTGATTGATTGATTATCTATAATCAATCAATCCTTATATTTGTGATAACATGTTTTCTTATTTGTGGATGGCTTATGATTAATTGATAAATTATTATTGATTTTTATCAATATTAATAATAATTGTATGCTTAAATACTAACAGGGATGGTATGATAATTATTAATTAAAGCAATAATTAGTCAATGTTAATGGCGCCATGCCAGTAACCTGTTACCATCTCGTCAGGTCACTAGCGCTGCATCACTATATTATCGACGCGCGGCATGATTCACTGACTAATTACCGCGCGGGCAATTACCATATGGACCGAGAGACGCTCGTCTTTATCACTTGTTATCAAGTGTCGAGCCGATTTGTCGATGTGAGGTTGCGCATTAGTTTATCTCCACAGAATAATTACCCGGTCTAGGTGGTAATTACCATAAGACTGATAATAAAGATCTAATTGTTCACTTCCATGTACGAAGTGTTGCTCCTGTGCAGGGGCAATAATTATCATTTTAAAAATTTAATGTTACCGGGATGTAACAGTCCTCCCTCCTTACAACAATCATCGTCCCCGATGAGAATTATAGGGGTTTTTGGGTTAAGTGAATTCTTTTTTGATGAGTGATGGCGTCTTGTCTCGATGGATTGTTGTGCGTGTGATGCGTAGAGGATCCAGGTATCCCAAGTAAGTGCAGCAGATCTTCTCATTTCTAGTTGTCATAAGAGCATTATTTTTTATTTTATTTTTTATTTTATACTAGTAATGTTATACTGCAGCTGCTTATAGATGGTTTCATCGGATGACATAATTTTTCGTCCTAATTAAAAGCGGCGTTTTTTTGGTGTTTTGTTCTTTCACTCAGGCTTTGTGCATCCCGAGAATTTTGTTACCCGAGGATTCAGCTGACGTTGGCATGATGTCATTTTCCAGAGATGCTGGATAGTGATGCCATGCTCTGACTGCCGTGAGTCAATTTTCTGTAGAAGTTGACATGGCGGTTTTGGATCCTTTACTTTGCCGTGATGCACCTGGGTTTCATGCTTTCGTCATGGTGGGAATTATAGCTGATCCAGGGCTTTATGGTGATATCATGTGCTGGATGCAGGGCCATCTGCTTGTTTTCACCGTCAGTTTTCTTGTAATCATGGACAGCGACGCATCCAGCTCCAGCTCCGTCACTATGTCCTACAAGGACTTCTACGTTGATCAGGGCCACCTCCTTCCCTTGAAGAGGGGATCTTCTGTGGTTCCTGAGACTGGTGGTAAGTACCCTTTATCCATTCCTTCGAATGACCGGTTCATTAAGTCAAGCCAACTCTTTTGAGTCTTTCCTCGCGGAATGCTTTGGTGTTCCCACGTCGATAATTGATAGCGATGCAACGGAATTAACGTGCGACTCGGTGGTTCAAAGTGTGTCTGACTTTGATTTGTCGTTGCTAGGGCCAGTCGGTGAAGGTGGGCCTGCGGTTGAAACAGCCCCGTGGCTGTCTCCAATGGTGCCGCCTCATGCCGGGATAGCATGAAGCTCCGGCTCTCGGAGATCGAAGACCTCCTGGGAGTGTATCAGTTCGCGTTTTGGCGCGTTTCTCCTAGTGCAGCGATACCTTTAATAGTTTCGCTGTGTCGCAATGAACTAGGGTTGCGGGTCAAAGAAACTGATTTCACCCTGGTTCGGGAACTTGATCGCCGACGGTACGGAGTTTTATTGCGCGTGCCGACCGTTGTCCTAAAACGGCAAATCCTGGCAGCTAAGGACCTTTTGAAGTTGCGTGGATATTTCGTGGATTTCGCCTAGGTGTGTGTTCCGGGTTGTGTCTCCAAAAATGGCTTGTGTTTTAAGAATTTTTAATTTGTTTTTATTGTTTCAGTTGTACATGGTCGTCCTCGTAGACAGCTGCGGTGCCGAGCCGGGTTATTCTTGGCCAAAGTCCGGCTCTTGGGAACTGAGATTGCCAACCACCTGTTTGAGGGTCAACGCTGCAGTCGGACGCCTTATGTTGGACGTGCTAGGGGCACTGCTGGGGGTACGAGCCAAGGTAGGGCCCAAAATTATGGTTTTGCTTCCCTCGAGCAGGTGGCTATGATCCACCAAGAGCTGGCCAGTGAGCGAGCAGCAGAACTGCTGTCACTTGTGGACGCCCACGTGACCACTCCTACAGCGCGAAACTGCGTTCACTGGCCTCCTTCGTCTGCTGTATCCTGGGGTAAGTCACAGTAAAGTTTTTCCTAGGTATTCATGTCTTAGTATAATATTATTGTCCTAATTTCTTCCTTTCTGCTGTTGTTTTCAGGAATTCTGGAGCTGCGGGGGTGTTTTGTCTGTGTGGCAGATTCCTCCAGTCTGGCCGGGGGTGTTCTCCTTGTTGGTGTGGGTCGAGTCCTGTAATTCTCCCTGGTAAGTGTAGTTTTCCTGTTTCTGAATGATTTGAAATTCTCTCTAACTCAGGTGTTGATTTTTAATGTTTTCTTTTCCTTTTCAGTTATGCAGCCAGCCAAGGAGGGGTCGTCCGGGGAGGAAGATTTGGGGGACTATCACTAATATCCTTATTTACTCTATAGTTATCATCTTATTTATTCTCTAGTTTTATTTGTTTACCTTATAATGTATAAACTTTTTGTAAATTTTGTTCTCCTTTTTTCCTTTTTTATAATAATAAACCTGAATATGACACGAAAAACGCTTGAGAGACTGGTAGGGGAGGTTAGCTTAATTCCTAACCCTGTTTTCTTTATGAGGGAACTCCTCTTCTGCCCGTCTCTCTCATTATTGCATTTTGATTATTCGTTTCCCTTCTCTTATAATAGTGAAGCTATATATAACTATTACAATTATTAGTGAATTATTGCTTCTAATAAATTTCCTATATTTATTATATATATATATTAGCAATTTCGAGTGTTACTTATAAAAAGAAAATTAATAATAAAAAAAGGGGGATAATTTACTTCCCTTAGGCCCATCCTTGTTTATGTTTTGAATAATAATAAGTAATCTTACCGTATATCAAGAATCGTGTCAAGGATGGCGTGCTATGGGCTTAGGTGTAATTTTAGGATTATAGTCTTAATTATTCTTTGCTAGTTTACAAATTCTTATGCTGTCGGATATGGGCTTATCAATATATAATTGATAATTCCATATAACACCTGTATTCACGCATGCGCATGTATGTCTATATGCATGTATGTAGGAACTTTAAATTATGGACGCCAAATCCGATCGGTATACATAATTGAAGGTGTATAGATTTTTGATAATGAAGTATTTTCAGGTTACGCGGAGAATTGCATCAATTTAGCCACAGGACCACCCGAATTTGGTTATTGCGTTAATATAGCTGTATTAGGGTAGCATAAAGATTGAGGAGCATTCATGCTGTTATATCTCCCTGAAGCTTTCATGGTATTGGTTTAAATAACCATGCCTTGTTTTTGTAAGTGTTCGTTAAGGGTGTCGAAATTGTATATGCATTTATGACGTTGCATAGATACTCATAATGCATTCACAATTTTATCGACATTATCTCTTGATCGAAAGAAAGAACATCAGGGTTTGTCTCTCATTAGTTAATATAATTGAACATTGCTGGAAATTCCTGGAAACCTCCCAAATTTCTATTTTACAAAGCTAACACAAGTTTGATGTTATTTATGATGTTTTTGATTATAGGTATTTTAAAATTGCAAGATGCCCTGTATTTTCTGGAATTTTCTTCATCTTATGAAGCTGTAAAACAGTATTTATAAAAATTTTCAAAAAATTATAGATCTGCTAATAATTTCCATTTTTCATGTAAAACTTCAGTTGCCCAAAACGTTACTTAGTTCTGTGTGATTAAAACATTTTCTTAAAAGTATCGATATTTTACAAAGTTCTACCCTAATTTTTAATTTATAGTCTGATTATGATCCAAATTCTGGGGATCTATTTTATAGTTATTTTATTGATTCCGTCTATGGCTTATTTCTAGGTTAAGTCGACTGGCACGAGCTCATTTATTGGCCGAATCGGGCAATTTATATTTGAAAATTCGTGGTTAAGTTTTGTTGTTACCCGATTTTACCAATAACGGCTTTATTAATCGCCATGCTCGTAAATATTTTTCTTAGACAAAATTTGGCCTTATCCCATTAAATAGTTAATTAATCAATTACTCGAAATATCGCTGCAGTTAATTCTAGTATTCTGTTATCAATGGAGATATGTGCCCTTATAATTCGGAGAAACCCTTAGTTATGTGGCTCAATTCTGATTGATTTACATAATTAAAGGTTTATGGATATATGGCAATGCATATCTTTTATTCTTCCCGGATATTATTCAATTATTGTTAATGGAATCTCTCGGATTTGATTGTTCGTTTAAAATTTTCTGACCGGATAGCATACCGTATGTGGAGTTCGCTGTTCTGCATACCTATGTGTCTCATTCGTGCCTTCATGGTGGTTGTTCGTTCTACAATGCTTTTATTTTAGGTGGCCATTGTTGCGGGGCTGCCATGGAGTTTTTGATAATGATAGCCATCTTGTCGGTGCATCCATTGGTATAAGGCCCGCTGCAATATGAATTTTCGCAAGTCTAATAATGGACTTGTAATAGGCATTCATATAGGTACAGGAGAACTGCTTAGCGTATATGATTCATTACAGGCGGTCGCGAGTCTTCTTATCGCTGGGCGGTTCGAGTTACGCTCTGGCCATGTTGTCGGGAGTCTCGACTGCTGGTGATACGCTGCACTCTGCAAGGTGTCACATTGCATTTCTTTATATGATTGGATTATAATTCATTATGGTTGCTCTCGGTGGGTGTGATTAACTTCTTTCTTAAGTGGGAGTGGTTTGCTAGCTTGCTATGGCTAAACTCCTCGTACTTTCTATGATCCTTGTTCTTTTTTCTCTGTTGCTTTGATTTTTAGTTTATTATAGCTGCCATTATGTATTGTGATTAATTATTATATATTCCTGGTGGTATCCGTAATGATGTATCGTAATTTAGGGTGATTTTTGGCCAAAATTTTGTGTACTTGGGTACTTCTCCTCCCTCCTTAAAAGTGTCGTTGTCCTCAACGACTTGCATTTGTTTACGCAATTCTAACATTTGTTGTTGGGATTGTTAATACTCTTGGAATTGGATGAATTTCTTCTGTGTTTGTTTGGTTGTCTACCGAAAGGGGTTGTAGTTCTACTTTCTCTTGGTTTTCTTTTATGTTTAAATTTTTATTATTACAGATTTTACTGTTTTTACGGATTATTCCTCGTGTGAGGTATAAAGCAGTTGTTATTATTGATAAGGTCAGTATACTGGACCCTCCTAACCAATATTTTTGGTTTAATTTATGTTTATAATGATTGTTTTCCATGTTGAGAAGTTGTTCTTCTACGGTAGAGAGTGATTCTTCCATATGTAGATTTTTTAATTTTTCATCTTTTTTAGTTTCCCAAAAAAATGTTTCGTGTATTGGTTGGGTGTTTTTGCAAATTGTGTGATAGATTGTTTTTCGGCAGGTGTCATAGTACTCTTTGTCTGCCAAAAAGAATTTTCTTTCGTCTATTGTCAGGGCAATATATTTTTTTCTTGGTAAAATGTAGACGGCTCTTGTGTAATTTCCTGAAATGCCTTGGAACACCGGAAATGGGTAAATTTTATATAATTGTAGTGGTTTTCTATCTAGCAATGGAATGTCTACTGATATTAGTAATTTTCCAGATGTATTTTTCAGGTCCGTTTTGCCAATTTGTGAAAGTAATTCCACTCTAATGTGTGAAGTAGGAATCGGAAATTCGTATTCTTCCATTTTAGTGTGTATTTCAGTGATTACTTCTTGTATTGGGCTTTGGAAATTGTCGAAGGGTGTAATTTGCCTTTTCGTGCGTATTATGTTATTTTAATGTATTGTTTTATTATTTCATATAAATTTTCCAACTTTAGTTCCAAATGAGATGACCATTGCATCATTTTTTCATAATACATGTAATCATTCCAATACTGTTGTGACGTCCAATTTATAATTTAAAAAAATACCATACCTATCTAAAGCCAAGAGTTAATTGCCCTGTCTACGTTCCTCTATTTGTTGTAAATAATAAACAACTAACCGGGTTGAGGATAAGCCAAATGAATTTAAGAAAGTTATTATTTAAGTAAATATTTATTTATAAATTAAAATATATATATATTTTTAATAAAAACAACCCAAGCTACTTAGTTACGCTGATTGCAGTTTTCTCTTTTCTTTTGAAAATAGTTGTCTAACCTTTGTTATCAAGTCTCCGGATGAGGTGTGCTTAATATTTCCACGGGTAGCCTGGTCCAGTCCTGGCACTTCCACATTATAATCCCTTGATTTGCGGTGATTCCGGATTTTCACTTGCCACCGCTTGGATACTTGAGACTCAGAAGTGTTCACTTTTTAACAGACCGAACGGCGCGACGAATTAGGTGATTTTCCGTCTCTCACTGACTTGTTCGATTCTATTTTTAGACGGCGCGACGATTTAGGGTCTCGATTTACACTTGTACTGCAGCTCTCGGATTACTCCCTTTAGAGTTTCCATGCATCTGTTTATATAGGGATATGGTGTTTTAAGGCATTGCAACTCAGTCGGCCAATGCATTAGATTTTAGATCCGAGCATTTCAACAGGGGTTGGCGCTTCCATAAGAATCTTAGGTTTCAGTGTGTTGGGTTGACAGGCTGGGCTGGCTTTATTAGTGTGCGTTGGGAGTCACACCGATTTCCAATCTGTGTGATCATAGTAGGTGTATCGTCTTCTTCTTAGTGTAAGTGCTACATGCACTTTCTTACGGTGTAGCGTAGATGTGTCAACTGCATCAGTTAGGCTTAGTCGCAAGGGTTAATTTCATTACAATACAATTATCGTACAATGGGTGACAATTAATTAATTAACAATTTCAATTAACAATTATTATGTCATTACATTTAAACAATCTTCATTGTTTATACAAATATCTTGAGTGATAGTTATAAACGAATATAGTTTATAAATCGTATATGATAACAGCAATAATAATAATAATAATAATAATAATAATAATAATAATAATAATAATAATAATAATAATAATAATAATAATAATAATAATAATAATAATAATAATAATAATAATAATAATAATAAGATGAATAATAATAATAATAATGATGATAATCATTATTATTATTATACGGTTAAAATAACATTATTGTTATACAACATTTGTAGTTTGTCAATTGTTTTTGATAACAACAATAGCTATGATAATGGCAAACAACAATGAAATATAATATTGTTGTAATTAATAGTTTATTAATCGTATGGATTCTTCATTGTTATAAACCGATATTACAGCTGATAGTAATATTATCGATTATTATATGTAATTAGCTATAATAATAATAGTATGTAATAAAAATATAATATATGATAAATATATGATATATTAGTCATGGATACGTGACACCTCCCCCCCTATGTTCGATCGTGGAAGTGAAAGAATAGAGCTGTAACGATCGAATCCTCGGAAGAGGCAAATTGAGTCTATCATGAAGGTTTTGATGAAATATTGAAGATATCACGTTTTCATAACTTGTCGTAAATATTTACTCAATACACATATATGCAGTTAGTTACTTCGAAGATTCTGATTCCTAATAGGTCCTTTACACATGTAAATCAAGTGACCTCGCTGATAACATCTTTCGCAAGCTGCAGTCCATTTATATAAGATTTTACGAACTCCAAGACTTTTTGGGATCGCTTCTAATCCGTTTTGTTCACTAAAAACATAGTTTTTATTTAATTATTCTAATACTTTGCGCGCTGCGTCGTGTTTTGCGTGTTTTTTATTAGGAGATTGCTCGCTAGTACATGAATACGTAATACAATCTTTAATGACCGTACAATTGGCAATAAACGTAGGAACATTATTTAAATTTGTCGACGTAACTTCATAATTTGGTGGTGCGAAATTGTATTCAATGCTTAATTCGTTAATCAATTGTATAGGGCTAGCGACTGTGGCTGCATTTATTGTTCTGAACGAAACTTCCATTCTTTCTGAAACATACAGGAATATATTTTGCAGAAAAATGACTGTGTAAGATAATTATAACGAAAGTTTGTTGCGTTAGCATTTGAATATATTTGTAATAAAAGAGAAAAAAAAAAAAAAAAAAAAAAAAGAAGGGTGGCATGATTTTTTTTTAGAAGTGTGAAATGGACTTTTTTTTTTTTTTGTTTTTTTTTTTTTTTTATATATATATTTTTGTCATCGGAATTTTAATTTTCGAGTATTACAGTTGAGGCTTCTGAGTCATAATCTACTTCATTGGATTCAGAATCTGATTCTAAGTCGGATTCTGAGTCAGATTCCGAATCCGTGTTCAGAAGAGAATGAAATCGTTCCCTTAATGTAGCGGTACAAATTCGGCATTGACCTGCCCGTCGTTTGAAGAAATAAACGTCTTTTTGACAAACATAACATCTCATATCGTCGAGAAGTAGACAATTATTTCCACTTATTACGCTCGCAAAACGTTCGTAGTCGGAAATGTTAAACGTGTAACAATATAAACATAAGGCTTTTTTATTATTCATATTATATAATGCCTCATTGATCGGAGGTAGTTTGACACAGCAAAAGAAAGTATCAAATACATTTGGTGTTTGTTGTTCCCGTCCTGTTTGGGCTTTCTTCGCGATTTTGGGAACAGGTGTGTCGATTGGCAGCATTTTCCTGTGAGGAAGTACAAGGGCTGCGTCATTTTGGATATTTATATTTATTTTTTTTTTTTTTTAGAGAAAGGAGAGAAATAATTTACTAGAATGTTATAAATCATGCCACTGACAAGGAATATGATTGAGGAAAGAAAAGAAAAAAAAAATATCTAATTCATGCGTAGTACATAAGACAAATAATTTTCCCTATTTCTCCTTTTGCTATACATGCGTACCAAGATTTAATATAATGTCAAATTTCAATTTCTATTCCATTTCGTATTAGACTTTGATTGTCAAGAAATTTTTCAAGGCATTGATTGCATCGAAAGGCCGTGCAACAAATAGACAATAGTCTTTTATCGCAAAAGAAACATACTGTATTGAATGGTTGTATATGTCCAATTGAGTGCCAAGCGTTTCGATGTTGATACCTTTGTTTTTCGTGATCTGACAATTTGGTTAGATAACAAGTTTCGCAAATACGCATCGCTGAGAGAGTCTTATTGATATAAATAATTGAAATATGGGGTGCTAATCGAAAACATTTGGTGATAAATAATACGTTATATGTTTCTGGGAAATATTCTAGGCAAACACCATCAAAAGGTTTGTCATTTTCTGCTATTTCTTGTGGTGGCTTCATGGTCCTAAAAGGTTAAAGAAAAAAGAAAATAACAAAAATAAAATTGAATTTTGGTCTGAATTTATTCTTTACTTGATTTTTAATTGATGGAATCGAGCTTTCATTATCGTGAAAACAAGAAAATTAAATATGTAACAGAAATGATTTGCCTAAATATGTTTGAAATTGAATTTATTCAATTAAATCTGGCAGGTGGTATTTCTTTTTTATTTATCATTTTGTTTAAAATTTATTTAGTGAAAATGACCGTTACAATAGGCTATGGTTTTTTAGGTTTATTTATTCACTTAAGAATTTGAAGTGGTGACTCATATCTTGTACATGATCTGAGAGGGTCGTAAAATGCTTAGAAAGATTCCAGATCATGTCCGAAGCGTAGGTATTGAAGTGGTGGTTTCAAGTTGCCACAACTAAGAAGAAGAAGAAGAAGTGGTGGTTTATGCGTTGTACATGATTTGGAAGGGTCGTAAAATGTTTAGAAAGAGACCAGATTATGAGTTTTATAAAATTAAAATAAAAGAGAGGGAAAGTTTAGAGAAATGGAAATGGTATTATCTAAGGGTGGAAAAAATCATCAGTCTGAATCTTAATTTTCTGAGTTGAAGATGGAATCGTTTGAAGAAAGTAATAATGAGCTTGTATTATCGGCTTCATTTTTTAATTCAGAGTATAATTTTTCGGATTTTGTTGATTTTGATATCCCCATGAGTAATGATCAAAGTTGCGAAAATGTCGTATTAAATTCAGATAATGTCGGTTGGGATAGTTTAGATTTAGATTTTTTTGAAGGTTTGGGTGATAATAGTTCTAATGTGAATGAAGTGGTATTTAATGTGATGGAAAGACAAGGTGGGACTGAATGTGGAGAACAGATTGAAAGTCAAGAACAAGTTGAAAGTGAAGTAGAAGTTAATAGTGAAAGACAAGTTGATCATACGTTTAGTAGTGATGTTCAAGTTGAAAATATTTCTGAACTTGATAATCTAATTGGTCAG
This sequence comes from Diplolepis rosae, assembly GCA_030998225.1. Taxonomy (NCBI): domain Eukaryota; kingdom Metazoa; phylum Arthropoda; class Insecta; order Hymenoptera; family Diplolepididae; genus Diplolepis; species Diplolepis rosae. The sequence goes on from JAPYXD010000707.1 coordinate 197,285, forward strand.
CCGATGACCACGGATGGCCATGATTCACCGGACACTAGCGATGAGGCAGGAATTGAGGAATTGGTTGGTATTCCTCGATTTGAATTGAGACAGTGGTCCAGTGATGTGTGGAAAAGTATGCCTCACAAAAATGTTTTTGTTATTAAAATAAAGGAAGGAACAGACCATTTTGGTCCTGGGTGGTGGGCTGACTTTCCTTTGGCACAACAAGATGTTTTGAGGGCAGAAGTTGTTTCGGAGTACAACTTGCAATCCAACGGTGTTTATAAGATACAAGGGCGTATCTGTTTCTTTAATGATGAATTTACTCTTGTTTTGGTAAGTACATATATTAAATAATATATTTATGAGAGGGCAAAATAAAAGAATATTTAATTATTTTATTGCAGGGTAACAGTGAACAAGTAAGATATGATAAAAATGATGCCAGGTATTTCTTGAAAAAAAAATTTTTTTATTTAAAAAATGGTATTCGTATTCAAATGCCATGGCTATGGGCTGGTTTTGATGGGAGTTGGAGTTGTCGTCGGGTGGCTGAAGTTAGGAGGCAATTAGATGAAGGTGGAATAGAAACTATTGTCAAGGTTGACAGAATGCGGTTTAGAGTTGTGAATTCCGTTCTTGAAAAGGTAAATATGATTGGAATGAAAATTGGTTCGTTTATGAATTTGGTTTTAATTGATATTATTTATTTATAGTTCCTACCATGAGGGAGAAAGAGATTAAAGTGAATGTGACTGTCAAGTGAAATAAGTGATCATACTAAAGTGTTCCAGAATTTAGGTTGTGAGTGTGATGTTTTAAGGTGCTCAAGTTGGATTGGCTCGTTTTCCAGGGGGTTTAAATTTTGGTGAGTTGCTGGAGGCTCTAAATTTTGTATAGTTTTTGAATTTTTATGAATTTTGAGATATAGGGTAATTCCTAATATCATGAAGAAAAGTGAAATAATAATGACTATAATTGTCACTATTAAGGTGTAAAATGATAACGTCTTGAAGTCTTTGCTCATATCTGTTTTTTTATTATATGATTTCTGAAACTGCAGAAATGTAAATAATTGTTGTTCAAGGATAGATAGTGAAATTATTTCATTATTATTCCAAGTTGAAAATAAATTTTTAAGTAGTTGGTTTGAATTTAATGATAAGTCATAGAGATTGGGAGCAATTTTTTGTAGTGAAATTGAATGGCCTGTAGTGGGGATGATTTTAACAAGTGATTTTGATTTTGAGTTAATTTGTGGTAGGATTAAATTATTTGATTCTATTATGCAATCGGGTTGGGTTTGTAAAATACCGCTGTTGTTGAGCGTTATGTAAAGTGACGGTGATTTTGGACAGTGTAATTGAATTTTTGTAGTGAAAGGAGTAGAATAGAACCATCCATTGTAGAATTTAGGGGAAGTCCATTGGATATTATTAGAAATTTTAAGATAGAAGGGACATTGGTACAACATATTCTCAGTAAGAAGTGTTGTTTCACAAATTGGATTGTTTATTGTGCTCCATGTGGGTGGGGTAAAGGTACAAACTTTTCCAATTTGTGTGAGATGACATGAATTAAAAAGATATTCATCAAGTAAAAAATATGATTGTTTATCGTGAGATATAGCCAAATAAGATATTGAGGATTTAATAAAAATAGCCATAGTGAAATTTGAGTCAAATTTGTGATAAACGGGTATAGAATATGGTTTCAAGATTTGATATTTTTCTTCAGAAATGAATGGAAGTGTGAGAGAGATTATCAATCTATTTTTATAGAAAAATAGTTGAACTTGAGAGATTTTTAAAAAATCAGATAGGTGGTAATTTTTTGGTAAACTATGTTGTGGACTTGTGGATATCATGTTTTTTATGGAATTAAAATTAATTTCTGACAGTAGGGTAGGATTCCAATTACCATTGATAGCGAAGGCTAAATTAGTGGATAGTTGTTTCAAATTTAAAAGATACTGATGTATGGCAGCTTTGATTGTAGTGATCCAAGATATTTCAAATATTTCATACAAGGAATTTGTAGAGTTTGGATATTTTATATGCCAGTCTTTGAATTTAGTAATTATGTCATTTACTAATGTATTTTTCTTATAAATATTTGTTACATGATAAGGGAAGACAAAAATATTTTTCTCAGTCCAGTGTACTGTGGAATCGTTAACTTTTTCCATTTTATTAATGGCTGCTTTAAAATCTTGTGTGTCATTACTTAGCGTAATATCAGAAATATTTTCTAGAATCAAAGAAATTTCTTTTAAAACTGATTTCATTTTTTCTTCCCTATCTGTTATTTGTAACGTGAGGTCATTGTATTTGCAATCATTTTCACAATAGTCAGTTAGTTCTTTGAAGGTATTAAGTATTTCATATCCGAAATTTAAAACTTCTAATATATTAACATTAGCGAGAATATGCCATCTGCCAGTAGTAAAAGTCAAAGTCTCCAAAGGTTCAAAGTAAATGTTTGGACTTTTAGATAAAGAAGTTTGAATAAATTTATTGGCTTCATTAATTTGAATAAGAAATAGACCGATGGTGATGAATAAGCAAATCCTCGACATGATGCTTCTCGAGTTCCTAAAAAGAAGTATATTATTTGTCATCAATGGCTAGTGCTTTGCTTCATGCAAAAATGTTTAAGAGTTGACTAAAACAGACAAGAGATAGATTAGTATTCATACAGTTTTAGAACATGTTAAAAGATTGTTCGTAAGAGATTTTAATTCACGATCAACAATAATTATAAGGATTGGGTGGTCTAAATCCACATTTCATGCATTTTTTATATGTTTTTGGAGGTGATAAATTGTACGAGGTAGAAGGCTGTGGAATTGGTTGAATTGGTAGGTTATGTCTTATTCTTTTCTTGAATGGTAGATTGTTTATTTGTTTTACATTGGAAATTTTATCTGATCTGTTATATCCTTTTTGTGGAAGTGGATTGAGTTTTGAAAAATCAGATTTTGAATTTACTGTTAAATTTTGGAAGTTATTTTGAAGTTTATCATTTTTTTCTTTTTCTATCTTTTTTAGTATGAGGTGTATCAGCTTACAAGCTGCTTGATCTTTTGCTTGTTTCGGTGTTCTACCGATTCCACTTTCTTTCATTTGGTCGGTTTTACAAATGCTCATATAAGTTGATGATGTACTTGAATATTTAATGCGGAAAGTCAGCATTTGTGGTTGTGAGAATTTGAATTTTTTGCAAGTATTTTGCAATTCTTTAAAAGCATTTAATTGAAAGGATTGATAGGAACTAGAGGCATGTGCTTCTATTTCTGGTACCATTGTTAAAAGTGTTTCAGTGACATGCTGTTTTGTTAATTCAGGATCATATCCAAGGCCAGTTACCTTGTTTTTCTTATATTCTGCTGTTATTTCGAAGAGTAATTTATTTTTGTTATCTTTTTTTAGTTTGTAGAAGTAGTTCATGCTGGTTTTTTTTATTATTATTTAAAAATGAAAAGGTTGAGTTACGTTAGATATTTCTGCAAGTTGATTGTGAGGATATAGGTTGGATGCTTCGTTTTTGTTTTGTTTACCTGTTTCGTTTTCTTCTACGAAGTTTGTTGCAAAATTTGGTGCTGATGGGTTTGTTTCAGATTGTTGGTTCTCGGAGTTTGGTTTTCCTTTACCTAAATGTAATAGAAGATTAGTTACAGAGTCCCAGATAGCACCTATTAAGTGAAATGACCATCCAAAAACAGTATACAGTGCATAACCATGAATTATGGTATCAATTATTAGTTTAGTGCCTCTAATTATAATGATTACACCTATAAAACCTGCGCTAACTGTACCGAAATTTGAAAATATTGTCCAAATTTTTATCCAGGTTGAGTGTGCGATTTTTTCCATAGTTTCTTCATCTAATAGATTTAATAATGAAACTCCCTGATTTAATGTAGATTGTCCCATAATTCCACGAGCTAGTGAATTTAAAATCATTGGTTTCTCCGCGGGAAACATTATATGGTCGCGTAATTTATTTAAATCTGATTGAGAATATATTCCACTTGTCGCAAGGTATGCTGGATTTGTGTATCGCCATGTGGGCTTAGTTAAGGGTTTCATTATTTCAGGTGGCAATGATTCGATCGGTTTTGGAAGTATTTTGTACCAAGCATCTCCTAAAAAATACATTATTGGAACAAAAGAGTTGCAATTGGTTTGCGTGCCTTTGTTTGTTAAAATATGAGTTCTTGGCGTGAGAAAAGATGTCTGATTTCCTCTGTATATTGGTAGATGTAAGTAACATTCTTCAGTTTTGCGGTATTTAACTTCGATTGGAATACATTTTATTATATGTACAACTTCTCCAGCGATTATTGACATATAACCTGGTCCTTTCATTAGGTGGTAAGCAAATTCATCTGGAGCTTGAGTGGCCAAAATTAGTGTATTTTTGAAAACTTGTTGTTCTAGTTTACATTTTTGAGTTAACACGTCATGGTATAATTTGTTCACTTCATTACGTATGTGCCGTTCGATATATATGAATTTCGAATTGATATATGTGAATAAATCCATATTTTGAACGAGTGGTTTTTTATTTTGAAGAATTGAGGTTCCTGGAGTAATTTCAAGTATTAGTAATTTAGGGTGTTCAGTTCTGATCATTAGAAGATTACAAACTGGATTTTTTGCTTTTTGAGTTAAAACAAAAGTTATATCTTGGGTAGTAAGTGAATATAGTATGTCTGTATTTGATGTACTGTTATCGTAAGTCTTATTTGCGAAACCTTCATATAATATTTCGTATTTATTAAAATTGCAAATGTCATCTGGTAAAGGATTCCAGAAGGTTTGTCCTCCTTCCATATCGACACAATGAGATTCGGAGAGTGAACATGTGACTCCTGATCGCAGGTGAATTTTGTTTGTATTCAGATTGACTGGAGTATAGTATTCTTGAAGTGTTACTTTTATCACACCTTGTACGATTACATTATTCCATGTACCAAAAGGGTCTGAATATTGAGTTCCAGCACAATCTCCATTCATAGCTAAGGATCCAGCAAGCAGTACGCTGTGATAAGATGTTTGATTAATTTTTAGATTTGAGATTTGTAAGTTTTGGCCCAAAGATATTGTGCCTGATGAGTGTAGTGTATCACATTGTTGATGTGAAAGTTCATGAATGTATTCACTTTGTCCATTAGTTACTGCTGAAATATGTGAATGCATTCCACAGTAAGATATAGTACGTCTAATGTCGATCTTGCATTGTCTGACTTGGGTCAGTGTAAAATCACTAATTTGTAAAAGTTGAATGTAAGTTGTTTCTATGTGTAACTTAGGTTCAGGTATATCGCATTCTCCTACCTCAAGTAGAGACAGTGTTGTTAAATTAAGTTGATTGGATCCACAGTCGTATCCGATGATTGCTTCTACTGTCATTCTCATTAATATGAGCATGATTAAGGTTGTCAGTTTTTTCTTTCCGGACCCCATGTCTAGAAAAGGAGTTTTCTAGTTAACAAATTTTTATTCACCTTTAGTAATAAGATTGATTTGTTCACTGATTTGTTATTCTTATTTGTATTGGGTATAATAAATACTTTTTGATACTTATTCGATGAGATCCAATATTTCTGCTAATAATCCTTGTCCAGATTGTCGTAAACTTAGTATAAAATTATGGTATGCTAGTGGGCCACGAGTTTTTATTGCGAGTATTATATCTTCTATTGTTGATGGATTTGTTAAATCATAAAGCCATAGTGGAATGTTATGATCATCTTGGTTAAAGATTTTATTTCTTATTAAAAATGGCCAAATTGTCACTATATCTATGTTGTTGACAATAAGATCGCAATATTTATCAATTTTCTTTCGGTGAATGGGATCCATTGAATAATTATATCTGAAAATAGTTTTCAATTTAGTCTTCTTTATTTAATCGTGCACGCTTCAATCGATTAATATGCACTACTTTTGGCTTATTTTTAATTTGAATTTTAACATTGCCTTTTCCTAAAACTTCTAAAATTTTATAAGGGCCGGAATATTGATTTTCAAGTTTCTTAGGTTTCGGACCACTTAGTAAAAATACTTCTTCATCGACATTGAAATTTTGTGGGCTTATTTTTCTATCGTAGTACTTTTTTGATTTCTCTTTTGCTGCAATAAGGTTATCTCTAGCAATTGCTCTTATTTCGTGAAGTCGGGTTACTAATTTAATCAAGTAATCATCATATGTTTCTAGTCTTTCGTGTTCTGCAAGGGGTTCGCTTGAAGGTTGTCTAGCTAATTTACCAAAAACTAATTCGTATGGAGTGCAACGAGTTCCTTCGTGAATACTTGTATTGTAAGAAAATGTAGCTAGTTCTATCCAGTCATCCCATTCAGAATTTTTACTAACAAATTGTTTTAAATATTCAGCAAGAACATGATGAGATCTTTCCAAAGACCCATTTGACTGTGGATGAAAAGCTGTTGTTTTAAATTGACGGATTCTAAATATTTTGGCTAATCTTCGGATAAGATTACTTAAGAAATTTTTACCTTGATCCGTAAGAATTGCTCTAGGTGATCCAAAAATGCATATAAATTTCTTTACAAGGGCATCTGCTATAGTACTTGCCAGGGAATTAGGGAGTGGTATTGCTAATGAGTATTTAGTAAAGTTATCTTGAATTGTTAATATATACTCATTTAATTTTTCTGTCACTGGCAATGGACCTACAATGTCCATAGAGACTTTTTCAAAAGCAGTTCCTGGAGTATCAGTTATTATCATAGGTTCTTTCGTTTTTACTCGTACAAGCTTTTTTAATTGGCATTTTAAACAAGTTTGAATATATTTTTGAATGTCTAGTTTCATATTTTGCCAATAATAATTTTGACGTATTCTACTGAATGTTTTAGTGACTCCTTTGTGTCCACCTAAGGTCGATGAGTGAGCTTCTTCGATTAGTTGAGATTGTTGTTCTTTAGTTGCATATTGTGTTATTCCATTACATATTATGATTTTTATTGGTGAGTCATAAAAAGCTAATTTTATGGTACTTAAAACTTCTTCCCATGGAATATTATTAATTTCGGGTGTTTTTGCTATACTAATTGTGCGTAATTTAAGGCTTTTTGCTTTTGAATGGAGTGAATAAATTGATAATTTAATATTCTTTAATGTATAACTTAAATTTTCTTTTAATTCAGATTCTATTGGTAATGCTAAGTGGTACTGTAATCCTCTACGAAATTCGTGTGCATGACCTACGCAAAGCTTTTTAATTGGGGCAACTCGTTACGTTTTAGTAAAATTTTAGAACCATTATCTCGTGGTTCGTTTTTGGTTGAAATAAAATAAGCATAATTGTCTTTACGCATTGTAAGTTGATCTCGACATTCGATTATATTGCGGTTTGTCTTTAAGTTTACGGCCGGCAGGTCCTTCTCAGCGGGGGGCGGTTCCGGTGGCGGTCGATTTCCTAAGTCTTCAGATACTATATTTTGAGATTGTGTGTCTAGGTCATTATTAAAGTCTTCATTATTTTTTTCTTCGGTATCTTCTAAATGATGATTTTTGTGTTGTAGAGAATTGTCTTCCATTAAAATATCGGAATCATCAGAAAAAGAATCTAAATTTGTGTTTTCTTTGATCAAAGGATTAAATTCATAATCTGAATCAATTGCATTTCCATCTTCTTCAAGATTATCATTTTCTTTTTCTTTTTGTTTCTTTTTCTGAGGTTTGTTCTTGATTAAAATTTTTGGTGTAACCTTTCTTGGTCTGCCTCTTTTTCTTCCAGATATAGGTACTGCTATAGTTTTATTCTTGATAATTTTTCGTTTTTCTTTTCTTTCAGGAGGTTCGTTGTCGCTTTCTTCGTCTTTTTCTTCATTTGAGTCTGAAAAATCTTTATATCTTGGCTGCTTATATATTTTCATATTTTGTTTTTTTGCTTGATTTCGAGTCAATATTGCATTTATTTTTGACTCAAGTTTTGTATTTTGTTTTTGCTTCAGTTCTGATAATATATATGAGATTACCAAATTTTCGGTTTCGTCATCAGAGCTTGAATTTTGATTGGAGGATTGTTTTTCCTCGAATTTTGAAGAATTTGTGGCTACCGGAGATTCGGGCTCGCCATCAGAATTTTCGTCGTTAATAAATGTTTGTATTAAATAGAAAGGATTTGTATGTTTCTTAGAATTTGTAGATTTTGTAGATCTTGTTTTCGTTTCATAATTCTCTTCCTTATCATTTTCTTTGATGGAATATTTTGAATCATTATTGTTCTTAGATTCAGCGGTAATTGTTTTATTTTCATTTTCTTTAATATTTTCGACAGGATTTCGAGATAATGCATCAGCATTAACATTCGTTTTTCCTGCTTTATATACCACATCGAAGTCATATTCTGCTAATTTAAATCTCCATCTTGTTACTCGAGAACAAGGGTCTTTAGAGTTTTGGAACCATACTAATGGTTTATGGTCGGTTACTAGAGTAAATTGTCTGCCATAAAGGTAAGGTCGAAAGTGCTGAACTGAGTAAACTATGGCTAGTGCTTCTTTTTCATAAGTGTCGAATTTTCTTTCATTGTCACTAAGTGTACGAGAAGTATAAGCTATCGGTTTATCTTGTCCTATTTTTCCTTGAGAAAGTATGCCTCCTATCGCATATCCGGATGCGTCTGTAGTCAATATAAAAGGTTTGGAAAAATCGGGTCGCTGCAGTAATGGTTCTTCGCATAATTTTTGTTTTAAAGTATCGAATGCTACTTGCTGTTTTTTTAGTCCAAACAAAAGGTGTGTCCTTTTCTAGAAGTTGTGTCAAGGGACTTGCAATTTTCGAGAAATTTTCTATAAATCTACTGTAATAACCGGCTAAACCTAAAAATTGTTTGATATTCTTTTCATTTTTTGGTCTTGGGAATTCTTGTACAGATTTTATTTTTTTTGGGTTGGGTCTAACTCCGCTTTTGTCTATAATGTGACCTAAATAAGCTACTTCTGGTCTGAGAAATTCGCATTTATCAGGCTGTAAGTGTAAATTCGATTTTCTTAATCTATTCATGAGTTCATCAAATTTTGTTTCATGTTCTTCTAATGTGTCTGCATATAGAACAATATCATCTAAATAAACAAAAAGTTCGGTTCCTTGTAATCCCGTTAATACTATATCCATAAGTCTTTGGAATGTTGCTGGCGCATTTTTTAATCCAAAGGGCATTCTATCAAATTCGTAGTGTCCAAATGGAGTTGAAAAAGCTGTTTTATGTGAATCTTTAGGATCCATTGGAATATGATGGAATCCAGTGGCTAAATCAAAGACTGAGAAATATCGTGCGTTTCCTAATTGATCTAAAATGTCGATAATATTTGGTAATGGATAAGAATCTCCGATTGTTTTCTCATTTAATTTTCTGAAATCTAAAACCATTCTCCACTTTCTTTGACCATGCGAATCTAGTTTTTTAGGTACAATAAATACTGGTGTATTATAAGGTGATTGAGAAGGCTTAATTATTTTATTTTTTAAAAGTTCATTAACTTGTTTAGTGATTTCTTCTTTGTGTGCTGGTGGAAATCTATATTGTTTAGAGAAAATTGGTCGTTCATCTACTGTAGGAATTGAGTGCATAGCGGCATTAGTAGGTTCTAAAGGTTCATCTGGCATTTGGAATCTGTCTGAATGTTTAGTAATTAATTTTTTAACGTGCTCCAATTCTTCTTGATTTAGATGATCTAATCGGAGTAATTCTTTGATTTTTTTAACTCTATCTTCTGCTGTAATTGTATAAAATTGCGATGATATTTTTTCTGTGTTGTAGATAAATTTATCAATTAATTCTTCAGGGGATTTTTTGTTTGTAAAGGTGTTAATTTGGTATGAAGTTGGTTCAATTGGAGTATTATTTGATGTGATTTCTTCAAAATCTTCTAGCATAACTATGGGAGTTTCTATTTCTATTGGTATGGAAAGTATGTTTGCTACTTTTATATAGGCCTTTCCACCATGATTTTTAACAATAGCATTTCCTGCGTATATTCCTTTTTTTAAAGATAGTAAAGGTATAAAGCCTTCTTCTTGATTTGCATTTGTAATTCTAATACAAAAAGTAGAAATTGATCTTGCTGGTAAAATCGTGGTTTCAGGATTTCGAAATGGATATTTATTATTATTTATTTCTAAACATTTTGAAATGTAATTAATGTTGACGTCATTATCGATAAAAAATTCAGATCCTAGTACTCCATCTTCATCTATTGGTACGCTATTTGGTATTAAATTGAATATTGTAGGATATCCAAAGATGTTAAGTGTAATCTGACCTAATGTGTAGACTGGTACATTATTTATTCCCGTGAGACGCAAAATTTCTTTTTGGTTTATTTCTATATCGTTTTCTATTATATTCATTTTTATCAGATTTCGTCCTGCTCCTGTGTCTATCATCATACGTGCTGGGTGTTTTAGACCATTAGCTGATATCGTGATAGAAGGAATTGGGTTGTCTGAGTGTAAATTTATTTTTGTATTTATAATATTTTGATTTGAAGTGGGTGCTGTAGAAGATTTTAAATGGCCTCCCTCATTGCACCCTGAGTGGGGAGGGGTTTGAAGTTTCCCTGGTTCTGTTTTTCAGCGCTTCTAGGTTGTTGTTGCTGTTTAAGTGATTCGTTGTATGCTCGACGTCGACATTCGTTAATTGTGTGACCTATTTTTTTACAATAATTACAATTTTTATTATTATTTATGTTTGGATAATTTCTGCGGAGCATTTTGAAATTTTCTATCTCTATTAAAATTGCCAGTGTTTTGCTGTCTCCATAAACTTGGGTTGGGTGCAGACGATTGAGGTCTCCATTGACCCATATTTTCTCGGCGGGGGGTCCATTGACCTGCTTGAGACCCTCTGTTGAATGGTGGCTGTTGGTTGTTTTTATTGTATAAGTTCTGATGATTGGAAAGATTTCTTGAAGGCTGCCATGGTATCTTGTTATTGTTAATTAGTCTTTGTTGATTAGAACTTATTTGATTCAATTGCCTACATGTAGGAGCTATGTGTCCCTTTTTTCCACAAATTTGACAAAAAATTTCTTCCTGAGTTATATTTATCCTATTTCTATCTCGTTTTTCCGATGGTCCTATTAAATTATCTTCCTTCTGCTTGTATGGTGTACGTATGGATCGTAGTGCTGCGGTTGCCGAGATTTTTCTTTCCATTTCAAGAGCGTTGTTTACCGTATCTTTAAAATTATGTTCACCCTGTAATCTTGATTCAATTTCGGTTTTTAATCCTCGTAGAAAACAATCCCGAATATCGCTGTCAAGGGCTGCTTGAAAATTCACGTCTATCCTATCATTATTATTTGCTTTATGGGCATCTAATATTTTTTCTCCGAGTTCCCTAACACGAGTTGCGTAAGAAATTACTTTTTCACTATCCCATTGATAAATATTACCCAATTCACCTTGTAATTGATATACTGATTTGTTTAAGGAATAAACGCGTTTAAGACTATCTATAATATCTTCTACACTTCTATATTGTCCTCCACTGACACATTTTCTTGCTTCTCCTTTGACCTTTGTTTTTATTAATTTGGTTAAGTTTGATTCCGTCCCTGCAGGAAGCATATCTTTTGCTTCTCTACATCCTTCTATAAATTGATCCAGAGATATATTATCTCCTGTAAATATTGGTACAACTTCTAGTGCATCACGCAATGATACTACTTGATTATGAGCAACAGTTATAACTTGTGGGTTACTGGTAGTCATTTTATTTGAAATAGGCGAATAATCTTCTTTATATTGTTTAATTAGAGGTTTTAATAATTGTGGATCGTTAGAGATTGATTTCTCAGGATCCTCTGTTAATTTTTCAGGAGAATTATAATTCAAATCTTGATCTGAGTCGTTTGAAGATTCAGACAATTGTTCTTTATAATCTCTTATATTTGATGGCGTTAAAGTATAATCAAATTTATCAATAATAGTAGAATTACCGGTTAAATTTGAGGTATCAAAAATACTTTTATTAAATAATCCTGGATTTATTGAAATTGATTGATCGATTGAAGATGTACTTGAACTAATTATAATACTTGTGTCTTGATCGGAGATTCCCGATAATCCTAATTTTTGAGACGTTGAAACGCTAGTTCTATTTTTATCGTAAGGGCTATTTAAATTTTTGTTTATTTGTTTTTGTTCTTCAGCTAATGTTTTAGTTTTAGTTTCGAAGGCTTTCTTTCTATTCTCTTCTATAATTTCGGCGAGTTTTGGATTACCTTTAGCCTGACTACGAGTAATAGTTTTTGATTTTAAATTATCTTCTTTATTTTCCACAGACATTTGAATTCAAATACATGACTTTATATAAAAGAGAGAAAACAAAAATGATCTAAATTGATTAATTTTGTGTTAAAACTTTCCAAAATTCATTATTTTTTTACGATTATTGTTATACTATATTCTATCAATTTAATCATATCAATGATTGAAAATCTGTCAAATATTTTTGAAATTATTGTAATGTAATATTCGTTTTCGATTTTTTTATAAAAGAAAATAATTTGAAGTATAATTCCAATAAGGCTATAATATATTTAAGATTTCGAAATATGGAGGCAAAAATATCTTTTATACTTGGTGAAATCTCGTACGCATTGTTTTTATTTGAAAGAGGCACTTGGGAGAAATATTCAAATATATATATAAAATGGTAAAAATTTGAATACAAAAAATATGGGAGAATATGTGAAAAAAAAAAAATTTTTATAATAATTTTTGTCAATATTTTAAGCACTCACATAAAATTGCAGAATAAATAAAAAATGATCATGATTTTTGTATTCAATTTTTATAAAAGATAAAATATAACTGCTATCAACTTGTTAGCTTGTCATTGGTCTTGAAGTAATGATAGAGGAAAAGAAATTTTTTTTTTTTTAAATGTAATTATTTGGAAAGAAAAATCCAATTTAAGTTGAAATTTATTGGAAAAATTCATGTGTATTCAGAAGTTCATTGATTCGATTAAGAACAGAAGGGAAAAGAGGAAAAAGAAAAAAAACTCTCATAAAATTCATAAGGCTTGTTTGCCAACGGCCGATGCACCAAAATAATTAACTCTGTGACGTCCAATTTATAATTTAAAAAAATACCATACCTATCTAAAGCCTAGAGTTAATTGCCCTGTCTACGTTCCTCTATTTGTTGTAAATAATAAACAACTAACCGGGTTAAGGATAAGCCAAATGAATTTAAGAAAGTTATTATTTAAGTAAATATTTATTTATAAATTAAAATATATATATATTTTTAATAAAAACAACCCAAGCTACTTAGTTACGCTGATTGCAGTTTTCTCTTTTCTTTTGAAAATAGTTGTCAAACCTTTGTTATCAAGTCTCCGGATGAGGTGTGCTTAATATTTCCACGGGCAGCCTGGTCCAGTGCTGGCACTTCCACACTATAATCCCTTGATTTGCGGTGATTCCGGATTTTCACTTGCCACCGCTTGGATACTTGAGACTCAGAAGTGTTCACTTTTTAACAGACCGAACGGCGCGACGAATTAGGTGATTTTCCGTCTCTCACTGACTTGTTCGATTCTATTTTTAGACGGCACGACGATTTAGGGTCTCGATTTACACTTGTACTGCAGCTCTCGGATTACTCCCTTTAGAGTTTCCATGCATCTGTTTATATAGGGATATGGTGTTTTAAGGCATTGCAACTCAGTCGGCCAATGCATTAGATTTTAGATCCGAGCATTTCAACAGGGGTTGGCGCTTCCATAAGAATCTTAGGTTTCAGTGTGTTGGGTTGACAGGCTGGGCTGGCTTTATTAGTGTGCGTTGGGAGTCACACCGATTTCCAATCTGTGTGATCATAGTAGGTGTATCGTCTTCTTCTTAGTGTAAGTGCTACATGCACTTTCTTACGGTGTAGCGTAGATGTGTCAACTGCATCAGTTAGGCTTAGTCGCAAGGGTTAATTTCATTACAATACAATTATCGTACAATGGGTGACAATTAATTAATTAACAATTTCAATTAACAATTATTATGTCATTACATTTAAACAATCTTCATTGTTTATACAAATATCTTGAATGATAGTTATAAACGAATATAGTTTATAAATCGTATATGATAACAGCAATAATAATAATAATAATAATAATAATAATAATAATAATAATAATAATAATAATAATAATAATAATAAGATGAATAATAATAATAATAATGATGATAATCATTATTATTATTATACGGTTAAAATAACATTATTGTTATACAACATTTGTAGTTTGTCAATTGTTTTTGATAACAACAATAGCTATGATAATGGCAAACAACAATGAAATATAATATTGTTGTAATTAATAGTTTATTAATCGTATGGATTCTTCATTGTTATAAACCGATATTACAGCTGATAGTAATATTATCGATTATTATATGTAATTAGCTATAATAATAATAGTATGTAATAAAAATATAATATATGATAAATATATGATATATTAGTCATGGATACGTGACACTGTCCTTGCGATTCTATTTTGTTGATAGTTTCATTTAATTCTTTTTGAAGGATTTGAATTTGGTTAGTTTTCTTCTTTAAATCTTGATGAATATTATTCACTTCTTCTTTTACTATGTCTGACGCGCACAATTTTACCACTGTGAATGCTTGCTACTCTGGGTATTTCACAAGCTGTAGGCAGTTCTGAAAGGATCCAGTGATTGGCGGTCGCAAATGGTCAGATACAATTTTTCAATGAAAACGCTTTTTCTTATTTTTTAATTTACTAATTTTAAGAATAGCTTATTACGTTTCTATAATATATAATATGTTAGATAGTACGATATGCAATGTGGATACACAATCCCGATTTACTCATTTTCCGTCAAAATTTGCTATGCGAAATTTAGAAGGTAATGCATTGAACCACTTTGTTTTTTTTAGGATCCTTGTGTTTTATAAGTGAATTTTGACACACTTATTTTCATTAAAAGAAAACACGATAAGAAAATTGTGGATTCGAATATTATTAGAATTGAGGATATTACCTTGAACACTAATAGAATATCGCAGAAAAAATATTTTGTGATGATCTTGTTCAACGGAATTCCAGGAATATCAGCCAATTCAGGTATCCATAAAATTGTCATATTATTACAAATTATTGCCATCTTACTGATTATTCAATAAGCTTAATTTTGAAACGCGGAAATTTTAAAATTAAAATTGATATGCATATCATATTACTAACATCTTATGAAAGAAATTAACAGTTAAGAGCTGAAAAGTTTCTAGTTAGTAATTTGAATAAATAATTTATAGATATGTTAGTTATAATTATTAGATGTTATAATTAATTAAGTCTAAAATTTTAATATTATATAATCTGGAGATAACTTTTCAAGTTAGAAGTTTAGTTTAAGCTAAAGTTACTTTGAAAGGCTGTATTCATCAAGACAAAGAAGTATAGTTTTATTACTAGAATTTGATTTTTTTTTTTTAAATAACTTCTGTATAACAAATAAATTTTTGGTTCCGTTTACTATCATGAAGTATTTAGTGTATTAAAGGTCCAAAAATTATTTTAAGAATTGTTTAACTTAACTCAAGATTTAAGTCTTGCCAAATGAAAGCTGTACCCGCTTAAAATGCTCTTTTGGAATTGAGAATTCACTGTTAATTAAATCTATAATTGAATTTTTAGTTTTACCTTAAATAAGGCATGATCGACAATTAATAATAGTAAAAAATTTCACTGTGTGAGGCAGATGCTCCAATTAGCAGTGAAAGGATTGCAAAATTATTGTGAACGTTACCTTTCAAATATAAGTTAGGAAAATCGTAAAAATAGGTAAGAATTATCAAACATATACACTTGATGAATTATTCATGTCACATTATTGCCTGGGAGTCATCATAATATCCGGAAATTGATCATATGTCACTTAACCAATACCACATGGCTCCCTTTCCAGTGTGCGCTGGAGTGGCGACTGTGTCCAGAACAACCCGTTGATTTCAGAATTAAGTTGTTGGTTGTATCCTTTTTTCAGTTCCATAGGCATGTCAATAATCAGTGCTTTAGCACGGTCAGGCGTAGGTGAGGATGTTTGAATGCCAAGTTCAGGTGACGAGGTAGGATAGAAGCTTGATTGATGCGTGTGAATACTTTGCGATTTATAATGCTTATGTGATTCTGTTAACGCATCTTGCGATTCTTCTGTAACTTTTGCAGTATTTTCATAACCAGTCAGTGATGTCCTGGGAATATTAGTATTTAATAGGGTTGATGCTTTTACTATTTTCAGAGCCAAAGGGACTTCACTTTGAGGATCCGAAGTACTTCTTTTTCGTTTTCTGCATTCTTTTATAACTTTTTCTTCTCTTATAAAGTCTTCCTTTTTAGTTTTTACTCTGACTTTATTCGATCTTCCGGATTTCCCTAAAAGATTTTTCGTGATGGAATTCGCAGAAACTGCAGAATCTAAAATTGAGTTACTTTTTAGGGTATTTTCAAAGCGTGTGGTTTCGCATTCTTTCACATTATCATGTTCTGTAAATGCATTGATTAAATCGGTTGATTTTGGCATACCTAATTCTTCAGGTCGCCGATAGTCTATTCTATAATCGGGGCTATGATTAGATTGGCTATGGTTATAATATTTAGTGTATGCTGTTGTTGCTGGTCGAGGTTACTTTCAAACGCCGGAATATCGGGGTCCCTGAGCCTCTTATCTGGGTCTTGCGCGGGGTTCGTAGAATTTAGTCCATAAGGAATAGAACGTCTTTCAGGGCTAGGGCTTTTCTTCCCTGAATCAAGATAGCTCGTCTGCTGATACAGCGAAAGGTGTTAAAAGAAAAGTTCATCTGTTTGGTATCTTGCTTCATAATCAAGAGCATATCTGAAAGCTTCTTCCAAGGTCATGGGATCTCGTGCCTCTATCTTGGCCGACATCGCGCCAGGTACCCCCCGAATGAATGCATACAAGGCACAGTTGTCGAGGAGAAGTATCATCTGATTGGCATTTTCATATCTATTTTTAAGAAATGCCTCAGCTCTTGACTTTAAAAGCGTTAATCGGTCGTAGAATTGATAAATACATTCATTATGATGCATTTGAATGGTAGTTATTTCTCGTACGTACCACAAGTAAGTTTTATGGGGGGGCAAATCGCTGTTCGAGATGTTGAATTAGGTCACTAAGGTTAGAAAATGTTTTTCCATAAGTGCTCTCTCGTGCAGCACCTTTTAATCGCGCTAACACTGCTATAACGTATCGTTTTTCGCAAGTTTCAGGCACGAAAGACTGTCCAGTTATAATATCTTCGATAAAATCGCTAACAGGCATGTTCTTGCCATCGAATATAGGAATTTTCATAACTCCTTGTTACATGGCAAAACATTCTGCCATTAACTTTATCATAGCATCTTTCGGGTCGCACGAAATGTCATCTATGAATTTTCTACTCTGAGTTTCCTTTAATATGGTTTTTTCCTGGAAATGAGACATTTTGTCTGATAGTTTTTATTAAACGTTATATATATAATTTATATATTGCATTTAATGACGATTAGTTGACAATGTAAGAATGCACCAAGGTCCTCCATTTGAAGTTTTATGGCTCGGCATGCATATTTTAATATCATGATTTATTTCTTCATTAATTTTTGCTTTTTTGTTCAACCAATTTTTTTTTTTTACCAACTTTCTGATGTGATTTTGCGTTGAATCCTTGAAACTTCTTGTTTTATACTATGTTCCTGGGCAATAAATTTGGCAATTATGAGAATTAATACGTTTACAAATTACTCAAACTATTTCTGTAATTAATCTATATTTTGAAGGAAATTCTGTTTATAATCATGGATAATACGAAAAGCTGCCGAATTTATTTTTTAGTTATTCGGCAAGTTAAATGCAATCTGTTATAATATAGTTTTTCCAGAAAACGGGAGTTTCGAATCTTCCTTATGTGTAAAATTATATTGAATTTAATACCTGATACTTGATTTTTATTAATAATGAAAAACCGACTTTTTCAAAAATTAATTATTATTAATTATTAACTATTATTAATTAAAAAATTAATAAATTAATTAAATTGTCATTGTAATGTCAAAATTTGTTTTCGAAACCAGAAATTAGTCTTTCCAAAATTAAGTTGCCCTATATAAAATGTTTATTGTTATTATTATTATAA
Organism: Diplolepis rosae; assembly: GCA_030998225.1. Taxonomy (NCBI): domain Eukaryota; kingdom Metazoa; phylum Arthropoda; class Insecta; order Hymenoptera; family Diplolepididae; genus Diplolepis; species Diplolepis rosae. The sequence continues at coordinate 215,483 of JAPYXD010000707.1, forward strand.
TTATATTTATTTTTATTTCCAGTATTGTAATTTTTTTAAGTAATATTTAGACTTTGTCCGGAATATTTATTTTGAAAAGAATTGGAAACGATTTTCCAATTACTCCTGCTATGCCTGTACCTATTTCTGGATTTATAATGTTGAATTCGATTTCTTGCTTTGATATGGGGATTTTTATTACACCACTTGTTGTAAGGGTGGCGTTGTGTATAATGTAAATTTTGAGATGATTGATATTGTTAAAAGAGGCTAATTTTTCCTTCTGGATTAGATTAATTGTTAAATTTGGGTCGTATAAAAAGTCGCCTACTTCGTATTTTAATAAGTCGAAATAAACTGAAACTATATGAGATGGTTCACCATAGCATGAAACCATTTTTGCTTTGAGTAAGAAAAACTATTATCAACTCTAAATTTTTTTTTTTAGTCCTTACAGTTAATAACAAAATAGTAATTTTATGATTATTATCGAATTAGTAAATAATTATTTTCCACTTAAATTTTTTTCTATTTTAAAATTTTGATAAATATTATTTCAGAACAAAATAGAAAAGAACACAAAAAGAAAAAAATATATACGCTTTTATACTAATTTTTTTTTTTTAGAATTTAAGTATTATTTATGTATAATTGTATAAAAAGATTCTATTCACGATTACGGTGCCGCTCAGAGAAACGAACTCATCCTTTGTGAGCAAAGGATCACTTCGTTTGGTGGGGCGTTGAGACGGCCCAGCATCAAGTTCTGCCTTTTTGCGACGAAACGGGGGTAAAATCCGCGAAACTAAGGCCACTTTAGGAATAAGTAAGTTCCCATGAGACTCGCACAAAAGAATTGCGAGGTTTGATCAAGTATTCGAGCAGCAATTAATGATTTACTTCCAAACCGGAAGTGAGCGTGGCGAGAACGAGGCAGTCTACTTTTCACGGACATTTTCGTTCATATCCTCAGCGAGCGCCACACTAACCTGTGCATGCTCTCACTCGACCGCTCACACAGATCAAGCAGCTTGCGGTATGGTTCGCTGGATGGGTGGACGTCCCACACTTTCATTTCATACTTTTTTTTATTATTTATCTCAAGATTATTTATTCATTCGCATGAATAGGAATTTTAATTAATGATTAAATGAGATAACTAAAAAAAAGATAAAGGAACAAACAAACAGATAGATAAATGGATCTTATAAAAGATAATTTCGTCATGTTAGTGGACGCAAATAATAAATAAAAATGAATGAGCATACGAATATGATTACCATAAATAAATACAATTTTTATTATATGGTGAATACTGTAAATATTAAATATTATAAGTGAATACTGTTTTTGATATAACTCACTAATAATAATAAATCAATATGGATTATTTGAAATGGTAAAGGCTCGCTCCAGACCATTGGTCATTTTTATAGGGTTTCATTTTAATGGTTTTGGTATATTTGAATTTTGAAACCTGTCATTATTTTTAAACAACACATCCAATGTTTCTTTTTAGAATTTTATCTATTTTTTAAATCCTTACACAAAGTCCACACCTTCCAATTCTGCTGTCCAATGGGAGCCCGCGCCTACGCAGGTAGCACGCGCCAGCGGGAACTGAAATGGGGGAAAGGCTTTCTCGTGATCGTCGCGCGGTGTGCTTTCTCTTTTGAGTGCACATCAATTTTTAAGCACTCCCACGGGACGAAATATGCGACTTTTTGAAATTTGAAAGACATCGTTATAATCGCGAGAATGTTATCTTCCTTGTGATACCGATTTCCAACCTCAAAACGGTTGCGAAAAGGGGGAAAAGACCGTGTAAGAAATTCTTAATTTATTGATTTAATTGGACTTGATCGCGGTCGTTAATTCAGGCGCGCGCATGTTAATTAAGGGGGGAATTGATTGAGAGGTAGAAATCCGAGGCGACGTGCTTGATTGCCGATCCTCAAAAGTCAGTCCGGTTCCGCACCTGCAAAAGGTGAGGACTTATCGCTCGTCGCGGCGATTCTTTTTCTGGACGATATATCAGGTCAGAGCTCATAGTCAGGTGACGTGCATTTTAGCATCACCGCACCTGACTATTAGAGAATCTGATCGTGTATGTTTCCCCGTCCCCCTTTTCAGATAGGGATTTACAGGCTCCGGTTTTTTTTTATTTTTATTTATTTGTTTCAGCCGCGTTTTATTTGATATTTAGTCTGGGTTTTTCTCGGTAGCTATTTCCGATATTGGCGGGTTACCAGGGGATAAATTTTATTCGGATTTAAACGGATTCGTCCTCCAATTCTCGAGCAACTAGTACACGTTAAATCACCTCAGAGTGAGAAATTGGAAACATTGCTCTCCTTTTAAGATTATTTTTTTCTCTTAACTGAAATTGTTGATCAGGTGACGTAGCCCTCAGGGCACTTTACCTGTGAGGCAAAATAATTTATATTTCTTTTTTTGGACTCTTGCGAGTTCATTTGTCGATCAGGTGCCGTAGCCCCTTAGGGCGCTTTACCTGGGAGACAACATTCTCGTTTTTCCTATTTTCTTTATTTTTTTTATTTTAGTTTTGTGAAATCAATTGTGGATCTAGTGCCGTAGCCCCTTAGGGCACTTTACTAGTGAAACGTTCTTCCTTACCTTCGGAGAATTGGAACACGAATCCGCCGGTATTACGGGTATTTTGCGGGAGGGTTTTCTTCTTTTTTTTTGTCCTTTGAAAATTAAGAAGTTGAACGCATCTTCCTGTGCACATGATGATAATACCTGTAAGTGTAAGCCTGAGTGATTCTAGTCACTACAGGGCTCTGATGCTGTAAATTGGAAGATTTCTTTAATTTTCAATGAGAGTCGATAAACAGAATTTTTTGTCTTTTGGAGTTTCGCAGGGTGGGAAAGATGAATGTAAAATATACTAAATTGAAGTTGAAATGAGCCTGGAAGTCAACCATAATAGTATTTTCAGATGTAGGGAAAACCCAAAAATTAAACAGTGTATTTGAAGGCGCAACTGCGCGAAATCTTAGTGCTTACTAATTGAAGTTTTTTTTTATGGTTTTTAGATTCTCAAAAATCCAATATCACGGGCAATATATCCGACGATTCCTCCGTTTTATTTTGCTCATTCGGAAAAACTGAAAATCGTGAGTTTCTTTGCTGTTCTCACTCTTAAAATAAAGAATAAAAGCTCGCGAAATTTTCATCCTTCGTGTAATCCACACGTAGATTTTGAAAGGACAATTTTGGCCTAAAATAGGGCAAAGTTGCCTTTCCAAAATTCAGGAAATTGATATAATTAAAAATTGCAGATTTGAAATTTAAAATCAGAATCTAAAAGCGAAACTTTTGACCAAATCGGGCAAAAATAACTTTATAAATGTTTAAAATCGATTAACTAAACATCGTAAAGGTCGAAATGTTTCCTATAGTATTTGAATCGTGTTTAAACACTATATGTGAGTTTTTATGTGCCATATAATTTTTATCTCCGTGTTCTTATTTTTAATTGTAGTTTACCGATCTTAATTTTTCAACTTATTCCGGATAATAATATTTTATATGTTACATCCCAGTTACTTTTAAAATTTTATATTGCCCCTGTGCAAGGGCAACACGCCAAACACCAAGGATAGCGAGGAAGACATCATTCAAATATAATAGTGTTCCTATGATAAATTATCATATGGACCGGGTAGCTGTGCGCATGAGGTAAACCTATGTATACCTCACGTCGACGAATCGGTGAGACACATGGTAATAAGAGATAAAGAAGAACAGCACTCTGCCTATATGGTAATTGCACCCGTGGTAATGAGTCAGTAACTCACACCGCGTGCCGATAAAGTAGTAACGCTGTGCTAATAACCTAATGAGAGAATGAGAAGTTATAGGCACAGCCTCATTAATTATAATGAGTAATATTATAATCATTATTATGTTAATATTAATTATGTATCAACATTACACCATAACTATTATTAACATCTCAGGTAGTAAAATAGTATTGCTCAATATTATCACCATTACGTATTGATTGCCGATGAGTCGATCACGATCAATGAATAAAAATCGATCATTGATTATGGATCATAGATAAGAAATTGATTGACTGATCATTGGCAACCAATTAATGATCATACTTCATAAAATGAGTAACACAAATTGTAAACAAATAAATGCAGAAATGAGTAATTAAAAATGCATTTATTTGGAAACTAGATATAAAATTGGGCAATAGAAGAGAGGAACTCATGAACCCTTGCAGAGATCGTGCCTGGCCACCGATTCGCAATTCGTACGTGCCTTGCCACCGATTTACGTTGATCTGCTCCCACTAATAGAAGCAGCAATAGTATATATACCCCAGATTCACCTCTGGAGGTTTGTCAATAAGTTCCGAACAGTTGTACGGTTGTTAGGTCTGGACCGGGAAGTCAACGTCATGAGCAGACCCTTCGATAAACGTAAGTCTCATTGGATTTCTATGAACAACTCAACATTCGGTACTTGGTTAATAAAATCCTTGGTCCTTAAGTGGTGCAGGTCCCGAAACCGTAGTGCTAGATAGTTCCTTTGGATTACGTGCATCGTCGTATTTAGTCGTGTCGGTTAATAGTGATTCATTTCTGAAATCGGGACGAACTAACCTATCTTGTTAACAAGTGCATGTTTGATTCATTTCTCGTCTACTTAGCAAGATACGTAAGCGGATAATTGATCACATCAGTTGCTGGTGGACTTGCATCCCTTACACCATACCTCCTGCAAAATTTATCGTAGTTTTGCTACCTCACGGAGACTCAAACGAAACCCAACTCTCCTGCAAGGATTTGTGCGCGTTGACTTGCAATAATAGGAGTAATAAACGACAATTCTCTCTTTTGCCCTCTAATTTAAGAGATAGACAAGTAAGTTACCAACTAAGTATCATTTTCTGAAAACTTGTGCAACAACTTATTTATTTATAATAAATTACCTTATATATTCGTAAATTCAGTGTTTTATTATCATTGTGAACAACTCAGGGCCCATAGACCTGACAAGTGACAACGTACCCACAAACAAAAATAAATTATCAGGCCTTACCAACCTGATATAATCAGCTAACCTCCTCCCTTACATCCAAAAATTCAATCTACCCTCGCCTTTTGCTCGGGACGTAACATATATAATTGTCCCTAAATTTTGTCCTTATGTGAGCAAAATTGGGAATTTTTTGATTTTTAAAATTTTGATAAACTATTGTGTAGACCTTAATTTCTTCTTCCTTGATTGCCTTGACCGTATGGTCGCGAATTTTGAATGCTGCTAGAAAATCAGCTGTTGTAGTATTGCAATTGATTCTTCATCGTTTTTGTACGAGAATCTGTTCAAAGTGTTAAGTTTATATTTAAAAAAAACTATTATAATTCAATTATTATTGTATACTATAATATCGTAGTTACCTTGAATTTTGTTTTTAATTGTTAATTTAGAAAATTTTATTTATTGCTAAATCTGATTATTTATTTGTCTGTAATTGTTTATTGCTAAATGGATGCGGCAATACTAATTTTTGAACTATTATTGTCAATGATTTATCCTAGCTATTACTGCACTGCAAATTCTTGCTGTGGCGTGCGCAGTCGCTGCAGCGTTTAACCTTGGATTATATGTTTTCAGTGATATAAGGCGGGTCAGGCCAGCCGCGACCGCGAATTCCTGAGCAAATTTTTGCAATTATTGAATTTATAATTTGATTAGGTGTATAAACAACTTTCGTTTTCGGTGATACAAAATTAATTAAGCCAGACACAATCAAAAACCCTTAATTAATCTTTAAAATCACAGAAAATGTTTATTGTTAATAAACAAACAAAAAATTTTTTTAATGTCACAGAATTTAAGAGATGCAAGATTGGATAAGCTAGACTCAAGCACAGACTCTCGGACAATCTTTGCAATCAAAAATATTCTGTTAGTTAACAAAGTTAAAATGAAAGTTATAAACAATTACAATGCAGGCATATCGAACTATGCCTTACCCAGTCGATCGTCATCGATGGTGACCGTTCAACGAATCTAAAAAGGACTTATACTCTTGTGTGCTGTTCTTGTTTTGTTTTAAACTTAAATTTAAACTTAGTTAACAATTTGGAAATTTCAGTAGTACGAAATTAAACAAGCCAGGCTCAAGCTCAAAACCTTGTATAATTTTAGTACTTTCAGAAATTCGTATGATTGTTTCTCGAAAAATTATTATTATTGTAATTATGGAATCTATTGCTGTTAGGATAATTATTTCTGTTACTTGAAAAGTTATTGTAATTGTTGTTCCTGTTCCTTGAAAAATTGTTATTCGGATAGTTATTATTATCATAATTGTTATTTCTGTTTCCTAAAAAGTGGTTATTCCGGTAATTATTTCTTGCAGAATTATTTTAAATATTTTCTCGTCGTTGGTGATTATTATTAGGCTGTTGATTTTGCATAAAAAAATTGGGATTTTGTTTTCTAGATACTGCTTCTTGTGCTTTGGTTAAATAATAACAATTTTCTTCAAAATGACCTGGTTTTTTACATATTATACAATTTATGTTGTTATCTCGTGCAACATTGACTCGAGTTGTTTCATTATTTCTATTATTTATAGAATCATCCATTTTTAAATAATCTGAATTTTTATTTCTCCGTAGTGCGGAAGATGCTGCCAAATCTCTTTCTACGCTGTTTGTGTCATTGAAAACTTCTTTAAATGTTTCCTTTGATTTTATTCGAATTTCTAATTCAGGACGCAGACCGCGAATAAAGTATTGAATAACGTCTCTTTGAAGGTTCCGCTTGAAGCTATTATCTACTTGTCCATTATTGTTGAGTCTATGAGCGTCTTCGATTCTGTCGACAATCTCCTTAATTCTAGCTGCATAGGAAAGTACGTTCTCTTTTTCCCACATATAGGTATTCCGTAATTCTCCTTGTAACCGATACACACTTTTTGCAGGGGCCTATACTCTTTTGAGATATTCGATTAATTCCTCGATATATTATAAGTCGATCCAAAGATACATTTTCTCGCTTCTCCTGATAATTTACTTCTTAATAGTCGTCCTAAATTTTCTTGAGCTGCGGGTGTTGGCAGCATTGCCTTTGCCTCATAACATCCTTCAATAAAATGAGATAATGGAATGTTACTTCCATCAAATCAGGGTACTAATTCTAACGCGTCGCGTAAAGATACTTGTTGATTATTAGGTAGGACCATTTCGTTGTTTCTAATTGGATTAACGTTTTCTGCAGGATTGTTGTGAACAATTTGTTCCATTTGTTCGTTGTCGGTACTATTATCGTCGCTATCGTTATTACTTAAAAATTTTTGGCGTTTAAGAGAATTTTCTGATAAATTTGTTTTAGTTCCTTCTTCGACTGTGTTTTTTGGAATTATCGTTGAACTAAGTAAACTTATATCTTCTTTGTCAGTATAAGTAGTTTCGTTTTTTAATGTTTCGTCCTGATCAATTAATCCACAAATAATACTTGAATTAGTTTTTGAATTTGAATTAAGCCAATTATTTGAGTCAGATAAATTGCTTGTTCCGGCAGTTTCGAATTGTTCAAACGTTAAGGTTTTCTCTAAAGAAATATTATCTAATTGAAAGCTGATATTCGTTTTGTTCTTGTTAGAAATATTTTCAAATTTATCTTTAGTTACCTTTTCATTCACAGTAACTGTTCTTTTGGTTTAAGGGGACCAGTTTGATTTTGTGCCACAAATTTTGCAAGTTCAATATTTTTCTTAACTTGACTGCGTGTAATAGGATTTCCTTGAATTTGTGATTTCCCTAATTCACTGGGATTGGGTCCCGACATAGGTTATTATAAAATAAAATTTACTGATACGTACATGGAGACAATTTAAAAATTGCAATACATAAATATTAATTTGGATCAACAGCATATTTTTTTAAATATCTTTCGTTTTAAAATATTTTTGTAATCAAGAAATGTGATTAATAATTTGTTATTAGAAAATATGAATTGTCTCAATGTTCCGAGTTAGGAAAATTTATAATCATCAATCAAAATTCTTAAAAATAATATGCCTTAATTCTACCAATTTCCGTGTGCTTACAGAAAAAATATTTATTTAGAATTTTTTGTTTCAAATTTATTCTTATTAAAACTAATTTTGGTCCTTGTCTTACCTGGGATACTTGATATGTTTTTTATTTAAAAATAATTGTCGAATGGTATAGGTCATAAATGGGTTTTAAATAATTGTTACACTCACGAAGAAAATTTTTTTTTATATTTTTTATTATACACACATAAACAAAATTATAAATTATACAGAATTTAATTAATGCAAGATTGGACAAGCCTGACTCAAGCACAACATCTTGGTCAATCTTTTGCAATTAAAAATATTCTGTTAGTTAACAGAGTTAAAATAAAAGTTTCAAACGATACTGTATGAGCACTTGAATTTTGCCTTACCCAATTGATCGTAATCACATGGTGACCGTTCAACGAATCTAAAAAGGACTTATAGTCTCTTGTGCTGCTTTTTCTCGTTTTAACTCGAATTAAAACTTAGTCAACAATTTAGAATTAAAGAAGTGCGAGATTAGACAGGCATGACTCAAGCACAAAATCCTATGTAATCTCTGCACTTTCAGAAATTCCGATAATAAAATTTCAAATAAAATAAGTCTTTTGATCACTTAGGTTAGCATCAAGGTCAAATCCCTGCGTGACTCAACAGAATTTATTTTATTTTAAGACAGTTTGTACAAAAATAACAAGAAATAAGGAAATTAAACAATTTTTCAAATAAAATAATTATTTAATCAGTTAGGTTAGCTTCAAGGTCAGATCCCTTTGTGATTTGATAAAATTATTTTATTTTAACAAGATATATGTGTAAAATTTCAAATAAAATAAAATGATTATTTAATCACTCAAGTTAGCCTCAAGGTCAAATCCTTTCGTGATTTTATCAAATTTATTTTATTTTAACAAAATGTTGTGAAATCATATAAATTATAATTGTGCGTAATCAAGTTTTGATTCCTAGTAATTATAAAATTTCAATATCCCATTCACTGACTTCAAGTGTTTCCCGGGCCGATGCACAAAAAAAGAGGTTGGGTATGTTACGTCAGAAACGTAACATTTCTCTTCTTAAAAGATTCCTCGTTTTATGTAAGGATCGAAAAGGATCCTCTCTAAGGGATGATGAGAAGTCAGTGATTGAGAAACGAATAAGCATCATGGAATTGGAAATCGAATTGAAATTTAGATTTACCTTTGTAAATACCCTGAGTGAAAATTGACTGGTGATTTATTGAGTCCAGTGGAGCGAAGGTGGTCAGTTGAGTCTTCGTTGAGATCCTTGAGATAATACTTGTTTAATGGGAAATTCCTTGTTGAGACGGTTGGTCTAGTCGATTCTTGATCCAAGTTTAGAGAGAATTTTGGAAGGTGATTCCCCTTCACTTTCTAATGTCGTTGAACTCAGCGTCGAGTAAGAATTCTTCTGAGTAGCAGTAAAATCTGATGAGGATGGACTGAACTCGTAGTGTGGAGATAATGAATCTGGACTAGACTCGCTGTGTAGAGATGATGAGACTGGACTAGACTGAACTGAACTCGCCGTGTAGAGATAATGGTACTGGGCTAGATTGAACTGAACTCGCCGTGTAGAGATGATGGTACTGGACTGACTTCTCTTGGGATTTTTGCCTTTTATAGAACTTTTGCAAGGTTGCTTATGGTGGGAGCAAAACCAAGGTGTAACACCTTTGGTATTAAGATCGGATGAGTTGCCCTCTCTGATGACTCGTGCTCCAATGAAATTCATTACCTGGCACTAATGTCGCAATCTATTTTATCTGTTATTCGATTCTAACGAAACTGTCAACTACTGTGGAAGTAAAAACAAGGTGCATCATCTTTTCCATATTTGGTATTTTAAGATCGGATGAGTTGCCTTCTCTGATCACTTATGCTTCGATGAAATTTATTACCTGGCATTAGTGTCATAGTCAAATATATCAAGTCTATTTTATCTGGTATTCGATTCTAACGAAAAGGTCAACTACTTTGGAAGTAAAAACAAGGTGTACGATCTTTTCCATATTTTGGTGTTTAAAGTCGAATGAGTTGCCTTTACCGATGAGTCACGTTTCGATGAAATTTATTACTTGGCGTTAATGTCACAGACAAATATATCTATTTAGATTTGCATTTCGATTTTAACGAACTTCCTATTTCTTGTTAGATCTTGCTGTTGAGTCAATATAATCAAGGACGTGGTAATGTTGCCTTGATCTCTTTATTGATTCCTTAATTTGTTTATTACTCTAGGTGGTAGAGTCGCGGGACGTGGCACTTTTGATAATATTATAGTAAATTGCACTAAGATTTTCTATATCTGTTTTGTAGTTAACACTGAAATTTTCCTTTTGAATATAAATCATTTCTAATATCAATCGTTTTTTTTAAGTTATTTTCAAAATCTAAAATTTTTGTATTTTTAAAATCGAGAAAATGTTTATTTGTAATAGCAGTTTTATTTTATTCATTTTTAATATATCTAGCGTGTTCAAGTAATCTGTTATGTAAAAAACGGCATGTTTGTCCAATATATTTCTTATTACATTGGATGCAGTTAATTTCATGAATAATATTGTATTTGAATTTTCTTTGAATTTTATCTTTACGTGTCGAAAAAAAATTTTTTTGTAAAGTATTTTCAATTATGAAAATTATTTGTAGATTGTATGTTCTACAGATTCTGCTTAATTGTTCTTGAAAATTTTGGATGTATGGGAAAATTATGATTTTTCTATTTTCTTGATTATCTATGTTGTAAATTTTATTCATGGAAAAGGTTTTATGTTGATTGGAAATTATTTCTCTGCAACGTTGAAAAATTTTTTCACTTAAAAGTTGTAAAGGATAACCATTCTTTAGCAAAGTAGATCTTACACAGTTTAAATTATCAATGTGAAAACATTTATTTGATAATAGTATAGCTCTATCAGTAAGAGAGTAGATAATACCAATTTTGTGTGATAAACTGTGATTTGAGAAAATATTAATATAACGACCAGACCAAATTGGTTTTCTATACCAATTTGTATAAATTTTATTGTTGATAATTTGAATATTCAAATCTAGAAAGTTAATATTATTATTTATAGATGTTTCTAATGTAAATTTGACACTTTTATCTATGGAGTTGAATCTATATAATATATCTAAAAGGCCATTTATACTCTCCAAATAGAAATGCCGGTAACATCAAATATTTTTAATAAAAACTTCAAAGTAGTCCCTACCTTCATTTTGCTCGAATCCTCTGACGACAAGTCTTGCCTTGTATTTTCCTTTTTCTTTTTCGCATAAAACCCAACGACAGGTCAAGGGCTTAACATCTTTAGGTTTTTCAGTCAAAATCCAGGTTTTCATTTCAATCAGCGACTTATGTTCATCCTTCATAGCATTTTTCCAGTTTTCATCCTTGAGAGCCTCAGCGACAGAAATATTACTTACTTCACCGATCATAGCAGACTCTATTTCTTTCATCATCAACGTCGAGTCCGTAACATAATCATCGTATTTTGCTGGAGCTTTTAGCGTACGACGATCTCTCAATTTTCTTCTCACTGGAACTTGACAATTTTCGATTTGACTATCAGACCTATCAAACTGATTTTCATTTTCAAAATTTTCGGATGAATTTTCCTAATCAGATTCTCCATCTCTTTCAACATTTCCAGATAAGCTTGCATTTTCAGACTCGCCAGTTTCAAAACTATCATATTCAGAACCTTCATCCGTGTTACGTACAGGTGGTAGGGATAAATAAATAATTAAATATTATAAATAATAAATTAATATTTATTTAAGAGATGAAAAGTGTACGCGGAGGCTTCACAAACTGTAGGACACTTTTGTGTCCTTTTTTTTTATTTTTAGTACGATCGTTTTCGGAATCTTTGCTTTCTCTACTGGCACTAGAACGGAATATAAAATGCTAGAATTTCGATGAAAAGAAAATATCTACTAAATTTCGGAAAGGCTCAATCAGGAGATTTTGCTTCTATATTCAAATAAAACATTATAAATTGAGAACGATACAGCTTACCGATATTTATAGTTAATTCTAGCAGTTGGTAGGACAAGGGCTGGAAAAGAAGGCTGTATTCGATGTCACCCTTGATTTTCTGACACAACTGGGCTTTTAAAAATTCTGTGATGCGTGACTAAAACTAGTCACTCTTGTTCATTTTTCACCGATTGCACGTGGCTGCAATTAACACAAACACACGAATTCTCGACACTTTTGACTTGTTAATTTTATAAAAATTAAAAGATGGATGGTTTCGAACCAGAAAGAAAGCAGTACTTTTAAATTGTGTTCTTTCTCGACTTTTAATCGTTTATAACTTTAATGTGGCTTCTCGAAAAATATCTTCTCATCGTTTTGAGATTCGACGACAGGATTATTTTCCGTAACTTTGTTTTTCAACACCAGGGTGTACATGCACAGTTAACTCTCGCGGCTAACCGACGACCGACGCACTCAAAATATTATTTCAGAAGCGTAGTTATAAAAAATTTAATTGTATAATTTTTTAGCGCGACAACGCCGTGAACGGCTTTCGTCAGAGGAAAGATTTTAGAAGTATTTACGTCCGCCCAAGTAAAATCCCCAATTTGTGGCCCTGGCTAGGTCTTTTCACGAATCTAGGTCAACTATCCAGGTGATAGGACTTACTTGTTCCGAACCGCGGACGGGCGAATGCAAAGAACCGTGTCTTGCTCTTTAGAGTTCTTACCCGGAGTAAAAAGCTCGTCAGACTGCGTTTTTGATTTCAAATTGATTGATGTTTATGGAATTATATCGATGTCATACAGGTCTATTGCCAATTGAGAATTTTTGTTGACTTGGAATTTTATTAGTTAATGATAATTTCTGGATTATTCCAGAATTTTAACAAGTCGTAGGTCAATATTAGGATTTTAGATTGACCTTTAGAATTTTTTGGAACCTGGCACCTTTTCGATTTTTCATATTTTCAGGAAAACGTTGGTTCAGATTCTTTTGGTAATGTATTACTCACTGGCCGAAAATTTTTCAGCTACTCAAGCTTTAGGTATAATAAATAATAGGATATTTATTTATAATTTATTTTTATTTTATTTATTTATTATAATTTATTTATTTATAATAGGATAATTTATAATGTTTTATTTGAATATAGAAGCAAAATCTCCTGATTGAGCCTTTCCGAAATTTAGTAGATATTTTCTTTTCATCGAAATTCTAGCATTTTATATTCCGTTCTAGTGCCAGTAGAGAAAGCAAAGATTCCGAAAACGATCGTACTAAAAATAAAAAAAAAGGACACAAAAGTGTCCTACAGTTTGTGAAGCCTCCGCGTACACTTTTCATCTCTTAAATAAATATTAATTTATTATTTATAATATTTAATTATTTATTTATCCCTACCACCTGTACGTAACACGGATGAAGGTTCTGAATATGATAGTTTTGAAACTGGCGAGTCTGAAAATGCAAGCTTATCTGGAAATGTTGAAAGAGATGGAGAATCTGATTAGGAAAATTCATCCGAAAATTTTGAAAATGAAAATCAGTTTGATAGGTCTGATAGTCAAATCGAAAATTGTCAAGTTCCAGTGAGAAGAAAATTGAGAGATCGTCGTACGCTAAAAGCTCCAGCAAAATACGATGATTATGTTACGGACTCGACGTTGATGATGAAAGAAATAGAGTCTGCTATGATCGGTGAAGTAAGTAATATTTCTGTCGCTGAGGCTCTCAAGGATGAAAACTGGAAAAATGCTATGAAGGATGAACATAAGTCGCTGATTGAAATGAAAACCTGGATTTTGACTGAAAAACCTAAAGATGTTAAGCCCTTGACCTGTCGTTGGGTTTTATGCGAAAAAGAAAAAGGAAAATACAAGGCAAGACTTGTCGTCAGAGGATTCGAGCAAAATGAAGGTAGGGACTACTTTGAAGTTTTTATTAAAAATATTTGATGTTACCGGCATTTCTATTTGGAGAGTATAAATGGCCTTTTAGATATATTATATAGATTCAACTCCATAGATAAAAGTGTCAAATTTACATTAGAAACATCTATAAATAATAATATTAACTTTCTAGATTTGAATATTCAAATTATCAACAATAAAATTTATACAAATTGGTATAGAAAACCAATTTGGTCTGGTCGTTATATTAATATTTTCTCAAATCACAGTTTATCACACAAAATTGGTATTATCTACTCTCTTACTGATAGAGCTATACTATTATCAAATAAATGTTTTCACATTGATAATTTAAACTGTGTAAGATCTACTTTGCTAAAGAATGGTTATCCTTTACAACTTTTAAGTGAAAAAATTTTTCAACGTTGCAGAGAAATAATTTCCAATCAACATAAAACCTTTTCCATGAATAAAATTTACAACATAGATAATCAAGAAAATAGAAAAATCATAATTTTCCCATACATCCAAAATTTTCAAGAACAATTAAGCAGAATCTGTAGAACATACAATCTACAAATAATTTTCATAATTGAAAATACTTTACAAAAAAATTTTTTTCGACACGTAAAGATAAAATTCAAAGAAAATTCAAATACAATATTATTCATGAAATTAACTGCATCCAATGTAATAAGAAATATATTGGACAAACATGCCGTTTTTTACATAACAGATTACTTGAACACGCTAGATATATTAAAAATGAATAAAATAAAACTGCTATTACAAATAAACATTTTCTCGATTTTAAAAATACAAAAATTTTAGATTTTGAAAATAACTTAAAAAAAACGATTGATATTAGAAATGATTTATATTCAAAAGGAAAATTTCAGTGTTAACTACAAAACAGATATAGAAAATCTTAGTGCAATTTACTATAATATTATCAAAAGTGCCACGTCCCGCGACTCTACCACCTAGAGTAATAAACAAATTAAGGAATCAATAAAGAGATCAAGGCAACATTACCACGTCCTTGATTATATTGACTCAACAGCAAGATCTAACAAGAAATAGGAAGTTCGTTAAAATCGAAATGCAAATCTAAATAGATATATTTGTCTGTGACATTAACGCCAAGTAATAAATTTCATCGAAACATGACTCATCGGTAAAGGCAACTCATTCGACTTTAAACACCAAAATATGGAAAAGATCGTACACCTTGTTTTTACTTCCAAAGTAGTTGACCTTTTCGTTAGAATCGAATACCAGATAAAATAGACTTGATATATTTGACTATGACACTAATGCCAGGTAATAAATTTCATCGAAGCATAAGTGATCAGAGAAGGCAACTCATCCGATCTTAAAATACCAAATATGGAAAAGATGATGCACCTTGTTTTTACTTCCACAGTAGTTGACAGTTTCGTTAGAATCGAATAACAGATAAAATAGATTGCGACATTAGTGCCAGGTAATGAATTTCATTGGAGCACGAGTCATCAGAGAGGGCAACTCATCCGATCTTAATACCAAAGGTGTTACACCTTGGTTTTGCTCCCACCATAAGCAACCTTGCAAAAGTTCTATAAAAGGCAAAAATCCCAAGAGAAGTCAGTCCAGTACCATCATCTCTACACGGCGAGTTCAGTTCAATCTAGTCCAGTACCATTATCTCTACACAGCGAGTTCAGTTCAGTCTAGTCCAGTCTCATCATCTCTACACAGCGAGTCTAGTCCAGATTCATTATCTCCACACTACGAGTTCAGTCCATCCTCATCAGATTTTACTGCTACTCAGAAGAATTCTTACTCGACGCTGAGTTCAACGACATTAGAAAGTGAAGGGGAATCACCTTCCAAAATTCTCTCTAAACTTGGATCAAGAATCGACTAGACCAACCGTCTCAACAAGGAATTTCCCATTAAACAAGTATTATCTCAAGGATCTCAACGAAGACTCAACTGACCACCTTCGCTCCACTGGACTCAATAAATCACCAGTCAATTTTCACTCAGGGTATTTACAAAGGTAAATCTAAATTTCAATTCGATTTCCAATTCCATGATGCTTATTCGTTTCTCAATCTCATGTCATGCCTGGTTAATTTAATTTTATTATATATTTACATGCATACATTTAGGTGCCAATATCTTTTGTCATAATTGGCACGTAAATATATGCACACACATTCAAACATGGACACAAATCTAAACGCTCAAATTGGCATTATTATGAATAACCCTTGTTATATTATGTATAATAATATAACAAAAGTATACAATGTACATACATATACTATATACACAATATATAATATATATATATATATATATATATATAACATAGCATACACAATATATATTATATTATTGATCACATACATACACACATATATATATATATATATATATATATATATATATACCTATAACCTTATTTGTTATTATAAACAATCTTTTCCCATTGCATGGAAAAAGTTGTTTTAATTTTGAGTTTTTCTTAATATGTTTAGGTCCTTAAACCGACCCCTTTACCTGCCTCTGCTGAGCGTGCAAAAGCGCTCAGGTTACGAGAACCGTCAATGAACTATTTATTGTTTATTAGAGTCTTGCGTAAAATACTTCGCTTGGGTGATAATAAAATATTTTTATGAAATTACAACTTATTATAATTTTTAATATTTAATTCACGGTTTGCTCGTAACAATCCGAAATTTCTTGCACTTCAACGGTTTGAATACTATTATCAGTCGAGGGCATTTCTAATTCAATGAAACCTTCAATACCAGTCTTTTTATCAAATATCACATTGCTTGAGCTTAAAATGTTTTTCAAGTTTTCAGCATAAACTTTGAAACCTGGAGAATCTATATCGTAGCCGACGAATATTCCTTTTATCGACGTTTTTTCAGTCTTACCTCTTCGGTGATCCTGGATCAATAGTTAACAGTCGCGCCCGAAGATTTTGAGTTTACTGACATCCATTTTCCGACCGAACCACAATTCAGCTGGGCTTTTTCCTTTTACCGCACTTGTACCACTTTGATTTATTGTAAATACTACATAGTTGACACCCTCGCTCCACAGATTTTCATCTAAACTTTGAGCGTGTATAACAGTAAGGTGTCAGTTTCTATTATTAATTGAGCTTCAGTTTCAAAGTTTTTATTAATTTCTTCTTCATCTGTCGACTCATCAGATGATATGTCATTCATTTTTTTATTTTTTATTTTTGTAACACTTCCGTCACTACTATTACATTCTAAATAATATCCACTCATTGCCACTAATAAACATTAGCAGAGAGCGGACAAATTTTGACGCTTGATGTTATCGACGTTTTAAATCCCGCTATTATAGAGGGCGCGCATATAACTTGACTAATGCATGAAAGTTAGACTTTCTGCCGTGAAATTGGTGCCGAAACCACGTATTTTCGACTAGGGTAGTAAGAAAAATACTTTGCTCCTCCTAAAGACTAAACATTTATCTCACATAAGTCTGCGTGTACCAGATCCAGTGGCTCGACAGATATCTTTGGGTTGGGAGAATGCGACACTCTGTGTTGTTTTCCATACGTAAAGCCTGGACTCACATAATCATCCCAGTCATCTAGAAATTCGATTCCACTTTTATTTAATACTTCTCTTACTTGTGCAACATTCTGACATGCAAGCTTTTCATGCCACTTTCTTACAAAGTTATTCACTAGACACTTTTCAGGCTCTTGACGAAATTTCATTTTAAATAATTTTTCTTCTCTCAGTGCTATCGCACCAATAATTCCATTAGAATCTTTAAAAAGTGACTTATCTGCATCAGCTGACTGCTTATAACCTTTGTCCAATACAGAACTTACAGAAAAAAGATTGAATGGCATTTTTGGAGTGTATAGAACGTCCTTCAAAACTGTTTTTCGCCAAGTCTTAGCATTAAAAGCTTCAAGCTCGACATCGCCTTCTCCAATACCTTTCAGTTCTGTAGCATTGTCAATGATAACTTTGGACGGACAGTCGAGAACGACATAATTTTTGAACCATTCTTTACGTGAACTCATATGTTGAGTCGCTCCACGATCTTGATACCAACAATCATCAAAGTCTGCTTCGAGAGAGCTTGCAGCCGCTAAACTCACTGTCACAAGAGCACGTCGGTTGCTTGAATTTTGTCTATTTCTATCTGACTTGTCATCTCGCAGACTAGAATCCGTGTTCGGACAATCTTTGGCAAAATGTCCTTTACATTGGCACTTATTACAGCCTTATGTATTTTTACAATACTCTAGGTATTTTGCAGAAGGCTTACCATGACACTTAGACTTCATGTGTCCCTTTTTTCCACATGTAAAACATTCTATAGACCCTTCCTGACTCGACGTTGGCTTCTCTGACTTGTTACCTTGCTTCGATATAAAAGCATTTTGAGACGTAGGCTTATTTAATAAATCGCTTTCGTTTATCCTTTCTTCTTCTAGTCTTGAGCGATCAAACAGATTGCCGAGAGATTTGTCTATTGCACTTACGTTATCCCAGGCAGTTCTGAAATGGTGAAGTTTTGGCAGGAGGATTCCTGAAATTCTCTGTATGATCCAAGATTCTGTAATTTCTTCACCCTCAGCAGGCAGACTATCAGCATACTGTAGAAATTGCAGGCAATTTTCAAATGTACAAGGCTTTGTCAGTACGGTGCCAACGCTGTACGAAGAAGAAGAATAAGAAGATTACGCTCCGCTGTATCGTAATAGGCGCATGCGCAGTTCAATTTTTACATTACATTCCTCTGTATCGTAATACACAACATTATGCTACTCTCAACTTTAGCATAAAAACGATTTTACGCGCCGGAGGCACATAAAAATAATTACATATCAACAGTCTGTCCTTCTGGAGAAAGCTCAGGCTCTGCAACTTATTAAGGTGATCCCTATAAAGATCGAGTGGCTCTATTGCAGAGACAGCAGAAAGACGGAGGCGAAGCGTTGTTATCGTTGCCCAGGTTTTGACCACATGGCAGTGAACTGCGGGGACCTGGACCGTAGAAGAAGTAGCTTAAGGTGCAGCTGAGAGTGACACACAGCGGCAATCTGTACATGGAAACCTAAGTGCTACCTTCGCGCCGCTAGAGAGCAAAAACCCCGGGATTATCATGTTGCGGGAACTATGAGAAGCGCGGTTTTTCGGTAGTTACACCGGAAGAGGAAGCCTTCAGAAGCTGCGTACAAAGGAACAACGAGAAGTGCTAAAGAAAAAAATCACTTCTGAGGTCCGCACTCTCTGCCATGCGAATCGGGCTGACTGGGCCATCGTGCCGGGGCAGAGAACATCTTTTTTTACGACTGTGCTGGTTTTCAAGAAAAACAGGACATTAAATTATGCATCTTCTTAACAGAAAAAACTCTTGTTCGTATATGATCTAGAGCCTCTGAAAAATCGGCAAAAGTGGGCCAATTCGTGTAAGCACCAGGAAATTTAGGGAGCCTTTTGAAACCTCCCCCCATTCTTCTCCAAGTTTTCTATTCAGCTTCGGAGTAGCCCTTTAGTAGGTTGCTTTGATGGTTCGTGACTGTATGAAAATTGTTTTAACGACCATGAAGAGCAATCTGTTAAAAATCCCAAGTATTTATGGTTGACGACATAGTAACTTCAGGAAGAAAAGTACAAAAAAACATAACGTAGCATAACACCACAAAAACTCACTAGTTGTATCATGAAAAATAGTTCAATAATAGATATTAATACAATCGTCTGAATCACACATAATAAAATAGAGTTGAGTTTGTAATACAACATTGACTTTGATCTCATCCATTATTAAGATATCTGCACGCGCGAAGTTATAAAAGTTTCAAAACGCAATTACGAATCCTCTTCGTTATTCAGAAAACTAGTAATCGCACTGAATGATTCAAATTGTTAGTCAAGAGAAAAAGTTTTATTATATTCACTTAGATCCCAGAAACGATATGGAGAAGTGATTCGAAGTCTAAGCAAGTTATCTTATGATTTCGAGATCCACATATGATGAACAATAATAAATTTCATATAACTCACCCATACCAGATCATAAGTTTCTTTTCGATGTTGAAAGAAATAAAAGGAAATATTCAAATTTCACCTTTTGTTAGAAATTCTTGATAACCATGAAAAGCACTTTCAGGTAAAAGTGTATTATTCCAGCCAAAAATCACTGCAGTGAAAAAAATCCAAATTCCTAGGGAACTAGAAATATTAAAAGGATTTCAATTTTTGTTTTAATTTTCAGGCTATTTCTTTATAAAATTCACTTAAGACATATTTTATTAAAGACGTTCAGCAATATTTGGAGCATTTTTATTGCAAGTATAAAATAGACAAAAAGAAAATGTACTTTACATCTATTCTTAAGATATCTTAATATTATGAGAAGATTTCCATGAAAGGCCGTTTCCATAAGGACCGTGGGTTGATGGGAAAAACACATGCCACCAACTTCTGAAAAAATAATTTTCAAGTCAAAAAGTCAGATCACTTCAATTTTTTATCATGAGAAATATTCATACCATGAGTTTTACAAATTGTTTGAGTAATACTGTTTAAAAACTTGCGTTGAACTCCATGTATATTGTGTGAAGTCAATAGCATAAAGGATGTGGAAAATTTGATTTGAAATATTTTTAAATTTAAAGATAAATAATTCTAACAATAACATAATCCAATATATGCATATTAATACAAATGTAAATATACAACTATTTTGATATTTTTATTGTTCAACTCAAAGCACATTGACACTGAAATAGACATATCATTTGAAACCTTTTTGATAGATTTTGTTACCAATTTTCATATGGTCATTACCATTTTCAGAAGAAATTGGAATCTCCCCTTCAATTTTAAAAATAAAAAATAGATTTAACTTCTTAAAATTTTACACACTTTATTTTTTCAAAATAGTTTAGAACGAAAGCTAAGGTTTTTCCCTTTAAGATTCCTGATGATTTTCAAGTATTAAAGAATTTCAGAAGTAAAAACATACAATTTGTGAATTTACCCGCACATTTTGCATTTCCTATTTCTGTCACTAGATTTCTGTCTTTTACATAAGAGAAAATCATTTTTAATAACATAAGAACAAGCAATATAATATCTGTGCTTTACTCGCAGATTTGATCCTAAATCGAATTCATCAAAGCAGGATTATACGTAAATGTATTTTATTCTTTAATTTTTTATTTTCCTTCATTTATTATTCTTATAATACTATTTGTGGAATTATTCTGGCTTTGATCATTCTATCTGAAAATCTCTTTTTCAATTTGAAAAAACACTTCTTTCATGATTCTTTTTGGAAAAGTCATCAAAATTTTAAAGAATAGATGCACTAATCGTTTCCCAAAAGGAGAGGAATAAAGCAACCTTAAACTCTGCGTCGTTTTCCACGACTTGTGTTTGAAATTTCCTAGACTACCAGAAGGATCTCAAATATGCAGTTTATGTAGATCCCAACTCATCAACACAACGGAAATATCATCATCCTTGAATTCTACCAATATTGCAGAGCCTTCTGGTAGATATCAGTTAGATACTGAGGATCGTGAAATTATTTCTGACGATGATGAAGATTAGCTATATGACAACCAAAGTGATTTAGATTTCTTAGACACCAAGATGCAGTGTAAGAACAAGTATCATAAAGCAGGTGTTCAACTACGAGATCAAATTATCGGAAAATTCAATGCCTGTAAAGATGGGCAAGAAAAATTCCAACTTCTCTTGCTTGCAACAAAACCTTGGGGACGTAGAAAACTAATGAAAGTGTTTGATACATCAGACAGAAAACCAATAATTATTAAGAAAATAGTTTCGGAGCATGGGATTCTCACATTTACGAATCCAAAATCAGGAAGGGCATTGAATCTTAAAACTATGATGAGAATGTCAAGTTGATGTTAAATGAGATTAATATTCAACAAAAATACTGGAATGATCAATTCCTAAATTATTTCTGTGAACGGTTGTTGAAATTAAAATGCCATGACTTTATTTCAAAGGAGCAATCATAGTTTTTTGGAAAACTGAAGAACAATTCATCGTCTGGTAAGTTTTTTATTTGTTTTGATTTCGTTGAGAATTACGCCTTCATAAATCAGAATGCAGCGCAATCATTCCACTGGAATAATAACCAAGCTACAATATCTACTGTGGTGATTTATGAATATTATTATCATTATAAGTATCGCAATCATATACGATAACTTAGCTCATGAGACGCTGGCTGTTCATAAGTATCAGAGGATAATAGTTTATTACATGAAAACCTGAAAATGTAATGAGCAGTTATTCTAGCAGTATAAAATGTTATTTCTCTCGAAAAATTGGCATGAATGCGTTCATATAAAGCGTACATATTTGTAGATATTTTGATAAACAATGAGTCGCAAGGGTTGCAAGACTATCTTTTGGCCTGGTCAAGTTTACGCACGCAACTAACAAGTAGTACTTGACAGTTAATGAATTTGATCATTCACTTGTGAATTAATTCCCGTTCGTTCCAAAAAAACAGCACTTTTAAGCAGAAGTCGACTAATATCATGATGGTCAAACTTAAAAGGAACCGATATTCATTATTATTTACGGAATTCGCAACACTTAAGGACCAGGGATTTTATTCACCAAGCAGAAAAATACAGCTTACAGTATCAATTTTCTGATGAGACCTTAGAGTGTAAAACGACCCGTTTACGAAGTTGATAGAAAGATGGATCATGGCATGTGACAATTCAGAACAAATGGAAAACACTTAAAGTGAACCTCAGGTATATACAGGGTGAGTTATTTTTATCTTGAGAAATACGAATCGTACGATAATTGTACGCGGTAATAACGATTCGGCGCCACTATCGAGTGCAGGGATTTGTAATTTCAAATGGGAACTTCTATTCATTATTGCAGAGTCAAATTCTTCATTAAAAATACAAAACTTTTATTCGCCAAAAGATAAAAAGTCGTTTTGGGCAGTTTATGGGAATAATACTTACAAACTGACGGAGGAACAGAAAACACACTAACGCGTAGAACCTCGAATTCCATCATGTCGATAAATCCTAAAATAACTTTGAATCTGTGTGAGCTTGCAGTTCACCAGCCACGTTCACGGATTCGCAAAAAAAGTCACAATACTTTTGAGTTTTTTTATTGAATCAGCGCCAGTGCCAGGTAAAAGCCAACTTCACCGTGCTTCCTTTCCAGCTTTCGGCTCTCTATGCCATCTCTCGACGAGCCTAAGTCTAGTCCCCTAATAACTTCTGATATTCTCCACGCCTCAATCCGTATATAGCCTTTATGATAATACATATTTTGTATCCTTTTTGTGATTATCTTTTTCTGTTGTTTATGGCTTCTAATTATGGTCACATCTTCTCAGTTACATTTCCCTTATAGCTTTTTTCATTCTTTGGATCTCAACATCTATATCTAGCACCAAACTAGGCATATTTCTCAAAATTCCCTCTGAAGGAGAATGAATTGCTGTTTTTGAAGATTGATATAAAATATCTATTGCGTTACAAACAAAATCCATACAGTATCTTTCAGTGGCCTTTGGAAATAAAATACACAGAAACGTATAAGTCAAGTTTTGTTTTAGTTTAACGAAGGTAGGTGAAAGTCTGTTACAAATAGTTAATATGCCAATATGGATTTTTTATCACACCTACATCACGACCCTAGCGAACCGGTTAAACGGAAGGTTTACGCTGCAGCGTAAACCTAGCGTAAGCCTCAAGTAAACTAGAAATGTAACTAATTATAATAACAAAATTAATATTCAACTTGTTAGTATTTTAATTTTATATTAAAATTAACGTTAAAAGGTAATAGAGAAAAGTAATAATTTGACTTTTTAAAGTCAAAAATTTTAAACACATAAACACATAATGTCTGTCCTAGAACTCTGTTAAAGGTGACTCCAAGCGCAACGCCTAAGCCTTTTGCGCGCAAAGTTGGAGAATGAAATTCAAAATAATAATTGAAAAATTTCATTGATTGTGAATTCAAATGTGTTAGATAAATATAAATGATAATAAAATTGTTGGAGTAAAATATGAAAATTTATAAAATATGCGTAAAAGTTTCAAAATTTCGTTTCAGTTCTTTCAATTCCAAAATTTTATATTTCAACACTAGAACAAACTTGATATTACTGATATTGTTGTATTACGAAAATTATAAAATAATTTATTGAATATATTATTTTTGCATTGGCAACTGTTCGTAATGAGATGAAAATAATTATTTCCTTACTTTTCTCGTCATAATAAAGACAAGTAATTTTTTAGCAGTAGATGCAAACAAAATAGAATTGGAGGGAAAGAGTGACTTGGTTGTCTTCCTTTTGATCGAACCGTTTTTATGTTTCACTTTTGTATAATAGTAATATTTACTTTCCTTTCGTTCTAAGCGCCTCATTTATCTCATGGATAAGCCTAATATATTTTTCTTCCTCACCTAAAAACTCGATGAGACGTGACGCAAGAAAAGGTACCTAAGCGTCCAAAAATTTTTCAATGTACTTTTAAGTCCGAGAATCATATGATTAATAAGTATGTGGAAACAACGTCTTCGGACAATCAGAAGACATATGTCAGTAGATGAAATTTTAATTAAAGAAACAAATCTTGTTACAATACTCGACGTTTCGAAGTCAAGCTGACTTCCTCTTCAGGAGCTTTTTTATTAAAAAAGAAGAATATATGTATATTAATAGTTGAAATTTTTTTTTATAATAAATGAATAAGATTAACTTAATATTAATAATCAGTCCTCATGTTCTATTTATAAAACTAAACAAACGAAAGTCAAATTTATAATTATAATAAGAATATTTAACATACCATAATATAATAAAATTAGTTTCTTATAAAATCCTTTCTTTGTCAAACATTAAAATTTGGATGTCATTATTTGTCATAAATTCACATCAATGTTAAAAAATAAAATCGTACAGTAAATTATATAATAAGAAGAAAATTTCTCTTCCGTCCATATTATTATTAATTATTAGTAAAACTATGTTAAGAGCATTCCAGCTCCGTTCTCCTTTATGTCCATTTACAAACTGTTTCAATATTATTATATAAGTAATATTAGAGTTCGAAGAGTCATATTATTGTTATGATTTTTGACACCAAATTGCATAATATTACTTTTATAATAAAAATTTAAACTTTAATCTAACTAATCATTTGTAAATTTCTTTTGATATATATTTTAATTTTAATTTTAGAAAATCAATAATTACATTATATGCATTACTATAAGCATCAGTATCGGTAATTTTCTTTAGACTATTTTCTTTCTCTTTCTTAATATAAATCATTTCTGCAAATAAACGTTTACATAAGTTGTTTTCTTTATGTAAAATCTGTATGTTGTTCCAATCAAAATCATGTGGTACTTCATCCTCTCCTATATTTTCAGTTCTGTGTTTTGTTATAATATTACGATATTTCTTATTTTTTATATTAAAGTTATTCTTATGTTCATCTCTTCTGATGTTAAGAAGTCTTTTTGTTTGTCCTACATAAGTCTTGTCACAGGATATACATTCTAATTTATAAACAACATTACTCATCTCACTCTTTTCCAATGCATCTTTACCTAATTTTATAATTTTGTTTAGCTTAGAGTCAGCTGTAAATATTATATTAATATTTTGTTTAGCAATTATTTTTTTTACATTTTCTGAAATTTTTCTATAAAAGGGAATCGATATTATTTTTTTTATAAATTAGAATGTATATCCTGTGACAAGACTTATGTAGGACAAACAAAAAGACTTCTTAACATCAGAAGAGATGAACATAAGAATAACTTTAATTTAAAAAATAAGAAATATCATAATGTTATAACAAAACACAGAACTGAAAATATAGGAGAGGATGAAGTACCACATGATTTTGATTGGAACAACATACAGATTTTACATAAATAAAACAACTTATATAAACGTTTATTTGCAGAAATGATTTATATTAAGAAAGAGAATGAAAATAGTCTAAACAAAATTACCGATACTGATGCTTATAGTAATGCATATAATGTAATAATTGATTTTTTTTAATAAAAATAAAAATATATATCGAAAGAAATTCACAAATGATTAGTTAGATTACACCCAGATAACAATCGTACAAGGCACGTTATCCGCACAGCATGCGAGGAACACGGTGCGTGCACGGTGTGGTACATATGCCTCGCATTTTGTGGCAAGCACATACGTCGGAGGCATATTTCTCGCACTTTGTAATAGGCATTTTTTTATATATATATATATATATATTGTAGCCTTATATTTTAATTTTACAGATGAATTGAGGTTAGGTTATATTTTCTTTTGTTTGAAATAATTATGGACTACTATTTTTCGTCACGTATCGGATAAACAATATTTATTAAAAACAGTAGTATTTACAAATTTCGGGGCTTTATATTGCAACCGGGCAACCTAACCCTACCAGATATGATTTACCGAACCTAACCTTAAACTCGACTAATGTACAGAGTTGAGCGCCAGGTTATTTTACTTGGAAAATAACCAAAAATTCAAATTGAAGACAAAGTATGAGTTGACCGGTCCGCTCGCAACGGGTCACCCTGTACCCTCGTAAACCAGTTCGAATCAACTATTTACGTGGACACTGATTAATTTTATATTTAACTAATAAGGCTGACCCAGAGTCTGACGCTTCGGAATCTTAGTGGCGAGGTGTTTTAGTCGAACACCACCCAAAATTTTACTGCTCACTTTTATTTGACTAATTTAAATTCAAAACACAAAGAAAAATAGGTCAAAAGCTACCTGTAAGTTGCCGACGCCCTCGCTAACATCCACGGCTTGTCATCCTCGATATTTTAAATATCATCCGCCTGACGCACCAAGGATCCTCTTCGTGGTGTGCTGAAGTGTCGTGGTGCCGTGTAGAAGCATTTCCTCCATCGCTCGTGGTGAAGCCTCGGCCGTGGCGCGAGTATTGATCGCCATCGACCGGACGGTGATCTCGTGGTGCTCGCGTGTGTTTGAAAAGAAAAATAAAAGAAATAAAGATAAAAGTCAGTGTAGTGCGTAGTTGAAACCCTTGGTCTGGCAGATAGGAATAGGTTCCCCTGGAGTCTAACCTCTCCCCTCAGGTAACCTGTCATTAGGATTTATAACAATGAAAAGAACGTAAATAAAAGTCAAAGTCAGGAGCCTCCCGAGCACATTACGCTCGACCCCTGACTTTCGACTGTCACAGACAGCCTCGGGCATGATTCTCTGCTTGAGGTTTGCAACAATTAAAGACTTTTTAACAATCATTGTGCGTGGACAAGTACCACGTCACAATATATAAACAAATATTATTGATATAAGACCTTTTTTTGATAATAAAAATGTTAATTTGTGTTAATAATTTAAATAATATTGTATTTATTTTATTTATTTATTTTATTTATTCAATATTAATAATAATTAAATAATTAGTGTTGATAATTTTTTGCAGAAAAAAGGAAATATGAAAAATTCCTGGAATATAAATTTAAATTTTGTAAGTATATTTTTAGTTTACCAATATCGACAGACTTATTTAAATATCGAATGTTCACAAGTTAGACATTTTATAATTAAAGTTTAAGTTACTTTTACTATTTTTAAAATGTTTTTCAATTTATTTCATCTCATTATAATATTCCCGCGTGATCACATGGTTGGAATAAACTTCAACAAGGCGTTTCTTTTTGTTGGTAAGGTTAGGTCGTTCATAACTAAAGTTCAGTACTAAAAATATTTTTCTCTTCATTGTGATTCAACTATAAGTTGAATACTTATTATATTTCAAATGCATAACTGTACTAGTATAGGCAACTACTTATTTATCGGCAGTAAAAAAATGTTTGCGTTCGTCGTTATTTAAGTATATTGAAAACTTTATACATTGTTTATTGAAATTTGTTGCATATATAACAAACATTTATCCATTGCCCGTATGTATAATATCAGTTTTCAACTTTAAATATAATGTTTTCAAGTACATTATGTATTTTTATTTCTCATTATGATTAATATTTTGGAAATAATTTTAAATTATACGAGACGCATAAAGCTCGCCTTTCACCGTCACGAATGCGAACTACACTACGTGCCGACGATATGTGTCGTATATGATGACGCATCTGCGTGACGTGGTGAATACACGCGTGATGCATAATCCGCACGCGCGCGAGCGGTAACGCTCGCACTGTGCGCGCACTTTGTTATCGGGGCAAGTTTAAATTTTCATTATAAAAGTAATATTATTCAATTTGGTGTAAAAAATCATAACAATAAGATGACTCTTCGAACTCTAATATTACTTATATAATAATATTGAAATAGTTTGTGAATGTACATAAAGGAGAACGGATCTGGAATGCTCTTAACATAGTTTTACTAATAATTAATAATAATATGGACGGAAGAGAAATTTTCTTCTTATTATATAATTTACTGTACGATTTTATTTTTTAACATTGATGTGAATTTATGACAAATAGTGACATCCAAATTTTAATGTTTGACAAAGAAAGGATTTTATAAGAAACTAATTTCATTATATTATGGTATGTTAAATATTCTTATTATAATTATAAATTTGACTTTCGTTTGTTTAGTTTTATAAATAGAACATGAGGACTGATTATTAATATTAAGTTAATCTTATTCATTTATTATAAAAAAAATTTTCAACTATTAATATACATATATTCTTCTTTTTTAATAAAAAAAGCTCCTGAAGAGGAAGTCAGCTTGACTTCGAAACGTCGAATATTGTAACAAGATTCGTTTCTTGAATTAAAATTTCATCCACTGACATATGTTTTCTGGTTGTCCGAAGACGTTGTTTTCACCTACTTATCGTCCAAAAATTGTTATTCAGATTATGATCATTTCAGATGAATTAAACATTGCGCTTTACAATTCTTAAGTCGGAATATCTTTTTATACAGTATTTCTTATTCAGTAGCGCTTTTGCAATTAGCGCGTCGGAATGTTCAACATCCTCTTTTTCCACTCTCACAGTCGCGTTAAACGAGTCTGTGAGCTGCTCGATCTTCGGAACCGCTTGGTTGAGAAACTGAGTGATGGCTACGCGGCTGAAGCAAGCATCTGCCCTTTTGTAAAGATTTCATCAATAATTTTATTTAAAATTAATATTAGACTAAAGTAATTTATTAACAGAAGTTAATTTATTAAACCTAGGCTGAACGTGAGAATTGTGTCATAGATTCATACTAAAAAGAAGGAAAAAAGGAGAAAGTTTTTATTATTCTATACTTATTTATTATTTATATTATTTAATATTGCATATCATTAAACAATATAATCATTTATATCATATTCATAATTATTATTATATAATAAAAAAAGTAACAAATAAAACAATAATAAAAATGTGAAAACGGGACACCCATTCGACCGCTGGCCACGCTTGAGGCCACTTAACCACAGCTATCGGGTAAGTGGTAGCACACTCAACTTAGTGTAGCGCTGTCTGTTCTTACGAACGAAAATGGGCAATAAAAATTTGATAGGCGGTGCGTTCAATTTGGATACGTTTCTTACATGTGATTTAATGTCAGAACTGGTTCCAATTGATTGCTTGTTATAATATATCATGAAATATATGTATGAGTTTATATTCCTAACGCGTAATCGTTTTATGTCATACGCTTCAAACTCTTCTACATTTTTAAGTATTGCGACATTTTGTTCACTCACAAAATTTCAAAAGTGAAAGATTTCAAGAGCCAATAAAATCAATGGATGGAGTCGTTTGGATCTATTGAAATGTTTGCTGGCCAGAAAATTGTTTGCAAACTTCTCTGCAAGAAGTCCGAAATCGACCATGATGTTAGTAAGACCGTTTCTGTCAATAAATTTCCCAACGGATTTAAAGTATGCCATCATTACGTGAAACATCCCCAAGTGAATAAACATACAATTAAATCGCGGCTTTTCTGTGATTTGCAATTGAAAGGCAATTTTAGCTTTCGCTAAGTCATATGTCACATGAGCGTATGGTTCGTAACATTCGGTGGCAACTTGGAGAATCTGAGTCATCATTCCTTGGACGACACTCGTATTAGTGGGATATTTGTTTATGGTCGTCAGGTACGATATTGTTTGCAGGGGAGAATCACCATTGTAAATAAGGCTGTTAAAACCAACCCACATCGGAACACTCGGTAATTGCATTCACTCATGTTATGGCTGCAATTTTGAAGAATAATGCCAACAGTATCGTGTAAAGTATCCTTTCCATTATCAGTGTCAACAAATCTGTCAAACTAGTTAAAAACAACACTTGTGCAACGATTGCAGCTTCGAGGAATATATTCAGGACACACATCTGTCTGAGTGACAGCGGAAAAGGTAACTTCTGTCTCTAAAACTTCTAAAACCGAGTAACTACAACAGTGTCCGTATCAAATAAAAATGTTAACAATGTTTTTGCTTTTTAGCCGACGCGACGATTCTCCACATAACAGCGTGCGATTAAAGTACTGGACTTCATCTGGAATACTACATTCTCTTTGGATTAAATCGGTAGAGGTCGAATAATCCGGTAATTCTTCGTTTTCATTCAAAGATTGTCTTCTCTGAGTAAATCGCAGCTAGAAATAAAATCTCGCGCCTATCAATGCTATGAATATCACTACCATGCACCGCGACAACCGAGTAAGGTTAAATAAAATTTTGTGCATCCCTTGTGATAATAACAATTTTTTTGTCGAATCTGGCGAGAAATTTTTATTCAAAATCACGCGAGGGAGCATCGGACAGCAAATCATCTTGGCCTTTCGAAAATCTACGTGAAATTTCCAGATACATTTTTTAAAAAACTTTAACGAATGCATCTGTAATTTTTCGACTATGTAATCATTCACGAAACAGACGATTTTTTCGAAATACTTCGCCGCAATTTCTCATTTTATATCCCATGTGCCCTTGTGAAGTTTATCTTTGGCAAGGAACTTACTTCTGTCGTTGTTTTTAACTTTGCCAACATGATGGTAAAAGATGCAATTGTGAAGGGATTGCACAGCAATTATACCGGTAATGAGATCAACATCGCCAGACTCTAGCGCACTCGTCTTTAAAGCGGGGATTACCACTTCTTTGTCGCCCGTACTCAGATTTTCCCAACAATCGTGATTCTTTTCCCTCTCGGTTTGACAAAAAACGCAAAGTTTCTTGGAGGGATCGCTACTGTTGAGTGATGCACCTTGAGAAGTATCACATTTTCCCCGTGGTTTCAGCAGTTTCCTCGTTATTTGGCGTAGCTTGAGAATCCTAGTCTGGTTCCTCATACGACTTCTTCGCTTCTATTTTCACTCGAGCAAATGACCTCGCAGGGAAACAAAAGGTCTCAAGGTGCAATGTAAGTGGTCCTTTTTGGTGACCTTATCAAGCTGTTGAGAGGTTGATAAATTCAATATAGTAAAGTTCCGTTATCACGGTGAATGATACACTCTTCTAATGATCGACGTAATCAACTGAAATGATTTAGAGAAAATTAGTAATTAGTTAATGATATATTCGTGGCCGAATAGGCGTAAATAGATTCTGTAAAAAAAGTTGTATGGAACCTCCGTAGCTCAGATTATAAAGCATTCGTCCGACAATCGGAAGGTCCTGGTCTTGATACCCAGCGGAGTCAAAGCGTGCCTTTTTTTACAAAAAATATTCTAATTTTTTTTATTATTCAACACGTTTTTGGTCCTAAATTTCATGCCACTAACAGAGGAATGAATGGATGAAAGTTAGTGTTACTTACATTTTCGAGTGTGCTCTAAGAGAATCCGGGCTCAGAATCGAGAACTTTGAACTAGAAAATTGAATATGGGGACTTTTTTAAAAAGAAATAAGAATAAATTGTACATTTTTTAAGTTTATGATTTTTAGGGCTTAATTATTTAATTAATTTTTGGTTTTCAATTCGATATTATTAGTATTGGACTGCAATTGAAGCTTATTCAAATATCTGGAAATAGTTAGACTACAACTGGAATTACAAAAACTACAAGCGGACATGACGCTCGACTGCTTGCAGTGAGTCATAGAACATCTCAGTGAGTTTCGTGCTATTAAGTGCACGAGTGTCGTAAAAAGTTAGAAGTAATTTTTTTTTGTGAGACACTTTGTGTAAAATTTTGTTTGACAAAATGACAGCTATCTGCAGCGCCATGGATAAACTAAAGGGTAACGTTATAAAAATGCGCACTTGTTTTTCATAATGTTATGTACAAAAGAAATGAAAAATAGGTGATTCCTCAAAAGACAAGTGCACCATTATCCAAGCCGACCTCTTAATTAGACCAATAAAGTGTCAACCAAACAGTGGAGTTCGATGTGCCCGGCTAGATCGAGAGTGTGCTTTGCGCTGAGCGGCATTCATGATTTTTATCATTTCTCGACATGACGCACTACCATGAAGAATCTGACAAAAATGTATGTCGAAGCAGACATTTCCAGGTTTGTTTTAGACAAAAAAGTGGCGGTGTCCCTCTAAAACATAACCTCAAAAGCAAATTTTAATTTGAAAGCATTTTTTTTACCCCCATTTTTATCCAAAAAATGGATTTTTCTTCAAAAAGTAGTTTTTTGGTACTAAAACATATATTTTGTTCGTCAAAATCGGTCCAGCGGTATTCGAGGAAAAACCATTTTTTGATGTTACTTTTCCCCTCCATATCTCCCAAAAAAATGAAATTTTGAAGTTGGAATTTGCAGGATTAAATATTCACATAGTTGTCAATATATTTTTCCAATATAGGCTTGATACGTGCGGGGGCCATTTTTAATGCTTATCCCTATAGGCCCTTTTTTTATGATTTTCTTTTAAAAAATGTTACACTTGTTATCTGAGAGTTTTTCCGATTCTAACGATTCATTATTTATCTTGGAAAACTTCAAAATGAGAATAAATGTGAACTTATTTTAAAGTTAACTACACCATCAAATGTTTTTGTTCATTTTACTGAATAATTAGAATGGTTGAGTTCTGAAATTTTGTCAATATCTACTTTATCAGGACATAAGCTTTGGCATCAGATATAGGATACTTTGCCGGCAGGTGTCACCGTAGATAATTTCAAACTTTTGAATCGTGCAAGGCAATTAATAATTTTAAAGAATTTGAAATCCTTCTGCAGAAAAAGGGACAATTTCAACTCTGCGGGGATTCGACCCTGGGTCTTCAGAAATCGAAAGACGGGCTCGAATCGCGGAACATTCGACAGCATCTTTCATTCCACAGAAAGATTTGGAATTTTTCAAAATTTCAGAATAATTTTCAGCAAAATACGTATTTTGTCCGCTGAAAGTTCGGGCTTAGTTAAAATTCCCTCGACAAATGGAGAGACTGAAATTTGTATAGCACCACTTCCATGCTGCCTGACAAATAAATTAATAACATAAGACGATAAAAAAAAGCTGTCAGCTTCGTTAGAGTGAAAATGTTGGGAACACTTTTACATCAATAATTTTTACAGCAATGAAAACAATGAATTTATAATCATACATCAACTGCAAAGTATTTTAGATGACAAACCCTTCCAATTTATATGTATTGGGTCATTAAATATGAAGTTGGAAGTTTCTTATGTATGAATTATGACATATAATATCTTTGACAGTTTGCATTGGAATTTGTTTTTATTTCATACATTGTGAAGCTACATTATTATTCTTTTGACTACGTTTTAAAATTTATTATTATCTTTTGAATAGCATTTTGTGGAAAATATTTGGTGAAAGCATGGATAAGTCGGAATTTTGTGCAATCTTCTAAAAAGAAGTTCCGTTGTAGAACCAACGCATCGGAGACAGATCGTAAAATAAATAGTGTGTTTGGAGTAGGTTCATCTAGCCATAGCGCAGTATATTTTTGGATTGAGGAATTTCGTTTTGGTGTTTGTATCCAAAGCTGACTGAATAATTTGCGTCAAATCAACAAAGTAAAAAGGCTTGACAGATAGGTTCGGCACAAATTAAACGCACATCATATGAAAAAACGTTTCGATAATTGCATTTCTTTGCTTTTACAGAATAAAGGAGAGCCTTTTCTGCATCGTATCGTTACTTGTAATAAGAAATAGATCCTTTATGATTTTCGTAAGCGTTTAGCAAACTGGTTAGGTAAGAATGAAGTACCAAACCACAGTAAAAAACAAAACATTCATCAAAAGAAGCTCATGGTTACTACTTGATGGAGCAGCCACAGTACAATAATTATAGCTTAATAAAACCTGGTCAGTTGACCATAGCAGAGACCTACATACTGTGACCAACTGGGCAACATGATGAAGAATATGGCAGAAAAACTGCCGAGATTAGTGAACAGAGACAGGCCAATTCTCCCACATGATAATGCTCACCCATAAACTGCAAATTAGACACGGAAAAATATTAAATTCCCAGCAAACTGTCGAAATACCTTCCCCGCTTTCAGGTTCTCGCTCTCCAAGATCCTATGCAAAAGGCATAAATGATCGCCCATTAAAATGGCAAAAGAATATCGATGCCTCTGGAGCATACTTTAAATAATTGAAACGTTATTTTATTTGAAGACAAATAAAGCAAAATTTGGAATTCAAGCTTCCAACTTCATACTTAATGACACAATAATTTGTTTAAGAGCTGTGTCTTTCATACATACCTCCGTCGATCGAAAAGGGATACGCACGAAACGTCGTTTTAGTTGGCAACTGGAAGGTTTTTTTCCAGCTCACACTTTAGTCCCATTAAAAAATTAGTTATTTTTAATAGTTTTCGAGACAATCAAGAAAATATGACTTTCTTTCGCATCCAGAAAATAATTATTTTTTGGTATACCTAATTTGCAATAAACTCTAAAATAAAATACATTTTGAGAAACAATTTACAGTGAGTTAGCACTGTATGTACATAAACTAACTACAATGTATATAAACTAACAATACTCACATAACCAGAATTGGTTTGCTCGTTTTCGTTCCGTACGAAACAAGAGATCGCAGAGAAGCTTAACAAATCACATACATGCGTTGAAAGACATTTAAAACAACTTGGTTACGTTAATAAGCTCGATTTTGGGTTCCTCACAAATTGAACGAAATTCAGCTCACCAAACGAATTTCCATTTGCGATTCACTGCTGAAACGTAACGAAATCGATCCATTTTTAAAGGGAATCACAATGGGCCATGAAAAATGGGTTGTTTACGATAACATCGTGCGAAAAAAATCATGGAGAAAGCGAGACGAGCCTGCACAATCGACACCAAAAGCCGATACTCATCAAAAGATGGTTATGCTGAGTGTTTGGTGGGATTTCAAAGGTATTGTTTATTTTAAGCTGCTCCCAAGGAACCAAACTATCAATTCGAATGTCTACTGTCGCCAGCTAATGAAATTGGACGAAGAAATCAAGGAAAAGCGGACAGAACTGACAACTCGTAAAGGCGTCATCTTCTATCAAGATAACGCTAGACCACATACATCCTTGGTCACTCGCAAAAAATTATTGGAGTGAGGCTGGGAAGTGATGCCTCATCCACCGTATAGTCCTGACATTGCACCATCGGATTATCATTTATTCCGATCACTTCAAAACTATTTAAATGAAAAAACATTCGATTGAAATGAGGCTGTCAAAAATGAGTTGATTCAGTTTGTTGCCTCTAAGAACCAAACTTTCTACGAATGTGGAATTATAAAGCCGAATGAAAGATGACAAAAGGTCATCGAACAAAATGATCAATACATAATTGATTAATGTTTACTATTTGTATTATTCCCCACTCTCAACATACATATTAAATAAGCGAAATACAGCCTCCCGCGCTCATCCGGATAAGCTAGGAGTCTTGCAAGGAGTCACAAAACCAAGTACCATGTCACGGTCCTGGGCTATAGTGGCCTCTAGTAAAACTAGAGGTCGAAAGTGAAGTTGCCCATGACTTGGTATTTGTAGTTCCACGCTAGGTAGAAAACTTATCCAGTATCTTGTGCCAAGAAACGTAGCGGACGTCCTTGGAGCATCGCCAGACGGTGTCTAGTAAATGGGTTGACGGCGATGTAGATTGGTTGAAAAAAGGCGGTAAAAACTCGGAACTGTTGAGCTTCGCAACCATGTTTTGAAATTAACAATTTTTTTTTGAAATTTATTACATATTTATTGACAAATTGTTTCCAATATTTTTTCATGAACTTGATTACAATAATGAATACATAGAAAAAAGAAATAAATTATCAATAATAATATTTAAAAAATTTAGTATTCATACAATAGTATATTACGTGCCTAGGCGTACAACGAGGGTTATTGCGCGACGAGCAACAATGCTCGCAGGAAATCGAAGCCAAGGCAAAGCTGAGACCAAG
Organism: Diplolepis rosae; assembly: GCA_030998225.1. Taxonomy (NCBI): domain Eukaryota; kingdom Metazoa; phylum Arthropoda; class Insecta; order Hymenoptera; family Diplolepididae; genus Diplolepis; species Diplolepis rosae. Next base: position 251,902 of record JAPYXD010000707.1, read on the forward strand.
CCGAGACCAAGCCGAGACGAATCCGAGGCGCGATCAGTCCTGCGAGCATGAACAAATTTATTTAAATAATTAAAGACTCTATACAAACTAAAATGAATATTAACAGAAGCGAAAGTATCAGTATCGAAATTGATAAATAAAATGACATGAACCTCGGAATTTTTCCGAGCCACGCGACAATATGGCGAATTTAATTTATTATCGCGCGTCCCCACCAGAAAGAACGATAATTTACCTGAAATTTACTTTAGCACATAAACCATCATTATGGCAAAAAAAGGCGAGGTCAATTGGTAAACCCGGTATAAATATAAGAGAGCGCTCGCGAATATAAGATAGAGAAAGGTGAAGTCGTCTCGGCTTGGGTGACAGACGCCACAAGGGGTTAGAGTCAATAATGTCAGTTTATTCGGAATCCCGAACCACTTGCCAAAGAAAAGTTAAATAAAATCAATCTTACGCTATCTGCACGACGTCCTGGAGTTACGACACAAATCGTAGAACGAATTCTCCTTCCATTTCCGGGTCGAACTTCTAATAATTTCCTCGGGAGGTTAGATTTTTGAGAAGAAAATTCTCAACAGCTGGTGATTATACGAGTCGCAGGACGAGAGTGAAGAAAAAAGACGCGACGCCGTGCGTAGTACAGTAGTTGCCCTAGGCAAATAATTTCTCTAATCAAGCGGTTCTCTCTATTACGGCGAACAACGCGTGTAGTACATTGGCACTATTTTAATTAGTGTTCATTTACATCGTACGACATAAATTTAGTCTCAAAAATGTCGAAAATGCTAAATATCAAGTCCCGGGGTTTATATGCCCCAGGGTACGTCTTCCGGGCCACCTGGTGACATCTGGTCGTCTTGTGCATCGCTCTCCAACGATCGATGGCGGCCTCATCTCCAACCCCGCTGTCCTCTGATGCCGTTGTCCTCGTGCCGTGTATGGAACAGACGGGACAGGAAGCGTAAGTGCGGGTAGTGAGTGAGAAGTGTTTTCGAGTGCTCTCGGGTGGCGACGAAGTGCGGTCTCTCGCCATGTCTCTTTGGGGTAATTGCGAGCCTTGCACCAAAATCATTTCCCCGAGTATTCGCCCTCACTCTAATCACCGCTGACGACGTAAGGTTTCAGGTGCCTGACGTGCTCCTTACCCGCACACTTTCCCTTGGCGGCCACCAGGCGGAAAACCACCAGGGATAGCCGTCGCACCACCTTATACGGCCCGGAAAACTTATCCAACAATTTCGCCATTATGTTCTTTGTCTTATTGGACAAGACCTGCTTGCGTTTAAGGACCAAATCGCCAACTTCAAAATGTCTTTGGCGTCGGTGCTTGTCGTAATACATGGCTTGGGTCTCATAAGCGTGAACCAAATTTCTCGTAATCAAATCTCGTAAATGGCTTAATCTTTTCATTCTTTCCAGCCACTCCGAAGGTTTCGGGACACACCGCTGCTGCTTCACATCTACTTCGTTGCGCAACGAGCGGTATGGCAAAGGCTCCCTGCCGAAATTCAAAAACGCCGGGGTTAGCCTAAGGGATCCGTGAACCGCGGTATTGCAGGCGAACCGGAACTCGTGCAAGTGCAAATCCCAATCCCTATGATCGTCCCTGAGAAAGGCCACAATCATGGTCTTTAATACTCGATTGACCCTCTCAGTGGGATATACTGGATTAGTGGTATGAACAATGCCCAGGCCCTTGCACGTCTGCTCAAACAGGCGGTTAGAGAACTCGTTGCCATTGTCTATATAGACAACTTCCGGGGCACCCCAACGCGACACGACCAGATCTTCAAACTGTCGCTTGATCGTGGGTCCGTTGGCAGTCCTGATTGGCACCGCTTCCACCCATTTCCTAAATAGGTCCTGGAAAACCAAGACGTATTTATGGCCACTCTTGCTGCGTGGAAAAGGGCTCATCACGTCACTTGTCACCACTGTCCAGGGTCTCTCGACAATGCGCTGCTTCACCAAGTCAGCCGGTCGGTCCTGTTCGACCTTGGACCTCTGGCAGGGGTCGCATTGTCTCACAAACTTCGCCACATCGGCGTAGATCCCTGGCCAGTAGTAGCGAACCGACAACCGATGGTAGGTCTTCTCGACCCCCAAATGGCCCGCCTGTGATTCCAAGTGAGCCTTTTTTAATACATCTAACCTCTGCTCCTCGGGTACCACAAGTTTCCACGCTTCAAGGTCCGGGACGAGTGGATCGGACATCCCGTTTGGCCTATGCCTGTACAGCCTCTGGTCTTCCACCTTCCAATCTAGGAAGATCCAGGGCCTCTCCAGGACAGCTGCGACGCGACGCTTAAAACAAGAGTCGCTAGTATCACAGACGGATGAGATCGATACCTCTTAATCCTGTGTGATCCTCGACAAGGCATCTGGGACATGATGGAGCGCTCCTTTGCGGTGAATAATTTCAAAGTCGTAATCTAAAGGTTCTAGGGACCACCTGGCCAGTCTCCCCGTGGAATTCCGCAAGTTATGCAGCCATTTGAGGCTGCTATAACTTCGAAGGAGAAGCCTTCAAGGTACTCCCGAAACTTGCGGATTCCTCACACGACAGCCAGACACTCCCTTTCGGTTACCGAGTAATTTCTCTCGGCCGATAGCAGAGTACAACTCGCAAAGAAGATCACGCGCTCCTCCCCATCTTGCACTTGCGTCAAGACAACTCCTAGACCGGTGTTACTCGCGTCGGTCTGTAGGTGGAAGGGGTTCCCCACAATATCTTTAAAACCCGGAAATGCCAAGATCAGCGCCCTCGTCAAAACTCCTATCAACGAATCGAGCGCTTGCTGTTGCTCCTCGCCCCAATGGCATCTCACGTTGGACCTAAATAACCGAGTCAACGGCTCGGCAACAACAGCAAATTCGGGAATAAACCGCCGGTACCACAAAGCTTAGCCTATAAAACGCCTTAACTGCTTAATATTCTTCGGGGCCGGGTAGGGCAAAATCGGTTCCATCTTTTCGGGGTTAACACTTATACCGTCTCTATTTACGACATAACCCAGATACTTAACCCCGGAACAACAAAACTCGCATTTCTCCGGGTTTACGGTCAAGTTTGCTGGTGTAATCTTATTTAGAACTGCTTCAGGCCACTTCAAATGCTCTTCGAAAGTCTCGGAACGACAATAATATCATCTAGATAACAGAACGCGTGCTGTCTAAGTTCCGGGCCTATCACACGATCTATTAATCTTTGGAAGGTAGCCGGTGCGTTCAAAAGTACGAAGGGCATCCTTACAAATTGAAATCATCTCTTGCCCGGTACTGTGAACGCGGTGTACTCCTGACACCTTTCGTCTAAAGGAATCTGGTTAAACGCCGAACTTAAATCTATCGTCGAGATATACTTCGACGCTTTTAGCTGCTTCAGGATGTCCGAAATATACGGTATCGGAAAGGCATCACTCTTCGAAACAGCGTTCAGTTTCCGGAGATCCAGGCAAAGGCGGTAGCCGCCATTTGCCTTTTTCGCTATGACGATCGGTGTTGACCATTCGCTGAAAGACTCCTTTATAACACCTACGGCCAACATCCGATCTATCTCATCGAATAAGGCCTCTTGTACTTCTGGAGGCACTACTCGGTAACGTTGCTTAATGGTAGGGTGTCCCTGAACGTCTATATGGTGTGTTGCCAGATAAGTAGCCTTCATCTGACCCTCGACTCTAGGCGGAAGCTTCCTATCTACTAATTCTATCAGCCTCACCTGTTCATCATCTGACAAATCCGCGATGGCACCGCAACCCTCCTCTTCAACCAACCACGTCTTTAAAGGGTTGTGTCTTCCGGATGCGTCAGGCATGAAGACTTCCTTCAACCTAGATCCGAAATACATATCGAATTCGGCCTGAGCGTCCAACCCCAAGATCATTTCGGTATCGAGGTGCTCTGCAAATCTGACCTCACAAAGCCGAGTTACCTCTTCAATAGCCTGAGGCAGCTCGACTTTTCCCTCGATAACCTGCATAGATCCATTTGCAACAATCATCATTGATCTATGCGACCTGTTCAGCTCTTCCCCGGTACTATCCAAAATATTCTGACCCACTTTACTCCTTACGAAAGTCCAAGTGGATCCCGGGTCGTGCAAAGCATCTAGGGTGACCGATCCTATCTCCACGGCTAGAGGTATTCTACCGCGAACCTCGGCGGTAGGGACGATGCTGCTATTAAACTCTGTCTCCAGACCCTCACTCTGATGGAACTCAGCCTCAACAAAATCTAGTGAGTTCGAGTGAGGTGGCTCCTCCGCAATAACTTCACCCGAGTTATTCGATGTTAAAAGAGCCGCGTCTGGCCCAGACTTCTCTACCAAGGTCTTAAGACTGGGAGATCTTTCAGCATCGTCCGCCCTGTGTACTTGAGCTTGGACAGTGATCTGAGTATGATCTTCGGCTAAGAATTATTTACCTTGTCTCCAAAGTTCCTTATTCTCCTCGGTATTCGTGGGCTCCTCGCTATCATCTTTTAAATCTACACGTCTATGCGGGAGCTCACGAGGTTTTTCCCGATTCTCAACTTCTAAATTTCCAAAATCCTTGACGATATCTTCAAAACATTTCCCGATCAATTAGGGCAATTTGTAACGACATAGCCCTCCGTTTTACAGCAGTTATACGCTATTTTTCTAGGTAGGGCGCAACCTATTTGAAAGTGACCAAGTTTTTGGCACCGAAAACAAATAACCTCTTTCTCGGTCCCAGAGTCCTTACGGACCTTCTCAGCGGACGTACTAGGACGTCACTGACCTCCCCCCACCTTAAAATCTGAGCCGGTATCTCTAAAATTCCTCGGACCTCTGGGTTCTTCGCTCTTCTTAGGTCTGTCCCCTGTGAATCCCATAGGGTGATCCTTGTTCCTGACGTCGCTTCTCTTCTTGTTTCCCTGGCCCTTGGTATTCCGGCTTCCAAGGTGCAGTCCTCCTGAATTTCTCGGAGGGGTTGCTGTCTCGGGAATCGCCAAAACCGAGGTTCGTTTATGCGCAGCTGGCGTGGTTTCCGCTCAATACGCGAATTCGGGAGGGAAGGAGTTTTCTGGAGGTGGTGGAGCTCGGTATTCCTTGGCTGCTGCCCACGCCATTTCCCAAATCCTACCTATTTGGGTCAATTCATTAAAATCTCGAAATTGGAACTTCCGGATTACCTTCTCAAACTCAGGTCTTGATCCGCAATAATCCCAATCTAATTGCTCGGCCAACGGTACTCTATCTCTCAGCAACGCAATCAATCCTCGTAAGTGGGTCAAAGAATCATCTACGCTTTCTTTCGGACCTTGCGTTCGGTTGATAATTTGTTCTCGGACTCGTGCTGCGAAGTCGTAATTGCCGAATCTTCGCTTAAAGGCAGTCTTATATTCGGACTATTTTCGCCACTCATCATTGCTATTCCGGAACCATAATAGAGCTACATCCTTTAATAACAACGGCAGGGCTCTCAGTAGGTCGTCATCACTTATGGGAGTAATCCCACGGCATTCCTCTAGTCGAGTCAAGAAATCTTTGACGCTACATCCTGATTTGCCACTGAAAGAGATTTACCAGTTATATACAAATCTGCTGAGATCCCGAATTTCTCGCCGGGGTTCAAACGGAGAGCTGGTAAGCCCTAATCCACGATTTTTCGGGCAGCCACCCATGTGGCCACTTTCAGGCAACCTTGTATTCTCGTGGTAAAAGTACTGTTTCTTGCTCCTCTACTATCAAGGAGCCGGTTATGTTGGCCCTGGTCATCGTGCGTTCTTCGCACTGGGTCTCCGACCAAATTTAGGGACCTGAAATCCGCCTCATACCGAGAAAAACGGTTCAGTCCCCCTTCTGAGTCATACCCAACCCTGCTTGGCCCATGCGTATGCTCATCCGGTATCCCTGTCTGATTCATCGTCTCCAGGTTGGTGTCCAGGTTAAGGTGAAGGTCCAAACGTCTGTCTCTAGCGGGTCCGCCACGGTTACTGAACCCCTCCGGTACGCAGTCCAGTCGATCTACATTCGAGGAATCAAAAGTGCCGTGCTGGGCGGCTGGTGGAACTAGAGGGCTAAAGTTTCATTCTCCATGTGGCTTACCCAGTCCTCCTCGCACCGTATCCCATAAACTGGGCTCTCGTTGTTGCTCGGAAGGTGGCACACCCCTTGTGCTCGGTCGCACATCTTCTTCGGCCGTCTCAGCATAACATATGCATAACATAACAGAAGCGATCGGGATCATTAATACGTACAAAACTTCGGGACATAATTCACAACAAGATATAGACATAACTAAAGTTGATATAGTAATAAACTGATAAAATAAAAGACGCAAACGAAAGAAACGATGATTCAGCTGCAGAGTAACAAATTACTGTCGAAGAGAAAACCGAGAAAACAAAAGACGATCTAGCTAAAGAAGAACAAACGACTAACTCTGTCTATGGAACTAACTCTATCCACATCAGCGATTAGGATCATTAATGCAGATCAAACTTCAAGACATAATTCACAACAAGATGGTGACTAAATTAAAGATTTTTAGTAACAAATTAATGTCGATGTTACGAACCAGCTGAAAATAAACGAATTTTACCTAAGATTGTAAAATAAAGATTTGATAGTCCATTCAAAACATTTCGCGCAAAAGCGGAAATATGTACGAGAAGTTATTTTCAGCTGTCGCAACCTGAGCATTTTAAGAGCTCAGCAGTTGCATGATTGAGAGGTCGGTTCAGGGACCTAGAAAAAGTATAAGGATAATTTCAAATGTGGGGCAGTGACTCAACTCTTCAAGTAAACGTAAATATTAGGATATCCGAGTAATTATTACCAGAAATATGAATAATTGTCCCAGAAAAAGGACAGCTCATTTATTCAATACTTGAAGGGTTGATAGTTCACAATAATTTTAATAATTATGTATGCATGTATGTACATTGTTATGCATATTATTAAATATTTTTATATGTGTGGTATTATATATATATTAGTGTATGATTGTCTAAATGAACGAGGCCATCTTCCCGCCAAATGTAAAATTTAAAAATGGCAAAATAGGAATGAATGAAAAGGTATGAAAATAAATAAATTAATATAAAAGGATTAAAACGAAGGAGAGAGGAAGAAAATGTCAAACACACACACGGGTACGTAAGCGAAAAACTGAGAGCTGGATACGCACATATAACTTCCAAATCAAGACCATGAAAGCCTTTAAATTACGCTCGCCTAGACACACGTACTTGGATTATCCTTACGCGCCCTAAGGGTGGCATGTAAAGTTCCTCGACTACTGGTATCGATGCTATGCCCCCCGCAAATGTATATATAGCACAAATCAATCCAATTATTCCTAAATTCATGAAATGAATTTAGTTAATAAAAACTAAATTCAATTTAATAAAAATAATCTATTAGCCAATGAGTGGACCAAAGTTAATAAAAGCTGTACCATTTTCGGCTAATATAACGAAAGGTATCAGAATTTTAATTAACAAATTTAAATAAAAAAAGGAGTCAAATTAATATCGAGTCCGACTTATTTCAAAAGATCGGAAAGCAATTACGTCAACAAAAATTCTCACTTGGCAATAGAATCAAAAGAGTTTGAATTTACCAATCATTTGGAAATCAACTATGTCCAAATTCCTTGTCAGCATGTCCTAAATAAAATCCCAAAATCATCACAATTTCCCACCAGGGTACCATCGATACGAGTCTTCGAGGTAAATCAAAATTCAATCAAATTCGCAGTTACTCGAGCAACCTGGAACGGACCAGAACTACTCGAGAGTAGAAAGCCTAAAATTCTACCTTGCCCGCTCGTGAGTCAGAACCTATTGGGCGAGCGTAATTAATTCAAAAATCTTTCATCCGACGGGAGCCATCCGCAAAGTTGACAACGCGGGAAGTCGAGTACTTCCGCCACTAAGGTTCGCGCTTTTTTTTTTAATTTCAAAGTGCGTCGGTGGCCAATTAGCCGCAAGTGCTAATAGTGCGTACTCAGCTCGGTGAGAACAAAAAGAAATCTTCAGAGAAAAACATTCTTGTCGAATCTCAAAACGACAAGAATACTTTCTCTAAGGGATACCCTTAACGTTATTACGAGGTATCAGTAAGGAAGGTGGAGCAATTTAAACGCATTTCTCCTCTTCTGGTTAAAAGCCACTTATCTTGTTGCCTCTTCTAAGGTTAAGAGTTCAAAATCGCGAAAAACAGGTGCGCGTGTGTGCTGTCTAAAAATCGCGAAGGACAGGAGAGCGACGAAAGCCGCAACAAACGAAAAATTTCAAGAACAGAAGCCCAGTCAACAAGGACAGGCAGAAATATTCTTCCTCTCTTCTTACGGACTGGTAGGAATAAGCCTAGCAAAAACTGGTAAGTCGGTATCGTTCCGACTTGTTTTATTTATAAATTTTAAGGACCTGTATTTATAAATTAATATAAATAAAGTGAAAAATTCATTTTTAAATAAGCCTAGTATTCTTTTGGAAAATACATATACAAAGAGAGCCACGGATCCACTTAATAGTAAACGAATTTAATTAATATTCATATTAATTGAATTCGGCAGTTTGAACGACCTCCGCGTGCGCCTATTTGTTAATAAAGTATTTTAAGGGTAATTATCTGTTACTTTTTGATTTTGATTTTATTGATAATAGCCGTACGTAAGAGTCGAAGAGAAAACAAAAAACGATGTAGTCGAAGAAGAACAAACGACTAACTGTATCCATTGAACGAAGTTGCACAGTTTTTTTATTTCTTTGTAACATTCACTTTGGCAGTCGCTTGATTACTTCATAATCAGCTTTCCCAAAATGCCTCGAGTTTTGAAACAAGATCCGCCATATTGGATACGCCACTTTGAATTCTTAAAACCTAACTGCATATTCGTAATCAGCGACTCTTAAAACCGTAAAAAGCACTGCAAATTTTATTATGCTTGGGCGTGAGTGTAAGTACGTTAAAATCCTTACTGTTTTTATTTTCTTCCTCCACACCTAGAAAAAAACACACCCATCTGCTCTAAGGGCACATGCGATTAATTTTGCATACGGCTCATTTGAAAAGGCTTAGTTCAGTCTTTAATTTCTGATATTAGCGTGATGGGATGTTTTTGAACCCAGATTCATGTTCAGCACAAAAAATCCATCCGGAAACACTAGGTGCCATCTTACTCGCAAAACTCATGTCGGGCAGTGTTTTTAATGGGTCAAAGTCAGGTAGACTTTTTATAAAATAATAAAAAATTTATTAGGTTGATTTAATACAACTTTTATGAAATTCATGATTTTTATAAAGTGATTTTATGAAAATTATTATATATCATTTTCATAGATTATCATTTCATAAATAATTTTTATCAATATTAGTTATCAATGATAATTACACGCTACAATCATGACTTATTAATCTAGAATTTTGAAATTCCACACTTTTTTTTGTGAGGAGGAAAAATGGCGAAATCTTTTGAAGACGTTGTACAGGACTCCCTTAGGACGGGACTAGACATGCCTGTTAAAACCAAAACACCCCTCAATCGAACCAATACACCGCCCGTGGAACCGCCTTTCGGCTTTAAACATCGCGGGCGATTGGTTTCAGCTTAAAGTCATGTACGACTCTTCCATCATCCGTTCGCCCAGGACTCCCATCCGCGGCCAGACGCCCGTTAGGCAAACCGACTAGCTACACCAACCAGAGGGGGAATAAAAAGATTCCTGTCCCTAACGCCGCGGACAGCCAAGTCCGCCCAAGAAGCAGGACCGCGGATTCAGGCCCCGATGCGATTTCTACTGGCCCTCCCCGTTGTTTTGTTCTCGACGCCCATCGAGCTCTCTCGTCTCCATCGCAAGTGTAACGAATGACTCGATGAGCGTCCAGATCCGCCAAGACTGGAGCATCAGAGAGACCATCGTGTTAGGAGTGAGCTCGACACCCACAGCCTGATCGAGGGCCTCCCTTGCCAAGCCTCACGTTGCGCCTCAGGTACGCGTTAAAACAGCGATGACCTGAGAGCGCTTGCGCCAAATAAAAGCCGACTTCCCTGTGCTCTCTATTCAGCCAAGTGGCGAGTTCCGGGATCAAGCGGTAGGTCCATCTCCTGGTCTGCTCACCATGCCATCTCATCTCCCATTTCTCAAAATTCAATGTATGCTATTGTTTTCAAACTTAATTCAAACAAGGCAATACAGAATCGCCTTCAGTCAGCTAGGGAACCGACCGAGACGGCGAGTATAGAGTATTTACAGGATAGCAGTTTTAACGTTATTCAGCGTTATTTTTCCTTATCAAAGGAAGAAATACTCGAAATACACTGTTTGGTTCGGAATCGACTCATGAGTGAGAAGCCGCTCGCTGAACTCTCACGAAGCTTCATTGTAACTTTGTTACAAGAGCGAAGGCTACAATTTAAATAAAGAGGTAACTGCGGGAAAGGACCCTAGACACAAACTGGTGAACCACTTTTACCCACAAAAATATTATACTTTTTTAAGAATATTCATTGGAGTGAAAAACTTTTTTATTTAAATTGAAGTACATCAATGTTTTAAACTACTACTAAAGTAGAAAATGATTTTTGAGTTGTTGCAAAAATGGTGATTTGTCAGGCGATGTACTGGAGCGCTGCAAAAATAGATGGTCGTACGGCGGGCACAATAACTCGGGCCAGTTCCAGCCCGACTGCTAACGCGAAAGGTTGTGCCTACAACTAGCGGCTATAATTTCGAGCGTATCGAGAGTTTTGGTGTTGTGCAAAATTCTTACAGTGCTGGTGTACCAGGATTATATAATCGCATAATAAAGATCCCATCGGAGGAGTGCAGTCGCACCCCCTCCACCACCTAAATGCAACCGTACCGTCAAACCAAAGTTGTTCCCTCACAAAACAGTCAACCAAACATGCCTTCAACGTCAAAAAAATCCTACGCAGCAGCCACATCTGACATTTTCCCCAAAAAAGACCAAGGAATTCTAATCGGCGCAGTGGACGGAATTGAACTAGAGGATTACATTACAGCTGTTGGGAAAATTGTGGATAAGGCTGATATCAGATTCGCATCGAGGATCTCTAACGGTAGAATTTGCTTGTTTTTATCCAGTAATGAGATAGTCAAGGACCTAACTGATAAACACAAAATTGTTATGATCGGACAACAACAACTTGAAATTCGGCACCTTATAAATCCACTCAAAAGAATTATCTTATCAAATGTATCACCGGTCATTCCTCACGAAATTTTAGAAAACGAACTTCAAAGAAAAGTAATAAAAATTGCTTCCCAAATAAGTTTCCTACGAGCAGGCATCAGTGACGAGGGTTTTTCGCACGTACTTAGTTTCCGTCGACAAATTTTCATTAATCCCGAAGACATAGATAAATTACCTGAATCAATGGTAATCTTCTTCGAGGATACAACATACCGAATATTCATCGCTCCAGAAAACATGACCTGTTTTATTTGTAAACAAGAGGGCCACCTTGCTAAGAACTGTAATTCAAAACCTTCGGGACTAGACGATACGGAAGTAAATATTCCCAATCTAAACACCGACGAAATCCAAGACGAACCGACACCTGAATTACAAACATACCAATTTCTTGCTTTAAACACCCTTAAACCAAACCAAAAGCGCCCCTTGTCATCATCTAGCAAATCCGAGGTGGATGCTCTCGACAATAAACTAAAATCAGGAACAGAAAAACAAGACTCCCCTCCTACGAAAAAACCAAAGAAAACCTCCAAAAAATCAAAAATAAACGACGAATCAAAAAAATCAAATCTTCCTTCTCTCGAAGAAATGCTCCAACCCACCAAAGAAAACCTAAACAATAATCCTTCTGAATATGAGGTAAACTTTAATCAACTCAAATTATTAATAGAAAACTAACTAACTAACTAACTAAAGAAAGCTAACTGGGAACTCTTTCAAGAAATAATTGACCTAGGAATAAATGAGCTGAAAAACAACTACCAATCTTCTCAACTTCCGATAGATGAGTTAATTCACGAATTCACCTCCTTAACCAATAAAGCGGCAGGAATCGTAATAGGAAAAACAATAAACAAATCAAGAAAATATCATCCACCATGGTGGAATGAAGCATGCCAAAAAGCAAGAGAAGAGAAGAACCATGCTTTCAACAGACTCCAAAAACAAAAAACCCTGGAAAATAAAATACAATTTTAAAAAATGAGAGCAACTGCTCGCCGTACTTATTTATAAAGCAGTCGAGAATCATGGATAGAGTATTTATCATCCCTAAATAACCAAGCCCCAACAACAACCATCTGGAACAAAGTTAGAAAAATTTTGTGTTCAAAAACAATTCCAAGATTAACTGGCCTAAGAAAACCTGACAGAGAAATTGCCACAGACTCTAAAGAGACGGGAAACCTCATAGGAGAATGTTTTGCAAAAAAACTCAAGTAACGAAAATTTTAACCCAGATTTCAAGAGATTCAAGGACACTGAAGAATCAAAATTTACTCAAAGAAAATCAGTCAGAACCGAAAACGATAATAATCTTTACATCAATAAAGATCTCACCACAGAAGAATTAAAATCCGCAATAAAAGAATCTAAAGGTAGAAGTCCCGGACCAGATGAAATCCCTTACGCCTTTTTTCAAAATCTACCCCCAGCAGGCGTAGAGTACCTCCTATCAATTTTCAGCTTCATATGGAAGAACCATACTTTCCCAGCTCTGTGGAAAGAAGCCATAGTCGTCCCGATCCCAAAAGCTGGAAAGGACCCCTCTCATCCAGCCCACTATCGTCCAATTGCGCTAACTGGCACAATGTGAAAACTATTTGAAAAAACAGTAAATTATCGTCTACGATGGACTCTTGAACATAAAAAGTTCTTTGCCTCCCAACAAAGCGGATTCAGGAAAAAAATATCCACTTTAGACCCACTTATTAACCTCCAAACGAATATAAGTGAAGCCTTCAAAAATAAACAACACCTCATAGCCGTCTGCATGGACATTGAAAAAGCCTAGGAAACGACATGGCGCCATCGTATTCTAAAAACCCTAGAAGATCAAGGTATCAATGGAAATATATTCGCCTTCATCAAAAACTACATTAGTCAAAGACATATCCAAGTTAAAGTCAATGGTGAACTATCCGAAAAATTCATCCTAGAAAATGGAGTTCCTCAAGGATCAGCAATGAGTACTACCCTCTTCCTTATCTCCATCAACGACGTCATACAAGAAATAAAAAAACCAGTAAGTTCATCAATCTTCGCCGACGACTTAACCATCTACTGCAAAGGGAAGAACTTCGAATCAACAATATCAACTCTCCAACAAACCCTTAATAAACTATGGAATTGGTCCCTCACAAATGGATATAAATTTTCGCAATCTAAAACGGAATATTTAATATTTTCCCGTAATAAAATACCAGGAAAAATTCCAGGATTACAACTCGATCAACAAAACATAAAAAAAGTAGACCAAGTGAAATTGCTAGGTTTAATCTTTGATCCAAAACTAACTTGGAGACCTCACGTTCTTAAACTAAAAGAAGAATGTAAAAAAAGAATTTCCATACTGAAAATAATTTCTCACAGAAATTGGGGCGCAGACCAAAATGTACTACTTCTCACCTACAAAGCCATCATCAGAGCAAAACTCGACTACGGATCGATCATCTACAATTCAGCTAAACCAGGAATACTAGTCCTACTCGACCCTATTCATAACTTGGGAATGAAAATCTGCTGTGGAGCATTCCATACCAGTCCTACGAAAAGTATACAAAACGAAATTAATGAACCGACCTTAAACCATCGAAGAATGGAACTCTCACTAAAATACGCTGTTACATTGTCTGCATACCCAGACAACCCATCTAATGATCTTCTCTTCCCCAAACAAACAAATTCCAACTTCGATCAACAAACCAGACCCCCCAAATCAATAAGGAAAATTATAGAAGAATACCAATCGGAAACTCTAATCCATTTATCACCTATCCAAACCAACAAACTTAATCCAGATCCACCATGGACGCTAGAAATCCCAAAGGTCGACCTTAACCTGTCTAACATAAAGAAAAATGAAATCACAGAAAATCGATGGAATCAGCTTTACAAGGAAATTGAAGAAAAATACAGCGACTCTACACATATCTTCACCGGCGGATCGAAAACGTGATCAGGAGCAGGTTGTTCTATTTATTCAACATCCCAAGAACTCTACTTTGGCCTTCCCAAACAATATAGCGTCTTCTCAACAGAAATATTCGCACTAATGAAAGCATACGAACTATGTAAAAAGTCAACAAATAATAATTTTGTAATCTTCAGTGATTCACTGAGCAGTCTTCAAGCTATTCAAAAACGAAATTCATACGACAGTAGAATCCAAGCTATCCAAAAAATTTACAATGATTGCCTACAATCTAACAAAAAATAACAACAATCTGGATCCCTTCTCACAAAAACACCAAAGGAAATGAACAAGCAGACCTACTAGCTAAATTCGCTACATCATTGCCAATTGAAGAAGAAAATTTCAAACTACCGTCAAATGACGCAAAAAACCTCTAGGAAATACACATAATGATGATTTCCCTATCTGCCGAACGAACCTGAACCACCCTACATGGAAAACTCTCAGCCGAAGAGACCAAGCCGCCCTCACCAGACTCCGAATAGGTCACACCAAGATCACTCACAAGTATCTCATTGAGAAGACAGAACCTCCAAAGTGCCAACACCTCATCATAGAGTGTACAAAATTCAGTGATATCAGAACTAGTCTAAAACTACCCAACTCACTACAAGACACTCTTGGTCAACCGACGCAAATCGGAAAAACACTTAAGTATCTCAAAGAAACAAACTTATTGCCCCTAATATTATTAATTAATAGTTATTGAACTCATAAGTGAATCATTATATCCTATAATATCTTAAGTTCTCTTCCCTCGATAACATAATATATTATCTTATTTTTGTATCAAGCAAACTAATATGTCTCCATACGATTAATAATCATCGTTCGTCGCTAATGACCTAGATGTAGATGCAACGTTAAATAAACCAGATAAAAAAAAAATATTAAAAAAAAATAACTCGGGCCAGGTACAAGCTATAACAGTGAAACTAAACAAATTAGTTTGTTCTCTAAAATAAAAATCATTAAAATAAAAATTACTTCTGATTGTGTTTATAAGTGATCAGATCACCATGCGCTCTTGCCTGATGCCAACTACACCATGAATCCTCGCCGACTGGACAATTCTCGTGCCGTGAATTTTCATCCGTAGAGGTCTTATGAAATAAAGTTGCAAAAATTTATTTTTGAATTTTTGCAATGCAATCAGAATTTTTGCGAATTGCAACGCTATAATATATCCATAATTCATCGATAAATCTGCCAATAAGTTTTCCTCGAGCTCCTAAACGTTTTTTACGTCTTTTTACATTTTGAAAGCGGGTTCCCATACGTTTTTGCACATGGTCAACGCATTCTTTTTTCTTAACAGTAAAATCAGGATACGGTTAAGCATCTACAATTTTTTTGTAGGTTTTACTGTCTCCGTCGCCAATATGAATACAATATTATGCAATGTGCAATGCTTCTGAACGAGAAAACATTTCAATAATTGAGTCAACCTTTATTTTTCCGGGTGAGCTTGCATGATTTACGGGGGTCGTCTACCTTCGCGCCTGAATTTCGGGCTTATTTTTGACGATGGATTGCGAAAAAACTACACATGATATTGACCCAAAGTTTTTTTTATTTAATTAGTATATTATTAAAATTAAAAAAAAATATATATTTTTTTTTCATTATCTTGGCCTTGACGCATCCTTGAATCGATCTCTGCCGGCGTGACATAGTAGACTTTGTGGCACGATTTCTCAGCTTCAGAACCTTGAAACGTGGAAGCAATCATATTTTTTTACCTTTTACTAATCCGACTACGATAAGACACAAGCTTTTTGAAAGATTTTAAAATTTAACAAAATGGCAGTGATTTGACAAAAAAGTTCTATTTTCTACCCTGTTTTTCTAGCTTAAAAAAGCTGTAAAAAATTGAAAAAAAATTTTTGTTTAAAAAGCTCGTGTCTAATCGTAGTGAGACGTTTTTTCAATACGAAACAATTTACAGATTTCCAATATCTTCGATAGTTCCGTCAAAATCGTGCCAACAATTTTAAAAAACACTACTTTCGAGAAAACGCTTTTAAAGATAAATGATGAGGTTGGTAGTATTTAAACCAGCGTGTTTTCGAATAAATCCTTTATAAGGCATGTTCCTTATAGTGTCTAGATTCAAAATAAGAAAAAAAAATTCGATTTTTTGAAACCGCGAAGGTAGAAGACCCCCTTAAACTGCATTGATTTTCGTGATTTGCCTTCCATTCTTCTTACTCAGCTGTTCCTTCTTTTAGAGACCCGAATTCACATGACTTGCAATATTTACTTTTCACAATAATATCGACTATTTTGCCTGAGAACCAACCAATGAGAGTCGTAACGCCGAAAAGTGATGAAAATCCTGTCATGCGCCACAAACCGTCTCCTGAAACCGATATACCGTTAACCATGGCTTTTTCCTCATTTACTCCTTTCTCTTCTACATCTGCATTTGTTATTGAATGTACACAAACATTTAACATAGCAGTATAGATCACTTTAAGGTGACTAGGAAGTCAAAAAATCGATTTTTTTATTGCATTTTTCAATAGCATTACTATTCAAAAGGTAAATGCCAAAGTTTTAAATCGTTTGGATGAAAAATAAGAAATGAGAGACAAAAAGGCTGAGCGCCTTTCGAAAAAATTGACGGGCCGCAGGAAACAGAAGATTATTTTACTTTTGCAGTGATTGCAAAAAAACGGAGGTTCAGATCGGTTTGAAAAATTGTTTCGCTTTCGCACAACATGTCCCTTCACGGGCTGAACCTCCATATTAAGCTGTAAAAATCTCTGATTTTGAGGAAAAAATTCGTAAAAATGAATTTTTTGTGAAAAATGTTCACTTTTTAAAATTTTCTTGAATTTTTTGAAAAATTTTCAATTTTTTTTTATTTAAACAGGTTCAGCCCAGAGAGGGAAGTATTAAGAACACAACACACTTTGAAAAATTCAATTCCCATCATTAAAACAGAAGATATTACTGCAAAAAGTTTTTTTTTGCTTAAATTGTTTATTTAATTATATAATTGTATATTGGAATTTTTCAATAAAAAAATATTTTTTGTATTTTATCCAATCGTTATAAATAACCCAGGAAAAAAGTATTTATATCTTGATATTTACTTTTTAATTAGACTTTGAAAATAGGATTAGTTTGACTTCCTAGTCCCCTTAACAAATTCATCATAACATGACTGAAATATTGGATGCGGCAGTTCCATAAATGCACCAAATTTTTTAATACCGTTCAGTCCAATACCTAATAAACGTATAACCAAAACTAATGTGCAATTAATATTATATTCATGTGTTTTAATCAAAGGACAAGAGTTTATTTCACGTAATTCACAAGTATCACAAATAATAGCAATCTTAAAAACCCAGTGTTACGTCCGAAAACGTTATAGTATCCTATTGAAAAAATGATTTTTAGGTCAGAGCTCGCGCTCTATAACCTGGGAATCAGACCTAACTATGAGAAGAGAGTATTTCGCAAAACGGTCCTTCAAATCGAAATCAGCGAGTAAACCCTAAAGCTCTTATGTCACGATAAAACTTTTTGAATAACGCAAAGAGAATTCTATTAATTCCCTAATATTTTGACTGGTTAAATAAGTGAGTTTGAGTGAACTTGGTGCAAGCTTTTCTAATTATTTGCAATGTGGAAAATCAGTTAACTAACTGATTAAGGTACGATGTCAATGATCCTTGAGAAAATTGAGGTTGTAGACCAATACAATTAATACTGAACGACAATAATGTTCAATGTTTGTTGAAAATTCTAGATACATAACCTAAATATCCCAACTCTGAACTATGATTTGCTCAAAGTGTAACTAAAGAACCTTAAATTGAGCCAAATGACACTGAACTAATTGGAATGCTCAATGTTTCTAATAAATTATATTGTAATAAACAAATAAGGCAAGTTACATTGAACTAAGATGAATTGCTCAATGTCTTGATTAATAATTTTATATTAAACAATAAAGTTACACTGAACTAAAATGATTGCTCAATGTTTTAATTACTTATTTTACAATAAACGATAGACAACTTATACTGAACTAAATAAATTGCTGATTGTTTAATTAAATCTTCGTAATAATCAGACAACACCAACACTGAACTAAAATGATTGCTCAATTTTTAAATAAAACTTCAAAATAATCAGACAAACTTCAACACTTAACTAAGATGATTGCTCAATGTTAAATAAAACTTCGTAATAATCAGACAAAACCAACACTGAACTAAAATGATTGCTCAATGTTTAAACAAAACTTGGAAATAATCAAAAAAACTTCAACACTGAACTAAAATGATTGTTGCTCAATGTTTAAATAAAACTTGGAAGTAATCAAACAAACTTCAACACTGAACTAAAATGATTGCTCAATGTTTAAATAAAACTTCGTAATAATCAGACAAAACCAACACTGAACTAAAATGATTGCTCAATTTTTAAACAAAACTTGGAAATAATCAAACAAACATCGAACACTGAACTAAAATGATTGCTCAATGTTGAAATAAAACTTCAAAATAATCAAAAAAACTTCAACACTGAACTAAAATGATTGCTCAATGTTTAAATAAAACTTGGAAATAACCAAAAAACTTCAACACTGAACTAAAATGATTGTTGCTCAATGTTTAAATAAAACTTCGAAAATAATCAAACAAACTTCAACACTGAACTAAAATGATTGCTCAATGTTTAAATAAAACTTTGAAAGTAATCAAACAAACTTCAACACTGAACTAAAATGATTGCTCAATGTTGAAATAAAACTTCAAAATAATCAGACAAAACCAACACTGAACTAAAATGATTGCTCAATGTTTAAACAAAACTTGGAAATAATCAAACAAACTTCGAACACTGAACTAAAATGATTGCTCAATGTTTAGATAAAACTTCAAAATAATCAAACAAACTTCAACACTGAACTAAAATGATTGCTCAATGTTTAAACAAAACTTGGAAATAATCAAACAAACTTCGAACACTGAACTAAAATGATTGCTCAATGTTTAAATAAAACTTGGAAATAATCAAACAAACTTCAACACTGAACTAAAATGATTGTTGCTCAATGTTTAAATAAAACTTCAAAATAATCAAACAAAATTCAACACTGAACTAAAATGATTGCTCAATGTTTAAACAAAAATTCAAAATAATCAAACAAACTTCAACACTGAACTAAAATGATTGCTCAATGTTGAAATAAAACTTCGTAATAATCAAACAAAATTCAACACTGAACTAAAATGATTGTTGCTCAATGTTTAAACAAAACTTGGAAATAATCAAACAAACTTCAACACTGAACTAAAATGATTGCTCAATGTTGAAATAAAACTTCAAAATAATCAAAAAAACTTCAACACTGAACTAAAATGATTGCTCAATGTTTAAATAAAACTTGGAAATAATCAAACAAACTTCAACACTGAACTAAAATGATTGTTGCTCAATGTTTAAATAAAACTTGGAAATAATCAAACAAAATTCAACACTGAACTAAAATGATTGTTGCTCAATGTTTAAATAAAACTTGGAAATAATCAAACAAACTTCAACACTGAACTAAAATGATTGCTCAATGTTTAAATAAAACTTGGAAATAACCAAAAAACTTCAACACTGAACTAAAATGATTGCTCAATGTTTAAACAAAACTTGGAAATAATCAAACAAACTTCGAACACTGAACTAAAATGATTGCTCAATGTTGAAATAAAACTTCGTAATAATCAGACAAAACCAACACTGAACTAAAATGATTGCTCAATGTTTAAATAAAACTTGGAAATAATCAAACAAACTTCACACTGAACTAAAATGATTGCTCAATGTTGAAATAAAACTTCGTAATAATCAGACAAAACCAACACTGAACTAAAATGATTGCTCAATGTTTAAACAAAACTTGGAAATAATCAAACAAACTTCGAACACTGAACTAAAATGATTGCTCAATGTTTAGATAAAACTTCAAAATAATCAAACAAACTTCAACACTGAACTAAAATGATTGCTCAATGTTTAAACAAAACTTGGAAATAATCAAACAAACTTCGAACACTGAACTAAAATGATTGTTGCTCAATGTTTAAATAAAACTTCGAAATAATCAAACAAAATTCAACACTGAACTAAAATGATTGTTGCTCAATGTTTAAATAAAACTTGGAAATAATCAAACAAACTTCAACACTGAACTAAAATGATTGCTCAATGTTTAAATAAAACTTCGAAAATAATCAAACAAACTTCAACACTGAACTAAAATGATTGCTCAATGTTTAAACAAAACTTGGAAATAATCAAACAAACTTCGAACACTGAACTAAAATGATTGCTCAATGTTGAAATAAAACTTCGTAATAATCAGACAAAACCAACACTGAACTAAAATGATTGCTCAATGTTTAAACAAAACTTGGAAATAATCAAACAAACTTCGAACACTGAACTAAAATGATTGCTCAATGTTAAATAAAACTTCGTAATAATCAGACAAAACCAACACTGAACTAAAATTATTGCTCAATGTTTAAAAAAAACTTCAAAATAATCAAACAAACTTCAACACTGAACTAAAATGATTGTTGCTCAATGTTTAAATAAAACTTGAAAATAATCAAACAAACTTCAACACTGAACTAAAATGATTGCTCAATGTTTAAATAAAACTTCAAAATAATCAAACAAACTTCAACACTGAACTAAGATGATTGCTCAATGTTTAAATAAAACTTGGAGATAATCAAACAAACTTCAACACTGAACTAAAATGATTGCTCAATGTTTAAATAAAACTTCAAAATAATCAAACAAACTTCAACACTGAACTAAAATGATTGCTCAATGTTTAAACAAAACTTGGAAATAATCAAACAAACTTCACACTGAACTAAAATGATTGCTCAATGTTGAAATAAAACTTCGTAATAATCAGACAAAACCAACACTGAACTAAAATGATTGCTCAATGTTTAAACAAAACTTGGAAATAATCAAACAAACTTCGAACACTGAACTAAAATGATTGCTCAATGTTTAAACAAAAATTCAAAATAATCAAACAAACTTCAACACTGAACTAAAATGATTGCTCAATGTTTAAACAAAACTTGGAAATAATCAAACAAACTTCAACACTGAACTAAAATGATTGTTGCTCAATGTTTAAATAAAACTTGGAAATAATCAAACAAAATTCAACACTGAACTAAAATGATTGTTGCTCAATGTTTAAATAAAACTTCGAAATAATCAAACAAAATTCAACACTGAACTAAAATGATTGCTCAATGTTTAAACAAAACTTGGAAATAATCAAACAAACTTCGAACACTGAACTAAAATGATTGCTCAATGTTGAAATAAAACTTCAAAATAATCAAACAAACTTCAACACTGAACTAAAATGATTGCTCAATGTTTAAATAAAACTTGGAAATAATCAAACAAACTTCAACACTGAACTAAAATGATTGCTCAATGTTTAAACAAAACTTGGAAATAATCAAACAAACTTCACACTGAACTAAAATGATTGCTCAATGTTGAAATAAAACTTCGTAATAATCAGACAAAACCAACACTGAACTAAAATGATTGCTCAATGTTTAAACAAAACTTGGAAATAATCAAACAAACTTCGAACACTGAACTAAAATGATTGCTCAATGTTGAAATAAAACTTCGTAATAATCAGACAAAACCAACACTGAACTAAAATGATTGCTCAATGTTTAAACAAAACTTGGAAATAATCAAACAAACTTCGAACACTGAACTAAAATGATTGCTCAATGTTGAAATAAAACTTCGTAATAATCAGACAAAACCAACACTGAACTAAAATGATTGCTCAATGTTTAAACAAAACTTGGAAATAATCAAACAAACTTCGAACACTGAACTAAAATGATTGCTCAATGTTTAGATAAAACTTCAAAATAATCAAACAAACTTCAACACTGAACTAAAATGATTGCTCAATGTTTAAATAAAACTTGGAAATAATCAAAAAAACTTCAACACTGAACTAAAATGATTGTTGCACAATGTTTAAATAAAACTTGGAAATAATCAAACAAAATTCAACACTGAACTAAAATGATTGTTGCTCAATGTTTAAATAAAAATTCAAAATAATCAAACAAACTTCAACACTGAACTAAAATGATTGCTCAATGTTTAAATAAAACTTGGAAATAATCAAACAAACTTCACACTGAACTAAAATGATTGCTCAATGTTGAAATAAAACTTCGTAATAATCAGACAAAACCAACACTGAACTAAAATGATTGCTCAATGTTTAAACAAAACTTGGAAATAATCAAACAAACTTCGAACACTGAACTAAAATGATTGCTCAATGTTTAAACAAAAATTCAAAATAATCAAACAAACTTCAACACTGAACTAAAATGATTGCTCAATGTTTAAACAAAACTTGGAAATAATCAAACAAACTTCAACACTGAACTAAAATGATTGTTGCTCAATGTTTAAATAAAACTTGGAAATAATCAAACAAAATTCAACACTGAACTAAAATGATTGTTGCTCAATGTTTAAATAAAACTTCGAAAATAATCAAACAAACTTCAACACTGAACTAAAATGATTGTTGCTCAATGTTTAAATAAAACTTCGAAAATAATCAAACAAACTTCAACACTGAACTAAAATGATTGCTCAATGTTTAAACAAAACTTGGAAATAATCAAACAAACTTCAACACTGAACTAAAATGATTGCTCAATGTTGAAATAAAACTTCGTAATAATCAGACAAAACCAACACTGAACTAAAATGATTGCTCAATGTTTAAACAAAACTTGGAAATAATCAAAAAAACTTCGAACACTGAACTAAAATGATTGCTCAATGTTGAAATAAAACTTCGTAATAATCAGACAAAACCAACACTGAACTAAAATGATTGCTCAATGTTTAAACAAAACTTGGAAATAATCAAACAAACTTCGAACACTGAACTAAAATGATTGCTCAATGTTTAAACAAAAATTCAAAATAATCAAACAAACTTCAACACTGAACTAAAATGATTGCTCAATGTTTAAATAAAACTTGGAAATAATCAAACAAACTTCAACACTGAACTAAAATGATTGTTGCTCAATGTTTAAATAAAACTTGGAAATAATCAAACAAACTTCAACACTGAACTAAAATGATTGTTGCTCAATGTTTAAATAAAACTTCGAAAATAATCAAACAAACTTCAACACTGAACTAAAATGATTGTTGCTCAATGTTTAAATAAAACTTCGAAAATAATCAAACAAACTTCAACACTGAACTAAAATGATTGCTCAATGTTTAAACAAAACTTGGAAATAATCAAACAAACTTCGAACACTGAACTAAAATGATTGCTCAATGTTGAAATAAAACTTCGTAATAATCAGACAAAACCAACACTGAACTAAAATGATTGCTCAATGTTTAAACAAAAATTCAAAATAATCAAACAAACTTCAACACTGAACTAAAATGATTGCTCAATGTTTAAATAAAACTTGGAAATAATCAAACAAACTTCAACACTGAACTAAAATGATTGTTGCTCAATGTTTAAATAAAACTTCGAAAATAATCAAACAAACTTCAACACTGAACTAAAATGATTGCTCAATGTTTAAACAAAACTTGGAAATAATCAAACAAACTTCGAACACTGAACTAAAATGATTGCTCAATGTTTAGATAAAACTTCAAAATAATCAAACAAACTTCAACACTGAACTAAAATGATTGCTCAATGTTTAAATAAAACTTGGAAATAATCAAACAAACTTCAACACTGAACTAAAATGATTGCTCAATGTTTAAACAAAACTTCGTAATAATCAGACAAAACCAACACTGAACTAAAATGATTGCTCAATGTTTAAACAAAACTTGGAAATAATCAAACAAACTTCGAACACTGAACTAAAATGATTGCTCAATGTTGAAATAAAACTTCGTAATAATCAGACAAAACCAACACTGAACTAAAATGATTGCTCAATGTTTAAACAAAACTTGGAAATAATCAAACAAACTTCGAACACTGAACTAAAATGATTGCTCAATGTTTAGATAAAACTTCAAAATAATCAAACAAACTTCAACACTGAACTAAAATGATTGCTCAATGTTTAAACAAAACTTGGAAATAATCAAACAAACTTCGAACACTGAACTAAAATGATTGTTGCTCAATGTTTAAATAAAACTTCGAAATAATCAAACAAAATTCAACACTGAACTAAAATGATTGTTGCTCAATGTTTAAATAAAACTTCGAAAATAATCAAACAAACTTCAACACTGAACTAAAATGATTGTTGCTCAATGTTTAAATAAAACTTCGAAAATAATCAAACAAACTTCAACACTGAACTAAAATGATTGCTCAATGTTTAAACAAAAATTCAAAATAATCAAACAAACTTCAACACTGAACTAAAATGATTGCTCAATGTTTAAACAAAACTTGGAAATAATCAAACAAACTTCACACTGAACTAAAATGATTGCTCAATGTTGAAATAAAACTTCGTAATAATCAGACAAAACCAACACTGAACTAAAATGATTGCTCAATGTTTAAACAAAAATTCAAAATAATCAAACAAACTTCAACACTGAACTAAAATGATTGCTCAATGTTGAAATAAAACTTCGTAATAATCAGACAAAACCAACACTGAACTAAAATGATTGCTCAATGTTTAAACAAAACTTGGAAATAATCAAACAAACTTCGAACACTGAACTAAAATGATTGCTCAATGTTGAAATAAAACTTCGTAATAATCAGACAAAACCAACACTGAACTAAAATGATTGCTCAATGTTTAAACAAAACTTGGAAATAATCAAACAAACTTCGAACACTGAACTAAAATGATTGCTCAATGTTGAAATAAAACTTCGTAATAATCAGACAAAACCAACACTGAACTAAAATGATTGCTCAATGTTTAAACAAAACTTGGAAATAATCAAACAAACTTCGAACACTGAACTAAAATGATTGCTCAATGTTGAAATAAAACTTCGTAATAATCAGACAAAACCAACACTGAACTAAAATGATTGCTCAATGTTTAAACAAAACTTGGAAATAATCAAACAAACTTCGAACACTGAACTAAAATGATTGCTCAATGTTTAAATAAAAATTCAAAATAATCAAACAAACTTCAACACTGAACTAAAATGATTGCTCAATGTTTAAATAAAACTTGGAAATAATCAAACAAACTTCAACACTGAACTAAAATGATTGTTGCTCAATGTTTAAATAAAACTTGGAAATAATCAAACAAACTTCACACTGAACTAAAATGATTGTTGCTCAATGTTTAAATAAAACTTCGAAAATAATCAAACAAACTTCAACACTGAACTAAAATGATTGCTCAATGTTTAAACAAAAATTCAAAATAATCAAACAAACTTCAACACTGAACTAAAATGATTGCTCAATGTTTAAACAAAACTTGGAAATAATCAAACAAACTTCGAACACTGAACTAAAATGATTGCTCAATGTTTAAACAAAACTTGGAAATAATCAAACAAACTTCACACTGAACTAAAATGATTGCTCAATGTTTAAATAAAACTTCGTAATAATCAGACAAAACCAACACTGAACTAAAATGATTGCTCAATGTTTAAACAAAACTTGGAAATAATCAAACAAACTTCGAACACTGAACTAAAATGATTGCTCAATGTTGAAATAAAACTTCGTAATAATCAGACAAAACTTCAACACTGAACTAAAATGATTGCTCAATGTTTAAACAAAACTTGGAAATAATCAAACAAACTTCGAACACTGAACTAAAATGATTGCTCAATGTTGAAATAAAACTTCGTAATAATCAGACAAAACCAACACTGAACTAAAATGATTGCTCAATGTTTAAACAAAACTTGGAAATAATCAAACAAACTTCGAACACTGAACTAAAATGATTGCTCAATGTTTAAACAAAAATTCAAAATAATCAAACAAACTTCAACACTGAACTAAAATGATTGCTCAATGTTTAAACAAAACTTGGAAATAATCAAACAAACTTCAACACTGAACTAAAATGATTGTTGCTCAATGTTTAAATAAAACTTGGAAATAATCAAACAAACTTCAACACTGAACTAAAATGATTGTTGCTCAATGTTTAAATAAAACTTCGAAAATAATCAAACAAACTTCAACACTGAACTAAAATGATTGCTCAATGTTTAAACAAAAATTCAAAATAATCAAACAAACTTCAACACTGAACTAAAATGATTGCTCAATGTTTAAACAAAACTTGGAAATAATCAAACAAACTTCACACTGAACTAAAATGATTGCTCAATGTTGAAATAAAACTTCGTAATAATCAGACAAAACCAACACTGAACTAAAATGATTGCTCAATGTTTAAACAAAACTTGGAAATAATCAAACAAACTTCGAACACTGAACTAAAATGATTGCTCAATGTTGAAATAAAACTTCGTAATAATCAGACAAAACCAACACTGAACTAAAATGATTGCTCAATGTTTAAACAAAACTTGGAAATAATCAAACAAACTTCGAACACTGAACTAAAATGATTGCTCAATGTTTAAACAAAAATTCAAAATAATCAAACAAACTTCAACACTGAACTAAAATGATTGCTCAATGTTTAAACAAAACTTGGAAATAATCAAACAAACTTCAACACTGAACTAAAATGATTGTTGCTCAATGTTTAAATAAAACTTGGAAATAATCAAACAAAATTCAACACTGAACTAAAATGATTGTTGCTCAATGTTTAAATAAAACTTCGAAAATAATCAAACAAACTTCAACACTGAACTAAAATGATTGCTCAATGTTTAAACAAAACTTGGAAATAATCAAACAAACTTCACACTGAACTAAAATGATTGCTCAATGTTGAAATAAAACTTCGTAATAATCAAACAAAATTCAACACTGAACTAAAATGATTGCTCAATGTTTAAATAAAACTTGGAAATAATCAAACAAACTTCAACACTGAACTAAAATGATTGCTCAATGTTTAAACAAAACTTGGAAATAATCAAACAAACTTCACACTGAACTAAAATGATTGCTCAATGTTGAAATAAAACTTCGTAATAATCAGACAAAACCAACACTGAACTAAAATGATTGCTCAATGTTTAAACAAAACTTGGAAATAATCAAACAAACTTCGAACACTGAACTAAAATGATTGCTCAATGTTGAAATAAAACTTCGTAATAATCAGACAAAACCAACACTGAACTAAAATGATTGCTCAATGTTTAAACAAAAATTCAAAATAATCAAACAAACTTCAACACTGAACTAAAATGATTGCTCAATGTTTAAATAAAACTTCAAAATAATCAAACAAACTTCAACACTGAACTAAAATGATTGCTCAATGTTTAAATAAAACTTCGTAATAATCAGACAAAACCAACACTGAACTAAAATGATTGCTCAATGTTTAAACAAAACTTGGAAATAATCAAACAAACTTCGAACACTGAACTAAAATGATTGTTGCTCAATGTTTAAATAAAACTTCGAAATAATCAAACAAAATTCAACACTGAACTAAAATGATTGCTCAATGTTTAAACAAAACTTGGAAATAATCAAACAAACTTCACACTGAACTAAAATGATTGCTCAATGTTTAAATAAAACTTGGAAATAATCAAACAAACTTCGAACACTGAACTAAAATGATTGCTCAATGTTTAAATAAAACTTCAAAATAATCAAACAAACTTCAACACTGAACTAAAATGATTGCTCAATGTTTAAATAAAACTTGGAAATAATCAAACAAACTTCAACACTGAACTAAAATGATTGCTCAATGTTTAAATAAAACTTGGAAATAACCAAAAAACTTCAACACTGAACTAAAATGATTGCTCAATGTTTAAACAAAACTTGGAAATAATCAAACAAACTTCGAACACTGAACTAAAATGATTGCTCAATGTTGAAATAAAACTTCGTAATAATCAGACAAAACCAACACTGAACTAAAATGATTGCTCAATGTTTAAACAAAACTTGGAAATAATCAAACAAACTTCAACACTGAACTAAAATGATTGCTCAATGTTTAAATAAAACTTCAAAATAATCAAACAAACTTCAACACTGAACTAAAATGATTGTTGCTCAATGTTTAAATAAAACTTGGAAATAATCAAACAAACTTCAACACTGAACTAAAATGATTGTTGCTCAATGTTTAAATAAAACTTCGAAATAATCAAACAAAATTCAACACTGAACTAAAATGATTGTTGCTCAATGTTTAAATAAAACTTCGAAAATAATCAAACAAACTTCAACACTGAACTAAAATGATTGCTCAATGTTTAAATAAAACTTCGAAAATAATCAAACAAACTTCAACACTGAACTAAAATTATTGCTCAAGGTTTAAACAAAACTTCAAAATAATCAAACAAACTTCAACACTGAACTAAAATGATTGCTCAATGTTTCTACAAAACTTGGAAATAATCAAACAAACTTCAACACTGAACTAAAATGATTGCTCAATGTTGAAATAAAACTTCGTAATAATCAAACAAACTTCAACACTGAACTAAAATGATTGCTCAATGTTTAAACAAAACTTGGAAATAATCAAACAAACTTCGAACACTGAACTAAAATGATTGCTCAATGTTGAAATAAAACTTCGTAATAATCAGACAAAACCAACACTGAACTAAAATGATTGCTCAATGTTTAAACAAAACTTGGAAATAATCAAACAAACTTCGAACACTGAACTAAAATGATTGCTCAATGTTGAAATAAAACTTCGTAATAATCAGACAAAACCAACACTGAACTAAAATGATTGCTCAATGTTTAAACAAAACTTGGAAATAATCAAACAAACTTCGAACACTGAACTAAAATGATTGCTCAATGTTGAAATAAAACTTCGTAATAATCAGACAAAACTTCAACACTGAACTAAAATGATTGCTCAATGTTTAAACAAAACTTGGAAATAATCAAACAAACTTCGAACACTGAACTAAAATGATTGCTCAATGTTGAAATAAAACTTCGTAATAATCAGACAAAACCAACACTGAACTAAAATGATTGCTCAATGTTTAAACAAAACTTGGAAATAATCAAACAAACTTCAACACTGAACTAAAATGATTGCTCAATGTTTAAATAAAACTTCAAAATAATCAAACAAACTTCAACACTGAACTAAAATGATTGTTGCTCAATGTTTAAATAAAACTTGGAAATAATCAAACAAACTTCAACACTGAACTAAAATGATTGCTCAATGTTTAAATAAAACTTGGAAATAACCAAAAAACTTCAACACTGAACTAAAATGATTGTTGCTCAATGTTTAAATAAAACTTCGAAAATAATCAAACAAACTTCAACACTGAACTAAAATGATTGCTCAATGTTTAAACAAAACTTGGAAATAATCAAACAAACTTCAACACTGAACTAAAATGATTGCTCAATGTTTAAACAAAACTTGGAAATAATCAAACAAACTTCACACTGAACTAAAATGATTGCTCAATGTTGAAATAAAACTTGGAAATAATCAAACAAACTTCGAACACTGAAATAAAATGATTGCTCAATGTTGAAATAAAACTTCGTAATAATCAGACAAAACTTCAACACTGAACTAAAATGATTGCTCAATGTTTAAACAAAACTTGGAAATAATCAAACAAACTTCGAACACTGAACTAAAATGATTGCTCAATGTTGAAATAAAACTTCGTAATAATCAGACAAAACCAACACTGAACTAAAATGATTGCTCAATGTTTAAACAAAACTTGGAAATAATCAAAAAAACTTCGAACACTGAACTAAAATGATTGCTCAATGTTGAAATAAAACTTCGTAATAATCAGACAAAACCAACACTGAACTAAAATGATTGCTCAATGTTTAAACAAAACTTGGAAATAATCAAAAAAACTTCAACACTGAACTAAAATGATTGTTGCTCAATGTTTAAATAAAACTTGGAAGTAATCAAACAAACTTCAACACTGAACTAAAATGATTGTTGCTCAATGTTTAAATAAAACTTGGAAGTAATCAAACAAACTTCAACACTGAACTAAAATGATTGCTCAATGTTTAAATAAAACTTGGAAATAACCAAAAAACTTCAACACTGAACTAAAATGATTGTTGCTCAATGTTTAAATAAAACTTCGAAAATAATCAAACAAACTTCAACACTGAACTAAAATGATTGCTCAATGTTTAAACAAAAATTCAAAATAATCAAACAAACTTCAACACTGAACTAAAATGATTGCTCAATGTTTAAACAAAACTTGGAAATAATCAAACAAACTTCACACTGAACTAAAATGATTGCTCAATGTTGAAATAAAACTTCGTAATAATCAGACAAAACCAACACTGAACTAAAATGATTGCTCAATGTTTAAACAAAACTTGGAAATAATCAAACAAACTTCGAACACTGAACTAAAATGATTGCTCAATGTTGAAATAAAACTTCGTAATAATCAGACAAAACCAACACTGAACTAAAATGATTGCTCAATGTTTAAACAAAACTTGGAAATAATCAAACAAACTTCGAACACTGAACTAAAATGATTGCTCAATGTTGAAATAAAACTTCAAAATAATCAAAAAAACTTCAACACTGAACTAAAATGATTGTTGCTCAATGTTTAAATAAAACTTGGAAATAATCAAACAAAATTCAACACTGAACTAAAATGATTGTTGCTCAATGTTTAAATAAAACTTCGAAATAATCAAACAAAATTCAACACTGAACTAAAATGATTGTTGCTCAATGTTTAAATAAAACTTCGAAAATAATCAAACAAACTTCAACACTGAACTAAAATGATTGCTCAATGTTGAAATAAAACTTCGTAATAATCAAACAAACTTCGAACACTGAACTAAAATGATTGCTCAATGTTGAAATAAAAATTCAAAATAATCAAACAAACTTCAACACTGAACTAAAATGATTGCTCAATGTTTAAATAAAACTTGGAAATAATCAAACAAACTTCAACACTGAACTAAAATGATTGCTCAATGTTTAAACAAAACTTGGAAATAATCAAACAAACTTCACACTGAACTAAAATGATTGCTCAATGTTGAAATAAAACTTCGTAATAATCAGACAAAACCAACACTGAACTAAAATGATTGCTCAATGTTTAAACAAAACTTGGAAATAATCAAACAAACTTCGAACACTGAACTAAAATGATTGCTCAATGTTGAAATAAAACTTCGTAATAATCAGACAAAACCAACACTGAACTAAAATGATTGCTCAATGTTTAAACAAAACTTGGAAATAATCAAACAAACTTCACACTGAACTAAAATGATTGCTCAATGTTGAAATAAAACTTCGTAATAATCAGACAAAACCAACACTGAACTAAAATGATTGCTCAATGTTTAAACGAAACTTGGAAATAATCAAACAAACTTCGAACACTGAACTAAAATGATTGCTCAATGTTTAGATAAAACTTCAAAATAATCAAACAAACTTCAACACTGAACTAAAATGATTGCTCAATGTTTAAATAAAACTTGGAAATAATCAAAAAAACTTCAACACTGAACTAAAATGATTGTTGCACAATGTTTAAATAAAACTTGGAAATAATCAAACAAAATTCAACACTGAACTAAAATGATTGTTGCTCAATGTTTAAATAAAAATTCAAAATAATCAAACAAACTTCAACACTGAACTAAAATGATTGCTCAATGTTTAAACAAAACTTGGAAATAATCAAACAAACTTCACACTGAACTAAAATGATTGCTCAATGTTGAAATAAAACTTCGTAATAATCAGACAAAACCAACACTGAACTAAAATGATTGCTCAATGTTTAAACAAAACTTGGAAATAATCAAACAAACTTCACACTGAACTAAAATGATTGCTCAATGTTGAAATAAAACTTCAAAATAATCAAAAAAACTTCAACACTGAACTAAAATGATTGTTGCTCAATGTTTAAATAAAACTTGGAAATAATCAAACAAACTTCAACACTGAACTAAAATGATTGTTGCTCAATGTTTAAATAAAACTTGGAAATAATCAAACAAAATTCAACACTGAACTAAAATGATTGTTGCTCAATGTTTAAATAAAACTTCGAAAATAATCAAACAAACTTCAACACTGAACTAAAATGATTGTTGCTCAATGTTTAAATAAAACTTCGAAAATAATCAAACAAACTTCAACACTGAACTAAAATGATTGCTCAATGTTTAAATAAAAATTCAAAATAATCAAACAAACTTCAACACTGAACTAAAATGATTGCTCAATGTTGAAATAAAACTTCGTAATAATCAGACAAAACCAACACTGAACTAAAATGATTGCTCAATGTTTAAACAAAACTTGGAAATAATCAAACAAACTTCGAACACTGAACTAAAATGATTGCTCAATGTTGAAATAAAACTTCGTAATAATCAGACAAAACCAACACTGAACTAAAATGATTGCTCAATGTTTAAACAAAACTTGGAAATAATCAAACAAACTTCACACTGAACTAAAATGATTGCTCAATGTTGAAATAAAACTTCAAAATAATCAAAAAAACTTCAACACTGAACTAAAATGATTGTTGCTCAATGTTTAAATAAAACTTGGAAATAATCAAACAAACTTCAACACTGAACTAAAATGATTGTTGCTCAATGTTTAAATAAAACTTGGAAATAATCAAACAAAATTCAACACTGAACTAAAATGATTGTTGCTCAATGTTTAAATAAAACTTCGAAAATAATCAAACAAACTTCAACACTGAACTAAAATGATTGTTGCTCAATGTTTAAATAAAACTTCGAAAATAATCAAACAAACTTCAACACTGAACTAAAATGATTGCTCAATGTTTAAACAAAACTTGGAAATAATCAAACAAACTTCAACACTGAACTAAAATGATTGCTCAATGTTGAAATAAAACTTCGTAATAATCAGACAAAACCAACACTGAACTAAAATGATTGCTCAATGTTTAAACAAAAATTCAAAATAATCAAACAAACTTCAACACTGAACTAAAATGATTGCTCAATGTTTAAATAAAACTTGGAAATAATCAAACAAACTTCAACACTGAACTAAAATGATTGCTCAATGTTTAAATAAAACTTCAAAATAATCAAACAAACTTCAACACTGAACTAAAATGATTGCTCAATGTTTAAATAAAACTTGGAAATAATCAAACAAACTTCAACACTGAACTAAAATGATTGCTCAATGTTTAAACAAAACTTGGAAATAATCAAACAAACTTCGAACACTGAACTAAAATGATTGCTCAATGTTGAAATAAAACTTCAAAATAATCAAACAAACTTCAACACTGAACTAAAATGATTGCTCAATGTTTATACAAAACTTGGAAATAATCAAACAAACTTCAACACTGAACTAAAATGATTGCTCAATGTTTAAACAAAACTTGGAAATAATCAAACAAACTTCGAACACTGAACTAAAATGATTGCTCAATGTTGAAATAAAACTTCGTAATAATCAGACAAAACCAACACTGAACTAAAATGATTGCTCAATGTTTAAACAAAACTTGGAAATAATCAAACAAACTTCAACACTGAACTAAAATGATTGCTCAATGTTTAAATAAAACTTCAAAATAATCAAAAAAACTTCAACACTGAACTAAAATGATTGTTGCTCAATGTTTAAATAAAACTTGGAAATAATCAAACAAACTTCAACACTGAACTAAAATGATTGTTGCTCAATGTTTAAATAAAACTTCGAAATAATCAAACAAAATTCAACACTGAACTAAAATGATTGTTGCTCAATGTTTAAATAAAACTTGGAAATAATCAAACAAACTTCAACACTGAACTAAAATGATTGTTGCTCAATGTTTAAATAAAACTTCGAAAATAATCAAACAAACTTCAACACTGAACTAAAATGATTGTTGCTCAATGTTTAAATAAAACTTCGAAATAATCAAACAAAATTCAACACTGAACTAAAATGATTGCTCAATGTTTAAACAAAACTTGGAAATAATCAAACAAACTTCACACTGAACTAAAATGATTGCTCAATGTTGAAATAAAACTTCGTAATAATCAGACAAAACCAACACTGAACTAAAATGATTGCTCAATGTTTAAATAAAACTTGGAAATAATCAAACAAACTTCACACTGAACTAAAATGATTGCTCAATGTTGAAATAAAACTTCGTAATAATCAGACAAAACCAACACTGAACTAAAATGATTGCTCAATGTTTAAACAAAACTTGGAAATAATCAAACAAACTTCGAACACTGAACTAAAATGATTGCTCAATGTTGAAATAAAACTTCGTAATAATCAGACAAAACCAACACTGAACTAAAATGATTGCTCAATGTTTAAACAAAACTTGGAAATAATCAAACAAACTTCGAACACTGAACTAAAATGATTGCTCAATGTTGAAATAAAACTTCGTAATAATCAGACAAAACCAACACTGAACTAAAATGATTGCTCAATGTTTAAACAAAACTTGGAAATAATCAAACAAACTTCGAACACTGAACTAAAATGATTGCTCAATGTTGAAATAAAACTTCGTAATAATCAGACAAAACCAACACTGAACTAAAATGATTGCTCAATGTTTAAACAAAAATTCAAAATAATCAAACAAACTTCAACACTGAACTAAAATGATTGCTCAATGTTTAAACAAAACTTGGAAATAATCAAAAAAACTTCAACACTGAACTAAAATGATTGTTGCTCAATGTTTAAATAAAACTTGGAAGTAATCAAACAAACTTCAACACTGAACTAAAATGATTGCTCAATGTTTAAATAAAACTTGGAAATAACCAAAAAACTTCAACACTGAACTAAAATGATTGTTGCTCAATGTTTAAATAAAACTTCGAAAATAATCAAACAAACTTCAACACTGAACTAAAATGATTGCTCAATGTTTAAACAAAAATTCAAAATAATCAAACAAACTTCAACACTGAACTAAAATGATTGCTCAATGTTTAAACAAAACTTGGAAATAATCAAACAAACTTCACACTGAACTAAAATGATTGCTCAATGTTTAAATAAAACTTCGAAAATAATCAAACAAACTTCAACACTGAACTAAAATGATTGCTCAATGTTGAAATAAAACTTCGTAATAATCAGACAAAACCAACACTGAACTAAAATGATTGCTCAATGTTTAAACAAAACTTGGAAATAATCAAACAAACTTCGAACACTGAACTAAAATGATTGCTCAATGTTGAAATAAAACTTCGTAATAATCAGACAAAACCAACACTGAACTAAAATGATTGCTCAATGTTTAAACAAAACTTGGAAATAATCAAACAAACTTCGAACACTGAACTAAAATGATTGTTGCTCAATGTTTAAATAAAACTTCGAAATAATCAAACAAACTTCAACACTGAACTAAAATGATTGCTCAATGTTTAAACAAAACTTGGAAATAATCAAACAAACTTCGAACACTGAACTAAAATGATTGCTCAATGTTGAAATAAAACTTCGTAATAATCAGACAAAACCAACACTGAACTAAAATGATTGCTCAATGTTTAAACAAAACTTGGAAATAATCAAACAAACTTCAACACTGAACTAAAATGATTGCTCAATGTTTAAATAAAACTTGGAAATAATCAATAAAACTTCAACACTGACACTGAACTAAAATGATTGCTCAATGTTTAAATAAAACTTGGAAATAACCAAAAAACTTCAACACTGAACTAAAATGATTGTTGCTCAATGTTTAAATAAAACTTCGAAAATAATCAAACAAACTTCAACACTGAACTAAAATGATTGTTGCTCAATGTTTAAATAAAACTTCGAAAATAATCAAACAAACTTCAACACTGAACTAAAATGATTGCTCAATGTTTAAACAAAAATTCAAAATAATCAAACAAACTTCAACACTGAACTAAAATGATTGCTCAATGTTTAAACAAAACTTGGAAATAATCAAACAAACTTCACACTGAACTAAAATGATTGCTCAATGTTGAAATAAAACTTCGTAATAATCAGACAAAACCAACACTGAACTAAAATGATTGCTCAATGTTTAAACAAAACTTGGAAATAATCAAACAAACTTCACACTGAACTAAAATGATTGCTCAATGTTGAAATAAAACTTCGTAATAATCAGACAAAACCAACACTGAACTAAAATGATTGCTCAATGTTTAAACAAAACTTGGAAATAATCAAACAAACTTCGAACACTGAACTAAAATGATTGTTGCTCAATGTTTAAATAAAACTTCGAAATAATCAAACAAAATTCAACACTGAACTAAAATGATTGTTGCTCAATGTTTAAATAAAACTTGGAAATAATCAAACAAACTTCAACACTGAACTAAAATGATTGTTGCTCAATGTTTAAATAAAACTTCAAAATAATCAAAAAAACTTCAACACTGAACTAAAATGATTGTTGCTCAATGTTTAAATAAAAATTCAAAATAATCAAACAAACTTCAACACTGAACTAAAATGATTGCTCAATGTTGAAATAAAACTTCGTAATAATCAGACAAAACCAACACTGAACTAAAATGATTGCTCTTCGTAATAATCAAACAAACTTAACACTGAACTAAAATGATTGCTCAATGTTGAAATAAAACTTCAAAATAATCAAAAAAACTTCAACACTGAACTAAAATGATTGCTCAATGTTTAAATAAAACTTGGAAATAATCAAACAAACTTCAACACTGAACTAAAATGATTGCTCAATGTTTAAACAAAACTTGGAAATAATCAAACAAACTTCACACTGAACTAAAATGATTGCTCAATGTTGAAATAAAACTTCGTAATAATCAGACAAAACCAACACTGAACTAAAATGATTGCTCAATGTTTAAACAAAACTTGGAAATAATCAAACAAACTTCGAACACTGAACTAAAATGATTGCTCAATGTTGAAATAAAACTTCGTAATAATCAGACAAAACCAACACTGAACTAAAATGATTGCTCAATGTTTAAACAAAACTTGGAAATAATCAAACAAACTTCGAACACTGAACTAAAATGATTGCTCAATGTTGAAATAAAACTTCATAATAAACAGACAAATCCAAAACTGAACTAAAATGATTGCTCAATGTTTAAACTAAACTTGGAAATAATCAAACAAACTTCGAACACTGAACTAAAATGATTGCTCAATGTTTAGATAAAACTTCAAAATAATCAAACAAACTTCAACACTGAACTAAAATGATTGCTCAATGTTTAAATAAAACTTGGAAATAATCAAAAAAACTTCAACACTGAACTAAAATGATTGTTGCACAATGTTTAAATAAAACTTGGAAATAATCAAACAAAATTCAACACTGAACTAAAATGATTGTTGCTCAATGTTTAAATAAAAATTCAAAATAATCAAACAAACTTCAACACTGAACTAAAATGATTGCTCAATGTTTAAACAAAACTTGGAAATAATCAAACAAACTTCACACTGAACTAAAATGATTGCTCAATGTTGAAATAAAACTTCGTAATAATCAGACAAAACCAACACTGAACTAAAATGATTGCTCAATGTTTAAACAAAACTTGGAAATAATCAAACAAACTTCACACTGAACTAAAATGATTGCTCGATGTTTAAATAAAACTTCAAAATAATCAAACAAACTTCAACACTGAACTAAAATGATTGTTGCTCAATGTTTAAATAAAACTTGGAAATAATCAAACAAACTTCAACACTGAACTAAAATGATTGTTGCTCAATGTTTAAATAAAACTTGGAAATAATCAAACAAAATTCAACACTGAACTAAAATGATTGTTGCTCAATGTTTAAATAAAACTTCGAAAATAATCAAACAAACTTCAACACTGAACTAAAATGATTGCTCAATGTTTAAATAAAACTTCAAAATAATCAAACAAACTTCAACACTGAACTAAAATGATTGCTCAATGTTTAAATAAAACTTCGAAAATAATCAAACAAACTTCAACACTGAACTAAAATGATTGCTCAATGTTTAAAAAAAATTTCAAAATAATCAAACAAACTTCAACACTGAACTAAAATGATTGCTCAATGTTTAAATAAAACTTCGTAATAATCAGACAAAACCAACACTGAACTAAAATGATTGCTCAATGTTTAAACAAAACTTGGAAATAATCAAACAAACTTCGAACACTGAACTAAAATGATTGCTCAATGTTGAAATAAAACTTCGTAATAATCAGACAAAACCAACACTGAACTAAAATGATTGCTCAATGTTTAAACAAAACTTGGAAATAATCAAACAAACTTCAACACTGAACTAAAATGATTGCTCAATGTTTAAACAAAAATTCAAAATAATCAAAAAAACTTCAACACTGAACTAAAATGATTGTTGCTCAATGTTTAAATAAAACTTGGAAATAATCAAACAAACTTCAACACTGAACTAAAATGATTGTTGCTCAATGTTTAAATAAAACTTCGAAATAATCAAACAAAATTCAACACTGAACTAAAATGATTGTTGCTCAATGTTTAAATAAAACTTCGAAAATAATCAAACAAACTTCAACACTGAACTAAAATGATTGTTGCTCAATGTTTAAATAAAACTTCGAAAATAATCAAACAAACTTCAACACTGAACTAAAATGATTGCTCAATGTTTAAACAAAAATTCAAAATAATCAAACAAACTTCAACACTGAACTAAAATGATTGCTCAATGTTTAAAAAAAACTTGGAAATAATCAAACAAACTTCACACTGAACTAAAATGATTGCTCAATGTTGAAATAAAACTTCAAAATAATCAAAAAAACTTCAACACTGAACTAAAATGATTGCTCAATGTTTAAACAAAAATTCAAAATAATCAAACAAACTTCAACACTGAACTAAAATGATTGCTCAATGTTTAAACAAAACTTCGTAATAATCAGACAAAACCAACACTGAACTAAAATGATTGCTCAATGTTTAAACAAAACTTGGAAATAATCAAACAAACTTCGAACACTGAACTAAAATGATTGCTCAATGTTGAAATAAAACTTCGTAATAATCAGACAAAACCAACACTGAACTAAAATGATTGCTCAATGTTTAAACAAAACTTGGAAATAATCAAACAAACTTCGAACACTGAACTAAAATGATTGCTCAATGTTTAAATAAAACTTCTTAATAATCAAACAAACTTCAACACTGAACTAAAATGATTGCTCAATGTTTAAACAAAACTTGGAAATAATCAAACAAACTTCGAACACTGAACTAAAATGATTGCTCAATGTTGAAATAAAACTTCGTAATAATCAGACAAAACCAACACTGAACTAAAATGATTGCTCAATGTTTAAACAAAACTTGGAAATAATCAAACAAACTTCAACACTGAACTAAAATGATTGCTCAATGTTTAAATAAAACTTCAAAATAATCAAACAAACTTCAACACTGAACTAAAATGATTGTTGCTCAATGTTTAAATAAAACTTGGAAATAATCAAACAAACTTCAACACTGAACTAAAATGATTGTTGCTCAATGTTTAAATAAAACTTGGAAATAATCAAACAAACTTCACACTGAACTAAAATGATTGTTGCTCAATGTTTAAATAAAACTTCGAAAATAATCAAACAAACTTCAACACTGAACTAAAATGATTGCTCAATGTTTAAACAAAAATTCAAAATAATCAAACAAACTTCAACACTGAACTAAAATGATTGCTCAATGTTTAAACAAAACTTGGAAATAATCAAACAAACTTCACACTGAACTAAAATGATTGCTCAATGTTTAAATAAAAATTCAAAATAATCAAACAAACTTCAACACTGAACTAAAATGATTGCTCAATGTTGAAATAAAACTTCGTAATAATCAGACAAAACCAACACTGAACTAAAATGATTGCTCAATGTTTAAACAAAACTTGGAAATAATCAAACAAACTTCGAACACTGAACTAAAATGATTGCTCAATGTTGAAATAAAACTTCGTAATAATCAGACAAAACCAACACTGAACTAAAATGATTGCTCAATGTTTAAACAAAACTTGGAAATAATCAAACAAACTTCGAACACTGAACTAAAATGATTGCTCAATGTTGAAATAAAACTTCGTAATAATCAGACAAAA
This sequence comes from Diplolepis rosae, assembly GCA_030998225.1. Taxonomy (NCBI): domain Eukaryota; kingdom Metazoa; phylum Arthropoda; class Insecta; order Hymenoptera; family Diplolepididae; genus Diplolepis; species Diplolepis rosae. Next base: position 292,437 of record JAPYXD010000707.1, read on the forward strand.
CCAACACTGAACTAAAATGATTGCTCAATGTTTAAACAAAACTTGGAAATAATCAAAAAAACTTCGAACACTGAACTAAAATGATTGCTCAATGTTGAAATAAAACTTCGTAATAATCAGACAAAACCAACACTGAACTAAAATGATTGCTCAATGTTTAAACAAAACTTGGAAATAATCAAACAAACTTCAACACTGAACTAAAATGATTGCGTAATGTTTAAATAAAACTTGGAAAATAATCAAACAAACTTCAACACTGAACTAAAATGATTGTTGCTCAATGTTTAAATAAAACTTGGAAGTAATCAAACAAACTTCAACACTGAACTAAAATGATTGCTCAATGTTTAAATAAAACTTGGAAATAACCAAAAAACTTCAACACTGAACTAAAATGATTGTTGCTCAATGTTTAAATAAAACTTCGAAAATAATCAAACAAACTTCAACACTGAACTAAAATGATTGCTCAATGTTTAAACAAAAATTCAAAATAATCAAACAAACTTCAACACTGAACTAAAATGATTGCTCAATGTTTAAACAAAACTTGGAAATAATCAAACAAACTTCACACTGAACTAAAATGATTGCTCAATGTTGAAATAAAACTTCGTAATAATCAGACAAAACCAACACTGAACTAAAATGATTGCTCAATGTTTAAACAAAACTTGGAAATAATCAAACAAACTTCGAACACTGAACTAAAATGATTGCTCAATGTTGAAATAAAACTTCGTAATAATCAGACAAAACCAACACTGAACTAAAATGATTGCTCAATGTTTAAACAAAACTTGGAAATAATCAAACAAACTTCGAACACTGAACTAAAATGATTGCTCAATGTTTAAATAAAACTTCAAAATAATCAAACAAACTTCAACACTGAACTAAAATGATTGTTGCTCAATGTTTAAATAAAACTTGGAAATAATCAAACAAACTTCAACACTGAACTAAAATGATTGCTCAATGTTTAAATAAAACTTGGAAATAACCAAAAAACTTCAACACTGAACTAAAATGATTGTTGCTCAATGTTTAAATAAAACTTCGAAAATAATCAAACAAACTTCAACACTGAACTAAAATGATTGTTGCTCAATGTTTAAATAAAACTTCGAAAATAATCAAACAAACTTCAACACTGAACTAAAATGATTGCTCAATGTTTAAACAAAAATTCAAAATAATCAAACAAACTTCAACACTGAACTAAAATGATTGCTCAATGTTTAAACAAAACTTGGAAATAATCAAACAAACTTCACACTGAACTAAAATGATTGCTCAATGTTGAAATAAAACTTCAAAATAATCAAACAAACTTCAACACTGAACTAAAATGATTGCTCAATGTTTAAACAAAACTTGGAAATAATCAAACAAACTTCGAACACTGAACTAAAATGATTGCTCAATGTTGAAATAAAACTTCGTAATAATCAGACAAAACCAACACTGAACTAAAATGATTGCTCAATGTTTAAACAAAACTTGGAAATAATCAAACAAACTTCGAACACTGAACTAAAATGATTGCTCAATGTTGAAATAAAACTTCGTAATAATCAGACAAAACCAACACTGAACTAAAATGATTGCTCAATGTTTAAACAAAACTTGGAAATAATCAAACAAACTTCGAACACTGAACTAAAATGATTGCTCAATGTTTAAATAAAACTTCGTAATAATCAGACAAAACCAACACTGAACTAAAATGATTGCTCAATGTTTAAACAAAACTTGGAAATAATCAAACAAACTTCGAACACTGAACTAAAATGATTGCTCAATGTTGAAATAAAACTTCGTAATAATCAGACAAAACCAACACTGAACTAAAATGATTGCTCAATGTTTAAACAAAACTTGGAAATAATCAAACAAACTTCAACACTGAACTAAAATGATTGCTCGATGTTTAAATAAAACTTCAAAATAATCAAACAAACTTCAACACTGAACTAAAATGATTGTTGCTCAATGTTTAAATAAAACTTGGAAATAATCAAACAAACTTCAACACTGAACTAAAATGATTGTTGCTCAATGTTTAAATAAAACTTGGAAATAATCAAACAAACTTCACACTGAACTAAAATGGTTGTTGCTCAATGTTTAAATAAAACTTCGAAAATAATCAAACAAACTTCAACACTGAACTAAAATGATTGCTCAATGTTTAAATAAAACTTGGAAATAACCAAAAAACTTCAACACTGAACTAAAATGATTGTTGCTCAATGTTTAAATAAAACTTGGAAATAATCAAACAAACTTCAACACTGAACTAAAATGATTGCTCAATGTTTAAATAAAAATTGGAAATAAACAAAAAACTTCAACACTTAACTAAAATGATTGCTCATTGTTTAAATAAAACTTCGTAATAATCAGAAAAACCAACACTGAACAAAAATGATTGCTCAATGTTTAAACAAAACTTGGAAATAATCAAACAAACTTCGAACACTGAACTAAAATGATTGCTCAATGTTTAAATAAAACTTGGAAGTAATCAAACAAACTTCAACACTGAACTAAAATGATTGCTCAATGTTTAAATAAAACTTGGAAATAACCAAAAAACTTCAACACTGAACTAAAATGATTGTTGCTCAATGTTTAAATAAAACTTCGAAAATAATCAAACAAACTTCAACACTGAACTAAAATGATTGCTCAATGTTTAAACAAAAATTCAAAATAATCAAAAAAACTTCAACACTGAACTAAAATGATTGCTCAATGTTTAAACAAAACTTGGAAATAATCAAACAAACTTCGAACACTGAACTAAAATGATTGCTCAATGTTGAAATAAAACTTCGTAATAATCAGACAAAACCAACACTGAACTAAAATGATTGCTCAATGTTTAAACAAAACTTGGAAATAATCAAACAAACTTCACACTGAACTAAAATGATTGCTCAATGTTTAAATAAAAATTCAAAATAATCAAACAAACTTCAACACTGAACTAAAATGATTGTTGCTCAATGTTTAAATAAAACTTGGAAATAATCAAACAAACTTCAACACTGAACTAAAATGATTGTTGCTCAATGTTTAAATAAAACTTGGAAATAACCAAAAAACTTCAACACTGAACTAAAATGATTGTTGCTCAATGTTTAAATAAAACTTCGAAAATAATCAAACAAACTTCAACACTGAACTAAAATGATTGCTCAATGTTTAAACAAAAATTCAAAATAATCAAACAAACTTCAACACTGAACTAAAATGATTGCTCAATGTTTAAACAAAACTTGGAAATAATCAAACAAACTTCAACACTGAACTAAAATGATTGCTCAATGTTTAAATAAAACTTGGAAATAACCAAAAAACTTCAACACTGAACTAAAATGATTGCTCAATGTTTAAATAAAACTTCGAAAATAATCAAACAAACTTCAACACTGAACTAAAATGATTGCTCAATGTTTAAACAAAACTTGGAAATAATCAAACAAACTTCGAACACTGAACTAAAATGATTGCTCAATGTTGAAATAAAACTTCGTAATAATCAGACAAAACCAACACTGAACTAAAATGATTGCTCAATGTTTAAACAAAACTTGGAAATAATCAAACAAACTTCGAACACTGAACTAAAATGATTGCTCAATGTTTAAATAAAACTTCGTAATAATCAGACAAAACTCAACACTGAACTAAAATGATTGCTCAATGTTTAAACAAAACTTGGAAATAATCAAACAAACTTCGAACACTGAACTAAAATGATTGCTCAATGTTGAAATAAAACTTCGTAATAATCAGACAAAACCAACACTGAACTAAAATGATTGCTCAATGTTTAAACAAAACTTGGAAATAATCAAACAAACTTCGAACACTGAACTAAAATGATTGCTCAATGTTTAAATAAAACTTGGAAATAATCAAACAAACTTCAACACTGAACTAAAATGATTGCTCAATGTTTAAATAAAACTTGGAAATAACCAAAAAACTTCAACACTGAACTAAAATGATTGTTGCTCAATGTTTAAATAAAACTTGGAAATAACCAAAAAACTTCAACACTGAACTAAAATGATTGTTGCTCAATGTTTAAATAAAACTTCGAAAATAATCAAACAAACTTCAACACTGAACTAAAATGATTGCTCAATGTTTAAACAAAAATTCAAAATAATCAAACAAACTTCAACACTGAACTAAAATGATTGCTCAATGTTTAAACAAAACTTGGAAATAATCAAACAAACTTCACACTGAACTAAAATGATTGCTCAATGTTGAAATAAAACTTCGTAATAATCAGACAAAACCAACACTGAACTAAAATGATTGCTCAATGTTTAAATAAAACTTGGAAATAATCAAACAAACTTCACACTGAACTAAAATGATTGCTCAATGTTGAAATAAAACTTCGTAATAATCAGACAAAACCAACACTGAACTAAAATGATTGCTCAATGTTTAAACAAAACTTGGAAATAATCAAACAAACTTCACACTGAACTAAAATGATTACTCAATGTTTAAATAAAACTTCGAAAATAATCAAACAAACTTCAACACTGAACTAAAATGATTGTTGCTCAATGGTGAAATAAAACTTTGAAAATAATCAAAAAAACTTCAACACTGAACTAAAATGATTGTTGCTCAATGTTTAAATAAAACTTGGAAATAATCAAAAAAACTTCAACACTGAACTAAAATGATTGTTGCTCAATGTTTAAATAAAACTTGGAAGTAATCAAACAAACTTCAACACTGAACTAAAATGATTGCTCAATGTTTAAATAAAACTTCAAAATAATCAAACAAACTTCAACACTGAACTAAAATGATTGCTCAATGTTTAAATAAAACTTGGAAATAAACTTCAACACTGAACTAAAATGATTGCTCAATGTTTAAATAAAACTTGGAAATAATCAAACAAACTTCAACACTGAACTAAAATGATTGCTCAATGTTTAAACAAAACTTGGAAATAATCAAACAAACTTCGAACACTGAACTAAAATGATTGCTCAATGTTGAAATAAAACTTCGTAATAATCAGACAAAACCAACACTGAACTAAAATGATTGCTCAATGTTTAAACAAAACTTGGAAATAATCAAACAAACTTCGAACACTGAACTAAAATGATTGCTCAATGTTGAAATAAAACTTCGTAATAATCAGACAAAACCAACACTGAACTAAAATGATTGCTCAATGTTTAAACAAAACTTGGAAATAATCAAACAAACTTCGAACACTGAACTAAAATGATTGCTCAATGTTGAAATAAAACTTCGTAATAATCAGACAAAACCAACACTGAACTAAAATGATTGCTCAATGTTTAAATAAAACTTGGAAATAATCAAACAAACTTCGAACACTGAACTAAAATGATTGCTCAATGTTTAGATAAAACTTCAAAATAATCAAACAAACTTCAACACTGAACTAAAATGATTGCTCAATGTTTAAATAAAACTTGGAAATAATCAAAAAAACTTCAACACTGAACTAAAATGATTGTTGCACAATGTTTAAATAAAACTTGGAAATAATCAAACAAAATTCAACACTGAACTAAAATGATTGTTGCTCAATGTTTAAATAAAAATTCAAAATAATCAAACAAACTTCAACACTGAACTAAAATGATTGCTCAATGTTTAAACAAAACTTGGAAATAATCAAACAAACTTCACACTGAACTAAAATGATTGCTCAATGTTGAAATAAAACTTCGTAATAATCAGACAAAACCAACACTGAACTAAAATGATTGCTCAATGTTTAAACAAAACTTGGAAATAATCAAACAAACTTCACACTGAACTAAAATGATTGCTCAATGTTGAAATAAAACTTCAAAATAATCAAAAAAACTTCAACACTGAACTAAAATGATTGTTGCTCAATGTTTAAATAAAACTTGGAAATAATCAAACAAACTTCAACACTGAACTAAAATGATTGTTGCTCAATGTTTAAATAAAACTTGGAAATAATCAAACAAAATTCAACACTGAACTAAAATGATTGTTGCTCAATGTTTAAATAAAACTTCGAAATAATCAAACAAAATTCAACACTGAACTAAAATGATTGTTGCTCAATGTTTAAATAAAACTTCGAAAATAATCAAACAAACTTCAACACTGAACTAAAATGATTGCTCAATGTTTAAACAAAAATTCAAAATAATCAAACAAACTTCAACACTGAACTAAAATGATTGCTCAATGTTTAAACAAAACTTGGAAATAATCAAACAAACTTCACACTGAACTAAAATGATTGCTCAATGTTGAAATAAAACTTCGTAATAATCAGACAAAACCAACACTGAACTAAAATGATTGCTCAATGTTTAAACAAAAATTCAAAATAATCAAACAAACTTCAACACTGAACTAAAATGATTGCTCAATGTTGAAATAAAACTTCGTAATAATCAGACAAAACCAACACTGAACTAAAATGATTGCTCAATGTTTAAACAAAACTTGGAAATAATCAAACAAACTTCACACTGAACTAAAATGATTGCTCAATGTTGAAATAAAACTTCAAAATAATCAAAAAAACTTCAACACTGAACTAAAATGATTGTTGCTCAATGTTTAAATAAAACTTGGAAATAATCAAACAAACTTCAACACTGAACTAAAATGATTGTTGCTCAATGTTTAAATAAAACTTGGAAATAATCAAACAAAATTCAACACTGAACTAAAATGATTGTTGCTCAATGTTTAAATAAAACTTCGAAAATAATCAAACAAACTTCAACACTGAACTAAAATGATTGTTGCTCAATGTTTAAATAAAACTTCGAAAATAATCAAACAAACTTCAACACTGAACTAAAATGATTGCTCAATGTTTAAACAAAAATTCAAAATAATCAAACAAACTTCAACACTGAACTAAAATGATTGCTCAATGTTTAAGCAAAACTTGGAAATAATCAAACAAACTTCACACTGAACTAAAATGATTGCTCAATGTTGAAATAAAACTTCGAAAATAATCAAACAAACTTCAACACTGAACTAAAATGATTGCTCAATGTTTAAACAAAAATTCAAAATAATCAAACAAACTTCAACACTGAACTAAAATGATTGCTCAATGTTTAAACAAAACTTCGTAATAATCAGACAAAACCAACACTGAACTAAAATGATTGCTCAATGTTTAAACAAAACTTGGAAATAATCAAACAAACTTCGAACACTGAACTAAAATGATTGCTCAATGTTGAAATAAAACTTCGTAATAATCAGACAAAACCAACACTGAACTAAAATGATTGCTCAATGTTTAAACAAAACTTGGAAATAATCAAACAAACTTCGAACACTGAACTAAAATGATTGCTCAATGTTTAAAACAAACTTGGCAATAATCAGACAAAACTACAACACTGAACTAAAATGATTGCTCAATGTTTAAACAAAACTTGGAAATAATCAAACAAACTTCGAACACTGAACTAAAATGATTGCTCAATGTTGAAATAAAACTTCGTAATAATCAGACAAAACCAACACTGAACTAAAATGATTGCTCAATGTTTAAACAAAACTTGGAAATAATCAAACAAACTTCGAACACTGAACTAAAATGATTGCTCAATGTTTAAATAAAAATTTGAAATAATCAAACAAACTTCAACACTGAACTAAAATGATTGTTGCTCAATGTTTAAATAAAACTTGGAAATAATCAAACAAAATTCAACACTGAACTAAAATGATTGTTGCTCAATGTTTAAATAAAACTTCGAAAATAATCAAACAAACTTCAACACTGAACTAAAATGATTGTTGCTCAATGTTTAAATAAAATTTGTAGAAAATAAACAAACTTCAACACTGAAGTAAAATGATTGCTCAATGTTTAAACAAAACTTCGAAATAATCGAACAAACTTCAACACTGAACTAAAACGATTGCTCAATGTTTAAATAAAACTTGGAAATAAACAAACTTCAACACTGAACTAAAATGATTGCTCAATGTTTAAATAAAACTTCGAAATAATCAAACAAACTTCAACACTGAACTAAAATGATTGCTCAATGTTTAAATAAAACTTCGTAATAATCAGACAAAACCAACACTGAACTAAAATGATTGCTCAATGTTTAAACAAAACTTGGAAATAATCAAACAAACTTCGAACACTGAACTAAAATGATTGCTCAATGTTGAAATAAAACTTCGTAATAATCAGACAAAACCAACACTGAACTAAAATGATTGCTCAATGTTTAAACAAAACTTGGAAATAATCAAACAAACTTCGAACACTGAACTAAAATGATTGCTCAATGTTGAAATAAAAATTCGTAATAATCAGACAAAACTTCAACACTGAACTAAAATGATTGCTCAATGTTTAAACAAAACTTGGAAATAATCAAACAAACTTCGAACACTGAACTAAAATGATTGCTCAATGTTGAAATAAAACTTCGTAATAATCAGACAAAACCAACACTGAACTAAAATGATTGCTCAATGTTTAAACAAAACTTGGAAATAATCAAACAAACTTCACACTGAACTAAAATGATTGTTGCTCAATGTTTAAATAAAACTTCGAAAATAATCAAACAAACTTCAACACTGAACTAAAATGATTGTTGCTCAATGTTTAAATAAAACTTGGAAATAATCAAACAAACTTCAACACTGAACTAAAATGATTGCTCAATGTTTAAACAAAAATTCAAAATAATCAAACAAACTTCAACACTGAACTAAAATGATTGCTCAATGTTTAAACAAAACTTGGAAATAATCAAACAAACTTCACACTGAACTAAAATGATTGCTCAATGTTGAAATAAAACTTCGTAATAATCAGACAAAACCAACACTGAACTAAAATGATTGCTCAATGTTTAAATAAAACTTGGAAATAATCAAACAAACTTCACACTGAACTAAAATGATTGCTCAATGTTGAAATAAAACTTCGTAATAATCAGACAAAACCAACACTGAACTAAAATGATTGCTCAATGTTTAAACAAAACTTGGAAATAATCAAACAAACTTCGAACACTGAACTAAAATGATTGCTCAATGTTTAAATAAAACTTCAAAATAATCAAACAAACTTCAACACTGAACTAAAATGATTGTTGCTCAATGTTTAAATAAAACTTGGAAATAATCAAACAAACTTCAACACTGAACTAAAATGATTGTTGCTCAATGTTTAAATAAAACTTGGAAATAACCAAAAAACTTCAACACTGAACTAAAATGATTGTTGCTCAATGTTTAAATAAAACTTCGAAAATAATCAAACAAACTTCAACACTGAACTAAAATGATTGCTCAATGTTTAAACAAAACTTGGAAATAATCAAACAAACTTCACACTGAACTAAAATGATTGCTCAATGTTGAAATAAAACTTCAAAATAATCAAAAAAACTTCAACACTGAACTAAAATGATTGCTCAATGTTTAAACAAAACTTGGAAATAATCAAACAAACTTCACACTGAACTAAAATGATTGCTCAATGTTTAAACAAAACTTGGAAATAATCAAACAAACTTCACACTGAACTAAAATGATTGCTCAATGTTGAAATAAAACTTCGTAATAATCAGACAAAACCAACACTGAACTAAAATGATTGCTCAATGTTTAAACAAAACTTGGAAATAATCAAACAAACTTCGAACACTGAACTAAAATGATTGCTCAATGTTGAAATAAAACTTCGTAATAATCAGACAAAACCAACACTGAACTAAAATGATTGCTCAATGTTTAAACAAAACTTGGAAATAATCAAAAAAACTTCGAACACTGAACTAAAATGATTGCTCAATGTTGAAATAAAACTTCGTAATAATCAGACAAAACCAACACTGAACTAAAATGATTGCTCAATGTTTAAACAAAACTTGGAAATAATCAAACAAACTTCGAACACTGAACTAAAATGATTGCTCAATGTTTAGATAAAACTTCAAAATAATCAAACAAACTTCAACACTGAACTAAAATGATTGCTCAATGTTTAAACAAAACTTGGAAATAATCAAAAAAACTTCAACACTGAACTAAAATGATTGTTGCTCAATGTTTAAATAAAACTTGGAAGTAATCAAACAAACTTCAACACTGAACTAAAATGATTGTTGCTCAATGTTTAAATAAAAATTCAAAATAATCAAACAAACTTCAACACTGAACTAAAATGATTGCTCAATGTTTAAACAAAACTTGGAAATAATCAAACAAACTTCACACTGAACTAAAATGATTGCTCAATGTTGAAATAAAACTTCGTAATAATCAGACAAAACCAACACTGAACTAAAATGATTGCTCAATGTTTAAACAAAACTTGGAAATAATCAAACAAACTTCAACACTGAACTAAAATGATTGCTCAATGTTTAAATAAAACTTCGAAATAATCAAACAAACTTCAACACTGAACTAAAATGATTGTTGCTCAATGTTTAAATAAAACTTGGAAATAATCAAACAAACTTCAACACTGAACTAAAATGATTGTTGCTCAATGTTTAAATAAAACTTGGAAATAATCAAACAAACTTCAACACTGATCTAAAATGATTACTCAATGTTTAAATAAAACTTCGAAAATAATCAAACAAACTTCAACACTGAACTAAAATGATTGTTGCTCAATGGTGAAATAAAACTTTGAAAATAATCAAAAAAACTTCAACACTGAACTAAAATGATTGCTCAATGTTTAAACAAAACTTCAAAATAATCAAACAAACTTCAACACTGATCTAAAATGATTGCTCAATGTTTAAATAAAACTTCGAAAATAATCAAACAAACTTCAACACTGAACTAAAATGATTGCTCAATGTTTAAACAAAACTTGGAAATAATCAGACAAAACTTCGAACACTGAACTAAAATGATTGCTCAATGTTTAAATAAAACTTGGAAATAATCAAACGAACTTCAACACTGAACTAAAATTATTGCTCAATGTTTAAACAAAACTTGGAAATAATCAAACAAACTTCAACACTGAACTAAAATTATTGCTCAATGTTTAAACAAAACTTGGAAATAATCAAACAAACTTCAACACTGAACTAAAATGATTGCTCAATGTTGAAATAAAACTTCGTAATAATCAGACAAAACCAACACTGAACTAAAATGATTGCTCAATGTTTAAACAAAACTTGGAAATAATCAAACAAACTTCGAACACTGAACTAAAATGATTGCTCAATGTTGAAATAAAACTTCGTAATAATCAGACAAAACCAACACTGAACTAAAATGATTGCTCAATGTTTAAACAAAACTTGGAAATAATCAAACAAACTTCGAACACTGAACTAAAATGATTGCTCAATGTTGAAATAAAACTTCGTAATAATCAGACAAAACCAACACTGAACTAAAATGATTGCTCAATGTTTAAACAAAACTTGGAAATAATCAAACAAACTTCACACTGAACTAAAATGATTGCTCAATGTTTAAACAAAAATTCAAAATAATCAAACAAACTTCAACACTGAACTAAAATGATTGTTGCTCAATGTTTAAATAAAACTTGGAAGTAATCAAACAAACTTCAACACTGAACTAAAATGATTGCTCAATGTTTAAATAAAACTTGGAAATAACCAAAAAACTTCAACACTGAACTAAAATGATTGTTGCTCAATGTTTAAATAAAACTTGGAAATAATCAAACAAACTTCACACTGAACTAAAATGATTGCTCAATGTTGAAATAAAACTTCGTAATAATCAGACAAAACCAACACTGAACTAAAATGATTGCTCAATGTTTAAACAAAACTTGGAAATAATCAAACAAACTTCGAACACTGAACTAAAATGATTGCTCAATGTTGAAATAAAACTTCGTAATAATCAGACAAAACCAACACTGAACTAAAATGATTGCTCAATGTTTAAACAAAACTTGGAAATAATCAAACAAACTTCGAACACTGAACTAAAATGATTGCTCAATGTTGAAATAAAACTTCGTAATAATCAGACAAAACCAACACTGAACTAAAATGATTGCTCAATGTTTAAATAAAACTTGGAAATAATCAAACAAACTTCGAACACTGAACTAAAATGATTGCTCAATGTTTAGATAAAACTTCAAAATAATCAAACAAACTTCAACACTGAACTAAAATGATTGCTCAATGTTTAAATAAAACTTGGAAATAATCAAAAAAACTTCAACACTGAACTAAAATGATTGTTGCACAATGTTTAAATAAAACTTGGAAATAATCAAACAAAATTCAACACTGAACTAAAATGATTGTTGCTCAATGTTTAAATAAAAATTCAAAATAATCAAACAAACTTCAACACTGAACTAAAATGATTGCTCAATGTTTAAACAAAACTTGGAAATAATCAAACAAACTTCACACTGAACTAAAATGATTGCTCAATGTTGAAATAAAACTTCGTAATAATCAGACAAAACCAACACTGAACTAAAATGATTGCTCAATGTTTAAACAAAACTTGGAAATAATCAAACAAACTTCACACTGAACTAAAATGATTGCTCAATGTTGAAATAAAACTTCAAAATAATCAAAAAAACTTCAACACTGAACTAAAATGATTGTTGCTCAATGTTTAAATAAAACTTGGAAATAATCAAACAAACTTCAACACTGAACTAAAATGATTGTTGCTCAATGTTTAAATAAAACTTGGAAATAATCAAACAAAATTCAACACTGAACTAAAATGATTGTTGCTCAATGTTTAAATAAAACTTCGAAAATAATCAAACAAACTTCAACACTGAACTAAAATGATTGTTGCTCAATGTTTAAATAAAACTTCGAAAATAATCAAACAAACTTCAACACTGAACTAAAATGATTGCTCAATGTTTAAACAAAAATTCAAAATAATCAAACAAACTTCAACACTGAACTAAAATGATTGCTCAATGTTGAAATAAAACTTCGTAATAATCAGACAAAACCAACACTGAACTAAAATGATTGCTCAATGTTTAAATAAAACTTGGAAATAATCAAACAAACTTCACACTGAACTAAAATGATTGCTCAATGTTGAAATAAAACTTCGTAATAATCAGACAAAACCAACACTGAACTAAAATGATTGCTCAATGTTTAAACAAAACTTGGAAATAATCAAACAAACTTCGAACACTGAACTAAAATGATTGCTCAATGTTGAAATAAAACTTCGTAATAATCAGACAAAACCAACACTGAACTAAAATGATTGCTCAATGTTTAAACAAAAATTCAAAATAATCAAACAAACTTCAACACTGAACTAAAATGATTGCTCAATGTTTAAACAAAACTTGGAAATAATCAAACAAACTTCGAACACTGAACTAAAATGATTGTTGCTCAATGTTTAAATAAAACTTCGAAATAATCAAACAAAATTCAACACTGAACTAAAATGATTGTTGCTCAATGTTTAAATAAAACTTGGAAATAATCAAACAAACTTCACACTGAACTAAAATGATTGTTGCTCAATGTTTAAATAAAACTTCGAAAATAATCAAACAAACTTCAACACTGAACTAAAATGATTGCTCAATGTTTAAATAAAACTTGGAAATAATCAAAAAAACTTCAACACTGAACTAAAATGATTGCTCAATGTTTAAATAAAACTTCGAAAATAATCAAACAAACTTCAACACTGAACTAAAATGATTGCTCAATGTTTAAACAAAACTTGGAAATAATCAAACAAACTTCAACACTGAACTAAAATGATTGCTCAATGTTTAAACAAAACTTGGAAATAATCAAACAAACTTCACACTGAACTAAAATGATTGCTCAATGTTGAAATAAAACTTCGTAATAATCAGACAAAACCAACACTGAACTAAAATGATTGCTCAATGTTTAAACAAAACTTGGAAATAATCAAACAAACTTCGAACACTGAACTAAAATGATTGCTCAATGTTGAAATAAAACTTCGTAATAATCAGACAAAACCAACACTGAACTAAAATGATTGCTCAATGTTTAAATAAAACTTGGAAATAATCAAACAAACTTCAACACTGAACTAAAATGATTGCTCGATGTTTAAATAAAACTTCAAAATAATCAAACAAACTTCAACACTGAACTAAAATGATTGTTGCTCAATGTTTAAATAAAACTTGGAAATAATCAAACAAACTTCAACACTGAACTAAAATGATTGTTGCTCAATGTTTAAATAAAACTTCGAAATAATCAAACAAAATTCAACACTGAACTAAAATGATTGTTGCTCAATGTTTAAATAAAACTTCGAAAATAATCAAACAAACTTCAACACTGAACTAAAATGATTGCTCAATGTTTAAATAAAACTTCAAAATAATCAAACAAAATTCAACACTGAACTAAAATGATTGCTCAATGTTTAAACAAAACTTGGAAATAATCAAACAAACTTCACACTGAACTAAAATGATTGCTCAATGTTGAAATAAAACTTCAAAATAATCAAAAAAACTTCAACACTGAACTAAAATGATTGTTGCTCAATGTTTAAATAAAACTTGGAAATAATCAAACAAACTTCAACACTGAACTAAAATGATTGCTCAATGTTTAAATAAAACTTGGAAATAACCAAAAAACTTCAACACTGAACTAAAATGATTGTTGCTCAATGTTTAAATAAAACTTCGAAAATAATCAAACAAACTTCAACACTGAACTAAAATGATTGCTCAATGTTTAAACAAAAATTCAAAATAATCAAACAAACTTCACACTGAACTAAAATGATTGCTCAATGTTGAAATAAAACTTCGTAATAATCAGACAAAACCAACACTGAACTAAAATGATTGCTCAATGTTTAAATAAAACTTGGAAATAATCAAACAAACTTCAACACTGAACTACAATGATTGCTCAATGTTTAAATAAAACTTTGAAAATAATCAAAAAAACTTCAACACTGAACTAAAATGATTGTTGCTCAATGTTTAAACAAAACATGGAAATAATCAAAAAAGCTTCAACACTGAACTAAATTGATTGCTCAATGTTTAAACAAAACTTGGAAATAATCAAACAAACTTCACACTGAACTAAAATGATTGCTCAATGTTGAAATAAAACTTCGTAATAATCAGACAAAACCAACACTGAACTAAAATGATTGCTCAATGTTTAAACAAAACTTGGAAATAATCAAACAAACTTCGAACACTGAACTAAAATGATTGCTCAATGTTGAAATAAAACTTCAAAATAATCAAACAAACTTCAACACTGAACTAAAATGATTGCTCAATGTTGAAATAAAACTTGGAAATAATCAAACAAACTTCAACACTGAACTAAAATGATTGCTCAATGTTTAAATAAAACTTGGAAATAATCAAACAAACTTCACACTGAACTAAAATGATTGTTGCTCAATGTTTAAATAAAACTTCGAAAATAATCAAACAAACTTCAACACTGAACTAAAATGATTGCTCAATGTTTAAACAAAACTTGGAAATAATCAAACAAACTTCAACACTGAACTAAAATGATTGCTCAATGTTTAAATAAAACTTCGTAATAATCAGACAAAACCAACACTGAACTAAAATGATTGCTCAATGTTTAAACAAAACTTGGAAATAATCAAACAAACTTCGAACACTGAACTAAAATGATTGCTCAATGTTGAAATAAAACTTCGTAATAATCAGACAAAACCAACACTGAACTAAAATGATTGCTCAATGTTTAAACAAAACTTGGAAATAATCAAACAAACTTCGAACACTGAACTAAAATGATTGCTCAATGTTGAAATAAAACTTCGTAATAATCAGACAAAACCAACACTGAACTAAAATGATTGCTCAATGTTTAAACAAAACTTGGAAATAATCAAACAAACTTCAACACTGAACTAAAATGATTGCTCAATGTTTAAATAAAACTTCAAAATAATCAAACAAACTTCAACACTGAACTAAAATGATTGTTGCTCAATGTTTAAATAAAACTTGGAAATAATCAAACAAACTTCAACACTGAACTAAAATGATTGTTGCTCAATGTTTAAATAAAACTTCGAAATAATCAAACAAAATTCAACACTGAACTAAAATGATTGTTGCTCAATGTTTAAATAAAACTTCGAAAATAATCAAACAAACTTCAACACTGAACTAAAATGATTGCTCAATGTTTAAACAAAACTTGGTAATAATCAAACAAACTTCGAACACTGAACTAAAATGATTGCTCAATGTTTAAACAAAAATTCAAAATAATCAAACAAACTTCAACACTGAACTAAAATGATTGCTCAATGTTTAAACAAAACTTGGAAATAATCAAACAAACTTCAACACTGAACTAAAATGATTGTTGCTCAATGTTTAAACAAAACTTGGAAATAATCAAACAAACTTCACACTGAACTAAAATGATTGCTCAATGTTGAAATAAAACTTCGTAATAATCAGACAAAACCAACACTGAACTAAAATGATTGCTCAATGTTTAAACAAAACTTGGAAATAATCAAACAAACTTCGAACACTGAACTAAAATGATTGCTCAATGTTGAAATAAAACTTCGTAATAATCAGACAAAACCAACACTGAACTAAAATGATTGCTCAATGTTTAAATAAAACTTGGAAATAATCAAACAAACTTCACACTGAACTAAAATGATTGCTCAATGTTGAAATAAAACTTCGTAATAATCAGACAAAACCAACACTGAACTAAAATGATTGCTCAATGTTTAAACAAAACTTGGAAATAATCAAACAAACTTCGAACACTGAACTAAAATGATTGCTCAATGTTTAGATAAAACTTCAAAATAATCAAACAAACTTCAACACTGAACTAAAATGATTGCTCAATGTTTAAATAAAACTTGGAAATAATCAAAAAAACTTCAACACTGAACTAAAATGATTGTTGCACAATGTTTAAATAAAACTTGGAAATAATCAAACAAAATTCAACACTGAACTAAAATGATTGTTGCTCAATGTTTAAATAAAAATTCAAAATAATCAAACAAACTTCAACACTGAACTAAAATGATTGCTCAATGTTTAAACAAAACTTGGAAATAATCAAACAAACTTCACACTGAACTAAAATGATTGCTCAATGTTGAAATAAAACTTCGTAATAATCAGACAAAACCAACACTGAACTAAAATGATTGCTCAATGTTTAAACAAAACTTGGAAATAATCAAACAAACTTCACACTGAACTAAAATGATTGCTCAATGTTGAAATAAAACTTCAAAATAATCAAAAAAACTTCAACACTGAACTAAAATGATTGTTGCTCAATGTTTAAATAAAACTTGGAAATAATCAAACAAACTTCAACACTGAACTAAAATGATTGTTGCTCAATGTTTAAATAAAACTTGGAAATAATCAAACAAAATTCAACACTGAACTAAAATGATTGTTGCTCAATGTTTAAATAAAACTTCGAAATAATCAAACAAAATTCAACACTGAACTAAAATGATTGTTGCTCAATGTTTAAATAAAACTTCGAAAATAATCAAACAAACTTCAACACTGAACTAAAATGATTGCTCAATGTTTAAACAAAAATTCAAAATAATCAAACAAACTTCAACACTGAACTAAAATGATTGCTCAATGTTGAAATAAAACTTCGTAATAATCAGACAAAACCAACACTGAACTAAAATGATTGCTCAATGTTTAAACAAAACTTGGAAATAATCAAACAAACTTCGAACACTGAACTAAAATGATTGCTCAATGTTGAAATAAAACTTCGTAATAATCAGACAAAACCAACACTGAACTAAAATGATTGCTCAATGTTTAAACAAAACTTGGAAATAATCAAACAAACTTCACACTGAACTAAAATGATTGCTCAATGTTGAAATAAAACTTCAAAATAATCAAAAAAACTTCAACACTGAACTAAAATGATTGTTGCTCAATGTTTAAATAAAACTTGGAAATAATCAAACAAACTTCAACACTGAACTAAAATGATTGTTGCTCAATGTTTAAAAAAACTTGGAAATAATCAAAAAAAATTCAACACTGATCTAAAATGATTGCTCAATGTTTAAATAAAACTTCGAAAATAATCAAACAAACTTCACACTGAACTAAAATGATTGTTGCTCAATGTTTAAATAAAACTTCGAAAATAATCAAACAAACTTCAACACTGAACTAAAATGATTGCTCAATGTTTAAACAAAAATTCAAAATAATCAAACAAACTTCAACACTGAACTAAAATGATTGCTCAATGTTTAAACAAAACTTGGAAATAATCAAACAAACTTCACACTGAACTAAAATGATTGCTCAATGTTGAAATAAAACTTCGTAATAATCAGACAAAACCAACACTGAACTAAAATGATTGCTCAATGTTTAAACAAAACTTGGAAATAATCAAACAAACTTCGAACACTGAACTAAAATGATTGCTCAATGTTTAGATAAAACTTCAAAATAATCAAACAAACTTCAACACTGAACTAAAATGATTGCTCAATGTTTAAATAAAACTTGGAAATAATCAAAAAAACTTCAACACTGAACTAAAATGATTGTTGCACAATGTTTAAATAAAACTTGGAAATAATCAAACAAACTTCACACTGAACTAAAATGATTGTTGCTCAATGTTTAAATAAAACTTCGAAAATAATCAAACAAACTTCAACACTGAACTAAAATGATTGCTCAATGTTTAAATAAAACTTCGAAAATAATCAAACAAACTTCAACACTGAACTAAAATGATTGCTCAATGTTTAAACAAAACTTGGAAATAATCAAACAAACTTCGAACACTGAACTAAAATGATTGCTCAATGTTTAGATAAAACTTCAAAATAATCAAACAAACTTCAACACTGAACTAAAATGATTGCTCAATGTTTAAATAAAACTTGGAAATAATCAAAAAAACTTCAACACTGAACTAAAATGATTGCTCAATGTTTAAATAAAACTTCGTAATAATCAATATAACTTCAACACTGAACTAAAATGATTGCTCAATGTTTAAACAAAACTTGGAAATAATCAAACAAACTTCGAACACTGAACTAAAATGATTGCTCAATGTTGAAATAAAACTTCGTAATAATCAGACAAAACCAACACTGAACTAAAATGATTGCTCAATGTTTAAACAAAACTTGGAAATAATCAAACAAACTTCACACTGAACTAAAATGATTGCTCAATGTTGAAATAAAACTTCAAAATAATCAAAAAAACTTCAACACTGAACTAAAATGATTGTTGCTCAATGTTTAAATAAAACTTGGAAATAATCAAACAAACTTCAACACTGAACTAAAATGATTGCTCAATGTTTAAATAAAACTTGGAAATAATCAAACAAACTTCACACTGAACTAAAATGATTGTTGCTCAATGTTTAAATAAAACTTCGAAAATAATCAAACAAACTTCAACACTGAACTAAAATGATTGCTCAATGTTAAATAAAACTTCGTAATAAATCAAACAAACTTCACACTGAACTAAAATGATTGCTCAATGTTGAAATAAAACTTCAAAATAATCAAAAAAACTTCAACACTGAACTAAAATGATTGCTCAATGTTTAAACAAAACTTGGAAATAATCAAACAAACTTCACACTGAACTAAAATGATTGCTCAATGTTTAAACAAAACTTGGAAATAATCAAACAAACTTCAACACTGAACTAAAATGATTGCTCAATGTTGAAATAAAACTTCGTAATAATCAGACAAAACCAACACTGAACTAAAATGATTGCTCAATGTTTAAACAAAACTTGGAAATAATCAAACAAACTTCACACTGAACTAAAATGATTGCTCAATGTTGAAATAAAACTTCAAAATAATCAAAAAAACTTCAACACTGAACTAAAATGATTGCTCAATGTTTAAACAAAACTTGGAAATAATCAAACAAACTTCGAACACTGAACTAAAATGATTGCTCAATGTTGAAATAAAACTTCGTAATAATCAGACAAAACCAACACTGAACTAAAATGATTGCTCAATGTTTAAACAAAACTTGGAAATAATCAAACAAACTTCGAACACTGAACTAAAATGATTGCTCAATGTTTAAATAAAACTTCAAAATAATCAAACAAACTTCAACACTGAACTAAAATGATTGCTCAATGTTTAAATAAAACTTCAAAATAATCAAACAAACTTCAACACTGAACTAAAATGATTGCTCAATGTTGAAATAAAACTTCGTAATAATCAGACAAAACCAACACTGAACTAAAATGATTGCTCAATGTTTAAACAAAACTTGGAAATAATCAAACAAACTTCGAACACTGAACTAAAATGATTGCTCAATGTTGAAATAAAACTTCGTAATAATCAGACAAAACCAACACTGAACTAAAATGATTGCTCAATGTTTAAACAAAACTTGGAAATAATCAAACAAACTTCACACTGAACTAAAATGATTGCTCAATGTTGAAATAAAACTTCAAAATAATCAAAAAAACTTCAACACTGAACTAAAATGATTGTTGCTCAATGTTTAAATAAAAATTCAAAATAATCAAACAAACTTCAACACTGAACTAAAATGATTGCTCAATGTTTAAACAAAACTTGGAAATAATCAAACAAACTTCGAACACTGAACTAAAATGATTGCTCAATGTTGAAATAAAACTTCGTAATAATCAGACAAAACCAACACTGAACTAAAATGATTGCTCAATGTTTAAATAAAACTTGGAAATAATCAAACAAACTTCACACTGAACTAAAATGATTGTTGCTCAATGTTTAAATAAAACTTGGAAATAATCAAACAAAATTCAACACTGAACTAAAATGATTGTTGCTCAATGTTTAAATAAAAATTCAAAATAATCAAACAAACTTCAACACTGAACTAAAATGATTGCTCAATGTTTAAACAAAACTTGGAAATAATCAAACAAACTTCACACTGAACTAAAATGATTGCTCAATGTTGAAATAAAACTTCGTAATAATCAGACAAAACCAACACTGAACTAAAATGATTGCTCAATGTTTAAACAAAACTTGGAAATAATCAAACAAACTTCACACTGAACTAAAATGATTGCTCAATGTTGAAATAAAACTTCAAAATAATCAAAAAAACTTCAACACTGAACTAAAATGATTGTTGCTCAATGTTTAAATAAAACTTGGAAATAATCAAACAAACTTCAACACTGAACTAAAATGATTGTTGCTCAATGTTTAAATAAAACTTGGAAATAATCAAACAAAATTCAACACTGAACTAAAATGATTGTTGCTCAATGTTTAAATAAAACTTCGAAATAATCAAACAAAATTCAACACTGAACTAAAATGATTGTTGCTCAATGTTTAAATAAAACTTCGAAAATAATCAAACAAACTTCAACACTGAACTAAAATGATTGCTCAATGTTTAAACAAAAATTCAAAATAATCAAACAAACTTCAACACTGAACTAAAATGATTGCTCAATGTTTAAACAAAACTTGGAAATAATCAAACAAACTTCACACTGAACTAAAATGATTGCTCAATGTTTAAACAAAAATTCAAAATAATCAAACAAACTTCAACACTGAACTAAAATGATTGCTCAATGTTTAAACAAAACTTGGAAATAATCAAACAAACTTCAACACTGAACTAAAATGATTGCTCAATGTTTAAATAAAACTTCGTAATAATCAGACAAAACCAACACTGAACTAAAATGATTGCTCAATGTTTAAACAAAACTTGGAAATAATCAAACAAACTTCGAACACTGAACTAAAATGATTGCTCAATGTTGAAATAAAACTTCGTAATAATCAGACAAAACCAACACTGAACTAAAATGATTGCTCAATGTTTAAACAAAACTTGGAAATAATCAAACAAACTTCACACTGAACTAAAATGATTGCTCAATGTTGAAATAAAACTTCAAAATAATCAAAAAAACTTCAACACTGAACTAAAATGATTGTTGCTCAATGTTTAAATAAAACTTGTAAATAATCAAACAAACTTCAACACTGAACTAAAATGATTGTTGCTCAATGTTTAAAAAAACTTGGAAATAATCAAACAAAATTCAACACTGAACAAAAATGATTGTTACTCAATGTTTAAATAAAACTTCGAAAATAATCAAACAAACTTCAACACTGAACTAAAATGATTGTTGCTCAATGTTTAAATAAAACGTGGAAATAATCAAACAAACTTCAACACTGAACTAAAATGATTGTTGCTCAATGTTTAAATAAAACTTGGAAATAATCAAACAAACTTCAACACTGAACTAAAATGATTGTTGCTCAATGTTTAAATAAAACTTCGAAAATAATCAAACAAACTTCAACACTGAACTAAAATGATTGCTCAATGTTGAAATAAAACATCGTAATAATCAAACAAACTTCGAACACTGAACTAAAATGATTGCTCAATGTTGAAATAAAACTTCAAAATAATCAAAAAAACTTCAACACTGAACTAAAATGATTGTTGCTCAATGTTTAAATAAAACTTGGAAATAATCAAACAAACTTCAACACTGAACTAAAATGATTGCTCAATGTTTAAATAAAACTTGGAAATAATCAAACAAACTTCACACTGAACTAAAATGATTGTTGCTCAATGTTTAAATAAAACTTCGAAAATAATCAAACAAACTTCAACACTGAACTAAAATGATTGCTCAATGTTTAAACAAAACTTGGAAATAATCAAACAAACTTCACACTGAAATAAAATGATTGCTCAATGTTGAAATAAAACTTCAAAATAATCAAAAAAACTTCAACACTGAACTACAATGATTGCTCAATGTTTAAATAAAACTTTGAAAATAATCAAAAAAACTTCAACACTGAACTAAAATGATTGTTGCTCAATGTTTAAACAAAACATGGAAATAATCAAACAAACTTCACACTGAACTAAAATGATTGCTCAATGTTGAAATAAAACTTCGTAATAATCAGACAAAACCAACACTGAACTAAAATGATTGCTCAATGTTTAAACAAAACTTGGAAATAATCAAACAAACTTCGAACACTGAACTAAAATGATTGCTCAATGTTGAAATAAAACTTCGTAATAATCAGACAAAACCAACACTGAACTAAAATGATTGCTCAATGTTTAAACAAAACTTGGAAATAATCAAACAAACTTCACACTGAACTAAAATGATTGCTCAATGTTTAAATAAAACTTCGTAATAATCAGACAAAACCAACACTGAACTAAAATGATTGCTCAATGTTTAAACAAAACTTGGAAATAATCAAACAAACTTCACACTGAACTAAAATGATTGCTCAATGTTTAAATAAAACTTCAAAATAATCAAACAAACTTCAACACTGAACTAAAATGATTGCTCAATGTTTAAATAAAACTTGGAAATAATCAAAAAAACTTCAACACTGAACTAAAATGATTGTTGCACAATGTTTAAATAAAACTTGGAAATAATCAAACAAAATTCAACACTGAACTAAAATGATTGTTGCTCAATGTTTAAACAAAACTTGGAAATAATCAAACAAACTTCGAACACTGAACTAAAATGATTGCTCAATGTTTAGATAAAACTTCGTAATAATCAGACAAAACCAACACTGAACTAAAATGATTGCACAATGTCTTAAACAAAACTTGGAAATAATCAAACAAACTTCACACTGAACTAAAATGATTGCTCAATGTTGAAATAAAACTTCAAAATAATCAAAAAAACTTCAACACTGAACTAAAATGATTGTTGCTCAATGTTTAAATAAAACTTGGAAATAATCAAACAAACTTCAACACTGAACTAAAATGATTGTTGCTCAATGTTTAAATAAAACTTGGAAATAATCAAACAAAATTCAACACTGAACTAAAATGATTGTTGCTCAATGTTTAAATAAAACTTCGAAATAATCAAACAAAATTCAACACTGAACTAAAATGATTGTTGCTCAATGTTTAAATAAAACTTCGAAAATAATCAAACAAACTTCAACACTGAACTAAAATGATTTCTAAATGTTTAAATAAAAATTCAAAATAATCAAACAAACTTCAACACTGAACTAAAATGATTGCTCAATGTTTAAACAAAACTTCGTAATAATCAGACAAAACCAACACTGAACTAAAATGATTGCTCAATGTTTAAACAAAACTTGGAAATAATCAAACAAACTTCGAACACTGAACTAAAATGATTGCTCAATGTTGAAATAAAACTTCGTAATAATCAGACAAAACCAACACTGAACTAAAATGATTGCTCAATGTTTAAACAAAACTTGGAAATAATCAAAAAAACTTCGAACACTGAACTAAAATGATTGCTCAATGTTGAAATAAAACTTCAAAATAATCAAAAAAACTTCAACACTGAACTAAAATGATTGTTGCTCAATGTTTAAATAAAACTTGGTAATAATCAAACAAACTTCAACACTGAACTAAAATGATTGTTGCTCAATGTTTAAAAAAACATCAAACTAATCAAACAAAATTCAAAACTGAACAAAAATGATTGCTCAATGTTTAAATAAAACTTCGAAAATAATCAAACAAACTTCAACACTGAACTAAAATGATTGTTGCTCAATGTTTAAATAAAACTTCGAAAATAATCAAACAAACTTCAACACTGAACTAAAATGATTGCTCAATGTTTAAACAAAAATTCAAAATAATCAAACAAAATTCAACACTGAACTGAAATGATTGCTCAAGTTTTAAACAAAACTTCAAAATAATCAAACAAACTTCAACACTGAACTAAAATGTTTGCTCAATGTTTCTACAAAACTTGGAAATAATCAAACAAACTTCACACTGAACTAAAATGATTGCTCAATGTTGAAATAAAACTTCGTAATAATCAGACAAAACCAACACTGAACTAAAATGATTGCTCAATGTTTAAACAAAACTTGGAAATAATCAAACAAACTTCGAACACTGAACTAAAATGATTGCTCAATGTTGAAATAAAACTTCGTAATAATCAGACAAAACCAACACTGAACTAAAATGATTGCTCAATGTTTAAACAAAACTTGGAAATAATCAAACAAACTTCAACACTGAACTAAAATGATTGCTCAATGTTTAAATAAAACTTGGAAATAATCAAACAAACTTCAACACTGAACTAAAATGATTGTTGCTCAATGTTTAAATAAAACTTGGAAATAATCAAACAAACTTCAACACTGAACTAAAATGATTGTTGCTCAATGTTTAAATAAAACTTCGAAATAATCAAACAAAATTCAACACTGAACTAAAATGATTGTTGCTCAATGTTTAAATAAAACTTCGAAAATAATCAAACAAACTTCAACACTGAACTAAAATGATTGCTCAATGTTTAAACAAAACTTGGAAATAATCAAACAAACTTCAACACTGAACTAAAATGATTGCTCAATGTTTAAACAAAAATTCAAAATAATCAAACAAACTTCAACACTGAACTAAAATGATTGCTCAATGTTTAAACAAAACTTGGAAATAATCAAACAAACTTCACACTGAACTAAAATGATTGCTCAATGTTGAAATAAAACTTCGTAATAATCAGACAAAACCAACACTGAACTAAAATGATTGCTCAATGTTTAAACAAAACTTGGAAATAATCAAACAAACTTCGAACACTGAACTAAAATGATTGCTCAATGTTGAAATAAAACTTCGTAATAATCAGACAAAACCAACACTGAACTAAAATGATTGCTCAATGTTTAAACAAAACTTGGAAATAATCAAACAAACTTCAACACTGAACTAAAATGATTGCTCAATGTTTAAATAAAACTTGGAAATAATCAAACAAACTTCAACACTGAACTAAAATGATTGTTGCTCAATGTTTAAATAAAACTTGGAAATAATCAAACAAACTTCAACACTGAACTAAAATGATTGTTGCTCAATGTTTAAATAAAACTTCGAAATAATCAAACAAAATTCAACACTGAACTAAAATGATTGTTGCTCAATGTTTAAATAAAACTTCGAAAATAATCAAACAAACTTCAACACTGAACTAAAATGATTGCTCAATGTTTAAATAAAACTTGGAAATAACCAAAAAACTTCAACACTGAACTAAAATGATTGTTGCTCAATGTTTAAATAAAACTTCGAAAATAATCAAACAAACTTCAACACTGAACTAAAATGATTGTTGCTCAATGTTTAAATAAAACTTGGAAATAATCAAACAAAATTCAACACTGAACTAAAATGATTGTTGCTCAATGTTTAAATAAAACTTCGAAATAATCAAACAAAATTCAACACTGAACTAAAATGATTGTTGCTCAATGTTTAAATAAAACTTCGAAAATAATCAAACAAACTTCAACACTGAACTAAAATGATTGCTCAATGTTTAAACAAAAATTCAAAATAATCAAACAAACTTCACACTGAACTAAAATGATTGCTCAATGTTGAAATAAAACTTCGTAATAATCAGACAAAACCGACACTGAACTAAAATGATTGCTCAATGTTTAAATAAAACTTCAAAATAATCAAACAAACTTCAACACTGAACTAAAATGATTGCTCAATGTTTAAATAAAACTTGGAAATAATCAAAAAAACTTCAACACTGAACTAAAATGATTGTTGCACAATGTTTAAATAAAACTTGGAAATAATCAAACAAAATTCAACACTGAACTAAAATGATTGTTGCTCAATGTTTAAATAAAACTTTGAACATAATCAAAAAAACTTCAACACTGAACTAAAATGATTGTTGCTCAATGTTTAAACAAAACTTGGAAATAATCAAACAAACTTCGAACACTGAACTAAAATGATTGCTCAATGTTGAAATAAAACTTCGTAATAATCAGACAAAACCAACACTGAACTAAAATGATTGCTCAATGTTTAAACAAAACTTGGAAATAATCAAACAAACTTCACACTGAACTAAAATGATTGCTCAATGTTTAAATAAAAATTCAAAATAATCAAACAAACTTCAACACTGAACTAAAATGATTGCTCAATGTTTAAACAAAAATTCAAAATAATCAAACAAACTTCAACACTGAACTAAAATGATTGCTCAATGTTTAAACAAAACTTGGAAATAATCAAACAAACTTCACACTGAACTAAAATGATTGCTCAATGTTGAAATAAAACTTCGTAATAATCAGACAAAACCAACACTGAACTAAAATGATTGCTCAATGTTTAAACAAAACTTGGAAATAATCAAACAAACTTCGAACACTGAACTAAAATGATTGCTCAATGTTTAGATAAAACTTCAAAATAATCAAACAAACTTCAACACTGAACTAAAATGATTGCTCAATGTTTAAATAAAACTTGGAAATAATCAAAAAAACTTCAACACTGAACTAAAATGATTGTTGCTCAATGTTTAAATAAAACTTCGAAATAATCAAACAAAATTCAACACTGAACTAAAATGATTGTTGCTCAATGTTTAAATAAAACTTCGAAAATAATCAAACAAACTTCAACACTGAACTAAAATGATTGCTCAATGTTTAAACAAAAATTCAAAATAATCAAACAAACTTCAACACTGAACTAAAATGATTGCTCAATGTTTAAACAAAAATTCAAAATAATCAAAAAAACTTCAACACTGAACTAAAATGATTGCTCAATGTTTAAACAAAACTTCGTAATAATCAGACAAAACCGACACTGAACTAAAATGATTGCTCAATGTTTAAATAAAACTTGGAAATAATCAAACAAACTTCGAACACTGAACTAAAATGATTGCTCAATGTTGAAATAAAACTTCGTAATAATCAGACAAAACCAACACTGAACTAAAATGATTGCTCAATGTTTAAACAAAACTTGGAAATAATCAAAAAAACTTCGAACACTGAACTAAAATGATTGCTCAATGTTGAAATAAAACTTCGTAATAATCAGACAAAACCAACACTGAACTAAAATGATTGCTCAATGTTTAAACAAAACTTGGAAATAATCAAACAAACTTCAACACTGAACTAAAATGATTGCTCAATGTTTAAACAAAAATTCAAAATAATCAAAAAAACTTCAACACTGAACTAAAATGATTGTTGCTCAATGTTTAAATAAAACTTGGAAGTAATCAAACAAACTTCAACACTGAACTAAAATGATTGTTGCTCAATGTTTAAATAAAACTTGGAAATAATCAAACAAACTTCAACACTGAACTAAAATGATTGTTGCTCAATGTTTAAATAAAACTTGGAAATAATCAAACAAAATTCAACACTGAACTAAAATGATTGTTGCTCAATGTTTAAATAAAACTTCGAAAATAATCAAACAAACTTCAACACTGAACTAAAATGATTGTTGCTCAATGTTTAAATAAAACTGCGAAAATAATCAAACAAACTTCAACACTGAACTAAAATGATTGCTCAATGTTTAAACAAAAATTCAAAATAATCAAACAAACTTCAACACTGAACTAAAATGATTGCTCAATGTTTAAACAAAACTTGGAAATAATCAAACAAACTTCACACTGAACTAAAATGATTGCTCAATGTTGAAATAAAACTTCGTAATAATCAGACAAGAACTTGATATGGGTCTATGGGATATTGAAGCTTGATATGGGTCTAAAGCCCGAGTCGAGTTACAAGGGACCGTTGAATTGTAAAACTTGAGTGAGGGCCAAAGCCCGAGTCGACCTGGGGCGAGAGCCCAAATCGAACTGGGACGAGAGCCCAGTCGAACTGAACTTTTCGTGAAAATTGTCGCTGTATTTATATGG
This sequence comes from Diplolepis rosae, assembly GCA_030998225.1. Taxonomy (NCBI): domain Eukaryota; kingdom Metazoa; phylum Arthropoda; class Insecta; order Hymenoptera; family Diplolepididae; genus Diplolepis; species Diplolepis rosae. The sequence goes on from JAPYXD010000707.1 coordinate 321,356, forward strand.
TTTTTTCACCATAAGTAAGACAAAGTGAGTATGAGGATGTAGGGTTTGATCCAACTGACCTCATAATTACTTCCCCTTTACAAAATTTAAATCTAGTTCGATTTTCTATTCTTTCAATTTCCTGTTTGTTGTTATATTTTAAATTCAACTTAAGTATATTAAAAAGGAATTCTAAAATCTATAGTCATTCTAAATGCAGTGCCTTGAGTTTGGGAAAGCGGCCCTTCCTGTATATTTGACATTGCTCTCTGCACTCCAGGTCATTCGCATACAAATGCTCATTTCCTGTATATACTGGATTAGAATTTTCTCACGGATTACTATTTTTCTATTTACTACTTAAAAAATAAAAATAAAATATCTAAGATTTATGTCGGATGTAACAAATTGTTGTTTAAATTTCCTATTCTACTTAAAATATTAACAACTTAAAATTATGCAGGATGTAACACCAGACCGCGTCGACTTTTTTCTTCGAAGCTAACATCTAAATGGCACTTTTTGCACACAAGTAATTGTGATGATGACATCAACACATGAAGAAGATTTATAAATCTATAATCTAAACTGGCACTAATTTTAAAATCATCCATATCTTTGTTAAAATTCAATTTTTTCGAAGACGTGCTAAAACTTTCCTCACTGCCTGTCTCCAAAACGTACCTATTCAAAGGCCTTTTCCCACTTTTTCTTAAAATGGAAAGATCTTTATTTTCCCGACAGCCCTTATGACCACTATATACAGGTGTTTTATCACACATGAATAAGACAATTGATAAAATTGAAAAAGTGACTAGTTTTATAAATTCCTAGTTTTTTTGAACACTTAGCACAAAGTCAAATGAAACTCCATAATTTAGGCAACTTGTAAAAATTAAATAAGTACCTAGTCCTGTTGATTACCTAGCACGAAATCCAATAAAAGTTGATAATTTGGACGGCTTATGAAAATGAAAAAAACCTTATGAACATTATGAACCGATCACGGTTCATCCCCATAGTAAGTATTCAACAGGAGCAAAAAACGTCTGGATCGTAGGCTTAGCTTTGGCGAACACCTAAAGATCGCAGCCGCCAAAGCTATCCAATGTGGAGCAAACTTGGCCCGGCTTATGCCAAACATTGGTGGACCCAGGGAAGCGAAAAGAAGATTGGTGGCGAGCGTGGTCCATTCGAAGCTGCTTTATGCAGCTCCGGTCTGGGCCAATGCCTTGCAAAACCATGCTATCCAGAAGAAGCTGTTCTCGGCGCAGAGACTTGTCGCGCTGAGAATAGTTTCGGCATATAGAACTATCTCGACGAGCGCTGTGCTGGTCCTGGCGAGCGTCCCGCCAATAGATTTATTGGCGGAGGAAAGGCAGGAAACCTTTCAGCTTCGCAAGGAGCTTACCTGCGCCGACCTGCAGGAAATCGCTCGCGCGAAGGAGGCCATCCGCAAGGATGGAAGGCGCAGACTCGTCGAGAAATGGCAGATGAGATGGCATGGTGAGCAGACAGGGAGATGGACCTACGCCTGATCCCGAAGCTCGCCACCTGGCTGAACAGAAAGCACGGGGAAGTCGGCTTTTACTTGGCACAAGCGCTCTCGGGCCATGTCTGTTTTAACGCGTACCTGAGGTGCTTTAAGAAGAGAGACGAGGAGACGTGTTGCTACTGCGATTCCCCGGTGGATAACGCAGAGCACGCACTCTTCGTCTGCGCAAAATGGGGTGTGGCTAGGGGGGTCCTCGGTCAGGCGGTGGGTTCCGAACTTACTCCTGACACGATGGTCCCCCTCATGCTCCAGTCTGAACGGTTCTGGACGCTCATCGAGTCATTTGTCACACTTGTGATGAAGACGAGAGAACTTGATGGGCGTCGAGAGCGAAACAACGGGGAGGGCCAGTAGAAATCGCATCGGGGCCGGCACCCGCGGTCCTGCGTCTCGGGTAGACTTGACTGTCCGCGTCGTTCAGGGAAGGAATCTGTTTGTTTCTCCCCTGGGTGGCGCGGCTAGTCGGTTATCCTAGTGGGCTAGTGGGTATTGGTTCGAGAGAGGGGGTTTTTTTGGTTTTAACAGGTATGCCTAGACCCGTCCTAGGAGAGTCCTGTACAACGTCTATAAAAGATTTTGCCATTTTTCCTCCTCACCAAAAAAAAAAAAAAGAGCAAAAAACGCAATAAATGCAATCTCTATAAATGCTCACGCGGATCAAAAAAATTACCTGTAATAAACAGTGAAAGTATGAAGGGTAGAAAAAACGACTTCTTCAGACAATAATAGGTAGTAATGAGTTATATTCGACGTTTTGAAGTCATGTACGACTTCCTCATCAGGACAAAATTGGCATTAGTCAGATATAAATATAACGTACATCAGCGGTCACATCAAAGAGTAAAAACATAAAGCGTCAAAAATGAACAATTAAAAAGTAAAGTATTCGTCTCTCTGTATGAAAGAAATTAGAAAGAAATTAGAAGGATAATATAAAATTAATGACATTTTGTTTTAAAAATAAGAAATTATTGAGCGGATACTAAATAAATAACTAATATAAACATAAAAATTAACTACCTAAAAATCCATGTGAGGTCAGTACAATAAAATTTTTTTAGGAAAATAACAGAAACTAGTCAATTTAAAGATGTAACGGTAACGATTTGTTATAAACATCATATTAAAATGATGGAAATAAATATATAATATGTGTTAACGAGATAAGAGTTCAAGCTATACTGAAAGGCGAGTAGAGAGGCAAGAAATTTATAAACAAACATGGAGTAGGTAACATACTGAACTGAGATTTGGAAAGTGCTGTAATGGAAAAATGAGAAATATTGTAAATTACTGAATAGAATTAGTATTAAAATTAAATTAAAATTAATACAGATTAATAATAAAACGAAGGAAACCAATGAAGACATGGAAACAAAGCATGAAAATGAGATTCTTTATTTACATTTGGAATTTATGAGTTCTTCCAAGATCACATTATAAGAAGGGATATAATTCTTTAAGCCTGTAATAGCAATCAAAAAATTATTTCCTTCTTTTTTTATATAAAAAATTTTCGCTAAGCATCTTTTAAAATAATTGTTTTCTTTGTGTAAAATTAATAAGTTATCCCAATTAAAATCATGATCAAATTCTAAAATATGTTTGCTAACAACTTTATGATATTTTTCACTAAGTTTAATATTATTGCGATGTTCATTTCGTCTAGTTCGGAGCAATCTACCAGTCTGACCAATATATATTTTATTGCATTGTTTACAGGTGATCTTGTAAACCACGTTAGATTGTTCAAATATATCCAATGGATCCTTGCCAAGTTTAATCATATTGTCTAATTTTGAATCAACTCTAAAAGTTGTCTTTAAATTAAAATCAGATAATATTCTTTTTATTGTAAATGAGATATTACCAAAGAATGGAATAGATACAAATCTTCTAGAATCATATTTGTTATTTTCATTATTGTTAGCAATATTGTTGTTATTATTGTGACTATATAAAATTCTACGTTGCATATGATATTCAATGAATTTAAGAGGATAATTATTAAGCTCTAAAAGTTTTCTAACTATTAATAAATTTATTTGGTGAAAAGAATGATGTGATAAGAGTATGGCTGAGTCAACTAAATTTTTAACTATTGCAGATTTCTGTTTTATCGGATGATTTGAAAAGAAATATATATTGCCTAATTCTTCAGAACAACCTTTAGTAAAATTAATGGAAAAATTACTTGCAAAAAACCAAGAAAAATCACAAGAGAAAAATTTAGGAAAACTAGCTAAAGAATTTACAATCGAAAAATTTGACGGTAAAAATTCAAACGCAAATTAATGGATAAACAATTTTGAAAAAGAATGTGCACGGTTTGAGATAACAACAGACGAGAAAAAAATAGAAATTTTAAAATCTTTTATGGAAAAGGGTGCCGTAGATTGGTATAGTTGTGCACATTTGAAACTTACAATTGAAACAGAATAGGAGGAATGAAAAACAAATTTTTGTAACCCATTTGCTAGTAAAGGTTAGTCTCCAATAAAATATGCATTATCGTTTGAATATCAGACGGGTCCGTTATTGGAATATTCTATAAAAAAGGAAAGACTTTTATTGCAAATAAGGAAAACTATTGATAATGGAACATTGATAGACCTCATTGCCACAGGTTTGCCAAATTATATAATTGATAGAATTGATAGAATTGATAGAGGAAAACTAACAAAGACTGAAGATTTACACAATGAAATAGGTAAATTGGAACATCTAATTTATAAAAAAAATCTAGAATTTAAAAAGGATAGACCAAACATCAAAGATAAAAGTAAAAAAATGCCTTGTAAAATATGTAAAGAAAAAGAAGAAGGAACACGTTTTCATCCGGAGGCTGAATGCTGGTTCAATGATCAAGAAGATAAGAATAACGAAACAAAGCAAGTAAACACTTTAACATTGGATGTAGAACTAAGCGACGATGATCCAAAAAACTAATAGTGCCACCATTAATCGAACTCAATATTAAACTAAATGATGTTATAGAAATACCTGCTATTTATGATCCAGGATCCAATGTTTCATTAATGAATTCAAAGCTGGTACAATTAAAATCTAAAGATAATAATATAGAAAAAACGAATTTGAGAACAATTAATGGTGGGTATAAGACAGATGGATTAATAAAAATGAAAATAAAAATCATGAACATAGAGGACCACATAAATGTGTTCATAATTAATAATGAGAATTTTAAATATAAGTTTCTATTAGGATTAGATTGTATAAAAAAATTTTAATTGATACAAAATGAGAAATTAGAGATAGAACAGAAAACTTCCGAATCTACAGAACCAATAATAAAAGAGTATCAAATAAATTTCAATGTTTTAACGAATCACTTAAATTATCATGAAGAAACAATAATAATGAATCTAATAGACAAATATAAAAATATATTTGCAAAAGATAAGTATGATATAGGCACCGTAAGGGATTACGAAGCCAGAATAGATCTTATAATAAATAAGTACTGAAGCAAAAGACCATATAGATGCACTATTGAATACAGGAAAGAAATAGAAGAGTAAATCTCAGAGTTACACAAAATAAATCTAATAGAAGAATCATACAGTCCCTTCGCTGCTCCAGTAACATTAACTTATAAAAGAGATGAAAACAAGAAATCAAGATTATGTATAGATTTCAGAGATTTAAATAAGATAATAGTTCCTCAATCACAACCATTCCCATTAATTGAAGATTTAATAATAAAAACAAGAAATTGCAGATATTTTTCAAAACTTGATATAAATTCGGCATTTTGGTCAATTCCTTTACGAATTGAAGATAGAAGAAAAACAGGCTTTGTAACCCAAGAAGGTCATTTTCAATGGAATATAATTTTCAATTAAATAGACGACATATTGATATTTTCAAAATCTTTCGAGGAACATATAGACCATCTATCAAAATTATTAGAAGCAATGATGGAAGAAGGATTCCGATTGAAATTTTCAAAATGCACATTTGCATTGGTCTCCGTACAATATCTAGGCCACATAATAAGACACAACTCCATTTCTCCAGTAAACGATAATTTGATTTCCATAAGAAATTTTTCTGTTCCGGAAAATAAAAAAAATGTTCGACAATTTTTAGGAAAAATCAACTTTTATAATGAATATGTACCAAAAATTTCACAAATCCTGGATCCACTGCATAATTTACTAAGAAAAGGACAAGAATTCATCTGGTCAGAGGAATGTCAAAAAGTCTTCGAATACATGAAAAACTTTCTCTGTACTCAACCGGTATTAGCCATCTTTGACCCAGATTTACCAATACATATATACACAAACGCAAGTTTAAAAGGCATAGGTTCTGAATTGAAACAGCCACAACTAAACGAAAACCCAAAAAATAGAAAAACCAGTAGCATATTTTTCAAGAAAATTAAATGACTCTCAAAAAAGAAAAAAAGCAATTTACTTAGAATGTATAGCAATAAAAGAAGCAGTAAAGTTTTGGCAACATTGGCTTATAGGCAAACATTTTAAAATATTTTCAGATCACAAACCGCTAGAAAAAATGAATATAAGAGCCAGAGCAGATGAGGAATTAGGTGATCTCACACACTATTTGTCACAATTTGATTTCGAAATAATGTACCATCCAGGTAAAGATAATTTAGATGCAGATTTCTTGAGCAGAAACCACGTATTAGAGCCCCTAGAAGACGAAAATGATAAATTAAAAGTGGTAAACTTAATAAACTTAGAAGATATTTTAGAAGATCAAAAGAAGAATAAAGATATAAAACCTAACATAAACAGATAAAATTTTAAAGATAATTTGTATTATAAAAAAGCAAGAAATAAAGAAAAGATTGTATTATCAGAAGAATTCAGTAAAAAACTGATAGAAGACACGCATGAAAAATTATGTTATATTGGAATAAATCAAATGAAAAATAAAATACTACCGTATGATACAGCAGTAAATATATCAGAAAATATAAAGAAAACCTGTAAATATTGTGAAATATGTATGAAAAACAAATCAAGAGGGCAAGACAAAATTGGTTTAATGTCATATCTCGGTCCCGCAAGAAAACCGTTTGAAATAGTTTCCATAGACACAATAGGTGGATTCGGTGGCTCACGATCCACGAAAAAATATTTACATCTTTTAGTAGATCATTTTACAAGATTTGCTTACATACTAACATCAAAAACACAAAATGCAAATGATTTCATTAAATTAACAGAAAATGTACTAAAAGATCACGATATTCAAATACTTTTTTTTTTCCATAGATTTCAAAAACTTCTTAAAAGAAAAAGGAGTCACAATAATCTTCACAGGAGTGAATACACCATCTTCGAATGGTTTAAACGAGAGACTTAATCAAACCCTAGTAAACAAAATAAGATGCGCAATAAACGAAAAAAAAACAAGTATGCATGGACAACTATAGCACATACGTGCATATATAAATACAATGAAACCGAACACACGGTGACAAAATTCAGTCCAAAATACTTGTTAAATGGCGAAGATACATCAGTATTGCCAACCGAAATGAAAAAAAATAAAAATGATAATAAATTAGAATACGATAGGAAGATTGCATTTAAAAACAGCATAAAATATCATGAATATAATAAGAAATTATATGACAAAAATAGAAAGGAATATAACTTCAATGTTGGAGATTTAGTGTACATTGAAAATGGTAACCGAATGAATCGGGAAAAATTGGATCTATTAAGAACTGGACCGTTTAAAATTTTAAAGAAAATATCAAACTCAATGTATGAAGTTGACATAGGACACAACAAATTAGAAGGAAAATTATTTCATATCTCGAAACTCACTCCGTCACCTAATACCTCGGAGATGGATACTACGGAATACACTTAAGTATTATTTTGTATAATTCGAAAATATTTGACACCAAATTTTTTGTACCAAAGAAATTTCATATTAAGGGGGGGGGGGGAGATGTGAGGAAATTATCCTAATTGAATTGCGCGCGTAAGCAGGTTGAGAAATCAGATCCCTGGATATACGGGTGATCCACACATGTTAATGAGTATGATTAATTGAGTATGATTAATTGAGAGATACCAAAAACAACGAAATGAAAGATTGTGAAAGTAATCCAAAAACAAACTTGTGAATAATAACATTGAATGTTGTTTCTTTGTTATTCACAGGTAAGATTGACATCTAGATTAAGTGGGTAATGGTAAATGTTGTATATAATAATAAAAATCTTTGTTATTCACAGAGAACCAATCCATGTTTTTATTCTAAACTCAAAAGAAGAAGAAAGTGTGTTATAGAAGCTTGATATAAACATTATAAAACATAAAAGAACATTATAAATATAAGAGTTGTTTAGATTCTCATCATATGAGAAGGTATTGGTTTTATTTGAAAAATGACTTTCGAAATTTTCATCAAATCCTTACGTTTTAAGACCCCCTGAGTCAGAAAAAAACGGTTTTTACGAAAGTGTCTGTCTGTCTGTCTGTAGTAGGTGGTGCGCGGCATAACTCTCGATAGAATTATCAGATTGAATTGAGATTTGTCACACTTTATCGGAGCCGAGAAAGTAAGGACAAGTTCGTTAACCAGCCACATCGATCCAATCAAAATTGAGGGATTGAGCACTACTTTTGTGTTTTTGAAAATAACTTTTTGAAAAAATAAAAAATTTCAATACTGGTTTTTGATAGTGCTCATAAATCTCTACAAATTATCCTGATAACATTTTTTGATTTAATCAAAATTAGAAATGTTACAGCATATTAAAACTTGAAAAGAGTCAATATAAAAATTCCATTCTCCAGTTAAATTATACGAGATACGAAAAAACGTTATGATACAATATTATTTTCTACATAAAGACCCAAAAATTTTAATTGTAACATTTTTTCATAAGATGCATATTTTTCTTTTTAATTTTAAAAAAAACTATTGAAAATACAAAATTCAATTTTTTAACAATAATATCACACAGTTTCTGAAAAAACATATATTTTTCGTTCCAATTCCAAAAATCACGATTAAAATTCAAGAATTCCATTTTTTTAGACAAAATATATGAGATACATAAAAAATGTTTAAATGAAAAATTAAGTGCCTAAATGAGGTCTACAAATTCTCATTAAGAAATTTCTCGACAGGATGTATATTTTATGTTTTGATTTTTAATATTAAAAAAAATCGATTTTTTTCACCAAAATATGTGAGATACGAAATAAGCGTTGTTCTGCAAAATCGTTTCCTTAAATAAAGTCTACGATTGTTTTTCCTTTTTTAGATATTTGGAAGAAAGTAAATTCTTTTAATCATGTAATTTATTAAAAAGTTACTGAAATGTATACAGAAAATCGAGCGCGAAGCGCGAGCGTCATGATGAGAATGTGTTTCTTAAGGCTGATAGAGCCTTAAGTAAATTGAATCTCCTGTTTCACTTAAATTCAAAAAGAAATAGAGTGACTTTGAGAAAATGTGTAATTCACATCATCTGTAATATTATTATAAAATTGGTTTGAGTTCAGTATCAAATTATAAGAAATAAAATTAAATGTATGCGCAGAGCACAAGACTGAGCGCGAAGCGCGACGAGAATGTGCCCGAAAAGCGGGCAGATTTTTATTTGTGTAAGCGGGGTTTTTAAGGATTTAAAAAAAAAATCATTAAATAATTTTGCCATATAAAACGTAGGTGAATTTATCAATGAAACTACTGGACGTAGTGGACAGTTTTGCTTATGTATTTTAGGAAGTCCGTAAATTCTCGGTAAATTAGTATTTTCACATAAAATATCTTTACGTTTCAAATTATCTCCCAAATATACTTTGGTCCTCCAAAAGTCCATGATTTTAAAAGTATTTTTCTTCAACATATTTTCAGGATTATCAACTTTTTTATAGGTGGAAATATCATTTAACAGTTCCAACATCTGACCATCATAACTGTCTCGATTAAGTACCACCGTTATGTTACCTCTATCTGCATGAGTTACTAAAAGTTGTTTGTTGGTTTTTAAAAATTGTTTGGTTTTCACTATTTTTTGTGCAAAAATTATACCATTCTGAGAAATAATATTGTTGTTAGGATTATTTAAATATGATTTTGCTGAATTGAAGATTGTGTCTTAGAATATCTCTATATTCTTCACCTTCGATAAAATTCATGTTCGATTCCACATCTTTCACAATTTGAAAAATAATATTTTGTTTAGAGGTTGTGAGGAGACCGAAATTTTTCACCTAGTCTTAAGATATCAATCACTGCATTCGGAATCACAGTATCACTAAGATTCTTAAAACAAGGATCATTAACTTGTTTATTGTCATTGTACGATTTATAAGTTAAGTTTACATGTTGTTGGGAATCATCAAAAAGAATATAAGAATTATTTCTTTTAGTTGAATTAATTAAAATATCAAATTTCTTTTCTAATTTTTTTTTTGATTTGTTTGTAACACAGCGGTCAAAATTAATATGAAGTCGTACATGACTTCGAAACGTCGAATACAACTCATTACTACCTATTATTATCTGAAGAAGTCGTTTATTCTATCCTTCATATTTTCACTCAATATGGATTCTCAGACGATTTTAACATCAACATCATGATCTCTGTAATAAACACTTGTATTTGATTGAAATTTAATGATGTTAATTTCAAATAACTTTTGCTAATAAATAAGCACATCATATTATTACGCGACATATGAAATCTGAACGAAATATCAATACTTCCAATAAAATACTTATCACAAGCATCCCATAGATATAAAAAAAAACAATCGTCAATTAAAAAAAAAATGATATTATCCTTCCTTTCTGCATTACAAAACATAATATGTTGATTTTGGAAAAAATTTTATTCGACAGTTTGAAGAAATGCTGTACGCAGGAAATAAATGCACTTAAAAACTTCGGTGTCAACAGGGAATTGTTAGATCATTGCTTTTTCCAAATTCAACTTTTAATGAGAAACTATTTTTAAAAAAATATGCCTTTTTTGTTTTCAATGAAAAAATAATTCCCCGTTGACAGAGAAGTTTCTAAGTGTATTTATTCCTGGCATAAAACATTTAGCGAGTCGTCACTTCAAAAGATTGGAAAAGTTTATTTCACTCATAATTTCTGACACATTACGTTTTGCAGTGGACCGAAAAAGGATAATATAATCTTTTTTTTATCTACAGATGATTTTTTTATATCTATTGGATGTTTGTGGTAAGTATTTTATTGGGAGTATTGATATTTCAATTAGATTTCATATGTCGCGTCTCTGAATAGTAGATTGTGTAGCTAGGAGTTGAGGCGCTGTTTTTGGGGCGAGGATTGAAATATCCGTTGAGTCCCAAAAACGGCCCAGCTCAGTAGATCACAATATTTTTTATGTGCCTCCGGCGCGTAAACTCGTTTTTTTCGCTACAGTTAAGAGTAGCGCAATGCTGTGTATTGCGCTGCAGAGGAATGATATGTAAAAATTGAACTGCGCATGTGCCTATAGCCATACAGCGGAGCACATTCTTCTTCTTATTCTTCTTCGTGCAGCGTTAGCACCCTACTGACAAAGCCTTGTACATTTGAACTGCGCATGCCCTATTACAACACGCTACTACTACACAAGATCGATAAAATCGAAATGGCCGGGACTAGTCGCGAAATATCGAGTTTAATGACTAGCGCCGCAAACAACTGCAATGCTAGATTAGATTCGAGTGTACGCATAAAAACTCGCATACGCACCGAAGTCACATAAAATAGAATATGTGCCAATGCACACAATTCGGGTAATTACGAGACTCGCTTGAAATTCTCGCAGGACTGATCGCACCTCGGCTTCGTCTCGGTTTCAATCTCCTGCGAGCATTGTCGCTCGTCGCGTAATAACCTTCATTGTGCGCCTAGGCACGTAATATACTATTATGTGCCATCGGCGCGCAAACTCATTTTTTCGCTACAGTTAACAGTAGCACAATGTAGTACATTGCGCTACAAAAGAATGAAATGTAAAAATTAAACTACGCATGCGCCTACAGCCATGCAACGAAGCACACTCTTCTTCTTATTCTTCTTCGTACTGAACTGCGCATGCGTGTATTAAAACCTGCTACTACTACACAAGATCGATAAAATAAAAATGGCCGGGAATAATCGTGACATGCCAAGTGAAAGTAATAATATCGAACTCATTGACCATGCTAATCTATTTCAAGCTACTCCTCCCGACATAGCAGAAATAGCAAAACATGCTATTAACGATTTACTTCCGACCAAATCAAAAGAAAGATACAAACTAGCGTACGAAAAGTTTAATAATTATAAAAAAAAAATTCGTACTACTTCATCCTCTGAAAATATTCTAATGGCATATTTCACTCAATTAAAGAAGGAATACAAGCCATCCACTCTGTGGAATCATTATTCAATGCTCAAAAAAACACTGAACGTAAAAGAGAAGATCGATATTGCCCAATACTGTGCTTTAACCTCATTCTTGAAGAAAGAATCGAAAGGTTTTCACAGCAAGAAAGCGAAAGTCTTCACTGTCGCGCAAATGAACAAGTTTTTGGAAGAAGCTCCGGATATTCAATATCTCATACACAAGGTATGAATACCAATAAAAATATTCTTAGTTCAAATATGTCTTTTGCATCTTTCATACAAATTTCATAAGAAATATATGCAAACAACTCACAAGTGCAAGCATTTGCAGAATATGTCTATTTTTTTAAGGTAATCCTAATTTTCGGACTTTACGGCGCACTCAGAAAATGTGAGTTCCTCAATTTGAAGGTCGCAGACGTTTCAAACCAAGGAAATTTGTTATAAATCAATATTACTGAAACTAAAACCGACAAACCTCGTGCTTTCATCATACCTGAAAAAAATGTCTGTAGCGTCAACAAATACATAGGTCTTCGTCCCAACAATGCGAACTAGAATCGCTTTTTTTTGCGATATCAAATGGGAAAGTGCACTTGTCAAGTCATTGGAATTCACAAGTTCGAATCGATTCCTAGAGAAATAGCTTCGTACTTGAATCTGGAAGCAGTTGAAGAGTACACGACTCATGCTTTTCGTCGCACTTCCGCAACTGTCCTTGCTGACGCTGACAATTTAGCCTTAAAACGTCATGGGGGCTGGAAAAGCGATACTGTTGTACAAGGTTACATCGAAGAATCTGTCGAAAAGAAGACAGTTACTGCTAACATCATAAACTCACACATGACGAAAGAACTCCCCGTGGAAGACTCGACTAAGACAATGAAACGAAACTTCCATGACGAATTGTCATTTGCAGGGACAAGTACGCGTCAAGATCAACAATCCGAAATAAAAAAACCAAAATTAAGTAACAAAAACGACGAAGACAATGGGGTCAACAAACCCGATCACAAGATTCCTGATCTTGCGGAAAAGAAATTGTCGACTTTCGTAGAAAAAGGAGCCACCTTCCAAAATTGTACTATTCATTTCCATTAATATATATAAAATTGAAGATTTAATGCAAAATTGTGAAAATATAATTCAAAAGTGAGAAGTCAATATCAACTCACTCTCGAATTACATTTTCACAGTTTTGCATTAAATCTTGGTTTTGTAGTAAGGAGTAAAAATCAAAAAAATATGTAATTTTTATTTTCAGAAGATATATATAAAATTATTGTTTTTTATATTACTTTCGTATCAATGTGCCAATAATAAAATTTTGAAACCATATTATGATTTCATAAAGATGTTTATTATGCAATAAGCTGTTATTTACATTTTTAGTATTAATTTTATAGCTCATACAAAACTTTAGTAAAAAACTCCTTGATTTCATCAACCTAAGAACTCGTGTGTCCAAAAATGGCAGCTAATCTATCAAGCCATATCGGAGAATCACTCTTTGTACCTCCGTTGATTAAAATTCCTCGGTTTTTCGTAAATTCGCACAACAACCTCGCTTTAAAGCAGCAAAATTCCTTAATCGCTTAGTCCATTTTTTTCTCGAGGTAACTTTCAAAATATCTTTTCAACTCCTAAGAAACACAAATAAAACAATTAGAATTTTTTAAGAAAAACAATTAAGTTAATTTGGTAAAATAATATGGATAATAACGCACCTTTTAAAAGTTCTATAGAGGCACCGTTGTCGATTCCAAACAAATACTTTAAAAACTTGAATCATTCAGCAAGTTTTGCTAATAACTTTCAAACTCGATTCTTACTTAAAGACTGCACTGAGAAAAATGAATTATAAAATTTAATATCCAGGTCCAGTCACTACAGGACAGCTTTTTAGATTATAAATACTATAATCTAGATTATAAGAAGTATAATCCAGATTATAAGTGACATAACCTACAATTTTTTCTATATTCTAACATCATACACCTTATAATCGAGATTATAGCTTTTATGATTCAAATGGCTGTCCTATAGTCACTGTACCTGGATATTAAATTTTATAATCCATTTTTCTCCGTGTGAGATTGACTGTTGACTGCAAAAGAATGCTGTATGTCCTATTGTGATATGTGTATTTTCTGGAACTTTAAAGTAGCTTGCACAATTACATCGTACTTCTTCCTAATGTGTAAACTTTAGCTTTAAATTAATCCTCATGTAAATGTTATTTATGCAACCCTGAAAAAATACATTACATGTATTTAAAAAAAATTAAAACTCAAATTTATTGATTGATAATTATTTAATATTGTTTTTTTGCTTAATTAATAGTATTTACCTCATAATCGTGATGATCAACGCAGATGAGTACAAAATATAAAATTTTAATAGTATAATGTTGTTTTCTCCCAACGCAACCAGGAACCATCGTTTCTATAAATGTTTCTGCTAGCTTCGTAAAAATGCGACAGTAGTTCATAGACTTTACCATCTCCTTATGAGCTACTGATAACTGATAGAGCTGCTCTAAACCCATGACACTTGTAAGAAAACACAGTTGCAACTGCTGCAATTATTGATAACTCGTCTCACAATTATTCTGATTTCGACTAGAGTTACTATTTCCTTTTAATGCTAGCAATATCACGCAAATACATTCAGTAGCGGCTTCGTGTAGTTGCAATATTGTCTCATAATTACGTAGTACCTGTAAAATGAGGCAAAGTTTATGGTTTAATTGCCTTATAATTTACCTTTCCCGAAAATATTTTCAAAAACAATATTTTCTCAAAGAGATGTCAATAGTTAAATAGGTTAGGTTTTGCTATCTTTTGGTAGAAACTAAAGATTTGAAGGCAATCTTTTCCAAATTGAGATGAAATAAATTTGTATTGCTAAAAAAAATGAAAGAAAAAACTTACCTGAAATACATATACTACCACATCACTTGAAGTAACGGATTTTAAAGAAATTCCATGAACCATAATTTAAGACAGTTCTTGCAGCACTCCGCCCGCTTCATACAACTAGCGCCGCAAACAACTACAGTACTAGTTTAGATTACAGTGTACGCATAAAAACTCGTATACGCACCGAAGTCACATAAAATAGAATACGTGCCAATGCACACAATTCGGGTAATTCCGAGACTCGCGACAATGCTCGCAGGACTGATCGCGCTTCGGCTTCGTCTCGGCTTTGCCTCGACTACGCCTTAGCTTCGATCTCCTGCGAGCATTGTCGCTCGTCCCGCAATGACCCTCATTCTGCGCCTGGGCACGTAATGTACTATTGTGTAATTCGGTTTTCGTCAAGAGATATAAACAATGATACTCAGTGGCATGTATTGTTTGATTTTGTCGATTTTTTATATGTTAATTACTGTAAGTTCTGTTTTTACATAAACAATTTTTACGTAAAGACCTACAAATTTGAATTGTAACATTTTTTCATAAGATGCATATTTTTCTTTTTAATTAAAAAAAAAACTATTGAAAATCCAAAATTCAATTTTTTAACAATAATATGTAAAATACGAAAAAAACGTAAGAATACAAAGTTATTCGTTTCAAAAAGATCTAAAAATTTTGTCTGACGCAGTTTCTGATAAAACATATATTTTTCGTTCCAATTCCAAAAAATACGATTAAAATTCAAGAATTACATTTTTTTAGACAAAATATATGAGATACATAAAAAACGTTTAAATGAAAAATTAAGTGCCTAAATGAGGTTTACAAATTCTCATTAAGAAATTTCTCGACAGGATGTATATTTTATGTTTTGATTTTTAATATTAAAAAAAATCGATTTTTTTCACCAAAATATGTGAGATACGAAATAAGCGTTGTTCTGCAAAATCGTTTCCTTAAATAAAGTCTACGATTGTTTTTCCTTTTTGAGATATTTGGAAGAAAATGAATACATTATTTTAATCATGTAATTTATTAAAAAGTTACTGAAATGTATACAGAAAATCGAGCGCGAAGCGCGAGCGTCATGATGAGAATGTGTTCCTTAAGGCTGATAGAGCCTTAAGTAAATTGAATCTCCTGTTTCACTTAAATTCAAAAAGAAATCGAGTGACTTTGAGAAAATGTGTAATTCACATCATCTGTAATATTATTATAAAATTGGTTTGAGCTTCAGTATCAAATTATAAGAAATAAAATTAAATGTATGCGAAGAGTACAAGACCGAGCGCGAAGCGCGAGGTCCAGAAAGAACGGAGCGCGAAGCGCGACGACCGAATCGCGCGCCCTAGGCGCGCTAAAACTAGCGAGCGAAGCGCGCGATGAGAATGTGCCCGCAAAGCGGGCAGATTTTTTTTTTTATGAAGACTGGCTCATTTTTGTATTAATTGCATAACACATAACTATACACCATCTCAAAAAAATTGATCGCGTGTGAACGACGTGCATTGGGGAAATATAAACTATATTGTCACTCACATATAAGCGAACTTGAGGAACAAAAGTAGGGATTGAGAAACGAAACCAGGTACAATTACAAATCGCAGGTCGGAAATGTATGTTCTTAAGGCTGCTTTTCTAAGTGCTTGAATCATCTTTATTGTGCGTGTTTTGTCGCAATTTTTTGTCTAACGACTCGTTACAAGTTTGGGTCTGAGACGTCTCAAACTTCTATATTCTAAAATTTAATAAGCTCCTAGTTCTATTAAACACCTATCATAAAAAAAGAGAAGTTGATAATTTGGAAAATACGTAAGAAATTAAATTAAATATACTAATATAGATGACTTATAAAAATGTAATAACTGCCTAGTTCTTTTAAACACCTAGCACAAAATTCTATAAGTAGCAAAAATGTGAAGAAACCAAAAATGACGATGTTTCATGGACCACGGGCGCACTAATTAGGGTTTGAAGCATAAACCGGAGGCGCATGTGAGACAGAGACGGCGATTAAGTTGTCAGGGACATTTTCGCTCGTAGTAGCAGACAGCGTGATATAAGGCTGGGTCTGCTGGCTCTAGCTCGAGCACGGAAGATAAGGAGGTTCTATCGTAAAATGAATTAACGGTCGGAAAAGGATGAAACTTAAAACATAGTTATTCAAATGCATAAAAATGAATCAGACAAATTTTCAAGACTCCAGGGTACCTGTGAGCTAAGATATTTTAATAAATATTTTCCGTCATTTAACATGTGCTCTTATGGACAACTACCTTTTCATTGTTTTCAATTACCCACAACACATTTATTAACGGTTGAATATCGATGAAATCTTTTATAATAGTGAGAAAAATATCTAAAAAACATTTTTAGCTTACAATATTGTTAGAAGGGTACTTTTAAATCAATGAAAATGGAAATAAATGTTACAAAATCATGATATTGAATGATAATGTAGTAGATATGGTAACACCGCAGCCGAGTATACGTTGGTAGGTTATGGCGTGCTATTCAAAAAGAAACATTGAGCCTACATACACGTGTGCCCTGTCATAGTATTCACACCTGAATGCCTTAAATTTATAATCTAGTTCAATAAAATGCCTCTTATGCTGCCAAATTTAGAAGGGATACTAAAAAAAGCGAGACGGTGTTGCCATATCAACTACCTCGTGAGACAACTGCACGAAATTTTTTGTTCTGACTAGCTATATACCGATAGAACCTCTTTAAGCAACCAAAGTACAGTTTTTCGCGCATGGAAGTCCCTACTAATATTTCTTTTATTTTTGTCAAATGTTATTTTATTTTACGTTATCCATGCCATTGCTCTTCTCTTTGCCTTATTATATATTATTTTATTTTTTATACTATAAATAAAATCTAAACCTAGCGAATTTGATTTCGATGACACATTTTAAAAACAAATTACCTAACTTCATTAAAAACCTTATTAGGCTGACGTATTATATTAAAGGATTTAATTTATAAAATTGAGATAATCGATTTAAAGATTTTATTAATTTTGGGGTATTTCCTTAAGCGAGTACCGGCACGAAATAACGCAACCTGTAAGGACATTTAAACTCATGAAAATGTTGATATCTCGCCTTATGAATACGGGGCAAGGCCGGTCACGAAACGACGACAGGTGGATTTGTTTTCCCACGCTAATACTCGTGCGTTCACTTTCCCTCTTACCTCTAAATGCATAAAAATGCAAAAGGGAATTAATAACAGCGAATCACAGAAAAACCAAGGCGATGAGCAAGGTGATGAGCACGGTGAAAAATTACCAAAAATCACTTCGGTCTCAGCACCTACTTAAGATAGGTACGAGTGACCACTTAGACCCTGGGAAAAAAGTTGCAACTTTGCGTTGCTCAGAGTTTACTCAAGATCACCACTTGCGTATTAAGAAGAAAGACTTGATAATTGTTTGGCTGCATTGTAGTATCAGCGAATCAATTATTTTAAGAGCTTCTCCGCACTTAAACTTAATATTTTTCTTTAAACTAAAAACAAGAAAAAGACAATAAAGCCTGAAAAGATAGGCATTTTTACAGCACGTATTTTCTGAAATCTTGAGTAGTGATTCCCTTCCTACCTTGAAAGGGCAAGGGACAACTACTCGTCACTCAACATAAATATTCCAAAAACAACGAATAAAATGTGATCTTCGTTCCTCACCCAATCCAGGAATTATTTTTTTCATCCATTAAGATTTCAAAAAACATGTGCGCATCTGATTTTGAATGTGATTTGCAGGGTTTTTGGAAACGCCGTCTTACACTATGTATTTAATGGAATGCCAACAAGCCCACAAAAATATTATTTTCAGGTTTTAGGGAACTCCCAAAAATTAGGACGTGTTTTTTTTTAATGCGCAAATCCGTGGGTCAAGATTGAAGTTTTTTTTTATATTCTAGAATTTTAAAGATTAAGAACCAAGGACACAAAAACGAGGATTTTGACACATAACATTCAGTCTCTTGAAAAATAAAATGTGAGTTTTCTTTAATGTCCTCACTTGTGCAAGTTCAGGAAAAAATTCTAAATTAAATACCTAAAAAAATAATTAATAAAAGTAATCTAAATGTAAGATATCATTGAAAAAAGGAACATCTGTTTTTCAGGAATCTCGTCAAGTTTATGAGATGTTCTTGTTTGAATATAAGAATTTATAAACGTAAGGGTTCATAATCCAAGTGGCATAAATATTTTTATTTATATAATTTAGATGAATTGTTCTTGCTAAATTCAATTTGTCATTCAATTTGTTTGGCTTGTCCTCTACCCGGTTGATTGTTGACAGTAAACAGAGGAATATAATAGGGAAATCAACTTCAGACTTTTTAGCTAGGAATTATTATTAGAATAAAATATTATCAGAATAAAACTTCATAAAATGAACTGTTTAAAATTAAGCGAATCATTTGATTTTGAATAGCTCAAAGATGATATAAAATCTATCAGTTCATATGTAGTTTAATATGTATCACAGAAGGAAATTCAGAGCCTTATGGCATCAATATTTCTCATTCATCATAAATAAGGACGTATGATAAATACCCATATTTACAGCGACATAATTTATATTTTTATCAAAATAATGTAAATACCTGTCGTTCAAGCCTAAGAACAGTCTCCAATTCTCTCTGGGTCCAAGGTCATAAGGATTTGTATATTTATGACCTAGCACTTTGAACTTTTGTTTCTCAGAGTTATTAATATGTGCTTCAATACTAGTTTCTCCTCGTGAAATAAGGCCTGCGTGCCACCAAGTCAAAGCTCCAAGAGCCGCAAAAGTCGCCACGCATATCAGAGCTGCAAGAATGATCAATTTTTGACGAAGTCCACTCATAGCGCGCTCTATTGTTTTTATTTTTATGTCATCATGTTCTTCTTGAGTCCAATTTTCCATGGATTCAATCTGTTAAGAAAGATAGAGAATCTATTTAAAAAAATAAACTACCTTGATTTGATAACACGAGATCGAAAATTTCAATATGTGAATTTAAACTCATTTATAATTTACCTCTAGTTACTACTATTTTTATCTAAATCTCACCAAGTTTAAAAGTGAAAAATGATAGTTAGTATCCGAACATGAAACAAACAAGATTTCCGGGCTTTCAAGATTGTAAGTAGTTTTTAAGTTGTTTTTTTCAAACGACGAATCAAACAATTCTAACTAATGCTTCGTCCGTAATTGGGCTGAAAAGTGCCCAGAAAATAGCGCATTTTTTGGAATATTAGTAGCCCAAGAAATCCAGCCCTTACACTTACAAGCATAATCACCGAAGTTGCACGAAATATGAACACAGACGCCGCGTCAATTATATTGGTGAGTGGGGAGGGAGATTCTGCGATCAAATGTGAATTAGCAGGTGTATTCTCGGACCGTTCTCTCAACCGGGTCCGCTAGGGAACTTTATGAAAAATAGAAAAGAGAAATATTAATCAGTGAATAGTTTTAAACAGTTGATAGATAATGCAAAAAAAGCAGGACCATTTTTTACCCACAAAAGCTTTTTTGTCATAAAATGTAATAGATTTACCTTCCAAGGCTTAATAATGAGACACTATAACTCAAATAGAAACGTTGAGGTGTATTAAATATTCAAATACAAAAACTAAAACAAAAATGCTATTAAATCTAAGTAGTAATATACAAAAGTTTTCAGTCTGACTCAATTCGAGACCTTGAAAATCGGTTTAGTCTCGCCTATGGGGTAATTCATTATCTGGTTGTACAAATGTCTTCGGAATTTTCACAGGCGTTGTTTAAAAGATGGCGCTGAACGACGGTATACAGATTTTGAATCAGTGGCGCCTTCAGTCGGCAATCACAGGTACGTATTATACTGCTCTCGTGTCATTAAAGTCACTCTCAACAAACTAACCAACACATGAAATTTTATCCGCGTCACAAAAGATGGCTTAATTGTAACAAATCACTAACAAGGCTAAGCGCCAGGTTGTTCCTGCAGGTAATGGTGCATTTATACCTCTGTCTGCCTGACCGGTGCGGACAGAAAATATATAAGAGCAAAAAAGACAGACGTTTTCTTTTTGTCCAATTTTACACTGTCTGTCTCCTTTACTCTTATGTATTTTCTGTCCACACCGGTCAGGCAGACAGAGGTATAAATGCACCATAAGCGACAGTTTGCCACAATATGCATTAAACTAAATTGCGTAGACTGACTAGATCGTTATTTAGTAGAACAAAACTTAAAATTTGTTACTTTGTACTCTATTACAATGTAGTGACTGTAACTTAGCCACGCTACTCTTTAGAGCTAGACAGTATCACCATCAAATCTACTTCAATATTTTTTACAAGGTAAAATCATGACACCTGTCACTTGAGCTGATCTTGACGGACGTTAAAGAGAGAATAAATGTAACAATGGCGAGATTCACCACGTGGTCGCGACCGAAAGGCGGTGGCTTTTAATCGAATTACAATCGTTACAGACATTCGCATCGAGTTTCAAGCCCGCGAATAACAGATGTCGAAGGTGCACCGATATCTGCCGCTATCCCGTGACATTTCTCGTAAAAAATAAAGTTAAATTTATATTACTAAACTGTGAAATACGAGAAATAAAAAACGGCACTGAATTTTTTTTAACAATTGTGAGAGAAAAGAAGAAAATATATTACAAATAAACTGTTTCACAGAAGAAAGAAAGAAGAAATTTCTAAAACCAAATCTGTACCGAGAAATTCTGAATTAAAAAATGTTTAGAAGGGAAAAATTGTTTTATTTTGCAAAAATAATATTAATAATCAAGAAAATATACCAATGAATTACTTTAAATAATTAAATAATATGAAAGATATCAGTGCCGGTTCCAAGCTGATAGTAATAATGACAAAACAGTACAGTAAGGCTACTCTTAGTGAAAGAACATGTTGTGAGTGGTTCCAACGCTTCAAGTGCGGTGATTTTGATGTGGAGGAATGACATGGCGATGGAAATGAGAACATTTTTGAAGATTCCGAATCGGAGGCATTAATTGCTGAAGTCTCGTGCCAAGCGAAAGAAGAATTTGCAGAGTCATTGAAAGTGACTCAAAAAGCTATTTCAGAACGCCTCAAAGCCATGGGATTGATTCAGAAGCAGGGAAATTGGGTTCCATACGAATGAAGTCGACAGATGTTGAACGGCGTTCCTTTGCGACTGAACAGCTGTTTCAAAGACAGAATCGAAAGGGGTTTTCTCCTCGCATTGTGACTAACGATGAAAAAAGAGTCCACTACGATAATCCCAAGCGCACAAAATCGTAGGGAATGCCCGGAGATGCCTCCATGTTAATGGCCAGACCTAATATTCACGGTGCCAAGGTTATGCTCTGCATTTGGTGGAACCAGCTCGGTGTGATGTATTATGAGCTGCTGAAACCGAGTAAAAGAGTACCAAAAGAGACACGAAGAAGTTGTCCTCAAGTATGACAATGCTCGGTCACATGTCGCAAGAAACGTGATAACAAAAGATGAACAATTCGAATTACTTGTATTTGCCGTTGGTTGAAATTTAAATGAGTTCTGAATGAGTCCATTTGGGTCGAGTTGATGAGTTAAGTTGACCTTCTTGTTGATATTTCTAAATGAGTCTTAAATAGGTTGTAGAATATTGTATATCAATCTCGGTCCAATCGGTTTCAGTCAATTGAGTTACTGAGTCAAGTTATTTTAGTGGATGTTGCAAGTCGACTGCCTTCTTGGAGTTGGAAGTAGATTACGACCTTTCACCTTCAACTGTCGCTGAACTCGCGGGTAAAAATCTGGTAGAACTGGACTGACTTTTCGTAGATGTTACATCGTGCTGTTTATTTCACTGAACTAAAACTTGACTGTTTTCTGTTGGACCTTTCGCTTTTTATAGGATTTTGAAAGGTTAACTATGACGAATTAAATGCTCTTACAAAGTACATACAGTGATGCTTATATATGTAATAAATGAATATATTAGTGCGTTGGTATGGTAGGGCTTCATTCACCTTCTCTTTTGGACAGTCAATTTGTGACCTTGTATGGATAATATAACGACACATGGCAATACAATATTGATCATTTTATTGATCTGTAGATTTTGCTTGTAACTTGCTGTAACACACACGGTAATGGTATCTTGATCCCTTTATTGGTTTCTTGATTTACTTGTAACATCGAATCGATAGAGTCGCGGGACGTAACACATTTATTGCCAGCATGATGCACCTTTTGACGATCAAAAGTACCAATAAAACTTAATTATTTGAAAGTATTGACAATAAAAGATGCCATGATAAAAATATTGAAGAAGAGAATATTTATGAAAATTATTTTGAAGGAACTGAGCACTTATTGATGAACGCGGAGAATTTATTGAATAATATCAACCACAAAACATTGAATAGTCGGATGGGAGTCCCCTAATAATATTTTCTCAAAATCTTTTTCCTTTATAATAATAATAGAGAACTTATTTCATGACTTTTTCTTCTCTTCCTTACTTTTTGGTTTTGTTTGAGAGACCACGTCACAACATGTTCATTTCTTTAGATTAAGTATCTTTATATTACTAATAAGTACCAATTACATTAGTATTTTACATACAATTTTGAGATAAAATTAAAAACTAGTGAACAACCAAAACCAAAAATCATTTTGGTCTGAGCACCTACTTGAGGTAGGTTCGAATGGTCACCAAAGTGACAGGGATATCTTTGTGTCGCGTGAGAGTCAAACTCAATTTCAATTCATCTCCAATAGAGAGTGTGTAAGTCTGTATTACTGGAAATCTCAAATAGTAATTCTTTCTGTACTAAAAAGAGCAAGGGATAGCTATTCATCTAATTCTCAAGGACCTACAATAATATGAAAGCAAGAACGACTTCATACCCACCGTGGATTTAGTCACGCTTTCTTTCTTATTCTTGCTTGTGAAGACTCAGATTTCTATCTCAGCAAAGCGTGTTCTTAATAGTATAGGGATGAGAAATACTGGCATTAGATGATTAATTCGATCGCAAAATATCTCTGTAATGATCACTGATCATCAACCTGATGCTGAACGTATTCTTCCAAAATGGAAAAATGATATTGAAGGGAATGAATTATTAGGTGGAATAATGAATGCCATATGCCAGAGGTGTGAAAACTCTGATTTTTAGATGGTCGGGTCTCCCCAAAAATTACACCGTAGATTCCAGAATCATAATATTTTCTGGTTATTCCTTCACAAATCCACGTAGACGAAAAATTCCTTTTTAAGGCTGCAAATTTAGAACGATTGGGTTTTGCCACATAGAATGGTCCTTCGAGACTGTTCTAAAACGTGAGTAGAATCATGTATTTTATACATTGCAATATACTCAATATTCACAACGTTCAAAATTTTTCCCCGTTCGGAAATCCCATTTTCTCTTCAAAAATTATAAAGCAAATAGGACGTAGGGAGACAAGCAAGTTTGGTAGTCGTTGCAAACCAAAACGTGCTCCGAAATTAGTGTTATGTTTCGATATAAACTAAGAATGAGTTCAAAATTGACAGAATAGGAATGAAGATAGAAATCATAAAAATATTACAAATAAGTTATTCAAAAATCTAGAAATAACAAACAAGGTAAAAAGAAAACATGGAAGGCTGCAGAAGATTTTATTGAAGGGATTAAATTACATGAATCAATTGAAAAAGAAATGAATAAGTCACTCAAGAATAATAAGAAGCGTATATTTTCAGAATCAGAATAGGAATCTGATTATAATCCAGATTATGATGTTGAACAAAAACCCAAAGCAAGTAGGAAAAAAAAAATTTCATAAAAAATGAAGATGAAGGAAAGTAAGAAACGATAAAACTTCCAAAATATCAAAGATAAAAATGCAACGAGCCACCCTCTGATCAACTATCAACATCAGGATCATCGAAAACATAGAACATATAGGCTCTTAACTCTCAGAAAAATGTAAAAAGTTACCAATTATTTAAAATCTTTAGAAAGGGTTATTTAAAGAATTTTGCAAAGGACAACATAATCATTTTGCACCTCTAGTCGAAACAGGACCAAAGTTCAGGAAAAATTACTAAAAGTTTTAGCTTAATCATTTTCTATCTTCTCTCAATTGCAGAGAAACTGAACCTTAAATCTATTAGTATTGCGAAATTTCCGCATATTAACCAAGTTCAATGGGAAAAAGAATTAGCTACATCGAGGATAGCATTTCCAAACTCTTTAGTAAAAATAATTATTCGTATCGAAATCACACAGTACCCTAAAAAGGAACAGAGTTATCATTTGATTGAAGAAGCTCACTCTTTAACTATAGGCGGACATAAAGGAGTGACAAAAACATATAATAGAATCAGACGAAGGTATAACAGGGGAAATATAAAATTAGGCATACAAAAATGTATACAGTTTCGTTTGCAGTGCCGATTTGAAAAACTTGTTACAGTTAAAGGAAAAACCCTATTATAAAAACGGATACCCCCGGAGCGACATTTGAAAAAATATCAATGGATATTGTTGGAAAGTTACCAATAACTTCATCACAAAACCAATATATACTGATAATTCAGGATAATTTTACTAAATACTGCTTAGCAATCCCACTTTCAAATCATCAAGCTGGTACAACAACAGATGCTTTTGTGGAAAACTTCATTTGCATACACGGATCGCGAAAAGCAGCATTAACCGACCAAGAAGCAGATTTTCTCAGTAATTTAATAAAAAAAAATGGTTTAATGATTTTGACTACGTCATTTGAAAACTACTGCTTATCATTCTCAATTGAATGGATATTTATAAAAATCTCATTACGTTATTGAAGAATATATTACACGATTTATCCAGAATAACGAAGAATGGGATGACTAGAATGGATTAGCGATGTTTTCATACAATACAGTTATTTATTCGTGAAGAAACAAAATGTAATTAGAAAATTCTGTTATTGTTCTGCCATTTTCTACCTTTCTCCCACATTGAACGTGTTTATTTCAATAGAAATTCCTTCTCAGGAAGGGAGAGAAACCTATAGAAGATGCCCAATCCTATAGACCGATATGTCTATTGGATACAATAAGGACGCTTTTAATGGAAATGATTTTACAACGACTACAGAGTCACATGGTTGGCGCGAACAGTCTCTCAAAGAACCAGTTCGGCTTTCGGTGACCCTCAGGGGTCGCGGATAGGACCACTCGTATGTAATATCATGTATGACGATTTCCTGCGCATGGGCCTACCTGCTAGAACGAGCATCATCGGCTTCACAGAAGAGGCACATGTCGTGTGCGCCGCTGAAGACATCGGAATCCTGGAGTTGAGGATCAATGAGAGTCAGTGGCGGGCTAAGTGTTGATTGGATAGCAAAGACCTGAAAATGGCGTCTGAAAAGACCAGCTTTGCTGATCGCGGACAGGAGAACCTTCATGTACCAGAAGATTTTACTCGGAGAAGACAATGTCGCTTGGAGCAAGAGCATCACATGCCTGGGAGTAGAGTTGTATTCAAGGCTTAACTTCGGCGAAAACCGTCAGATCGCAACAAATAATGCCATCCAATGTGGAGCGAACTTGACTCAGCTCATGCCCACCATTGGTGGACGCAGGGAAGTTGAAAGAAGACTGGTGGCGGATGTGGTGCAATCGAAGCTGCTTTATACAGCTGTGGCCTGTGCTAGTGCCCTTAACAACCATGCTTTCCAGAAAAAGCTCTCCTTGGCACAGAGAGGTTTCACGCTGGGACTAGTCTCATCATACAGAAATAGCTGATTCAAATATCTTCTTATATTCACTTTTTCATTTCTAGCTAAATTTTCAGCTGTAACAAGGATTAACTTTCCTGTCACAGCTGCACTTTTTTACCTGGGTAATGAGCTCGTAAATCGAAATACATTTTTGTAGGAATTTCAATTTTTTTATGTCGAAATAATGATCTTACATAATGCTGTATTAGTTACTATTACATGCTCTGTGAAAATTACTAGAATAAAAAACACATGTGTTCTTGTGAAATACATAAATATATTGAGAATTATCAGAGTTATTCAATATTTCCATTGGCCAGATTGAAATGGCGCACCCTGTATCATACAGTTAAGAGGCATGTTAACGTCAATGCGAAACAGGCAAACCCGTAACATCACTCAAGCACACGTGGTACTAGGTTGTTCAAAAAGTTTTGAAAGCGGAAATGAAAATACGTTTTTTTTTGGTGAAATCACTTTTATTGCTCAGTATAATCTCCCATAAGATCAATACATTTGGTCCAACGGTCTTCCAACTTGTTTATCCCATCATGGAAGTGACTTTCTGCAAGGCCTGCAAAATACTCCTCTACGACGGCTATAACCTCTTCGTTTGATGAAAAATGCTTCCCACGAAGGAATTTCTTGAGGTGTGGGAACAGCCAGAAGTCAGAGGGAGCTAAATCAGGCGAATAAGGTGGATGCTGCAACAATTCGTACTTTAATTCGCTTATTTTAGTGATGGTTTTTTGAGCTGTGAGAGCGGGTGCATTGTCTTGATGAAAAAGGATTTTTTTCTTCTGCAAACCGGGTCTTTTTTCACGAATTTTTGCATCCAATTGATCCAAAAGGTTACAATAATATTCAGAATTTATTGTTTTGCCAGTTTGGAGATAATCCACCAACAAAATCCCTTTTGCATCCCAAAAAACTGATGCTAACACCTTCTTCGTCGATTTCTGGACACGAACTCGCTTCGGTGCCGAAGTGCCTGGTTCACACCACTCCTTAGCCTCTTGTTTTGATTCAGGATCATGATGGAAGACCCAAGTCTCATCCATAGTGATGAATCGACGCAAAAAATCCTTTTTATCCTTTCGAAAACGCTCCAAATGTTGCTCAGAAAGTCGCATGCGAACGTGTTTTTGTTCCATTGTGAGCGAATGCGGCACCCATTGTGCACAGAGCTTTCTGAAACTCAAAACTTCACGTAAAATATGACTCACACTGCCTAATGAGATGTCTAGGGCCTCTGCTCAATCTCTCTCGGTCAATCGACGATCTTCCAAAACCATATCCTGTACTTTTGCTATGAATGCTGGTGTTGATGCACTTTTTGGACGTCCTGAGCGTGGATCGTCTTCAAGGCTTTTTCGACCACGTCTAAACTCTAAAACCCATCGATGCACAGTTGGAAATTAAGGAGCAGCTTCCTTTAACACTCACCATTTTTGTATGAATTTCCGTTGCTGATAAACCTTCCAAAACAAAGAATTTTATCACTGCACGATATTCGGTTTTTTCCATTGTGCAAAAATACACTGACACGTCAACTTCAAATGGCTTGTAAACAAACAATGAATTGACAGAGTGGAATGACACTTTGGAAAGATGAAATCTTAAAATGGCGTAGAAATTTTGGTTCTTCTACTGCTCTATAGATGTTGCTTTCAAAACTTTTTGAACAACCTAGTATTTCTTTTCAAACTTCGCACAGGCAATTCGAATAGATAGGCTTCGATAAGTATACAGTATACGGTGCACTCACGGTTTTAATTTTTTCTAACTATGCTCTACCTCTTTGATTCATCTGGGAAACAAAATATGTTTTAGAACTTGAATCGAAGATTTTTTTGGTGGAACATGAAAGTAGTAATCGGAACAAAGCCCATAAAAAAAGTTTCAAAAGAAATTTTTCAGGTTATTTTAGTGGAAAAATTTTCATAAATTTTTTCTAGCAATAACATAGTTTTTGCTCATCAAAATCGGTCAAGCCCTTTGGACGGGTATTCTAAAATTGTTTTGGTTGAGAATGTTCCCTAGAAAGCTAATTTCCTAATCTGTTTTTAAAACTTAGATTATCAAAAGTTTCTTGGAAGTCTGAATTTCTGTTCTGGTTCTGTCTGGTGTGAGTGTAGATTGTATAATGTATAAACGCACGAAAGACGCTTGGATGATCTTCCCCACTAAGCGTAACGCGATAAGTGGAGACTTGCTGTCTTTTTGTTAGTCAAAATATTGTATTTTCCTTGCACTAGTGAGGTGATTTGCGATTGTTGTTTTATTTTGTTCTAGGAAAACTTGTTAAAAGAAATGAGCACTGGTACTATTTTCACGGTCTAGGCCTTTTAAATATTTTATATAGATTATTGAATTTATTAATACCGATAAGCATAAGTAGGTTGTACCTTTGATTGATTTTAGTGTGCATTTAATTGGGGGTAAGGGATGGATCCCACGTGGGGAGATCTAGCCTATCGAAGCTTATGTCCATCATAGCAGTACTCCTCTTTTGGGACTTGACTCAAATAAGAACTGCTTCAGGATACTTTTCAAGAAAAAATTATTTCTAAAGCCCGCCCCAGATATTTTCTGCCTCGACTGACTGGAAATTAGCAAAAGAGTAATACTTCACAAATGCCAGTCTACATTGTAGCATTACCTTCCATAGAGGCCAAGCACATACGACTCCTACTTCTATTCACCTCTCCACCAGAAGTGTGTTAAGAGAACAATTCCGCAGATGATGGTATGGGTTTTGTTTTGAAGGCAATATATCTATAGTATAGTATCTAAAAGTATAAGTTTCCCTCCTTACACCACTTATCTCTCGAGAGCCCAACAGAACCTTCTTAAGAATAACAACTCTAATTCGTTTTTATCATCTGATCATGCGCGTTCACACCTTTCACCTTGAAAAATAAATATTTAAATATTTTACAAAGACCTATCGTTTTCTAGCATGTAAATTGAGTTTAGGTGTACGTTCTGGCTCTATTCCATGGTCAAATCATTGTCTCTATGAGTTTGACTTACATACAGCACCTACTTTAAAACTCCAGTAAATATTTGATCCAACCATGTATCAAGTTTCTTCACTGCCCAGTTAGTAGATGGTGCGTCCGACGGTACTATTACTACTTTTCTGACCCAAATTGAATCACGCAAACCGCAATTAATATGTCACTTCATTGGACACATGTTCACCTAATGCAGTGCCAATATTTTATACTGTTATTAATGCAATGTGGCCTTTTGTAAATTCATATAACATACAATAACGTACATGAACTTAAATCTCACTTTTTCTCGAACACAGATTTCGAAAACTCGTCATGGCGTGTAACATTGCAAAATATGCTAAAATCATCTTCACACCCGCATTATTGGAAATCGGTAAACAGATGTTGTGGACAAGAGCTTATTGGCCAACCCAGTACTTGTATTTTTCGACCACTCTAAGACAGTCATGCTGAGCTCGCTAACTTAAATTCCAAGATGTAAATTTCATGATGTAAAAGAAGCCGACCAATAGTTTCTGAAATATAAGTAGAGAGCAAGAATACCTGCCACCTGTTATCAAACGGATGATAATGTAGTACGTAAAGCTAAGAAATATGTCAGTTCGATAAGAAAACGTTCAAAAAAAGACTATTCTTTTCATAAAAGAGAGAAAAAACATTCTTTTTTGAGCCTTGCTTATGACAAACAAATGTAAAATATTGATTTTCACTAAATAATTTGAAAGTGAAAAGATTTTGCATGATTAAAAACCGAAAAAATGTAAAGCATCCATTATTCCTGTTAGGAGAAATTTCAGTATAATTATACTTTTTTTATATATTACTTTATTCATACTATTCCATTCTACGCATTCAAACATTATTACATTCCCATGAATAATTTATATTAAAATAATTAACCATTTCATTGGTAACTCTGATGTTATAAGCCAGACTCTACTTTTAATAGATGAGTATAATCACATTTACCACAGCTATTATGACTGTATCGTTGATACGAACTGGATGACCATCCAACTCTGGATCTTGCTCAGGAAAAAACTCCTCATAGACAATTTCCATTCCAAATACCATTATGAAAATAACACCAACCACGGTAAATGCCATGTATTGAAAAAAATGTCTGTGATTATTGTGACCTACACAATTGTTCAACCACGCTAAATTACTATTAAGAAAATATAAAGATATTTGAAATTCAATGTTATACAGATAACGATTGTAATGTAGTATATGGAAAACCAGGTAATAATGTTTCTTGGAGGAAATGATCTGTAAGTCATTATATTAATTTAAAATTAAGACTGGTAATCATATTGACTGAAATTTTGTATGCAAACAGAAACGTAAATCTGTTGTAACATCATATGATAAATAAATCATATATATTCTTCAACTCAAATCACATCCTAATTCCAACTTATAAATTTCACGTTTATAGATCAGTAACAGATTTTTATGAACAGTAACAGATCAAATTTTATCATTAGTTAAAAATTTTATTCAACACCTTTTAACGTCTGAAACTCATAATATTTAAATCAAAGAATTTACCGTACTTACAGACGAATAATGAAATAATAAGATAAAATTTGCCTCGACCTGAATTCAAACAATTCGATCTAGTTCTTCAATTATTTCTCTGGAGAAACCGTGAATTTTTCAATTTAAACAGATTAGGTAATATTGAATAATGTAGTTTCAGAAAAGTTGATAAGTATTTTACTCTAATTTAAAAAATTTTGACGAACAATGTTAATTTCCCAAGAAAGTAAAGAATTTAGCTCTTAAAATAGTTTTTTGGGCAATTTAAACAGATTCTTCAAAAGTGAAGTCAAAGTTCGAAAGAATTTATAAAGATCGTAAATTGAATCTGGAACCCTATGCTTCAACTTAAAAAGTGTATAATATATCGGAAACACCCTCTAATTATGTTCACTTCTATTGATGGAGTGTAGGATAGGGTAGCTAGATTGAATAACTTATAGAAAATTGTGTGACTTGAAGTAAGCCTTTGTCAATAACAAAATTAAAAAGTCACCAAGCGACAAATTGCGCAGATTTGATTAGTGTTTAGATGATTCTTGTCATTTAGGGTGTTTTAAATTTCAAGCAATGAGAATTTGAAATGTCTATGTTGAATTCCTGTTGCAAACCATCCTTAGGTAGTTAATTTATAGACGATTAGCCATCATTGGGCTGCTACATTTCGTTCGCTTTTTTATTAGTAAATGAAACGGTAAAAAATTTCGTCTTAAACTATAGAAATAAGTAATATTAATACGAACACACATTATCAAAAAACTTGACCTATCTAAATCTATTAACAGAAGAAAAAGGCGGAAAACTCTGTTTTTAAGATCCTGCGAAATATTTGCACAGGGTTGGGAAATAGCTTGGAAATTAGAACAGTTTATTACGTTACAAAAATCCCTCTGTGTACTGCTTTAATCATTTCAACTGATTTATACATATTGTAATTATTTCAGTTATTGTCAAATGACTAAAACCTGAAAATCCAACTTTTTTTTCAGCTATGCTTCATCCAAGGTAATAATAACGTTAAGGGGGGAAGTACCTTTAGAGGCCGAATAAAAAGGTCTTTTTTGCAACTGATTTGTAGGGAAATGAAGACAGTTCTTTTTAAATCAGTATAATATTTATTTAGGCGATGTTTGAGGTTGAAAAAAAACATATTCTACAAAAGTGAAAGTTAAAAATTAACAAATTTTTCAAGGATCTTGAAAGCCATGTCGCTGACGTCGTAAATTGCGTAAGCGATGCTGGCTGCAATTTTCATCTGAAAATAACAAACAAAACATTTTCTTACTCGAGAGGGTTTTTTTTAGTAGATAGACTAAAATATTTGCGAAATTCGAAAATTAACCCTTCAAAACAGGCTAAAAAAAAAAACAATTACGATTTTGACAAAAAATTTCGTTGTACTTCCAGTCAAAAATGGTCCCAAAATAATTTGTTTTTTTAATCTTTAGTCTATATAGAACAGTTTTTTATGCTCTTTAAAATGAATGCTAGATGATGAAAATCGATTAACTAGTTTTTTTATTATCACTTACGCAATTTTAAAAAACATGGTTTCGAGAAAAGGCCGTTTAAAGTTTGTGGTCAAGAGAAAAAGAACTTACTAAAGGGAGATGTTCAATCAGCATCTCTTCCACAATTTTGAGAATTAGCTTTTGAAATTTTGACATTATATTCTTAGGCGATATATCTATCGATTAAAACAATAAAAAAATCGATTTTTTGAAGTGTCTAAAGGTACTTCCCCCCTTAACACATCACGCAACTTCCCTGTTTGTCCGACTGTTTTCTTTTTATGATCAAAAGTTGTCATGCATATAGATCAAGTTTATCGGGAAATTCTGTTTCTTCTTAAAATCTTCAAGATATGTTTCAAAATGATGATACAAAGCTTCATACAAAAACTTGGATATGAATAAATATTAGAAAAACGATGTCCTCTATAGTGGTCAAACAAAGTGAAGGGTCTCATACGATTTAAATCTACATACAAATCTACATAACAAAAATAGTCTCAGTGTTTTAGAATCTTTTGAACAACATAATTCTAAGGCGACAAATTAAAATAACAATCTTTTCACAAAAAAATATCCTTGTCTAATAGCTTCAAAAACAGAGCGAACTTTCCAAAATCGATCATTAGTATTGTAATCATCATTTTAATCAAATGAATCACAGTTCTTAGTTGATAGAATAGATGTAGAGTAATAGCTTGGCTTATTAGAGATATTGATGCGTGTGAATTCTAATACGTTTCAATTCTTGGAAATTTAAACAGGGTGAGACGGATAAAGTGTTACAGAGCGATAGCACTCAAACTATAAATCATATCCAAAAATGTTTCAGAGAAAAGTTTCATTGTTCGCGAAGGCCGCCATACTGGACCACCCTATCTTAATCGGTGGAGGCGCTGAAGCTCGTCAAGGTAAACTCCACTTTTTTAAATGGAACCATGTATTTTTTTCGATGACATTATTACCGATTTTAGGACGAATTCAGCGACCTACAACACAAGGTCATTTTAGTCACGCAAAGTATGAAAATAGTCGAAAAATCGAAACATATCGGAATAATCACTTTCAAAGGATCCACTAACCTTTGTTTGGGTCTACCTACAGAAGATGCTCAAAGTGATGACCCTCGACTTGTAAGCACTTGTTAATTCGCTGGTAAAAAGACCGTCTAACTTTAGCCAACATTTGTGGTATAATTTCGGCACATTCTCGGCGTATTCTTTCTGTTATGTCGTCAGGCGTGGTAGGTGCTACCGTCACTACGCGTTCTTTGACAAAACCCTATAAAAAGTAACCTGGTGATGTTAGATCTGGCGAACGAGATGGCCAAGCCTATCCACTTTCCGTGAAAAAACCCATTCATCACTTGTCTTGAACACAGAGCATAATGGGGTGGTGCACCGTCGCGTTGCATCCACATGTGCATGCGAACATGCAAGGACACGTCTTCCATTAATTGAGGCAGTATGTTTTGCAGAAAGTATGCGTAAACATGCCCAGTCAAGCAACCTTCAAAAAAATATGGACCAATGACGTGATCGCCGACAATGCCGCACCAACAATTAACGGACCACGGATGTTGAAATGATACAGTTCTCATCCATCGAGGATTCTCATTTGCACAATAATGCATATTATGCCTATTCACATTTTCCGTATTTTCGAAGTTAGCTTTATCAGAAAAAAGCACATGACTCAAAAATGAGACATCTGTGCGCATTTTTCTACGAATCCAATTACAGAAATTGACGCGTTTTAGAAAATCATTGTTGTACAAATCCTGATGTGATGACATACGATACGGATGGAACTTGTGTTGATGTAAGATTCTTAATACAGATCGCTGACTAATTCTACTCTTTTGGATTTAAGGGAGGCGGATAGCTAATTATATCAGGTTGGTAAGGCCTGATAATTTATTCATATTTGTGGGTATGTTGTCACTTGTCAGGTCTACGGGCCGTGAGTTGTTCACAATGATAATAAAACACTGAGGAGGTATGGTGTAAGGGATGCAAGTCCACCAACTGGTAGGAAAATTATCCGCTTACGTTTCTTGCTAAGTAAACGAGAAATGAATCAGGCATGCACTTGTTAACAAGATAGGTTAGTTTGTCCCGATTTCGGAAATGAATCACTATTAACCGACATGACTAAATACGACGATACACGTAATCCAATGGAACTATCTAGCACTACTGTTTCCGGACTTGCACCACTTAAGGACCAAGGATTTTATTTACCAAGTACCGAAGGTAGAGTCGTGCTCGTAGAAATCCACTAAGACTTACGTTTATCGAAGGGTCTGCTCACGACGTTGACTTACTGGTCCGAAATGGATCGAGTTGGCCGTACTACTGATCGGAACTTAATGACAAACCTCCAAAGGTGAATCTGGGGCATATATATTATTGGATCTCCCAATAGTGACTGAAGTGCGAGTGAACCGCGCAAAATCGTATAAAGTCACGCGCGGTGCAATTCTTTATAAAGTCACGTTTGTACAAAGATCTATGTTTCTCTCCCACCACTGTCTATTACTATTGGTCAATTTTGATTTGCAACTTGGATTTTATATCCTCTCTTTTCTCTCTCTTGCCTATTTCTATTCCTAATCAACAAGTATATTAGGGTATGACAGAATACCCGCATCTAATTAGTTGTAGCTTATATTTTATATGTTGCAACCTATGAATAATTGATTGATTTTCTATAACACAGGTCTGCAAGGTTTTGTTGTTGAAAAGCTACGGATCGTTTCCGGAGTAATTTTTGACGTAGAATCCGAATCCGGAATCAGAATTAGCCTATTACGTCAGGATTTTGAGATATTTGAGGTTATGTGCTCGAAGAATGGGGGTTTTCGTTACTTTTGAGGTTATGTACAGGGCGCAAGAATTTTTTTTAGTTTTTCCCTCAAATGTCATCATTTAGCACTACTCTCTCCCTTCAAAATGAGCTATTGAACAGTCACGAGCAATTTTTTTTCACAAAGATACGGCCATATCAAGTTTTGACATTTATCCGAACAACCGTATGAGCATTCACATTGACTCTTTGGTGCATACCATTCTGCATTCGAAAATTTATCTTGGTTTTGATCCTCGAAATTAAATCTACCATCTTGGAAATGGAAATGTCAATTTTGCGACCTCATTTTCATAATCAGCAACTCTGAAATCCCCGAGTGAGAGTTTTTAGAGAGCGAAATCGTTCAATTTCGTAAATTTCGATCCGCCATTTTGAATCCGCCATCTTAGAAATGGAAATGTCAATTTTCTGACTGTAAATTCTTATTCACAGACCATCAAAACCCGCAAGCACAAATTTTCAAAATAAATTTTCGAATGCAAAATGGTATGCACCAAAAAGTCAATGTGAATGCTCATAAGGTTGTTCGGATAAATGTGAAAACTTCATATGGCCGTATCTTTGTGAACAAAAATTGCTCGTGACTGTTTACTGTTTACCTCAAAAGTAGTGAAAAACCCCATTTTTCGAGCACATAACCTCAAATATCTCAAAATCCTGACGTGATAGGCTGATTCTGATTCCGGATTCTTCGTCAACAATTACCCCGGAAATGATCTTTCGATTCCCAACAACAAGTACAAACCCATTATTTGCAGACCTGTGTAATCAATCAATCCTTCCATTTATGATAATATGTTTTCTTATTTATGCGTTGCTTATAATTACATACTAAACCATTATTGATGGTTATTAATATCAATAATTATTTTATCTTTAATAACTAACAAGGATGGTATAATAATTACTAACTAAGGCAATAATGATTCAATGTTAGCGACGCCACGCCAGTAACCTGTTAGCGTCTCACAAGATTACTAAAGCCGCACCACTATACTATCGACGCGCGGCATAATTTACTGAATCTTTACCGCGTGGGTGATTACCATATAGACCGAGTGTTGCTCTTCTTTATCACTTGTTACCAAATGCCGAGCCGATCTATCGATGTGAGGTAGTGCATTAGTTTACCTCTGCAGAACAGTTACCCGGTCTAGGTAGCAATCACCATAAGACTGATTTTAATTAAAGAGTATTAACCAATTACCTACTTTGATGTATGACGCATCCTTCTTATTCAGATGCAATAAAAGAACTTTTAAAAATTTAATGTTACCGGGATGTAACATTAGAACGAACTGGTGTATGGAAGCTCCTGGGGGACACTACAAAGCCTCCGCAGTCTGTGAGTGGTGCCTTCCCCAGCCCACGAAGAGGCGAGGCTAATGTGAGCCTATCTCTGCCGAAGTGGTGTGTTATGCGGGATCAGGAGACAGCCCCTTCGGGACCTTGATCAGGTAGTGCGTATTGAACACAGGTGTCGGAGCCTGTTTTGCTTCGAGCGTGTCCAGTCTGTCCGTGTATGCCGGGACCAGCTAAACGGAGGTTGGGCCTCAGGAAGCTGGGGTAGAACTTCGATCCGAGATTATACCCGTTCTCAACTATTCCGACCCGCTCCTCTGCGCACAATGCACTGGTAAAATGATTTATGGATTTACAGGACACAAACGTGGGGAAAATGGACTTGGGTGCCCTTCAGGAGCTGAGGGATGCAAGGACGTCCTTCAGCTTCTGAGGGTGCAAAGCGAAAAAATGGGAAAATTGGCGAGGGCTCTCAGCATCATACATCATCATAAGGGAAAAGGTTGTTGCCACGCTGTGCATTGCGCTAGGCAAGCCATACCTTGGGGATCAGTGCAGGCTGTACATGCGCTTTGGCGGTGAGCAGACTGCGGTGGTCCGTTCAACCATGGCGGATGCTCGGAGCTTGATCGGGCTCGGTAGGCTAAGGATGGGGTGGGTGAACTGCCGCATCCGCGAGCATGGCGAGGTATTCCGGTGCTTCAGGTGCCATGTGCCGTGTGGCTGCACGCTTTCAGGCGGGAAGGATGCATGCTAGAGGTGTGCGGGCGCGTCGCACGTGGCCAAGGAGTGCAAGGCTCCCACTAGGCGCCTAACTTGTGCTGCTAGGGGCCAAATGGTCCGGAAACTCTGCTTGGTACCAGGATACATCACGAAGGGCTGGGATCTTTGGTTGTAGCCCTGATTTGAACATTGGCGGGGGTGTGTGCAGCTGCTACTTCTCTCCCAATGATTCTTTCGAGATCTTCGAGACCCAGAACCTCCTCCTTGGGGAAAGCCTCAAAGAGGCTAGTGGGCGCTCCCTTATTGCAGGCGACTTTAACAGTAAGTCGCCTGAGTGGGGAGAAGCCCGTCTGGATAGGAGGGAAATCTTGGTCGGTGAGATGGACGCTAGGAATGACCTGACTGTATTGAATCGGGACAGGGATCTTACGTTCAGACTAGAAACGGGAGGGCTGATTATCGACCTCGAGATTGCCGTGCCCCGTTTTGCCTCAAGGATAGGCGACTGGTGCGTCTTCGAGGTTATAACCTCGAGTGACTACCAGTGCATTGAGTTTAGCATCCAGGAACGGATTCACCCAGTGAATGCGGGAAGGGGCGGCATGGGGAGGATCCCCTCCTGGAAGACAAGAAAGAAGACTCAGTAAAGACAAGCTTCGGGAACATCTTGAAGAAACCAGGGTCATAGATTAGCTTGGTTGGGCAAACCCGGCAAACTCTGCTGGGTCGTTGTAGGACACTGTGCAGGCGGCGAGGCGGAAAGTAGTCGCAGCATGTGACCACTCAATGCCTCGCCGCGGGCACGGGCATACCGGGGACTCGATGTACTAGTGGAACGACCAGTTGTCTGTCCTGCGCCGAAAATGCCTTACAGCGCGGTGGAGATTTACCCGTTTAAGGGGTCATCCTCTGCTGCGCGGGGCATGGAAAAAAGCAAAATCAGCTATGCGGCAAGGCATAAAGAGAAGCCGACTTCAGTGCTGGAAAGACTTAATGAGCATGGGGAGCGCGGCGACAACGAGGGCCAGTAAAATTCGCATCGGGGCCTGCACCCACGTTCCTGCGTCTCGGAGTGGACTTAGCTGTCCGCGTCTTTCGGTGGAAAAGTACGCGACTTTAAGCTGGAACCAACCGCCCGCGAAGTTTAAAGCATAAAGTTTAAAAAAAAGGAAAAAAAAATCCAACAAGGGCGGAAGAAAGCAAAGTAGAATTTAACCTCCTCCGCGGACGTTTTTGGCCAGTTTCCACTCGTACCCGCTATACGAGATCTCCAACGTGCTTGCCATGTTGCGTTTTCCTCTCCTTTTCTTCTTTTGTTTGTACGTTAAGGGGAATTTGAGTTTGTAGCGATAAGGGTTAGAATTCATTTTGGAAGCATTGAATTAGATTAGTTTTATATCAATTTCAATTTCACAAAACAGCATTCAATGTCATTAGGATCCCGCACTGTTCTTATGTAAAAGTGGTTACTATTAAATTGTCTGAATTTGTAATATATTAAGTATTTCGTCATTCTGATCAAGTATCTTAATGGCCATGAAGTCCAAAACATTCTGGATTTCGAGATAAGGTTTGCTGAAGTTAGAATTCTTATGTATTTGAAGTATATTGGACTTGTTACAAATAGCATTCTTTTCTTTCACATCAAGGGGCTCAGATTGATTAAATGAGTCTAAATAAATTTCAAGCGTATTTGGATTTCATGTTATATGTCATGTAATATATTGTCATATCAGATCATCTTGTGTCCCATAACTTCATAGAGCTCGTTTCGTATTTTTTTATGATATATCATGTTCTGCCGTAACTTATCATGTTATTTCATGCCATATCGTTTGATGTCGTGGAAAGTCATCTGACACCATATCGCCTTATCGAATGTCACATAGAGGTCATTTTGTATAATTTGATGATTAAATATTACAACGATACGCTATATAAAACTATCATTTCCTCACATACGGGTTTACAATTCATATGAGTGTTAATATGATAATTGAAAATTCTCACAACTGTTGCCGGCAGCATTGGCTTTACCTAATGCTTACCACGTCGAGGTTGTATAGTTGGACTTGAACTCCTCAGTCACTGTCTGTTCGTTAGTTCTTGTAGTTAACTATTTAACCAGTCATAATCAAATTGCAACTTACGTTTGTTTAGGGGAAACGCACTAACATTAAGGTAAGTTAGAAATAAAAATGGTTTTAACGGTATTTGGCAATTTCCCACGCCTGATGAAATTTGGTCATTTTCATGCCCCTAAATCTTGGAATCTACAACACCTATTAACTTGATTTTTTTTTATATTGTCAAGAATTGAGTGATGAACAACTTTGACCATGGACATTTTTTTATACAAACTTGGGCAAAATATAGCCGATCTGGAAAATAACTTCTACAAAAGTTATCCAAATTAATTTTATTATGGAGGTCTTGGAAACGTTTTTTCATCAGCTTTACGCTGAAAGCAATGGTTTTAGATGAAAAAAATTATTTGAACTTCATTTTTTAATTTTAAACATATTTTTGAGTTTTTCTCAAAGTGCAGTCGTTAATTTTCTTTCCAAAATTATATTTTAAAAAAAGCTTGACTTTTTCCCTTTAAAATGAGCCATGGTCGAAAGTGGAGTGAAAGAAATTGGTGGAGATATATAACACTTCTTGCGCGCCGTTTCTGCGTCGCAGTTCAGTTAGGCGCCACGATTACGACGTACCGTCCATTGCACTCTAAAAACAAGTGTGTAGTGAAATGAGCAATTTTTACACACTACACACGTTGTCAAGTGTGTTATTGAGCGAAGTGTGTACTTACTAAACATTGCCAACTCAATTTTTCGGGTACAAAACGTTAAAGTGTTTGAAAATTAAACGTTACGTTTGTGATGTGTTTTGAAAATACACACTTCAAATGCCTAAAAATTTACTATTGTGATTCACGTGTTGAAGTAACACACTTGTTTTTCTAGTGTAGGAACTTATTTAATTGTACTTTGTATAATTTGTTCGTAAAACTGTTATTTTTGGCTGGTACGAAATTAAAAATAAAAATTAATTTGTAATTCGGGGTGATTTTTTAGTGTGAGTCCCCTCGCCTTTCACATCGAAAATTGAGTCAAATAATTTGCTTATTACAGTGTATGTGTTTTGTAGAGTGAATTCATTGTCCTTCGCTAATTTTCATCATTAGTCAGCAAAACAAAGAAAAAAACATGGTAAAGGGTATCACACGAATATAGCAACCAGCTATAACATATTACTGTAGCAGTCTTAGTTTCTTTTTATGAGAACAATTTATTATATAAAAATGCAGTTTGTGCTTTACTCTTTTTTTGCCTGACTAATTGAGATGTTAATGAATACTCTCTATTAAAAATATACGGTCGTATTTACGGCCTCATTTGCGTATGGATTTGTCACTGTGTATAAAAATAAATCACTCAGAAATTCAAATTCGTTGAATGAAGTTTTGAGACAGTAGTTTTCTCAATTTTTAGAAGGTACTTTCTTTTTCTAGTTACATATATTCAGAGTTCGCATTATTATTTTCTCAACCATATAACTAGAGTCCGCTCTGCGAATAGATCCATTTCCTCCAATTCTTGCGTGAACGCAGCACCCACCATCGGGTTGTCGTCTTGAACGCCGGCATTTTAATTGAGGCATAGCACTATTCTAAGCGAACGGCGGCGAATTCGATAGCGTGAGTGCATATTATGGTGGAGGCCACCAGCTCACACGTTTTCGGCTCACTGTCAGGAACAGAATAAAAACAGAACCTGAGAAATTGGAAAACGAATTGTATTTGTTTTTTGTAGTTATTTTTTTAGTTAGAGTGCTTTCCATACCCAAAAATATTTATATTATAACAAAGAATAAGTGGTGAAAATTTCAAAGGCCTGTTTCTAATACTTTAGATTTTATGTGCCTCCGGCACGTAAACTCGTTTTTACGCTGCAGTTGAGAGTAGCGTAATGTTGTGTATTACGATACAGAAGAATGTAATTTAAAAATTGAACTGCGCATGCGCCTATTACGATACAGCGAAGCGTAATCTTCTTCTTATTCTTCTTCTTCTTCGTATAGCGTTGGCACCGTAGTGACGAAGCCATGTACATTTGAACTGCGCATGCGTCTATTACAATACGCTACTACTAGACAAAATCGAGAAAATCAAAATGGCCGGAAGTATTCACGAAATTTCAAGTGAGATGGGCGATAATCACGGCAATTCCGACCTTTTCAGATTGGATTCGAGTGTACGCATAAAAACTCGTATATGCGCCGAAGTCACATAAAATAGAATATGTGCTGATGCACACGATTCGGGTAATTACGAGACTCGCTTAAAATGCTCGCAGGACTGATCGCGCCTCGGCTTCGTCAAACATATGTTTCAATAAACACGGAAATCACAACTCAAGGAAAAATGAGTTTGAAGTAAAGTCTTAGAAATATTAGTATATAAAACTACTATTTTGTGTAAGAAGATAATTTTTGCTAAATACGCATTATGCGTAAATCGTAGTAACTTCTAATTTTATTTATTCATTCAAGAAATAAAAAACAGATTTCCCTGAAAATTCACATAGGGGCGTTCACATAATACGTCACACAGTTCATGGGGGGGGTCTGCAAATTGTGACGTGGTGTGACATGTTGGGAGGGGGGTCTGCCCTCTGCGTTACGTCACACATTAAATGTGTATCCACGAAATTTGAAAAAAAGTTCTGAAAAGATTATCTGCAATAATAATTAATAGCTTCTTTTTTGACTGGATTTTGTACGCGTTAACGAAAAATGTTTTATAAAATTAAGAGGTGTGACGTGACATCGAAAGGGGGGGGGGGGGCTAAGATTTGCAACCATGTGTGACATGGGGGGACGGGGGGGTAAAAAATAGCTAAAAATCGCGTGACGTATTATGTGAACGCCCCCATACAGTCTGTTCACAAGAAAAGGTACGCGTTTTCTCAGAAATTTCAAAGATTTGCATTCCTTTCTTTTATGTTCTGACTTTACGTTCGAAGGGCTACGGCGCAACCACCGATTCGTTACAGTCTTGTGCGAAGTGTCAGATATTACACAACATTAAGCTATAAGTGCTATCTACGCTAAACGTTACGAAGCGGTATTTTTGTGCACCCATGCATGCGGACCACATCTTTCATACTCAGCTGTTGCCAAAGTACTTAAAAAGTCTAAGCACTTCGTGCAAATGTGGGTAGAGTGGTATAGGGACACAAGAACCGTCGATGACCTGCCAGGGAAAGCAGAGACGCGAGAAACGTCCAGTAAGGAGGATAAGGTGATGGTTGCACTATTCAAGCGCAACCCAACTGTCCGGCTGCGAACAACTAGTCTAGAGCATTCCCAGAAGGTGCCAGGCCATTATCCAGAACAACGGCGATTGGACGGTCTATTAGGGGAGTGCGTTCTAGTGCTTTATGCGCACTGTTGTGTCAAAAAAGAAAAATGAGGTTTTCCTCAAAACTTTCCGAGTAAACGCGTACCTTTTCTTGCGGAACAGACTGCACATACCCAGAAAAGTATAGTGAATGAAAAAATAACATTTTTGGTAAATGTTAAAAAAATCAAAAATATACCAGTTAAAGGTGGCGGATCCTCTTAATCTTTAGAACATCCTGGGCATTGTTAGACATTAAAAATAGTCATTTCAAGGTCAAATTTTTGTTGTTGCTATTTTGGACAAAATCGGTTTATTCATGTTTTTAGATGCGCTGAGTGTTACGTACGGGTGGTAGGGATAAATAAATAATTAAATATTATAAATAATAAATTAATATTTATTTAAAAGATGAAAAAGTGTACGCGGAGGCTTCACAAACTGTAGGACACTTTTGTGTCCCTTTTTTTTATTTTTAAGTAGGATCGTTTTCGGAATCTTTGCTTTCTCTACAGGCTACCAAAACGGAATATCAAATGCTAGAATTTCCGTGAAAAGAAAATATCTACTTAATTTCGAGGGGCTCAATCAGGAGATTTTGCTTCTATATTCAAATAAAATATTATGAATTGAGAACGATACAGCTTACCGATATTTGTAGTTAATTCTACCAGTTGGTAGGACAAGAGCTGGAGAAGAAGGTTGTCTTCGATGTCCACCTTGACTTTCTGACTCAAGTGGACTTTTAAAAATTCTGTGATGCGTGACTAAAACTAGTCACTCTTGTTCATTTTTCACCGATTGCACGTGTTTGCAATTAACACACACACACACACACGAATTCTCGACACTTTTGCCTTGTTAATTTTATAAAAATTAAAAGATGGATGGTTTCGAACCAGAAAGAAAACAGTACTTTTAAATTGTGTTCTTTCTCCACTTTTAATCGTTTATAACCTTAATGTGGCTTCTCGAAAAATATCTTCTCGT
Source organism: Diplolepis rosae (assembly GCA_030998225.1). NCBI lineage: Eukaryota > Metazoa > Arthropoda > Insecta > Hymenoptera > Diplolepididae > Diplolepis > Diplolepis rosae. Next base: position 365,314 of record JAPYXD010000707.1, read on the forward strand.
CGTTTTGAGATTCGACGACAGGATTATTTTTCGGAACTTTGTTTTTCAACGCCAGGCTGTACACGCACAGTTAACTCTCGCGGCTAAACTACCACCGACGCACTCAAAATATAATTTCAGAAGCGTAGTGATAAAATTTTTACTTGTATAATTTTTTAGCGCGACAACCCCGTGAACGGCTTTCGTCGGAGGAAAGATTTTAGAAGTATTTACGTCCACCCAAGTAAAATCCGCAATTTTTGGCCCTGGCTAGGTCTTTTCACGAATCTAGGTCAACTATCCAGGTGATAGGACTTACTTGTTCCGAACCGCGGACGGGCGAATGCAAAGAACAGTGTCTTACTCTTTAGAGTTCTTAGCCGGAGTAAGAAGCTCGTCAGACTGCGTTTTTGATTTCAAATTGATTGATTTTTATGGAATTGTATCGATGTCATACAGGTGGGGAATAGTGATGACTTGGAAATATTTCTATGTGGCGTGATTTCTGTGAAGAGGAATTTTTGCTGAGAAAGAATTTGGAAATATTGAAGAACTAAATACTTGGTAGTTTTGAAATTCTTCATGTCTATTGCCAAGTGAGAATTTTTGTTGACTTGGCATTTTATTAGTTAATGGAAATTCCTGGATTATTCCAGAATTTTAACAAGTCGTAGGTCAATATCAGGATTTTAGATTGACCCTTAGAATTTTTTGGAATCTGACACCTATTCGATTTTTCATATTTTCAGAAAAATGTTAGTTCAGATTCTGTTGGTAATGTATTACTTACTGGCCGACAATTTTTCAGCTACTCAAGCTTTAGGTATAATAAATAATAGGAACAGTGATTTAATGGATTGAGGTGGTTTCAGGAATACTATTGCATGCATAACATAGATATCAGCGGTTAAAGATTTTAGCGCGTGGTCTCTAATATGCGTAGGATCCGTCAAAGTCGGTGCGTACAGGCGAGCGTAAGCTGCTTACGGCAGGCGTAAGGTGTCATGACGTCACCGCAAGGGTTATACCTGCGCTTACAGCCACTAGGGTCCAGCTTACGTGTGTGTGAGCATTTTCTTTTTCGTTTTCCTTTTCCTTCTTTCTCCGTTATTTATCCTACCTACGTGCGTTCGCTGTTTTCTCGCATTCTCTTCTCTATCGTTCTTTACAATTTTTAAACTTCCACGTTTTTCTTAATCTTCATTCATTTCATTTACATTATTTTAATTCATTCTTCCATTCTTATGTCATGCCTGCTTAATTTAATTTTATTATATATTTACATGCATACATTTAGGTGGACACAAATCTAAACGCTCAAGTTAGCATTATTCTGAATAACCCTTGTTATATTATCTATAATAATATAACAAAAGTATACAATACATATATATATATATACATACATATACCACATACACAATATATATAATATATAGTATATATATATATATATATGGTTGTGATCGACATGTCGTCGTCCCAACATTCAGGTTTAAATTAGCCTAACTTTTCCTCCGTCTTCCTTTTACATTCGTTGCAAGCTTTGTGCTGGTAATCGGGTAGCTGCCTTCGATGTGGAAGTACTGATTGGTGCGGTCCTGTTCTTTGGAGCAGGTGTATTCGTGGTGGTGGTGCATCGTTGTTCTATTCTGAATTCATCTGAATGGGAATCAGCTGCTTGATTGCCCGCTGGTTCCTCAGCCAAACGAATAGCTGGTTGATCCTCGGCTTTACCCTTTCGTTCTGGGCACGGCCTCCAATTTGTCACTGCCGTTATCAGTTTGGCGCGACCAAAGTAGGTTATTAAACCTATGGAGAGGAGTCCTATCCCGACGTAGGAGCCGTGGGTCAGGATGGTCTGCTTGGTTCTTCTGTGTTTTTGAGAACTGATTTCGTTGAGCTGGTCTTCAAGTTTGTTCAACGTCTCGTCAGTATTTTCAAACCTGCTTTCTTCAGTCGGGTTGTCTTCAGGCTGTTTCTTTGAAGTTGGGGTTAGAGTCAAAAGTTGCTTGTTCTGAAGCAGGACCGGTGATAGCTCGGATAGGTTCAGGTGGAGGTACGGCTCGTAGGTAACCACAGAAACCTGTGCTCTTGAGCCTGGTGATGGTAGGCTCAATCCGCTAGTCCTTAAGTAGCATCCTGGGGCAATCTGCACGATACCCACTCCGTTTAGCTGTATTTTTGAAGTCCTTCTGGCTGGACAAGTTATTTCAGCTGCAGTTTTCGTCAGGAAAGAGTAGATCCAGCCGCCTAGAGTCTCCAGAAGCTTGAAGAAGGGACGTTTCCTGTAGGTCACCTGGACTTCGCATAGTCGGAATGACTCGGCCGTAGGATTGTTCAATAGGGAGATCTCACAGGATGCATAAGTAGATGTTTCGCGTACGTATGTACGTATTAGTTTTAGTGCGTATGTAGAATCCTCTTAATTCCTTGCACTGTTCCATTTCCTTTTCCTTCATCAGGAGATGAGTCCGTTGCGAGTCCGTTGCGAGTCCGCCATAGCTAAGTGAGAAAATTCGGAGCGCACATATGCTCTTCCCAAACCATTTTTCAGAATAGATTGGATCACTGGTACGGAATGTAGTCCGTACAGATTGTAGTCGGTCTTTTCTAGCAGAGGAACGTCCAAGCATACCCTGAGCGTTTTATTCCTGCAGGAAATTGTCGTAGTTGCTGCCTGGGCGAGGTTCTCGACGTTTATTTTGGGCCCTTGAACCGGAGAGGCAAATGCGGGAGCGTGATCTTGAACGTCCCGATATATTGGTTGCAATTGTTCTGTAGTCAGCAATGAGGGATGCAACTGTCCTCGACGGGCGTAATGGATAATTTCTAGCAATCGATCGGCCGCACGAAGGTGCTCATCGAGTCCTGCCTCCAGAACGTGAAGCGTGTTTGAAAGTGCCCGAGAGTATTCCAGTTTGACTACAGAAGAAGACATCTCATACATGCCTTTCTGGATCTCGGTGAGCTGGTATTTTAATTCTTTCTGACGTTCTTCGTAGATGTTGAATCGTCCTTGTATTTCCTCGAATTGTGCTCGTACCACGTGAGTCTGTTTCCCTACCAGGTGTGATAGATTAGCAGCCACCTGGTTGAGGTTATTAATTTCATCCTCGATTTGCTGACCATCGTCGTATGTGAGAAGGCCAGCGACGGGGCCGACGATGCCTCCCAGGAATCCTAGCATTGGGGTTGTTCTTCGTCGCCTTAGCCCCTGGGGCAAGTGTGCTGGTAATTGGGCATCGGTTCGTCGGTTTAGTTCTTCTGCCTCATGGGTTATTTCCTGATGTAATTTGTAGGCAGCTTCCCATTTACTTTCCAGATGGAAACTTTTTATTAGCTGTTGACATTCAGCTCCCAGCATTGGTTGGCACATTGCGGTGAGCGCAGTTAGCCGTGATTTATACGCCTCCAATCCAAGGCATAGCTTCTGAGTGTCCAGGAAGCTGGTGATCCTCCAGGTGGAAACTCTGCGCCTCATTACGCCCTGGTATTCGTAGTAGAGGCCGGTACTGGCCTCAAAGGGCAGGATCCGGTAGGTCTCGCTCCCTTGGATGATGTTGTTTTTGAGCATGGCACTTGCTGCCAGAAATAATAATAGAATGATGGTTTCCATGATGTTACCTGTGAAATTTTATTGTCGTTAGTCATAGTTCTAGTATGGGAAGTTGGGCACAAGTCGACAGGGTTGATTCGAGGGAAGTCCTCTCTATTGGTGTAATACATATATGTATATATATATTTATTATACTTTTATTTTAGTTATTTCTCCTTGGCGACATGTCCTCAACTTCAGCGCCTGGTTAAGATGTACACCAGCAAACCTCCAATACTTCATCCATGAAAGATCAAAAACTTGTCGGCGTGCTTCATGCAGCGCTCCCCGAGCTTGTCTTCTAGGATTACGTTATTGCTTTCGGTAAACCCGACAATCGTGAACGGTCCTTCTCTCCTACTGTCGAATTTCCCTTCCCTAACTTCTTTTATTGCGTAGACTTGGTCACCTACTTTACCCTTCAAGGGTCGAGATTTGCGATCGTAGAATTCCTTTGAGCGTTGTTTGGCCCTGACCAAATTCCGTGCCGCGATTTTCTGTATTTCCGATAGTCGGACTATCAGGTCACGCAAGTAGGAGCCGTAGGTTTCCAGTTCCTCGCCCTGGGGGAAGGAACTAGGGGTCCTAGCTAATCGCCCAAACACAAGCTCATAGGGTGTAAAATTGGTCGCCTCGTGAACCGAGGTATTGTAGGCGAACATTGCGAATGGAAGCAGACGATCCCAGTCATCGAAGTCGCTCGCGTAATGTTTGATGTAATCCGTTAGTACAATATGGCTTCGTTCCAACGAACCATTGGTCTGAGGTCGATAGCCTCAGGAGGTGGAACCTGAATCTTCCCGTGGCAAAGTGTGACAGTTATGTCACCACCCCGGAATATTTCAGACAGAATGTCTGTCATTTTATTCTGAGGCAAGGAGCCTAGGAGGTCTCCTGAATTTGCCATTCGCAGTGTTGTTTGCTTGTCCCGTTTAAGGGCCAGCTGGAGATTTTTCAGCCCCTGAGTCACATCCTTCCAGTCAATTTCATCAAAGTGTCGTTTCTTCACTACGATCGAGTAGGTCTTGTGTTGTCCGTGCGAAGTGACCAGGACTTGCCCCTTTTTAGGTCGGCTTTCCCAGGCGTCTTGGAGGTCAAGACGTTCGGTGGCCACAAGTAGCTTTGCAATAGCGTTTGTGGGCTCGCAGTCTTCAGAAAGAAAATGCGCGTAGTTGTCTGGTCGGTAAGTCAGTGGTTCTGTCCACTCGTGCTTAATGTTGTGCACCTCCGTGCAATTCAGAAGAGGTTTTTGCACTTCTGGCTTTTCCTTCAAGGAAGGGGGTGACGGTGGATTGATATAAGGAATATCAACATCGATCAAAGAGCCAGAAAATGAAGTGGAGCCAACGGTGGTCGTTTCGGACGTCTCCGAACGCTGTAGTCGCCGTGGTCTAAGGTCCAGGCCTCTTCTTGTTGGGCTCTTGTTCGTATCCGTGCCTTCCTCTTCTTCGGCGATTGAGAATAGTGTCGACCTCGCATCTGGGGCTGCAGACGGAGCTGGAGTTGGGACAACCTCCTTGAAGGTTGCCTTCCAATTATTGGGAATTCGATATCCTCAGGGAGATCCTTGAATCTCACCATGCTTTTCCTTTCCACACCGGGATGTCTTGGATGAAGCCTAGGTGACCAAGATTCTTTTCCGTTAGTTTCACGTCCTTCTTCCAGACCTTGAAGTGGGTTGGAGAGGGCCTCCTCCGCCTGGTCTGGTTTGGCAGATGATCCGGACATCCTTTCTTCATATTGTTCTAAGAAGTTCTGAACCCTTTTGGGAAAAGCGTCATCGTCGAACTCCCCACAGGGGTCAAGGGCCTTCAGATTTTCCAATAGTTCTTCGTCTTCCTCACCTTCTGACACATGGGTACATACCGGAACGTTCTTCGTGTCCATGCCCTCATGATCCCAGTAGAGTGAGTCAGGGTTTATGTTGGATATGTCTAGTCCCTTTCTCCCCACAGATTTCTCGAATTGAGAGAATGATTTTTGTAGATCCTTTTTAAGGGTTTCCATATCAAACTCTTCATCACTACTGTTCTCGTCACTGTCTATAGGCAAGGGCGGAACGTCGACAATTGCCTTCAACGGTCCACTAGGGTTATCAGCGTCTTCTTCAGATTCAGAACCAAACAGTGCTCTTCCTTCGATCCCTTCACGGGCAAGCCTATCGGCTGCCTCGTTGCCTTCAATGCCGTTATGCCCTGGGACATGGTTCCAAATTACCTCGATTGGCTCAAGTGCCTTTTTTAATTTCTCAAATTCGTTTCGATTTTTAACAGGTTTGTTCTTGGCAGTTTTCCAGTCGTTCTTTTCCCACGTTGGGATCCATTCCGTCGCACTGCTGACTAGATATTTGGAGTCAGTGTTAATTCTTAATTTCTTTATTCCAGTCTCCTGAGCCCTTTTAGCGGCCTCAACAGCGGCCTCGATTTCAGCGGCGTTATTAGTCTGCCGACCCCGGGCTGGCCGAGAGACATTCAATGGGTCGTCCGGGCCGAACCAGACGCCGATGCCAGCCCTGGGTTCACCTCTCCCATTGTAGCTGCAGGCGCCGTCGACGAAGACGTCTACATAGGGTTCCTGGAGGGGAGGGAACCAAGGATTCGGTGCTCGAACGCATGGGGGCGCACTCTTCGGTGGAGAACAGCTCTTCGCGCCATCTGTGCGCAATGCCAGGCTTGGGAGAAGGCTGTGTGACTTCCTGTACACAGGAGGGTCTGAATCTTCGCTGTTGTCATCGCTTGAAGATTGTTCGCACTCAAAGGAAGATTCATAGATATTCGTGGGCGTTCTCGGGAGTCCCGTTGTTCCTCGACGCCGCGAGAGCCGTTTCGCGATTCAACTTTCGTTCAGGCTGGGGCCTATCCGACCTACTGGGGACGCGTAGGATTCATCGGAGCTTACCTTCGGCATCGTGGAAGAAGAATTAGGTGGTCTTCCCCTTCGTTTCGCCGTTTGACGGCCTTCCTCCGGCAGGATGGTGCTAATGGTTTTGGATTTAGTTGGTTTGAATATAGCAGACCTGGTGACTATGGGCTTGCCTCTTATTACCGATGGCTTTCGGTTGACAGTAGTTTCCCTTTTCGCCGTCTTTGGTTTTGTGGAGGGTGGAATTCGACCGGAAGTACCAGGTGCTGATTCGAGATGTTCAAGTCCTCTCTGCATGGTGGATGACCTCGTGCTGGGCCTTGACTTTTCTGCCTCAGCCTTGTTGCGGATCACTAACACCTGTTTGCGAGTTCTAGTTGGAATGTGCCCGTTTGAGTTGGCAGTTTCAGGATTGAATCTCCTCCTGGGCGGGGAATGGGATTGACTCATTCCGCCAGAGTCATCAGAATCTTCACTGGATTCGGTTGAGCTTGCCAAATCCGTTTCTGCGGCTGGATTTCCAGAAAGAGCCTCAACGCCCCTGTTTAATTTCCCTTGCTTGTACTCGAACTTATACTGGTAATCCTGGAGCCGTAATCTCCATCGTAGGAGACGTGCTCCAGGGTTCTCAACATAGGTTGTCCAGTGGATAGGTTCGTAGTCGCAAGCCAAAATAAATTCTCGTCCGTATAGGTATGGGCGAAAATTCATTACCGCGTACAATACGGCGAGGCACTCTTTCTCGGCCTCAGGGTACCTTTGTTCGCAAGTGTTCATCGTTTTCGAGAAGTATGCCACGGGCATATCTACTCCGTCTTTCTCTTGGGTCAATATTGCTCCGACCGCGTGCTCGGAGGCATCCGTGGTTAGTTTGAATGTCTTCTGAAAGTCTGGGTATAAGAGAATAGGCTCCCTACAGAGATACCTGCGAAGTCTTCTGAAGCTTCTCTTTTGGCTGTTTCCCCATTCCCATTTTACGTCCTTTTTGAGAAGGTCGGAGAGTGGTTTTGCCAATTCCGCGTAATCTTGGATGAATCTTCGGTAGTACCCAGAGAGCCCCAGGAACTGTCGGATTGCTCGCACGGTAGTGGGTCTAGGAAATTTCCTAATGGCGTTAATTTTAGCCGGGTTCGGTTTTACCCCTTCACGCCCGATGATGTGCCCTAGGTAGGCGACTTCCGTTCGTAAAAAGTCGCACTTGTCTGGTTGCAGTTTCAGATTAGCACTCCGAAGACGATCAAAAAGTCTTCTTGCTTTTTTATCATGTTCTTCGAGATTTTCTGCATATACCACAATATCATCCAAATAGACGAATACCTCTGTTCCATGCATGCCTTTTAACACCGTATCCATAAGGCGCTGAAAGGTAGCCGGTGCGTTCTTGATCCCCATGGGCATACGAAGGTATTCAAAGTGTCCTCTAGGTGATGAGAAAGCGGTTTTTGCTCGGTCTTCAGCGTGTGTTTCAATTTGGTGGAAACCGCTTGCCACGTTGAACACCGAGAAGTACTGGGCATTTCCAAGCTGGTTGAAGATGTCTGAAATGTTGGGCAGTGGATAGGCATCTCCTATTACTTTTTCATTGAGGGCTCGGAAGTCGATTACAACCCTCCACTTTCTTTCGCCGGATGCATCGAGTTTTTTAGGGACGATCAAAAGTGGTGAGTTATAGGGAGACTTAGAGCTGCCTATGATGCCACTTTTATACTGTTTCTCTATCTGGGCATGTATTTGCTCAGTAGCCTCGTGAGGTGACCTGTATTGTTTCTTAACGATGATTTTATCATCGATGGTCGAAATTCGATGCTGGATCAGATGAGTGGAGGTGAGTTTCTCGCCATTTAAGTAGAAGATGTCAGCATAGTCTTCTGCCCAGCTGAATACATAATCCTTTTCTTCAGGCGACAGGTGTGACACATGTAAACTTTGTATCACTCTCTTCACGCGATCGGAATGACTTTCTCCCAGCTGTTCCTGAGGATATTCAGACAGGTCTTCTGTCTCCGATTCCGAGAATTTTTCACCAGGGAATCTGCAGAAATCAAAGGTGATGATTTCTTGTGGTGGGACATTAAATTCTATGTCTTGTTCTGTGGTGTTTATAGCGAGGACGTGACACTTAGCATCTTGAGCGGTGAAGGCTGCTTCACCTATGTACAATCCTTCTGGGGTATCAATCCTTGGCAGGTACCCTTGATGGATTTCCGAATTGGACACGTCTATCGCAATGGGTTCCCTGGTTCTTGCTTTGATTTTCAAGATCCTGGCAAAAGGTTTGATTTCCGATTTAAGGGCTTTGTTGGCTTCCTGTGATTCCGCGTCGACAAATGGAATCGGCGTGATAGGGTTAGATACGGTGACTAGAGTATTATGCCTAAATGAAATTTGTGCTTGCTCCTGCCGTAAGTATGGTCGTCCTAAGATCCCATCGGGCGAAATAGGGAGTTCGTTTCCTACGACGTGAAATTCTACAGGACTCTTAAAAATCGTGATTTTCACTGTACCAATTGTTTTCACAGGATCGTTGGTTATGCCGGTGATAAGGATAGAATTCAGGGGTTCGATAATCATATCCAGACGTAAAGCGTGAAGTTTCACAATATTCACGTCAGAACCTGGGTCGACCAGGAAGGTAGCCCTAGGACCTCGGAATTCGGATGCAGTTAGTTCAACTACTGGTGAGTCTTCTTGGCTGCGTCCCGTTCGAAGGACCCTACGGAGTTCTCCTGGAAGTGGACGAACTTGGGACGCTCTTGTATAGTTGAGTGACTCGCCACAGCGTCCGAGCGACGAGTCGATTAGGAGTTTAAAGTTCCTGATGGTCCTGGAGAGGCTGACCGGGGAGGAGTCATGCTTCCTGTAGTCTTGCTTTGCCCTTGCCACGACGAGTTGCCGGGTGCTTTATGACCCTTTTCGACTGGTCGACATTGCATCATGGCGGGATGAGGAGGATAAGGGTAGTGGGGTGGATATGGGTAGTTTAATGGGTATTGAGGAAAGGAATAAGGATATTGAGACTGATAATTAGGTTGATAAGGAGGGTAGGGCAAATGGTATTGACTGTACATTGGGGCCTGGTTTGTTGGAGTTGTTGTGCTTTCCTTCGAACTTGGCCTCTCGGATTTACTTGCTTCTCCGTATGTTCCATTTGCTTTGAGAAGGGGCTTGGTGAGCGTTGACGCTCTGACGCAAATTCTCTGGGCCGCGCGATATGATAGGATGACGCGGCGTTTCTTGCTTTCTCAGTATACGTCTGTCGTTCTTCGGCATGCAGGGCGTGTTCAAACGCCTCACTAAGATCTTTTGGATTGCGAGTGTCGACAAAAATTGATATATCGTCTGGTAGGCCCCTAATAAAGGCGTCTAAAGCACAGTCGATAACTGGCTTCATCATAATGGCGCTTTCTTTGGTGGGTCCGTACGTGCCTGTATATTTTTTTTCAATCGCGTGTCTAGCGCCACTCAAAAGGCCTTGTACACGATCGTTATAATCGCTCACTCACGGTTTCCGATTTTTTCATCCGGAGGTTAACGATAGATTCGAAGTACCATTGGTACTTTTTCGTCGGCGCGAATCTTTTCTTTAGGTGCGCTATTAGGTCCTTTACCCTAGAGAACTGTTTGTCGCGGACGCTTTCCCGAGCTACCCCTTTGAGCTTGGCTAACACGGCCTTGATGAAACCGGGTTCCGTAATGTCGGTTACAAATACTGCTCCGTTTGCGACATCCAGTAAGAATTCTTTTAGGGGCGGATTTTTACCGTCGAATTGGGGGATATGGTAGGTACTCTGCTGCAGAGTCATACACTCCAATACCAATGCCATTGCCGCGCTCGTATTTAAATTGAGATAGGACGCGGGGGTCGGAATATTCGCAGGGTCTCCAGTTAATGAATCCGAGACACTTTGGTTTAAGAGTATTTGAGTATCCTGTTCGGGATCCGTATCCAAGTTGTTTCGACCGTGGTTGTCCCCATGTTGGGGTGGGTTCCGATCTACGTTTCTAGGCATGTTGTTGTAATGCTAGCAAAATCGATATAGGGGAGACAAAATGTTTTTAGGCCAACGTGTATCGTAGACCACCCCGGAATATTGTGACGCTTAATATATAAATATATGAACAGACATGTGACACAATAGCTTATGTTATATACCTTAATTTCTAAAATAGACTTAGGCGCTATATTAGGGAGGGTTTGCCAACCTGCACAGGTACGGCAGTTTATAGATTATAAGTGAAACTCGTAGAGCCGTTGTTGGCTCAGCTGTGCAGGGTTGTACCGCACTCTAATATGGCGCGCCTATCACACCTTAAACGAGAAGCAAAATCTTGTAATCGAGTTTCGAAAACAATGTTGTAACCTTAGATTAGTGTTAGGCTTTAGGTTTTTTTTTTAAGTGTGGCTTAGAGTTCAGAGTCACTAATCAGTATGGTCCTGTCGATAGACTCTAAGCTCTCAGGAACTATTGTTTCCGCGTCACATGGTACTTCTGTTTCCGAATCTGAGGATAAGTTTATTATGGATGACTCGGACTCTGAAGCTAGGTCTATGACAGGTACAGGTACAGGTAGATGCGACATGAAGTTAGTAGGAAAAGGCGAAGGAAATTTCTCTCTCTTTTCCTTACTAATAGAAATGTAACCGAAAGTTGTATATCAGACTGGGTTTTAAATAAATTTTTGATTACCCGAAACGCATAAAAGAAAAAGGAAATAACCTGAGTTCAAATAATTGTCCCGAGACGAAAACCAGTCAAGGTTTGAATCTCGACACAATTAAAGCAGTCATATTAGTAAAGCTAGACTCAAGCACAAACTCCTTACTAGCCTAGCTAACTCAGGGTGGAAGTGGGGTTGCTAGAGTGTTTTGTGTGATTTCAATTCCTTTGACGGACTATCGCGGGAATAGAATTGAAATTGTCAAAATTGGCACCCCCTGCGGGATTATCGCGGTGGTTCACCTATTTTGCACAAAACACTACTATGGATTTTTTTAAATTGAGAAGTTTCAATCCCTTCGGCGGACTATCGCGAGAATAGAATTGAAACTGTCGAAATTGGCACCCCCTGCGGGATTATCGCGGCGGTTCACCTATTTCGCTCAATTTAAGGATTTTATCAGGATTGGATTTCGGGTAGTGGTTCTTCTATGAGTTAGTCAAATCCTAACATGATCTTCACACACAGATTAAATTTTAAGAGAGGAAAAACCTGATTAATTTTGTTTAGTAAAAAGTAATAAAAAATATTAAAAAAAAAAAAAAAAAATAGTAAATAAAATAAAGTCGATGTTAAGTCACACAAGTTAGCCTCAAGGTCAAACCCTTGAGTGACTTGATTGCTTTTATTTTATTTTAAAAGGAAGTATGAATCATGTAATGAGAATCGAATGATAGATTTCGAATAAAATAAGGTTAAATATTAGTCACACAAGTTAGCCTCAAGGTCAAACCCTTGAGTGACTTGTTAACTTTTATTTTATTCTAGAATGTAATGAGCGACAAATGAAGTATAAATTTAGAGAGAAAAAAAAATTAAAAAGGCCACAAAATTTTAATTTTGACTCCAGATCACTTTAGGATAATTTAGTGGTCAATAAGTGGCTAATCAGAATGATTAGAATTAATTTATCAATAATTAATTAACAATAATCACCAGTCAAAAGAATAGAATTATAACATTATATTACAACATACATTATATTGATACAATGTCAATAATGTTAAACAATTGATAATTAATAAATATTAGATTAAATTAATGCAATATAATTATATATAATTATATATAATAATAATATCTACAATTATATATAATCAATGTGATTAAATTAATAAATAACAATAATCAATAATCAATAATACATGTCTTGTATATCATACGAAAAATAATTTGGAGAAGTAATTTGGAATAAAATTGATGTTCAAAATTTAGACTTTCTGCTAAAGAGCATAAAAGCTTAAATTTCAGAATTAACCTTCTGCTGAAAAGCATAAAGGGGAATTCTCAAGAACACAAGTTTAGGAAAATAAAATAATTTTCTTTTTCGAATTAATGCTTTCTGCTAAAGAGCATAAAAGTCTTAATTCTAGAATTGACACTCTGCTAAAGAGCATAAGTGTAAATTCTTAATGAAAGAAAAGTTGGAATAAAATTGATGCTTAAAATTCAGTCTCTCTGCTGAAGAGCACAAGAGCTTGAATTTCAGAATTAACTCTCTGCTAAAGAGCACAAAAGCGAATTCTCAAAACTCAATTTTATTTATATTTGGAGAGAAAGGATTATTTAAATTGAGAGGTTTCAATCCCTTCGGCGGACTATCGCGGGAATAGAATTGAAACTGTCGAAATTGGCACCCCCTGCGGGATTATCGCGGTGGTTCACCTATTTCGCTCAATTTAAGGAATTTATCAGGATTGGATTAAGGGTAGTAGAGTTGGAATAATCAATAATATAATCTATGTATTATATTATAATATATATGAAATCATGTAAAAATTAAATTTTAAGAAAAGTTTTAAAGATACAAACTTGAAAAATGTCAGAATTGAATTTAAAATTTCAGAAGAATTGTAATTTTGTCTTTTTCTTGAAGCTGAGATGGAAAATAAAATAGCGCGAAAGACCGATATTCCCACCGCTGCCACCAACAGTTTGTTGCGTACGGGTGGTAGGGATAAATAAATAATTAAATATTATAAATAATAAATTAATATTTATTTAAAAGATGAAAAAGTGTACGCGGAGGCTTCACAAACTGTAGGACACTTTTGTGTCCCTTTTTTTTATTTTTAAGTAGGATCGTTTTCGGAATCTTTGCTTTCTCTACAGGCTACCAAAACGGAATATCAAATGCTAGAATTTCCGTGAAAAGAAAATATCTACTTAATTTCGAGGGGCTCAATCAGGAGATTTTGCTTCTATATTCAAATAAAATATTATGAATTGAGAACGATACAGCTTACCGATATTTGTAGTTAATTCTACCAGTTGGTAGGACAAGAGCTGGAGAAGAAGGTTGTCTTCGATGTCCACCTTGACTTTCTGACTCAAGTGGACTTTTAAAAATTCTGTGATGCGTGACTAAAACTAGTCACTCTTGTTCATTTTTCACCGATTGCACGTGTTTGCAATTAACACACACACACACACACGAATTCTCGACACTTTTGCCTTGTTAATTTTATAAAAATTAAAAGATGGATGGTTTCGAACCAGAAAGAAAACAGTACTTTTAAATTGTGTTCTTTCTCCACTTTTAATCGTTTATAACCTTAATGTGGCTTCTCGAAAAATATCTTCTCGTCGTTTTGAGATTCGACGACAGGATTATTTTTCGGAACTTTGTTTTTCAACGCCAGGCTGTACACGCACAGTTAACTCTCGCGGCTAAACGACAACCGACGCACTCAAAATATAATTTCAGAAGCGTAGTGATAAAATTTTTACTTGTATAATTTTTTAGCGCGACAACCCCGTGAACGGCTTTCGTCGGAGGAAAGATTTTAGAAGTATTTACGTCCACCCAAGTAAAATCCACAATTTTTGGCCCTGGCTAGGTCTTTTCACGAATCTAGGTCAACTATCCAGGTGATAGGACTTACTTGTTCCGAACCGCGGACGGGCGAATGCAAAGAACCGCGTCTTGCTCTTTAGAGTTCTTACCCGGAGTAAGAAGCTCGTCAGACTGCGTTTTTGATTTCAAATTGATTGATTTTTATGGAATTGTATCGATGTCATACAGGTGGGGAATAGTGATGACTTGGAAATATTTCTATGTGGCGTGATTTCTGTGAAGAGGAATTTTTGCTGAGAAAGAATTTGGAAATATTGAAGAACTAAATACTTGGTAGTTTTGAAATTCTTCATGTCTATTGCCAAGTGAGAATTTTTGTTGACTTGGCATTTTATTAGTTAATGGAAATTCCTGGATTATTCCAGAATTTTAACAAGTCGTAGGTCAATATCAGGATTTTAGATTGACCCTTAGAATTTTTTGGAATCTGACACCTATTCGATTTTTCATATTTTCAGAAAAATGTTAGTTCAGATTCTGTTGGTAATGTATTACTTACTGGCCGACAATTTTTCAGCTACTCAAGCTTTAGGTATAATAAATAATAGGAACAGTGATTTAATGGATTGAGGTGGTTTCAGGAATACTATTGCATGCATAACATAGATATCAGCGGTTAAAGATTTTAGCGCGTGGTCTCTAATATGCGTAGGATCCGTCAAAGTCGGTGCGTACAGGCGAGCGTAAGCTGCTTACGGCAGGCGTAAGGTGTCATGACGTCACCGCAAGGGTTATACCTGCGCTTACAGCCACTAGGGTCCAGCTTACGTGTGTGTGAGCATTTTCTTTTTCGTTTTCCTTTTCCTTCTTTCTCCGTTATTTATCCTACCTACGTGCGTTCGCTGTTTTCTCGCATTCTCTTCTCTATCGTTCTTTACAATTTTTAAACTTCCACGTTTTTCTTAATCTTCATTCATTTCATTTACATTATTTTAATTCATTCTTCCATTCTTATGTCATGCCTGCTTAATTTAATTTTATTATATATTTACATGCATACATTTAGGTGGACACAAATCTAAACGCTCAAGTTAGCATTATTCTGAATAACCCTTGTTATATTATCTATAATAATATAACAAAAGTATACAATACATATATATATATATACATACATATACCACATACACAATATATATAATATATAGTATATATATATACATATAACATAGCATATATAATATATATTATATATATACATATAACATAGCATATATAATATATATTATATTATAGATCATACACATACACATATATACCTGTAACCTTATTTATTATTATAAACAATCTTTCCCATTGCATGGAGATTGTTGTTGTAATTTTGAGTTTTCTTAATATGTTTAGGTCCTTGAACCGACCCCTTTACCTGCCTCTGCTGAGCGTGCAAAAGCGCTCAGGTTACGAGAACCGTGAATGAACTATTTATTGTTTATTTGAGTCTTGCGTAAATACTTCGCTTGGGTAATAATAAAATATTTTTATGAAATTACAACTTATTATAATTTTTAATATTTTAATCACGGTTTGCTCGTAACACTGAGTACGAGAAAAAAGTGAAAAAACATGGGTATACCAACTTTCAGACTGGTATTGGAAAACAAAAATTGACCTCGAAATGGCAATTTTCAAGGTCAAGGGTGCCTTCAGGATTCGTTTCACTATTTTTTCATACTCAGTGCATCAAAAAACATAGGTGTACCAACTATAACGCTAAAATAGCAAGAAAATGTATATTGGCCTTTACGTTGCGGCCGTAGGTGGTCGATATATCGACCACCTGTCAGGTTGGGAACTTAAACGTATCGTAGTACACCTTTTGCTTGACATTTCTACCTTTTAGTTCTGTTACTAGATCGTTAATCCTCCGATACCCACCTTAAAAATTATTACACGGATACCAAGCCCTAGAAGATTTCCCCTGCGTGTTAGAACATCTGCAGTGTTGCCAAATGTATGCATACTTGGCTGAATCGTGTAACATCAAAATGTGGCAATACCGCACTCAAGAAATCAAGCTATTTCCATTGAACAAAAACCAATCTATGGAGGGTTTCCCTCAGAATCTACGTCACCTTTGGTTTTGAGAATTTATTATTGAATGAGTATTCTACTTGAAGCGTAAATTAAAAGTTATTTTGAAAAAACTCATCCCACTGAGGGAATCCCTCATATGTTTTGGTATCGGAGGGTTAAAAACAATTGCTGGTTGTTACAGAATACCCCAAAGTGGGATTTGTCCTTGTAGCCACCCGTTAGAAAGTAATTGCGCTGGTGAGGGTACATTTGTACTGGTCGGAGTATTATTATCTTAATAGAATATCTCAGGAAAACCGTTCCTCGCAAAGATAGGTTCAACCAGTTCAATTATCAACCTACTTGTTGTACCATTTGACATTACTTCTACTTTAGGATACTTAGAGTACTTATCTACAATTTAGAGATAATCTACATCATTACGTAAATAAATCAGCCACCGTGATTTGCCAAGGCCTCGTCAAAACTTCTCGATTGATTAAAGTTTCTTTTTCAGGCCTTTAAAAAAATATTAGACAAGCTGGACAGTTTCCAACTTTTTATCTTTTGTTGTACAGTTAGAGAGGAAGATGACCTTAATATCTAAATTGTGTTTCCAATTTTCTTTATTCTAATGTATAATTATTTTTAATTGAATAAAACTAGGCCCAGAAGAGGAAGACTGTGCGTCTTCGAAACGATGGCAAACTTGGAACTGGCACAACAAGCAAAAAAAGAGTTTACCATATTTATATTCGCGGTTCTTCCAGGCAAATAATTGAAGAATGGGAAAAAATAAAGTTTTGAACTGGAAAACAAATTTCTATATACAATATCTATGACTATGATACGAGTATTCTATTCAATTTGTCTTCATTTTTTGTAAACTTCTTCGGAGTTTCGTTGCTTTCGCGATCACCGCAAACCAATACACCTGTTTCCTGGGAACGAAAGACTGTCAAAATCTTGTCGCCTATTTAGAAGTCACCTAGGGAAACTCCCAGAAAAATTGCAGGATTTATTTGTACAGTAAATGACAGTGGATAACCTCTGCTAGTTTTCCGTTATTTTAGGTTAACTTCTTCGCTGAGAAAAGAATTAGCCCACTCAATATTTTTCCAATATATTATATTATCGGATTTTTTGCCTGAAATCAAACATTATTGTCCAGTGTTTTACCTAGAAAGCAAGTTGTCGTTATTATTTTACCAAGAGAGCAAGTTTGCTTCTTTTTTAAATTTTTTATCAATGTAGTATCTAATACGATGTCATGCATTTTTTCGATGATTTCTGGAGTGGTAACAACTTTAGGCCTTCCCGATCGTTCAGCATCATTTGTGCTTGTATGACCTCGTTGAAATTCACCAACCTATATCTCAACCATTTGCCTCGATGCAAAAGATTCCCCATAACATTAATCAAGCCACTGTTTCATCTCCAAGGCGTTTGTTCCCATTAGGAAACAGTGTTTAATCACCACACGAAATTCACTTTTGATGCACTCTCGGTCGACGCTTTACTGTTCTTGGGATACAAGGGTAGTCCCAGAAGTACCCGACCTAACAAAGAAAACACAAAAAAATTTGGAAAAACGTTTTCAAGTTTGGAATGAAAAAATAATCCGAGGGCACTAAACCTGGCGAATAGGGTGCGTGAGTGAGCAATTTAAGCTTTAAAACATTGATTTTGGCAATCGCAATAACGGATATGTGAACTGGTGCATTTTCTTGATGAAACAACACTTACTTTTTCGCCAAATGAGGCCGTTTTTTTCTTGATTTCATCACTCAAACACTATAATAAGTTCGCATAATACTTTGAAGAGACAACCGTTGAATCGTTTCGGGATGGAGAATTTGAAGCCCACAAATGTCGGTACATCTGCCAAAAAACGTAGACAGTCTAAAGATTTGTATGAGCTCAACGTAGATGCAGCATTTAGATACCGTATTTTGAATTTTTCAGCTGGTTTTCTGCAATCTTATGAGCTGCGACATGTAAAACGAATAAGCAAAAAGTTAAATTCGCCAGAACAGGCAAGCATGATTTAGAATTAACCACTAAGACCGTCCACAGAAGGTCATCACTAAACTCCAATTATATTTAAACTCAAAAAATGTTTTGCTCTAACCGCCAGACTTCTTTCGCAGATTGAATGCACGTATCTAATGGTGTCGATAGGAACGCACTCGTTTGAATAGTTTGACAGATAAAGCTATTTATGTCTCATAACAAAATACCTCGTATTTCGATTCTAGTGGTTAAAGGGTTAAAAATCACGATTTCTTGTGGCAACTGTAAAGAAACTGTTATTCCAAATTGCCCATTTGTAAAACTTATAAGTGCTGGAAGAAGTAACTCGACAAGTAAAATATCAAGATTGGCAAGAAAGTCACGCTAAAAAATTTGAAGAAAAACACGAGGGCTCTTCAGAAAAAATGGAGGTGAATGTAGGAACAGAAATTACTCCAAAGTATATACGTTAAATTCCTACACGGAAAAAAATTTGGTAGAAATGCTGCACTACCTCTGGTGCTCCTGCGCCACTACACTGGAGGGCAACTGCAGCGCTCTTCATAGGTTAGCAAGTTTACTTTTTTGTGGACTAACTGCTCTCCCACGATTGCGGGAGAGCTGCTGCCCCACAGGAGGGAATGCTGCGGCGAGTCATATAAACTGATATTTGACTATACTTTTCAATGGACAATTCAATTGTTTTGATATTTCTGAAATCGTCGTTAATTATTATATCTTTTGAAGAATAAAAATAAAAATGTCAACATTGAGGTTAGGTTATTTGTAAAGAGATTGTAATGAACCAAAAAGTACTTCTATATATATATATATATATATTGAAATGATGTTTCCTATATATATATATATATAGGAAACATCATTTCAATGGGCACTTTCATGTAAATCATAAAAAACTTAAAATTTGTACATTTGCCTACTTTTGCATTTGTCTGCCGATGCGGTGCAACTACACTCCCTACCGAAAGGAGCGCTGCGTTCCATCGACGTAAGTCAACTGCTCCCCCAAAAAGGGGCAGCTGCTCACCCACAGAGGGAACGCAGCATACCCAAATGCATAGTCACACAGCTCCACCGCTAGGGCCAGCATCTGCGCCAAATTTTTTTCCGTGTATAAACAGAATTTGTATTCTATTATCTGAAATTTTATGGAATATCGTCATAAGTCACTTTTTCGGAGCTCTATAGTGGCATTACCTCTCAACCACACACCTTCCCTCTTCCATTTTGGTACTTAGCTAGTCAACTAAAGTTTTCGGTAGATCAAAATCGAAGAGTATCGTATTTTTTGCGTTTCTTATGGGTTACCGCAATTTATAGCCAAGAAGAGTCTGGAGCTCAACAATTCGACTAAAATTATATAACTTTTCTGAAAAAAGATTTCATTTACTACTTTTTCCAGTTTAAAAACATGTAAATAAAACGATTGGATTCATACATATGTGATGTCAAAAATAAATATACTGAGACGGGTCAGTCTCCATCGGAAAAATCCCAAAATTAAAATTAATAAAGAATCGTAAATAGTGACCAAAGACCCGGACTGGTCCAGTTAAATCCCGCGCGTAAACCGAAACGTTAAAAAGTGTCTTTTTCTAGGTTGGTAACACCTTCTTTGACGGTCGTGTGAAGTTTGAGCGGGGGAGGCCCATTAGTGTGCGTTTGGCAGCCATTGATTTACGACGCAAAAAGTTTGTCTGGCGATTTTTACTATGGGAAAAAAATTGATCAACGAATATGCTTGAAATTTTGTGTTTCCAATGGAATTATGGCTACGGAATCATTGAAAAGGTTGCAGAAGTGTTATGGGGAGTCTACTATATTGAGAGCGCAAGTATTTGAGTGGCATAAAGCATTCAGTGAGGGTCGTGAGGTTGTAGAAAACTTGCCTCATGCGAGTCGGCCACCCACCTGGGTTAGCGACGATAACATTGAAAAAGTGATGAAAATTGTGCTCGAAAATCGTCGTGTTGGCATTAGAGAGGTAGAAGAGGCTCTCAACATCTCTTATGGATCGACTCAACACACTGTGATTCATGTTTTGGGTATAAAGCGCATCGCCACCAGACGACGATAATGCGCCGTCATATACCATCCTGATTGTGACTGAATTTTTGGCTGGACACGAAACAAAAGTCATTGCTCAGCAACCGTATTCGCCACGTTTTGCTCTCTGTGACTTTTTCCTGTTTCCAAAACTCAAATCTCCGCTCCGGGGAACGCGCCATGAATCGATTGAGTCCATAAAAAGAAATTCGCTGAAGGAACTAAAGGCCATACAGTTCGAGGCCTATAAGAAGTGTATGGAAAATTGGATTAACCGTTGGCATGCTTGTATTGGCTCAAAAGGAGCCTATTTTGAAGGCGATAATAAAGATTTGTATTAAAATACATAAAAATGTGCTTTTTTTACCACTCCGGATCAAATTTGATCAGATGGTATATATAGGTCATTCCACGAGTGATTTACTCCCTACATTTTTTTTGCGTGAAATATTTTTTTTCGTTCTTTGATGAAAAATATTTGATACACATTTTTTTGTTTTAATATGATATGCAAAAATTTCCGAGAAATAAATTTTAAAAAATTATTGTGTTAAAAAAAGTGATCATCTTAACTTTTTTATAACTAAAAAAGTCCTTATCAAAAAAATTTCAAACATTTTATCTAATATGCGTTTGATCCCGAACGTCGAAACAAAATATACTGCAAAATTGCTCCAATGAATTTTCATAAATAAATTAGGCATTTTTACAAACAGAGGTTACTAAAAACGGACCTAATTTTTTTCACTTTTTTATGCATTAATATTCCTAACACATTCCAGGATATACTGTAAAAATTTGAAAGTGGAGGAATGAATCGTTTTTGAGTAATAAATTTTGAACTGAAGCCGTTACACGCTTCAAGCGCGCGTGCTGCCAGCGCGCGACGTACGAATCCCTCAGTGTGATTTGAATTTAGATATACGTTTATACGTCACATCGAAAAGTGATACGTTCATTCTCATGTTATTTCCTTTAATGAAACAAAATGCATGCTTATACTCTAAGTAACAAACTTCTTCTACAATTTTTTCGGACGACCTTTTTTCTGATTTCAAAAAGTTCACAATTTGAAAGTTACTGCAGTAAGAATATGTCTTCACCTTCATATTATAATTTTTTCGAGCTCAACGGGGTTAAACGAATGTGTGCCCGGTATCATCTTGCATTTTTTGAAACGGTGCTTCAGAAATTCTTCTGCGTTTTATAGTATTATAGTCACATGGGAAATATCCCATGTGCCGTAGTGTGAAAATGCCACACTGCTGATCTGTGAAAATCATTTTCATGAAAGTAAATAGTTTAAAAAATGTTTTACGTTTTTAAACTGCTGAGGTGACCCATCTGTGAAGTTAATACACTTATGTATTTGTGGGTAATTTTGCGACAAATATTCATTCAAAGCTTCAAGAAAAACGTGAACTGCAACTGCGTTATGTTTTGGACTGTCGGAAATAATAATTAGTGTCTGATGTTTGATTTGATGTGTGTTTGACGTATTCTGGTGATCAATATCTTTGTAATAAAAAACAATGGGAAAAATCGTGGTCTGATTGTTATTCCAGTGGAAACCGGTAATGGCATTTTGTATTGCAAACGCGTAATTTTCTGAAAAGTCACAAATGATCCAAAATTCATCATTTTTCAGATTTCTTTTAGCATTTTGTACTTTGCAGTCTCGAAATGACATGAACTGAACAAGATGGGTTGAGATGACTGTAAAGGACACGTTATAACATATCTGTGACTGACTGTATATATCTTAAAATTACTTTACACCACCGAAATTGACTTTGGATAAATAAGGTAAGTTATACAGACGTCAAGAACTGCAAGTACGTCCTATATGGCAAAGTACCGGATGACTGTGCGTGACTGCACTTATACTATGTATGACTGCACACGTGTTGTAATAACATATGAAATAAGTTCAAAAGATTGTTCATGACCTATTTACATATATTTATGAATTACTACAAATATCCTAAAAGATTTTACACTACCTCAAATGATTTTTGATAAATAAGATACGCTGAAAAGATGCAAATAACTTCACACGACTACATACGTCTCACAACGACGTAGATTAAATAAAATAAGTTTTATGAACTGTATATGACATTTTTAAGCACTGACTTCATGGGAGTACATGGTAACTTTTTAATTTAGATTTTTTACACTGCTCGTATAGTCACCTGAATATTGCCAGTAATTCAATCTATTTGTGCTTATAGATAAGTTGTGCTTTTATTTTCCTTCTTACCTTTTATTTCTTAACTTTTTTCATGCGTAAGAGCATCGTTTTGACTCCGAATATGAAATGATGTGTTTTATTTAAAAGTGTTTACGGATATTAACATTATTGGGCATTAAAATAAATTCCTGTGAAGGTTTTATTTTTTCTTATATGTCATGGCGATGAATAATAGAAATCGTATACGTTTTTATGCATACAATTCAAATGGTCATCCCCAACAAATGTCTGGAAATAGTGGAGATGACAATGAGGATAAATGCGAAATAGCTATTCGAAAACGCGAAGAGGTCAGACTTCTCCTACTTGGAGTGACAGTGTATAGTAGTATCTGTGTTAATTGTAGAAATGCTATTACTAATGAAATAAGACCTTTAGTGGAAGATCCATCTAGCTTGCAGCTTGATGTCTTAACTCAAACATCAAGCCATCGATGTTTGATATGCAATGCAGAACGGAATGTCCATTGATTGTCAATTCAGTGTCGAGTTAACATTTTTGTTACCAGAAACATTTACGTCTCGGAAAATGCTAAGAGCTGTGGAATACATATTGATGAACGAGGTTATATTTCTCAGTATTTACTTCCAGGACTACGGTCAGTCAATAGACCATACATAATCAAAGGTACGCAACTATTCAGTTTCCTGCAAAATCTTCGAAGTTTTGCTGATACAACAGTCGAACGACGATATGAAGATGAAAACTCTTTTAGTGATGTGGATTTCAAGTGCGTGTATTCGCTGACTAAGCAACAGCTTCAAGATTTATTCCAGTATTGTGATCCTGTACCTGAAATCAGGTTTCATAGGTATGTTAAGAAAAAAGACTTACTGGCTTTTCTGTATAAGATGCATCAGGGACTTTCAGATGATTTTTTAAAAGTAATGTTGAATTACTAAAGCCGGCAGAACACAAGCCTAATTATTACGAATGTGCGAAAATCATGAATGCAGCGATTTGTCCCTTAAAATATTGGATATGGCTCCATCACAAGAGAGGATTATATGGAAAGGCATGTAACAGAGTTCGAAAATGCATTATATAATCCTGAACCTGAAACTCGAAGAGCTATTGTCAAAATTGATGGTACGTATGTTAACATTCCAAAATGCAGTAACTTTCAGATTTTAAGACAATCATACTGCTTGCACAAAGATCAACATCTCCTGAAACCTGTACTACTTTCAGCGTCGGATGGTTATATTGTGGATATTCAAGGATCATACTTTTCGGATTCCAGAAATAATGATGCACAGCTCTTCCGAAATGAATTTGAACGTGATATGGCTAATATGGCTGAGTCGATTCAAGAAAATGATATTGTTATAGTTGATCAAGGCTACCAGGATGCTATTCCTCTACTGGAACGTTTTGGTATCAGGTACAAAATGCCACCTGTCTTGAGGCGTGGAGAACGACAACTAACAACTGAAGACGCCAATGATGCCCGTTTAATAACCAAAACGAGATAGTTAGTTGAAGCACGAAATGGACATATAAAGTCTATTTTCAAATTCTTGGCTAACACTATTCCAATAATACATGCTGTAAACCTTGGCGAATTTTATCCCATTGCCGGAGCTTTAATTCACTGGTATCATGAGCCTATACACATGGAAGGAGCCAATGCAGAACTGGCTCAGCAAATGTTAGCTCGGGCAAGAGACGTGAATGTCATGCAAGTACGTGTTGAAGTCGATCAGCATCATACAAGAAACGCTCGATGGGTTCACTTAAATGAACATCAGCTTCCTTTATTTCCTCACATTACAGTGGAATATTTAAAAGAATTGACAGTTGGAGTTTACCAAGTACAATTGGCGGCATCATATATACAGGATAAGCTGCAGAGAGGAGAGGAAGAGCTTCAAATGGATGAACTGTAAGAAGAACCTGGTCTTCTAAGAACACGCATATGCTCTCGATTTCGTAATGCTACAAGATATCAGCAATGGATAAGTTATAACCACGAAAATGATGAAAACAACGAGGAACCTATATTCGGGTATTATTGCATATCCAAATCTGGTGCTCGCAGACTTGGTACTTGCGCTCACACTGCAAGTGTCTGGTATCTTTAATGTCCTCGGCACGAACCAAACCAGCGACACCCATGGACTACTCTTGTGGAAACTACTCTTGATGCTGCTAACAGAAATCAGAGAGACAATCTGAATGCAAACATTGCAATCATTGAGGACTGAATCTGGTACTTTGCCATATAGGACGTACTTAAAGTTCTTAACGTCTGTACAACTTACCTTATTTATCCAAAGTCAATTTCGGTAGTGTAAAGTAATTTTAAGATATATACAGTCAGTCACAGATATGTTACAACGTGTTTTTTACAGTCATCTCAACCAATATTGTTCAGTCATTCACAGACATCTGGATCCTTGTCATGAGGTGAAAATGTGCATTATTTTATGTTTTGTATCTTGTTTTATTTGAATAAAGTAATCAGGTAGTGCACAGTCTTTTAGGATATGTGCAGTTATTCAGTCATCTAACAATTTGCCATATGGTGCAAATGTGCAGTCCTTTACGTTTTCTTATCTTGTCCTATTTGTCAGAAGTCATTTAAGGCAGTATGAAGATATATAAAGTGACGTGAATGCTTTTGGAATATGTGCAGTCAGTCACGGATACGTGTGAACATGTCATTTACATTCAATTCATTCCAAATCATTTGAGGCTATGCAGTCGTACACAGTTGTATTCAGTCATGCACAGTTATCAGACAGTATGCCATATAGAGCCCATGTGCAGTCATTTACATCTGTTCATCTTATCTTATTCATTTTAAGTAATTATAGGTAGTGTGCAGCCATTACAACTTATTTCATTCATCACACGTCTTTTCGAGACGTGAACAGTCGTACAAAGTCGGGTGCAGTCATGCGTAGTCATCTAACACGTTTGACACTTAGCGAAATTATGCGTATGTGCAGTCATTCACGCCTTTTACAGCCACAAAGTGTAAAGTTTTGACCACTTCATTGAGTCTTAAAAAGCTCGAGTGGACGCGGTTCAATAGTAGATGACTAGGTCGATCATAAATCCTAAACGGCTTATTTCCGGGAGTCGATGCCATTGTGACTTTTGATCAGCACTACAAGAACTACAAAAATATAATAAATTTGACAAATTTAACCGAGACCCAATTTCCATAAGAAACGTGCGGGGTCCTTTTGCAGAAGGTAATGAGGTGTAAGAGATCATGATTGAGAAAATTTAGTATTTAGACACATTTTCTCATGAACATTATTTTTAGATTCTTACTACGAAGTCGTCATCAAACTGTGAACAAGCGTCATCATCACTATTAGAGATGTCAGATTCTGATGGAATCGCATGAGCCTAATCGACAGTGATTTCTTAATTACAATTTTATAATTGTTAACGTGTTGTTCGACATTACTCAGAACAAAAAAATTGTAGATGAAGTTTGTTACTTAGCGTATACGCATGTATTTTGTTTCATCAAAGAAAATAACATGGGAACAAACATTTCACTTTTTGACGTGTTGTATAAACGTATATCCAAATTCAAATCTGAGGAAGTCGTATGTCGTGCGCATGGTAACGCGTGCGCTTCAAGGGTGTAACGGCTTCAGTTGAAAATTTATTACTCAACAACCATTCATTTTTCCACTTTCAAATTTTCACAGTATATTCTGGAATATTTAGGAATATTAAACCATAAAAAAAGTAAAATAAATTAGGTCCTTTTTTAGCAATCTCTATTTGTTTATACAAAAGCCTAATTTATTCATGAAAATTTATTGGAGTCATTTTTCAGTATATTTCAATTTGAATTTTGGGATTAACCGCATATTAGATAAAATGTTTGAAATTTTTGATGCAAGCGGGGCTCTGTAGGGTCGGACCTAATGTTTTCCTAGCTTCTCGTGGGATGAAAATGAATCCTAAAAATCAAAACAAAAAAATAATGATTAGCAATGTGGAAGAGGCGGGAGCTGAGGTGGATGCGGAGCTGGGCTTGCAAAGGTCTAGCACAAATATACCCCTGCAAACCATCCCAACAGAATTGCAAATGGCTGACGGTGGCTGCTGGTCCTGGCTCTTGTGAGTCGGGTACTAATGTGGTCCCTCGGCAAGTTGCGATGGAAGAGGATGCAAACCTGTTGATAACTGCTGGGACATCCTCTAATAGGAAGAGGCTCACTTGGACTCAGAAGAGGAAGCTGCGGCGACAGGCCCTTCGTGCAAACGAAGCGGCTAGTGGTGCCACAGCTCTTGAGTCTCCGGTGGCGAGCAGATTGGCCCCCAAAAGACGAAAGGACTCTAAGGACACCCCCCCGGAGGGGTGAGGAATCCGAAGAGGCCCAAGCCAGTGCGCCTGCCAGCGAATATAGAGCTGTCAGGTGTTGGGCTTTCGGCTGCTCAGAGGACCAACCCTCTGACGGTGATAGTGGCGGACGCCGGTTACCCGGAGTCGGTCCTGTCACCAGAGCAGTTTATTTTTGTGGCCTCAAACTCAGAGGCTAAAGCATGGCTAACCAAAACAGCGCCCGAGCCCGGGCCCTGGGAAGGCGCTAACCTGAAAGTAAGTAGGGTGGAGATACTTCAAAAGATGCTAAAGGCGACGGCCTGGATTTCCGGGAAACCAGAGGACCCGGCTGTCGTCCTACGGCGTCTGAAGGGGTTCAACCCCTCGCTGAAAATAGCATCCTGGCGTATTGTCTGGCATGAGAGACCTCAGGAAGCTAACGCGACAGGGGTATTAAAATACCTCCTAGTCGTTTAGGTTTTTGTTATAGGTACCCCGTGGCACCCAATCCGAGGACATGCATCCTGGCGAAGAATGGAAACATCGTCCTATTACTGGATTTTTGTTCCAGAGACCTCATGGTGGCTTCAGTCGACCTGACAGGAATTGGTAAGCTAGTCATAGGATCGGCATACTTTCCTTATGCTATTCCACAGACCTACAAGCTGCACTCCACGGGGCAACGATGGAAATCATAGACGCAGATACCCTTGAAAGGGCGGCTGAACAATTTTCGTTGGCCATCACTGCGTACGAAAGCAACTGCTTACCTTCGAAGATCAAGAAGGCCCGGGAGACCCACTGGTGAAATAGAAAGCTTGAGAAGCTTCGTAATGAAACCAGAGAAAGGTTCAGACGGGCCAAGAAAGGCAATACGGAATAACTATGCAACTTATGGACAGATACACCCGCGATAAGATCCTGACGGCAAAACCACTACACAGAAATATTGACGGTGCCTTTAACCACACATCCAGTGAAATGATCAGGAGAGCTATGATTAGACGAGGAATTCCCATAGCCGTAGTTGACTGAACCTGCCATATGCTAGGAAAGAAGAATATAACGATAACCAAAAGAAATAACACCCTTCCAGGGATCGTTGAGTCGGGGTGCCCGCAGGGAGGAGTTCTATCTCCCTTGCTGTGAACTGAGCATCTACTCACCGACTAGGGATGTCACCCCATTGGATATGCTGATGATGATAGTACGCGGAATGCATTTGGATGCACTGATGGGCGTAATGCAGCAAATGTTAAAGATTGTAGACACCTGGTGTTGAACAACAGGACTCTCGGTGAACCCAGGGAAAACTGACGTAGTCATTTTTACCAGACGGTACAAGTGGAGTACAACTAGAACACTGGAACTGAAAGAACAGCGTCTAGAAATCTCCAAGCACGCTAAACATCTAGGAGTCATCCTGGAAAAAAAGCTAAGTTGGAAAGACCACTTTGAAAAAAAGTGCAACAAATTTATAACAACCCTTTGGCTATGCAGAAGAGCTATTGGAAGTAATCGGGGCTTGAAACCGACACAATGTTGTGGATCTTCACAGCGATTCTGCGACCCAGGCTAGACGCGTCAATAGTCTGGTGGAGCAGAGTCAAGCAGAATACGGCCATGGCCAGGTTGGAAAGACTCAGAGGGCTGATCCTTAGAGGGATCACTGGCGCCTCGAAGTCTTCACCCACAAAGGCGCTGGGAGCACTAATGGGGCTAGAGCCCCTGCACCTAACCATCAAAGCCGAGGCTGGCAAAGCAGCCTGGAAAATTGGTGAAAACTCTACTACAGTGATCTCAAAGAAACTGAGAACATCTCCGCAGTACCTCTTCGACAAAAAGTACAAGGTAAGCTTGTCAACCATGGAAGATTGGAAGGTGGGTCGCGCACATCTCCCAGGTGATGGAAAAAACTGGTTTGCAGACGGCGCCAAAAACAGGGAGGGTGCGGGGGCTGGTGTCTATGGGAAGAACAAGTACACGAGCCTCGTGGTCACGTTGGGGCACACTCCACAGTTCTTCAAACCGATATTGCGGCCATACTCCAATGCGTATGCAAAGCACGGTTATATAGCCGCGGCAGAAACATCCGCATCTGCTCAGATAGTAGAGCAGCCATCACGACACTAGGTTATATTTTGCGATTGTCCAGCAATTAAGGACAGACGCCAGATTCTCACTGGCTACTTCTCCATAGACGTAACCGTGATTCAGACCAAAAGCGTGGCCCAGGTCCTTGCCATTTGGCACGGGCTATGGGGTCGCGCCTGAGGTTTTGGTTGGTGATGCAACGGGAATACCCAAGCATAAGGGGCCCTTCCGGGTCCCAGCTACAGTTATTAATAATAATAATAATACTAATAATAATAATATATATAATGGATATAGATATAATATATGGATATAATATATAATGTATGGATCTGTAACTTAATTTGTGCGGCTTGCTAAGAGATGTCGTAACTTGATTATTATTCCATCGTTCCAATATTCCGAACATGCGTTGGAAAGCTACTGTCATTGTGTGTCTTTTTCAGTATATGTCATTCATTTGAAGCGTAAACAACAATAATTTTTTTCACTAAAATATGTCGAACTTTGTGTCTGAAAAAGTGTTTTTGCGGAGAGTTCTTCTTCATTACTTTAATATGAAGAAAACTGCTGCCGAAAGTCATCGTATTTTGGTGGAAGTTTATGGTGAACATGCTCTAGCTGAGCAAACGTGCCAAAAGTGGTTTGCACGATTTAAAAGTGGTGATTTTGGCTTGGAAGACGAAGAACGTCCTGGGCAGCCAAAAAAGTTTGAAGAGGAATAACTGGAAGCATTACTCGATGAAGATTGTTGCCAAACACAAGAAGAGCTCGCAGAATTTTTGCATCGGATTGTTACTGGTGATGAAAAATGGATCCATCACGACAACCCCAAGCGCAAAAAATCATATAAGAAAACCGGCCAACCAGCCAAATCAACGGCAAAGCCGGATATCCATGGCGCGGAGGTAATGCTCTGTATTTGGTGGGATCAGAAGGGTGTGCTGTATTATGAGCTGCTAAAACCGGGTAAAACCATCAATGAAGAACGCTACCGGACATAATCATAAGATGTATATTTTTCTTTTTAATTTAAAAAATACGATTGAAATTTTAAAATTCCATTTTTAAGATAAAATACGTGAGACACAACAAAACGTTTATATGGAAAATTATTTGCCTAAATTAGGTCTATAAATTCTCATTAAGACCTTTCTCGACCGGATGTATATTTTATGTTTTGATTTTAAATATTTAAAAATTCCATTTTTTTCAAAAAAATGTGATACGAAATAAGCATTGAAATGCTAAGTCGTTTGCTTGAATAAAGTTTACAATTGTTTTTCCTTTTAGAGATATTTGGAAGAAAATAAAGTTATTAATTAATTAGTTGAGTTTGAAATTTCTGCCACTGCCTACATTATCGGAGAATCATTAGTCGCGTATCAGATAGGATACATTGCCGACAGGTGTCCTCGTAGACAATTTCAAACTCTTATATCGCAAATAAATGTACATTAAATCCAAATTTAAATTAAAAAATTTGAAATCTTTCTGTAGAAAAAAAGACGCTTTCGACTGCGATGGGATTCGAGCCCAGGTCTTTCGATTGCCGGTCGACTGCTCTAACCAGGGCTCGAATCACAGCGCAGTCAAAAGCGTCCTTTTTCCAAGGAAGATTTAAAATTCTTTAAATTTGAATTCAATTATCATTTAATTGCTGTCTAAGAGTTTGAAATTCTCCTGTTGAGAAGGAGATGTTGGACGCCTGTGTAGCTCAGTGGTTAGAGCACTCGATCGGAAATTGAAAGACCTCGGCTCGAATCCCAGCGCAGTCGCAAGCGTCTTTTTTTCCACAGAAAGATTTCAAATTTTTGAAGTTATTAATAATCACGTAAATTATTAAAAAGCTACAGAAATGTATACAGAATATAGAGTGCGGAGCGCGAGTGTCATGATGAGAATTGTTTCTCAAGACCGATATAGCCTTAAGTAAATTGAATTTCGTGTTTCACTTAAACTCAAAAACAAATTCAGTGACTTTGAGAAAATGTGCAATTCACATCAACTGTAATATTATAAAATTGGTTTGAGCTTCAGTACCAAATTTTTAGAAATGAACTTAAATTTATGGTTAGCGTAACACTTATCCACAACGGCTCCCCACAAAAAATAGTCCAACGGGGTCTGATCACAGTTCCGAGGCGGCCAATTGACATCAGAATTTCGGCTGATTATCCGACTTTCGTAAACGGTGCGCAAAAGATTGATAGTTACGTTGGCTGTGTGGCAGGTGGTCTCGTCCTATTGAAACCAAATATCCTCCATGTCATCCTCTTCAATCTTTAGAAACAAAAATTCGTTGAACATGGAACGGTAACGCTCGACGTTGACCATAACGGCGCCTCCTTGCTCATTTTCAAAGAAAAATGGCCCAATGATTTCAGTGTACCAAAATCCGCATCAAACAGTCACTCGTTGTGGGTGCTTGATGATTTTTAATTCATTGGTTTTCTTAGGGAAAAAAATTGAAACCTAAAACGTTTTTGATCAAGATTTAATGTTTTAGAAAACATTTCGCAAATTCTTAGCTAAGTATTATTACGGAAGGCTACTCAACTAAAATATATAAACGTGCGAGAAGGTGACGAAAATTTGTCGTCGAATAAGGCGAGTTTAAAAGTACTCAATTCTTCTCTGTTTCAAATCCAACCATTTTTCTTTCTTATGAAAACTAATTGACAAGTGGAAAAACAGTGTTTATCTTTTCAATTCCAGAAATGGTAAATGTAAGAACAACTATACAAGTAAACAAGGTTTCGTTCCCAGTATATACAGAGTAAGGCACATAAAGTGATACAGAGCGATAGCAATAGAACTATTGATGATATCTAAAAATGTTTCAGACAATTAACGGACCACGGATGTTGAAATGGTACAGTTCTCATCCATCGAGGATTCACATTTGCCCAATAATGCATATTATGCCTATTCGCATTTCTCGTATTTGCGAAGTTAGCTTCATCAGAAAAAAGCACATGACTCAAGAATGAGACATCTGTGTGAATTTTTCTACGAATCCAATTATAGAAATTGACGCGTTTTAGGAAATCATTGCCGTACAAATGCTGATGTGATGACATACGATACGGATGGAAGTTGTGTTGATGTAAGATTCTTAATCAGTGTTCGCAGAACGTGGACGTAAACGGCCCCCACCATGGACCCTGCCAGCTCATGGCTTCTTCCCTACTCCACTGCCATAGGTTGGTTGAATGAGGAAGACACAACGAGCTCGAAGCATCTATGGTGGGGGCCATTTACGTCCACGTTCTGCGAACACTGTTCTTAATACAGATCGCTGACTAATTCCACTCTTTTTTTCCATTTGCCTGCTGCTCGCATGTGGATTTAGTGAAGCAAAAGCTAAGATAGCAGCCGCATTATTTTTATTAGAAATTGGTCGACGTTTGACTCGTGTTTGTTTCACTGTACCGAAGCGACAGAAACGGTCAGCTAATCGCTTAAAAGCCATGTGCGATTTTTGTTGACTATCCGGATAACGAGCCGCATACAAATCTTGGGCGTTTCTGTAATGTTTACGGCATTCCTCCAGCACCATCAACGTATCAAAATATTCTTGAAAATCGTTCATTTTTGCGTTCCGATGTACTTACATTAGAAGGTAATGCGTGACTAACTGATATGTCAATAGAAAATGCTTACGTTCTGCCGATGTGAACAATACCCTATCGATGTGTATTATCATGGGTATCGTAAAAAATGAAAATGATTTTTCGACTATTTTCATACTTTGCGTGACTAGAATGACCTTGTGTTGTAGATCGCTGAATTCTTCTTAAAATCTGTAATAATGTCATCGAAAAAAATACATGGTTCCATTTAAAAAAGTGGAGTTAACCTTGACGTAGCTTCAGCGCCTCCACTGATAAAAAGTAGGGTGATCCAGTATGACGGCCTTCTCGAATACTGAAACTTTTGTCTGAAACATTTTTGGATATGATCAATAGTTTGTGCTATCACTCTGTAAAACTTTATGTGCCTTACCGTGTATATATATTCATAGATACAGGGCATAATTTCTCAAGTGACACCACCCCAAAAAACGATGTCATCCGATCGGGCTTAACATTTGGCTGATTGGAGTCCTATTTGATGGTACTTTCTACAAAAGCAATTTTTTTGTTTTGACAAACATTTGCTAAGATGGGGGGGGGGGGGGGTGCAATTTTCAGACTTTTGATGGAAAGTCTCTTCTTCAAACGAATATAACTTATTTCTTTTTGCATAAAGCAAAATTTTACTTCATATGTTTTCTTTAGTCTTTTTCGTGACCTTTCAACTGGCTGTAACCATTTTTGAAAAAAATCAAAATTAGATCTACGTTTTCGAAAGTCAAAAATAAATTTGACTTTTTATCAAATTTTTGCACCCATTTTTTTTTTCAAATCATCAAGTCAAAAAGCTGAGATTTTTTCGTATAAAATAGCCAAATGTCAACCTGATGCTCCGCCGGAACTGAGGCCGCGCGACCGTTCGCTACCGTCTTCACGCCGGGACACCCGTAAAACACACTCAAGCTAATTTTTTACATCACATATCATACGCGATTAGCGTAACTGCTCTCTGCATTTACAGAGTTGGGACTGTCATTGCTAAGTTACAAGTTACAATGCCTAAATTACATTTAGTGTAAGATTAATTTGGAATATGTTTTAAAAATTAAATCTGTTGAATTTATATCTAGTTATTGGATGTGTAGGAAAGTGGTTTCTGTTTATCTGGGTGAATTATTTGAATGCGAGTTTGATGGATTTTGTTTTTTTGAAATCTTCTGTCTTTTCATACACAGCTTATTTCGTAGAATTATGTTTCTAGGCGATTTTTTTCGCTTTTGGAGGTAATTTTGCGGGCGTCTTCTGCAGTTTCTTTTTTTGACTTTTTAGAAGGTGTCATACTTTTCAGAAAATAAAAACTTTTTCAATAAAAGTTTTCTATCCTGAGTAGAAATGAAGGCGTGGTATTGCAGTGTACCCAGAATCGTTACTGCTTGGTCCAATCGTCCTTTCAGAATCTCGGTAGCTATGGTGCAACTTTCTTTGCTGCTGACAAAAATTTCGCTTTCTTTGCAATTACTCTTTGCCCACTGGAATAAAGCTTGAGGGGTGAGTATGTGATGTTTTGAAGAACGTTGTAAGCTAGAACGAGCAGTAAGTCTCTTTATATTGGCCTCTATGCCATCACACGCACTTTTGCCATGAGCTGTACCAAGGAAGTGCCATTCGAACTCACATTCAAAGAATTCACCCAGATAAACAGAAACATCACTTTCCTACACATCTAATAACTAGATATAAATTCAATAGATTTAATTTTAAAAACATATTCCAAATTAATCTTACACTAACTGTAATTCAGACATTGTAACTTGTAACTTAAAAATGTCGGTCCCAACTTTGTTAAAGCAGAAAGCAGTTACACTAACCGCGTATGATACTATGTAATGTAAAAAATTAGCTTGAGGGTGTTCTACGGGTTCCCCGGCGTGAAAACAAAAAAAACGTCATCCTGAAATTTTGCTATTTTATACGAAAAAGTCTCAGCTTTTTAACTAGATGGTTTAAAAAAAATAAAATGGGTGCAAAAATTTGATAATAAGTCAAATTTATTTTTCACTTGAGAAATTATGAGCTATAATAAATTTAATACTAAGGGAATCATTGCAGTTACCAAATTAAATCCACAATTTAGGAATCAAATGAAATAGTAAGAAATCATCATTTTGGCAGGAAACAAAGTTGAAGAGAGAAAAGAAAGACGGAAGAACGAATAGACTTATGCACCTATTGCACACCTTTACGCCTGTGAAAATTCGTGCATGATACGAACTCTGACCGCTGTAACTCACGCGTAACATAAATAGACAGTAAATTCCTTTGCATTCCTTATCTCCTAACTGATTTATATTAGTAGAAATAATAATTCTATTTCAATGAATGAACCTGATCAACTGTAAATATCGTCATCAAAATGAAAATATGCTCTATCACAAATCGTTAACCAAGGATTGACTATACAATTAACTATTGACATTGAATCCATCGAATAATAATAAATAATACATTATTATTGATTTTCTAATAATTTACGGATTGTCGATTGAATAAAAGCAAGGGAGCATTGGAATGAAAGCAATAGCAAAATTACACACTGCAATGAACAGGTGAATGTCCTCGTTGTTGTCATAACAATCTGAACACCAACCTATGGACTTTTTAATCAGCAAGATGATGCTATTCAAGCAACAGCCAAACAACGAATTAGTATCATAATAAGTTGTGACCATAGAATATTACTCATAGAATAGAAAAATTTATGGGCAGCTATAGAAATCTCGATATCGCCTTTTCTTAGTATGCGAACTAAGTTCCTTATCGAACCACCCTCCTAAATTGTTTTTCATATTTATCTTCTATCATCTTAAGATAACACATTTCGTTAATAATTTTCATTTAACAAGTTTCCATTTGGATACAAGTATCGTGTTAAACTTTTCATCTCTGAAGAAAATCAACAAATTAAAAAATGTAAGTGATAACTCATTTTCTTTCTCAAATCTCTCTATGCTGGTATTTTTTATTTAAAGTTTTATTCACTCCGGACCTTTTAGCTCCACTATGCTACTCTTAAGCCGGGCTTAGGCTTATAACTTGTTTTTTGATCGATCCACTCAATAACATGTAACGTCAATTACAAAGAAATCAATTGAAAGTATTTATTACCACACGCTCAAAGCTAAAAGAAACTGAATATCGTACCTTTCAACGTCTCTAGCGCCAACACACACGCACCCTCTGTGCCCGGACTTTTACTCATTGAAAGTGTTGTAGTTTGATATTGAGAATCTCTAATAAATCAGAGAATGCATATTCAAGGGAAGGATTGGTCTTTTTAAAAGTGGCACTAAATGCAATCGTAACTGAACTTCACATGGATAAGTCCATTCAATCACATAATTGTAATTCGCGCAACTTCCTTAAGATTAATTTGTAAATGTTAATAGTAAAGAAAACCAAACTGTAGCGAAGTACAAATAAACAAATCACATGGGTTTTGATATTTCTTAGTAATAATTGTTCCTATTAGATCCTACAAGACAAAAATACATATTAAGAACTCAAACCTGATAGCAGCAGTAACAAACGTAATAACAAAAGGATTCATTTTTTATATGAATATCCAGCATGAAAAATGAAAATTAAATTCAATATCATTAGATCCAGAATAATATTGCAAAATATCCCAACACCGTTACCGTTGCCTAAAAACCGTCCATAAATTATATAAAATAAATCTGAAAGTTAGGATGTAACACCATGAAGATAAATTAAGTCAATTTACCATCTTAAATTATGGATTACAGTTTGTGTTTAAAACTAAAACCTAATATATATTACCATGAGTCCTATTTCGAATAAATATGATAATTATGCGACTCAAAACAAGTGAAATATACCAAATAGTTTATTAGTCTTATATCTGCCTGAAACAAATCATTTTAACAGAGTTTTGTAAAAAAAAATTATCCAGTTTTCATTATAAGCGTTATTTTTATACTAATTTGTAAGATTTATATATTTTTTAGATTTCCCAACTCAAATTAAGCATTTTTTGTACAGTTTCAATTAAGTTCAAGTAATAGCTCAACCCGTGAAATTTTTTTTTTGAATCGTGAACATTTTATTTTTCACCCCTCATTGTGATATTAATTAGTCAATGTGGTTCGTCCAAACCGATTGTGTTCTTATACTCGCAATAAAGAAATCGTCAATTGACACATTCATCTATAAAAGCGGTTTTGATATTTGAAAATGGCTTTCCGCAGATAAAAAAATACGTGTCTGTTCGTTTTTAATGCCCTAAAACATATTGCAAATACGTAAACATCAAAGGCAATCGATTCGTGGAGATTCCTTGCTGGCAGTTGTCTAAGGGAATATTAACTTCTTTTCCTCTTAAAAGTTTATCCAAAAACTTTCTTGCTGAAACCAGCGTATGTTACTTCTCCCTAATGCTATCATCTACGTGTAGTTCAATCGCAGATTTAAGATTTGATTTAAGGAACAATGATTCAACTTCTAGATTTAAAATTGGAGCTTCGTTTTCCAAATAATTTTGATTGAGTTTCTGGAGTAGATATCGGTGCGACGATTTCTATCTTACTAACGCAATTAGGACCTATTGGAGGATCTGATTCATTGTCTTGAGAAAGTGCAATGTTATCCCAACATTTGGCTGAATTTTGCAACGTTTTATTCCTCAAACGAAACTTGAAATCAACTGCTTCTTTCCCTAGATAAAGAGATAATAATTATAATCAATTCAAATTGATGAAGAATGTGAAGTTCGTTGTTAGTTTTTCTTAGCGAAGTTCCTATTTAATTTTATACTTCAGTACTTATGTTAATAAGTGGCACAACTCTTTGAATTTAAAAATACTATCCTAAGAACCCATGTACCAATCTTTGTCTAAATGGCATCTATCCTTGATTGAAAAGTTGAAACGTGTTTTAACTTTGACACACAAGCAAAGGAAGAATAAATCTATGCATAATGCATTTTTTCTATGCATTTTTAATTTTTTCAGCTATAAACGAGTGGTAATTTTGATACAGGAAAAAAGTATAGCATTTTGATCTTGAGGAAGCGGCGCCAAAACCAATTCTGTTTTGGCTAGATGTTATGGATTGAGAAAGATTCATAAGGAAAACTATCCTTTGAGACTAGTTGTTTCGACTAGATTTTTAGAAGAAAATTTTAATATGATACCTAAAAATTCATTATCAAAGTCAAATTATACTGTTAAAAATAGTTGGGAATTTCAAAAGATTATAGTCACAAAGACGATACCTGATGGTCATGTAATGATTTCTTTGGATGTTGTTGCAATGTTTCCGAACATTCCGTTAGATTTAGTCAAAAAAGCTGTTTCAAATAGATGGATAAAAGTTAAATCACATACAAAATTAGATAAAAAAGAGTTCCTCAAAGGATTAGATTTCATTATGAATTCTACTAAATTTAAATTTAATGGTAAATTCTATAAACAAAAGTTTGGTACTCCAATAGGTTCTGTTATTTCTCTAATGTTGGCTGAAATAGTCATGGAAGATTTGGAAAAGACTGTCTTTGAGAGGTTGGAGTTTGTTGTGCCCTTTTATTTTAGATATGTTGATGATACCTTATCGTGTGTACCTTTGGATAAGTTGCAAAAACTTATAGATACTTTCAATAACTATCACCCAAGAATTCAATTTGCCCATGAAATGGAAAGGAAATGGAAAGGACTTGGAAATAATTAAACTTGATAATGGTAAAATAGTATCAAATTGGTACAGAAAGAGTACATATTCTGGTAGAATGTTAAATTTCATCTCAAATCATCCCTTTCAAAATAAAGTTGATATTATTAAAAATCTAGAAGACAGAGCTGTTTGTTTGTCTCATGAATCATTCCATTCAGAAAATTTAGAAGTTAGAAAGATTTTATTTTTTAATCACTACCCACAAGATTTGATTGAAAAACATATAAAAATTAGAATTCAACAAATTAAAAGTAGAAAGAGTAGAAACGTAGACACGGATACACAAAGTGAAATTTTTGATAAAAATAACACTATTGTTCTTCCATATTTTGGTCAAATTTAAAAAAAAATTCAATCTATGTTAAAAAAATTTCAAATCCATACAATTTTTAGAATACCGTTTAAGATGGAAGGACTTATAACTTTGGGTAAAGACATCTTGAATAGATTAGAAAAAAGTGGGGTCCCGAGAAAAAAAAGTTGATCTTGTTAGATCTGGTCAGATAAAATTTCCAGATCTAACCAGATCTACTTCAGATCTGACCAGATCTACTTCAAATCTGACCAGATATACTTCAAATCTGACCAGATCTGGTCAGATCTTGACAAAATCAAGATCTGGTTAGATCTGGGAATTTGATCTGACCAGATCTAACAAGATTAACTTTTTTTTCGCGGGGTGATATACAAACTGATTTGTAAAAGGTGTAAAGTGACTTATGTGGGACAAACGAGCAGACTTCTTAATACTAGAGTAGAACACAAAAAGAATCTTGGGAGAAAGTGTAATTATCATGTTTTGTCTGATGATAGAAAGGAATACGCTGATCATGACTTTGATTGGAACAATGTAGAGGTTTTACACTCGGAAACTAATGAGGGAAAAAGAGAATTTATGGAAATGTTAAATATAAAAAGAGAGGGAACATATTCTATAAATTTAAAAACAGATTTGGTTAAGTACAATGGATGTTATGACAGCATGATAAGTTATCTCTAATGACAATGTTACTAGTAAATATCCTTGAGGTTTCTAGATTCTGCGAAACAATTTAAAATTTATTGAATGACCCTTGGGGTCTTTCAGATGCTTGGGAGGGAGGTATGCACGGGGTCTTGTTTCAGTTTCCTGTTGGCGTTCCATGGAGGAGGGTCTGCGTCCCCATGGAGGGTGATAGGAGACAACTTTATTGAAATAATTTTTTTCTTGTAGTGTTGCAGCTCTGAAGAGGGTGCTGGAAGAGCACCGAAAAGTCGGCAATAATTTAAATTTTATTTATGTAAATGGTGGTGGGTAATAAAAACAAACGAGGACGAAAGAAAGAAAAAGAAGGAAGGGGTTTTGGAATGTTGCCTTCTTTTTTCTTTCCTCCTTTTTTGTTTGTTTTTCTTGCGGTTTGTTTTCTAGTGTTCTGTTGAGGCGTGGTGATTTTGGTCCAAATTTGGTTGTGTTTTTTTTGTGATTGGTTTCGAATCCTTGAAATTTTTAACTTAATGTCCTATACTTTTGCTGAACTATGTAAATTTCCTACAGTCATGAAATAATCATATAAAATTCAGTATAGAAATTTAGGTACAAGCTTATAGTTAATTTTATAATATTCTATAAGGGATGTACTAAAAAATTATTTTAACCACTGGAAAAATACATATATGAATAATTAAATTAAAGTCTCTAGTGCATAATCATTTATCATCAGCTTGATATTATAATTCAATGCCCATATCAAAAAATGGGACACGACGCTCGAACTTGACAATAGTTTCTCAAAAACTGGTTGAAACTCGAAAGCTGTAGAAACTGAAAATAAAATATAGGTTAATATACTCCGCATTAAGATGCACTTTTTTCGTTCAACCATTAGTTTCGGAGATAAAAATTAAAAACCATCATTTTTGCATCGATCAAAAATCAATGTTTTTCATGTGCAACTTGCGAATACTCGCTCAATTTTTCATCAAATGACTTGAAACCTTGATAATTTTATCCGGTTGACTCTAGTGGAGTAATCGAATCATAAAAAACTATGAAAATCACAATTGTTTATGAAATAAGTAATAACAAATTAAGGGCGCTCGGAACTTGTGCATGGTTACGTGCTGGTGAAAAAAAAAATCGAGGGAACTTTTAGATCCAGAAAAATTATTGCATACATGAACAAATAAATAATTCACCAGAAAACACCTGATTTATTTTTGAAAATGTGCCTCGTCGTCTCACGACATTGCGCGATTTTTTAAAACAGCACTGTTCCTATGTTTATGAGAATAATTACGTAAAATTTCGTAAGAAACTCCTCAAACCCTAAGGAACAATCGCTTTGCTGAAAGTTTAGTAGATCCTGAAAATTCCTTGACTCTTTTATCACTGGAACATCGACGTACACAAGTTTCGAGTGTGTTGAAAATGTTATTCAATATTTTATAGACAGTGATGATTTTCATAGTTTTATATGACGCGATAGTTCCACTAGAGTCAACCGAATAAAATGATCAAGGTTTCTAGTCATATCGGCTTTTAATTCGTGCTATTTCTGCATTGCAACAGCACAGATATGCAAGCGTGCATTGTTTTGATGAAACAGCACTTCCTTCTTTGACATATAAAAGCGTTTTTTCTTGATTTTTTTTCTCAACTGAGCCAATAATAATGACGCATAATGTTCTTAATTTATTGTTCGTCTTTTTTCTAAGTAATTAATGAAAATGGTTCCGTTCGCATCCCAAAGAACCGTTCCCATCACCTTGCAGGCCGATTTCACCGTCTTCGCTTTCTATGGGACTGGTTCGCCTGGCCCTGTCTAATGTTTCGACTCTTCCTTTGTCTTAGACGTATAAAAATAGATCCAAGTTTTATCAATAATGATATATTGACGCAGAAATTCACTAGGATTGCGAAGAAAAGCGCTAAACCAGCCATCGAATCGGCCACACGGTTGAGTTCATTCTCGATGGTATGTGAATGCGGCACCTATCTTGCTGACGGTTTTTCTATAGACAATTTCTCATTCAAAATTGTAATTACTGTCACATGTGATGTGCCTGTGGCTTCGACAATTGGATTTACGACCATGTTTAAACTTATTTACTCAATTAACTCGGCCTTTATTTCTTTTAGTGCATTGCTTTTTATATAGAAGTGTTTATTTACTGCACGAATTTCGCTTTTTTGCATTTTATTAGATTCACGAGACTTATTTGCTTTGATCGGTTGA
Organism: Diplolepis rosae; assembly: GCA_030998225.1. Taxonomy (NCBI): domain Eukaryota; kingdom Metazoa; phylum Arthropoda; class Insecta; order Hymenoptera; family Diplolepididae; genus Diplolepis; species Diplolepis rosae. Next base: position 406,608 of record JAPYXD010000707.1, read on the forward strand.
AAAAATTGGACTACGCGACGGATTTGACATTTGACAGTAGTCTATTAAGAAATGGCGTTTTTTAGAAATATAATTCTTTTAATATTTTGAGCGCCATCTGGTACATTTTCTGAGGACTTATTGACCTGCCCAAAACATAAAAAACATTAATTTTCGGACGATGCAGAAATAATGGTTTTTAATTTTTATCTTTGAAACTAATTTTTGGACGAAAAAAGTGAAAATAAGAAAAAGATGCGTCTTGATGCGGAGTAAATCAACGTATATTCTATTTCAAGTTTCTAAGACTTCAAAGTTGTAACCAGTTTTTGAGAAACTATTGTCCAGTTCGAGCATCGTGTCCCCTTATTTGATCCAGGCATTAGAATCAATATTAAAATTGGATTTTTCACATACTGCACTCACAAATAAAATGATTTCCATGCACTTTCTTGTTTAAGGACTTATCTAGGAATAGAATAACATAAATATTAAGAATTATTTTGAATCTTAAAGCAAGCTCCGGTTTTAGTTGTAACCACTGAATTAATTTAGTGCATGGTTTCAGCTGTAGTACAAAAAACAATAAATTGAAAAATAAAAAAACACAAATAAATTTTTCGTAACTAGTTTAATAAGGATACGACAATGATGATCCATCTTGAGGATACATTTGTTGCAGACAGAGCAATGATGCGTTCTAGGTGGCTTAGGTTTAATACACTTTTTACAAATGCTCGCAGCCTCTGGTATCAAACCATCTTGAGGTGGATCTCCTGCCATTATTTTCACACCCATATAATAATGAAAACATACGTTTATCAATATCCAATTTCCTATTACCAGCAGAATGACTGTACTCGTTGGACTTTTATTCCACCAATATGGTAGTCCAACACAATATGCTATAGATACAATAAACACCTTCAAAAGACTCACTATGAGTACGAAGACCTATAAAGAAATTATACATAATTTAATGAATTTTGTATCAATTTATTTTTCAAACTTCAAGGGGGTATTTTACTGTAGTGACCAGAAAGGTTAAGCATTTTTGACGAAATCTACATCAAAAAGTACTGCACGTAATGTCACAAACTTCTTTTCGCTGAAAAGCGTACTCCAGAATAAAACAAAAATATTTACAGTAAAGGGTGTTTTTTTAATGTGCTTGTGAACTTCAAATCCCATTTATATTTTGACAATGATTTCCGGCATGTGACCATCGTGACTAATCATTACGAAGCGCTTCAGATCAGTACAATTTTTGATCACTTTTTCCAATATTTCTGGCTGTATTTCATTAATGGCTCGGTTAACACTGACCTTCAATGTTTCCAAAGTTGTTGTTTTGTCAGCACAATCCATGAATTTAACATAACACATCACTCAATAAGTTTCCGGTCTGACATATAGATGGCACTACTGTTGTCAAATCCATATGAATTCTGGATAGTAACACTCTTCCAAAGTTAACTGTCAAAATTTCATGACAATCTGACATTTAGTTCAGAACTTACAGAGGTTTTGGTGAAGCAACTTTTGTCATTTTCAAAACAATGGATAAAAAAGAGTTTCCAGTGTTAATCAAACATTGTTTTTCAATGAAAAAAAATACTATTGAAGTAAAACAGTGGCTTGATCAACATTATGGGGACTCTGCACCAGAAAAATCAACAATCATCGGCTGGTATGCTAAATTTAAACGCGGTCGCACAAACACCGATGACGTCGAACGCTCTGGTCGCCTAAAATCAGCAGTTGTTCAGGAAAACATAATAAAAGTCCACAAAATAGTTTTAGGAGATCGTAAATCAAAGTTGCATGAGATAGCTGACACCTTAAAGATATCAGGAGGTAGTGTGTATATAATTTGGCACAATACTTTGGGGATGCGTAAGTTGTTTTGGAACTGGGTGCCGCGTTTGCTCACATCCGACCAAAAACAATAACGCGTCGAAAATTAAGAGCCTTGTTTAGAGCTGTTGAAGCGAGGTAAAAGGGATATTCTCGGTCGATATGTGACAATGGATAGAACATTGAACAAACACTATACACCTGAAACAAAAAGATCGTCAGCTAAGTGGAGAGCAGCTCGTGAAAGTCGTCCAAAGCGACCAAAAACTCAAAAGTGGGCTGCCAAGGTTATGACATCCGTATTTTGGGACGTGTATGGAATTTTGTTTATCCACTATCTTGAGAAAGGTAAAACCATTAACAGCGACTATTACATGGCATTCTTGGATCGATTGAGCTCCGAAATCAAGTAAAAAACGACCTTACATGCAAAAGAAAAAAAATGCTGTTCCACCAAGCCAATTCACCATGCCACAAGTCCATGAAAACGATGGTCAAATTAAATGCATTAAGCTTTGAATTGCTTCCTCACCCACCATATTCTCCAGATCTGACCCCCAGTGAATACTGGCTCTTAGCTAACCTGAAGAAAATGCTCCAAGGAAAGAGATTTAGCTCCAATGAAGAAGTGATTGCCGAAACTGAGGCCTATTTTGAGAGCAAAGACGAATCATTATACAAAAAAGGCATCGAAAATTTAGAAAAGCGTTGGAATGAATGTATTTCTCTTGAAGGAAACTTAAAATTTTTTTTTTTTGAGTTTAGACCTTCCATATGATTTTTTTTATGCTTAGTACCTTTATTGAGAAAGGTTTTGGGGTTTTTTAAAAATTCCAGCAACTTTATGTATTTTTAATCTAAAATTTTTGAGTTTTTTGGCCATTTTTTGACATTTTAGACTTTGAATAACTTTTTTGTTTTTCAACCAATTGTCATGATTCTTTATATATTTTGTTCTTTACAATGTGCAGACATATTGATAATATAAAAAAGTATAAGTGGTGCTAGATACTCCAGATTTTATTCAAACATTTTGATTTTCGATAAAAACGCGATATTTGTAAATCGTAGCAACTTTCAATTTTATCTATTTCTCCAAGAAAAAAACCCAGATTGCCTCGAAAATTTACACACATACTTAGAAAAATATAGAAAATAAAAAAATAACATTTTGGAAAATATTTAAAGAATTTGAAAATCTTTCTGTGGAAAAAGACGCTTTCGACTGCGCTGGGATTCGAGCCCAGGTTTTTCGATTGCCGGTCGACTGCTCTAACCACTGAGCCACACAGGCGTCCGAATCTCCTTCTCCTCAAAAATTTCAAAATCAACTAATTAATTTTTGGAAAATGTCAAAAAATATATACCAATTGAAGGTGGCGGATCGCCTTAACATACGATAAATCTAGTACAATTGAAAAAATCAGTTTAAGGAGACACTCCTGTTAATATTAAAACATGCAAGAAGCTACAAGGAAACAAACCAAATGGAGGCTGTAGCGGAATTTAAGCAATATGATTTTTCAATAATATTGGATTTAGAATATGATCGTTCCATTATTTTTTTTGCAAGATTTCCAATTGATAAAATATACAAAAAAGGAATAATTAACCTCTCGGACGGTTCTAGATTACTTTTTTTATGGGAAATTGAAACATAATGGTAAACAAATTTACAATTTGCAAAATTGGTTTATTTATTTACAAGATGTTTTGAAAAGAATTTTTTGATTATCAGCAGAGCCTGGTCTACACGGAGAAACTCTTCATTGTAAAATCTAGTATTATTATATTTATTTTTACTAAACGTCAATAGGAAGTAAGGATATAGTAACAAAACCTAAAGTACTGGCAACAACGTTTTTTACGAGTATATCGTACACGTCAATTTAAAATTACTAAAAAGTCCTATTCTTCGCGTTTCCAGGATTAGTAATTGCATTACGGGTTTGCTTTTTACTATAAATACAATACCTCCAAAAAAATTATTGTCAACCGTAATTCCACACAGTCTTCAAACCTAATAAGTGCGAGTATTTACTCGTAAATGATGTTCTTCGCGTTTTCAGGATCAGAAATCGTCTTGCGGTACTGTCTTAATATAAACACAATACTTCCATAAGTATTGGAAACAACTTTTTCACGCTTATATCATACATGTCAATTTAAAACAACTATAAAATCCTATTTTTTTTTGCGTTTTCAGGATTAGTAGCTGCATTACGGGTTTGTTTTTTACTATAAATACAATACTTTCGAAAAAGTATTGGAAACCGTAAATCCTCACGATCATTGAAGCCAATAAGAGATTGTCCAGTATTACATTAATTCGTAAATGATATTCTTCGCGGTTTCAGGATTACTAATTACATTACGGGATTGTTTTTTACTATAAATACAATGCTTTCGAAAAAAGTATTGTCAACCGTAATTCCACACGGTCATTTAAGGCAATAAAGAATCATATCTATTATCTCGCGCGTACTCACACGGCCATTATTAAGTATATAAGAGTGAGTCCAGTATAATATTAATTCATAAATGCTATTCTTCGCGTTTCCAGGATTATAAGTCGTATTACGGTACTGTCTCAATATAAACACAATATTCCACGTATATAAGAGTGAGTCCAGTATTATATTTATTCATAAAAGCTATTCTTCGCGTTTTGAGGATTAGAAGTCGTATTACGGTACTGTCTCAATATAAATACAATATCTTCAAAAGTACTGGCAACAACGTTTTTACGAGTATATTATACACGTCAATTCAAAATAATCGCATTTTCAGGATTAGTAATTGTATTACGGGATTGCTTTTACTATAAATACAATACTTTCGAAAAAGTATTGGTAACAAGGTTTTTTACACGTATATCATACACGTCAATTCAAAATAACTAAAAAATTCAATACCATTCTTTTCTATCAAAGAATGTTCTCACTCACGATCATTTTTAACGCCTGTACTAAAATATGTTCAAGGGAGTGTTTCTGTACCGATTTGAGTGACTGTTCTGACAATTTCCGTCGAACATGTGGTATGGGGTTTGCTTTTCTCGAACGCTCGAGCACATAGAAATCTCGAGTGCCCGGGACACTGAAAAGATTTTTGAATGTGCATACTCTTTGGGGTTGGAACCTGACTCTTCATAAAAGTTTTCTCCTATACAGAAAACTCTCAATATTTTCTAAATCATTTTTGTCTCTGTCTTGTAACGGATTGGCAGAATACCAAACGGTCTGTCGACTCCATGCTTGAAAAGAGAAGAAATTTTTTTTCCCAAATTCAATTTTACCGGTTTTCAACTCACCCTTAACATCTTGGTTTCGTGCGTGTGTGTGTGTGTGTTGTGCTGTGCGTTCTTCATCGAGGGCTCACGATTGGATTTATATTCTGTGTTTTTCTTTGGAATTAATTGTGGTTCTGTGCCTTTGAGGTGGTGCGTTCCACAATTCACATCTTCCACGAATCTGACACGAGAGGACTTCTGAGTGAGGACGGTACTAGAAGGTCTATTCGCATGCTCTAAATTATTTAAAATAAAAAAATTTATTATAAGAAAAAAAAACAAAATAATTATTATATTGCATGAATTTTGCTTGTTTAGTTTATAATTATTATTTTTAATGCAAATTAAAATTGTTGGCACTGAAGAGGGCCCCCATTTGTGAGCGAAACGTTTGACTTTACCAATTTCTATGGTTATTACATAGAAAATTGCTAAAACATCTGACCCCATGCCAAACTAATTATCTCAGACAAACTAGTTTTATTTACCATAGCGATAGGAGGAAATACTTTTTCTGAACCAATTGTAAATATAGTGTAACTTTATAAATTACCATTGAGAGTTGCAAAGATTAATATCTTAGATCGCAAATTGAAACTAGAAAACCGTGATACCTATATAAATAATAAGTAAAACTATCGATGCAAGAATTGGTCTTTTGAATAATATAAATTGCAAAATAGGTTAGAGAAATTACCATTGTCAATAGTAATTAACAATGAAGAGAGAAAAACTTGAATATTTTGCAATTGAATACTTCATATATTGGGATAGAACGTTGCCAAAATTCTCATTGGAAATAATAAATGTACCTCGTTATGATTATTTGCCGGTACCTGAAATAGTAATATATTATTCAAATTTGCATGTGGCGGCTTTCTAACTTGCGATTTTTGCTGGTAGAGGGACTACCGGGCTTCTCACAAATCGTAAAAGTTTTCACAGTTCAGTATATAATGAAGTTGCTACATTGTAATTGTCATATCCCTGCTGTGCGTTTATGAATGTATGCGTTATACGGTTAGGTTAAGTTACGTTAAATTGATATTTGAGCGTATATTGGAATATTTACTATTAATATTGATACGTTTATAAGTGTGTGTGTATGTAAGTAAGTAACTATGTAACGATGTTTCTAAATACTCTATCTACGGCAATCACAAAATCTAATAAAAACTATGGTAAAATTTACGAATGACTAAATTTTTTTTATTATGGAGGTGCAATTATTCCCTATTTTCGATAAGAAAAGATACGAATATGGTTCCACTATCTCCAAAAGACTATGGTAATACGGTTAGACAGAAGATTTGGCTTTACTATTGTCTTTTGTAAACTTTGTAAACAACACAAAGTATTTATATGAGCGTGTGAGCTTTGGAAGAAATAGCCAATTTCCGACTCTTCCAAGGATATATTTGATTAGGGTGGTTTATCTAATTTCGTCACATATTTTCAAAAGTTGTCAATCAGTCGGTCATAACTAGAGCTATTCAATGCCACCCAGAATTTCGATATAAACGAATGTGCTTGGGTCGAAACAGCATTTTTTCCACTTTTTTAGGACTTTCTTTGAAAACAGTGGTATATCTAATTTCCTTCCCTTTTTTCAGAAGGTGTCAATCAATCAAAAGAGCTATTCAAAACAACACGAAGTTTTTATGTGAACGTGTGAGCTTTCAAAAAAATAGAGAATTTCCGCCCTTTTCAAGTATTTACTTGATTAGGGTGGTTTATCTAATTTCGTCACATATTTTCAGAAGTTGTCAATCTGTCGGTCATAACTAGAGCTATTCAATGCCACCCAGAATTTCGATATAAACGAGTGTGCTTGGGTCGAAACAGCATTTTTTGCACTTTTTTAGGACTTTCTTTGAAAACAATGGTATATCTAATTTCCCCCGCTATTTTCAGAAGGTGTCAATCAATCAATAGAGCTATTCAAAACAACACAAAGTTTTTATGTGAGCGTGTGAGCTTTGGAAGAAATAGCCACTTTTCGAATTTTTCAAGGTTTTATTTGATGAGGATTGTTTTTATAATTTCGTCCCCTATTTTCAGAAGAGGTCAATTTGTCGGGCATGACTAAAGCTATTCAATGCAACCCAGAATTTCGATATAAACGAGTGTGCTTGGGTCGAAACAGCATTTTTTCCACTTTTTTAGGACTTTCTTTGAAAACAGTGGTATATCTAATTTCCTTCCCTTTTTTCAGAAGGTGTCAATCTTTCGGGCAACAATAAAGACATTTAAAATAACACGAAGTTTTTATGTGAACGTGTGAGCTTTCAAAAAAATAGACAATTTCCGCCCTTTTCAAGTATTTACTTGATTAGGGTGGTTTATCTAATTTCTTCACATATTTTCAGAAGTTGTCAATCTGTCGGTCATAACTAGAGCTATTCAATGCCACCCAGAATTTCGATATAAACGAGTGTGCTTGGGTCGAAACAGCATTTTTTGCACTTTTTTAGGACTTTCTTTGAAAACAGTGGTATATCTAATTTCCCCCGCTATTTTCAGAAGGTGTCAATCAATCAATAGAGCTATTCAAAACAACACAAAGTTTTTATGTGAGCGTGTGAGCTTTGGAAGAAATAGCCACTTTTCGAATTTTTCAAGGTTTTATTTGATGAGGATTGTTTTTATAATTTCGTCCCCTATTTTCAGAAGAGGTCAATTTGTCGGGCATGACTAAAGCTATTCAATGCAACCCAGAATTTCGATATAAACGAGTGTGGTTGGGTCGAAACAGCATTTTTTCCACTTTTTTAGGTCTTTCTTTGATAAGGGTTGTTTATTTAATTTCCTCCCTTGTTTTCAGAAAGAGTCAATTTGTCAAGCATCACTGGAGCTATTCAATGCAACCCAATGTTTTTATCTGATCGTGTGTGCTTGGGTCAAAACAGCATTTTTTCCACTTTTTTAGGACTTTCTTTGATAAGTGTGGTGAGACGGCCCAGCCTTGAGTCTCCGCCTTTTTGCGGGGAAACGGGAGCGAGATCCGCGGCAATGGGATCGCGATAAGGACCAACGGATTCACACAAAACTCGCATGAAAGAATTGGGAGGTTTCGTTAAGTTTTCACTCCGTAATTGATAATTTACTTCCAAACTGGAAGTGCATGTGGCACGAACGAGGCGATCTGCTTTTCACGGATATTTTCGTTCGTACTCTCAGCGAGCGCCACTCTAACGCGTGGTTGCTGCCACGCAACCGATCACCTACGTTAAGCAGCTCGGTGCCTGCAGCAGGCTGGATGGGCGTCTCACATCCACTCTTTTTTTTGTTCCATATTTGATTAATAATATTAATAATAATAATAATATTAGGAATGGATTCTAACTCAATTATATTTTCTTTTGAATATCAATTGAAATTGACATAATATCATTTAGCCCAATAACATTAGTTTTTCAATAAATTTCACAATGACTCATCAATGCAACGCGTTTTATTTAAAGATTTAGATCTTGCATGATAGTATTTCTTTTTATTTTAACACCTATATAACGGTGAGCGATTTATCGATTTATAATTTTGCTATATTGATGTTATTTATGAAAATTGGATAATTTCTAATATTACTTTTGATATGTCAGTATTATTGAAGAATTGAATTGATAAAATTGATAATCTTAATAACAATTCAAAAAAATCTTAACTTTTGTTTAATTTAACAATTATTATGATGGATATTGCACCAGATGATTATATCATATTGTACAAATGAATATACTTGTATTATATGATTGTGGTTTTTCTTTCACGTAAAAAGTACAAACGCAAATCGAAAATTTAATAAATTAAGATGAGTTCCATAAAAGTATGGATCCCATGATTGATTGGTGACGTGCGGGGAGAGACGGCGTGGCGGAAGAACGTGCTCCCTGTCAGCGCACGGTACGCCTTCTCACTTTAACGCGTACAAGTTTTCAAACGCTTCCTCTAGACGTAATTCGCGACCTTTTAAAATATGAGAAACATAGTGAGAACCGCGAAAACTTTCTCTTTTTTTTGATACACATTCCGATCTTTAAAACGGTCCGGAAGGGGGTGAAAACATTGGATACAAATTTTGCAATTTATCGATCAAATTGGAATTGATCGCGGTTGCTAATTGAGGCGCGCGCATATTAATTAAGGGGGGAATTTATTAAAGAGGTGGAAAACTGAGGTAACGTGCGTGGTTGCGGATCCTCAAAATTCATTCCAGGCGCGCAGCCTTAAAAGGTGAGAGCACAGCTCGACACTTAGGCATTCTGATACCTTCTTTTAAATCACGGACTCGAGTATGTTCACCTGCATCTCACGATCAGGTGAACAACTTTGAGAACCTGATCGCCTATGTCTCCCGGTCCAACTTTTAGCTAGGGACTTTTTGGATCTAACGATATTTGATTTTTTATTCCTTTTTGGGTGAATCGGTTTTTTTTTCTTCTGGAACCTTGCGTTGTGTTATTGTCCCTGTTTGGACAATAACAATAACCTGGTGTGTGGTCAACCCGGGACGCGATTATCCGTGGACTCACAAATAGTGAGACTCGGAGAAAGCTCCCAACCCAGATAAAAAATTAGCGTCGAGCAGCGTCAGAGCCCTGAGGGCACTTCGCTGCGACGGCGTGCTCTTTTTGAATTCCTATTGGGTCAACCACGAGCCAGGACGGTTTGAATGTTTATTCTGGGAGGAAGAGCAAATGATGATCACATCAGCGATAGACTTATCCCGTCTGATGTGGAACCACTGAGGTACGTATACTGTGAGTAAGTATTTAACTAATACTTGCAGTTTCTTTGTAGCTCTTTTAGTTGATATGGATAATCTCAGAATTCTATTTGCAGTTGTTAGCCAGCAAGCCATGTTGATGGGGCCTATCTTCCGGGACGCCAGCTCAGGAGAGCACGCTCCGAACCGTATGGCATCTGATATCTCATAAAGATACCTTTGATCTGAGCTGAGATCAGTGGGCTCAATCTCAGGTAAGTCACACTCAACTTGTTTAAACTTTACAACATCGAGGGTCTCACAAGTTGGAAGTTGTCCCCCTATTGGCCCTGAGTATTTGTTCGGACCAGTGGTAGGTCCGTCAACAAATACGAAAAGACTTCTGAACGGTAGCTCATTGAAATGTAATAGACAGACAACCCATTGCAAGGGACGATCAAGTCGTTCCTCTAGTAGACGAATAATTCCTCCCTTCCAGCTCGTATTCGTATTTGTACCGTCACAGCCCACGACTACCACTGCATCGAAGCATCCATTCAGTTCTGTTGTTACGTAATTATAAATAGAATCACACTCATCTTGGGCATGGCTCGATGGTGTGACGACATGGCCTACGTATTTAGAAACTGGTTCGGCCACCAAAGATATGTGTTCCTCCTTAATAAATCCGGAGGCTGTCAATGTTTCGTCTTTCCGACTATCAAAGTATAAACCACGAATAGAATCCACATGGCGTGATTCCTCCTTCAACTTGGAGCCTGTTTTAATTTTCTCGCGCATTATCTTACTTTTATCTATGACTAGACACTCAGGTACTTTTTGAGAAATATCCGGGGAGATCATGCCTGCTCGATTGGCAGCGAGGAGTACAGACGAGCTTAAATGTGCCGCAGCCCGTTGACTTATACCATATCTTTGAGCAACTACTGTTGCTTCAGATAAGTCAAGTCTGGCCTGCGATGATTTTCTCTGCGCAAGTCTGCGTGGTATGTCGTGAAAATCGTCATCATTGGTAGAAGCATCAACCTTTACCTTAATTTCAGGAGGAGGATTATCACCTTCACTTTCCTCAAAGAAGGAATCTGAATCTATATCCATATCAATCGTAGAGGAAGATGTGGAGGCCGATGCCGTAGGAACGTTTTCCCCACCCTCTCCCCGTTCAAGTCTGCCTCTTTTTGCATTACGTTCTGCTCTCTTATGTATTCTTTTTGTTTCAGAGACATCTACGCTGACGATTCCCATGAGTCTTTCACCTCTTTGGTCAAGATAGAAGGCATGCTGTACGGCTGGAACCTTCTTTTCCTTGGGACAGGAGCACCTTGACAAGTCAACGCACTTACAAGCGGCTATGTTAAATAATTCAGAGCAGTACTCTTTGAAGGCGGCGATTTTCTCATCCTTATTACTTTGAGAAGATGTTTTATTCTTCAATAAATTTTTCAACGTAGTGTATTTTTTATGAAGATTAGTGAGACATTCCTTAATGCGCTGCTTTGAGACCGTTGGGATAGAAGCAGATTCCTAAATAACTATTAGTTTGGAACGGACTTCATCGGCAATGTCTCCGAACGAAGGCTCCTTGTCTTTTTCTGAAAGACAGACCTTTTGTCTTCGAACCTCCTGACAACATCGCAGAACGTCAGCCCTCGTTGGCAAAACTTTCGGACCAAAATCTTTTGGAGGACCAAATATAGGGCACTGCACAAAGTCTCTCTTTGCGAATTTCGACATGCTGTGGCATACAAACCAAAGAGGGGAGTGCAGGCAGAACCAGAATCTCTACCACAAAAAGAACCAACGACGAGACAATGAGAAGAAGAAACTATAACGACAACGTCGACTAGCACCTGCGAGTGAACGAACATTAGGCGTGAGCCGACCGTACGAGCCATTGACAGGTTCTGACAAGTTTCGACAACGCTCGACCAGAGGGAGGGGGAGGGGAGAAGGAGACCGGCGATTGGGGGGGGGGTCCAGCTTCAGTGTAGAGGCGGCACAGACGCTCGTGTGCTCGTAGACAGACATGACTCAGGGACCGCACAAGTATTTAAGCGTTTTACTCGAAAATACGCAATTTTGAGCAATTTGAGACCCCCTGAGATTGGCATGGGGTGACTTTGGCGACTCGGTACGGACCTCTAAGTACCCTCTGATGACTTTTCATCGTATTGTCACCCTTGGAAGGCATCGGTATCGATTTTAAGCCTATTTTTGCAAAACCTTACATTTTAGTGTTTTTTAGTGAAATTTCGAGATTTCACCCTCAAAGAACAGACTGAAGATATTATCCGATTTCAAAATTTCAAAGTGCGCTGAGTTTCGGATTGGACTGGGCCACTTTTTCGTACCCAGACATTTCCTGGACGCACAATGTTGGTTTTTCGCCCCAGCCTGCTATTCAATGCAACCCGAAATTTGGATCTATAAGAGTGTGGTTGTTTCGAAACAGCATTTTTTCCACTTTTTTCCCACTTTTTTAATAAGAGTGATTTATCTAATTTCCACCCCTATGGAATGGAATTAAACGAAAACAGACTTTTAATATTGAAATATATAACATTTATTCAGAAAACTTAAATTTAAAAATACAAATAAAATAAATAAATAAAACGGTGTGTATGTGTGAGTGTGAATATAAAATAACAAATGGTGTGCCGGCGTCAGGTTATCGGTCACGATGACATCTGGGCATCCGTGCCGAAGGCAAATCTGGGTTCTGACGGCTTCTATGACCGCTTTTCCGGTGGCCTTCTTTAACGGGCATAATTCGATCCACTTGGTGAACCGGTCTTGCATTACGAGTAGCCAAGTGTGTCCGGCGGTGGATCTCGGTAGTGGCCCGATTAAATCTGTCGAAATCATCTGCCATGGCTGATCTACGTGGGTTGCCTTCATTTTCCGGCAGTGGCTTGTTGCTGCGCTTTGTGTTTTTGGCAGCTAACGCAGGTTCGTACATACTTAGCGGCCATTCTCAGCATCCCTGGCCAATAATACTGGCGAGCCAGGCGGAGTAGGATTTTGGCGAGCCCTAGATGACCTGCCGTTGGTTCGTAGTGTGCCTCTCTTAGTATGTTCGCCTATTCACCTCGAGGTATGCATACCTTCCACTGATCGCCTGGATCTGTGTCGTTGAAATCCAGAGTATAGAGGATGTGACGGTATAGCCTTCCGTCTCTAACGGTGTACTCTGGATTCGCTTCAGGATCTTCTTCGACGATCTTCATCCGGCGGTAGTACCAGTCTTTCTGGTTTGAAATTTCGCAGGTAGGTATAGGTTGACGAAACAAAGTGTCGGCTAGTAAATTGTCGCTGCCTCTCCACTATTTTATGGTGAAATTCCATTGGCTGATTTCCATTGCCCATCGTGCGAGACGGCCGGACGGGTTGTCCATTTGTCCCAACCATTTGAGCGATAAATGGTCTGTCAGGACGGTAAAATCGTATCCTTCGAGGTAATGCCGCATCTTCTATATGACCCAATTCACGGCTAAGTATTCGAGCTCCGTTGCTGAATAGTTCCGCTCTGTTTTTGTTAGGGATCGACTGGCGTCATAATTCGTTCTCCGTCTTTCCCTTGCTGTGAAAGGGCTGCTCCCAAACCTTCCTGGCTAGCGTCAGTTTGGAGAGTGAAAGGTTTACTCCACTCCAGGCAGATTAAGACTGGTGCGGTGATTAAACTTTCCTTGAGTTTGTCGAAGGCTTTTTGATGTTGCTGGGTCCATTCCCATTTCGCCTTTTTTTTCAACAGGCGGTGCAGAGGAGCGGCTATATGGGCGACGTCTTTAATAAATCGGCGGTACCAGGATATGAGCCCTAGGAAACGGCGTGCTTCTTTCAAATTCTTTGGAGGAGACAAATTCTTGGTCGCTGCGAACTTTTCTGGGTCAGTCCTGAGCCCGTCTTTGTCCACTATATGCCCCAGATACTTAAGTTCGGCTCGGAAGAATTGGCATTTTTCTGGGTTGGGCTTTAGCCTGGCGTCATATAACTTCTGGAACACTTTTGCCAATACCTCTATGTGTTCCTGGAAAGTTGTGGTACATGCCACTATGTAATCGATGTAAGCAAACGTATGTGGCGCCATGTTTGGTGTTATCACCCGGTCTAACGGCTTTTGGAACGTTGACGGTGCTGAATGTAAGCCGAATGGCATAACGTTGAATTCAAAAGGCCCCTCCCGGAGACGGCGAAGGCGGTGAGTGCCTTGCCCTTCCAAGGGGTAGTGCATGGTTTGACTACCCCCTCGGCTAACATCTTGTCCAGCTCCTGATTAATCATTTCTGGCATGGCCCGGTTCCTTGGGCGGTACCGCTGTTTAATCGGTGTCAGGTCTTCAAGTTTGACCTAATGTTCTATGAGCGGTGTGACTCTTTCAATTTCATCGAAACGTTGCAGTTGTGTCTTTATTAATTTCTCTGCTTGGGCTCGCCCATGTTTCTTCAGGTTGGTCATGGTGATTGGGCCCTCGATGGCGCAGGCATGATTCTTTTTACCGCTTCCTTTTGGCGTGATGTTTATCCCGTTTATAAAAATCAGGAGCCCCAGTTTGCTCAAAGCATCCATCCCCAATAAGATTCCTGGGCTCAGGTTTGGGAGTTCCAGGAACTCTGTTTCGATTTTCCGGTTGGCAGCAGTGATCGTACCGGAAAGTAGTACCTATTTGGACGCTGATGAAGGCTCTTGGGTTTGTGCTTTTTCTTTCACGGACCAGGCTGCTGGTGATGTTAGCCCGGTGCGTTGCTCGTTTTCCGGCTATGAACACTGGCAGTCCCTGGTGAATAAGCCTTCTTTTCGGCACCATAAACAGAACTTCTTCCTTTGATTGGGGCATTTAAACCAGTTATGGCCCCTCTGTCCGCACCTCCAGCAGCACTCTCCCCTTATAAATGCCGCTTGTAGGGGAAGTGCTGGTCTGTTTGGTTTTGTCGTGACCCTGGTTTCCACTGGAGCCTCTCTCGGTAACTGGGCCTGTGCTTCTTCTATTTCTTGGACTCGCTGGATTAACTCTTCGGGTGTCGAGGCTTCTCTCAGCCGTATATGAAGGCGTAATACTGGTTTCATGTTGTAATATAGGGTTTCCATAACCCTTTCGTTATCGTAACCACCCCGCCTTCTAAAGAATGTGAGTAGAGATGGAACGTATAATCGTATGGGCTCTCTGGGCCCTGGTCGTCGGTCGCAAATTTGTTGGTCCAAATGTCTTCGCTACCCCGGTGACAGGTAAAAGCTTCGTAAACCTTGCTCTAACTCTTCCCAGGTTGTTACGATGGACGCGCAGTTTCTATACCATAATTGCGCCTCTCCTCTGAGGAGCTCTGGGAATCCCCTGACTAGTTGTTGATCGGTGAGTTGATATGCCTTTTGTAGCTCACGCACCCGTTCCCGAAAATCGTAGACACCCCGAACATCAAAATGGCAGTTCCATTTTCTCATCTGGTCGAGGGTATGGCCGGTAGACTGCCTAACTGGTATCTGGTCGGTGTCTATCGGTGGGTCAGTATTTATCTGGCGGCTGGTGCTGGGTGGAGAGTACTGAAACATTTCGACCTTTACGATCTGTAATTAGTTGATTTTTAAAAATTTATCAAGTTATTTTTGCCCGATTTGGTCAAAAGTTTCGCTTTTAGATTCTGATTTTAAATTTCAAATCTGCAATTTCTAATTATATCAATTTCCTGAATTTTGGAAAGGCAACTTTGCCCTATTTTAGACCAAAATTGTCCTTTCAAAATCTACGTGTGGGTCACACGAAGGGTGAAAATTTCGCGAATTTTTATTCTTTATTTTAAGAGCGAGAACAGCAAAGAAACTCACGATTTTAAGTTTTTTTTTTGAGAGCTAACGTCAATTCCACGATTCCTCGTTTACGCAAGGCGTGATTTGAAGGATCGAATCTAAAATACGAGAACAAGAACTATATTAACATTTTGGAGTAGATTCGCGCAGTTGCGCCACGAACAAAAACACGTTCTAATTTTGGGGAATTGTCCCTACACCTGAAAATAATGTTGTTTGACTTTTTGGATCATGGAATAGCTTGCTCTGCCTGTCAAATTACCCCGAGAATACCTCAGTTATTGGATTTCGCGCCCTACCGTTTATTTAAAAATTTAGTTAGTTAAGAAGGCATCAGTAAAGTCGGTTCCAAATTTTGGAAATTATGAGCATAAGCTCCCGACGAGGTCATCATTTGCCTTTTCCCTCCCACAAAAACAAACCACAACTACACTGGACCTTGGTTGACCCAATTGGAATTTATTTAGGGAAGTGCAGGGAAGCACCGTGGCAGTGAAGTGCCCTCAGGGCTCAGACACTGCTCGGCAGAAAGAAAAGTTGTAAGGATGGGAACTTTCTCCGAGTCTCACTTTTTGTGAGTGCACGGATACTTGCCTCCCGGGTTGACCACAATCCAGTAGTTTCTGCTCCAGCTTATTGCTCGCTATTTTTGCTTTATAAAAGAAGACCCACGTGTATTAGAGAAAAATCCAATCTACGACAACTTTTTTTTTATTTAAAAAAAAGGTGATCCGAAAAGTCCCTAGCAAATAAGGGAGGACCAGGAACCATGGACGATCTGGTTCTCAAAGTAGTTCACCTGATCGTGAGATGCAAGTGAACATACTCGAGCCCGAGATCTCGAGACAATTTGCTAAACGCCCCGGTGTCGAGACGTGCTCTCACCTTTCTGGGCAGCGCGCCTGTAATAAAATTTGTGGATCAGCAACCGTGCACGTTACCTCGGTTTTCCACCTCTCTATTAATTTCCCCCCTTAATTAATATGCGCGCGCCTCAATTAGCGACCGCGATCGAGTCCAATTAAACCAATAAATCAAGAGTTTTATGCGCGATGTTTTCCCCCTTTTTACGACCATTTTCGGGTTGAAAATCAGTATCAGGAAAAAGCTGATATTCTCGCGATTATGACGATGTTTTTCAGATTTCAAAAAGTCGCATATTTCGTCCCGTGGAAGCATTCAAAAATTGATCTGCACTCAAAAGCGAAAACGCACCGCGCGACGATGACGAGAAAGCCCTTCCCCCATTTCACCTCCCGCCGGCGCGCGCCACCCGCGTGGGCGAGGGTTCCCATTGGACAGCGGTGTGGGCAGGCTTGAACGTCGTGTAACGCTTTTTATAATAAAAAGGAGATTTCAATAAATCAACTTCTATTTATTATTGTTAAGTGACCCATTTTCATAAATACAGTTATTCGTAATGTTGAATACTAATGGATTTTACGGCACAATGATAATTATCCTTACTTATAATATCAAAAATCTATAATACTTGCAATGTGGCAATGATTATAATTATTTATTTAAAATAAAATAACAATTATATTTGCTTATTCACCATATAATAATAGCTGTATTCACTTATAACCATACAGTTAGGTTCATTTATTTATACATTACATTTGTTCATTTGGTTATTTTATTTAATCATTAATTAAAACTCCCATACGTGTAAATAAATAAATGATCCTGTTATAAATAATAAAAAAGAATATAAAAAAAAGTAACAGTGTGGGACGCCCGCCTATCCAGCGGACCATGCCACACGCTGCTTGATCTGAGTGAGTGGTCGGGTGGCAGCAACCACAGGTTAGTGGGGCGCTCGCTCAGAGCACGAACGAAAATGTCCGTGAAAAGCAGGCTGCCTCGTTCACGCCGCGTTCACTTCCGGTTTGGAGGTAAATCATTAATTGCTGCTCAAATACTGGATCATACCTCGCAATTCTTTTGTGCGAGTCTCGTGGGAATCTACTTGTTCTGAAAGTAATCCTAATTTTGTGGATTTCTTCCTCTTTTCGTCGCAAAAAGGCGGATACCGAAGGCTGGGCCGTCTCAACGCCCCACCAAACGAAGTGATCCATTGCTCGCAAAGGATCAGTTCGTTTTTCTTTCTTGTATCGTAAGCTTGCATTTGCTATTCTTTATATAATAATTATTAATCAATGCTTAAATTCAAGATCTAATAAAAATACAAAATTAATATATATAACAAAAAAATGTATATTTATTTTTGTGTTTTCCGTTATTTTTTTGTGTTTTAGTGTTTATTTAATTTTAAATAAAAATAAAATTGAGAATAATTATTTGCTAATTTTTTCTTTTCATTCTATTTTGATCACGCTTTTACTATCTTATTGCTTATTTTTGAGATCTCAAAAAAAATCAGGATTAATGATAATTTTTCTTATTATAATTTATAATAATTATTTCTTATTATAAGCATATTATTTATATTGGTTTTATTAATGCCAATAATTAAATATAGTCTTATTAGGATTATATCATCATTTCCTTGGTAAAAAAAACATCTTTGCGTTCTGGAGATCATCACCAACCATCTCAGTACAAATATGGTTTCTGGACCGGGCGATGGTGTTCGAGGGTGGAGCCTGCTTGTTGTCGGAGTTGTTGCTCTTCATCTTGATTAGGAGCTACTACCTCTCTCCGGCTTGATGAATCTACCAAGATTTCTCTCAGTTCGTTTAGCTCTTCCTCCATCCGCTCAAGGTCCTTTGTCCGGTCGGGATTCCTCTTTGTAGTCTGGTGGATCCCTCGGTTTTTCTGTGAAAAGGTCTGCGTGTTGTCGGGCAAATGACACCATCCCGTGTCTAAGCACAGCAGGGGAGCCACTGGTATCAAGCTCATATTTTTCCAATTCTTGGATGAGTTGCTCCTTGGTAAGACGGTATATCCATGAGACAGCCATGTTGTCTCCTTTCGGTCTCTGATGCTAGTGTACGTGTGTGTGTGTGTGTGTTTTGACGTGGTTGCGCTGGTGCGCGAGCACAGGCCTAATGTTTCGGGTTTTTTGGACCGGTTTATTCGTTGACATTGACAATTTTCTGCAATAAAACACACAAAATCGTAGGGGTTAAAAGATTGGCGGTTTACAGTATGTTTGTCGCAGCCCGATTCACCTCGGGGGGCGCATTCACCCAAATCCCTCATCCGGTCGCTCGTTTAGTCAGTCACGGTTAGTCTCGGTTGTTTTAGGGAGGGGCGCCCTCAACGGTATCTAAGCGTTGGCGCCCCACCCTCGGTGCCTCGACCATGGCGGTATCCAGGTGGGTCGATCGGTCGGTAATTCCCCAGGTAAGGGTCCTTTCACCGGTATTTGACGGGAACCGGTCCTGGGCGGGGCCTCGGCCATGGCAGGATACAGAGGGCCGAGGGTACTGTTGTGTCGGTCGGTCGGTATATTTGTCCGATGAGAAGGTTAGGTTTACGTCGCCCCGGTGAGAACCGGGTGAGGCGTGAATCAGGCGTGCCTGACATCACGCACCATTCCCTCGCTCCATGGTCAATGACTTCAGCCATTGATCAGGGGACGAGTTGGCTCGCCGGTTTTGTATATGCGGCTGGTATGATTGGAAACGGTTAGGAACGGATTGGTATGGTGGGATACGGTGGTAGCGTCGTCTGGGTACGGTGAAAGTATTGAACACAGGTGTCGGAGCCTGCGTTGCCTCGAGCGAGTCCGGTCTGTCCGTGTATTCCGGGACCGGCTAAGCGGAGGTTGGGCCTCAGGGAACTGGGGTAGGACTTCGGTCCGAGGGTACACCCGTTCACCCGTTCCCAACTATTCCGACCCGCTCCTCTACGCACGATGCGCTGGTAAAAGTGATTTATGGATAAAAATTGTAAAACGGTGGGGAATACAGATTCGGGTGCTTCTTCGGGAGCTGAGGGATGGAAGGACGTCCTTCAGCTCCTGAAGGAGCAAAACGATAAAATGGAAAAATTGGCGAGGGCTCTCAGCGTCATCCAGCAGGGTATGCTGAGAAATAACCCTCGCCACGTAACAGATAGTGTGAATGAGGCCACTAAGGTGTTGGGCGGAATGCTCAACACCCATAAGTGCCTCCTAGAAAGCGGGGTGAGAATCCAAAAAAAATGGAATCCCACCCCTATGAAGAAATTGGGGATCTTTCAGAAACCACGCTCGGCGTCTCTGGCAGATACCCCAAAAAATCAGGTGAAGGGGGAGAAGAGATCCGCGCCCTCCCCCCCTCTGGAAAAAACTCCTAAGAGGGGAAAGGGTGGCTCTTCGCCCTCTTATGCCGAGGTGGCCACGAGTCAGCCCCCGAATAAAGAAGGGGACTGGCATGTGGTCACAAAAAAATGAAAAAAAAAGAAAAAGGAAAAAAGGAGAAAAGAGCGGAGGACCCTGCGCAAAAAACGCAAGGGGCCACCGCCACTCTTAAGTCAAAGCGCTCTACGCCCGCCAGGTCGGGCGACGCCATCAAGGTTTCGGCGAAGGACGGCCAGTCCTATGCCGACATCTTGAAGGAAATGAAGGCGTAAGTCGACCCCCGGAAGGCAGGAATGAGGTCCTGTCCATCCGGAGGACCAGGAAGGAAGAAGTCCTTCTGGTCCTCAAAAAGGGGGAGATGTTTCGGCCTTCCGCAAGGAGCTCGACCGGGCGGTCGGCGAGAGGGCAGAGATTTCGACCCTGGTTTCGACGAGGTCCCTAGAAATTTGGGACCTCGACGATACCGTTGAAAAAGAGGAGGTTGTGTCTGCCCTGTGCTTGGCATTGGGCAGACCAGCTTTTGAGGGGTCCTGCAGGCTCTTCACCCGCTTTGGTGGGGTGAAGACTGCAGCGATCCGGCTAGCTGAGGCAGACGCCGCGCGTCTGCTTCAGCTAGGTAAGTTGAGGATCGGGTGGGTAGCGTGCCGCATTCGCGAGCACGTGGAACTCGCCCGCTGCTTCAGGTGCCTTGCGTACGGCCACGGGTCCCGGGGCCGCAGCAACCTCGACAGGAAAAACGTCTGTTGGAGATGCGGCGCCACGGGACACTTGGCCAGGAGTTGTAAGGCGCCACCAAGGTGCCTGACATGCATAGACAGGGGCGACAAAGATGTCGCCAATGTGTCAGGGAGCGGCTCCTGCCCGGTCTTCCGGGAAGAGCTTCGGAGGTTGAGAGGCAGGAATTGAAGTTCCTGCAGCTCAACCTCGGAAGGGGGAGGGATACTCAGGCCCTCCTGATGCAGACTGCCAGGGAAAGGAGGGCCGATGTGCTGCTCATTAGTGAGCAGTCCAAGTGGTCCGAAAACTCTGCTTGGTATCAGGATGCATCAAGGAGGGCCGGCATCCTTGTTTGTAACCCTAATTTGGGCGTCGGGGACTTCCTGGAGACCGACGCGGGGTTCGTTTGGGTGGAGGTGGCGGGTGTGCGTGTGTACAGCTGCTACTTCTCCCCCGGCGATCCCTTCGATGTCTTTGAGACCCAGATCCTCCTCCTTGAGGAAAGCCTCAGTGAGGCCATCGGGCGATCCCTCATAGGGGGTGACTTCAACAGTAAGTCGCCCGAGTGGGGTGAGGCGCGCCTAGATAGGAGGGGAATCTTGGTTGGCGACATGGTCGCTAGGAACGACCTGATCGTCTTGAATGAGGGCGGGAATTTCACGTTCAGACGAGGAGCGGGAGGGTCAATAATTGACCTCACGATTGCCGCACCTCGCCTCGCTTCAAGGATAAGCGACTGGTCGGTCCTCGAGGTAATAACCTTGAGTGACCCCCGGTGCATCGAATTTAGTTTAGAACAAGGGTGTCAAGCGGTGGAAAAGGGTAGGGGCGGCGAAGGAAGGAGTCTCTCCTGGAAAACGAGACGACTCAGCAGGGAAAGACTTCGCGAACACCTCGAAGAAACCAGGCTCATCGATGAGCTTGGTTGGGTCTTCCCTGCTGGGTCGCTTAAAGCTGCTGTGCGCTCGGTCAGGCAGAAGGTGGTCGCGGCTTGTGACTACTCGATGCCTCGCCGTAAGCGCAGGCAAGCCAAGGGTTCGATGTACTGGTGGAACGACCAGTTGGCAGCCCTACGTCGAGAATACCTCGCAGCGCGGCGAAAATTCACCCGTTCAAAGGGGGATGCTACGATGCACGAGGCATGGAAAGGGGCAAAAACAGCTTTGAGGCGAGGCATAAAGAAAAGCCGACTTCAATGCTGGAAAGACTTGATCGGTGAGGTCGAGAAGGACCCATGGGGTCTCGCCTTCAAAATAGTCACCAAGAGATTGGTGGCTAGAAAAAGACCCCGGGCCTGGATAATCCCGATCGAGTCAAGTACATTGTGCGAAGCTTGTTCCCACACGTGGAGCCGTTCCAAAGACAGGACCGAAGTTCCTGTGTGGTCCGGCGCGAGGAACTCTTCACTCTCAAAGAACTAAAGAGAGCGGGTGGAAGGCTTAAGGCAAATACAGGGCCGGGTATCGACGGGGTGACGAACGAGATCCTCAAAGAGGTGATCGGGGCATACCCGGAGATCCTCCTAGAAGCCTTTAACTCCTGTCTTCGGGAGGGGAGGTTCTTTGCGGATTGGAAGAGACAGAGGTTGGTCCTGCTGAGGAAGGGCAACAAACCACTAGGGGACTGTTACGTACGAATAATTAAATTTATTATAATAAAAATATTAAATTCGATTATACGCCCGCTTGAGGCTCCAAACTGCCAAATTTCAATTTAGGAAATTATAAATTAAATAAACCAAAATTTGTTTTTAATCTGGGATCGTATTTGCCCTCTCCTCTGACTGAGGAGGCTATACCCTGCTTTTAAGAAAACCCTCTTTGATTTTTGGAAAAGAAAACTTGAACACAGGAAGATTTCCAGTTTTAGTGTTTAATTTCCGTATAAAAAGGATATACAAATAAATACATATATTGGAACGATACCTTACTACTAGTTTTCCTTACATCTACCAGTCCCAGGAGAGTGCGAGAGAAAGGGAGAGATTTTTCCTTTAGTTCCTGATTCGTCCTAGACTGGGCAATGGTTTTCTGTTGAGTGTTGCTCAAAATCACACTTTGTCCGATTTGCGAGTCACGCATAGCACACGCGCACACAGATATTGTTTTTGTCACTTTCTATTAGGCTTAATAAGAGAAAATAACGGTTGGCTTTTAACCAGAAAAGGGTTGAGTGCTTTTAAACTCGCCCTTTTCGCCGCTAGAATTTTCCTATTAAATCTAATTACAATATTTTATGAAAAATTATCACTGTCGTTTTGAGATTCGGTAGTATTAATTTTTCCGCGATTTCGCGCACCTTTTTGCCGTTTTTTTTATTAAACGAATTGGACTTTAAAAATAGCCCGCCAAAGAAAGAATTTAATTCTGTTGCTTCTGTCCAGATAAAGTCTTTTGTCTTTTACGTCCGCCCGACACGATTCCAAAAATATAATTTCGTTAGAAAGAGTTTTACGGGTTCAATCAACTAACGAGGATCTAGGAACTGTCGATCTGGGCCGCAGACGGGCAAAGTAGAGAAAATATATTCTCTACTATTCAAGTAGTTCTGGTTAGTACCGGGTTGCTTGGGTAACTGCGAATTTGAGTTTGCCTTGA
Source organism: Diplolepis rosae (assembly GCA_030998225.1). Classification (NCBI taxonomy): domain Eukaryota; kingdom Metazoa; phylum Arthropoda; class Insecta; order Hymenoptera; family Diplolepididae; genus Diplolepis; species Diplolepis rosae. The sequence continues at coordinate 429,827 of JAPYXD010000707.1, forward strand.
TCCGTTTTACTAGTTCATTGCGATGTGAGCATGGTAGGGGTTTTTGATGATTAAGGAACTAATGATTGGACAGAGGTAGTAATGGCAGGGTGGATTTAGGAATTTGCACAAATGCTGATGTGGTTATTGCGCCATTTGCTGATTTCTAGAATGCAATTATTTCTCCCTTCTTTCTACACCTATCGTGAGAAAGGAAATGTGCTCATCAATTTTTAGTATTTGATGCATGGTCATCAAATTGTAGAAACAATTTTAGTTTCCAATATATTTCAGAGTAAATCGAAATATATATATTTAATTAGTCTAGGCTTATAATCTTTAAGTGGACTAAAGCTTTGACATAATTATTCAAGTATTCAGATGAGCGTTGGGTTTTAGTTACAAAAAGCACGTGGCTTTTGTGGCGGGAGATCAGCTGGCTAAAGCATTTGAGCAAGGATAGGTGTGTGAGGAGGAGATGCAGTTATGAGATGAATGCTAGCCTCGCGATGCACAGCAGAGCGCATTAAGATTTTCTAAAAGAGACCAGTATATTAGGCATGTGCATAGGCGAACGAAAGGAGGAATTGCCAAACGGCAGAAAGCTGTGGCGCCAAACAGTACATGGGTGCACGCGTAGTAGACATTTCTCTCTCTCTCTTCCTCTCTACCAGCTTTCATTCTCCTTCTCGCTTCTTTTCATCCCTTTTCTCTCGCGTACAGCGGTCGAGTAGATCTTACTCTCGCAATTACATTCCCTTATTTTCAATATTTATGCATGCGTACTCATAAATATGCATACTCATATACGCACAGACATACACATATAGACACATATACATATACCCACATACATACATATATACAACATACATATATATATATATATACATACATATATATATATATATATACTTTTACACATATATATATATACTTTTACATATTTAAATATTTGTAATCTCATGAAGATGGGCTTTACAAAATTCACCGACCTTTTTAAGACCTCCACATTGGATTCAGAAGCAAGAGATTCATATTCTCACATCTCGGGCCAGCTCGCGCGACCAAAAATGCTGAATTGCATTAACCATGGGAATGTGATCAAGTTACTAAAGCTCCAGAGTGTACATTTTGTTCACTCTTAGAAGGAATTGATGTATAATTTTTATATATTAAAAAAAACATTATACTCACTTTGGACCGTCCGTAACAAACCACATAGGAAGTTTTGAGTTTTCGTCCCCGACAAACTAGGCTGGTCCGAGACGAGAAGAATGGTTCCCGAAAGGTATCATGATGAGATAAACATATGATTTTAAATGTCCTTAGATTCTTCAAATCCGATTATGCTGCACTGTTAATGATATTCTTCTAAAAAGTGTGAGTAAACTGAATTACTTAATAACATTTTTTTTTAACGTTACCATGCGTTTTCATTAAATATTGATCAATTTTAATAATTCTTCGACAAACTTTTATGTGTGAAAATGCCCCGTTTCTGACTTGAAGAAACTAAAATCGATATCTCAAATTTCTAATATAACAACATGTCATGACATATATTCTATAAAAAAAATAATTTATATTTGATTAGAGTATAAATCCTGTAATTTCCACAATATAATGTTGAATTAAAAAAAAAAAATTATTTTTAAACACTATTACTATTACAGCCACATTTCAGCAACCAAAAAGTTAAGGTTTTACCTCAGATTATTGTTCATATTGAATATAATACTTAATGAATACTATTAACTAATAGCGATACTTATTCCTTATATATCGATCTTCATTCGAACAACTTTTCAGTTGATTCTCACTATTTTGTCTTGCTTTTTCTGGCAATTCAAGGTCGCATGATACGTGAGTTTCGTCGGTTTACATAAGAACCCATGCTAACTAAAAAGCTTTGAACAAACGAACGAAGTAACCGATCGATTTACAAATTGGTATAGGCATTTAGTAAATAAAAATTGCTTATATCCGGAGTTTCATGTATTTGCCACTATTTTGACTTATAGCCAATACTACCTTAATAATATTGTGCAAATACGTCATATTGTGAAATTTGTTTTATACATATAGAGTTAAAATTGCAAGTTTTTGCATTTTCACATACGTTCGGAAATCTGCCATATTCAGAGTGGGTAATTTTGTTTCCCACTCTGATTAAGGCAAATTCACAAGTTTAGTCAGTAGGAGTACAACTTGAAATTGTACTTTTACAATGCCTTGTAATATTCTCACACTAAGAGTGGCAAAGTTACAAGTTTCATTCGCATTTCTAACCCTTAAATTGTATTATCCCTTTAATTAGAGTGGTAATAGTACATATAAAGATTTATGAAATTTACCCTTAAAAATTGTACAGTTTAATTTTTTATTTTCTTACAGTATGTTTCAAATCAACATATCGGGTTCTTCAGTTAATATCTTGGATATTGCGAAAAACATTCCCCCCTTTTCTTTTTCCAATATCCATAGATATTAACTGTTTTTGATATCCGGATGGCTGTCCCATAGCTAAATTGCAAATATATCATCTGCTGATATCAAGGTATTCTGATTTACAATCTATTTCTCTCTGTTGCATTTATGCACTCGGGCATTTCTCAGAGCTCTAGAGGAGTAGCCAAGTCTCCCATCATATAGGGTTTTCTTCTTAGAAGAAATTCGAGGTAGGTGCGAGAGTCAGCAGTCCGTATGGTCGCCACATAAGAACAATAGAAATCTTATATGGTGGCTAGAGATTATAGAAATGTTGAAAGTGGGTGCTGGCTGTGGCTAGTTGCTTCTTATTACCCTCTAAAGTTCATTAGTCGTATCTTACATCTCGGGCACGGACGTGGTCACGGTTCGGTTTATTGAAACGAAAGAAGTGAAAGAAGGGGAAGAATACGAAAGTGAAGTGAAAAAAATTTGAAGTGAAAAAATTTGAAGCGACGAAAAATTTGAAGTGGAAATAAAAATTTGAAGTGGAAAAATTTGAAGTGAAGAAAAAATTGAAGTGAAAGAGTTCGAAGAAAAAAAGGAATTAAGGTGAAAGGAAAAAAAATGTCGGCAAGATTTGCTCTATTAAAGAGCTTCGCGGTGCGCAGCGAGCCGACGGCAGAGGTGATCGCGAGGGAGAGGAAGCCGTCGCCTTCTACCTTGTTGCGGGCCCTGCTCATCGCCCTTAACGCGGAGGATGTCCTGAAGGAGGCCCTCAAATTTCTTATAATTTAATACTGAAGCTCAAACCAACTTAATGATATTAAAGATGATGTAAATTAGTCATTTTCTCAAATTCACTAAGTTTCTTTTTCAGATTAAGTGAAACAGGAAATTCAATTTACTTAAGGCTCTATCGGCCTTAAGGAACACAGTCTCATCATGACACTCGCGCTTCGCGCTCGATTTTCTGGATGCATTTGTGTAACTTTTTAATAAATTACATGATTATTGATAAATTTATTTTCTTCCAAATCTTTTAAATAGGAAAAACAATCGTAGATTTTATTTAAGGAAACGATTTTTCAGAACAACGCTTATTTCGTATCTCATATATTTTGGTGAAAAAAATCGAATTTTTTAAATATTAAAAATCAAAACATAAAATATACATCCTGTCCCGAAATGTCTCAACCACAATTTGTAGACCTCATTTAGGCAAACAATTTTCCATCTAAACGTTTTTTTTGTATCTCACATATTTTGTCTAAAAAATGGAATTTTTGAATTTTAATCGTATTTTTTGGAATTGAAACGAAAAATATATCTTTTATCAGAAACTGTGTAAGACAAAATTTGTAGATCTTTTTGAAACGAACAACTTTGTATTCTTACGTTTTTTTGGTATTTCGAATATTATTGTTAAAAAATTGAATTTTGGATTTTCAATAGTTTTTTTTTTTAATTAAAAAGAAAAATATGCATCTTATGAAAAAATGTTATAATTCAAATTTGTAGGTCTTTATGTAGAAAATAATATTGTATCATAATGTTTTTTCGTATCTCGTATAATTTAACTGGAAAATGGAATTTTGATATTGACTTTTTTCGAATTTGAATATGCTGTAACATTTCTAATTTTGATTTAATCAAAAAATGTTTTCAGGATAATTTGTAGAGATTTATGAGCACTATGAAAAACCAGTATTGAAATTTTTGATTTTTTCAAAAAATTATTTTCAAAAACACAAAAGTAGTGCTCAATCCCTCAATTTTGATTGGATGTGGCTGGTTAACGAACTTGTCCTTACTTTTTCGGCTTCGATAAAGTGTACCAATCATTTTTCACATAAAACCAATATCTTCTCATCCATGATGAGAATGTAAAAATGGTTAAGGTAAAAGCAATGGTATGCGGACAGAGCCATAAAAATTTTTTCCTCAAAATTAGGGATTTACGAATCACTTATCGCTATTTTTGGTGTACCGTATACAAATTTCGAAACGTATATCTTAAAAGTGAAAAATTTGTTGAATTAGAAATTAAAACTTCGCCAACAAAAATTTCTCTACTGAAGCACAAGGTTGGTCGAAATGTAGCGAAATCTGCTCTATAAATTAACTGACACGTTGTCTTTGTTAAGCAGACAACATTTATATTTATCCTCAATTTTTTTTTTATTTTAGTTAAATATTCTAAATCCGATTATTGGGTCAATAAATATTTGTTTTGTCCGATAACCGAGCGCGTGTCCGGAGTTACATTGCACTTATTTTGTTTTCGCTCTAGTCACCGGGCGAGAAAGGTTATTACAAAACGAATGCGAATTTTAAAAGGTGCTGTTGATATTTTCGAGAAATGTGGCAAGTATTTGATTGTTCTCAATCCATGGAAGATATCTATCCGATAAGATTTTAGGTAAATTACCTTAAACGTACTTTAATTAGTCAAATATGAAATCCAACCTTAATTGACATTTGACGTTTATTTTCTTGTTGATTTTATATTGAGAACAATGAAAATATGGATTTCAGAGTGAAATTTATTCAGCTTTTTGATCTTTTTGAATGATAATTTTCGATAACAACAAGGTATGATTGATAATGAGTAAAAAAAAAAATTTTTTTTTTAAAGAAATAATGTCTGAATTATGGATTTGCTGAGAGTTTGATATTTTGCGGAAGTCTTTTCATTTTAACATATATATTTTCTGGGTTTATGTATTTGATGTCCTTATTATAGATCATGGAAAGAGTATCAGAAAAAGACTAAAAAGCTTTATATTAAAGCGGATATTATTAATACGATTGAGGATATAAGGCGAAAACGATTGACAATTAATGCTGCAGGTTCTAAATATAATATATTATATTTTATATTTATTTGTCTATATTATATTATATTATTATATTTATATTATCCAAACAACATAACCACAGTAATTAAAAAAATGACTGGGTTAAGAATTTTACTGAAACAATCATATCCAACGAAGTGATTTGGAAAGTGATTGCTTACGAATTTTAAAAGATAACCACAATTGTTCTCTCCTTTTTTATTACAGATACGTCGATGACACCATTTTGTGTGTACAAAAAAAAACATATTGAGTTAATCATCAATACTTTTAACTCCTATCATCAAGATTTAAAATTTACTCACGAATTACAGAAAAATAATTGAATTAATTTCTTAGATATGACTCTCATCTCTAGCGACAACCATATTATTACTAACTGGTTCCAAAAGCCAACTGCATCTGGTAGATTTATCAATTACTTTTCAAAAAAAAAAATATTGTATACAACTTGATAGATAGAGCGACTTTATTGCCTCATGAATCCTTTCATCATACCAATTAAAAAAATTAAACAACTTTTAATTAGTAATGATTATCCAATTAATTCCATTGGTAAGAACATTGAGAAACGTTTGAATAAAATTAAATATCACTCTTCTGACAATTCTAATATTAGTAATAACTCTTTATGCCCACGAAAATACCAACAAAAAGTTTGTCTTCCCTTTTCAAATAATAATTTTATAACATTATCCAAAAATTAAAAAAAAAATATAACATTTCTACGATTCCGTTAGTGGAAAAAGTTTAAATTCAATTATTAAATTAGGAAGGGATTTCACAGAAAAATGGCAAAAAGTAACATTGTTTATAGCTTTAAGTGTCATAACTGTCCTGCCATATATTTATATAGGTTAAACGATAATATCTCTAAAACTCGTATTAATGAACATAAAAACAACAAAAATAGCGAATCTGTCGTATTTAGACATCGGGCTGAATTTAAACACGAGTTTTATTGGGAACATGTTAAAATTATTGATTACGAATCTGATTATAAAAGGAAAGATTAACATCTGAGATGATTCATATAAAATGCAACAAATTTAGTATCAACGAAAGGAGGACATATTTACCTTAAATAGAGTTTACTTGCCATTATTAAAATTATTAGATTCGTGATTGAATTTAGGTTTGAATTTCTCACACATTGGTTCTTATTTGTGTTAGTTTCTTCGTTGTTAACTTATACTATAAACCCTCGTCGATGTATTCCCTTAGTTTACAAACTCTGTTTGCTCGTTTAACACCTATTATAATGACGGACTCAGCTTTTAATTATTAACGTTATGTGACTTTTATAAATTATTTTAACTTATTTATTATGGTAATTATTTCTCGAGAACAGAGTGGTCTGTTTTTGGAATGCTTGCAATAGAAATGTCCTCAGTTGCAGAAACGAAAAGTAAATTGCTAGTCAATGGAAGTCTAAAAGTTTTGTATAATTTTTATTTTATGAACTGGTAATAAACAATAAATAGACAAGAAGCTGATTCCATCCTTTGTTCCACGTTTTCGTAGTTTCGCGTTTTTATGGTAGATCTTTTGTTAACACAAGATTGATAGTGGGAAAGCGGGACAAATCTTAGCTTCGGCCAAAGGTGACGCCCCAGGTTTAAATTATACTTTGGGAGTGGAGGCAATTAAGGTGGCGTACATTTCGGAGGTTACGCCTATTATTCCCAATCAAGCCTCAGGATTATCTATGGATCGATTTGCAGATTCACCGTAGAGTTTCCCCGGTGGGTGAGGGCGCCCATGCGCTCCCTCCCCAGGCAATGGACGCATGAGAACGCGCTTCACGAACTGGGTCCCTGGAAGCCCTTCCCAAAGTCCCGCTGGATCCAGGAGTACACCTGGAAGGAGGCGGAAGGAGCGTACTTCTGCAGGGGATACTGGGCGAAGGTGGATATCTGATCACTTTTATGCTTATTGGGACACGGTGGTACTGAGCTATTACTATTGCTGTTTTGAATTATAGCACCCATACAGCCATCCTATGGTAGTGGACCCGAGAGAGGCATCAGTGGAGCTGTGGCAGGGGGCAAGCCGTGTCCGTCCTCCTGTTTCCAGGTGGTAAGTCTCATCAAGCCTTACTTTCTTTCTATGATCAATCAAAAGTAGTTGTGATTACGGCTCCTCTTTCCCCCTTTTTTTTTCAGCGAATTCCGGGACCTGCCAGAGCTGCCTCCGTTCGTGGGGTACCAGCCCAAGAACCAGGCATTACGGCTAGTATGGGTACAGCAGCACTTCTTCGTGGGGCCTAACGAGCCCAGGGTCTCCTGTAGGTGGGAACTGGTGAGTTTTTGATTAAGAGAAACCAAATAAATAACCAGATCCTCCTGTTATGTTCCCAATTTTTACCGAGTCCCCTTTTTTTTTTTTTCAGCGGTACGCGAACAGTATGGAGCGACACTGGGAAACCCGGACATCGGCTAAAGTAGGCAGAAGCGGTCCTTCATTACAAGAACTGCGCGGCTTACCTTAAGGTACTTATCAGAGGCATCGTCGTTCCCGAGGTCGTGGTCCTATTTTTCTTGAGTATTGGCGATCGGTAGTCATTGATAGAAGGTGAGATGGAGGAGTTGTCCCCGCGGTCCTGCTGATGGTGATGACTGTTCTCTTCCAGCGCTCTGTGGTTCGGGAATCGTCGATGGCCGTTACCAATTAGCGTTGCAGCAGTCAGGTGGTGGAGAACCTTCAGTAGGTGGTTCAAGCTGGCGTTACAGTTGACTCGACAACATATTTCTTCCAGCCGAGGCCGATCTTTATGTGTCTGTTGGTTTGTCAATTTCAATTTGGGAAGGCATCTCTTCGTGCTTTGTCATTGGCAAGTCCCCAGAAACCACTCCGGAATTTTGTTGGTGGCTTCGTTAACAGGAATCCAGTATTCCTGTCTTTGCTTGTGGCCGATATCGGTGGCTGCCCTTGCTAACATTTTGCATAACAGGGGTAGGTCCTGTGACTCAGCGATGGTGAGGATGGTCCAAGGTTTTAGGCTGCGGTGTTTGGTCGTCCTCCGATTTTGGCTCATGCCTGTTTTAAATCAGGTTGTAGACGGGAGCCCTGGTTTCTTCTGGCATCGGTTAGAGACGTCCATCCTCCGTTCCTTCGTCCTCGAGAGTTGGTGGTGAATACCGGCATCGCCTTTGATCAGAGAGGCCTGGGAGTCCTTCCATTGGGCTCGTCTCCTGCGTCATAGAAAAGCAAGAGGAGACATCTCGAGATCCAAGATCGTAGTCGGTAGTCAGCATGTGGAAAAGGTGGAAATTAGATCTCTATTCACGATTAGGGGTGCTGCCTAGGGGCTGGACACGCTTTACTTCGGAAAGGCGAGACCTTGTGGTTGACAGTGGTGATTCCATACCACCCCGGAATTTTGTTGGTGGGTTTCGGTCTCGATCTTCCCCTAAGATGAAATTGGCGGGTGAAGGTCATTGCCATCAACAATGGCGTGACTGATTGAGAGACTGGGTGGGGTTGAGAGCCAGAAGAATTGGCTGATATCAATACGCTCGGAGGCGCGCAGAATTCTGTCATTTAGAATTCTGATTCTGGACGCTGGGCGTCTCGTTGATATCCGTATTCTAGAATATGTCTCCATTATGATCACTGTCTCTGCTTCAGAGTCGACCTCTGAGTCAGAAACCAGATCTACGACAGGGATCACTGGATGGGCGGAGTCTGGGTTCTCCAAAGTTGCTTGTTATTAGAACTGGGAAGCTTCAGCTCGCGGTGACCTTTGTTTTATTATTATTTCAGCTGAGGCAAATTCAAGAGCCTCAAAATTTTGTCCTCACTAGGAGCGGGAAAAAAAAAGCGAAAGGGGTGACTTTGAACCTTGTCTGGTGTCTTAAAGTTCGACGGTGCAAGAATCGGATTACTCTGACATTTGTTCAGTTTCTGATTCTGAATCAATTATGATAGTTTCAGCGTCAGAAATTTCGTTCTCCGAAATACCCCTATTTTGGGCTCTTCCGATATTAACTTGGTTGTTTTCACGTGGGAGGTGATTCTCCTCTCTATAAGCTTGCCTCCTTTGTTCAAGGGCCTCGCTGATTTCCAAATCTATTATTGTAATTTGAGGGACTTCGCGCGTGATTTCAGGTGCAGGCACTTCTGTCCGTCGGTCAGGTAAGACCGCACACACTGGAATGTTTCTTTCGACAGGAAATACTAGATTTTGATACAATGATGAGTATTTAGGTGTGCCTTGATGTTTCTTACCGGAACGTTTTCCCCTTTTGGGTGGTTCCCGAAGAATGGGATTTTTTGACAGGACATAGAGTAATGAGTATTCAAACGCTCGACGTGGACAACAGAGCCTACGTCTCACGTACGCACCACAGAGCGGAAGAATTTTTCAGAAGATTCAAATCAAAAGGGGAATAATAAATTCAAACGCTCAACGTTGGCAACAGAGCCTATGTCTCACGTACGCACTACAGAGCAAAGGAACCACTAGAATTTTGATTGAATAAAACTCAATCAAAATTCTGTTACATTATTCTCCTTCCGCCTGTATGTAAGATTTACAGGAGAAAACCCTGACAAGAAATATTTGTTGTAGGCCTCAGATTGATTGTAGATTATGAGAGAAACAATAAATGATTTAAAAAGGGAAATATGCAATACGTGTGTGGTAAGGACTAATAAATGAGTATCTTCAATACTTGGAGGTGTACGCTGTTTGAGACTCTCGTTTCGCCTGCTGGAATTTTTTTTAAGTTAAGTTCTGACTTATCGAGAAGATTTAAAAAAACTGAAAATTCGTCGAAATTATTTATCTCTCTGATTTCGAATTCCTGCGGGTTGAAAGTTTGGGTTGGAGCCTCGGGTGTTGTGCTGCTAGGAGGTTCCCCAGAATCACGAGGAGTCACTTTCACCTTATCCAACCTCTGGTCAAATTTTTCTCTTGCTTGTCGACCCGCACGCGATCTATGTTTGCGCTTACAATCTTGATTAGCGATAGGTGGGGACATATGGAAGAGTCCAGAAGGAAAATTTGAATTCAAAAGATAATGATAAAAAAAATTAAAGTTTAAAATTCAGACTCTCTGCTAAAGAGCACAAGAGCTTGAATTTCAGAATTAACTTTCTGCTAAAGAGCACAAAAGTGAATTCTCAAAAACTCAATTTTTTGGGATAAAAGGCATTGTTTTCTTTCTGTCGAATTAAGGCTTTCTGCTAAAGAGCACAAGAGCTTGAATTTCAGAATTGGCTTTCTGCTAAAGAGCACAAAAGCAAATTCTCAAAAACTCAATTTTTGATTGGAAAGAAGGGATTATTTTCTTTCTCTCGAATTAAGGCTTTCTGCTAAAGAGCACAAAAGATTTAATTCTAAGATTGACACTCTGCTAAAGAGCACAAGAGTAAATCTTTAATGAAAGAAAATGTGATAAAAAAAATTGAAGTTTAAAATTCAGTCTCTCTGCTAAAGAGCACAAGAGCTTGAATTTCAGAATTGGCTTTCTGCTACAGAGCACAAAAGCAAATTTTCAAAAACTAAATTTTTATTATGGATAGGAGGGATTTTTTTAAAAATTATTTTTGGAAAGGAGGGTTAATTTGAAACAGGAAATTTCGACAGATCAATATCAATATGAAAAACAGAAACTATTCAATTCAGGAATAATATTAGCAGTTACAAGTGGGTAGTGAGTGTGACTCCGCAGCGTGTAACGTGGCTGGGTACAGCGCGAGACAAAATATCCCACCGCTTCCACCATCAGTTTGTTACGTACGAATAATTAAAGTTATTATAATAAAAATATTAAATTCGATTATACGCCCGCTTGAGGCTCCAAACTGCCAAATTTCAATTTAGGAAATTATAAATTAAATAAACCAAAATTTGTTTTTAATCTGGGATCGTATTTGCCCTCTCCTCTGACTGAGGAGGCTATACCCTGCTTTTAAGAAAACCCTCTTTGATTTTTGGAAAAGAAAACTTGAACACAGGAAGATTTCCAGTTTTAGGATAGGAGGGATTTTTTTTTTTATTATTTTTGGAAAGGAGGGTTAATTTAAAACAGGAAATTTCGACAGATCAATATCGATATGAAAAACAGAAACTATTCAATACAGGAATAATATTAGCAGTTACAAGTGGGTAGTGAGTGTGACTCCGCAACGTGTAACGTGGCTGGGTACAGTGCGAGACAAAATATCCCACTGCTGCCACCATCAGTTTGTTACGTACGAATAATTAAATTTATTATAATAAAAATATTAAATTCGATTATACGCCCGCTTGAGGCTCCAAACTGCCAAATTTCAATTTAGGAAATTATAAATTAAATAAACCAAAATTTGTTTTTAATCTGGGATCGTATTTGCCCTCTCCTCTGACTGAGGAGGCTATACCCTGCTTTTAAGAAAACCCTCTTTGATTTTTGGAAAAGAAAACTTGAACACAGGAAGATTTCCAGTTTTAGTGTTTAATGTCCGTATAAAAAGGATATACAAATAAATACATATATTGGAACGATACCTTACTACTAGTTTTCCTTACATCTACCAGTCCCAGAAGAGTGCGAGAGAAAGGGAGAGATTTTTCATTTAGTTCCTGATTCGTCCTAGACTGGGCAATGGTTTTCTGTTGAGTGTTGCTCAAAATCACACTCTGTCCGATTTGCGAGTCGCGCATAGCACACGCGCACACAAATATTGTTTTTGCCACTTTCAGTTAGGTTTAATAAGAGAAAATAACGGTTGGCTTTTAACCAGAAAAGGGTTGAGTGCTTTTAAACTCATCCTTTTCGCCGCTAGAATTTCCCTATTTAATATAATTCAAATATTTCATGAAAAATTGTCACTAGCCTTTTGAGATTCGGTAGTGTTAATTTTTCCGCGATTTCGCGCACCTTTTTGCCGTTTTTTTTTATTAAACGAATTGGACTTTAAAAATAGCCCGCCGAAGAAACAATTTAATTCTGTTGCTTCTGTCCAGATAAAGTCTTTTGTCTTTTACGTCCGCCCGACACGATTCCAAAAATATAATTTCGTTAGAAAGAGTTTTACGGGTTCAATCAACTAACGAGGATCTAGGAACTGTCGATCTGGGCCGCAGACGGGCAAAGTAGAGAAAATATATTCTCTACTATTCAAGTAGTTCTGGTTAGTACCGGGTTGCTTGGGTAACTGCGAATTTGAGTTTGCCTTGATCCGTTTTACTAGTTCATTGCGATGTGAGCATGGTAGGGGTTTTTGATGATTAAGGAACTAATGATTGGACAGAGGTAGTAATGGCAGGGTGGATTTAGGAATTTGCACAAATGCTGATGTGGTTATTGCGCCATTTGCTGATTTCTAGAATGCAATTATTTCTCCCTTCTTTCTACACCTATCGTGAGAAAGGAAATGTGCTCATCAATTTTTAGTATTTGATGCATGGTCATCAAATTGTAGAAACAATTTTAGTTTCCAATATATTTCAGAGTAAATCGAAATATATATATTTAATTAGTCTAGGCTTATAATCTTTAAGTGGACTAAAGCTTTGACATAATTATTCAAGTATTCAGATGAGCGTTGGGTTTTAGTTACAAAAAGCACGTGGCTTTTGTGGCGGGAGATCAGCTGGCTAAAGCATTTGAGCAAGGATAGGTGTGTGAGGAGGAGATGCAGTTATGAGATGAATGCTGTGGCGCCAAACAGTACATGGGTGCACGCGTAGTAGACATTTCTCTCTCTCTCTTCCTCTCTACCAGCTTTCATTCTCCTTCTCGCTTCTTTTCATCCCTTTTCTCTCGCGTACAGCGGTCGAGTAGATCTTACTCTCGCAATTACATTCCCTTATTTTCAATATTTATGCATGCGTACTCATAAATATGCATACTCATATACGCACAGACATACACATATAGACACATATACATATACCCACATACATACATATATACAACATACATATATATATATATATATATATATATATATATACATAAATATATATATATATACTTTTACATATTTAAATATTTGTAATCTCATGAAGATGGGCTTTACAAAATTCACCGACCTTTTTAAGACCTCCACATTGGATTCAGAAGCAAGAGATTCATATTCTCACATCTCGGGCCAGCTCGCGCGACCAAAAATGCTGAATTGCATTAACCATGGGAATGTGATCAAGTTACAAACGCTCCAGAGTATACATTTTGTTCACTCTTAGAAGGAATTGATGTGTAATTTTTATATATAAAAAAAAACATTACTCACTTTGGACCGTCCGTAACAGGGATCCCTCATCGTATAGACCAATATGTCTATTGGATACGATGGGGAAGCTTCTGGAAGAGTTGATTCTACAACGGCTTCAGGCTCTCTTGGTCGGGGAGAACGGGCTCTCGGAAAACCAGTTCGGATTCAGGAAAGGCAGGTCCACTGTGGACGCCATCCAAGCTGTGGTTAACATCGCCACAAATGCAAGAAAAGAAACTGGTAAGCGTAAGGGATTCTGTGCGTTGATTAGCATTGACATACGAAATGCGTTCAATACCGCGAGATGGGACATCTGCATCGAGGCGATGATGCGGAAAAAGGTTCCAGACTACCTGTCGCGAATGATAGATGACTATCTGAGCGACAGGTGGGTGATATACGAGGGCGACAAATGGTCTCTTCAAGAAGAGATGACATGTGGCGCTCCTCAAGGGTCGCGGGTGGGTCCACTCGTTTGGAACGTCATGTACGATGACTTTCTGCGTATGGACTTACCTGCTGGAACGAGCATCGTCGGCTTCGCGGATGACGCACTTGTCGTGTGCGCCGCTGACGACGTCGGAATCCTAGAGCTGAGGATGAATGAAAGTCTGTGGCGAGCAAAGCGCTGGTTGGATGGCAGAGGCCTCAAAATGGCCCCTGAGAAAACCGAGGCTTTGCTCGTTACGGACAGGAGATCCTTCCAATATCCGAGGATCGTTCTCGGAGAGCATGAAGTCGAATGGAAAACAAGCATTAAGTACCTGGGGGTGCAGCTGGATCGTAGGCTTAGCTTTGGCGAACACCTAAAGATCGCAGCTGCCAAAGCCATCCAATGTGGATTGAATTTGGCCCGGCTTATGCCAAACATTGGTGGACCCAGGGAAGCGAAAAGAAGATTGGTGGCGAGCGTGGTCCATTCGAAGCTGCTTTAAGTAGCTCCGGTCTGGACCAATGCCTTGCAAAACCATGCTATTCAGAAGAAGCTGTTCTCGGCGCAGAGACTTGTCGCGCTGAGAATAGTTTCGGCATATAGAACTATCTCGACGAGCGCTGCGCTGGTCCTGGCGAGCGTCCCGCCAATAGATTTATTGTCGGAGGAAAGGAAAGAGACATTTCAGCTTCGCAAGGAGCTTACCTGCGCAGACCTGCAGGAAATCGCTCGCGCGAAGGAGGCCATCCGCAAGGATGGAAGGCACAGACTCGTCGAGAAATGGCAGATGAGATGGCATGGTGAGCAGACAGGGAGATGGACCTACCGCCTGATCCCGGAGCTCGCCACCTGGCTGAACAGAAAGCACGGGGAAGTCGGCTTTTACTTGGCGCAAGCGCTCTCGGGCCATGGCTGTTTTAACGCGTACCTGAGGCGCTTTAAGAAGAGAGACGAGGAGACGTGTTGCTACTGCGATTTCCAGGTAGATAACGCAGAGCACGCACTCTTCGTCTGCGCAAAGTCGAGTGCGGCAAGGGAGGCCCTCGGTCTGGCAGTGGGTGCTGAGCTGACTCCTGACACGATGGTCCCTCTCATGCTCCAGTCTGAACGGTTCTGGACGTTCATCGAGTCATTCGCCACACTTGTGATGGAGACGAGAGAACTTGATGGGCGTCGACAACGAAACAACGGGGCGGGCCAGTAGAAATCGCATCGGGGCCTGCACCTGCGGTCCTGCGTCTCGGGTAGACTTGGCTGTCCGCGTCGTTCGGGGGTGGAATCTGTATGTTTTCTCCCCTGGGTGGCGCGGCTAGTCGGTTTGCCTAGTGGACGGGTGGCCGCGGATGTAGGTTCCGAGCGAACGGATGACGGAAGAGTCGTACGCGACTTTAATGGAACCAACCACCCGTGAAGTTTAAAGCCGAAAGGCGGTTCCGCGGGTGGTGTATTGGTTCGAGAGAGGGGGTTTTTTGGTTTTAACAGGTATGCCTAGACCCGTCCTAGGAGAGTCCTGTACAACGTCTATAAAAGATTTTGCCATTTTTCCTCCTCACCAAAGAAGAAAAAAAAAAAAAAAAATCTCCTCGTTTTATGTAAGGATCGGAAGGATCCTCTCTAAGGGATGAGGAATAGTCAGTGATTGAGAATGGTTAATAATATAAAATATATTTATTGACAATAAAATTATAATGAGTAAGCACCATGGAAATGGAAATAGAATTGTATTGTTGAAGTACCCTTGTAATTACCCTGAGTTGTAGCTTGCTTGGTGATGAAATGAGTCCAGTAGAGCGAATGTGGTAGCTTGAGTCCTCACTTGTAATCTTAGAGATAGATGTTGTCAGATAGGAAATTCGTAGTCCAGCTGGTTGATATAGTTGATTCTTCGATCCCAGTTTCAAAGATAATTTGGAAGGCGATTCCCCTTCGCTTTTAAAGTCGTTGAACTCAGCGTCGAATTGGAAGTGGTTTGGCTAACGGGAAAAATCTGGTGAAGCTGGACTAGACTGGACTGAACTCGCGGTGTAGAGATAATGGCACTGGGCTGACTTCTCTTGGAACTTTTGCTTTTTATAGAATTTTGAAAGGTCAACTATGATGAGTAACATGTTATGACCAGTCACATGTTATTACTAGTCACATGTTTTTACCAGTCGCATGTTATTACAAGTTACATGCTATTACAAGTTACATGTTGTGACTGTAGTGTGTGTGATAAATGCATGTAGTAGTGCGTTGGTATTGTAGGGATTCATTCACTTTCTCTCTGGGTGAGTCGATTTGTTATCATGTGTGGGTATTATAACGACAGATGGTAATTTCATATTGATCATCCTATTGATCTGTAGATTTTTCTATAACTTGCGTCGATAAAATCACACTCGCTGTAATGCTATCTTGATCCCTTTATTGGTTTCTTAATCTGCTTGCTGCTTGTGGCGGTAGAGTCGCGGGGCGTGACACCTCCCCCCTTAATTCGAACGCGGGGAGCTAACGATCCGCGATCGAAACTTTGGTAGAAGAATAAAATTTTTAATCCAGGATGCTTACTCAATCATGTAAATATTTTAAATTTAATTTAACAATTTATAAAATAAAAAATTTTGTTTATACTTGTACATAGGAATTAACGTTTTAAATTATTGTTGTGAACTAAAAATTCATAACAAGTTTTACATAAATGCATGGTAATAACAGGGGATACAATTCTGGAAATATTAAAATCATTGATTACATGTGTTATAGTGGTAATTAGGTAATTTGACAAAAAAAATTTTTTTGATAATAAGTATTTCGATTTACAACATGATGATTGTTGATGAATAGAAGATTAAACATTGTAAAATTTTATCGACCAGATATAAAATAATAAAGAGTAATTTCCAAAAATTACGATCGTCGATGTATACATAAGTAAAAAGAGAATTTGACATATATAACATCAATAATAGAGATTTAAAAAATATTGGGATCATTGATTACATATATGAATTAATAGACATTGTAACTTGGTACATTAAAGAGAAAAAACTTGGTTAAATCTAAAATTTATTTCTTCAAAACATGGCATTGCTATTGCTTATTATTACTTTTACATGTTTCTAAAAATTAATTTCATGAACTTCAATTTCATTGGTGTATTATTAAATGAATAAAATAATCATAAGAAAAACAATTTTACATAATAACAGGGTAAAAGATTTTCCTACAATTCTTGTACTTTTAATTGTTTTCCTAATCTTTCTTGTAAAATTAATAGTTATTTGTGCATGAAACATATGAAGAATAGTAATTATTCAATTTGTTATTGTTGCACATTAATTTCTATTGGAAAAGCAATTTTTACATTAACAATTTTGTAACGCCATCGCACAGTTTACATTTACAGACTCAATATTTGTAGAAACTGTTTTTCCAATAGGATGTGAATCAAGAAAAGTTCCCTTGATGGAAGAAAAAACAAAATTGAAATTATATTTATGATGGCACCGATTATGAAGTGCTTATTTATTCTTGTCAGAAAAAGTCTTTTTTTTCGTCAAAAAAAGAAGTAAAATGCAAATATTTCTATATTTTTCTTCAAGTGATAAAATAAAATGTTGATTCGAATGAAAACTAGCATTTGTCTTACTAAAAAGGTTATTAGTTTGTTTTTTGAAAGGTTGATGAACAAAAATAAAATGCATTAAATTATATGCAAAGAAAGTACTCATAAGAATTTTAAAGAAATATACAGTACCAGTCAGAATTGTCCGGCCACCTGTTTTTCGATAATTGCTTAAATTATACTAATTTGAATTATAAAAGTGAAAAAATTTGTTCTCTTGATTAAATTTAAAGCTATCAAAATTCTTTATGAAATGAACACAGCATGAATTCGTTTTGTTAAATTTTGAAGAAGTTATTGCAGAAATAGTGAAGATTTTAATGCTTTCTTAAATTTTAAATAACTTTCGAAGTAATCAACATTTTTTAATGTTCTTGGGCTCATTTTAGAAATTTCGAAAACATTTCATCTGTAGGTAAATCATAATAAAGATCATATGAATATATATTTTAAGGGGATTCGATACAAAATTCATGATTACATGTTTTATATATCTTACGAAAATGTTTTTCTAAGCAAAAGCAATATTGGAATTTTTCCAACTTTTTTATTTGAACTTTAACCTCGTGCAGTATGTAAGAAAAAAATTACACATCAATTCCAAGAATTTTGATTGATTTTGTAGAAATTTAGCTTTAAAATTAGTCCAAGAACATTAAAAAATGTTATTTAATTTAAAAGTTATTTAAAATTTAAGAAAGCATTGAAATGTTGACTATTTCTGCAATAACTTCTTCAAAATTTAACAAAACGAATTCATGCTGGGTTCATTTCATAAGGAATTTTGATAGCTTTAAATATAATCAAGAGAACAAATTTTTTCACTTTTATAATTCAAATTAGTATAATTTAAGCAATTATCGAAAAACAGGTGGCCGGACAATTCTGACGGGTACTGTAATTTCTTTGTGATGATATTAGGTTATCAGATTTTGCTGATACTTGCTAGTTTGAGAAGTTTAATTTACTCTGAAAGAAAAACATGAAATAAATTGAAATCTTTTGATTGCTATTTGAAAGTACAGTGAGCTTCTCGAATCTCTGAAATAGAAAAAATAAGATTAAAATAAAATTTCAAAGGATCTTTTTTTTTAAAACATTTCCTGGTTTAGTTATTCTAAACGCTTTGGTTTTATGCAAAGTTTATGTTATTTTTAAGTTTGAATGCAAATTCAGTTAATCAATTTTGTATATTTATGTAAGATCCTTTTATTCGATTGACGTGAACTACTGTCGGTTTTCCTTTTATGTTGATTTTTACATTTCCTTTTCCTAGTACATCTAAAACTTCGTGAGGTCCTGTGTATTGATTATCCAGCTTTTTAATTTTTCCTCTTTTTAATAAGAATACATTATCCCTAATTTTTTATTCCAAGGGATTTATTTTTCTATCATGGTACATTTTTGATGTTTCTTTTGCCGTTATGAGATTTTCTCTTGCTTGTGTTCGCATTTCATGCATTTGTGTGACAAAGTTGATCAAATAATCATCATGGGTTTGCAATTTTTCATTTTGTGATAAAGGTTCACTAGAAGGTTCACTGGCTAATTTACCAAAAACTAGTTCATAAGGTGTACATTTTGTGGCTTCATGTACACTTGTGTTATATGAGAACATTGCTAATTCTAGCCAATCGTCCCATTCTGAGTTTTTTGTTACAAATTGTTTGAGATATTCACCTAGAACGCGATGAGATCATTCAAGTGATCCATTGGATTAAGTGTGAAAAGCTGTGGTACGAAATTGTTTGATTCTAAAGCGTTTTGCTAATCTTTTTAATATAATGCTTGAAAAATCTCTGCCTTGATCCCTTAGTACTCCTTTTGGTGATCTAAATACACTACCGTCGGAAATTGGGCGCACGGTGCTCGTGATTGCTATTGTAAATCACAGCTGACTTTGAACCACGATATCTCGGTGAAAAAAAGAGATAGTGCATTTTTAAAAATACAGTTGAAAAGCTTATGAAATTCCACGTCTAGTGATGCTCAATAACAATTTTGTTGACTTTCTGAAAATAATACAGCATGTGAGGAGTTGAAAAAAAAAATTCAAGATTTTTTCAAATTCTCTACCTCAACTTCAACTTTTTGCATGACCTAGGAAAATGTTTTCCAAAATCTGAAAATTTTAAGACATAAAGTCTAAAATCTTATCTTTAATTTAAGCCAAGAAAACATGAAAAATATTCATGGGTACCCGAGATACGATTAAAAATATTCAATCGTATCTGAGTTGAATTTCAATCAACGATCACGATTCTCGACCGGTTTGTTGCTCGCCTCCTTCGTTGAGGCAGGACCGAATAGGCCACGCACAAAGGTGGCGCTTAAGTGGAGCTCTCTTATATGTTCTTTGATCCAAGAACGTGTTTCCTTTATTTCCTTTCCTTTCATTCTTAGTTAATATTTACAATGACTATTAACATTTTTATTAATGTTCTAGTTCATAAGAATTTTAAGAAATAAAAAATGTTTACATATCATTGTTCTATTCGTTAATATGGGGATAATATTGGATTTAAATAATTTTTAACAATCACAAATAACAATGAATATTTTTTGAAATTTAGAATAATTAGAAATAAAAATTACTAATGAACAGATAAAAAAATACATATAAGAGGGCTCCACATGAGCGCCACCATTGTGCGTGGCCATTTCGGTCCTACTTCAACGAAGGAGGCGAGCAACAAACCGTCCGAGAATCGTGATCGCCGATTAAAATTCAACTCAGATACGATTGAAAATTTTTAATCGTATCTCGGGCAACCATGAATATTTTTCATGTTTTCTTGGCTTAAATTAAAGATAAGATTTTAGACTTTATATCGTATAATTTTCAGATGTTGGAAAAATTTTTCCTAGGTTATGGAAAAAGTTGAAGTTGAGGTAGAGAATTTGGGAAAATCTTGAATTTTTTTTTAACTCCTCACGTGCTGTATTATTTTCAGAAAGTAAAAAAAATATTTATTGAGGATCACTAGACGTGGAATTTCAGAAGCTTTTCAACTGTATTTTTAAAAATGCCCCATCTCTTTTTTTCACCGAGATATCGTGGTTCAAAGTCAGCAGTGATTTTCAATAGCGATCACGAGCATCGTGCGCACAATTTCCGACGGTAGTGTATGCAAATAAATTTTTTCACGAACGCGTCTGCTATTGTACCAGCTTGATGATTAGGAAGGGGTATTGCTAGAGAGTATTTTGTAAAATTATCTTGTATTGCAAGAATATACAAATTTTCAGATTTTGTTTCTGGTAGTGGACCAACAATATCCCTTGATATTTTTTCGAAGGCAGTAGTGGGTGTATCAGTAATAACCATAGGATTTTTAGTTTTAACTCGAACTAATTTTTTCATTTGGCATTGTAAACAGCCTTGAATATACTTTTGAATATCGACTTTCATATTTTCCCAAAAAAATTTTTGTAGAATTCGATTGTAGGTCTTTGTGACACCTTTATGGCCTCCTAATGCTGAGGAGTGTGCTTCTTCAATTAATTGTGATCTTTTGTTGGATATTGCGTTATGCCATTACAAACTATTGTTTTCGTAAGTGAATTTGCAAAAACTAAATCGAATATTAATTTTATTTCTTCTTAAGCTATAATGGTTGATTTTTGAAGTCTTTGAAATACTAATTGATCGTAAATTCAATTTTTGAGATAATTCGTGTAATGAATAAATTGACAATTTTATATTATCGAAGGTTTCAGATATGTTGTCTTGAATTTCTTCTTCAATCAAAAGAGCAAAATGATAATAGTTTCCTTTTTTAAATTTCTTTCGCTGTTCCCTTCTGTAAGTTTTTAAATTTTGGTAAGTTTCCACCTTTTTCTAGACTTTTTGATACATTATCTCGAGGATTTCCATTTGTTGTAACAAAATATACATAATTATAGTTTCGCATCGTTAATTGATCACGACATTCAACGATATTTTTATTCATTAAAATTTGCCTGGTAGATTTTTATTTGGGTGGAGGGGGCTCTGGGGGTGGACGGTTTTCTTCGAATTTTGAATTATTATCATTTTCGAGATTTTCCCTGGTTTTTGTTTGTTTCTTTTTGTTTATTTCGGAACTTTGTTCATTAAAGGTATCTTAAATATTTTTATTTTCAAAAATTTCTTCAATACAAGAGTTTTCAGAGTTTTCTTTATCTTCAGGTTCTATATCAATTACTTCATCTTCAGCTTTTATATCAATTACTTCATCTTCAGAAGTAGAAAAATAATCTCCGCTTTCTTCCTTTTGAGGTATAATAAATTGTTCAGGCTTTTTGCCATTTTTCTCCCTTTTATTTTTTGCTTGGATTTCTTTCAAATAGTTCAAATATTCAGAAACAGAATCAGGATCAGAGTCAGAATCGTATCCTAGTTCTATTTGACTTGGCTTTTTCGTATATGTTTCCGAAAGTTCATCTTCAATTATTTGTTTCCTTGGTCTACCTCTCGTTCTTTTTGTTTTTTTTATGCTGATTTGAATTTTTCATTTGTTCTTGTTTTTTCTTTTTACCGCTAGTAGTCATGGTTTTCAATAACGAATTTTCATAATTTAAAACAGAAAGTTTTGAAGATAGTAGTTTAAATAAATTTTTATATTTAACTATATGTTTATTAATTTCGTTAAATAATTCCTCATTTAAGATTCCATTGAAAATTTCCGATAACCTCAAATAAAACATTGGATATTGGTCCTTCTGAAGTTCCGCTAAAGTCATTCGCATCATCTTCGGAGAATACTGAATTAAAATGTGAAATTGAGGGATTATTTTTGACAAAAAAAAGAAGTAATATAAAATCTGTACGTGCGACGGGCTTGGAGTCCCGGATAATAATAACCGTTTAGTTTTAGGGTACTTTTCAATATTTTATTATAGGGACCGAGATGGACGATCTTTACGACAACCGAAGTGGGAAAGCTTGGGTAGTCTTAGCATCGTCTCGGCCCAGTGCACCTCGAGCGATAGCTATAGTGTATATAAAATTCCAGCCTTAACCTTTCAATAGATGGCACTAATATTCTGACATACTATTTCTTGTGTTCACTTCTTTATGTTTAACCCTCGTTCCTACTGAACAAAACATTTGGCGACCGTGACAGGACGCGGGTTAATTCAAGTGATTTTTTAGTGCGTGTATAAGTTTGTATCAAAATGGATATGGAAAAGGCTAAGAAGAGAAGGAAGGCTGAGTGCACAGGTTTTACGAAAGCGCTCAATGCCTTTATTGAGACTCAAATTAGTGCAGGCGTTAACCATACGTCTACTTTCGTCGCGTTCAAGATGCTGTAGGACAGAATGAACGAATTGGTAAAATTCAGTGGCAATGTGCGTGAGTGGCTGCAGTTCTGGAGCCAATTTAAGAAGATTCACGAGGATACTGATATCGTGAAGGAAGATAAGTTTCAGTACCTCATACAGGCAACGACTCCAGACTCGCGGGCCGCCGATCTGGTGAAAAGCTACCCTCCGACGGCTGCGAATTACGACAAGGTAATTGAAAGCTTAAAAAATCGTTTCGGACGGGACGATATACAGATTGAAGTGTATGTGCGCGAGCTTCTGCAATTAGTTCTGCAGAACGCGATTACGCCCGCAAAAAATGTAGTGCTCTCGACTCTGTATGATAAGATTGAGTCACATCTACGAGCACTAGAGTCCCTGGGTGTGACGACGGATAAGTGTGCCGCGATGCTGTTTCCGCTCGTGGAATCGTCGTTACCAAAGGAATTATTACGTGTGTGGCAAAGAAGTTCCGTGCAGACAATAGTGATTAGCGCAGAAGATACGAACGCGCAATCAAAAAACCGTTTGACACAGCTCATCAAGTGTTTAGAAAATAAGGTGCAGAATGAGCTACGTATATCGATGGCGGTGCAAGGGTTAAACTTGAAGCCACAACCCAATAGTGCCGATGGAAAGAACAAAGCCGATAAAGTGCGCAATAGCAAAGACATCCCGAGTGCCATGGGGCTTTAACGACACATAGTCGGAGAAAGAATGCTTGTTTTAACTGTTTGAATATTGGACACTCATATCAAAAGTGTCGTGTTAACCTAAAGTGCGCCTGGTGTTCCCGTAAGCACGCAATTTTAATGTGTCCTGATGTGAACAGACGTGACAGTGAACCCAAAGGGGCCAAAGCCAAAACGTTATGTAATCTCGCGACGTTTGATCGCGATCCTGAAGTGCTTCTGCAGACTTTACGAGTGACCTTATATAATGGCGAAGAAAAGAGGAATGTGCCCCTAATTATAGACAGCGGATCACAAAGATCCTATATTACAAAAGAGGCCGCGACTCGAATCGGATATGAACCGATCGCCGAGCAGTTGTTGTGTCACTCGCTTTTCGGTGTTGAAAGTTCGGGAACAGTGAAACATAAAAAGTATGTAGTTCATATTGGAAGTTTGAATAATGACTACAAATGTAACTTTACTGCGCTTGATCAACGAGTAATTCGTGATGACGTTCTTTCGATCAAACGGGGTCCGTGGTGTAGTGAAATGAGAGACTTAAATATTAAACTCACGGACGTAGACGCGAAGTACAACGCGGTATCAATCTTCCTGGGAGCCGATATCGCGGGTAAATTACTCACAGGTAAGCGGCATGTACTGCATTGCGGCTTAGTAGCCATTGAAACTTACCTCGGCTGGACAGTGATGAAAGCAATAAAAGAAATTGAGCCCCGTAATGACACTGTTCTGTTTACTAGGACACTGTTTGCAAACAGCCAGGTAGTCGAAAATTTATGGTCTCTGGATGTGCTAGGGATTAGAGACCCTATAGAGCAACGCCTACAGATGGATCGAGACAAAGAGATTATGCAAGATTATACAAGATGATGGCGGTTAAGAAATTGGAGTCTACCAACATACAACTTTACGCAGACGATTTGTATAGCGCGTATGAGGCTGTTTTTGACGAGTGGCTAGCTGAGGGCATTATAGAACGTGTGCCTGATAATGAGATCTACAACAAAGGCCATTATTTACCTCATCGCCCCATCGTTAAAGAGAACAGCACGACTGTCATCCGGCCGATATACGATGCATCAGCCGCACCAAAACCTAAGGATGAGATGAAAAAATCACCTTTGCTCAACGACTGTTTAGAGAAGGGGCCGAATCTCATTGAGCTCATCACATCGATACTATTGCGATTTCGAGAAGGTAAAATAGGTATAGTATCCGATGCCAAGAAAGCATTTTCGCAAATAAGTTTGAATTCAAGCGACAGACATTTTTTACGTTTTTTGTGGCAAGATAAGCAAGGCAATCAGATTATTTTCAGACATTGTAGAGTAGTTTTTCGGGTAACATGTAGTCCCTTTATTTTGAGTGCCGTGCTTTTCATGCATTTAGAAAAAATCTTAGTATCATTAGACAGAAATAATGAATTGAATTTTTCAAAAGAAAATATTCTTCAACTAATGAATAGTTTTTATGTAGATAACTGCGTAACTAGTGTGAATTGTGTGACTGAATTGCATAATTTTATTCAGGATGCGAAAGCATCGTTGGAGTTAGGACAGTTTGACTTGCGAGGGTGGGAGTTTACCCACGATGATGCTTATGAAAAATCTGTTTTAGATTCGTTTACGAATAAAATTATGAACATATATTTCTGGAGCGATTCGACTACGGTTTTAGCATGGATTCATAGAGAAAGTAATTGGGCTACATTTGTTTGGAATCGCGTAAAAGAGATACGCAGTTTATCAAATCCCGATCAATGGAGACATGTGCCTGGCCATTTGAATCCCGCCGACTTGCGTCACGTGGTTGCACGGTAGATCAACTGTTAATTTCCAGATGGTGGGTGGGGCCGCAGTGGTTACGTTTGAGATCTGAAAATTGGCCAGTTAACAATTCAGAGTATGACGAGCAAGAAGTCAATAAAGAATTAAAGAAATCAGCTCAGAAAGTTAATACGCTAGTATCTCACGAAAAGGATTCGTGGATTTAGAAGTTTTCGAGTTACAAAAAAGTAGAATGTGTGTTAGCTTGGATCTATAGATTTCGACATAATGCAAAAAGACAAAAAGAGTTGCGCGCTAAAGGCCAACTAACGCGTAGCGAAATGGAAAATGCCGAAAATTTATTATTGAAAAGCATAAAAGCCGAAGCTTTCAATGCTAACGAAGAAAACGAGAGAATTAGACATTTACAGCCTTTTAGAGACGAAAACGTTTATTACGATTAAAAACAAAAATATTATTTCGCGAAGACACGCTTAATTTTCTATGCCCTATTCTTTTACCTGGTAATAATAGATTGATTAATTCGTTAGTTTATAAAAAACATGTGGAGTTAAATCATGCCGGAGTAGAAATTCTAATGAATAATTTGAGGGAAAAATTTTGGATTATTGGGGGCAGAAAAGTTATTAGATCAGTTGTGAATAGATGTCCAATTTACCTCAAGGACAGTCAAAAGGCATGGATATGCTTATTTACGTGCGCGGTGTATAGGGCCGTGCACTAGGAATTAGTAACTTCTTTATCGACAGCGTCATTTTTGATGGCCTTACGAAGGCATATTGCGCGACGAGGCCGGCCAAATATCATATACAGTGACAACGATACGAATTTCGTGGGTTTAAACAATATGTTCAAAAGCATTAATTTTGATAAACTGGCTAGTATTGCTGCAAATAAGAAAATTGAATGGATATTTAATCCGCCGACTGCAGCTTGGTGGGGTGGCTTCTGGGAGCGACTTATCGGTGTATTGAAACGGTTACTACGAAGAACGTTAAAAAAGTCGTGCTTAAACTACGAAAAGATGGCCACGGTACTCGTTGATTGCGAGGCCATTATTAACTCACGACCGATAATCTTCATGTCAGACAATACGCAGGACGTAACTACACTCACTACATCGATGTTTTTGCAGGAAATTAAAGTGTGAATAGAAATAATATTGTTCTGGTTCAAAGTGATAATGTGAAACGTTTGGATTCGCCATTAGCGCGTGTGATTGAACTAATCACGGGAAAAGATGGCAAGGTACGTGTAGTACGCCTGCGTACCACCGACGGCGAGTTAGTGAGACCAATCCAACGTATACTTGTATATCCGTTAGAAATTAAATATAGTAAGCCAGAATTAAATACAAACGATAATGAATTGATTGTTAGCAAATTTAGACAGTTAAATGAAACAAACGAAGAATGTAATAAGAAGTTAAGAGATGTACCAACGAGCAAAGATGAGTGTGCGGACGTCGATCAACATTGTGTGACGACTCTAAGTGGTAGCAAAATCATTAAGCCTGATCGTTTGAATTATAATTAGTTTCTTCGTTCCTTTTTGTAATAGTGTGATCTGCGTGCGTATTTGAAAAATATTTGTAAGCAATTAAATATGTCTAATTAGTTTTGTGTAGTGTGTAAATCGAGATGATCTCACATCTCGATGATGGGAGGGTGTGAAATTGAGGTATTATTTTTGCCAAAAAAAAAGAAGTAATATAAAATCTGTACGTGCGACGGGCTTAGAGTCTTAGTTTAGCTTAGTTAGGGCTTAGTTTTAGGGTACTTTTCAATATTTTATTATAGGGACCGAGATGGACGATCTTTACGACAACCAAAGTTTGAAAGCTTGGGTAGTCTCAGCATCGTCTCGGCCGAGTGCACCTCGAGCGATAGCTATAGTGTATATAATATTCCAGCCTTAACCTTTCAATAGATGACACTAATATTCTTACATACTATTTCTTATGTTCACTTCTTTATGTTTAACCCTCGTTCCTACTGAACAAAACGTAAAATATTTTTTTTCGATATATTTCCTGTTTTGATATTATTTTCTTGATTAATTTTTATGCAAGCATTTTCAAGATTCATTTTTTCTTGAGATGTCATGAAGGTATCGTCATCATCTTGGTGTAAATTTCTTGATTTTTCTTCATTAACAATAGGGTTTCTTGAAAGAGCGTCTGCATTGACATTCATTTTTCCTGCTTTGTATACTACATCAAGATCATATTCAGCGAGTTTTAACCTCCAGCGCGAAACTCGTGAGCAAGGATCCTTATAGTTTTGAAACCAAACTAGTGGTTTATGATCAGTTAGTAGGGTACATTTTCTTCCATATAAATAATCTGTTGTAAGAATAAAGGGTTGCAAAAAATCGGGTCGTTGTAAAAGTGGCTCTTCACATAATCTTGATTCTAAAATATCAAAAGCAATTTGCTGTTTATCGATCCATATGAAAGGAGAATCCTTTTTTAGAAGTTGATTAAGAGGATTGGAAATTTTTGAAAATACTTCGATAAATCTACGATAATATCCTGCCAATCCTAAAAATTATTTAACAATCTTTTGTGTTTTTGGAACTGGAAATTCTTTTACGGCTATTATTTTTTTGGGGTCCGGTCAAACTCCATTTTTATCAATTATATGACCTAAATGTCCTATCTCAGGTCGTAGAAATTCACATTTGTCTGGATGTAAATGAAGGTTTGCTTTTCGAAGACGTTGTATTAAATTATTAAATTTTTTCTCATGTTCTTCTAGTGTATCAGCAAATATTACTATAACGTCAAGATATACAAAGAGTTCTGTCCCTATTAATCCAGTTAAAGTAATATCCATTAAGGTTTGAAATGTTGCAGGAGCGGTTTTTAAATCAAAGGGCATTCTATCAAATTCATAATGGCCAAGAGGTGTATAAAATGCAGTTTTATAAAAGTCATTAGGGTCCATTTTTATATGGTGAAGACCAGTAGCCAAGTCGAATACTGAAAAATATCTGGCAGATCCGAGTGAATCGAGTATATCGTTTATGTTAGGTAGTAGGTAAGAATCTCCGATTGTTTTTTCATTAAGTTTTCTGAATTCAAGAACCATTCACCATTTGTTTTACCTTTAGAGTCTCGTTTTTTAGGAACAATCCAAACTGGAATGTTTTACGGTGATTCTGAACGTTTTATTATTTTAATTTTTAATAATTTGTCAACTTGTTTTGTAATTTCTTCTTTATGAACAGGGGGAAATCTATATTGTCTTGAAAAAATTAGAGAATCATCTGTAGTTGGAATCGAATGTTGCAAAACGTTAATAGCTTCATGTGGTTCTCCTGGGATTTGAAATCTGTCTGCACTGTTAATAATTAATCTCTCTACATGTTCGTATTCGTCCTGATTCAAATGATCCAAACGAAGAAGTTTTTTGATGCATTCTATACTTTCTTCACCCGTTATGTTAAAAAATTTTCATGGATTGTCAAAAAAATTGTCGGTTTTTAAGAAGCTATTCAGAATTTTGTTAGATAAATCGTCATCACTTAAGTTTTTTAAATCGCTTGATTGACTTGTTACATTTTTAGAATCTCTTTCTTCAAAGTCTTCTAAAGCAATAGCTGGTATTGATATCGTTACTGAAATTTCGTTTGTATTTTCAAATTTGATATAAGCTTTACTGTTGCAATTTTTTACAATTGCGTCTCCGGCATAAATTCCTTCGCCAATATGTAGTCGAGGTACGTAACCTTCGCTTTTTTCAGTATTTTCAATTGAAATATAAAATGTTGTTACTGTTCTAGCTGGATCTGTTAATATCTGTGTCGATTCAAATGGATACAGTTTATTTTGTATTTCTAGACATTTTGATACATAATTGATATTGACTGTTTTCTCGAAAAAATTCTGAACCTAGAACTCCGTCTTCATCTATTGGACCTTCATTAGGAATTATATTCAATATTGTTGGATATCCTAGAATGTTTATTTGTTTTTGGTCATTTTAAAAGTGGTAAATTATTTATTCTTGTAATTTTTAACACTATTTTTTCATCTATTGGCAAATTAGGATTTACGGAATATTGCTTAATCAAATTTCGACCAGCACCGGTATCTATCATCATGCGAGCAGGGCTTTGAAGGCCTTCTACGCATATCATTATCGATGGAATTGTACTTGATTTCGAAACGCTTATCTTTATAGCCGGTTGATCGTTAGAAGTGGATGCTTCTGGTTCATGCTTTATGCTTTCCTCAGTGCATCCGTAATGGGGAGAGCGTTTGAGTTTTCCGAATTTTGCGATTGTTGTTTATTTAATCTAACATTACAATTTGTTATAATATGTCCCAGTTTTTTACAATAGTTGCATACAAACTCTGATTTTTGTGGATAATTTTGATTTGGTCTACTTAATTGCTGATTTCGCATCTCACGTTGTCTATTTTGATATATAAATTGTCTGTGATTTGCATACCTGATGTGATCTAGATTTTCTTGTCTTTTACCAATATTTCTGTTTCTCGAAAAATTATTATTATTGTAATTATGGAATCTATTGCTGTTAGGATAATTATTTCTGTTACTTGAAAAGTTATTGTAATTGTTGTTTCTGTTCCTTAAAAAATTGTTATTCGGATAATTGTTTTGTGTAAAGTTATTATTATCATAATTGTTATTTCTGTTTCCTAAAAAATGGTTATTCCGGTAATTATTTCTTGCAGAATTATTGTAAATATTTTCTCTTTGTTGGTGATGTTACGTGCGAGTCAATTAAATAAGAATCTTCTTTTTCCTGAATTATTATCGCTTTAAAATATTATTCCCAATGCTGACATTAGTTCACGAGTTACAATGAAGCAAGTCTACACTTGAATCGCTCGTAACCTGAGCCTTCCTGATAACCACCGCGACTCAGCATTTCTCGGGTGGCGAGTTGGTTCGAGGCGAATGCGAGTGAAGAATGAGAGAGCGCGAGGAAAGTAGAAGTGGATCGAGATGCTGTGTAACACGCTCGTCCCACCGCTACGAATAAGAGTAAGGAGAAGCAATTAAATATAATGTACAACTCGAAAAAGGTACCACTACGAAAATCATCTTATGAATAAGAAGAGAATAAACAAATAGGGAAGATGAAAGAAATGTGAGGAAGAGAAGGAAAAATGTAAGAGAGAATGAAATCGGGAAGAAGGGGAGAGAGAGAATTATTTCCCTGCAGCTCAAACGCGCCATTGCCACCTTTCTGCTTTTCGCTTGCTCCCGTCTTTCGCCCGCCCGGGCGCGTACTGATGAGAGTAATTATATGGAAAATCTTATTTAATTTCAGGAATGATACGACCGGCTCTGCAGCTCAGCGCGAGGTCCAGCATATACATATTCCTTTCCCTTCCCCGCACCCATCCGAGCCTAAATGCTTTGCCGACTGACCTAACATAACAAAAGCCACGTGCTTTTAAGACATCAAATAAAACTTGTCTGAACAATGGAATTGTTTCAGTAACAATTTTATTAATACAATAATCATAAATAACAATTAAAATTCAGACAAGCTATAATATTTCAATCCAAACTGAAATAAGAGAAACTAACAATCGTTTCTAAAATAATTGATGAATATGCATCAAATGATAGTTGCGAGCCACTTCCTTCCGCCATAATGGCGAGGATGAAGATACCCAATGGCACCTAATGGTCAGCATAAAGTCGGATTACAAAATTAGCATTTATATGGTTTTCCACGCACCCTCACCACTTTTATTTCGTCCAATCCTAATCTTTTTAATAGGCAAAAGTCCCTACCGTGCTCACCTGGTGATGAGTTTATGAGCCGAGTCGAGAACATTCAAAATTCGCAGTCTTCTAAGTGTCTAACTGTCTAAATTTGGGCGGACGTAAAAGATAGAAGTCTCCATCTGAACGGAAGCAGTAGAACAAAATAATAAACTATATTTTTAATATAGTTTATTTATCTTCGGCGGGCTAATTTAAAGCCAAAATTCATTTGAAAGAACGGCAAAAAGAAAGTGGCGAAACGGTATTTTTGTGCGCGTGTTGTGCGCGACCGCCAAATAAGACTCAAGTTGTGTTTTGAGCAACAATAGGAAACCTCTCCGCCCAGTCTAGGACGAAATAAGGAGCCCAGGGGTAAACCTCTCTCTCTCTCGCTCTCCTAGTACTGGTGGAATTAAGAAGAACTCAATGTAAGGTATCGTTCCAATTATATATGTATCTATATGTGTGTATCCCATTTTACTTACACCTGTGTGGAAAAATAAAATATAGGATTGGGAATTTTTGAGCTTATCCTTTCATTCAGTTCTATTTTCAAAAAACGTTTGTTTTTTAGAAACTGCTTCTTGAGCTTTAGTTAAATGATAACAATTTTCAGCAACATGACCCGGTTTTTTGCAAATGATACAATTTATATTGTTATTTCGTGCAACATTGACTCGAGTTGTTTCATTATTTCTATTATTTATAGAATCATCCATTTTTAAATAATCTGAATTTTTATTTCTCCGTAGTGCGGAAGATGCTGCCAAATCTCTTTCTACGTTGATTGTGTCATTGAAAACTTCTTTAAATGTTTCCTTTGATTTTACTCGAATTTCTAATTCAGGACGCAGACCGCGAATAAAGTATTGAATAACGTCTCTTTGAAGGTTCCGTTTGAAGCTATTATCTACTTGTCCATTATTGTTGAGTCTATGAGCGTCTTCAATTCTGTCGACAATCTCCTTAATTCTAGCTGCATAGGAAAGTACGTTCTCTTTTTCCCACATATAGGTATTCCGTAATTCTCCTTGTAACTGATACACACTTTTTGCAGGGGCGTATACTCTTTTGAGTTATTCGATTAATTCCTCGATATTATTATAAGTCGATCCAAAAATACATTTTCCCGCTTCTCCTGATAATTTACTTCTTAATAATCGTGCTAAATTTTCTTGAGCTACGGGTGTTGGCAGCATTGCCTTAGCCACATAACATCCTTCAATAAAATGTGATAATGGAATGTTACTTCCATCAAATGAGGGTACTACTTCTAACGCGTTGCTTAAGGATACTTGTTGGTTATTAGGTAGGACCGTTTCGTTGTTTATAATTGGATTAACGTTTTCTTCAGGATTAATGTGAACAATTTGTTCCATTTGTTCGTTGTCGGTACTATTATCGTCGCTATCGTGATTACTTAAAATTGTTTGGCGTGTAAGAGATTTTTCTGATAAATTTATTTTAGTTCTTTCTTCAACTGTATTTTTTGGGATTATCGTTGGACTAAGTAAACTTATATCTTCGTTGTAAATATAAGTAGTTTCGTTTTTTAATGGTTCGTCCTGATCAATTGATCCACAAATAATACTTGAATTAGTTTTTGAATTTGAATTACGCCAATTATTCAAGTCAGATAAATTGCTTGTTCCGGCAGTTTCGAATTGTTCAAACGTTAGGGTTTTCTCTAAAGAAATATCATCTAATTAAAAGCTGATATTTGTTTTGTCCTTGTTAGAAATATTTTCCAAATTATCTTTAGTTACTTTTTCCTTTACAGTAACTGTTCTTTTTGGTTTAAGGGGACCAGTTTGATTTTGTGCCACAAATTTTGCACGATCATTATTTTTCTTAACTTGACTGCGCGTAATAGGATTTTCTTGAATTTGGGATTTCCCTAATTCACTGGGATTGGGTCCCGACATAGGTTGTTGTAAAATAAAATCTACTGATACGTATATGGAGACACTCTTAAAATTACAGTACATAAATATTCAATTGGATTGGCCGAAAATATTTGAAAATATCTTTCATTTTAAAATATTTTTGTGATCAATAAATGCGATTGATAATTTATTATTAGAAAATATGAATTTGTCTCAATGTTCCGTGTCAGGTAAATTTATAGTCATCAACCAAAATTCTTAAAATAATATGCCTTAATTCTACCAATTTCCATATGCTTACAGAAAAATATTTATTCAGAATTTTTGTTTCAAATTTATTCTTATTGAAACTATTTTTGGTTTTTTGGCCTTACCTGGGATACTTGATGTCTCTTTACCTTGTTGTCAAATCAAAATACTATTTTTCTTGACAGTTCAATATACATATTGTGACGTGGTATTTTGCCACGCACAGAGATTGCTTATAAAGTCTTTAATTTTTCTAAACCTCGAGCAGAGAATCATGCCCGAGGCTGTCTGTGACAGTCGAAAGTCAGGGGTCGAGCGTAATGTGCTCGGGAGGCTCCTGACTTTGACTTATGTTTATGTTTCTTTAAATTATTATATAAAGGATGTTAAATATTAGTTTACCTCTGGGGAGAGGTTAGACTCCCGGGGAACCTATTTCTATCTGCCAGACTAAGGGTTCCAACCATGCAAAACACTGACTTTTGTCTTTATTTCTTTTATTTTTCTTTTCAAACACACGCGAGCACCACGAGATCACCGTCCGGTCGATGGCGATCAATACTCGCGTCACGGCCGAGGCTTCACCACAAGCGATGGAGGAAATGCTTCTACACGGCACCTCGACACTTCAGCACACCACGAAGAGGATCCTTGGTGCGTCAGGCGGATGTGAGTCCCGCCTGCTCAAGAACACCAAGGAGAGGAGTTCGCCGTCGCTTTGTTGACAGGTTGTCAACATACTAACCTGTGCGACGAGGTTAATTTCGTTGATCGCCACGTGGCGGCACTAAAGATCGGCGTACCTTCGCCACCTGCCACTCGCGACTTAGAACTCGACGTAAATGTCGGTAATGTCGTAAGCTTTGTAAGCGCCACCGTCTTCCGGTTTCGCGAGCACGCCAGCGGATCTCGCCATATTTGTTCATTCTCTGTTCGGCGTTCGTACTGGCAGGTGTGCCTAGGGGAAAAATAACTTTGAGGATTTTCTCCAAATTTAAATATCTGGTATGGTTAGGTTGCCCGGGGTGCAATATAAAGCCCCGAACTTTGTAAATACTACTGTTTTTAATAAATATTGTTTATTTGATATGTAACGAAAAATAGTAGTCCATAATTATTTCAAAAAAAAAAAAATATAACCTCTATCCTTCTGTGAAATTAAAAAATAAGGTTACAAAATGGCGCCCAACAACAGTAGGGCTTGAGTAGCGTCATAGCGTGGCGAATCACGGACACATTCGAACTCGGAATCTCAGGGGCAGGTCGGCATAATGGAACCCCACTTTTAGAAAAATAATTTATTCTAGACGTTGCAAGTGTAATTAATGATTACTAGAACTTAGAACTGACGTGATATTTGGATGGAACAAATAAAATTTAGAAATTATAAATTTTTGGGATTTATCGAAAAGTGGACTTGACCTTCAGGGATTTTGACTCGAACCAGCATCCGGTAGGGAAGCTGAAAAATGAATCAGCCATTTTAAATACGGTGCTGATTAAGAATTTATCTTAAAACAATAGAATTTAAGATAAATGGACCAGAATTCTTGGAACTGGAGTCTACTGAGATGAGACGAGATATGGACCACAAATAAACTGGGATGATCCATAACCTCTAATTACTGTTTAAAAATTTATCAATTTATTTTTTTGGATAAATTATAAATTAATTTAAACTAATTCCGATGCAGTGGTAGTAAGTGGAAGAGTTGTATTCAATTTTCGTTAACAATTGTTACGTCAGGCTCTATGGGTTCGGGACTGGTTTTGAAGATTCGCCAGTCGTGAACCAACTTATTTAATAATAATTAGAATTGTTTAGCTGTAGGATTGGCTGATTAACAATTTTTATGCTTCTTGGATTAATGTATAGTTTTTGGTATATTGTTTGAAATGAACAGGTATCCCATAATACCTGTCTAGTGCAGGTTTCATTCAAGTTTTAAATGCCAAGCGAATGCGAAGTCACTCATCGCTCAAACACCAGGTTAGGCTTTGAAGTTTCGCCTGCCCTGGTTCAGACTAGAAGCGCTATCTAAAGAATTTTGAATAGTTTGGAAGAGGTGTCCAACGAATATTAATAGATATTTGGTTTATTTTAGTTCGATTCCAATATAGAAATTCGAACAAGGAGTGACGCCAACCTGAGCTCAATTCTGGCAATCCTGGCTGAAACTTGGTAAGCCGGTAAATGCACCAGAGCAATCCTAGCTCAAACCTGGTTCTATCCTGGCAAGCCTAGGTACGCCCGGGCTGAAAACTGGCGCAATCCTGGCAAGTCCAGATCCTTTCTTTTAGGCAATTGAGATACAGTCCAGTATATATTCACCCCGAAGGGTATAATTTCGGGTACGTAATACAGTTAAACAGCAATAGATAGGTTTGTGGGTATACCGGATTGGCTTTGACGATTCGCCACCCCTGGACTAATCCACTTCATTTAGCTAACAGGTTTCACGCGTATAGTTGCAGTGTGTGACTGCTTCTAGCAAATTTAAATTTCTTTCACAATATCGTTGCTCTCTCGTATAAATTAATTAAAATGACGGACCCTAAATATGAAGATCCTCCGCATATGTTGGAATACTCGGAGGATGAGTTACGTGAACTCCTAGGGAGAAATGGACACAGTCCACTAGGTAGTTACGATGTCATGCTAGACCGTGACACTCGGGCATTTCGAAGAATTATGGGTGACCCGAACGTAAGATGGGCCCCGGAAGATGACCCTGACACGCGTCTACGTAATAAGGGCAGTAATAAAATAGTATCGGATAGAGATAACGAGTCGGTCTGTTCGGACAACATATCGGTCTCATATTTTTCAATTCAGAAATTAAATTGTCGAAGGATATAGGTCATAAATGAATTTAGAATTATTACAATCACAGAAAAAAAAGATTAATTTTTATTTATTTTTGTATTTTTATTTTTTTTGATAATACTGTTATGAGTACTGATGAAATATCCCTTCCCTTAGCCCTTAAGTGTATAAGCATGAACTCGCTGCAGCGGCAGGCAATTCTGTCCTAACTTTCTAACTGTATACTTGAGAAATAAAGAAGCTGAGCACCGAATCGTGACTCAGCAGTAATCGGAAAAGTGCTAGTTTACTGAATTCAGCGCATAACATTTTGGCGACCCAGCCAGGATACCGCAAACTTCTCGAATTATACATAATTCCACGGAATTCTCAAGAAACAATTCACATAGAATCAGGACAAAACCTGGAATAAAGTTGAAAATACAAGGACATATAAATATCTACGGATATTGAAGACAGAACTCCGAACTCTTTAGGGAAGTTCGCATTGAATATCGAATAAAACTAGATCCTGAACCTAGTAGGGACTATACGACGTAAATTCGATAATCTTGGGAATTGAAAGGGTAAGCAACAAACCGCGATAATATCCTTACGAGGCCCGCAATCAGGCGGAAGACGCAACGGCGTGATCACAGTCCAGCAACAGGAGAAAGCAACAAGTTACATCACCAACTAAGGCGGAAATAATAAGTAAGTTAAAAATAAAGTGAAAGCTTGTAAAAATTCATCGAAACTTTCCTTGGCCATAGAGAATAAATCTTATTTGCCTTCGTTGAACGTGTTACGTACGAATAATTAAATTCAATATAAATAAAAATATTAAATCCAAATACAAGTTCGCCTGAGGCTCCAAACTGCCAAATTTCAATTTAGAAAATAAAAATTAAATAAATCAAAATATGTTTTTAATCTGGGATCGTGTTTGCTCTCTCCTCTGACTGAGGAGGCTATACCCTGTATACAAAAAAAAACCTTTTTGGAAAACTAAATGAAGGGATGAAAATAAAGGCAATAAAATTATTCCCAGTTCTTGAATTTATTTGGTTTCACAAAAGTAAGCAAAATAAATATATATATATATATATATATGTATTAATTGGAACGATACCTGCTAATCCTTACAGTGAGTTTTTCTTATATCTACAATATATCTTATATGTATTGCTTCCGTCCAGATGAAGGCTTTTGTCTTTTACGTCCGCCCGACACAATTCCAAAAATAAATATTTCGTTAGATAAAGTTTTACGGTTTTAATCAACTAACGAGGATCTAGGAACTGCCGATCTAGACCGCAGACGGGCACGATAAAAGAAAAATGTTTTCTTTATTATTCTAAGGTCTGAATCCGGTCAAGACACTCAGAAGACTGCGAATTTGATTTTGCCTTGATCCGTTTTACTAGTTCATCGCGATGTGAGCATGGTAGGGGTTTTTGATGATTAAGGAACTAATGATTGGACAGAGGTAGTAATGGCAGGGAGGATTTAGGAATTTCCACAAGTGCTGATGTGGTTATTGCGCCATTTGCTGATTTTTAGAATACAATTATTTCTCCCCTCTTTCTACACCTATCGTGAGAAAGGAAATGTTCTCATCAATTTTTAGTATTTGATGCATGGTCATAAAATTGTAGAAACAATTTTAGTTTCTAGTATATTTCAGAGTAAATCGAAATATATATATATTTAATTAGTCTAGACTTATAATCTTTAGGTGGATTAAAGCTTCAACATAATTATTTAAGTATTCAGGTAGGCCTTGGGTTTTAGTTACAAAAAGCACGTGGCTTTTGTGGCGGGAGATCAGCTGGCTAAAGCATTTGACCAAGGATATGTGTATGAGGAGAAGATGCATTTATGAGATGAATGTTAGCCTCGCGATGCACAGCAGAGCGCATCAAGATTTTCTAAAAAAGACCAGTATATTAGGCATGTGCATAGGCGAACGAAAGGAGGAATTGACAAACGGCAGAAAGCCGTGGCGACAAACAGTGCATGGGTGTACGTGTACTAGATATCTCTCTCTCTTCCTTTCTCCTTCGTTCTCTTTTTCCTCTTCTATTCGTACATTCTATCGCGAGTCTGCTATTGCTCATTCGTTTTCCTATTCTATTCTTTCTCCCTCATCCTAGTTCTTATATCATCGCTCTCACTTTACACTCATTCTTCGCTTTTCTCTTATTTCATACCTTTTTAGATCATAGCGATCGAGTGCCTATGCACTCTCGCTATCAATCAATCTAGTTTATAAAACATTAATGCACCTGAAAAACAGAAGGGTGAACTCTTCTTTCCTTTAAAAGTTTTATTAATTGAACGTATTTAGATAACTGGAAGATGACATAGGAGTAGAAGATTTTGTGAAGTCAGTAAAAAGAGCCAGAATAAAAAGATCACAACCAAATTTATTACTAGATTTGATTGTAGCAAAGAAAATTCAGGGATTAGCAGAAAAGGCAATCAGGTATCAGCAGATCAACTCTTATGACGACCTCTACGAAGCATTAAGACAGAACCTTAGACAAACTAGCTCCATATTATCCCTTAAGTCTAAACTGGAATCATGTAAACAAGGCCTGACCGAAACTGTACAAAATTTCACGTTGCGATTTCGCCAAATAGTAAACGAAATAAACTATGCCATCCAATCACATCACACAAACCCGATCGAAAGAAGGTTAAAGATGAAACTCGAAGAACAGGAAGCGGTAAATAGGTACCTACTTAATTTAAAAAAAGAAATTGGAACACAAATTAGATTATTGAAACCAGCCACCATCACCGAAGCCCAAGCACACGCAGCTGAAACAGAAATGTGGATAAGAGGAAGCCAGCCAACACGAATAACCACGCCTAAAACTGTTATGAGAAGTAAATTTATCAAACCGCAGGTATTTAGACCAAGTGCAAACACAATTAGTAACAGAATACCCAATGAAATTCTGCCGTTACTAGATAGAACAAAAATGAACTGTAACACGGGTGGCAGAATAGGACACCTGGCCAACCAATGTTATAAACAGGGTTTTCAGGTTGGTCAAAATATAAAAAGACCCCCACAGCCAATAAAAATAATACAAGAAGAGGAGACAGAGAAAGAATGGATGACCCAGGAAGGAATACAAGCGCAATCAACGTACGAGGAATCAGCAGAATATCAGCTGTTAGCGGAAGACAGATCAATCCATGCAAAAAGAAGAACCGGAGAATACCGACTATTGGTTGATACAGGAGCAGCAATAAATATAATAAAAGAAAAAACTCTGGACAAAAAGGATGAGGGAAAAGAATGCGGGAAAACCTTTTCTATAGGGAAAGATGTACATACTCGTATATCAAAACAAAAAACCACTCTAAATTTTTTTAATAAGGAGCAAACTTTTTATATAGTACCAGATGACTTTCCATTACCTGAGGAAGGAATGATCGGAATAAATTTCCTCTCTCAATACGACAGATACTCTATAACACCAGAATAATTATTAAAAATTATTAAAAAAGGGAATCATTAGGGAATCACAGTTCCCATATAACTCCCCACTTTGGATAGTACCAAAAAAGGGAAACAAATTACGAATGGTCGTAGACTACAGGAAAATCAATGAGGACATCGAACAAGACGCCCACCCACTACCAATTATAGACGATATACTAGACCAACTAGGAAATGCAAAATTTTTTTGTGTCTTTGACCTCTCAGCAGGATTCTACCAGATCCCCATGAGAGAACAAGATAACAAATACACAGCATTTTTTACTTCACAGGGACATTTTGAGTATAATAGGATGCCTTTTGGACTCAAAAATGCCCCCGCAATGTTCCAGAGAATGATGGATAATGCATTCCGAGGACTGATAAGAAATAAATGTTTTGCGTACATCGACGATATTGTGATATTCGGAAAAACACTAGACCAACACAATCAAAATTTATAAGAAGTGCTCCAGAGAATAAAGGAATTAGGACTGAGACATTGAATACTATAGTAGAAGCACTCTTAGATCACTACATGTATACATTCGGAGCACCTAAGAATATTTTAACAGACCAAGGAACCAATTTCTTATCAGAACTGGTAACAGAGTTTGAAGAAGCTTTCAACATAAAGCATATAAAACTACATCATTCCATCCACAATCAAACGGCAATATAGAATGAATGAACTCCATGTTATTAAACCTTATCAAAACAAGTATAGCTGAAAATAATAGAGAATGGGAAGATAACATAAAAATAATAAATTTTACTATAAATACTACGCCAAATCAAACTACGAAATTCACACCATACGAGTTAACGTTTGGAAGCAATCCCAATGTTCCATCGGCATTAAGAACATCCAACAATCTCACCCACCAAGACTTGATAAGAAAATGGATAAAGAAACACGAAGATACTGTGAGAAAAGCCAAAGAAAATATACAGTTGGAAATGGAAAAAACAAAAAGAAGATTGGACGAGAACATCACACGAAAACATCCCATTTATAAAATCAAAGATAAAGTAAAAATAATAAACAACACAAAAAAAATAAATTAGAACAATCCTGGAAAGGCCCCTATGAGATAATAGATTTACTAGACAATAATAATATTGTAATTGAGAATAAGGAAAAAATATTGAAGATGCATATAGATCAATGCCTGCCTTATTTTTCAGATGATAGTGAAGACGACCTTCCCTCTACTTCTACTAACGATCGTTAGGGGTAATTACACCATGAACGATATTGAAGGAAATATATACATTGAAGAGGAAACTAAAATTCATCTATACCACGAAACTTGGAGAGTAATAGTTGGAATCCATATGACAAATAACAGGGAAAGAATCAGCACAATAGACAAAACAATATCAATAGCAGAACAAGCATGCATTAAAAATTGCCTACCCCAATATGAAATAGAACTCATTCGAAGAAGGTACAATAGACTGATATCTCGAAATTATATATTAACAAAGCTATTAGAAAAACAGCGCAATAAACGAGGATTGGCCAACTTCGTCGGAGATATCTCTAAAACATTATTTGGAACCTTAAATGAAGGAGACCTTGATCAAATTAATAGCGAATTCGACGATTTATATAGAGATAATAAAAATATTGCTTCCATCTTGACCAACCATACTAAAATACTTAAGTTGATCCTGGATTCATCCTCAACAAACCACGAATCGTTAATGTCGCAGGAAAATCAGGAAAGGGCGATAGCAAGGAATTTAAGCAATGGAATTAATAAAGCTACACAATAAAACTTTATAAACATTAAGCTAGTAGTAGCGGCTGTCTTAATAGATGAAATAAACGAAGATATCGATATGGCGATAAACGCTATTAACGATGGAAAACACGGGATTATACATCCTCAAATACTAACACCTGCGATGTTAAAAGAAACAATTAAAGAATTTGAAAACAACCAGAGAACAAGATACCACTTTGATAATAGGAAGAGAATTATCAACAGATAATCGATATAAGTACATTATCAGTAGCCATCATAAGAGGACTTTTTACCTACATAATAGAGATTCCGATATTAGAAAAAGAAGAAGGAACGTTATTACATTTGATCCCAATACCACACTTATACAAAAAACCTATTTCTTCTTAATTCCTGAACATGACTATATAATCAAATACAGAGACTCATACATACCAACTACTAAAACAGATGACTCTTGTAAATCAATATCTGAATACAAAATTTTTAAAAGAAAACAACCTAATATAATGATAAGGGAAAGCAATTCATGTGAAGCTACATTATTAAGAAAAACGACAAAAGCTAAATGTCACACTTCTCCATTTTTATTACAACGCGAAACGTTCATCCCTATACAAAACGGATATTTGATAATACCATCACAACCTATGAATTTAGATATAGCATGCAAAACATTTGTAAAACAAGAAGAAATTGTAACACCTAAAAAGCTGGAGGGAGAAAAATGAAAAGTTTATAATGAATATGACATATTATACCTAAGCTCGACTATGACATACAAACACACGGAATGGTTAAATGTGACCTATGAAATTAAATACGATTACAACGATTTAAAACACCTAAACGAACAATTGATACAACTACCTAAGATTATCACTAGTAAAAAATTAAGTAATGCGAGACTCAGTCTAGACGATACAGAATGCATTCTGAGTAGTACAGCCAGTCAGGAGAATTAAAAATTGAAAAGAAACTGGAATATATATGGGGTATACAGCCATAATAATAATAGCATTGTATTTTACATATAGAATAGGTATTTTCGATATGATAAAGAATTGTTTACCGACGAAACTCGGTTTATTACGTATCAAGACAAAAATAGAAGCCCCAATGCATGTCGTTACGTATAACGCAGCAGTACAAGCCTT
Source organism: Diplolepis rosae (assembly GCA_030998225.1). Taxonomy (NCBI): domain Eukaryota; kingdom Metazoa; phylum Arthropoda; class Insecta; order Hymenoptera; family Diplolepididae; genus Diplolepis; species Diplolepis rosae. The sequence goes on from JAPYXD010000707.1 coordinate 472,217, forward strand.
GCTCACAAATGATGTACCTAAAAACCGACGAGTTAAGATACAACATACTAGGATTTGAGGACAAATCGAATTCTAAAAGAGGGCTTGTTATGAGTACTGATGAAATATCCCCTCCCTTAGCCTTTAAGTGTATAAGCACGAACTCGCTGCAGCGGCAGGCAGTTCTGTCCTAACTTTCTAACTGTATACTTGAGAAATAAAGAAGCTGAGCACCGAATCGTGACTCAGCAGTAATCGGAAAAGTACTAGTTTACTGAATTCAACGCATAACAATACACACCAAAAAAAAAATTATAAAATGGTACAAAATTTTAGTAATGCAAGATTGGAGAAGCCTGACTTTAGCATAACACCTTGGTCAGTCTTTTGCATTAAAAAATATTCTGTTAGTTAACAGAGTTGAAATAGAAGTTTTAAACGATACTGCATGAGCACTTTAAATTTTGCCTTACCCAATTGATTGAATCAATGGTGACCGTTCAACGAATCTTAAAAGGATTTATAGTCTCGTGTGCTGTTTTTTCTCGTTGTAACTCGAATTAGAACTGAGTTAACAGTTTAGAATTAAAGAAGTACGAGATTAGACAGGCATGACTCAAGCACAAAATCTTATGTAATCTTTGTACTTTCAGAAAATCAGATAATAAAATTTCAAATAAAATAAGCGGTTGATCACGTAGGTTAGCCTCAAGGTCAAATCCCTGAGTGACTCAACAGAATTTATTTTATTTTAACATAGTTTGTACAAAATAACAAGAAATAAGGGAATTAAACAATTTTTCAAATAAAATAATTATTAAATCACTTAGGTTAGCCTCAAGATCAGATCCCTTTGTGATTTGATCAAAATAATTTTATTTTAACATGATATGTGTAAAATTTCAAATGAAATAAGATGATTAGTTAATCACTCAAGTTAGCCTGAAGGTCAAATCCTTTCGTGATTTCATCAAATTTATTTCATTTTAACCAATATGTGTGTAAAATTTCAAATAAAATAAAATGACTATTTAATCACTCAGGTTAGCCTCAAGGTCAAATCCCTTTGTGATTTTATCAAATTTATTTTATTTTAACAAAATATGTGCAAAATCAGATAAATTATAATTGTAAGGGCCGGTTTCACCAACTCTGATTAAATCGTTAATCATTGATTAACTTTATTTAATCAATACTTTGCGTTCCACCATTCTTTTAATCATGATTAAGGAAAGATAATCACGGGTTAGTCTAACCGTTCAAAAATGGCTGGTTATGGAGGTTAATCAGTGATTAAAGTAACCTAACCTCAAAATTGAAATGCGAGTGCAGTAAGTGCAGTATACAGCAAGGAAATATGGCTCTGTTTTACAATAATATTTTATCCTTATCTGATGATGATGATGAAATATTTTACCCTGTTCAGAGAAGACCACGAGTATTCAGAGAACGAGTAAACTATTTTGAAACCATGGGTGATTTGGATTTTTTAACACGATTTCGCTTAAGAAAAATGACTGTTGAAACTTTGCTGCTCCAAATAGAACAAAGTTTACAACATGCTACAGAAAGGTATGTATGATATAGAAACATTTTTTTAAGTAATAGACATTGGTCTTGTTTTTTACGACTGTAGGGGAGAAGCGGCGAAATTGGCGCGTCGTCTAAATTGGCGCACCCTATTTTTCAGAAAATGATAACATAACAAAAAATAAAAATAGTTCTATGTGTGCATTCTTGTATGATATGTATTTGATAGAAAACATTATAAAAATCTAATTGCTTAATACAGTTTTATTGCGATTAATCGTTTTTTGGCATAATGGTTATGTTCGAAGCCATTGAGTTAAATCGTTAAATAATAGTAATTCAAGGTGAATTAGATTAATGCAACGATTTTATAATCTTTGATATTTAATCTTACGATTAGGATAGAATATTTGTATGAAAAAATAAGCATTTTACGTAAAAAGTATTTAATTAATGAACGATACACTTGCGGCAAAATTGGCGCATACGAGATTCAAATCAGAGGCGAAGTTGGAACACGTGTTGTGTTTCTGGAAACCGGTGACTGAAGTCAAGTGCTCGGATGTTTATGATTGAAAATATAAATAAGATAGTAAGTACACAATTATTAATATATAGATATATACATTTGAATGTTGCTGGCCTTTTCTGCTAATCTTTATCTTAAGATTTTTTGTGACATGGGAGGTAATGTGGTTCGCAAAACTGATGTAACGACTTTGTAAGGTTATATTCATTTGAACAATCAGTGGTTAAATTTTTTTTTTAAGTTTGAGGTATTAAGGCATTTTAAAAGCGATTTTTAATAATTAATTTGCAGTCTGACAGTGTTTTGAAAGTTTTCTCGATTTTAAGATGTGAAAGCAATGTAAGTAAAAAATTTGTATTTTTGATTGATTGTTTCTATTATTTATAAGTCTTCTAAAGTTAATAATTGTATATACTTCTGATTACAAATTCAAATAATTCTCTATAAAAATGATTTCAATTTGAATATTCACTTAAATATCCACAATTGCCAGTATTTTATTGTACAAATATAAAATATATTTCAACTTTGGCTGGTTTATGTGAATAAAGGTATAAAAAACTTCACATATCTTGATATACTATCTCAAATTTAGTTTCAAATTATAACTACCTCTTTTCATCAACCTTTGCTACTGAAATGTAATTCTAAATCTATGAAAATATAACTAATACGTGGCAAGAGAAGATTATAATATTAGTGCGTCAATTTACCCGACATGGCGGGTAAATTGACGCAGGTGCAGTCCTTCGGAAATCTGAATAAAAACCTGCTTTAATAATTTTCAATGCAATCTTTATCCATTGGAAAGTATAGAAAAGATATCCAGCTATTAAATAAATATTTTTTCATAATTTTTAGTCATATACTTTCTTTTTAAACTCGCACTTTCTGTTAGGTGCGCCAATTTCGCCGCTTCTCCCCTATATTGGAATATATTGCCAAAAAATCTCAAATTTCTATGTTTTCAAGAATTTTAATAATTCCGAAAATATTTATTATTTTTGAACGCCCTTGGTCTCATTTTAAAGATAAATTTTCATAGTTTTTGTGCACCCTAATTAGATATTTTTGAAATTATTTTCCTAGCTTCTTCCATAGACTCAAACTTGTACGAAAAAATGGTGAAAATTGAAATATCCATAGTTATTTACAAAATTTTTTTAAAAATCAAAATATACCATATTTTAATCAAATGTAGTAAAATCATTCAAAATATTTATTTTTTATTTTTTTTTATCCACGTATGAAGCAGAATGTTCTCTTGAAAATTTATGAGATATTCCGTACAAGTTTGAGCCTATGGCAGGAGCTCGGAAAATAATTTCAAAAATCCCCAAATAGCGTGCACAGAAACTACAAAAATTTATGTTTAAAATGAGACTAGGGCTTTCAAATATCTTCAATATCTTTTTATAAAATACAGATTTTAACTTCTCCTTTGGCTTATTAGATGCAGAATTTTATTAGAAATGTACATTATTAAACACTTTTCTTCGGGTTAATATGTATAAATACAATTTATATTTCAGAAACCGCGCTATTCCACCCAGGATACAGCTCCTGCTTGCTCTACGGTACTACGCAACTGGTTCACACCTTGTTGCTGCTGGGGACTTCTCTGGAGTTAGCAAAACTAGCGCTTATAGAATTGTACACCGAGTGACTGCTGCTATTGCTGGTCTGGCTCGAGAAGACATAAAATTGCCTTCTTCAGAATCAGAAGTTAATGCTGCTCAAGTAGGCTTCTATGCAATAGCACGTTTCCCTAAGGTTATTTCGGCATTAGATTGCACGCACGTTCGAGTGCAATCATTTGGTGGGGATGATGCCGAAGTATTTAGGAATAGAAAAGGATATTTTTCTATAAATGTTCAAGCCACTTGTGATAGTAGCATGAAATTCACAAGCATTGTGGCACGTTGGCCAGGAGCAGCTCATGATTCCACCATTTTTAGAAATTGTAGGCTATGCGCTCGATTGGAAGCCGGTGAGTTCAGAGATGCAGTAATATTGGGAGATGGAGGGTATGCGTTGAAAAATTATCTTATAACACCATTAAGCGATCCTGTAACTGAAGCCGAACGGTTATTCAATGAATCTCAAATTAGGACTCGTAATAAAATTGAGTGCACTTTTGGTATATGGAAGCGCAGATTTCCGTGTTTGGTGACAGGAATGCGCTTCACAGTTGATCATGTGCTTCCTGTGATAGTAGCAACTGCGGTGTTGCATAATAGAGCCCGTCTTGCTGCAGAGGACCTGCCCCCCGACGATCCTCTTGTAAATATACGTTGGGACGAAGTTTTAAACGAGGATCTTCACAATCGTGGTAACTTGTCTGTCGATGATGGAAATGCACGTCGAAACATTATTGCCTATTTTCAAAGTTTAATTGATCAACAATAATGTACATTGTTGACGAAAAATAGAGATTTTTTTTCAGAAAAAACAGAAATTATCTAGGATCACTGTAAAATTAAACCGTTATTTGTTAAATTGCATTAATGTATCTTCACTCTATGTGAAAAATTGACAAAAAGCAGAAAATTGAAGAAAAATCCGCAACTAAATATCATTACTATAGCAGAAGATAGTTATAAACAATAGGAATGTGTTTAAACTATTATTTGTTTAAACTATTATTTTGTAAACTATTCATTTGTAATGGACGATAGAGAAGATGAATAAAGGAACAGAAATGTGTTCAAAAAACTTCTTTATTTGCCGAGTATTTTTCTAAGTATATACATTTTTTAATAGATTAATTAGTCGTAAAATGTATCTCTTATATTACATAAAAATTTATTTAAACAATAAAAAAAATGATAAAAATACAATAATAATGTATACTGACATGATTAAAAAATAGAATTCATAAAATAACTATATATTAATATATACTGATAACATATAAATTCTTTTGCAATGTGCAATGCAATCGAATTTTGTTTTTTAAATTCGTACAAAGGAAATTAAGATACAAAATTACGTTTCTTTTTTCGAAATAATGTTCAAAGTTATGAACATTATTTCAAATCTGCACCTGGAACAACTATTACTGCACAATTAAAGTCTTTGGTTTTTCTTAAGAGTAAGATCACAGATGCAAAGTGAAGTAATGGTCAAAACTTGGAACATTATTTCAACGAATCAGAGCACAACCATATGTTTCAAATAACATAATTAAAAAATAGAATTAGTAAAATAAAAATATATAATAACTATATAATAATATATACTGATAACACACAAATATACTTCATACATACTGATAACATATAAATTCTTTTGCAATGTGCAATACAATCGAATTTTGTTTTTTAAATTCGTACAAAGGAAATTAAGAAACAAAATTACGTTTCTTTTTTCGAAACAATGTTCAAAGTTAGAACATTATTTCAAATCTGCACCTGGAACAACTATTACTGCACAATTAAAGTCTTTGGTTTTTCTTAAGAGTAAGATCACAGATGCAAAGTGAAGTAATGTTCAAAACTTGGAACATTATTTCAACGCATCAGAGCACAACCATATGTTTCAAATGACATAATTAAAAAATAGAATTAGTAAAATAAAAATATATAATAACTATATAATAATATGTACTGACAACACACAAATATACTTCATACAAACTATTTCTTCATTTTTCTCAATTTAAACGAAACTCGGATCCTCTAGCTGTCTGCGCAACAATTTGATTTTTAGTTCCTGCTCGGTTAATGTGTTTTGCAATATTTCTTTTTCCATTGCAGCCTTCTCTAGCGCCTCTTTTTTTAAAATTTCTAGATATTCCAGCTTTGCTTGGATTAAAGCTGCAGATTTCTCCGGTGTTTTATTTCCTCCTCTGTTTTGATTTGACTTTCTATGACGACTTTGTAGTACGACTTTGTCAAGACGATCTCGTTCCGTAGGCTTCTTAGATGAAGAAGCGAAACTTTGCAAGTTTCCACTAATCTTTAAAAGAGGACTCCTATCCTTCTTCAGTAAAGTGGGATTCCATTCCGACCAGTCATCTTCCTCATTCATTGTCTGCAATAAAGTAAAACTTTGTTATTAGATAAAAACTAAAATTATTTTTTACATTTTGAAAACCAGGTTCTACAGAAAAAGTTACTACCTTTTCATTTGAGGGTTCTGGAACATTTTCTATTGTGAACTGCACGCTATCTTCGTTTCCTTGTAACCCAAAATTTTCTTCTGGAATTCCTCTTGATTCCTCTACATCCAATACGACGTCTTCCCACTCCTTTTCAATATTGCCTTCCCATTCTTTTTCAAAATTACCTTCTAGGGCGTCATCATCATACGCGTTGTCCATTGGCTCAATTGCGCTGCCCAATATTCCCTTCACTTGTAGACATAATGGATCTTCTTTTATTGGGTTGCTTCCACCACCTGTTTTCATCGATAAAATGTACAGAAATATTAAAGTGAATAACTATAATCTTTATATAAGAACATTTTTTGCTTTCAGTAAGTTTTCATTACAAACAATTTTTTTTCTCCCTATACTTACCAGTTCTGTATGTTTCCTGTCGCAGCGAACTCAAATGTTTTCGAGTGTTTCGCTTCAGGTTGTCCCAAAGAAGTTTTAATTTCTCTGCAGGCCGGTACTCCGGAGAAATGGACTGCGCATTAAATTCTAAGGAAATTCGATCCCAAGTTTTATGTTTTGATTTGCTACTTATAGCGTCCGTTCGTTTGCATTCGATTATATGCTTATATTTCTCCATGATTCCTAAAAAACCGTTTTTTTCACTTTTTGTGAAATTGGAGCTTCTTTTTTGCCTTATCTTTTTTACCTAGAAATATAAAAATTTGCAATTGAAAGAAGTCAACATTGATATTCACACATCAAATTTGAGGTTATATGAAGCCGATAATTTAACGGACACTACTCACTTATTTATAATATATATATATATACTCACTTCTTTTGCATTTTCCGCCATACTTTACTTTTTTTTCCACTTTACTTTTTTATTTGCTTCTCAAACCATACAATAATTGTCTCACAATCTCTCACAATTGTCTCGGGTATTTTTCTTGCACTATCACTAACTTCTCCTCACCTCGAACTTTGCGAGCCATATATCGGCGCTTAAACATCATGGCGCCGAAAGTTAACTGTGATTTCCATTACAACCAACCAGAGTCGTGGCTACAAGAGAATATTACAGTTACCACGAACAGGGTATATGATTAGCTAATCAGAACCAAAATGTCCATGGTGGAACGCATTGCAAGTTGATCATGATTAAAGTCTCGGTTAAAAAATAATCATGATTATCTAATCATGTGTTTAATTAGAGTTGGTGAAACCGGCCCTAATTCATTAATTTTTGATTTCTAGTAATTATAAAATTTCGATATCCCATTCATTGACTAAGTCTTTCCCGGGCCGATGCAACAAAAAAAAGAGATTGGGTATGTTACGTCAAAAACGTAACACTTCTCTTCTTAAAAGATCTCCTCGTTTTATGTAAGGATCGGAAGGATCCTCTCTAAGGGATGAGGAATAGTCAGTAATTGAGAATGGTTAATGATAGACAATATATTTATTGACGATAAAATTATAATGAGTAAGCACCATGGAAATGGAAATTGAATTGTATTGTTGAAGTACCCTTGTAATTACCCTGAGTTGTAACTTGCTTGGTGATGAAATGAGTCCATAGAGCGAATGTGGTAGCTTGAGTCCTCACTTGTAATCTTTGAGATAGATGTTGTCAGATAGGAAATTCGTAGTCCAGCTAGTTGATATAGTTGATTCTTTGATCCCAGTTTCAAAGATAATTAGGAAGGCGATTCCCCTTCGCTTTTAAAGTCGTTGAACTCAGCGTCGAATTAGAAGTGGTTTGGCTAGCGGTAAAAATCTGGTGAAGCTGGACTAGACTGGACTGAACTCGCGGTGTAGAGATGATGGCACTGGACTGACTTCTCTTGGAACTTTCGCTTTTTACAGAACTTCGAAAGGTCAACTATGATGAGTAACATGTTATGACCAGTCACATGTTTTTACCAGTCGCATGTTATTGCAAGTTACATGCTATTACAAGTTACATGTTGTGACTGTAGTGTGTGTGATAAATGCATGTAGTAGTGCGTTGGTACTGTAGGGCTTCATTCACTTTCTCTCTGGGTCAGTCGATTTGTTAACATGTGTGGATATTATAACGACACATGGTAATTTCATATTGATCATCCTATTGATCTGTAGATTTGTCTATAACAATAGTCTTCTTCAAGGAGGAAAAGAACATCTCAGGATTGCTTATATAAAAAAAGTTGTCGGTCAGCAAAGCCACATGTCTCGAGTCGGTTGTTAAAACAGTTCAGATCATACTGTGAGCGACTCCAGTATCAAAGTCTTCACGATAAGTTCTCAAAAATGTAAACCTTGTTCGCGTTTTGCCATTGATTACCAATTTGGCATCCTTCTTTAACAATAAATTTTTTTTTTAAATTCCGGTCGGTTCGTGTGCAAAAATTTTTATTTTTTTCATCTATCCGGTTTTTTATTCACAGTGAACTCTAAATATTTTTTCAATTCGTGATGCTGCATACTGGACTACTTCATTTTGAATTGCAAGCTATGAGATACAAGGTGCGTTCCAAAATAAACGAGACCGAGCTAAAATAGAAACGACAGGAGCTTTGTTCTGATAAATTCGAGTTTATTTATTCAAGATAGTCCCCTCCGGCCTCGATACACTGTTTTGCGCGATCCAAAAGCTTTTGGAAAGAATGTTTCAGGTCATTGACCGGAATGTCCTTCAGGATGTCGGTACAAGCCTTTTGGATGGCCTCTACTGACGCAAAACGCTTTCCTTTTATGGTCAAATGCAATTTTCCGAATAGGTAGAAGTCACAGGGAGCCATATCAGGCGACTACGGTGAGTGGTTGACGGATAAAATGTGATTTTTGGTAAAAAAATCAGTGATAAGCGTTAAACGATGAGCCAGCGCATTATGTTTGCAGATTCTGTGAAAACAAGAATAGTATCTGAAGAAAACGAAATTGATGCTCCGTCTTTGGAAGAAAATACGATGTCTGACGAGGATAATGAATCAAAGCTACTAGGAAAAGTACTAAAATTCGCTGGCGCTTTGAGGAATGTCAATGAAAAGATGTAAAATCAAGAAGGGGATAAAGAAGTAGAGAAAAATGAAGAAGGGAATGATGAATGAGAAGAAAATAAAACCGAACCAAAACTCTTAATAATGGCACTAGAGTGGGAAACAAAAGTAAGAAAGCAGCAAATCTTTTCGAAGCTGAGGATAGTATTTTTACAGTGCCGTAAAGCACTTCTGATGACTGTTAATGCGAACCTATGTCAAATTTGAATTTATTAATATTACTTTACTTTTACAAAATAATTGTAAGGTTATTGTAAGGTGATACTGTATAACTCGACCGCTCAAAGTGAATATTTGTTTATAATATCGCCACTAAATTCAGCTAAGCGCCGAACTGTGCGAAATAAAGGGCCACCAAGTCAGTGGTCTCACATTATTCATCGAGCACACATTAAAAAGTAGATCACTACCAGTTTATATTTTCTTTGTTCATTAAAATCTCATCAAATGATAATTTTATCTGTTTAACATTATTATAAAAAGGCCTTCACCTCGGTTAAGGGGGTCTCCTTATCCAGAACCTTCAAAAAAGTCACTTTTTCCCAATTTCCTTTGAAGCAGAAAATAAAAACACTGGTCAAAGATTTTTCGCATATATTTAGGTACATATTTGAACTTGTCAAAAAAAAATTTTCATTTGAAAACAAGAAAAAATCTCGGACTTATCGAAGATCCCACGCAGCGTCTCACCACGTACAATTAATTTTGCGTGCATGATATTGTCCAAAGTTTTCATCTGAAACACATATATATTTGTTTTTTTTTTTATTCAGAAGGGTCTTCCGCTTATAGTGAACCTAAAAAATTGTAAAAAAAAAATTTTTATCGATCTTTTGAGTTACTTTCCAGAAAAATAAAATTTTTCACCGTTTTTTTGTCTAAAATGCGTTATTTATAATGAAAATAAATACTGTATCATGAAAACTAAAGGTTCACTATATGCGCATTTTAATTACCTACAAATTAAAAAAAAGTTTATAATAATAGCTTAATTGGTTCTCCTTTAATCGTGCACGCAATTTTGAAAAATGTGGTTTTGAGAAAACGTGCTTTAAAGTTTTCAGACGGTGAAAAAAAACCTTCCGCTTGCTCCGCGCAAGCCACTGCTCAGAACTCTACCATCAAAACTATTCAGATATGGACTGTAAAATTTCGCGACAATATTCTCTAATAGATCCATCGATTGAAACAAAAAAAACAAAAAATCGATTTTTTGAAAGTTCTGGATAAGGAGACCCCCTTAAGTCAAAGGTGAAAGTGCAATCAAAAAACACGTATTGAACATAGTCCTTCGAGTCGGATATCGCTCTAATCAAATACGATTCAATTTATAACAGATAAAAATTTACAACACATTATACACCTGTTTTTTCTAACAGGCTAAGCGTTTCAATACACCTGTTTTTTGTAAGCAGGCTAAGCGTTCAAATCACCTGATGGTACCTCAGGCTAAGCGTTTTAATTCGAATCAATAATACGTGAACGTAAATACATTTATCGAATTTTTTAGTGAAGTGTGCAGCGTTAATACAGTGTTTTGTGACTATAAAAACTCATAATAAAGACGTTAAGTGCATTACTCGACATTGTAATTGCACAATTAATTTCCTATTTTTAAAATGGAGAACTTTGGTCGTTTGTCAGTTCTTTTACAAAAACGCGAGACCATACAAGAACACATTCAATCATTTAAAGAATTTTTAGATCAGTTTGATAGTAAAAATTCAAATCATGCTGTTGAGTTACAAATACGTTCTCAAAATGTTCATTCATATTTTGCTACCTTGGATGAAATATTTGACGAAATACAATTAATTGATAATGACACTGATTACAAAGCGGAGAAACAATCAATTCATAATCTGTACTATACAGTTATGGCAAAGGCTCAAAATTTGTATGCACCAATATCACAGTCTCAAAGTGGCACGGGCGGTTTAGCAACAGGTTCGCTCGCCGGTTCTGACCACTCGCGGGATACAAACGCATCTTCCAACTGTCGTAAATTAAAATTACCACAAGCTTCTTTACCTAGTTTTACAGGTAAAATGGAAGAATGGTTATCAAAGATTCTTTTCGTACAATAATTCATGAACGTGACGATATCACTAACTGTGAGAAATTACAATATTTAAAATCAATATTAAAAGACGAAGCTCTTCGAAGAGTACAAGTTCTGTCTATTACTGATGACGATTATCAGAAGGCTTGGGACTTGCTTCAAAAAGCATACGAGGACCCAAGAGCGATCATCCCGCGACATTTGAGTCTATTTCTTCGTTTACCAGTTCAGGACAAAGAGACCTCTGCAGGCTTAATAACACTTGCCGATGAGTCTCAACAACATTTACAATCATTAAATTCTTTGGGCATACAAGTCAATGACGAAATCCTTGTTACTTTACTAAAAGAAAAATTACATAAAAATACGCTCGAAAAATGGGAAGAAACTATAAAAAGGTGTCTTTCCAAAATTTGAAGAATTGACTGATTTTATCTATAGAACTGCAGCGCGTTTTTCTAAACGTAAAATCGATCAAGTTTCTGGAGATATAAACAAACATAACAATTTAAAAAAACGTAAATTTCACGACAAATATCAAGTATTTTTAACTACTTCCAAGCAGTGCTCTTTATGTTCGGAATCACATTTCTTATTTCGCTGTAGTAAGTTTTTAAACCTACCAGTAAACGAACGGATAAAGATAGTTAAGAATGCGTCGTTGTGTAATAATTCTTCACGTCCACATGCAGCAAAGGACTGTAAATTTGGCAATTGTAAAAAATGCAACAAACGTCATAATACTTTATTACACATTTCGAAAGCACAAAATCAAAATGAAAATAAAATTATCAAAATTCAAGATCTGACTGATAATAAAGTAACAAGAATACGAGACCAAAACAGTGAAGCATGACGATTAAAAGATTTTCTAAGTGTTGCATGAGTTCAAAATTATCTACACCATCCTTCCGATTGATGACAACTGCCATGGTAGAAGTATTTGATTTCAAAAATAAAAAGATACAGGCTCGGATTTCACTTGATACTTGCGAGTCCATTAATTTCGTTACAGCCAATTTAGTGAAATATTACAACTTTCCAAAATTAAATGTCATATTATAGTAAACGCTTTAAATAACCTTACAACTACCGTTAGTAGTATGGTTTCCATAACTTTTAAATCCATATATAGTGAATATAAACGTTCGCTGAAATTTTTGATCGTATCAAACATTACAGATCTTGTGCCGGGTGAAACAATACCTCGGGATCAGATAAAAATTCCGAAGAATATAAAATTAGCTGATCCTGATTTTCATAAACCTGCTCAAGTTGATATGCTTATCGGAGCAGGCACCACTTTGTCTTTATTTTCAATAGGTTCAATAAATTTATCACAAGGTGAACACGATTTTTATTTGCAAAAAACTCGTTTAGGGTGGATTTTTGGAGGAGGTCTAAATCTATTCAAAACTGGAAATAGAGTTAAATATAATTGCATGTTGACAGATTTGAAGGAGACAATAGAAAAATGATTCAGAGCCTACAATTTTCCTACGATTTATTATTTTTTTTTTTAAATTAAAGCTAATTAAATTTTGAAGAAGTCTGTCGAGGCCGATTTTGCAGAAAAGCCGCGGTTATTTTGTTATTTAAGTTGCAAAATGCAAAAAAATCATAATTTTCCATATTTGTGCTACCTGCTCCATGATATTCGTCGATATTACCTCAAGAATATATGAAATTGATAGATTTACAATCACAGAGAAAATCACGATATTTTAGGTGAAGTTCGTGCAATCTGTTCAATTGTTATAAACAAATTAATGGAAAAAAAATTTTTCTATATATTCGAGCCTGAAAGTTCTTTTCATCACGTTTTTTCCACGGAGTAGATTGGAATCAATGTTCTATTACAATCCACACCCGAAATATAATTTTTCATATTGTTATAAACAAATTTCATGATCAAATTCAATGAACAGGCGCCGCTGGATATATAAAATTCCTTTTTTTCTGCCTGATCATCAATTTCCTCTGGGAAAATGATGCTTCGATTAATGGAAAGCACAATCGAGGATATTTACATTTGTTATTAACAATACTGATTAACAAATGTATTAAACGGTCACTCTTTGGTAGAAAAAATTCATTTTTCTTCGTGAAATCGTCTATTATATGCCAAAAATAGAAGTATAATGAAAGGACTGACATTATACAATATCTTTCATTGCATTAACAATTCTAGTCAACAAATGCATCCAATAGCTGTTTCCAGATTGGAAAAATTCATTCTCCGCTCGAATGTTCTGAGACGATCCAGTCTCCATTACGATAAAATATCGCTTACTAATTTAATCTCTACATATATATTTCAATTTATTACTTTATAATAATCACAATATTGAACTCGCGAATTATTCTTATCTAATTTTAATTCGTTACTTCAAACAGAGATTAGAAATAAATTACATAACTGTGTTGGCATTTAAACTAATGAAAATATTTGTGTGTATGTCTCGCTCCTAAACTGTGGGTCAAGGCCGTTCATGAAATGACGACACGTGGATCTATTTTCCTTTATTAATAATCAGGTTTTCTCTTTTCCTCTAATACCTAAATGCATGAAGATGCAAAAGGTCATTTTTCTCGGGACCTAGCAAGGGTAAAAATATGAGGAAAGGCTCTTTCTAACGCCTAGCGAAGCGCGCACCGTGAAAACTAGATAATTTAGCAAAATATTAATTATTTAATAAAAACTTAATTTTTCCAATGAACTTCTTTTAACAATTCTTATTGGCTCCCCATCAGGTGATTAAAACGAATTGGAAATTACTAAACTAGCCCTTCTTTCTCCAAATTCAGATAGGTAGGGATTGATAGGGACAAATTAGAAATCAACCGAGGTGACGAGGTAAGTCGAGAATCGACGAGAATAACTTCGCCAGGAATACCTACTTCCAGGTAGGTCGAAGTTAACCCTCGGATCACTTGTGCAAAGAATAACGGAGCTCGTCTCTCGCCTAGATGCATTGTAGCATCACCTGGACGATAGATTTCGAGAATCCGCTTACTAAATGCGGACCAACTCTCCTTGTTAGGGAGTTAAGAGCATTTAAATAAGATAAAGTCGTGGGGATAGTGGAAGTTTAAAAGTTCGAGTTTTCGTGCCGTGAAAATAACGCGGAAAGTGATAGCTTCTTCCTTCGATAGATTCCTCCACGAAAGTTCCTTTGGAAGCGAATAATTCGTTACATCGGAGCTGCTCGTAAAACATCCTTTCCCTATGAAGTATAACTGCTTTGAAGCCAATTGGGACATCGCAGTTTCTTTATTTCCCACCATCTCTGTGCTTACAGCTAAATGAGACTGTTTTGTACTCTTAAGAGGCATCGCAGGATTATTTAGAAATTTAACCACACCTCGTTGGCAAGCGTTCACCTTGAAGCCTTCCATAAGGGACATCGAGGACAATTGCCAAAACCTTGCTAATACCATATATCCGATCTATCGAATAAAGAAGTTTACGAAATTGTATCCACAATTAGAGAAATAGCGTGCTGAAATAAATGATGACAAACGACCCTAGCGATCAAACCAATTAGGTTGATAATTACGCAGGTTAAAACTGATATTTTTGCACGTTCGAACGCAACAAACATTATTTCCCTATTATATAGATATATGAGTAGTTTTTAGTGACGCGTAGTTGTGGGGGTTTTTCTGGTGTGAATTTAAAGTTGTGCTCTTAACTCGACCCAACTTTATTTTCAGGTGGAAGTCCTCCTTACTCGAACCATCGCGAGCCGTTATATTTTAGATTAGAGAATCTACACGATCTCTCATTTCGTTCCGTTTTCTATTTGCAGAGAACCTGGACGCTAGAGAAACCACAATTTTAATAGAGAAACGGATCTCAACCCGTCTGATTGATTAGTTTCGTGTGATCGAAAAGATCAAAAGAAAATAGTGAGTTTTATTTTTTTTTAGGGAAAAGCCCGTCGAAACGCTCTACCTTCATGTGTGTCCCTTTTGACACTTTAAATCTGACGTGTGCTCTGAAAGTAAGAGCGAATTAAAATTGACCAAATGTCAGAAACCAAAAGAAAAACAGCTTCGAAACAAAGTAAAATGTGAGAAAACAAATTAAATATTGCATAATAAAAATCGTAAATGTTTCAACTGGCGCCCAACGTGGGGCACGAAGGTTAATTTCGAAGAGAGCGTTTCTGGCGCTGAAAATAAAATATTCAATAATTAATATTTTCTTTAATTGGTAGTCCGTTAGAATTAAATAACATCGTCTTTTCACGTGGCAACAAGTAAAAGCTTTGAACTTGTAAATTAAAAATAAAGTCAAATAGAGGCTATCGCCGTAATAATTTCCTAGTGAACAACTTTAATTTCCTTGTCCACGCGTGCGATAGCAAAATAAAGCACGAGGGTGTTGTACTCAGTACTCAGGTGAAGGTACGCTGTCAAAACACAGCTCGTAGTCAATAATAAGGCTCAGCTGACTTTGACATTTAGCAGCATGACTCGTGCATGAGGGATACGGAATTTGTATGTCTGTCTCCTTAATAATAAATAGAAAAAGTAAATTGTAGGAAAATAAAGTCCGATGTATTTAATAAAATTAAAAGCGAACCAAAATTATTACCTAGCAATAAGTGGAATAATTTTGAATTGAAATAAAACTAAAGCCATGAAATATATTTTTTTTATATTGAATGAAAGGATATGAGAATTATTTTTTTTTATTTAGTACTCATAAACAAAAAATTCACAGGTTTAATTTACTAATATTGTATAGGCGAAGGCAAATATTTAGTAAATTCGGTATTTAATTAGCATAAATTTAATCCACTGCTCAATGAAAAATATTAAAATTAATAATTTTTACTGAAGCATATGTTCCTTTTTTTTTAATTTCGTATGGAGGTTCTTGTTTTTTTTTGATAAAACTTTAAACAATCAAAATATTGACATAAGTCACTAAGAATCTTCTTTTAGTAAAATTCAACATGCAAAAAGGTTTTCTAATGGCGTTTGTTTTGTTCAAATGAAGAGAATAAAGGAGAGGAGAATAAGGAAAATCAACCTGTCCACGGGTAATTTTTTTTTAGATAGAAACATTTTATTTTGATAATCAAAATTTCTTTTTCTCTTTCTATGATTATCCAGTAATTATCCTTTAAGTTCTAAGAGTTAAGAGATTATAATAGTAATTTAAATTGTCAAAATATTGATAGGAAAATTAGAATAGGCTAAATATTATTTTTGCAACTGGTTAATGCTTAGCGACAATAATTGTTAACCTGGTTACACAACGATTATTTATAGATCCGAATTAAAAGTGTTCATAAATATTTCCTTACCATTTTTTTTTTGATACCTCTTCTATTATTTAATAAATAATAATAATGGCAAACTCGGATAATCAACTTAAAAAGTCCTTGAAACAATCCCAATCCATGATGACTAATAGTTTCAACATGGGCGAGCTGTTGAGGAACACTACCCAGCTACTAACTGGAAATTACGAGGGTTCAAATGGCCAAAATGCGGCGCTTGACTTATCATTAAATGAAAATAATGTAACCCGCGAATCCGTCGACAATGAGTCATGTTGCTCATCCTTGCACTTTGAAGAAATAACAGAATCCGATGAAGAAGATATTGCTGATCTCGATCATATGTTGTTAAAGCTCAAATCTATCGGTGTTAAGATAAAAAGCGTTGCCAATAATCAAGCCAATGTTATAAACGCGGTTAAGAAAAATTCGAAAAAAATATCCGACTTCAAACGAAAAACGGCGAGGCAATTCAGCGAATTCACTGATTTAATTGTAGACAGGATGGATAGTTGCGACCAAATGCGTAAAGCGGAATGCGAATATAAGAATCTAGAGTTGGAGAAAAATGTAAAAAAGGTTGAAGCTAAAATAAATACATTGAGTGAGGCTTCTGAGGAACTTCACTGTTTAAGCGGTGATCTTATTGCAAAGAAAATGGTACATGAAAAGAGAATTAAGCATCTGGAAAACCACCAGTTCGTCTTAGAAAATAAACTACAGAAAAATTAGGGTAGTTCTTCAGCATTCTCACCTTGGATAAACAAATATCCCGTGCCAAAATTCTCTGGGCATAAGCGCGAAAGGCCCATGCGATTTTTAAAAGATTTTGAACGATACATTAGCGCAACTGACATTGATACGGATGATTTCAATTACGTCATTTTTGCGTGCCTGGAGGGCATTGCTAGAGAGTGGTGGGAGTTGGTTTCTTCAGACCAAGAAAACATTAACTCTTTCAGAGAAAAGTTCATAAAAAAATACTGGAACGAGAATATTTGCTTTCAGATCAGCTCCGAATTGCAATTTGGGAAATTTATTCCAAATAGGAACTTATCGCGAGTAGAGTATGCAATTAAAATGGTTAATAATGCTAAAGACCTAATTCCACCACCCTCAGAGGCAGAAATCGTGGCTAAACTGTCTAGGCATTATAATGAGGATATACGAACCGCCATGATTATTAGAAACACTAAAACATATGATAGTTTAATTGAATTGCTGGACGCGTTCGATCAAACAGGGCCATCGAATTTAAATACTGGCAATAATAGCCTTAGTGGCTTTTATAATTACCCATCTCTCTCAAATGCTTACGGACAGACACACTCTCCTCAAGGAAATAGTTTTAAACAGCGCAATAACCAATTGCATGTGAACCCCCACAATTACGAAATAAGTCAAGACAATGTGCAACGAAATGTAAATTATAATCGTGGATCCGGTTTCAGTCCAAACGGTTATAGAAGTCGTCCAACTTCTTTGCCCGGGTATAACTCTCGTTTCGATAGGCGTGACTTAAATCTTCCAGGCCATCTTGGCGCAAACCGGGCCCACGATAATAATGGGCGTGATGTAAAAGAAAGAAATTATAACTCGAGAGCAAGCGGTAATGGATATGTACAAAATGGTGTGTATCATCGAAATGATAATGTAAACACTCCGTATAGAGGCGTTAACGAACATGGGCAGCCTAGAAACGGCGACAACGGGGCTCAGCGGGGAAACTCCGGAAATACGAATGAAGGAATAAGGAAAGTGCGTGTGGTTACTAACGCGCCACGCACAATGCAAAGGTGTAGCAATGAGAATTTAAATTTAATAAATGATAGCGAACCATGCATGTCAAATATTGTTAACGACGTCGAGGTATCAGATAACCAGGGAAACTAGAGAGCCCTGGGCAGTTAAATATTAATGTATTAGAGGAAAACCCAGGGACGAAAAACGTAAAAAGACCTCTAGAATTAAACGTTAGGGAGGACTTACTTGAGTCAGAAGATATTAAAATTACAGATAATGATGATAGGTGCCCAAATATTCGTGTCAAAATTCAAGGAATTGAAACGGAAGCACTAATAGATACTAGTAGCGAAATCACTTGCATATCCGAAAACTTCTTTGAAAACAATAAAAATAAATTTAAGAGCTGCGAGATATTACCAATTGTTGGTACAAGCGTAGTAGGAGCCACGGGCGTAAAACCTGTAAAACTAAAGCACCAATTGTATGCGGATTTGAACCTAAATGAAGAAACATATTCTTGCGTATTTATAATAATACCCAAACTAAATAAAAACTGTATTCTGGGCACAGATTTACTCAAAAAGTTCAAGGGAAGGATCGATATGGAGGAAAATAATATTGTACTGCGAAATGAGGATAAACTAATTGAAATTAAATTTTTAAATAATGAAGAAAAAAGTATCAGGCTTATCCATGAAATAAATATGGAGCCTGACGAGGAATTAATAAATATTAATCCAAAGGACTTAGTGATTGGAGATAATTACCCAGAAAAAAATGAAGAATTTAGAAGCATCAAGGAGTATGATAAAATCGAAGAAAAATACCGCATAACAGATGTTGAAATTGAAGAAAAGGTGGCAAGATGCGAGCTACTTGACGGACAAGAAAAGAGGAAATTTTGGGAGGTTTTAAAAAAATATAGGGACATATTTTCCAAGAAACCCGGACGGATTTCAATATATAAACACAGGCTGAAAATTAAAGACGATCACCCTTTCATCATTAAAACTTATCCCATCCCGATGAGGTTGAGGGAAGTGGTAACTGCGGAAATAAATAATTTATTACAACTAGGAATTATTCGTAGATCCAATAGCCCCTACGTAAACCCATTAGTAACCAGTCTAAAAAAAGATGAAAGCGTAAGAATCTGCTTGGATGCCCGAAAATTGAACGAAATCATGTTTAATGACTACGAATGTGCTGAACCCACAGAAGTGCTATTTCAAAGATGTGGAGGGAGTAAAATAATGTCTACAATGGACCTGACTAGTAGCTTTTGGCAAATTCCCCTTACCGAAGAATCAAAAAAATATACGGCTTTCCTACACGAAGGGAAATGTTACGAATTCTGCGTAACGCCTTTCGGCCTCAAAACAAGTACAGCAGCCCTAGTCAGAGCCCTAGATTTCGTACTTAATGGCTTAGGGAATTTCTACGTGACCTTTATTGATGACATTTTCTGCTCTTCCGAAAACATCAACCAGCATTTACAGCATTTAGAACTGCTCTTCCAAAGACTTTGGGAAAACAACCTGACTATTAATTTGGAAAAATCGCACTTCTTTAGATCAGAAGTCAAATTTTTGGGCCACATCCTAACGTCCACCGGAATAAAACCAGACCCAGAGAAGATCGAAACCATCCGAAATTTTTCACGACCACGCAATTTAAAAGAATTACGTGGATTCTTAGGCTTAATAAATTTCTACACGAAATTCAGCAAAAACCATGCTGCGAAAATAGTTACACTTTTGGAACTACTGAAAAAAGGGGTTAAATGGTCATGGGATGAGAAGATAGAGCAATCTTTTCAAGAAATAAAAACCCTTTTCTGCAGCTCAGTCCTGTTAAACTACCCAGATATTAAGAAGCCTTTTTACCTGCAAACAGATGCAAGTGATTTGGCACTAGGTGCTGTTCTTTTCCAACTCGATGAGGATGGAAACTCGTACCCAATCGTTTATGCTAGCCGCACGTTGAAGGGTGCTGAGCTGGCATACTACACTACTGAAAAAGAGCTGTTGGCGATCGTTTGGGCCCTGCAAAAATTTCGTTCCTATGTAATGGGTGGAAAAATCGTAATAAGAACCGACCATAAGGCTTTGATATTTGTAAAAACGTGTAAACTCTTAAGTGGAAGGCTCACTAGGTGGATTATGGCCATCCAAGATTATGACATTTCAATGGAGCACTGCCCTGGTAAAAATAACTCAGTGGCAGACACTCTAAGTCGATTATCTGGAAGTAAAGATGATCAAAAGGTGAACCATGGTAATAGTAAAATAATCTTGTATGCTTTGGCAAAAAGGCCCTCATCTAGATTGCGAAACCAACTTCAAAATTTCAGTCAGGAGCAAAAATTGGACCCTACTTTACAACAGAAAATCAATGAAGTCGAAGAGAAGAAAACCAGCAAATATAAGATTTATGATGGTTTATTATACTTCGTAAATGGGGAAAATAAACGTTTATGTGTGACCAAAAGCATTATTCGTGACTTGATAGATGAATGTCACGAAATGTATGCCCACATTGGCCCTTTAAAGGTAATCAAGATGCTAAATGAATACTTCTATTATCCAAAACTGGCAAAAATGGTCAGACAACGTTTATCAACTTGTGATTCATGTCAGAGAAACAAGGTTAGCAACCAAACTTGTTTTTCTGAAATGCAAAATTACCTTCCAGAAAAACCCAACGAGATCCTCTGAATTGATTTCTATGGTCCATTACCATCGTCAAAGGGCGGATTTAAATACATCCTGTCAACCATTGATGCATTCTCGAAATTCGTGGTTTTGTATCCATTAAGAAGGGCCAACACTAAGGCTGTAATTAGCAAGCTAAGCAAGGACCATTTTCCCAAGTTTGGAAAACCTCTGAAAATAATAACTGACCATGGAACACAATTCACCTCTCCACAATGGTCAAACTTTCTTAAAGAGAGAAGTATTCAACAAGTGTTTTCTTCAATAAGACACCCACAAGGCAATATCGTGGAAAGGATCCACCGAGAACTATCTAGGTTTTTCAGATCACTTGTAAAAGAAAACCACAGTTCCTGGTGGAGCTGGATAAAAATAATAGAAAGTTGTATGAATGAAACACACCATGAAACTACGGAGTTCACCCCTATAGAACTCCATCTGGATAAAAAACCAAAACGGGCATGGGAAAATTGGTTAAATTTCCCCCCTAATGACCCAAAAACAAACTATGAAAGAAAACTGGAGATGGCGAAGGAAAATATCTCAAAAAAGGGATTAAAAAGAGCTGCCAAGTTCAATAAAAATCATCGGTTGACAGCTCTGAAGGAAGGTGACATCGTGTTGGTCAAGGCCATAAATGAGTCTGATCCGAAAAGAAAAATTTTAAAGAAATTTCTACAAATTTATGAAGATCCATATCAGATCAAAAAACAAATCAGACCTGGAACCTTCATATTATGGAACCCTGAATCAAAAGAAGAAAGGGGGATGTTTCATAGTCAAGATTTGAAAATATATAAGAAGAGAGAAGATAACTCTCAAGATAAAGAAGTTTCCGAATGAAACAATGTCGGGTTAGAATGATTAAGTCATTCAATTATGTAAATAAACATTAGGCATTTTAAAACGAAGATATTTAGAAATTAAAATAAATAATATAACATCAATAGAAAATAAGTTAAGATACAAAAGAATAAATAGCTTGCCAAAGCAATATACGTAAAGGGCATAATTATGTTATGTTTAAGCTATATACCACTTAAGCATAAGTTAATGTGAAAAGTAATCTTCTGTTTGTTGAAAATTGAAAAAATGAACAAAACAAGTTGTTCGAAAAAAAAAACAAAAACATTTTTCCATAGCTATAATTATTTAACTGTGAATTTAAAATATTAAGGCAAACGTCACGTCGAGAGTTTCAATATATTAAACACAATATTATTAAGGACGTATTTGTTTTCCTTCAACGTAGAAGTTGCCAATTTTCAAAGCATGACCAAAGCCAGTGGTCAGTTAATGCCAATCGAACTGAACGTGTAACTGTTGTGCTTTTGTGCCGTTTTCTACATAATATCAAGTAAGTTACTAGTTGTACAAATGTTATTTCTAATTGCATGTACTCACACTATTTCTTTTATGTATCACCCAGAATTTGAGAAGTTCAACGGTCACAATTGAATATTTTGGTCGTTATTCATCAACTTACCTATTGATCATTTCGTTTATTCTCGGTTATTTTTCATTATGGTTATTATTATTTATTATGTAAATATATATTGATTATACTATTATATTATATATATTGATCATTTCGTTTATTCTCGGTCATTTTTCTTTCATTATTGCTATTATGATTTATTATCTCATCCCATTGCCTCGGATTGGAGATTGGTGACACTTGTGAATTCTGGGTGTGGGAATTTCGGAGGTTGAGGTGCGAAATCTAACAATCCACCTAGTGATGCCTATCCTTCTCACTCTTAAACTGGGGTAATAATGTCTCCGGGGGTTCAAACGTGGGACAATTTCGGGAACCTTTTGTTTGATTAAAGAAAGAAGGTGGCTTCTTACCACTTTTTCCAAATTTTTTTTTGTCAGAAATCAAAATGGCTACTACGTCATCTACTCGCCTGAGTGTGAAGATTAGTCGGGGTACCCAACTTAGGGAACAACACCTTGCGGACCACTTACGAGCCCATCAAGTCACTTCCAAATCTGAGAACCCCATATCTCAAGACGTGGCCATTTTTGACTACCGGGGCCAGACTACAGCCAAGGTTAAAAACGCCTCCACTCAAACTGGTAAGAAGGGACCATGTGGGAAAAGAACAAAACCAGCCTCATTAAAAACTCTGGAGCCTTCCGCCGAGTGCCTCCACTCCCTGAAAAGAAAAATGGAAGAAGACGTTAACACTCGCCGGAAGCTCCCAAAAATAAGGAAGGTGGAAGAACTACACGACCTATCCTTCGAGGAGTACGCAGATAACTTCTTTGAGGAATTGGAGAGATCTGCGAACGACTCAGAGCTATTCATAAGGATAAGAGACAAAATATACATAAAGAATCTGAACCCAACAAGGCAGTACTTTGATGCATATCAATAAACACCACCTTTATCTCACCACACCCATGAGCATTATTTTTTTCTTACCCCTGCCATTCACCACAGTTCGTTTCTCAAGCCTGCCACCCACCATCTCCAATCCTGAATTCTTATTTAAGGGTTTGCATGCGCAAAACGGGTAAAGTATCGGAACAATTTGACTATCACTCGAAATTTTTTTTTCTTATGAGGAATTTCTCTTTATTGTATTTTGTTTATATTAGCAATCACTCACGATGTCCCAAACACCATGGTGCGGGGATGCCCAGGAATTGGCGGGATCTTCTGACCAATTTCCGAAACCACCTGTTAGCGTGGGGATATCCTACGACCTCAGGCCCATATACTGTTGTAGCCCCTCGGATTTTGTGGCCAGAAACTGGAGTCGCGAGCAGGAGTACGTCCAGTTGAAAATGGAATTGGACGAAATATACAGAGAAAAACCCTCTTGGCTAAGGATAAGAGAGGAGGATGCCCCTTTAATGTTTCCTATTGCATACGTGGACTCCGATGACCAGACCGGTAGGGGATCTTTGTCCACGAGACAAGTCCAGAAGTGGTAGTCTTTGACGTGGACGAAGGAATGTACCTGGACGTCGACATCGCGAATATTTTCTACCTTGGAAAAGACCACGCACAAGTACCAGCTTTTGCCATCCAGTGTGGGGTAAGAGGGATAAAACCACCCTCAGGTAACATTTGGAGTCGGGAAACATGTGAGTCGTTTGCCGACTTAATCAATACTCCATGCATACACTTTCAGCCTGCGATAATCAGCGGGGAGACGTTCATGGGAGATGGAATATCTCGGAGAGACGGCTGGTCTCTGCAGACCTGGTTAATGTTTACGGGAAAAGGAGTCTACAACCCGGGATACACAAGTATTTACCCACACCTGGAAGCACACTAACAAAAAACAATAAAAAAGGATAATTTTTTTTTTACGTCACATTCTCTAAAAAGAACAAAACGAAGGATAATAGAGAAACTCTTTCCTTGAATGATACAAATTTTGTTGGTTTTTATTTTTTTTTCTGCTTTTATTGACTTTTTTTTTATCAACTCTTATTCCTTTTTTTTGTATCAGATAGTTAATAAGAACAATGGTAGTGGTATAATTGATGTAATCGTAAGGCGAAATTATAATTGCAAAATATGGTAATAATAACTATATCTATTATGGTTGAAAAAAATTAGTGAATAATTGTTTTTATAGTAATTTAATAATAATTTATAAATATAAATAAACTTAGTTTGGGGGGGTGGGGGTATTGAAATGATATTGCATCAAATAACAATAGAACCAAATTAGGTAAATAGGCGTTAGGCACTAAGAAACCTATACACTTAAGTAATCTGCCTAGTTTAAAATTTAATGTAAAAGAAAAAAATCGTAGGGAAAGAGTCTAGATACGGGAACAATCGAGATATTTAAGCGCAAAGTAGGTAGATCGGGTGCATTGAGGCATTGAGGCAGCACTGCGCAAAATCAAGATAATTAAAACACATTTAAGAGGGTATTCAGGTGACAGTTTTTTATACTTTCCAAAACGATAACCAATTAATAATCAGTATGTCTGCATCATCTTTATATGGTGTCCGTTATGATCTTCACATATTCGTAAACGAATCAATCTCTTGCTAGGTAAAAGATCAATTCGTTTAGGGGGGCATTGAGACGATCCAGTCTCCACTACGATAAAATATCGCTTACTAATTTAATCTCTACATATATATTTCAATTTATTACTTTATAAGAATCACAATATTGAACTCGCGAATTATTCTTATCTAATTTTAATTCGTTACTTCAAACAGAGATTAGAAATAAATTACATAACTAGTGTTGGCATTTAAACTAATGAAAATATTTGTGTGTATGTCTCGCTCCTAAACTGTGGGTCAAGGCCGTTCATGAAATGACGACACGTGGATCTATTTTCCTTTATTAATAATCAGGTTTTCTCTTTTCCTCTAATACCTAAATGCATGAAGATGCAAAAGGTCATTTTTCTCGGGACCTAGCAAGGGTAAAAATATGAGGAAAGGCTCTTTCTAACGCCTAGCGAAGCGCGCACCGTGAAAACTAGCTAATTTAGCAAAATATTAATTATTTAATAAAAACTTAATTTTTCCAATGAACTTCTTTTAACAATTCTTATTGGCTCCCCATCAGGTGATTAAAACGAATTGGAAATTACTAAACTAGCCCTTCTTTCTCCAAATTCAGATAGGTAGGGATTGATAGGGACAAATTAGAAATCAACCGAGGTGACGAGGTAAGTCGAGAATCGACGAGAATAACTTCGCCAGGAATACCTACTTCCAGGTAGGTCGAAGTTAACCCTCGGATCACTTGTGCAAAGAATAACGGAGCTCGTCTCTCGCCTAGATGCATTGTAGCATCACCTGGACGATAGATTTCGAGAATCCGCTTACTAAATGCGGACCAACTCTCCTTGTTAGGGAGTTAAGAGCATTTAAATAAGATAAAGTCGTGGGGATAGTGGAAGTTTAAAAGTTCGAGTTTTCGTGCCGTGAAAATAACGCGGAAAGTGATAGCTTCTTCCTTCGATAGATTCCTCCACGAAAGTTCCTTTGGAAGCGAATAATTCGTTACATCGGAGCTGCTCGTAAAACATCCTTTCCCTATGAAGTATAACTGCTTTGAAGCCAATTGGGACATCGCAGTTTCTTTATTTCCCACCATCTCTGTGCTTACAGCTAAATGAGACTGTTTTGTACTCTTAAGAGGCATCGCAGGATTATTTAGAAATTTAACCACACCTCGTTGGCAAGCGTTCACCTTGAAGCCTTCCATAAGGGACATCGAGGACAATTGCCAAAACCTTGCTAATACCATATATCCGATCTATCGAATAAAGAAGTTTACGAAATTGTATCCACAATTAGAGAAATAGCGTGCTGAAATAAATGATGACAAACGACCCTAGCGATCAAACCAATTAGGTTGATAATTACGCAGGTTAAAACTGATATTTTTGCACGTTCGAACGCAACAAACATTATTTCCCTATTATATAGATATATGAGTAGTTTTTAGTGACGCGTAGTTGTGGGGGTTTTTCTGGTGTGAATTTAAAGTTGTGCTCTTAACTCGACCCAACTTTATTTTCAGGTGGAAGTCCTCCTTACTCGAACCATCGCGAGCCGTTATATTTTAGATTAGAGAATCTACACGATCTCTCATTTCGTTCCGTTTTCTATTTGCAGAGAACCTGGACGCTAGAGAAACCACAATTTTAATAGAGAAACGGATCTCAACCCGTCTGATTGATTAGTTTCGTGTGATCGAAAAGATCAAAAGAAAATAGTGAGTTTTATTTTTTTTTTAGGGAAAAGCCCGCCGAAACGCTCCACCTTCATGTGTGTCCCTTTTGACACTTTAAATCTGACGTGTGCTCTGAAAGTAAGAGCGAATTAAAATTGACCAAATGCCAGAAACCAAAAGAAAAACAGCTTCAAAACAAAGTAAAATGTGAGAAAACAAATTAAATATTGCATAATAAAAATTGTAAATGTTTCAGTTCATTTGAGATACAGTATATATACATACTCATCTTCGATAAGATTCATTGTTCTAACAATGAATGAATTAAAAGTTCTGAAGCAAGTTCATTGTGATTCTCTGATCAAAAACGGTGTTAAAAATAGAGGAGCACTCGTAAGCCATATCAAAACCAATTATGGCATCGGAGACGAATATCTAAAAGCAGTTGAAGACAAGTTAACTTATTTCATGTCCACATTTGAACAAAAGTGGAAAAATGCTTTCTATAATGCAACAACATTCAGGGCCCGGAATGCAGAAAGGCTACTTTCAGATTTCTCTGTACAATTCTTTGGAGTTGGTCCCAGGAGGAGACTCAGATGATTTCGAGAATAGCTCAAAATCAACCAAAAGACGTAAAATGCTTCATATTCGGGAATGTTATTCTGAGTCGGAAATACAGTGTGCATCCCTGAATATTTTGCGATGTTCTGGTAAAACTAAAATTGCTAATGACATCATGAAACTTTTGCCAAAAGACGATGATGAACACAATGAATTACCTGACAAGTTATCAGGTTTAGAAATGGGAGGAATTACACGCTACACTGATGATGAGGCATTAGCACTGATTGAAGACGCAAAATTAAGTGTATACCAGTATGAAATTATCCGCATCCAAGTGATAGCTAAAAATGCTGACATTTACCCACACTACAGGAGTCTATCAGATGCCAAAAAAAGGTGCTACCCTCCAGAATCTGATTTCATTATAACGGAAGAGAGTGTGAGTATCAACACTCTAGCCTTGCTGGATCATACAGTATCTCGCTTGACGGAAATACCTGGAATCATACCTTTAAATGTAGTTGGCGGACCTAATTTTTCAATGACTCTAACTTCGAAGTATAGATGTGATGGGACATCTCGTCATAATCCATACAATCAGTCTTTCATCGATTCAAGTAACTTAGATGCGAGCGTCTTGATTTTTTCGATGGTTCCTCTAGCATTGGAGATGTTCGACTCGAAAAGTGGTAAAGGTTTGACAATTTGGAAGAATCCACGTCCTGGGTCATCCAGACTTTGTAGGATCTTTGTAGGATTCCGCTATGTGAAGAAAACGATGGAGACTACCACCTCTTAGGTAAAGCTGATTAAAGAAGAAATAAAAAAACTCAGAGCTACTACAATTGAGTTCGGACAAAATCGGACTCGTTGCAATATCACGCATAAAATGATTATGTCCATGGTTGATAGAAAAGTTTGCCAAGCGCTCACTGAAACTCCATCATCACAATCGTGTTATATATGCGGCGCAAAACCCTCCATGATGAACAAATTGGAAGAAGTGAAACTCTTGCCTGTGAAGATCGAAAACTACTCTTTCGGTCTCTCCACCCAACATGCTTGGATACGCTTCATGGAGTGCATCCTTCACATTGCGTATCGTTCAGATTTCTGCAAATGGGCAGCGATGCTACCTGATCAGAAGCAGAAAATGAGTGAAGCAAAAAAGAGAATCCAAAAAGAATTTTGGGAGGAAGTGGGCCTGATTGTGGATGTTCCACAACATGGAGTGGTACATACAATAATGGCAATACTACTCGAAGATTTTTCCAAGATCCTGCATTAACTTTGAGTATTACCGGGGTTGACAAAGTATTGATAGAAAAATTTGGCATTATTCTACAAGCTGTGACATCTGGAAAGAGAATAGACTTCATCAAATTTGAAGAATATTGTGAGGAAACTACGAAACTTTACGTTAGCTTATATGAATGGTTCAAAATGCCTGTGACAGTACACAAGGTCCTAATCCATGGGGCTAAGGTAATTGAAAATGCCTCATTGCCTATTGGTCAATTGACGGAAGAGGCCCAAGAAGCAAACCCTATTGAAAAACTTGACGTAAAAAATGATGTAAAAAATGACGTAAAAAACGACGTCAAGAATTGGGATAGTTTTTTACGTCATTTTTTACGTCAAGAATCTGTTGTCTTGACAAGTGATATTGAAAAAGTGTGCGTGCATGTTGTAAATAATGGCACTGAGTATTTGTGTGTGGTACCTAATTTATACTCTTATTAGAAAAATATAGTCGATTCATTATATTTAATTGAATATGCTCTTATAGAATCAGTAAACTAAAGTTAACCATAAAATATTGTACTATTTATTTTCCTCTTACATTTTTATGTCACTCCTTTACGGAATGCCCATTCCACTTTGAAATAAATCATTACATTATATAGTTTTTTCACTGATGGGCATTTCTTAATTACAATATCCAGTAGGCGATTAAATATAAATTGTTAAGGCTTCTTAAAGAAAAACTTGACGTAAAAAATGACGTAAAAAACTATCCCAATTCTTGATGTCGTTTTTTACGCCATTTTTGACGGCGTTTTTTACGTTATTTTTGACGTCGTTTTTTACGTAAAATTTTTCAATAGGAAATAATAAAATATTCAAGAGGATCAGGGAATTCAATACCCGTAAAATGAGTCGGATGGCACCCAATGAAGATTTGGGTCACAAGTTGTTGATCATGACCGATCCTTATATAAACTATTTCTGAACTCTTCATGAGAATCTCACACTTCCTATGAAAGTGGAAGCTCAAAATTTACTGATCGAAGATGATTAAAATGGAATAAACAACTCTACTGAATACCCAAATCCTTCCTCTGAAAGAAAACATGCTTGATGAGTTTGTTTGAATAAATCGTTCATAGCGATGGAGAAGAATGTTGAGTGTGAATGTTTCACCATCAGATTTATACGAGAATATTTAGATTCAAACCATATGAGCTTATTAGAATCAACAATATAAAATGACGGATTTTATTTACCTCATCATGGAGTCTTCAAAAACTCAAGTAGTACGACAAAATTACGTGTAGTTTTCAATCCATCAATAGCTGACAAAGAGTCGTTAAATAGTCAATTAATGGTTGGGGCCACGATTCAAGATGGTCAGTTCTCTTTAATAATTCGTTTCAGATGTTATACTTTTGTCATTCTTGGGGACATTGGAAAAATGCACCGACAATTTTTAATAAGAGAACAAGACCGTAAATTTCAAAAAATTCTATGGCAAGAAAAAGGCACGATTAATGAATATCAATTAAATACAGTAACTTTTGGTTTTGCTTCTGCTCCGTTTCTAGCCATACGTTGTTTACATCAATTAGCTGACGACGAAGGTCATAAATACCCGTTGGCCGCCAAAATATTAAAAAGAGATTTTTACGTCGACAATTTGATAACGGGCGCATCTACGCGCGAAGGAACACGAGAAATTTACGAACAAATGACCGCGCTTTTAAGTCTCGCTTATCTAAACATGCGACAATGGGCGTCAAATGACTCTGAAATACTCGCCGGTGTAAACGAAAAAAGTCTCGATGACTCGTTTCGAATGAACAAAGATTGCGTTCTAAAAGCAAAGTTGTTTGATCCATTAGGACTTCTCGGACCTATAATTCTTTATGCAAAATTAATTATGCAAAGATTATGGGAATCGAAAATAACATGGGATGAATCAGTACCTACTAGCTTTTATTCAGATTGGTTTAATTTTTGTCATCAATTATATTCAATCAATACAATCAAATTTAATAGAAATGTTCTAATTAATAACACGCATTCAATTCAGCTTCAGGGTTCTATTTTTTATTTTTATTTATTTTAACTTACATTAGATCTGATAATGGCCATAATGAATATCAATGTTTTTTATTATGTTCAAAATCCCGCGTCGCACCTTTAAACTCAATTACTATACCAAAGTTACAATTATGTGGCGCTCTTTTGCTATGTCGATTATTAAAAAAGGTTGTATTATCACTGATCAATTCCATATTCTGATTGACGAATTGAGACAATGGTTTCATATACGCTCACAAGATAATCCTGCAGATAGTCTTTCACGAGGAGAGTTACCGAAAGAATTAATCAAAAATAATTTATGGTTTTATGGTCCGCAATGGATATGTAAAAATAAAGAAGTTTGACCAAAAATTAAAATTAAACCAAGTATAAAATTACTCCCAGAAAGCAAAAAATCTGTATGTTTAAATACTTCTGTAAAAATAAATTTCTTACAAAAATATTCTACATTCACTAAGTTAAAACGCATTATCGCTTACTGTTATAGGTTTATGCCAAATTATCGTCAATTCAAGGGTTTACCAATAAAAACCAATGAATTATTGGATCTATAACTTAATTCATGCGGTTTGCTAAGAGATGGCGTAACTTGATTATTATTCCATCGTTCCAATATCTCGAACATGCGTTGGATAATTACTGTCATTGTGCGTCTTTTTCAGCATATTCCATTCATTTCCACAGGAACTCAAGCCGAGAGACGTTGAAAGGCGGTTTTGCATGTCCGAAATGCTGCTGGAACGCCACAAAAAGAAGTCATTTTTGCATCTGATTGTTACTGGTGATGAGAAATGGATCCATCACGACAACTCCAAGCGCGAAAAATCATATGTGAAAACCGGCTAACCAGCCAAATCAACGGCAAAGCCGAATATCCATGGCGCGAAGGTAAAGCTCTGTATTTGGCAGGATCAGAAGTGTGTGCTGTATTATTGTATGAGCTGCTAAAACCGGGTGAAACCATTAATGGAGAACGCTACCGAACACAATTAATCCGTTTGAAGAGAAAAATAGCCGAAAAACGCTCGAAATATGCGACCAGATACGAGGCAATACAGTCTGTTCAACAAGAGCGAGTTCTCCATTATTCGAAAACTATTAGAGATTTATGAACTTTTTTTTTCTTAATGAAAGTAAATTCAAAGGACTACGGCGCAATTACCAAGGCGATTCAGTAGCGTTCGAATCGTCCGAGAGAGCAGACGTGAGTCATAATTAGTTCTGTGTACGTGAAACGTTTTGAAGCGGTCTTCTTGTGTACCCATCCAAAGGGACCACTTATGTCCTATACAGCCGCTGCTAAATACATCAAAAAGTCGAAATCGTTCGTGAAGAAGTGGGCTGAGCGTTATAAAGCCAATAAAACAGTCGACGATCTGCCTGAAAGAGGCAAATGTTTGGGGATGCTTCTCACGGCGCGGTTTTGGGTGTTTAGAGCTCTTCACCGAAAACTTGAATGCTCAGAAAATGCTCCAAATATATGAACGTGGTCTTCTAAGGTCTGCTGCAAAGATGTTTGAAGCCGATACGGCCGATTGGATCTTACAAGAAGATAACGACCCGTAAAATCGAAGCCGTCTCTGCACCGCCTGGAAAACAGAAAATGGCATCACAACTTTGGACTGACCATCACAGTCCCCCGATGCAAATCCAATCGAAAATGTCTGGAGTGTTTTGAAGAGGAAGCTTGCGGGAAAACGTGTGTTCACCCTGAAACAGCTTTCGCAAAAAATCAGGAAGATATGGCAAGAATTACCAACGGACTACGCTGAAAAATTAGTGGAAAGCATGCCGAAAAGGTGCCAGGCCATTCTGGACAACGATAGAGACTGGACTATTTATTAGGTAGTAGAGCCGTAGTCCTTCTAGAGTACTTTTATTTTTAAAAAAAACGTTTTAAAATCTATAATAGTTTTCAAAAAATCGAGGACTCGCTCTATTTGAACAGACTGTAATTTTCCATCATGACAACGCTCGGCCCTATGTTGCTATTCCGGTTAAGAACTATTTGGAAAACAGTGGATGGGAAGTTTTACCCCACCCGCCTTATAGCCCAGACCTTGCCCTTTCTGACTACCATTTGCTCCGGTCGATGCAGAACGCCCTCACTGGAATACGGTTCACATCATAACAGGGTATCAAAAATTGACTTGATTCATTCTTGGCCGCCAAGCCGGCGCAGTTCTTTTGGGATGGAATCCACAAATTGCCAGGAAGATGGGAAAAAGTCATACGAATTAAGTTATAGATCCAATAAAAAATGCTGAAATTGTAATTATGCAAGTTTTGCAACAGTCTTGTTTCCCAAAAGAAATACATGATTTGAAGAAAAATAAATATGTTGACAAAGGGAGTCGATTATATAATTTGGATCCTTTTATTGACAATTATGGTTTAATTCGAGTTGGAGGTCGTTTAGAAAATGCTAAAATCTCATATGAAAAACGTCATCAAATTATAATACACAATTCTCACTTTATAACTGATTCAATTATAAATTACTATCATCTCACTTATTGTCACGCAGGTGCTCATACAATTTTATATGCAATACGACAAAAGTATTGGATTATAGACGGTAGAAATCAAATCAAAAAAGTCATTTGAAAATGTATCATGTGCTTTCGTGCTGAGCCACGATTGGCTGTTTACAAAATGGGCCAATTGCCGACAGCGCGGGTTAACAGAAGCAGACCTTTTAATCACGCTGGCGTGGATTACTGCGGTCCCTTTTATATAAAGGAACGTAAATATCGTAATCAAAAGAAAATCAAAGTTTATGTATCCGTATTTGTTTGTATGGCAGTTAAGGCTATACATTTCGAATTAGTCAGCGATTTGACTACAGAGTCTTACATTGGTGCTTTAAAACGTTTTATATCTCGCCGAGGTAAACCAGTGTCTATATATTCTGATAATGCTAAGAATTTCCAAGGTGCAAAAAATGAATTAAACGAATTATACACTCTTTTCCAAACAGAGCATTTCAAGAGCAATGTATTTAATTTTTCAAGTAGTAATAGTATTGAATTTCATTTTACAGTAAAACCTCATTAATCGGGACGCCCTTGAAATGTAAACATCTCGTTTATCGGGATTTGGAGGGGCTTCCCACTACCACCTACAGTCTCATCGTGGGTTGCCATGACTCTTGTTGTATGTTGACATTTAGTAATGGTAACGAAGTTATATATAATACGAAGGTATGTAAAAAAATTGACATAATAAAACTCCTGCCAATGAAACATCTGCAAACTATGTCACTATGTACAAGGAGTGGTGGCTGGAGGAGAAACAAAATGTCCCGATAAATGAGGTTGCGAGATCCCGATAAGTGAAGATCCGATAAATGAGTGTCCCGATAAATGAGGTTTTACTGTATTCCACCTTTTTCACCTCATTTTGGAGGTTTGTGGGAAGCTGGAGTAAAGTCTTTCAAACATCATTTTAAAAGAGTAGCGGCTAATTCATTATTTACATGCTAAGAGTTTAATACTCTTACTATTGAAATCGAAGCTATTTTGAATTCAAGACCGCTGACTCCTATTTCAACTGACATAAACGATCTTTCAGCTTTAACACAAGGACATTTTCTGATCAATCGATCATTGATAAGCCTACCAGAACCTAGTCTTTGTACAACTTCTTCTGATAGATTATCTGCATGGAAGTTAATCACTAAAATTCGCAATCAATTTTGGAATGGTTGGAATGTAGAATATTTGAACGAATTAAATGTTAGACACAAATGGAATCAAAGCTCATGTAATCCTACAGTTAATTGGTATGTTTGTACTTATAAAAGAAGATAATTTACCATGCATGCACTGGCCATTGGCCAGAATACATGAAGTTCACGAAGGAAGTGATGGTATTGTACGAACTGTAACTTTAAAAACATCTAAAAATTATTTGAAAATAACTGTTAAGAAAATCGCTATTTTACCTTTATATGAGTAACACTGTACACTTTATATGAATGATACTATATTTATCATTAGTATATGGATTATTTAGATTGATCGATCACTCTCTCAACGGAAGGAGTATGATAATGCGAACCTATGTCAAATTTGAATTTATTAATATTACTTTACTTTCATAAAATAATTGTATGAAGCTACATATAGAATTACCAAGAAGACTATATGTGATGTGTTTACTTCTATTAAATTCCTTTATTGTAAGGTGTTAAGGCATAACTCGACCGCTCAAAGTAAAAATTTGTTTATAATATTCCCACTAAATTCAGCTAAGCGCTGAACTGTGCGAAATAAAGGGCCACCAAGTCAGTGGTCTGAGATTATTCATCGAGCACACATTGAAAAGTAGATCACTACCAGTTTATATTTTCTTTGTTCATTAAAATCTCATCAAATGATAGTTTTATCTGTTTAACATTATTATAAAAACCCTTCACCTCGGTGAAAACACGTTAAAACACGTAAAACACGTATTGAACAATGACCATAAAACCATTCCAGGAAATATCGGAAGCCTCTCAGATGGCATAAGAAGTTTCGATAACGAAGCAGGAGAAAAACAAGATAAAAGAACAGAAGAACAGAAGGCTGGTAAGATTGGGAAGATATTAAAGATCAACAAACTTTCGAGAACCGCATTGCAAATGAAGAAACAAATTAAATATACTATGTAGAATATCATAATCACATTAGCTCGTTAGATCCGTCGAGAAAAATTGAAACTTGTCCAGACGATATCAATTTTTTTGACAAATGATGTAAGCGATTTATGTGTCACTTCACATTTAAAATTCTTTGTACCAAAGTAAAATTTTCCTTTTTTCTATGAGATCCTAAAAGTGTCTCCAAAAGACCATCTCTATTTGACTTTAAGCTCAATTTTTCTACAATGTTTTATTATAAAACAGACAAAGGTACAAGTTTAATAAAACATATACAATTTCATGTATAAATTATAACAAAGGCCGATTCATAAACTGCCGGATCGAATATAGGCACATAAAATTATTTTTCTGGAAGTGGGAAGACCCCTGGCTATTTGAAAATTAGGTTGAGAATTTAAATTTTTTGAGCGTATATTCTGATACGATATATAAATGTACATTTTTTAATTTAAATGCAATATTTTGTATCTGACCATATCTGAAATATCTACAAGAAACTAGTTTTTTGTAAAATCAAAAATTTATCTTTTTTCTCACTTTTATGCAATAATTTTATTTATTAATGCTAAAAATAATGTTACGACAGAAAATTGTATAAAATTATTGTAAGATATGATCATTACATAAAAAAAGCGGTTTGTCGGGCCTTTTTATAATTTTTTTGTGTTAGACAAATATCAATATAATTTCGATCTTCAACATACGTCCCACCGACATTGGATATCTGTCGAAAATCCACTAAAATACTAGATGTCCCATTCTCCAGAAGTTGTGCTGTGTAGACGTTTAATTTATTGCAAGCAACGATTGAACCTTATAGACATTGTGTCCCTCTTTCTCTATCTCTTTGTGAGGAAGCAGGTAAGAAGTATGTCTTAAAAGTGTTACCTCTAAATTCTCTAAATTGTGACCGACGTACGTGATATCAGTATTTTTTGTAATAATTTGTACTAACGATAAAGCAATTGATTATTTGTGATACATTTTTCTGTGGCCAGTCTTTCCCGCTAACTTTTTTTTTACTGTTTTGAAGTTTTTTTGCTACTGTTTTTGTTATATGAGTGTGCATTTGAAGATATCATTACGAGTTTGTCACAATGTTGTCTATACTTTAAAATTCAATCTGTAGTGATGGTTAATGATAGTTAGCAGACATATTTTCGGAGAAATCTATTCGTTATATATAGAGAATAATCAATGACAAAAGTCTGTTGTATAAAAGAAAAAATGTGATTCTTCATAAAACTTGAAATAAAATTAAGACCATTCGATATTCGAATGATTGTGATACATCTTTCAAGTGTTTCGTGAAATGAACCATGAGAATTAACAATGAACAAATTTTCCCCCAACGACGAAGAGATAATTCAATTTTTAATAAATTTATTTCAAGTATTATTTATTAAGTATTATTCAATTAAGAATTTGGGGGGGGGGGGGGTTTACAAAGTTGCGAAATAAATTGTTTTTTTTTCAACCATTAATAATCCTCAGATTATGCCACTTATTATTCTACAATATGATTTTGTCGTCGTGTCAATACTTCAAGTTTTTTTCTACTCCCTGCGTTAGACAATTTTATGAATATTTTATTAAATCACCTTTTATTGTTATAAATATTTTGTATTCTTCTGTGAATAACGTATTATTTTTTATACTTCACAAGTTATTTAATTTTTATTATATACTCAATTTCGATTCTTGTATACTTTTTACGGTTAGAAAATTCAGTATATTTTTTGGAAATAAATTTTTGTGTAACTTTTTAAATGTTAATTTGTTTTTCTAGGTCTTAAACTTGCAAAATTGTTTTATTTCAAGCAATAATAATTGTTAGTTTCTGTCACTTTTTATTCTACAACATGATTTTTTGACTTTTCAATACTTCATGTTTTTTTTTACTTACTGCGTTAGACAATTTTATCAGTTATGTATTGAATTCTTTGTTATTGTTATAAATATTTCGTATTGTTTCACGATGAATTTCGTATTTATATATTTATTTTTGAACATTTCTTTATATTTATGTTAAGTCCTAGATTTGAGGCTCGGGTATATGAAACCTGGAGTCGAAGCACTTAAGGGTTTCCAAGAAAACCCATTTCAGTGGTGTCACATATAATAACAGAATCTTTCACAATAAAACCAACTCGAAAAATATCCTCACTATGAGAGATGAAATATGTGATTTTGTCGAATTGATCAAAAAGATTTTTGGGGAGTTAACTACCCCACAATAAGTTTTAATTATACAAAAACCTTTTAAACAGACATTATTTCAACCTGAAAAATCTGGAAAAAATATATGTTGCACGCGATAATAAAATAAAGTTTACGTATATTTGTATTTTCATTGGAAATTAATTTATAAGGGGTAACTGCCCTTAAGTGCATGTTATTATATTTCTACAAAATAAAGTTAATTTCGCGTACAAAACCAAGCAAAAAAAATTCTTTCACACAGAGGGCTGAAAAATATAAATTGCTTAATTTAGTCGAAACATTTTATGGGGGTAAACTACCCCAAAAAAGTTACGATTATGCAAGAAAATTACCAAATGAGTGTTAATTCATGTCGTAAAAATCTGAAAAAAGTGTATGTTGAATGCAATAATAAAATAAAATTTATCAGACCAACAATCATCATTAGACTTGTTTATTCATTGTACGTGGTACAGTAGTGATGCTCTTCGAAGAAATGTTTAAAACACAAAGAGTTTTTGCACCACGAACATCTAATTGTGGCTACATTTTGACATCGCGAAATTTCACACAACGTGTCGGAAAATGTTTTGAAGGTAAAGTCCACTGGATTCTGAAAATCTCCTGGTTTTTCTGCAACATAACCACTTTTAAACCTGGAGTATTTAAAAAGACTGTGATACCTTGGTGAAGACAATTGATTATGTACTAAAGACTGTAACTTTATAATATTATTTCGTATGTGCAGATTTAAATCATAGTCTAATAGTATAACTGAATCTGAAAAATGTCGAACATAATTTTTCCATATGCGAAATCCATAGACGTTAAGGGGCTGACCTTTTCCAGTAGTGCACTTAAGGGTGGTTACCCCTTATAAATTAATTCCTCATGAAAATGCAAATATACGTAAATTTTATTTTATTATCGCGTGCAACATATATTTTTTCCAGATTTTTCAGGTTGAAATAATGTCTGTTTAAAAGTTTTTTGTATAATTAAAACTTATTGTGGGGTAGTTAACTCCCCAAAATCTTTTTAATCAATTCGACAAAATCACATATTTCATCTCTCATAGTGAGGATATTTTTCGAGTTGGTTTTATTGTGAAAGATTCTGTTATTATATGTGAAACAATTAAATGGGTATTTGGTACCGCACTTTTCGGGGGTGATTTTTACCCCCTAAAAACCATTTTTGGCTGGTAAAAAAAATACGTGTCGCTTAGTTTTTCGAGTACTACCCAAAACTAAGGATTTACACCAGCAGGAATACAAGCCCCACTGAGGTGGAGCAAACCGTCTTTATAGGCTACTACATAATACTATGAAGCGAACAAACTCAGTTGAGAAGGGGAAGGAGAGGGCGACAAACTCGCCAATGAGTGCTGCTACCTTGTTGACAACGCTGGGCTCGATAACAACACCAAGGGAGTTTGAGGCCCCTCTCGTAGCTGGGGAGTAGAAAAACATCCTCCAGCTCCTAAAGGAGCAAAGCAAAAAAATAGAAAGACTGCACGGAGAGAAATAACCAGTGTCCCACACTTCAGACAAATAAGTGTTCAACACTTTGACACATTCAAGTGGTGAAACAATGAAGTTCAAATAGAAGAAGCTTGATGTTCATGCTTGAAACATACGATACTGTCCATGCACTATATACCCTGCACTCACATGCGAAATATGTGAGTTTCAAGCATTAGCCACAAGACGACTCGTTGTAAACATTATAGGGCCAGCTTGAATCACTCTTGTCATTTCACTTGTTCTCAAAGCTCGGTACCCTTCACGTTCGCGGCATTAATTATTTCTCTCCGTATGGGCAGGGTCCTAAAATTCATCGAGGAAGGGAGGCTGAAAAACAACCCAGACTTTGTTAAATCGAGTGTGTATGTGAATCTCGCGCTCTGCTTTCAGTGTTCTATGTCCTTTGAAAACAATTTACTAAATTTTTCCCCAACATTTTTTTCGTATTCCGCGTAGATATTTGCTTAGAAAAAGGTTCTTTTATTTTCAATAATATTTTTCATTAATAAACAAAAGATAAAAGATCGAAAATAAAAAAATAAACAAAAGATCTTATAAAAAATGTTCGAGGCCAAAATTGCAGATATTTTAGAAAAAACAATTTTCTTTCCCGACATTTTTTTCAAAACTCGCATAGATTTGGTGCAAAATAGAATTTTTCATTTTTTATCAAGTTTTTTGAAATTAAAACGAAAATTACGTTATTGATCAAAAAGCGCTCTGAAGTTAATTTGTATATCTTCTTGAGATGAACAATTTCATCTGGAAAATTTTTTGCGCCTCACGTATAGTTTTTTTTTAAACCAAAGCTTTTTATTTTCAATAACATTTTTTATTAATAAACAAAAAATATAACTTGCATGAAAAAATAGTCATTAAGAAATTTTGAGATGTCTTTGAAATAAAGAATTTCGTTCTTCAACATTTTTGCCGTATCTCGTATATTTTGTCAGGAAAATGGAATTTTTAACGTTTATAAGAGCCATTGGTTAAAAACAGCTAGTTAACGAACTCGACCTTTTTTCTTTGGGCCCTCAAAAGGTGTGCCAAATTTCAATCTAATCGGATAATTCTATCGCGAGTTCTCGTGTCCACTGACGCCAGACAGACACTTTCGTAAAACCGTTTTTTCTGACTCAGGGGGTCTCATAAACGTAAAGATTTAATGAAAATTCCAAAAGTGATTTTTCACATAAAACCAATACCTTCTGTCATGATGAGAATTGAAAGAAAGGGAAAAGAAGAAAACATCGATAAAGGAAGCACAGGAAAAAGATGAGAAGAAAAAGAAAGCGCCCAGACGCTCTCCACCCGTTAGGCCGGGCAATACTATCAGGGTTTCGGCGAGGGACGGACAGTACTATGCCGAAATCCTGAAAAAGATGAATGCGAATGTGAACTCCTTGATGTAGGACTGGAAGCCACACGCGTGAAGAAAGCCATCTGCATGGATTGTAGACGCAGACTCGTCGAAAAATGGCAGACGCAATGACATGGTGAGCAGACGGTCGTCTTTTACCTGACGCAAGCGCTTTTAGGTCATGGCTGTTTTAACGTGTACCTAAAGCGCTTCAAGAAAAACGACGAAGAGACGTGTCGCTACTTTCCTGTTTGGTGCGGTATATCGGTGCAAGCGATGCTGACATATTAGAAATTATAAATATGGTTCGAATTGAAGTTTGAACCTTGTACTTTAAGAGCATTATCATACACAAAAAGTTGTAATAATCCATCGTGGGTGGTGACCCATATAATAGGATATTTTTAAATTTTACCTCAATTTACTCCAAATTTTGCCGTGATAGAAATATTTGGCCTTCGGATTCGGCGGTCCAAAACCTTCGAAATCCACCTAATCACATTCTAGTTTACAACTGAGCATTTTTTTTTGTGGTACTGTGTAATTTTTTTAATATTCATGATATGAATTTGAAATATTTCTGTGAAAAAAGACGCTTTCGACTGCGCTGAGGTTCGGGCTCAGGTATTTCGATTGTCGGTCGACTGCTCTGACCACTGAGTTTCACAGGCGTCCGACATCTTCTTCTCCACAGGAAAACCTCCTTATATCGCCTAGTGACACTGCCTTACGAGTGTAATGGTTTAAAATAAGTTAGTTAAAGTGGCTTGATCATTTTTGAAAAAAATTATAGACTACGCTGAAACTTAGAGATTATCTTAATAAAATATGCTAGATTCATTTGGAAAAAAGAAATACCGTGGTTGACGATGTCATTGCCGAAAAAATCGCTACCGAAAAAATGTCAGTTTAACACGTAGTCTTATGGGATTCCTCGTCAAAATCAGCGAAACTCCGGAAAAAATCACAAGTCCCAATAAATCAAATATATACTAGTACTTTCGATTTCGAGGAATCTATTAGTATTATAAAAACGAAGGGTTAACGACTTTAATCAAGAGAAAATTGCGAAAAAGGTAGAGAATATAGAAATCGCCTCGAGGTTAAACTAATAATTTTTTATTATCGCTTTTTTCCGGGGACATTTCCGCGATTTCTTACCCTTCTACTCAGATGTTACTATAATACATATGATTATTAAAAAAATAAGTAGCAATGAGCATTCATGTAACACGTGCCCCCACGGTGCCCCTCACTTCATACGACACCAAACGATCAAGCAACCTTAAGTTCGGAATTTGAATCCCAGCGCAGTCGAAAGCGTCTCTCTGTTCTTAGAAATATTTCAAATTCTTTAAAAATTTGAATTTATTTGCATTAATTGCGATATAAGAGTTTGAAATTGTCTACGAGGACACCTGTCGGCAACATATCCTATTTGATACGCAACTAGTGATCCTCCGATAATGTAAGCAGTGGCAGAAATTTCAAACTCAATTAATTTGAATTCATAATGAATTTGGAATGAGTAGAAACGATTTCTCGTATCATAACGAATCGAATAACTTGTTTCAGTTAGTAATATATTTTTCCGAAAATATCAGCACTTTAATCATAACTTTTTCATTTTTCATAATTTGGCTCGAACGTAAAAAGAAAAAAAAGATTCCTTGTATGGAAGGGAATCGAGATTGATTTATATTAACTGTACATTTGAGCGAAAAATCACAAAAAATTTCCTGACTAATAAAATTAAAAAGATAAATATTTTTTTCATTAAAATAACTTATGATTCGCTTGTCATGTGAAAAAAAAAATTCTCACAAAATAAACACAAGAGTTGATACAACATTACAACTAGGTTATTTTCAAATTTACTCAATCTGATTGGACATCCTCTTTTTCAGGTTATGATACATACCCGGTGGCCACAAGTGGGTTACAGAATTGTCTGTAAGTGCGAGAAAGAACTTGATTGAAAGAATATTGTTGTGATACCCGGACTCAGAGCCCTATTTTAATCCCACTTGTGGTCACTCTGTATAAAGATTTTCATATTACAGAACTCTACCTAACGCTGAGCGTTTCTCTAACGTTGTGAAATTACATTAAACTAATTTTTTAAATGTGTTTGCATGTCTAATTCATTTTTTTCCAATTTGTTTTATTTATACTTACAGAACCAAGAGAAGATGTGAAATTTTCTATGAACCAGAAGATAGGTTCCAAAAAAATATCGCACACATAACTCCAACTTAAAAATTCGTTGTAAAATACAGATTTCAACGTAATTTGAAGATTGGTAGATTTTTGTCCAAAATTTAACCTGAATGGTAGATACAATTTCATATAAAAAAGAATTCTATAGATAAAAATATTTTCATATATGAAGTATATATATATATATATATATCACCAATGGAAGCGAGAGGTTTCTTTAAAATAAGATTTTATTTTTGACTTCTTTAAATGTTGAAGTCGTCCAAAAGAGTTACTCAAGTAATTTGTCATTGTTTAATATAATAAATATATAGGTGATTGAAATATTAAATAATTTGGCGGAGAATAAACATATTTATCTTCTCACATCAGTGAAAATAGCAATGACATAAAGAATAGACCAGTGCTCACATTATGGAAAAAGTATACATACCACTACCATGGCTCAGCTGCTTGTCGGTGTGTGAACTGAGAATGCGATGGTGCGCCAGTGTTGCCGGAGTGAGCGCTCTTAACTTCCCGGCAGCTCCATAGAAAATTCCCAACTTTTCCCGGACAAATTTCAAAACTTCCCGGAACTTTCCCGTAAATTAAAATCATCTAAAACTACTTAAAATTGTTTAAATATTTTAAACTCTGTTAAAAATATGTCTTATCCTAGGTTTTCATAGTTTTTAAAAAATATATATTTGTTGATTTCGAAAAATAATCAAAATTCTAAATCAAATAATTGTCCATCGACCTCAGTCTTTATGTTCTTTACGTTGATGAACAAATATTATTTTGAAAAATTGTGGATAAAGATCTGTAGGAAATAAATTACTCTTATGGTAAAGTACCACATGCCC
Source organism: Diplolepis rosae (assembly GCA_030998225.1). Lineage (NCBI taxonomy): Eukaryota > Metazoa > Arthropoda > Insecta > Hymenoptera > Diplolepididae > Diplolepis > Diplolepis rosae. The sequence goes on from JAPYXD010000707.1 coordinate 515,593, forward strand.
TACTAGAGACAATATTTTACTAATAAACGTATAAACAATATATGCGTACTGATCACGTTTAGAAAATACTGTACAGAAACATAACTTTACTTTTCTATCTTTTCACTCCTATAATCAAAGAGAATCAAAATAATTATATAATTTATACTTACAGGCATACAAGGTAATTTGGGATTCTCTTTTCTAATCAAAAATATATCCATTTCCGAATTCTATATTTTAAAAATCTATTTCAAATTCCATTCAATGATTCTTTTTTGGGACATAGTACTTTTATCCAATCAACATAGATACTGTGAGAAACTTTAGGCTAATTTTACACATAAGCGACTATCAAGAGATGTGACTCATTCATTTGAAAACCTGAAAAATCTGTTCATCTCACTTTAGCATATGACGTCAGAAGGAGTTAGAGTGAAATGAATAGCAATAGGCCTTTTCCACTTGGTGACATGAGAGCACTATGACATGAAAGCGCCCTAAGGGCCTGCAACCAATAAAATGCTTCTTTTTTTTAATCAAAACTCATTATGATTGGCTGTATTTAACGAAAGATCTCTTATTAAATCTTCTATGCAAATTTCATACATAATAAGGCAATTATAAGACAATATCCCGGTAATTCCCGGAATTTCTTGACATCCCGTAAAATTTCCCAAGTCAGTCAAAATTACCCGGATTCCGGGAAATTTCCATGCAATTGACAACACTGTGGTGCGCGCACTTGTTTCTCTCTCGCTCTCTCAACGACTGGTATCAAAAAGGGACACATTGCCATTTTTCCTTCCTCGTCACTCTTGCATGCGAGAACGACTCGTTCCATTTCCCCTTGTTCTCCTCGCTTCTTCAGTACAATGCATGCGTTTTCAACTGTTCCAAGTTTTAGATTTCAGGCTGTCGTTTACCGAGAAATTGAGATAACCAAGTTGACGTCACAGGTCATGTGGTAGGGATAGACTGTAAGTTAGGTTGGTTTTGGACGAAAGAAATATATGGGAATCATTGGGAAATTGATGAAACAAAATTTTCTAGCGTAAAAGTAAGTTATAAATTTATTAATAATTATATTTTTCAAGTGCAAAATTAATTTCCACCTATTTTGAGTACCTACCTGTCGCTTGTCATTCTTTTAATAACCTAGAAATTTATGACATTTTATTTTATATTAAAAAATTAAAAGAATGACAAGCGACAGGTAGGTACTCAAAATAGGTGGAAATTAATTTTGCACTTGAAAAATATAATTATTAATAAATTTATGACTTACTTTTACGCTAGAAAATTTTGTTTCATCAATTTCCCAATGATTCCCATATATTTCTTTCGTCCAAAACCAACCTACCTTACAGTCTATCCCTACCACATGGCCTGTGACGTCAACTTGGTTATCTCAATTGAGAAATGTGTTTCTCTCGACTCCGTGCAAAAGAGGCGCGAAGCAGACGCCAATTTCAAATTTACGGAATATGTAGTTATGGAATTAATACTTTTTTTTCGATATTTTAATCAATTTTTCCCTAAAATAAACATCTATAAGTTTAAAAAAAATCGTGGAATCATTTTGAAACTAAATATAATTTTAAAGTGGAAATTTGAAATTAATAAATATTTAAAATTTGATTCTATATATAAATTGAAAATATTTGAAATTTTTAAAGGAAAGCTTAAATTAGTAATTTTGAATTTCCATACTTTTTACCAATTTTGTACATTTAAAAAAATTTCAATTAGCGAGTTATTTAGCATTAAGAAGAGATAAACATAAAATTTAAGATTGAATATTACATTCTCAATTTTATGTTAGACATATTTTCATCTCACTTTTTTGTAGCCTAATCACAGACTTTTTATTCAAAAAATGAATTGCTTTACGAGAAGGAAAAATGTTCTAATAGGAGATAAATTAAAAAGCTAAAAAATGTGTTCAGTGATATTTGCATATGACCGCATAAGTATTTATTGATTTCAAGTTTTCCATGACATTTTTTTTTTCAAGTTAGTGTTTAAATCTTGTCACGATTTCTCAATTTCGACTCGGTAAACGACAACCTGAAATTTAAAACTTGGAACAGTTGAAAACGCATGCATTGTAACGATGAAGCGGGAGGAACAAGAGGAAATGGGACGAGTCGTTGAGTCGTTCTTGCATGCAAGAGTGACGAGGAAGGAAAAATGGCAACGTGACCCTTCTGATACCAGTCGTTGAGAGAGCGAGAGGGAAACAAGCGCGCGCACTGTCGCTTTCTCCGTTTACACACCGACAAGCAGCTGAGCCATGGCAGTGGCATATATACTTTTTCCATAATGTGAGCACTAGAATATACCACAGTCTGACATAGTCGTTATAAACAGGGTGGTTAAGCTGTAACGCTTCCGATTTGAACCAAATATTTATTCGATCCGGTAGTTGCGTCGTTGCAGTTGCCCTGTACCAGAGATGAGTTGGGAGATTGCTAAAGTAATGGAATAAGAGAATTTCACATAAGTGGGCTGATAAACGCGCCCTCTGAACGCGTTGCGCAAAAGGTGTACTTTGCGCATCGGTAAATAATGAATGTTAGAAAATCCAGAAATGATTTACCATCAGAATTTCTATGGAGGGGCAGCGGCGCGCGCTGCCCTTGTTTCTTCCTCGTCGCTCTTGCACGCGAGAACGACTCGTCCCACTTCTCCTTATTCTCCTCGCTTCCTCCATGCATAGAGTTCTAAATTTCTCGGGCATTTAAAATCCAGTCACGCTCTCGTGACTGTGACCGTCATTTTAAGACAACTTGAGAATTTACAGAGAATTTAAGGGAATTTTACCATACCTTCACCAATATTTTCTTTATCATTAAACCTTATAATATTGTAAATTTATTTCCAAACACTATGAATTGCAATATTGAAGGTTTCATAAAAATAAACTACGAAAAATGTCAAGTTTTATCGGAATTCAATACAAAAAAAAATTTTTTATAGCCATTATATTAAATTCAAACATAAAGAACAAGTAATTCAAGTTTTCTTCGCACAAATTACGCTTTGATTTAAATAATTGTTTGACAGTTTCGGGACAGTTTATGCACTTTTTTAAGTGCTCTATTTGTCGAGTGGCATGCTTTCTGTACATCTGATCACAGTATTTGCACTTGAAAGAAGCTTTATTTTGTTTATCAATAATTTTTTTAAAAAATTCAAAACTATATTCTCTTTTTTTTCATTTGTATTGCGCACGTTACACGAACTTACAGAACAAAGCATTTATCAAAAACAATTGAAAGCTTGAACCGTTACCGAAAAATATTTTTAAATTCTCGAAGAGCACATTCATCAGAAAAATCCTAAGTCATATTCCCGTGCTCCCAGACATATTCTCGGTCACTTAAACTCTTTAGAACTCTATCCATGCAATGCTATTTTTAGATTTCACGCTTTTCGGTTATCGAGTTGGAATTGAGAATTGTGTATTTCTTTCGAAACCGTGCAAAAGAGGCGCGTGCAGACGACAATTTCAAATTTACGAAATATGTTATTCAAGAAACAACACTTTTTTTCGATATTTTGGAAAATATCTGCTTAAAATAAAAATCTGAAATATCGTGTAAAATATTATAAGCATTTGAACAGTTCAGAAATAAACTTTCAGTAAAATTTGATGCCAATAAATGTTCCAAATTTGAATCAATATATATTTTCCTATTCAAATTTCCATACTTCTTATCAATTTTGTACATTTAAAAACTTTTTAGTAAGAGAGATATTTTCTATTAAGAAGAGATAAACATAAAATTCAAGTTTAAAATTTACGTTAATTTCTTGTTATTTTGGCATAGGGTCAGTTTCATCTTTTTTAATTTGATTAAAAATATCACTATTAGATGTGAAAATGCGCAAAAAGAAAGAAAGGCAAACGTTTCGGCCACATATGGGGGCCCTCTTCAGTGCCATAAATTCAAAGATTAATTCAAAATTTCTGTAGAACATTAGAATATAGGAAATAATTAAATTAGGAATTATCACGGAATTCAAAAACTTATCTTATAGCTTGAAATTCAAAATGAAGTAGTCCAGTATGCAGCATCATGAATTGAAAAAATATCTAGAGTTCACTGTGAATAAAAAACCGGATAAATGAAAAAAACATAACAAATTTTGCACACGAACCGACCGGAATTTTTTAGAAAATTTTATTATTAAGCCAAATTGATTATCAATGGCAAAACGCGAACATATTTTACATTTTTGAAAACTTTGCGGTGAAGACTTTGTTACCGGAGTCTCTCACAGAATGATCTGAACTGTTTTAAAAACCGACTCGAGACATGTGGCTTTGCTGACCGAAAATTTTTTTATATAAGCAATCTTGAGAGGTTCTTTTCCTCCTTGAAGAAGACTATTGTCCTATACCTTGTAAAGAATTTCGAGACGTTTATGTTCATTTTCACGAGTTGACGCAGGCGTGTATTTTTCAAGAAAATGATTTTATATAACAGCTTCACGGACAATCCATTTAACACTGAATTTGCAAGCTTATTATAATATCCATATTATTTAAAATTTTACTCAATATTATTTGAGTAAGCACCGAATAAAAAAATTGAATGTTGTTTATTTCGCATTTAGATTTATTCTGATATTTTAAAAAATTGTAATAAATTTATCTTTAAAAATTAATTTAAAAAAATGCAATTTACATATTCGTGATATTATGTATCACATCTGAAAGTATTATTAAATTTAACTAGTGTCACGTATCCATGACAGTTATATTATATATTATAATCATATACAACTATTATGCTATTATATCATATAACACGTTTTATTGTTGCTATAAATATTGTTGCTAGATACATGTAATTGTTTTTATAAATAATTTCACTATTACTATTAACTAAAGTATAAAGAAACAATTGATTTTATTGATAAAATACTAATTACAACAAATATTACCTTTTATTATTATTAACTATTATTATTACTATTGTTAATAATAACAATTAACGAAATGCAACAAATGTTATATAACAACAATATTACTTCAACCTTTATATTTAAAATTATTATTAATCACTATTATTATTAATATTTAATATTGTTATTAACAATATTTATCAATATGCAACAAATATTAAATAATAACAATGTTACTCCAATTTCTTGATTTGAAATAATTATCAATCACTTTCATTATAATTATTTCATGTTGTTATTAAAATTTGCAACAAATATTATAATAATGTTACTTCAGTTTTTATAATAATAATGTTTATAATAATTATCATTATTGTTAGTACAGTAAAACCCCGTTTATCGCAACACCTTCCAATCAAATGCCTCCCGTTTATCGCAAAAACGGAGGGGTTCCCACTTCTTCGCCACCAGCTTGAACAACTGATTATCAGCACATGCGCCTAAACGAATAGTTTCACGCGCTTTCGCTGTTTATCATTGTTTACAGTCGTGTTCCAATAACCTCGAATGCGTTTTTTTATTGTTATTATATGTGCAATTATAAATGAGTGAAAACGTGGAACCGAACGATGGTACGTAAACGACTAGTACAAACAATACATTTTAATTCCTTTAAAGCCTACATATTTCTCTCATAATTTTCGAATGCATGATTGAATTTTTTTCAGTAGAAATATTCCCGCATTTTGTAAAACAATTGATTCGCAATTGGTAAAGCGATTGCTGTACTAGGCACAATTCATGCTATAATTTGTCATAATAATATACATTGAAATGTGAACAATTTATATATTTTTCTGTTACATATAAAACACAAATATGTAGCAATATATACATAAACGATAGTTTCATATCATATAAACGATATATTTCATATCTCCCTAATATACGAAAATTCATATAAATATATGCATCACAAATTTAAAAGTGAGGGGTATTCCCGCCTATCCTTAAGAATCACGTGACCACTCATTCTACTAATAAGAGGGAGAAAAAAATGGTAAAGTTTATTGCGATAAACGGGAGACAAGTTGCAATAAACGGGAGTTGCGATAAACGGGTGTTGCGATAAATGGGGTTTTACTGCATTCTTATTTGATGTTAATCAACAATCAGCAATTAATTATAAAATACGTTCTTTTAATAACTATTACTATTATGTTATTTTATAAACAAAATCAATGTTTAAATATAAAGATTAATAGAATTATAAACAAATCATAATCACCATTTATGTACAACAAATGTATTATAGTTACTCTATTACTTACCTATGTATACAAATAATGTCATTGACCCTTGCGACTAAATCTACCTAAAAACCTGATGGTACAGGTTTACACAGCCCTTGAGAAGATGTGGGTACACCTACACCACGAAAGCATGACCCACACGGACTTGGAAAATCGGTGTGAGTCCCTAAGCTCACCAACGCAGCACACCAGCAAACTATGGCCCATAGTCTCAACTCACCACACTGACACCTAAGATTCTAATGGACTTCGAAAAAGCTATTGAAACCATGGAACTCAAATTCCCATACTTTCTACCTACGAGTTGAAACTACAGACGACAATATAAACCAGGCTGCAAGGCCTAAAAACCAGTTTAAGCGCGTCTAAGTCTGAGTCGGAGTCTGAGTCTAAGCGAGTCTAAGGGAGCGTACGATCAAGCAGCATCGTTAGAACCGGTTTTTCGTTGCCGTACCGTAATAAATCTCAGTGGCCATAATTTCCACGTGTTCGGGAAACCAATCTATTAACAACGGAGTGAATTTCATAACATTGGATTTAGTGCCATTGTCATTGAGGCATCAAAACTAGGATACCAATTAAACAAAGAATTAACCTGCCACTGTTGGTCAACAAGGGTAATTAGGGGAGGTACCCGATTCCCAAAAGGATCAACAGAACCTAAAGGATTATCAATTTCGAGAGGCCACCTCATCAATAACAACCGGTAAGTCAAATAACTTGTTTTTATTAAAGTTCTCTTTTCTTTTGAGCCCTTTAGACTCACGGTGTGTTTTTCTTTAGGGTTGGACCAATCGGACTCGACCAATCAAAGAAAAACAGCCTGCAACCAACAACTAAAAAGTCGCTTGGGTTAAAATAAAATTTGTAGTTTTATAATAAATTATTATTAACAATAATTGTAATTTGATTCATTTGGCTTGTCCTCTACCCGGTTAATTGTTAATTTTAACAATAAACAAAGGAACATAGTTAGAGTAATTTGCTTTGCATCGGCCGTTGGCAAACATCAAGCCTTATGGATTTTATGCAAATTTTTCTTGAATAATTTTCATATTTTTTACAAAAATCTCCTGAAATTTCTTTAAAATAATTTCAGTTTGAGTTAAATTTTTCTAATAATTAAAATTATTTTTTCTCAATAACCATTGAACAAGTCGACAAGTTGGTAGCAGTTTTAATTTTCTTAAAAAATTGAATACAAGAAAATCAAATATATTTTATTTTACAACTTTAAATGAATAAATTATACATAAAAATATTATCAAAAATTATTATATAGTCTAATAATAATTATACAAATTCAAATTCAAATTTCCTGTATTCAAGTTTTTACTATCTGAATATAATTTTAATAGGTGTGTCACGTCCTGTGACCAGTTACATGTATTTATTTATAATATTAAGATTTCATAATAAAAATTACATGAAGAATATGTTTTGGAAAATATTGATTGTACGAAATAGAATGTACGATAGCAAAATTGTAATAGGGAGAGAGAAATAGTAAATTTATAAATAGAGAACATTTATGAATGAAACATCGTAACCCTAATAAGGGTGTTAGCAAGGGAACCCCATCGGAATGTCCTAAGTACACGAGAATATGGACCGGCGCAGCAAAGGATGAAAATTAAAAGAATGAATCATATCAAGGAAAAAAGGAACGTAGGGGAACCCAAGAGAAGGCCAAGTTTTGAAAATATGTTTCCCCTTTTCTTGATGTATGGAACTGGAAGTCAAGGAACTAGGTTTTCCACGCGCTAGGCAAGTAACCCTCATCGGAGTATTCGCCAGGGTAGATTTGTGCATGAAAGCAGGTGCTTCCTTGCGAATTAATCAGTCTTCCTCCAGTCTTCCTGCAGCCTTCCTCTAGTTTTTCTTCAGATTTCGTCGAGTTCTTCTCCAGTTTTTCGTCAGTCGTCGTCGGTACCAGTTCTTCGTCAAGTTCTCATAAGTTTTCCTCGAGTTTTCTATCAGTCTTCAACAGTTTCTCACCGCGGAGTCGGTTTCCCCAAAAAGTCTTCGTCAACCATTCAAGTTCCTTCAAGGAGAATCTACAGTACTCTGGTAGATTTCTTCAACACATCGTCAGCATTTTCCTTCGGCGTATCAAGTGGTCCAGTTATTCACCTAAGGGAAATTATTACACACTCCCCAAGTTCGTGGAAATATCGGAGTGTTCCAATTGTGACGTTGCAAGTTTTTATTTGGAATATCAGTGGTTCCAGAGTGGATTAAACTACAAGTAAGTCATTCAACATTTACCCCAGGAGGAATTTTTAGATATCTCTCTTTCTCTCTCTCTCGTGGTTTTATTGTAGAATCATAATAAAGGTTAATAATTGTAAATTCGTTGAATATTTATTTGTTGTTAGCTTTCCCTCACCCTGTTTTGTTTAGAAATTCTTTGGATTTCTTCACCGATCAAAAACGAGGGAAATTAATTTAGTAATAGTAAAAGGTAAGTGACAGGACGTTACACACTCCTTTTACAATTTTTGTGCATCGGCCGGGAAACACAAAACCTAACAATAAAGCAGAAAAATTAATATATTTAATGATATCTAACTTTCTAGCGAATTTATTTGAAAGATATATAGATATTTTTTTAAAAGAGAGAGATTTTACCCACATAGAAATTCCTTCTTCAATCAAATATAAGTGTTTTATAAATATAAGTACAAAATATGAGTTATATTGAAAGTGAAAAAAGGTGCTTAGTGTCAAAAAAATTGAAATTTTAATAAATGTCAAAGAAATGAATAAATATCTTCCATGAAATATTTAATTAAAAATTTCTTCACAATTCTTGAATAAATTTTTTCGTGAATCTAAATAAAATTTTTTTATGAAATATTCAATTAAAATTTTTTTGCAAATTCTAAATTAATTTTCTTTGGGAATTTTAAATAAATATTTCTTCATGCAATATTTAATAAACATTTTTCGCAAATTTTAAATAAATTTGTTCGTGAATTTAAATAAATTTTTCTATGCAAAATTCAATCCAAATTTTTCGCAAATTTAATTAAAATTTTTCGCAAATTTTGAATTAATGCAAAATTTAATCAAAATTGTTCGAAAATTATAAATTAATCCTTTCGAAAATTATCAATAAATTTTTTCCCAATTTTATTGTATATTATTAGAACACAACATTTTATTTTATTTTTATTTTTCGAATTTCTGCAAGTGCACAGATTATTCAGGGCTTGTGCTTGAGTCATCCCTGTCTAATCTGGTACTGCAAGAATTCATCATTTGTTAAATAAGATTAAATTCAAGTTTTAAACAGAAAAAATAGAGCACACGAAAACATAAGTCCACTTTGGATTCGTTGAACGGTCACCATAATTTGGGTGTGGCAAACCTCGAAGTGCTTACATTTTACTGTTTTCAAATTTTATTTTTTTTTCTCTATTCGACAAACAAAAACTGACACCTTCAATTTCTTGACGATTATCAGAATTCTGTAAGTATCTGAATTAAGCAGGGAATTTGTGCTTGAGTCGAGCCTAATTAATTTGATACTACAATAATTCTGATTTTCGACTGTCGTGATTTCTGTGAATCGTATAATTACCCAAGATTCTGTGCTTGAGTCTAGCTTGGCTAATTTTTAATCACAGAAGGATCGAATAATTGAAACCACAAAATAGGATATTAAAATAAAAATGTATTTTTATTGATTTTTATTCCTGTGACTGAAATTTGTTTTGGGATATAACTTTTCACCTTGTGGGAAGTTATATTAAACAGCGTTCAGCGATTTGCGCGCTCAGCTATCCCCGAACTAGAGTTTCAGAAGCAGATTAAGAATTAATTTAATAAATTTTGTATCCGAAGTTTCGATTACTGTGATCAAAAATTTGTTTAAGGATATAGCTTTTCATTTTCGTGGAAGGTTATATTAAAAAGAGAATTGCAGGCACTGTAACTTGTAGTCAAACAAGGAAAAATTCAAGTTTAGCAAAAGAAGTTGAGGAAAGTTCCCAAATACCACTTAAACCAAAACGAAAAACTCAAGAAGGAAATTTACAATATTCCGAATCTTCAAGTAATTTAGATCAAACTGATCTTTTAGATATTAGCATAGGAAGTATTCCTGACGCTGAAACTAGTACTTTAAACAAATCAATTATTGGCAAAAAAAACCCTAAGAGTCCATTTGTTGATAAATTAAAAACGTTTATCAAACGCAATAATAGTATAATTATTGCAGGAGATCAGTACAACGATACACCGCAAATTAACCCTTCATTTGACGATACTATAGGGGATATAACACTCAGAGAAAAATCAATAATTGAAAGCATTGCAGCAAACTCAACCTTGTGTGATAGAACTTTATGCCCAGCTCAATTTGGTGATATTTCAAATAATAAAATTCTCACTACACCTCAAAAAAGATACGAATCAATAGATCCATTTGAAACATAATCACAACTAAATAGGACTCCAGAATCTTTCAATCAAACAACAATATTTAACAACCCAAATCTAGAATTTGAACAAGTTCAAGAAACTTTACCAAATAAAATCAATCAAATTATACTTTACGACTCTGCAAATATTGATCAGGCTCTTGATTCGCTAAAATCTTCACACCCGTATTCAACCTCTAGGAAGTCTAATAAAGAAATTTTAGCAAATAATTTACCAAATAATTCACCGAATAATTTACCAAATAACCTACCAATACAATCCATCGAAATGATGAATTTACCTACAAATCAACAAGTATCTCTACGAGATGCGTTAGAAATTGTCCCCTACTTTGATGGATCAAATAAAGTGCCATTAACCATTTTTATTGAGGCTTGCAAGGAAGCCAAAGAAATGGTTCCAAATGCAGAAGCAAATTTGGTCAAATTACTAAGAAGCAAACTTACAGGTGAATCCAGAAGATGTATAATAGGAAATTATTATAATAATTTAGAAGATTTTATTTCAAAGCTAAAAACAATTTTTTCACCATCAAAAACCGTATACCAATTACAAGGAGATTTAGGCAAGATATATATGTGGGAAAACGAAAGTGTTCTATCCTACGCAACACGCATACAAGAAATAACAGCAGAAATCCTTGAATGTCATAAACAAAATAATAATGGTAAGGAAGCTGCTGAATTTGAAAGAAACTTGGAAAGAGACGCGATCGATTGTTTTCTCCGAGGTTTCAAACCAGAATTGGAAATACGAATAGGAACAGCCAATAAATTTGACGAAATAGTAGAAAGAGCAATACGAGAAGAAAGAAATTTAACAGCCAGAAACGAACTGCAAAGAGGAAATAGACAACATTCACTAGTCCAAGAAGTTGAGAAATCATCATATAATAGTCGTGATTTTGCAAAAGCAAATAAAATAAATTTAGCACGAGAGGAACCAATAAAATGTCAAATCTGTCAGAAAATAGGCCACACAGCAGCAACCTGTTTTCAACAGTTAACAAATAAAAATTCACAGAGCAATCAGTTTAGAAATAACTTGACTAGACAAAATAATCAATACCAGGGAAATATGCAAGGTCAGGGAACGCAGTGGAGACCCCCACAGAGATACCAGGTGCTAAGCCTAAATCAACAAGGTAGTAGAAACAACTATAGAGATATAAATAGCTTCCCATCTCACCCTAATTTTTCCCAAGGAAACAGATTTAATCAAAACCCAAACTTCAATCGAAATACCCAGAATATGTATCGCAATTTTAACCAAACTAATCAAAGTCGAAATTTTAATCAAAATCCAAATTTCAATAGAAATTCCAATCAAAATCCGAATTTCAACAGAAATTTCAATAGAAATTTCAACCAGGGACAAAATTTCAACCAAGGTCAAAATTTTAACCAAGTTCAAAATCAAGGTAGGAATTTCAATCAAAACCCCCATTTTAATCAAAGACCAAATTTCAATATGAACTACAACGAAAATAGAAATCAAAATTCAAATTTTAATCAAAAAATAAATCAAGGTCAAAATTTTGAAGTTATTTGCTATTCGTGCTATACACCAGGACATACATCTAGAAATTGTAGCAAGAAAATAAATACTAATCAACAATTACCACAAGAACCACAACAACAACAACCACTACAACAACAAGAATTTAATCATCAGGAAAACTCCAATGCCCTTCTTGGAACGGGTGCACAAAGGAGGGCTTAAAGGAAGAAATATTCGCACATAATTTGGTTGAAAATAAAACTGAAAAAGTTAATTTGAATACAAGTAATACAATTCCTCATATAATTCTATCAGCTGAAGGATTGAAAAATCCTATACACATGATGATTGATACAGGAGCCGGATCAAATTTAATCAAACAACAAGCAGTCAAAACAAACGTAAAAATAAATAAATACGAATGCCTAAAACTAACAGGCATAAATGAACATCCTGTATTTACACTTGGCCAAATAACAATCGATATTTTCGGCTACCTGACCACCCTCAACATAATACCGAACGAAGTACCTATCGAACATGATGGTATACTAGGTGCAGAATTTTTCAGAAACAACAATGCAAAAATTAATTATGAAGAGAAACAACTTGAAATAAATGATAAAATTTACCCATTTGTAATGCAAGAAACTATATTAGTACCAGCAAGAACAGTTTCAGATTTTTATGTGAGAATTAAAAACAGTGAACAAAAGCAGGGATTTATTCCACAATTACACTTATGCAATAGAGTTTATTTAGCAAATGCAATTGTTTCTAATAATAACAATAAAGCGTACCTGAAAATATTCAATACAAATACACAACCTCAAAGATTAACTATACCAACTATTGAATTGATAGACTTTGAAGAACTATCAATACATGAGAAAACAATAAATCAGAATGGCAGAAAATTTAATTTAGGAAATGAAAAATTTAATTTTTCGCAACAAATTTTTAATGATTTAATTATTCAGACAAATGATTATCACCAATTATTCAATATTTCAAATAAAAATCGAGAAAACGCAATTAAAGAATTATTAAGATTAGATCATTTAAACAAAGAAGAAAAACATCATGTTGAAAATTTAACTGAAAGATATGCAGATCGATTCCACATACCAGGAGAACCATTAGGAGCAACAACTGTTTTACAACACAACATTCCAACAACAGATGATCAACCGATATTTTCAAAACAATATAGATTCCCTCTGGTACATAAAGAAGAAATTTTACGTCAAGTAAATTAACTAATTGAAAATAAAATTATTAAACCCTCACAATCACCATATAATACACCTGTTTGGATAGTAACTAAAAAATTGGACTCACATGGAAATAGAAAATGGCGAATGGTACTTGATTTTCGCAAACTCAATGAAAAAACGATTGGAGATTCTTACCCTTTACCAAATATAATCGATATTTTAGATCAATTGGGATCTGCACAATATTTTTCCGTATTTGATCTTGCTTCCAGATTCCATCAAATAAAAATGAGCCCTGAAGACTCTCATAAAACAGCTTTTTCAACCCCTTATGGCCATTATGAATTTGACCGTATGCCATTTGGTTTAAAAAACGCACCAGCTACCTTTCAACGATTAATGGATTTAGTTTTAACAGGACTTCAAGGAACTGAATTATTCGTCTACTTGGATGACATTGTTTTATATGCAAATTCTTTAGAAGAACACGAGGAAAAATTTAACAAACTAATGGAAAGATTAAGTGCAGCAAATCTCAAATTACAGCCAGATAAATGTGAATTTTTACGCCCTGAAGTTGCTTATTTAGGACACATAATTACGCGCCGTCTTTGATTTAACAGATACAAAATCAGCAAAATGAATCCCAAATCCAGGAAATCCCCGTAATAATTCGATAATAATTGCCAAAAATACCCAAGTATTAAAAACATTTATATAAACCTTGAGAACGGTAAAGCTATTTATGGGAAAGTTTAGTCCTTAGAATCAAGTATAAGCTTCAATTTGTATTTTGTAGCCGTAAAACATTCGGTTCGGCTTTAGAAATCCCTACACTGTAAAATTAGTTATAAGTTTCTCTTGTAAGTTTTATATTTATACTATGTACACTAATTTAAGGATTGGAAGACTAAGTCTGGACAGTAGATTTAAAGTAGTTAGAATTAAGATAGAGCACGAAAGGAAATTCGAAATGGTATATCTGATCGCCAGAAGGAAGTAAAGAGATAATCCTTTGAGATTTACTGCTTTACTACCTTCTTTTGCGCCTCCACTGCAAGCACCATAAAAACTTGTAGCTGAGGGTAGAAGCTGGGACTGGGGTTTCCCGAGTCGGGCTTCTTCGGACTCGGATTCCAGCAAAAGAAAAATCAAAAAAGTACTACGATAGAAATATAAGCCCACAAAATTTCAACGTTGATGAAGAAGTATTTTTACTAAGTGGTCCGAAACCTAAAAAACTTGAAAATCAATATTCTGGTCCTTATAAAATTTTAGAAGTTAGGTACGTGAGCTTTGCGGGGTGCAAGTCAGACAGATGACTGTTGAAAGACTTACAACTCGGATCACCTACAAGTTCTCTCGTCGAACTTGTAGAACCTGTATCTCGGGGTATTCGTGTGCGTGAAGTCCAGATTTAGTCAAGGAATTAAAAGTTCATTAAATAATAATTTAACACAGTCAGTGCCCTTTTATTTGCAGTTGTAATTTCCCGGTCTCTTTTAAGAGTTAACGCCACGAGAACCAGCCAATCATCATCGATCGCGCAACTTTGACGCGAGTGGCTCGTAACATATATGGGGGCTCGTAAACCGGGATCTTGGTGCGGAAAAGCCGGAAATTTTTAAAAATAAAAAACACGTTCGGGAGTGCCAGTGAAAATCTTCAGGAAGTGAAGTTTCTTAGACTTTTCAACAGGAAAAGTATCCTCTAAAAGTCGAATTTAACGAGCTGTCAAACATTAAAAACGATATAAACTCTAAATTGTAGAAAACGTGAAACCTTGAGAAGAGACAATTCTAACTTTTCGCGTGTGTTGTGTCGAGAGTGAAACTATCCGACTCTCAAGAAGTGTATTTTAAAAGAGTATTTTCTGATTTTATTTTTCTGTGCTGCTGATTGCCGTCTAGTTCCCGTGTTTCTGATCTGTTCCTGTGCTGCTGATTGCCTTCTAGTTCCTGAGATTCTGACTTGTTCCCGTGTTGCTGATTACTGCTGAGTTCCTGTGTTCCTGACTAGTTCCTGTGCTGTGCTTCAACGACTTCTACTTCAATTCAAAATCGACTTGAGTAATTTTCTGATATTGGTGGATCGAGTAGCCAATTGAGGGAAATAAAAAAAGCGATTTTTCTTTATTTTATGGTCATCGAGGGATTTTCATCGTCAAAGGACATCAGCGATCTTCGAGTAACTTCCGGTTCCTGAGATTCAACGGTGGACTTCATCAAGGATCATCGAGGGTAACTTCGTGGGAAATTCAGCTGGAACTTTCTTCACCAAGTGATTGTGATAGTGCGGGAGTGAACCATTGGCCTTTTTCGCTCTTAGTCTTGTGCAAATAAATTGGATTTATCAGTGCAAATCATCTATTACCCAGGACTAATGGTACATGAACTCTAAAGGTTTGGGTAGATTAAGCATTATTATTATATCATTATTATTATTGTATTTACCCGTCTTCTCGAATTTCCTATGTTCTCTGAAAAACATATATATATAAATCATTTCTTTTCTTTTCTCTTTAGATTCTGAAAAGGTCTAAACTTGGGACAAAAAAAAAAACGTAAAAATTGGAAAAATCGTAGTACCCAAAAGGGATTTAAAAATAAAAATATATATACATAAGGGTGACAACCCACAAGCATTAATTAAATTTTTTGAAGGATCGAATATAATTATTTTTAGTATTTAGTTTTATTTTGACCATTTTTTTTCTCATTTGTCTATCTTCGTATACAAATTTTTCAAGTTTTATAATTCCTATTTTTAAAATATTGAAATTTTTCTTTTGACTAAGCAAATCATATTCGTCAAACTAGCTATTTATATATATATATATATATATTCATCTATAACAAGTTGAGGGATTGAGCATAATTATTTTTTGTACTTAGTTTTACATTGATTTTGTTTTCTCTGCTTATCTTTGTATACAAACTTTTCAAGTTTTAAAATTTATATTTTTTTTAAGTATGAAATTTTCCCTTTGACTACGCGAATCATATTGGTATTATATACATATATATATATATATATATATATATATATTGACATTATTTAATGTTCAGTGTTACTTGGATATAGTAAATCGTGCAATAATTTAAATCAAGGTAATTCCACAGACTACTTATATACTAGGAGACTAATTCTGTATTTTATTTTATTAAATTTAAAACCAGTCTAGTCTTATTATCAGATACTGATAAATTTTCTATATCTCTCAAGTGGAAAGTCACATTACGTTGCTTTCTTCAGCAATTAATAATTTAATATAATTCTTTCGATGATTGAAATAAAGTAAATTTATAATGACACGATAATTTTCAAGTCATTTTGGGAAGGAACCTTTTATTTAATTTTTATATTTACACAAATTCCTGCAGCACATCTAATTATTTTAAATTCCTTACAAATTAACTTAGTATATTTTCTTGTTTTCTAATTAAATTTAATATAATATAAGATGGAACATTCAGAGAGGACTGGCGAATATAATATCCGAATCCAGCACTTAGGCGATGACACTGAATCACTGCGCTCTATTGACGAGATTCAAGACTCTAATGATATAAACGAATCTGGTCTATCGAATATCGATTATTTTGATAAGTTAATTGCGAGTAGAGATAATGTAGGGTCCCAAGGTCTTAACCAAACATCTTTACAAATAAATACAGGTAATTTGCGAGATCTGAATGAAATTATTCGTCGCCAAATAGAATTGCACGAATTAAAAAAATCGAAGGAAGTCACAAACCCTTCAATAAATAATTTGGCAGAATCTAGCAATTCTTGACGTTCTTCACCAATCGTTTTTGAAGCCATTGATACAACTGCTCTTAAGGTAATTGTAGACCTTATTCCCATCTTTTCCGGGAATAATATCTCGGTACAAGCCTTCTCCCGTGAATGTAAATTCGCAGAGGAAGGAGTTGCTCCTCATCTCCGAACTTTGTTACAAAATTATTACGAACAAAAAACCAAGGAGAAGCCGAATTATATATTAAAAATCTCCGATTTGAAATTCTTTCAGAACTTCTGAATATTCTCGAAACCCCTTTCATGGCCTCAAAAACTCCTTTCCAGATTCACTCTGAAATTGCTTGCATGAAGCAAAATACCGGGGAATCGACACAATGGAATTTTTAAGCGAGAATTTAGCCTCATTAAAATTTAGTAACACACACATTACACTTAATCTCCCTCAGAGTAACAAAGTACGCCCGTGTATCATCAACCATTGCAAAGCCGCTGAGTTACCTTCTGAAAAAGAATGTTTTATTTAAATGGACAGAAGGTCAACAGGAAGCTTTTAATAAATTAAAGGACACTGTGTACTTACCCTCTTCTACAATATCTCGATTTCAGTCGACCTTTCATCGTTTCCATTGATGCTTCTAACTATGGTCTCAGGGGGTGTTAAGCCAAGAACTCGATGGTAAAGTCCTTCCAATCGCTTACGCGTCCAGAACCCTGTCAGAAACAGAAGTAAATTACTCAACAATCGAAAAAGAACTTCTCGCAATTTTATTTTCTGTTGAAACATTTCGAACTTATTTATATGGTAGAAAATTCACTCTGGAGACAGACCATAGGCCACTGGTCTGGTTCCATAATGTGAAGAATCCAAATTCAAAGCTCATACGATGGCGACTGCGTTTGAATGAGTACGATTATGTAATTGTTTATAAAAAAGGAACTACTAATTCGAACGCAGACGCTCTTTCTCGAAATCCATGTGAGGAGATGCAGACTCAGTACGACGTTGAAGACGACACGACGCTAACCGAAGAACTCGATCCTCTTGATTCCTCCTTCCACCGGGTACACGAGGTGTTGATTTCTAATCAGACACCTGTGACCCCACCTTCGCGAAACACACTCGAAAACACAGACAATGACGTCCGTATTGAAAATGCATTCTCGAGAGTTGAACATATTATACATTCTGAAAATAAATTTAGTTGCCAGATTATCAAAAAGAAAGTATACGAACCTGATTCCAGTGAGGAAGAATTTAAGACGGCCACTGAGGAGAGTGGTGATGAGCAAGTTGAGCTCTTTGTTGATGCTATCCACGAGGAGGGCTATCCCTCAGGAAGCAATTATTATTTTGATGCCAATATGTCTCTCGGTCCTGGGGCGATCCCTAGTACAGCTAGCCGTGATTGCACATCCCGCACCGAGGGTGAGGCTCTGATGGATTTTATGTCTGAGTCGACAAGTCCTGGGGCGATCCCTAGTTTAACTAGCCGTGATTGCACATCCCGCACTTGTGCTGACGACGACCGTTTTGAGAGTGATGGATTCTCCACTGAAATCAGGGAAAGATTTATTAATATAATCGAATCGGATAACGAAAACTCACAAGATAGCTTTGAATATAAGGATTCTTTACAAACGAGTTTTGTACTTGAATCACAAAAAGACTCATTTTTAAGCAAAAAAATAAAAACCTTTTAAGCCTAAAAGAAAATCAAATTGCGAAAGAAAGTACTTACCCATGCTTTCCTATTTTTCAGGACGAACCTTCTGCTGACAAAGACCTGACTCATGATAACCCAATTCCATCAAACATCGAATTTTCTTGTATTCAGCCTTCCAGAGAAAAACTTTCCATGCGCGATGACAACCTCGTATTATTCATTGCTGCTGATTGTAGATTGACTACTGAAACAGGGCAGGAATAAATAGAAGAAAACAGACTCAAATATGATGATTTACAAGAAAAACAAAAAACCAGAATCGTGCAGATGAACTGCCTGCGACCACAAACACTTAAAATTTTTCCCGATTCACAATAAAGGCTTTTAATCACAAATTATCCAGAACTGCATTCAACTTAAACCTAAAAAGTAAAATTACCTAGGAATGGGATAGAAAATTACCTTGTAAACAAATATTTAGTTACGTTGGAACATATATGTATATATTCATTTATTTTTATTATTTTTATTTCCTGGTTATAATTAGTTCAAATTTCTAAATAAGAGGGGGGTGAGAGTCGAGCGACTAGGCCTCGCTCAAAACATGACCTTACTATAAATATCAAAATAAACAAAGTAAGATAAAACAAATATTGTAGGTTAGACTTACCATCGATTACTGCATCCCATTTCATCCTAGCATCATCATTCACAATCAGAAAAATAAAATTCATAAATTCACATGGACGAGACCTTTTCTTCTGTTTTCAAACGTCAAATTCTGCCACCTTTTGTTTATCACCAACTGAAATGTTTACACCTGTCACATGCAACCATGCAGGCTTGTCACGTGGTACGGTCACAAAGTCTGCTCAATCGAAGTCGTTGCCTCTCGAATTATATCGAACGTATCGAACCATGGGCGCGAATTTCAAATTACGATATTCTTTCCACCCTACAGACTCCTGCCTTATATAAATTTTCTCAAAAATTACAAATGTAGATAAATAGGAATATAACAAGATATTTTCTGACGAAAAATCTTTTTATAAGGGTGGAGGTGTAACGAGCGACTATAGGGTCTCGCTCGAAGTCGATTAATTTAATCGAATGTTCGATACTAGCTCGCGGTATTTTCAATTTCAAACAAAAACATAGTTTAATTCAGGAAATTCCCATCTTACTTAAAGAAATTATTCTCCCACGTTGTGCAGCTGAAAATCATAAAAGACCTTGGGAAAAGCGTACAAATTCTTTAGCTAGATTTACTATCTTTAAATAATAAACCTAAGATTATTCTGCGAGTGTTCAACATATGTACTCGTCGAGAAACTCGACATTGTAAATTAGTTTTAAGATTTCTCTGTAAGTTATATATCACTTCTATGTATACTAGTTTTAAGGATAAAAAAAGGTTAAGTCTGGACTACAGGATTTAAATAAATTAAATTTCAAATAGGACTAGGGATTTATAGAGGGAATATGCATTTATATTTTAGATAGGAAAAAACTAAATCGAATGGCTAGGTAAATAAGTATAGAAACTATTTATTCATGTAGACCTAAAAGATTTAAAATAGGATGTCTGGTCGCCAGAAGGAAGTAAAAAGTGTTGTAATTGTTAGTTTTGAATTCCAAAAGGGGTGAGGTATAGGATGGCAAAATGAATTAATTGTTTATCACTTGTGTTCCAAAAGCTGAATAAAGATGGCTGACTCCATCGACTTTATTTTGCTCTATTAGTACAAATATATTTCTGCATCTATGGACGTTCGTAGCGACACTAATTTTCCAAGAGCATGCCTGCGCAGAGACACCTCGGTGTTAGCCGAGCGGTTCCAACAATGCCCGAACGACTCTCGAGTCGAGGCTCGGCTCACTCACACTAGCAAGCCTGACATACAGCGCACCCGTCGCATCAGCAATGCACGAGAAACACTCATACCAACAAAAAGTAATCCTTTAAGATTTACTGCTTTACTGCCTTCTTTTGCGCTTTCACTGCAAGCGCCATAAAAAACTTGCAGCTGAGGCTAGAGGCTAGAACTGGGGTTTCCCGAGTCGGGCTTCTTCGGACTCGGATTCTCGCGGTCGAGCTTCTTCGGGAAGTTGGGGCTGGGCCTAGCGAGGGCCAGCGTGTGAAATTGAGAGAGAGGGGATGCGTGGGGGAGAGCTGTGAAGAGGATGCATGAGTTTTGTAGAGTGCAAGTATGGCAGTTTTCAGTTTTGTTTTGGACACGTTCAAATAGTCTACAAGTTTACTCGTCGAACTTGTAGAATCGTAGTATTTATATCCGTAAGGTCCATACAGTAATAATTAGGCGTCACTGTTAGTCCAGACTTAACAGTTTTGAAATACATTAACATTTATTAATTAAACTTCCATTTACCGAGATTCGTGTGTTTATTTTCATTTCCGGATTCAAACTTTCCCGGTTCCTTTCAAGGATTTACACCGGGAAAGAACCAACCAATCACCTTCGCCGCGGAATACAGATTATCGTGGCTCGTAACACGTTAATCCAGCCATGTCAGCCCCGTCAATTCACCGGGAATGTTAACGCAGGAACGCCGTGTGATTTGAAAATATTACACGATGACGTAATTTCATACCCATAGTGAAATTGGCAGTGCTTTGCTTTTAAATATCAATATATAATTAGGAAAACAAAAGAACTCAAAAGAACAATCGAGAGTATTGCCACAGCTGATCATTTTTGGGTGATTTAACGTTGGCTCTACCGTCAGTGCAACGTTGAATAGCACCGGCGATTCAACGGGAGAGCAACGCTACGCCAACGTGAAATTGGCGACGGGACTCCTTCCCGTTGATTTCACCATGTTTTTTTTCCCAGTGTTGTTACAATATGACAAGATCATATGGACGAGTTCAATTTTTTTAATGAAATATTTTGTAATTTTTAATTTGTCTGTTCTTCTGAAATCGGAGGAAGATATGAACAGTAAACAACAAATTTTCCAATGGAATTCAAGGTCAATAAGTGCTTAAAGTTTTATATTAAAATTTTAATTACAAAATTTTGAAGCTTTGTAGCTATAAAATTTTTTGGAATTTACATCTTCTACATGACAATTTGTATATATATATATATATATATAAACTACCATCGGAAATTACAGGTTGACCTGGAGTTTCATTTTTCGTTAAAGTGATTTATTTTATAGAAAGAAATTACAAAAGAAATTTTAATTTTGATCTCCTTGAAGGAAATTAATAAGTATGTAAAAAAAACTAAAATTTTAAAAGATTTTTTTTAGTATGTCTTCATAGTGATTTCTTAACATAATTAAAATATTTTTAGAAAGTCTTTTCTGGATTCTATATGCTGGGGTTGAACATGTTACAAAAAGTCGTGTAATTTGAAAAATGTGTATCCCCATACCAATGAAATCTTAAAGTGTGCTGTTCGATAAAATATTAGATATAATATATTTTACTTTTGAATAATCAAACCTTTTATTTATACTTATATATTGAAATTTTCATTTAAAATATGTTATGTATTCTGAAGGTTTTTTCAAAATGTTTTATTCTGAAGGATTTATTTTCAATTTTACTTCATACCAAATTAAAGTTAGTGTACGATTTCGTGTACTAATTTTGATATAATTTATGTATTTTTCAAATATTTAAACCTTTTATACTCAAATATTCAGAATTATTTTGAATTCAAAATATTTTAATAAATTGCATTGGCTTTAGGGTCCATAAATGAAGAAGTCTATTATAAATTAAATCAAGGGTCATTACAATCTACTATTTTAATTGTTTTAATAAAACATTGAATAATTTAAAAACATTAAACATATTAATACATTCATAGTTGGGTCAGAATTTCTGAAACGGATCACCCGAATTGGATGAAAATTCAAATCTACTTCAAAATGATTTTTTACGATAGTGTTTACCATTCCTGACATAAACCCAAAGTGATTTCGTTCAAAAAAAATTTTTTGTTCATAATATTAACAATTAAAGATTTTTGTAACTTTTTTTTGTAAAATTAATTCTGGCTGATCTAATTATTCGATTTTTATGTTTTTTGTGACAATGGATTCGTCATTTAACATAGATTGACTATTATTTTTTGCGATTTGAAAACTTGAAATTTTATGTGAAATTTTAATAATTGTTTATAACAAATTGATAAAAAAATGTCTTCCTCATCGGATTTCGCCTGGAAAAAGCCACATGTACTTCATTCAATTATCTTTCATATTCCGTTGAGAAAAAAAATCGCCCGCATTTTGGAACGATCCAATTCTGTCGAAAACATAGTCGCGCGAGGTGCCAAACTGTGCCGTTCGCTCGCGCGCATCTATTCTTCACCGCCCAAATGCTTCGTGCTATGTAAAAAGGATTTCTCGGGTGAATAAATAAACGTTATAAAATACTTAGTTGGAACATTTAATGATGAATAACTAGAAGAAGAATGATATATAGTACAACATACTGAATTAAATGATTGGTTTTACACATAATTCTGATTAATGTAAGTGTTTGGAATATTTTACAAATAATGTGTTGATTCTTCGGCTGATCGAAAACTAACAAATTAACTCATCATATTATTAAGCCTCCACGTGATGCATAATAATTAACGTTCAATCCTGCACAGAGTACCAATATCTGAATTCGATACTATTTTGCACAAAACGTGCTTTGGTTCTGTGGCTGTCTCGAAAGAATAATAATAATGACAGATATAGCATAAACCACTTTCCCAAAAAAACACTCAAAATTCTAGAACACCACTACAAAAATAACGCTTTAATTTTTCATAGAGGTCTGTGCTCAGTTTCGACTGTGAAAAGACTGATCTACAAAAGCAAAAATAATAATGATGTGGAAAAAAACAAATGACGATCGCTAGTAACTAACGTGTTCAAAGACGTCGAACGCTCCGTGTCAAAGCGCGCTCCGAACACGTAAAAAATTTGTCGCTTAAAATTTAACAGACTATTCGAAGAGTCGCGGAAAGAAAGTAAAATCGGAGAAAGTCTTGTAAGGTTTCAATGACTTTTAGGAAATAGTAGAAAAAAGTCGAATAACTTTTAGAAAACTTGGTCGAAGAAAAAAAGTCGCGTATTTACTATTATGAAAGTATTTTAAACACTAACTGATCTTTTCTAAGAAGTAATGAAAAGTTTCATAATCTTTAGATTCATTTTTCATAGATTTTAAAAGACTATCGAATAATTTGAAATTAAAGTAATTCAAACAAATAGTTTTGTAAATTGTATTCTAAAGTCCATCAGGATTTTATATGCCGTCTTCTAAAATTTTCTCGACAGTCACGAAAAGCGATGTGCAGATACGTAATTCGTAGCATCGCACAGCAGACAATGCAGCTCGGCTTTATGTTTTTGTAATAATTTTGGTTAGATTTTGAGATTACGTGTCGTTTGGTTTCGTTTGACTCTGGATTGAAGCGTGCATTGAAGAATTAGTTCCGAGTAAGTATATGTTTACCTTGATAAAGTGTATTACGTCAAATTTGAAGTTGATCTATTATTTTAGTTTTGCCTTCAAACTCTGCATGTGAGCCAAATATTTTACACAAGTCTCCACGACATGTATCGGCTATGCGGGTTAAGGCGTGCGATTAGAATTGGGTTAGGATGCGTGCGTGCGTGTTAGCGTTCGATTCTCAATGCTGCGAAGTGTTTATAAAAAATTGAGTTTCTGTAATGTACAGTGTTAAATATAATGGTAAGTTCATATTAGGATTATATATACGGAGAAAAATAGTTGAAGTAATTTTACTCAACTCTGTCGATTAAACTTGGGACATAAGGACATTTGAACATCTATTAAATCCTAGTCGGGTAAAATTAATTTGATATATACCTAATTAACCCAAAGTGAATAACATTAAGCGTTACATAGGGAATAGTAAGGAGTTGAGTAAAACGTTATCGACGACAGGGCACCAACATGCGTCAGTGGGTTAACATGAAATGTATAAGTATATCACCGACGCTTGAGGTGCTTCAAACCGTAGTTGGGTAAAATGAGCATCGGGCATATTATTTGAACTGGCAATGGTATGGTTCTCTCAAATAAAAAAAAATTCTTACCTCGAGCCTGCCAATAGTCATCCGGTACATACATAAACAACTTACAAATACATTCACACCATTCGGACGTAGCCAATCACATTTCAATTTACAAATACACTTAAACATACAACCTTACATATCTAAACCTAATAACTACACTTATATATAGTACGATACGCTTTCGTCGAATCACGCACACGCTCGCTTACAATGCTGAGATTTAAAACTTGGAACTTTCTTATATAGTGACTGCATGAGTTATTCAGAGCTTGTGAGAGTAAGTGCCGTCAATAAAATTTTTTATCCTTACTCAAGTAAAAATAAATCAACTTTTTTCATAAATGATTAATAAAATATTTTTTAAAATTAATATAATTGATCAATTATTATAACTATGATTATTGATATATATAATATAATTATTAAATTACATTTAGTATCCATTTTTATAATAACGACGTATGAAGTTTACTAGAACTAAAGTTCGAAATGTACAATGAAAAATTGCATTATTATCAAACAGTATCTTGTATAAAAATATTCAAAAGAAGGTTTTTTTATTTTCTGTGTTTTATATTTTCAAAATATGGATTTTACATTTGCGAATTCCAAATTATTATTCTGCCTGAGTAATTGATGTGATATTTCATATTTTATGTAATACACTTATCGACTTTTTTTTGTTTAAATTTTCATAATATCAATTTAATTTTAAGAATTTAAGTTTTTGAAATTAAAAATTTTTATGTGTGTTTTAAATTTTCCGCTACTGTCACTTAAACTTTCGAATTTACGTTTTACATTTTCAGCGATTATCTATCATATTCTTCAATAAGGAGGTTCATAATATTTAGTCGACTTTCTAACCTATCCACGAGTATTACACAAAGTCGATGACTTTTTAAGCGACAAATTTTTTCCGTGAACCTTCGATCATATTTAAATTGGCATTACATTAATCAACAATAAAAATGAGAAAAAAATCTTTTTGCAAAATTAATCTGGATTTTAGTTCACATTGTCAATGCCTATCGAAAAAATACCATAACGAGTAGAAGTAATTTTTGACCATATTTGAGTGATCTGTTTAAGGAGTATATCATCCTTGAAAATACAAGTACTACCTATTCTGTGCTAAATTTAAATAAACTGATTTCAAGATTGTATACTACTTATATACGTTTCAAAAATCTATTATTTATTCACCCGAGAAATCCTTTTTACATAGCACGAAGCATTTGCGCGGTGAAGAATAGATGCGCGCGAGCGAACGGCACAGTTTGGTACCTCGCGCGACTATGTTTTCGACCGAATTGGATCGTTCCAAAATGCGGGCGATTTTTTTTCTCAACGGAATATGAAAGATAATTGAATGAAGTACATGTGGCTTTTTCCAGGCGAAATCCGATGAGGAAGACATTTTTTTATCAATTTGTTATAAACAATTATTAAAATTTCACATAAAATTTCAAGTTTTCAAATCGCAAAAAATAATAGTCAATCTATGTTAAATGACGAATCCATTGTCACAAAAAACATAAAAATCGAATAATTAGATCAGCCAGAATTAATTTTACAAAAAAAAGTTACAAAAATCTTTAATTGTTAATATTATGAACAAAAAAATTTTTTTGAACGAAATCACTTTAGGTTTATGTCAGGAATGGTAAACACTATCGTAAAAAATCATTTTGAAGTAGATTTGAATTTTCATCCAATTCGGGTGATCCGTTTCAGAAAGTCTGACCCAGTTACATACTTAAGTTTAAAGAATTTGAAAATCTTTCTGTGGAAAAAAGACGTTTTCGAATGCACCGGGATTCGAGCCCGGGTATTTCGATTGCCGGTAGACTGTATGTACATTCGTGTAAAAATATTAAATATTTTGAAAATGTTTTTTCAAGTATTTTACTTTATAGTAATGATTTGTCGAATTTACTTCACACCGAATAAATCTCAAAGTGCAAGATCGCATGCGAATTCAAATACAATTTATGCTTTTTTTGTAATATTTAAAACCTTTCTTTACACAGACACTTCCATCGGAAATTAGAGGTTCATATGTTATTTAAGCTATTGTTAAAGTAACTTAATTTTTATAATAAAAGGTTAACATTTTTTCCTGATGCTAAAATAAAAGTTAACACAGTTTTGCTTCTAATAAGCCCAAGTTAAGAGCATAATATTAATTTTGTAAAAATATACTACAAAAAATGTGCCCGCTTCGTGGGCACATTTTCATGGCGCGCTTCGCTTGCAAGTTTAAGCGCGCCTGGGGCGCGCGATTCGATCGTCGCACTCGGTCTTATATTCTTCGGACCCTAAAGCCAACTAAAAACATGAACAATATTTGAATATTAATACTAAGGGCCGATATAAGTCCTGTTTCATTATTAATTAAATTTATTACTTGTAATTTGATACTTAAGTTCAAGTCAATTTTATAATATTATCGATGTGAATTACATTTTCTCAAAGTTACTAAATTTGTTTTTGATTTCAAATGAAAAAAGAAATTCAATTTACTTAAAGCTCTGTCAGCCTTAAAGAACACATTCTTATCATGACACTTGCGCTTCGCGCTCGATTTTCTGTATACATTTCTGTAACTTTCTAATAATTTACAAGATTACAAAAAATCTATTTTCTTCCAAATATTTAAAAAAGGAACAGAATTCATAGACTCTTTTTGAGGAAACGATTTTTTGTATTATCGCTTATTTTGTATCTCACATATTTTGGTTCAAAAATGGAATTTTTTATTTTCAATAGTGTTTTTTTAAAATCAAAACATAAAATATACATCTTGTCAAAAAATGTCCTACTGAGAATTTGTAGACCTCATTTAGGCAAATAATTTTCTATCCCAACGTTTTTTTCGTACGTCACATATTTTGTTCAAATAATGGAATTTTTGAATTTTAATCGTATTTTTTAAAATTAAAATGAAAAATATACGTTTTAGCAGAAACTATATCTGAAAATATTTGTATATATTATTGAAAAGAACAATTTTCCATTCGTACGTTTTTTTCGTATTTCACATATTTTAGTTAAAAAATTGAATTTCGTATTTTCAATGGTATTTTCTTTTAATCAAAAAGAAAAATATACATCTTATGAAAAAATGTTGCAGTTCAAACTTGTAGATCTTTATATCATATAGGTTTGGTTTCGTCGGTCTTGCGGTCAATAAAACAACATTCTATAAAAAACTCCTTCATTATATTTGGTCAAAAATTCTCCTACGTTTCAACCTCACTGCGGGTCTTTTTCAAGGAATATAAAGGGTTTCCCAATAAGGGTGATATGTTTTGAAATTGAAAAAAAAAAACTGAATATTCATTCGGAATTGATCGAAATCTTTTTTATTATATTGGATATTCTATGCCATTTATGATTTAAAGAATATATCGGCCAAATGTCCCCCGAGACTTGAGCCAAAAATGCGCCTCATCAGAAAAGATGATTTTTTGATGAAAATTGGGATCATTTTCAATTGATTCCAGAGCCCAATCCGCGAACTCCCGACGCAAACGATGGTCATTAGGCTTCAGTTCTTGGGCCAGAATGATCTTATAGGGATGCAGGCCAAGATCCAATTGCAAAATACGCCAGGTAGTCATCCTGGACAGGCCCAATTCCTGAGATCGGCGTGGCACGGACAATTCACGGTTTTCCTCGATACTGGCCTGTACGGCGGCTATATTCTGTGTAGAACGTGCGGTACGCATACGATTTTTAGGCTTAGTATCCAATAGAGTAAATTCACTCTCCAACTTATCGATTATTCGACGAATTGAGAGCGCGGATGGAGCAGAATGACGACCATATTTTGCACGATATGCTCTTTGAACACCGACAAAACTTCTCGAATTTTGATAAAATAATTGGACAATTTCCAAACGTTGTGGAAGCGTGAAACTACTCATGATTAAATGGCAAACCTTACTGATGACAACTGACAGCAGACGTCAAAAATTTCAGTTCAAATGAGCCCGATAGGGACATTCAAAATCATATCACCCCTATTGGGAAACCCTTTATATGTCACTAAACATTGAACAAATCAATTTACAATCAAATTTCTTTTTCCAAAAGAAACTATTTTATGTTGTGTTGATATAATAAATAAGTACTTACATAAATTACAAAAAAAGGAAAGCACACATGAAGATTCAGTCTTATTCTTGAAAATGTCATTAAAATTAAAGCCTCAAAGATTGAGGGTTTCAATAATTTAAAATTACATTATAATACGGTGTGTACAATCCGATAAAGCAACGCAAATTGTAGAATAGAGAGACGAAGATACGATAAATTGAATTAAATTCACCAATGAAAAGTGTGCTAAAGCTTGAGAACACAAACTTGAAAATCATATGTTAAATAATTCCATGGCAAATTCGATTAATATTCATAATTTCAGCGTTAGGATTTATTGAAATATTAATATTTTTATTGATATATATTGATTCAATAATTTTTCTTCAATGTTGTTTTATTGACCTTAAGACTGACGAAACCAAACCTATATGATATAATAATATAACGGTTGAAGAAATGGTCATCCGTTCTTTATAAAGGAAAAAAAACAACAAAAATTCTGGCCTGTTGTTTACAAATTTCTAAGTTTTTCGTTCATTTTATCCGGTTTTCTATATACAGTGAATTCTACATATTTTTTCCAATTCGTGTTGTTGCTTACTGGACTTCTTCATTTTGAATTGCAAGCAATGAGATAAGTTTTTGAGTTTCATTATTATCCTTATTTTGACTACCTTATACATTTTTATCTTTTACGAAAATTTTGAATTAATCTTTTAATTTATGGCACTGAAGAGGGCCCCCGCACATACAGAGTGGGCACGAGTGGGTTGCAGAATAGGGAATATAATTGGGAGTAGTTTAGTATACGAGATACCGCCCAACATGCACTTTCGCTATTCAAAAAGATCTTTTTCAGGTGTTTTTTTTAAATTCGCGCCAGCTCGAAAGAGGTCGTGCATGTCTTGCGCATGTCTGTTCGCTTCATTCTAGGTCGGTAATAGTGAAACATGTCAGTATTTTTAATTTTAAATATGGTACAGGTTAGGTTTTCAAATGTAATTTTTGAAAAAATAGTAAAAATATTAAAATTAAAAGTTTCATGTTTTAAAAATATTAGCGAAAGTGGGGCAGAATTTTAAACAAGAGTGAGTGAATTTATTATACAGACACACAAGTGTAAATAGTTGAAAATTGGAACCAAGTTTGACAGCAAGAAGCTCACCTTTGTAGTGTGTGATAAAAAAAATAAATTTGAAACAAATAAAGAGCTTTGTTGCTCTAAAAGATTGTTACGGCATGGAGAATGGTAAAATTTTAAATCTCTATGATAAAAAATATTGAATATTTTTTTAATGTAAAATTTTCAATTACAACAATATGTTTTAAATTTTCAGAAAAATATCTACTCACTTCAAATGAAGTTAAAAAAAAAAATTAAAAATTTTTAATTTGACGGGAAATTCAGATAAGTATTTTTTATTTCACTTTGAATGATATTCTTGAAAAGAGACGTTTACTTTGTGAAATGTTTTTTTTCTTTTTCAGGAAGAGTCAAAAATGAAGCAAGTGGAAAAAATAAAGGATTTAAGAACTAAAATTGCGTAGGTATTTATGCTACTTATAAGTTGCAGTAGCAAAAGTACATACATAGTAATGTAATAATAGTTTGAAATATCTTAAAGCTAAACTTTATAATTTATCATTCTGAACAAAATATCAAAACACTAACTGATGTTTATGTAATCAAATTCTCAATAGACATTGATTATTGTAAAAATTGTTCCCGGGACTAAAATAAAGGTTTCAAAATTCTGCAAACTAGCTCAGGAGTCTACGTTCATGTATTCTGTTAGCTCTTATACTAAAAAGTTGTAAAAAATTATTTTAACAAATTAATCTTCAATACTCATAGCGGCCGGTCTAGAGTGGCCAATTTCTAAATACACACAAAACATTACCTAAACCTTTGACTGTAACCAAAATAATATCTATAAATTCTTTCAATTTAGTTCATAAGTAGCTATCACTGTCTCTTATCAGTTTCCACAGCTAAACTGTATAATTTGTAATTTTAAAAACATTTTGAAACATTAAATGGTGTTTATGTAATCAAATCCTCGATAACCATTGATTATTGTAAAAATTGTTCCCGGGACTACAATTAAAGTTTTAAAATTCTGCAAACTGGCTCAGTAGTCCTAATTCAGGTACTCTATCAGCCCTCATAGTAAATAGTTCTGAAAAATCATTTTTTCAAAACTTCACTACTCGTAGCTTCCGTTCTAGAGTGGCCAAGTTCCAAATGCACACAAAATATCACATAAATCCTTGACTGTAACTAAACTAATTGCTCTAAATTCTTCTAATTTGGTTCTCAAGTAGCTATTCCTGTCTCTCATCAGTTCCTAAAGCTATACTTTATAATGTGTCATTTTAAAAAAATTTCAAAAACCCTCTCTGATGTTTATGTAATCAAATCCTCGATAGCCATTGCTTATTGTAAAAATTGTTCCCGGGAATATAATTAATGTTTCAAAATTATGTAAAGTGTCTCAGTAGTCCTAACTCACGTACTCTATCAGCCCTCATAATAAATAGTCCTAAAAAATCATTTTTTCGAAACTTCAGTACGCATAGCTGCCGTTCTAGAGTGGCCAAGTTCCAAATACAGACAAAATATCACATAAATCCTTGATTGTAACTAAACTAATTGCTCTAAATTCTTCTAATTTGGTTTTCAAGTAGCTATTCCCGTCTCTCATCATTTCCTAAAGCTATACTTTATAATTTCTCATATTAAAAAAATTTCAAAAACCCTCTCTGATGTTTATGTAATCAAATCCTCGATAGCCATTGCTTATTGTAAAAATTATTCCCGGGAATATAATTAATGTTTCAAAATTCTGTAAAGTGTCTCAGTAGTCCTAATTCACGTACTCTATCAGCCCTCATAATAAATAGTCCTGAAAAATCATTTTTTCAAAACTTCAGTACTCATAGCTGCCGTTCTAGAGTGGCCAAGTTCCAAATTCACACAAAAAATAACATAAATCCTTGACTGTAACTCAACTAATTGCTCTAAATTCTTCTAATTTTGTTCTCAAGTAGCTATTCCTGTCTCTTATCAGTTCCCACAGCTAAACTGTATAATTTGTAATTTTAAAAAAATTTTGAAACATTAAATGGTGTTTATGTAATCAAATCCTCGATAACCATTGATTATTGTAAAAATTGTTCCCGGGACTACAATTAAAGTTTTAAAATTCTGCAAACTGGCTCTGTAGTCCTAATTCAGGTACTCTATCAGCCCTCATAGTAAATAGTCCTGAAAAATCATTTTTTCAAAACTTCAGTACTCGTAGCTGCCGTTCTAGAGTGGCCAAGTTCCAAATGCACACAAAATATCACATAAATCCTTGACTGTAACTAAACTAATTGCTCTGAATTCTTCTAATTTGGTTCTCAAGTAGCTATTCCTGTCTCTCATCAGTTTCTAAAGCTATACTTTATAATGTGTCATTTTAAAAAAATTTCAAAAACCCTCTCTGATGTTTATGTAATCAAATCCTCGATAGCCATTGATTATTGTAAAAATTGTTCCCGGGAATATAATTAATGTTTCAAAATTCTGTAAAGTGTCTCAGTAGTCCTAACTCACGTACTCTATCAGCCCTTATAGTAAATAGTCCTGAAAAATCATTTTTTCAAAACTTCAGTACTCGTAGCTGCCGTTCTAGAGTGGCCAAGTTCCAAATGCACACAAAATATCACATAAATCCTTGACTGTAACTAAACTAATTGCTCTGAATTCTTCTAATTTGGTTCTCAAGTAGCTATTCCTGTCTCTCATCAGTTCCTAAAACTATACTTTATAATGTGTCATTTTAAAAAAATTTCAAAAACCCTCTCTGATGTTTATGTAATCAAATCCTCTATAGCCATTGATTATTGTAAAAATTGTTCCCGGGAATATAATTACTGTTTCAAAATTCTGTAAAGTGTCTCAGTAGTCCTAACTCACGTACTCTATCAGCCCTCATAATAAATAGTCCTGAAAAATCATTTTTTCAAAACTTCAGTACTCATAGCTGCCGTTCTAGAGTGGCCAATTTCTAAATACACACAAAACATTACCTAAACCTTTGACTGTAACCAAAATAATATCTATAAATTCATTCAATTTAGTTCATAAGTAGCTATCACTGTCTCTTATCAGTTCCCACAGCTAAACTGTATAATTTGTAATTTTAAAAAAATTTTGAAACATTAAATGGTGTTTATGTAATCAAATCCTCGATAACCATTGATTATTGTAAAAATTGTTCCCGGGAATATAATTAATGTTTCAAAATTCTGTAAAGTGTCTAAGTAGTCCTAATTCACGTACTCTATCAGCCCTCGTAATAAATAGTCCTGAAAAATCATTTTTTCAAAACTTCAGTACTCGTAGCTGCCGTTCTAGAGTGGCCAAGTTCCAAATGCACACAAAATATCACATAAATCCTTGACTGTAACTAAACTAATTGCTCTGAATTCTTCTAATTTGGTTCTCAAGTAGCTATTCCTGTCTCTCATCAGTTCCTAAAGCTATACTTTATAATTTGTCATTTTAAAAAAATTTCAAAAACCCTCTCTGATGTTTATGTAATCAAATCCTCGATAGCCATTGCTTATTGTAAAAATTGTTCCCGGGAATATAATTAATGTTTCAAAATTCTGTAAAGTGTCTCAGTAGTGCTATTTCACGTACTCTATCAGCCCTCATAGTAAATAGTCCTGAAAAATCATTTTTTCAAAACTTCAGTACTCGTAGCTGCCGTTCTAGAGTGGCCAAGTTCCAAAAGCACACAAAATATCACATAAATCCTTGACTGTAACTCAACTAATTGCTCTAAATTCTTCTAATTTGGTTCTCAAGTAGCTATTCCTGTCTCTCATCAGTTTCTAAAGCTATACTTTATAATTTGTCATTTCAAAAAAATTTCAAAAACCCTCTCTGATGTTTATGTAATCAAATCCTCGATAGACATTGCTTATTGTAAAAATTGTTCCCGGGAATATAATTAATTTTTAAAGTGACATGTTTGATAACATGTCTGCTATTATATTGACCCAAAATTCATAGAATTTTTTTCATTTCTCATTATTTTGGCATAGGGTCAGATTCTTTTTATTTTCGTCGATTAAAATTTTCAGTATCAAATATAAAAATACTTAAACAGAAAGCAAGGCAAACGTTTCGGCCACATATGGGGGCCCTCTTCAGTGCCATAAATTCAAAGATTAATTCAAAATTTCTTTAAAACTGAATAATTAAAATAAGTATAATCATAAAATTGAACAACTTATCTCATAGCTTGCAATTAAAAATGAACTAGTCCAGTATGCAGCATCACGAATTGAAAAAATATTCATAGTTCACTGTGAATAAAGAACCGGAAAACATCAAAAATTTTTTTTTTTTTTTGCACACGAACCGGCCGCAATTTGAAAAAATTTTATTATTGAAGAACGATGCCAAAATGGTTATCAATGGCAAAACGCGAGCAAGGTTTACATTTTTTAAAAACTTTTTGTGAAGACTTTGTTACCGTAGTCTCTCACAGAATGATCTGAACTGTTTTCGGAACCGACTCGAGACATGTGGCTTTGCTGAACGAAAATTTTTTTATATAAGCAATCCTGAGAGGTTCTTTTCCTCCTTGAAGAAGACTATTATCCGATACCTAGTTAAGAAATTCGAGGCGTTTATGTTGATTTTCACGAGTGGACGAAGGCGTGTATTTTTCAAGAAACGATTTTTTATATCTGCTTCATGGACAATCCATTTAATATTTAATTTGCAAGCAAGGTATTACAGAAACGTAAATTATTATACTATTTAGTCATGTAGTTTTATTCAATATTATTTGAGTATTTTAAGAAATAATTAAAAAAAAAAATTTAAAGCTGTTAATTACTGCATTCAGATTTATTCTGAGATGTTTGGAAAAATAATACATTAATCTTTAAAAAATAATAAAAATGCAATTTTAGTATTCGTGATATTAAGTATCACATTTTAAAAGGTATTATTAAATTTAATTTGTTCTGAAAAATGGTCAGAACTATGATATATTCAATCTTTATACTAAATGTGCCATTTTTAAATTTTAAAGTGACATGTTTGATAACATGTCTGCTATTATATTGACCCAAAATTCATAGAATTTTTTTCATTTCTCATTATTTTGGCATAGGGTCAGATTCTTTTTATTTTCGTCGATTAAAATTTTCAGTATCAAATATAAAAATACTCAAACAGAAAGCAAGGCAAACGTTTCGGCCACATATGGGGGCCCTCTTCAGTGCCATAAATTCAAAGATTAATTCAAAATTTCTGTAAAACGGAATAATTAAAATAAGGATAATCATAAAATTGAACAACTTATCTCATAGCTTGCAATTCAAAATAAACTAGTCCAGTATGCAGCATCACGAATTGAAAAAATATTCATAGTTCACTGTGAATAAAGAACCGGAAAACATTAAAAATTTTTTTTTTTTTGCACACCAACCGGCCGCAATTTGAAAAAATTTTATTATTGAAGAACGATGCCAAATTGGTTATCAATGGCAAAACGCGAGCAAGGTTTACATTTTTTAAAAACTTTTTGTGAAGACTTTGTTACCGTAGTCTCTCACAGAATGATCTGAACTGTTTTCGGAACCGACTCGAGACATGTGGCTTTGCTGAACGAAAATTTTTTTATATAAGCAATCCTGAGAGGTTCTTTTCCTCCTTGAAGAAGACTATTATCCGATACCTAGTTAAGAAATTCGAGGCGTTTATGTTGATTTTCACGAGTGGACGAAGGCGTGTATTTTTCAAGAAACGATTTTTTATATCTGCTTCATGGACAATCCATTTAATATTTAATTTGCAAGCAAGGTATTACAGAAACGTAAATTATTATACTATTTAGTCATGTAGTTTTATTCAATATTATTTCAGTATGTTAAGAAATAATTAAAAAAAATAATTTTAAGCTGTTAATTACTGCATTCAGATTTATTCTGAGATGTTTGGAAAAATAATACATTAATCTTTAAAAAATAATAAAAATGCAATTTTAGTATTCGTGATATTAAGTATCACATTTTAAAAGGTATTATTAAATTTAATTTGTTCTGAAAAATGGTCAGAACTATGATATATTCAATCTTTATACTAAATGTGCCATTTTTAAATTTTAAAGTGACATGTTTGATAACATGTCTGCTATTATATTGACCCAAAATTCATAGAATTTTTTTCATTTCTCATTATTTTGGCATAGGGTCAGATTCTTTTTATTTTCGTCGATTAAAATTTTCAGTATCAAATATAAAAATACTCAAACAGAAAGCAAGGCAAACGTTTCGGCCACATATGGGGGCCCTCTTCAGTGCCATAAATTCAAAGATTAATTCAAAATTTCTGTAAAACGGAATAATTAAAATAAGGATTATCATAAAATTGAACAACTTATCTCATAGCTTGCAATTAAAAATGAACTAGTCCAGTATGCAGCATCACGAATTGAAAAAATATTCATAGTTCACTGTGAATAAAGAACCGGAAAACATTAAAAAATTTTTTTTTTTTTGCACACGAACCGGCCGCAATTTGAAAAAATTTTATTATTGAAGAACGATGCCAAATTGGTTATCAATGGCAAAACGCGAGCAAGGTTTACATTTTTTAAAAACTTTTTGTGAAGACTTTGTTACCGTAGTCTCTCACAGAATGATCTGAACTGTTTTCGGAACCGACTCGAGACATGTGGCTTTGCTGAACGAAAATTTTTTTATATAAGCAATCCTGAGAGGTTCTTTTCCTCCTTGAAGAAGACTATTATCCGATACGTAGTTAAGAAATTCGAGGCGTTTATGTTGATTTTCACGAGTGGACGAAGGCGTGTATTTTTCAAGAAACGATTTTTTATATCAGCTTCATGGACAATCCATTTAATATTGAATTTGCAAGCAAGGTATTACAGAAACGTAAATTATTATACTATTTAGTCATGTAGTTTTATTCAATATTATTTGAGTATTTTAAGAAATAATTAAAAAAAAAATTTAAAGCTGTTAATTACTGCATTCAGATTTATTCTGAGATGTTTGGAAAAATAATACATTAATCTTTAAAAAATAATAAAAATGCAATTTTAGTATTCGTGATATTAAGTATCACATTTTAAAAGGTATTATTAAATTTAATTTGTTCTGAAAAATGGTCAGAACTATGATATATTCAATCTTTATACTAAATGTGCCATTTTTAAATTTTAAAGTGACATGTTTGATAACATGTCTGCTATTATATTGACCCAAAATTCATAGAATTTTTTTCATTTCTCATTATTTTGGCATAGGGTCAGATTCTTTTTATTTTCGTCGATTAAATTTTTCAGTATCAAATATAAAAATACTCAAACAGAAAGCAAGGCAAACGTTTCGGCCACATATGGGGGCCCTCTTCAGTGCCATAAATTCAAAGATTAATTCAAAATTTCTGTAAAACGGAATAATTAAAATAAGGATAATCATAAAATTGAACAACTTATCTCATAGCTTGCAATTCAAAATAAACTAGTCCAGTATGCAGCATCACGAATTGAAAAAATATTCATAGTTCACTGTGAATAAAGAACCGGAAAACATTAAAAAATTTTTTTTTTTGCACACGAACCGGCCGCAGTTTGAAAAAATTTTATTATTGAAGAACGATGCCAAATTGGTTATCAATGGCAAAACGCGAGCAAGGTTTACATTTTTTAAAAACTTTTTGTGAAGACTTTGTTACCGGAGTCTCTCACAGAATGATCTGAACTGTTTTCGGAACCGACTCGAGACATGTGGCTTTGCTGAACGAAAATTTTTTTATATAAGCAATCCTGAGAGGTTCTTTTCCTCCTTGAAGAAGACTATTATCCGATACCTAGTTAAGAATTTCGAGGCGTTTATGTTGATTTTCACGAGTGGACGAAGGCGTGTATTTTTCAAGAAACGATTTTTTATATCAGCTTCATGGACAATCCATTTAATATTTAATTTGCAAGCAAGGTATTACAGAAACGTAAATTATTATACTATTTAGTCATGTAGTTTTATTCAATATTATTTGAGTATGTTAAGAAATAATTAAAAAAAAAAATTTAAAGCTGTTAATTACTGCATTCAGATTTATTCTGAGATGTTTGGAAAAATAATACATTAATCTTTAAAAAATAATAAAAATGCAATTTTAGTATTCGTGATATTAAGTATCACATTTTAAAAGGTATTATTAAATTTAATTTGTTCTGAAAAATGGTCAGAACTATGATATATTCAATCTTTATACTAAATGTGCCATTTTTAAATTTTAAAGTGACATGTTTGATAACATGTCTGCTATTATATTGACCCAAAATTCATAGAATTTTTTTCATTTCTCATTATTTTGGCATAGGGTCAGATTCTTTTTATTTTCGTCGATTAAAATTTTCAGTATCAAATATAAAAATACTCAAACAGAAAGCAAGGCAAACGTTTCGGCCACATATGGGGGCCCTCTTCAGTGCCATAAATTCAAAGATTAATTCAAAATTTCTGTAAAACGGAATAATTAAAATAAGGATTATCATAAAATTGAACAACTTATCTCATAGCTTGCAATTAAAAATGAACTAGTCCAGTATGCAGCATCACGAATTGAAAAAATATTCATAGTTCACTGTGAATAAAGAACCGGAAAACATTAAAAATTTTTTTTTTTTGCACACCAACCGGCCGCAATTTCAAAAAATTTTATTATTGAAGAACGATGCCAAATTGGTTATCAATGGCAAAACGCGAGCAAGGTTTACATTTTTTTAAAACTTTTTGTGAAGACTTTGTTACCGTAGTCTCTCACAGAATGATCTGAACTGTTTTCGGAACCGACTCGAGACATGTGGCTTTGCTGAACGAAAATTTTTTTATATAAGCAATCCTGAGAGGTTCTTTTCCTCCTTGAAGAAGACTATTATCCGATACCTAGTTAAGAAATTCGAGGCGTTTATGTTGATTTTCACGAGTGGACGAAGGCGTGTATTTTTCAAGAAACGATTTTTTATATCTGCTTCATGGACAATCCATTTAATATTTAATTTGCAAGCAAGGTATTACAGAAACGTAAATTATTATACTATTTATTCATGTAGTTTTATTCAATATTATTTGAGTATTTTAAGAAATAATTAAAAAAAAAATTTAAAGCTGTTAATTACTGCATTCAGATTTATTCTGAGATGTTTGGAAAAATAATACATTAATCTTTAAAAAATAATAAAAATGCAATTTTAGTATTCGTGATATTAAGTATCACATTTTAAAAGGTATTATTAAATTTAATTTGTTCTGAAAAATGGTCAGAACTATGATATATTCAATCTTTATACTAAATGTGCCATTTTTAAATTTTAAAGTGACATGTTTGATAACATGTCTGCTATTATATTGACCCAAAATTCATAGAATTTTTTTCATTTCTCATTATTTTGGCATAGGGTCAGATTCTTTTTATTTTCGTCGATTAAAATTTTCAGTATCAAATATAAAAATACTCAAACAGAAAGCAAGGCAAACGTTTCGGCCACATATGGGGGCCCTCTTCAGTGCCATAAATTCAAAGATTAATTCAAAATTTCTGTAAAACGGAATAATTAAAATAAGGATAATCATAAAATTGAACAACTTATCTCATAGCTTGCAATTAAAAATGAACTAGTCCAGTATGCAGCATCACGAATTGAAAAAATATTCATAGTTCACTGTGAATAAAGAACCGGAAAACATTAAAAAATTTTTTTTTTTGCACACGAACCGGCCGCAGTTTGAAAAAATTTTATTATTGAAGAACGATGCCAAATTGGTTATCAATGGCAAAACGCGAGCAAGGTTTACATTTTTTAAAAACTTTTTGTGAAGACTTTGTTACCGGAGTCTCTCACAGAATGATATGAATTTTTTTCGGAACCGACTCGAGACATGTGGCTTTGCTGAACGAAAATTTTTTTATATAAGCAATCCTGAGAGGTTCTTTTCCTCCTTGAAGAAGACTATTGTCCGATACCTAGTTAAGAAATTCGAGGCGTTTATGTTGATTTTCACGAGTGGACGAAGGCGTGTATTTTTCAAGAAACGATTTTTTATATCAGCTTCATGGACAATCCATTTAATATTGAATTTGCAAGCAAGGTATTACAGAAACGTAAATTATTATACTATTTAGTCATGTAGTTTTATTCAATATTATTTGAGTATTTTAAGAAATAATTAAAAAAAAAATTTAAAGCTGTTAATTACTGCATTCAGATTTATTCTGAGATGTTTGGAAAAATAATACATTAATCTTTAAAAAATAATAAAAATGCAATTTTAGTATTCGTGATATTAAGTATCACATTTTAAAAGGTATTATTAAATTTAATTTGTTCTGAAAAATGGTCAGAACTATGATATATTCAATCTTTATACTAAATGTGCCATTTTTAAATTTTAAAGTGACATGTTTGATAACATGTCTGCTATTATATTGACCCAAAATTCATAGAATTTTTTTCATTTCTCATTATTTTGGCATAGGGTCAGATTCTTTTTATTTTCGTCGATTAAAATTTTCAGTATCAAATATAAAAATACTCAAACAGAAAGCAAGGCAAACGTTTCGGCCACATATGGGGGCCCTCTTCAGTGCCATAAATTCAAAGATTAATTCAAAATTTCTGTAAAACGGAATAATTAAAATAAGGATAATCATAAAATTGAACAACTTATCTCATAGCTTGCAATTAAAAATGAACTAGTCCAGTATGCAGCATCACGAATTGAAAAAATATTCATAGTTCACTGTGAATAAAGAACCGGAAAACATTAAAATTTTTTTTTTTTTGCACACGAACCGGCCGCAATTTGAAAAAATTTTATTATTGAAGAACGATGCCAAATTGGTTATCAATGGCAAAACGCGAGCAAGGTTTACATTTTTTAAAAACTTTTTGTGAAGACTTTGTTACCGTAGTCTCTCACAGAATGATCTGAACTGTTTTCGGAACCGACTCGAGACATGTGGCTTTGCTGAACGAAAATTTTTTTATATAAGCAATCCTGAGAGGTTCTTTTCCTCCTTGAAGAAGACTATTATCCGATACCTAGTTAAGAAATTCGAGGCGTTTATGTTGATTTTCACGAGTGGACGAAGGCGTGTATTTTTCAAGAAACGATTTTTTATATCTGCTTCATGGACAATCCATTTAATATTTAATTTGCAAGCAAGGTATTACAGAAACGTAAATTATTATACTATTTAGTCATGTCGTTTTATTCAATATTATTTGAGTATTTTAAGAAATAATTAAAAAAAGAATTTAAAGCTGTTAATTACTGCATTCAGATTTATTCTGAGATGTTTGGAAAAATAATACATTAATCTTTAAAAAATAATAAAAATGCAATTTTAGTATTCGTGATATTAAGTATCACATTTTAAAAGGTATTATTAAATTTAATTTGTTCTGAAAAATGGTCAGAACTATGATATATTCAATCTTTATACTAAATGTGCCATTTTTAAATTTTAAAGTGACATGTTTGATAACATGTCTGCTATTATATTGACCCAAAATTCATAGAATTTTTTTCATTTCTCATTATTTTGGCATAGGGTCAGATTCTTTTTATTTTCGTCGATTAAAATTTTCAGTATCAAATATAAAAATACTCAAACAGAAAGCAAGGCAAACGTTTCGGCCACATATGGGGGCCCTCTTCAGTGCCATAAATTCAAAGATTAATTCAAAATTTCTGTAAAACGGAATAATTAAAATAAGGATAATCATAAAATTGAACAACTTATCTCATAGCTTGCAATTAAAAATGAACTAGTCCAGTATGCAGCATCACGAATTGAAAAAATATTCATAGTTCACTGTGAATAA
This sequence comes from Diplolepis rosae, assembly GCA_030998225.1. Classification (NCBI taxonomy): domain Eukaryota; kingdom Metazoa; phylum Arthropoda; class Insecta; order Hymenoptera; family Diplolepididae; genus Diplolepis; species Diplolepis rosae. Next base: position 557,514 of record JAPYXD010000707.1, read on the forward strand.
AGAACCGGAAAACATCAAAATTTTTTTTTTTATTTTATTTTATTTTATCAAACATGTCACTTTAAAATTTAAAAATGGCACATTTAGTATAAAGATTGAATATATCATAGTTCTGACCATTTTTCAGAACAAATTAAATTTAATAATACCTTTTAAAATGTGATACTTAATATCACGAATACTAAAATTGCATTTTTATTATTTTTTAAAGATTAATGTATTATTTTTCCAAACATCTCAGAATAAATCTGAATGCAGTAATTAACAGCTTTAAATTTTTTTTAATTATTTCTTAACATACTCAAATAATATTGAATAAAACTACATGACTAAATAGTATAATAATTTATGTTTCTGTAATACCTTGCTTGCAAATTAAATATTAAATGGATTGTCCATGAAGCAGATATAAAAAATCGTTTCTTGAAAAATACACGCCTTCGTCCACTCGTGAAAATCAACATAAACGCCTCGAATTTATTAACTAGGTATCGGATAATAGTCTTCTTCAAGGAGGAAAAGAACCTCTCAGGATTGCTTATATAAAAAAATTTTCGTTCAGCAAAGCCACATGTCTCGAGTCGGTTCCGAAAACAGTTCAGATCATTCTGTGAGAGACTACGGTAACAAAGTCTTCACAAAAAGTTTTTAAAAAATGTAAACCTTGCTCGCGTTTTGCCATTGATAACCATTTTGGCATCGTTCTTCAATAATAAAATTTTTTCAAATTGCGGCCGGTTCGTGTGCAAAAAAAAAAATTTTGATGTTTTCCGGTTCTTTATTCATAGTGAACTATGAATATTTTTTCAATTCGTGATGCTGCATACGGGACTAGTTCATTTTTAATTGCAAGCTATGAGATAAGTTGTTCAATTTTATGATTATCCTTATTTTAATTATTCCGTTTTACAGAAATTTTGAATTAATCTTTGATTTTATGGCACTGAAGAGGGCCCCCATATGTGGCCGAAACGTTTGCCTTGCTTTCTGTTTAAGTATTTTTATATTTGATACTGAAAATTTTAATCGACGAAAATAAAAAGAATCTGACCCTATGCCAAAATAATGAGAAATGAAAAAAATTCTATGAATTTTGGGTCAATATAATAGCAGACATGTTATCAAACATGTCACTTTAAAATTTAAAAATGGCACATTTAGTATAAAGATTGAATATATCATAGTTCTGACCATTTTTCAGAACAAATTAAATTTAATAATACCTTTTAAAATGTGATACTTAATATCACGAATACTAAAATTGCATTTTTATTATTTTTTAAAGATTAATGTATTATTTTGCCAAACATCTCAGAATAAATCTGAATGCAGTAATTAACAGCTTTAAATTATTTTTTTAATTATTTCTTAAAATACTCAAATAATATTGAATAAAACTACATGACTAAATAGTATAATAATTTACGTTTCTGTAATACCTTGCCTGCAAATTAAACATTAAATGGATTGTCCATGAAGCAGATATAAAAAATCGTTTCTTGAAAAATACACGCCTTCGTCCACTCGTGAAAATCAACATAAACGCCTCGAATTTATTAACTAGGTATCGGATAATAGTCTTCTTCAAGGAGGAAAAGAACCTCTCAGGATTGCTTATATAAAAAAATTTTCGTTCAGCAAAGCCACATGTCTCGAGTCGGTTCCGAAAACAGTTCAGATCATTCTGTGAGAGACTACGGTAACAAAGTATTCACAAAATGTTTTTAAAAAATGTAAACCTTGCTCGCGTTTTGCCATTGATAACCATTTTGGCATCGTTCTTCAATAATAAATTTTTTTCAAATTGCGGCCGGTTATTGTGAAAAAAAAAAAAAAAAAAAAATTTTAATGTTTTCCTGTTCTTTATTCATAGTGAACTATGAAAATTTTTTCAATTCGTGATGCTGCATACTGGACTAGTTCATTTTTAATTGCAAGCTATGAGATAAGTTGTTCAATTTTATGATTATCCTTATTTTAATTATTCCGTTTTACAGAAATTTTGAATTAATCTTTGATTTTATGGCACTGAAGAGGGCCCCCATATGTGGCCGAAACGTTTGCCTTGCTTTCTGTTTAAGTATTTTTATATTTGATACTGAAAATTTTAATCGACGAAAATAAAAAGAATCTGACCCTATGCCAAAATAATGAGAAATGAAAAAAATTCAATATAATTAATGTTTCAAAATTCTGTAAAGTGTCTCAGTAGTCCTAATTCACGTACTCTATCAGCCCTCATAATAAATAGTCCTGAAAAATCATTTTTTCAAAACCTCAGTACTCATAGCTGCCGTTCTAGAGTGGCCAATTTCTAAAAACACACAAAACATTACCTAAACCTTTGACTGTAACCAAAATAATATCTATAAATTTATTCAATTTAGTTCATAAGTAGCTATCACTGTCTCTTATCAGTTCCCACAGCTAAACTGTATAATTTGTAATTTTAAAAAAATTTTGAAACATTAAATGGTGTTTATGTAATCAAATCCTCGATAACCATTGATTATTGTAAAAATTGTTCCCGGGACTACAATTAAAGTTTTAAAATTCTGCAAACTGGCTCTGTAGTCCTAATTCAGGTACTCTATCAGCCCTCATAGTAAATAGTCCTGAAAAATCATTTTTTCAAAACTTCAGTACTCGTAGCTGCCGTTCTAGAGTGGCCAAGTTCCAAATGCACACAAAATATCACATAAATCCTTGACTGTAACTAAACTAATTGCTCTAAATTCTTCTAATTTGGTTCTCAAGTAGCTATTCCTGTCTCTCATCAGTTCCTAAAGCTATACTTTATAATGTGTCATTTTAAAAAAATTTCAAAAACCCTCTCTGATGTTTATGTAATCAAATCCTCGATAGCCATTGCTTATTGTAAAAATTGTTCCCGGGAATATAATTAATGTTTCAAAATTATGTAAAGTGTCTCAGTAGTCCTAACTCACGTACTCTATCAGCCCTCATAATAAATAGTCCTAAAAAATCATTTTTTCGAAACTTCAGTACGCATAGCTGCCGTTCTAGAGTGGCCAAGTTCCAAATACAGACAAAATATCACATAAATCCTTGATTGTAACTAAACTAATTGCTCTAAATTCTTCTAATTTGGTTTTCAAGTAGCTATTCCCGTCTCTCATCATTTCCTAAAGCTATACTTTATAATTTCTCATATTAAAAAAATTTCAAAAACCCTCTCTGATGTTTATGTAATCAAATCCTCGATAGCCATTGCTTATTGTAAAAATTATTCCCGGGAATATAATTAATGTTTCAAAATTCTGTAAAGTGTCTCAGTAGTCCTAATTCACGTACTCTATCAGCCCTCATAATAAATAGTCCTGAAAAATCATTTTTTCAAAACCTCAGTACTCATAGCTGCCGTTCTAGAGTGGCCAAGTTCCAAATGCACACAAAATATCACATAAATCCTTGACTGTAACTCAACTAATTGCTCTAAATTCTTCTAATTTGGTTCTCAAGTAGCTATTCCTGTCTCTCATCAGTTTCTAAAGCTATACTTTATAATTTGTCATTTCAAAAAAATTTCAAAAACCCTCTCTGATGTTTATGTAATCAAATCCTCGATAGACATTGCTTATTGTAAAAATTGTTCCCGGGAATATAATTAATGTTTCAAAATTCTGTAAAGTGTCTCAGTAGTCCTAATTCACGTACTCTATCAGCCCTCATAATAAATAGTCCTGAAAAATCATTTTTTCAAAACTTCAGTACTCATAGCTGCCGTTCTAGAGTGGCCAATTTCTAAATACACACAAAACATTACCTAAACCTTTGACTGTAACCAAAATAATATCTATAAATTCATTCAATTTAGTTCATAAGTAGCTATCACTGTCTCTTATCAGTTCCCACAGCTAAACTGTATAATTTGTAATTTTAAAAAAATTTTGATACATTAAATGGTGTTTATGTAATCAAAACCTCGATAACCATTGATTATTGTAAAAATTGTTCCCGGGACTACAATTAAAGTTTTAAAATTCTGCAAACTGGCTCTGTAGTCCTAATTCAGGTACTCTATCAGCCCTCATAGTAAATAGTCCTGAAAAATCATTTTTTCAAAACTTCAGTACTCGTAGCTGCCGTTCTAGAGTGGCCAAGTTCCAAATGCACACAAAATATCACATAAATCCTTGACTGTAACTAAACTAATTGCTCTGAATTCTTCTAATTTGGTTCTCAAGTAGCTATTCCTGTCTCTCATCAGTTCCTAAAGCTATACTTTATAATGTGTCATTTTAAAAAAATTTCAAAAACCCTCTCTGATGTTTATGTAATCAAATCCTCGATAGCCATTGCTTATTGTAAAAATTGTTCCCGGGAATATAATTAATGTTTCAAAATTCTGTAAAGTGTTTCAGTAGTCCTAACTCACGTACTCTATCAGCCCTCATAAAAAATAGTCCTGAAAAATCATTTTTTCAAAACTTCAGTACTCATAGCTGCCGTTCTAGAGTGGCCAATTTCTAAATACACACAAAACATTACCTAAACCTTTGACTGTAACCAAAATAATATCTATAAATTCATTCAATTTAGTTCATAAGTAGCTATCACTGTCTCTTATCAGTTCCCACAGCTAAACTGTATAATTTGTAATTTTAAAAAAATTTTGAAACATTAAATGGTGTTTATGTAATCAAATCCTCGATAACCATTGATTATTGTAAAAATTGTTCCCGGGACTACAATTAAAGTTTTAAAATTCTGCAAACTGGCTCTGTAGTCCTAATTCAGGTACTCTATCAGCCCTCATAGTAAATAGTCCTGAAAAATCATTTTTTCAAAACTTCAGTACTCGTAGCTGCCGTTCTAGAGTGGCCAAGTTCCAAATGCACACAAAATATCACATAAATCCTTGACTGTAACTAAACTAATTGCTCTGAATTCTTCTAATTTGGTTCTCAAGTAGCTATTCCTGTCTCTCATCAGTTCCTAAAGCTATACTTTATAATTTGTCATTTCAAAAAAATTTCAAAAACCCTCTCTGATGTTTATGTAATCAAATCCTCGATAGACATTGCTTATTGTAAAAATTGTTCCCGGGAATATAATTAATGTTTCAAAATTCTGTAAAGTGTCTCAGTAGTCCTAACTCACGTACTCTATCAGCCCTCATAATAAATAGTCCTGAAAAATCATTTTTTCAAAACTTCAGTACTCATAGCTGCCGTTCTAGAGTGGCCAAGTTCCAAATACAGACAAAATATCACATAAATCCTTGACTGTAACTCAACTAATTGCTCTAAATTCTTCTAATTTGGTTCTCAAGTAGCTATTCCTGTCTCTCATCAGTTTCTGAAGCTATACTTTATAATTTGTCATTTCAAAAAAATTTCAAAAACCCTCTCTGATGTTTATGTAATCAAATCCTCGATAGCCATTGCTTATTGTAAAAATTGTTCCCGGGAATATAATTAATGTTTCAAAATTCTGTAAAGTGTCTCAGTAGTGCTATTTCACGTACTCTATCAGCCCTCATAGTAAATAGTCCTGAAAAATCATTTTTTCAAAACTTCAGTACTCATAGCTGCCGTTCTAGAGTGGCCAAGTTCCAAATACAGACAAAATATCACATAAATCCTTGACTGTAACTCAACTAATTGCTCTAAATTCTTCTAATTTGGTTCTCAAGTAGCTATTCCTGTCTCTCATCAGCTCCTAAACCTGTACTTTATAATTTGTCATTTAAAAAAAATGTTGATGCCCTCACTGATGTTTATGTAATCAAATCCTAGGTAGGCATTATCATAATCTTTTTTAAATGACAAATTATAAAGTATAGCTTTAGGAACTGATGAGAGACAGGAATAGCTACTTGAGAACCAAATTAGAAGAATTTAGAGCAATTAGTTTAGTTACAGTCAAGAATTTATGTGATATTTTGTGTGCATTTGGAACTTGGCCACTCTAGAACGGCAGCTATGAGTACTGATGTTTTGAAAAAATGATTTTTCAGGACTATTTGCTATGAGGGCTGATAGAGTACCTGAATTAGGACTGCTGAGCCAGTTTGCAGAATTTTAAAACTTTAATTGTAGTCCCGGGAACAATTTTTACAATAATAAATGGCTATCGAGGATTTGATTACATAAACACCATTTAATGTTTCAAAATGTTTTTAAAATTACAAATTATACAGTTTAGCTGTGGGAACTGATAAGAGACAGTGATAGCTACTTACGAACTAAATTGAAAGAATTTATAGATATTATTTTGGTTACAGTCAAAGGTTTAGGTAATGTTTTGTGTGTATTTAGAACTTGCCCACTCTAGACCGGCCGCTATGAGTATTGAAGATTAATTTGTTAAAATAATTTTTTACAACTTTTTAGTATAAGAGCTAACAGAATACATGAACGTAGACTCCTGGGCCAGTTTGCAGAATTTTGAAACCTTTATTTTAGTCCCGGGAACAATTTTTACAATAATCAATGTCTATTGAGAATTTGATTACATAAACATCAGTTAGTGTTTTGATATTTTGTTCAGAATGATAAATTATAAAGTTTAGCTTTAAGATATTTCAAACTATTGTTACATTATTATGTATGTACTTTTGCTACTGCAACTTATAAGTAACATAAATACCTACGCAATTTTAGTTCTTAAATCCTTTATTTTTCCCACTTGCTTCATTTTTGACTCTTCCTGAAAAAGAAAAAAAACATTTCACAAAGTAAACGTCTCTTTTCAAGAATATCATTTAAAGTGAAATAAAAAATACTTATCTGAATTTCCCGTCAAATTAAAAATTTTTAATTTTTTTTTTTAACTTCATTTGAAGTGAGTAGATATTTTTCTGAAAATTTAAAACATATTGTTGTAATTGAAAATTTTACATTAAAAAAATATTCAATATTTTTTATCATAGAGATTTAAAATCTTACCATTCTCCATGCCGTAACAATCTAAAAGACATCAAATTTAGATCTTTCTTAATAATATTAATAACTCTAAAATTAATTAACATTGTGAAAAGTCTGTAGTCTCATTTCAAAGGTAAGTTTTCATAGTATTTTTCTAACTAATTAAGTGTTACATGCGTATCAAGGTGGCGGAATTTTTCCAAAAATTCGTATTAGTAATTCATTAATTAGATTTGTATGCCACTTGAAGCGCACGTAACCCGAGCACCATGACAAGACCGCTGATGCAGCTCATCAATGCTCGGGTCGAAGACTTTAAAATATGGTTGGTTCAGGAAGGAAATTTCCAATCTTGCTACTTTGAGCCAAATAGTTATTAAATTTAAATTATTATTATATAACTTCATCGTTAAGATGTTATTGATTTTGATGTACTTAAACATGCAAATGATAGATCAAAGTCAATGGAATTGTACATTATGAAAAATTGGTATACATTCATATTTTAATAAGTAACTTTTCAATCAAAATATATCAACTCCGCCATTGCCGGTCCCAAGCCCGGATGAGAAAGGAGGAGGGGACACACGGACAGCAACACGACACTACATACTTACAGCGACACTGAACGCAACGCACCCAACACCCGAGAGGGCGTTTCGCGGGAGGGCAGCGTCTCGCCCAGAGGAATGCGTGAGGTCACGCACGGAGCAGACGCGTCCTGCAGCCCACCAACGGTAGTAGCCGAAAGGACTCTGCCAGCAGCTGGGCTGTCGCCGTCAGGATGGCCGTCAAGGGAGCCCTATAAACAGGCTTTCCCTAGCGGTGGGCCTGCCGGGCGCACGCGTTGGAATGGTTTCTCCGAACCTTCAAGCGCGTGAGGACGCGGTGTGGAGCAAAAGCATCAGGGGACCTTAAACAGGTTCCTTGATGCCGTATGAATGAAAACAGTGTGAATGCGGGGGGCCTCTTAATAGGGGTATCGCCCCAAATGCGCATGTGGCAGTGACGCTATACTTCCCTCGTGCCTTCTCGTGGACACATCACAACTACATGTACGATACCGACACCCACACATACAAGAACGAATGCACTGCTGAGTGTATGGGCTTTCGGCCGGCGCCTGGTGGATATTCCCGATAGACTAGCCAAGGGAGGAGTAGTAGCCTCCCGACCAGGGTAGAACGCGATGTCAGTACCTTACCTCTGTGGAAGTAATATGGGTAAATGTAAGTCCCTCCGGTGTTCGGCCGCGAAGGGCAAAGTTCCCGTGAAACCACATGTTAAATTGGGAAAACCGCTCACGTTTCTACCGTCTGGAGCCAATTTCGGGGTTGAAATCATGGATGCCCGGGCGCAGGAATGAAGGATTACCTGGTCAGTATTTCCTTATATCCGACGCTGCGTAGGATAAATCGCACACCGTCTAGCCTGAAGTCCGGGTCAGGTGTCGGGGCGGACCCGGCACCGCTCGGTCAATAGGGGTGACGTTAAACCTTCAGCATCATTATGGCGCGGGCCTATCCCGTAACCTTTTTACTAGCCTCATTTAATGCGCTGATAGGATCGACCATCCGATAAGCCGCTTCTCGGTTTCGGTGCACATAACTAGGGATCTATACAGGCGGGGATAGTAGCCCTACTGCGGTAGGGCTCCCATGATGGGCGAACCGTCTTAAGACTCGAATTTTCTAAAAATATGAATTCTAATGAAAATAAAGGAGATGGAGAGGTGAAGGCGCCAGATCCGCACTCACACACTCCCCCAGGGGCTGAGGGATGGAAAGACGTCCTTCAGCTCCTGAAGGAGCAAAGTGCTAAAATGGAGAAGTTGGCCAGGGCTCTCAGTGTCATCCAGCAGGGTATGCTGAGAAATAACCCTGGCTATGTAAAGGACAGTGTAAACGAGGCCTCAGAGGTGTTGAGCGGAATGCTCAACACCCATAAATGCCTTCTAGAAAGCGGGGTGGAAATCCAGAAGAAGCTGGAATCCCACCCCGCCTCAAAAAAGATGGGTATCTTCCGGAGACTACGTTCTGCGTCCCTGGGAAATACCCCCAAAAAGCTGACAAAGGGGGAGAAGAGGGTTGCTCCCCCCCCCCCCGAGGATCGGCTTCCGAAGAAAGGGAAGGGCGGCTCATCGCCATCCTACGCTGCGGTCATCAGTGGCCAGACCCCACAAAAGGATGGGGAATGGCAGCTGGTGCAAAAGAAAAAAAAGAAAAAAAAAAGTGAAAAAGAAGAAAGAGGTTCCCGTGCCTTCTGCGCAGGAACCTAAAGCAAAGGAGATGGACGGCGAGTCCTACGCCGAGATCCTGAAAGCCATGTAGGCGAAGGTTAACCCCCAAAATTCGGGAGCGGAGGTCCTCTCCATCCGAAGAACCAGGAGGGAGGAGATCCTTCTGGTCCTGAAGAAGGGTGGCGACGTCTCAGCCTTCGAGAAGGCGCTCGGTCAGGCGGTCGGAGAGAAGGCCAACGTTAAGTCTTTGGTCTCGAAGAGGACCCTCGAAGTTAGGGACCTCGACGAGACCGTCACAAGGGAAGAGGTTGTTGCCGCGCTGTGCATCGCGCTGGGCAAGCCAGACCTCGGGGACCAGTGCAGGCTGTACAAGCGCTTCGGCGGTGTGCAGACTGCGGCGGTCCGTTTAACCGAGGCGGAAGCTCGGAGCTTGCTCGGGCTCGGTAAGCTAAGGGTGGGGTGGGTAAACTGCCGCATCTGAGAGCATGTCGAGGTTGCCCGGTGCTTCAGGTGCCAGGGATACGGCCATGTGTCGCGTGGCTGCACGCTTCCAGGCAGGAAGGATGCCTGCTGGAGGTGTGGGGGCGCGTCACACGTGGCCAAGGAGTGCAAGGCTCCCCCTCGGTGCCAGACTTGTACTGATAGGGGGCGAAAAAGATGTCGCCCATGCTTTGGGGAGCGGTTCCTGCCCAATATTCAGGGCGGAGCTCCAGAGGTTGAGGGGTGGAAAGTGAAGTTTCTACAGCTCAACCTCGGGAGAGGGAAGGAAGCCCAGAACCTTCTGATGCAGACTGCCAAGGAGAGGGGGGCCGATGTGTTGCTCATTAGTGAGCAACACAAATGGTCTGAAAACTCTACTTGGTACCAGGATGCATCACGGAGGGCTGGGATCCTTGTTTGTAGCCCTGATTTGACCATCGGGGATTTCCTGGAGACCGACGCGGGGTTCGTTTGGGTGGAGGTGGCGGGGGTACGTGTGTACAGCTGCTACTTCTCCCCCAGCGATTCCTTCGAGATCTTTGAGACCCAGATCCTCCTCCTTGAGGAAAGCCTCAAAGAGGCTAGTTGGCGGTCCCTTATTGCGGGCGACTTCAATAGTAAGTCGCCCGAGTGGGGAGAAGCCCGTTTGGACAGGAGGGGAATCTTGGTCGGTGAGATGGTCGCCAGGAATGACCTGATTGTATTGAATCAGGGCAGGGATCTTACGTTCAGACGAGGAGCGGGGGGGTCGATTATCGACCTCACGATTGCCGCGCCCCGTCTTGCCTCAAGGATAGGCGACTGGTGCGTCCTCGATGTAATAACACTGAGTGACCATCAGTGCATTGAGTTTAGCATCCAGGAACGGAGTCACCCAGTGAATACGGGAAGGGGCGGCAAGGTAAGGAGCCCCTTCTGGAACACAAAACGAATCAGCAAAGACAAGCTTCGCGAACATCTCGAAGAAACCAGGCTCATAGATGAGCTTGGTTGGGCAAGGTCTGCTGAGTCGTTGGAGGACACTGTGCGGGCGGCGAGGCGGAAAGTGGTCGCATCATGTGACCACTCCATGCCTCGCCGCGGGCACAGGCGTACCGGGGACTCGATGTACTGGTGGAACGACCAGTTGTCCGTCCTGCGTCGAAAGTGCCTTTCAGCGCGGCGAAGTTTCACCCGCTCAAAGGGTGATCCTCTGCTGCGCGTGGCATGGAAAAAAGCAAAATCAGCTCTGAGGCAAGGCATAAAGAAAAGCCGACTTCAGTGTTGGAAAGACTTGATCGGAGAAGTCGAGAAGGATCCATGCGGTCTCGCCTTCAAAATAGTCACTAAGAGATTGGTGACTAAAAGAAAGACCCCGGGCCTGGATAATGCCGATCGAGTCAAGTACATCGTGCGAAGCTTGTTCCCGCATGTAGAGCCGTTCCAGAGACAGGACCGAAGTTCCTGCGTGGTCCGGAGCGAAGAACTCTTCACTCTTGAAGAACTAAAGAGAGCGGGTGGAAGGCTCAAGGCAAACACAGCGCCGGGGATCGACGGGTTGCCGAACGAGATCCTTAAAGAGGTGATCGGGGTATACCCGGAAATCCTGCTAGAAGTCTTCAACTCCTGTCTTCGGGAGGGGAGGTTCTTCGCAGACTGGAAGAAGCAGAGGTTGGTCCTGCTGAGGAAGGGCAACAAACCTCTAGGGGATGCCTCATCGTATAGACCAATATGTTTATTGGATACGATGGGGAAACTTCTGGAGGAAATGATCCTACAAAGACTACAGGTCACATGGTCGGCGAGAACGGTCTCTCGGAAAACCAGTTCGGCTTTCGGAAAGGCAGGTCCACAATTGACGCCATCCAGGCAGTGGTGGACATCGCCACTAAAGCAAGAAGAGGAACCGGTAAGCGTAAGGGATTCTCCGCGTTGATCGGCATTGACGTACGCAATGCGTTCAATACCGCGAGATGGAACATCTGCATCGAGGCGATGGTGCGGAAGAAGGTTCCAGACTACCTGTTGCGAATGATAGATGACTATCTGAGCGACAGGTGGGTGATATACGAGGGCGACAAATGGTCTCTCAAGGAAGAGATGACATGTGGCGCCCCTCAAGGGTTGCGGGTAGGTCCACTCGTTTGGAACGTCATGTACGAAGATTTCCTGCGCATGGACCTGCCTGCTGGAACGAGCATCATCGGCTTCGCGGATGACGCACTTGTCGTGTGCGCCGCTGACGACGTCAAAATCCTGGAGCTGAGGATCAATGATAGTCTGTGGCGGGCAAAGCGTTGGTTAGATAGCAGATGCCTGAAAATGGCCCCTGAAAAGACCGAGGCTTTGCTGGTCACAGACAGGAGATCCTTCAAATACCCGAGGATCGTTCTCGGGGAACATGAAATCAAGTGGAAAAAGAGCATTAAGTACCTGGGTGTGCAGTTGGATCGAAGGCTTAGCTTCGGCGAACACCTGCAGATCGCGACTGCCAAAGCCATCCAATGTGGGGCCGCCCTGACTCGGCTCATGCCCAACATTGGTGGTCCTAGGGAAGCTAAGAGAAGGCTAGTGGCGAGCGTGGTAAATTCGAAGCTGCTCTATGCAGCTCCGATCTGGACAAGTGCCCTTAACAACCATGCTATCCTGAAGAAGCTGTTCTCGGCACAGAGAGGTGTGGTGATGAGAATTGTCTTAGCATACCGAACTGTGTCGACGAGCGCTGTGCTGGTCCTGGCGAGCGTCCCGCCAATAGATTTATTGGCGGAGGAAAGGCAGGAGACCTTTCAGCTTCGCAAAGAGCTTACCTGCGCCGACCTGCAGGAAATCGCTCGCGCGAAGGAGGCCATCCGCAAGGATGGAAGGCGCAGACTCGTCGAGAAATGGCAGACGAGATGGCATGGTGACCAAACCGGGAGATGGACACACCGTCTGATCCCGGAGCTAGCCACCTGGCTGGATAGAAAGCACGGTCAAGTCGGCTTTTACCTGGCGCAAGCGCTTTCGGGCCATGGTTGCTTTAATGCGTACCTGAAGCGCTTCAAGAAAAGAGACGATGAGTCGTGCCGCTACTGCGGTTCCCTTGTGGAAAATGCAGAGCACACACTCTTTGTCTGCGCCAGGTGGGGCGCGGAAAGGGAGGCTGTCGGTCGGGCAGTGGGCGCACAACTCACTCCTGACACGATGGTCTCTCTCATGCTCCAGTCTGAACAGATATGGATGCTTATCGAGTCATTCGTCACCCTGGTGATAAAGACGAGGGAGCTCGATGGGCGTGCAGAGCGCGGCAACAATGAGGGCCAGTAGAAATTATATTAAATTATATTATATATATATATTATATATTATTATATATATTATATAATATATAAATATATATATAAATTTTCGTTCATACTATTTCTAAATAAATGTAAACTGTAGGAAAATATTATAAATTGGCACAGGATTCGGATGACTGGAAAGTAAAAGCAAGAAGGAGAACGAAAGTCTTAAAGAAATCAATTTAAGAATTGAAATATTTAAAAATAGTACGCTAGCGCACATAGTCATTTTTCAGCTCTATCTGGCTACGTTGTGAGAGAAGAATACATTAAAATCAGACTCAAAACGTGGAAAATCTCTCAAACACAAGTATCAATGATGTTTATTTTTTCCATAGTTACCAAAAAATTTCCACCAAGTTTTTATATACTTTTCCCTATATCCCCTTCCGAATCTGCTATTATATTTCTGTTACCCGCATAAATACTACAGTGCTTTTGCTATAAACATTATAAACTATAAATACTGTAACCAAACTTGAATTGCTGCGAGTTACCATAGCCAGTGCATACGATATTTCTGAAAAGGATCTGAACCAATGTTTTTTCTAATTATGAAAAATATTTAAGGTGTCAGAATCCAGAATTAATAATCAAAGGAATCGATTTAATTATTTTATATCGATATTTGATTTATTGGTGTCATGAAACATGATCCAAAAATATCAACTACATCAGAAATAACCATTTCATCACAAATTTCACTTGGCAACGGGTAATGACAAGTAGGCTATCTAGTAATTAGGCAACAAGTAATAACAAGTAGGCCACCAGGTATTTAGGCAATCGGTAATTGCAAAATTACTGATCAGCATGAACTCCTTCCAAAAATCAGTCCACCTAGAAAAATCCCAAAATCATCGAAATACCCCACCTAAGCATCATCGATACGAGTCTTCGAGGCAAATCTACATTCAATCAGATTCGCAGTCACTCGAGCAACCTGGTACTAACCAGAACTACTCGGACAGTCGAGAATGTAGTTTTCTCTACTTTGCCCGTCCGCGGTTCGGAACAAGTACGTCCTATCACCTGGATAGTTGACTTAGATTCGTAAAAAGACCTAGCCAGGGCCACAAATTGGGGATTGTACTTGGGCGGACGTAAATACTTCAAAATCTTCTCTCCGACGGAAGCCAAACGCAGGATAGTGACACTGAGAGTATTCAAAAATACTCTCACTGCTAAGTTCGGGTTTTTATTATACAGAAGCTCGCCGGTGGTCAATTGGTCGCAAGTACCAATAGTGTGTCGCGATCTGGAGCTAAAAATCTAGTAAGTCAAGCACTAACTAGATAAGAAAATCTACACCTCGTCGAATCTCAAAACGACGAGGAGTCTATTTTCTGAAACCATAAATAGGTTTACTGTGAGTCAGGAGTGGCGAAGAACAGGCAATTTAAAAGTACTGCCTCCCTTCTAGTTCAAAGCTATCCATTTCTTTCTCACCTTAAAACTATAAGGTCCAAGTAAAGAAAAAGGGTGTGTGCGCGAGTGAGTCGCGTAAGGACAAGGGTGGTTCCTTTTTGGAATCACGACAATCTTAAATCGAATTTGGCCCGGATCTCCAGGACTTCAGCAGCCAGAACGTATTCTCTTCTTTGCTTTTGCTCCCAGGACATCCGGTAGGATTAAAGAACAACAATAAACACAAGAAGGCGGTAATGTACCTATGTATCGTTCTAATTTACTCTTTATTATTTTAACTCATGTAAAAATGTTCACATCGGTCTGTTATTTTGCTTTTCTTAAGAATAAATTGTCTGTTATTTATATGAATTTTAGCCACTAGATTCGAAATTATTTGAAGCACCTTTTCCCATTTTCTTTCTTTAAAAATTAAAAGTGATAAGCGTAGGCGTGTAGAATACACTCTCAGTCCGAGAGTAGAAGACCAACGTCCCCACATAATAATAAACGAATTTAGCTAATATTTATATTAACTAAATTCGGCAGTTTGGACGACCTCCGCGTACTCCTACTTATTAATGAAATATATTGAAGGTAATGATATTTACTTTCTAATTTTAATTTTATTTAATTGGTAATAGCCGTACGTAACATTAAGATGTTTTTGGAATTTTTCTGCTAGATTCTGCTCTCGAATCAAACATGGTAATGAAAAATCATCAAATTTCAAATAATGATTGTACTACATTCATTTGAAGAATTCAAAAAATCTAAACTATTTATGTACTTTCTTCGTAGTTTATCTTCAAAAATTAGATCTTAGGTAAAGAAAAATAATTTTGCTTCCAAAAATAGAAAAATTATTATTGAAGAGATAATTTCAAAGAAAAGAGATTAATTTCCAAGAAAAATATTTGAGCATTAGAAAAAATAAATTTAACAAATTTTATTTTCATCCCGACTTTTTTTCTTATTGCTTCATACCAAATGTAAAAAAAAATGATTTGATTCAAATAAATCGAGAATCGTTTTTTCAGGAAAAAGACCTAATACAACCTAGCCGTTTCCATATTTCTAAAATGAATAAGTTTTTACCAAATTCAGTAATTTTTTTACAAGAATTTTGTTTTGAAAAATTTATTTTTAATGGTTTCAGCCATTGAAGAATTTATTATATTTTCCAAAAAATGGAAACGGTTAAGTTGTAGAAAGCCTTTTTCTTAAAAAAATTATCCGTGATTTCACAGAATCACATCATTTTTTAAAATTTGTCTCGAAGCGATAAGAAAACAAGTCCGGGTAAAAATAAAATTTGTTAAATGCATTATTTTTTTATGTTTTAATTTTTTTTCTTGGAAACTAATCTCTTTTCTTCCAAATGATCTCTTCAATAATAATATTGCTATTCTTGAAAAAAAATTTATCTATTTTTGCCTGAAGTCTAATTTTTGTGGATGAACTACCTTAAATCAGCAAACACTTCATTTACATTTATTTATCGAAAGTTTCATACAAAAGATGTTACCTATTATAAAAATGTTCAAACCCTCCATTTTTGAAACTTGTATCTCATCTTGAATGATATCTTATTATAAAATATCTTCTGCATAATTTTTAAAAAGATGCTGAAATCGATATTTTGTTTCAAATCTTTAAGCATTTATTGACTTTAAATTTCATTAAAAAATTATTTTTCAAGTATTTAAATCATCTTAAAATTTCACAAAATCTTTTAGATACTTATTTCAGATCAATATTTTTCAAAGTATATAGAAAATAAGTGCAATTTTCTTAATGATATATTCCGTAATTTTGAATTCGGCGTCTATTTCGCGCCTCCTTTGCATGAAGTCGAGAAAAATACAATTTCTGATTTTAACTCGACAACCGACAGCGTGAAATCGAAGCGAGTTAGTGGGGATACACTGACATGACGCGCTTCATTGTGTGTGCTCCCACATATTATTGTAGCAGTGCGGACCTTTAATTTTAGTTCGAAAAAGCATTACGCAATTGGGGGCGCTGCAAAAGTGATTAACAGTAGCTCTGTTTTATCCTTCAAGTAGTAGCATGAACCTTTCATTTTAGTTCCCAAGAGCATTTCGCAATAGGGCGCGCTGCGGAAAATCACTCGAAATTAAATACATTACTTTAGCAATCTCTCAACTCATCTCTGCCTGTACGCACGCAAAATTGTCGTGTGTAAAGCTCCACACAAATGCACTTTTATTATTCAAATATGTTAAATTTTCAAAATAGATCTATTTGAAATGCAAATCACGATATTAAGAACATTAATATTAAGTAGCTTGTGAATTGTGTGAATAAAAGAAAGCTGTAAATAGAGAAGAATCATTTGTTATTCTTTAATGCTTAATATCGTGATTTGCATTTCAAATAGATCTATTTTGAAAATTTGACACGTTTGAAAATTTAACACATTTGAATGTTAAAAGTGCATTTGAATAGAACTTCACACACGATAATTTTGCATGTGTACACGGTAACTGCAACGCTGTGACGAAGGAGTCGGGCAAAGAAAGTAGTGTAAGGTACCCAGCGCTGCAGTCGTAAATTTGTTACGAGCCACGATAATCCGTATTCCGCGGCAAAGGTGATTGGTTGGTTCATTCTCGGTGTAAATCCTTGAAAGGAACCGGGAAAGTTTGAATCCGGAAATTTAATGAAAATAACCTCAGATAGAATAAAATGTTTTGTAATTTATTGAACTTAATAGAAGTTAAGTCTGGGTTAACACAAAATAAAACCAATCGCGTCGAGAATTATCTCAGGTTACAAAAATATAAAGTTCTACGAGTTCGACGAGAGAACTTGTAGAAGGTTCGGATTTGTGAAAATCTAAAACGAATCTAACTGACTTGCACTCTACAAAAGCTCAAGCATCCCCTTGACAGATCTCCAGCACGCATCCCCTCTCTCTCAATTTCACACTTAGGCCCTCGTTAGGCCCAGCCCAACTTCCCGGAGAAGCCCGATTCGGAAAACCCCAGACCCAGCCTCTCTCCTCTCAGCTGCAAGTTTTTACGGTGCTTGCAGTGAAAGCGCAAGAGAAGGCAGTAAAACAGTAAATCTTAAAGGATTACTTTTTACTTCCTTCTGGCGACCAGACATGCTATTTTAATTCTTTTAGGTCTACGTGACTAAATAGTTTCTATACTTATTTACCTATCCATTCGATTTAGTTTTTGCCTATCTAAAATATAAATGCATATTCACTCTATAAATCCCTAGTCCTATTTTAAATTTAATTTATTTAAATCCTATAGTCCAGACTTAACCTTTCTTATCCTTAAAACTAGTATACATAGTATTCATAATAAACTTACAAGGAAATCTTACAACTAATTTTACAATGTAGATGTTTCTAAAGCTGAACCAAATGTTTTACGGCTGCAAAAATATACAAATAGAATCTTATATTTAAACTACGATTTATTACTAATATTTCTACTTAATATATAATACTATATTTTTGCTTTGAAATTAAAAATGCCGCGAGCTAATATCGAACATTCGATTAAATTAATCGACTTCGAGCAAGACCCTATAGTCGCTCGTTACAAATTCCTACGTTGGAAAACGTTGCTGGGCTCTGATTGGTTGATTGTGGAATCCGTTACTGTCGTTGACTCGTTGAAACGAGTACGCGCCAGGAGGGATTTAATTCAAATTAAATCGGAAGCACTACTCACTCTAAAGTTTGTATGTATTTCGTTTTATGTGTGTACAATTAACTTCCAAATCGTCGTGTCACTATCACAATCAACTGTTATACAATGTCAGGCATTGCTCCCCTGACCACCCCGACAAATTCTAACTCGAATTTTGTAGTATCGCAAGTTCTAAGCTCCAAACGCCTTTTTCGAAATGTAAAATCTGCCGTTTTTGAGCTCTGCAGCTATATTTATAATAAGCATTTTAGGTGGAATTTTACCATCTCTCTATAGCCTTCAGCCAATCATAATGCTGACGTAACACAATTTTATGTTCACTCGACGAATGGGTGAAAAGGTCATAAAGGACGGCCTATTTGAATTAAGTCGCAGAATGAGTCATTCGATAATTGATAATATAAACATCGAAAGTCCAAAGGTTGACATTCCTAAGAATGTTTATAACATTATATCCGGTCCTTTTCGAGCCTAAAGCACGTTCTGCTACTATAGACCTTTTCATCTTGAATAGGAAGTTGATGTGCGCAAATGCGGCTGCCATGGCACTTCCCGCGAAATTCATAAATTAGGTCATATTTTGGATATCGACATGTGTGCTGCAAGTGTACCTTATTCAAAAATAAATTTAAAGGAGAAAGATGTATCGGGTGCAATATTGCCACATAGGAAAGTGGAAAGCAACAGCAGTGAACAACTGCGAAGGTGGCTGAGTTGTCGAAAACAACCGACTACAGGAAGAAAACACGATTTAATTGCAAGGTGAGAGGTTATGCTTTCATGATGCATGATGTATGCTTTCTCATGTAAATATTCTATGTAAAAGAATGTAATATTATAAAAAGTTTAAAAACAGATTGGCACTTGTACTTTTAATGATAAAAAGTAGTATATTTGAACTAATATCTAGTTTTTTTATGAAAATAGTGAAGTACTTAATTGTTAATTAGAAGGCGTTAGGTGATGTGGAAATTTATATTTAATGACCCTATTGAAAAATCCTATGTAAGATACGACATAAGAACTTACATAAGATCTTACATAAGATCCTATATAAGATCCTATGTATTTTAAAGTAACAATTTTCAACTTTACATTCTAATTCAAAATTTTCTAAATAATCTGATCTATATTATTTTTTTTTATAATAAAAAATATCGTTAAAATGTATTTAGTAACTCATTAATGAAATTCTGCTGCTAGCATCCTGATAAATCAGATTATTCAAAAAATTTTGAATTGAAATGTAGGGTTGAAAATTATTACTTTGAAATACGTAGGATCTTATATAAAATCTTAGACAGGATCCTATGTAGAATCTTATGTAGGATCCTATGTAAGATCCTACATGAGATCCTATGTGGTATCCTACATAGGATTTTTCAATAGGAGAGTTATAATAAAGAAAAAGTATTTGTTATAAAATTTTCTGAAGAAATATAGTTCACACAATTCACACAATTTGAAGTTAGATATCAAGTTTGTAAATACATTTTTTTTCTCACTTTTCTACTTAAACTTTATCAAATTATTTTTAAAATAATATTATTGCCAATTCGTAATGTACTTTGCACTGAAATGACCTAATCTTCACCGGAACTTGAATTACTCGAGACGCGTGCGCACCAAAAAATATTCAAGATGAAAAGGTCTATTAATATCTATATGAGTCATCCCTAACCATAACAATGACGTATAATCTCTCGCATTGCTAGCATTCTTGCACGTGTTTTACAATTGTGTGTCATAGAAACTAGTTGTAACATCGCAATAGAGGTAAAGGAACTATGTTATCCTTATTTGCGCATTAATATTCGCAGATATTGAATAAACGGCCTATTTTACTTTATTAGGTTTGAATGCTGGCGCTGTATAGGTCGGTAATCCTGATCGCGCTTTTACTAACAGATTCAGTAATAAGTGAAAGAGTGCTAGAACCCCTTATAGCTAGTACCGGAAACCGGTACACAGTTACAGTAGTGAATTTTTTTTTAACTCCTCACGTGCTGTATTATTCCAGAAGATCAAAAAAATATTTGTTGAGCATCACTAGATGTGGAATTTCATAAGCTTTCCAACTGGTTTTTAAAAAATGCCCTATCTCTCTTTTTCAGCGAGACATCGTGATTCAAAGTCAGCAGTGATTTTTAATTGCGCTCACAAGCACCGTGCGCACAATTACTGACGGTAGTGTATAACACGTAGTCAAGCTAAACAAGATAGTCAGCTTGCAAAAATAGTAGATTTGAATCAAAAGGGTGGTTTAGAAATAAAACCAATTAGAAATAGAGAATATTTAACTGATAATAAGTGCCAAAATATCCCTGATCCAATCCCTACAGAACAAAAATTAGATAACACATTTAAGTTAGATGATTCAGGTTTAGACACGACTTTAGTTAATAATCAAAGTATATCAAGTGAAAATTCAGAAAAAACTAGCGGGTTTCATTCAAATTTCCGTCCAGATTAAAGCATTGTAACAGGATCTAGTAATCAAAACCAAACTCTAACGAACGAATTATCTTATTTTGACGAATTGAATTTGCTAAGCTCAACAGTAATAACAATAGACAATAAAACTTTGAAAGAAAGATTGGAAACCTCATTGACACGCGACTCTTCAATTAGTAACAACGACAGCGACGACAACAAAAGCGACACAGAAGTCATAAATCAAGATAATACAGTAATAATAAATAACGAAGAAATGGCCGTAGTCATTTTCAACAGCCAGCAGGTATCCTTACGCGACGCGCTAGAAGTCGTCCCATTGTTTTACGGAAGTCGTCAAAAACGTGATAAAGAATGACGTAAAAAATTACGTCAAAAGCGACGTCAAAAAGAACATTAAAAACGTTTTCATTAATTGGGACAGTTTTTGATGTCGTTTTTGACATCATTTTTGACATCGGTTCTGACTTCATTTTTGACCTAATTTTTTTTCAAATACAAACAGGACGGCAAACATTTTTACCACTTTTGCACGAACGTACTATTTATTATGACCATAACTAGAATATCAAGGAATGTTAAGGAGACTTGTGATTGCGGAAAATAAATACTTCCATACCTTTTAACTGTAAACTTATTTTATTAATTATTTATTCTTTATGAAAAATATATTCGTGTATAATAAAAAATTAGGTCAAAAATGAAGTAAAAAAACGATGTCAAAAATGATGTTAATTTTTAAATTTTTAGGTTGACGTTTGGTGGAAAAGTAGCAGACTTTATACTCTTCAAATCTGTAAAAAGCGGACACTTTAAAATAATACGTTTTCGCGCTATTGACACTTTAATTTATATAATGCGTTGATTGCAAAATTTCTGCTTGCTGCAGAGGTGGTCCGATTTTCATTTTGAAAACCACTTTTAAAAATATAAATCAAGCACAACAGAACTTCAATCTTGGTTTTTCGCTAAAATGTTGCAAAGTTTATTAAAAAACATCCCGAACATGGCTTGAAACGCCTGAACGCAGCAAAGTGCCCGAGTGGGGGGAGAAGGCGAGTAGGCTCACTGAGTCACTTTGCTGCGTTCAGGCTTTTGAAGCCATGTTTATGGCTCTTTTTAATAAACTTTGCTAGATTTTAGCGAAAAACCAAGATTGAAGTTCTGTTGTGCTTGATTTTTATATTTTTCAAAGCCGTTTTCAAAATAAAAATCGGGACACTTCTGCGGCAAGCAGACATTTTACAATCAACGCATCAAATAAATTAAAGTGTCAATAGCGCGGAAACGTATTATCTTAAGGTTTCCGTTTTTTTATCCATTTAAGAGCATAAAGTCTGGCTACTTTTCCAACAAACCTCAATCTAAGAAGTTAAAAATTAACTGAGATATTAATTTGTTTAACAAAAGCTAAATTTTCCGGTTTTTCCAAATTTTCTCCGCTTCTAATTATCCAATCAGATCAAACGACAGCTCATTTTATTCGCAATTCAACTGTCTACAACTTGCCAATTGATGACCAATTTTCTGAAATAAATAATGTCCTAACAAGTTCCCTGTTGCTTGGACTATATGTAGGAAAGAGAAAATGTACTTTCCTATGCAGCTAGGATAAGAAAAACAATAAGCATCTTTCGATATTTCAAAAGAAAAATTATGTGAAGAACCACTTTTACAACGACCTGATTTTTCTCAACCTTTTATACTCACAACAGATGCCTCAGGATTTGCAATAGGAAGTATTTTATCACAAGCTAAAATAGGTAAGGATAAACCAATAGCATATGCTTCACGTAGTTTAAGTGATACTAAGAAAAAATATGATACTTGTGAGAAAGAAGTCCTTGCTATGATATTTTGTGTAACTCATTTTCGTCCTTATTTGTATGGAAGAAAATTTACTTTAGTGACTGATCACAAACCTCTAGTTTGGTTTCAAAATTCTAAAGACCCTTGTTCACGAGTTTCACGTTGGAGATTGAAACTCGCAGAATATGATTTTGATGTAATGTTGATGATAATGATACTTTTATGACTTCTCAAGAAAAATGTTTTCCAAGAAAACATTTACAAGGAAAAAACAATAAAATCTCGAGGTAGGCCAAGAAAACATCTAGTTACAAATTTCAAAAATATTCCCTCTCAAACAAAACGGAAAAGAGGTATACTAAGAAAACAAATATACCAGGTCCAGAAGTATGAAACCGCAATTTTTTTGCAAAACTTACACGTCTGTTGCATGAAAATGATCAAAAATATTTTATTCAAAGTAATCTCCATTGCTATTTACACATTTTTCCCACCTCTCCGGAAGGTGATGAATGCCACGCCAATAAAACTGTTCGTCTTTTAAATCAAACCAGTTATCCAGCCATTCTCGTACATTTTCGTACGAAGTGAAGCGTTGTTCAGCGAGAGCGTGGTCCAGTGATGCGAACATATGGTAATCCGACGGAGCCAAGTCTGGAGAATAAGCGGCATGCGCCAGTATTTCCCAAGTGAACGTCTCGATCGTTACCTTGACCCGTTTCGCTGTGTGTTATGGGGCATTATCGTGAACAAAAATGACTTTGTGTTGCCTTCTTCAATAATCCGGTCGTTTTTCTTGTAATTCTCGATTTAAATCGATCATTTGATGTTGGTAGCGATTCGTATTGACAGTTTCACCAGGTTTTAGCAGCTCATAATAGATAACACCCTTCTGATCCCACCAAACGCACTTTTTCGGTGGTTTTCCATAATCTTCGTTTCTCACATCAAAATTATCACTTTTGAATTTTTTAAACCACTCGAAACACTGTGTTTTGCCTAGAGCATGTTCACCGTAAGCTTGGACAAGCATTCGATACGATTCTGCAGCAGTTTTCTTCAAGTGATAACAAAAAACCAGCGCTGTCCGCAATTCGTAGTTCGTAGGCACAAAACTCGATATGTTGATACGTTTAGTAAATACACTGGTATATCGGACTTGGGTTGTTGTCTACTGAAAATCTTTCTCAGCTGCTAGAGGGAGAAGATGGCGCTGCAGAAGCGGTCGTACGGTCCCTAAACTGATGGCAAGCACCATCAATAGGGAAATTCCGGTTTCATACTTCTAGACCTGGTATGAAGATGTATTACCAGAAATAAATACTCAAAAAGGAAGCCGAACAAAAGTAGAATCATATTCCGACTCTAATCCTGATTATTCAGATTATTTAAAACAAACTGAAGCAAGAAACAGAAAAAGAAGAATACCAAGAAGCCAAAAAATATTAATGAATTTGAAAGCGAAGAAAGTAAAAATTATTTTTCAACCTCAGAAGATGAAATCAACGACATTGAAACCTCACACGAAGGAAATCATAAAGAAAATTATGATGAAAATTTGGAAGAGAATTTTGAAGAAGATTTTAAAGAAAATTTCGAAAAGAATTTTGAACTTCCTCCTATAAACTCTCAAACAGGAAAAATTATAACGAGGAAAAATATAGTTGAATGTCGCGATCAATAAACTATGCGAAAAGATAATTATGCATATTTTGTTACAACAAATGGAACTCCTCGCGACAACGGAACAAAAACTTTAGAAAAACGTGAAACTTTACCAAAATTAAAAAATTTACAAAAGGGGATAGCAAAAGAAACTAAAAAAGGAAACTACTACCATTTTGCACTTCCAATTGAAGACAAAATTAAGGAAAATTTATGCCAAACTTTAAATAATATAAAATTATCAATCTTCTCATTGCATGAATTATCTCAAAATTTGAAATCACGATCAATTAGTATTTCAAAAACTTCTAGAATTAATCACATACCTTGGGAAGAAGTGAAGTCAATTTACGATTCAATTTTTTCAAATCCAACTACAAAAATTATGATTTGCAATGGAATTACGCGATATCCAACAAAAGAACAACGAACTCATTTAATTGTAGAAGCCCATTCTTCAGCATTAGGAGGCCACAAAGGCGTCACAAAAGCTTGTAGTCGAATTCGCCAAAAATTTTTTTGGGAAAATATGAAAGTAGAAATTCAAAAATATATTCAAGGCTGTTTACAATGTCAACTAAAAAAATTAATCAGAGTCAAAACCAAAAAACCTCTGCTAATCATTGATACACCCACTACTGCTTTTGAAAAATATCAATGGACATTTTTGATCCACTACGTGAAACAAAATCCGGTAACTTATATATTTTAACGATACAAGAATTTTAATTACTTCCGTAATTTTTCAAAAAGATTGACAAAACGTTTTAGAATTAAACAATCTCGTACCACAGCTTTTCACCCTCAATCAAACGGGTCATTAGAACGTTCACATCATGTTTTAGGAGAATATCTCAAACAATTTTTTGCAAAAAATTCAGAATAGGATGATTGGCTTGAACTAGAAATGTTCTCGTATAATACTAGAGTACATGAAGGCACAAAATGCACACCCTATGAATTGGTTTTTGGTAAACTAGCTCGAGAACATTCCAGTGAACCTTTATCACAACAAGAAAAATTACAAACATATGATGATTATTTAATTAATTTCTTAACACAATTACACGAAATGCGAACACAAGCAAGAGATAATCTTATTTCAGCAAAAGAAAAATCGAAAATATATAATGATAAAAAAGTAAATCCTTTAGAAGTGAAAATTGGAGATAAGGTATTTTTATTAAAAGGAGGTAAAATTAAAAAACATGACAGCCATTATACATGGCTTTATGAAATATTGCAAGTCTTAGGAAAAGGAAATGTCAAAATAAGCTATAAAGGCAAACCTATTGTAGTTCATATTAACAGACTGAAACGCTCACATGTGTAAGTACAAAAGTAAATAAATAAAAAAAATAATAAAATATCTTTACCTTAATTATAAAGAAAATATATATAAATATGCATATATAATTTAAAAGAGATTTAGAAATTTTATTTTGTCGATAAATGGTAAAAATAAAAATAAAAATTTTTAAATAAATGTTTTGTTCCAGATATAATGGAACAAATTCATCGGAAACGCATAGATGATCTTATTGAACTAGTTCCCGGTTTTATCGACATGGTAGCTCTCTGGCCATATTTAATTCAAACTGGAATTCTTAACCAAGACAACTGTAATATTCCCACATGGAGCAGAAACCTAAACAATCCAGATATAATAACAGACATTTTTTCAACAATCAAAACAAGAGGACCGGACGCATACAAAAGTTTAATTCTCAGTTTACGGCTATCAAATCACATTGTCATTGCCGACATGTTGGATACAATGAAATATGAACACAAAATAAAAAAAATTAATCAATAACTGCAAAGATATACATATGTAACGATAAAACATTTTTCTATTTTTATATTACAAAGCAAGCTGCTAATTGGAACATCCTTTTTCCAGAGATGGGATTACGAGGTTTCCTTTTGGCACTGCTCACTTGCAACTTCGACTATATAACAAGATACATGATGTTACGCGAGATTAATGTAATCAAATGCACACAATAGGAACATTTTTAGTAACCCCTTCTCTTCAGATATCAAAATTAAAAGTAAACGAAACTTTATTTCATGGCGTTACTTTAGCAGGTTCTGTAACACCTAACGAAGACTGTACTGGTACACAATATTCTGACCCATATGGAACAAGGAAAAATTTCGTAATCCAAGCAATATTTAAAATAACTGTGCAAGAAAATTACGCAACTATTCATTTAAATTCAAATAAAATTCAATTAGGATCTGGTATAATATGCACACTTTCAGACACATACTGTACAGTCGACGTAGAATATGGACAAACATTCTAGGTTACATTACCTAATGACATATATAAAGTCAATAAATATGAAGTTATCTTTGAAAGACCAGCAAATAAAACATATGACAACACGACAGGCAATTTTGAAACCCTTTATTTATTAACTACTGAAGATATAACCTTTGTATTGGTTGAAAAAACAAGAAAACCCGTTTGTTGTTACGTTTAATACAAACCGAACATCCGAATTGTTCTATTCGTTAATATGGGGATAATATTAGATTTAAATAATTGTTAATAATCACAAATAACAATAAATATTTTTTGAAATTTAGAATAATTAGAAATAAAAATTAATAATGAACAGAATCAAAAATAGATATAAGAGGGCTCCACTTAAGCGCCACCTTTGTGCGTGGCCATTTCGGTCCTGCCTCAACGAAGGAGGCGAGCAACAAACCGTCCGAGAATCGTGATCGTCGATTAAACTTCAACTCAGATACGATTGAACATTTTAAATCGTATCTCGGGTACCCATAAATATTTTTTAAGTTTTCTTGGCTTAAATTAAAGATAAGATTTTAGACTTTATGTCCTAGAATTTTCAGATTTTGAAAACAAATTTCCTAGGTCATGCAAAAAGTTGAAGTTAAGGTATAGAGTTTGAGAAAATCTTGAATTTTTTTTTAACTCCTCACGTGCTGTATTATTTTCAGAAAGTCAAAAAAATATTTATTGAGCATCACTAGACGTGGAATTTCATAAGCTTTGCAACTGTATTTTTAAAAATGCACTATCTCTTTTTTTCACCGAGATATCGTGGTTCAAAGTCAGCAGTGATTTTCAATAGCGATCACAAGCACCGTGCGCACAATTTCCGACGGTAGTGTATATGTCAGTAATTGCAGGAGAAGTAGTACATATCGTAAAATGAATACCGGTCGAAGTAAAATATCGCAAAACTGAAGAATGTTATCTACAACTACCAATATTTAGAAGATATCAATCTTTTTCCTTTCTCCACGAACTCATATATTAACAAAATCCGGTATCCAAACAAATTGAATTCTTTTCTTCCACCAATGTACCTTTTTGGAGAAACCTGGTACAAATTACTTCTAAATCCTGTCGAATCCATAGCACCAACTATATTTAAACTTCAAGAGCAACCTGGAAACACAAATCCTTCATCCTTATAGCGACAAGTGGCATTTATTCTCAATCTGATCTTGATAAACTACGAGATCATATTATGTTTCCAGCAGAAAAACCAATGATTGTAAATTCTTTAGCTAGAGAAATAACAGGACATCAAACTATTAATCAGGGAATACCATTAACGAATTTATTTAATGAAGATGTAATTGATAAAATTGCTGAATCGGCAGAGGGTAGATTTTGGACAATTTTTACAAGTTTTGCAACTACTAGTGCAAGCCTATAATTGGATTAATTATAATAATTAGAGGGATTACATTGCTAGCGCATACCATTATTCATTGGACATGCACTACACAGATTATTTGGATAGTCTCTCCATCTACTAGGTGCCTTCTGGGATTCGGTCACTAAGCTCTTACTACACTTCGGTACCCATTGTTACATCCCAGTAACTTTAAATCTTTTAATTGCCCCTGTGGAGGGGCAACACGCCACACACCAAGGAGAGCGAGGAAGGAACTTTTTAAATATAATAGTATTCTTATGATAAATTGTCATATGGACCGGGTAGCTATGCGCATAAGGTAAACCAATGTGTACCTCACGTCGACGGATCGGTTTGACACATGGTAATGAGTGATAAATAAAGAACAGCGCTCTGTCTATATGGTAATTGCACCAGCGGTAATAAGTCAGTAACTCACACCGCGTTCCGATAAGGTAGTGATGCTGTGCTAATAACCTAATGGGAGAATGAGAAGTTATCAGCACAGCCTCATTAAATATAATGTCTAACTATTATATGTAGATAACTATTATAATAGATTATTGTCATACTGATATAATATTACAACTATTATTAACATCCCTGTTAGCGATATTTCAATAATCATGATAATATATCATTATTAGTGCTATTGCGTATTGATTACCGATGATCAATCGGGATCAATGGATGGGAATCGATTATTGATCATGGATCCTAAATGAAAGATTGATTGATTGATCATTAGCAATCGATTATTAATCATAATTTATATATAATATAAAACGTAGACGAATAAATGCAGAAATGAATAATTAAATCTGCATTAAAACTTAATTAAAACCGGAAACTAGAATTAAAATTGGGCAATAGAAGAGATGAACCCACGAACTCTTGCAGAGATCGTGCCTGGCCACTAATTCGCAATTCGTACGTGCCGTGCTACCGATTTGCGATTCGTACGTGCCTTGCCACCGATTTGCGATTCGAACGTGCCGTGCCACCGATTTACGTCGATCTTCTCCCACTATTGAAAGCATCAATAGTATATATACTTCAGATTTACCTCTGTTGATTTTTCATTTAATTCCGAACATTTGTACGGTTATTAGGTTCGGACGGGTAATTCAACGTCGTGAGCATACCCTTCGATAAACGTAAGTCTCAGTGGATTTCTATGAGCAATTCTACATTGGGTACTTGGTAAATAAAATCCTTGGTTCTTAAGTGGTGGAAGTCCGGAAACCGTAGTGCTAGATAGTTTCTTTTGATTACGTGTATCGTCGTATTTAGTCGTGGCGATTAATAGTGATTCATTTCTGAAATCGGGACGAACTAACCTATCTTGTTAACAAGTGCATGTTTGATTCATTTCTCGTGCATCTCTTACACCACACCTCCTGCAAGATTTATCGTCGTTTTGCTACTTTACGGAGACTCAAACGAAACACAACTATCCTGCAAGGATTTGTGCCGTTGACTTGCAATTATAGGAGTAAAAAGCGACAATTCTCTCTTTTGCCCTCTAATTTAAGAGGTAGAAAAGTAAGTTACCACCTAAGTATCATCCTGTGTGAAAACTTGTGCAACATCTTATTTATTTATAATAAATAGTTTCATTTATTTATATATTCAGTGTTTTATTATCATTCTGAACAACTCAGGGCCCATAGACCTTACAAGTGACAACGTACCCACAAACAAAAATAAATTATCAGGCCTTACCAACCTGACATAATCAGCTAACCGCCTCCCTTACATCCATAAATCCAAACTACCTTTGCCTTTTGCTCGGGACGTAAGAGCTGATTTGATGGCAGCGGTGGGATTGTCACTTTTGTTGTCACAATTGATGATAATTTAAAAATTATTTAATTAAAGCTATTCAAAATTATATGTGCTATTATTTCGAATAAAAATTGTGCATAAATAAAAGCTTCGAAATTTAGAAATTTTCAAAATTACAAAATTATACGTTTGGTAGAAATATTAAGGTAAGATGCTACTTCCCGAGCTAAGGCGAGGGTAGGTTGGAGAATTAGGAAAAGCGAGGAAAGTTTGCTGATATTCATATTCAATATTCATAAAATACATGATTTTTTAGTGTCTACATTTTGAGATATTATTTAAACTAGTTTGCGGATCCCCAATAATGTGATTGATATTATTGATTGATTATCCGTTATTGGTTATCGCTGATTATTATGTCATTTTCGTTAATTAATTATTATTGTTTATTGGCTTGGTTTTCTACATTACCGACGGTAAGGTAGTTTTCTCATTACATGCAACTCAACTGCCTTGTCTATCTTGAGTAATTATCCTATCGACAAGTAATTATCATCGCAGTGATGTGATTTACGTCCTTCAATCGCCTGGTTGTATGCCGGGTTGCCTTGCTGTAGGCGCGATTTTAAATTTTGTTAATTTTTACGGGATGTAACAGTCCTTCCTCCTTAGAATAGTCATCGTCCTCGATGACAAAAGTTATTAATTAGTTGGCGATTGATACTTGTAACTCAATTTGTTGTTAATAGCGATCAGTTTATTTTCCTTATTCTTGTTTGAATTTGATCTTATTTTTCACGAGTTATCGTTTTTTATATTTCTGCGGATTCTGTGAAATGAGTGTATTTTTGTTATGTCTAGTGTATCGTGTCTTGTGTTATCCAGAAGTCCCAAGCGATTCAGGTAAGTGATACTATAGTATTCCTTACATTTATCTCATATTCTGCATAATTTAGTTTATTAATTTCTTCAGTTCCAATTATGCATAGTAAGATTTTGTAATCATCATCAGTTTGTGAGATGAGCAGCTGCAATCTTTTGTGTCCAAGATGTGTTAGCTGTAAGTTAATAATTAACCATGGACAACCAAGGATCGTCATCGAGTGGGTCAACCACCATCCCCTACTCTCTTTACATTGAGAACAATTCTCATTTGCCCTACAATCTTTTGGTGGATCGTGAGGTATCTCGTGATCAAGTTGAGTGATTTTCTGCTTCCTTTTGTTTTTTTGTGTGTCGTTAAGTGGGGTGTGCTATTATATAATAATTTCGGTTTGTTCCTATTATTACTGAAGAGTGTCTTCACGAGTGCTTTCGTTGTTTTTCTTTTTGCTAAACTTCTTGGGCTGAATGATGGACGTTCCTGATGACGTGACGTTTCATGAATTCGTTCCTGGTTCGGAAGAGGCCATCACTGATTTTGATTTATCTTTGCTGGGTGATGTAGCTCAGCAATGTCCGGTCAACGGGGGAGACGTGTCTTCTTCCGGCTGTTCTTCGAATTTAATTATAAATTTTCCTGATTTTTCGACTGGTGCTGGGCGGTGTGTTTCGAGATCGGATAGTTTATCTCTACGAATCTCATCAATAGAGGAGCGCCTAGGGATCTACTACGTCGCAGTTTGGGGTGTCAGGGTGGATACTATCCTCTCAACTGTCGCGGCTTGTTGTACCGACATTTTTGGATGGTCTGATTCTGTTTCGGAGTTCACGGTAGTCCATAGGTTTGATGCTCGTCGCACGGGGTTTTTGCTGAGTGTGTCATCCCTTGCCCTTAAACGGCAAATTTCGTTGAAGGCTGCCGATTTTCAGCTTCGAGGGTTCTTTGCAGGGATCTGTTGATATGTGTGTGGTTGTTACTTCTAATTTATTTTTGAATTTCAATTTTGTTGTTTTTAATGCTAATTTGGTTTAGTTGCTTCTTATCCATATGTGTAATTGATTAAAATTTTCTTTTTCTTTTCAGGTTCTTATGTTTTTGCGCCCCAGCTCTCACCTGCCAGCTCTATGAGGCAGGTATACAACCTAACCTCCTCTTTGGTGCCCTGGATGAGGTTTTTATGGTTCCTGACGCAGGAACTGGTGTCAGGAGAGCAGTCGAGTGGCGGAGCAGGTCGTGAACTCGAGCGGAGTGTGCATGTCGATCTGCATGTCATCTCGCCCTTGCCTGCGCGACGTCGCCGAGTTTGCTGCCATTCGGTGCCTTCTGCCATTTGTCTGGGGTAAATATCATTTTTTATTGCTATCATTATTTTTATTATTATTTGTTGTGTATATATATTTTGATTTAATGGTTCATTTTTTAATAATTCTTTGTTTATTTTCAGCGTCCAGGGTACCGAAGATAGGCTCTTTCGCTGTGGACGGTACGTGAGGATATCGACGTCGGAGCCTGTTCGATGTTCGTGTGGGTCCTTACTGGCTGGTTACGACGGTAATTGAACTCCTTTCCCTTTTTTTTCTCTTTTGGTACTACCCTTTTTTTCAAATTTTAGATTTCTAATTAATTATTTGTCTTTTTCAGTACCGTGGCGTGAGGTGATTTACTGCCGTCGGCCAGTGATTAGAAGACATCGGGCGTTTCCAGGGCATCGGAATTCTCCATATCGTCCCCGAATCTGATGTGTTTGATTTGTTTTTTTTGTATGTGTATGTATGTGTGTGTTTTACGTATTTATTTGTTTTATGTATTTCTTGTTTTGTGTTTCCTTTTTTGTGAAGTATTTACGGATTTAGCTTGTAATTTTTATTTAATTTTTTTTAAATTTTTAAATATATGTTAGGAATTTTAAACTGATCGGTCGGTAGAATGTATTGATTTGATTCAATTTAAAAGATTTTTATTTTTGTTTTGCTTTCTTTCATAATTATTTCGTGGGTTTTATAATTGTATCAAATCAATACATATTATTTTCTTTGATTTATCCTTCCAAGCCATTTCCTTTTCCTGTCATGAATAGTATTTAAGTTTGTTGACCTTTTCTAATTTTACTGAATATTTTTAGTATCATCCATATATCTATGTAGGCCTATGTGTGTAACATTTTATGTGTATACCTTATAAGGGTTTTTTCCCAATGACTTATACATATGTGTACATGTATATTGTTCATACTTTTATAACTACTAGTGTTTTGTTGGTCAAAGGTTCGCTGTCCTTTAATTAATTTTAATATTGAATTTTCTTCCTCTTTTTTTTTTCTTTAATATAATTCTTTATTATTAATTCTTAACTAAGAGAAGTGAATTTCTCTTAATTAAGCTTTTATTATTAACTTTTAATAAAATTGAGACGAACTTTTGATCAGTAAAACACACTGGCGAGAATTTTGCTGACGATGGTAGGCGTGCTTGTCTCCTTGTCGCTTCCATTGGCATAGAGAGGCGGATCGTTGTTCTTCCTCTATGCATTGGTGTCATGTTGCATGCTCGGCGCCATACTGCTTCTTCTCTTCGCATGATTATTTTTCTCGCGCTAGCCACTTTGTCGGGACGCCTTATCTCGCTGAGGTAAGTTTATCCTGCTGGACAGCATTGATGCTTCGCAGGTCAATCCAATTACAGGTTTTGCTGACTGGTACTGTAGATTTCTTTCTATTTTATCTATTTTTTTTATGAAAAAAATTTTTTCGTGTAACTTTCCGTATCCTCCCTCCTTAGATTGGTCAGCGTCCTCGATGACACGGAAGGTGGTGTTTTAAGCAATTCGAATATTTCGGATTGGAAATTTAGTATTTTCTGTTTGTACTCGAATTTCAGGGATGTTTACTGGTTGTAAGTATTGTAGTTCTCTTGGTGCTTCTTCTTCTTCTTCTTCTTTTTAGGGTTCTCGAACATTTTAGGATTGAATTTTTTCCAAAATAAATCATAATTATTATTATTATGATTATTATTGCACGAGATCCCCCTGTCCAGTATTTATTATGTAATTGTTTATTAAAATTTTGTTCTTCGAATTCTGTCAATTGTTCTATGTTTAAAAGTGATTCGTCTGTGTGGAGCCTTTTCCAATTCCCTATGTGGGATTTTTCCCACGTAAAAGGTTTTATTTTAGGAAGTTTTTGAATTGTGTCCAACTTTGGAAGAATTTCAGTTATTTTGAAAGTAAAATTAGGGTTCTAAATATATTCTTCTGTCCTTTTGGTAATCTGAGTTCCGGTTAGGGTGGTATATTTCGTCTTTGCAGTACAACCTGTACCTAATCGGAGTAGTCCTGAATTTCTGAGGTAACCTTTTTCCTATTTTCCTTTTATGCAGTTGATGCTTATTGGCTCCGGATTTGTTGTTATATAAATCCAGGCAGATAACGAAGGGATGTAGTTCCAATATATTTCTTCTTCTACTTTCATCCTGACGTCGCAAAGGTGAATGGTGTCCTTTGATGGTCTTATTTAGTTGTTGTTGTATGTTGGCGATCTCTTGCGATTTTTTATTTAATTCTAGGTGAATGTTGTTGATTTCTGATTTAACAACGTGGGTCTGCTTTCTTAAAAGTTTGCTAAGGTTATTTTGTCTGTCATGTACTTCGTTGATAGAGTTGTCATATTCTTCTGCGTCGTCGGAAGTCATCACTCCTGTCACTGGTCCAATAATTGATCCGATAAAACCTAATAGGGGTGCTCTTCGTTTCTGCATACTTGGGGGTAGGTTTTCTACTTCTGGCGTATCTTGCTTTATTTCTGTTAACATATTTTTTAATTCTTCGTAATTGTTTTCGATTTGTTTGACTTTTCCATTTAACA
This sequence comes from Diplolepis rosae, assembly GCA_030998225.1. Classification (NCBI taxonomy): domain Eukaryota; kingdom Metazoa; phylum Arthropoda; class Insecta; order Hymenoptera; family Diplolepididae; genus Diplolepis; species Diplolepis rosae. The sequence continues at coordinate 591,677 of JAPYXD010000707.1, forward strand.
GGTCTACTCTAACTTCACTTCTGCAGCCTTTCTCTATGGATTGGTCTAAACATGTTGAATATACGTTGTTTATATCGGTTGATATGTTTTTAGATTGGAGGTGAGCTTGCAGGTGCTGTGGGTCCATATACACGACAATCCTCCAATATGTACTAGTAATACGTAAGGGCTCCACTTTGGCATAAAATAATCCAGGGTTGTTTCCCAATGGTTGAATTTCATATTTTGTTGGGATGACTGGGGTTGCAAAAATAATGACGATCAAGATCCAGGTCCATTTTGCTCGGCCTTGGGTGGGGTGCTGTTGGTCCATTCTGCTACTGGATGATGCTGAGTATCAGAATATATATATAAGTACTTTTCAAGATAGGTTTTATTTAATCTTATCCCATTAGTCTGTTAAATAATTTTACTGCTGAATTGGCGTTTTGGATCTATCAAAATTAAATTTTATGCTTTCAATACAGTTTATTTTGATTATTTCAAATATTCTACATGTGTTTACAGGGTCTATGGGTGTTATTAAAATTGATACATATAGGTAATGGATATTATGCCTATTATAATGTCTTCGTACTTCAGTAATTTTGTCATAGTAATCCAAAAAAGTTTTTTTAGTCTTTTCCTGAAAAAGTTTCAATTAAACTAAAACTAAAATAAAATTAAATATAGTATATATACCTGATTTTTGCGTAAAATTACTCTGTGTGTTTGGAAATTATAAGCATAGAACTAGAATCAATAGCAGTAGATATTGATTTATTTTAAATTTTCTACCTAATTGATATGCAAGGTTTTTGTTTAGACAAATTATATTTAGACATTTTTTTGTTGGAAGATACTTATCATTAGGTGATTGCTCTTCATTTATTTAAAACGAACAATAAAATTTATACATAAACCGTTTGAGTGAGTTAAGCCATAGTGTTACCTGAGAGCGACCATATTAGCCGGCTTGTGATTTCACTATTAACCAATACCACGTCGCTCCTGTCCAGTGTTCCACTGGATTGCGTTCTATGATTTTACAAGACTGTACGGTTCTAGAATATCTTGCTTGTCGTATCTTTCAGGTAAGACAGAAGGTCCACTAGCCATTGACATGTTAAGATGGTCAGGTATTGGTGAGATTGTTTGGACAGCATATCCATACATCGTCCTGGCGGGAGTGCTCAATTGATTTACTTTCGTCAGACCAATCCTTTTTATTGGACTCAGATTTGCGTCCGAAATTAGGATTTTAACACTTATTCGAGATTCCTTTTCTTTAGTTTTGGCTGATGTATTTCCATATATTTTGTTTCTGAAGCTTGGATAACGATTAGTTTTATGATCAAATAAGTTGTATTCATTAGTCTGAGACAATGGCATGTATGAGAGGGGATTGTATTCTGTGTGAGGAGTACACTGATACTGAGATTCAAATGCGCTTGTATTCGTTTGAATTTGAATAAGTTGGGATACTTTTGATGCGGGGTTCGTAGCATCCTGTCCATTGTGCGATGGTATAAATTGCGCTCGTGGACTACGGCTTCTGTCCCTTAAATCAAAATTATCTTGCTGCTGCAAAATTTGCAAAATTTGCCTGAGTGAGTCTTATATTTGTTAATTTAATAGTTGTTTAAGAGCATCAACAAAAGTTATTTTCAGTGATACAAGATTGGACAAGTTAGATTAAGTGAAAATGCTTGGAAATTTCTTACAATTACAAAATTTGTTTATTGCAGACACATAACAAAATTGTTTATTGTTACAGAATTTTAGTGATGTAAGATTGGACAAACTAGACTCAAGCACAATTTTTAGACAATATTTACATTCAAAAATATTCTGTTAGTTAATTAAGTTGAAAATTGCAGTTTATAAACAATACTATACGAGCACTTCAAATTTTGCCTTACCCAATGATCGCAATCACTGGTGACCGTTCAACGTATCTAAAAAGAACTTATACTCTTGAGAGCTGTTTTTTTTGTATTAAACTCAATCTGAAACTTAGTTAACAATTTGTGAATGAAAATAAAAAAAAAATTAATTTTTAAATTGAGTAAATTTGATTTTCTTTCAAAACTTTTAAGTTAAAATGTTCACTGTTTGACTTATTTTTGATTTGATTCTAATTGTTTTACAAACTTTAATATTAATTTTATTTATTTCGTTTTCTATTGATGTGTTTTTATTTATTTTATTAGATATAAATAATTTCAGTCATGCAAGATTAGGCGAACAAAATCTTGACTAATTGTAGCAGTTAGAGAAATTATTTAATTGGGTAGAAATTATTGACAATTATTGGTTTGAGAAATGCAAAATTATACAAGCATGACTCAAGCACAAATTCCTGAATAATTTTCGCATTTACAAAAACTACAATATGTCGATAATTTAATTATTTATCGAATACAATTGAGAATTTTAGTGATGCAAGATTGAACAAAGCAGACACAAGCACAACGCTTTGGACAATCTTATGCAATCACAAATATTCTATCAATTTTTTAAGTTAAAATGAAAGTTATTAACAATACTTGACACACACTGCGAACTTTGCCTTGCCCAAATGATCGTGATCAATGGTGACCGTTCAACGAATCTAAGAAGGACTTATACTCTCGAGTGCAGTCTTCGTTCTGTTTAAAACTTAGATAATAACTTATTTTATTTAAATATTTATTCCAAAATGGTTTAATTTTGAAGAGCGGGAATAATTTTTAATTAATTCCGACTATTCTGAAATTTAACAATTTTGAATTTATTTATATTAAATAATTTATTGATAATTTAGAAAATTTCCGAAATGTAAAGCTTAATAGTTATGTAACAATCTAAATTTTCCGAAATGATTGTACACATAATTTTGTCGATTCTAATTATAAATTTTGAATTTATTATTAATGGTGAGAATAGTGACTATCCCACCGCTGCCACCAAAGCAGCTGTTACGCCCCGAGCTAAGGCGAGGGTAGGTTGGGAAATTAGGAAAAGGGAGGAAAGTTTGCTAATTAAATCAGAGTGGTAAATTGTAATTATTTATATTTTTGTGGGATCGTGGTCACTAGTCAAACCTATGCGGCTCGAGTTGTTCACAGTAATAACAAATTTGATTATATTGTAGTGTACAAGCTTTATTAATTAAAAGATAGGTATACAATAAGTTTTGAGATGCTTATGTGTATGACTTATACTACTTCTCAAGATGAAAAGGCAATGTTAAGAGTTTTATGCGTTTATGAGTCAATAATACAGGTTTTAAGAGGCCTATAAATGTAACTCACGCATTAAAAGTGTGCGTCTATATAAGTCAATAATACAGGTTTTGAGATGCCTATATATGTGACTTCCGCGGTTGATTGCGTGCGTTTTATGTTAATATACAAGGTTTTTGAGATGTAAGGTCATCGACATTATACCTTAAACTATATTTTATTCATATAGTATAGATTAAAAAATAAAGTCGACCGCTTTTCGTATTATCCATAATTATAAAAAAAATTTCGTTCGAAATGTAGATTAACTACAGAAATAGTTTGAATAAATTGTAAATATATCAATTCTGATCATCGTCAAATTTATAACCCAGAAACATAGTATAAGACAAAAAGTTTTTAAAATCAGAAGATTCAATGAAAAATCACTTTAGAAAGTTGGAAAAAAAAATTTGGTTGAACTAAAAAACAAAAATTAATGAAAGAATAAATCATGAACTTGGTGCATTCTTACATTGTCAACTAATCGTCCTTAAATTCAATAGCTAAATTACATATATAACGTTTAATAAAAACTATCAGACAAAGTGTCTCATATCCAGGAAAAAACTATATTAAAAAAAACTCAGAGTAGAAAATTCATAGATGACATTTCGTGCTACCCAAAAGATTCTATCATAAAGTTGATGGCAGAATGTTTTGCCATGCAACAAGGAGTTATGAACATTCCTACATTCGATGGCAAAAACATGCCTGTTAGCGATTTTGTCGAAGATATTATAACTGGACAGTCATTCGTGCCTGCAACTTGCGAAAAACGATACGTTATACCTATTACTACCTATACGTACCTATACCTATAACGTATATATACGTTATAGTGACCTAATTCAACATCTCGAACAGCGATTTGCCCCCCATGAAACTTACTTGTGGTACGTACGCAAAATAACTACCATTCAAATGCTTCAAAATGAAGGTATTTATGAATTCTATGATCGATTATCACTTTTAAAGTCAAGAGCTCAGGCAGTACTTGAAAATAGATATGAAAATGCCAATCAGTTCATACTTCCCCTCAACGACTGTGCCTTAGAAGCATTCATTCGTGGTTTACCTGACGGGACGTCGGCAAAGATAGTAGCGCGAAATCCAGTGACCCTGCAAGAAGCTTTCGATTATGCTATTGACTATGAAGCAAGGCACCAAACTGATAGGCTTTTCTTTCAACACTTTTCGCGGTATCAGCAGCCGAGCTATCGCGATTCGGAGGAGAAAATTTTTAGCCCTGAAGGACGTTCTACTCCTAATCGACTTAATTCTACGAATCCCGCGCAAGACCCAGATGAAAGGCTCAGCGATTTCGATAGTCCGGAGTTTGCAAGTAACTTTGACCAGCAACAGCAGCATAAACAAAATATAAAATTCAACCCCTATCAAAACTAAAAAACTAAAAAATTATACAAGTAAAATTTTTTATCACTACGCTTCGGAAATTATATTTTGAGTGCGTCAATGATCGGTTAGCCGCGAGATTTAACTGTGCGTGTACAGCCTGGCGTTGAAAAACAAAATTCCGAAAAATAATCCTGTCGTCGAATTTCAAAACGCCGAGAAGATATTTTTCGAGAAGCCACATTAAAGTTATAAGCGAATAAAAGTGGAGAAAGAACACAATTTAAAAGTACTGTTTTCTTTCTGGTTCGAAACCATCTATCTTTTAATTTTTATAAAATTAATAAGGCAAAAGTGTCGAGAATTCGTGTGTGTGTGTTAGTTGCAACCACGCGCAACCGGTGAAAAATGAACAAGAGTGACTAGTTTTAGTCACGCATCACAGAATTTTTAAAAGCCCAATTGAGTCAGAAAATCAAAGGTGACATCGAAGACAGCCTTCTTCTCCAGCTCTTGTCCTACCAACTGATAGAATTAACTACAAATATCGGTAAGGTGTATCGTTTCCAATTTATAATATTTTGTTGATAATAGAATAAATCATTTCGACCATTTTGAATGTTTAATCAAACATTTATAAAGTCATTTTTGCCTGATTTGGCCAAAGTTTCGCTCTTCAAATTCGTATTTAAATTTAAAATTCTCAATTTTTAATTATACCAGTTTTCTAAATTTGTGAGCAGCAATTTTGCCCTATTTTGGGCCAAAATTACCTTCTTGTTTCATAAGTGGGTCACACGAAGGGTGAAAATTTCGCGAAATTTTATTCTTTATTTAGTGAGTAAGAAAACCGAAGAAACTCACGACGTTAATTTTTCCTCGTGAACAAAGGCAAAATGGACGAATTCTCGCAACAGTTCTCCGTGGTATGGAATTTTTAGAATTTAAAAACCGTAAAAAAAACTTCAATTAATGATTGTTAAAATTTCTCGCAGTTGCGCCTTTAAATACACGCTTTAATTTGGGAAATTCCCTACTCCTGAAAATAAAATTTGGTCGATTTACAGACTCTTTTCTCAAATTCAATTTTATTGAAAATAAAGGAAATCTTCCAGTTTATTGCATCAGAGCTCCGTGGTGACTAAAAGCACTCAGGCTTACACTCACTGAAACTTTCATCATTTGCGCTGGAAGTGCGTTCAATTCCTTCGTCTTTAAAAAAAACTTTCCCACATAACCAGGGTTGCGAAGGTAAAATACCTAACGTAATTTACATGGTTTTCTACACGTAATTTACTATGTATATTACGTGAAGGTTTTCTACACGTACTTTACTATGTATATTACGTGAAGGTTTTCTACACGCAATTTACTATGTATATTACGTGAAGGTTTTCTACACGTAATTTACGTATTTGCTAGACTTAAAGTTTTGGTGTGTCCGCAAGCTAATCTAATTTTTGTGTATCTTTCGCGAATCTTGTCATTTTGTTAATAAATCTCAAGACTATAATTTAAATATAAGTAAGAGTGGTAGGCCAATGCACAAAAATTACTTTTTTCCGGGAAAAGATGCATTGACATTGGAAATGATTTGCTAGCAGATGAGCAGATGCATATTGAAAAAAGGAAGATAGCACTTGCACTTTAAGTATGAGTCTTGTACTCAATAAAAGCAATATTTCTTCAGAAAAAATAGTGCTGTTAAACAATAACACTAAAGTAAGTCTTGTGCTTAATGCTTATATTGAATAAAACTTCAATATCATGTCAATTAAAAAGAATTTACCGTTGCTAAAATTATTTAATAGTAAAGATGTTTCACAAAAGAAATAGAAAATGTTCTTAATTTTGCACAAATTATAATATAACTATTAAATTTAGTTTATGTCTTTTTAGTACTTTTTTTCAATAAACAATTTTTTTCTTGAGTTAGAAATCGAATGATATAGACTTTATAAAACTATTTTTCTAAATCTTAAGACAGGTTTTTTTTTCAAACTCTTATATCGCAAAAAAATGCTAATTAAATTCAAATTTAAGGAATTTGTAATCTTCCTGTGGAAAAAAGATGCTTTCGACTGCGCTAGGATTCGAGCCCAGGTCTAGCAGTCGACCAGCAATCGACAAGATTTTACAAAATAGCTTTTTACCTCTTTTCCTTCTACTTCGCTCTTTACTAGTCTTTTCCTAAGATCGGATATATATTTAAAAAATATATATATATATAAATAAAATAATATGTAAAATATTTTATATTATAAATTTTATAATATAATATATGTATAAAATATTTTATATTATAAAGTTTGTATTATAATATATAAAGGAATATATATAAATATTAAATATATATAAAAGAACAATGTATTGAAATTAACATTTTTTTTTTGAAATTTATTACATATTTATTGACAAATTGTTTTCAATATTCTTTCATTATCTTGATTACAATAATGAAGACATAGAAAATGGAAATAAATTATCTATGATGATATTTTGAAAGTTTAATATTCATACAATATAATTTTCTATTATACAATAAGGTTACAAAATTAATATTATTCTCTATAGGGATACAATAATAATTGATTTTTTAAAGAAATTTACAATTCTCATAGAAATTAAAATTAAAACAAAGTATTCCTCTTAATATATAATAATTTATTAGAGAATGTAAGTGACCAGCTTCAGATCTGAAGTTATTTTATAGACTTTGAGAGTAAGATAGGCGAAAGGGCTCTTTTACGACTACTTAGCAGTTACTGTAAAGCAGCATCGTAATTATAAAGAACCATCTCTTCGATCGTCATCTTTTCAGATTATAAATCTCAAATCCACATATCTGCAGGTGCAAAGATAGGCTTTATGAAAGAATTTTTACAAAGGATTGATAAAATCTTAACTTAGTTTTTAGATCTACAGAATTATGACATGAATGAACATTATTATTTGTACAAATACATCAATATTTTTCTTTGAATTTAAAAAATTTGATTGTAAACTAATTCCTGTAAATTATCTGACTTATTTTAATCAATTCAATTCACAATTTTTTTGGAAGTTATTACATATTACAAACCAAAAGTAAAAAATGAATCATTTCAACTTTTGTCACGTCCTGTGACCTTTTTCTTATTAATGTAATACATGTTAATATTGATATTATGTAAAACTTGGATGTGACGTTGACCATTGGTGGATGTAACTGAATTGTTTAAGAAAAATGTGAATCAACTAGAAAACATCTACAGAAGAAAAATCAAAATACTGTAGGAGAAAACGAAGAATGTAAACACAGAAGATAGTATTCAGAATCGCCAAGTAGGAAATCAATATCTCCACCCTCACCATACAAATAAGACTACAAAAATGCTACAAAAAGGGCCGTAAAGGAAAATTGAATTTGGGGACCAACAAAATTAGGCAACAGAATTGGTAATAAACCGAAATGGAAATTCTCATACACACTGAAGCCAATTCAATAAATCCTGTCACATACACGGATTGACAGCACTTCTACTCAAAGAAAAAGAAAGTAAACTGACAAGAAATGAAATTTATTGAAATTAGAAAATATCAAAGGGGGCGAGCTCGAGAAAAACAAAATCGTAAAATAGGGTGAAATGAACAACCCCCCAGGATATTTAAGCAGGGCGATTCCAAGGAGTCACCCTCTTCTTCGCTCTCTTAGCTTTTAGGCCACTTCTTCAGTTCCAGTTTGACTTCTGACCCGGAAGGTCCGATACCCGTCAGTTCCCGTGTCAGTTCCTAATTCCAAGTATCTTTAACCTTGAAGAAGTTCCAGATACCGAGTCTGTTCGTGTTTGAGATTGTTCTCTGTTCCCCTTCGAGTACGCGAGTTCACCAGTTGCAGCAAAGGATTATCAGTGGCTCCAGCCTTCAGTTCCAGTCGATTCCAGAGTAACAAGGTCAGTCACATTCTTGTTAGGGATTTACACTTTTGTAATAATTGATAAAGAACCATTCCATTAATATTTCATTCCTATTTCAACCCTTTTCTTATTATTGGTTATCTTCGACCCTAATTCAGTTTAGAAATCTGAACGATTTCTTTACTGATCAAAAACGGGGAAAGTCAAATATAAATTAATAATGGGTATGTGACTGGGACGTTACATATCTATTATTTTAATTTTTTGGTGCATCGTCCGGGAAACTTATAAACCAATAATAAGAAATGAAAGAAGAAATTGTAATTGCTATTGTTAGTATAATAAGAAGAATTAATTGAATGTATTTAATAACTTTATGAAAATTTTTTCAATATTCTATTACATGAAATACGTGGAAATCCCTTGCTTATTAGAAATTAAGAAGTGTTTAAACATAAGTGACTAAATAGTTTTGTGTTTAATATTCGTTGGTATGCTTCGCGTGCTCGCAAGCTCTGCCATCGTTAATAAAATAAATCGGTACCCTGAAATAACCTTGTATGTATTCTTTGTAGCAAGATTGTACAAGTGAGGGATTTAAATAAAATAATAAATAGAAAGAAAATAAATAAAAAAATTTTCAAAATTTTAATCAAAATTTTTCTTGCAAATTTTTACACTTGACATTTTTTCGAATTTCTGCAAGTATATAGATTATTCAGGGCTTGTGCTTGAGTCATCCTTGTCTAATCTGGTACTGCAAAAATTAATCACTTGTTAACTAGGACCAAATTCAAGTTATAAACAGAAAATAATTAAGCACCTAGAGACTATAAGTCCTTTTTAGATTCATCGAACGGTCACCAACACTTGGGTAAGGCAAAATTCGAAGTGCTTACATTTTACTGTTTTTAACTTCTATTTTTTCCCTGTTCACAAAAACTGACACTTTCAACTTTGACGATTATCAGAATTCTGTAAGTGCCTGAATTAAGCAGGAAATTTGTGCTTGAGTCGAGCCTAATTAATTTGGTACTACAATCATTCTGATTTTCGACTATCGTGATTTCTGTGAATGACATAATTACCCAAGATTCTGTGCTTGAGTCTAGCTTGGCTAATTTTCCATCACTGAAATACCGAATTGTTGAACATACCAAAAAGGATATCAAAAATAAAATTTATTTTTAAATTGATTTCGACCCTGTGACTGAGATTTGTTTCAGGGGTGTAACCTTTCACTTTGTGTAAGGTTGTATCGAGTAGCGATAAGCGAATTGCGCGCTCAGCTACCCTCAAACTTGGGTCTCAGAAACAGATTAGAGGTTAATTTGATAAATTTTATACCTGCAATTTCAATTACTGAAATTTAAAAGATTCGTTCGAGGATTTAGCCCCCCATAGCGTAACCAGTCGCTCGATGAGAGTTATATTGAATAGGGCTGGCAGTAACACGCTCAGCCATCCTCAAATAAGAATTTTTTGAATCAGGATTGAAATTTATCCTCACCAACTACAAAACACAGACACAAACAAATAGGATATAATTTATTTTTAATTAATTTCAACCCTGCGATTGAGATTTGTAGAGGACCATAATCCCTCATAGCGTAACCAGTCGCTCGAGGAGGGTTATATTGAAATATGGCTATTTGTTGCTCAGCCATCCTCAAATTAGAATTTTCTGAATCAGATTTGAAATTTATCCCAAATAGAAAATTTATTATCATTGTTTATTCCATAATAATAAGAATTTTGAAACAAAATTTCAATCACTATACTTCAAAGGTTGTCTAACGATATCTTTTATTTTAATTTCATTTCCGAGTTTTTGAAAATAAACATTCAAGTCAAATTGAATCAAACCGTAGCTAAAATAAAAATAAATGCAACATAAAATTCGGTCGATTTGTAAGTAAAAATATATTTAGTTATATTTTATTAACAACGAAAAACACATGCCTTTACCATCTCAAAAACGTACTTTCAAACGCCCTCGGGCAAGAAAAATGAAGCCGGAAACATTTGCCCAAGAAATAAAAATTAAAGAAATTAAAAGCGATATCGAATTTTCAAATTTTTTCGAACAATTGTTGGAAAAGACAGAAAAATTAATTTCAAAATCTGCCCATAAGGTTGAAAAAGAGCTTTAACCATACCAGAACCAGAAAACTCTGAATCGAAAAATCCCGAACCTAAATCAATATTAACCGAAAATAAAATTTCTGAATATCTACCCCCAATTATCGAAACCTTAAATATATCCTCTGACTCAGAACCTGAAGTAAACTTAAGTGATTTTATCCCTGACGAAAATAAAATTCCACAAAATCTATCCCCAATTATCGAAATTTCGATTATATCTTCTAACTCAGAACCTGAAGTGAATTTTAGTGATTTTATCCCTGATAAGGTAAACCTCTCAAATATCGAAATTTTCAATATATCATCAGATTCAGGATCTGAAACGGAAACACAGGAACCCACTGTTGCGTACAATACTCGTAAAAATTGTTAGCCAAAAATAGTAGAAATTCGTAGTTTAGGGAAAAATAAGGTTAAATTGGTCAAGGATCACTAGAAAAAAAACTTATAGGATCAAACACTAGTAAATCATTTTTTAAGGAAAAATAATATGAAAAGTATCAATGTCGATTCCGCCACGAGACACCAGTAAAAAGGGCACTGTAACTGGTAGTCAAGCAAAAAATAATCCAATTTTAGCGAAAGAAATCGAAGAAAATTCGCAAGGCCCACCCAAACTAAAACAAAACACTCGAGAAATCTCTGATAAAAATTCACAATATTCAGAAACGTCAAGCAATTTAAACCAAACTGATCTATTAGATATCAGTGTAGGAAGTATTTTTGATCCCGAAACAAGTACTGCAAATAAATCAATTATCGAAATAAAAAATCCAAGGAGTCCATTTTTCGATGAGTTAAAGACTTTTATTAAGCCGAATAATAGTATAATTATTGCCGGAGATAAGTATAACGATACCCTATAAATTAACCGTTCATTTGAAGATACAGTAGGGGATATAACACTAAGAGAAAAATCAATATTTGAAAGTGTTACAGCAAACTCTACCTTGTGCGATAGAACCTTGTGCCCGCAAGAAACCTCTAGTGATACATCAAACGATAAAATTTTTGCCCCATCTCAACAAAGATACGAATTAGTAGATCCATATGCAACTAAGTCACAATTAAATAGAGCCCCAGAATCTTTCAACCAAACAGCGATATTAAACTATCAAATTTTAGAATTAGAACAAGTCCAAGAAAATTCTCCTGAAGAAATAAATCAAATTACGCTAAACAACTCTGCAAATATTGAACAGGCTCTTGATTCATTAAAATTTTCACATCCATATTCAACTTTTAGAAAACTCAATAGAAAAAATCCAACAAATAATTCACCCAGTGAAACAGTAATTAATATTTTACCAGATAATAATCTGCCAACACAACCTACCGAAATGAATTTACCAACAAATCAACAAGTGTCTTTAGGAGATGCTTTAGAGATAGTTCCCTATTTCGACGGATCAAGTAAGGTACCGCTGACTATTTTTATTGAAGCCTGCAAAGAAGCCAAAGAAATGGTTCCAAATGCAGAAGCAAATTTGGTAAAATTATCACGAAGCAAACTCACAAGAGAAGCAAGAAGATGCATAATCGGAAATTATTATAATAATTTAGAAGATTTTATTTCAAAGCTAAAAACAATTTTTTCACCATCGAAAACCGTATACCAATTACAAGGAGATTCAGGTAGAATATATATGTGGGAAAATGAAAGTGTTTTATCTTACGCAACACGCATACAAGAAATAGCAGCAGAAATCCTCGAATGCCGTATACAAAATAATAATGGTAAAGAAGCCGTAGAATTTAGAGGAAATCTGGAAATAGATGCGATTGATTGTTTTCTTCGAGGTTTAAAACCGGAATTAGAAATACGAATAGGAAGAGCTGATAAATTTGACGAAATAGTAGAAAGGGCGATACGAGGAGAAAGAAATTTAACAGCCAGAAATGAACTGAGAAGAGGAAATAAACAACACTCACTATTCAAAGAACCTGAAAAATCACCATATAGTAATCGAGAATTTGCAAAAACTAATAAAATTAACTTAGCACAAGAAGAACCAATAAAATGTCAAATTTGTCAAAAAACAGGTCATACAGCAGCAGCCTGTTTTCGAATTCTTCAACAATTACCGAATGCAAATCTGCAAGAAAATCAGTTTAGAAATAACTGGACCAGACCAAAGAATCAATACGAGAGGAATAGGCAAGGTCAGGGAACTCAAGGGAGATCTTCACAAAGATACCAGATGCAAGGTCTAAATCAACAAGGAAGTAGGAATGATTCTAGAAACGTAAATAGTTTCCCAACCCACTCTGATTTTCCCCAAGGAAATAGATTCAACCGAAGTTCAAAATTTATTCGAAATAATCAGAATATGTATCGTAATCCTAATCAAAATAATTAAAATGGAAACTTTAATCCAAATCCGAATGTTAACAGAAATTTTAATCCAAATTCAAATTTCAATCAAGGTCAAAATTTTTACCAAAACAGGAATTTCAATCAAAATCCTTATTTCAACCAAAGACCAAATTATAATATGAATTACAATCAAAATAGAAATCAGAATCCAAATTTTAATCAGAATCCAAATTCAGGTCAAAATTTTAAAGTTATTTGCAATTCATGTAATACGCCAGGACACACATCCAGAAATTGTAATAAGCAAATAAATATTAATCAACAATTACCACAACAAGCACAAGAACTTCAAGTAAATGCCTCCCAAGTAAAATTAAACAAAGAAGATAATATATTAACTGAATCAAATACTGATGATGATGAAGAAGAAGCAGCTCATATAAATCTTTATTGTAATGAAGAATTGGATCAAAAGGAAATTGACAGTATTAAATTTGTAAATGATTCTGAAGACTTTAAAATATATAAGAAAAAACCTCAATCAAGGAAAATTGACGAGAGCAATTCAAGGGAAACTGAACAAACAACGAACGGGAAGAATTTAATTAAAAATAAGGATAATCAAGGAAATTATTATAAATTGAAATATAAGATTAATGATAATGAAAATATTGATATTGGTAATTTTAGAGGGAACAAACAAATACCGACAAAGGAGGGACATTTTTTCAGAAATAATAAGCGTGGAAAGTGTAAAAGTGGCATGAATTATGGAGATGTGAAAAAAGGGAAAATTTATGGAAATTATAAGGGAACTGAACAATTGAACAAAGGAACTTTATTTAGAAATACTAAAAATAAAAAACACTATTATGATGATATTATTGAAAGAAAAATCGATGGAACTGAAGAAATTAAACAATTTTTGAACGAAGAATATTTATTGCAAAATAATGATGATAATAATAATGAAAAATGTTGTATTGAATTAGATTTTAAGGATTTAAAAAAAGAAACAATTTATGGAGACAACGAAGAAACTAATGAACAATTGAACGAAGGAACTTTACTTAGAAATACTGAAAATAAGAAACCTTATTATGATGATATTAATGAAGGAAAAATTGATGAAACTGAAGAAACTGAAGAAATTAAACACTTTTTAAGCAAAGAATATTTATTGAAAAATAATTATGATAATGATGAAGAATGTTGTACTGAATTAGTTTTTAATGATTTAAAAAAGGAAACAATTTATGGAGACAACGAAGAAACTAATGAACAATTGAACGAAGGAACTTTACTTAGAAATACTGAAAATAAGAAACCTTATTATGATGATATTTACGAAGAAAAAATTGATGGAACTAAAAAGATTAAAAGATTATTAAACGAAGAATATTTTTTGAAAAATGATGATGATAATGATGAAAAATGTTGTACGGAATTAGATTTTAAGGATTTAAAAAATGAAACAATTTATGGGAAAAACGAGGACATTATTGAACAATTGAATAAAGAAGATTTATTTAATATTACTAATAGAAGATTAATTAAAATGATAACAAATAAAATGAAAAATGAAGAAAATGAAAAGGCTCTTTATAAAATTATTGGAAGGAAAAACATTCTGGAAACATTTGTTTCCCAAATTTTAAAATATTTCATGGATTCTATTCCAGATTTATTAAAAAATAAAGATGAATGCTACGCTGTGCAAACAAGGAGTAAGTTAAAAAATTCAAGAAATATAAATATGGATGAAAATGAAGATAATATTAAAAATAAATTATTAAGAAATGTTGAAGCATCAAATAAAGTACAAAAGAAGCGTGGAAGGCCACGAAAAATTATTCAAGAAATTAAATTACAGGAACCAATTAAAAAAAGAGGTAGACCTCGAAAAGTTATGAATAAATCACATAAAAATGATAAAAAACGTAAATTTATGGAATCAGAAGACGAATCCGATTCTGATCTAGATTATGATGTTAAGCAAAAGCCTAAAGAAAATAAGAAGAAGAAGCATTTTAAAGAAAATAAAGGCGAAGAATTAAAAGAAGAAATTCAATCTGAATCAAATTCTGATTTATCAAGTGAAGATGAAAAAGAAGAAGAAACTTAAGAAAATTTCCAGAACGAAGAAAATGAAAGTGAAAACGAGCAATTTGATAAATTAGAAATAGAGAATTCTGAAAACTCCGATGAATACGATTTCAGAGAAAAACGTCCACCCCCAGATACACCCCCAGATTTAACTTCAAGATCCGGATTGTCTAACCAACAGAAAAATGTAATTGAATGCCGAGACCAATTGACTATGAGAAAAGATAACTATGCATATTTCACCACAACAAATGGAGAACCTCGTGATATAGGAGCTAAACTTTTAGAAAAATGCAACAAACTCCCTAAATTTCAAAATCTTCAAAAAGGTCTAGTTAAAGAAATTCGTAAAGGACAACAATATCACTTAGCACTCCCAATTGAATCGGAAATTCAAGACTACAGCTTATCATCCCCAATCAAATGGATCATTAGAAAGATCACACCACGTGTTAAAAGAATATTTGAAACAATTTATTGAGAAAAATACAGAGTGGGACGATTGGATCGAATTAGCAATGTTTTCTTATAACACAAGCGTTCACGAAGGTACCAAATGTACACCCTACGAATTAGTATTTGGTAAACTAGCACGATTACCTTCTAGCATTCCCCCTCCAGAACACGAAAAATTAGAAACATATGATATGTATATGACAAAACTAATAACAAAATTACACCAAATGCGCAGTATAGTAAGAGATAATTTAATAGCAGCCAAAGAAAAATCGAAAGTCTACTACGACAAGAAGATTAACCCACAAAATTCCAAAATAGGAGATTATGCATTTCTATTAGAAGGAGGTGAATTGAGGAAATTTGAAAATCAATATTCTGGACGCTACGAAGTACTCGAAATAATTGGTAAAGGGAATATCAAAATATTAGTCAAAAACAAACCTAAAATAGTGAATATAAATAGACTAAGGCTTTCTTATATAACTCCTACAGAAACGAATAAAAGGACAAGCAACTAGAAAAAAATAATAAATAAAATATATAAAATAAAATTTATTTCAGATTACAATGGAACCTAAACATCGCCAAAGTATAGACACACATTGCGCATTAATAGTTCGACAAATCGATATAATAGCCTTATGGCCGTATTTATTCATAAATGGTATATACAACTATGACGATTGCAACGCATTAAAATGGATAAAAGATTTAACAAATCCAAAAACAATAAAGGAAATAATTTTAACAATAAAAACAAGAGGACCCTATGCTTTTAACGAATTATTAAAGAGCCTACAACAATCAAATCAAGAAATTCTAGCAAATATCCTTACATTGTTTAACTAAGTAATACCCTATTCAGCTAACTGAATTTTTTTTTTTTCTCTTATTTCGAAATAAAAACATATACCAACTAATGTTACTTCTATCATCTTTATGCTAACCATGTACTAATTTAATGCATTTTTTCTTTCAGAAAACACCTAAGATAAGCAGAATGAAAAGAAAAATACTCAATGTAATTACATTGTTTTTTTTAAATTTATTAACAGTAGATGCAGAAAGATATTTGAACACAATATTTGAAAACTCACCAGGAATTCAATTTAAACTCATAAGAAACCTTAAATTCACAAGAAACTAAATATCACCTAGTATGTTTTATTAAAATAGAAGATACTATACTTATATACACTTTCATTTCACAAATGTACAAATCAGCTGTTCTAAATTGTAAAAATAAAAATACTCACTTCTGTTTAGAAATTACAAACAATGATAGATCTGAAGAAAATCATTAACATTGGACACACGAAACACTCGATTTTTACATACTAACCCTTCAAAATATTTTGGCTTTGCTGATCTATGCGGAAAACATGAACTGGCACCCAGAACATTTTCCACTAACAGCAGTAGAACTATATCAACAAGTTTTACAGAAAATTTTTATAAATTATACAATTTCACTCATGAAACATCTACTAAAAATAGAATACTTTTCATTTGGTAATCAATTAATGTTTATATTAAACACACCGGTAATAAGTGAAGAAAAGTTTCAATTCTTTAAAACACATAAATTACAAATTAACCACAACATTCAAATAAATAAATCTATTAACATCCTTATAGAATCTAATATCAACTACATCGTTCTCTCTCATGACTATAGTAAGTATCGTATCATAAAAGATTCATTTTTTGAAAATTGCATTTCGATTGCCAATACCGAAATATGTAATACACCACTACTACTGCAGAACTCAAAAGAAAATATGATTTGTGAAATATCATTGCTAACACAACCTCAACCATATGAATGCAACTATCAAATAAACTTCACCCATCATGTAGACTCAAAAACCACAACCTCCCGAATCAAACAAAACCATTAAAATATCTAGAGCCAAACATATCAAAGCCACCATTTGATATTTCTCTCAAATTGATAGCCCCTTTCTTTAATCAATTTATAACTGAAAAGCCCCTAGAGTTGCACAAAATAATAGAAAATTACAAAAATAAGAAAATCTCCTTACAAGAACTAGAATACGAAATAAAAATTTCAGAAAAAATAAACACTGCATTAAGAAACAATTCTGAGTCAAAAAGTAATTACTTTCACGATAGTATAACTAAATTGATAATAGCTCTAGCAGTAGCTTGCCTTTTAATATTAACACTTTTTATTTTTTTTATAACAAAAATCTATCAATATCATCAAATAATCAAAAGAATATCGAAAGAAAATACGCATATGAACCTAGACCCATTACAACCATACGACAACTTAGAAACTAACGATACAGGACTCTTCGAAACATTCTTTGAAAGAAGTATTAGCACTCAAACAGCCATATTCTTAGGAAAAACACCATTTGAATCAAACATATTTGTGTAACGATAAATAAATTCCTAAACTACTCAACTCATAAAATAAAGGAAATAGACTAACGCACGACATACAATTGACGAGACGTAAGTACCTTCCCGAATCCAAATCTTTCGACAAAATTCCAAAGCATGTTTCAACCCAAGTTACTACATTTTGATTTATCCAATTATCAATTTTATTATTATTAATTAAACCCATTCGAAATACTATAACCATTCCATCTATCACTATCCCTTAAAAGAAGTCCATTATAATTCAACCTTACTCATTTGTTACTTTTATTAATCTCAGTCACTAATGTCCGCTTTTCTTTATTCCATACTTTATTTTAATATCAATCTCAAAATTATAATATCAAAGGTAGTTTTCGAAATCATTAATAAACTAGAATCAATTAACAAACTAAGCATAATTGGAACCGTTTCTTTCTCTTTTGTTCAAGAAATGATTCCAACGGCAAAAGTACCAAATACTAACAACGCCAAACACGTCGATGAAGTATTACCTCAACACTTTCCTACAACTTACTACAAGCTACTTAGATATACTTGCTATTCATTCAATGAAAGTATAACAACTGTTTACACTCATAGAGTAATAGGCTGGCGAATTTGTGCTTAATGTTATTTCACTTTACCCAACAATTACCAGTTATATTATAACGTAGGAAATTAAGGACATTATATGATTGTACCAGAAACAGCGAACACGACCTGCGGACTATGTAATAAAATTCTATTAAAACCAAATAAACCAGCCTGCGAATGTTTCGATTGCGTTGAAGAATATCTGAATCATCCATTAGCTACAAATTTGAGTTTTGAATTAGAAGTAAGTTACTGAAATTTCGTTTGTATTTGCAAATTTTATATAAGCTTTACCGTTGCAGTTTTTTACAATTGCGTCTCCTGCATAAATTCCTTCGCCAAAATGTAGCCGAGGTACGTAACATTCGTTTTTTTCAGTATTTTCAATTGGAACATAAAATGTTGTTACTGTTCTAGCTGGAATTGTTAATATCTGTGTCGATTCAAATGGATACAGTTTATTTTGTATTTCTAGACATTTTGATACATAATTTATATTGACTTTATTTTCTCGAAAAAATTCTGAACCTAGAACTCCGTCTTCATCTATTGGAACTTCATTAGGAATTATATTCAATATTTTTGGATATCCTAGAATGTTTCTTCGTATTTGTCCCATTGTAAAAAGTGGTAAATTATTTATTCCTGTAAGTTTTAACACTATTTTTTCATCTATTGGCAAATTAGGATTTACGGAATTTTTTTTAATCAAATTACGACCAGCACCGGTATCTATCATAATCCGAGCAGGGCTTTGAAGACCGTCTGCGCATATCATTATCGATGGGATTATACTTAGTTTGGAAACGCTTATCTTTATAGCCGGTTGATCGTTAAAAGTGGATGCTTTTGGTTCTTGCCTTACGCTTTCCTCAGTGCATCCGTACTGGGGAGAGCGTTTGAGTTTTCCGAATTTCGCGATTGTTGTTTATTTAATCTAACGTTACAATTTGTTATAATATGTCCTGGTTTTTTACAATAGTTGCATATAACTTCAGGTTTTTGTGGATACTTTTGATTTGCTCTACTTAATTGCTGATTTCGCATTTCACGTTGGCTATTTTGATTTAGAAATTTTCTGTGATTTGCATACCTGTTGTGATCTAGATTTTCTTGTCTATTATCATTATTTCTGTTCTTCGAAAAATTATTATTATTGTAATTATGGAATCTATTGCTGTTAGGATAATTATTTCTGTTACTTGAAAAGTTATTGTAATTTTTGTTCCTGTTCCTCGAAAAATTGTTATTCGGATAATTGTTTTGTGCAAAGTTATTATTATCATAATTGTTATTTCTGTTTCCTAAAAAATGGTTATTCCGGTAATTATTTCTTGCAGAATTATTGTAAATATTTTCTCGTCGTTGGTGATTATTATTAGGCTGTTGATTTTGCATAACAAAATTAGGATTTTGTTTTCTAGATACTGCTTCGTGTGCTTTGGTTAAATGATAATATTTTTCAGCAACATGACCTGGTTTTTTACATATTATACAATTTTTGTTGTTATCTCGTGCAACATTGAACCGAGTTGTTTTATTATTTCTATTATTTATAGAATCACCCAGTTTTAAATAATCTGAATTTTTATTTCTCCGTAGTGCGGAAGATGCTGCCAAATCTCTTTCTACGTTGATTGTGTCATTGAAAACTTCTTCAAATGATTCCTTTGTTTTTATTCGAATTTCTAATTCAGGACGCAGACAGCGAATAAAGCATTGAATAATGTCTTTTTGAAAGTTCTGTTTGAAGGTATTATCTAATTGTCCATTATTGTTGAATCTATGAGCGTCTTCGATTCTGTCGGCAATCTCCTTAATTCTAGCTGCATAGGAAAGTACGTTCTCTTTTTCCCACATATAGGTATTCCCTAATTCTCCTTGTAATTGATACACTTCTTGCTGGGACGTATACTCTTTTGAGTTTTTCAATTAATTCTTCGATATTATTATAAGTCGATCCAAAGATACATTTTCTCGCTTCTCCTGATAATTTACTTCTTAATAGTCGTCCTAAATTTTCTTGAGCTGCGGGTGTTGGCTGCATTGCCTTTGCCTCATAACATCCTTCAATAAAATGTGATAATGGAATGTTACTTCCATCAAATAAGGGTACTACTTCTAACGCGTCGCGTAAGGATACTTGTTGATTATTAGGTAGGACCATTTCGTTGTTTATAATTGGATTAACGTTTCCTGCAGGATTGTTGTGAACAATTTGTTCCATTTGTTCGTCGTCGGTACTATTATCGTCGCTATCGTGATTACTTAAAATTGTTTGGCGTTGAAGAGAATTTTCTGATAAATTTATTTTATTTCTTTCTTCAAATGTGTTTTTTGGAATTATCGTTGAACTAAGTAAACTTATATCTTCGTTGTCAATATAAGTAGTTTCGTTTTTTAATGGTTCGTCCTGATCAATTGATTCACAAATAATACTTGAATTAGTTTTTGAATTTGAATGAAGCCAATTATTCGAATGAGATAAATTGCTCGTTCCGGCAGTTTCGAATTGTTCAAACGTTAAGGTTTTCTCTAAAGAAATATTATCTAATTGCAAACTGATATTTGTTTTGTCCTTGTTAGAAATATTTTCCAAATTATCTTTAGTTACTTTTTCCTTTAGAGTAACTGTTCTTTTTGGTTTAAGGGGACCAGTTTGATTTTGTTCCACAATTTTTGCAAGTTCAGTATTTTTCTTAACTTGACTGCGCGTAATAGGATTTTCTTGAATTTGTGATTTCCCTAATTCACTGGGATTGGGTCCCGACATAGGTTATTATAAAATAAAATTTACTGATACGTACATGGAGACACTTTTAAAATTCCAATACATAAATATTCATTTCGATCAACAGAAAAGTTTTTCAAATAACTTTCGTTTCTAAAATATTTTGTAATCAATAAATGTGATTAAAAATTTGTTATTAGAAAATATGAATTGTCTCAACTTTCCGAGTCAGGTAAATTTATAGTCATCAATCATAATTCTTGAAATAATATGCCTTAATTCTACCAATTTCCATGTGCTTACAGAAAAAATATTTATTTACAATTTTTGTTTCAAATTTATTCTTATTGAAACTAATTTTGGTCCTTGTCTAACCTGGGATACTTGATATGTTTTTTTTTATATAATTGGCGAATGGTATAGGTCACAAATGGGTTTTAAATAATTGTTACACTCACAAAAAAAAATTTTTGTTATATTTTTTATTATACACACATAAACAAAATTATAAATTATACAGAATTTAATTAATGCAAGATTGGACAAGCCTGACTCAAGCATAACATCTTGGTCAATCTTTGGCAATTGAATATATTCTGTTAGTTAACAGAGTTGAAATAGAAGTTTCAAACGATACTGTATGAGCACTTGAATTTTGCCTTACCCAACTGATCGTAATCAAATGGTGACCGTTCAACGAGTCTAAAAAGGACTTACAGTCTCGTGTGCTGCTTTTTCTCGTTTTAACTCGAATTAGAACTTAGTCAACAGTTTAGAATTAAAGAAATACGAGATTAGACAGGCATGACTCAAGCACAAAATCCTATGTAATCTCTGCACTTTCAGAAATTCCGATAATAAAATTTCAAATAAAATAAGTCTTTTGATCACTTAGGTTAGCCTCAAGGTCAAATCCCTCCATGACTCAACAGAATTTATTTTATTTTAACACAGTTTGTACAAAATAACAAAAAAATAAGGAAATTAAACAGTTTTTCAAATAAAATAATTATTTAATCACTTAGGTTAGCCTCAAGGTCAGATCCCTTTATGATTTCATAAAATTATTTTATTTTAACAAGATATGTGTATAAAATTTCAAATAAAATAAAATGATTATTTAATCACTCAAGTTAGCCTCAAGGTCAAATCCTTTCGTGACTGTATCAAATTCATTTTATTTTAACAAAATGTTGTGAAATCATATAAATTATAATTGTACTTTATCAAGTTTTGATTCCTAGTAATTATAAAATTTCAATATCCCATTCACTGACTAAGGTTTCCCGGGCCGATGCGCCAAAAAAAGAGATTGGGTATGTTACGTCAGAAACGTAACATTGCTCTTCTTAAACGATCTCCTCGTTTTATGTAAGGATCGGAAGGATCCTCTTAAGGGATGAGGAATAGTCAGTGATTGAGAAGTGTTAGGTATATAAAATATATTTATTGACAATTAAAATTATATCGGGTAAGCACCATGGAAATGTAAATAGAATCGAAATTTAAATACCCTCGTAGTTACCCTGAGTTATGAATTGGTTGATGATTAATTGAGTCCAGTAAGCGAATGTGGTCAGTTGAGTCTTCCTTGTAATCTTGAGATAGTTGCTGTTGTATAGTAAATTCGTAGTCCAGACGGTTGATCTAGTTAATTCTTTGATCCCAGCTTCGAGAGAATTTTGGAAGGCGATTCCCCTTCACTTTTAAGAGTCGTTGAACTCAGCGTCGAGTTAGAATTTGTGTTGAGTAGCGGTAGATATCTGGTGAAGCTGGACTAGACTGACTGGATTGCACTCGCGGTATAGATTCGATGGCACTGGACTCGCGTTGGTTACATTGTAAAAATCGGACGTTGACTAACTAACTGAACTCGCGGTGTAGAGATGATGGTACTGGACTGACTTCTCTTGGAACTTTCGCTTTTTATAGAACTTTGAAAGGTCAAGTATGACAAGTAACATGCTATGACCAGTCGCATGTTATTACAAGTCACATGCTATTACAAGTCGCATGTTGTGACGGTAGTGTGTTGGTATTGTAGGGCTTCATTCACTTTCTCTCTTGGTCAGTCGATTTGCTATCATGTGTGGGTATTATAACGACACATGGTAATTTCACATTGATCATCCTATTAATCTGTAGATTTGTCTATAACTTGCATCGATAAAATCACACTCGCTGCATGCTGTCTTGATCCCCTTATTGGTTTCTTAATCTGCTTGTTACTTGTGGCGGTAGAGTCGCGGGACGTGACAATATAAAATATTTTTTATATATATTCTATTATAAAATTTATAATGTAAAATATTTTATATATTATTTTATTTATATATATATATATATATATATATATATATATATATATTTTTTAAATATATATCCGATCTTAGGAAAAGACTAGTAAAGAGCGAAGTAGAAGGAAAAGAGGTAAAAAGCTATTTTGTAAAATCTTGTCGACAAGCTAGGGTTGAATTGAAGAGGACTACCTGACCCATCACGAATACAGCAGACTCACCAACACAAGTTTGGGCCTTACTCCTACAACTTACTTCCTATCCGTGACATTTTGGCGATTTTCGAAAGTGTCGATCCCCGTGTTCGGGTTTGGAACTTTACCTACCCCTGGCGTCTTTCCCCGCCAGGTTTGGACCATTCAATCGCCCTCAATGTCTCCTCTATACCTATCTTCACTTAACGACCTAACTATGAGCTTTGACCTAATGAAAATGCCCAAAAATCGCCGCTAAGAGCGATAAGTCCTCACCTTTTTGAGGTGCAGAACCGGACTGACTTTCGAGGATCTGCAATCAAGCACATCGCCTCGGATTTCCACCTCTCAATTAATTTCCCCCCTTAATTAACATGCGCGCGCTTCAATTAGCCACCGCGATCAAGTCCAACGCGATCAATAAATTATGGAATCTATACACGATGTTTTCCCCCTTTTTGCGACTGTTTTAGGGTTGGAAACCGGTATCAGAGGAAAGCTAATGTTTTCTCGATCATGATGATATCTTTCAAATTTCAAATGGTCGCATATTTCGTCTGGTAGAGGCGTTCAAAAGTAGATATGCGCTGGAAAGAGAAAGCACACTACGTGGCAACTGAGAGAAGGCTTTTCCCCCATTTCACTTCCCACTGGCGCGTGCTACCTGCGTGGGCTCCCATTGGACAGCGGCATGGGAAGGTCTAAACTTTGTGTAAAGATAAAAAAATTCTAAAAAACGATAGGACACATTGCTAATAAATAATGATAAGTTTTAAAATGAGATATATACAAAAAACATCAAAATAAAGCACTATCAAAATGACCAATGGTCGCATGTTGTTAATTTATTTATAATTTTGGCATTTTGTTCAATATCTGGAGCGAGCCTTTACCTTTTCAAATAATCAATATTAATTTATTATTATTTGTAATTTATATTAATAACAATATTCACTTATAATATTTAATATTTACAGTATTTACAATGTAATAATAATTGTATTTATTTATGGTAATCATATTTGTATGTTTATTTATTTTTATTCATTATGTATATCCATTAACACGACGAAATTATCTTTTATAACATCCATTTATTTATCTGTCCGTTTGTTTATTTATTTGTTTATTTAATTATTAATTATAATTCCTTTCCATGCAAATGAATGAGTAAACAGGCAATAAATAATGTAAAAATAAAATGTAGAAGAAATAACAGCGTGGGACACCCACCCATCCAGTGAACCATGCCGCAAGCTGCTTGACCTAAGTGAACGGTCGAGTGGGAGCAAATACAGGTTTGTGTGGCACTCGTTGAGAATACAAACGAAAATGTCCGTGAAAAGCAGACTGCCTCGTTCTCGCCACATTCACTTCCGGTCTGGAAGTAAATCATTAATTACTGGGCGAATACTTAATCAAACCTCGCTAATCTTTTGTGCGAGCTTCGTGTGAACCTGCTTGTTTACTAGGTTAGCCTAATTTCGCGGATTCTGCTCCCGTTTCCTCGCAAAAGGCGGATACTTGTGGCTGGGCCATCTCAACGCCCCACCAAACGAAGTAATCTCTCTCTCACGAGAGATTAGTTCGTTTTGCCCTTTAAGGAGTGCACATTTCTTATGAAAGATAAATTAAAAAAAATTAAAAAAAAGAGGGAGAGAGAGAAAAGAGTCATCCAACCAACCTCTCACTCTTTCCGTCTTCGTCTTTTTTCTCTTTTCCTTTTTCCTTTTTTCTTCCTATCAATTTATTTTCATTTTATTAAAGTATTTCAACCAAGAAGTTGCTGTCTCAATTTTTTTATTATTTATATGTGTCTATGTATATGCTAACTCTTAGATTTAACGTCTATGTGAGGATGAGGGTTATTTAATTTAAACTAATTAAACCTATGTCTTAACTGATACCTTCGAATGATGTAATAAATAAAACGATAGTTTATAAAAAAAAACAACATTTATTCTAAAACATCAAATTCCTTTTCGAGGTATGGATAAGTCTCCCCTCTAACGCTATTTAAAAATGCTTGTCCTGTACATGCTAACCAAAATTCCAAGAAAAAACCATCATCGGTGGACCTCACCTGGGCCAGGACATTCTCTCCCCGGATGAGCTCAACTTGTAAGAAGAGGGGGGAGTTCATCATCTTTTCTCTTAGGGCCATGCAGACTTCTCGGCTCCACATTGCCCCAGTTCTAGGTTTAATACCCGCGATGCCCATTTTAGTGCTGAAAGCAGGCACGGCAGTTTGGTCAACGCCCAGGCGAGAGATTCTATTCAGGCTGATATAGTCAAAAGTTCCGTCGTCCACGTCATAGACCACGCAGGTGTCGTCACCTAGTTCCATCGCGATTTATCCTCTTCCCACCCAATCATCGTCGCTGACGTAGGCGATGGGCATGTACCTGGAGGCGTCATTGGACTGGAGCCTTAGCCAGCTTGGCTCCTCCACGTAAACTTCTCGTAACTCAATCATTAATGATAGGTATTCGCCCTGCCTTCCTCGCAGTCGGACTTGGAAGTCCGATGGACTATATACCGACAGTGGCAGCACCTCATAACAGTGCCCAATTGCCAGTTCCTGGGGGGTTATTTGGTCTTGCTCAGTTGCGAGCTCCTCTTCAGCCCCTGTCCATAAAGGCTCAGCCATGGTAGTGAAAAAGAGATCTAATCAAGACAAACAAACAAAAAAAACGATGTGGCTAATTCCTGAGTAGAGAAATCTTGTAGATTACGTGACCTGATTGGACAACCATAGCCTCCGAATGTCAACAAAGAAAAATCATTGGAAGCCCCTCACCAAAAAGAAAACCATCCAACATTCAACAACGCAATGAGCCATGGGAAAGGATGAAAATAAAGGAGAAGTTACTTTGTATAAAAAATACGACATGTTTGATTCTTTGAGATGTCTATGGCACAACACAAATGTACTGCACTAAGCAACTTATTGCCATCAACTGTGGCCCGAAGGAGAATGCCCTTGTTAGCTCGAACGTGTATCCGGAGAACAGAGTTTGCAGTTACGATTCTGAATACCCATAAAATAATATTTACTTCTGAGAATCGCCCGTCACGAGTGATCATGTTCATCACTTTGATACGGTCTATAGATGCCTTTCAAAATATATCTCTAAAAGGTTTTAATTTGCATAGGTTTACACAACAATTTTCCCGTGTGTGAGTTTGGTTTGTTTTTCTTTTGATTCGTGACATTATGTGTTTTAAACTTAACTTATTCCCATAATAGGCAATTTCTGCAAACTAAAACATACTAACTTTCTATTGGCTACTGTTTTAATTTGTTAATTCTATGGCTCATTGTATGAAATTTATTTAATTTCTATATTTCCTAGCCATACCTACTTGGTTACTATTAATAATTAACCACTCTTAATAAATATCTACAAGTACATATATGTGACCATAAATGACACAGTCATATTTGTCTGACCTTAAAATTATTAATATTTTTATTTTATTTTCATATTTTTCATAATTTTTCTCTTTCTCATTAACCAAACTGCCTTACATTTCAAAATGGCCCTTATCTATAGGCTAAATATTGATAGTGAAAAGGAAGTATTAATTTAAGTTTTTAGTATACGCTTTATCATAATCTAAATCATTCTAGGCTTAATCATACACACTTATAGGCTATCCTTAAAATATATATATACAAAATGTAAGTGACGTGGTCATTTTTTCCCGACATTAATTAACTCGGTTTCTTCATTTTCTTCAGAGTCGGCTTCTCTCTTCTTATAAATTTTTAAATCTTGAGTGTGGAACATCCTTCTTTCTTCTTTAGATTTGAGGTTCCACAAAATGTACGTGCCAGGTCTAACCTTTGTTTTAATTTCGTACGGACCCTCATAAATTTGCAAAAAATTTTTAAGAATTTTTCGTTTCGGGTCAGATTCATTGATAGCTTTTACCAAAACATAATGTCCTTCCTTTAATGAAGTTAAACGATGCGCTTCATTAAATTTTGAGGCCCTGTTTTTCCCTTTTCTTGAAATATTTTCCTTGGCCATTTCCAGTTTTCTCTCATAACTAATATTGTATATTACGTGCCTGGGCGCACATTGAGGGTTATTGCGTGACGACCTGAGGCACGATCAGTCCTGCGAGCATTGTCGCGAGTCTCGTAATTTCCCGAATTGTGTGCATTGGCACGTATTCTATTTTATGTGACTCCGGTGCGTATACGAGTTTTTATGCGTACAGTTGAATCTAATCTAGTATTGTAGTTGTTTGCGGCGCTAGTCATTACACTTGATATGTCACGACTAGTCCCGGCCATTTTGATTTTATCGATCTTGTGTAGTAGTAATGGATTTTAGTAGACGCATGCGCAGTTCAAATGTACATGGCTTCGTCAGTACGGTGCCAACGCTATACCAAGAAGAAGAAGAATAAGAAGAAGGATTGAGCTTTGTTTCTCTGGCAAGAGTCACAGCTGGCTTGGCGTCGCCTGACTATTTTTTCCCATTTAGGGTAATATAAGAAATCATTTAGTATTTTAATGACTCTTAAGGGCCCAATGTGGGCATAGATTTCATGACACTCGTCGATTATGTCATAAATTATGCCTTTGGTTAAGCATAATCGCTTCTTTTCTCCATTCACGAAATACAAAAGATCATCATGTATCTCATACTTTGTGGCTTTATTTTCTTCCACATCTTTAATTTTTTTCCCAAAATAGGGTCCAATTTTGGCTTCTGGGCAAAATTTTGTAGCCGATATCGCAAACCGGACGATGGCCTCTTGGCCAGGGCATATAGAATAATGTTCCCATCACTGTTGGCCATTTTTTCCACATTTTCCTTTTCTGGTAGACGACTTAAAGTGTCTGCCACTAAATTATTTTTACCAGAACAATACTCTATCAAGATGTCATAATCTTGGATAGCCATTGTCCATCTGGTTAGTCTTCCCCTTAGAAGTTTACATGTTTTCAAGAACGTTAACGCCTTGTGATCAGTCCTGATCTGTTGTATCCTTTTCTGTTGTATAGTATGCCAGTTCATCGCCCTTTAAGGTCCGGCTGACTTAAATAATGGGGCAAGGATTTTCATCTTCGTCGAGCTGGAACAAAACGGCACCCAATGCCATGTCACTGGCATCAGTTTGTAAATAAAATAGTTTTTTAATTTCTGGATTTCTGGATTTTTTAATCATTTCAAAAGTGGGACTATTTTCGCAGCATGGTTCTTGGAAAATTTGGTATAGAAATTTATTATACCCAAAAATCCACGTAATTCTTTTAAATTTTGAGGGCTTGAAAAATTTTGTATAGTTTCGATTTTTTCTGGGTCTGGTTTTATACCAGTCGATGTTAAAATATGTCCTAGGAATTTAACTTCTGATCTAAAAAAATTAGATTTTTCCAGATTGATTGTTAGATTATTTTCCATCAATTTATGAAAAAGTAACTCCAAATGTTGCAGATGTTGGTGCACATTTTCAGAGGCACAGAAAATGTCGTCGATGAAGGTTAAATAAAAATTGCCTAGACCGTTAAGGACGAAATCTAGGGCTCTAACTAGTGCTGCTGTGCTAGTTTTTAGGCTGAAGGGCGTTACTCAAAATTCGTAACATTTACCTTCGTGTAAAAATGCCGTATATTTTTTTGATTCCTTGGCTAGTGGAATTTGCCAAAAACTACTAGTCAGATCCATTGTTGACATTATTTTACTTCCGCCACATCTCTGAAAAAGTACCTCCGTTGGTTCTGCGCATTCGTAATCATTCATCATAATGTCGTTTAATTTACGAGCATCCAAACATATTCTAACGCTTCCATCTTTTTTCAGACTAGTCACTAATGGGTTAATATATCGACTATTTGATATCCGAATAATTCCTAGTTCCAATAAATTGTTTAACTCGGCAGTGACCAAATCTCTCAATCTCACTGGGATTGGATAAGTCTTAATTATGAAAGCTTTATCATCTTTAATCTTTAATTCGTGTTCGTATATTGAAATCCGTCCAGGTTTCTTCGAAAATATGTCTTTATATTTTTTTAGAATTTCCCAAAACTTCTTCTTCTCTTCGCCATTCAGCAGCCTGCATTTCGCCACTTTTTCTTCGATTTCAGTATCGGATATACATTATTTCTCTTCAATTCCATCGTATTCTTTCACGTTGCAAAATTCTTCATATTTCTCTGGGTAGTTGACATTATTTGCACAATCCTTTGGATCAATATTCATTAATTCATCATTAGGCTCCATATTTAATTCATGGATTAGCCGTATACATTTTTCTTCATCATTAATAAATTCAATTTTTAATTCTTTATTCTCATTTCGTAGTATTACATAATTTTGTTCTATATTAATCCTTCCTTTGAACTTCTTAAGCACATCTATTCCCAGAAAACAATTTTTATTCAATTTTGGAATTATTATAAACACGCAAGAATACTTCTCATCGTTTATGTTTAAATCTGCATATATTTGATGCTTGAATTTTATAGTTTTAACACCTGTGGCACCTACGACGCTCGTGCCGACGATTAGCAAAATTTTACAATTTTTGAGTTTATTTTTATTATTTTCAAAGAAATTTTCCGAGATACACGTGATTTCGCTTCCTGTGTCGATAAGTGCATCTGTTTTAATGCCCTGGATTTTTACAAAAATGTTTGGGCACTTATCGACATTTTTAACAATTTCGCAATTTTCATATTCTAACAAATCTTTTCTCACATCTAAATCTAGAGGTCTTTCTATAACATTAAAACCTGGGATTGCCTCTAATATATTAACATTTTACTGCCCAGGGCTATCTAGTTTCCCTGGTTATTACTTGTTTCGGCATTGTTAACAAGATTCGAAATTTCCGGTTCGCAATTATTTAAAGCATCTAAATTTTCGTTGCTACGCCCTTGCGCATCGCTGGACGCGTTAGCGACCACCCACACCTTTTGCACCCCTGCCTGTACGTTCCCGCCTTGAGATCGTCCAGACTCAAAGGTGCCCGTATTCGGGGGACTCGCATTTTCGCGATGGTGATATACACCGTTTTGCACATATCCATTCCCTATTGGCCTAGGATTATAATTTCGTTCTCTTATATCCCGCCTATTATCATCATGGGCCTGGTTTGTGCCAGGACGGCTCATGGGAGCATCATTGTGCCCTTCGAATCGAGCCATATTATTAGACGAAGAAAAATTATCGTTTCTATAATTATTGCTGGCAAAACCGTGCCCACGATTATAATTAAAATTTCTGTTTCGTTCGGCAGAATTACCTGTTGCTCCAAAATTATTTCTGCCTGAACTTGGGGCAAAATCACGCCTTCTAAAATTATTTTGATTTGAAAATGACGTCTCTCCGTACACACTTGGATGAGACCTTTAATTTTGGCCCAAATAGTGGCCATTATTACCAGAACTGGTGTTGGATGGACCCACTTGATCAAAGGCATCCAGTAATTCTATTAAATTTTCAAAAGTTCTGACATTTCTGATAATAATTGCCGTCCTTACGTCATCATGAAAATATCTTGATAATTTAGACACGATTTCATTCTCCGAGGGTGGTGGGATTAAGTTTTTTGCATTATTAATCATTTTTATAGCGTATTCCACTCTAGACAAATTAGTATTGGGAATGTGTCTTCCAAATTGCAACTCTGAGCTAATCTGGAAACACACATTTTCATTCCAATAC
Source organism: Diplolepis rosae (assembly GCA_030998225.1). Taxonomy (NCBI): domain Eukaryota; kingdom Metazoa; phylum Arthropoda; class Insecta; order Hymenoptera; family Diplolepididae; genus Diplolepis; species Diplolepis rosae. The sequence goes on from JAPYXD010000707.1 coordinate 623,102, forward strand.
TTTTTTATAAATTTATCTCTGAAAGTGTTAATATTTTCATCATCCTGAGAGACTAGTTCCCACCATTCTCTCGCAATACCTTCTAAACAGGCGTAAATTACATAATTGAAATCATTTGTACTTATATCTATAGCACTAATGTAACGCTTAAAATCTTTCAAAAATCGCATCGGCCTCTCGCGCTTATGCCCTGAAAATTTAGGCATGGGATATTTATTTAACCAGGGTGGTACTACCGAAGAGCTATCCAGGTTTTTCTGCAATTTACTTTCTAGAACATACTGGTGGTCTTCCAGATGTTTAATTCTTTTTTCATGTACCAGTTTTTAGCGATTAAATCTCCACTTAAGCAGTGGAGTTTCTCGGAAGTCTCACCCAGTACATTTATCTTTGCCTCTACTTGTTTAATACTCTTCTCTATTTCCAAATTTTTATAATCGCATTCGGCCTTTCGCATTTGTTCGGAGTTATCCATTCTATCTACAATAAAACCTGTAAATTCATTCAATTTCTTCGCCGTATCCTGTTTTAATTCTGCTATCTTTTTCGAATTTTTCTTAACAATGTTTATAACTTTGGCCTGATTATTGGTCACACTTTCTATTTTAACACCGATAGATTTTAGCTTTAACAACATTTGATCTAGTTCGGCGATATCCTCATCATTTGAATCTACAATTTCATCAACTCGCAAAGAGGAACAAAGAGATTCAGTATCTATTGATTCGTGCGACGTGTTTTTTTCATTTATCGACAAGTCTATCGCGGCATCCTGGTCTTTTGAACCATTGCAGTTTCCAGCTAGTAACTGGGTGGTGTTTCTTAACAGTTTGCCCATGTTGAAACTACTAGACACCATCGATTGCGACTGTTTAAATGTTCTTTTATTTCTCTCGCTCGAATTGGCCATTTTGAGATTATGATTATCAATTTAAAAAAAACCTAAAATTGGTTGCCAAATTGTTAAATATAATAATTTACTATAATAAGCATAAAAAAACTTCATACAGTGTTAATGTGTCATCCTGGTTTCGAACAACTCATCTAACATTGATATAATTTATTGTAACAAAATCATCACTCAAAAAAAAGTTTATAAATTATATTAAAATAAAATTCTCATTTCAGAGTTACATCAACGAAAATCAGAATTAATTAAAATTAATTTCCGATTTTTTTTCAAATCGATAAATTTATTAATAAAAAAAAACATTGATGTACCATTAAATGTTAATAATTAATTAATGGTCATCAAAAGAAAAACTATTAATTTCAATTTTTATTCCTTGTCAGATTTTCTTTAATCTGTAAGAAGGAATTTATTTTAAAATCGAACAGAAAAATATTTTAATAATTTGAAATATTATTTCGGGCTCTTTCCTTGCGTAAGGTGAAACCTATTCGTCTCTTTATTTACCACGCAGAGCATTCACCTTCGTGCTCACTCACTGGCTACACGTGTCAGCACACAACGTCAAACGTCAAAGTCAGCTGAGTGACGTCAAACTGACATTTGACTGTTGACAATCTAGGATTCAGAGGTGAATCTATTTCCTTCACCTTGATGATATATTTTAAATTGAAATAAAATTCATGCACCCGGTGGCGAATTATTTCGAACTCACAAGTCATTTTTGCCTGATTCGACCAAAGTTTCGCTCTTCAAATCCGTATTTAAATTTAAAATTCTCAATTTTTAATTATACCATTTTTCTAAATTTTTGAGCAGCAATTTTGCCCTATTTTGGGCCAAAATTACCTTCGTGGTTCATGAGTGGGTCACACGAAGGGTGAAAATTTCGCGAGATTTTATTCTTTATTTACTGAATAAGAAAACTGAAGAATCTCACTACGTTAATTTTTCCTCGTGAACAAAGGCAAAAAGACGAATTCTCGCAACAGTTCTCCGTGTTATGGAATTTTTAGAATCTAAAAACCGTGAAAAAAACTTCAATTAATGGTTGTTAAAATTTCGTGCAGTTGCGCCTTTAAATACACGCTTTAATTTGGGGAATTCCCTAATCCTGAAAATAAAATTTGGTCAATTTACAGGCTCTTTTCTCAAATTCAATTTTTGTGCTTCTATATTTTTGTTTTCCACCCTGCGAATCCTAAAGAAAAAACGAATGATTCTGTGATTCCACTCTTATTGAAAATAAAGGAAATCTTCCACTTTATTGCATCAGAGCTCCGTGGTAACTAAAAGCACTCAGGCTTACACTCCCTGAAATTTTCATCATTTACGCTGGAAGTGCGTTCAATTCCTTCATCTTTAAAAAAAACTTTCCCGCATAACAAACGCGATTTCGCGTAGATTTGCTCTTTGATTCTTCGGGGGTAAGGAAGTACGTGTCTCTGGTAGCGTGCCCTAAGGGGCTACGGCACCAGATCCACAATTGAGCTTAAATAAAATAAAACGGAGAGAAATTCGTCTCTCAGGTAAAGTGCCTGAGGGGCTACGGCACCTGATTGACAATTTAATTAGTTATGACTAAAGAAAATAATAAAATGGAGAATTATCGCCTCACAGGTAAAGTGCCCTGAGAGGCTACGGCACCTGATCGACAATAAAGAAAAAAAAGAGTTCTTAAAAATAAGAGTGACTTTCCTAATTTCTCACTCGGGGTGAGTCAACGGGTACTCGAGACTCAAGACTCCAAGTACAAATCTCTTTCAACCGGATACAAGTGATCCCCTTATGAACGCCGATGTCGAAACTCCATGAATCCTGTAAAAGGTGACGAAATTCGAAACAAAACGCGCCCAAAAATAAAAAAATAGAATGCCTGCAAATCCCTATCCATGTGGAGATCGGGGAAAACATAAACTGTCAAATTCTCTAATAGTCAGGTGCGGTGATGCTACAATGCACCACACCTAACTATGAGCTTTGACCTAATGAAAATGTCCGAAAATCGCCGCGAAGAGCGATAAGTCCTCACCTTTTTGAGGTGCAGAACCGGACTGACTTTCGAGGATCTGCAATCAAGCACATCGCCTCGGATTTCCACCTCTCAATTAATTTCCCCCCTTAATTAACATGCGCGCGCTTCAATTAGCCACCGCGATCAAGTCCAACGCGATCAATAAATTATGGAATCTATACACGATGTTTTCCCCCTTTTTGCGACTGTTTTAGGATTGGAAACCGGTATCAGAGGAAAGCTAATGTTTTCTCGATCATGATGATATCTTTCAAATTTCAAATGGTCGCATATTTCGTCTGGTAGAGGCGTTCAAAAGTAGATATGCGCTGGAAAGAGAAAGCACACTACGTGGCAACTGAGAGAAGGCTTTTCCCCCATTTCACTTCCCACTGGCGCGTGCTACCTGCGTGGGCTCTCATTGGACAGCGGCATGGGAAGGTCTAAACTTTGTGTAAAGATAAAAAAATTCTAAAAAACGATAGGACACATTGCTAATAAATAATGATACGTTTTAAAATGAGATATATACAAAAAACATCAAAATAAAGCACTATCAAAATGACCAATGGTCGCATGTTGTTAATTTATTTATAATTTTGGCATTTTGTTCAATATCTGGAGCGAGCCTTTACCTTTTCAAATAATCAATATTAATTTATTATTATTTGTAATTTATATTAATAACAATATTCACTTATAATATTTAATATTTACAGTATTTACAATGTAATAATAATTGTATTTATTTATGGTAATCATATTTGTATGTTTATTTATTTTTATTTATTATGTATATCCATTAACACGACGAAATTATCTTTTATAACATCCATTTATTTATCTGTCCGTTTGTTTATTTATTTGTTTATTTAATTATTAATTATAATTCCTTTCCATGCAAATGAATGAGTAAACAGAGAGATGCAGGTTCTACCCGTGAATTGGCACTCTTATAATATTATTATATATATATATTATTATAATATTAATATTTTCTCAAATACTTTGTTGAGCGCCAGACACCCAGGCTAGTGACGAAATTTATTTGGAACAATTATTATGAGACTCGAAATTCCAGATATCAAAAACAAAGCGAGGTCAAACAATGTCACAACAGTTCTTCGGGTACAAGAAATAAACACCAGACTTGAATTAATGAAATAAAAGGTTTTACAAGATATTATTAAAATGACAGAATTCTCGGAGTATTTCCGAGCCACGCGACAATATGGCTTTTTCTTATGATTTTGCCCATGCAATTTTATTATGATTTTGGCATGTAATTATTTTGATTTCTTAGGCCTATGATTTTGGTGGGGCTGGAACCAGTGTGGCTCCTGACCAATGCTTTTGCTTATTTTTCTCTTGCTTGTTTTGTGCAGCGTCGAAGACGAGGCACAGCCGGTTACCGAGTCCATGTAAACACTGGCCGCCATGTCGAGTTTCAAGCCGCGATGGATCGACGCTTCGATTATCGCCACCATCGATCGTTGGAGAGCGACGCACCAGACGACCAGATGCCACCACGTGACCCGGAAAATGTACCCTAGGGCGCATAGACCCTGGGGCTTGATATTTAGTATCTTAGACATTTTGTGATACTAAATTTATGCAGTTTGATGTGAATGAACACTAATAATATTGGTGTCAATATGCCACATGCGCCGTTCGTTGTAACTGGTAGAACCGCGTGTTGATGAAAATTATTTGCCGAGGGCAATTATTATACTAGGCACGAGTTGCCTAGTCGTCTATTGGATGTTTGACATGTGACCTGCTTCCGGGTCCGCGATTGGGTCACGCATGTAATTCGTGGGGCAGGTCGGGAATTCTCTCAGCGTCGCGTCGGCCATCGTCACTCTCGTCCTGCGAATACTTGAGACAGGTGTCATCTGCCAAATTGAAAATTTAAAAGAGGGCTGTGATTTGAATTCGGCGAAACATGGAAGGCGAGTTCGTTTTAAGATTCGTTCCGGAACTCCAGGACGTAATTCAGGTAGCGTGAGTGACTTTTGTTTAATTTTCTCTGGCAAGTGGTCTGGAAATAACGGACTCTATTGAACTGACACTGACGCTTTACGGCGTACATGCACATACCGGAACCACTTCGCCTCTCTTTTCTCTCTCATACTCGCGAGTGCTCTTTGTATTTATGCATTTTCGTAATTTAATTAATCCTGTCTCTCGCGACATAAGGCTTAAACTTTTATGTGACTATAAATAGATTATGGTTTTCTAGGGTGGTGACGCGCGTCAGTAGGTAAAATAAAATTTGAAAATTTTGTTGGAAATCTGTGAACAAGAGAAGAATAAAAAATTTTTTTTCTCTTCTGAAAGTAAACTTCCGAGTCGCGAAGCAAGGTCGAGAGTCAACGACCACTATCATCATCGGCCTAGGAGATTTTTCGGGTTTAGCTCGGGAAGATTATTTAAGACTTATTGGAAAAAAACTTTTTCCCGGTTATTCTGGTCGAAGGTATTGGTTGGAAGGAAATTTTGAAGATAAATTTCGGAACCAAAAATTCATACCTGGAGCTAACGTCCATATTTTATTTTAATCCTAAATTCTCTTACATTAAATCTTCAATTTAGGTCTTAAGCCGCAATTCTAATCCTAAGTGTCTCTTTGAGGCAATTCCGAGACTTGCACCAAAATCATTTCCCCGAATATTTGCCCACACTCTGATCACCGCTGGCGACGTGAGGCTTCAAGTGCCGGACGTGCTCCTTACCCGCATACTTTCCTCTGGAGTCCACCAGACGGAAAACCACCGGGGATAGCCGTCGCACCACCTTATACAGCCCGAAAAACTTATCCGACAATTTCGCCGCGATGTCCTTCTCCTTATTGGACAAGACCCGCTCGCGTTTCGAAATCCAGGCAAAGGCGATAGCCGCCATTTGCCTTCTTCACCATGACGATCGGTGTTGACCATTCGCTGAAGGACTCCTTTATAACACCTTCGGCCAATATCCGATCTACCTCTTGGTACATGGCCTCTTGGACCTTTGGAGACACTACTCGGTAACGTTGTTTAATGGGAGGGTGCCCCTGAACGTCAATATGGTGCGTTGCCAGATGAGTAGCTTTTAGCTGACCCTTAACTCTAGGCGGAAGCTTTCTATCTACGAATTCTCTTAAGCGCGCCTGCTCGTCATCTGACAAATCCGCTATGGCACCGCAACCCTCCTCTTCAACCAACCACGTCTTTAAAGGGTTGTGTCTTCACAAAGCCGAGTTACCTCTTCAATGCTCAGTTGTAGCTCGACTTTTCCCTCGATAACCTGCATAGACCCGTTAGCCACTATCATCATGGATCTATGCGACCTGTCCAGCTCTTTCCCGGTTCTATCCAAAATCTTCCGACCCACTTTACTTTTCAAAAAAGTCCTAGTGGATCCCGGGTCGTACAAAGCATCTAGGGTGACCGATCCTACCTCCACGGCTAGATGTATTCTACCGCGAACTTCGTCGGTAGGGACGATGCCACTATTAAATTCTGTCTCCAGGCCCTCACTCTGACCGAACTCAGCCCTAACAAAATCCAATGAGTCCGAGTGAGGTGGCTCCCCCGCCTAACTCCATCCGAGTTATTCGGAGTTAAAAGAGCCGCGTCTGGCCCAGTCTTCTCTACCAATGTCTTAAGACTGGGAGGTCTTTCGGCATCGTCCTCTCTGTGTACTAGAGCTTGGACAGTGATCTGGGCATTCTCTTCGGCTACGAATTCTTTACCCTGTCTCCAAAGTTCCTTATTCTCATCGGTATTCGTGGGCTCCCCGCTATCGTCTTCAAAATCTACAGGCCTATGCAGGAGCTCACGAGGTTTTTCCCGATCTATAATTCCGAAATCCTTTTCCTTATCATCGAAGTCTATTTCATCGACGAACCGATCGCTAGTTACCGAGTCAAACTCGTCGATGCCAGACATGTTCACGCCTCTAAATTCCGGCATGTCTATCGTTGCGAGAACTGTCGTGGTTGTTACCGGGCCCGGGACTTTCGATGCGCATCCGATACTAATCCTTATGTCTAAATCTGATTTTCCTTCGGTCACGGAAGGTCGAGAGGCAGTGCAGACCGGTCTCACTGCTTCTTTTCCCCGTTTCCCGAGCACTTAGGGCAATTTTTTGTGGTGTAGCCCTCCGTTTTGCATCGTTAGCATGCTAGCTTTCTTGGTAGGGGGCAAACTGCTTGGTAATGGCCGGGCTTCTGACACCTAAAACAAATTACCTCTTTCTCGGTATTTGAGTCCCCTGAGGCTTTTTCAGCAGAGGTACTCGGACTCTGCTGACCTCCCCCCACCTTAAAATCCGACCCGGTGCCTCTAGAATTTTTAGGACTTCTTGATCCCCCTCTCTTCTTTGGTTTATCCCTAGGCAATCCCATAGGGTGGCCCTTGTTCCTAGAGTCGTGTACACCCATATTTCCGTGGCCCTTGGTATCCTGACTTCCGATGTGTAGTCCTCCCGAATTCCTCGGAGGTGTGGCTGCCTCGGAAATCGACGAAGTCGAAGTTCGTTTGTGTGCAGCTGGCGCGTTTTCCGACCGATACGCGAATTCGGGCAGGAAGGAACTTTCGGGTGGTGGTGGAACTCTGTATTTCTTGATTTCTGCCCACGCCATTTCCCAACTCCTACCTATTTGGGCCAATTCATTAAAGTCTCGGAACTCAAACTTCCGGATCTCCTTCTTAAACTCCGGCCTCAGTTCGCGATAAGCCGAATCCATTTCCTCATTCAACGGCACCCTAACCGTCAGCTTCGCAATTAATCCTCGTAAGTGGGTCAAATAATCGTCCATACTTTCTGTCGGACCCTGCGTATGGTTAAAAATTTGTTCGCGGAATCGTGCTTCGAAGTCAAAGTTTCCGATCCTTCGCCTGAAAGCAATCTTAAATTCTGGTCAATTCCGCCACTCATCATCGCTGATCCGGAACCACAAGAGAGCTACATCTTTTAATAGCAATGGCAAGGCTCTCAGCAGGTCGTCATCACTTATAGGAGTGATCCCTCGACATTCCTCTAGACGGGTTAAGAAGTCTTCGACACTAGCTCCTGGTTTACCGCTGAAAGAGATCTTCCAATTACATACAAATCGGCTGAGATCCTGTATCTCTCGCCGGGGTTAAAATCGAGAACTGGTGAGCCCTAATCCACGATTTTCCGGGTAGCCGCTCATATGTCCTCGTTCATGCAACCCGGTGTCCCCGTGGAACATGTCGTCGTTCCTTGCTCCCCCAGTAACCGGAAGTCGGCTACGCTGGCCCTGGTCCTCGCGTGTTCTTTGCCCATGGTCTCCATCCAAGTTTAGGGACCTAAAATCCGCCTCATACCGAGAAAAACGGTTCGGTCCCCCTTCCGAGTCATCACCAACCCTGCTTGGCCCACGCATAGGCTCGTCCGGTGCACTATATCTTGAAACCTGGACTCTCCTCCTTGCTGCTCGGAAGATGGTACACCCCTAACGCTTGGTCGCACATCTTCTTCGAATATCTCTACCGACGTCCGTGAGGGTCTCGTCGGCGGGAATATTGGATCCTGTAAATGGAGTGAATCACGTGGCCCGGTATAGGTGATGTTTGCATACCCGTATGCCAATGCTAAGCCAGCTGGCATCGCGAGAGCAGATGGCGTTATTCTGGACGTAGTGACGCCATGAGCCAATTCCGAGACCGTCACATACCCTTCTGTGCCCCTACTCATAGTACCCGCCATTGTCGTTATTGAAAAACTGGGTATGAACTCGCTGGCCGTAACTGTAACCGGAGCTGTAGCTGGTCCTGGGATTTCATCTAAAATGTCTTCCAGGTCATGTGCCGATAATCTTCTTATGTCACCCAAGTCGACCGAATTATCCCGCGTCGCGTTCGAAGAAGTTTCCGAGAAACCTTCACCCGAGAATCCTTTTATCCGGAACACGTAATTCCGAAGTCGCCTAATCTGCGACTGTCTGTCTCCCGCATTGACCAGTTCGACCTCGTCTAGGGCCTCTCCTAATTCTTGTTCCGACATTTCTGACAGGTAGATCGAGACCTGCTCTGACGTGGAGCACGCGAGAATATCCACTACCAGAGACATGACGGTTATTCCTAATCTTCTGGTCGATAGCGACACTTTCTAGTGCTTTATAAGTCGGGATTCGAAATCGCTCGGATAATTTTGGGAGATAGACCCTCCGTCGTAATTTTCCAAGACGAATTTAACTTATCTCGCCTGTAAGAAAGTCATTTGACATGAATATAAGATCTACCTACCAATCCATTACAATTCCGAACTTTCAAAATGTCCAAATTATTCCCCAAAATTTTGGGTTCCGAAATTTATCTTCAAAATTTCCTTCCGACCAATACCTTCGACCAGAATAACCGGGAAAAAGTTTTTTTCCAATAAGTCTTAAATAATCTTCCCGAGCTAAACCCGAAAAATCTCCTAGGCCGATGATGATAGTGGTCGTTGACTCTCGACCTTGCTTCGCGACTCGGAAGTTTACTTTCAGAAGAGAAAAAAAGAATTTTATTCTTCTCTTGTTCACAAATTTCCAACAAAATTTTCAAATTTCTAACAAAATTTTCAAATTTCCAATAAAATTCTCAAATTTCCAATTTGACACTTTCTATCCTTTAATCTAATAGAAGGCAGGTTTTCCTTATTAAATCCAATTATTACCGCTGGTTAGGTCTAAGCAAGAGTTCGTGGTCTGCGGGTATTTGACAGGTTATCTAAATTCCAAAAAAAATTCCTGACGTCTTTAAGTCAGTGAATTTTACCCATAAGCGGTCAAATACTGCGCTTCCGAGTTCCAGCTACTCTCAAGTTTCATGTACCAGCTTAATTAATCTTGATGCCCCTATTCTCAAAATTCCAAAAAAAAAGGGAGAAAATGTCAAATCATACCATCAAAACAAAGAATATACAATGCATATAAAATCACAACTAAGTCATTTAAAATCAGAATTCCAAGTATCGAGTGTTCTCTCTCTCTCTCTCGCGTGGGCTCTGTCTCGGAAACTTGAAAGAGACACTTCAAATCTTTCAAATTTCTCAAAAGATATTTTTGAGAGAAATTCTGAAGTCGTGGTGTCCCCAAATCTTCAAATTTCCAACTTCCGGAGATCCACTTTTATTTTCAAAATTTCTCAATTCAGAATAATATCAAGATTTTCTACTTAAGAAAATCTTGATTTCCAACAATTGCTCCAATTTCAAAAAAAAAATTTTCAAAACTAATAATATCAAAATCTTCTACTTAAGAAAATTCTGATTTCCAACAATTGCTCCAATTTCCAAAAAAAATTTCCAAAATTTTCGAATTCCAACTCACAAAATCTTCCAGGCTAGTGACGAAATTTATTTAGAACAACTATGAGACTCGAAATTCCAGAAATCAACACAAGGCGAGGTCAAATAATGTCACAACAGTTCTTCGGGTACAAGAAATAAACACCAGACTTTAATTAATGAAATAAAAGGTTTTACAAGATTTATTAAACGTGATTGGGACTCGATACACAAAACATTACTATTGTAAAAAAAAGAAGGCCAAAACGCCTACGCGATCATCAATATGTATTATTAAAATGACAGAATTCTCGGAGTATATCCGAGCCACGCGACAATATGGCGGGTTTAACCTACTGACGCGCGTCACCACCCGAGAAAACCATATTCTATTTATTATCACATAAAAGTTTAAGCCTTATGTCGCGAGAGACAGGATTAATTAGATTACGAAAAAGCATAAATACAAAGAGCACTCGAGAGTATGAGAGAGAAAAGAGAGGCGAAGTGGCTCCGGTATGTGCAAGTACGCCGTAAAGCGTCAGTGTCAGTTCAATAAAGTCCGTTATTTCCGGACCACTTTCCAAAGAAAATTAAACAAAAGTCACTCACGCTACCTGAATTACGTCCTGGAGTTCCGGAATGAATCTTAAAACGAACTCGCCTTCCATGTTTCGCCGAATTCAAATCACAGCCCTCTTTTAAATTTTCAATTTGGCAGATGACACCTGTCTCAAGTGGTCGCAGGACGAGAGTGACGATGGCCGACGCGACGCTAAGAGAATTCCCGACCTATCCCACGAATTACATGCGTGACCCAATCGCGGACCCGGAAGCAGGTCACATGTCAAACATCCAATAGACGACTAAGCAACTCGTGCCTGGTATAATAATTGCCCTCGGCAAATAATTTACATCAACACGCGGTTCTATCAGTTACAACGAACGGCGCGTGTGGCATATTGACACCAATATTATTTGTATTTATTCACATCAAACTGCATAAATTTAGTATCACAAAATGTCTAAGATACTAAATATCAAGCCCCAGGGTCTATGCGCCCTAAGGTACAGTTTCCGGGTCACGTGGTGGCATCTGGTCGTCTGGTGCGTCGCTCTCCAACGATCGATGGTAGCGATAATCGAAGCGTCGATCCATCGTGGCTCGAAACTCGACATGGCGACCAGTGTTGACATGGGACTCGGTAACCGGCTGTGCCTCGTCTTCGACGCTGCTGTCCTCTGGTGCTGCTGTCTTCGTATCGCTCATGAAACAAACGGGACAGGAAGCGTGAGTGCGTGCAGTGCGCGATTAGTGTATTTCGAGTGCTCTCGGGTGACGAAAAAGTGCGGGCTCTCGTCTCACGACTTTTTCCCCAGGGACATAATCCCACCTGTCATACCGGTGAGTTTACTAAGTTAAATATTTTCCATGTGACGGGTAAAATTTACCACGTCACAACAGGTAATAAATAGTGTAAAAAAAATGTAGAAGAAATAACAGCGTGGAACGCCCACTCATCCAGCGAACCATGCCGTTTGCTGCTTGACCTAAGTGAACGGTCGAGTGGGAGCAAACACAGGTTAGTGTGGCGCTAGCTGAGAATACAAACGAAAATGTCCGTGAAAAGCAGACTGCATCGTTCTCGCCACATTCACTTCTGGTTTTGAAGTAAATCATTAATTACTGGGCGTATACTTAATCAAACCTCGCAAATCTTTTATTCGAGCTTCGTGTGAACCTGCTTGTTCACTAGGTTAGCCTAATTTCGCTGATTCTGCCCCCGTTTCCTCGCAAAAGGCGGATACTTTTGGCTGGGCCGTCTCAAGAAGCAGAACCTTTGGATCGAGCTCCTCGAAATTAAGTAGATATTTTCTTTTCACCTAAATTCTAGCATTTTATTCTATTTTGGTAGCCAGTAGAGTTAGCAAAGATTCCGAAAACGATCCTACTTAAAAATAAAAAAGGGACACAAAAGTGTCCTACAGTGTGAAGCCTCCGCGTACACTTTTTCACCTTTTAAATAAAAATTAATTTATTATTTATAATATTTAATTATTCATTTATCCCTACCACCCGTACGTAACACTTCATGATAGTAAACGGAACCAAAAATTGATTTGCTATTCAGAAGTTATTTAAAAAAAAGAAATCAAATTCTAATAATTAAAAACGTACTTCTTTGTCTCAATTAATACAGCCTTTCAAAGTAATTTCAACCTGAACTAAACTTTCAACCTAGAAATTATCTACAGGTTATATAATATTAAAATTTTACATTTAAATATAAGATTTATTAATTGTAACTAATATGCCTATAGATTGTTTATTTAAATCATTATGAAGAAACTTTTCAACTTCTAATTTTTTTTCTTCTATAGTCGTTTAAGATGTTAATATTATGACATGCATATCTAATTTTAATTTTAAATTTTCCGCGTTTCAAAATTAAGTTTATTGAATAATCAGTAAAATGGCAATAATTTGTAATAATATGGCAATTTTATGGATAAGTTAATTGGCTGACATTCCTGGAATTCGTTTGGATAGAAAGATCACTAAATAATTTTTCTGCGAAATTATATTAGTCTTTAAAGTAATGTCCCCAATTCTAATAATATTCGAATACAGAATTTTCTTATCGTATTTTATTTAAATTGGGATATAACGTCGTCTAAGTATTATCAATTACAATAAAGACAACTGTGTCAAAATTGACTTATGCAAGGAACCTAAAACAAAATTGCTCAATGCATTACCTTCTAAATTTTGAATTGCAAATTCTGACGGAATATGAGATAATTCAGATTGTGTATCTGCATTGCATATTGTACTATCTAACTTATTATATATTATAGGCACGTAATCAGCTATACAAAAAATTAGTATGTTAAAAAATTAAGAAAAATGCGTTTTCATTAAAAATTGTATCTCAATTATAAAATTATTAAATAGAAAACGATTTCAATCTCTATATAACTCTAACAATTTTATACTGGTAATACCAACTTCATAACAACAATAGTTCATACAAATAAAACATCTGAAGTGATTATGAAATGATCTTTTGAAAATGTTTCAGCTACATAATATATAATTTTTGTGTGTAGTTATGGTAGACAATGAACATTAACTAAATCAATTGGTGGTAACTGAATTTGCCAACGACAATCTAACACAAACCCTTTCCATGACATCAAAATATTTATATAATTTTCTGAATGTGCAGGTGCGGAACAACATTTTCAGGAGACATGGATAATTGATGAAGCATTGTTTTGTATTTACATACACTCTAGAAATTCCGGCACAGCATGAGAGGCAACCTTTTCAGCATTCAGAAAACCCAAGGCTATTTCCACTCTATTTCCAGACAAACTAGATGATGACCTTAGCCTCAAAAATCAACGGACGCAAAGAATGGAAATAAATATACTCAAATACCCAGACGAACTTTCACAGCTTGTGAAATGCTCAGAGTAAAAAGCATTCACAGTAGTAAAAACGTGTGCGTCAGACATAGTAAAAGTAGAAGCAAATAATATTCATCAGAACGTGAACAAGGAAAATAAATGAAACTATTCACAAAGTAGAATCACAAGGACAATATTGCAACGACTACATGTATTACGAAAAAACAATTCAATGGTTAAAACATTTGGATCTAAAAATAGAACATTTACATGAAATAATATAACAATTCACTAAAATAACAGAATACGCACGAGAAGACAAATTACACCCTTCGACAATTTCCAAAGCCCAACTACAAGCAGTAATCACCGAAATACACACTAAAATGGAAGACTACGAATTTCCGATTCCTACTTCACACCTTAGAATAGAACTACTTTCACAAATTGGTAAAACTGACCACAAAATTACATTTGGAAAACTACTAATATCAGTAGACGTTCCATTGCTAGATAGAAAAGGAAAATTAAGAACGATACGGACTCACCCTTATATAATACTTAATCCTACCAGTTGAGAAGGATGACGACTGGGACTTAGATTCCTTTGATGATCGTGACTTTAAGAAGAGTCACTCAAATCTTTCTGCCGCGTACACACATGCACGTTAATCCTATCACTTTTACACCCTGGTTTTGGGAAAAGAATGAGGTGGATGGTTTTCAACCAGAGAACAAACAGTACGTTTAAATTGTTTTGTTCTCTCCACTCTTGTTTTTTTCGCAACCCTAGTGCTGGTTTCTCGAAAAGGAAAATCTCTCCGTCGTTTTGAGATTCGACGGAATGAAGTTCTCTTTTTTTTTTGTTCGACCCCAAGCTGCCAACGCACTATTAGTGTACTCAACTAACCGACCACAGGCGTGCCCTAATACTAGAGCGCGAATCGTAGTGGTGAGAAAAAAAATATTTAAAAAAAAATATCTTTTTCCTGTGTGACAACCCGGCGAAAGGCTTCTGTCGGAGAGAAGATTGAATATTATTTTCGTCCGCCCACTGTGTACTTGCGAGACTTCGTTCGATTTGTTGACACCTGTTCCGAACCGCGGACGGGCAAAAGCAAAAACCGGGCTTTACTCTTTTAAACTTCTTGATCGAGTCAAGAAGCTTGTAAGACTGCGTTTTTTGATTTGAAATTGATTTAATATTATACACTTGTATCGATGTCACTTGGAGAAGGGAATTGTGATAACTTAGGATTTTATGTGGAGCGTGCTGACCAGGAATTTGGAAATAATAGATGTCTAAATACTTGGAAGCCTTAATTACTTTCATGTCTATTGCCAAACTGAGAATTTTTTCCTCTCTCTGCTATGTAATCTTTTTTTTTTTTTGCTCGATTCGTAGAATTACTAAGTAAGAGGTTAATGTTAGCTTGACCTTTTAGGTTTGTTAGTTTTGATTCTGAATCCTCCTTTTTCTCAAATTGAGAAGATAGTGGTTCAGATTTTCTAACAACATTTTACTCACTGGCTTTGACAAATCATGACTATCCAAGTTTCAAATAATCCATTTCCATTATCTACGTATTGCCCAGTAAGAAGGCTTGAATTGAATAGGATTAAAAAAATTAATTCCATTTAATACCTGATTTTTCCTTTGTGTCTTATTCTATTAGTGGTAAAAGAAAAAAAGCATAATCCAATTCATGTTAATCAACATAGGAAAAGAAAAGGAAGTGAATTAAAGGGAATCAAAAAATACGAGAATGCGAAGAAAATAATAGCAATTTTATTCTACTTTGTGGAATTAAAATAAATTTTTTGTTACGCAACCAAATATTTGAATAATAATTTCAATTTTTTGATGACTGGAAATAAAGGGTGAGAGAGTGAAAGATAAAAATACTGTGAACACGTTTCTTTATTAAACCTCTGTAATAAGTTATATTTTCACTGTTATTTAACCAACACTTTCTTATCAAGTTGACGTTTAAAAGATATTCAATTGTTTATATATTTATTTATAACTTTCTAAAATGTATGAGGTTCATTTCATTTGTACCTAGAATTCATAAGAATAAAATACCTACGAAACAAATTTCAAATATTGGAATTAAAAGTACACAATCTCTTCTTAATATAAAGTAGAATTCGTTCAAATTAAATGTTTCATATTTATATTCCAGAAAAAAGAATCAAAAGCAGTTTCATACACTAATTGATTTCAAGAACTGGAATAAATTAAATAAACCCATAACGTATTCCTCTTAACGGAATACAAAACAATATAATATAGATAATCTTTGTTGGAACTAGAACGAATTAAACAAAATAAACATATATTCTACTTTATGGAATTTAACAAAAATGATAGTACGTTTTGTGAATAGAACAGAATTAAGATTTACAAAAAACCAATCCCCGCTATGTGAATTAGACTTCAGGGAAAAATCAGGTATTAAGTAGAATAAAAAAATCACTACTTTCACGTTAAACTGTGAAATTTTAAATTCTATTCAATTCAAGCCTTCTTACTGGGATGTACTTGTGCTATGTACGGATAGGTATAAATAAGAAATGGTTTGTAGGAATGGCATTGATACTAGTCGTCGAGGAATTTAACGTTTGTTGTTTAAAATATGGAAACACACATAAGGTCTGCGAGTACACGTGTGCGGACGAGTGCAAGCTTTTGACGAAATCAGCGGTGCGTGTATGTCCTTGTTATATTACATTCTTTTAAAATTAAATTGCAATTAAATTGGTTTGATATTAAATTTATATTAAATATACTATAATTTATATTAAATTTTTTTTCCGGAAAATATGTAGTATCCAAAAAAGGTTAGATAAGTCTTGCGTAAAAAAACTAATAAATCTTTATTTTCTACGTTTGAATTAAGGTTTTTTCATTACAGAGTAATGTTCAATTCAAAATCATACCAATCCCAGTCGTTCGCACATATCCCTACTTTTCAGATCAATTAAACATCCAGAAAGTTTCGTTGAATTATTACGCTGTCAGTTAAATTGATTAATCATTTTCTGTTATTTTACAACAATGCTGTTTTATCTGCTTTCGTTACAATAATTTAGCAAAATGTGTTTCTGAATGAAATTAAAATCAATTTTTAATGTATTTACTCACAATTACTTTTTACAACTTCTTTTCTTTTTGTTCACTGGCAGCGATTTTTTGGGACTGTACGTTTAGTCGGCGGCACTAACAATCATCCAGCAACTCCTACCTTTTTGCAATTATATAAAATCCTAGCAGCATATAGTCTCCTGAAACCTCCGAAATTTGGAAATTGTACACCTCTTTATGACGAATCTCCTAAATCCTTGATATCAATATCCATGCTGAAAGAAATGAATTCCTCCAAAAAATCAAGTGATCTTGAAGAAATTAAGGCGAGATTAAACATCGCAATTTCAGACGAAGATTCAGACTTTAGCGACGTTATCAATTCAGTAGATCATAACTATAGTTGACCACCTACTATTAAATGTATAATGTATTAGACCGCTGGAACAGTGTGTGCAAAATACCTAAAGCATTCATACTGCTCAACTTGTAGGCACGCTTTCTTAAGTTCAGCTGAAGGGATGAATGATATTGAATCATCAATTTCCATGAATCGGCCTGAGGCTAGATTTATCAACGCTGAGGGATTTATTCATCCCAATTCATCTATTTTCAGTGTTATAGAAATTGTGGAGAAAATGTTTTCTAAACACTGTCGATCTTCCAACGTCTTCGACCTCATTTTGTATGAGTTATCGAAGAAAAGAATTTTTAAATATAATCCAAAAGTACTTAGAAACACGAATGCGGCAGTATACTAAACATATTATGGCTGAAGAGAAGAACGATAATAGAAGCAATAAAAAACTAGCAAATCTCACGAAGACTTAATTCATTAATATCTTAATGTTGAATTATTTTTTTAAATCTTTAACATGTATCAGAGCTTTTAAGATATTTATATATTCTATGTATATATATATATAATATATATTCCAGGTTTTAAGCGTTTTAAGTGTTGAAAAAATAGAAGATATAATATTTATAATATTTATACAAAAACACAAAATCTTAGGCTTATTTGTATCCAAATAAAGCAATATTTCTTACTAGGCTTTCACTCTCAGAAAGGTAAGCTCGTTGCAAATATATTTTTTCTGTTCTACAGAATATACACATTTCAAAAGTATTAATAATTGGGTACATTATTTTTACTTATTGTTAAATTAAATTTTTTCAAATATCCCAATTATAAATATGGTAAGTTTGATATGAATATGTATATAATTAATATCTTTTTTAAGGAAATTCTTTTTACATTTTCTTATTATATTGTTATTTAAGTTTTTAGAAATTAATTTTAAATATCAAATCATATAAATTTGTTATTAAAATTAAAATCTAAAAAATATATTTGTTTTCGCCAAGAATTATGTCATGACCTTTAATAACTTTACTATAATCTTTATAATTATTATAGAGTAAATACTGAAACAAATGTTTTTTTGACCTGAAGAGGATGACATAATATCATCGAAACGTCGTCATTTTGAACGAAAATAAATTTTGAGAAACATACATGTGGTCAAGGCTGGTCATTCTCCCTTCTCCAATGAAATTAATTCGGATCTTTTCTTCTCGTGAACTAGACTCTCAAATGCTAAAAATTTCAAGATTATGATCAAGTTTATAAAGTGTACTCGAATTTGTCCCATTTTAAATTGTGTAAAACATAGCGTAATTTGGTATTTAATGTAATTAAATTTTTCGGACTGTTCCAAAGACAATTTATTTGAACAATTTTTTCAATTATAAAAATAATACATTATAGAAATAATAGTAGGTTTTGTTCGAATTGATTATCCACCCCAGTCGAGATCCTCAAGGTAGAGTTTCTTATTAAATTAACTGATAGTAGAAAACGGTTGTTTTCTTTTCAAATTATTGAAATCAACTAAGGGCATTAAAAATATTTATAATTTTACGATTGCATCTGATTGTTAGCAACTGAGGGTGCCGTCCCATATGGGCGCGAAATGCAAAGCAGAAAACGAACAGTCAATTACAGAACACCTTTAAAAAGAAAGAAATCTAAAGCTTTTCTGTAATTGGCAGCTCATTTTCTGCTTTGCATTTTGCACCCACATGGGACGACACCCTGAGGTAATAATTTTTAATAATTTTCCATAAATATTATTAAACGTGGAAATTAATAAAACAAATAAAATTCATAGACCCAAAGAACAGTTTGTTTGATTATAACAGACATATATTTAATATACGGCCAAGGAAGATATTTGTCGGACTACTGTTTTTGTATATTGCATAAATTTTGGTTTAATTACAACAAACTATTCTCTTAGTCTGAAATAAATTGCATACTTCATAAACACAACGAATTATTTGGCAAAGAAGAAGCACAAGAGAACGATGCAAATTCGTAAAACGTCAAATAAAAATTCTCGACGTTACATTTAACCGTAAACGGATTGATCGATAGACCAATCGATATATGTGCACCCTAGAAAAACAAGTTTGAATTTCTCGCCATTAGAAAACAAGTAACTTTCTTAGTTTGTCTTGGCTTGTGACATGCAATCAACTTCGTAGTACGGTACCTAAACTCCAATTTAACCCTTTGTTTCCGTTGCTTTTTCAGTTTACTTTTAGTAATTTACAGTTGAAGAGATGAATTAACTTAACACCTTACACTTCGAGATGGTTTCATACCTTTCATGAAAATGACCAATTATCTCACTTAGAAACACTTGGTATGCCAAAGTGAAACCGAAAAGTCTTTAGAATTTTTTCCCTCGACAAAAATGGAAAAATTTGTTCATAACACTTCAGTATATGAAAGTATCTTTATTATCTTCATGGAAATTGTTCAATTAGAACTTATTTAAATGTAGATTCCGCTTCACTTCATCATAAATTTGGACGTATTTATATCAATTGAACATCCCCAAGTTTTAGGAGCTCAGCAACGGCATTATATTGTATAATATGCTGCGAACCTGCTTCGAAGTCCACTTCGTCATCCATAGTTCCTGGAATCATTATTCCACTTAAGTTCTTTTTCGCTCTAATAAAAACGTGGCTATAAAGGTTAGGTTTGATAGAAAACTTTTCAACTTCAAACTTCTGGAAATTGGCAGGCATGTGTCGTAGAGCAAGAGTTCGGAACAAGTTTTCAAGGTTGATAAGATACTCTTGAGCAAATTTTCGTTCCCCAGGAGTCAGATATAAACTAGCAAATTCTGCTTCTGCATCCTGGGAGAGAATGTGTAACACGTGATTTTCGATTTTTTCCAGACGTGTTCTTAGATAGCAAGAGATGACGAACCTTATTCTATTAAGTTCCATCGTATGAATGGTTATCCGAATGTCACATTTTTCTAACCTCTTTATGTTCGCCTCCATATGCAATATTTGTTCTAACATACAATCCACAAGATCAGATCTATGAGGTAGGATTTCAGGAGCGAATTTCTCATTGATCCAGGCATTTTCAATAGCTTCAAGAGCACTTTTTGCCGTAAATGATTCCTCCTCACTAATCACTTCTTCGGTTGCTGGAACAACCTCCACGACTCCTACCAGCTTGTCTACTTCATTCGGGTCTGCCATAGTTCCCAAGTATGATGCAAATCAATATTGAAGTAAATTATTCCTTCATTCATGAACGTATGAACAAAGAAGACCTAAGAGCGCAGTCCCATGACGAGAAGAACAGAGTAAGTAAGAGGAACAAGGCAACAGGATCACGGTAGTAAAGACAGGTCTGGCATTGAGTTCTGAGTCGGTTATATTACATTGAGAACGGTAACGAGAATGAGAATATTACCGAGAATATAACCGGCAGATAAATTCTCTTAGAATTTATGAGAATTTTCTCATTTTGACTTTTTAAATGTTTTAAACAATCAGAATCAATTATTGATTGCGTATAAAATTATAGTTCAATATTTCAAACATATTCTGATTGTATATGATAAGCGTCTGTCGAAATTTAATAAATATCATAATCACAACACGTCGTTTGCCTGTTGCCGGTGGTTGCCGGGTCTGCAAGTACTTATCAGGAAAAGTTGATCCTAATGAGACTGAATGAGACGAAGCGAAGGATATCAAATGCAATGGAAACATTAGTTTATTTAATTTGAATACATTACCGGTCAAAATTGGGGAACCACGTGTTTTTTGACGATTACTTAAATTATATTAATTTTAATTTTGTGAGTGATGAAATTTGCTCTCATTATGAATTGACTGCCATCAAAATTCTCTATAAAATGAGTCCAGAATGAAGTTGTTTTGTTAAATTTTGAAGAAGGTATTGCAAAAAAGTCTAGATTTCAATTTTTTCTTAAATTTTTAAAAACTTTCAAAATAATCACATTTATTAATGTTCTTGGGCTTATTTTAAAGCTAAAATTCTTCCAAATCGCAGTAAATTGTCACTATAAATTTATAATTTTTTTCTTGCATTGTGCAAAGAGTTAAAATTGTAACAAAAAGAAAGGGAAAGTTCGAAAACATTCCATCTGCAGGGAAATCATAATAAAAATCATATAAATATATGTTTGAAGTGAGTACTATAGAAAATTCATAATTATATGTTTTATATACCTTATAAAAATGTTTTTCTTAGCAAAAGCAATATTGGAATTTTTCCAATTTTTTTATTCGAACTTTAACCTAGTGCACTGTGCAAGAAAAAAATTATTGGATTTCCATGAATCATGGCTTATTCTTTTGGGGAAAAGATTCTCTATAACTCTACTGTTTCCAATTTTAAAAGTACAGTTTTCTGTTATTAAAAGCGTTGAAGAAATTTTTCAAAAAGAATTTTTTTCAAAATAGCTATATTTGAAGATTTTCCACTTATTTTCACACTGGGAAACAGTAGGGTTATAGAGAATATTTTCCCTGGTAAAATAGGCCATGATTTATGAAAATTCAATTATTTT
This sequence comes from Diplolepis rosae, assembly GCA_030998225.1. Classification (NCBI taxonomy): domain Eukaryota; kingdom Metazoa; phylum Arthropoda; class Insecta; order Hymenoptera; family Diplolepididae; genus Diplolepis; species Diplolepis rosae. Next base: position 644,722 of record JAPYXD010000707.1, read on the forward strand.
CAAAAAATTGATAAGAAGGTTTAGTAAGGAAAGATTCTATTACAACAAATAATGTTAAAAGTATTATTTTTCGTGATTTTTAAATTTTCTCCATAAGAAATAATTTTTTCTGTTTCATATGAAACGACTAATGATATCATTTCAAGTATCAAAATCATAAAAGAACTTTTTTCTTCAGAGACCTATTTCTTGTCACAACAACTACCTTAATGATAATATGTTAGCCTCATATTTTTCGACAACGATGGATACATACTTAGGAATAGGTAGAGAATAGGTATAAGTGATATCAATATTTTTTTACTAAAGTTGCATTCTCAAAAGTTTCTATACTACGATTTAAGCGTTTATGAAGGTCAAATGTTATATTATTCTTTTTTTAATGTAGCTTAAGCTATATTACTCTATATTTCATATGCTAGGTCTAAAAAGTTGAACAGCATTGAGGAAAATGAAAACAAAAGGCTGAAAATGATTACTAAGATTCTCAAGCTCATTAAAGTAATGTGTTTTACATAATTAAAATATAATAATGTTCTATTTTGTTCTAATAAAAATTGTTTAAAGAATTTCATGCAAATAAGACGCTTAATTTACTGAAGAAATTAATATAATTCATTGAAATTTTTATAATTATAGAGATAATGTTAATTTAATATATTTAGTATTAAATTCTAAGTGAACATAACCTAAAATTTTAGCGGTGAAAAGTTTTAATATCTTGAAAGTAAAACAATTTCAAGGCTATTTTTCATTTCAAACACATGTAAACAATCAAATGCCTCTTATTTAATAACAAACATATTTTCAAAATTGATGAGTACACATAAATTGATATTTAAAACATAAATTCTCTTTATATTCTCTTATATTCTTTAAATTCTTTAATATTCTCGGTTATATTCCACCAACTTAAATTCTCGAGAATTTAAGAACTCTAGCCTGGCAACTCCCGTGGTGGGGGATGTTTCCTTCTTGTAGTCAGAATGTTTCATATTTTCGCCACGGAGAGCTTTTGTTGAACAAATTAATATCTCAGTTAATTTTTAACTTTTTTGGTTGAAGATTGGTGGAAAAGTAGCAGACTTTATGCTCTTCAAATGTATAAAAAAAGGGATACTTTAAGATAATACGTTTCCGCGCTATTGACACATTAATTTATTTAATGGGTTAATTGTAAAACGTCTGCTTGCCGCAGAGGTGGTCCGATTTTTATTTTGAAAATGGCTTTTAAAAATATAATTCGAGCACAAATGAACGTCAATCTTGGTTTTTTGCTAAAATGTTGCAAAGTTTATTTTAAAAAGCCCCAAACATGGCTTCAAACGCCTGAACGCAGCAAAGTGACTGAGTGAGCCTACTCGCCTTCTCCCCCCACCACTTTCAATTTGCTGCGTTCAGAAGTTTGAAGTCATTTTTAGGCCTTTTTTTAATGAACTTTGCAGCATTTTAGCGAAATACCAAGATTGACGTTATGTTGTGCTTGATTTATATTTTTAAAAGCCGTTTTCTAAATAAAAATCGGACCACCATTGCGGCAAGCAGACGTTTTACAATTAACCCATTAAATAAATTAATGTGTCAATAGCGCGAAAACGTATTATCTTAAAGTGTCCCTTTTTTTACATTTGAAAAGCATGAAGTCAGCTACTTTTCCACCAATCCTCAACCAAAAAAGTTAAAAATTAACTGAGATATTAATTTGTTTAACAAAAGCAAAATTTCGCGGTTTTCCCGAATTTTCTCCGCTTCTAATTATCCAATCAAATCAAGCGACGGGTTATTTTGTTCACAATTCAATTGTCTGAAACTTTTCAATTAATGTTATTAAGATTGGATAATTACCTTTAATGTTATAAACAAAAAACTTAAAAAATTGCGATTTTTTGGCCTTAAATGTTAATAAAAAATGTATAAATCATATTTCGTTGTCCAAAACATGACACAATTACTCTATGACCAACCTTTCTTCTGATGGCGCAGTCCGTTTTCTGAAATAAATAATGTCATAAATCATTCATAACAAATTCCCTGTTGCTTGGACTATCTGTAAACCACGGGCATTACTTCAACTACAACGAATAGCTTAATGCATTGAGACTAGATATAAAGAGACCAATCTCCATATATCCATTCCCGAAATGAAGTTCTGCCAAGTACATAGTTACAAAACTTCCCGATGAGGGCATGTGTGTTCCCTAGGTGCAAAATGGCGACGTCTAATTATCGATGCTTATAAACCATGGATGCCGCCATTTTGCACCCAGGGATCACACGTGCCCTCATCGGGAAGTTTTCTAACTAAGTACTTAGCAGAACTCCATTTCGTGTTTTGTGAAGTACGGCCATAGGAGATTGGTCTCCTTATCTAGTCTCCATGACCTCAATGGTTGAATGCTGTTTTCCTATTTCTCTATTACCCTTTTCTCCTCGACGTGGGACTTTGCCCACAGCAAGATATTTTATAAACAAAAAAAGTTGTCTGAGGCTGAAGTCCCATGAATGCGTTCTATATTGCGTCATGATAAGAACAAAAGAAACGAAAGTATAAATCTGCCATTGTTTTACCCATTATGACGCAACGCAGAACGCATTCATGGGATGGCACCATTACACGGGGTGTATCCATAGAGATATTATAGATAGAGGAGACATGCCAGCCTGAAACCTATCAGCTCGGGCGAGAGAGAGAGTGAATTTTGGGTTAGGCTGTCTCTCGCTAACGCCGAGGCTAGCGCGGTACGCGTAGACAAAGACAGAAAAAACCACTTATCGTCTCTCTCTTTCGCTCTCACCGAATTTGCAGACTGACGTTGCCACTTACAGAGCGGTCTATGGCATGTGTTACGACCCAGCGCTGTAGTTGGTTGCTCCCTTACGTTGATTGCGAAGCTGGGCCCTGATTCGTTGATTGCGGAATTCGTTGACTCGTTGAAACGAGTACCCGCCAGGAGTGATTTGATTCAAATTAAATCAGAAGCACAATTCACACTAAGATTGTATATATTTCGTTTCAGTGATGTATAATTATTTCCAAAATATAATATCACTATTTACAGTATTGTAATACAATAACAGGCATTGCTCACCTGGCCACTCCGACAAATTTTAAGTTAGTAGTTGCCGAAAAATTACTAAGTCCGATGATGTTGTATCGCAAGCTTTTGTATCGCAATTTTAGCTCTAAACGCTTTCTTCGAGACGTAAAATCTGCCGTTTTTGAGCTCTGCAGCTATATTTATAATAAGCCCTTTAGGTGGGATTTTACCATCAATCCATAGCCTTCAGCCAATCAAAATGCTGACGTAACACAATTTTATATTCACCTGACGAATGGGCGAATAGGTGACGCAGGACCGCCCATCAAAATTTAGTCGCAGAATGAGTCAGTCGATGATTGACATTTATAAACACTCTAAGATCAAATATCGTAATTCCTTGTAATGTTTATGAACATTACATCCGGTCGTTTTGGAGCTTAAGGCACGTTCTGTCACTATAAATAGCCCTATGAGTCATCTATAACAATAACAATGACGTAATATCTCGCATTCCTAGCATTCTTACACGTGTTTTAGAATTCTGCGTCGTAATTACTGATTATAATGTCGCAATACTATATTTAACGTCGCAATTGGAGACAGAGGAGCTACGTTTTACTTATTCGCATATCTATATACGCAGATTTAGAACTTATTCACATTAGACTGACAATCTAACTACTGAAGATTCGAATTTTCGCGCTGTATTGGTCGGTAATTCAGATCGCGCTTTTACCAGCATATTTGGTTATAAGTGAAAGAGTGCTAGAACCCCTTATAGCTAGTACCGGAAACTGGCACACAGCAGTCACACAGTTACACATATCTCCTCTATCTATAATATCTCTATGGGTGTATCCCAATTGGCGATGTACATAGTAGGTGTAGATTGTTCCATAGTTCTAGTTGCCCAAAGTGTCAATTGCCCATAAAATCACCAGAAGTCACTATATTTGAAAAGCAGTGTTAGACAAAGATTATGAAAGGAATGTGTTGGCAAAAATTGCGAGTATTTATCCTAAATGGGCGGTAGAGAGCGCTTAAGGGAAATGCTGGATTGCAGGCTGGCGTGTACCGGTGTGGGTGACAGGATGGGAGATGGGACATTACCCTTTCGTCCTTAGTTACGCGGTTCACCGCTGATGTCCTGTGGGATCCGGAAGAAGAGGTATTTCTTTTTAAAATAAAATTAAGGCTATAGAGTATAAAAATATTCAATTAATATTTTTTGTACAAAAAACCAAGAGTACAAATTCTAACCTGAAAATTGCTACACCTGCTTTTATTTACAGGCAAAAAGTTTTAAAATTCTCAATAAGTTGGTATATTTTACCGCTCTGCAGCTACACTTTTATTACTGTATTTAATTACTGTTCTATTTATTATAATATTGAAGAAAAACAAGAAAAGATTCGGGAAAGACTTTTCCCTCACAACAACATTTTAAGTTTTAAATAAACACTAATGCATATAAATGTTAAAAAAAAAAATGTATCATGTGTAAAAACAAAAAATTTAAGATGAAACACGAATGTAACTTTAGATCCGCTGTCCATGAGCCCTTAAAAAGTTTTGAAAATGATCGCTTCCAACTTACAAATGCAATGTAAACGATGGCAGCCTTCTGCAAGATTTAAACAAAGTCTCTACTCTACTACAGAAGAGGTGAAGCAAGTATGTTTTGAATACAATGGCTACCGAGATCTGCAAGCTACTGGTAATGTAAAAATTTTGGCATTTAACGGTTACTGGTAATTATTTTTTGAGTGAAGTATATTAAAATTATTGACATATTGAAACGAAACTTATTTTATCACTTATTTTCTTTTTAGACATATACTCAGTACATCTCACTCTCAGTATACTATTTACAAATATGATTAGGAGCACCGAGCAACTATGTTTACGATTGTTCGAATGCATGAATCGTACTTGAGCCCTTGAAACGAATCGCTGAACAACATGACAAAGAATTCTAGGTACGTGTATTTTCATTTTGTTTTGATTGAAAGAACATTACTTCTACAAGCATGTTAAGCAATAGCATTTTAATGTTGTTATTCATTCTCATTTGAATAAAATTATAATTATGAAAGAATACAGAAATGAATGAAATATTTTTTTATAATTATCATTTTTAATTTTTATATGTATTTTTAGGTTTCTAATGTAAAAGAACTTCGAAAGTGGTACTAAAAATTAACTAAAAATATTCAAAAATATGTAATAAAATATGATAAAATTGTTTGATTTCCGAATTATTGAAGAGGTTATTTAGACAAGATGTATTAATCGCAAGGTTACTTGAAAACAATTTTATTTGCGATAATAATTTTGGGATCATGCGATTGCACTCCAGTCTCCTGTTGAAAGTTGCTACTCACTTTCCAGGTGATAATTTAAAAAATAATTACAGTGAGGAATACGTGCTTCGATTTTTCATTTCAAAATTGTTTTTTAGCATCTTATATGACAAGCGTGAGACGTAGCACTTGATCTCTGCCTCACAGGACTTCCTGGAATTATGGAGTTTGAGCAGTCTTAAGTGTTGGCATATTTCCCTGTGTGTTGAAAGTATTCCAAAATAATGACCGGGAGCTAAGAGCAATTGTAATGTACAATGTGAGTTGCATAGAAATATTGGTAAAATATGATATAATGCAGAGTTAAACAAATAAAGTAACGAGAAGTCTCTCCGTGCATTTATCTTCCTTTAATAAGAATGTACAATCTGTAATTATTAGTTTCAGCAGTCTCGAAATATTAGTATCAAATCTAACAATATGTAATGTTATTTTATGTGATTTCGGTGCGTATACGAGTTTTTATGCGTACACTCGAATCTAATCTAGTACTGTAGTTGTTTGCGACGCTAGTTATACTATATGTCACGACTGGTCCCGGCCATTTTGATTTTATCGATCTTGTGTATAGTAGTAATGGATTTTAAAAGACGCATGCGCAGTTCAAATGTACAAGGCTTTGCCAGTAAGGTACTAACGCTGTACGAAGAAGAATAAGAAGAAGATTGTGCTCCGTTGCATGGCTTTAGGCGCATGCGCAGTTCAATTTTTACATTTCATTCCTCTGTAGCGCAATATACTACATTGCGCAACTGTTAACTGTAGCGAAAAAACGAGTTTGCGCGCCGGTGGCACATAAAATTATATGTTAGCACTATTAGGGTTGACAATACAAATTTTGTGAGGCATCCTTAGATTTTATATCTTATTTTTGCATGTAAGAAAAACATCTTTATACTCATAAAAAGAAAGTAATCAATATGTGCGACTTTTCTACAATTAGTCGTATCACTTTTCGCAATAATAAAATTAATTATTATAACAATTATTATTTAATTTAATTATTATTATTTAATAATTATAATTAAAATTATAATTTATTTTCAAAAGTAGAAACAGTAAAGTTATAGTGAATGTTTTCACCGGAATAATAAGCGATGATTGATTAAAATTCTACAATTTTTAACAAATTTGGTAAGAAGCGACAGTAAGAAAAAATTCAGTTATAGAAAACATTATTTAAATGATTCTTTTTCCTCAGATTTAAGTTTTCCTTGTAAAAAAAATGCTTTTCCTTTGATGAGACAGGACTAACAATATCATTTCAATTCTTGAAATGATGGTAAAACTTTTTTGTTCAGGACCTGATTTTTGGCACAATACCTTCCCTGAACGTTCCCGTCGAATGTTCGGAAGGTTCCATCGGAACGTTCAAGGAACGTTCCTACAACTAAGAAAATTTCCGGGTTTTTTGAACGCTCCAAAGCAATGTTCTCTGAATGTTCCTGTGAAACGTTCAAAAGGAATATTGAGAGAACGTTCCGCATCAATATTCAGAGAATATTCAAAGAGAACGTTCCCGGAACCTTCCATAGGAACGTTCAGAGAGCATTTGTATCGAACGTTCGTAGAACTTTTCGTGGGAACATTCAGGGAACATTCGCAGAGAAAGTTTTGGAACATTCAGGAAACTTTCTTCATAGATAATCAAATGTTACCTTTTTGAAAAAATGTACTTTATTTAAATATTTGATTAAAAACATGTTTCAGTAAACGTTATAGGATCTTCCTCTTTGTACTTAAAGTATTTTAAAATATATAAACCAAATATTAATATCTGTAATTAATTCTTTTCATTTTACCTATAAATTAATGCCCAAAATTATTTATAAAAAACATTCCCTGCATTAGTATGTTTGAAGCTGCAGGATTATCTATAAAGAAAGTTTCCTAAATGCTGTAGAAAATAATTCCAGGAACATTCTCAAAAAATGTTCCCTAAATGTTCTCACGGAATGTTCCAAAACATTCTCTGCGAATGTTCCCTGAATGTTCCCACGAAAAGTTCTACGAACCTTCGATACAAATGCTCTCTGAACGTTTCTATGGAAGGTTCCGGAACGTTCTCTTTGAATATTCTCTGAATATTGCTGCGGAACGTTATGTGCACTTGTGGCTCGTTGTTGCAAATAAAAATAAATGTTCAATTTCGTAAAAATTTTAAAATTAAAATGTTTCGAATTAGTTTTAATTATTATTTTGTAAGAAATTAATTAAATAAAAATTAAATTATGTAAGAAGACTATTTACTCGCTGTGAATTCGCCACAGTGTCGCTATTTGTTGGTTTATAGAGTTGTATTCGTCACTCCCGACTCCCGACAGTGTCGCAAGTTTATAATGGCAGAGATGAGTTGGGAGATTGCTAAAGTAATGGAATAAGAGAATTTCACAAAAGTGGGCTGATAAACGCGCCCTCTGAACGCGTTGCGCAAAAGGTGTACTTTGCGCGTCGGTAAATAATGTAAGTTAGAAAATCCAGAAAAAATTTACCATCAGAATTTCTATGGAGAGGCAGCGGCGCGTGCTGCCCTTGTTTCTTCCTCGTCGCTCTTGCACGCGAGAACGACACGTCCCACTTCTCCTTATTCTCCTCGCTTGCTTCATGCAATGCTATTTTTAGATTTCACGCTTTCGGTTATCGAGTCGGAATTGAGAATTGTGTATATCTGTCGAAACCAGCCCCCTGCATCTTAGCCAGAATGCACGTAATCCGCGAAACGACAATGTCATAAGAATTGACCGTGGCCGCTAGGGGCGCTGATTGTTCATGAGGCCTGAATTCATTTTAATGCATGGGAAAAATGCATAAAAATTAAATTTTTGGGGACAAAAACTACTTGATCATATTTTTTTTTACAACACATTAAACTAGAAAGTTTTAAATATTATTTAAAGCAATTTTTACTGATATAAAGGGTAATATGCTTGAAATTTGGGCGAAAATTGTCTTTGTAATTCTGGCTGGAAATTGAAATCAAAGTTCTGTTATCTTCGTTTTAAAATTAATATTTACATTGTGATTATTAAATAAAAATACAATATTTATTTATATTATCAATATTATTGATATTATATCAATCTTACATATTATAATAAAAAAATTGGCTATTGAAATTCCATCAAATTGAATTATAATACGGGTATTAATTGTATCATCTTGATTTTGTTAGAAAAATTAAATTTTATTATAGGACATTTTGTATTTTATATTTTAAAACTTCTCAGTAATTGAAAAAATTACATTTTTATGAACAAAACTTTCACATAAGGAATGAACGTACATTCGAAAAAGTAACAAATATAAAGAATTTATAAAATTCCTTTATAAGTATTTGAAAACACTAAGAACAAAGATGTTTGTAATAAATAATAATCAACATAATATACTATATTTCATAATAATATAATGGATATTTAGATCTCATATGCACATAATTTATTATGTGTATTTTATCTATAATTAGGGATGGGCGATCTCGATTCGATTCTACGGAGATCGATCTTTTTTACTCGATTAATCGGTTGGATTGATATTTTTTTTCGATCTTTACGAACGATTCTCCTTTCTTTTTTTCCTGTTTCCTATTTCTATGAACTGTTCCTATGAACTGTTTTTTAGTTTAAAAGTGAGATGAAGGGGTCGACCACGAGAATATCCTTAATGTGATATACAAAGTATATTAATATTATAAACTTTATAATAATACTTCATATTTATGCCAGAAGTTTTATCATAAATAATACTTTAAGTAATATGCAAAGTTCAAAGTATATTAATATTATAAAATTTATAGTAATACTTCATATTTATGTCAGAAACTTTATCACTAATAATACGCATTGCTTTAGAAATTGTGCAATTTAAAAAAATAAAAAACGTTCCTGATTCGCAAATATAGTGTGTTTTTTAAGTCTAATTTCCTTTTTTATTGATATAAACACTTTTTTATTTTGATACTTTAAATTCACAAAATATGCAAGTAACAATTATATCTCCAATAATTATAAAACATTTTAAAAAAAGGTTATTTTACAGAAATTTATCATTTTCAGAGAAAGGTATCGATTTTTGAAGATCGATTCAAAAATCGATCTTTTTAACCGATTAATCGATAAAATTGAATCAATAATTTCAGAATCAATTCTTTTTTTTTAAGATCGCCCATCCCTATCTATAATACCTTAAGTTCAGTCAGTCAGCTTTGTTGATTTTTTTATTCAAAACGTTTTAAATTTAGTATAGATTAAATTTTAATAAGTTAAAGGCGCTCATGATAAATAAACCACAAAACAATGCACTTTTTCAGAGCATTACGTGTAGCCTGTTTTGCAACCTACAGCAATAAATTTCCGCATTTTCACTTAAATTTTTATATCACCGACTGTTAAAACCATTCCAATTTACCTAAAAAGCACACAAAAGCACTTCAGACACCAATTTTTCACAAAAAACGTTAAATTTCAATGTTCTATAATGCTAATCTGTATAAGGTCGGCCTCATGAACAGCCAGCGCCACGGTGGCCAACGGTCAACATCTGTGACATTTTCAACTCCAGAGATTCCGGGGGCTGGTCGGAACCGTGCAAAAGAGGCGCGAAGCAGACAACAATTTCAAATTTACGAAATATGTTATTTAAGAGACAACACTTTTTTTCCGATATTTTGGAAAAAATCTGCCTAAAATAAAAATCTGAAATATCGTGTAAAATTTTATAAGCATTTAAACACTTCAAAAATAAGCTTTCAGTAAAATTTGATGCCAATAAATGTTCCAAATTTGAATCAATATATATTTTCCTATTCAAATTTCCATACTTCTTATCAATTTTGTGCATTTAAAAACTTTTTAGTTAGAGAGATATTTTCTATTAAGAAGAGATAAACATAAAATTCAAGTTTAAAATTTACATTCTCAGTTTTATGTTAGCAATATTTTCATCTCACATTTTTGTAGCCTAAGCACAGACTTTTCATTAAAAAAATGAAATGGTCTATGGAAAGGAAAAATTTTCTAACAGATGTGGATAAATTAAGAAGCTAAAATATGTGTTCATTACTATCTTCATATGAACATGTAAATATTTATCGATATTAAATTTTACACAAAAATTTTTGTCCGAACTGTTCAAATCTGGTTACAATATGACAAGATCATATGGACGAGTTCAATTTTTTTAATGAAATGTTTTGTAATTTTTAATTTGTCTGTTCTTCTGAAATCGGAGGAAGATTTGAACAATAAACAACAAATTTTCCAATGGAATTCAAAGTCAATAAATGCTTAAAGTTTTATATTAAAATTTTAATTACAAAATTTTGAAGCTTTGTAACTATAACATTTTTTGGAATTTAACATCTTTCACATGACAATTTGTATATATATATATATAAACTACCATCGGAAATTATAGATTGACCTGGAGTTTCAACTTTCGTCAAAGTGTTTTATTTTATAGAAAGATATTACAAAAGAAATTTTAATTTAGATCTCTTTGAAGGAAATTAATAAGTATGTAAAAAAATTAAAATTTTAAAAGAATTTTTTAGTATGTCTTCATAGTGATTTGTTAACCTGATTAAAATATTTTTAGAAAGTCTTTTCTGGATTCTATATGCTGGGGTTGAACACGTTACAAAAAGTCGTGTAATTTTAAAAATGTGTATCCCCATACCAATGAAATCTTAAAGTGTGCTGTTCGATAAAATATTAGATATAATATATTTTACTTTTGAATAATCAAACCTTTTATTTATACTTATATATTGAAATTTTCATTTATAATATGTTATGTATTCTGAAAGTTTTTTCAAAATGTTTTATTCTAAAGGATTTATTTTCAATTTTACTCCATACCAAATTAAAGATAGTGTACGGTTTCGTGTGCGAATTTTGATATAATTTACGTATTTTTCAAATATTTAAACCTTTTATACTCAAACATTCAGAATTATTTTGAATTAAAAATGTTTTAATAAATTGCATTGGCTTTAGGGTCCATAAATGAAGAAGTCTATTATAAATTAAATCAAGGGTCATTACAATTTACTATTTTAATTGTTTTAATAAAACATTGAATAATTTAAAAACATTAAACATATTAATACGTTCATAGTTACATACTTAAGTTTAAAGAATTTGAAAATCTTTCTGTGGAAAAAAAGACGTTTTCGAATGCACCGGGATTCGAGCCCGGGTATTTCGATTGCCGGTAGACTGTATGTACATTCGTGTAAAAATATTAAATATTTTGAAAATGTTTTTTCAAGTATTTTACTTTATAGTAATGATTTGTCGAATTTACTTCACACCGAATAAATCTCAAAGTGCAAGATCGCATGCGAATTCAAATACAATTTATGCTTTTTTTGTAATATTTAAAACCTTTCTTTACACAGACACTTCCATCGGAAATTAGAGGTTCATATGTTATTTAAGCTATTGTTAAAGTAACTTAATTTTTATAATAAAAGGTTAACATTTTTTCATGATGCTAAAATAAAAGTTAACACAGTTTTGCTTCTAGTAAGCCCAAGTTAAGAGCATAATATTAATTTTGTAAAAATATACTACAGAAAATGTGCCCGCTTGGTGGGCACATTCTCATGGCGCGCCTCGCTTGCAAGTTTGAGCGCGCCTGGGGCGCGCGATTCGATCGTCGCACTCGGTCTTATATTCTTCGGACCCTAAAGCCAACTAAAAACATGAACAATATTTGAATATTAATACTAAGGGCCGATATAAGTCTTGTTTCATTATTATTTAAATTTATTACTTGTAATTTGATACTTAAGTTCAAGTCAATTTTATAATATTATCGATGTGAATTACATTTTCTCAAAGTTACTAAATTTGTTTTTGATTTCAAATGAAAAAAGAAATTCAATTTACTTAAAGCTCTATCAGCCTTAAAGAACACATTCTTATCATGAAACTTGCGCTTCGCGCTCGATTTTCTGTATACTTTTCTGTAACTCTCTAATAATTTATAAGATTACAAAAAATCTATTTTCTTCCAAATATTTAAAAAAGGAGGAGAATTCATAGACTCTTTTAGAGAAAACGATTTTTTGTATTATCGCTTATTTTGTATCACACATATTTTGGTTCAAAAATGGAATTTTTTATTTTCAATGGTGTTTTTTTAAAATCAAAACATAAAATATACATCTTGTCAAAAAATGTCCTACTGAGAATTTGTAGACCTCATTTAGGCAAATAATTTTCTATCCCAACGTTTTTTTCGTACGTCACATATTTTGTTCAAATAATGGAATTTTTGAATTTTAATCGTATTTTTTAAAATTAAAATGAAAAATATACGTTTTAGCAGAAACTATATCTGAAAATATTTGTATATATTATTGAAAAGAACAATTTTCCATTCGTACGTTTTTTTCGTATTTCACATATTTTAGTTAAAAAATTGAATTTCGTATTTTCAATGGTATTTTCTTTTAATCAAAAAGAAAAATATACATCTTATGAAAAAATGTTGCAGTTCAAACTTGTAGATCTTTATATCATATAGGTTTGGTTTCGTCGGTCTTGCGGTCAATAAAACAACATTCTATAAAAAACTCCTTCATTATATTTGTTCAAAAATTCTCCTACGTTTCAACCTCACTGCGAGTCTTTTTCAAGGAATATAAAGGGTTTCCCAATAAGGGTGATATGTTTTGAAATTGAAAAAAAACACTGAATATTCATTCGGAATTGATCGAAATCTTTTTTATTATATTGGATATTCTATGCCATTTATGATTTAAAGAATATATCGGCCAAATATCCCCCGAGACTTGAGCCAAAAATGCGCCTCATCAGAAAAGATGATTTTTTGATGAAAATTGGGATCATTTTCAATTGATTCCAGAGCCCAATCCGCGAACTCCCGACGCAAACGATGGTCATTAGGCTTCAGTTCTTGGGCCAGAATCATCTTATAGGGATGCAGGCCAAGATCCAATCGCAAAATACGCCAGGTAGTCATCCTGGACAGGCCCAATTCCTGAGATCGGCGTGGCACGGACAATTCACGGTTTTCCTCGATACTGGCCTGTACGGCGGCTATATTCTGTGTAGAACGTGCGGTACGCATACGATTTTTAGGCTTAGTATCCAATAGAGTAAATTCACTCTCCAACTTATCGATTATTCGACGAATTGAGAGCGCGGATGGAGCAGAATGACGACCATATTTTGCACGATATGCTCTTTGAACACCGACAAAACTTCTCGAATTTTGATAAAATAATTGGACAATTTCCAAACGTTGTGGAAGCGTGAAACTACTCATGATTAAATGGCAAACCTTACTGATGACAACTGACAGCAGACGTCAAAAATTTCAGTTCAAATGAGCCCGATAGGGACATTCAAAATCATATCACCCCTATTGGGAAACCCTTTATATGTCACTAAAAATTGAACAAATCAATTTACAATCAAATTTCTTTTTCCAAAAGAAACTATTTTATGTTGTGTTGATATAATAAATAAGTACTTACATAAATTACAAAAAAAGGAAAGCACACATGAAGATTCAGTCTTATTCTTGAAAATGTTATTAAAATTAAAGCCTCAAAGATTGAGGGCTTCAATAATTTAAAATTACATTATAATACGGTGTGTAAGTAGCATTGATAATATTAATAGAAGAAAATAAAAAGAGGCTGACCCAATGCCAAAAAAATGAGAAATTAACAAAAATTCTGTGAATTTTGGGTCAATATAATAGCAGACATGTCATCAAACATGTTACTTTACAGTTATTACTGTTGTAGATCTTTATGTAGTAAACCATTTTTGATCATAACTTTTATTCGTATCTCGTATAATTTAACTGGAAAATGGATATTGACTTTTTTCAAGTTTTAATATACTGTAACTTTCTTAAATTTATTTTAATTGCAAAATATTATCAGGATAATTAGTAGAGATTTACGAGAATTATCAGAAACCAGTCTTAAAAATTTTGATTTTTTCATAAAGTTTTTTTCAAAAACACAAAAAATGCTCCTATTTTGACAATTTTTGTCGGATGTAGCTGGTTAACGAACTTGCCTTTACTTTTTCAGCTGCGATAATGTATGCATAAGCTCAATTCAATCCGTCAATTTTTTTCTATCCAGAGTTATCGAGTATATGACCTATTACTACTGCAGACGGACAGACAGACAGACAGACAGACAGACACTTTCGTAAAAACCGTTTTTTCTGACTCAGGGGATCTCAAAACGTAAAGATTTGACGAAAATTCCGAAAATTATTTTTCACATAAAACCAAAACCTTAATTCTCATATGATGAGAATTTAAAAGACATCAAATTTAGATCTTTCTTAATAATATTAATAACTCTAAAATTAATTAACATTGTCAAAAGTCTGTAGTCTCATTTCAAAGGTAAGTTTTCATAGTATTTTTCTAACTAATTAAGATGTTTTTGGAATTTTTCTGCTAGATTCTGCTCTAGAATCAAAGATGGTAATGAAAAATCATCAAATTTCAAATGATGATTGTACTACATTCATTTGAGGAATTCAAAAAATCCAAACTATCAATATTTTGATAAAAATTTCTAAATTTATTAAAATATGATATACATCGATTTTTAAAAACTTTTTGAAGAAGCTACATACTTTAAAAATTGCATGACTTTTTTGAATTCTGTTCAACCCCAAGATAGAATCCAGAAAAAGAATTTCTAAAAATATTTTGATTAGGTTAAGAAATCACTATGAAGACATACTGAAAAAAACCTTTTGAAATCTGTATTTTATTTTTTTGTAAAGGTTTGTCAACTTAGCTTCATATCAAGAGAAGTTTGAGGTGTAAATTCACATATAATTTATGTATTTTCTTAAATCAGCAAACACTTAATTTACATTCATCTATTGAAATTGCCATATGTATAAAATTTTTCATACTTCAAAAAATTGTATTCAAAGTATTTTACTCTATAAAAGTTTAAGAAGTAAAGTTTCATAGAATTAGCACCATACCAAACAAATTTAAGGTGTAAATTCATATTGCGAATTCCGATATAATGTATGTACTTTCTTCGTAGTTTATCTTCAAAAATTAGATCTTAGGTAAAAAAAGATAATTTTGCTTCCAAAAATAGAAAAATTATTATTGAAGAGATCATTTTGAAAGAAAAGAGATTAATTTCCAAGAAAAATATTTGAAGCATAAGAAAAAATAAATTTAACAAATTTTATTTTTACCCCGACTTTTTTTCTTATCGCTTCATACCAAATTTAAAAAAAATGATGTGATTCAAATAAATCAAGAATCGTTTTTTCAGGAAAAAGACCTAATACAATCTAGCAGTTTCCATATTTCTAAAATGAATAAGTTTTTACCAAATTCAGTAATTTTTTTACAAGAATTTTGTTTTGGAAAATTTATTTTTAATAGTTTCAGCTATTAAAGAATTTATTATAATTTCCAAAAAATGGAAACGGTTAAGTTGTAGAAAGCCTTTTTCTTAAAAAAATTATTCGTGATTTCACAGAATCACATCATTTTTTAAAATTTGGTATGAAGCGATAAGAAAACAAGTCCGGGTAAAAATAAAATTTGTTAAATGTATTATTTTTTTATGTTTTAATTTTTTTTCTTGGAAACTAATCTCTTTTCTTCCAAATGATCTCTTCAATAATAAAATTTCTATTCTTGAAAAAAAATTTATATATTTTTTCATGAAGTCTAATTTTTGTGGATGAACTACCTTAAAGCAGCAAACACTTAATTTACATTTATTTATCGAAATTTTCATACGAAAGATGTTACCTATTATAAAAATGTTCAAACCCTTCATTTTTGAAACTTGTATCTCATCTTGAATGATATCTTATTATAAAATATTCTCTACATGATTTAAAAAAAATGCTGAAATCGATATTTTGTTTCGAATCTTTAAGCATTTATTGACTTTAAATTTCATTAAAAAATTATTTTTCAAGTATTTAAATCATCTTAAAATTTCACAAAATCTTTTAGATACTTATTTCAGATCAATATTTTTCAAAGTATATAGAAAAAAAGTGTAATTTTTTTAATGTTATATTCCGTAATTTTGAATTCTGCGTCTATTTCGTGCCTCCTTTGCTTGAAGTCGAGAAAAATACAATTACTGATTTTAACTCGACAACCAACAGCGTGAATACGAAGCGAGTTAGTGGGGATACACTGACATGACGCGCTTCATTGTGTGTGCTCCCACATATTATTGTAGCAGTGCGGACCTTTAATTTTAGTTCGAAAAAGCCACGGGAAAAGCTTTACGCAATTGGGGGCGCTGCAAAAGTGATAAACAGTAGCTCTGTTTTACCCTTCAAGTAGTAGCATGAACCTTTCATTTTAGTTCCCAAAAGCATTTCGCAATAGGGCGCGCTGCGGAAAATCATTCGAAATTAAATACATTACTTTAGCAATCTCCCAACTCATCTCTGTCAGCATGCAATGTAGAAAGACAACAGTGGTGTATGGTTTCAAAAAAGCGTGAAAGTCGGTAAGGTAGGCAGGTTTTGAGAAAATAAAGAAACAGATGGCACTATGAATATATTTCTTAATATGAGGTTACTAAAGTCAGCGAAAGTATTCAGCGAAAATATTAATTTGAATGCGAAGAAGTATTAGTGATGATTTTTCAAAGAGCTCGTTATTGTAAGAGGTAAACCTGGTGATCTAAGTGCTTGAAATACACATTCCTCAGGGAAGTTAAGCTGAGAACAGATATTTAAGATACCTGGTTTATATTTTAGAGATCCTGTCATTTTGAAAATTATATTTAGTAGCCCAGGTGCTTGAAAAACATCTTCCTCAGGGAACTTAAGCTGAGAACTGAAAATTAAGCTACATAGTACATATTTTAGAGATCTCGTCATTTTAAAAATTATATTTAGTAGTCCAGGTGCTTAAAAAACATTTTCCTCAGGGAACTTAAGCTGAGAACTGAAATTAACGATACCTGGATAATATTTTAGAGATCCCGTCATTTTGAAAATTATATCTAGACCGCAAGTGCTTGAAAAACATCTTCCTCAGGGAACTTAAGCTGAGAACTGAAAATTAAGATACCTAGTACATATTTTAGAGATCTCATCATTTTAAAAATTATATTTAGTAGTCCAGGTGCTTAAAAAACATATTCCTCAGGGAACTTAAGCTGAGAACTGAAATTAAGGATACCTGGATTATATTTTAGAGATCTCACCATTTTCAAAATTTATATTTAGTAGTCCAGGTGCTTAAAAAACATCTTCCTCAGGGAACTTAAGCTGAGAACTGAAATTTAACATATCCGAATGGTATTTCAGTGGTCCAGTCATTCTAAAAATTATATCTAGTAGTCCAAGTGCCTAAAATACATCTTCCTCAAGGAACTTAAGCTGAGAACTGAAATTTCTGATACCCAGTACATATTTTAGAGATCTCATCATTTTAAAAATTATATTTAGTAGTCCAGGTGCTTAAAAAACATTTTCCTCAGGGAACTTAAGCTGAGAACTGAAATTAACGATACCTGAATAATATTTTAGAGATCCCGTCATTTTGAAAATTATATCTAGACCGCAAGTGCTTGAAAAACATCTTCCTCAGAGAACTTAAGCTGAGAACTGAAAATTAAGATACCTAGTACATATTTTAGAGATCTCATCATTTTAAAAATTATATTTAGTAGTCCAGGTGCTTAAAAACATCTTCCTCAGGGAACTTAAGCTGAGAACTGAAATTACGGATACCTGGATTATATTTTAGAGATCTCACCATTTTCAAAAATTATATTTAGTAGTCCAGGTGCATAAAAACATCTTCCTCAGGGAACTTAAGCTGAGAACTAAAATTTAACATATCCGAATGGTATTTCAGTGGTCCAGTCATTCTAAAAATTATATCTAGTAGTCCAAGTGCCTAAAATACATCTTCCTCAAGGAACTTAAGCTGAGAACTGAAATTTATGATACCTAGTACATATTTTAGAGATCTCATCATTTTAAAAATTATATTTAGTAGTCCAGGTGCTTAAAAAACATCTTCCTCAGGGAACTTAAGCTGAGAACTGAAAATTACGATACCTAGTACATATTTTAGAGATCTCGGCATTTTAAAAATTATATTTAGTAGTCCAAGTGCCTAAAATACATCTTCCTCAGGGAAGTTAAGCTGAGAACTGAAAATTAAGATACCGAGTTCAGATTTTAGAGATACATTCATTTTTAAAATTATATATAGTAGCACAGGTGCTTGAAAAACATCTTCCTCAGGGAACTTAAGCTGATAACTGAAAATTAAGCTACATAGTACATATTTTAGAGATCTCGTCATTTTAAAAATTATATTTAGTAGTCCAGGTGCTTAAAAAACATTTTCCTCAGGGAACTTAAGCTGAGAACTGAAATTAACGATACCTGGATAACATTTTAGAGATCCCGTCATTTTGAAAATTATATCTAGACCGCAAGTGCTTGAAAAACATCTACCTCAGGGAACTTAAGCTGAGAACTGAAAATTAAGATACCTAGTACATATTTTAGAGATATCATCATTTTAAAAATTATATTTAGTATTCCAGGTGCTTAAAAAACATATTCCTCAGGGAACTTAAGCTGAGAACTGAAATTAAGGATACCTGGATTATATTTTAGAGATCTCACCATTTTCAAAAATTATATTTAGTAGTCCAGGTGCTTAAAAAACATCTTCCTCAGGGAACTTAAGCTGAGAACTAAAAATTTAACATATCCGAATGGTATTTCAATGGACCAGTCATTCTAAAAATTATATCTAGTAGTCCAAGTGCCTAAAATACATCTTTCTCAAGGAACTTAAGCCGAGAACTGAAATTTCTGATACCCAGTACATATTTTAGAGATCTCATCATTTTAAAAATTATATTTAGTAGTCCAGGTGCTTAAAAAACATCTTCCTCAAAAAACTTAAGCTGAGAACTGAAAATTACGATACCTAGTACATATTTTAGAGATCTCGGCATTTTAAAAATTATATTTAGTAGTCCAAGTGCCTAAAATACATCCTCCTCAGGGAACTTAAGATGTGTACTGAAAATTAAGATACCTAGTTCATATTTTAGAGATCCCGTCATTTTGAAAATTATATCTAGTAGCCCAGGTGCTTGAAAAACATCTTCCTCAGGGAACTTAAGCTGATAACTGAAAATTAAGCTACATAGTACATATTTTAGAGATCTCGTCATTTTAAAAATTATATTTAGTAGTCCAGGTGCTTAAAAAACATTTTCCTCAGGGAACTTAAGCTGAGAACTGAAATTAACGATACCTGGATAATATTTTAGAGATCCCGTCATTTTGAAAATTATATCTAGACCGCAAGTGCTTGAAAAACATCTACCTCAGGGAACTTAAGCTGAGAACTGAAAATTAAGATACCTAGTACATATTTTAGAGATATCATCATTTTAAAAATTATATTTAGTAGTCCAGGTGCTTAAAAAACATCTTCCTCAGGGAACTTATGCTGAGAACTGAAATTACGGATACCTGGAAAATATTTTAGAGATCTCACCATTTTCAAAAATAATATTTAGTAGTCCAGGTGCTTAAAAAACATCTTCCTCAGGAAACTTAAGCTGAGAACTAAAAATTTAACATATCCGAATGGTATTTCAATGGTCCAGTCATTCTAAAAATTATATCTAGTAGTCCAAGTGCCTAAAATACATCTTCCTCAAGGAACTTAAGCTGAGAACTGAAATTTATGATACCTAGTACATATTTTAGAGATCTCATCATTTTAAAAATTATATTTAGTAGTCCAGGTGCTTAAAAAACATCTTCCTCAGGGAACTTAAGCTGAGAACTGAAAATTACGATACCTAGTACATATTTTAGAGATCTCGGCATTTTAAAAATTATATTTAGTAGTCCTAGTGCCTAAAATACATCTTCATCAGGGAACTTAAGCTGAGAACTGAAAATTAAGATACCTAGTTCATATTTTAGAGATCCCGTCATTTTGAAAATTATATCTAGTAGCCCAGGTGCTTGAAAAACATCTTCCTCAGGGAACTTAAGCTGATAACTGAAAATTAAGCTACATAGTACATATTTTAGAGATCTCGTCATTTTAAAAATTATATTTAGTAGTCCAGGTGCTTAAAAAACATTTTCCTCAGGGAACTTAAGCTGAGAACTGAAATTAACGATACCTGGATAATATTTTAGAGATCCCGTCATTTTGAAAATTATATCTAGACCGCAAGTGCTTGAAAAACATCTTCCTCAGGGAACTTAAGCTGAGAACTGAAAATTAAGATACCTAGTACATATTTTAGAGCTATCATCATTTTAAAAATTATATTTAGTAGTCCAGGTGCTTAAAAAACATCTTCCTCAGGGAACTTAAGCTGAGAACTGAAATTAAGGATACCTGGATTATATTTTAGAGATCTCACCATTTTCAAAATTTATATTTAGTAGTCCAGGTGCTTAAAAAACATCTTCCTCAGGGAACTTAAGCTGAGAACTGAAATTTAACATATCCGAATGGTATTTCAGTGGTCCAGTCATTCTAAAAATTATATCTAGTAGTCCAAGTGCCTAAAATACATCTTCCTCAAGGAACTTAAGCTGAGAACTGAAATTTCTGATACCCAGTACATATTTTAGAGATCTCATCATTTTAAAAATTATATTTAGTAGTCCAGGTGCTTAAAAAACATTTTCCTCAGGGAACTTAAGCTGAGAACTGAAATTAACGATACCTGAATAATATTTTAGAGATCCCGTCATTTTGAAAATTATATCTAGACCGCAAGTGCTTGAAAAACATCTTCCTCAGAGAACTTAAGCTGAGAACTGAAAATTAAGATACCTAGTACATATTTTAGAGATCTCATCATTTTAAAAATTATATTTAGTAGTCCAGGTGCTTAAAAAACATCTTCCTCAGGGAACTTAAGCTGAGAACTGAAATTAAGGATACCTGGATTATATTTTAGAGGTCTCACCATTTTCAAAAATTATATTTAGTAGTCCAGGTGCTTAAAAAACATCTTCCTCAGGGAACTTAAGCTGAGAACTAAAATTTAACATATCCGAATGGTATTTCAGTGGTCCAGTCATTCTAAAAATTATATCTAGTAGTCCAAGTGCCTAAAATACATCTTCCTCAAGGAACTTAAGCTGAGAACTGAAATTTATGATACCTAGTACATATTTTAGAGATCTCATCATTTTCAAAAATTATATTTAGTAGTCCAGGTGCTTAAAAAACATCTTCCTCAGGGAACTTAAGCTGAGAACTGAAAATTACGATACCTAGTACATATTTTAGAGATCTCGGCATTTTAAAAATTATATTTAGTAGTCCAAGTGCCTAAAATACATCTTCCTCAGGGAACTTAAGCTGAGAACTGAAAATTAAGATACCTAGTTCATATTTTAGAGATCCCGTCATTTTGAAAATTATATCTAGTATCCCAGGTGCTTGAAAAACATCTTCCTCAGGGAACTTAAGCTGATAACTGAAAATTAAGCTACATAGTACATATTTTAGAGATCTCGTCATTTTAAAAATTATATTTAGTAGTCCAGGTGCTTAAAAAACATCTTCCTCAGGGAACTTAAGCTGAGAACTGAAATTAAGGATACCTGGATTATATTTTAGAGATCTCACCATTTTCAAAATTTATATTTAGTAGTCCAGGTGCTTAAAAAACATCTTCCTCAGGGAACTTAAGCTGAGAACTGAAATTTCTGATACCTAGTTCATATTTTAGAGATCCCGTCATTTTGAAAATTATATCTAGTAGCCCAGGTGCTTGAAAAACATCTTCCTCAGGGAACTTAAGCTGAGAACTGAAAATTAAGATACCTAGTACATATTTTAGAGATCTCATCATTTTAAAAATTATATTTAGTAGTCCAGGTGCTTAAAAAACATCTTCCTCAGGGAACTTAAGCTGAGAACTGAAATTAAGGATACCTGGATTATATTTTAGAGATCTCACCATTTTCAAAAATTATTTTTAGTAGTCCAGGTGCTTAAAAAACATCTTCCTCAGGGAACTTAAGCTGAGAACTGAAATTTCTGATACCTAGTACATATTTTAGAGATCTCATCATTTTAAAAATTATATTTAGTAGTCCAGGTGCTTAAAAAACATCTTCCTCAGGGAACTTAAGCTGAGAACTGAAAATTAAGATACCTAGTACATATTTTAGAGATCTCATCATTTTAAAAATTATATTTAGTAGTCCAAGTGTTTAAAATACATCTTTCTCAAGGAACTTAAGCCGAGAACTGAAATTTAAGATACCTAGTACATATTTTAGAGATCTCATCATTTTAAAAATTATATTTAGTAGTCCAGGTGCTTAAAAAACATCTTCCTCAGGGAACTTAAGCTGAGAACTGAAAATTACGATACCTAGTACATATTTTAGAGATCTCGGCATTTTAAAAATTATATTTAGTAGTCCAAGTGCCTAAAATACATCTTTCTCAGGGAACTTAAGCTGAGAACTGAAATTTATGATACCTAGTACATGTTTTAGAGATCTCATCATTTTAAAAATTATATTTAGTAGTCCAGGTGCTTAAAAAACATCTTCCTCAGGGAACTTAAGCTGATAACTGAAAATTAAGATACAAAGTACATATTTTAGAGATCTCATCATTATAAAAATTATATATAGTAGTCCAAGTACCTAAAATACATCTTCCTCAAGGAACTTAAGCTGAGAACTGAAATTTATGATACCTAGTACATATTTTAGAGATCTCATCATTTTAAAAATTATATTTAGTAGTCCAGGTGCTTAAAAAACATCTTCCTCAGGGAACTTAAGCTGAGAACTGAAAATTAAGATACCTAGTTCATATTTTAGAGATCCCGTCATTTTGAAAATTATATCTAGTAGCCCAGGTGCTTGAAAAACATCTTCCTCAGGGAACTTAAGCTGATAACTGAAAATTAAGCTACATAGTACATATTTTAGAGATCTCGTAATTTTAAAAATTATATTTAGTAGTCCAGGTGCTTAAAAAACATTTTCCTCAGGGAACTTAAGCTGAGAACTGAAATTAACGATACCTGGATAATATTTTAGAGATCCCGTCATTTTGAAAATTATATCTAGACCGCAAGTGCTTGAAAAACATCTACCTCAGGGAACTTAAGCTGAGAACTGAAAATTAAGATACCTAGTACATATTTTAGAGATCTCATCATTTTAAAAATTATATTTAGTAGTCCAGGTGCTTAAAAAACATCTTCCTCAGGGAACTTAAGCTGAGAACTGAAATTAAGGATACCTGGATTATATTTTAGAGATCTCACCATTTTCAAAAATTATATTTAGTAGTCCAGGTGCTTAAAAAACATCTTCCTCAGGGAACTTAAGCTGAGAACTAAAAATTTAACATATCCGAATGGTATTTCAATGGTCCAGTCATTCTAAAAATTATATCTAGTAGTCCAAGTGCCTAAAATACATCTTCCTCAAGGAACTTAAGCGGAGAACTGAAATTTATGATACCTAGTACATATTTTAGAGATCTCATCATTTTAAAAATTATATTTAGTAGTCCAGGTGCTTAAAAAACATCTTCCTCAGGGAACTTAAGCTGAGAACTGAAAATTACGATACCTAGTACATATTTTAGAGATCTCGGCATTTTAAAAATTATATTTAGTAGTCCAAGTGCCTAAAATACATCCTCCTCAGGGAACCTAAGCTGAGAACTGAAAATTAAGATACCTAGTTCATATTTTAGAGATCCCGTCATTTTGAAAATTATATCTAGTAGCCCAGGTGCTTGAGAAACATCTTCCTCAGGGAACTTAAGCTGATAACTGAAAATTAAGCTACATAGTACATATTTTAGAGATCTTGTCATTTTAAAAATTATATTTAGTAGTCCAGGTGCTTAAAAAACATTTGCCTCAGGGAACTTAAGCTGAGAACTGAAATTAACGATACCTGGATAATATTTTAGAGATCCCGTCATTTTGAAAATTATATCTAGACCGCAAGTGCTTGAAAAACATCTACCTCAGGGAACTTAAGCTGAGAACTGAAAATTAAGATACCTAGTACATATTTTAGAGATATCATCATTTTAAAAATTATATTTAGTAGTCCAGGTGCTTAAAAAACATCTTCTTCAGGGAACTTATGCTGAGAACTGAAATTAAGGATACCTGGATTATATTTTAGAGATCTCACCATTTTCAAAATTTATATTTAGTAGTCCAGGTGCTTAAAAAACATCTTCCTCAGGGAACTTAAGCTGAGAACTAAAATTTAACATATCCGAATGGTATTTCAGTGGTCCAGTCATTCTAAAAATTATATCTAGTAGTCCAAGTGCCTAAAATACATCTTCCTCAAGGAACTTAAGCTGAGAACTGAAATTTATGATACCTAGTACATATTTTAGAGATCTCATCATTTTAAAAATTATATTTAGTAGTCCAGGTGCTTAAAAAACATCTTCCTCAGGGAACTTAAGCTGAGAACTGAAAATTACGATACCTAGTACATATTTTAGAGATCTCGGCATTTTAAAAATTATATTTAGTAGTCCAAGTGCCTAAAATACATCTTCCTCAGGGAACTTAAGCTGAGAACTGAAAATTAAGATACCTAGTTCATATTTTAGAGATCCCGTCATTTTGAAAATTATATCTAGTAGCCCAGGTGCTTGAAAAACATCTTCCTCAGGGAACTTAAGCTGAGAACTGAAATTTATGATACCTAGTACATATTTTAGAGATCTCATCATTTTAAAAATTATATTTAGTAGTCCAGGTGCTTAAAAAACATCTTCCTCAAAAAACTTAAGCTGAGAACTGAAAATTACGATACCTAGTACATATTTTAGAGATCTCGGCATTTTAAAAATTATATTTAGTAGTCCAAGTGCCTAAAATACATCTTCCTCAGGGAACTTAAGCTGAGAACTGAAAATTAAGATACCTAGTTCATATTTTAGAGATCCCGTCATTTTGAAAATTATATCTAGTAGCCCAGGTGCTTGAAAAACATCTTCCTCAGGGAACTTAAGCTGATAACTGAAAATTAAGCTACACAGTACATATTTTAGAGATCTCGTCATTTTAAAAATTATATTTAGTAGTCCAGGTGCTTAAAAAACATTTTCCTCAGGGAACTTAAGCTGAGAACTGAAATTAACGATACCTGGATAATATTTTAGAGATCCCGTCATTTTGAAAATTATATCTAGACCGCAAGTGCTTGAAAAACATCTACCTCAGGGAACTTAAGCTGAGAACTGAAAATTAAGATACCTAGTACATATTTTAGAGATATCATCATTTTAAAAATTATATTTAGTTGTCCTGGTGTTTAAAAAACATCTTCCTCAGGGAACTTAAGCTGAGAACTGAAATTAAGGATACCTCGATTATATTTTAGAGATCTCACCATTTTCAAAATTTATATTTAGTAGTCCAGGTGCTTAAAAAACATCTTCCTCAGGGAACTTAAGCTGAGAACTAAAATTTAACATATCCGAATGGTATTTCAGTGGTCCAGTCATTCTAAAAATTATATCTAGTAGTCCAAGTGCCTAAAATACATCTTCCTCAAGGAACTTAAGCTGAGAACTGAAATTTATGATACCTCGTACATATTTTAGAGATCTCATCATTTTAAAAATTATATTTAGTAGTCCAGGTGCTTAAAAAACATCTTCCTCAGGGAACTTAAGCTGAGAACTGAAAATTACGATACCTAGTACATATTTTAGAGATCTCGGCATTTTAAAAATTATATTTAGTAGTCCAAGTGCCTAAAATACATCTTCCTCAGGGAACTTAAGCTGAGAACTGAAAATTAAGATACCTAGTTCATATTTTAGAGATCCCGTCATTTTGAAAATTATATCTAGTAGCCCAGGTGCTTGAAAAACATCTTCCTCAGGGAACTTAAGCTGATAACTGAAAATTAAGCTACATAGTACATATTTTAGAGATCTCGTCATTTTAAAAATTATATTTAGTAGTCCAGGTGCTTAAAAAACATTTTCCTCAGGGAACTTAAGCTGAGAACTGAAATTAACGATACCTGGATAATATTTTAGAGATCCCGTCATTTTGAAAATTATATCTAGACCGCAAGTGCTTGAAAAACATCTTCCTCAGGGAACTTAAGCTGAGAACTGAAATTTAACATATCCGAATGGTATTTCAGTGGTCCAATCATTCTAAAAATTATATCTAGTAGTCCAAGTGCCTAAAATACATCTTCCTCAAGGAACTTAAGCTGAGAACTGAAATTTATGATACCTGGTACATATTTTAGAGATCTCATCATTTTAAAAATTATATTTAGTAGTCCAGGTGCTTAAAAACATCTTCCTCAGGGAACTTAAGCTGAGAACTGAAAATTACGATACCTAGTACATATTTTAGAGATCTCGGCATTTTAAAAATTATATTTAGTAGTCCAAGTGCCTAAAATACATCTTCCTCAGGGAACTTAAGCTGAGAACTGAAAATTAAGATACCTAGTTCATATTTTAGAGATCCCGTCATTTTAAAAATTATATTTAGTAGTCCAGGTGCTTAAAAAACATTTTCCTCAGGGAACTTAAGCTGAGAACTGAAATTAACGATACCTGGATAATATTTTAGAGATCCCGTCATTTTGAAAATTATATCTAGACCGCAAGTGCTTGAAAAACATCTTCCTCAGGGAACTTAAGCTGAGAACTGAAAATTAAGATACCTAGTACATATTTTAGAGATCTCATCATTTTAAAAATTATATTTAGTAGTCCAGGTGCTTAAAAAACATCTTCCTCAGGGAACTTAAGCTGATAACTGAAAATTAAGCTACATAGTACATATTTTAGAGATCTCGTCATTTTAAAAATTATATTTAGTAGTCCAGGTGCTTAAAAAACATTTTCCTCAGGGAACTTAAGCTGAGAACTGAAATTAACGATACCTGGATAATATTTTAGAGATCCCGTCATTTTGAAAATTATATCTAGACCGCAAGTGCTTGAAAAACATCTTCCTCAGGGAACTTAAGCTGAGAACTGAAAATTAAGATACCTAGTACATATTTTAGAGATCTCATCATTTTAAAAATTATATTTAGTAGTCCAGGTGCTTAAAAAACATCTTCCTCAGGGAACTTAAGCTGAGAACTGAAATTAAGGATACCTGGATTATATTTTAGAGATCTCACCATTTTCAAAATTTATATTTAGTAGTCCAGGTGCTTAAAAAACATCTTCCTCAGGGAACTTAAGCTGAGAACTGAAAATTAAGATACATAGTACATATTTTAGAGATCTCGTCATTTTAAAAATTATATTTAGTAGTCCAAGTGCCTAAAATACATCTTCCTCAGGGAACTTAAGCTGAGAACTGAAAATTAAGATACCTAGTTCATATTTTAGAGATCCCGTCATTTTGAAAATTATATCTAGTAGCCCAGGTGCTTGAAAAACATCTTCCTCAGGGAACTTAAGATGAGAACTGAAAATTAAGATACCTAGTTCATATTTTAGAGATCCCGTCATTTTGAAAATTATATCTAGTAGCCCAGGTGCTTGAAAAACATCTTCCTCAGGGAACTTAAGCTGAGAACTGAAATTTAACATATCCGAATGGTATTTCAGTGGTCCAGTCATTCTAAAAATTATATCTAGTAGTCCAAGTGCCTAAAATACATCTTCCTCAAGGAACTTAAGCTGAGAACTGAAATTTCTGATACCTAGTACATATTTTAGAGATCTCATCATTTTAAAAATTATATTTAGTAGTCCAGGTGCTTAAAAAACATTTTCCTCAGGGAACTTAAGCTGAGAACTGAAATTAACGATACCTGAATAATATTTTAGAGATCCCGTCATTTTGAAAATTATATCTAGACCGCAAGTGCTTGAAAAACATCTTCCTCAGAGAACTTAAGCTGAGAACTGAAAATTAAGATACCTAGTACATATTTTAGAGATCTCATCATTCTAAAAATTATATCTAGTAGTCCAAGTGCCTAAAATACATCTTCCTCAAGGAACTGAAGCTGAGAACTGAAATTTATGATACCTAGTACATATTTTAGAGATCTCATCATTTTAAAAATTATATTTAGTAGTCCAGGTGCTTAAAAAACATCTTCCTCAGGGAACTTAAGCTGAGAACTGAAAATTACGATACCTAGTACATATTTTAGAGATCTCGGCATTTTAAAAATTATATTTAGTAGTCCAAGTGCCTAAAATACATCCTCCTCAGGGAACTTAAGCTAAGAACTGAAAATTAAGATACCTAGTTCATATTTTAGAAATCCCGTCATTTTGAAAATTATATCTAGTAGCCCAGGTGCTCGAAAAACATCATCCTCAAGGAACTTAAGCTGAGAACTGAAATTAAGGATACCTGGATTATATTTTAGAGATCTCACCATTTTCAAAATTTATATTTAGTAGTCCAGGTGCTTAAAAAACATCTTCCTCAGGGAACTTAAGCTGAGAACTAAAATTTAACATATCCGAATGGTATTTCAGTGGTCCAGTCATTCTAAAAATTATATCTAGTAGTCCAAGTGCCTAAAATACATCTTCCTCAAGGAACTTAAGCTGAGAACTGAAATTTATGATACCTAGTACATATTTTAGAGATCTCATCATTTTAAAAATTATATTTAGTAGTCCAGGTGCTTAAAAAACATCTTCCTCAGGGAACTTAAGCTGAGAACTGAAAATTACGATACCTAGTACATATTTTAGAGATCTCGGCATTTTAAAAATTATATTTAGTAGTCCAAGTGCCTAAAATACATCTTCCTCAGGGAACTTAAGCTGAGAACTGAAAATTAAGATACCTAGTTCATATTTTAGAGATCCCGTCATTTTGAAAATTATATCTAGTAGCCCAGGTGCTTGAAAAACATCTTCCTCAGGGAACTTAAGCTGATAACTGAAAATTAAGCTACATAGTACATATTTTAGAGATCTCGTCATTTTAAAAATTATATTTAGTAGTCCAGGTGCTTAAAAAACATTTTCCTCAGGGAACTTAAGCTGAGAACTGAAATTAACGATACCTGGATAATATTTTAGAGATCCCGTCATTTTGAAAATTATATCTAGACCGCAAGTGCTTGAAAAACATCTACCTCAGGGAACTTAAGATGAGAACTAAAATTTAACATATCCGAATGGTATTTCAATGGTACATTCATACTATACATTATATCTAGTAGTCCAAGTGCCAAAAATACATCTTCCTCAAGGAACTTAAGCTGAGAACTGAAATTTATGATACCTAGTACATATTTTAGAGATCTCATCATTTTAAAAATTATATTTAGTAGTCCAGGTGCTTAAAAAACATCTTCCTCAGGGAACTTAAGCTGAGAACTGAAAATTACGATACCTAGTACATATTTTAGAGATCTCGGCATTTTAAAAATTATATTTAGTAGTCCAAGTGCCTAAAATACATCTTCCTCAGGGAACTTAAGCTGAGAACTGAAAATTAAGATACCTAGTTCATATTTTAGAGATCCCGTCATTTTAAAAATTATATTTAGTAGTCCAGGTGCTTAAAAAACATTTTCCTCAGGGAACTTAAGCTGAGAACTGAAATTAACGATACCTGGATAATATTTTAGAGATCCCGTCATTTTGAAAATTATATCTAGACCGCAAGTGCTTGAAAAACATCTTCCTCAGGGAACTTAAGCTGAGAACTGAAAATTAAGATACCTAGTACATATTTTAGAGATCTCATCATTTTAAAAATTATATTTAGTAGTCCAGGTGCTTGAAAAACATCTTCCTCAGGGAACTTAAGCTGATAACTGAAAATTAAGCTACATAGTACATATTTTAGAGATCTCGTCATTTTAAAAATTATATTTAGTAGTCCAGGTGCTTAAAAAACATTTTCCTCAGGGAACTTAAGCTGAGAACTGAAATTAACGATACCTGGATAATATTTTAGAGATCCCGTCATTTTGAAAATTATATCTAGTAGCCCAGGTGCTTGAAAAACATCTTCCTCAGGGAACTTAAGCTGAGAACTGAAATTTAACATATCCGAATGGTATTTCAGTGGTCCAGTCATTCTAAAAATTATATCTAGTAGTCCAAGTGCCTAAAATACATCTTCCTCAAGGAACTTAAGCTGAGAACTGAAATTTCTGATACCTAGTACATATTTTAGAGATCTCATCATTTTAAAAATTATATTTAGTAGTCCAGGTGCTTAAAAAACATTTTCCTCAGGGAACTTAAGCTGAGAACTGAAATTAACGATACCTGAATAATATTTTAGAGATCCCGTCATTTTGAAAATTATATCTAGACCGCAAGTGCTTGAAAAACATCTTCCTCAGAGAACTTAAGCTGAGAACTGAAAATTAAGATACCTAGTACATATTTTAGAGATCTCGTCATTTTAAAAATTATATATAGTAGTCCAAGTGTTTAAAATACATCTTCCTCAAGGAACTTAAGCGGAGAACTGAAATTTATGATACCTAGTACATATTTTAGAGATCTCATCATTTTAAAAATTATATTTAGTAGTCCAGGTGCTTAAAAAACATCTTCCTCAGGGAACTTAAGCTGAGAACTGAAAATTACGATACCTAGTACATATTTTAGAGATCTCGGCATTTTAAAAATTATATTTAGTAGTCCAAGTGCCTAAAATACATCTTCCTCAGGGAACTTAAGCTGAGAACTGAAAATTAAGATACCTAGTTCATATTTTAGAGATCCCGTCATTTTGAAAATTATATCTAGTAGCCCAGGTGCTTGAAAAACATCTTCCTCAGGGAACTTAAGCTGATAACTGAAAATTAAGCTACATAGTACATATTTTAGAGATCTCGTAATTTTAAAAATTATATTTAGTAGTCCAGGTGCTTAAAAAACATTTTCCTCAGGGAACTTAAGCTGAGAACTGAAATTAACGATACCTGGATAATATGTTAGAGATCCCGTCATTTTGAAAATTATATCTAGACCGCAAGTGCTTGAAAAACATCTACCTCAGGGAACTTAAGCTGAGAACTGAAAATTAAGATACCTAGTACATATTTTAGAGATCTCATCATTTTAAAAATTATATTTAGTAGTCCAGGTGCTTAAAAAACATCTTCCTCAGGGAACTTAAGCTGAGAACTGAAATTAAGGATACCTGGATTATATTTTAGAGATCTCACCATTTTCAAAAATTATATTTAGTAGTCCAGGTGCTTAAAAAACATCTTCCTCAGGGAACTTAAGCTGAGAACTAAAAATTTAACATATCCGAATGGTATTTCAATGGTCCAGTCATTCTAAAAATTATATCTAGTAGTCCAAGTGCCTAAAATACATCTTCCTCAAGGAACTTAAGCTGAGAACTGAAATTTATGATACCTAGTACATATTTTAGAGATCTCATCATTTTAAAAATTATATTTAGTAGGTCAGGTGCTTAAAAAACATCTTCCTCAGGGAACTTAAGCTGAGAACTGAAAATTACGATACCTAGTACATATTTTAGAGATCTCGGCATTTTAAAAATTATATTTAGTAGTCCAAGTGCCTAAAATACATCTTCCTCAGGGAACTTAAGCTGAGAACTGAAAATTAAGATACCTAGTTCATATTTTAGAGATCCCGTCATTTTGAAAATTATATCTAGTAGCCCAGGTGCTTGAAAAACATCTTCCTCAGGGAACTTAAGCTGATAACTGAAAATTAAGCTACATAGTACATATTTTAGAGATCTCGTCATTTTAAAAATTATATTTAGTAGTCCAGGTGCTTAAAAAACATTTTCCTCAGGGAACTTAAGCTGAGAACTGAAATTAACGATACCTGGATAATATTTTAGAGATCCCGTCATTTTGAAAATTATATCTAGACCGCAAGTGCTTGAAAAACATCTACCTCAGGGAACTTAAGCTGAGAACTGAAAATTAAGATACCTAGTACATATTTTAGAGATCTCATCATTTTAAAAATTATATTTAGTAGTCCAGGTGCTTAAAAAACATCTTCCTCAGGGAACTTAAGCTGAGAACTGAAATTAAGGATACCTGGATTATATTTTAGAGATCTCACCATTTTCAAAATTTATATTTAGTAGTCCAGGTGCTTAAAAAACATCTTCCTCAGGGAACTTAAGCTGAGAACTAAAATTTAACATATCCGAATGGTATTTCAGTGGTCCAGTCATTCTAAAAATTATATCTAGTAGTCCAAGTGCCTCAAATACATCTTCCTCAAGGAACTTAAGCTGAGAACTGAAATTTATGATACCTAGTACATATTTTAGAGATCTCATCATTTTAAAAATTATATTTAGTAGTCCAGGTGCTTAAAAAACATCTTCCTCAGGGAACTTAAGCTGAGAACTGAAAATTACGATACCTAGTACATATTTTAGAGATCTCGGCATTTTAAAAATTATATTTAGTAGTCCAAGTGCCTAAAATACATCTTCCTCAGGGAACTTAAGCTGAGAACTGAAAATTAAGATACCTAGTTCATATTTTAGAGATCCCGTCATTTTGAAAATTATATCTAGTAGCGCAGGTGCTTGAAAAACATCTTCCTCAGGGAACTTAAGCTGATAACTGAAAATTAAGCTACATAGTACATATTTTAGAGATCTCATCATTTTAAAAATTATATTTAGTAGTACAGGTGCTTAAAAAACATTTTCCTCAGGGAACTTAAGCGGTGAACTGAAAATTAAGATACCTAGTTCACATTTTAGAGATCCCGTCATTTTGAAAATTATATCTAGACCGCAAGTGCTTGAAAAACATCTACCTCAGGGAACTTAAGCTGAGAACTGAAAATTAAGATACCTAGTACATATTTTAGAGATCTCATCATTTTAAAAATTATATTTAGTAGTCCAGGTGCTTAAAAAACATCTTCCTCAG
Source organism: Diplolepis rosae (assembly GCA_030998225.1). Taxonomy (NCBI): domain Eukaryota; kingdom Metazoa; phylum Arthropoda; class Insecta; order Hymenoptera; family Diplolepididae; genus Diplolepis; species Diplolepis rosae. The sequence goes on from JAPYXD010000707.1 coordinate 678,052, forward strand.
GGAACTTAAGCTGAGAACTGAAATTAGGGATACCTGGCTTATTTTTTAGAGATCTCACCATTTTCAAAATTTATATTTAGTAGTCCAGGTGCTTAAAAAACATCTTCCTCAGGGAACTTAAGCTGATAACTGAAAATTAAGCTACATAGTACATATTTTAGAGATCCCGTCATTTTGAAAATTATATCTTGTAGCCCAGGTGCTTAAAAAACATTTTCCTCAGGGAACTTAAGCTGAGAACTGAAAATTAAGATACCTAGTTCATATTTTAGAGATCCCGTCATTTTGAAAATTATATCTTGTAGCCCAGGTGCTTAACAAACATCTTCCTCAAGGAACTTAAGCTGAGAACTGAAATTTAACATATCCGAATGGTATTTCAGTGGTCCAGTCATTCTAAAAATTATATCTAGTAGTCCAAGTGCCTAAAATACATCTTCCTCAAGGAACTTAAGCTGAGAACTGAAATTTCTGATACCTAGTACATATTTTAGAGATCTCATCATTTTAAAAATTATATTTAGTAGTCCAGGTGCTTAAAAAACATCTTCCTCAGGGAACTTAAGCTGAGAACTGAAAATTAAGATACCTAGTACATATTTTAGAGATCTCATCATCTTAAAAATTATATTTAGTAGTCCAGGTGTTTAAAATACATCTTCCTCACTGAACTTAAGCTGAGAACTGAAATTTATGATACCTAGTACATATTTTAGAGATCTCATCATTTTAAAAATTATATTTAGTAGTCCAGGTGCTTAAAAAACATCTTCCTCAGGGAACTTAAGCTGAGAACTGAAAATTACGATACCTAGTACATATTTTAGAGATCTCGGCATTTTAAAAATTATATTTAGTAGTCCAAGTGTTTAAAATACATCTTTCTCAAGGAACTTAAGCCGAGAACTGAAATTTATGATACCTAGTACATATTTTAGAGATCTCATCATTTTAAAAATTATATTAATAGTCCAGGTGCTTAAAAAACATCTTCCTCAGGTAACTTAAGCTGATAACTGAAAATTAAGATACCTAGTACATATTTTAGAGATCTCATCATTCTAAAAATTATATCTAGTAGTCCAAGTGTTTAAAATACATCTTTCTCAGGGAACTTAAGCTGAGAACTGAAATTTATGATACCTAGTACATATTTTAGAGATCTCATCATTTTAAAAATTATATTTAGTAGTCCAGGTGCTTAAAAAACATCTTCCTCAGGGAACTTAAGCTGAGAACTGAAAATTAAGATACCTAGTTCATATTTTAGAGATCCCGTCATTTTGAAAATTATATCTAGTAGCCCAGGTGCTTGAAAAACATCTTCCTCAGGGAACTTAAGCTGATAACTGAAAATTAAGCTACATAGTACATATTTTAGAGATCTCGTAATTTTAAAAATTATATTTAGTAGTCCAGGTGCTTAAAAACATTTTCCTCAGGGAACTTAAGCTGAGAACTGAAATTAACGATACCTGGATAATATTTTAGAGATCCCGTCATTTTGAAAATTATATCTAGACCGCAAGTGCTTGAAAAACATCTACCTCAGGGAACTTAAGCTGAGAACTGAAAATTAAGATACCTAGTACATATTTTAGAGATCACGTTATTTTAAAAATTATATTTAGTAGTCCAGGTGCTTAAAAAACATCTTCCTCAGGGAACTTAAGCTGAGAACTGAAATTAAGGATACCTGGATTATATTTTAGAGATCTCGTCATTTTACAAATTATATTTAGTAGTCCAGGTGCTTAAAAAACATCTTCCTCAGGGAACTTAAGCTGAGAACTAAAAATTTAACATATCTGATTAGTATTTCAATGGACCAGTCATTCTAAAAATTATATCTAGTAGTCCAAGTGCCTAAAATACATCTTTCTCAAGGAACTTAAGCCGAGAACTGAAATTTATGATACCTAGTACATATTTTAGAGATCTCATCATTTTAAAAATTATATTTAGTAGTCCAGGTGCTTAAAAAACATCTTCCTCAGGAAACTTAAGCTGAGAACTGAAAATTACGATACCTAGTACTAATTTTAGAGATCTCGGCATTTTAAAAATTATATTTAGTAATCCAAGTGCCTAAAATACATCCTCCTCAGGGAACTTAAGCTGAGAACTGAAAATTAAGATACCTAGTTCATATTTTAGAGATCCCGTCATTTTGAAAATTATATCTAGTAGCCCAGGTGCTTGAAAAACATCTTCCTCAGGGAACTTAAGCTGATAACTGAAAATTAAGCTACATAGTACATATTTTAGAGATCTCGTCATTTAAAAATTATATTTAGTAGTCCAGGTGCTTAAAAAACATTTTCCTCAGGGAACTTAAGCTGAGAACTGAAATTAACGATACCTGGATAATATTTTAGAGATCCCGTCATTTTGAAAATTATATCTAGACCGCAAGTGCTTGAAAAACATCTTCCTCAGGGAACTTAAGCTGAGAACTGAAAATTAAGATACCTAGTTCATATTTTAGAGATCCCGTCATTTTGAAAATTATATCTAGTAGCCCAGGTGCTTGAAAAACATCTTCCTCAGGGAACTTAAGCTGAGAACTGAAATTTAACATATCCGAATGGTATTTCAGTGGTCCAGTCATTCTAAAAATTATATCTAGTAGTCCAAGTGCCTAAAATACATCTTCCTCAAGGAACTTAAGCTGAGAACTGAAATTTATGATACCTAGTACATATTTTAGAGATCTCATCATTTTAAAAATTATATTTAGTAGTCCAGGTGCTTAAAAAACATCTTCCTCAGGGAACTTAAGCTGAGAACTGAAATTAACGATACCTGGATAATATTTTAGAGATCTCGGCATTTTAAAAATTATATTTAGTAGTCCAAGTGCCTAAAATACATCTTCCTCAGGGAACTTAAGCTGAGAACTGAAAATTAAGATACCTAGTTCATATTTTAGAGATCCCGTCATTTTGAAAATTATATCTAGTAGCCCAGGTGCTTGAAAAACATCTTCCTCAGGGAACTTAAGCTGATAACTGAAAATTAAGCTACATAGTACATATTTTAGAGATCTCGTCATTTTAAAAATTATATTTAGTAGTCCAGGTGCTTAAAAAACATTTTCCTCAGGGAACTTAAGCTGAGAACTGAAATTAACGATACCTGGATAATATTTTAGAGATCCCGTCATTTTGAAAATTATATCTAGACCGCAAGTGCTTGAAAAACATCTACCTCAGGGAACTTAAGCTGAGAACTGAAAATTAAGATACCTAGTACATATTTTAGAGATCTCATCATTTTAAAAATTATATTTAGTAGTCCAGGTGCTTAAAAAACATCTTCCTCAGGGAACTTAAGCTGAGAACTGAAAATTAAGATACCTAGTTCATATTTTAGAGATCCCGTCATTTTGAAAATTATATCTAGTAGCCCAGGTGCTTGAAAAACATCTTCCTCAGGGAACTTAAGCTGATAACTGAAAATTAAGCTACATAGTACATATTTTAGAGATCTCGTCATTTTAAAAATTATATTTAGTAGTCCAGGTGCTTAAAAAACATTTTCCTCAGGGAACTTAAGCTGAGAACTGAAATTAACGATACCTGGATAATATTTTAGAGATCCCGTCATTTTGAAAATTATATCTAGACCGCAAGTGCTTGAAAAACATCTTCCTCAGGGAACTTAAGCTGAGAACTAAAATTTAACATATCCGAATGGTATTTCAGTGGTCCAGTCATTCTAAAAATTATATCTAGTAGTCCAAGTGCCTAAAATACATCTTCCTCAAGGAACTTAAGCTGAGAACTGAAATTTATGATACCTAGTACATATTTTAGAGATCTCATCATTTCAAAAATTATATTTAGTAGTCCAGGTGCTTAAAAAACATCTTCCTCAGGGAACTTAAGCTGAGAACTGAAAATTACGATACCTAGTACATATTTTAGAGATCTCGGCATTTTAAAAATTATATTTAGTAGTCCAAGTGCCTAAAATACATCTTCCTCAGGGAACTTAAGCTGAGAAATGAAAATTAAGATACCTAGTTCATATTTTAGAGATCCCGTCATTTTGAAAATTATATTTAGTAGTCCAGGTGCTTAAAAAACATTTTCCTCAGGGAACTTAAGCTGAGAACTGAAATTAACGATACCTGGATAATATTTTAGAGATCCCGTCATTTTGAAAATTATATCTAGACCGCAAGTGCTTGAAAAACATCTTCCTCAGGGAACTTAAGCTGAGAACTGAAAATTAAGATACCTAGTACATATTTTAGAGATCTCATCATTTTAAAAATTATATTTAGTAGTCCAGGTGCTTAAAAAACATCTTCCTCAGGGAACTTAAGCTGATAACTGAAAATTAAGCTACATAGTACATATTTTAGAGATCTCGTCATTTTAAAAATTATATTTAGTAGTCCAGGTGCTTAAAAAACATTTTCCTCAGGGAACTTAAGCTGAGAACTGAAATTAACGATACCTGGATAATATTTTAGAGATCCCTTCATTTTGAAAATTATATCTAGACCGCAAGTGCTTGAAAAACATCTTCCTCAGGGAATTTAAGCTGAGAACTGAAAATTAAGATACCTAGTACATATTTTAGAGATCTCATCATTTTAAAAATTATATTTAGTAGTCCAGGTGCTTAAAAAACATCTTCCTCAGGGAACTTAAGCTGAGAACTGAAATTAAGGATACCTGGATTATATTTTAGAGATCTCACCATTTTCAAAATTTATATTTAGTATTCCAGGTGCTTAAAAAACATCTTCCTCAGGGAACTTAAGCTGAGAACTGAAATTTAACATATCCGAATGGTATTTCAGTGGTCCAGTCATTCTAAAAATTATATCTAGTAGTCCAAGTGCCTAAAATACATCTTCCTCAAGGAACTTAAGCTGAGAACTGAAATTTCTGATACCTAGTACATATTTTAGAGATCTCATCATTTTAAAAATTATATTTAGTAGTCCAGGTGCTTAAAAAACATTTTCCTCAGGGAACTTAAGCTGAGAACTGAAATTAACGATACCTGAATAATATTTTAGAGATCCCGTCATTTTGAAAATTATATCTAGACCGCAAGTGCTTGAAAAACATCTTCCTCAGAGAACTTAAGCTGAGAACTGAAAATTAAGATACCTAGTACATATTTTAGAGATCTCATCATTTTAAAAATTATATTTAGTAGTCCAGGTGCTTAAAAAACATCTTCCTCAGGGAACTTAAGCTGAGAACTGAAATTTAACATATCCGAATGGTATTTCAGTGGTCCAGTCATTCTAAAAATTATATCTAGTAGTCCAAGTGCCTAAAATACATCTTCCTCAAGGAACTTAAGCTGAGAACTGAAATTTCTGATACCTAGTACATATTTTAGAGATCTCATCATTTTAAAAATTATATTTAGTAGTCCAGGTGCTTAAAAAACATCTTCCTCAGGGAACTTAAGCTGAGAACTGAAATTAAGGATACCTGGATTATATTTTAGAGATCTCACCATTTTCAAAATTTATATTTAGTAGTCCAGGTGCTTAAAAAACATCTTCCTCAGGGAACTTAAGCTGAGAACTGAAATTTAACATATCCGAATGGTATTTCAGTGGTCCAGTCATTCTAAAAATTATATCTAGTAGTCCAAGTGCCTAAAATACATCTTCCTCAAGGAACTTAAGCTGAGAACTGAAATTTCTGATACCCAGTACATATTTTAGAGATCTCATCATTTTAAAAATTATATTTAGTAGTCCAGGTGCTTAAAAAACATTTTCCTCAGGGAACTTAAGCTGAGAACTGAAATTAACGATACCTGAATAATATTTTAGAGATCCCGTCATTTTGAAAATTATATCTAGACCGCAAGTGCTTGAAAAACATCTTCCTCAGAGAACTTAAGCCGAGAACTGAAAATTAAGATACCTAGTACATATTTTAGAGATCTCATCATTTTAAAAATTATATTTAGTAGTCCAGGTGCTTAAAAAACATCTTCCTCAGGGAACTTAAGCTGAGAACTGAAATTAAGGATACCTGGATTATATTTTAGAGATCTCACCATTTTCAAAAATTATATCTAGTAGTCCAAGTGCCTAAAATACATCTTCCTCAAGGAACTTAAGCTGAGAACTGAAATTTATGATACCTAGTACATATTTTAGAGATCTCATCATTTTAAAAATTATATTTAGTAGTCCAGGTGCTTAAAAACATCTTCCTCAGGGAACTTAAGCTGAGAACTGAAAATTACGATACCTAGTACATATTTTAGAGATCTCGGCATTTTAAAAATTATATTTAGTAGTCCAAGTGCCTAAAATACATCTTCCTCAGGGAACTTAAGCTGAGAACTGAAAATTAAGATACCTAGTTCATATTTTAGAGATACCGTCATTTTGAAAATTATATCTAGTAGCCCAGGTGCTTGAAAAACATCTTCCTCAGGGAACTTAAGCTGATAACTGAAAATTAAGCTACATAGTACATATTTTAGAGATCTCGTCATTTTAAAAATTATATTTAGTAGTCCAGGTGCTTAAAAAACATTTTCCTCAGGGAACTTAAGCTGAGAACTGAAATTAACGATACCTGGATAATATTTTAGAGATCCCGTCATTTTGAAAATTATATCTAGACCGCAAGTGCTTGAAAAACATCTACCTCAGGGAACTTAAGCTGAGAACTGAAAATTAAGATACCTAGTACATATTTTAGAGATCTCATCATTTTAAAAATTATATTTAGTAGTCCAGGTGCTTAAAAAACATCTTCCTCAGGGAACTTAAGCTGAGAACTGAAATTAAGGATACCTGGATTATATTTTAGAGATCTCACCATTTTCAAAATTTATATTTAGTAGTCCAGGTGCTTAAAAAACATCTTCCTCAGGGAACTTAAGCTGAGAACTGAAAATTAAGATACCTAGTTCATATTTTAGAGATCTCGGCATTTTAAAAATTATATTTAGTAGTCCAAGTGCCTAAAATACATCTTCCTCAGGGAACTTAAGCTGAGAACTGAAAATTAAGATACCTAGTTCATATTTTAGAGATCCCGTCATTTTGAAAATTATATCTAGTAGCCCAGGTGCTTGAAAAACATCTTCCTCAGGGAACTTAAGCTGAGAACTGAAAATTAAGATACCTAGTTCATATTTTAGAGATCCAGTCATTTTGAAAATTATATCTAGTAGCCCAGGTGCTTGAAAAACATCTTCCTCAGGGAACTTAAGCTGAGAACTGAAATTTAACATATCCGAATGGTATTTCAGTGGTCCAGTCATTCTAAAAATTATATCTAGTAGTCCAAGTGCCTAAAATACATCTTCCTCAAGGAACTTAAGCTGAGAACTGAAATTTCTGATACCCAGTACATATTTTAGAGATCTCATCATTTTAAAAATTATATTTAGTAGTCCAGGTGCTTAAAAAACATTTTCCTCAGGGAACTTAAGCTGAGAACTGAAATTAACGATACCTGAATAATATTTTAGAGATCCCGTCATTTTGAAAATTATATCTAGACCGCAAGTGCTTGAAAAACATCTTCCTCAGAGAACTTAAGCTGAGAACTGAAAATTAAGATACCTAGTACATATTTTAGAGATCTCATCATTCTAAAAATTATATCTAGTAGTCCAAGTGTTTAAAATACATCTTTCTCAAGGAACTTAAGCCGAGAACTGAAATTTATGATACCTAGTACATATTTTAGAGATCTCATCATTTTAAAAATTATATTTAGTAGTCCAGGTGCTTAAAAAACATCTTCCTCAGGGAACTTAAGCTGAGAACTGAAAATTACGATACCTAGTACATATTTTAGAGATCTCTGCATTTTAAAAATTATATTTAGTAGTCCAAGTGCCTAAAATACATCTTCCTCAGGGAACTTAAGCTGAGAACTGAAAATTAAGATACCTAGTTCATATTTTAGAGATCCCGTCATTTTGAAAATTATATCTAGTAGCCCAGGTGCTTGAAAAACATCTTCCTCAGGGAACTTAAGCTGATAACTGAAAATTAAGCTACATAGTACATATTTTAGAGATCTCGTAATTTTAAAAATTATATTTAGTAGTCCAGGTGCTTAAAAAACATTTTCCTCAGGGAACTTAAGCTGAGAACTGAAATTAACGATACCTGGATAATATTTTAGAGATCCCGTCATTTTGAAAATTATATCTAGACCGCAAGTGCTTGAAAAACATCTACCTCAGGGAACTTAAGCTGAGAACTGAAAATTAAGATACCTAGTACATATTTTAGAGATCTCATCATTTTAAAAATTATATTTAGTAGTCCAGGTGCTTAAAAAACATCTTCCTCAGGGAACTTAAGCTGAGAACTGAAATTAAGGATACCTGGATTATATTTTAGAGATCTCACCATTTTCAAAAATTATATTTAGTAGTCCAGGTGCTTAAAAACATCTTCCTCAGGGAACTTAAGCTGCGAACTAAAAATTTAACATATCCGAATGGTATTTCAATGGTCCAGTCATTCTAAAAATTATATCTAGTAGTCCAAGTGCCTAAAATACATCTTTCTCAAGGAACTTAAGCCGAGAACTGAAATTTATGATACCTAGTACATATTTTAGAGATCTCATCATTTTAAAAATTATATTTAGTAGTCCATGTGCTTAAAAAACATCTTCCTCAAAAAACTTAAGCTGAGAACTGAAAATTAAGATACCTAGTACATATTTTAGAGATCTCGGCATTTTAAAAATTATATTTAGTAGTCCAAGTGCCTAAAATACATCCTCCGCAGGGAACTTAAGCTGAGAACTGAAAATTAAGATACCTAGTTCATATTTTAGAGATCCCGTCATTTTGAAAATTATATCTAGTAGCCCAGGTGCTTGAAAAACATCTTCCTCAGGGAACTTAAGCTGATAACTGAAAATTAAGCTACATAGTACATATTTTAGAGATCTCGTCATTTTAAAAATTATATTTAGTAGTCCAGGTGCTTAAAAAACATTTTCCTCAGGGAACTTAAGCTGAGAACTGAAATTAACGATACCTGGATAATATTTTAGAGATCCCGTCATTTTGAAAATTATATCTAGACCGCAAGTGCTTGAAAAACATCTACCTCAGGGAACTTAAGCTGAGAACTGAAAATTAAGATACCTAGTACATATTTTAGAGATATCATCATTTTAAAAATTATATTTAGTAGTCCAGGTGCTTAAAAAACATCTTCCTCAGGGAACTTATGCTGAGAACTGAAATTAAGGATACCTGGATTATATTTTAGAGATCTCACCATTTTCAAAATTTATATTTAGTAGTCCAGGTGCTTAAAAAACATCTTCCTCAGGGAACTTAAGCTGAGAACTAAAATTTAACATATCCGAATGGTATTTCAGTGGTCCAGTCATTCTAAAAATTATATCTAGTAGTCCAAGTGCCTAAAATACATCTTCCTCAAGGAACTTAAGCTGAGAACTGAAATTTATGATACCTAGTACATATTTTAGAGATCTCATCATTTTAAAAATTATATTTAGTAGTCCAGGTGCTTAAAAAACATCTTCCTCAGGGAACTTAAGCTGAGAACTGAAAATTACGATACCTAGTACATATTTTAGAGATCTCGTCATTTTAAAAATTATATTTAGTAGTCCAAGTGCCTAAAATACATCTTCCTCAGGGAACTTAAGCTGAGAACTGAAAATTAAGATACCTAGTTCATATTTTAGAGATCCCGTCATTTTGAAAATTATATCTAGTAGCCCAGGTGCTTGAAAAACATCTTCCTCAGGGAACTTAAGCTGATAACTGAAAATTAAGCTACATAGTACATATTTTAGAGATCTCGTCATTTTAAAAATTATATTTAGTAGTCCAGGTGCTTAAAAAACATTTTCCTCAGGGAACTTAAGCTGAGAACTGAAATTAACGATACCTGGATAATATTTTAGAGATCCCGTCATTTTGAAAATTATATCTAGACCGCAAGTGCTTGAAAAACATCTTCCTCAGGGAACTTAAGCTGAGAACTGAAAATTAAGATACCTTGTACATATTTTAGAGATCTCATCATTTTAAAAATTATATTTAGTAGTCCAGGTGCTTAAAAAACATCTTCCTCAGGGAACTTAAGCTGAGAACTGAAATTAAGGATACCTGGATTATATTTTAGAGATCTCACCATTTTCAAAATTTATATTTAGTAGTCCAGGTGCTTAAAAAACATCTTCCTCAGGGAACTTAAGCTGAGAACTGAAATTTAACATATCCGAATGGTATTTCAGTGGTCCAGTCATTCTAAAAATTATATCTAGTAGTCCAAGTGCCTAAAATACATCTTCCTCAAGGAACTTAAGCTGAGAACTGAAATTTCTGATACCCAGTACATATTTTAGAGATCTCATCATTTTAAAAATTATATTTAGTAGTCCAGGTGCTTAAAAAACATTTTCCTCAGGGAACTTAAGCTGAGAACTGAAATTAACGATACCTGAATAATATTTTAGAGATCCCGTCATTTTGAAAATTATATCTAGACCGCAAGTGCTTGAAAAACATCTTCCTCAGAGAACTTAAGCTGAGAACTGAAAATTAAGATACCTAGTACATATTTTAGAGATCTCATCATTTTAAAAATTATATTTAGTAGTCCAGGTGCTTAAAAAACATCTTCCTCAGGGAACTTAAGCTGAGAACTGAAATTAAGGATACCTGGATTATATTTTAGAGATCTCACCATTTTCAAAAATTATATTTAGTAGTCCAGGTGCTTAAAAAACATCTTCCTCAGGGAACTTAAGCTGAGAACTAAAAATTTAACATATCCGAATGGTATTTCAATGGTCCAGTCATTCTAAAAATTATATCTAGTAGTCCAAGTGCCTAAAATACATCTTCCTCAAGGAACTTAAGCTGAGAACTGAAATTTATGATACCTAGTACATATTTTAGAGATCTCATCATTTTAAAAATTATATTTAGTAGTCCAGGTGCTTAAAAAACATCTTCCTCAGGTAACTTAAGCTGAGAACTGAAAATTACGATACCTAGTACATATTTTAGAGATCTCGGCATTTTAAAAATTATATTTAGTAGTCCAAGTGCCTAAAATACATCTTCCTCAGGGAACTTAAGCTGAGAACTGAAAATTAAGATACCTAGTTCATATTTTAGAGATCCCGTCATTTTGAAAATTATATCTAGTAGCCCAGGTGCTTGAAAAACATCTTCCTCAGGGAACTTAAGCTGATAACTGAAAATTAAGCTACATAGTACATATTTTAGAGATCTCGTCATTTTAAAAATTATATTTAGTAGTCCAGGTGCTTAAAAAACATTTTCCTCAGGGAACTTAAGCTGAGAACTGAAATTAACGATACCTGGATAATATTTTAGAGATCCCGTCATTTTGAAAATTATATCTAGACCGCAAGTGCTTGAAAAACATCTACCTCAGGGAACTTAATCTGAGAACTGAAAATTAAGATACCTAGTACATATTTTAGAGATCTCATCATTTTAAAAATTATATTTAGTAGTCCAGGTGCTTAAAAAACATCTTCCTCAGGGAACTTAAGCTGAGAACTGAAATTAAGGATACCTGGATTATATTTTAGAGATCTCACCATTTTCAAAATTTATATTTAGTAGTCCAGGTGCTTAAAAAACATCTTCCTCAGGGAACTTAAGATGAGAACTAAAATTTAACATATCCGAATGGTATTTCAGTGGTCCAGTCATTCTAAAAATTATATCTAGTAGTCCAAGTGCCTAAAATACATCTTCCTCAAGGAACTTAAGCTGAGAACTGAAATTTATGATACCTAGTACATATTTTAGAGATCTCATCATTTTAAAAATTATATTTAGTAGTCCAGGTGCTTAAAAAACATCTTCCTCAGGGAACTTAAGCTGAGAACTGAAAATTACGATACCTAGTACATATTTTAGAGATCTCGGCATTTTAAAAATTATATTTAGTAGTCCAAGTGCCTAAAATACATCTTCCTCAGGGTAGTTAAGCTGAGAACTGAAAATTAAGATACCTAGTTCATATTTTAGAGATCCCGTCATTTTGAAAATTATATCTAGTAGCCCAGGTGCTTGAAAAACATCTTCCTCAGGGAACTTAAGCTGATAACTGAAAATTAAGCTACATAGTACATATTTTAGAGATCTCGTCATTTTAAAAATTATATTTAGTAGTCCAGGTGCTTAAAAAACATTTTCCTCAGGGAACTTAAGCTGAGAACTGAAATTAACGATACCTGGATAATATTTTAGAGATCCCGTCATTTTGAAAATTATATCTAGACCGCAAGTGCTTGAAAAACATCTACCTCAGGGAACTTAAGCTGAGAACTGAAAATTAAGATACCTAGTACATATTTTAGAGATCTCATCATTTTAAAAATTATATTTAGTAGTCCAGGTGCTTAAAAAACATCTTCCTCAGGGAACTTAAGCTGAGAACTGAAATTTATGATACCTAGTACATATTTTAGAGATCCCGTCATTTTGAAAATTATATCTAGTAGCCCAGGTGCTTGAAAAACATCTTCCTCAGGGAACTTAAGCTGAGAACTGAAAATTAAGATACCTAGTACATATTTTAGAGATCTCATCATTTTAAAAATTATATTTAGTAGTCCAGGTGCTTAAAAAACATCTTCCTCAGGGAACTTAAGCTGAGAACTGAAATTTATGATACCTAGTACATATTTTAGAGATCTCATCATTTTGAAAATTATATCTTGTAGCCCAGGTGCTTGAAAAACATCTTCCTCAGGGAACTTAAGCTGAGAACTGAAATTTAACATATCCGAATGGTATTTCAGTGGTCCAGTCATTCTAAAAATTATATCTAGTAGTCCAAGTGCCTAAAATACATCTTCCTCAAGGAACTTAAGCTGAGAACTGAAATTTCTGATACCTAGTACATATTTTAGAGATATCATCATTTTCGAAATTTATATTTAGTAGTCCAGGTGCTTAAAAAACATCTTCCTCAGGGAACTTAAGCTGAGAACTGAAAATTACGATACCTAGCACATATTTTAGAGATCTCATCATTTTAAAAATTATATATAGTAGTCCAAGTGTTTAAAATACATCTTTCTCAAGGAACTTAAGCCGAGAACTGAAATTTATGATACCTAGTACATATTTTAGAGATCTCATCATTTTAAAAATTATATTTAGTAGTCCAGGTGCTTAAAAAACATCTTCCTCAGGGAACTTAAGCTGAGAACTGAAAATTACGATACCTAGTACATATTTTAGAGATCTCGGCATTTTAAAAATTATATTTAGTAGTCCAGGTGCTTAAAAAACATTTTTCTCAAGGAACTTAAGCCGAGAACTGAAATTTATGATACCTAGTACATATTTTAGAGATCTCATCATTTTAAAAATTATATTAATAGTCCAGGTGCTTAAAAAACATCTTCCTCAGGTAACTAAAGCTGATAACTAAAAATTAAGATACCTAGTACATATTTTAGAGATCTCATCATTCTAAAAATTATATCTAGTAGTCCAAGTGTTTAAAATACATCTTCCTCAAGGAACTTAAACTGAGAACTGAAATTTATGATACCTAGTACATATTTTAGAGATCTCATCATTTTAAAAATTATATTTAGTAGTCCAGGTGCTTAAAAAACATCTTCCTCAGGGAACTTAAGCTGAGAACTGAAAATTAAGATACCTAGTTCATATTTTAGAGATCCCGTCATTTTGAAAATTATATCTAGTAGCCCAGGTGCTTGAAAAACATCTTCCTCAGGGAACTTAAGCTGATAACTGAAAATTAAGCTACATAGTACATATTTTAGAGATCTCGTAATTTTAAAAATTATATTTAGTAGTCCAGGTGCTTAAAAAACATTTTCCTCAGGGAACTTAAGCTGAGAACTGAAATTAACGATACCTGGATTATATTTTAGAGATCTCGGCATTTTCAAAAATTATATTTAGTAGTCCAGGTGCTTAAAAAACATCTTCCTCAGGGAACTTAAGCTGAGAACTAAAAATTTAACATATCCGAATGGTATTTCAATGGTCCAGTCATTCTAAAAATTATATTTAGTAGTCCAGGTGCTTAAAAAACATCTACCTCAGGGAACTTAAGCTGAGAACTGAAAATTAAGATACCTAGTACATATTTTAGAGATCTCATCATTTTAAAAATTATATTTAGTAGTCCAGGTGCTTAAAAAACATCTTCCTCAGGGAACTTAAGCTGAGAACTGAAATTAAGGATACCTGGATTATATTTTAGAGATCTCACCATTTTCAAAAATTATATTTAGTAGTCCAGGTGCTTAAAAAACATCTTCCTCAGGGAACTAAAGCTGAGAACTAAAAATTTAACATATCCGAATGGTATTTCAATGGTCCAGTCATTCTAAAAATTATATCTAGTAGTCCAAGTGCCTAAAATACATCTTCCTCAAGGAACTTAAGCCGAGAACTGAAATTTATGATACCTAGTAAATATTTTAGAGATCTCGTCATTTTAAAAATTATATTTAGTAGTCCAGGTGCTTAAAAAACATCTTCCTCAGGAAACTTAAGCTGAGAACTGAAATTTATGATACCTAGTACTAATTTTAGAGATCTCGGCATTTTAAAAATTATATTTAGTAGTCCAAGTGCCTAAAATACATCCTCCGCAGGGAACTTAAGCTGAGAACTGAAAATTAAGATACCTAGTTCATATTTTAAAGATCCCGTCATTTTGAAAATTATATCTAGTAGCCCAGGTGCTTGAAAAACATCTTCCTCAGGGAACTTCAGCTGATACCTGAAAATTAAGCTACATAGTACATATTTTAGAGATCTCGTCATTTTAAAAATTATATTTAGTAGTCCAGGTGCTTAAAAAACATTTTCCTCAGGGAACTTAAGCTGAGAACTGAAATTAACGATACCTGGATAATATTTTAGAGATCCCGTCATTTTGAAAATTATATCTAGACCGCAAGTGCTTGAAAAACATCTACCTCAGGGAACTTAAGCTGAGAACTGAAAATTAAGATACCTAGTACATATTTTAGAGATATCATCATTTTAAAAATTATATTTAGTAGTCCAGGTGCTTAAAAAACATCTTCCTCAGGGAACTTCAGCTGAGAACTGAAATTAAGGATACCTGGATTATATTTTAGAGATCTCACCATTTTCAAAATTTATATTTAGTAGTCCAGGTGCTTAAAAAACATCTTCCTCAGGGAACTTAAGCTGAGAACTAAAATTTAACATATCCGAATGGTATTTCAGTGGTCCAGTCATTCTAAAAATTATATCTAGTAGTCCAAGTGCCTAAAATACATCTTCCTCAAGGAACTTAAGCTGAGAACTGAAATTTATGATACCTAGTACATATTTTAGAGATCTCATCATTTTAAAAATTATATTTAGTAGTCCAGGTGCTTAAAAAACATCTTCCTCAGGGAACTTAAGCTGAGAACTGAAATTAACGATACCTGGATAATATTTTAGAGATCCCGTCATTTTGAAAATTATATCTAGACCGCAAGTGCTTGAAAAACATCTACCTCAGGGAACTTAAGCTGAGAACTGAAAATTAAGATACCTAGTACATATTTTAGAGATCTCATCATTTTAAAAATTATATTTAGTAGTCCAGGTGCTTAAAAAACATCTTCCTCAGGGAACTTAAGCTGAGAACTGAAATTAAGGATACCTGGATTATATTTTAGAGATCTCACCATTTTCAAAAATTATATTTAGTAGTCCAGGTGCTTAAAAAACATCTTCCTCAGGGAACTTAAGCTGAGAACTAAAAATTTAACATATCCGAATGGTATTTCAATGGTCCAGTCATTCTAAAAATTATATCTAGTAGTCCAAGTGCCTAAAATACATCTTCCTCAAGGAACTTAAGCTGAGAACTGAAATTTATGATACCTAGTACATATTTTAGAGATCTCATCATTTTAAAAATTATATTTAGTAGTCCAGGTGCTTAAAAAACATCTTCCTCAGGGAACTTAAGCTGAGAACTGAAATTAACGATACCTGGATAATATTTTAGAGATCCCGTCATTTTGAAAATTATATCTAGACCGCAAGTGCTTGAAAAACATCTACCTCAGGGAACTTAAGCTGAGAACTGAAAATTAAGATACCTAGTACATATTTTAGAGATCTCATCATTTTAAAAATTATATTTAGTAGTCCAGGTGCTTAAAAAACATCTTCCTCAGGGAACTTAAGCTGAGAACTGAAATTAAGGATACCTGGATTATATTTTAGAGATCTCGTCATTTTAAAAATTATATTTAGTAGTCCAGGTGCTTAAAAAACATCTTCCTCAGGGAACTTAAGCTGAGAACTAAAAATTTAACATATCCGAATGGTATTTCAATGGTCCAGTCATTCTAAAAATTATATCTAGTAGTCCAAGTGCCTAAAATACATCTTCCTCAAGGAACTTAAGCTGAGAACTGAAATTTATGATACCTAGTACATATTTTAGAGATCTCATCATTTTAAAAATTATATTTAGTAGTCCAGGTGCTTAAAAAACATCTTCCTCAGGAAACTTAAGCTGAGAACTGAAAATTACGATACCTAGTACTAATTTTAGAGATCTCGGCATTTTAAAAATTATATTTAGTAGTCCAAGTGCCTAAAATACATCCTCCTCAGGGAACTTAAGCTGAGAACTGAAAATTAAGATACCTAGTTCATATTTTAGAGATCCCGTCATTTTCAAAATTATATCAAGTAGCCCAGGTGCTTGAAAAACATCTTCCTCAGGGAACTTAAGCTGATAACTGAAAATTAAGCTACACAGTACATATTTTAGAGATCTCGTCATTTTAAAAATTATATTTAGTAGTCCAGGTGCTTAAAAACATTTTCCTCAGGGAACTTAAGCTGAGAACTGAAATTAACGATACCTGGATAATATTTTAGAGATCCCGTCATTTTGAAAATTATATCTAGACCGCAAGTGCTTGAAAAACATCTACCTCAGGGAACTTAAGCTGAGAACTGAAAATTAAGATACCTAGTACATATTTTAGAGATATCATCATTTTAAAAATTATATTTAGTAGTCCAGGTGCTTAAAAAACATCTTCTTCAGGGAACTTAAGCTGAGAACTGAAATTAAGGATACCTGGATTATATTTTAGAGATCTCACCATTTTCAAAATTTATATTTAGTAGTCCAGGTGCTTAAAAAACATCTTCCTCAGGGAACTTAAGCTGAGAACTGAAATTTAACATATCCGAATGGTATTTCAGTGGTCCAGTCATTCTAAAAATTATATCTAGTAGTCCAAGTGCCTAAAATACATCTTCCTCAAGGAACTTAAGCTGAGAACTGAAATTTATGATACCTGGTACATATTTTAGAGATCTCATCATTTTAAAAATTATATTTAGTAGTCCAGGTGCTTAAAAAACATCTTCCTCAGGGAACTTAAGCTGAGAACTGAAAATTACGATACCTAGTACATATTTTAGAGATCTCGGCATTTTAAAAATTATATTTAGTAGTCCAAGTGCCTAAAATACATCTTCCTCAGGGAACTTAAGCTGAGAACTGAAAATTAAGATACCTAGTTCATATTTTAGAGATCCCGTCATTTTGAAAATTATATCTAGTAGCCCAGGTGCTTGAAAAACATCTTCCTCAGGGAACTTAAGCTGATAACTGAAAATTAAGCTACATAGTACATATTTTAGAGATCTCGTCATTTTAAAAATTATATTTAGTAGTCCAGGTGCTTAAAAAACATTTTCCTCAGGGAACTTAAGCTGAGAACTGAAATTAACGATACCTGGATAATATTTTAGAGATCCCGTCATTTTGAAAATTATATCTAGACCGCAAGTGCTTGAAAAACATCTACCTCAGGGAACTTAAGCTGAGAACTAAAATTTAACATATCCGAATGGTATTTCAGTGGTCCAGTCATTCTAAAAATTATATCTAGTAGTCCAAGTGCCTAAAATACATCTTCCTCAAGGAACTTAAGCTGAGAACTGAAATTTATGATACCTAGTACATATTTTAGAGATCTCATAATTTTAAAAATTATATTTAGTAGTCCAGGTGCTTAAAAAACATCTTCCTCAGGGAACTTAAGCTGAGAACTGAAAATTACGATACCTAGTACATATTTTAGAGATCTCGGCATTTTAAAAATTATATTTAGTAGTCCAAGTGCCTAAAATACATCTTCCTCAGGGAACTTAAGCTGAGAAATGAAAATTAAGATACCTAGTTCATATTTTATAGATCTCGTAATTTTAAAAATTATATTTAGTAGTCCAGGTGCTTAAAAAACATTTTCCTCAGGGAACTTAAGCTGAGAACTGAAATTAACGATACCTGGATAATATTTTAGAGATCCCGTCATTTTGAAAATTATATCTAGACCGCAAGTGCTTGAAAAACATCTTCCTCAGGGAACTTAAGCTGAGAAATGAAAATTAAGTTACCTAGTACATATTTTAGAGATCTCATCATTTTAAAAATTATATTTAGTAGTCCAGGTGCTTGAAAAACATCTTCCTCAGGGAACTTAAGCTGATAACTGAAAATTAAGCTACATAGTACATATTTTAGAGATCTCGTCATTTTAAAAATTATATTTAGTAGTCCAGGTGCTTAAAAATATCTTCCTCAGGGAACTTAAGCTGAGAACTGAAATTAACGATACCTTGTTAATATTTTAGAGATCTCTTCATTTTTAAAATTATATCTAGACCGCAAGTGCTTGAAAAACATCTTCCTCAGGGAATTTAAGCTGAGAACTGAAAATTAAGATACCTAGTACATATTTTAGAGATCTCATCATTTTAAAAATTATATTTAGTAGTCCAGGTGCTTAAAAAACATCTTCCTCAGGGAACTTAAGCTGAGAACTGAAATTAAGGATACCTGGATTATATTTTAGAGATCTCACCATTTTCAAAATTTATATTTAGTAGTCCAGGTGCTTAAAAAACATCTTCCTCAGGGAACTTAAGCTGAGAACTGAAATTTAACATATCCGAATGGTATTTCAGTGGTCCAGTCATTCTAAAAATTATATCTAGTAGTCCAAGTGCCTAAAATACATCTTCCTCAAGGAACTTAAGCTGAGAACTGAAATTTCTGATACCCAGTACATATTTTAGAGATCTCATCATTTTAAAAATTATATTTAGTAGTCCAGGTGCTTAAAAAACATTTTCCTCAGGGAACTTAAGCTGAGAACTGAAATTAACGATACCTGAATAATATTTTAGAGATCCCGTCATTTTGAAAATTATATCTAGACCGCAAGTGCTTGAAAAACATCTTCCTCAGAGAACTTAAGCTGAGAACTGAAAATTAAGATACCTAGTACATATTTTAGAGATCTCATCATTTTAAAAATTATATTTAGTAGTCCAGGTGCTTAAAAAACATCTTCCTCAGGGAACTTAAGCTGAGAACTGAAATTAAGGATACCTGGATTATATTTTAGAGATCTCACCATTTTCAAAAATTATATTTAGTAGTCCAGGTGCTTAAAAAACATCTTCCTCAGGGAACTTAAGCTGCGAACTAAAAATTTAACATATCCGAATGGTATTTCAATGGTCCAGTCATTCTAAAAATTATATCTAGTAGTCCAAGTGCCTAAAATACATCTTCCTCAAGGAACTTAAGCTGAGAACTGAAATTTATGATACCTAGTACATATTTTAGAGATCTCATCATTTTAAAAATTATATTTAGTAGTCCAGGTGCTTAAAAAACATCTTCCTCAGGGAACTTAAGCTGAGAACTGAAAATTACGATACCTAGTACATATTTTAGAGATCTCGGCATTTTAAAAATTATATTTAGTAGTCCAAGTGCCTAAAATACATCTTCCTCAGGGAACTTAAGCTGAGAATTGAAAATTAAGATACCTAGTACATATTTTAGAGGTCCCGTCATTTTGAAAATTATATCTAGTAGTCCAGGTGCTTAAAAGCCATCTTCGTCAGGGAACTTAAGCTGATAACTGAAAATTAAGCTACATAGTACATATTTTAGAGATCTCGTCATTTTAAAAAATTATATTTAGTAGTCCAGGTGCTTAAAAAACATTTTCCTCAGGGAACTTAAGCTGAGAACTGAAATTAACGATACCTGGATAATATTTTAGAGATCCCGTCATATAGAAAATTATATCTAGACCGCAAGTGCTTGAAAAACATCTACCTCAGGGAACTTAAGCTGAGAACTGAAATTTACGATACCTAGTACATATTTTAGAGATCTCATCATTTTAAAAATTATATTTAGTAGTCCAGGTGCTTAAAAAACATCTTCCTCAGGGAACTTAAGCTGAGAACTGAAATTAAGGATACCTGGATTATATTTTAGAGATCTCACCATTTTCAAAATTTATATTTAGTAGTCCAGGTGCTTAAAAAACATCTTCCTCAGGGAACTTAAGCTGAGAACTGAAAATTAAGATACCTAGTTCATATTTTAGAGATCTCGGCATTTTAAAAATTATATTTAGTAGTCCAAGTGCCTAAAATACATCTTCCTCAGGGAACTTAAGCTGAGAACTGAAAATTAAGATACCTAGTTCATATTTTAGAGATCCCGTCATTTTGAAAATTATATCTAGTAGCCCAGGTGCTTGAAAAACATCTTCCTCAGGGAACTTAAGCTGAGAACTGAAAATTAAGATACCTAGTTCATATTTTAGAGATCCCGTCATTTTGAAAATTATATCTAGTAGCCCAGGTGCTTGAAAAACATCTTCCTCAGGGAACTTAAGCTGATAACTGAAATTAACGATACCTGGATAATATTTTAGAGATCCCGTCATTTTGAAAATTATATCTAGACCGCAAGTGCTTGAAAAACATCTACCTCAGGGAACTTAAGCTGAGAACTGAAAATTAAGATACCTAGTACATATTTTAGAGATCTCATCATTTTAAAAATTATATTTAGTAGTCCAGGTGCTTAAAAAACATCTTCCTCAGGGAACTTAAGCTGAGAACTGAAATTAAGGATACCTGGATTATATTTTAGAGATCTCACCATTTTCAAAAATTATATTTAGTAGTCCAGGTGCTTAAAAAACATCTTCCTCAGGGAACTTAAGCTGAGAACTAAAAATTTAACATATCCGAATGGTATTTCAATGGTCCAGTCATTCTAAAAATTATATCTAGTAGTCCAAGTGCCTAAAATACATCTTTCTCAAGGAACTTAAGCTGAGAACTGAAATTTATGATACCTAGTACATATTTTAGAGATCTCATCATTTTAAAAATTATATTTAGTAGTCCAGGTGCTTAAAAAACATCTTCCTCAGGAAACTTAAGCTGAGAACTGAAAATTACGATACCTAGTACATATTTTAGAGATCTCGGCATTTTAAAAATTATATTTAGTAGTCCAAGTGCCTAAAATACATCCTCCGCAGGGAACTTAAGCTGAGAACTGAAAATTAAGATACCTAGTTCATATTTTAGAGATCCCGTCATTTTGAAAATTATATCTAGTAGCCCAGGTGCTTGAAAAACATCTTCCTCAGGGAACTTAAGCTGATAACTGAAAATTAAGCTACATAGTACATATTTTAGAGATCTCGTCATTTTAAAAATTATATTTAGTAGTCCAGGTGCTTAAAAACATTTTCCTCAGGGAACTTAAGCTGAGAACTGAAATTAACGATACCTGGATAATATTTTAGAGATCCCGTCATTTTGAAAATTATATCTAGACCGCAAGTGCTTGAAAAACATCTACCTCAGGGAACTTAAGCTGAGAACTGAAAATTAAGATACCTAGTACATATTTTAGAGATATCATCATTTTAAAAATTATATTTAGTAGTCCAGGTGCTTAAAAAACATCTTCCTCAGGGAACTTAAGCTGAGAACTGAAATTAATGATACCTGGATTATATTTTAGAGATCTCACCATTTTCAAAATTTATATTTAGTAGTCCAGGTGCTTAAAAAACATCTTCCTCAGGGAACTTAAGCTGAGAACTAAAATTTAACATATCCGAATGGTATTTCAGTGGTCCAGTCATTCTAAAAATTATATCTAGTAGTCCAAGTGCCTAAAATACATCTTCCTCAAGGAACTTAAGCTGAGAACTGAAATTAATGATACCTAGTACATATTTTAGAGATCTCATCATTTTAAAAATTATATTTAGTAGTCCAGGTGCTTAAAAAACATCTTCCTCAGGGAACTTAAGCTGAGAACTGAAAATTACGATACCTAGTACATATTTTAGAGATCTCGGCATTTTAAAAATTATATTTAGTAGTCCAAGTGCCTAAAATACATCTTCCTCAGGGAACTTAAGCTGAGAACTGAAAATTAAGATACCTAGTTCATATTTTAGAGATCCCGTCATTTTGAAAATTATATCTAGTAGCCCAGGTGCTTGAAAAACATCTTCCTCAGGGAACTTAAGCTGATAACTGAAAATTAAGCTACATAGTACATATTTTAGAGATCTCGTCATTTTAAAAATTATATTTAGTAGTCCAGGTGCTTAAAAAACATTTTCCTCAGGGAACTTAAGCTGAGAACTGAAATTAACGATACCTGGATAATATTTTAGAGATCCCGTCATTTTGAAAATTATATCTAGACCGAAAGTGCTTGAAAAACATCTTTCTCAGGGAACTTAAGCTGAGAACTGAAAATTAAGATACCTAGTACATATTTTAGAGATCTCATCATTTTAAAAATTATATTTAGTAGTCCAGGTGCTTAAAAAACATATTCCTCAGGGAACTTAAGCTGAGAACTGAAATTAAGGATACCTGGATTATATTTTAGAGATCTCACCATTTTCAAAATTTATATTTAGTAGTCCAGGTGCTTAAAAAACATCTTCCTCAGGGAACTTAAGCTGAGAACTGAAATTTAACATATCCGAATGGTATTTCAGTGGTCCAGTCATTCTAAAAATTATATCTAGTAGTCCAAGTGCCTAAAATACATCTTCCTCAAGGAACTTAAGCTGAGAACTGAAATTTCTGATACCCAGTACATATTTTAGAGATCTCATCATTTTAAAAATTATATTTAGTAGTCCAGGTGCTTAAAAAACATTTTCCTCAGGGAACTTAAGCTGAGAACTGAAATTAACGATACCTGAATAATATTTTAGAGATCCCGTCATTTTGAAAATTATATCTAGACCGCAAGTGCTTGAAAAACATCTTCCTCAGAGAACTTAAGCTGAGAACTGAAAATTAAGATACCTAGTACATATTTTAGAGATCTCATCATTTTAAAAATTATATTTAGTAGTCCAGGTGCTTAAAAAACATCTTCCTCAGGGAACTTAAGCTGAGAACTGAAATTAAGGATACCTGGATTATATTTTAGAGATCTCACCATTTTCAAAAATTATATTTAGTAGTCCAGGTGCTTAAAAAACATCTTCCTCAGGGAACTTAAGCTGAGAACTAAAAATTTAACATATCCGAATGGTATTTCAATGGTCCAGTCATTCTAAAAATTATATCTAGTAGTCCAAGTGCCTAAAATACATCTTCCTCAAGGAACTTAAGCTGAGAACTGAAATTTATGATACCTAGTACATATTTTAGAGATCTCATCATTTTAAAAATTATATTTAGTAGTTCAGGTGCTTAAAAAACATCTTCCTCAGGGAACTTAAGCTGAGAACTGAAAATTACGATACCTAGTACATATTTTAGAGATCTCGGCATTTTAAAAATTATATTTAGTAGTCCAAGTGCCTAAAATACATCTTCCTCAGGGAACTTAAGCTGAGAACTGAAAATTAAGATACCTAGTTCATATTTTAGAGATCCCGTCATTTTGAAAATTATATCTAGTAGCCCAGGTGCTTGAAAAACATCTTCCTCAGGGAACTTAAGCTGATAACTGAAAATTAAGCTACATAGTACATATTTTAGAGATCTCGTCATTTTAAAAATTATATTTAGTAGTCCAGGTGCTTAAAAAACATTTTCCTCAGGGAACTTAAGCTGAGAACTGAAATTAACGATACCTGGATAATATTTTAGAGATCCCGTCATTTTGACAATTATATCTAGACCGCAAGTGCTTGAAAAACATCTACCTCAGGGAACTTAAGCTGAGAACTGAAAATTAAGATACCTAGTACATATTTTAGAGATCTCATCATTTTAAAAATTATATTTAGTAGTCCAGGTGCTTAAAAAACATCTTCCTCAGGGAACTTAAGCTGAGAACTGAAATTAAGGATACCTGGATTATATTTTAGAGATCTCACCATTTTCAAAATTTATATTTAGTAGTCCAGGTGCTTAAAAAACATCTTCCTCAGGGAACTTAAGCTGAGAACTAAAATTTAACATATCCGAATGGTATTTCAGTGGTCCAGTCATTCTAAAAATTATATCTAGTAGTCCAAGTGCCTAAAATACATCTTCCTCAAGGAACTTAAGCTGAGAACTGAAATTTATGATACCTAGTACATATTTTAGAGATCTCATCATTTTAAAAATTATATTTAGTAGTCCAGGTGCTTAAAAAACATCTTCCTCAGGGAACTTAAGCTGAGAACTGAAAATTACGATACCTAGTACATATTTTAGAGATCTCGGCATTTTAAAAATTATATTTAGTAGTCCAAGTGCCTAAAATACATCTTCCTCAGGGAAGTTAAGCTGAGAACTGAAAATTAAGATACCTAGTTCATATTTTACAGTTCCCTTCATTTTGAAAATTATATCTTGTAGCCCAGGTGCTTGAAAAACATCTTCCTCAGGGAACTTAAGCTGATAACTGAAAATTAAGCTACATAGTACATATTTTAGAGATCTCGTCATTTTAAAAATTATATTTAGTAGTCCAGGTGCTTAAAAAACATTTTCCTCAGGGAACTTAAGCTGAGAACTGAAATTAACGATACCTGGATAACATTTTAGAGATCCCGTCATTTTGAAAATTATATCTAGACCGCAAGTGCTTGAAAAACATCTACCTCAGGGAACTTAAGCTGAGAACTGAAAATTAAGATACCTAGTACATATTTTAGAGATCTCATCATTTTAAAAATTATATTTAGTAGTCCAGGTGCTTAAAAAACATCTTCCTCAGGGAACTTAAGCTGAGAACTGAAATTAAGGATACCTGGATTACATTTTAGAGATCTCACCATTTTCAAAAATTATTTTTAGTAGTCCAGGTGCTTAAAAAACATCTTCCTCAGGGAACTTAAGCTGAGAACTGAAATTTCTGATACCTAGTACATATTTTAGAGATCCCGTCATTTTGAATATTATATCTAGTAGCCCAGGTGCTTGAAAAACATCTTCCTCAGGGAACTTAAGCTGAGAACTGAAAATTAAGATACCTAGTTCATATTTTAGAGATCCCGTCATTTTGAATATTATATCTAGTAGCCCAGGTGCTTGAAAAACATCTTCCTCAGGGAACTTAAGCTGAGAACTGAAAATTAAGATACCTAGTACATATTTTAGAGATCTCATCATTCTAAAAATTATATCTAGTAGTCCAAGTGCCTAAAATACATCTTCCTCAGGAAAATTAAGCTGAGAACTGAAATTTATGATACCTAGTACATATTTTAGAGATCTCATCATTTTAAAAATTATATTTAGTAGTCCAGGTGCTTAAAAAACATCTTCCTCAGGGAACTTAAGCTGAGAACTGAAAATTACGATACCTAGTACATATTTTAGAGATCTCGGCATTTTAAAAATTATATTTAGTAGTCCAGGTGCTTAAAAAACATATTCCTCAGGGAACTTAAGCTGAGAACTGAAAATAAAGCTACATAGTACATATTTTAGAGATCTCATCATTCTAAAAATTATATCTAGTAGTCCAAGTGTTTAAAATACATCTTTCTCAGGGAAATTAAGCTGAGAACTGAAATTTATGATACGTAGTACATATTTTAGAGATCTCATCATTTTAAAAATTATATATAGTAGTCCAGGTGCTTAAAAAACATCTTCCTCAGGGAACTTAAGCTGATAACTGAAATTTATGATACCTAGTACATATTTTAGAGATCTCATCATTTTAAAAATTATATGTAGTAGTCCAAGTGTTTAAAATACATCTTTCTCAAGGAACTTAAGCTGAGAACTGAAATTTATGATACCTAGTACATATTTTAGAGATCTCATCATTTTAAAAATTATATTTAGTAGTCCAGGTGCTTAAAAAACATTTTCCTCAGGGAACTTAAGCTGAGAACTGAAAATTAAGATACCTAGTACATATTTTAGAGATCTCATCATTCTAAAAATTATATCTAGTAGTCCAGGTGCCTAAAATACATCTTCCTCAGGGAACTTAAGCCGAGAACTGAAATTTATGATACCTAGTACATATTTTAGAGATCTCATCATTTTAAAAATTATATTTAGTAGTCCAGGTGCTTAAAAAACATCTTCCTCAGGGAACTTAAGCTGAGAACTGAAATTTATGATACCTAGTACATATTTTAGAGATCTCATCATTTTAAAAATTATATTTAGTAGTCCAGGTGCTTAAAAAACATATTCCTCAGGGAACTTAAGCTGAGAACTGAAAATTAAGATACCTAGTACATATTTTAGAGATCTCATCATTTTAAAAATTATATCTAGTAGCCCAAGTGTTTAAAATACATCTTTCTCAAGGAACTTAAGCCGAGAACTGAAATTTATGATACCTAGTACATATTTTAGAGATCTCATCATTTAAAAAATTATATTTAGTAGTCCAGGTGCTTAAAAAACATCTTCCTCAGGGAACTTAAGCTGAGAACTGAAAATTACGATACCTAGTACATATTTTAGAGATCTCATCATTTTAAAAATTATATTTAGTAGTCCAGGTGCTTAAAAACATTTTCCTCAGGGAACTTAAGCTGAGAACTGAAAATTAAGATACCTAGTACATATTTTAGAGATCTCATCATTCTAAAAATTATATCTAGTAGTCCAAGTGTTTAAAATACATCTTTCTCAAGGAACTTAAGCTGAGAACTGAAATTTATGATACCTAGTACATATTTTAGAGATCTCATCATTTTAAAAATTATATTTAGTAGTCCAGGTGCTTAAAAAACATCTTCCTCAGGGAACTTAAGCTGAGAACTGAAATTAAGGATACCTGGATTATATTTTAGAGATCTCACCATTTTCAAAATTTATATTTAGTAGTCCAGGTGCTTAAAAAACATCTTCCTCAGGGAACTTAAGCTGAGAACTGAAATTTATGATACCTAGTACATATTTTAGAGATCTCGTCATTTTGAAAATTATATCTAGTAGCCCAGGTGCTTGAAAAACATCTTCCTCAGGGAACTTAAGCTGAGAACTGAAAATTAAGATACCTAGTTCATATTTTAGAGATCCCGTCATTTTGAAAATTATATCTAGTAGCCCAGGTGCTTGAAAAACATCTTCCTCAGGGAACTTAAGCTGAGAACTGAAAATTAAGATACCTAGTACATATTTTAGAGATCTCATCATTCTAAAAATTATATCTAGTAGTCCAAGTGCCTAAAATACATCTTCCTCAAGGAACTTAAGCTGAGAACTGAAATTTATGATACCTAGTACATATTTTAGAGATCTCATCATTTTAAAAATTATATTTAGTAGTCCATGTGCTTAAAAAACATCTTCCTCAGGGAACTTAAGCTGAGAACTGAAAATTACGATACCTAGTACATATTTTAGAGATCTCGGCATTTTAAAAATTATATTTAGTAGTCCAGGTGCTTAAAAAA
Source organism: Diplolepis rosae (assembly GCA_030998225.1). Lineage (NCBI taxonomy): Eukaryota > Metazoa > Arthropoda > Insecta > Hymenoptera > Diplolepididae > Diplolepis > Diplolepis rosae. The sequence goes on from JAPYXD010000707.1 coordinate 705,786, forward strand.
CATATTCCTCAGGGAACTTAAGCTGAGAACTGAAATTTATGATACCTAGTAAATATTTTAGAGATCTCATCATTTTAAAAATTATATTTAGTAGTCCAAGTGCCTAAAATACATCTTCCTCAAGGAACTTAAGCTGAGAACTGAATTTTATGATACCTAGTACATATTTTAGAGATCTCATCATTTTAAAAATTATATTTAGTAGTCCAGGTGCTTAAAAAACATCTTCCTCAGGGAACTTAAGCTGAGAACTGAAAATTAAGATACCTAGTACATATTTTAGAGATCTCATCATTCTAAAAATTATATCTAGTAGTCCAAGTGTTTAAAATACATCTTTCTCAAGGAACTTAAGCCGAGAACTGAAATTTATGATACCTAGTACATATTTTAGAGATCTCATCATTTTAAAAATTATATTTAGTAGTCCAGGTGCTTAAAAAACATTTTCCTCAGGGAACTTAAGCTGAGAACTGAAATTAAAGATACCTGGTACATATTTTAGAGATCACATCATTCTAAAAATTATATCTAGTAGTCCAAGTGTTTAAAATACATCTTTCTCATGGAACTTAAGCTGAGAACTGAAATTTATGATACCTAGTACATATTTTAGAGATCTCATCATTTTAAAAATTATATTTAGTAGTCCAGGTGCTTAAAAAACATCTTCCTCAGGGAACTTAAGCTGAGAACTGAAATTTATGATACCTAGTACATATTTTAGAGATCTCATCATTTTAAAAATTATATTTAGTAGTCCAGGTGCTTAAAAAACATATTCCTCAGGGAACTTAAGCTGAGAACTGAAAATTAAGATACCTAGTACATATTTTAGAGATCTCATCATATTAAAAATTATATCTAGTAGTCCAAGTGTTTAAAATACATCTTTCTCAAGGAACTTAAGCCGAGAACTGAAATTTATGATACCTAGTACATATTTTAGAGATCTCATCATTTTAAAAATTATATTTAGTAGTCCAGGTGCTTAAAAAACATCTTCCTCAGGGAACTTAAGCTGAGAACTGAAAATTACGATACCTAGTACATATTTTAGAGATCTCATCATTTTAAAAATTATATTTAGTAGTCCAGGTGCTTAAAAAACATCTTCCTCAGGGAACTTAAGCTGAGAACTGAAAATTAAGATACCTAGTACATATTTTAGAGATCTCATCATTATAAAAATTATATCTAGTAGTCCAAGTGTTTAAAATACATCTTTCTCAAGGAACTTAAGCAGAGAACTGAAATTTATGATACCTAGTACATATTTTAGAGATCTCATCATTTTAAAAATTATATTTAGTAGTCCAGGTGCTTAAAAAACATCTTCCTCAGGGAACTTAAGCTGAGAACTGAAAATTACGATACCTAGTACATATTTTAGAGATCTCGGCATTTTAAAAATTATATTTAGTAGTCCAAGTGCCTAAAATACATCTTCCTCAAGGAACTTAAGCTGAGAACTGAAATTTATGATACCTAGTACATATTTTAGAGATCTCATCATTTTAAAAATTATATTTAGTAGTCCAGGTGCTTAAAAAACATCTTCCTCAGGGAACTTAAGCTGAGAACTGAAAATTAAGATACCTAGTACATATTTTAGAGATCTCATAATTTTAAAAATTATATTTAGTAGTCCAAGTGTTTAAAATACCTCTTCCTCAAGGAACTTAAGTTGAGAACTGAAATTTATGATACCTAGTACATATTTTAGAGATCTCATCATTTTAAAAATTTTATTTAGTAGTCCAGGTGCTTAAAAAACATCTTCCTCAGGGAACTTAAGCTGAGAACTGAAAATTAAGATACCTAGTTCATATTTTAGAGATCCCGTCATTTTGAAAATTATATCTAGTAGCCCAGGTGCTTGAAAAACATCTTCCTCAGGGAACTTAAGCTGATAACTGAAAATTAAGCTACATAGTACATATTTTAGAGATCTCGTAATTTTAAAAATTATATTTAGTAGTCCAGGTGCTTAAAAAACATTTTCCTCAGGGAACTTAAGCTGAGAACTGAAATTAACGATACCTGGATAATATTTTAGAGATCCCGTCATTTTGAAAATTATATCTAGACCGCAAGTGCTTGAAAAACATCTACCTCAGGGAACTTAAGCTGAGAACTGAAAATTAAGATACCTAGTACATATTTTAGAGATCTCATTATTTTAAAAATTATATTTAGTAGTCCAGGTGCTTAAAAAACATCTTCCTCAGGGAACTTAAGCTGAGAACTGAAATTAAGGATACCTGGATTATATTTTAGAGATCTCACCATTTTCAAAAATTATATTTAGTAGTCCAGGTGCTTAAAAAACATCTTCCTCAGGGAACTTAAGCTGAGAACTAAAAATTTAACATATCCGAATGGTATTTCAATGGTCCAGTCATTCTAAAAATTATATCTAGTAGTCCAAGTGCCTAAAATACATCTTTCTCAAAGGAACTTAAGCCGAGAACTGAAATTTATGATACCTAGTACATATTTTAGAGATCTCATCATTTTAAAAATTATATTTAGTAGTCCAGGTGCTTAAAAAACATCTTCCTCAGGGAACTTAAGCTGAGAACTGAAAATTACGATACCTAGTACATATTTTAGAGATCTCGGCATTTTAAAAATTATATTTAGTAGTCCAAGTGCCTAAAATACATCCTCCGCAGGGAACTTAAGCTGAGAACTGAAAATTAAGATACCTAGTTCATATTTTAGAGATCCCGTCATTTTGAAAATTATATCTAGTAGCCCAGGTGCTTGAAAAACATCTTCCTCAGGGAACTTAAGCTGATAACTGAAAATTAAGCTACACAGTACATATTTTAGAGATCTCGTCATTTTAAAAATTATATTTAGTAGTCCAGGTGCTTAAAAAACATTTTCCTCAGGGAACTTAAGCTGAGAACTGAAATTAACGATACCTGGATTATATTTTAGAGATCCCGTCATTTTGAAAATTATATCTAGACCGCAAGTGCTTGAAAAACATCTACCTCAGGGAACTTAAGCTGAGAACTGAAAATTAAGATACCTAGTACATATTTTAGAGATATCATCATTTTAAAAATTATATTTATTAGTCCAGGTGCTTAAAAAACATCTTCCTCAGGGAACTTAAGCTGAGAAGTGAAATTAAGGATACCTGGATTATATTTTAGAGATCTCACCATTTTCAAAATTTATATTTAGTAGTCCAGGTGCTTAAAAAACATCTTCCTCAGGGAACTTAAGCTGAGAACTAAAATTTAACATATCCGAATGGTATTTCAGTGGTCCAGTCATTCTAAAAATTATATCTAGTAGTCCAAGTGCCTAAAATACATCTTCCTCAAGGAACTTAAGCTGAGAACTGAAATTTATGATACCTGGTACATATTTTAGAGATCTCATCATTTTAAAAATTATATTTAGTAGTCCAGGTGCTTAAAAAACATCTTCCTCAGGGAACTTAAGCTGAGAACTGAAAATTACGATACCTAGTACATATTTTAGAGATCTCGGCATTTTAAAAATTATATTTAGTAGTCCAAGTGCCTAAAATACATCTTCCTCAGGGAACTTAAGCTGAGAACTGAAAATTAAGATACCTAGTTCATATTTTAGAGATCCCGTCATTTTGAAAATTATATCTAGTAGCCCAGGTGCTTGAAAAACATCTTCCTCAGGGAACTTAAGCTGATAACTGAAAATTAAGCTACATAGTACATATTTTAGATATCTCGTCATTTTAAAAATTATATTTAGTAGTCCAGGTGCTTAAAAAACATTTTCCTCAGGGAACTTAAGCTGAGAACTGAAATTAACGATACCTGGATAATATTTTAGAGATCCCGTCATTTTGAAAATTATATCTAGACGGCAAGTGCTTGAAAAACATCTACCTCAGGGAACTTAAGCTGAGAACTAAAATTTAACATATCCGAATGGTATTTCAGTGGTCCAGTCATTCTAAAAATTATATCTAGTAGTCCAAGTGCCTAAAATACATCTTCCTCAAGGAACTTAAGCTGAGAACTGAAATTTATGATACCTAGTACATATTTTAGAGATCTCATCATTTTAAAAATTATATTTAGTAGTCCAGGTGCTTAAAAAAACATCTTCCTCAGGGAACTTAAGCTGAGAACTGAAAATTACGATACCTAGTACATATTTTAGAGATCTCGGCATTTTAAAAATTATATTTAGTAGTCCAAGTGCCTAAAATACATCTTCCTCAGGGAACTTAAGCTGAGAACTGAAAATTAAGATACCTAGTTCATATTTTAGAGATCTCGTCATTTTAAAAATTATATTTAGTAGTCCAGGTGCTTAAAAAACATTTTCCTCAGGGAACTTAAGCTGAGAACTGAAATTAACGATACCTGGATAATATTTTAGAGATCCCGTCATTTTGAAAATTATATCTAGACCGCAAGTGCTTGAAAAACATCTTCCTCAGGGAACTTAAGCTGAGAACTGAAAATTAAGATACCTAGTACATATTTTAGAGATCTCATCATTTTAAAAATTATATTTAGTAGTCCAGGTGCTTAAAAAACATCTTCCTCAGGGAACTTAAGCTGATAACTGAAAATTAAGCTACATAGTACATATTTTAGAGATCTCGTCATTTTAAAAATTATATTTAGTAGTCCAGGTGCTTAAAAAACATTTTCCTCAGGGAACTTAAGCTGAGAACTGAAATTAACGATACCTGGATAATATTTTACATATCCCGTCATTTTGAAAATTATATCTAGACCGCAAGTGCTTGAAAAACATCTTCCTCAGGGAACTTAAGCTGAGAACTGAAAATTAAGATACCTAGTACATATTTTAGAGATCTCATCATTTTAAAAATTATATTTAGTAGTCCAGGTGCTTAAAAAACATCTTCTTCAGGGAACTTAAGCTGAGAACTGAAATTAAGGATACCTGGATTATATTTTAGAGATCTCACCATTTTCAAAATTTATATTTAGTAGTCCAGGTGCTTAAAAAACATCTTCCTCAGGGAACTTAAGCTGAGAACTAAAAATTTAACATATCCGAATGGTATTTCAATGGTCCAGTCATTCTAAAAATTATATCTAGTAGTCCAAGTGCCTAAAATACATCTTCCTCAAGGAACTTAAGCCGAGAACTGAAATTTATGATACCTAGTACATATTTTAGAGATCTCATCATTTTAAAAATTATATTTAGTAGTCCAGGTGCTTAAAAAACATCTTCCTCAGGAAACTTAAGCTGAGAACTGAAAATTACGATACCTAGTACATATTTTAGAGATCTCGGCATTTTAAAAATTATATTTAGTAGTCCAAGTGCCTAAAATACATCTTCCTCAGGGAACTTAAGCTGAGAACTGAAAATTAAGATACCTAGTTCATATTTTAGAGATCCCGTCATTTTGAAAATTATATCTAGTAGCCCAGGTGCTTGAAAAACATCTTCCTCAGGGAACTTAAGCTGATAACTGAAAATTAAGCTACACAGTACATATTTTAGAGATCTCGTCATTTTAAAAATTATATTTAGTAGTCCAGGTGCTTAAAAAACATTTTCCTCAGGGAACTTAAGCTGAGAACTGAAATTAACGATACCTGGATAATATTTTAGAGATCCCGTCATTTTGAAAATTATATCTAGACCGCAAGTGCTTGAAAAACATCTACCTCAGGGAACTTAAGCTGAGAACTGAAAATTAAGATACCTAGTACATATTTTAGAGATATCATCATTTTAAAAATTATATTTAGTAGTCCAGGTGCTTAAAAACATCTTCTTCAGGGAACTTATGCTGAGAACTGAAATTAAGGATACCTGGATTATACTTTAGAGATCTCACCATTTTCAAAATTTATATTTAGTAGTCCAGGTGCTTAAAAAACATCTTCCTCAGGGAACTTAAGCTGAGAACTAAAATTTAACATATCCGAATGGTATTTCAGTGGTCCAGTCATTCTAAAAATTATATCTAGTAGTCCAAGTGCCTAAAATACATCTTCCTCAAGGAACTTAAGCTGAGAACTGAAATTTATGATACCTAGTACATATTTTAGAGATCTCATCATTTTAAAAATTATATTTAGTAGTCCAGGTGCTTAAAAAACATCTTCCTCAGGGAACTTAAGCTGAGAACTGAAAATTACGATACCTAGTACATATTTTAGAGATCTCGGCATTTTAAAAATTATATTTAGTAGTCCAAGTGCCTAAAATACATCTTCCTCAGGGAACTTAAGCTGAGAACTGAAAATTAAGATACCTAGTTCATATTTTAGAGATCCCGTCATTTTGAAAATTATATCTAGTAGCCCAGGTGCTTGAAAAACATCTTCCTCAGGGAACTTAAGCTGATAACTGAAAATTAAGCTACATAGTACATATTTTAGAGATCTCGTCATTTTAAAAATTATATTTAGTAGTCCAGGTGCTTAAAAAACATTTTCCTCAGGGAACTTAAGCTGAGAACTGAAATTAACGATACCTGGATAATATTTTAGAGATCCCGTCATTTTGAAAATTATATCTAGACCGCAAGTGCTTGAAAAACATCTACCTCAGGGAACTTAAGCTGAGAACTAAAATTTAACATATCCGAATGGTATTTCAGTGGTCCAGTCATTCTAAAAATTATATCTAGTAGTCCAAGTGCCTAAAATACATCTTCCTCAAGGAACTTAAGCTGAGAACTGAAATTTATGATACCTAGTACATATTTTAGAGATCTCATCATTTTAAAAATTATATTTAGTAGTCCAGGTGCTTAAAAAACATCTTCCTCAGGGAACTTAAGCTGAGAACTGAAAATTACGATACCTAGTACATATTTTAGAGATCTCGGCATTTTAAAAATTATATTTAGTAGTCCAAGTGCCTAAAATACATCTTCCTCAGGGAACTTAAGCTGAGAACTGAAAATTAAGATACCTAGTTCATATTTTAGAGATCCCGTCATTTTAAAAATTATATTTAGTAGTCCAGGTGCTTAAAAAACATTTTCCTCAGGGAACTTAAGCTGAGAACTGAAATTAACGATACCTGGATAATATTTTAGAGATCCCGTCATTTTGAAAATTATATCTAGACCGCAAGTGCTTGAAAAACATCTTCCTCAGGGAACTTAAGCTGAGAACTGAAAATTAAGATACCTAGTACATATTTTAGAGATCTCATCATTTTAAAAATTATATTTAGTAGTCCAGGTGCTTAAAAAACATCTTCCTCAGGGAACTTAAGCTGATAACTGAAAATTAAGCTACATAGTACATATTTTAGAGATCTCGTCATTTTAAAAATTATATTTAGTAGTCCAGGTGCTTAAAAACATTTTCCTCAGGGAACTTAAGCTGAGAACTGAAATTAACGATACCTGGATAATATTTTAGAGATCCCGTCATTTTGAAAATTATATCTAGACCGCAAGTGCTTGAAAAACATCTTCCTCAGGGAACTTAAGCTGAGAACTGAAAATTAAGATACCTAGTACATATTTTAGAGATCTCATCATTTTAAAAATTATATTTAGTAGTCCAGGTGCTTAAAAAACATCTTCCTCAGGGAACTTAAGCTGAGAACTGAAATTAAGGATACCTGGATTATATTTTAGAGATCTCACCTTTTTCAAAATTTATATTTAGTAGTCCAGGTGCATAAAAACATCTTCCTCAGGGAACTTAAGCTGAGAACTGAAATTTAACATATCCGAATGGTATTTCAGTGGTCCAGTCATTCTAAAAATTATATCTAGTAGTCCAAGTGCCTAAAATACATCTTCCTCAAGGAACTTAAGCTGAGAACTGAAATTTATGATACCTAGTACATATTTTAGAGATCTCGTCATTTTAAAAATTATATTTAGTAGTCCAGGTGCTTAAAAAACATTTTCCTCAGGGAACTTAAGCTGAGAACTGAAATTAACGATACCTGGATAATATTTTAGAGATCCAGTCTTATTGAAAATTATATCTAGACCGCAAGTGCTTGAAAAACATCTACCTCAGGGAACTTAAGCTGAGAACTGAAAATTAAGATACCTAGTACATATTTTAGAGATCTCATCATTTTAAAAATTATATTTAGTAGTCCAGGTGCTTAAAAAACATCTTCCTCAGGGAACTTAAGCTGAGAACTGAAATTAAGGATACCTGGATTATATTTTAGAGATCTCACCATTTTCAAAAATTATATTTAGTAGTCCAGGTGCTTAAAAAACATCTTCCTCAGGGAACTTAAGCTGAGAACTAAAAATTTAACATATCCGAATGGTATTTCAATGGTCCAGTCATTCTAAAAATTATATCTAGTAGTCCAAGTGCCTAAAATACATCTTCCTCAAGGAACTTAAGCTGAGAACTGAAATTTATGATACCTAGTACTTATTTTAGAGATCTCATCATTTTAAAAATTATATTTAGTAGTTCAGGTGCTTAAAAAACATCATCCTCAGGGAACTTAAGCTGAGAACTGAAAATTACGATACCTAGTACATATTTTAGAGATCTCAGCATTTTCAAAAATTATATTTAGTAGTCCAAGTGCCTCAAATATATCTTCCTCAGGGAACTTAAGCTGAGAACTGAAAACTAAGATACCTAGTTCATATTTTAGAGATCCCGTCATTTTGAAAATTATATCTAGTAGCCCAGGTGCTTGTAAAACATCTTCCTCAGGGAACTTAAGCTGATAACTGAAAATTAAGCTACATAGTACATATTTTAGAGATCTCGTCATTTTAAAAATTATATTTAGTAGTCCAGGTGCTTAAAAAACATTTTCCTCAGGGAACTTAAGCTGAGAACTGAAATTAACGATACCTGGATAATATTTTAGAGATCCAGTCATTTTGAAAATTATATCTAGACCGCAAGTGCTTGAAAAACATCTACCTCAGGGAACTTAAGCTGAGAACTGAAAATTAAGATACCTAGTACATATTTTAGAGATCTCATCATTTTAAAAATTATATTTAGTAGTCCAGGTGCTTAAAAAACATCTTCCTCAGGGAACTTAAGCTGAGAACTGAAATTAAGGATACCTGGATTATATTTTAGAGATCTCACCATTTTCAAAATTTATATTTAGTAGTCCAGGTGCTTAAAAAACATCTTCCTCAGGGAACTTAAGCTGAGAACTAAAATTTAACATATCCGAATGGTATTTCAGTGGTCCAGTCATTCTAAAAATTATATCTAGTAGTCCAAGTGCCTAAAATACATCTTCCTCAAGGAACTTAAGCTGAGAACTGAAAATTTATGATACCTAGTACATATTTTAGAGATCTCGTCATTTTAAAACTTCTATTTAGTAGTCCAGGTGCTGAAAAAACATCATCCCCAGGGAACCTAAGCTGAGAACTGAATATTACGATACCTAGTACATATTTTTGAGATCTCGGCATTTTAAAAATTATATTTAGTAGTCCAAGTGCCTAAAATTCATCTTCCTCAGGGAAATTAAGCTGAGAACTGAAAATTAAGATACCTAGTTCATGTTTTAGAGATCCCGTCATTTTGAAAATTATATCTAGTAGCCCAGGTGCTTGAAAAACATCTTCCTCAGGGAACTTAAGCTGATAACTGAAAATTAAGCTACATAGTACATATTTTAGAGATCTCGTCATTTTAAAAATTATATTTAGTAGTCCAGGTGCTTAAAAAACAATTTCCTCAGGGAACTTAAGCTGAGAACTGAAATTAAAGATACCTGGATAACATTTTAGAGATCCCGTCATTTTGAAAATTATATCTAGACCGCAAGTGCTTGAAAAACATCTACCTCAGGGAACTTAAGCTGAGAACTGAAAATTAAGATACCTAGTACATATTTTAGAGATCTCATCATTTTAAAAATTATATTTAGTAGTCCAGGTGCTTAAAAACATCTTCTTCAGGGAACTTAAGCTGAGAACTGAAATTAGGGATACCTGGATTATTTTTTAGAGATCTCACCATTTTCAAAAATTATTTTTAGTAGTCCAGGTGCTTAAAAAACATCTTCCTCAGGGAACTTAAGCTGAGAACTGAAATTTCTGATACCTAGTACATATTTTAGAGATCTCATCATTTTAAAAATTATATTTAGTAGTCCAAGTGCCTAAAATACATCTTCCTCAGGGAACTTAAGCTGAGAACTGAAATTTCTGATACCTAATACATATTTTAGAGATCTCATCATTTTAAAAATTATATTTAGTAGTCCAGGTGCTTAAAAAACATTTTCCTCAGGGAACTTAAGCTGAGAACTGAAATTAACGATACCTGGATAATATTTTAGAGATCCCGTCATTTTGAAAATTATATCTAGACCGCAAGTGCTTGAAAAACATCTGCCTCAGAGAACTTAAGCTGAGAACTGAAAATTAAGATACCTAGTACATATTTTAGAGATCTCATCATTTTAAAAATTATATTTAGTAGTCCAGGTGCTTAAAAAACATCTTCCTCAGGGAACTTAAGCTGCGAACTTAAATTTCTGATACCTAGTACATATTTTAAAGATCTCATCATTTTAAAAATTATATTTAGTAGTCCAGGTGCTTAAAAAACATTTTCCTCAGGGAACTTAAGCTGAGAACTGAAATTAACGATACCTGAATAATATTTTAGAGATCCCGTCATTTTGAAAATTATATCTAGACCGCAAGTGCTTGAAAAACATCTTCCTCAGAGAACTTAAGCAGAGAACTGAAAATTAAGATACCTAGTACATATTTTAGAGATATCATCATTTAAAAAATTATATTTAGTATTTAAAGAATTAGTCCAGGTGCTTAAAAAACATAGTCCTCAGGGAACTTAAGCTGAGAACTGAAATTAAGGATACCTGGATTATATTTTAGAGATCTCACCATTTTCAAAAATTATATTTATTAGTCCAGGTGCTTAAAAAACATCTTCCTCAGGGAACTTAAGCTGAGAACTGAAATTAGCGATACCTGAATAATATTTTAGAGATCCCGTCATTTTGAAAATTATATCTAGACCGCAAGTGCTTGAAAAACATCTTCCTCAGAGAACTTAAGCCGAGAACTGAAAATTAAGATACCTAGTACATATTTTAGAGATCTCATCATTTAAAAAATTATATTTAGTATTTAAAGAATTAGTCCAAGTGCTTAAAAAACCTCTTCCTCAGGGAACTTAAGCTGAGAACTGAAATTAAGGATACCTGGATTATATTTTAGAGATCTCACCATTTTCAAAATTTATATTTAGTAGTCCAGGTGCTTAAAAAACATCTTCCTCAGGGAACTTAAGCTGAGAACTGAAAATTACGATACCTAGTACATATTTTAGAGATCTCGGCATTTTAAAAATTATATTTAGTAGTCCAAGTGCCTAAAATACATCTTCCTCAAGGAACTTAAGCTGAGAACTGAAATTTATGATAACTAGTACATATTTTAGAGATCTCATCATTTTAAAAATTATATTTAGTAGTCCAGGTGCTTAAAAAACATCTTCCTCAGGGAACTTAAGCTGAGAACTGAAAATCAAGATACCTAGTACATATTTTAGAGATCTCGGCATTTTAAAAATAATATTTAGTAGTCCAAGTGCCTAAAATACATCTTCCTCAGGGAACTTAAGCTGAGAACTGAAAATTAAGATACCTATTTCATATTTTAGAGATCCCGTCATTTTCAAAATTATATCTAGTAGCCCAGGTGCTTGATAAACATCTTCCTCAGGGAACTTAAGCTGATAACTGAAAATTAAGCTACATAGTACATATTTTAGAGATCTCGTCATTTTAAAAATTATAGTTAGTAGTCCAGGTGCTTAAAAAACATTTTCCTCAGGGAACTTAAGCTGAGAACTGAAATTAACGATACCTGGATAATATTTTAGAGATCCCGTCATTTAGAAAATTATATCTAGACCGCAAGTGCTTGAAAAACATCTACCTCAGGGAACTTAAGCTGAGAACTGAAAATTAAGATACCTAGTACATATTTTAGAGATATCATCATTTTAAAAATTATATTTAGTAGTCCAGGTGCTTAAAAAACATCTTCCTCAGGGAACTTAAGCTGAGAACTGAAATTAAGGATACCTGGATTATATTTTAGAGATCTCACCATTTTCAAAATTTATATTTAGTAGTCCAGGTGCTTAAAAAACATCTTCCTCAGGGAACTTAAGCTGAGAACTAAAATTTAACATATCCGAATGGTATTTCAGTGGTCCAGTCATTCTAAAAATTATATCTAGTAGTCCAAGTGCCTAAAATACATCTTCCTCAAGGAACTTAAGCTGAGAACTGAAATTTATGATACCTAGTACATATTTTAGAGATCTCATCATTTTAAAAATTATATTTAGTAGTCCAGGTGCTTAAAAAACATCTTCCTCAGGGAACTTAAGCTGAGAACTGAAAATTACGATACCTAGTACATATTTTAGAGATCTCGGCATTTTAAAAATTATATTTAGTAGTCCAAGTGCCTAAAATACATCTTCCTCAGGGAACTTAAGCTGAGAACTGAAAATTAAGATACCTAGTACATATTTTAGAGATCTCATCATTTTAAAAATTATATTTAGTAGTCCAGGTGCTTAAAAAACATCTTCCTCAGGGAACTTATGCTGAGAACTGAAATTAAGGATACCTGGATTATATTTTAGAGATCTCACCATTTTCAAAATTTATATTTAGTAGTCCAGGTGCTTAAAAAACATCTTCCTCAGGGAACTTAAGCTGAGAACTAAAATTTAACATATCCGAATGGTATTTCAGTGGTCCAGTCATTCTAAAAATTATATCTAGTAGTCCAAGTGCCTAAAATACATCTTCCTCAAGGAACTTAAGCTGAGAACTGAAATTTATGATACCTAGTACATATTTTAGAGATCTCATCATTTTAAAAATTATATTTAGTAGTCCAGGTGCTTAAAAAACATCTTCCTCAGGGAACTTAAGCTGAGAACTGAAAATTACGATACCTAGTACATATTTTAGAGATCTCGGCATTTTAAAAATTATATTTAGTGGTCCAAGTGCCTAAAATACATCTTCCTCAGGGAACTTAAGCCGAGAACTGAAAATTAAGATACGTAGTTCATAATATAGAGATCCCGTCATTTTGAAAATTATATTTAGTAGTCCAGGTGCTTAAAAAACATCTTCATCAGGGAACTTAAGCTGATAACTGAAAATTAAGCTACATAGTACATATTTTAGAGATCTCGTCATTTTAAAAATTATATTTAGTAGTCCAGGTGCTTAAAAAACATTTTCCTCAGGGAACTTAAGCTGAGAACTGAAATTAACGATACCTGGATAATATTTTAGAGATCCCGTCATTTTGAAAATTATATCTAGACCGCAAGTGCTTGAAAAACATCTTCCTCAGGGAACTTAAGCTGAGAACTGAAAATTAAGATACCTAGTACATATTTTAGAGATCTCATCATTTTAAAAATTATATTTAGTCGTCCAGGTGCTTAAAAAACATCTTCCTCAGGGAACTTAAGCTGAGAACTGAAATTAAGGATACCTGGATTATATTTTAGAGATCTCACCTTTTTCAAAATTTATATTTAGTAGTCCAGGTGCATAAAAACATCTTCCTCAGGGAACTTAAGCTGAGAACTGAAATTAAGGATACCTGGATTATATTTTAGAGATCTCACCATTTTCAAAATTTATATTTAGTAGTCCAGGTGCTTAAAAAACATCTTCCTCAGGGAACTTAAGCTGAGAACTGAAAATTACGATACCTAGTACATATTTTAGAGATCTCGGCATTTTAAAAATTATATTTAGTAGTCCAAGTGCCTAAAATACATCTTCCTCAGGGAACTTAAGCTGAGAACTGAAAATTAAGATACCTAGTTCATATTTTAGAGATCCCGTCATTTTGAAAATTATATCTAGACGGCAAGTGCTTGAAAAACATCTACCTCAGGGAACTTAAGCTGAGAACTGAAATTAACGATACCTGAATAATATTTTAGAGATCCCGTCATTTTGAAAATTATATCTAGACCGCAAGTGCTTGAAAAACATCTTCCTCAGAGAACTTAAGCTGAGAACTGAAAATTAAGATACCTAGTACATATTTTAGAGATCTCGTCATTTCAAAAATTATATTTAGTATTTAAAGAATTAGTCCAGGTGCTTAAAAAACATCTTCCTCAGGGAACTTAAGCTGAGAACTGAAATTAAGGATACCTGGATTATATTTTAGAGATCTCACCATTTTCAAAATTTATATTTAGTAGTCCAGGTGCTTAAAAAACATCTTCCTCAGGGAACTTAAGCTGAGAACTGAAAATTACGATACCTAGTACATATTTTAGAGATCTCGGCATTTTAAAAATTATATTTAGTAGTCCAAGTGCCTAAAATACATCTTCCTCAAGGAACTTAAGCTGAGAACTGAAATTTATGATACCTAGTACATATTTTAGAGATCTCATCATTTTAAAAATTATATTTAGTAGTCCAGGTGCTTAAAAAACATCTTCCTCAGGGAACTTAAGCTGAGAACTGAAAATTACGATACCTAGTACATATTTTAGAGATCTCGGCATTTTAAAAATTATATTTAGTAGTCCAAGTGCCTAAAATACATCCTCCTCAGGGAACTTAAGCTGAGAACTGAAAATTAAGATACCTAGTTCATATTTTAGAGATCCCGTCATTTTGAAAATTATATCTAGTAGCCCAGGTGCTTGAAAAACATCTTCCTCAGGGAACTTAAGCTGATAACTGAAAATTAAGCTACATAGTACATATTTTAGAGATCTCGTCATTTTAAAAATTATATTTAGTAGTCCAGGTGCTTAAAAAACATTTTCCTCAGGGAACTTAAGCTGAGAACTGAAATTAACGATACCTGGATAATATTTTAGAGATCCCGTCATTTTGAAAATTATATCTAGACCGCAAGTGCTTGAAAAACATCTACCTCAGGGAACTTAAGCTGAGAACTGAAAATTAAGATACCTAGTACATATTTTAGAGATATCATCATTTTAAAAATTATATTTAGTAGTCCAGGTGCTTAAAAAACATCTTCCTCAGGGAACTTAAGCTGAGAACTGAAATTAAGGATACCTGGATTATATTTTAGAGATCTCACCATTTTCAAAATTTATATTTAGTAGTCCAGGTGCTTAAAAAACATCTTCCTCAGGGAACTTAAGCTGAGAACTAAAATTTAACATATCCGAATGGTATTTCAGTGGTCCATCAGTCTAAAAATTATATGTAGTAGTCCAAGTGCCTAAAATACATCTTCCTCAGGGAACTTAAGCTGAGAACTAAAATTTATGATACCTAGTACATATTTTAGAGATCTCGTCATTTTAAAAATTATATTTAGTAGTTCAGGTGCTTAGAAAACATCTTCCTCAGGGAACTTAAGCTGAGAACTGAAAATTAAGATACCTAGTACATATTTTAGAGATCTCGTCATTTTAAAAATTATATTTAGTAGTCCAAGTGCCCAAAATACATCTTCCTCAGGGAACTTAAGATGAGAACTGAAAATTAAGATACCTAGTACATATTTTAAAGATCCCGTCACTTTGAAAATTATATGTAGTAGTCCAAGTGCCTAAAATACATCTTCCTCAGGGAACTTAAGCTGATAACTGAAAATTAAGCTACATAGTACATATTTTAGAGATTTCGTCATTTTAAAAATTATATTTAGTAGTCCAGGTGCTTAAAAAACATTTTCCTCAGGGAACTTAAGCTGAGAACTGAAATTAACGATACCTGGATAATATTTTAGAGATCCCGTCATTTTGAAAATTATATCTAGACCGCAAGTGCTTGAAAAACATCTTCCTCAGGGAACTTAAGCTGAGAACTGAAAATTAAGATACCTAGTACATATTTTAGAGATCTCGTCATTTTAAAAATTATATTTAGTAGTCCAGGTGCTTAAAAAACATCTTCCTCAGGGAACTTAAGCTGAGAACTGAAATTAAGGATACCTGGATTATATTTTAGAGATCTCACCATTTTCAAAATTTATATTTAGTAGTCCAGGTGCTTAAAAAACATCTTCCTCAGGGAACTTAAGCTGAGAACTGAAATTTAACATATCCGAATGGTATTTCAGTGGTCCAGTCATTCTAAAAATTATATCTAGTAGTCCAAGTGCCTAAAATACATCTTCCTCAAGGAACTTAAGCTGAGAACTGAAATTTCTGATACCTAGTACATATTTTAGAGATCTCATCATTTTAAAAATTATATTTAGTAGTCCAGGTGCTTAAAAAGCATTTTCCTCAGGGAACTGAAGCTGAGAACTGAAATTAGCGATACCTGAATAATATTTTAGAGATCCCGTCATTTTGAAAATTATATCTAGACCGCAAGTGCTTGAAAAACATCTTCCTCAGAGAACTTAAGCTGAGAACTGAAAATTAAGATACCTAGTACATATTTTAGAGATCTCATCATTTTAAAAATTATATTTAGTAGTCCAGGTGCTTAAAAAACATCTTCCTCAGGGAACTTAAGCTGAGAACTGAAATTAAGGATACCTGGATTATATTTTAGAGATCTCACCATTTTCAAAAATTATATTTAGTAGTCCAGGTGCTTAAAAAACATCTTCCTCAGGGAACTTAAGCTGAGAACTAAAAATTTAACATATCCGAATGGTATTTCAATGGTCCAGTCATTCTAAAAATTATATCTAGTAGTCCAAGTGCCTAAAATACATCTTCCTCAAGGAACTTAAGCTGAGAACTGAAATTTATGATACCTAGTACATATTTTAGAGATCTCGGCATTTTAAAAATTATATTTAGTAGTCCAAGTGCCTAAAATACATCTTCCTCAGGGAACTTAAGCTGAGAACTGAAAATTAAGATACCTAGTTCATATTTTAGAGATCCCGTCATTTTGAAAATTATATCTAGTAGCCCAGGTGCTTGAAAAACATCTTCCTCAGGGAACTTAAGCTGATAACTGAAAATTAAGCTACATAGTACATATTTTAGAGATCTCGTCATTTTAAAAATTATATTTAGTAGTCCAGGTGCTTAAAAAACATTTTCCTCAGGGAACTTAAGCTGAGAACTGAAATTAACGATACCTGGATAATATTTTAGAGATCCCGTCATTTTGAAAATTATATCTAGACCGCAAGTGCTTGAAAAACATCTACCTCAGGGAACTTAAGCTGAGAACTGAAAATTAAGATACCTAGTACATATTTTAGAGATCTCATCATTTTAAAAATTATATTTAGTAGTCCAAGTGCCTAAAATACATCTTCCTCAGGGAACTTAAGCTGAGAACTGAAAATTAAGATACCTAGTTCATATTTTAGATATCCCGTCATTTTGAAAATTATATCTTGTAGCCCAGGTGCTTGAAAAAATTCTTCCTCAGGGAACTTAAGCTGATAACTGAAAATTAAGCTACATAGTACATATTTTAGAGATCTCGTCATTTTAAAAATTATATTTAGTAGTCCAGGTGCTTAAAAAACATTTTCCTCAGGGAACTTAAGCTGAGAACTGAAATTAACGATACCTGGATAATATTTTAGAGATCCCGTCATTTTGAAAATTATATCTAGACCGCAAGTGCTTGAAAAACATCTACCTCAGGGAACTTAAGCTGAGAACTGAAAATTAAGATACCTAGTACATATTTTAGAGATCTCATCATTTTAAAAATTATATTTAGTAGTCCAAGTGCCTAAAATACATCTTCCTCAGGGAACTTAAGCTGAGAACTGAAAATTAAGATACCTAGTTCATATTTTAGAGATCCCGTCATTTTGAAAATTATATCTAGTAGCCCAGGTGCTTGAAAAACATCTTCCTCAGGGAACTTAAGCTGATAACTGAAAATTAAGCTACATAGTACATATTTTAGAGATCTCGTCATTTTAAAAATTATATTTAGTAGTCCAGGTGCTTAAAAAACATTTTCCTCAGGGAACTTAAGCTGAGAACTGAAATTAACGATACCTGGATAATATTTTAGAGATCCCGTCATTTTGAAAATTATATCTAGACCGCAAGTGCTTGAAAAACATCTACCTCAGGGAACTTAAGCTGAGAACTGAAAATTAAGCTACATAGTACATATTTTAGAGATCTCGTCATTTTAAAAATTATATTTAGTAGTCCAGGTGCTTAAAAAACATTTTCCTCAGGGAACTTAAGCTGAGAACTGAAATTAACGATACCTGAATAATATTTTAGAGATCCCGTCATTTTGAAAATTATATCTAGACCGCAAGTGCTTGAAAAACATCTTCCTCAGAGAACTTAAGCTGAGAACTGAAAATTAAGATACCTAGTACATATTTTAGAGATCTCATCATTTTAAAAATTATATTTAGTAGTCCAGGTGCTTAAAAAACATCTTCCTCAGGGAACTTAAGCTGAGAACTGAAATTAAGGATACCTGGATTATATTTTAGAGATCTCACCATTTTCAAAATTTATATTTAGTAGTCCAGGTGCTTAAAAAACATCTTCCTCAGGGAACTTAAGCTGAGAACTAAAATTTAACATATCCGAATGGTATTTCAGTGGTCCAGTCATTCTAAAAATTATATCTAGTAGTCCAAGTGCCTAAAATACATCTTCCTCAAGGAACTTAAGCTGAGAACTGAAATTTATGATACCTAGTACATATTTTAGAGATCTCATCATTTTAAAAATTATATTTAGTAGTCCAGGTGCTTAAAAAACATCTTCCTCAGGGAACTTAAGCTGAGAACTGAAAATTAAGATACCTAGTTCATATTTTAGAGATCTCGGCATTTTAAAAATTATATTTAGTAGTCCAAGTGCCTTAATTACATCTTCCTCAGGGAAGTTAAGCTGAGAACTGAAAATTTAGATACCTAGTTCATATTTTAGAGATCCCGTCATTTTGAAAATTATATCTAGACCGCAGGTGCTTGAAAAACATCTTCCTCAGGGAACTTAAGCTGATAACTGAAAATTAAGCTACATAGTACATATTTTAGAGATCTCGTCATTTTAAAAATTATATTTAGTAGTCCAGGTGCTTAAAAAACATTTTCCTCAGGGAACTTAAGCTGAGAACTGAAATTAACGATACCTGGATAACATTTTAGAGATCCCGTCATTTTGAAAATTATATCTAGACCGCAAGTGCTTGAAAAACATCTACCTCAGGGAACTTAAGCTGAGAACTGAAAATTAAGATACCTAGTACATATTTTAGAGATCTCATCATTTTAAAAATTATATTTAGTAGTCCAGGTGCTTAAATAACATCTTCCTCAGGGAACTTAAGCTGAGAACTGAAATTAAGGATACCTGGATTATTTTTTAGAGATCTCACCATTTTCAAAATTTATATTTAGTAGTCCAGGTGCTTAAAAAACATCTTCCTCAGGGAACTTAAGCTGAGAACTGAAAAGTCTTATCCGTAGTGCATATTTTAGAGATCCCGTCATTTTGAAAATTATATTTAGTAGCGCAGGTGCTTGAAAAACATCTTCCTCAGGGAACTTAAGCTGAGAACTGAAAAATTAAGATACCTAGTTCATATTTTAGAGATCTCGTCATTCTAAAAATTATATCTAGTAGTCCAAGTGCCTAAAATACATCTTCCTCAGGGAACTTAAGCTGAGAACTGAAATTTAACATATCCGAATGGTATTTCAGTGGTCCAGTCATTCTAAAAATTATATCTAGTAGTCCAAGTGCCTAAAATACATCTTCCTCAAGGAACTTAAGCTGAGAACTGAAATTTCTGATACCCAGTACATATTTTAGAGATCTCATCATTTTAAAAATTATATTTAGTAGTCCAGGTGCTTAAAAAACATCTTCCTCAGGGAACTTAAGCTGAGAACTGAAAATTAAGATACCTAGTACATATTTTATAGATCTCATCATTTTAAAAATTATATCTAGTATTCCAAGTGTTTAAAATACATCTTTCTCAAGGAACTTAAGCCGAGAACTGAAATTTATGATACCTAGTACATATTTTAGAGATCTCATCATTTTAAAAATTATATTTAGTAGTCCAGGTGCTTAAAAAACATCTTCCTCAGGGAACTTAAGCTGAGAACTGAAAATTACGATACCTAGTACATATTTTAGAGATCTCGGCATTTTAAAAATTATATTTAGTAGTCCAAGTGTTTAAAATACATCTTTCTCAAGGAACTTAAGCCGAGAACTGAAATTTATGATACCTAGTACATATTTTAGAGATCTCGTCATTTTAAAAATTATATTTAGTAGTCCAGGTGCTTAAAAAACATCTTCCTAAGGGAACTTAATCTGATAACTGAAATTTCTGATACCTAGTAAATATTTTAGAGATCTCATCATTATAAAAATTATATTTATTAGTCCAAGTGACTAAAATATATCATACTCAGGGAACTTAAGCCGAGAACTGAAATTTATGATACCTAGTACATATTTTAGAGATCTCGTCATTTTTAAAATTATATTTAGTAGTCCAGGTGCTTAAAAAACATCTTCCTCAGGGAACTTAAGCTGAGAACTGAAAATTAAGATACCTAGTTCATATTTTAGAGATCCCGTCATTTTGAAAATTATATCTAGTAGCCCAGGTGCTTGAAAAACATCTTCCTCAGGGAACTTAAGCTGATAACTGAAAATTAAGCTACATAGTACATATTTTAGAGATCTCGTAATTTTAAAAATTATATTTAGTAGTCCAGGTGCTTAAAAAACATTTTCCTCAGGGAACTTAAGCTGAGAACTGAAATTAACGATACCTGGATAATATTTTAGAGATCCCGTCATTTTGAAAATTATATCTAGACCGCAAGTGCTTGAAAAACATCTACCTCAGGGAACTTAAGCTGAGAACTGAAAATTAAGATACCTAGTACATATTTTAGAGATCTCATCATTTTAAAAATTATATTTAGTAGTCCAGGTGCTTAAAAAACATCTTCCTCAGGGAACTTAAGCTGAGAACTGAAATTAAGGATACCTGGATTATATTTTAGAGATCTCACCATTTTCAAAAATTATATTTAGTAGTCCAGGTGCTTAAAAAACATCTTCCTCAGGGAACTTAAGCTGAGAACTAAAAATTTAACATATCCGAATGGTATTTCAATGGTCCAGTCATTCTAAAAATTATATCTAGTAGTCCAAGTGCCTAAAATACATCTTCCTCAAGGAACTTAAGCTGAGAACTGAAATTTATGATACCTAGTACATATTTTAGAGATCTCATCATTTTAAAAATTATATTTAGTAGTCCATGTGCTTAAAAAACATCTTCCTCAAAAAACTTAAGCTGAGAACTGAAAATTACGATACCTAGTACATATTTTAGAGATCTCGGCATTTTAAAAAATTATATTTAGTAGTCCAAGTGCCTAAAATACATCCTCCTCAGGGAACTTAAGCTGAGAACTGAAAATTAAGATACCTAGTTCATATTTTAGAGATCCCGTCATTTTGAAAATTATATCTAGTAGCCCAGGTGCTTGAAAAACATCTTCCTCAGGGAACTTAAGCTGATAACTGAAAATTAAGCTACATAGTACATATTTTAGAGATCTCGTCATTTTAAAAATTATATTTAGTAGTCCAGGTGCTTAAAAAACATTTTCCTCAGGGAACTTAAGCTGAGAACTGAAATTAACGATACCTGGATAATATTTTAGAGATCCCGTCATTTTGAAAATTATATCTAGACCGCAAGTGCTTGAAAAACATCTACCTCAGGGAACTTAAGCTGAGAACTGAAAATTAAGATACCTAGTACATATTTTAGAGATATCATCATTTTAAAAATTATATTTAGTAGTCCAGGTGCTTAAAAAACATCTTCCTCAGGGAACTTAAGCTGAGAACTGAAATTAAGGATACCTGGATTATATTTTAGAGATCTCACCATTTTCAAAATTTATATTTAGTAGTCCAGGTGCTTAAAAAACATCTTCCTCAGGGAACTTAAGCTGAGAACTAAAATTTAACATATCCGAATGGTATTTCAGTGGTCCAGTCATTCTAAAAATTATATCTAGTAGTCCAAGTGCCTAAAATACATCTTCCTCAAGGAACTTAAGCTGAGAACTGAAATTTATGATACCTAGTACATATTTTAGAGATCTCATCATTTTAAAAATTATATTTAGTAGTCCAGGTGCTTAAAAAACATCTTCCTCAGGGAACTTAAGCTGAGAACTGAAAATTACGATACCTAGTACATATTTTAGAGATCTCATCATTTTAAAAATTATATTTAGTAGTCCAGGTGCTTAAAAAACATCTTCCTCAGGGAACTTAAGCTGAGAACTGAAAATTAAGATACCTAGTTCATATTTTAGAGATCCCGTCATTTTGAAAATTATATCTAGTAGCCCAGGTGCTTGAAAAACATCTTCCTCAGGGAACTTAAGCTGATAACTGAAAATTAAGCTACATAGTACATATTTTAGAGATCTCGTCATTTTAAAAATTATATTTAGTAGTCCAGGTGCTTAAAAAACATTTTCCTCAGGGAACTTAAGCTGAGAACTGAAATTAACGATACCTGGATAATATTTTAGAGATCCCGTCATTTTGAAAATTATATCTAGACCGCAAGTGCTTGAAAAACATCTTCCTCAGGGAACTTAAGCTGAGAACTAAAATTTAACATATCCGAATGGTATTTCAGTGGTCCAGTCATTCTAAAAATTATATCTAGTAGTCCAAGTGCCTAAAATACATCTTCCTCATGGAAATTAAGCTGAGAACTGAAATTTATGATACCTCGTACATATTTTAGAGATCTCATCATTTTAAAAATTATATTTAGTAGTCCAGGTGCTTAAAAAACATCTTCCTCAGGGAACTTAAGCTGAGAACTGAAAATTACGATACCTAGTACATATTTTAGAGATCTCGGCATTTTAAAAATTATATTTAGTAGTCCAAGTGCCTAAAATACATCTTCCTCAGGGAACTTAAGGTGAGAACTGAAAATTAAGATACCTAGTTCATATTTTAGAGATCCCGTCATTTTGAAAATTATATCTAGTAGCCCAGGTGCTTGAAAAACATCTTCCTCAGGGAACTTAAGCTGATAACTGAAAATTAAGCTACATAGTACATATTTTAGAGATCTCGTCATTTTAAAAATTATATTTAGTAGTCCAGGTGCTTAAAAAATATTTTCCTCAGGGAACTTAAGCTGAGAACTGAAATTAACGATACCTGGATAATATTTTAGAGATCCCGTCATTTTGAAAATTATATCTAGACCGCAAGTGCTTGAAAAACATCTTCCTCAGGGAACTTAAGCTGAGAACTGAAAATTAAGATACCTGGTACATATTTTAGAGATCACATCATTTTAAAAATTATATTTAGTAGTCCAGGTGCTTAAAAAACATCTTCCTCAGGGAACTTAAGCTGAGAACTGAAATTAAGGATACCTGGATTATATTTTAGAGATCTCACCATTTTCAAAATTTATATTTAGTAGTCCAGGTGCTTAAAAAACATCTTCCTCAGGGAACTTAAGCTGAGAACTGAAATTTAACATATCCGAATGGTATTTCAGTGGTCCAGTCATTCTAAAAATTATATCTAGTAGTCCAAGTGCCTAAAATACATCTTCCTCAAGGAACTTAAGCTGAGAACTGAAATTTCTGATACCCAGTACATATTTTAGAGATCTCATCATTTTAAAAATTATATTTAGTAGTCCAGGTGCTTAAAAAACATTTTCCTCAGGGAACTTAAGCTGAGAACTGAAATTAACGATACCTGAATAATATTTTAGAGATCCCGTCATTTTGAAAATTATATCTAGACCGCAAGTGCTTGAAAAACATCTTCCTCAGAGAACTTAAGCTGAGAACTGAAAATTAAGATACCTAGTACATATTTTAGAGATCTCATCATTTTAAAAATTATATTTAGTAGTCCAAGTGCCTAAAATACATCTTCCTCAAGGAACTTAAGCTGAGAACTGAAATTTATGATACCTAGTACATATTTCAGAGATCTCATCATTTTAAAAATTATATTTAGTAGTCCAGGTGCTTAAAAAACATCTTCCTCAGGGAACTTAAGCTGAGAACTGAAAATTACGATACCTAGTACATATTTTAGAGATCTCGGCATTTTAAAAATTATATTTAGTAGTCCAAGTGCCTAAAATACATCTTCCTCAGGGAACTTAAGCGGAGAACTGAAAATTAAGATACCTAGTTCACATTTTAGAGATCCCGTCATTTTGAAAATTATATCTAGTAGCCCAGGTGCTTGAAAAACATCTTCCTCAGGGAACTTAAGCTGATAACTGAAAATTAAGCTACATAGTACATATTTTAGAGATCTCGTAATTTTAAAAATTATATTTAGTAGTCCAGGTGCTTAAAAAACATCTTCCTCAGGGAACTTAAGCTGAGAACTAAAAATTTAACATATCCGAATGGTATTTCAATGGTCCAGTCATTCTAAAAATTATATCTAGTAGTCCAAGTGCCTAAAATACATCTTCCTCAAGGAACTTAAGCTGAGAACTGAAATTTATGATACCTAGTACATATTTTAGAGATCTCATCATTTTAAAAATTATATTTAGTAGTCCAGGTGCTTAAAAAACATCTTCCTCAAAAAACTTAAGCTGAGAACTGAAAATTACGATACCTAGTACATATTTTAGAGATCTCGGCATTTTAAAAATTATATTTAGTAGTCCAAGTGCCTAAAATACATCCTCCTCAGGGAACTTAAGCTGAGAACTGAAAATTAAGATACCTAGTTCATATTTTAGAGATCCCGTCATTTTGAAAATTATATCTAGTAGCCCAGGTGCTTGAAAAACATCTTCCTCAGGGAACTTAAGCTGATAACTGAAAATTAAGCTACATAGTACATATTTTAGAGATCTCGTCATTTTAAAAATTATATTTAGTAGTCCAGGTGCTTAAAAAACATTTTCCTCAGGGAACTTAAGCTGAGAACTGAAATTAACGATACCTGGATAATATTTTAGAGATCCCGTCATTTTGAAAATTATATCTAGACCGCAAGTGCTTGAAAAACATCTACCTCAGGGAACTTAAGCTGAGAACTGAAAATTAAGATACCTAGTACATATTTTAGAGATCTCATCATTTTAAAAATTATATTTAGTAGTCCAGGTGCTTAAAAAACATCTTCCTCAGGGAACTTAAGCTGAGAACTGAAATTAAGGATACCTGGATTATATTTTAGAGATCTCACCATTTTCAAAAATTATATTTAGTAGTCCAGGTGCTTAAAAAACATCTTCCTCAGGGAACTTAAGCTGAGAACTAAAAATTTAACATATCCGAATGGTATTTCAATGGACCAGTCATTCTAAAAATTATATCTAGTAGTCCAAGTGCCTAAAATACATCTTCCTCAAGGAACTTAAGCTGAGAACTGAAATTTATGATACCTAGTACATATTTTAGAGATCTCATCATTTTAAAAATTATATTTAGTAGTCCATGTGCTTAAAAAACATCTTCCTCAAAAAACTTAAGCTGAGAACTGAAAATTACGATACCTAGTACATATTTTAGAGATCTCGGCATTTTAAAAATTATATTTAGTAGTCCAAGTGCCTAAAATACATCCTCCTCAGGGAACTTAAGCTGAGAACTGAAAATTAAGATACCTAGTTCATATTTTAGAGATCCCGTCATTTTGAAAATTATATCTAGTAGCCCAGGTGCTTGAAAAACATCTTCCTCAGGGAACTTAAGCTGATAACTGAAAATTAAGCTACATAGTACATATTTTAGAGATCTCGTCATTTTAAAAATTATATTTAGTAGTCCAGGTGCTTAAAGAACATTTCCTCAGGGAACTTAAGCTGAGAACTGAAATTAACGATACCTGGATAATATTTTAGAGATCCCGTCATTTTGAAAATTATATCTAGACCGCAAGTGCTTGAAAAACATCTACCTCAGGGAACTTAAGCTGAGAACTGAAAATTAAGATACCTAGTACATATTTTAGAGATATCATCATTTTAAAAATTATATTTAGTAGTCCAGGTGCTTAAAAAACATCTTCCTCAGGGAACTTAAGCTGAGAACTGAAATTAAGGATACCTGGATTATATTTTAGAGATCTCACCATTTTCAAAATTTATATTTAGTAGTCCAGGTGCTTAAAAAACATCTTCCTCAGGGAACTTAAGCTGAGAACTAAAATTTAACATATCCGAATGGTATTTCAGTGGTCCAGTCATTCTAAAAATTATATCTAGTAGTCCAAGTGCCTAAAATACATCTTCCTCAAGGAACTTAAGCTGAGAACTGAAATTTATGATACCTAGTACATATTTTAGAGATCTCATCATTTTAAAAATTATATTTAGTAGTCCAGGTGCTTAAAAAACATCTTCCTCAGGGAACTTAAGCTGAGAACTGAAAATTACGATACCTAGTACATATTTTAGAGATCTCGGCATTTTAAAAATTATATTTAGTAGTCCAAGTGCCTAAAATACATCTTCCTCAGGGAACTTAAGCTGAGAACTGAAAATTAAGATACCTAGTTCATATTTTAGAGATCCCGTCATTTTGAAAATTATATCTAGTAGCCCAGGTGCTTGAAAAACATCTTCCTCAGGGAACTTAAGCTGATAACTGAAAATTAAGCTACATAGTACATATTTTAGAGATCTCGTCATTTTAAAAATTATATTTAGTAGTCCAGGTGCTTAAAAAACATTTTCCTCAGGGAACTTAAGCTGAGAACTGAAATTAACGATACCTGAATAATATTTTAGAGATCCCGTCATTTTGAAAATTATATCTAGACCGCAAGTGCTTGAAAAACATCTTCCTCAGAGAACTTAAGCGGAGAACTGAAAATTAAGATACCTAGTACATATTTTAGAGATCTCATCATTTAAAAAATTATATTTAGTAGTCCAGGTGCTTAAAAAACATCTTCCTCAGGGAACTTAAGCTGAGAACTGAAATTAAGGATACCTGGATTATATTTTAGAGATCTCACCATTTTCAAAATTTATATTTAGTAGTCCAGGTGCTTAAAAAACATCTTCCTCAGGGAACTTAAGCTGAGAACTGAAATTTAACATATCCGAATGGTATTTCAGTGGTCCAGTCATTCTAAAAATTATATCTAGTAGTCCAAGTGCCTAAAATACATCTTCCTCAAGGAACTTAAGCTGAGAACTGAAATTTCTGATACCTAGTACATATTTTAGAGATCTCATCATTTTAAAAATTATATTTAGTAGTCCAGGTGCTTAAAAAACATTTTCCTCAGGGAACTTAAGCTGAGAACTGAAATTAACGATACCTGAATAATATTTTAGAGATCCCGTCATTTTGAAAATTATATCTAGACCGCAAGTGCTTGAAAAACATCTTCCTCAGAGAACTTAAGCTGAGAACTGAAAATTAAGATACCTAGTACATATTTTAGAGATCTCATCATTTTAAAAATTATATTTAGTAGTCCAGGTGCTTAAAAAACATCTTCCTCAGGGAACTTAAGCTGAGAACTGAAATTAAGGATACCTGGATTATATTTTAGAGATCTCACTATTTTCAAAAATTATATTTAGTAGTCCAGGTGCTTAAAAAACATCTTCCTCAGGGAACTTAAGCTGAGAACTAAAAATTTAACATATCCGAATGGTATTTCAATGGTCCAGTCATTCTAAAAATTATATCTAGTAGTCCAAGTGCCTAAAATACATCTTCCTCAAGGAACTTAAGCTGAGAACTGAAATTTATGATACCTAGTACATATTTTAGAGATCTCATCATTTTAAAAATTATATTTAGTAGGTCAGGTGCTTAAAAAACATCTTCCTCAGGGAACTTAAGCTGAGAACTGAAAATTACGATACCTAGTACATATTTTAGAGATCTCGGCATTTTAAAAATTATATTTAGTAGTCCAAGTGCCTAAAATACATCTTCCTCAGGGAACTTAAGCTGAGAACTGAAAATTAAGATACCTAGTTCATATTTTAGAGATCCCGTCATTTTGAAAATTATATCTAGTAGCCCAGGTGCTTGAAAAACATCTTCCTCAGGGAACTTAAGCTGATAACTGAAAATTAAGCTACATAGTACATATTTTAGAGATCTCGTCATTTTAAAAATTATATTTAGTAGTCCAGGTGCTTAAAAACATTTTCCTCAGGGAACTTAAGCTGAGAACTGAAATTAACGATACATGGATAATATTTTAGAGATCCCGTCATTTTGAAAATTATATCTAGACCGCAAGTGCTTGAAAAACATCTACATCAGGGAACTTAAGCTGAGAACTGAAAATTAAGATACCTAGTACATATTTTAGAGATCTCATCATTTTAAAAATTATATTTAGTAGTCCAGGTGCTTAAAAATATCTTCCTCAGGGAACTTAAGCTGAGAACTGAAATTAAGGATACCTGGATTATATTTTAGAGATCTCACCATTTTCAAAATTTATATTTAGTAGTCCAGGTGCTTAAAAAACATCTTCCTCAGGGAACTTAAGCTGAGAACTAAAATTTAACATATCCGAATGGTATTTCAGTGGTCCAGTCATTCTAAAAATTATATCTAGTAGTCCAAGTGCCTAAAATACATCTTCCTCAAGGAACTTAAGCTGAGAACTGAAATTTATGATACCTAGTACATATTTTAGAGATCTCATCATTTTAAAAATTATATTTAGTAGTCCAGGTGCTTAAAAAACATCTTCCTCAGGGAACTTAAGCTGAGAACTGAAAATTACGATACCTAGTACATATTTTAGAGATCTCGGCATTTTAAAAATTATATTTAGTAGTCCAAGTGCCTAAAATACATCTTCCTCAGGGAAGTTAAGCTGAGAACTGAAAATTAAGATACCTATTTCATATTTTATATATCTCTTCATTTTTAAAATTATATATAGTAGCACAGGTGCTTGAAAAACATCTTCATCAGGGAACTTAAGCTGATAACTGAAAATTAAGCTACATAGTACATATTTTAGAGATCTCGTCATTTTAAAAATTATATTTAGTAGTCCAGGTGCTTAAAAACATTTTCCTCAGGGAACTTAAGCTGAGAACTGAAATTAACGATACCAGGATAACATTTTAGAGATCCCGTCATTTTGAAAATTATATCTAGACCGCAAGTGCTTGAAAAACATCTACCTCAGGGAACTTAAGCTGAGAACTGAAAATTAAGATACCTAGTACATATTTTAGAGATCTCATCATTTTAAAAATTATATTTAGTAGTCCAGGTGCTTAAAAAACATCTTCCTCAGGGAACTTAAGCTGAGAACTGAAATTAAGGATACCTGGATTATATTTTAGAGATTTCACCATTTTCAAAATTTATATTTAGTAGTCCAGGTGCTTAAAAAACATCTTCCTCAGGGAACTTAAGCTGAGAACTGAAATTTCTGATACCTAGTACATATTTTAGAGATCCCGTCATTTTGAAAATTATATCTAGTAGCCCAGGTGCTTGAAAAACATCTTCCTCAGGGAACTTAAGCTGAGAACTGAAAATTAAGATACCTAGTTCATATTTTAGAGATCCCGTCATTTTGAAAATTATATCTAGTAGCCCAGGTGCTTGAAAAACATCTTCCTCAGGGAACTTAAGCTGAGAACTGAAATTTAACATATCCGAATGGTATTTCAGTGGTCCAGTCATTCTAAAAATTATATCTAGTAGTCCAAGTGCCTAAAATACATCTTCCTCAAGGAACTTAAGCTGAGAACTGAAATTTCTGATACCTAGTACATATTTTAGAGATCTCATCATTTTAAAAATTATATTTAGTAGTCCAGGTGCTTAAAAAACATCTTCCTCAGGGAACTTAAGCTGAGAACTGAAAATTAAGATACCTAGTACATATTTTAGAGATCTCATCATTTTAAAAATTATATTTAGTAGTCCAAGTGTTTAAAATACATCTTTCTCAAGGAACTTAAGCCGAGAACTGAAATTTATGATACCTAGTACATATTTTAGAGATCTCGTCATTTTAAAAATTATATTTAGTAGTCCAGGTGCTTAAAAACATCTTACTCAGGGAACTTAAGCTGAGAACTGAAAATTATGATACCTAGTACATATTTTCGAGATCTCGGCATTTTAAAAATTATATTTAGTAGTCCAAGTGCTTAAAATACATCTTCCTCAGGGAACTTAAGCCGAGTACTGAAATTTATGATACCTAGTACATATTTTAGAGATCTCGTCATTTTAAAAATTATATTAATAGTTCAGGTGCTTTAAAAACATCTTCCTCAGGGAACTTAAGCTGAGAACTAAAATTTAAGATACATGCTACATATTTTAGAGATCGCGTCATTTTAAAAATTATATCTAGTAGTCCAAGTGTTTAAAATACATCTTTCTCAAGGAACTTGAGCTGAGAACTGAAATTTATGATACCTAGTACATATTTTAGAGATCTCATCATTTTAAAAATTATATTTAGTAGTCCAGGTGCTTAAAAAACATCTTCCTCAGGGAACTTAAGCTGAGAACTGAAAATTAAGATACCTAGTTCATATTTTAGAGATCCCGTCATTTTGAAAATTATATCTAGTAGCCCAGGTGCTTGAAAAACATCTTCCTCAGGGAACTTAAGCTGATAACTGAAAATTAAGCTACATAGTACATATTTTAGAGATCTCGTAATTTTAAAAATTATATTTAGTAGTCCAGGTGCTTAAAAAACATCTTCCTCAGGGAACTTAAGCTGAGAACTGAAATTAACGATAACTGGATAATATTTTAGAGATCCCGTCATTTTGAAAATTATATCTAGACCGCAAGTGCTTGAAAAACATCTACCTCAGGGAACTTAAGCTGAGAACTGAAAATTAAGATACCTAATACATATTTTAGAGATCTCATTATTTTAAAAATTATATTTAGTAGGCCAGGTGCTTGAAAAACATCTTCCTCAGGGAACTTAAGCTGAGAACTGAAATTAAGGATACCTGGATTATATTTTAGAGATCTCACCATTTTCAAAAATTATATTTAGTAGTCCAGGTGCTTAAAAAACATCTTCCTCAGGGAACTTAAGCTGAGAACTAAAAATTTAACATATCCGAATGGTATTTCAATGGTCCAGTCATTCTAAAAATTATATCTAGTAGTCCAAGTGCCTAAAATACATCTTCCTCAAGGAACTTAAGCTGAGAACTGAAATTTATGATACCTAGTACATATTTTAGAGATCTCATCATTTTAAAAATTATATTTAGTAGTCCAGGTGCTTAAAAAACATCTTCTTCAGGGAACTTAAGCTGAGAACGGAAAATTACGATACCTAGTACTAATTTTAGAGATCTCGGCATTTTAAAAATTATATTTAGTAGTCCAAGTGCCTAAAATACATCTTCCTCAGGGAACTTAAGCTGAGAACTGAAAATTAAGATACCTAGTACATATTTTAGAGATCTCATCATTTTAAAAATTATATTTAGTAGTCCAGGTGCTTAAAAAACATCTTCCTCAGGGAACTTAAGCTGAGAACTGAAAATTACGATACCTAGTACATATTTTAGAGATCTCGGCATTTTAAAAATTATATTTAGTAGTCCAAGTGCCTAAAATACATCTTCCTCAGGGAAGTTAAGCTGAGAACTGAAAATTAAGATACCTAGTTCATATTTTAGAGATCCCGTCATTTTGAAAATGATATCTAGTAGCCCAGGGGCTTGTCAATCATCTTCCTCAGGGCCCTTAAGCTGATAACTGAAACTTAAGCTACATAGTACCTATTTTAGCGATCTCGTCATATTAAAAATTCTATTGAGTACTCCAGGTGCTTAATAATCATTTTCCTCAGGGAACTTAAGCTGAGAACTGAAATTAACGATACCTGAATAACATTTTAGAGATCCCGTCATTTTGAAAATTATATCTAGACCGCAAGTGCTTGAAAAACATCTACCTCAGGGAACTTAAGCTGAGAACTGAAAATTAAGATACCTAGTACATATTTTAGAGATCTCATCATTTTAAAAATTATATTTAGTAGTCCAGGTGCTTAAAAAACATCTTCCTCAGGGAACTTAAGCTGAGAACTGAAATTAAGGATACCTGGTTTATTTTTTAGAGATCTCAGCATTTCGAAAATTTATATTTAGTAGTCCAGGTGCTTAAAAAACATCTTCCTCAGGGAACTTAAGCTGAGAACTGAAATTTATGATACCTAGTACATATTTTAGAGATCCCGTCATTTTGAAAATTATATCTAGTAGCCCAGGTGCTTGAAAAACATATTCCTCAGGGAACTTAAGCTGAGAACTAAAATTTATGATACCTAGTACATATTTTAGAGATCCCGTCATTTTGAAAATTATATCTAGTAGCCCAGGTGCTTGAAAAACATCTTCCTCAGGGAACTTAAGCTGAAAACTGAAATTTAACATATCCGAATGGTATTTCAATGGTCCAGTCATTCTAAAAATTATATCTAGTAGTCCAAGTGCCTAAAATACATCTTCCTCAAGGAACTTAAGCTGAGAACTAAAATTTCTGATACCTAGTACATATTTTAGAGATCTCATCATTTGAAAAATTATATTTAGTAGTCCAGGTGCTTAAAAAACATTTTCCTCACGGAACTTAAGCTGAGAACTGAAAATTAAGATACCTAGTACATATTTTAGAGATCTCATCATTCTAAAAATTATATCTAGTAGTCCAAGTGTTTAAAATACATCTTTCTCAAGGAACTTGAGCCGAGAACTGAAATTTATGATACCTAGTACATATTTTAGAGATCTCATCATTTTAAAAATTATATTTAGTAGTCCAGGTGCTTAAAAAACATCTTCCTCAGGGAACTTAAGCTGAGAACTGAAAATTACGATACCTAGTACATATTTTAGAGATCTCGGCATTTTAAAAATTATATTTAGTAGTCCAAGTGTTTAAAATACATCTTTCTCAAGGAACTTAAGCCGAGAACTGAAATTTATGATACCTAGTACATATTTTAGAGATCTCATCATTTTAAAAATTATATTAATAGTCCAGGTGCTTAAAAACATCTTCCTCAGGGAACTTAAGCTGATAACTGAAAATTAAGATACCTAGTACATATTTTAGAGATCTCATCATTCTAAAAATTATATCTAGTAGTCCAAGTGTTTAAAATACATCTTTCTCAAGGAACTTGAGCCGAGAACTGAAATTTATGATACCTAGCACATATTTTAGAGATCTCGTCATTTTAAAAATTATATTTAGAGTAGTCCATGTGCTTAAAAACCATCTTACTCAGGGAACTTAAGCTGAGAACTGAAAATTAAGATACCTAGTTCATATTTTAGAGATCCCGTCATTTTGAAAATTATATTAGTAGCCCAGGTGCTTGAAAAACATCTTCCTCAGGGAACTTAAGCTGATAACTGAAAATTAAGCTACATAGTACATATTTTAGAGATCTCGTAATTTTAAAAATTATATTTAGTAGTCCAGGTGCTTAAAAAACATTTTCCTCAGGGAACTTAAGCTGAGAACTGAAATTTAAGATAACTGTATTATATTTTAGAGTTCGTGTGATTTTGAAAATTATATCTAGACCGCAAGTGCTTGAAAAACATCTACCTCAGGGAACTTAAGCTGAGAACTGAAAATTAAGATACCTAGTACATATTTTAGAGATCTCATAATTTTAAAAATTATATTTAGTAGTCCAGGTGCTTTAAAAACATCTTCCTCAGGGAACTTAAGCTGAGAACTGAAATTAAGGATACCTGGATTATATTTTAGAGATCTCACCATTTTCAAAAATTATATTTAGTAGTCCAGGTGCTTAAAAAACATCTTCCTCAGGGAACTTAAGCTGAGAACTAAAAATTTAACATATCCGAATGGTATTTCAATGGTCCAGTCATTCTAAAAATTATATCTAGTAGTCCAAGTGCCTAAAATACATCTTTCTCAAGGAACTTAAGCCGAGAACTGAAATTTATGATACCTAGTACATATTTTAGAGATCTCATCTTTTTAAAAATTATATTTAGTAGTCCAGGTGCTTAAAAACATCTTACTCAGGGAACTTAAGCTGAGAACTGAAAATTACGATACCTAGTACTAATTTTAGAGATCTCGGCATTTTAAAAATTATATTTAGTAGTCCAAGGGCCTAAAATACATCGTCCTCAGGGAACTTAAGCTGAGAACTGAAATTGATGATACCTAGTACATATTTTAGAGATCTCATCATTTTAAAAATTATATTTATTAGTTCAGGTGCTTAAAAAACATCTTCCTCAGGGAACTTAAGCTGAGAACTGAAATTTATGATACCTAGTACATATTTTAGAGATCTCTTCATTTTAAAAATTATATTTAGTAGTCCAAGTGCCTAAAATACATCTTCCTCAGGGAAGTTAAGCTGAGAACTGAAAATTAAGATACCTAGTACATATTTTAGAGATCCCGTCGTTTTGAAAATTATATCTAGTAGCACAGGTGCTTGAAAAACATCTTCCTCAGGGAACTTAAGCTGATAACTGAAACTTAAGCTACATAGTACATATTTTAGAGATCTCGTCATTTTAAAAATTATATTTAGTAGTCCAGGTGCTTAAAAAACATTTTCCTCAGGGAACTTAAGCTGAGAACTGAAATTAAAGATACCAGGATAACATTTTAGAGATCCCGTCATTTTGAAAATTATATCTAGACCGCAAGTGCTTGAAAAACATCTACCTCAGGGAACTTAAGCTGAGAACTGAAAATTAAGATACCTAGTACATATTTTAGAGATCTCATCATTTTAAAAATTATATTTAGTAGTCCAGGTGCTTAAAAAACATCTTCCTCAGGGAACTTAAGCTGAGAACTGAAATTAAGGATACCTGGATTATATTTTAGAGATATCACCATTTTCAAAAATTATATTTAGTAGTCCAGGTGCTTAAAAAACATCTTCCTCAGGGAACTTAAGCTGAGAACTGAAATTTCTGATACCTAGTACATATTTTAGAGATCCCGTCATTTTGAAAATTATATCTAGTAGCCCAGGTGCTTGAAAAACATCTTCCTCAGGGAACTTAAGCTGAGAACTGAAAATTAAGATACCTAGTTCATATTTTAGAGATCCCGTCATTTTGAAAATTATATCTAGTAGCCCAGGTGCTTGAAAAACATCTTCCTCAGGGAACTTAAGCTGAGAACTGAAATTTAACATATCCGAATGGTATTTCAGTGGTCCAGTCATTCTAAAAATTATATCTAGTAGTCCAAGTGCCTAAAATACATCTTCCTCAAGGAACTTAAGCTGAGAACTGAAATTTCTGATACCCAGTACATATTTTAGAGATCTCATCATTTTAAAAATTATATTTAGTAGTCCAGGTGCTTAAAAAACATCTTCCTCAGGGAACTTAAGCTGAGAACTGAAAATTAAGATACCTAGTACATATTTTAGAGATCTCATCATTTAAAAAATTATATCTAGTAGTCCAAGTGCATAAAATACATCTTCCTCACGGAACTTAAGCTGAGAACTGAAATTTATGATACCTAGTACATATTTTAGAGATCTCATCATTTTAAAAATTATATTTAGTAGTCCAGGTGCTTAAAAAACATCTTCCTCAGGGAACTTAAGCTGAGAACTGAAAATTACGATACCTAGTACATATTTTAGAGATCTCGGCATTTTAAAAATTATATTTAGTAGTCCAAGTGCTTAAAAAACATCTTTCTCAAGGAACTTAAGCCGAGAACTGAAATTTATGATACCTAGTACATATTTTAGAGATCTCGTCATTTTAAAAATTATATTAATAGTCCAGGTGCTTAAAAAACATCTTCCTCAGGGAACTTAAGCTGATAACTGAAAATTAAGATACCTAGTACATATTTTAGAGATCTCATCATTCTAAAAATTATATCTAGTAGTCCAAGTGTTTAAAATACATCTTTCTCAAGGAACTTAAGCTGAGAACTGAAATTTATGATACCTAGTACATATTTTAGAGATCTCATCATTTTAAAAATTATATTTAGTAGTCCAGGTGCTTAAAAAACATCTTCCTCAGGGAACTTAAGCTGAGAACTGAAATTAAGGATACCTGGATTATATTTTAGAGATCTCACCATTTTCAAAAATTATATTTAGTAGTCCAGGTGCTTAAAAAACATCTTCCTCAGGGAACTTAAGCTGAGAACTAAAAATTTAACATATCCGAATGGTATTTCAATGGTCCAGTCATTCTAAAAATTATATCTAGTAGTCCAAGTGCCTAAAATACATCTTCCTCAAGGAACTTAAGCTGAGAACTGAAATTTCTGATACCTAGTACATATTTTAGAGATATCATCATTCTAAAAATTATATCTAGTAGTCCAAGTGCCTAAAATACATCTTCCTCAAGGAACTTAAGCTGAGAACTGAAATTTATGATACCTAGTACATATTTTAGAGATCTCATCATTTTGAAAATTATATCTTGTAGCCCAGGTGCTTGAAAAACATCTTCCTCAGGGAACTTAAGCTGATAACTGAAAATTAAGCTACATAGTACATATTTTAGAGATCTCGTCATTTTAAAAATTATATTTAGTAGTCCAGGTGCTTAAAAAACATTTTCCTCAGGGAACTTAAGCTGAGAACTGAAATTAACGATACCTGGATAATATTTTAGAGATCCCGTCATTTTGAAAATTATATCTAGACCGCAAGTGCTTGAAAAACATCTACCTCAGGGAACTTAAGCTGAGAACTGAAAATTAAGATACCTAGTACATATTTTAGAGATCTCATCATTTAAAAAATTATATTTAGTAGTCCAGGTGCTTAAAAAACATCTTCCTCAGGGAACATAAGCTGAGAAATGAAATTAGGGATACCTGGATTACATTTTAGAGATCTCACCATTTTCAAAAATTATATTTAGTAGTCCAGGTGCTTAAAAACATCTTCCTCAGGGAACTTAAGCTGCGAACTAAAAATTTAACATATCCGAATGGTATTTCAATGGTCCAGTCATTCTAAAAATTATATCTAGTAGTCCAAGTGCCTAAAATACATCTTCCTCAAGGAACTTAAGCTGAGAACTGAAATTTATGATACCTATTACATATTTTAGAGATCTCATCATTTTAAAAATTATATTTAGTAGTCCAGGTGCTTAAAAAACATCTTCCTCAGGGAACTTAAGCTGAGAACGGAAAATTACGATACCTAGTACTAATTTTAGAGATCTCGGCATTTTAAAAAATTATATTTAGTAGTCCAAGTGCCTAAAAAAAATCTTCCTCAGGGAACTTAAGCTGAGAACTGAAAATTAAGATACCTAGTTCATATTTTAGAGATCCCGTCATTTTGAAAATTATATCTAGTAGCCCAGGTGCTTGAAAAACATCTTCCTCAGGGACCTTAAGCTGATAACTGAAAATTAAGCTACAAAGTACATATTTTAGAGATCTCGTCATTTTAAAAATTATATTTAGTAGTCCAGGTGCTTAAAAAACATATTCCTCAGGGAACTTAAGCTGAGAACTGAAATTAAGGATACCTGGAAAATATTTTCGAGATACCGACATTTTGAAAATAATAAATAGCACGCAAGGGCTTGAAAAGCATCTACCTCAGGGAACTTAAGCTGAGAACTGAAAATTAAGATACCTAGTACATATTTTAGAGATATCATCATTTTAAAAATTATATTTAGTAGTCCAGGTGCTTAAAAAACATCTTCTTCAGGGAACTTATGCTGAGAACTGAAATTAAGGATACCTGGATTATATTTTAGAGATCTCACCATTTTCAAAAATTATATTTAGTAGTCCAGGTGCTTAAAAAACATCTTCCTCAGGGAACTTATGCTGAGAACTAAAAATTTAACATATCCGAATGGTATTTTAGTGGTGCAGTCATTCTAAAAATTATATCTAGTAGTCCAAGTGCTTAAAATACATCTTCTTCAAGGAACTTAAGCTGAGAACTGAAATTTCTGATACCTGGATTATATTTTAGAGATCTCATCATTTTAAAAATTATATTTAGTAGTCCAGGTGCTTAAAAAACATCTTCCTCAGGGAACTTAAGCTGAGAACTGAAAATTACGATACCTAGTACATATTTTAGAGATCTCGGCATTTTAAAAATTATATTTAGTAGTCCAAGTGCCTAAAATACATCTTCCTCAGGGAACTTAAGCTGAGAACTGAAAATTAAGATACCTAGTTCATATTTTAGAGATCCCGTCATTTTGAAAATTATATCTAGTAGCCCAGGTGCTTGAAAAACATCTTCCTCAGGGAACTTAAGCTGATAACTGAAAATTAAGCTACATAGTACATATTTTAGAGATCTCGTCATTTTAAAAATTATATTTAGTAGTCCAGGTGCTTAAAAAACATTTTCCTCAGGGAACTTAAGCTGAGAACTGAAATTAACGATACCTGGATAATATTTTAGAGATCCCGTCATTTTGAAAATTATATCTAGACCGCAAGTGCTTGAAAAACATCTTCCTCAGGGAACTTAAGCTGAGAACTAAAATTTAACATATCCGAATGGTATTTCAGTGGTCCAGTCATTCTAAAAATTATATCTAGTAGTCCAAGTGCCTAAAATACATCTTCCTCAAGGAACTTAAGCTGAGAACTGAAATTTCTGATACCTAGTACATATTTTAGAGATCTCATAATTTTAAAAATTATATTTAGTAGTCCAGGTGCTTAAAAAACATTTTCCTCAGGGAACTTAAGCTGAGAACTGAAATTAACGATACCTGAATAATATTTTAGAGATCCCGTCATTTTGAAAATTATATCTAGACCGCAAGTGCTTGAAAAACATCTTCCTCAGAGAACTTAAGCTGAGAACTGAAAATTAAGATACCTAGTACATATTTTAGAGATCCCGTCATTTTGAAAATTATATCTAGTAGTCCAAGTGTTTAAAATACATCTTCCTCAAGGAACTTAAGCGGAGAACTGAAATTTATGATACCTAGTACATATTTTAGAGATCTCATCATTTTAAAAATTATATTTAGTAGTCCAGGTGCTTAAAAAACATCTTCCTCAGGGAACTTAAGCTGAGAACTGAAAATTACGATACCTAGTACATATTTTAGAGATCTCGGCATTTTAAAAATTATATTTAGTAGTCCAAGTGCCTAAAATACATCTTCCTCAGGGAACTTAAGCTGAGAACTGAAAATTAAGATACCTAGTTCATATTTTAGAGATCCCGTCATTTTGAAAATTATATCTAGTAGCCCAGGTGCTTGAAAAACATCTTCCTCAGGGAACTTAAGCTGATAACTGAAAATTAAGCTACATAGTACATATTTTAGAGATCGGGTAATTTTAAAATTTATATTTAGTAGTCCAGGTGCTTAAAACATTTTCCTCAGGGAACTTAAGCTGAGAACTGAAATTAACGATACCTGGATAATATTTTAGAGATCCCGTCATTTTGAAAATTATATCTAGACCGCAAGTGCTTGAAAAACATCTACCTCAGGGAACTTAAGCTGAGAACTGAAAATTAAGATACCTAGTACATATTTTAGAGATCTCATCATTTTAAAAATTATATTTAGTAGTCCAGGTGCTTAAAAAACATCTTCCTCAGGGAACTTAAGCTGAGAACTGAAATTAAGGATACCTGGATTATATTTTAGAGATCTCACCATTTTCAAAAATTATATTTATTAGTCCAGGTGCTTAAAAAACATTTTCCTCAGGGAACTTAAGCTGAGAACTGAAATTAACGATACCTGGATAATATTTTAGAGATCCCGTCATTTTGAAAATTATATCTAGACCGCAAGTGCTTGAAAAACATCTTCCTCAGGGAACTTAAGCTGATAACTGAAAATTAAGCTACATAGTACATATTTTAGAGATCTCGTCATTTTCAAAATTTATATTTAGTAGTCCAGGTGCTTAAAAAACATCTTCCTCAGGGAACTTAAGCTGAGAACTGAAAATTAAGATACCTAGTTCATATTTTAGAGATCCCGTCATTTTGAAAATTATATCTAGTAGCCCAGGTGCTTGAAAAACATCTTCCTCAGGGAACTTAAGCTGATAACTGAAAATTAAGCTACATAGTACATATTTTAGAGATCTCGTCATTTTAAAAATTATATTTAGTAGTCCAGGTGCTTAAAAAACATTTTCCTCAGGGAACTTAAGCTGAGAACTGAAATTAACGATACCTGGATAATATTTTAGAGATCCCGTCATTTTGAAAATTATATCTAGACCGCAAGTGCTTGAAAAACATCTACCTCAGGGAACTTAAGCTGAGAACTAAAATTTAACATATCCGAATGGTATTTCAGTGGTCCAGTCATTCTAAAAATTATATCTAGTAGTCCAAGTGCCTAAAATACATCTTCCTCAAGGAACTTAAGCTGAGAACTGAAATTTATGATACCTAGTACATATTTTAGAGATCTCATCATTTTAAAAATTATATTTAGTAGTCCAGGTGCTTAAAAAACATCTTCCTCAGGGAACTTAAGCTGAGAACTGAAAATTACGATACCTAGTACATATTTTAGAGATCTCGGCATTTTAAAAATTATATTTAGTAGTCCAAGTGCCTAAAATACATCTTCCTCAGGGAACTTAAGCTGAGAACTGAAATTAACGATACCTGGATAATATTTTAGAGATCCCGTCATTTTGAAAATTATATCTAGACCGCAAGTGCTTGAAAAACATCTTCCTCAGGGAACTTAAGCTGAGAACTGAAAATTAAGATACCTAGTACATATTTTAGAGATCTCATCATTTTAAAAATTATATTTAGTAGTCCAGGTGCTTAAAAAACATCTTCCTCAGGGAACTTAAGCTGATAACTGAAAATTAAGATACATAGTACATATTTTAGAGATCTCGTCATTTTAAAAATTATATTTAGTAGTCCAGGTGCTTAAAAAACATCTTCCTCAGGGAACTTAAGCTGAGAACTGAAATTAACTATACCTGGATAATATTTTATTTATCCCTTAATTTTTAAAATTATATCTAGACCGCAAGTGCTTGAAAAACATCTTCCTCAGGGAACTTAAGCTGAGAACTGAAAATTAAGATACCTAGTACATATTTTAGAGATCTCATCATTTTAAAAATTATATTTAGTAGTCCAGGTGCTTAAAAAACATCTTCCTCAGGGAACTTAAGCTGAGAACTGAAATTAAGGATACCTGGATTATATTTTAGAGATCTCACCATTTTCAAAATTTATATTTAGTAGTCCAGGTGCTTAAAAAACATCTTCCTCAGGGAACTTAAGCTGAGAACTGAAATTTAACATATCCGAATGGTATTTCAGTGGTCCAGTCATTCTAAAAATTATATCTAGTAGTCCAAGTGCCTAAAATACATCTTCCTCAAGGAACTTAAGCTGAGAACTGAAATTTCTGATACCCAGTACATATTTTAGAGATCTCATCATTTTAAAAATTATATTTAGTAGTCCAGGTGCTTAAAAAACATTTTCCTCAGGGAACTTAAGCTGAGAACTGAAATTAACGATACCTGAATAATATTTTAGAGATCCCGTCATTTTGAAAATTATATCTAGACCGCAAGTGCTTGAAAAACATCTTCCTCAGAGAACTTAAGCTGAGAACTGAAAATTAAGATACCTAGTACATATTTTAGAGATCTCATCATTTTAAAAATTATATTTAGTAGTCCAGGTGCTTAAAAAACATCTTCCTCAGGGAACTTAAGCTGAGAACTGAAATTAAGGATACCTGGATTATATTTTAGAGATCTCACCATTTTCAAAAATTATATTTAGTAGTCCAGGTGCTTAAAAAACATCTTCCTCAGGGAACTTAAGCTGAGAACTAAAAATTTAACATATCCGAATGGTATTTCAATGGTCCAGTCATTCTAAAAATTATATCTAGTAGTCCAAGTGCCTAAAATACATCATCCTCAAGGAACTTAAGCTGAGAACTGAAATTTATGATACCTAGTACTTATTTAAGAGATCTCATCATTTTAAAAATTATATTTAGTAGTACAGGTGCTTAAAAAACATCTTCCTCAGGGAACTTAAGCTGAGAACTGAAAATTACGATACCTAGTACATATTTTAGAGATCTCGGCATTTTAAAAATTATATTTAGTAGTCCAAGTGCCTAAAATACATCTTCCTCAGGGAACTTAAGCTGAGAACTGAAAATTAAGATACCTAGTTCATATTTTAGAGATCCCGTCATTTTGAAAATTATATCTAGTAGCCCAGGTGCTTGAAAAACATCTTCCTCAGGGAACTTAAGCTGATAACTGAAAATTAAGCTACATAGTACATATTTTAGAGATCTCGTCATTTTAAAAATTATATTTAGTAGTCCAGGTGCTTAAAAAACATTTTCCTCAGGGAACTTAAGCTGAGAACTGAAATTAACGATACCTGGATAATATTTTAGAGATCCAGTCATATTGATAAATATATCTAGACCGCAAGTGCTTGAAAAACATCTACCTCAGGGAACTTAAGCTGAGAACTGAAAATTAAGATACCTAGTACATATTTTAGAGATCTCATCATTTTAAAAATTATATTTAGTAGTCCAGGTGCTTAAAAAACATCTTCCTCAGGGAACTTAAGCTGAGAACTGAAATTAAGGATACCTGGATTATATTTTAGAGATCTCACCATTTTCAAAATTTATATTTAGTAGTCCAGGTGCTTAAAAAACATCTTCCTCAGGGAACTTAAGCTGAGAACTGAAAATTAAGATACCTAGTTCATATTTTAGAGATCTCGGCATTTTAAAAATTATATTTAGTAGTCCAAGTGCCTAAAATACATCTTCCTCAGGGAACTTAAGCTGAGAACTGAAAATTAAGATACCTAGTTCATATTTTAGAGATCCCGTCATTTTGAAAATTATATCTAGTAGCCCAGGTGCTTGAAAAACATCTTCCTCAGGGAACTTAAGCTGAGAACTGAAATTAACGATACCTGAATAATATTTTAGAGATCCCGTCATTTTGAAAATTATATCTAGACCGCAAGTGCTTGAAAAACATCTTCCTCAGAGAACTTAAGCTGAGAACTGAAAATTAAGATACCTAGTACATATTTTAGAGATCTCATCATTCTAAAAATTATATCTAGTAGTCCAAGTGTTTAAAATACATCTTTCTCAAGGAACTTAAGCCGAGAACTGAAATTAACGATACCTGAATAATATTTTAGAGATCCCGTCATTTTGAAAATTATATCTAGACCGCAAGTGCTTGAAAAACATCTTCCTCAGAGAACTTAAGCTGAGAACTGAAAATTAAGATACCTAGTACATATTTTAGAGGTCTCATCATTCTAAAAATTATATCTAGTAGTCCAAGTGTTTAAAATACATCTTTCTCAATGAACTTAAGCTGATAACTGAAATTTATGATACCTAGTACATATTTTAGAGATCTCATCATTTTAAAAATTATATTTAGTAGTCCAGGTGCTTAAAAAACATTTTCCTCAGGGAACTTAAGCTGAGAACTGAAATTAACGATACCTGAATAATATTTTAGAGATCCCGTCATTTTGAAAATTATATCTAGACCGCAAGTGCTTGAAAAACATCTTCCTCAGAGAACTTAAGCTGAGAACTGAAAATTAAGATACCTAGTACATATTTTAGAGATCTCATCATTCTAAAAATTATATCTAGTAGTCCAAGTGTTTAAAATACATCTTTCTCAAGGAACTTAAGCCGAGAACTGAAAATTATGATAACTAGTACATTTTTAGAGATCTCATCATTTTAAAAATTATATTTAGTAGTCCAGGTGCTTAAAAAACATCTTCCTCAGGGAACTTAAGCTGAGAACTGAAAATTACGATACCTAGTACATATTTTAGAGATCTCGGCATTTTAAAAATTATATTTAGTAGTCCAAGTGCCTAAAATACATCTTCCTCAGGGAACTTAAGCTGAGAACTGAAAATTAAGATACCTAGTTCATATTTTAGAGATCCCGTCATTTTGAAAATTATATCTAGTAGCCCAGGTGCTTGAAAAACATCTTCCTCAGGGAACTTAAGCTGATAACTGAAAATTAAGCTACATAGTACATATTTTAGAGATCTCGTAATTTTAAAAATTATATTTAGTAGTCCAGGTGCTTAAAAAACATTTTCCTCAGGGAACTTAAGCTGAGAACTGAAATTAACGATACCTGGATAATATTTTAGAGATC
The DNA here is from genome assembly GCA_030998225.1 of Diplolepis rosae. NCBI lineage: Eukaryota > Metazoa > Arthropoda > Insecta > Hymenoptera > Diplolepididae > Diplolepis > Diplolepis rosae. The sequence continues at coordinate 749,941 of JAPYXD010000707.1, forward strand.
CCGTCATTTTGAAAATTATATCTAGACCGCAAGTGCTTGAAAAACATCTACCTCAGGGAACTTAAGCTGAGAACTGAAAATTAAGATACCTAGTACATATTTTAGAGATCTCATCATTTTAAAAATTATATTTAGTAGTCCAGGTGCTTAAAAAACATCTTCCTCAGGGAACTTAAGCTGAGAACTGAAATTAAGGATACCTGGATTATATTTTAGAGATCTCACCATTTTCAAAAATTATATTTAGTAGTCCAGGTGCTTAAAAAACATCTTCCTCAGGGAACTTAAGCTGAGAACTAAAAATTTAACATATCCGAATGGTATTTCAATGGTCCAGTCATTCTAAAAATTATATCTAGTAGTCCAAGTGCCTAAAATACATCTTTCTCAAGGAACTTAAGCCGAGAACTGAAATTTATGATACCTAGTACATATTTTAGAGATCTCATCATTTTAAAAATTATATTTAGTAGTCCAGGTGCTTAAAAAACATCTTCTTCAGGGAACTTAAGCTGAGAACGGAAAATTACGATACCTAGTACATATTTTAGAGATCTCGGCATTTTAAAAATTATATTTAGTAGTCCAAGTGCCTAAAATACATCCTCCTCAGGGAACTTAAGCTGAGAACTGAAAATTAAGATACCTAGTTCATATTTTAGAGATCCCGTCATTTTGAAAATTATATCTTGTAGCCCAAGTGCTTGAAAAACATCTTCCTCAGAGAACTTAAGCTGATAACTGAAAATTAAGCTACATAGTACATATTTTAGAGATCTCGTCATTTTAAAAATTATATATAGTAGTCCAGGTGCTTAAAAAACATCTTCCTCAGGGAACTTAAGCTGAGAACTGAAAATTACGATACCTAGTACATATTTTAGAGATCTCGGCATTTTAAAAATTATATTTAGTAGTCCAAGTGCCTAAAATACATCTTCCTCAGGGAACTTAAGCGGAGAACTGAAAATTAAGATACCTAGTTCACATTTTAGAGATCCCGTCATTTTGAAAATTATATCTAGTAGCCCAGGTGCTTGAAAAACATCTTCCTCAGGGAACTTAAGCTGATAACTGAAAATTAAGCTACATAGTACATATTTTAGAGATCTCGTCATTTTAAAAATTATATTTAGTAGTCCAGGTGCTTAAAAAACATTTTCCTCAGGGAACTTAAGCTGAGAACTGAAATTAACGATACCTGGATAATATTTTAGAGATCCCGTCATTTTGAAAATTATATCTAGACCGCAAGTGCTTGAAAAACATCTTCCTCAGGGAACTTAAGCTGAGAACTGAAATTAAGGATACCTGGATTATATTTTAGAGATCCCGTCATTTTGAAAATTATATCTAGACCGCAAGTGCTTGAAAAACATCTACCTCAGGGAACTTAAGCTGAGAACTGAAAATTAAGATACCTAGTACATATTTTAGAGATATCATCATTTTAAAAATTATATTTAGTAGTCCAGGTGCTTAAAAAACATCTTCCTCAGGGAACTTAAGCTGAGAACTGAAATTAAGGATACCTGGATTATATTTTAGAGATCTCACCATTTTCAAAATTTATATTTAGTAGTCCAGGTGCTTAAAAAACATCTTCCTCAGGGAACTTAAGCTGAGAACTAAAATTTAACATATCCGAATGGTATTTCAGTGGTCCAGTCATTCTAAAAATTATATCTAGTAGTCCAAGTGCCTAAAATACATCTTCCTCAAGGAACTTAAGCTGAGAACTGAAATTTATGATACCTAGTACATATTTTAGAGATCTCATCATTTTAAAAATTATATTTAGTAGTCCAGGTGCTTAAAAAACATCTTCCTCAGGGAACTTAAGCTGAGAACTGAAAATTACGATACCTAGTACATATTTTAGAGATCTCGGCATTTTAAAAATTATATTTAGTAGTCCAAGTGCCTAAAATACATCTTCCTCAGGGAACTTAAGCTGAGAACTGAAAATTAAGATACCTAGTTCATATTTTAGAGATCCCGTCATTTTGAAAAATATATCTAGTAGCCCAGGTGCTTGATAAACATCATCCTCAGGGAGCTTAAGCTGATAACTGAAAATTAAGCTACATAGTACATATTTTAGAGATCTCGTCATTTTAAAAATTATATTTAGTAGTCCAGGTGCTTAAAAAACATTTTCCTCAGGGAACTTAAGCTGAGAACTGAAATTAACGATACCTGGATAATATTTTAGAGATCCCGTCATTTTGAAAATTATATCTAGACCGCAAGTGCTTGAAAAACATCTTCCTCAGGGAACTTAAGCTGAGAACTGAAAATTAAGATACCTAGTACATATTTTAGAGATCTCACCATTTTCAAAAATTATATTTAGTAGTCCAGGTGCTTAAAAAACATCTTCCTCAGGGAACTTAAGCTGAGAACTGAAATTAAGGATACCTGGATTATATTTTAGAGATCTCACCATTTTCAAAATTTATATTTAGTAGTCCAGGTGCTTAAAAACTTCTTCCTCAGGGAACTTAAGCTGAGAACTGAAATTTAACATATCCGAATGGTATTTCAGTGGTCCAGTCATTCTAAAAATTATATCTAGTAGTCCAAGTGCCTAAAATACATCTTCCTCAAGGAACTTAAGCTGAGAACTGAAATTTCTGATACCTAGTACATATTTTAGAGATATCATCATTTTCGAAATTTATATTTAGTAGTCCAGGTGCTTAAAAAACATCTTCCTCAGGGAACTTAAGCTGAGAACTGAAATTAACGATACCTGAATAATATTTTAGAGATCCCGTCATTTTGAAAATTATATCTAGACCGCAAGTGCTTGAAAAACATCTTCCTCAGAGAACTTAAGTTGAGAACTGAAAATTAAGATACCTAGTACATATTTTAGAGATCTCATCATTTTAAAAATTATATTTAGTAGTCCAGGTGCTTAAAAAACATCTTCCTCAGGGAACTTAAGCTGAGAACTGAAATTAAGGATACCTGGATTATATTTTAGAGATCTCACCATTTTCAAAAATTATATTTAGTAGTCCAGGTGCTTAAAAAACATCTTCCTCAGGGAACTTAAGCTGAGAACTAAAAATTTAACATATCCGAATGGTATTTCAATGGTCCAGTCATTCTAAAAATTATATCTAGAAGACCAAGTGCCTAAAATAAATCTTCCTCAAGGAACTTAAGCTGAGAACTGAAATTTATGATAACTAGTACATATTTTAGAGATCTCATCATTTTAAAAATTATATTTAGTAGGTCAGGTGCTTAAAAAACATCTTCCTCAGGGAACTTAAGCTGAGAACTGAAAATTACGATACCTAGTACATATTTTAGAGATCTCGGCATTTTAAAAATTATATTTAGTAGTCCAAGTGCCTAAAATACATCTTCCTCAGGGAACTTAAGCTGAGAACTGAAAATTAAGATACCTAGTTCATATTTTAGAGATCTCGTCATTTTGAAAATTATATCTAGTAGCCCAGGTGCTTGAAAAACATCTTCCTCAGGGAACTTAAGCTGATAACTGAAAATTAAGCTACATAGTACATATTTTAGAGATCTCGTCATTTTAAAAATTATATTTAGTAGTCCAGGTGCTTAAAAAACATTTTCCTCAGGGAACTTAAGCTGAGAACTGAAATTAACGATACCTGGATAATATTTTAGAGATCACAACATTTTGAAAATTATATCTAGACCGCAAGTGCTTGAAAAACATCTACCTCAGGGAACTTAAGCTGAGAACTGAAAATTAAGATACCTAGTACATATTTTAGAGATCTCATCATTTTAAAAATTATATTTAGTAGTCCAGGTGCTTAAAAAACATCTTCCTCAGGGAACTTAAGCTGAGAACTGAAATTAAGGATACCTGGATTATATTTTAGAGATCTCACCATTTTCAAAATTTATATTTAGTAGTCCAGGTGCTTAAAAAACATCTTCCTCAGGGAACTTAAGCTGAGAACTAAAATTTAACATATCCGAATGGTATTTCAGTGGTCCAGTCATTCTAAAAATTATATCTAGTAGTCCAAGTGCCTAAAATACATCTTCCTCAAGGAACTTAAGCTGAGAACTGAAATTTATGATACCTAGTACATATTTTAGAGATCTCATCATTTTAAAAATTATATTTAGTAGTCCAGGTGCTTAAAAAACATCTTCCTCAGGGAACTTAAGCTGAGAACTGAAAATTACGATACCTAGTACATATTTTAGAGATCTCGGCATTTTAAAAATTATATTTAGTAGTCCAAGTGCCGAAAATACATCTTCCTCAGTTAACTTAAGCTGAGAACTGAAAATTAAGATACCTAGTTCATATTTTACAGATCACGTCATTTTGAAAATTATATCTAGTAGCACAGGTGCTTGAAAAACATCTTCCTCAGGGAACTTAAGCTGATAACTGAAAATTAAGCTACATAGTACATATTTTAGAGATCTCGTCATTTTAAAAATTATATTTAGTAGTCCAGGTGCTTAAAAAACATTTTCCTCAGGGAACTTAAGCTGAGAACTGAAATTAACGATACCTGGATCACATTTTAGAGATCCCGTCATTTTGAAAATTATATCTAGACCGCAAGTGCTTGAAAAACATCTACCTCAGGGAACTTAAGCTGAGAACTGAAAATTAAGATACCTAGTACATATTTTAGAGATCTCATCATTTTAAAAATTATATTTAGTAGTCCAGGTGCTTAAAAAACATCTTCCTCAGGGAACTTAAGCTGAGAACTGAAATTAGGGATACCTGGATTATATTTTAGAGATCTCACCATTTTCAAAATTTATATTTAGTAGTCCAGGTGCTTAAAAAACATCTTCCTCAGGGAACTTAAGCTGAGAACTGAAATTTCTGATACCTAGTACATATTTTAGAGATCCCGTCATTTTGAAAATTATATTTAGTAGCCCAGTCGCTTGAAAAACATCTTCCTCAGGGAACTTAAGCTGAGAACTGAAAATTAAGATACCTAGTTCATATTTTAGAGATCCCGTCATTTTGAAAATTATATCTAGTAGCCCAGGTGCTTGAAAAACATCTTCCTCAGGGAACTTAAGCTGAGAACTGAAATTTAACATATCCGAATGGTATTTCAGTGGTCCAGTCATTCTAAAAATTATATCTAGTAGTCCAAGTGCCTAAAATACATCTTCCTCAAGGAACTTAAGCTGAGAACTGAAATTTCTGATACCTAGTACATATTTTAGAGATCTCATCATTTTAAAAATTATATTTAGTAGTCCCGGTGCTTAAAAAACATTTTCCTCAGGGAACTTAAGCTGAGAACTGAAAATTAAGATACCTAGTACATATTTTAGAGATCTCATCATTCTAAAAATTATATCTAGTAGTCCAAGTGTTTAAAATACATCTTTCTCAAGGAACTTAAGCCGAGAACTGAAATTTATGATACCTAGTACATATTTTAGAGATCTCATCATTTTAAAAATTATATTTAGTAGTCCAGGTGCTTAAAAAACATCTTCCTCAGGGAACTTAAGCTGAGAACTGAAAATTACGATACCTAGTACATATTTTAGAGATCTCGGCATTTTAAAAATTATATTTAGTAGTCCACGTGCTTAAAATACATCTTCTTCAAGGAACTTAAGCTGAGGACTGAAATTTATGATACCTAGTACATATTTTAGAGATCTCATCATTTTAAAAATTATATTTAGTAGTCCAGGTGCTTAAAAAACATCTTCCTCAGGGAACTTAAGCTGATAACTGAAAATTAAGATACATAGTACATATTTTAGAGATCTCATCATTTTAAAAATTATATTTAGTAGTCCAAGTGTTTAAAATACATCTTTCTCAAGGAACTTAAGCTGAGAACTGAAATTTATGATACCTAGTACATATTTTAGAGATCTCATCATTTTCAAAAATTATATTTAGTAGTCCAGGTGCTTAAAAAACATCTTCCTCAGGGAACTTAAGCTGAGAACTGAAAATTAAGATACCTAGTTCATATTTTAGAGATCCCGTCATTTTGAAAATTATATCTAGTAGCCCAGGTGCTTGAAAAACATCTTCCTCAGGGAACTTAAGCTGATAACTGAAAATTAAGCTACATAGTACATATTTTAGAGATCTCGTAATTTTAAAAATTATATTTAGTAGTCCAGGTGCTTAAAAAACATTTTCCTCAGGGAACTTAAGCTGAGAACTGAAATTAACGATACCTGGATAATATTTTAGAGATCCCGTCATTTTGAAAATTATATCTAGACCGCAAGTGCTTGAAAAACATCTACCTCAGGGAACTTAAGCTGAGAACTGAAAATTAAGATACCTAGTACATATTTTAGAGATCTCATAATTTTAAAAATTATATTTAGTAGTCCAGGTGCTTAAAAAACATCTTCCTCAGGGAACTTAAGCTGAGAACTGAAATTAAGGATACCTGGATTATATTTTAGAGATCTCACCATTTTCAAAAATTATATTTAGTAGTCCAGGTGCTTAAAAAACATCTTCCTCAGGGAACTTAAGCTGAGAACTAAAAATTTAACATATCCGAATGGTATTTCAATGGTCCAGTCATTCTAAAAATTACATCTAGTAGTCCAAGTGCCTAAAATACATCTTTCTCAAGGAACTTAAGCCGAGAACTGAAATTTATGATACCTAGTACATATTTTAGAGATCTCATCATTTTAAAAATTATATTTAGTAGTCCAGGTGCTTAAAAAACATCTTCCTCAGGAAACTTAAGCTGAGAACTGAAAATTACGATACCTAGTACATATTTTAGAGATCTCGGCATTTTAAAAATTATATTTAGTAGTCCAAGTGCCTAAAATACATCTTCCTCAGGGAACTTAAGCTGAGAACTGAAAATTAAGATACCTAGTTCATATTTTAGAGATCCCGTCATTTTCAAAATTATATCAAGTAGCCCAGGTGCTTGAAAAACATCTTCCTCAGGGAACTTAAGCTGATAACTGAAAATTAAGCTACACAGTACATATTTTAGAGATTCTCGTCATTTTAAAAATTATATTTAGTAGTCCAGGTGCTTAAAAAACATTTTCCTCAGGGAACTTAAGCTGAGAACTGAAATTAACGATACCTGGATAATATTTTAGAGATCCCGTCATTTTGAAAATTATATCTAGACCGCAAGTGCTTGAAAAACATCTACCTCAGGGAACTTAAGCTGAGAACTGAAAATTAAGATACCTAGTACATATTTTAGAGATATCATCATTTTAAAAATTATATTTAGTTGTCCAGGTGTTTAAAAAACATCTTCCTCAGGGAACTTAAGCTGAGAACTGAAATTAAGGATACCTGGATTATATTTTAGAGATCTCACCATTTTCAAAATTTATATTTAGTAGTCCAGGTGCTTAAAAAACATCTTCCTCAGGGAACTTAAGCTGAGAACTGAAATTTAACATATCCGAATGGTATTTCAGTGGTCCAGTCATTCTAAAAATTATATCTAGTAGTCCAAGTGCCTAAAATACATCTTCCTCAAGGAACTTAAGCTGAGAACTGAAATTTATGATACCTAGTACATATTTTAGAGATCTCATCATTTTAAAAATTATATTTAGAAGTCAAGGTGCTTAAAAAACATCTTCCTCAGGGAACTTAAGCTGAGAACTGAAAATTACGATACCTAGTACATATTTTAGAGATCTCGGCATTTTAAAAATTATATTTAGTAGTCCAAGTGCCTAAAATACATCCTCCTCAGGGAACTTAAGCTGAGAACTGAAAATTAAGATACCTAGTTCATATTTTAGAGATCCCGTCATTTTGAAAATTATATCTAGTAGCCCAGGTGCTTGAAAAACATCTTCCTCAGGGAACTTAAGCTGATAACTGAAAATTAAGATACCTAGTACATATTTTAGAGATATCATCATTTTAAAAATTATATTTAGTAGTCCAGGTGCTTAAAAAACATCTTCCTCAGGGAACTTATGCTGAGAACTGAATTTACGGATACCTGGATTATATTTTAGAGATCTCACCATTTTCAAAATTTATATTTAGTAGTCCAGGTGCTTAAAAAACATCTTCCTCAGGGAACTTAAGCTGAGAACTGAAATTTAACATATCCGAATGGTATTTCAGTGGTCCAGTCATTCTAAAAATTATATCTAGTAGACCAAGTGCCTAAAATACATCTTCCTCAAGGAACTTAAGCTGAGAACTGAAATTTATGATACCTAGTACATATTTTAGAGATCTCATCATTTTAAAAATTATATTTAGTAGTCCAGGTGCTTAAAAAACATCTTCCTCAGGGAACTTAAGCTGAGAACTGAAAATTACGATACCTAGTACATATTTTAGAGATCTCGGCATTTTGAAAATTATATCTAGTAGCCCAGGTGCTTGAAAAACATCTTCCTCAGGGAACTTAAGCTGAGAACTGAAAATTAAGCTACATAGTACATATTTTAGAGATATCGTCATTTTAAAAATTATATTTAGTAGTCCAGGTGCTTAAAAAACATTTTCCTCAGGGAACTTAAGCTGAGAACTGAAATTAACGATACCTGGATAATATTTTAGAGATCCCGTCATTTTGAAAATTATATCTAGACCGCAAGTGCTTGAAAAACATCTTCCTCAGGGAACTTAAGCTGAGAACTGAAAATTAAGATACCTAGTACATATTTTAGAGATCTCATCATTTTAAAAATTATATTTAGTAGTCCAGGTGCTTAAAAAACATCTTCCTCAGGGAACTTAAGCTGAGAACTGAAATTAAGGATACCTGGATTATATTTTAGAGATCTCACCATTTTCAAAATTTATATTTAGTAGTCCAGGTGCTTAAAAAACATCTTCCTCAGGGAACTTAAGCTGAGAACTAAAATTTAACATATCCGAATGGTATTTCAGTGGTCCAGTCATTCTAAAAATTATATCTAGTAGTCCAAGTGCCTAAAATACATCTTCCTCAAGGAACTTAAGCTGAGAACTGAAATTTATGATACCTGGTACATATTTTAGAGATCTCATCATTTTAAAAATTATATTTAGTAGTCGAGGTGCTTAAAAAACATCTTCCTCAGGGAACTTAAGCTGAGAACTGAAAATTACGATACCTAGTACATATTTTAGAGATCTCGGCATTTTAAAAATTATATTTAGTAGTCCAAGTGCCTAAAATACATCTTCCTCAGGGAACTTAAGCTGAGAACTGAAAATTAAGATACCTAGTTCATATTTTAGAGATCCCGTCATTTTGAAAATTATATCTAGTAGCCCAGGTGCTTGAAAAACATCTTCCTCAGGGAACTTAAGCTGATAACTGAAAATTAAGATACCTAGTACATATTTTAGAGATATCATCATTTTAAAAATTATATTTAGTAGTCCAGGTGCTTAAAAAACATCTTCCTCAGGGAACTTAAGCTGAGAACTGAAATTAAGGATACCTGGATTATATTTTAGAGATCTCACCATTTTCAAAATTTATATTTAGTAGTCCAGGTGCTTAAAAAACATCTTCCTCAGGGAACTTAAGCTGAGAACTAAAATTTAACATATCCGAATGGTATTTCAGTGGTCCAGTCATTCTAAAAATTATATCTAGTAGTCCAAGTGCCTAAAATACATCTTCCTCAAGGAACTTAAGCTGAGAACTGAAATTTATGATACCTAGTACATATTTTAGAGATCTCATCATTTTAAAAATTATATTTAGTAGTCCAGGTGCTTAAAAAACATCTTCCTCAGGGAACTTAAGCTGAGAACTGAAAATTACGATACCTAGTACATATTTTAGAGATCTCGGCATTTTGAAAATTATATCTAGTAGCCCAGGTGCTTGAAAAACATCTTCCTCAGGGAACTTAAGCTGAGAACTGAAAATTAAGATACATAGTACATATTTTAGAGATATCATCATTTTAAAAATTATATTTAGTAGTCCAGGTGCTTAAAAAACATTTTCCTCAGGGAACTTAAGCTGAGAACTGAAATTAACGATACCTGGATAATATTTTAGAGATCCCGTCATTTTGAAAATTATATCTAGACCGCAAGTGCTTGAAAACATCTTCCTCAGGGAACTTAAGCTGAGAAGTGAAATTTAAGATACCTCGTTTATATATTAGAGATCCCGTCATTTTGAAAAATATATATTTAGTAGTCCAGGTGCTTAAAAAACATCTTCCTCAGGGAACTTAAGCTGAGAACTGAAATTAAGGATACCTGGATTATATTTTAGAGATCTCACCATTTTCAAAATTTATATTTAGTAGTCCAGGTGCTTAAAAAACATCTTCCTCAGGGAACTTAAGCTGAGAACTAAAATTTAACATATCCGAATGGTATTTCAGTGGTCCAGTCATTCTAAAAATTATATCTAGTAGTCCAAGTGCCTAAAATACATCTTCCTCAAGGAACTTAAGCTGAGAACTGAAATTTATGATACCTAGTACATATTTTAGAGATCTCATCATTTTAAAAATTATATTTAGTAGTCCAATTGCTTAAAAAACCTCATCCTCAGGGAACTTAAGCTGAGAACTGAAAATTATGATACCTAGTACATATTTTAGAGATCTCGGCATTTTAAAAATTATATTTAGTAGTCCAAGTGCCTAAAATACCTCTTCCTCAGGGATATTAAGCTGAGAACTGAAAATTAAGATACCTAGTTCATATTTTAGAGATCCCGTCATTTTGAAAATTATATCTTGTAGCACAAGTGCTTGAAAAACATCTTCCTCAGGGAACTTAAGCTGATAACTGAAAATTAAGCTACATAGTACATATTTTAGAGATCTCGTCATTTTAAAAATTATATTTAGTAGTCCAGGTGCTTAAAAAACATTTTCCTCAGGGAACTTAAGCTGAGAACTGAAATTTATGATACCTAGTTCATATTTTAGAGATCCCGTCATTTTGAAAATTATATCTAGACCGCAAGTGCTTGAAAAACATCTACCTCAGGGAACTTAAGCTGAGAACTGAAAATTAAGATACCTAGTACATATTTTAGAGATCTCACCATTTTCAAAAATTATATTTAGTAGTCCAGGTGCTTAAAAAACATCTTCTTCATGGAACTTTAGCTGAGAACTGAAATTAAGGATACCTGGATTATTTTTTAGAGATCTCACCATTTTCAAAATTTATATTTAGTAGTCCAGGTGCTTAAAAAACATCTTCCTCAGGGAACTTAAGCTGAGAACTAAAATTTAACATATCCGAATGGTATTTCAGTGGTCCAGTCATTCTAAAAATTATATCTAGTGGCCCAGGTGCTTGAAAAACATCTTCCTCAGGGAACTTAAGCTGAGAACTGAAAATTAAGATACCTAGTACATATTTTAGAGATATCATCATTTTAAAAATTATATTTAGTAGTCCAGGTGCTTAAAAAACATCTTCCTCAGGGAACTTAAGCTGAGAAGTGAAATTAAGGATACCTGGATTATATTTTAGAGATCTCACCATTTTCAAAATTTATATTTAGTAGTCCAGGTGCTTAAAAAACATCTTCCTCAGGGAACTTAAGCTGAGAACTAAAATTTAACATATCCGAATGGTATTTCAGTGGTCCAGTCATTCTAAAAATTATATCTTGTAGCCCAAGTGCTTGAAAAACATCTTCCTCAGGGAACTTAAGCTGATAACTGAAAATTAAGCTACATAGTACATATTTTAGAGATCTCGTCATTTTAAAAATTATATTTAGTAGTCCAAGTGCCTAAAATACATCTTCCTCAAGGATCTTAAGCTGAGAACTGAATTTTATGATACCTAGTACATATTTTAGAGATCTCATCATTTTAAAAATTATATTTAGTAGTCCAGGTGCTTAAAAAACATCTTCCTCAGGGAACTTAAGCTGAGAACTGAAAATTACGATACCTAGTACATATTTTAGAGATCTCGGCATTTTAAAAATTATATTTAGTAGTCCAAGTGCCTAAAATACATCTTCCTCAGGGAACTTAAGCTGAGAACTGAAAATTAAGATACCTAGTTCATATTTTAGAGATCCCGTCATTTTGAAAATTATATCTAGTAGCCCAGGTGCTTGAAAAACATCTTCCTCAGGGAACTTAAGCTGAGAACTGAAAATTAAGATACCTAGTACATATTTTAGAGATCTCATCATTTTAAAAATTATATTTAGTTGTCCAGGTGCTTAAAAAACATATTCCTCAGGGAACTTAAGCTGAGAACTGAAATTAAGGATACCTGGATTATATTTTAGAGATCTCCACCATTTTCTAAATTTATATCTAGTAGTCCAAGTGCCTAAAATACATCTTCCTCAAGGAACTTAAGCTGAGAACTGAAATTTAACATATCCGAATGGTATTTCAGTGGTCCAGTCATTCTAAAAATTATATCTAGTAGACCAAGTGCCTAAAATACATCTTCCTCAAGGAACTTAAGCTGAAAACTGAAATTTACGATACCTAGTACATATTTTAGAGATCTCATCATTTTAAAAATTATATTTAGTAGTCCAGGTGCTTAAAAAACATCTTCCTCAGGGAACTTAAGCTCAGAACTGAAAATTACGATACCTAGTACATATTTTAGAGATCTCGGCATTTTAAAAATTATATTTAGTAGTCCAAGTGCCTAAAATACATCTTCCTCAGGGAACTTAAGCTGAGAACTGAAAATTAAGATACCTAGTTCATATTTTAGAGATCCCGTCATTTTGAAAATTATATCTAGTAGCCCAGGTGCTTGAAAAACATCTTCCTCAGGGAACTTAAGCTGATAACTGAAAATTAAGCTACATAGTACATATTTTAGAGATTTCTGTCATTTTAAAAAATTATATTTAGTAGTCCAGGTGCTTAAAAAACATTTTCCTCAGGGAACTTAAGCTGAGAACTGAAATTAACGATACCTGGATAATATTTTAGAGATCCCGTCATTTTGAAAATTATATCTAGACCGCAAGTGCTTGAAAAACATCTTCCTCAGGGAACTTAAGCTGAGAACTGAAAATTAAGATACCTCGTACATATTTTAGAGATCTCATCATTTTAAAAATTATATTTAGTAGTCCAGGTGCTTAAAAAACATCTTCCTCAGGGAACTTAAGCTGAGAACTGAAATTAAGGATACCTGGATTATATTTTAGAGATCTCACCATTTTCAAAATTTATATTTAGTAGTCCAGGTGCTTAAAAAACATCTTCCTCAGGGAACTTAAGCTGAGAACTAAAATTTAACATATCCGAATGGTATTTCAGTGGTCCAGTCATTCTAAAAATTATATCTAGTAGTCCAAGTGCCTAAAATACATCTTCCTCAAGGAACTTAAGCTGAGAACTGAAATTTATGATACCTAGTACATATTTTAGAGATCTCATCATTTTAAAAATTATATTTAGTAGTCCAGGTGCTTAAAAAACATCATCCTCAGGGAACTTAAGCTGAGAACGGAAAATTACGATACCTAGTACATATTTTAGAGATCTCGGCATTTTAAAAATTATATTTAGTAGTCCAAGTGCCTAAAATACATCTTCCTCAGGGAACTTAAGCTGAGAACTGAAAATTAAGATACCTAGTTCATATTTTAGAGATCCCGTCATTTTGAAAATTATATCTAGTAGCGCAGGTGCTTGAAAAACATATTCCTCATGGAAATTAAGCTGATAACTGAAAATTAAGCTACATAGTAAATATTTTATAGATCTATTCTTTTTAAAAATTATATTTAGTAGTCCAGGTGCTTAAAAAACATCTTCCTCAGGGTACTTAAGCTGAGAACTGAAATTAACGATACCTGGATAATATTTTAGAGATCCCGTCATTTTGAAAATTATATCTAGACCGCAAGTGCTTGAAAAACATCTACCTCAGGGAACTTAAGCTGAGAACTGAAAATTAAGATACCTAGTACATATTTTAGAGATCTCATCATTTTAAAAATTATATTTAGTAGTCCAGGTGCTTAAAAAACATCTTCTTCAGGGAACTTAAGCTGAGAACTGAAATTAAGGATACCTGGATTATATTTTAGAGATCTCACCATTTTCAAAATTTATATTTAGTAGTCCAGGTGCTTAAAAAACCTCTTCCTCAGGGAACTTAAGCTGAGAACTGAAATTTATGATACCTAGTGCATATTTTAGAGATCTCATCATTTTAAAAATTATATTAAGTAGTCCAAGTGCCTAAAATACATCTTCCTCAGGGAACTTAAGCTGAGAACTGAAATTTATGATACCTAGTACATATTTTAGAGATCTCATCATTTTAAAAATTATATCTAGACCCCAAGTGCTTGAAAAACATCTTCCTCAGGGAACTTAAGCTGAGAACTGAAAATTAAGATACCTGGTTTCATATTTTAGAGATCTCATCATTTTAAAAATTATATTTAGTAGTCCAGGTGCTTAAAAAACATCTTCCTCAGGGAACTTAAGCTGAGAACTGAAATTAAGGATACCTGGATTATATTTTAGAGATCTCACCATTTTCAAAATTTATATTTAGTAGTCCAGGTGCTTAAAAAACATCTTCCTCAGGGAACTTAAGCTGAGAACTGAAATTTCTGATACCTAGTACATATTTTAGAGATCTCATCATTTTAAAAATTATATTTAGTAGTCCAGGTGCTTAAAAAACATTTTCCTCAGGGAACTTAAGCTGAGAACTGAAATTAACGATACCTGAATAATATTTTAGAGATCCCGTCATTTTGAAAATTATATCTAGACCGCAAGTGCTTGAAAAACATCTTCCTCAGAGAACTTAAGCTGAGAACTGAAAATTAAGATACCTAGTACATATTTTAGAGATCTCATCATTTAAAAAATTATATTTAGTAGTCCAGGTGCTTAAAAAACATCTTCCTCAGGGAACTTAAGCTGAGAACTGAAATTAAGGATACCTGGATTATATTTTAGAGATCTCACCATTTTCAAAATTTATATTTAGTAGTCCAGGTGCTTAAAAACATCTTCCTCAGGGAACTGAAGCTGAGAACTGAAATTAGCGATACCTGAATAATATTTTAGAGATCCCGTCATTTTGAAAATTATATCTAGACCGCAAGTGCTTGAAAAACATCTTCCTCAGAGAACTTAAGCCGAGAACTGAAAATTAAGATACCTAGTACATATTTTAGAGATCTCATCATTTTAAAAATTATATTTAGTATTTAAAGAATTAGTCCAGGTGCTTAAAAAACATCTTCCTCAGGGAACTTAAGCTGAGAACTGAAATTAAGGATACCTGGATTATATTTTAGAGATCTCACCATTTTCAAAATTTATATTTAGTAGTCCAGGTGCTTAAAAAACATCTTCCTCAGGGAACTTAAGCTGAGAACTGAAAATTACGATACCTAGTACATATTTTAGAGATCTCGGCATTTTAAAAATTATATTTAGTAGTCCAAGTGCCTAAAATACATCTTCCTCAGGGACCTTAAGCGGAGAACTAAAAATTAAGATACCTAGTACATATTTTAGAGATCTCTTCATTTTAAAAATTATATTTAGTAGTCCAAGTGCCCAAAATACATCTTCCTCAGGAAACTTAAGCTGAGAACTGAAAATTAAGATACCTAGTACATATTTTAGAGATCTCGGCATTTTTAAAAAATTATATTTAGTAGTCCAAGTGCCTAAAATACATCCTCCTCAGGGAACTTAAGCTGAGAACTGAAAATTAAGATACCTAGTTCATATTTTAGAGATCCCGTCATTTTGAAAATTATATCTAGTAGCCCAGGTGCTTGAAAAACATCTTCCTCAGGGAACTTAAGCTGATAACTGAAAATTAAGCTACATAGTACATATTTTAGAGATCTCGTCATTTTAAAAATTATATTTAGTAGTCCAGGTGCTTAAAAAACATTTTCCTCAGGGAACTTAAGCTGAGAACTGAAATTAACGATACCTGGATAATATTTTAGAGATCCCGTCATTTTGAAAATTATATCTAGACCGCAAGTGCTTGAAAAACATCTACCTCAGGGAACTTAAGCTGAGAACTGAAAATTAAGATACCTAGTACATATTTTAGAGATATCATCATTTTAAAAATTATATTTAGTTGTCCAGGTGTTTAAAAAACATCTTCTTCAGGGAACTTAAGCTGAGAACTGAAATTAAGGATACCTGTATTATATTTTAGAGATCTCACCATTTTCAAAATTTATATTTAGTAGTCCAGGTGCTTAAAAAACATCTTCCTCAGGGAACTTAAGCTGAGAACTAAAATTTAACATATCCGAATGGTATTTCAGTGGTCCAGTCATTCTAAAAATTATATCTAGTAGTCCAAGTGCCTAAAATACATCTTCCTCAAGGAACTTAAGCTGAGAACTGAAATTTATGATACCTGGTACATATTTTAGAGATCTCATCATTTTAAAAATTATATTTAGTAGTCGAGGTGCTTAAAAAACATCTTCCTCAGGGAACTTAAGCTGAGAACTGAAAATTACGATACCTAGTACATATTTTAGAGATCTCGGCATTTTAAAAATTATATTTAGTAGTCCAAGTGCCTAAAATACATCTTCCTCAGGGAACTTAAGCTGAGAACTGAAAATTAAGATACCTAGTTCATATTTTAGAGATCCCGTCATTTTGAAAATTATATCTAGTAGCCCCGGTGCTTGAAAAACATCTTCCTCAGGGAACTTAAGCTGATAACTGAAAATTAAGCTACATAGTACATATTTTAGAGATTTCGTCATTTTAAAAATTATATTTAGTAGTCCAGGTGCTTAAAAAACATTTTCCTCAGGGAACTTAAGCTGAGAACTGAAATTAACGATACCTGGATAATATTTTAGAGATCCCGTCATTTTGAAAATTATATCTAGACCGCAAGTGCTTGAAAAACATCTTCCTCAGGGAACTTAAGCTGAGAACTGAAAATTAAGATACCTAGTACATATTTTAGAGATCTCATCATTTTAAAAATTATATTTAGTAGTCCAGGTGCTTAAAAAACATCTTCCTCAGGGAACTTAAGCTGAGAACTGAAATTAAGGATACCTGGATTATATTTTAGAGATCTCACCATTTTCAAAATTTATATTTAGTAGTCCAGGTGCTTAAAAAACATCTTCCTCAGGGAACTTAAGCTGAGAACTGAAATTTAACATATCCGAATGGTATTTCAGTGGTCCAGTCATTCTAAAAATTATATCTAGTAGTCCAAGTGCCTAAAATACATCTTCCTCAAGGAACTTAAGCTGAGAACTGAAATTTCTGATACCCAGTACATATTTTAGAGATCTCATCATTTTAAAAATTATATTTAGTAGTCCAGGTGCTTAAAAAACATTTTCCTCAGGGAACTTAAGCTGAGAACTGAAATTAACGATACCTGAATAATATTTTAGAGATCCCGTCATTTTGAAAATTATATCTAGACCGCAAGTGCTTGAAAAACATCTTCCTCAGAGAACTTAAGCTGAGAACTGAAAATTAAGATACCTAGTACATATTTTAGAGATCTCATCATTTTAAAAATTATATTTAGTAGTCCAGGTGCTTAAAAAACATCTTCCTCAGGGAACTTAAGCTGAGAACTGAAATTAAGGATACCTGGATTATATTTTAGAGAATCTCTACCATTTTCAAAAATTATATTTAGTAGTCCAGGTGCTTAAAAAACATCTTCCTCAGGGAACTTAAGCTGAGAACTAAAAATTTAACATATCCGAATGGTATTTCAATGGTCCAGTCATTCTAAAAATTATATCTAGTAGTCCAAGTGCCTAAAATACATCTTCCTCAAGGAACTTAAGCTGAGAACTGAAATTTATGATACCTAGTACTTATTTTAGAGATCTCACTCATTTTAAAAATTATATTTAGTAGTTCAGGTGTGCTTAAAAAACATCTTCCTCAGGGAACTTAAGCTGAGAACTGAAACATGACGATACCTAGTACATATTTTAGAGATCTCGGCATTTTAAAAATTATATTTAGTAGTCCAAGTGCCTAAAATACATCTTCCTCAGGGAACTTAAGCTGAGAACTGAAAATTAAGATACCTAGTTCATATTTTAGAGATCCCGTCATTTTGAAAATTATATCTAGTAGCCCAGGTGCTTGAAAAACATCTTCCTCAGGGAACTTAAGCTGATAACTGAAAATTAAGCTACATAGTACATATTTTAGAGATCTCGTCATTTTAAAAATTATATTTAGTAGTCCAGGTGCTTAAAAAACATTTTCCTCAGGGAACTTAAGCTGAGAACTGAAATTAACGATACCTGGATAATATTTTAGAGATCCCGTCATTTTGAAAATTATATCTAGACCGCAAGTGCTTGAAAAACATCTTCCTCAGGGAACTTAAGCTGAGAACTGAAAATTAAGATACCTAGTACATATTTTAGAGATCTCATCATTTTAAAAATTATATTTAGTAGTCCAAGTGCCTAAAATACATCTTCCTCAGGGAACTTAAGCTGAGAACTGAAAATTAAGATACCTAGTTCATATTTTAGAGATCCCGTCATTTTGAAAATTATATCTTGTAGCCCAGGTGCTTGAAAAAATTCTTCCTCAGGGAACTTAAGCTGATAACTGAAAATTAAGCTACATAGTACATATTTTAGAGATCTCGTCATTTTAAAAATTATATTTAGTAGTCCAGGTGCTTAAAAAACATTTTCCTCAGGGAACTTAAGCTGAGAACTGAAATTAACGATACCTGGATAATATTTTAGAGATCCCGTCATTTTGAAAATTATATCTAGACCGCAAGTGCTTGAAAAACATCTACCTCAGGGAACTTAAGCTGAGACCTGAAAATTAAGATACCTAGTACATATTTTAGAGATCTCATCATTTTAAAAATTATATTTAGTAGTCCAAGTGCCTAAAATACATCTTCCTCAGGGGAACTTAAGCTGAGAACTGAAAATTAAGATACCTAGTTCATATTTTAGAGATCCCGTCATTTTGAAAATTATATCTAGTAGCCCAGGTGCTTGAAAAACATCTTCCTCAGGGAACTTAAGCTGATAACTGAAAATTAAGCTACATAGTACATATTTTAGAGATCTCGTCATTTTAAAAATTATATTTAGTAGTCCAGGTGCTTAAAAAACATTTTCCTCAGGGAACTTAAGCTGAGAACTGAAATTAACGATACCTGGATAATATTTTAGAGATCCCGTCATTTTGAAAATTATATCTAGACCGCAAGTGCTTGAAAAACATCTTCCTCAGGGAACTTAAGCTGATAACTGAAAATTAAGCTACATAGTACATATTTTAGAGATCTCGTCATTTTAAAAATTATATTTAGTAGTCCAGGTGCTTAAAAAACATTTTCCTCAGGGAACTTAAGCTGAGAACTGAAATTAACGATACCTGAATAATATTTTAGAGATCCCGTCATTTTGAAAATTATATCTAGACCGCAAGTGCTTGAAAAACATCTTCCTCAGAGAACTTAAGCTGAGTAATGAAAATTAAGATACCTAGTACATATTTTAGAGATCTCATCATTTTAAAAATTATATTTAGTAGTCCAGGTGCTTAAAAAACATCTTCCTCAGGGAACTTAAGCTGAGAACTGAAATTAAGGATACCTGGATTATATTTTAGAGATCTCACCATTTTCAAAATTTATATTTAGTAGTCCAGGTGCTTAAAAAACATCTTCCTCAGGGAACTTAAGCTGAGAACTAAAATTTAACATATCCGAATGGTATTTCAGTGGTCCAGTCATTCTAAAAATTATATCTAGTAGTCCAAGTGCCTAAAATACATCTTCCTCAAGGAACTTAAGCTGAGAACTGAAATTTATGATACCTAGTACATATTTTAGAGATCTCATCATTTTAAAAATTATATTTAGTAGTCCAGGTGCTTAAAAAACATCTTCCTCAGGGAACTTAAGCTGAGAACTGAAAATTACGATACCTAGTACATATTTTAGAGATCTCGGCATTTTAAAAATTATATTTAGTAGTCCAAGTGCCTAAAATACATCTTCCTCAGGGAAGTTAAGCTGAGAACTGAAAATTAAGATACCTAGTTCATATTTTAGAGATCCCGTCATTTTGAAAATTATATCTAGTAGCCCAGGTGGTTGTAAAAAATCTTCCTCAGGGAACTTAAGCTGATAACTGAAAATTAAGCTACATAGTACATATTTTAGAGATCTATTCATTTTAAATATTATATTTAGTAGTCCAGGTGCTTAAAAAACATTTTCCTCAGGGAACTTAAGCTGAGAACTGAAATTAACGATACCTGGATAATATTTTAGAGATCCCGTCATTTTGAAAATTATATCTAGACCGCAAGTGCTTGAAAAACATCTACCTCAGGGAACTTAAGCTGAGAACTGAAAATTAAGATACCTAGTACATATTTTAGAGATCTCATCATTTTAAAAATTATATTTAGTAGTCCAGGTGCTTAAAAAACATCTTCCTCAGGGAACTTAAGCTGAGAACTGAAATTAAGGATACCTGGATTATATTTTAGAGATCTCACCATTTTCAAAATTTATATTTAGTAGTCCAGGTGCTTAAAAAACATCTTCCTCAGGGAACTTAAGCTGAGAACTGAAATTTATGATACATAGTACATATTTTAGAGATCCCGTCATTTTGAAAATTATATCTTGTAGCCCAGGTGCTTAAAAAACATTTTCCTCAGGGAACTTAAGCTGAGAACTGAAAATTAAGATACCTAGTTCATATTTTAGAGATCCCGTCATTTTGAAAATTATATCTTGTAGCCCAGGTGCTTAAAAAACATCTTCCTCAGGGAACTTAAGCTGATAACTGATATTTAACATATCCGAATGGTATTTCAATGGTCCAGTCATTCTAAAAATTATATCTAGTAGTCCAAGTGCCTAAAATACATCTTCCTCAAGGAACTTAAGCTGAGAACTGAAATTTCAGATACCCCGTAAATATTTTAGAGATCTCAACCTTTTAAAAATTCTATTTAGTAGCCCAGGTGCTGGATAGACATCTTCCTCAGGGACCTTAAGCTGAGAACTGACAATTAAGATACCTAGTACATATTTTAGAGATCTCATCATTCTAAAAATTATATCTAGTAGTCCAAGTGTTTAAAATACATCTTTCTCAAGGAACTTAAGCCGAGAACTGAAATTTATGATACCTAGTACATATTTTAGAGATTCATTCATTTTGAAAATTATATTTAGTAGTCCAGGTGCTTAAAAAACATCTTCCTCAGGGAACTTAAGCTGAGAACTGAAAATTACGATACCTAGTACATATTTTAGAGATCTCGGCATTTTAAAAATTATATTTAGTAGTCCAAGTGTTTAAAATACATCTTTCTCAAGGAACTTAAGCCGAGAACTGAAATTTACGATACCTAGTACATATTTTAGAGATCTCATCATTTTAAAAATTATATTTAGTAGTCCAGGTGCTTAAAAAACATCTTCCTCAGGGAACTTAAGCTGATAACTGAAAATTAAGATACCTAGTACATATTTTAGAGATCTCATCATTTTAAAAATTATATCTAGTAGTCCAAGTGTTTAAAATACATCTTTCTCAAGGAACTTAAGCCGAGAACTGAAAATTAAGCTACATAGTACATATTTTAGAGATCTCGTAATTTTAAAAATTATATTTAGTAGTCCAGGTGCTTAAAAAACATTTTCCTCAGGGAACTTAAGCTGAGAACTGAAATTAACGATACCTGGATAATATTTTAGAGATCTCGTCATTTTAAAAATTATATTTAGTAGTCCAGGTGCTTAAAAAACATCTTCCTCAAGGAACTTAAGCTGAGAACTGAAATTTATGATACCTAGTACATATTTTAGAGATCTCATCATTTTAAAAATTATATTTAGTAGTCCAGGTGCTTGAAAAACATCTTCCTCAGGGAACTTAAGCTGATAACTGAAAATTAAGATACCTAGTACATATTTTAGAGATCTCATCATTCTAAAAATTATATCTAGTAGTCCAAGTGCCTAAAATACATCTTCCTCAGGGAACTTAAGCTGATAACTGAAAATTAAGCTACATAGTACATATTTTAGAGATCTCGTCATTTTAAAAATTATATATAGTAGTCCAGGTGCTTAAAAAACATCTTCCTCAGGGAACTTAAGCTGAGAACTGAAAATTACGATACCTAGTACATATTTTAGAGATCTCGGCATTTTAAAAATTATATTTAGTAGTCCAAGTGTTTAAAATACATCTTTCTCAAGGAACTTCAGCTGAGAACTGAAAATTAAGATACCTAGTACATATTTTAGAGATCTCATCATTTTAAAAATTATATTTAGTAGTCCAGGTGCTTAAAAAACATCTTCCTCAGGGAACTGAAAATTAAGATACCTAGTTCATATTTTAGAGATCCCGTCATTTTGAAAATTATTTCTATTAGCCCAGGTGCTTGAAAAACATCTTCCTGCTTGAAAAACATCTTCCTCAGGGAACTTAAGCTGATATCTGAAAATTAAGCTACATAATACATATTTTAGAGATCTCGTAATTTTAAAAATTATATTTAGTAGTCCAGGTGCTTAAAAAACATTTTCCTCAGGGAACTTAAGCTGAGAACTGAAATTAACGATACCTGGATAATATTTTAGAGATCCCGTCATTTTGAAAATTATATCTAGACCGCAAGTGCTTGAAAAACATCTACCTCAGGGAACTTAAGCTGAGAACTGAAAATTAAGATACCTAGTACATATTTTAGAGATATCATCATTTTAAAAATTATATTTAGTAGACCAGGTGCTTAAAAAACATCTTGCTCAGGGAACTTAAGCTGAGAACTGAAATTAAGGATACCTGGATTATATTTTAGAGATCTCACCATTTTCAAAAATTATATTTAGTAGTCCAGGTGCTTAAAAAACATCTTCCTCAGGGGACTTAAGCTGAGAACTAAAAATTTAACATATCCGAATAGTATTTCAATGGACCAGTCATTCTAAAAATTATATCTAGTAGTCCAAGTGCCTAAAATACATCTTTCTCAAGGAACTTAAGCCGAGAACTGAAATTTATGATACCTAGTACATATTTTAGAGATCTCATCATTTTAAAAATTATATTTAGTAGTCCAGGTGCTTAAAAAACATCTTCCTCAGGAAACTTAAGCTGAGAACTGAAAATTACGATACCTAGTACATAGTTTAGAGATCTCGTCATTTTAAAAATTATATTTAGTAGTCCAAGTGCCTAAAATACATCTTCCTCAGGGAACTTAAGCTGAGAACTGAAAATTAAGATACCTAGTTCATATTTTAGAGATCCCGTCATTTTGAAAATTATATCTAGTAGCCCAGGTGCTTGAAAAACATCTTCCTCAGGGAACTTAAGCTGATAACTGAAAATTAAGCTACATAGTACATATTTTAGAGATCTCGTCATTTTAAAAATTATATTTAGTAGTCCAGGTGCTTAAAAAACATTTTCCTCAGGGAACTTAAGCTGAGAACTGAAATTAACGATACCTGGATAATATTTTAGAGATCCCGTCATTTTGAAAATTATATCTAGACCGCAAGTGCTTGAAAAACATCTACCTCAGGGAACTTAAGCTGAGAACTGAAAATTAAGATACCTAGTACATATTTTAGAGATATCATCATTTTAAAAATTATATTTAGTAGTCCAGGTGCTTAAAAAACATCTTCCTCAGGGAACTTAAGCTGAGAACTGAAATTTAACATATCCGAATGGTATTTCAGTGGTCCAGTCATTCTAAAAATTATATCTAGTAGTCCAAGTGCCTAAAATACATCTTCCTCAAGGAACTTAAGCTGAGAACTGAAATTTATGATACCTAGTACATATTTTAGAGATCTCGTCATTTTAAAAATTATATTTAGTAGTCCAGGTGCTTAAGAAACATTTTCCTCAGGGAACTTAAGCTGAGAACTGAAATTAACGATACCTGGATAATATTTTAGAGATCCCGTCATTTTGAAAATTATATCTAGACCGCAAGTGCTTGAAAAACATCTACCTCAGGGAACTTAAGCTGAGAACTGAAAATTAAGATACCTAGTACATATTTTAGAGATATCATCATTTTAAAAATTATATTTAGTAGTCCAGGTGCTTAAAAAACATCTTCCTCAGGGAACTTAAGCTGAGAACTGAAATTAAGGATACCTGGATTATATTTTAGAGATCTCACCATTTTCAAAATTTATATTTAGTAGTCCAGGTGCTTAAAAAACATCTTCCTCAGGGAACTTAAGCTGAGAACTAAAATTTAACATATCCGAATGGTATTTCAGTGGTCCAGTCATTCTAAAAATTATATCTAGTAGTCCAAGTGCCTAAAATACATCTTCCTCAAGGAACTTAAGCTGAGAACTGAAATTTATGATACCTAGTACATATTTTAGAGATCTCATCATTTTAAAAATTATATTTAGTAGTCCAGGTGCTTAAAAAACATCTTCCTCAGGGAACTTAAGCTGAGAACTGAAAATTACGATACCTAGTACATATTTTAGAGATCTCATCATTTTAAAAATTATATTTAGTAGTCCAGGTGCTTAAAAAACATCTTCCTCAGGGAACTTAAGCTGAGAACTGAAAATTAAGATACCTAGTTCATATTTTAGAGATCCCGTCATTTTGAAAATTATATCTAGTAGCCCAGGTGCTTGAAAAACATCTTCCTCAGGGAACTTAAGCTGATAACTGAAAATTAAGCTACATAGTACATATTTTAGAGATCTCGTCATTTTCAAAATTTATATTTAGTAGTCCAGGTGCTTAAAAAACATTTTCCTCAGGGAACTTAAGCTGAGAACTGAAATTAACGATACCTGGATAATATTTTAGAGATCCCGTCATTTTGAAAATTATATCTAGACCGCAAGTGCTTGAAAAACATCTTCCTCAGGGAACTTAAGCTGAGAACTAAAATTTAACATATCCGAATGGTATTTCAGTGGTCCAGTCATTCTAAAAATTATATCTAGTAGTCCAAGTGCCTAAAATACATCTTCCTCAAGGAACTTAAGCTGAGAACTGAAATTTATGATACCTAGTACATATTTTAGAGATCTCATCATTTTAAAAATTATATTTAGTAGTCCAGGTGCTTAAAAAACATCTTCCTCAGGGAACTTAAGCTGAGAACTGAAAATTACGATACCTAGTACATATTTTAGAGATCTCGGCATTTTAAAAATTATATTTAGTAGTCCAAGTGCCTAAAATACATCTTCCTCAGGGAACTTAAGCTGAGAACTGAAAATTAAGATACCTAGTTCATATTTTAGAGATCCCGTCATTTTGAAAATTATATCTAGTAGCCCAGGTGCTTGAAAAAATTCTTCCTCAGGGAACTTAAGCTGATAACTGAAAATTAAGCTACATAGTACATATTTTAGAGATCTCACCATTTTCAAAAATTATATTTATTAGTCCAGGTGCTTAAAAAACATTTTCCTCAGGGAACTTAAGCTGAGAACTGAAATTAACGATACCTGGATAATATTTTAGAGATCCCGTCATTTTGAAAATTATATCTAGACCGCAAGTGCTTGAAAAACATCTTCCTCAGGGAACTTAAGCTGAGAACTGAAAATTAAGATACCTAGTACATATTTTAGAGTGCTCATCATTTTAAAAATTTTATTTAGTAGTCCAGGTGCATAAAAACATCTTCCTCAGGGAACTTAAGCTGAGAACTGAAATTAAGGATACCTGGATTATATTTTAGAGATCTCACCATTTTCAAAATTTATATTTAGTAGTCCAGGTGCTTAAAAAACATCTTCCTCAGGGAACTTAAGCTGAGAACTGAAATTTAACATATCCGAATGGTATTTCAGTGGTCCAGTCATTCTAAAAATTATATCTAGTAGTCCAAGTGCCTAAAATACATCTTCCTCAAGGAACTTAAGCTGAGAACTGAAATTTCTGATACCCAGTACATATTTTAGAGATCTCATCATTTTAAAAATTATATTTAGTAGTCCAGGTGCTTAAAAAACATTTTCCTCAGGGAACTTAAGCTGAGAACTGAAATTAACGATACCTGAATAATATTTTAGAGATCCCGTCATTTTGAAAATTATATCTAGACCTTAAGTGCTTGAAAAACATCTTCCTCAGAGAACTTAAGCTGAGAACTGAAAATTAAGATACCTAGTACATATTTTAGAGATCTCATCATTTTAAAAATTATATTTAGTAGTCCAGGTGCTTAAAAAACATCTTCCTCAGGGAACTTAAGCTGAGAACTGAAATTAAGGATACCTGGATTATATTTTAGAGATCTCACCATTTTCAAAAATTATATTTAGTAGTCCAGGTGCTTAAAAAACATCTTCCTCAGGGAACTTAAGCTGAGAACTAAAAATTTAACATATCCGAATGGTATTTCAATGGTCCAGTCATTCTAAAAATTATATCTAGTAGTCCAAGTGCCTAAAATACATCTTCCTCAAGGAACTTAAGCTGAGAACTGAAATTTATGATACCTAGTACTTATTTTAGAGATCTCATCATTTTAAAAATTATATTTAGTAGTTCAGGTGCTTAAAAAACATCTTCCTCAGGGAACTTAAGCTGAGAACTGAAAATTACGATACCTAGTACATATTTTAGAGATCTCGGCATTTTAAAAATTATATTTAGTAGTCCAAGTGCCTAAAATACATCTTCCTCAGGGAACTTAAGCTGAGAACTGAAAATTAAGATACCTAGTTCATATTTTAGAGATCCCGTCATTTTGAAAATTATATCTAGTAGCCCAGGTGCTTGAAAAACATCTTCTTCAGGGAACTTAAGCTGATAACTGAAAATTAAGCTACATAGTACATATTTTATAGATCTCGTCATGTTAAAAATTATATTTAGTAGTCCAGGTGCTTAAAAAACATTTTCCTCAGGGAACTTAAGCTGAGAACTGAAATTAACGATACCTCGATAATATTTAAGAGATCCCGTCCTATTGAAAATTATATCTAGACCGCAAGTGCTTGAAAAACATCTACCTCAGGGAACTTAAGCTGAGAACTGAAAATTAAGATACCTAGTACATATTTTAGAGATCTCATCATTTTAAAAATTATATTTAGTAGTCCAGGTGCTTAAAAAACATCTTCCTCAGGGAACTTAAGCTGAGAACTGAAATTAAGGATACCTGGATTATATTTTAGAGATCTCACCATTTTCAAAAATTATATTTAGTAGTCCAGGTGCTTAAAAAACATCTTCTTAAGGGAACTTAAGCTGAGAACTAAAAATTTAACATATCCGAATGGTATTTCAATGGTCCAGTCATTCTAAAAATTATATCTAGTAGTCCAAGTGCCTAAAATACATCTTCCTCAAGGAACTTAAGCTGAGAACTGAAATTTATGATACCTAGTACTTATTTTAGAGATCTCATCATTTTAAAAATTATATTTAGTAGTCCAGGTGCTTAAAAAACATCTTCCTCAGGGAACTTAAGCTGAGAACTGAAAATTACGATACCTAGTACATATTTTAGAGATCTCGGCATTTTAAAAATTATATTTAGTAGTCCAAGTGCCTAAAATACATCTTCCTCAAGGAACTTAAGCTGAGAACTGAAAATTAAGATACCTAGTTCATATTTTAGAGATACCGTCATTTTGAAAATTATATCTAGTAGCCCAGGTGCTTGAAAAACATCTTCATCAGGGAACTTAAGCTGATAACTGAAAATTAAGCTACATAGTACATATTTTAGAGATCTCGTCATTTTAAAAATTATATTTAGTAGTCCAGGTGCTTAAAAAACATTTTCCTCAGGGAACTTAAGCTGAGAACTGAAATTAACGATACCTGGATAATATTTTAGAGATCCCGTCATTTTGAAAATTATATCTAGACCGCAAGTGCTTGAAAAACATCTACCTCAGGGAACTTAAGCTGAGAACTGAAAATTAAGATACCTAGTACATATTTTAGAGATCTCATCATTTTAAAAATTATATTTAGTAGTCCAGGTGCTTAAAAAACATCTTCCTCAGGGAACTTAAGCTGAGAACTGAAATTAAGGATACCTGGATTATATTTTAGAGATCTCACCATTTTCAAAATTTATATTTAGTAGTCCAGGTGCTTAAAAAACATCTTCCTCAGGGAACTTAAGCTGAGAACTAAAATTTAACATATCCGAATGGTATTTCAGTGGTCCAGTCATTCTAAAAATTATATCTAGTAGTCCAAGTGCTTAAAATACATCTTCCTCAAGGAACTTAAGCTGAGAACTGAAATTTCTGATACCTAGTACATATTTTAGAGATCTCATCATTTTAAAAATTATATTTAGTAGTCCAGGTGCTTAAAAAACATTTTCCTCAGGGAACTTAAGCTGAGAACTGAAAATTACGATACCTAGTACATATTTTAGAGATCTCGGCATTTTAAAAATTATATTTAGTAGTCCAAGTGCCTAAAATACATCTTCCTCAGGGAACTTAAGCTGAGAACTGAAAATTAAGATACCTAGTTCATATTTTAGAGATCCCGTCATTTTGAAAATTATATCTAGTAGCCCAGGTGCTTGAAAAACATCTTCCTCAGGGAACTTAAGCTGATAACTGAAAATTAAGCTACATAGTACATATTTTAGAGATCTCGTCATTTTAAAAATTATATTTAGTAGTCCAGGTGCTTAAAAAACATTTTCCTCAGGGAACTTAAGCTGAGAAATGAAATTAACGATACCTGGATAATATTTTAGAGATCCCGTCATTTTGAAAATTATATCTAGACCGCAAGTGCTTGAAAAACATCTACCTCAGGGAACTTAAGCTGAGAACTGAAAATTAAGATACCTAGTACATATTTTAGAGATCTCATCATTTTAAAAATTATATTTAGTAGTCCAGGTGCTTGAAAACATCTTCCTCAGGGAACTTAAGCTGAGAACTGAAATTAAGGATACCTGGATTATATTTTAGAGATCTCACCATTTTCAAAAATTATATTTAGTAGTCCAGGTGCTTAAAAAACATCTTCCTCAGGGAACTTAAGCTGAGAACTAAAAATTTAACATATCCGAATGGTATTTCAATGGTCCAGTCATTCTAAAAATTATATCTAGTAGTCCAAGTGCCTAAAATACATCTTCCTCAAGGAACTTAAGCTGAGAACTGAAATTTATGATACCTAGTACATATTTTAGAGATCTCATCATTTTAAAAATTATATTTAGTAGGTCAGGTGCTTAAAAAACATCTTCCTCAGGGAACTTAAGCTGAGAACTGAAAATTACGATACCTAGTACATATTTTAGAGATCTCGGCATTTTAAAAATTATATTTAGTAGTCCAAGTGCCTAAAATACATCTTCCTCAGGGAACTTAAGCTGAGAACTGAAAATTAAGATACCTAGTTCATATTTTAGAGATCCCGTCATTTTGAAAATTATATCTAGTAGCCCAGGTGCTTGAAAAACATCTTCATCAGGGAACTTAAGCTGATAACTGAAAATTAAGCTACATAGTACATATTTTAGAGATCTCGTCATTTTAAAAATTATATTTAGTAGTCCAGGTGCTTAAAAAACATTTTCCTCAGGGAACTTAAGCTGAGAACTGAAATTAACGATACCTGGATAATATTTTAGAGATCCCGTCATTTTGAAAATTATATCTAGACCGCAAGTGCTTGAAAAACATCTACCTCAGGGAACTTAAGCTGAGAACTGAAAATTAAGATACCTAGTACATATTTTAGAGATCTCATCATTTTAAAAATTATATTTAGTAGTCCAGGTGCTTAAAAAACATCTTCCTCAGGGAACTTAAGCTGAGAACTGAAATTAAGGATACCTGGATTATATTTTAGAGATCTCACCATTTTCAAAATTTATATTTAGTAGTCCAGGTGCTTAAAAAACATCTTCCTCAGGGAACTTAAGCTGAGAACTAAAATTTAACATATCCGAATGGTATTTCAGTGGTCCAGTCATTCTAAAAATTATATCTAGTAGTCCAAGTGCCTAAAATACATCTTCCTCAAGGAACTTAAGCTGAGAACTGAAATTTATGATACCTAGTACATATTTTAGAGATCTCATCATTTTAAAAATTATATTTAGTAGTCCAGGTGCTTAAAAACATCATCCTCAGGGAACTTAAGCTGAGAACTGAAAATTACGATACCTAGTACATATTTTAGAGATCTCGGCATTTTAAAAATTATATTTAGTAGTCCAAGTGCCTAAAATACATCTTCCTCAGGGAACTTAAGCTGAGAACTGAAAATTAAGATACCTAGTTCATATTTTAGAGATCCCGTCATTTTGAAAATTATATCTAGTAGCCCAGGTGCTTGAAAAACATCTTCTTCAGGGAACTTA
Source organism: Diplolepis rosae (assembly GCA_030998225.1). Classification (NCBI taxonomy): domain Eukaryota; kingdom Metazoa; phylum Arthropoda; class Insecta; order Hymenoptera; family Diplolepididae; genus Diplolepis; species Diplolepis rosae. The sequence goes on from JAPYXD010000707.1 coordinate 780,238, forward strand.
AGCTGATAACTGAAAATTAAGCTACATAGTACATATTTTAGAGATCTCGTCATTTTAAAAATTATATTTAGTAGTCCAGGTGCTTAAAAAACATTTTCCTCAGGGAACTTAAGCTGAGAACTGAAATTAACGATACCTGGATAATATTTTAGAGATCCCGTCATATTGAAAATTATATCTAGACCGCAAGTGCTTGAAAAACATCTACCTCAGGGAACGTAAGCTGAGAACTGAAAATTAAGATACCTAGTACATATTTTAGAGATCTCATCATTTTAAAAATTATATTTAGTAGTCCAGGTGCTTAAAAAACATCTTCCTCAGGGAACTTAAGCTGAGAACTGAAATTAAGGATACCTGGATTATATTTTAGAGATCTCACCATTTTCAAAAATTATATTAAGTAGTCCAGGTGCTTAAAAAACATCTTCCTCAGGGAACTTAAGCTGAGAACTAAAAATTTAACATATCCGAATGGTATTTCAATGGTCCAGTCATTCTAAAAATTATATCTAGTAGTCCAAGTGCCTAAAATACATCTTCCTCAAGGAACTTAAGCTGAGAACTGAAATTTATGATACCTAGTACTTATTTTAGAGATCTCATCATTTTAAAAATTATATTTAGTAGTTCAGGTGCTTAAAAACATCTTCCTCAGGGAACTTAAGCTGAGAACTGAAAATTACGATACCTAGTACATATTTTAGAGATCTCGGCATTTTAAAAATTATATTTAGTAGTCCAAGTGCCTAAAATACATCTTCCTCAGGGAACTTAAGCTGAGAACTGAAAATTAAGATACCTAGTTCATATTTTAGAGATCCCGTCATTTTGAAAATTATATCTAGTAGCCCGGGTGCTTGAAAAACATCTTCTTCAGGGAACTTAAGCTGATAACTGAAAATTAAGCTACATAGTACATATTTTAGAGATCTCGTCATTTTAAAAATTATATTTAGTAGTCCAGGTGCTTAAAAAACATTTTCCTCAGGGAACTTAAGCTGAGAACTGAAATTAACGATACCTGGATAATATTTTAGAGATCCCGTCATTTTGAAAATTATATCTAGACCGCAAGTGCTTGAAAAACATCTACCTCAGGGAACTTAAGCTGAGAACTGAAAATTAAGATACCTAGTACATATTTTAGAGATCTCATCATTTTAAAAATTATATTTAGTAGTCCAGGTGCTTAAAAAACATCTTCCTCAGGGAACTTAAGCTGAGAACTGAAATTAAGGATACCTGGATTATATTTTAGAGATCTCACCATTTTCAAAATTTATATTTAGTAGTCCAGGTGCATAAAAAACATCTTCCTCAGGGAACTTAAGCTGAGAACTAAAATTTAACATATCCGAATGGTATTTCAGTGGTCCAGTCATTCTAAAAATTATATCTAGTAGTCCAAGTGCCTAAAATACATCTTCCTCAAGGAACTTAAGCTGAGAACTGAAATTTATGATACCTAGTACATATTTTACAGATCTCATCATTTTAAAAAATTATATTTAGTAGTCCAGGTGCTTAAAAAACATCTTCCTCAGGGAACTTAAGCTGAGAACTGAAAATTACGATACCTAGCACATATTTTAGAGATCTCATCATTTTAAAAATTATATTTAGTAGTCCAAGTGCCTCAAATATATCTTCCTCAGGGAACTTAAGCTGAGAACTGAAAATTAAGATACCTAGTTCATATTTTAGAGATCCCGTCATTTTGAAAATTATAACTAGTAGCACAGGTCCAAGAAAAACATCTTCCTCAGGGAACTTAAGCTGATAACTGAAAATTAAGCTACATAGTACATATTTTTAGAGATCTCGGCATTTTAAAAATTATATTTAGTAGTCCAGGTGCTTAAAAAACATATTCCTCAGGGAACTTAAGCTGAGAACTGAAATTAAGGATACCTGGATAACATTTTAGAGATCCCGTCATTTTGAAAATTATATCTAGACCGCAAGTGCTTGAAAAACATCTACCTCAGGGAACTTAAGCTGAGAACTGAAAATTAAGATACCTAGTACATATTTTAGAGATCTCATCATTTTAAAAATTATATTTAGTAGTCCAGGTGCTTAAAAAACATCTTCTTCAGGGAACTTAAGCTGAGAACTGAAATTAAGGATACCTGGATTATATTTTAGAGATCTCACCATTTTCAAAAATTATTTTTAGTAGTCCAGGTGCTTAAAAAACATCTTCCTCAGGGAACTTAAGCTGAGAACTGAAATTTCTGATACCTAGTACATATTTTAGAGATCTCATCATTTTAAAAATTATATTTAGTAGTCCAAGTGCCTCAAATATATCTTCCTCAGGGAACTTAAGCTGAGAACTGAAAATTAAGATACCTAGTACATATTTTAGAGATCTCATCATTTTAAAAATTATATTTAGTAGTCCAGGTGCTTAAAAAACATTTTCCTCAGGGAACTTAAGCTGAGAACTGAAATTAACGATACCTGGATAATATTTTAGAGATCCCGTCATTTTGAAAATTATATCTAGACCGCAAGTGCTTGAAAAACATCTGCCTCAGAGAACTTAAGCTGAGAACTGAAAATTAAGATACCTAGTACATATTTTAGAGATCTCATCATTTAAAAAATTATATTTAGTAGTCCAGGTGCTTGAAAAACATCTTCCTCAGGGAACTTAAGCTGAGAACTGAAATTAAGGATACCTGGATTATATTTTAGAGATCTCACCATTTTCAAAAATTATATTTAGTAGTCCAGGTGCTTAAAAAACATCTTCCTCAGGGAACTTAAGCTGAGAACTAAAAATTTAACATATCCGAATGGTATTTCAATGGTCCAGTCATTCTAAAAATTATATCTAGTAGTCCAAGTGCCTAAAATACATCTTCCTTAAGGAACTTAAGCTGAGAACTGAAATTTATGATACCTAGTACATATTTTAGAGATCTCATCATTTTAAAAATTATATTTAGTATTCCATGTGCTTAAAAAACATCTTCCTCAGGGAACTTAAGCTGAGAACTGAAAATTACGATACCTAGTACATATTTTAGAGATCTCGGCATTTTAAAAATTATATTTAGTAGTCCAAGTGCCTAAAATACATCTTCCTCAGGGAACTTAAGCTGAGAACTGAAAATTAAGATACCTAGTTCATATTTTAGAGATCACGTCATTTTGAAAATTATATCTAGTAGCCCGGGTGCTTGAAAAACATCTTCTTCAGGGAACTTAAGCTGATAACTGAAAATTAAGCTACATAGTACATATTTTAGAGATCTCGTCATTTTAAAAATTATATTTAGTAGTCCAGGTGCTTAAAAAACATTTTCCTCAGGGAACTTAAGCTGAGAACTGAAATTAACGATACCTGGATAATATTTTAGAGATCCCGTCATAATGAAAATTATATCTAGACGGCAAGTGCTAGAAAAACATCTACCTCAGGGAACTTAAGCTGATAACTGAAAATTAATATACCTAGTACATATTTTAGATATCTCATCATTTTAAAAATTATATTTAGTAGTCCAGGTGCTTAAAAAACATCTTCCTCAGGGAACTTAAGCTGAGAACTGAAATTAAGGATACCTGGATTATATTTTAGAGATCTCACCATTTTCAAAATTTATATTTAGTAGTCCAGGTGCTTAAAAAACATCTTCCTCAGGGAACTTAAGCTGAGAACTAAAATTTAACATATCCGAATGGTATTTCAGTGGTCCAGTCATTCTAAAAATTATATCTAGTAGTCCAAGTGCCTAAAATACATCTTCCTCAAGGAACTTAAGCTGAGAACTGAAATTTATGATACCTAGTACATATTTTACAGATCTCATCATTTTAAAAATTATATTTAGTAGTCCAGGTGCTTAAAAAACATCATCCTCAGGGAACTTAAGCTGAGAACTGAAAATTACGATACCTAGTACATATTTTAGAGATCTCGGCATTTTAAAAATTATATTTAGTAGTCCAAGTGCCTAAAATACATCTTCCTCAGGGAACTTAAGCTGAGAACTGAAAATTAAGATACCTAGTACATATTTTAGAGATCTCATCATTTTGAAAATTATATCTTGTAGCCCAGGTGCTTGAAAAACATCTTCCTCAGGGAACTTAAGCTGATAACTGAAAATTAAGCTACATAGTACATATTTTAGAGATCTCGTCATTTTAAAAATTATATTTAGTAGTCCAGGTGCTTAAAAAACATTTTCCTCAGGGAACTTAAGCTGAGAACTGAAATTAACGATACCTGGATAACATTTTAGAGATCCCGTCATTTTGAAAATTATATCTAGACCGCAAGTGCTTGAAAAACATCTACCTCAGGGAACTTAAGCTGAGAACTGAAAATTAAGATACCTAGTACATATTTTAGAGATCTCATCATTTTAAAAATTATATTTAGTAGTCCAGGTGCTTAAAAAACATCTTCTTCAGGGAACTTAAGCTGAGAACTGAAATTAAGGATACATTGATTATTTTTTATTGATCTCACCATTTTCAAAAATTATTTTTAGTAGTCCAGGTGCTTAAAAAACATCTTCCTCAGGGAACTTAAGCTGAGAACTGAAATTTCTGATACCTAGTACATATTTTAGAGATCTCATCATTTTAAAAATTATATTTAGTAGTCCAAGTGCCTAAAATACATCTTCCTCAAGGAACTTAAGCTGAGAACTGAAATTTATGATACCTAGTACATATTTTAGAGATCTCATCATTTTAAAAATTATATTTAGTAGTCCAGGTGCTTAAAAAACATTTTCCTCAGGGAACTTAAGCTGAGAACTGAAATTAACGATACCTGGATAATATTTTAGAGATCCCGTCATTTTGAAAATTATATCTAGACCGCAAGTGCTTGAAAAACATCTGCCTCAGAGAACTTAAGCTGAGAACTGAAAATTAAGATACCTAGTACATATTTTAGAGATCTCATCATTTTAAAAATTATATTTAGTAGTCCAGGTGCTTAAAAAACATCCTCCTCAGGGAACTTAGGCTGCGAACTTAAATTTCTGATACCTAGTACATATTTTAATGATCTCATCATTTTAAAAATTATATTTAGTAGTCCAGGTGCTTAAAAAACATTTTCCTCAGGGAACTTAAGCTGAGAACTGAAATTAACGATACCTGAATAATATTTTAGAGATCCCGTCATTTTGAAAATTATATCTAGACCGCAAGTGCTTGAAAAACATCTTCCTCAGAGAACTTAAGCTGAGAACTGAAAATTAAGATACCTAGTACATATTTTAGAGATCTCATCATTTAAAAAATTATATTTAGTAGTCCAGGTGCTTAAAACACATCTTCCTCAGGGAACTTAAGCTGAGAACTGAAATTAAGGATACCTGGATTATATTTTAGAGATCTCACCATTTTCAAAATTTATATTTAGTAGTCCAGGTGCTTAAAAAACATTTTCCTCAGGGAACTTAAGCTGAGAACTGAAATTAACGATACCTGGATAATATTTTAGAGATCCCGTCATTTTGAAAATTATATCTAGACCGCAAGTGCTTGAAAAACATCTTCCTCAGAGAACTTAAGCGGAGAACTGAAAATTAAGATACCTAGTACATATTTTAGAGATCTCATCATTTAAAAAATTATATTTAGTATTTAAAGAATTAGTCCAGGTGCTTAAAAAACATCTTCCTCAGGGAACTTAAGCTGAGAACTGAAATTAAGGATACCTGGATTATATTTTAGAGATCTCACCATTTTCAAAATTTATATTTAGTAGTCCAGGTGCTTAAAAAACATCTTCCTCAGGGAACTTAAGCTGAGAACTGAAAATTACGATACCTAGTACATATTTTAGAGATCTCGGCATTTTAAAAATTATATTTAGTAGTCCAAGTGCCTAAAAAACATCTTCCTCAGGGAACTTAAGCTGAGAACTGAAATTTATGATACCTAGTACATATTTTAGAGATCTCATCATTTTAAAAATTATATTTAGTAGTCCAGGTGCTTAAAAAACATCTTCCTCAGGGAACTTAAGCTGAGAACTGAAAATTACGATACCTAGTACATATTTTAGAGATTTCGGCATTTTAAAAATTATATTTAGTAGTCCAAGTGCCTAAAATACATCCTCCGCAGGGAACTTAAGCTGAGAACTGAAAATTAAGATACCTAGTTCATATTTTAGAGATCCCGTCATTTTGAAAATTATATCTAGTAGCCCAGGTGCTTGAAAAACATCTTCCTCAGGGAACTTAAGCTGATAACTGAAAATTAAGCTACATAGTACATATTTTAGAGATCTCGTCATTTTAAAAATTATATTTAGTAGTCCAGGTGCTTAAAAAACATTTTCCTCAGGGAACTTAAGCTGAGAACTGAAATTAACGATACCTGGATAATATTTTAGAGATCCCGTCATTTTGAAAATTATATCTAGACCGCAAGTGCTTGAAAAACATCTACCTCAGGGAACTTAAGCTGAGAACTGAAAATTAAGATACCTAGTACATATTTTAGAGATATCATCATTTTAAAAATTATATTTAGTAGTCCAGGTGCTTAAAAAACATCTTCCTCAGGGAACTTATGCTGAGAACAGAAATTACGGATACCTGGATTATATTTTAGAGATCTCACCATTTTCAAAATTTATATTTAGTAGTCCAGGTGCTTAAAAAACATCTTCCTCAGGGAACTTAAGCTGAGAACTGAAATTTAACATATCCGAATGGTATTTCAGTGGTCCAGTCATTCTAAAAATTATATCTAGTAGTCCAAGTGCCTAAAATACATCTTCCTCAAGGAACTTAAGCTGAGAACTGAAATTTATGATACCTAGTACATATTTTAGAGATCTCATCATTTTAAAAATTATATTTAGTAGTCCAGGTGCTTAAAAAACATCTTCCTCAGGGAACTTAAGCTGAGAACTGAAAATTACGATACCTAGTACATATTTTAGAGATCTCGGCATTTTAAAAATTATATTTAGTAGTCCAAGTGCCTAAAATACATCTTCCTCAGGGAACTTAAGCTGAGAACTGAAAATTAAGATACCTAGTACATATTTTAGAGATATCATCATTTTAAAAATTATATTTAGTAGTCCAGGTGCTTAAAAAACATCTTCCTCAGGGAACTTAAGCTGAGAACTGAAAATTAAGATACCTAGTACATATTTTAGAGATCTCATCATTTTAAAAATTATATTTAGTAGTCCAGGTGCTTAAAAAACATCTTCCTCAGGGAACTTAAGCTGAGAACTGAAATTAAGGATACCTGGATTATATTTTAGAGATCTCACCATTTTCAAAATTTATATTTAGTAGTCCAGGTGCTTAAAAAACATCTTCCTCAGGGAACTTAAGCTGAGAACTGAAATTTAACATATCCGAATGGTATTTCAGTGGTCCAGTCATTCTAAAAATTATATCTAGTAGTCCAAGTGCCTAAAATACATCTTCCTCAAGGAACTTAAGCTGAGAACTGAAATTTCTGATACCCAGTACATATTTTAGAGATCTCATCATTTTAAAAATTATATTTAGTAGTCCAGGTGCTTAAAAAACATTTTCCTCAGGGAACTTAAGCTGAGAACTGAAATTAACGATACCTGGATTATATTTTAGAGATCTCACCATTTTCAAAAATTATATTTAGTAGTCCAGGTGCTTAAAAAACATCTTCCTCAGGGAACTTAAGCTGAGAACTAAAAATTTAACATATCCGAATGGTATTTCAATGGTCCAGTCATTCTAAAAATTATATCTAGTAGTCCAAGTGCCTAAAATACATCTTCCTCAGAGAACTTAAGCTGAGAACTGAAAATTAAGATACCTAGTACATATTTTAGAGATCTCATCATTTTAAAAATTATATTTAGTAGTCCAGGTGCTTAAAAAACATCTTCCTCAGGGAACTTAAGCTGAGAACTGAAATTAAGGATACCTGGATTATATTTTAGAGATCTCACCATTTTCAAAAATTATATTTAGTAGTCCAGGTGCTTAAAAAACATCTTCCTCAGGGAACTTAAGCTGAGAACTAAAAATTTAACATATCCGAATGGTATTTCAATGGTCCCGTCATTCTAAAAATTATATCTAGTAGTCCAAGTGCCTAAAATACATCTTCCTCAAGGAACTTAAGCTGAGAACTGAAATTTATGATAACTAGTACTTATTTTAGAGATCTCATCATTTTAAAAATTATATTTAGTAGGTCAGGTGCTTAAAAAACATCTTCCTCAGGGAACTTAAGCTGAGAACTGAAAATTACGATACCTAGTACATATTTTAGAGATCTCGGCATTTTAAAAATTATATTTAGTAGTCCAAGTGCCTAAAATACATCTTCCTCAGGGAACTTAAGCTGAGAACTGAAAATTAAGATACCTAGTTCATATTTTAGAGATCCCGTCATTTTGAAAATTATATCTAGTAGCCCAGGTGCTTGAAAAACATCTTCTTCAGGGAACTTAAGCTGATAACTGAAAATTAAGCTACATAGTACATATTTTAGAGATCTCGTCATTTTAAAAATTATATTTAGTAGTCCAGGTGCTTAAAAAACATTTTCCTCAGGGAACTTAAGCTGAGAACTGAAATTAACGATACCTGGATAATATTTTAGAGATCCCGTCATATTGAAAATTATATCTAGACCGCAAGTGCTTGAAAAACATCTACCTCAGGGAACTTAAGCTGAGAACTGAAAATTAAGATACCTAGTACATATTTTAGAGATCTCATCATTTTAAAAATTATATTTAGTAGTCCAGGTGCTTAAAAAACATCTTCCTCAGGGAACTTAAGCTGAGAACTGAAATTAAGGATACCTGGATTATATTTTAGAGATCTCACCATTTTCAAAATTTATATTTAGTAGTCCAGGTGCTTAAAAAACATCTTCCTCAGGGAACTTAAGCTGAGAACTAAAATTTAACATATCCGAATGGTATTTCAGTGGTCCAGTCATTCTAAAAATTATATCTAGTAGTCCAAGTGCCTAAAATACATCTTCCTCAAGGAACTTAAGCTGAGAACTGAAATTTATGATACCTAGTACATATTTTAGAGATCTCATCATTTTAAAAATTATATTTAGTAGTCCAGGTGCTTAAAAAAAATCATCCTCAGGGAACTTAAGCTGAGAACTGAAAATTACGATACCTAGTACATATTTTAGAGATCTCGGCATTTTAAAAATTATATTTAGTAGTCCAAGTGCCTAAAATACATCTTCCTCAGGGAACTTAAGCTGAGAACTGAAAATTAAGATACCTAGTTCATATTTTAGAGATCCCGTCATTTTGAAAATTATATCTAGTAGCCCAGGTGCTTGAAAAACATCTTCATCAGGGAACTTAAGCTGATAACTGAAAATTAAGCTACATAGTACATATTTTAGAGATCTCGTCATTTTAAAAATTATATTTAGTAGTCCAGGTGCTTAAAAAACATTTTCCTCAGGGAACTTAAGCTGAGAACTGAAATTAACGATACCTGGATAATATTTTAGAGATCCCGTCATTTTGAAAATTATATCTAGACCGCAAGTGCTTGAAAAACATCTACCTCAGGGAACTTAAGCTGAGAACTGAAAATTAAGATACCTAGTACATATTTTAGAGATCTCATCATTTTAAAAATTATATTTAGTAGTCCAGGTGCTTAAAAAACATCTTCCTCAGGGAACTTAAGCTGAGAACTGAAATTAAGGATACCTGGATTATATTTTAGAGATCTCACCATTTTCAAAAATTATATTTAGTAGTCCAGGTGCTTAAAAAACATCTTCCTCAGGGAACTTAAGCTGAGAACTAAAAATTTAACATATCCGAATGGTATTTCAATGGTCCAGTCATTCTAAAAATTATATCTAGTAGTCCAAGTGCCTAAAATACATCTTCCTCAAGGAACTTAAGCTGAGAACTGAAATTTATGATACCTTGTAATTATTTTATAGATCTCATCATTTTAAAAATTATATTTAGTAGTCCAGGTGCTTAAAAAACATCTTCCTCAGGGAACTTAAGCTGAGAACTGAAAATTACGATACCTAGTACATATTTTAGAGATCTCGGCATTTTAAAAATTATATTTAGTAGTCCAAGTGCCTAAAATACATCTTCCTCAGGGAACTTAAGCTGAGAACTGAAAATTAAGATACCTAGTTCATATTTTAGAGATCCCGTCATTTTGAAAATTATATCTAGTAGCCCAGGTGCTTGAAAAACATCTTCATCAGGGAACTTAAGCTGATAACTGAAAATTAAGCTACATAGTACATATTTTAGAGATCTCGTCATTTTAAAAATTATATTTAGTAGTCCAGGTGCTTAAAAAACATTTTCCTCAGGGAACTTAAGCTGAGAACTGAAATTAACGATACCTGGATAATATTTTAGAGATCCCGTCATGTTGAAAATTATATCTAGACCGCAAGTGCTTGAAAAACATCTACCTCAGGGAACTTAAGCTGAGAACTGAAAATTAAGATACCTAGTACATATTTTAGAGATCTCATCATTTTAAAAATTATATTTAGTAGTCCAGGTGCTTAAAAAACATCTTCCTCAGGGAACTTAAGCTGAGAACTGAAATTAAGGATACCTGGATTATATTTTAGAGATCTCACCATTTTCAAAATTTATATTTAGTAGTCCAGGTGCTTAAAAAACATCTTCCTCAGGGAACTTAAGCTGAGAACTAAAATTTAACATATCCGAATGGTATTTCAGTGGTCCAGTCATTCTAAAAATTATATCTAGTAGTCCAAGTGCCTAAAATACATCTTCCTCAAGGAACTTAAGCTGAGAACTGAAATTTATGATACCTAGTACATATTTTAGAGATCTCATCATTTTAAAAATTATATTTAGTAGTCCAGGTGCTTAAAAAACCTCATCCTCAGGGAACTTAAGCTGAGAACTGAAAATTACGATACCTAGTACATATTTTAGAGATCTCGGTATTTTAAAAATTATATTTAGTAGTCCTAGTGCCTAATATACATCTTCCTCAGGGAAGTTAAGCTGAGAACTGAAAATTAAGATACCTAGTTCATATTTTAGAGATCCCGTCATTTTGAAAATTATATCTTGTAGCCCAGGTGCTTGAAAAACATCTTCATCAGGGAACTTAAGCTGATAACTGAAAATTAAGCTACATAGTACATATTTTAGAGATCTCGTCATTTTAAAAATTATATTTAGTAGTCCAGGTGCTTAAAAAACATTTTCCTCAGGGAACTTAAGCTGAGAACTGAAATTAACGATACCTGGATAATATTTTAGAGATCCCGTCATATTGAAAATTATATCTAGACCGCAAGTGCTTGAAAAACATCTACCTCAGGGAACTTAAGCTGAGAACTGAAAATTAAGATACCTAGTACATATTTTAGAGATCTCATCATTTTAAAAATTATATTTAGTAGTCCAGGTGCTTAAAAAACATCTTCCTCAGGGAACTTAAGCTGAGAACTGAAATTAAGGATACCTGGATTATATTTTAGAGATCTCACCATTTTCAAAATTTATATTTAGTAGTCCAGGTGCTTAAAAAACATCTTCCTCAGGGAACTTAAGCTGAGAACTAAAATTTAACATATCCGAATGGTATTTCAGTGGTCCAGTCATTCTAAAAATTATATCTAGTAGTCCAAGTGCCTAAAATACATCTTCCTCAAGGAACTTAAGCTGAGAACTGAAATTTATGATACCTAGTACATATTTTAGAGATCTCATCATTTTAAAAATTATATTTAGTAGTCCAGGTGCTTAAAAAACATCTTCCTCAGGGAACTTAAGCTGAGAACTGAAAATTAAGCTACATAGTACATATTTTAGAGATCTCGTCATTTTAAAAATTATATTTAGTAGTCCAAGTGCCTAAAATACATCTTCCTCAAGGAACTTAAGCTGAGAACTGAAATTTATGATACCTAGTACATATTTTAGAGATCTCATCATTTTAAAAATTATATTTAGTAGTCCAGGTGCTTAAAAAACATCTTCCTCAGGGAACTTAAGCTGAGAACTGAAAATTACGATACCTAGTACATATTTTAGAGATCTCGGCATTTTAAAAATTATATTTAGTAGTCCAAGTGCCTAAAATACATCTTCCTCAGGGAACTTAAGCTGAGAACTGAAAATTAAGATACCTAGTTCATATTTTAGAGATCCCGTCATTTTGAAAATTATATCTAGTAGCCCCGGTGCTTGAAAAACATCTTCCTCAGGGAACTTAAGCTGATAACTGAAAATTAAGCTACATAGTACATATTTTAGAGATTTCGTCATTTTAAAAATTATATTTAGTAGTCCAGGTGCTTAAAAAACATTTTCCTCAGGGAACTTAAGCTGAGAACTGAAATTAACGATACCTGGATAATATTTTAGAGATCCCGTCATTTTGAAAATTATATCTAGACCGCAAGTGCTTGAAAAACATCTTCCTCAGGGAACTTAAGCTGAGAACTGAAAATTAAGATACCTAGTACATATTTTAGAGATCTCATCATTTTAAAAATTATATTTAGTAGTCCAGGTGCTTAAAAAACATCTTCCTCAGGGAACTTAAGCTGAGAACTGAAATTAAGGATACCTGGATTATATTTTAGAGATCTCACCATTTTCAAAATTTATATTTAGTAGTCCAGGTGCTTAAAAAACATCTTCCTCAGGGAACTTAAGCTGAGAACTGAAATTTAACATATCCGAATGGTATTTCAGTGGTCCAGTCATTCTAAAAATTATATCTAGTAGTCCAAGTGCCTAAAATACATCTTCCTCAAGGAACTTAAGCTGAGAACTGAAATTTCTGATACCCAGTACATATTTTAGAGATCTCATCATTTTAAAAATTATATTTAGTAGTCCAGGTGCTTAAAAACATTTTCCTCAGGGAACTTAAGCTGAGAACTGAAATTAACGATACCTGAATAATATTTTAGAGATCCCGTCATTTTGAAAATTATATCTAGACCGCAAGTGCTTGAAAAACATCTTCCTCAGAGAACTTAAGCTGAGAACTGAAAATTAAGATACCTAGTACATATTTTAGAGATCTCATCATTTTAAAAATTATATTTAGTAGTCCAGGTGCTTAAAAAACATCTTCCTCAGGGAACTTAAGCTGAGAACTGAAATTAAGGATACCTGGATTATATTTTAGAGATCTCACCATTTTCAAAAATTATATTTAGTAGTCCAGGTGCTTAAAAAACATCTTCCTCAGGGAACTTAAGCTGAGAACTAAAAATTTAACATATCCGAATGGTATTTCAATGGTCCAGTCATTCTAAAAATTATATCTAGTAGTCCAAGTGCCTAAAATACATCTTCCTCAAGGAACTTAAGCTGAGAACTGAAATTTATGATACCTAGTACATATTTTAGAGATCTCATCATTTTAAAAATTATATTTAGTAGTCCAGGTGCTTAAAAAACATCTTCCTCAGGGAACTTAAGCTGAGAACTGAAAATTACGATACCTAGTACATATTTTAGAGATCTCGGCATTTTAAAAATTATATTTAGTAGTCCAAGTGCCTAAAATACATCTTCCTCAGGGAACTTAAGCTGAGAACTGAAAATTAAGATACCTAGTTCATATTTTAGAGATCCCGTCATTTTGAAAATTATATCTAGTAGCCCAGGTGCTTGAAAAACATCTTCCTCAGGGAACTTAAGCTGATAACTGAAAATTAAGCTACATAGTACATATTTTAGAGATCTCGTCATTTTAAAAATTATATTTAGTAGTCCAGGTGCTTAAAAAACATTTTCCTCAGGGAACTTAAGCTGAGAACTGAAATTAACGATACCTGGATAATATTTTAGAGATCCCGTCATTTTGAAAATTATACCTAGATCGCAAGTGCTTGAAAAACATCTTCCTCAGGGAACTTAAGCTGAGAACTGAAAATTAAGATACCTAGTACATATTTTAGAGATCTCATCATTTTAAAAATTATATTTAGTAGTCCAAGTGCCTAAAATACATCTTCCTCAGGGAACTTAAGCTGAGAACTGAAAATTAAGATACCTAGTTCATATTTTAGAGATCCCGTCATTTTGAAAATTATATCTTGTAGCCCAGGTGCTTGAAAAAATTCTTCCTCAGGGAACTTAAGCTGATAACTGAAAATTAAGCTACATAGTACATATTTTAGAGATCTCGTCATTTTAAAAATTATATTTAGTAGTCCAGGTGCTTAAAAAACATTTTCCTCAGGGAACTTAAGCTGAGAACTGAAATTAACGATACCTGGATAATATTTTAGAGATCCCGTCATTTTGAAAATTATATCTAGACCGCAAGTGCTTGAAAAACATCTACCTCAGGGAACTTAAGCTGAGATCTGAAAATTAAGATACCTAGTACATATTTTAGAGATCTCATCATTTTAAAAATTATATTTAGTAGTCCAAGTGCCTAAAATACATCTTCCTCAGGGAACTTAAGCTGAGAACTGAAAATTAAGATACCTAGTTCATATTTTAGAGATCCCGTCATTTTGAAAATTATATCTAGTAGCCCAGGTGCTTGAAAAACATCTTCCTCAGGGAACTTAAGCTGATAACTGAAAATTAAGCTACATAGTACATATTTTAGAGATCTCGTCATTTTAAAAATTATATTTAGTAGTCCAGGTGCTTAAAAAACATTTTCCTCAGGGAACTTAAGCTGAGAACTGAAATTAACGATACCTGGATAATATTTTAGAGATCCCGTCATTTTGAAAATTATATCTAGACCGCAAGTGCTTGAAAAACATCTACCTCAGGGAACTTAAGCTGAGAACTGAAAATTAAGCTACATAGTACATATTTTAGAGATCTCGTCATTTTAAAAATTATATTTAGTAGTCCAGGTGCTTAAAAAACATTTTCCTCAGGGAACTTAAGCTGAGAACTGAAATTAACGATACCTGAATAATATTTTAGAGATCCCGTCATTTTGAAAATTATATCTAGACCGCAAGTGCTTGAAAAACATCTTCCTCAGAGAACTTAAGCTGAGAACTGAAAATTAAGATACCTAGTACATATTTTAGAGATCTCATCATTTTAAAAATTATATTTAGTAGTCCAGGTGCTTAAAAAACATCTTCCTCAGGGAACTTAAGCTGAGAACTGAAATTAAGGATACCTGGATTATATTTTAGAGATCTCACCATTTTCAAAATTTATATTTAGTAGTCCAGGTGCTTAAAAAACATCTTCCTCAGGGAACTTAAGCTGAGAACTAAAATTTAACATATCCGAATGGTATTTCAGTGGTCCAGTCATTCTAAAAATTATATCTAGTAGTCCAAGTGCCTAAAATACATCTTCCTCAAGGAACTTAAGCTGAGAACTGAAATTTATGATACCTAGTACATATTTTAGAGATCTCATCATTTTAAAAATTATATTTAGTAGTCCAGGTGCTTAAAAAACATCTTCCTCAGGGAACTTAAGCTGAGAACTGAAAATTACGATACCTAGTACATATTTTAGAGATCTCGGCATTTTAAAAATTATATTTAGTAGTCCAAGTGCCTAAAATACATCTTCCTCAGGGAAGGTAAGCTGAGAACTGAAAATTAAGATACCTAGTTCATATTTTAGAGATCCCGTCATTTTGAAAATTATATCTTGTAGCCCAAGTGCTTGAAAAACATCTTCCTCAGGGAACTTAAGCTGATAACTGAAAATTAAGCTACATAGTACATATTTTAGAGATCTCGTATTTTTAAATATTATATATAGTAGTCCAGGTGCTTAAAAAACATTTTCCTCAGGGAACTTAAGCTGAGAACTGAAATTTAAGATACCTAGTTCACATTTTAGAGATCCCGTCATTTTGAAAATTATATCTAGACCGCAAGTGCTTGAAAAACATCTACCTCAGGGAACTTAAGCTGAGAACTGAAAATTAAGATACCTAGTACATATTTTAGAGATCTCATCATTTTAAAAATTATATTTAGTAGTCCAGGTGCTTAAAAAACATCTTCCTCAGGGAACTTAAGCTGAGAACTGAAATTAAGGATACCTGGATTATTTTTTAGAGATCTCACCATTTTCAAAATTTATATTTAGTAGTCCAGGTGCTTAAAAAAAATCTTCCTCAAGGAACTTAAGCTGAGAACTGAAATTTATGATACCTAGTACATATTTTAGAGATCTCATCATTTTAAAAATTATATCTTGTAGCCCAGGTGCTTGAAAAACATCTTCCTCAGGGAACTTAAGCTGAGAACTGAAAATTAAGATACCTAGTTCATATTTTAGAGATCCCGTCATTTTGAAAATTATATCTAGTAGCCCAGGTGCTTAAAAAACATCTTCCTCAGGGAACTTAAGCTGAGAACTAAAATTTAACATATCCGAATGGTATTTCAGTGGTCCAGTCATTCTAAAAATTATATCTAGTAGTCCAAGTGCCTAAAATACATCTTCCTCAAGGAACTTAAGCTGAGAACTGAAATTTCTGATACCTAGTACATATTTTAGAGATCTCATCATTTTAAAAATTATATTTAGTAGTCCAGGTGCTTAAAAAACATCTTCCTCAGGGAACTTAAGCTGAGAACTGAAAATTAAGATACCTAGTACATATTTTAGAGATCTCATCATTTTAAAAATTATATCTAGTTGTCCAAGTGCCTAAAATACATCTTCCTCAAGGAACTTAAGCTGAGAACTGAAATTTCTGATACCTAGTACATATTTTAGAGATCTCATCATTTTAAAAATTATATTTAGTAGTCCAAGTGCCTAAAATACATCTTCCTCAGGGAACTTAAGCTGAGAACTGAAAATTAAGATACCTAGTTCATATTTTAGAGATCCCGTCATTTTGAAAATTATATCTTGTAGCCCAGGTGCTTGAAAAAATTCTTCCTCAGGGAACTTAAGCTGATAACTGAAAATTAAGCTACATAGTACATATTTTAGAGATCTCGTCATTTTAAAAATTATATTTAGTAGTCCAGGTGCTTAAAAAACATTTTCCTCAGGGAACTTAAGCTGAGAACTGAAATTAACGATACCTGGATAATATTTTAGAGATCCCGTCATTTTGAAAATTATATCTAGACCGCAAGTGCTTGAAAAACATCTACCTCAGGGAACTTAAGCTGAGAACTGAAAATTAAGATACCTAGTACATATTTTAGAGATCTCATCATTTTAAAAATTATATTTAGTAGTCCAAGTGCCTAAAATACATCTTCCTCAGGGAACTTAAGCTGAGAACTGAAAATTAAGATACCTAGTTCATATTTTAGAGATCCCGTCATTTTGAAAATTATATCTAGTAGCCCAGGTGCTTGAAAAACATCTTCCTCAGGGAACTTAAGCTGATAACTGAAAATTAAGCTACATAGTACATATTTTAGAGATCTCGTCATTTTAAAAATTATATTTAGTAGTCCAGGTGCTTAAAAAACATTTTCCTCAGGGAACTTAAGCTGAGAACTGAAATTAACGATACCTGGATAATATTTTAGAGATCCCGTCATTTTGAAAATTATATCTAGACCGCAAGTGCTTGAAAAACATCTACCTCAGGGAACTTAAGCTGAGAACTGAAAATTAAGCTACATAGTACATATTTTAGAGATCTCGTCATTTTAAAAATTATATTTAGTAGTCCAGGTGCTTAAAAAACATTTTCCTCAGGGAACTTAAGCTGAGAACTGAAATTAACGATACCTGAATAATATTTTAGAGATCCCGTCATTTTGAAAATTATATCTAGACCGCAAGTGCTTGAAAAACATCTTCCTCAGAGAACTTAAGCTGAGAACTGAAAATTAAGATACCTAGTACATATTTTAGAGATCTCATCATTTTAAAAATTATATTTAGTAGTCCAGGTGCTTAAAAACATCTTCCTCAGGGAACTTAAGCTGAGAACTGAAATTAAGGATACCTGGATTATATTTTAGAGATCTCACCATTTTCAAAATTTATATTTAGTAGTCCAGGTGCTTTAAAAACATCTTCCTCAGGGAACTTAAGCTGAGAACTAAAATTTAACATATCCGAATGGTATTTCAGTGGTCCAGTCATTCTAAAAATTATATCTAGTAGTCCAAGTGCCTAAAATACATCTTCCTCAAGGAACTTAAGCTGAGAACTGAAATTTATGATACCTAGTACATATTTTAGAGATCTCATCATTTTAAAAATTATATTTAGTAGTCCAGGTGCTTAAAAACATCTTCCTCAGGGAACTTAAGCTGAGAACTGAAAATTACGATACCTAGTACATATTTTAGAGATCTCGGCATTTTAAAAATTATATTTAGTAGTCCAAGTGCCTAAAATACATCTACCTCAGGGAAGTTAAGATGAGAACTGAAAATTAAGATAACTAGTACATATTTTAGAGATCACGTCATTTTGAAAATTATATCTAGTAGCACAGGTGCTTGAAAAACATCTTCCTCAGGAATCTTAAGCTGATATCTGAAAATTTAGCTACATAGTACATATTTTAGAGATCTCGTCATTTAAAATATTATATTTAGTAGTCCAGGTGCTTAAAAAACATTTTCCTCAGGGAACTTAAGCTGAGAACTGAAATTAACGATACCTGGATAATATTTTAGAGATCCCGTCATTTTGAAAATTATATCTAGACCGCAAGTGCTTGAAAAACATCTACCTCAGGGAACTTAAGCTGAGAACTGAAAATTAAGATACCTAGTACATATTTTAGAGATCTCATCATTTTAAAAATTATATTTAGTAGTCCAGGTGCTTAAAAAACATCTTCCTCAGGGAACTTAAGCTGAGAACTTAAATTTTGGATTCCTGTTGAATTTTTTAGTGTTGTCACCATTTTCAAAATTTATATTTAGTAGTCCAGGTGCTTAAAAAACATCTTCCTCAGGGAACTTAAGCTGAGAACTGAAATTTATGATACCTAGTACATAGTTTAGAGATCTCGTCATTTTAAAAATTATATCTAGTAGCCCAGGTGCTTGAAAAACATCTTCCTCAGGGAACTTAAGCTGAGAACTGAAAATTAAGATACCTAGTTCATATTTTAGAGATCCCGTCATTTTGAATATTATATCTAGTAGCCCAGGTGCTTGAAAAACATCTTCCTCAGGGAACTTAAGCTGATCACTGAAATTTAACATATCCGAATGGTATTTCAATGGTCCAGTCATTCTAAAAATTATATCTAGTAGTCCAAGTGCCTAAAATACATCTTCCTCAAGGAACTTAAGCTGAGAACTGAAATTTCTGATACCTAGTACATATTTTAGAGATCTCGACATTTTAAAAATTATATTTAGTAGTCCAGGTGCTTAAAAAACCTCTTCCTCAGGGAACATAAGCTGAGAACTGAAATTTATGATACCTAGTACATATTTTAGAGATCTCATCATTCTAAAAATTATATCTAGTAGTCCAAGTGTTTAAAATACATCTTTCTCAAGGAACTTAAGCTGAGAACTGAAATTTCTGATACCTAGTACATATTTTAGAGATATCATCATTTTCGAAATTTATATTTAGTAGTCCAGGTGCTTAAAAAACATCTTCCTCAGGGAACTTAAGCTGAGAACTGAAAATTACGATACCTAGCACATATTTTAGAGATCTCGGCATTTTAAAAATTATATTTAGTAATCCAAGTGCCTAAAATACATCTTTCTCAAGGAACTTAAGCCGAGAACTGAAATTTATGATACCTAGTACATATTTTAGAGATCTCATCATTTTAAAAATTATATTTAGTAGTCCAGGTGCTTAAAAAACATCTTCCTCAGGGAACTTAAGCTGATAACTGAAAATTAAGATACCTAGTACATATTTTAGAGATCTCATCATTTTAAAAATTATATCTAGTAGTCCAAGTGTTTAAAATACATCTTTCTCAAGGAACTTAAGCCGAGAACTGAAAATTAAGCTACATAGTACATATTTTAGAGATCTCGTCATTTTAAAAATTATATTTAGTAGTCCAGGTGCTTAAAAAACATTTTCCTCAGGGAACTTAAGCTGAGAACTGAAATTAACGATACCTGGATAATATTTTAGAGATCCCGTCATTCTAAAAATTATATTTAGTAGTCCAGGTGCTTAAAAAACATCTTCCTCAAGGAACTTAAGCTGAGAACTGAAATTTATGATACCTAGTACATATTTTAGAGATCTCATCATTTTAAAAATTATATTTAGTAGTCCAGGTGCTTAAAAAACATCTTCCTCAGGGAACTTAAGCTGATAACTGAAAATTAAGATACCTAGTACATATTTTAGAGATCTCATCATTCTAAAAATTATATCTAGTAGTCCAAGTGCCTAAAATACATCTTCCTCAGGGAACTTAAGCTGATAACTGAAAATTAAGCTACATAGTACATATTTTAGAGATCTCGTAATTTTAAAAATTATATTTAGTAGTCCAGGTGCTTAAAAAACATCTTCCTCAGGGAACTTAAGCTGAGAACTGAAAATTAAGATACCTAGTACATATTTTAGAGATCTCGGCATTTTAAAAATTATATTTAGTAGTCCAAGTGCCTAAAATACATCTTCCTCAAGGAACTTAAGCTGAGAACTGAAATTTATGATACCTAGTACATATTTTAGAGATCTCATCATTTTAAAAATTATATTTAGTAGTCCAGGTGCTTAAAAAACATCTTCCTCAGGGAACTTAAGCTGAGAACTGAAAATTAAGATACCTAGTTCATATTTTAGAGATCCCGTCATTTTGAAAATTATATCTTGTAGCCCAGGTGCTTAAAAAACATTTTCCTCAGGGAACTTAAGCTGAGAACTGAAATTAACGATACCTGGATAATATTTTAGAGATCCCGTCATTTTGAAAATTATATCTAGACCGCAAGTGCTTGAAAAACATCTACCTCAGGGAACTTAAGCTGAGAACTGAAAATTAAGATACCTAGTACATATTTTAGAGATCTCATCATTTTAAAAATTATATTTAGTAGTCCAGGTGCTTAAAAAACATATTCCTCAGGGAACTTAAGCTGAGAACTGAAATTAAGGATACCTGGATAATATTTTAGAGATCCCGTCATTTTGAAAATTATATCTAGCCCGCAAGTGCTTGAAAAACATCTACCTCAGGGAACTTAAGCTGAGAACTGAAAATTAAGATACCTAGTACATATTTTAGAGATCTCATCATTTTAAAAATTATATTTAGTAGTCCAGGTGCTTAAAAAACATCTTGCTCAGGGAACTTAAGCTGAGAACTGAAATTAAGGATACCTGGATTATATTTTAGAGATCTCACCATTTTCAAAATTTATATTTAGTAGTCCAGGTGCTTAAAAAACATCTTCCTCAGGGAACTTAAGCTGAGAACTAAAAATTTAACATATCCGAATGGTATTTCAATGGTCCAGTCATTCTAAAAATTATATCTAGTAGTCCAAGTGCCTAAAATACATCTTCCTCAAGGAACTTAAGCTGAGAACTGAAATTTATGATACCTAGTACATATTTTAGAGATCTCATCATTTTAAAAATTATATTTAGTAGTCCAGGTGCTTAAAAAACATCTTCCTCAGGGAACTTAAGCAGAGAACTGAAAATTAAGATATCTAGTTCATATTTTAGAGATCCCGTCATTTTGAAAATTATATTTAGTACTCCAAGTGCCTAAAATACATCTTCCTCAGGGAACTTAAGCTGAGAACTGAAATTTATGATACCTAGTACATAGTTTAGAGATCCCGTCATTTTGAAAATTATATCTAGTAGCCCAGGTGCTTGAAAAACATCTTCCTCAGGGAACTTAAGCTGATAACTGAAAATTAAGCTACATAGTACATATTTTAGAGATCTCGTCATTTTAAAAATTATATTTAGTAGTCCAGGTGCTTAAAAAACATTTTCCTCAGGGAACTTAAGCTGAGAACTGAAATTAACGATACCTGGATAATATTTTAGAGATCCCGTCATTTTGAAAATTATATCTAGACCGCAAGTGCTTGAAAAACATCTACCTCAGGGAACTTAAGCTGAGAACTGAAAATTAAGATACCTAGTACATATTTTAGAGATATCATCATTTTAAAAATTATATTTAGTAGTCCAGGTGCTTAAAAAACATCTTCCTCAGGGAACTTAAGCTGAGAACTGAAATTTAACATATCCGAATGGTATTTCAGTGGTCCAGTCATTCTAAAAATTATATCTAGTAGTCCAAGTGCCTAAAATACATCTTCCTCAAGGAACTTAAGCTGAGAACTGAAATTTATGATACCTAGTACATATTTTAGAGATCTCATCATTTTAAAAATTATATTTAGTAGTCCAGGTGCTTAAAAAACATCTTCCTCAGGGAACTTAAGCTGAGAACTGAAAATTAAGATACCTAGTTCATATTTTAGAGATCCCGTCATTTTGAAAATTATATCTAGTAGCCCAGGTGCTTGAAAAACATTTTCCTCAGGGAGCTTAAGCTGAGAACTGAAATTAACGATACCTGGATAATATTTTAGAGATCCCGTCATTTTGAAAATTATATCTAGACCGCAAGTGCTTGAAAAACATCTACCTCAGGGAACTTACGCTGAGAACTGAAAATTAAGATACCTAGTACATATTTTAGAGATCTCATCATTTTAAAAATTATATTTAGTAGTCCAGGTGCTTAAAAAACATATTCCTCAGGGAACTTAAGCTGAGAACTGAAATTAAGGATACCTGGATAATATTTTAGAGATCCCGTCATTTTGAAAATTATATCTAGCCCGCAAGTGCTTGAAAAACATCTACCTCAGGGAACTTAAGCTGAGAACTGAAAATTAAGATACCTAGTACATATTTTAGAGATCTCATCATTTTAAAAATTATATTTAGTAGTCCAGGTGCTTAAAAAACATCTTGCTCAGGGAACTTAAGCTGAGAACTGAAATTAAGGATACCTGGATTATATTTTAGAGATCTCACCATTTTCAAAAATTATATTTAGTAGTGCAGGTGCTTAAAAAACATCTTCCTCAGGGAACTTAAGCTGAGAACTGAAAATTAAACATATCCGAATAGTATTTCAATGGACCAGTCATTCTAAAAATTATATCTAGTAGTCCAAGTGCCTAAAATACATCTTTCTCAAGGAACTTAAGCTGAGAACTGAAATTTATGATACCTAGTACATATTTTAGAGATCTCATCATTTTAAAAATTATATTTAGTAGTCCAGGTGCTTAAAAAACATCTTCCTCAGGGAACTTAAGCTGAGAACTGAAAATTACGATACCTAGTACATATTTTAGAGATCTCGGCATTTTAAAAATTATATTTAGTAGTCCAAGTGCCTAAAATACATCTTCCTCAGGGAACTTAAGCAGAGAACTGAAAATTAAGATATCTAGTTCATATTTTAGAGATCCCGTCATTTTGAAAATTATATCTAGTAGCCCAGGTGCTTGAAAAACATCTTCCTCAGGGAACTTAAGCTGATAACTGAAAATTAAGCTACATAGTACATATTTTAGAGATCTCGTCATTTTAAAAATTATATTTAGTAGTCCAGGTGCTTAAAAAACATTTTCCTCAGGGAACTTAAGCTGAGAACTGAAATTAACGATACCTGGATAATATTTTAGAGATCCCGTCATTTTGAAAATTATATCTAGACCGCAAGTGCTTGAAAAACATCTACCTCAGGGAACTTAAGCTGAGAACTGAAAATTAAGATACCTAGTACATATTTTAGAGATATCATCATTTTAAAAATTATATTTAGTAGTCCAGGTGCTTAAAAAACATCTTCCTCAGGGAACTTAAGCTGAGAACTGAAATTTAACATATCCGAATGGTATTTCAGTGGTCCAGTCATTCTAAAAATTATATCTAGTAGTCCAAGTGCCTAAAATACATCTTCCTCAAGGAACTTAAGCTGAGAACTGAAATTTATGATACCTAGTACATAGTTTAGAGATCTCGTCATTTTAAAAATTATATTTAGTAGTCCAGGTGCTTAAGAAACATTTTCCTCAGGGAACTTAAGCTGAGAACTGAAATTAACGATACCTGGATAATATTTTAGAGATCCCGTCATTTTGAAAATTATATCTAGACCGCAAGTGCTTGAAAAACATCTACCTCAGGGAACTTAAGCTGAGAACTGAAAATTAAGATACCTAGTACATATTTTAGAGATATCATCATTTTAAAAATTATATTTAGTAGTCCAGGTGCTTAAAAAACATATTCCTCAGGGAACTTAAGCTGAGAACTGAAATTAAGGATACCTGGATTATATTTTAGAGATCTCACCATTTTCAAAATTTATATTTAGTAGTCCAGGTGCTTAAAAAACATCTTCCTCAGGGAACTTAAGCTGAGAACTGAAATTTAACATATCCGAATGGTATTTCAGTGGTCCAGTCATTCTAAAAATTATGTCTAGTAGTCCAAGTGCCTAAAATACATCTTCCTCAAGGAACTTAAGCTGAGAACTGAAATTTATGATACCTAGTACATATTTTAGAGATCTCATCATTTTAAAAATTATATTTAGTAGTCCAGGTGCTTAAAAAACATCTTCCTCAGGGAACTTAAGCTGAGAACTGAAAATTAAGATACCTAGTACATATTTTAGAGATCTCATCATTTTAAAAATTATATTTAGTAGTCCAGGTGCTTGAAAAACATCTTCCTCAGGGAACTTAAGCTGAGAACTGAAAATTAAGATACCTAGTTCATATTTTAGAGATCCCGTCATTTTGAAAATTATATCTAGTAGCCCAGGTGCTTGAAAAACATCTTCCTCAGGGAACTTAAGCTGATAACTGAAAATTAAGCTACATAGTACATATTTTAGAGATCTCGTCATTTTAAAAATTATATTTAGTAGTCCAGGTGCTTAAAAAACATTTTCCTCAGGGAACTTAAGCTGAGAACTGAAATTAACGATACCTGGATAATATTTTAGAGATCCCGTCATTTTGAAAATTATATCTAGACCGCAAGTGCTTGAAAAACATCTTCCTCAGGGAACTTAAGCTGAGAACTAAAATTTAACATATCCGAATGGTATTTCAGTGGTCCAGTCATTCTAAAAATTATATCTAGTAGTCCAAGTGCCTAAAATACATCTTCCTCAAGGAACTTAAGCTGAGAACTGAAATTTATGATACCTAGTACATATTTTAGAGATCTCATCATTTTAAAAATTATATTTAGTAGTCCAGGTGCTTAAAAAACATCTTCCTCAGGGAACTTAAGCTGAGAACTGAAAATTACGATACCTAGTACATATTTTAGAGATCTCGGCATTTTAAAAATTATATTTAGTAGTCCAAGTGCCTAAAATACATCTTCCTCAGGGAACTTAAGCTGAGAACTGAAAATTAAGATACCTAGTTCATATTTTAGAGATCCCGTCATTTTGAAAATTATATCTAGTAGCCCAGGTGCTTGAAAAACATCTTCCTCAGGGAACTTAAGCTGATAACTGAAAATTAAGCTACATAGTACATATTTTAGAGATCTCATCATTTTAAAAATTATATTTAGTAGTCCAGGTGCTTAAAAAACATCTTCCTCAGGGAACTTAAGCTGAGAACTGAAATTAACGATACCTGGATAATATTTTAGAGATCCCGTCATTTTGAAAATTATATCTAGACCGCAAGTGCTTGAAAAACATCTTCCTCAGGGAACTTAAGCTGAGAACTGAAAATTAAGATACCTAGTACATATTTTAGAGATCTCATCATTTTAAAAATTATATTTAGTAGTCCAGGTGCTTAAAAAACATCTTCCTCAGGGAACTTAAGCTGAGAACTGAAATTAAGGATACCTGGATTATATTTTAGAGATCTCACCATTTTCAAAATTTATATTTAGTAGTCCAGGTGCTTAAAAAACATCTTCCTCAGGGAACTTAAGCTGAGAACTGAAATTTAACATATCCGAATGGTATTTCAGTGGTCCAGTCATTCTAAAAATTATATCTAGTAGTCCAAGTGCCTAAAATACATCTTCCTCAAGGATCTTAAGCTGAGAACTGAAATTTCTGATACCCAGTACATATTTTAGAGATCTCATCATTTTAAAAATTATATTTAGTAGTCCAGGTGCTTAAAAAACATTTTCCTCAGGGAACTTAAGCTGAGAACTGAAATTAACGATACCTGAATAATATTTTAGAGATCCCGTCATTTTGAAAATTATATCTAGACCGCAAGTGCTTGAAAAACATCTTCCTCAGAGAACTTAAGCTGAGAACTGAAAATTAAGATACCTAGTACATATTTTAGAGATCTCATCATTTTAAAAATTATATTTAGTAGTCCAGGTGCTTAAAAAACATCTTCCTCAGGGAACTTAAGCTGAGAACTGAAATTAAGGATACCTGGATTATATTTTAGAGATCTCACCATTTTCAAAAATTATATTTAGTAGTCCAGGTGCTTAAAAAACATCTTCCTCAGGGAACTTAAGCTGAGAACTAAAAATTTAACATATCCGAATGGTATTTCAATGGTCCAGTCATTCTAAAAATTATATCTAGTAGTCCAAGTGCCTAAAATACATCTTCCTCAAGGAACTTAAGCTGAGAACTGAAATTTATGATACCTAGTACATATTTTAGAGATCTCATCATTTTAAAAATTATATTTAGTAGTCCAGGTGCTTAAAAAACATCTTCCTCAGGGAACTTAAGCTGAGAACTGAAAATTACGATACCTAGTACATATTTTAGAGATCTCGGCATTTTAAAAATTATATTTAGTAGTCCAAGTGCCTAAAATACATCTTCCTCAGGGAACTTAAGCTGAGAACTGAAAATTAAGATACCTAGTTCATATTTTAGAGATCCCGTCATTTTGAAAATTATATCTAGTAGCCCAGGTGCTTGAAAAACATCTTCCTCAGGGAACTTAAGCTGATAACTGAAAATTAAGCTCCATAGTACATATTTTAGAGATCTCGTCATGTTAAAAATTATATTTAGTAGTCCAGGTGCTTAAGAAACATTTTCCTCAGGGAACATAAGCTGAGAACTGAAATTAACGATACCTGGATAATATTTTAAAGATCCCGTCTTTTTGAAAATTATATCTAGACCGCAAGTGCTTGAAAAACATCTACCTCAGGGAACTTAAGCTGAGAACTGAAAATTAAGATACCTAGTACATATTTTAGAGATCTCATCATTTTAAAAATTATATTTAGTAGTCCAGGTGCTTAAAAAACATCTTCCTCAGGGAACTTAAGCTGAGAACTGAAATTAAGGATACCTGGATTATATTTTAGAGATCTCACCATTTTCAAAAATTATATTTAGTAGTCCAGGTGCTTAAAAAACATCTTCTTCAGGGAACTTAAGCTGAGAACTAAAAATTTAACATATCCGAATGGTATTTCAATGGTCCAGTCATTCTAAAAATTATATCTAGTAGTCCAAGTGCCTAAAATACATCTTCCTCAAGGAACTTAAGCTGAGAACTGAAATTTATGATACCTAGTACATATTTTAGAGATCTCATCATTTTAAAAATTATATTTAGTAGTTCAGGTGCTTAAAAAACATCTGCCTCATGGAAATTAAGCTGAGAACTGAAATTTATGATACCTAGTACATATTTTAGAGATCTCGGCATTTTAAAAATTATATTTAGTAGTCCAAGTGCCTAAAATACATCTTCCTCAGGGAACTTAAGCTGAGAACTGAAAATTAAGATACCTAGTTCATATTTTAGAGATCCCGTCATTTTGAAAATTATATCTAGTAGCCCAGGTGCTTGAAAAACATCTTCCTCAGGGAACTTAAGCTGATAACTGAAAATTAAGCTACATAGTACATATTTTAGAGATCTCGTCATTTTAAAAATTATATTTAGTAGTCCAGGTGCTTAAAAAACATTTTCCTCAGGGAACTTAAGCTGAGAACTGAAATTAACGATACCTGGATAATATTTTAGAGATCCCGTCATATTGAAAATTATATCTAGACCGCAAGTGCTTGAAAAACATCTACCTCAGGGAACTTAAGCTGAGAACTGAAAATTAAGATACCTAGTACATATTTTAGAGATCTCATCATTTTAAAAATTATATTTAGTAGTCCAGGTGCTTAAAAAACATCTTCCTCAGGGAACTTAAGCTGAGAACTGAAATTAAGGATACCTGGATTATATTTTAGAGATCTCACAATTTTCAAAATTTATATTTAGTAGTCCAGGTGCTTAAAAAACATCTTCCTCAGGGAACTTAAGCTGAGAACTAAAATTTAACATATCCGAATGGTATTTCAGTGGTCCAGTCATTCTAAAAATTATATCTAGTAGTCCAAGTGCCTAAAATACATCTTCCTCAAGGAACTTAAGCTGAGAACTGAAATTTATGATACCTAGTACATATTTTAGAGATCTCATCATTTTAAAAATTATATTTAGTAGTCCAGGTGCTTAAAAAACATCTTCCTCAGGGAACTTAAGCTGAGAACTGAAAATTACGATACCTAGTACATATTTTAGAGATTTCGTCATTTTAAAAATTATATTTAGTAGTCCAAGTGCCTAAAATACATCTTCCTCAGGGAACTTAAGCTGAGAACTGAAAATTAAGATACCTAGTTCATATTTTAGAGATCCCGTCATTTTGAAAATTATATCTAGTAGCCCAGGTGCTTGAAAAACATCTTCCTCAGGGAACTTAAGCTGATAACTGAAAATTAAGCTACATAGTACATATTTTAGAGATCTCGTCATTTTAAAAATTATATTTAGTAGTCCAGGTGCTTAAAAAACATGGTCCTCAGGGAACTTAAGCTGAGAAATGAAATTAACGATACCTGGATAATATTTTAGAGATCCCGTCATATTGAAAATTATATCTAGACCGGAAGTGCTTTAAAAACATCTACCTCAGGGAACTTAAGCTGAGAACTGAAAATTAAGATACCTAGTACATATTTTAGAGATATCATCATTTTAAAAATTATATTTAGTAGTCCAAGTGCTGAAATACAACTTCCTCAGGGAACTTAAGCTGAGAACTGAAATTAAGGATACCTGGATTATATTTTAGAGATCTCACCATTTTGAAAATTATATCTAGTAGCCCAGGTGCTTGAGAAAACATCTTCCTCAGGGAACTTAAGCTGAGAACTAAAAATTTAACATATCCGAATGGTATTTCAATGGTCCAGTCATTCTAAAAATTATATCTAGTAGTCCAAGTGCCTAAAATACATCTTCCTCAAGGAACTTAAGCTGAGAACTGAAATTTATGATACCTAGTACTTATTTTAGAGATCTCATCATTTTAAAAATTATATTTAGTAGTTCAGGTGCTTAAAAAACATCTTCCTCAGGGAACTTAAGCTGAGAACTGAAAATTACGATACCTAGTACATATTTTAGAGATCTCGGCATTTTAAAAATTATATTTAGTAGTCCAAGTGCCTAAAATACATCTTCCTCAGGGAACTTAAGCTGAGAACTGAAAATTAAGATACCTAGTTCATATTTTAGAGATCCCGTCATTTTGAAAATTATATCTAGTAGCCCAGGTGCTTGAGAAAACATCTTCCTCAGGGAACTTAAGCTGATAACTGAAAATTAAGCTACATAGTACATATTTTAGAGATCTCGTCATTTTAAAAATTATATTTAGTAGTCCAGGTGCTTAAAAAACATTTTCCTCAGGGAACTTAAGCTGAGAACTGAAATTAACGATACCTGGATAATATTTTAGAGATCCCGTCATTTTGAAAATTATATCTAGACCGCAAGTGCTTGAAAAACATCTACCTCAGGGAACTTAAGCTGAGAACTGAAAATTAAGATACCTAGTACATATTTTAGAGATCTCATCATTTTAAAAATTATATTTAGTAGTCCAGGTGCTTAAAAAACATCTTCCTCAGGGAACTTAAGCTGAGAACTGAAATTAAGGATACCTGGATTATATTTTAGAGATCTCACCATTTTCAAAATTTATATTTAGTAGTCCAGGTGCTTAAAAAACATCTTCCTCAGGGAACTTAAGCTGAGAACTAAAATTTAACATATCCGAATGGTATTTCAGTGGTCCAGTCATTCTAAAAATTATATCTAGTAGTCCAAGTGCCTAAAATACATCTTCCTCAAGGAACTTAAGCTGAGAACTGAAATTTATGATACCTAGTACATATTTTAGAGATCTCATCATTTTAAAAATTATATTTAGTAGTCCAGGTGCTTAAAAAACCTCATCCTCAGGGAACTTAAGCTGAGAACTGAAAATTACGATACCTAGTACATATTTTAGAGATCTCGGCATTTTAAAAATTATATTTAGTAGTCCAAGTGCCTAAAATACATCTTCCTCAGGGAACTTAAGCTGAGAACTGAAAATTAAGATACCTAGTTCATATTTTAGAGATCCCGTCATTTTGAAAATTATATCTAGTAGCCCAGGTGCTTGAAAAACATCTTCATCAGGCAACTTAAGCCGATAACTGAAAATTAAGCTACATAGTACATATTTTAGAGATCTCGTCATTTAAAAAATTATATTTAGTAGTCCAGGTGCTTAAAAAAAAATTTTCCTCAGGAAACTTAAGCTGATAACTGCAATTAACGATACCTGGATAATATTTTAGAGATCCCGTCTTTTGAAAATTATATCTAGACCGCAAAAGCTTGAAAAACATCTTCCTCAGGGAACTTAAGCTGAGAACTGAAAATTAAGATACCTAGTACATATTTTAGAGATCTCATCATTTTAAAAATTATATTTAGTAGTCCAGGTGCTTAAAAAACATCTTCCTCAGGGAACTTAAGCTGAGAACTGAAATTAAGGATACCTGGATTATATTTTAGAGATCTCACCATTTTCAAAAATTATATTAAGTAGTCCAGGTGCTTAAAAAACATCTTCCTCAGGGAACTTAAGCTGAGAACTAAAAATTTAACATATCCGAATGGTATTTCAATGGTCCAGTCATTCTAAAAATTATATCTAGTAGTCCAAGTGCCTAAAATACATCTTCCTCAAGGAACTTAAGCTGAGAACTGAAATTTATGATACCTAGTACATATTTTAGAGATCTCATCATTTTAAAAATTATATTTAGTAGTCCAGGTGCTTAAAAAACATCTTCCTCAGGGAACTTAAGCTGAGAACTGAAAATTACGATACCTAGTACATATTTTAGAGATCTCGGCATTTTAAAAATTATATTTAGTAGTCCAAGTGCCTAAAATACATCTTCCTCAGGGAACTTAAGCTGAGAACTGAAAATTAAGATACCTAGTTCATATTTTAGAGATCCCGTCATTTTGAAAATTATATCTAGTAGCCCAGGTGCTTGAAAAACATCTTCCTCAGGGAACTTAAGCTGATAACTGAAAATTAAGCTACATAGTACATATTTTAGAGATCTCGTCATTTTAAAAATTATATTTAGTAGTCCAGGTGCTTAAAAAACATTTTCCTCAGGGAACTTAAGCTGAGAACTGAAATTAACGATACCTGGATAATATTTTAGAGATCCCGTCATTTTGAAAATTATATCTAGACCGCAAGTGCTTGAAAAACATCTACCTCAGGGAACTTAAGCTGAGAACTGAAAATTAAGATACCTAGTACATATTTTAGAGATCTCATCATTTTAAAAATTATATTTAGTAGTCCAGGTGCTTAAAAAACATCTTCCTCAGGGAACTTAAGCTGAGAACTAAAATTTAACATATCCGAATGGTATTTCAGTGGTCCAGTCATTCTAAAAATTATATCTAGTAGTCCAAGTGCCTAAAATACATCTTCCTCAAGGAACTTAAGCTGAGAACTGAAATTTATGATACCTAGTACATATTTTAGAGATCTCATCATTTTAAAAATTATATTTAGTAGTCCAGGTGCTTAAAAAACATCTTCCTCAGGGAACTTAAGCTGAGAACTGAAAATTACGATACCTAGTACATATTTTAGAGATCTCGGCATTTTAAAAATTATATTTAGTAGTCCAAGTGCCTAAAATACATCTTCCTCAGGGAACTTAAGCTGAGAACTGAAAATTAAGATACCTAGTTCATATTTTAGAGATCCCGTCATTTTGAAAATTATATCTTGTAGCCCAGGTGCTTGAAAAACATCTTCCTCAGGGAACTTAAGCTGATAACTGAAAATTAAGCTACATAGTACATATTTTAGAGATCTCGTCATTTTAAAAATTATATTTAGTAGTCCAGGTGCTTAAAAAACATTTTCCTCAGGGAACTTAAGCTGAGAACTGAAATTAACGATACCTGGATAATATTTTAGAGATCCCGTCATTTTGAAAATTATATCTAGACCGCAAGTGCTTGAAAAACATCTACCTCAGGGAACTTAAGCTGAGAACTGAAAATTAAGATACCTAGTACATATTTTAGAGATCTCATCATTTTAAAAATTATATTTAGTAGTCCAGGTGCTTAAAAAACATCTTCATCAGGGAACTTAAGCTGAGAACTGAAATTAAGGATACCTGGATTATTTTTTAGAGATCTCACCATTTTCAAAATTTATATTTAGTAGTCCAGGTGCTTAAAAAACATCTTCCTCAGGGAACTTAAGCTGAGAACTGAAATTTCTGATACCTAGTACATATTTTAGAGATCTCATCATTTTAAAAATTATATTTAGTAGTCCAAGTGCCTAAAATATATCTTCCTCAAGGAACTTAAGCTGAGAACTGAAATTTCTGATACCCAGTACATATTTTAGAGATCTCATCATTTTAAAAATTATATTTAGTAGTCCAGGTGCTTAAAAAACATTTTCCTCAGGGAACTTAAGCTGAGAACTGAAATTAACGATACCTGGATAATATTTTAGAGATCCCGTCATTTTGAAAATTATATCTAGACCGCAAGTGCTTGAAAAACATCTTCCTCAGAGAACTTAAGCTGAGAACTGAAAATTAAGATACCTAGTACATATTTTAGAGATCTCATCATTTTAAAAATTATATTTAGTAGTCCAGGTGCTTAAAAAACATCTTCCTCAGGGAACTTAAGCTGAGAACTGAAATTTCTGATACCTAGTACATATTTTAGAGATCTCATCATTTTAAAAATTATATTTAGTAGTCCAGGTGCTTAAAAAACATTTTCCTCAGGGAACTTAAGCTGAGAACTGAAATTAACGATACCTGAATAATATTTTAGAGATCCCGTCATTTTGAAAATTATATCTAGACCGCAAGTGCTTGAAAAACATCTTCCTCAGAGAACTTAAGCTGAGAACTGAAAATTAAGATACCTAGTACATATTTTAGAGATCTCATCATTTAAAAAATTATATTTAGTAGTCCAGGTGATTAAAAAACATATTCCTCAGGGAACTTAAGCTGAGAACTGAAATTAAGGATACCTGGATTATATTTTAGAGATCTCACCATTTTCAAAATTTATATTTAGTAGTCCAGGTGCTTAAAAAACATCTTCCTCAGGGAACTTAAGCTGAGAACTGAAATTAACGATACCTGAATAATATTTTAGAGATCCCGTCATTTTGAAAATTATATCTAGACCGCAAGTGCTTGAAAAACATCTTCCTCAGAGAACTTAAGCGGAGAACTGAATATTAAGATACCTAGTACATATTTTTGAGATCTCATCATTTAAAAAATTATATTTAGTATTTAAATCGAGGTTCTTAAAAAACATCTTCCTCAGGGAACTTAAGCTGAGAACTGAAATTAAGGATACCTGGATTATATTTTAGAGATCTCACCATTTTCAAAATTTATATTTAGTAGTCCAGGTGCTTAAAAAACATCTTCCTCAGGGAACTTAAGCTGAGAACTGAAAATTACGATACCTAGTACATATTTTAGAGATCTCGGCATTTTAAAAATTATATTTAGTAGTCCAAGTGCCTAAAATACATCTTCCTCAGGGAACTTAAGCTGAGAACTGAAATTTATGATACCTAGTACATATTTTAGAGATCTCATCATTTTAAAAATTATATTTAGTAGTCCAGGTGCTTAAAAAACATCTTCCTCAGGGAACTTAAGCTGAGAACTGAAAATTACGATACCTAGTACATATTTTAGAGATCTCGGCATTTTAAAAATTATATTTAGTAGTCCAAGTGCCTAAAATACATCCTCCTCAGGGAACTTAAGCTGAGAACTGAAAATTAAGATACCTAGTTCATATTTTAGAGATCCCGTCATTTTTGAAAATTATATCTTGTAGCCCAGGTGCTTGAAAAACATCTTCCTCAGGGAACTTAAGCTGATAACTGAAAATTAAGCTACATAGTACATATTTTAGAGATCTCGTCATTTTAAAAATTATATTTAGTAGTTCAGGTGCTTAAAAAACATTTTCCTCAGGGAACTTAAGCTGAGAACTGAAATTAACGATACCTGGATAATATTTTAGAGATCCCGTCATTTTGAAAATTATATCTAGACCGCAAGTGCTTGAAAAACATCTACCTCAGGGAACTTAAGCTGAGAACTGAAAATTAAGATACCTAGTACATATTTTAGAGATATCATCATTTTAAAAATTATATTTAGTAGTCCAGGTGCTTAAAAAACATCTTCCTCAGGGAACTTAAGCTGAGAACTGAAATTAAGGATACCTGGATTATATTTTAGAGATCTCACCATTTTCAAAATTTATATTTAGTAGTCCAGGTGCTTAAAAAACATCTTCCTCAGGGAACTTAAGCTGAGAACTAAAATTTAACATATCCGAATGGTATTTCAGTGGTCCAGTCATTCTAAAAATTATATCTAGTAGTCCAAGTGCCTAAAATACATCTTCCTCAAGGAACTTAAGCTGAGAACTGAAATTTATGATACCTAGTACATATTTTAGAGATCTCATCATTTTAAAAATTATATTTAGTAGTCCAGGTGCTTAAAAAACATCTTCCTCAGGGAACTTAAGCTGAGAACTGAAAATTACGATACCTAGTACATATTTTAGAGATCTCGGCATTTTAAAAATTATATTTAGTAGTCCAAGTGCCTAAAATACATCTTCCTCAGGGAACTTAAGCTGAGAACTGAAAATTAAGATACCTAGTACATATTTTAGAGATATCATCATTTTAAAAATTATATTTAGTAGTCCAGGTGCTTAAAAAACATCTTCCTCAGGGAACTTAAGCTGAGAACTGAAATTAAGGATACCTGGATTATATTTTAGAGATCTCACCATTTTCAAAATTTATATTTAGTAGTCCAGGTGCTTAAAAAACATCTTCCTCAGGGAACTTAAGCTGAGAACTGAAATTTAACATATCCGAATGGTATTTCAGTGGTCCAGTCATTCTAAAAATTATATCTAGTAGTCCAAGTGCCTAAAATACATCTTCCTCAAGGAACTTAAGCTGAGAACTGAAATTTCTGATACCTAGTACATATTTTAGAGATCTCATCATTTTAAAAATTATATTTAGTAGTCCAGGTGCTTAAAAAACATTTTCCTCAGGGAACTTAAGCTGAGAACTGAAATTAACGATACCTGGATTATATTTTAGAGATCTCACCATTTTCAAAAATTATATTTAGTAGTCCAGGTGCTTAAAAAACATCTTCCTCAGGGAACTTAAGCTGAGAACTAAAAATTTAACATATCCGAATGGTATTTCAATGGTCCAGTCATTCTAAAAATTATATCTAGTAGTCCAAGTGCCTAAAATACATCTTCCTCAGAGAACTTAAGCTGAGAACTGAAAATTAAGATACCTAGTACATATTTTAGAGATCTCATCATTTTAAAAATTATATTTAGTAGTCCAGGTGCTTAAAAAACATCTTCCTCAGGGAACTTAAGCTGAGAACTGAAATTAAGGATACCTGGATTATATTTTAGAGATCTCACCATTTTCAAAAATTATATTTAGTAGTCCAGGTGCTTAAAAAACATCTTCCTCAGGGAACTTAAGCTGAGAACTAAAAATTTAACATATCCGAATGGTATTTCAATGGTCCAGTCATTCTAAAAATTATATCTAGTAGTCCAAGTGCCTAAAATACATCTTCCTCAAGGAACTTAAGCTGAGAACTGAAATTTATGATACCTAGTACTTATTTTAGAGATCTCATCATTTTAAAAATTATATTTAGTAGTCCAGGTGCTTAAAAAACATCTTCCTCAGGGAACTTAAGCTGAGAACTGAAAATTACGATACCTAGTACATATTTTAGAGATCTCGGCATTTTAAAAATTATATTTAGTAGTCCAAGTGCCTAAAATACATCTTCCTCAGGGAACTTAAGCTGAGAACTGAAAATTAAGATACCTAGTTCATATTTTAGAGATCCCGTCATTTTGAAAATTATATCTAGTAGCCCAGGTGCTTGAAAAACATCTTCATCAGGGAACTTAAGCTGATAACTGAAAATTAAGCTACATAGTACATATTTTAGAGATCTCGTCATTTTAAAAATTATATTTAGTAGTCCAGGTGCTTAAAAAACATTTTCCTCAGGGAACTTAAGCTGAGAACTGAAATTAACGATACCTGGATAATATTTTAGAGATCCCGTCATATTGAAAATTATATCTAGACCGCAAGTGCTTGAAAAACATCTACCTCAGGGAACTTAAGCTGAGAACTGAAAATTAAGATACCTAGTACATATTTTAGAGATCTCATCATTTTAAAAATTATATTTAGTAGTCCAGGTGCTTAAAAAACATCTTCCTCAGGGAACTTAAGCTGAGAACTGAAATTAAGGATACCTGGATTATATTTTAGAGATCTCACCATTTTCAAAAATTATATTTAGTAGTCCAGGTGCTTAAAAAACATCTTCCTCAGGGAACTTAAGCTGAGAACTAAAAATTTAACATATCCGAATGGTATTTCAATGGTCCAGTCATTCTAAAAATTATATCTAGTAGTCCAAGTGCCTAAAATACATCTTCCTCAAGGAACTTAAGCTGAGAACTGAAATTTATGATACCTAGTACTTATTTTAGAGATCTCATCATTTTAAATATTATATTGAGTAGGTCAGGTGCTTAAAAAACATCTTCCTCAGGGAACTTAAGCTGAGAACTGAAAATTACGATACCTAGTACATATTTTAGAGATCTCGGCATTTTAAAAATTATATTTAGTAGTCCAAGTGCCTAAAATACATCTTCCTCAGGGAACTTAAGCTGAGAACTGAAAATTAAGATACCTAGTTCATATTTTAGAGATCCCGTCATTTTGAAAATTATATCTAGTAGCCCAGGTGCTTGAAAAACATCTTCATCAGGGAACTTAAGCTGATAACTGAAAATTAAGCTACATAGTACATATTTTAGAGATCTCGTCATTTTAAAAATTATATTTAGTAGTCCAGGTGCTTAAAAAACATTTTCCTCAGGGAACTTAAGCTGAGAACTGAAATTAACGATACCTGGATAATATTTTAGAGATCCCGTCAAATTGAAAATTATATCTAGACCGCAAGTGCTTGAAAAACATCTACCTCAGGGAACTTAAGCTGAGAACTGAAAATTAAGATACCTAGTACATATTTTAGAGATCTCATCATTTTAAAAATTATATTTAGTAGTCCAGGTGCTTAAAAAACATCTTCCTCAGGGAACTTAAGCTGAGAACTGAAATTAAGGATACCTGGATTATATTTTAGAGATCTCACCATTTTCAAAATTTATATTTAGTAGTCCAGGTGCTTAAAAAACATCTTCCTCAGGGAACTTAAGCTGAGAACTAAAATTTAACATATCCGAATGGTATTTCAGTGGTCCAGTCATTCTAAAAATTATATCTAGTAGTCCAAGTGCCTAAAATACATCTTCCTCAAGGAACTTAAGCTGAGAACTGAAATTTATGATACCTAGTACATATTTTAGAGATCTCATCATTTTAAAAATTATATTTAGTAGTCCAAGTGCTTAAAAAACCTCATCCTCAGGGAACTTAAGCGGAGAACTGAAAATTATGATACCTAGTACATATTTTAGAGATCTCTTCATTTTAAAAATTATATTTAGTAGTCCAAGTGCCTAAAATACATCTTCCTCATGGAAATTAAGCTGAGATCTTAAATTTAATATATCTATTTCATATTTTTGAGATACCGTCATTTAGAAAATTATATCTAGTAGAACATGTGCTTTAAAAACATCTTCCTCAGGGAACTTAAGCTGATAACTGAAAATTAAGCTACATAGTACATATTTTAGAGATCTCGTCATTTTAAAAATTATATTTAGTAGTCCAGGTGCTTAAAAAACATTTTCCTCAGGGAACTTAAGCTGAGAACTGAAATTAACGATACCTGGTTAACATTTTAGAGATCCCGTCATTTTGAAAATTATATCTAGACCGCAAGTGCTTGAAAAACATCTACCTCAGGGAACTTAAGCTGAGAACTGAAAATTAAGATACCTAGTACATATTTTAGAGATCTCATCATTTTAAAAATTATATTTAGTAGTCCAGGTGCTTAAAAAACATCTTCTTCAAGGAACTTAAGCTGAGAACTAAAATTAGGGATACCTGGATTATTTTTTAGAGATCTCACCATTTTCAAAATTTATATTTAGTAGTCCAGGTGCTTAAAAAAAAATCTTCCTCAGGGAACTTAAGCTGAGAATTGAAACTTAAGATACCTAGTGCATATTTTAGAGATCTCATCATTTTAAAAATTATTATAAGTAGTCCAAGTGCCTAAAATACATCTTCCTCAAGGAACTTAAGCTGAGAACTGAAATTTCTGATACCTAGTACATATTTTAGAGATCTCATCATTTTAAAAATTATATTTAGTAGTCCAGGTGCTTAAAAAACATTTTCCTCAGGGAACTTAAGCTGAGAACTGAAATTAACGATACCTGGATAATATTTTAGAGATCCCGTCATTTTGAAAATTATATCTAGACCGAAAGTGCTTGAAAAACATCGGCCTCAGAGAACTTAAGCTGAGAACTGAAAATTAAGATACCTAGTACATATTTTAGAGATCTCATCATTTAAAAAATTATATTTAGTAGTCCAGGTGCTTAAAAAACATCTTCCACAGGGAACTTAAGCTGAGAACTGAAATTTCTGATACCCAGTACATATTTTAGAGATCTCATCATTTTAAAAATTATATTTAGTAGTCCAGGTGCTTAAAAAACATTTTCCTCAGGGAACTGAAGCTGAGAACTGAAATTAGCGATACCTGAATAATATTTTAGAGATCCCGTCATTTTGAAAATTATATCTAGACCGCAAGTGCTTGAAAAACATCTTCCTCAGAGAATTTAAGCCGAGAACTGAAAATTAAGATACCTAGTACATATTTTAGAGATCTCATCATTTTAACAATTATATTTAGTAGTCCAGGTGATTAAAAAACATCTTCCTCAGGGAACTTAAGCTGAGAACTGAAATTAAGGATACCTGGATTATATTTTAGAGATCTCACCATTTTCAAAATTTATATTTAGTAGTCCAGGTGCTTAAAAAACATCTTCCTCAGGGAACTTAAGCTGAGAACTGAAATTAACGATACCTGAATAATATTTTAGAGATCCCGTCATTTTGAAAATTATATCTAGACCGCAAGTGCTTGAAAAACATCTTCCTCAGAGAACTTAAGCGGAGAACTGAAAATTAAGATACCTAGTACATATTTTAGAGATCTCATCATTTAAAAAATTATATTTAGTATTTAAAGAATTAGTCCAGGTGCTTGAAAAACATCTTCCTCAAGGAACTTAAGCTGAGAACTGAAATTAAGGATACCTGGATTATATTTTAGAGATCTCACCTTTTTCAAAATTTATATTTAGTAGTCCAGGTGCATAAAAACATCTTCCTCAGGGAACTTAAGCTGAGAACTGAAATTTCTGATACCTAGTACATATTTTAGAGATCTCATCATTTTAAAAATTATATTTAGTAGTCCAGGTGCTTAAAAAACATCTTCCTCAGGGAACTTAAGCTGAGAACTGAAAATTACGATACCTAGTACATATTTTAGAGATCTCGGCATTTTAAAAATTATATTTAGTAGTCCAAGTGCCTAAAATACATCCTCCTCAGGGAACTTAAGCTGAGAACTGAAAATTAAGATACCTAGTTCATATTTTAGAGATCCCGTCATTTTGAAAATTATATCTAGTAGCCCAGGTGCTTGAAAAACATCTTCCTCAGGGAACTTAAGCTGATAACTGAAAATTAAGCTACATAGTACATATTTTAGAGATCTCGTCATTTTAAAAATTATATTTAGTAGTCCAGGTGCTTAAAAAAACATTTTCCTCAGGGAACTTAAGCTGAGAACTGAAATTAACGATACCTGGATAATATTTTAGAGATCCCGTCATTTTGAAAATTATATCTAGACCGCAAGTGCTTGAAAAACATCTACCTCAGGGAACTTAAGCTGAGAACTGAAAATTAAGATACCTAGTACATATTTTAGAGATCTCATCATTTTAAAAATTATATTTAGTAGTCCAGGTGCTTAAAAAACATCTTCCTCAGGGAACTTAAGCTGAGAACTGAAATTAAGGATACCTGGATTATATTTTAGAGATCTCACCATTTTCAAAATTTATATTTAGTAGTCCAGGT
Organism: Diplolepis rosae; assembly: GCA_030998225.1. NCBI lineage: Eukaryota > Metazoa > Arthropoda > Insecta > Hymenoptera > Diplolepididae > Diplolepis > Diplolepis rosae. The sequence continues at coordinate 820,760 of JAPYXD010000707.1, forward strand.
GCTTAAAAAACATCTTCCTCAGGGAACTTAAGCTGAGAACTAAAATTTAACATATCCGAATGGTATTTCAGTGGTCCAGTCATTCTAAAAATTATATCTAGTAGTCCAAGTGCCTAAAATACATCTTCCTCAAGGAACTTAAGCTGAGAACTGAAATTTATGATACCTAGTACATATTTTAGAGATCTCATCATTTTAAAAATTATATTTAGTAGTCCAGGTGCTTAAAAAACATCTTTCTCAGGGAACTTAAGCTGAGAACTGAAAATTACGATACCTAGTACATATTTTAGAGATCTCGGCATTTTAAAAATTATATTTAGTAGTCCAAGTGCCTAAAATACATCTTCCTCAGGGAACTTAAGCTGAGAACTGAAAATTAAGATACCTAGTACATATTTTAGAGATCTCATCATTTTAAAAATTATATTTAGTAGTCCAGGTGCTTAAAAAACATTTTCCTCAGGGAACTTAAGCTGAGAACTGAAATTAACGATACCTGAATAATATTTTAGAGATCTCATCATTTTAAAAATTATATTTAGACAGCAAGTTCTTGAAAAACATCTTCCTCAGGGAACTTAAGCTGAGTACTGAAAATTAAGATACCTAGTACATATTTTAGAGATCTCGTCATTTTAAAAATTATATTTAGTAGTCCAGGTGCTTAAAAAACCTCTTCCTCAGGGAACTTAAGCTGAGAACTGAAATTTATGATACCTAGTGCATATTTTAGAGATCTCATCATTTTAAAAATTATATTTAGTAGTCCAAGAGCCTAAAATACATCTTCCTGAGGGAACTTAAGCTGAGAACTGAAATTTCTGATACCTAGTACATATTTTAGAGATCTCATCATTTTAAAAATTATATTTAGTAGTCCAGGTGCTTAAAAAACATTTTCCTCAGGGAACTTAAGCTGAGAACTGAAATTAACGATACCTGGATAATATTTTAGAGATCCCGTCATTTTGAAAATTATATCTAGACCGCAAGTGCTTGAAAAACATCTTCCTCAGAGAACTTAAGCTGAGAACTGAAAATTAAGATACCTAGTACATATTTTAGAGATCTCATCATTTAAAAAATTATATTTAGTAGTCCAGGTGCTTAAAAAACATCTTCCTCAGGGAACTTAAGCTGCGAACTGAAATTTCTGATACCTAGTACATATTTTAGAGATCTCATCATTTTAAAAATTATATTTAGTAGTCCAGGTGCTTAAAAAACATTTTCCTCAGGGAACTTAAGCTGAGAACTGAAATTAACGATACCTGAATAATATTTTAGAGATCCCGTCATTTTGAAAATTATATCTAGACCGCAAGTGCTTGAAAAACATCTTCCTCAGGGAACTTAAGCTGAGAACTGAAAATTAAGATACCTAGTTCATATTTTAGAGATCCCGTCATTTTGAAAATTATATCTAGTAGCCCAGGTGCTTGAAAAACATCTTCCTCAGGGAACTTAAGCTGATAACTGAAAATTAAGCTACATAGTACATATTTTAGAGATCTCGTCATTTTAAAAATTATATTTAGTAGTCCAGGTGCTTAAAAAACATCTTCCTCAGGGAACTTAAGCTGAGAACTGAAATTAACGATACCTGGATAATATTTTAGAGATCCCGTCATTTTGAAAATTATATCTAGACCGCAAGTGCTTGAAAAACATCTTCCTCAGGGAACTTAAGCTGAGAACGGAAAATTACGATACCTAGTACATATTTTAGAGATCTCGGCATTTTAAAAATTATATTTAGTAGTCCAAGTGCCTAAAATACATCTTCCTCAGGGAACTTAAGCTGAGAACTGAAATTTATGATACCTAGTACATATTTTAGAGATCTCATCATTTTAAAAATTATATTTAGTAGTCCAGGTGCTTAAAAAACATCTTCCTCAGGGAACTTAAGCTGAGAACTGAAAATTACGATACCTAGTACATATTTTAGAGATCTCGGCATTTTAAAAATTATATTTAGTAGTCCAAGTGCCTAAAATACATCTTCCTCAGGGAACTTAAGCTGAGAACTGAAAATTAAGATACCTAGTTCATATTTTAGAGATCCCGTCATTTTGAAAATTATATCTAGTAGCCCAGATGCTTGAAAAACATCTTCCTCAGGGAACTTAAGCTGATAACTGAAAATTAAGCTACATAGTACATATTTTAGAGATCTCGTCATTTTAAAAATTATATTTAGTAGTCCAGGTGCTTAAAAAACATTTTCCTCAGGGAACTTAAGCTGAGAACTGAAATTAACGATACCTGGATAATATTTTAGAGATCCCGTCATTTTGAAAATTATATCTAGACCGCAAGTGCTTGAAAAACATCTACCTCAGGGAACTTAAGCTGAGAACTGAAAATTAAGATACCTAGTACATATTTTAGAGATATCATCATTTTAAAAATTATATTTAGTAGTCCAGGTGCTTAAAAAACATCTTCCTCAGGGAACTTAAGCTGAGAACTGAAATTAAGGATACCTGGATTATATTTTAGAGATCTCACCATTTTCAAAATTTATATTTAGTAGTCCAGGTGCTTAAAAAACATCTTCCTCAGGGAACTTAAGCTGAGAACTGAAATTTAACATATCCGAATGGTATTTCAGTGGTCCAGTCATTCTAAAAATTATATCTAGTAGTCCAAGTGCCTAAAATACATCTTCCTCAAGGAACTTAAGCTGAGAACTGAAATTTCTGATACCTAGTACATATTTTAGAGATCTCATCATTTTAAAAATTATATTTAGTAGTCGAGGTGCTTAAAAACATCTTCCTCAGGGAACTTAAGCTGAGAACTGAAAATTACGATACCTAGTACATATTTTAGAGATCTCGGCATTTTAAAAATTATATTTAGTAGTCCAAGTGCCTAAAATACATCTTCCTCAGGGAACTTAAGCTGAGAACTGAAAATTAAGATACCTAGTTCATATTTTAGAGATCCCGTCATTTTGAAAATTATATCTTGTAGCCCAGGTGCTTGAAAAACATCTTCCTCAGGGAACTTAAGCTGATAACTGAAAATTAAGCTACATAGTACATATTTTAGAGATCTCGTCATTTTAAAAATTATATTTAGTAGTCCAGGTGCTTAAAAAACATTTTCCTCAGGGAACTTAAGCTGAGAACTGAAATTAACGATACCTGGATAATATTTTAGAGATCCCGTCATTTTGAAAATTATATCTAGACCGCAAGTGCTTGAAAAACATCTTCCTCAGGGAACTTAAGCTGAGAACTGAAAATTAAGATACCTAGTACATATTTTAGAGTTCTCATCATTTTAAAAATTATATTTAGTAGTCCAGGTGCTTAAAAAACATCTTCCTCAGGGAACTTAAGCTGAGAACTGAAATTAAGGATACCTGGATTATATTTTAGAGATCTCACCATTTTCAAAATTTATATTTAGTAGTCCAGGTGCTTAAAAAACATCTTCCTCAGGGAACTTAAGCTGAGAACTGAAATTTAACATATCCGAATGGTATTTCAGTGGTCCAGTCATTCTAAAAATTATATCTCTTAGTCCAAGTGCCTAAAATACATCTTCCTCAAGGAACTTAAGCTGAGAACTGAAATTTATGATACCTAGTACATATTTTAGAGGTCTCAACATTTTAAAAATTATATTTAGTAGTCCAGGTGCTTAAAAAACATTTTCCTCAGGAACTTTAGCTGAGAACTGAAATTAATGATACCCGGAATATATTTTAGAGATCTCACCATTTTCAAAAATTATATTTAGTAGTCCAGGTGCTTAAAAAACATCTTCCTCAGGGAACTTAAGCTGAGAACTAAAAATTTAACATATCCGAATGGTATTTCAATGGTCCAGTCATTCTAAAAATTATATCTAGTAGTCCAAGTGCCTAAAATACATCTTCCTCAAGGAACTTAAGCTGAGAACTGAAATTTATGATACCTAGTACATATTTTAGAGATCTCATCATTTTAAAAATTATATTTAGTAGTCCAGGTGCTTAAAAAACATCTTCCTCAGGGAACTTAAGCTGAGAACTGAAAATTACGATACCTAGTACATATTTTAGAGATCTCGGCATTTTAAAAATTATATTTAGTAGTCCAAGTGCCTAAAATACATCTTCCTCAGGGAACTTAAGCTGAGAACTGAAAATTAAGATACCTAGTTCATATTTTAGAGATCCCGTCATTTTGAAAATTATATCTAGTAGCCCAGGTGCTTGAAAAACATCTTCCTCAGGGAACTTAAGCTGATAACTGAAAATTAAGCTACATAGTACATATTTTAGAGATCTCGTCATTTTAAAAATTATATTTAGTAGTCCAGGTGCTTAAAAAACATTTTCCTCAGGGAACTTAAGCTGAGAACTGAAATTAACGATACCTGGATAATATTTTAGAGATCCCGTCATTTTGAAAATTATATCTAGACCGCAAGTGCTTGAAAAACATCTACCTCAGGGAACTTAAGCTGAGAACTGAAAATTAAGATACCTAGTACATATTTTAGAGATCTCATCATTTTAAAAATTATATTTAGTAGTCCAAGTGCCTAAAATACATCTTCCTCAGGGAACTTAAGCTGAGAACTGAAAATTAAGATACCTAGTTCATATTTTAGAGATCCCGTCATTTTGAAAATTATATCTAGTAGCCCAGGTGCTTGAAAAACATCTTCCTCAGGGAACTTAAGCTGATAACTGAAAATTAAGCTACATAGTACATATTTTAGAGATCTCGTCATTTTAAAAATTATATTTAGTAGTCCAGGTGCTTAAAAAACATTTTCCTCAGGGAACTTAAGCTGAGAACTGAAATTAACGATACCTGGATAATATTTTAGAGATCCCGTCATTTTGAAAATTATATCTAGACCGCAAGTGCTTGAAAAACATCTACCTCAGGGAACTTAAGCTGAGAACTGAAAATTAAGATACCTAGTACATATTTTAGAGATCTCATCATTTTAAAAATTATATTTAGTAGTCCAAGTGCCTAAAATACATCTTCCTCAGGGAACTTAAGCTGAGAACTGAAAATTAAGATACCTAGTTCATACTTTAGAGATCCCGTCATTTTGAAAATTATATCTAGTAGCCCAGGTGCTTGAAAAACATCTTCCTCAGGGAACTTAAGCTGATAACTGAAAATTAAGCTACATAGTACATATTTTAGAGATCTCGTCATTTTAAAAATTATATTTAGTAGTCCAGGTGCTTAAAAAACATTTTCCTCAGGGAACTTAAGCTGAGAACTGAAATTAACGATACCTGGATAATATTTTAGAGATCCCGTCATTTTGAAAATTATATCTGGACCGCAAGTGCTTGAAAAACATCTACCTCAGGGAACTTAAGCTGAGAACTGAAAATTAAGCTACATAGTACATATTTTAGAGATCTCGTCATTTTAAAAATTATATTTAGTAGTCCAGGTGCTTAAAAAACATTTTCCTCGGGAACTTAAGCTGAGAACTGAAATTAACGATACCTGAATAATATTTTAGAGATCCCCTCATTTTGAAAATTATATCTAGACCGCAAGTGCTTGTAAAACATCTTCCTCAGAGAACTTAAGCTGAGAACTGAAAATTAAGATACCTAGTACATATTTTAGAGATCTCATCATTTTAAAAATTATATTTAGTAGTCCAGGTGCTTAAAAAACATCTTCCTCAGGGAACTTAAGCTGAGAACTGAAATTAAGGATACCTAGTACATATTTTAGAGATCTCATCATTTTAAAAATTATATTTAGTAGTCCAAGTGCCTAAAATACATCTTCCTCAGGGAACTTAAGCTGAGAACTGAAAATTACGATACCTAGTACATATTTTAGAGATCTCGGCATTTTAAAAATTATATTTAGTAGTCCAGGTGCTTAAAAAACATTTTCCTCAGGGAACTTAAGCTGAGAACTGAAATTAACGATACCTGGATAATATTTTAGAGATCCCGTCATTTTGAAAATTATATCTAGACCGCAAGTGCTTGAAAAACATCTACCTCAGGGAACTTAAGCTGAGAACTGAAAATTAAGATACCTAGTACATATTTTAGAGATCTCATCATTTTAAAAATTATATTTAGTAGTCCAGGTGCTTAAAAAACATCTTCCTCAGGGAACTTAAGCTGAGAACTGAAATTAAGGATACCTGGATTATATTTTAGAGATCTCACCATTTTCAAAATTTATATTTAGTAGTCCAGGTGCTTAAAAAACATCTTCCTCAGGGAACTTAAGCTGAGAACTAAAATTTAACATATCCGAATGGTATTTCAGTGGTCCAGTCATTCTAAAAATTATATCTAGTAGTCCAAGTGCCTAAAATACATCTTCCTCAAGGAACTTAAGCTGAGAACTGAAATTTATGATACCTAGTACATATTTTAGAGATCTCATCATTTTAAAAATTATATTTAGTAGTCCAGGTGCTTAAAAAACATCTTCCTCAGGGAACTTAAGCTGAGAACTGAAAATTACGATACCTAGTACATATTTTTGAGATCTCGGCATTTTAAAAATTATATCTAGTAGTCCAAGTGCCTAAAATACATCTTCCTAAAGGAACTTAAGCTGAGAACTGAAAATTAAGATACCTAGTTCATATTTTAGAGATCCCGTCATTTTGAAAATTATATCTAGTAGCCCAGGTGCTTGAAAAACATCTTCCTCAGGGAACTTAAGCTGATAACTGAAAATTAAGCTACATAGTACATATTTTAGAGATCTCGTCATTTTAAAAATTATATTTAGTAGTCCAGGTGCTTAAAAAACATTTTCCTCAGGGAACTTAAGCTGAGAACTGAAATTAACGATACCTGGATAATATTTTAGAGATCCCGTCATTTTGAAAATTATATCTAGACCGCAAGTGCTTGAAAAACATCTACCTCAGGGAACTTAAGCTGAGAACTGAAAATTAAGATACCTAGTACATATTTTAGAGATATCATCATTTTAAAAATTATATTTAGTAGTCCAGGTGCTTAAAACATCTTCTTCAGGGAACTTATGCTGAGAACTGAAATTAAGGATACCTGTATTATATTTTAGAGATCTCACCATTTTCAAAATTTATATTTAGTAGTCCAGGTGCTTAAAAAACATCTTCCTCAGGGAACTTAAGCTGAGAACTAAAATTTAACATATCCGAATGGTATTTCAGTGGTCCAGTCATTCTAAAAATTATATCTAGTAGTCCAAGTGCCTAAAATACATCTTCCTCAAGGAACTTAATCTGAGAACTGAAATTTATGATACCTGGTACATATTTTAGAGATCTCATCATTTTAAAAATTATATTTAGTAGTCCAGGTGCTTAAAAAACATCTTCCTCAGGGAACTTAAGCTGAGAACTGAAAATTACGATACCTAGTACATATTTTAGAGATCTCGGCATTTTAAAAATTATATTTAGTAGTCCAAGTGCCTAAAATACATCTTCCTCAGGGAACTTAAGCTGAGAACTGAAAATTAAGATACCTAGTTCATATTTTAGAGATCCCGTCATTTTGAAAATTATATCTAGTAGCCCAGGTGCTTGAAAAACATCTTCCTCAGGGAACTTAAGCTGATAACTGAAAATTAAGCTACATAGTACATATTTTAGAGATCTCGTCATTTTAAAAATTATATTTAGTAGTCCAGGTGCTTAAAAAACATTTTCCTCAGGGAACTTAAGCTGAGAACTGAAATTAACGATACCTGGATAATATTTTAGAGATCCCGTCATTTTGAAAATTATATCTAGACCGCAAGTGCTTGAAAAACATCTTCCTCAGGGAACTTAAGCTGAGAACTGAAAATTTTTGATACCTAGTACATATTTTAGAGATCTCATCATTTTAAAAATTATATTTAGTAGTCCAGGTGCTTAAAAAACATATTCCTCAGGGAACTTAAGCTGAGAACTGAAATTAAGGATACCTGGATTATATTTTAGAGATCTCACCATTTTCAAAATTTATATTTAGTAGTCCAGGTGCTTAAAAAACATCTTCCTCAGGGAACTTAAGCTGAGAACTGAAATTTAACATATCCGAATGGTATTTCAGTGGTCCAGTCATTCTAAAAATTATATCTCTTAGTCCAAGTGCCTAAAATACATCTTCCTCAAGGAACTTAAGCTGAGAACTGAAATTTATGATACCTAGTACATATTTTAGAGATCTCACCATTTTCAAAATTTATATTTAGTAGTCCAGGTGCTTAAAAAACATTTTCCTCAGGGAACTTAAGCTGAGAACTGAAATTAACGATACCTGAATAATATTTTAGAGATCTCATCATTTTAAAAATTATATTTAGTAGTCCAGGTGCTTAAAAAACATCTTCCTCAGGGAACTTAAGCTGAGAACTAAAAATTTAACATATCCGAATGGTATTTCAATGGTCCAGTCATTCTAAAAATTATATCTAGTAGTCCAAGTGCCTAAAATACATCTTCCTCAAGGAACTTAAGCTGAGAACTGAAATTTATGATACCTAGTACATATTTTAGAGATCTCATCATTTTAAAAATTATATTTAGTAGTCCAGGTGCTTAAAAAACATCTTCCTCAGGGAACTTAAGCTGAGAACTGAAAATTACGATACCTAGTACATATTTTAGAGATCTCGGCATTTTAAAAATTATATTTAGTAGTCCAAGTGCCTAAAATACATCTTCCTCAGGGAACTTAAGCTGAGAACTGAAAATTAAGATACCTAGTTCATATTTTAGAGATCCCGTCATTTTGAAAATTATATCTAGTAGCCCAGGTGCTTGAAAAACATCTTCCTCAGGGAACTTAAGCTGATAACTGAAAATTAAGCTACATAGTACATATTTTAGAGATCTCGTCATTTTAAAAATTATATTTAGTAGTCCAGGTGCTTAAAAAACATTTTCCTCAGGGAACTTAAGCTGAGAACTGAAATTAACGATACCTGGATAATATTTTAGAGATCCCGTCATTTTGAAAATTATATCTAGACCGCAAGTGCTTGAAAAACATCTACCTCAGGGAACTTAAGCTGAGAACTGAAAATTAAGATACCTAGTACATATTTTAGAGATCTCATCATTTTAAAAATTATATTTAGTAGTCCAAGTGCCTAAAATACATCTTCCTCAGGGAACTTAAGCTGAGAACTGAAAATTAAGATACCTAGTTCATATTTTAGAGATCCCGTCATTTTGAAAATTATATCTAGTAGCCCAGGTGCTTGAAAAACATCTTCCTCAGGGAACTTAAGCTGATAACTGAAAATTAAGCTACATAGTACATATTTTAGAGATCTCGTCATTTTAAAAATTATATTTAGTAGTCCAGGTGCTTAAAAAACATTTTCCTCAGGGAACTTAAGCTGAGAACTGAAATTAACGATACCTGGATAATATTTTAGAGATCCCGTCATTTTGAAAATTATATCTAGACCGCAAGTGCTTGAAAAACATCTACCTCAGGGAACTTAAGCTGAGAACTGAAAATTAAGATACCTAGTACATATTTTAGAGATCTCATCATTTTAAAAATTATATTTAGTAGTCCAAGTGCCTAAAATACATCTTCCTCAGGGAACTTAAGCTGAGAACTGAAAATTAAGATACCTAGTTCATATTTTAGAGATCCCGTCATTTTGAAAATTATATCTAGTAGCCCAGGTGCTTGAAAAACATCTTCCTCAGGGAACTTAAGCTGATAACTGAAAATTAAGCTACATAGTACATATTTTAGAGATCTCGTCATTTTAAAAATTATATTTAGTAGTCCAGGTGCTTAAAAAACATTTTCCACAGGGAACTTAAGCTGAGAACTGAAATTAACGATACCTGAATAATATTTTAGAGATCCCGTCATTTTGAAAATTATATCTAGACCGCAAGTGCTTGAAAAACATCTTCCTCAGAGAACTTAAGCTGAGAACTGAAAATTAAGATACCTAGTACATATTTTAGAGATCTCATCATTTTAAAAATTATATTTAGTAGTCCAGGTGCTTAAAAAACATCTTCCTCAGGGAACTTAAGCTGAGAACTGAAATTAAGGATACCTGGATTATATTTTAGAGATCTCACCATTTTCAAAAATTATATTTAGTAGTCCAGGTGCTTAAAAAACATCTTCCTCAGGGAACTTAAGCTGAGAACTAAAAATTTAACATATCCGAATGGTATTTCAATGGTCCAGTCATTCTAAAAATTATATCTAGTAGTCCAAGTGCCTAAAATACATCTTCCTCAAGGAACTTAAGCTGAGAACTGAATTTTATGATACCTAGTACTTATTTTAGAGATCTCATCATTTGAAAAATTATATCTAGTAGTCCAAGTGCCTAAAATACATCTTCCTCAGGGAACTTAAGCTGAGAACTGAAAATTACGATACCTAGTACATATTTTAGAGATCTCGTCATTTTAAAAATTATATTTAGTAGTCCAGGTGCTTAAAAAACATTTTCCTCAGGGAACTTAAGCTGAGAACTGAAATTAACGATACCTGGATAATATTTTAGAGATCCCGTCATTTTGAAAATTATATCTAGACCGCATGTGCTTGAAAAACATCTACCTCAGGGAACTTAAGCTGAGAACTGAAAATTAAGATACCTAGTACATATTTTAGAGATCTCATCATTTTAAAAATTATATTTAGTAGTCCAGGTGCTTAAAAAACATCTTCCTCAGGGAACTTAAGCTGAGAACTGAAATTAAGGATACCTGGATTATATTTTAGAGATCTCACCATTTTCAAAATTTATATTTAGTAGTCCAGGTGCTTAAAAAACATCTTCCTCAGGGAACTTAAGCTGAGAACTAAAATTTAACATATCCGAATGGTATTTCAGTGGTCCAGTCATTCTAAAAATTATATCTAGTAGTCCAAGTGCCTAAAATACATCTTCCCTCCAAGGAACTTAAGCTGAGAACTGAAATTTATGATACCTAGTACATATTTTAGAGGGATCTCATCATTTTTAAAAATTATATTTAGTAGTCCAGGTGCTTAAAAAACATCTTCCTCAGGGAACTTAAGCTGAGAACTGAAAATTACGATACCTAGTACATATTTTAGAGATCTCGGCATTTTTAAAAATTATATTTAGTAGTCCAAGTGCCTAAAATACATCTTCCTCAGGGAAGTTAAGCTGAGAACTGAAAATTAAGATACCTAGTTCATATTTTAGAGATCCCGTCATTTTGAAAATTATATCTAGTAGCACAGGTGCTTGGAAAAACATCTTCCCTTCAGGGAACTTAAGCTGATAACTGAAAATTAAGCTACATAGTACATATTTTAGAGATCTCGTCATTTTAAAAATTATATTTAGTAGTCCAGGTGCTTAAAAACATTTTCCACAGGGAACTTAAGCTGAGAACTGAAATTAACGATACCTGGATAACATTTTAGAGATCCCGTCATTTTGAAAATTATATCTAGACCGGGCAAAGTGCTTGAAAAACATCTACACTCAGGGAACTTAAGCTGAGAACTGAAAATTCAAGATACCTAGTACATATTTTAGAGATCTCATCATTTTAAAAAATTCATATTTAGTAGTCCAGGTGCTTAAAAAACATCTTCCTCAGGGAACTTAAGCTGAGAACTGAAATTAACGATACCTGGATAATATTTTAGAGATCCCAATCATTTTGAAAATTATATCTAGACCGCAAGTGCTTGAAAAACATCTTCCTCGGAGAACTTAAGCAGAGAACTGAAAATTAAGATACCTAGTACATATTTTAGAGATCTCATCATTTTAAAAAATTATATTTAGTAGTCCAGGTGCTTTTAAAAACATCTTCCTCAGGGAACTTTAAGCTGCGAACTGAAATTTCTGATACCTAGTACATATTTTAGAGATCTCGTCATTTTAAAAATTATATTTAGTAGTCCAGGTGCTTAAAAAACATTTTCCTCAGGGAACTTAAGCTGAGAACTGAAATTAACGATACCTGGATAATATTTTAGAGATCTCATCATTTTGAAAATTTATATTTAGTAGTCCAGGTGCTTTAAAAACATCTTCCTCAGGGAACTTAAGCTGAGAACTGAAAATTAAGATACCTAGTTCATATTTTAGAGATCTCGGCATTTTAAAAATTATATTTAGTAGTCCAAGTGCCTAAAAAAAATCTTCCTCAGGGAACTTAAGCTGAGAACTGAAAATTAAGATACCTAGTTCATATTTGAGAGATCCCGTCATTTTGAAAATTATATCTAGTAGCCCAGGTGCTTGAAAAACATCTTCCTCAGGGAACTTAAGCTGAGAACTGAAAATTAAGATACCTAGTACATATTTTAGAGATCCCGTCATTTTGAAAATTATATCTAGTAGCCCAGGTGCTTGAAAAACATCTTCCTCAGGGAACTTAAGCTGATAACTGAACTTTAACATATCCGAATGGTATTTCAATGGTCCAGTCATTCTAAAAATTATATCTAGTAGTCCAAGTGCCTAAAATACATCTTCCTCAAGGAACTTAAGCTGAGAACTGAAATTTATGATACCTAGTACATATTTTAGAGATCTCATCATTTTAAAAATTATATTTAGTAGTCCAGGTGCTTAAAAAACATCTTCCTCAGGGAACTTAAGCTGATAACTGAAAATTAAGCTACATAGTACATATTTTAGAGATCTCGTCATTTTAAAAATTATATTTAGTAGTCCAGGTGCTTAAAAAACATCTTCCTCAGGGAACTTAAGCTGAGAACTGAAATTAACGATACCTGGATAATATTTTAGAGATCCCGTCATTTTGAAAATTATATCTAGACCGCAAGTGCTTGAAAAACATCTACCTCAGGGAACTTAAGCTGAGAACTGAAAATTAAGATACCTAGTACATATTTTAGAGATCTCATCATTTTAAAAATTATATTTAGTAGTCCAGGTGCTTAAAAAACATCTTCCTCAGGGAACTTAAGCTGAGAACTGAAATTAAGGATACCTGGATTATATTTTAGAGATCTCACCATTTTCAAAAATTATATTTAGTAGTCCAGGTGCTTAAAAAACATCTTCCTCAGGGAACTTAAGCTGAGAACTAAAAATTTAACATATCCGAATGGTATTTCAATGGTCCAGTCATTCTAAAAATTATATCTAGTAGTCCAAGTGCCTAAAATACATCTTTCTCCATGAACTTAAGCCGAGAACTGAAATTTACGATACCTGGTACATATTTTAGAGATCACAACATTTTGAAAATTATATTTAGTAGTCCAGGTACTTAAAAAACATCTTCCTCTGGAAACTTAAGCTGAGAACTGAAAATTACGATACCTAGTACATATTTTAGAGATCTCGGCATTTTAAAAATTATATTTAGTAGTCCAAGTGCCTAAAATACATCCTCCTCAGAGAACTTAAGCTGAGAACTGAAAATTAAGATACCTAGTTCATATTTTAGAGATCCCGTCATTTTGAAAATTATATCTAGTAGCCCAGGTGCTTGAAAAACATCTTCCTCAGGGAACTTAAGCTGATAACTGAAAATTAAGCTACATAGTACATATTTTAGAGATCTCGTCATTTTAAAAATTATATTTAGTAGTCCAGGTGCTTAAAAAACATTTTCCTCATGGAACTTAAGCTGAGAACTGAAATTAACGATACCTGGATAATATTTTAGAGATCCCGTCATTTTGAAAATTATATCTAGACCGCAAGTGCTTGAAAAACATCTACCTCAGGGAACTTAAGCTGAGAACTGAAAATTAAGATACCTAGTACATATTTTAGAGATATCATCATTTTAAAAATTATATTTAGTTGTCCAGGTGTTTAAAAAACATCTTCTTCAGGGAACTTATGCTGAGAACTGAAATTAAGGATACCTGGATTATATTTTAGAGATCTCACCATTTTCAAAATTTATATTTAGTAGTCCAGGTGCTTAAAAAACATCTTCCTCAGGGAACTTAAGCTGAGAACTGAAATTTAACATATCCGAATGGTATTTCAGTGGTCCAGTCATTCTAAAAATTATATCTAGTAGTCCAAGTGCCTAAAATACATCTTCCTCAAGGAACTTAAGCTGAGAACTGAAATTTATGATACCTAGTACATATTTTAGAGATCTCATCATTTTAAAAATTATATTTAGTAGTCCAGGTGCTTAAAAAACATCTTCCTCAGGGAACTTAAGCTGAGAACTGAAAATTACGATACCTAGTACATATTTTAGAGATCTCGGCATTTTAAAAATTATATTTAGTAGTCCAAGTGCCTAAAATACATCTTCCTCAGGGAACTTAAGCTGAGAACTGAATATTAAGATACCTAGTTCATATTTTAGAGATCCCGTCATTTTGAAAATTATATCTAGTAGCCCAGGTGCTTGAAAAACATCTTCCTCAGGGAACTTAAGCTGATAACTGAAAATTAAGCTACATAGTACATATTTTAGAGATCTCGTCATTTTAAAAATTATATTTAGTAGTCCAGGTGCTTAAAAACATTTTCCTCAGGGAACTTAAGCTGAGAACTGAAATTAACGATACCTGGATAATATTTTAGAGATCCCGTCATTTTGAAAATTATATCTAGACCGCAAGTGCTTGAAAAACATCTTCCTCAGGGAACTTAAGCTGAGAACTGAAAATTAAGATACCTAGTACATATTTTAGAGATATCATCATTTTAAAAATTATATTTAGTAGTCCAGGTGCTTAAAAAACATCTTCCTCAGGGAACTTAAGCTGAGAACTGAAATTAAGGATACCTGGATTATATTTTAGAGATCTCACCATTTTCAAAATTTATATTTAGTAGTCCAGGTGCTTAAAAAACATCTTCCTCAGGGAACTTAAGCTGAGAACTGAAATTTAACATATCCGAATGGTATTTCAGTGGTCCAGTCATTCTAAAAATTATATCTAGTAGTCCAAGTGCCTAAAATACATCTTCCTCAAGGAACTTAAGCTGAGAACTGAAATTTCTGATACCCAGTACATATTTTAGAGATCTCATCATTTTAAAAATTATATTTAGTAGTCCAGGTGCTTAAAAAACATTTTCCTCAGGGAACTTAAGCTGAGAACTGAAATTAACGATACCTGAATAATATTTTAGAGATCCCGTCATTTTGAAAATTATATCTAGACCGCAAGTGCTTGAAAAACATCTACCTCAGGGAACTTAAGCTGAGAACTGAAAATTAAGATACCTAGTACATATTTTAGAGATCTCATCATTTTAAAAATTATATTTAGTAGTCCAGGTGCTTAAAAAACATCTTCCTCAGGGAACTTAAGCTGAGAACTGAAATTAAGGATACCTGGATTATATTTTAGAGATCTCACCATTTTCAAAAATTATATTTAGTAGTCCAGGTGCTTAAAAAACATCTTCCTCAGGGAACTTAAGCTGAGAACTAAAAATTTAACATATCCGAATGGTATTTCAATGGTCCAGTCATTCTAAAAATTATATCTAGTAGTCCAAGTGCCTAAAATACATCTTCCTCAAGGAACTTAAGCGGAGAACTGAAATTTATGATACCTAGTACTTATTTTAGAGATCTCATCATTTTAAAAATTATATTTAGTAGTTCAGGTGCTTAAAAAACATCTTCCTCAGGGAACTTAAGCTGAGAACTGAAAATTACGATACCTAGTACATATTTTAGAGATCTCGGCATTTTAAAAATTATATTTAGTAGTCCAAGTGCCTAAAATACATCCTCCTCAGGGAACCTAAGCTGAGAACTGAAAATTAAGATACCTAGTTCATATTTTAGAGATCCCGTCATTTTGAAAATTATATCTAGTAGCCCAGGTGCTTGAAAAACATCTTCCTCACGGTACTTAAGGTGATAACTGAAAATTAAGCTACACAGTACATATTTTAGAGATCTTGTCATTTTAAAAATTATATTTAGTAGTCCAGGTGCTTAAAAAACATTTTCCTCAGGGAACTTAAGCTGAGAACTGAAATTAACGATACCTGGATAATATTTTAGAGATCCCGTCATTTTGAAAATTATATCTAGACCGCAAGTGCTTGAAAAACATCTACCTCAGGGAACTTAAGCTGAGAACTGAAAATTAAGATACCTAGTACATATTTTAGAGATATCATCATTTTAAAAATTATATTTAGTAGTCCAGGTGCTTAAAAAACATCTTCC
Organism: Diplolepis rosae; assembly: GCA_030998225.1. Lineage (NCBI taxonomy): Eukaryota > Metazoa > Arthropoda > Insecta > Hymenoptera > Diplolepididae > Diplolepis > Diplolepis rosae. The sequence continues at coordinate 836,882 of JAPYXD010000707.1, forward strand.
TCAGGGAACTTAAGCTGAGAACTGAAATTAAGGATACCTGGATTATATTTTAGAGACCTCACCATTTTCAAAATTTATATTTAGTAGTCCAGGTGCTTAAAAAACATCTTCCTCAGGGAACTTAAGCTGAGAACTAAAATTTAACATATCCGTATGGTATTTCAGTGGTCCAGTCATTCTAAAAATTATATCTTGTAGTCCAAGTGCCTAAAATACATCTTCCTCAAGGAACTTAAGCTGAGAACTGAAATTTATGATACCTAGTACATATTTTAGAGATCTCATCATTTTAAAAATTATATTTTGTAGTCCAGGTGCTTAAAAAACATCTTCCTCAGGGAACTTAAGCTGAGAACTGAAAATTACGATACCTAGTACATATTTTAGAGATCTCGGCATTTTAAAAATTATATTTAGTAGTCCAAGTGCCTAAAATACATCTTCCTCAGGGAACTTAAGCTGAGAACTGAAAATTACGATACCTAGTACATATTTTAGAGATCTCGGCATTTTAAAAATTATATTTAGTAGTCCAGGTGCTTAAAAAACATTTTCCTCAGGGAACTTAAGCTGAGAACTGAAATTAACGATACCTGGATAATATTTTAGAGATCCCGTCATTTTGAAAATTATATCTAGACCGCAAGTGCTTGAAAAACATCTTCCTCAGGGAACTTAAGCTGAGAACTGAAAATTAAGATACCTAGTACATATTTTAGAGATCTCATCATTTTAAAAATTATATTTAGTAGTCCAGGTGCTTAAAAAACATCTTCCTCAGGGAACTTAAGCTGAGAACTGAAATTAAGGATACCTGGATTATATTTTAGAGATCTCACCATTTTCAAAATTTATATTTAGTAGTCCAGGTGCTTAAAAAACATCTTCCTCAGGGAACTTAAGCTGAGAACTGAAATTTAACATATCCGAATGGTATTTCAGTGGTCCAGTCATTCTAAAAATTATATCTAGTAGTCCAAGTGCCTAAAATACATCTTCCTCAAGGAACTTAAGCTGAGAACTGAAATTTCTGATACCCAGTACATATTTTAGAGATCTCATCATTTTAAAAATTATATTTAGTAGTCCAGGTGCTTAAAAAACATTTTCCTCAGGGAACTTAAGCTGAGAACTGAAATTAACGATACCTGAATAATATTTTAGAGATCCCGTCATTTTGAAAATTATATCTAGACCGCAAGTGCTTGAAAAACATCTTCCTCAGAGAACTTAAGCTGAGAACTGAAAATTAAGATACCTAGTACATATTTTAGAGATCTCATCATTTTAAAAATTATATTTAGTAGTCCAGGTGCTTAAAAAACATCTTCCTCAGGGAACTTAAGCTGAGAACTGAAATTAAGGATACCTGGATTATATTTTAGAGATCTCACCATTTTCAAAAATTATATTTAGTAGTCCAGGTGCTTAAAAAACATCTTCCTCAGGGAACTTAAGCTGAGAACTAAAAATTTAACATATCCGAATGGTATTTCAATGGTCCAGTCATTCTAAAAATTATATCTAGTAGTCCAAGTGCCTAAAATACATCTTCCTCAAGGAACTTAAGCTGAGAACTGAAATTTATGATACCTAGTACATATTTTAGAGATCTCATCATTTTAAAAATTATATTTAGTAGTTCAGGTGCTTAAAAAACATCTTCCTGAGGGAACTTAAGCTGAGAACTGAAAATTAAGATACCTAGTACATATTTTAGAGATCTCGGCATTTTAAAAATTATATTTAGTAGTCCAAGTGCCTAAAATACATCTTCCTCAAGGAACTTAAGCTGAGAACTGAAATTTATGATACCTAGTACATATTTTAGAGATCTCATCATTTTAAAAATTATATTTAGTAGTTCAGGTGCTTAAAAAACATCTTCCTGAGGGAACTTAAGCTGAGTACTGAAAACTAAGATACCTAGTACATATTTTAGAGATCTCGTCATTTTAAAAATTATATTTAGTAGTCCAAGTGCCTAAAATACATCTTCCTCAGGGAACTTAAGCTGAGAACTGAAAATTAAGATACCTAGTTCATATTTTAGAGATCCCGTCATTTTGAAAATTATATCTAGTAGCCCAGGTGCTTGAAAAACATCTTCCTCAGGGAACTTAAGCTGATAACTGAAAATTAAGCTACATAGTACATATTTTAGAGATCTCGTCATTTTAAAAATTATATTTAGTAGTCCAGGTGCTTAAAAAACATTTTCCTCAGGGAACTTAAGCTGAGAACTGAAATTAACGATACCTGGATAATATTTTAGAGATCCCGTCATATTGAAAATTATATCTAGACCGCAAGTGCTTGAAAAACATCTTCCTCAGGGAACTTAAGCTGAGAACTGAAAATTAAGATACCTAGTACATATTTTAGAGATCTCATCATTTTAAAAATTATATTTAGTAGTGAAGTTGGTGATAAAACATCTTCCTCAGGGAACTTAAGCTGAGAACTGAAATTAAGGATACCTGGATTATATTTTAGAGATCTCACCATTTTCAAAATTTATATTTAGTAGTCCAGGTGCTTAAAAAACATCTTCCTCAGGGAACTTAAGCTGAGAACTAAAATTTAACATATCCGAATGGTATTTCAGTGGTCCAGTCATTCTAAAAATTATATCTAGTAGTCCAAGTGCCTAAAATACATCTTCCTCAAGGAACTTAAGCTGAGAACTGAAATTTATGATACCTAGTACATATTTTAGAGATCTCATCATTTTAAAAATTATATTTAGTAGTCCAGGTGCTTAAAAAACCTCATCCTCAGCGAACTTAAGCTGAGAACTGAAAATTAAGATACCTAGTACATATTTTAGAGATCTCTTCATTTTAAAAATTATATTTAGTAGTCCACGTGCCTAAAATACATCTTCCTCAGGGAACTTAAGCTGAGAACTGAAAATTAAGATACCTAGTTCATATTTTAGAGATCCCGTCATTTTGAAAATTATATCTAGTAGCACAGGTGCTTGAAAAACATCTTCCTCAGGGAACTTAAGCTGATAACTGAAAATTAAGCTACATAGTACATATTTTAGAGATCTCGTCATTTTGAAAATTATATCTAGTAGTCCAGGTGCTTAAAAAACATCTTTCTCAGGGAACTTAAGCTGAGAACTGAAATTAACGATACCTGGATAACATTTTAGAGATCCCGTCATTTTGAAAATTATATCTAGACCGCAAGTGCTTGAAAAACATCTACCTCAGGGAACTTAAGCTGAGAACTGAAAATTAAGATACCTAGTACATATTTTAGAGATCTCATCATTTTAAAAATTATATTTAGTAGTCCAGGTGCTTAAAAAACATCTTCCTCAGGGAACTTAAGCTGAGAACTGAAATTAAGGATACCTGGATTATATTTTAGAGATCTCACCATTTTCAAAAATTATTTTTAGTAGTCCAGGTGCTTAAAAAACATCTTCCTCAGGGAACTTAAGCTGAGAACTGAAATTTCTGATACCTAGTACATATTTTAGAGATCTCATCATTTTAAAAATTATATTTAGTAGTCCAAGTGCCTAAAATACATCTTCCTCAAGGAACTTAAGCTGAGAACTGAAATTTCTGATACCTAGTACATATTTTAGAGATCTCATCATTTTAAAAATTATATTTAGTAGTCCAGGTGCTTAAAAAACATTTTCCTCAGGGAACTTAAGCTGAGAACTGAAATTAACGATACCTGGATAATATTTTAGAGATCCCGTCATTTTGAAAATTATATCTAGACCGCAAGTGCTTGAAAAACATCTTCCTCAGAGAACTTAAGCTGAGAACTGAAAATTAAGATACCTAGTACATATTTTAGAGATCTCATCATTTAAAAAATTATATTTAGTAGTCCAGGTGCTTAAAAAACATCTTCCTCAGGGAACTTAAGCTGCGAACTGAAATTTATGATACCTAGTACATATTTTAGAGATCTCATCATTTTAAAAATTATATTTAGTAGTCCAGGTGCTTAAAAAACATTTTCCTCAGGGAACTTAAGCTGAGAACTGAAATTAACGATACCTGGATAATATTTTAGAGATCCCGTCATTTTGAAAATTATATCTAGACCGCAAGTGCTTGAAAAACATCTGCCTCAGAGAACTTAAGCTGAGAACTGAAATTAAGGATACCTGGATTATTTTTTAGAGATCTCACCATTTTCAAAAATTATTTTTAGTAGTCCAGGTGCTTAAAAAACATCTTCCTCAGGGAACTTAAGCTGAGAACTGAAATTTCTGATACCTAGTACATATTTTAGAGATCTCATCATTTTAAAAATTATATTTAGTAGTCCAAGTGCCTCAAATATATCTTCCTCAAGGAACTTAAGCTGAGAACTGAAATTTCTGATACCTAGTACATATTTTAGAGATCTCATCATTTTAAAAATTATATTTAGTAGTCCAGGTGCTTAAAATACATTTTCCTCAGGGAAATTAAGCTGAGAACTGAAATTAACGATACCTGGATAATATTTTAGAGATCTCGGCATTTTAAAAATTATATCTAGACCGCAAGTGCTTGAAAAACATCTGCCTCAGAGAACTTAAGCTGAGAACTGAAAATTAAGATACCTAGTACATATTTTAGAGATCTCATCATTTTAAAAATTATATTTAGTAGTCCAGGTGCTTAAAAAACATCTTCCTCAGGGAACTTAAGCTGCGAACTTAAATTTCTGATACCTAGTACATATTTTAGAGATCTCATCATTTTAAAAATTATATTTAGTAGTCCAGGTGCTTAAAAAACATTTTCCTCAGGGAACTTAAGCTGAGAACTGAAATTAACGATACCTGAATAATATTTTAGAGATCCCGTCATTTTGAAAATTATATCTAGACCGCAAGTGCTTGAAAAACATCTTCCTCAGAGAACTTAAGCGGAGAACTGAAAATTAAGATACCTAGTACATATTTTAGAGATCTCATCATTTAAAAAATTATATTTAGTAGTCCAGGTGCTTAAAAAACATCTTCCTCAGGGAACTTAAGCTGAGAACTGAAATTAAGGATACCTGGATTATATTTTAGAGATCTCACCATTTTCAAAATTTATATTTAGTAGTCCAGGTGCTTAAAAAACATCTTCCTCAGGGAACTTAAGCTGAGAACTGAAAATTACGATACCTAGTACATATTTTAGAGATCTCGGCATTTTAAAAATTATATTTAGTAGTCCAAGTGCCTAAAATACATCTTCCTCAGGGAACTTAAGCTGAGAACTGAAAATTAAGATACCTAGTTCATATTTTAGAGATCCCGTCATTTTGAAAATTATATCTAGTAGCCCAGGTGCTTGAAAAACATCTTCCTCAGGGAACTTAAGCTGATAACTGAAAATTAAGCTACATAGTACATATTTTAGAGATCTCATCATTTTAAAAATTATATTTAGTAGTCCAGGTGCTTAAAAAACATCTTCCTCAGGGAACTTAAGCTGAGAACTGAAAATTACGATACCTAGTACATATTTTAGAGATCTCGGCATTTTAAAAATTATATTTAGTAGTCCAAGTGCCTAAAATACATCTTCCTCAGGGAACTTAAGCTGAGAACTGAAAATTAAGATACCTAGTTCATATTTTAGAGATCCCGTCATTTTGAAAATTATATCTAGTAGCCCAGGTGCTTGAAAAACATCTTCCTCAGGGAACTTAAGCTGATAACTGAAATTAACGATACCTGGATAATATTTTAGAGATCCCGTCATTTTGAAAATTATATCTAGACCGCAAGTGCTTGAAAAACATCTACCTCAGGGAACTTAAGCTGAGAACTGAAAATTAAGATACCTAGTACATATTTTAGAGATATCATCATTTTAAAAATTATATTTAGTAGTCCAGGTGCTTAAAAAACATCTTCCTCAGGGAACTTAAGCTGAGAACTGAAATTAAGGATACCTGGATTATATTTTAGAGATCTCACCATTTTCAAAATTTATATTTAGTAGTCCAGGTGCTTAAAAAACATCTTCCTCAGGGAACTTAAGCTGAGAACTAAAATTTAACATATCCGAATGGTATTTCAGTGGTCCAGTCATTCTAAAAATTATATCTAGTAGTCCAAGTGCCTAAAATACATCTTCCTCAAGGAACTTAAGCTGAGAACTGAAATTTATGATACCTAGTACATATTTTAGAGATCTCATCATTTTAAAAATTATATTTAGTAGTCCAGGTGCTTAAAAAACATCTTCCTCAGGGAACTTAAGCTGAGAACTGAAAATTACGATACCTAGTACATATTTTAGAGATCTCATCATTTTAAAAATTATATTTAGTAGTCCAGGTGCTTAAAAAACATCTTCCTCAGGGAACTTAAGCTGAGAACTGAAATTAAGGATACCTGGATTATATTTTAGAGATCTCACCATTTTCAAAATTTATATTTAGTAGTCCATGTGCTTGAAAAACATCTTCCTCAGGGAACTTAAGCTGATAACTGAAAATTAAGCTACATAGTACATATTTTAGAGATCTCGTCATTTTAAAAATTATATTTAGTAGTCCAGGTGCTTAAAAAACATTTTCCTCAGGGAACTTAAGCTGAGAACTGAAATTAACGATACCTGGATAATATTTTAGAGATCCCGTCATTTTGAAAATTATATCTAGACCGCAAGTGCTTGAAAAACATCTTCCTCAGGGAACTTAAGCTGAGAACTGAAAATTAAGATACCTAGTACATATTTTAGAGATTTCATCATTTTAAAAATTATATTTAGTAGTCCAGGTGCTTAAAAAACATATTCCTCAGGGAACTTAAGCTGAGAACTGAAATTAAGGATACCTGGATTATATTTTAGAGATCTCACCATTTTCAAAATTTATATTTAGTAGTCCAGGTGCTTAAAAAACATCTTCCTCAGGGAACTTAAGCTGAGAACTGAAATTTAACATATCCGAATGGTATTTCAGTGGTCCAGTCATTCTAAAAATTATATCTAGTAGTCCAAGTGCCTAAAATACATCTTCCTCAAGGAACTTAAGCTGAGAACTGAAATTTCTGATACCCAGTACATATTTTAGAGATCTCATCATTTTAAAAATTATATTTAGTAGTCCAGGTGCTTAAAAAACATTTTCCTCAGGGAACTTAAGCTGAGAACTGAAATTAACGATACCTGAATAATATTTTAGAGATCCCGTCATTTTGAAAATTATATCTAGACCGCAAGTGCTTGAAAAACATCTTCCTCAGAGAACTTAAGCTGAGAACTGAAAATTAAGATACCTAGTACATATTTTAGAGATCTCATCATTTTAAAAATTATATTTAGTAGTCCAGGTGCTTAAAAAACATCTTCCTCAGGGAACTTAAGCTGAGAACTGAAATTAAGGATACCTGGATTATATTTTAGAGATCTCACCATTTTCAAAATTTATATTTAGTAGTCCAGGTGCTTAAAAAACATCTTCCTCAGGGAACTTAAGCTGAGAACTGAAATTTAACATATCCGAATGGTATTTCAGTGGTCCAGTCATTCTAAAAATTATATCTAGTAGTCCAAGTGCCTAAAATACATCTTCCTCAAGGAACTTAAGCTGAGAACTGAAATTTCTGATACCTAGTACATATTTTAGAGATCTCATCATTTTAAAAATTATATTTAGTAGTCCAGGTGCTTAAAAAACATCTTCCTCAGGGAACTTAAGCTGAGAACTGAAATTAAGGATACCTGGATTATATTTTAGAGATCTCACCATTTTCAAAATTTATATTTAGTAGTCCAGGTGCTTAAAAAACATCTTCCTCAGGGAACTTAAGCTGAGAACTGAAATTAACGATACCTGAATAATATTTTAGAGATCCCGTCATTTTGAAAATTATATCTAGACCGCAAGTGCTTGAAAAACATCTTCCTCAGAGAACTTAAGCCGAGAACTGAAAATTAAGATACCTAGTACATATTTTAGAGATCTCATCATTTTAAAAATTATATTTAGTATTTAAAGAATTAGTCCAGGTGCTTAAAAAACATCTTCCTCAGGGAACTTAAGCTGAGAACTGAAATTAAGGATACCTGGATTATATTTTAGAGATCTCACCATTTTCAAAATTTATATTTAGTAGTCCAGGTGCTTAAAAAACATCTTCCTCAGGGAACTTAAGCTGAGAACTGAAAATTACGATACCTAGTACATATTTTAGAGATCTCGGCATTTTAAAAATTATATTTAGTAGTCCAAGTGCCTAAAATACATCTTCCTCAGGGAACTTAAGCTGAGAACTGAAATTTATGATACCTAGTACATATTTTAGAGATCTCATCATTTTAAAAATTATATTTAGTAGTCCAGGTGCTTAAAAAACATCTTCCTCAGGGAACTTAAGCTGAGAACTGAAAATTACGATACCTAGTACATATTTTAGAGATCTCGGCATTTTAAAAATTATATTTAGTAGTCCAAGTGCCTAAAATACATCTTCCTCAGGGAACTTAAGCTGAGAACTGAAAATTAAGATACCTAGTACATATTTTAGAGATCCCGTCATTTTGAAAATTATATCTAGTAGCCCAGGTGCTTGAAAAACATCTTCCTCAGGGAACTTAAGCTGATAACTGAAATTAACGATACCTGGATAATATTTTAGAGATCCCGTCATTTTGAAAATTATATCTAGACCGCAAGTGCTTGAAAAACATCTACCTCAGGGAACTTAAGCTGAGAACTGAAAATTAAGATACCTAGTACATATTTTAGAGATATCATCATTTTAAAAATTATATTTAGTAGTCCAGGTGCTTAAAAAACATCTTCTTCAGGGAACTTATGCTGAGAACTGAAATTAAGGATACCTGGATTATATTTTAGAGATCTCACCATTTTCAAAATTTATATTTAGTAGTCCAGGTGCTTAAAAAACATCTTCCTCAGGGAACTTAAGCTGAGAACTAAAATTTAACATATCCGAATGGTATTTCAGTGGTCCAGTCATTCTAAAAATTATATCTAGTAGTCCAAGTGCCTAAAATACATCTTCCTCAAGGAACTTAAGCTGAGAACTGAAATTTATGATACCTAGTACATATTTTAGAGATCTCATCATTTTAAAAATTATATTTAGTAGTCCAGGTGCTTAAAAAACATCTTCCTCAGGGAACTTAATCTGAGAACTGAAAATTACGATACCTAGTACATATTTTAGAGATCTCGGCATTTTAAAAATTATATTTAGTAGTCCAAGTGCCTAAAATACATCCTCCTCAGGGAACTTAAGCTGAGAACTGAAAATTAAGATACCTAGTTCATATTTTAGAGATCCCGTCATTTTGAAAATTATATCTAGTAGCCCAGGTGCTTGAAAAACATCTTCCTCAGGGAACTTAAGCTGATAACTGAAATTAACGATACCTGGATAATATTTTAGAGATCTCGGCATTTTGAAAATTATATCTAGACCGCAAGTGCTTGAAAAACATCTACCTCAGGGAACTTAAGCTGAGAACTGAAAATTAAGATACCTAGTACATATTTTAGAGATATCATCATTTTAAAAATTATATTTAGTAGTCCAGGTGCTTAAAAAACATCTTCCTCATGGAACTTATGCTGAGAACTGAAATTAAGGATACCTGGATTATATTTTAGAGATCTCACCATTTTCAAAATTTATATTTAGTAGTCCAGGTGCTTAAAAAACATCTTCCTCAGGGAACTTAAGCTGAGAACTAAAATTTAACATATCCGAATGGTATTTCAGTGGTCCAGTCATTCTAAAAATTATATCTAGTAGTCCAAGTGCCTAAAATACATCTTCCTCAAGGAACTTAAGCTGAGAACTGAAATTTATGATACCTGGTACATATTTTAGAGATCTCATCATTTTAAAAATTATATTTAGTAGTCCAGGTGCTTAAAAAACATCTTCCTCAGGGAACTTAAGCTGAGAACTGAAAATTACGATACCTAGTACATATTTTAGAGATCTCGGCATTTTAAAAATTATATTTAGTAGTCCAAGTGCCTAAAATACATCTTCCTCAGGGAACTTAAGCTGAGAACTGAAAATTAAGATACCTAGTTCATATTTTAGAGATCCCGTCATTTTGAAAATTATATCTAGTAGCCCCGGTGCTTGAAAAACATCTTCCTCAGGGAACTTAAGCTGATAACTGAAAATTAAGCTACATAGTACATATTTTAGAGATCTCGTCATTTTAAAAATTATATTTAGTAGTCCAGGTGCTTAAAAAACATTTTCCTCAGGGAACTTAAGCTGAGAACTGAAATTAACGATACCTGGATAATATTTTAGAGATCCCGTCATTTTGAAAATTATATCTAGACCGCAAGTGCTTGAAAAACATCTTCCTCAGGGTACTTAAGCTGAGAACTGAAAATTAAGATACCTAGTACATATTTTAGAGATTTCATCATTTTAAAAATTATATTTAGTAGTCCAGGTGCTTAAAAAACATCTTCCTCATGGAACTTAAGCTGAGAACTGAAATTAAGGATACCTGGATTATATTTTAGAGATCTCACCATTTTCAAAATTTATATTTAGTAGTCCAGGTGCTTAAAAAACATCTTCCTCAGGGAACTTAAGCTGAGAACTGAAATTTAACATATCCGAATGGTATTTCAGTGGTCCAGTCATTCTAAAAATTATATCTAGTAGTCCAAGTGCCTAAAATACATCTTCCTCAAGGAACTTAAGCTGAGAACTGAAATTTCTGATACCCAGTACATATTTTAGAGATCTCATCATTTTAAAAATTATATTTAGTAGTCCAGGTGCTTAAAAAACATTTTCCTCAGGGAACTTAAGCTGAGAACTGAAATTAACGATACCTGAATAATATTTTAGAGATCCCGTCATTTTGAAAATTATATCTAGACCGCAAGTGCTTGAAAAACATCTTCCTCAGAGAACTTAAGCTGAGAACTGAAAATTAAGATACCTAGTACATATTTTAGAGATCTCATCATTTTAAAAATTATATTTAGTAGTCCAGGTGCTTAAAAAACATCTTCCTCAGGGAACTTAAGCTGAGAACTGAAATTAAGGATACCTGGATTATATTTTAGAGATCTCACCATTTTCAAAAATTATATTTAGTAGTCCAGGTGCTTAAAAAACATCTTCCTCAGGGAACTTAAGCTGAGAACTAAAAATTTAACATATCCGAATGGTATTTCAATGGTCCAGTCATTCTAAAAATTATATCTAGTAGTCCAAGTGCCTAAAATACATCTTCCTCAAGGAACTTAAGCTGAGAACTGAAATTTATGATACCTAGTACATATTTTAGAGATCTCATCATTTTAAAAATTATATTTAGTAGTCCATGTGCTTAAAAAACATCTTCCTCAGGGAACTTAAGCTGAGAACTGAAAATTACGATACCTAGTACATATTTTAGAGATCTCGGCATTTTAAAAATTATATTTAGTAGTCCAAGTGCCTAAAATACATCTTCCTCAGGGAACTTAAGCTGAGAACTGAAAATTAAGATACCTAGTTCATATTTTAGAGATCCCGTCATTTTGAAAATTATATCTAGTAGCCCAGGTGCTTGAAAAACATCTTCCTCAGGGAACTTAAGCTGAGAACTGAAATTAAGGATACCTGGATAATATTTTAGAGATCCCGTCATTTTGAAAATTATATCTAGACCGCAAGTGCTTGAAAAACATCTACCTCAGGGAACTTAAGCTGAGAACTGAAAATTAAGATACCTAGTACATATTTTAGAGATATCATCATTTTAAAAATTATATTTAGTAGTCCAGGTGCTTAAAAAACATCTTCCTCAGGGAACTTAAGCTGAGAACTGAAATTAAGGATACCTGGATTATATTTTAGAGATCTCACCATTTTCAAAATTTATATTTAGTAGTCCAGGTGCTTAAAAAACATCTTCCTCAGGGAACTTAAGCTGAGAACTGAAATTTAACATATCCGAATGGTATTTCAGTGGTCCAGTCATTCTAAAAATTATATCTAGTAGTCCAAGTGCCTAAAATACATCTTCCTCAAGGAACTTAAGCTGAGAACTGAAATTTAAGATACCTGGTACATATTTTAGAGATCTCGTCATTTTAAAAATTATATATAGTAGTCCAGGTGCTTAAAAAACATCATCCTCAGGGAACTTAAGCTGAGAACTGAAAATTACGATACCTAGTACATATTTTAGAGATCTCGGCATTTTAAAAATTATATTTAGTAGTCCAAGTGCCTAAAATACATCTTCCTCAGGGAACTTAAGCTGAGAACTGAAAATTAAGATACCTAGTTCATATTTTAGAGATCCCGTCATTTTGAAAATTATATCTAGTAGCCCAGGTGCTTGAAAAACATCTTCCTCAGGGAACTTAAGCTGATAACTGAAAATTAAGCTACATAGTACATATTTTAGAGATCTCGTCATTTTAAAAATTATATTTAGTAGTCCAGGTGCTTAAAAAACATTTTCCTCAGGGAACTTAAGCTGAGAACTGAAATTAACGATACCTGGATAATATGTTAGAGATCCCGTCATTTTGAAAATTATATCTAGATCGCAAGTGCTTGAAAAACATCTTCCTCAGGGTACTTAAGCTGAGAACTGAAAATTAAGATACCTAGTACATATTTTAGAGATTTCATCATTTTAAAAATTATATTTAGTAGTCCAGGTGCTTAAAAACCATCTTCCTCATGGAACTTAAGCTGAGAACTGAAATTAAGGATACCTGGATTATATTTTAGAGATCTCACCATTTTCAAAATTTATATTTAGTAGTCCAGGTGCTTAAAAAACATCTTCCTCAGGGAACTTAAGCTGAGAACTGAAATTTAACATATCCGAATGGTATTTCAGTGGTCCAGTCATTCTAAAAATTATATCTAGTAGTCCAAGTGCCTAAAATACATCTTCCTCAAGGAACTTAAGCTGAGAACTGAAATTTCTGATACCCAGTACATATTTTAGAGATCTCATCATTTTAAAAATTATATTTAGTAGTCCAGGTGCTTAAAAAACATTTTCCTCAGGGAACTTAAGCTGAGAACTGAAATTAACGATACCTGAATAATATTTTAGAGATCCCGTCATTTTGAAAATTATATCTAGACCGCAAGTGCTTGAAAAACATCTTCCTCAGAGAACTTAAGCTGAGAACTGAAAATTAAGATACCTAGTACATATTTTAGAGATCTCATCATTTTAAAAATTATATTTAGTAGTCCAGGTGCTTAAAAAACATCTTCCTCAGGGAACTTAAGCTGAGAACTGAAATTAAGGATACCTGGATTATATTTTAGAGATCTCACCATTTTCAAAAATTATATTTAGTAGTCCAGGTGCTTAAAAAACATCTTCCTCAGGGAACTTAAGCTGAGAACTAAAAATTTAACATATCCGAATGGTATTTCAATGGTCCAGTCATTCTAAAAATTATATCTAGTAGTCCAAGTGCCTAAAATACATCTTCCTCAAGGAACTTAAGCTGAGAACTGAAATTTATGATACCTAGTACATATTTTAGAGATCTCATCATTTTAAAAATTATATTTAGTAGTCCAGGTGCTTAAAAAACATCTTCCTCAGGGAACTTAAGCTGAGAACTGAAAATTACGATACCTAGTACATATTTTAGAGATCTCGGCATTTTAAAAATTATATTTAGTAGTCCAAGTGCCTAAAATACATCTTCCTCAGGGAACTTAAGCTGAGAACTGAAAATTAAGATACCTAGTTCATATTTTAGAGATCCCGTCATTTTGAAAATTATATCTAGTAGCCCAGGTGCTTGAAAAACATCTTCCTCAGGGAACTTAAGCTGATAACTGAAAATTAAGCTACATAGTACATATTTTAGAGATCTCGTCATTTTAAAAATTATATTTAGTAGTCCAGGTGCTTAAAAAACATTTTCCTCAGGGAACTTAAGCTGAGAACTGAAATTAACGATACCTGGATAATATTTTAGAGATCCCGTCATTTTGAAAATTATATCTAGATCGCAAGTGCTTGAAAAACATCTTCCTCAGGGTACTTAAGCTGAGAACTGAAAATTAAGATACCTAGTACATATTTTAGAGATTTCATCATTTTAAAAATTATATTTAGTAGTCCAGGTGCTTAAAAAACATATTCCTCATGGAACTTAAGCTGAGAACTGAAATTAAGGATACCTGGATTATATTTTAGAGATCTCACCATTTTCAAAATTTATATTTAGTAGTCCAGGTGCTTAAAAAACATCTTCCTCAGGGAACTTAAGCTGAGAACTGAAATTTAACATATCCGAATGGTATTTCAGTGGTCCAGTCATTCTAAAAATTATATCTAGTAGTCCAAGTGCCTAAAATACATCTTCCTCAAGGAACTTAAGCTGAGAACTGAAATTTCTGATACCCAGTACATATTTTAGAGATCTCATCATTTTAAAAATTATATTTAGTAGTCCAGGTGCTTAAAAAACATTTTCCTCAGGGAACTTAAGCTGAGAACTGAAATTAACGATACCTGAATAATATTTTAGAGATCCCGTCATTTTGAAAATTATATCTAGACCGCAAGTGCTTGAAAAACATCTTTCTCAGAGAACTTAAGCTGAGAACTGAAAATTAAGATACCTAGTACATATTTTAGAGATCTCATCATTTTAAAAATTATATTTAGTAGTCCAGGTGCTTAAAAAACATCTTCCTCAGGGAACTTAAGCTGAGAACTGAAATTAAGGATACCTGGATTATATTTTAGAGATCTCACCATTTTCAAAAATTATATTTAGTAGTCCAGGTGCTTAAAAAACATCTTCCTCAGGGAACTTAAGCTGAGAACTAAAAATTTAACATATCCGAATGGTATTTCAATGGTCCAGTCATTCTAAAAATTATATCTAGTAGTCCAAGTGCCTAAAATACATCTTCCTCAAGGAACTTAAGCTGAGAACTGAAATTTATGATACCTAGTACATATTTTAGAGATCTCATCATTTTAAAAATTATATTTAGTAGTCCATGTGCTTAAAAAACATCTTCCTCAGGGAACTTAAGCTGAGAACTGAAAATTACGATACCTAGTACATATTTTAGAGATCTCGGCATTTTAAAAATTATATTTAGTAGTCCAAGTGCCTAAAATACATCTTCCTCAGGGAACTTAAGCTGAGAACTGAAAATTAAGATACCTAGTTCATATTTTAGAGATCCCGTCATTTTGAAAATTATATCTAGTAGCCCAGGTGCTTGAAAAACATCTTCCTCAGGGAACTTAAGCTGATAACTGAAATTAACGATACCTGGATAATATTTTAGAGATCCCGTCATTTTGAAAATTATATCTAGACCGCAAGTGCTTGAAAAACATCTACCTCAGGGAACTTAAGCTGAGAACTGAAAATTAAGATACCTAGTACATATTTTAGAGATATCATCATTTTCGAAATTTATATTTAGTAGTCCAGGTGCTTAAAAAACATCTTCCTCAGGGAACTTAAGCTGAGAGCTGAAATTAAGGATACCTGGATTATATTTTAGAGATCTCACCATTTTCAAAATTTATATTTAGTAGTCCAGGTGCTTAAAAAACATCTTCCTCAGGGAACTTAAGCTGAGAACTAAAAATTTAACATATCCGAATGGTATTTCAGTGGTCCAGTCATTCTAAAAATTATATCTAGTAGTCCAAGTGCCTAAAATACATCTTCCTCAAGGAACTTAAGCTGAGAACTGAAATTTAAGATACCTAGTACATATTTTAGAGATCTCAGCATTTTAAAAATTATATTTAGTAGTCCAGGTGCTTAAAAAACATCATCCTCAGGGAACTTAAGCTGAGAACTGAAAATTACGATACCTAGTACATATTTTAGAGATCTCGGCATTTTAAAAATTATATTTAGTAGTCCAAGTGCCTAAAATACATCTTCCTCAGGGAACTTAAGCTGAGAACTGAAAATTAAGATACCTAGTTCATATTTTAGAGATCCCGTCATTTTGAAAATTATATCTAGTAGCCCCGGTGCTTGAAAAACATCTTCCTCAGAGAACTTAAGCTGATAACTGAAAATTAAGCTACATAGTATATATTTTAGAGATCTCGTCATTTTAAAAATTATATTTAGTAGTCCAGGTGCTTAAAAAACATTTTCCTCAGGGAACTTAAGCTGAGAACTGAAATTAACGATACCTGGATAATATTTTAGAGATCCCGTCATTTTGAAAATTATATCTAGACCGCAAGTGCTTGAAAAACATCTTCCTCAGGGTACTTAAGCTGAGAACTGAAAATTAAGATACCTAGTACATATTTTAGAGATTTCATCATTTTAAAAATTATATTTAGTAGTCCAGGTGCCTTAAATACAACTTCCTCATGGAACTTAAGCTGAGAACTGAAATTAAGGATACCTGGATTATATTTTAGAGATCTCACCATTTTCAAAATTTATATTTAGTAGTCCAGGTGCTTAAAAAACATCTTCCTCAGGGAACTTAAGCTGAGAACTGAAATTTAACATATCCGAATGGTATTTCAGTGGTCCAGTCATTCTAAAAATTATATCTAGTAGTCCAAGTGCCTAAAATACATCTTCCTCAAGGAACTTAAGCTGAGAACTGAAATTTCTGATACCCAGTACATATTTTAGAGATCTCATCATTTTAAAAATTATATTTAGTAGTCCAGGTGCTTAAAAAACATTTTCCTCAGGGAACTTAAGCTGAGAACTGAAATTAACGATACCTGAATAATATTTTAGAGATCCCGTCATTTTGAAAATTATATCTAGACCGCAAGTGCTTGAAAAACATCTTTCTCAGAGAACTTAAGCTGAGAACTGAAAATTAAGATACCTAGTACATATTTTAGAGATCTCATCATTTTAAAAATTATATTTAGTAGTCCAGGTGCTTAAAAAACATCTTCCTCAGGGAACTTAAGCTGAGAACTGAAATTAAGGATACCTGGATTATATTTTAGAGATCTCACCATTTTCAAAAATTATATTTAGTAGTCCAGGTGCTTAAAAAACATCTTCCTCAGGGAACTTAAGCTGAGAACTAAAAATTTAACATATCCGAATGGTATTTCAATGGTCCAGTCATTCTAAAAATTATATCTAGTAGTCCAAGTGCCTAAAATACATCTTCCTCAAGGAACTTAAGCTGAGAACTGAAATTTATGATACCTAGTACATATTTTAGAGATCTCATCATTTTAAAAATTATATTTAGTAGGTCAGGTGCTTAAAAAACATCTTCCTCAGGGAACTTAAGCTGAGAACTGAAAATTACGATACCTAGTACATATTTTAGAGATCTCGGCATTTTAAAAATTATATTTAGTAGTCCAAGTGCCTAAAATACATCTTCCTCAGGGAACTTAAGCTGAGAACTGAAAATTAAGATACCTAGTTCATATTTTAGAGATCCCGTCATTTTGAAAATTATATCTAGTAGCCCAGGTGCTTGAAAAACATCTTCCTCAGGGAACTTAAGCTGATAACTGAAAATTAAGCTACATAGTACATATTTTAGAGATCTCGTCATTTTAAAAATTATATTTAGTAGTCCAGGTGCTTAAAAAACATTTTCCTCAGGGAACTTAAGCTGAGAACTGAAATTAACGATACCTGGATAATATTTTAGAGATCCCGTCATTTTGAAAATTATATCTAGACCGCAAGTGCTTGAAAAACATCTACCTCAGGGAACTTAAGCTGAGAACTGAAAATTAAGATACCTAGTACATATTTTAGAGATCTCATCATTTTAAAAATTATATTTAGTAGTCCAGGTGCTTAAAAAACATCTTCCTCAGGGAACTTAAGCTGAGAACTGAAATTAAGGATACCTGGATTATATTTTAGAGATCTCACCATTTTCAAAATTTATATTTAGTAGTCCAGGTGCTTAAAAAACATCTTCCTCAGGGAACTTAAGCTGAGAACTAAAATTTAACATATCCGAATGGTATTTCAGTGGTCCAGTCATTCTAAAAATTATATCTAGTAGTCCAAGTGCCTAAAATACATCTTCCTCAAGGAACTTAAGCTGAGAACTGAAATTTATGATACCTAGTACATATTTTAGAGATCTCATCATTTTAAAAATTATATTTAGTAGTCCAGGTGCTTAAAAAACATCTTCCTCAGGGAACTTAAGCTGAGAACTGAAAATTACGATACCTAGTACATATTTTAGAGATCTCGGCATTTTAAAAATTATATTTAGTAGTCCAAGTGCCTAAAATACATCTTCCTCAGGGAACTTAAGCTGAGAACTGAAAATTAAGCTACATAGTACATATTTTAGAGATCTCGTCATTTTAAAAATTATATTTAGTAGTCCAGGTGCTTAAAAAACATTTTCCTCAGGGAACTTAAGCTGAGAACTGAAATTAACGATACCTGGATAATATTTTAGAGATCCCGTCATTTTGAAAATTATATCTAGACCGCAAGTGCTTGAAAAACATCTACCTCAGGGAACTTAAGCTGAGAACTGAAAATTAAGATACCTAGTACATATTTTAGAGATCTCATCATTTTAAAAATTATATTTAGTAGTCCAGGTGCTTAAAAAACATCTTCCTCAGGGAACTTAAGCTGAGAACTGAAATTAAGGATACCTGGATTATATTTTAGAGATCTCACCATTTTCAAAATTTATATTTAGTAGTCCAGGTGCTTAAAAAACATCTTCCTCAGGGAACTTAAGCTGAGAACTGAAATTAACGATACGTGGATAATATTTTAGAGATCCCGTCATTTTGAAAATTATATCTAGACCGCAAGTGCTTGAAAAACATCTTCCTCGGAGAACTTAAGCTGAGAACTGAAAATTAAGATACCTAGTACATATTTTAGAGATCTCATCATTTAAAAAATTATATTTAGTAGTCCAGGTGCTTAAAAAACATCTTCCTCAGGGAACTTAAGCTGAGAACTGAAATTTATGATACCTAGTACATATTTTAGAGATCTCATCATTTTAAAAATTATATTTAGTAGTCCAGGTGCTTAAAAAACATTTTCCTCAGGGAACTTAAGCTGAGAACTGAAATTAACGATACCTGGATAATATTTTAGAGATCCCGTCATTTTGAAAATTATATCTAGACCGCAAGTGTTTGAAATACATCTTCCTCAGGGAACTTAAGCTGAGAACTAGAAATTAAGATACCTAGTACATATTTTAGAGATCTCGTCATTTTAAAAATTATATCTAGTATTTAAAGAATTAGTCCAGGTGCTTAAAAAACATATTCCTCAGGGAACTTAAGCTGAGAACTGAAATTAAGGATACCTGGATTATATTTTAGAGATCTCACCATTTTCAAAATTTATATTTAGTAGTCCAGGTGCTTAAAAAACATCTTCCTCAGGGAACTTAAGCTGAGAACTAAAAATTTAACATATCCGAATGGTATTTCAATGGTCCAGTCATTCTAAAAATTATATCTAGTAGTCAATGTGCCTAAAAAAAATCTTCCTAAAGCAACTTAAGCTGAGAACCGAAATTTCTGATACCTAGTACATTTTTTAGAGATCTCACCATTTTCAAAAATTATATTTATTAGTCCAGGTGCTTAAAAAACATTTTCCTCAGGGAACTTAAGCTGAGAACTGAAATTAACGATACCTAGTACATATTTTAGAGATATCATCATTTTAAAAATTATATTTAGTAGTCCAGGTGCTTAAAAAACATCTTCCTCAGGGAACTTATGCTGAGAACTGAAATTAAGGATACCTGGATTATATTTTAGAGATCTCACCATTTTCAAAATTTATATTTAGTAGTCCAGGTGCTTAAAAAACATCTTCCTCAGGGAACTTAAGCTGAGAACTAAAATTTAACATATCCGAATGGTATTTCAGTGGTCCAGTCATTCTAAAAATTATATCTAGTAGTCCAAGTGCCTAAAATACATCTTCCTCAAGGAACTTAAGCTGAGAACTGAAATTTATGATACCTAGTACATATTTTAGAGATCTCATCATTTTAAAAATTATATTTAGTAGTCCAGGTGCTTAAAAAACATCTTCCTCAGGGAACTTAAGCTGAGAACTGAAAATTACGATACCTAGTACATATTTTAGAGATCTCGGCATTTTAAAAATTATATTTAGTAGTCCAAGTGCCTAAAATACATCTTCCTCAGGGAACTTAAGCTGAGAACTGAAAATTAAGATACCTAGTTCATATTTTAGAGATCCCGTAATTTTGAAAATTATATCTAGTAGCCCAGGTGCTTGAAAAACATCTTCCTCAGGGAACTTAAGTTGATATCTGAAAATTAATCTACATAGTAAATATTTTAGAGATCTCGTCATTTTAAAAATTATATTTAGTAGTCCAGGTGCTTAAAAAACATTTTCCTCAGGGAACTTAAGCTGAGAACTGAAATTAACGATACCTGGATAATATTTTAGAGATCCCGTCATTTTGAAAATTATATCTAGACCGCAAGTGCTTGAAAAACATCTTCCTCAGGGAACTTAAGCTGAGAACTGAAAATTAAGATACCTAGTACATATTTTAGAGTTCGCATCATTTTAAAAATTATATTTAGTAGTCCAGGTGCTTAAAAAACATCTTCCTCAGGGAACTTAAGCTGAGAACTGAAATTAAGGATACCTGGATTATATTTTAGAGATCTCACCATTTTCAAAATTTATATTTAGTAGTCCAGGTGCTTAAAAAACATCTTCCTCAGGGAACTTAAGCTGAGAACTGAAATTTAACATATCCGAATGGTATTTCAGTGGTCCAGTCATTCTAAAAATTATATCTAGTAGTCCAAGTGCCTAAAATACATCTTCCTCAAGGAACTTAAGCTGAGAACTGAAATTTCTGATACCCAGTACATATTTTAGAGATCTCATCATTTTAAAAATTATATTTAGTAGTCCAGGTGCTTAAAAACATTTTCCTCAGGGAACTTAAGCTGAGAACTGAAATTAACGATACCTGAATAATATTTTAGAGATCCCGTCATTTTGAAAATTATATCTAGACCGCAAGTGCTTGAAAAACATCTTCCTCAGAGAACTTAAGCTGAGAACTGAAAATTAAGATACCTAGTACATATTTTAGAGATCTCATCATTTTAAAAATTATATTTAGTAGTCCAGGTGCTTAAAAAACATCTTCCTCAGGGAACTTAAGCTGAGAACTGAAATTAAGGATACCTGGATTATATTTTAGAGATCTCACCATTTTCAAAAATTATATTTAGTAGTCCAGGTGCTTAAAAACATCTTCCTCAGGGAACTTTAGCTGAGAACTAAAAATTTAACATATCTGAATAGTATTTCAATGGACCAGTCATTCTAAAAATTATATCTAGTAGTCCAAGTGCCTAAAATACATCTTCCTCAAGGAACTTAAGCTGAGAACTGAAATTTATGATACCTAGTACATATTTTAGAGATCTCATCATTTTAAAAATTATATTTAGTAGTCCAGGTGCTTAAAAAACATCTTCCTCAGGGAACTTAAGCTGAGAACTGAAAATTACGATACCTAGTACATATTTTAGAGATCTCGGCATTTTAAAAATTATATTTAGTAGTCCAAGTGCCTAAAATACATCTTCCTCAGGGAACTTAAGCTGAGAACTGAAAATTAAGATACCTAGTTCATATTTTAGAGATCCCGTCATTTTGAAAATTATATCTAGTAGCCCAGGTGCTTGAAAAACATCTTCCTCAGGGAACTTAAGCTGATAACTGAAAATTAAGCTACATAGTACATATTTTAGAGATCTCGTCATTTTAAAAATTATATTTAGTAGTCCAGGTGCTTAAAAAACATTTTCCTCAGGGAACTTAAGCTGAGAACTGAAATTAACGATACCTGAATAATATTTTAGAGATCCCGCCATTTTGAAAATTATATTTAGTTGTCCAGGTGCTTAAAAAACATCTTCCTCAGGGAACTTAAGCTGAGAACTGAAATTAAGGATACCTGGATTATATTTTAGAGATCTCACCATTTTCAAAATTTATATTTAGTAGTCCAGGTGCTTAAAAAACATCTTCCTCAGGGAACTTAAGCTGAGAACTAAAATTTAACATATCCGAATGGTATTTCAGTGGTCCAGTCATTCTAAAAATTATATCTAGTAGTCCAAGTGCCTAAAATACATCTTCCTCAAGGAACTTAAGCTGAGAACTGAAATTTATGATACCTAGTACATATTTTAGAGATCTCATCATTTTAAAAATTATATTTAGTAGTCCAGGTGCTTAAAAAACATCATCCTCAGGGAACTTAAGCTGAGAACTGAAAATTATGATACCTAGTACATATTTTAGAGATCTCTTCATTTTAAAAATTATATTTAGTAGTCCAAGTGCCTAAAATACATCTTCCTCAGGGAAGTTAAGCTGAGAACTGAAAATTAAGATACCTAGTTCATATTTTAGAGATCCCGTCATTTTGAAAATTATATCTAGTAGCACAGGTGCTTGAAAAACATCTTCCTCAGGGAACTTAAGCTGATAACTGAAAATTAAGCTACATAGTACATATTTTAGAGATCTCGTCATTTTAAAAATTATATTTAGTAGTCCAGGTGCTTAAAAAACATTTTCCTCAGGGAACTTAAGCTGAGAACTGAAATTAACGATACCTGGATCACATTTTAGAGATCCCGTCATTTTGAAAATTATATCTAGACCGCAAGTGCTTGAAAAACATCTACCTCAGGGAACTTAAGCTGAGAACTGAAAATTAAGATACCTAGTACATATTTTAGAGATCTCATCATTTTAAAAATTATATTTAGTAGTCCAGGTGCTTAAAAAACATCTTCCTCAGGGAACTTAAGCTGAGAACTGAAATTAAGGATACCTGGATTATATTTTAGAGATCTCACCATTTTCAAAAATTATTTTTAGTAGTCCAGGTGCTTAAAAAACATCTTCCTCAGGGAACTTAAGCTGAGAACTGAAATTTCTGATACCTAGTACATATTTTAGAGATCTCATCATTTTAAAAATTATATTTAGTAGTCCAAGTGCCTAAAATACATCTTCCTCAGGGAACTTAAGCTGAGAACTAAAATGTATGATACCTAGTACATATTTTAGAGATCTCATCATTTTAAAAATTATATTTAGTAGTCCAGGTGCTTAAAAAACATTTTCCTCAGGGAACTTAAGCTGAGAACTGAAATTAACGATACCTGGATAATATTTTAGAGATCCCGTCATTTTGAAAATTATATCTAGACCGCAAGTGCTTGAAAAACATCTACCTTAGGGAACTTAAGCTGAGAACTGAATTTTATGATACCTAATACATATTTTAGAGATCTCATCATTTTAAAAATTATATTTAGTAGTCCAGGTGCTTAAAAAACATCTTCCTCAGGGAACTTAAGCTGAGAACTGAAATTTCTGATACCTAGTACATATTTTAGAGATCTCATCATTTTAAAAATTATATTTAGTAGTCCAGGTGCTTAAAAAACATTTTCCTCAGGGAACTTAAGCTGAGAACTGAAATTAACGATACCTGAATAATATTTTAGAGATCTCATCATTTTAAAAATTATATCTAGACCGCAAGTGCTTGAAAAACATCTTCCTCAGAGAACTTAAGCGGAGAACTGAAAATTAAGATACCTAGTACATATTTTAGAGATCTCATCATTTAAAAAATTATATTTAGTAGTCCAGGTGCTTAAAAAACATCTTCCTCAGGGAACTTAAGCTGATAACTGAAAATTAAGCTACATAGTACATATTTTAGAGATCTCATCATTTTAAAAATTATATTTAGTAGTCCAGGTGCTTAAAAAACATCTTCCTCAGGGAACTTAAGCTGAGAACTGAAATTAACGATACCTGGATAATATTTTAGAGATCCCGTCATTTTGAAAATTATATCTAGACCGCAAGTGCTTGAAAAACATCTACCTCAGGGAACTTAAGCTGAGAACTGAAATTAAGGATACCTGGATTATATTTTAGAGATCTCACCATTTTCAAAAATTATTTTTAGTAGTCCAGGTGCTTAAAAAACATCTTCCTCAGGGAACTTAAGCTGAGAACTGAAATTTCTGATACCTAGTACATATTTTAGAGATCTCATCATTTTAAAAATTATATTTAGTAGTCCAGGTGCCTAAAATACATCTTCCTCAAGGAACTTAAGCTGAGAACTGAAATTTCTGATACCTAGTACATATTTTAGAGATCTCATCATTTTAAAAATTATATTTAGTAGTCCAGGTGCTTAAAAAACATTTTCCTCAGGGAACTTAAGCTGAGAACTGAAATTAACGATACCTGGATAATATTTTAGAGATCCCGTCATTTTGAAAATTATATCTAGACCGCAAGTGCTTGAAAAACATCTACCTCAGGGAACTTAAGCTGAGAACTGAAAATTAAGATACCTAGTACATATTTTAGAGATCTCATCATTTTAAAAATTATATTTAGTAGTCCAGGTGCTTAAAAAACATCTTCCTCAGGGAACTTAAGCTGCGAACTTAAATTTCTGATACCTAGTACATATTTTAGAGATCTCATCATTTTAAAAATTATATTTAGTAGTCCAGGTGCTTAAAAAACATTTTCCTCAGGGAACTTAAGCTGAGAACTGAAATTAACGATACCTGAATAATATTTTAGAGATCCCGTCATTTTGAAAATTATATCTAGACCGCAAGTGCTTGAAAAACATCTTCCTCAGAGAACTTAAGCTGAGAACTGAAAATTAAGATACCTAGTACATATTTTAGAGATCTCATCATTTAAAAAATTATATTTAGTAGTCCAGGTGCTTAAAAAACATCTTCCTCAGGGAACTTAAGCTGAGAACTGAAATTAAGGATACCTGGATTATATTTTAGAGATCTCACCATTTTCAAAATTTATATTTAGTAGTCCAGGTGCTTAAAAAACATCTTCCTCAGGGAACTTAAGCTGAGAACTGAAATTAACGATACCTGAATAATATTTTAGAGATCCCGTCATTTTGAAAATTATATTTAGACCGCAAGTGCTTGAAAAACATCTTCCTCAGAGAACTTAAGCAGAGAACTGAAAATTAAGATACCTAGTACATATTTTAGAGATCTCGGCATTTTCAAAATTTATATTTAGTAGTCCAGGTGCTTAAAATACATCCTCCTCAGGGAACTTAAGCTGAGAACTGAAAATTAAGATACCTAGTTCATATTTTAGAGATCCCGTCATTTTGAAAATTATATCTTGTAGCCCAGGTGCTTGAAAAACATCTTCCTCAGGGAACTTAAGCTGAGAACTGAAATTAAGGATACCTGGATTATATTTTAGAGAACTCACCATTTTCAAAATTTATATTTAGTAGTCCAGGTGCTTAAAAAACATCTTCCTCAGGGAACTTAAGCTGAGAACTGAAATTTCTGATACCCAGTACATATTTTAGAGATCTCGGCATTTTAAAAATTATATTTAGTAGTCCAAGTGCCTAAAATACATCTTTCTCAGGGAACTTAAGCTGAGAACTGAAATTTATGATACCTAGTACATATTTTAGAGATCTCATCATTTTAAAAATTATATTTAGTAGTCCAGGTGCTTAAAAAACATCTTCCTCAGGGAACTTAAGCTGAGAACTGAAAATTAAGATACCTAGTTCATATTTTAGAGATCCCGTCATTTTGAAAATTATAACTAGTAGCCCAGGTGCTTGTAAAACATCTTCCTCAGGGAACTTAAGCTGAGAACTGAAATTAACGATACCTGGATAATATTTTAGAGATCCCGTCATTTTGAAAATTATATCTAGACCGCAAGTGCTTGAAAAACATCTACCTCAGGGAACTTAAGCTGAGAACTGAAAATTAAGATACCTAGTACATATTTTAGAGATATCATCATTTTAAAAATTATATTTAGTAGTCCAGGTGCTTAAAAAACATCTTCCTCAGGGAACTTAAGCTGAGAACTGAAATTAAGGATACCTGGATTATATTTTAGAGATCTCACCATTTTCAAAATTTATATTTAGTAGTCCAGGTGCTTAAAAAACATCTTCCTCAGGGAACTTAAGCTGAGAACTAAAATTTAACATATCCGAATGGTATTTCAGTGGTCCAGTCATTCTAAAAATTATATCTAGTAGTCCAAGTGCCTAAAATACATCTTCCTCAAGGAACTTAAGCTGAGAACTGAAATTTATGATACCTAGTACATATTTTAGAGATCTCATCATTTTAAAAATTATATTTAGTAGTCCAGGTGCTTAAAAAACATCTTCCTCAGGGAACTTAAGCTGAGAACTGAAAATTACGATACCTAGTACATATTTTAGAGATCTCGGCATTTTAAAAATTATATTTAGTAGTCCAAGTGCCTAAAATACATCTTCCTCAGGGAACTTAAGCTGAGAACTGAAAATTAAGATACCTAGTTCATATTTTAGAGATCCCGTCATTTTGAAAATTATATCTAGTAGCCTATGTGCTTGAAAAACATCTTCCTCAGGGAACTTAAGCTGATAACTGAAAATTAAGCTACATAGTACATATTTTAGAGATCTCGTCATTTTAAAAATTATATTTAGTAGTCCAGGTGCTTAAAAAACATTTTCCTCAGGGAACTTAAGCTGAGAACTGAAATTAACGATACCTGGATAATATTTTAGAGATCCCGTCATTTTGAAAATTATATCTAGACCGCAAGTGCTTGAAAAACATCTTCCTCAGGGAACTTAAGCTGAGAACTGAAAATTAAGATACCTAGTACATATTTTAGAGATCTCATCATCTTAAAAATTATATTTAGTAGTCCAGGTGCTTAAAAACCATCTTCCTCATGGAACTTAAGCTGAGAACTGAAATTAAGGATACCTGGATTATATTTTAGAGATCTCACCATTTTCAAAATTTATATTTAGTAGTCCAGGTGCTTAAAAAACATCTTCCTCAGGGAACTTAAGCTGAGAACTGAAATTTAACATATCCGAATGGTATTTCAGTGGTCCAGTCATTCTAAAAATTATATCTAGTAGTCCAAGTGCCTAAAATACATCTTCCTCAAGGAACTTAAGCTGAGAACTGAAATTTCTGATACCCAGTACATATTTTAGAGATCTCATCATTTTAAAAATTATATTTAGTAGTCCAGGTGCTTAAAAAACATTTTCCTCAGGGAACTTAAGCTGAGAACTGAAATTAACGATACCTGAATAATATTTTAGAGATCCCGTCATTTTGAAAATTATATCTAGACCGCAAGTGCTTGAAAAACATCTTACTCAGAGAACTTAAGCTGAGAACTGAAAATTAAGATACCTAGTACATATTTTAGAGATCTCATCATTTTAAAAATTATATTTAGTAGTCCAGGTGCTTAAAAAACATCTTCCTCAGGGAACTTAAGCTGAGAACTGAAATTAAGGATACCTGGATTATATTTTAGAGATCTCACCATTTTCAAAAATTATATTTAGTAGTCCAGGTGCTTAAAAAACATCTTCCTCAGGGAACTTAAGCTGAGAACTAAAAATTTACCATCTCCGAATGGTATTTCAATGGGCCAGTCATTCTAAAAATTATATATAGTAGTCCAAGTCCCTAAAATACATCTACATCAAGGAACTTCAGCTGAGAACGGAAATTTATTATACCTTGTTCTTTTTTTAGAGATCTCATCATTTTAAAAATTATATTTAGTAGGTCAGGTGCTTAAAAAACATCTTCCTCAGGGAACTTAAGCTGAGAACTGAAAATTACGATACCTAGTACATATTTTAGAGATCTCGGCATTTTAAAAATTATATTTAGTAGTCCAAGTGCCTAAAATACATCTTCCTCAGGGAACTTAAGCTGAGAACTGAAAATTAAGATACCTAGTTCATATTTTAGAGATCCCGTCATTTTGAAAATTATATCTAGTAGCCCAGGTGCTTGAAAAACATCTTCCTCAGGGAACTTAAGCTGATAACTGAAAATTAAGCTACATAGTACATATTTTAGAGATCTCGTCATTTTAAAAATTATATTTAGTAGTCCAGGTGCTTAAAAAACATTTTCCTCAGGGAACTTAAGCTGAGAACTGAAATTAACGATACCTGGATAATATTTTAGAGATCCCGTCATTTTGAAAATTATTTCTAGACCGCAAGTGCTTGAAAAACATCTACCTCAGGGAACTTAAGCTGAGAACTGAAAATTAAGATACCTAGTACATATTTTAGAGATTTCATCATTTTAAAAATTATATTTAGTAGTCCAGGTGCTTAAAAAACATCTTCCTCAGGGAACTTAAGCTGAGAACTGAAATTAAGGATACCTGGATTATATTTTAGAGATCTCACCATTTTCAAAATTTATATTTAGTAGTCCAGGTGCTTAAAAAACATCTTCCTCAGGGAACTTAAGCTGAGAACTAAAATTTAACATATCCGAATGGTATTTCAGTGGTCCAGTCATTCTAAAAATTATATCTAGTAGTCCAAGTGCCTAAAATACATCTTCCTCAGGGAACTTAAGCTGAGAACTGAAATTAAGGATACCTGGATTATATTTTAGAGATCTCTCCATTTTCAAAATTTATATTTAGTAGTCCAGGTGCTTAAAAAACATCTTCCTCAGGGAACTTAAGCTGAGAACTGAAATTAACGATACCTGGATAATATTTTAGAGATCCCGTCATTTTGAAAATTATATCTAGACCGCAAGTGCTTGAAAAACATCTTCCTCAGAGAACTTAAGCTGAGAACTGAAAATTAAGATACCTAGTACAAATTTTAGAGATCTCATCATTTAAAAAATTATATTTAGTAGTCCAGGTGCTTAAAAAACATCTTCCTCAGGGAACTTAAGCTGAGAACTGAAATTTCTGATACCCAGTAAATATTTTAGAGATCTCATCATTTTAAAAATTATATTTAATAGCCCAGGTACTTGAAAGACATCTTCCTCAGGGAACTTAAGCTGAGAACTGAAAATTAAGATACCTAGTACATATTTTAGAGATCTCGTCATTTTAAAAATTATATTTAGTATTTAAAGAATTAGTCCAGGTGCTTAAAAAACATCTTCCTCAGGGAACTTAAGCTGAGAACTGAAATTAAGGATACCTGGATTATATTTTAGAGATCTCACCATTTTCAAAAATTATATTTAGTAGTCCAGGTGCTTAAAAAACATCTTCCTCAGGGAACTTAAGCTGAGAACTAAAAATTTAACATATCCGAATGGTATTTCAATGGTCCAGTCATTCTAAAAATTATATCTAGTAGTCCAAGTGCCTAAAATACATCTTCCTAAAGCAACTTAAGCTCAGAACTGAATTTTCTGATACCTCGTAAATTTTTTAGAGATCTCATCATTTTAAAAATTATATTTAGTAGTCCAGGTGCTTAAAAAACATTTTCCTCAGGGAACTTAAGCTGAGAACTGAAATTAACGATACCTGAATAATATTTTAGAGATCCCGTCATTTTGAAAATTATATCTAGACCGCAAGTGCTTGAAAAACATCTTCCTCAGGGAACTTAAGCTGATAACTGAAAATTAAGCTACATAGTACATATTTTAGAGATCTCGTCATTTTAAAAATTATATTTAGTAGTCCAGGTGCTTAAAAAACATTTTCCTCAGGGAACTTAAGCTGAGAACTGAAATTAACGATACCTGGATAATATTTTAGAGATCCCGTCATTTTGAAAATTATATCTAGACCGCAAGTGCTTGAAAAACATCTTCCTCAGGGAACTTAAGCTGAGAACTGAAAATTAAGATACCTAGTACATATTTTAGAGATCTCATCATTTTAAAAATTATATTTAGTAGTCCAGGTGCATAAAAAACATCTTCCTCAGGGAACTTAAGCTGAGAACTGAAATTAAGGATACCTGGATTATATTTTAGAGATCTCACCATTTTCAAAATTTATATTTAGTAGTCCAGGTGCTTAAAAACATTTTCTTCAGGGAAATTAAGCTGAGAACTGAAAATTAAGATACCGAGTTCATATTTTAGAGATCTCGGCATTTTAAAAATTATATTTAGTATTCCAAGTGCCTAAAATACATCTTCCTCAGGGAACTTAAGCTGAGAACTGAAAATTAAGATACCTAGTTCATATTTTAGAGATCCCGTCATTTTGAAAATTATATCTAGTAGCCCAGGTGCTTGAAAAACATCTTCCTCAGGGAACTTAAGCTGAGAACTGAAAATTAGGATACCTAGTTCATATTTTAGACATCCCGTCATTTTGAAAATTATATCTAGTAGTCCAGGTGCTTAAAAAACATCTTCCTCAGGGAACTTAAGCTGAGAACTGAAATTTAACATATCCGAATGGTATTTCAGTGGTCCAGTCATTCTAAAAATTATATCTAGTAGTCCAAGTGCCTAAAATACATCTTCCTCAAGGAACTTAAGCTGAGAACTGAAATTTCTGATACCTAGTACATATTTTAGAGATCTCATCATTTTAAAAATTATATTTAGTAGTCCAGGTGCTTAAAAAACATTTTCCTCAGGGAACTTAAGCTGAGAACTGAAATTAACGATACCTGAATAATATTTTAGAGATCCCGTCATTTTGAAAATTATATCTAGACCGCAAGTGCTTGAAAAACATCTTCCTCAGAGAACTTAAGCTGAGAACTGAAAATTAAGATACCTAGTACATATTTTAGAGATCTCATCATTTTAAAAATTATATTTAGTAGTCCAGGTGCTTAAAAAACATTTTCCTCAGGGAACTTAAGCTGAGAACTGAAATTAAGGATACCTGGATTATATTTTAGAGATCTCACCATTTTCAAAAATTATATTTAGTAGTCCAGGTGCTTAAAAAACATCTTCCTCAGGGAACTTAAGCTGAGAACTAAAAATTTAACATATCCGAATGGTATTTCAATGGTCCAGTCATTCTAAAAATTATATCTAGTAGTCCAAGTGCCTAAAATACATCTTCCTCAAGGAACTTAAGCTGAGAACTGAAATTTATGATACCTAGTACATATTTTAGAGATCTCATCATTTTAAAAATTATATTTAGTAGTCCAGGTGCTTAAAAAACATCTTCCTCAGGGAACTTAAGCTGAGAACTGAAAATTACGATACCTAGTACATATTTTAGAGATCTCGGCATTTTAAAAATTATATTTAGTAGTCCAAGTGCCTAAAATACATCTTCCTCAGGGAACTTAAGCTGAGAACTGAAAATTAAGATACCTAGTACATATTTTAGAGATCTCATCATTTTAAAAATTATATTTAGTAGTCCAGGTGCTTAAAAAACATCTTCCTCAGGGAACTTAAGCTGAGAACTGAAATTAAGGATACCTGGATTATATTTTAGAGATCTCACCATTTTCAAAAATTATATTTAGTAGTCCAGGTGCTTAAAAAACATCTTCCTCAGGGAACTTAAGCTGAGAACTAAAAATTTAACATATCCGAATGGTATTTCAATGGTCCAGTCATTCTAAAAATTATATCTAGTAGTCCAAGTGCCTAAAATACATCTTCCTCAAGGAACTTAAGCTGAGAACTGAAATTTATGATACCTAGTACATATTTTAGAGATTTCATCATTTTAAAAATTATATTTAGTAGTCCAGGTGCTTAAAAAACATCTTCCTCAGGGAACTTAAGCTGAGAACTGAAAATTACGATACCTAGTACATATTTTAGAGATCTCACCATTTTCAAAAATTATATTTAGTAGTCCAGTTGCTTAAAAAACATCTTCCTCAGGGAACTAAAGCTGAGAACTAAAAATTTAACATATCCGAATGGTATTTCAATGGTCCAGTCATTCTAAAAATTATATCTAGTAGTCCAAGTGCCTAAAATACATCTTCCTCAGGGAACTTAAGCCGAGAACTGAAATTTATGATACCTAGTACATATTTTAGAGATCAAGTCATTTTAAAAATTATATTTAGTAGTCCAAGTGCTTAAAAAACATCTTCCTCAGGGAACTTAATCTGAGAACTGAAAATTACGATACCTAGTACATATTTTAGAGATCTCGGCATTTTAAAAATTATATTTAGTAGTCCAAGTGCCTAAAATACATCCTCCTCAGGGAACCTAAGCTGAGAACTGAAAATTAAGATACCTAGTTCATATTTTAGAGATCCCGTCATTTTGAAAATTATATCTAGTAGCCCAGGTGCTTGAAAAACATCATCCTCAAGGAACCTAAGCTGAGAACTGAAAATTAAGGTACCTAGTTCATATTCTAGAGACCCCGTCATTTTGAAAATTATATTTAGTACTCCAGGTGCTTAAAAAACATTTTCCTCAGGGAACTTAAGCTGAGAACTGAAATTTAAGATACCTAGTTTACATTTTAGAGATCCCGTCATTTTGAAAATTATATCGAGTAGCCCAGGTGCTTAAAAAACATCTTCCTCAGGGAACCTAAGCTGAGAACTGAAAATTAAGGTACCTAGTTCATATTCTAGAGACCCCGTCATTTTGTAAATTATATTTAGGAGTCCAGGTGCTTAAAAAACATTTTCCTCAGGGAACTTAAGCTGAGAACTGAAATTAACGATACCTGAATAATATTTTAGAGATCCCGTCATTTTGAAAATTATATCTAGACCGCAAGTGCTTGAAAAACATCTTCCTCAGGGAACTTAAGCTGAGAACTGAAAATTACGATACCTAGTACATATTTTAGAGATCTCGGCATTTTAAAAATTATATTTAGTAGTCCAAGTGCCTAAAATACATCTTCCTCAGGGAACTTAAGCTGAGAACTGAAAATTAAGATACCTAGTTCATATTTTAGAGATCCCGTCATTTTGAAAATTATATCTAGTAGCCCAGGTGCTCGAAAAACATCATCCTCAAGGAACCTAAGCTGAGAACTGAAAATTAAGGTACCTAGTTCATATTCTAGAGACCCCGTCATTTTTTAAATTATATTTAGTAGTCCAGGTGCTTAAAAAACATTTTCCTCAGGGAACTTAAGCTGAGAACTGAAATTAACGATACCTGGATAATATTTTAGAGATCCCGTCATTTTGATAATTATATCTAGACCGCAAGTGCTTGAAAAACATCTACCTCAGGGAACTTAAGCTGAGAACTGAAAATTAAGATACCTAGTACATATTTTAGAGATCTCATCATTTTAAAAATTATATTTATTAGTCCAGGTGCTTAAAAAACATCTTCCTCAGGGAACTTAAGCTGAGAACTGAAATTAAGGATACCTGGATTATATTTTAGAGATCTCACCATTTTCAAAATTTATATTTAGTAGTCCAGGTGCTTAAAAAACATCTTCCTCAGGGAACTTAAGCTGAGAACTAAAATTTAACATATCCGAATGGTATTTCAGTGGTCCAGTCATTCTAAAAATTATATCTAGTAGTCCAAGTGCCGAAAATACATCTTTCTCAAGGAACTTAAGCTGAGAACTGAAATTTATGATACCTAGTACATATTTTAGAGATCTCATCATTTTAAAAATTATATTTAGTAGTCCAGGTGCTTAAAAAACATCTTCCTCAGGGAACTTAAGCTGAGAACTGAAAATTACGATACCTAGTACATATTTTAGAGATCTCGGCATTTTAAAAATTATATTTAGTAGTCCAAGTGCCTAAAATACATCTTCCTCATGGAACTTAAGCTGAGAACTGAAAATTAAGATACCTAGTTCATATTTTAGAGATCCCGTCATTTTGAAAATTATATCTAGTAGCCCAGGTGCTTGAAAAACATCTTCCTCAGGGAACTTAAGCTGAGAACTGAAAATTAAGATACCTCGTTTATATATTAGAGATCCCGTCATTTTGTAAATTATATTTAGTAGTCCAGGTGCTTAAAAAACATTTTCCTCAGGGAACTTAAGCTGAGAACTGAAATTAACGATACCTGGATAATATTTTAGAGATCCCGTCAATTTTAAAATTATATCTAGACCGCAAGTGCTTGAAAAACATCTTCCTCAGGGAACTTAAGCTGAGAACTGAAAATTAAGATACCTAGTACATATTTTATAGATCTCATCATTTTAAAAATTATATTTAGTAGTCCAGGTGCTTAAAAAACATCTTCCTCAGGGAACTTAAGCTGAGAACTGAAATTAAGGATACCTGGATTATATTTTAGAGATCTCACCATTTTCAAAATTTATATTTAGTAGTCCAGGTGCTTAAAAAACATCTTCCTCAGGGAACTTAAGCTGAGAACTAAAATTTAACATATCCGAATGGTATTTCAGTGGTCCAGTCATTCTAAAAATTATATCTAGTAGTCCAAGTGCCTAAAATACATCTTCCTCAAGGAACTTAAGCTGAGAACTGAAATTTATGATACCTAGTACATATTTTAGAGATCTCATCATTTTAAAAATTATATTTAGTAGTCCAGGTGCTTAAAAAACATCTTCCTCAGGGAACTTAAGCTGAGAACTGAAAATTACGATACCTAGTACATATTTTAGAGATCTCGGCATTTTAAAAATTATATTTAGTAGTCCAAGTGCCTAAAATACATCTTCCTCAGGGAACTTAAGCTGAGAACTGAAAATTAAGATACCTAGTTCATATTTTAGAGATCCCGTCATTTTGAAAATTATATCTAGTAGCCCAGGTGCTTGAAAAACATCTTCCTCAGGGAACTTAAGCTGATAACTGAAAATTAAGCTACATAGTACATATTTTAGAGATCTCGTCATTTTAAAAATTATATTTAGTAGTCCAGGTGCTTAAAAAACATTTTCCTCAGGGAACTTAAGCTGAGAACTGAAATTAACGATACCTGGATAATATTTTAGAGATCCCGTCATTTTGAAAATTATATCTAGACCGCAAGTGCTTGAAAAACATCTTCCTCAGGGAACTTAAGCTGAGAACTGAAAATTAAGATACCTAGTACATATTTTAGAGATCTCATCATTTTAAAAATTATATTTAGTAGTCCAGGTGCTTAAAAAACATCTTCCTCAGGGAACTTAAGCTGAGAACTGAAATTAAGGATACCTGGATTATATTTTAGAGATCTCACCATTTTCAAAATTTATATTTAGTAGTCCAGGTGCTTAAAAAACATCTTCCTCAGGGAACTTAAGCTGAGAACTGAAATTTAACATATCCGAATGGTATTTCAGTGGTCCAGTCATTCTAAAAATTATATCTAGTAGTCCAAGTGCCTAAAATACATCTTCCTCAAGGAACTTAAGCTGAGAACTGAAATTTCTGATACCCAGTACATATTTTAGAGATCTCATCATTTTAAAAATTATATTTAGTAGTCCAGGTGCTTAAAAAACATTTTCCTCAGGGAACTTAAGCTGAGAACTGAAATTAACGATACCTGAATAATATTTTAGAGATCCCGTCATTTTGAAAATTATATCTAGACCGCAAGTGCTTGAAAAACATCTTCCTCAGAGAACTTAAGCTGAGAACTGAAAATTAAGATACCTAGTACAGAGTTTAGAGATCTCATCATTTTAAAAATTATATTTAGTAGTCCAGGTGCTTAAAAAACATCTTCCTCAGGGAACTTAAGCTGAGAACTGAAATTAAGGATACCTGGATTATATTTTAGAGATCTCACCATTTTCAAAAATTATATTTAGTAGTCCAGGTGCTTAAAAAACATCTTCCTCAGGGAACTTAAGCTGAGAACTAAAAATTTAACATATCCGAATGGTATTTCAATGGTCCAGTCATTCTAAAAATTATATCTAGTAGTCCAAGTGCCTAAAATACATCTTCCTCAAGGAACTTAAGCTGAGAACTGAAATTTATGATACCTAGTACATATTTTAGAGATCTCATCATTTTAAAAATTATATTTAGTAGTCCAGGTGCTTAA
Organism: Diplolepis rosae; assembly: GCA_030998225.1. Classification (NCBI taxonomy): domain Eukaryota; kingdom Metazoa; phylum Arthropoda; class Insecta; order Hymenoptera; family Diplolepididae; genus Diplolepis; species Diplolepis rosae. The sequence continues at coordinate 872,662 of JAPYXD010000707.1, forward strand.
AAAACATCTTCCTCAGGGAACTTAAGCTGAGAACTGAAAATTATGATACCTAGTACATATTTTAGAGATCTCGGCATTTTAAAAATTATATCTAGTAGTCCAAGTGCCTAAAATACATCTTCCTCAGGGAACTTAAGCTGAGAACTGAAAATTAAGATACCTAGTTCATATTTTAGAGATACCATCATGTTGAAAATTATATCTAGTAGCCCAGGTGCTTGAAAAACATCTTCCTCAGGGAACTTAAGCTGATAACTGAAAATTAAGCTACATAGTACATATTTTAGAGATCTCGTCATTTTAAAAATTATATTTAGTAGTCCAGGTGCTTAAAAAATATTTTCCTCAGGGAACTTAAGCTGAGAACTGAAATTAACGATACCTGGATAATATTTTAGAGATCCCGTCATTTTGAAAATTACATCTAGACCGCAAGTGCTTGAAAAACATCTACCTCAGGGAACTTAAGCTGAGAACTGAAAATTAAGATACCTAGTACATATTTTAGAGATCTCATCATTTTAAAAATTATATTTAGTAGTCCAGGTGCTTAAAAAACATCTTCCTCAGGGAACTTAAGCTGAGAACTGAAATTAAGGATACCTGGATTATATTTTAGAGATCTCACCATTTTCAAAATTTATATTTAGTAGTCCAGGTGCTTAAAAACATCTTCCTCAGGGAACTTAAGCTGAGAACTAAAATTTAACATATCCGAATGGTATTTCAGTGGTCCAGTCATTCTAAAAATTATATCTAGTAGTCCAAGTGCCTAAAATACATCTTCCTCAAGGAACTTAAGCTGAGAACTGAAATTTATGATACCTAGTACATATTTTAGAGATCTCATCATTTTAAAAATTATATTTAGTAGTCCAGGTGCTTAAAAAACATCTTCCTCAGGGAACTTAAGCTGAGAACTGAAAATTACGATACCTAGTACATATTTTAGAGATCTCGGCATTTTAAAAATTATATTTAGTAGTCCAAGTGCCTAAAATACATCTTCCTCAGGGAACTTAAGCTGAGAACTGAAAATTAAGATACCTAGTTCATATTTTAGAGATCCCGTCATTTTGAAAATTATATCTAGTAGCCCAGGTGCTTGAAAAACATCTTCCTCAGGGAACTTAAGCTGATAACTGAAAATTAAGCTACATAGTACATATTTTAGAGATCTCGTCATTTTAAAAATTATATTTAGTAGTCCAGGTGCTTAAAAAACATTTTCCTCAGGGAACTTAAGCTGAGAACTGCAATTAACGATACCTGGATAATATTTTAGAGATCCCGTCATTTTGAGAATTATATCTAGACCGCAAGTGCTTGAAAAACATCTACCTTAGGGAACTTAAGCTGAGAACTGAAATTAAGGATACCTGGATTATATTTTAGAGATATCACCATTTTCAAAAATTATATTTAGTAGTCCAGGTGCTTAAAAAACATCTTCCTCAGGGAACTTAAGCTGAGAACTGAAAATTAAGATACCTAGTTCATATTTTAGAGATCTCGGCATTTTAAAAATTATATTTAGTAGTCCAAGTGCCTAAAATACATCTTCCTCAGGGAACTTAAGCTGAGAACTGAAAATTAAGATACCTAGTTCATATTTTAGAGATCCCGTCATTTTGAAAATTATATCTAGTAGCCCAGGTGCTTGAAAAACATCTTCCTCAGGGAACTTAAGCTGAGAACTGAAAATTAAGATACCTAGTTCATATTTTAGAGATCTCGGCATTTTAAAAATTATATTTAGTAGTCCAAGTTCCTAAAATACATCTTCCTCAGGGAACTTAAGCTGAGAACTGAAAATTAAGATACCTAGTTCATATTTTAGAGATCCCGTCATTTTGAAAATTATATCTAGTAGCCCAGGTGCTTGAAAAACATCTTCCTCATGGAACTTAAGCTGAGAACTGAAATTTATGATACCTAGTACATATGTTAGAGATCTCGTCATTTTAAAAGTTATATTTAGTAGTCCAAGTGCTTAAAAAACATCTTCCTCAGGGAACTTAAGCTGAGAACTGAAATTTATGATACCTAGTGCATATTTTAGAGATCTCATCATTTTAAAAATTATATTTAGTAGTCCAGGTGCTTAAAATACATCTTCTTCAAGGAACTTAAGCTGAGAACTGAAATTTCTGATACCTAGTACATATTTTAGAGATCTCATCATTTTAAAAATTATATTTAGTAGTCCAGGTGCTTAAAAAACATTTTCCTCAGGGAACTTAAGCTGAGAACTGAAATTAACGATACCTGGATAATATTTTAGAGATCCCGTCATTTTGAAAATTATATCTAGACCGCAAGTGCTTGAAAAACATCTTCCTCAGGGAACTTAAGCTGAGAACTGAAATTTAACATATCCGAATGGTATTTCAGTGGTCCAGTCATTCTAAAAATTATATCTAGTAGTCCAAGTGCCTAAAATACATCTTCCTCAAGGAACTTAAGCTGAGAACTGAAATTTCTGATACCTAGTACATATTTTAGAGATCTCATCATTTTAAAAATTATATTTAGTAGTCCAGGTGCTTGAAAACATCTTCCTCAGGGAACTTAAGCTGAGAACTGAAATTAAGGATACCTGGATTATATTTTAGAGATCTCACCATTTTCAAAATTTATATTTAGTAGTCCAGGTGCTTAAAAAACATCTTCCTCAGGGAACTTAAGCTGAGAACTGAAAATTAAGATACCTAGTACATATTTTAGAGATCTCATCATTTTAAAAATTATATTTAGTAGTCCAGGTGCTTAAAAAACATCTTCCTCAGGGAACTTAAGCTGAGAACTGAAATTAAGGATACCTGGATTATTTTTTAGAGATCTCACCATTTTCAAAATTTATATTTAGTAGTCCAGGTGCTTAAAAAACATCTTCCTCAGGGAACTTAAGCTGAGAACTGAAAATTAAGATACCTAGTACATATTTTAGAGATCTCGGCATTTTAAAAATTATATTTAGTAGTCCAAGTGCCTAAAATACATCTTCCTCAGGGAACTTAAGCTGAGAACTGAAATTAAGGATACCTGGATTATATTTTAGAGATCTCACCATTTTCAAAATTTATATTTAGTAGTCCAGGTGCTTAAAAAACATCTTCCTCAGGGAACTTAAGCTGAGAACTGAAAATTAAGATACCTAGTTCATATTTTAGAGATCTCGGCATTTTAAAAATTATATTTAGTAGTCCAAGTGCCTAAAATACATCTTCCTCAGGGAACTTAAGCTGAGAACTGAAAATTAAGATACCTAGTTCATATTTTAGAGATCCCGTCATTTTGAAAATTATATCTAGTAGCCCAGGTGCTTGAAAAACATCTTCCTCAGGGAACTTAAGCTGAGAACTGAAAATTAAGATACCTAGTTCATATTTTAGAGATCCCGTCATTTTGAAAATTATATCTAGTAGCCCAGGTGCTTGAAAAACATCTTCCTCAGGGAACTTAAGCTGAGAACTGAAATTTAACATATCCGAATGGTATTTCAGTGGTCCAGTCATTCTAAAAATTATATCTAGTAGTCCAAGTGCCTAAAATACATCTTCCTCAAGGAACTTAAGCTGAGAACTGAAATTTCTGATACCTAGTACATATTTTAGAGATCTCATCATTTTAAAAATTATATTTAGTAGTCCAGGTGCTTAAAAAACATCTTCCTCAGGGAACTTAAGCTGAGAACTGAAATTAAGGATACCTGGATTATATTTTAGAGATCTCACCATTTTCAAAAATTATATTTAGTAGTCCAGGTGCTTAAAAAACATCTTCCTCAGGGAACTTAAGCTGAGAACTGAAAATTAAGATACCTAGTTCATATTTTAGAGATCCCGTCATTTTGAAAATTATATCTAGTAGCCCAGGTGCTTGAAAAACATCTTCCTCAGGGAACTTAAGCTGATAACTGAAAATTAAGCTACATAGTACATATTTTAGAGATCTCGTCATTTTAAAAATTATATTTAGTAGTCCAGGTGCTTAAAAAACATTTTCCTCAGGGAACTTAAGCTGAGAACTGAAATTAACGATACCTGGATAATATTTTAGAGATCCCGTCATTTTGAAAATTATATCTAGACCGCAAGTGCTTGAAAAACATCTACCTCAGGGAACTTAAGCTGAGAACTGAAAATTAAGATACCTAGTACATATTTTAGAGATATCATCATTTTAAAAATTATATTTAGTAGTCCAGGTGCTTAAAAAACATCTTCCTCAGGGAACTTATGGTGAGAACTGAAATTAAGGATACCTGGATTATATTTTAGAGATCTCACCATTTTCAAAATTTATATTTAGTAGTCCAGGTGCTTAAAAAACATCTTCCTCAGGGAACTTAAGCTGAGAACTAAAATTTAACATATCCGAATGGTATTTCAGTGGTCCAGTCATTCTAAAAATTATATCTAGTAGTCCAAGTGCCTAAAATACATCTTCCTCAAGGAACTTAAGCTGAGAACTGAAATTTATGATACCTGGTACATATTTTAGAGATCTCATCATTTTAAAAATTATATTTAGTAGTCCAGGTGCTTAAAAAACATCTTCCTCAGGGAACTTAAGCTGAGAACTGAAAATTACGATACCTAGTACATATTTTAGAGATCTCGGCATTTTAAAAATTATATTTAGTAGTCCAAGTGCCTAAAATACATCTTCCTCAGGGAACTTAAGCTGAGAACTGAAAATTAAGATACCTAGTTCATATTTTAGAGATCCCGTCATTTTGAAAATTATATCTAGTAGCCCAGGTGCTTGAAAAACATCTTCCTCAGGGAACTTAAGCTGATAACTGAAAATTAAGCTACATAGTACATATTTTAGAGATCTCGTCATTTTAAAAATTATATTTAGTAGTCCAGGTGCTTAAAAAACATTTTCCTCAGGGAACTTAAGCTGAGAACTGAAATTAACGATACCTGGATAATATTTTAGAGATCCCGTCATTTTGAAAATTATATCTAGACCGCAAGTGCTTGAAAAACATCTTCCTCAGGGAACTTAAGCTGAGAACTGAAAATTAAGATACCTAGTACATATTTTAGAGATCTCATCATTTTAAAAATTATATCTAGTAGTCCAGGTGCTTAAAAAACATCTTCCTCAGGGAACTTAAGCTGAGAACTGAAATTAAGGATACCTGGATTATATTTTAGAGATCTCACCATTTTCAAAATTTATATTTAGTAGTCCAGGTGCTTAAAAAACATCTTCCTCAGGGAACTTAAGCTGAGAACTAAAATTTAACATATCCGAATGGTATTTCAGTGGTCCAGTCATTCTAAAAATTATATCTAGTAGTCCAAGTGCCTAAAATACATCTTCCTCAAGGAACTTAAGCTGAGAACTGAAATTTCTGATACCTAGTACATATTTTAGAGATCTCATCATTTTAAAAATTATATTTAGTAGTCCAGGTGCTTAAAAAACATTTTCCTCAGGGAACTTAAGCTGAGAACTGAAATTAACGATACCTGAATAATATTTTAGAGATCCCGTCATTTTGAAAATTATATCTAGACCGCAAGTGCTTGAAAAATATCTTCCTCAGAGAACTTAAGCTGAGAACTGAAAATTAAGATACCTAGTACATATTTTAGAGATCTCATCATTTTAAAAATTATATTTAGTAGTCCAGGTGCTTAAAAAACATCTTCCTCAGGGAACTTAAGCTGAGAACTGAAATTAAGGATACCTGGATTATATTTTAGAGATCTCACCATTTTCAAAAATTATATTTAGTAGTCCAGGTGCTTAAAAAACATCTTCCTCAGGGAACTTAAGCTGAGAACTAAAAATTTAACATATCCGAATGGTATTTCAGTGGTCCAGTCATTCTAAAAATTATATCTAGTAGTCCAAGTGCCTAAAATACATCTTCCTCAGGGAACTTAAGCTGAGAACTGAAAATTAAGATACCTAGTTCATATTTTAGAGATCCCGTCATTTTGAAAATTATATCTAGTAGCCCAGGTGCTTGAAAAACATCTTCCTCAGGGAACTTAAGCTGATAACTGAAAATTAAGCTACATAGTACATATTTTAGAGATCTCGTCATTTTAAAAATTATATTTAGTAGTCCAGGTGCTTAAAAAACATATTCCTCCGGGAACTTAAGCTGATAACTGAAATTAACGATAACTGGATAATATTTTAGAGATCCCGTCATTTTGAAAATTATTTCTAGACCGCAAGTGCTTGAAAAACATCTACCTCAGGGAACTTAAGCTGAGAACTGAAAATTAAGATACCTAGTACATATTTTAGAGATCTCATCATTTTAAAAATTATATTTAGTAGTCCAGGTGCTTAAAAAACATCTTCCTCAGGGAACTTAAGCTGAGAACTGAAATTAAGGATACCTGGATTATATTTTAGAGATCTCACCATTTTCAAAATTTATATTTAGTAGTCCAGGTGCTTAAAAAACATCTTCCTCAGGGAACTTAAGCTGAGAACTAAAATTTAACATATCCGAATGGTATTTCAGTGGTCCAGTCATTCTAAAAATTATATCTAGTAGTCCAAGTGCCTAAAATACATCTTCCTCAAGGAACTTAAGCTGAGAACTGAAATTTATGATACCTAGTACATATTTTAGAGATCTCATCATTTTAAAAATTATATTTAGTAGTCCAGGTGCTTAAAAAACATCTTCCTCAGGGAACTTAAGCTGAGAACTGAAAATTACGATACCTAGTACATATTTTAGAGATCTCGGCATTTTAAAAATTATATTTAGTAGTCCAAGTGCCTAAAATACATCTTCCTCAGGGAACTTAAGCTGAGAACTGAAAATTAAGATACCTAGTTCATATTTTAGAGATCCCGTCATTTTGAAAATTATATCTAGTAGCACAGGTGCTTGAAAAACATCTTCCTCAGGGAACTTAAGCTGATAACTGAAAATTAAGCTACATAGTACATATTTTAGAGATCTCGTCATTTTAAAAATTATATTTAGTAGTCCAGGTGCTTAAAAAACATTTTCCTCAGGGAACTTAAGCTGAGAACTGAAATTAACGATACCTGGATAATATTTTAGAGATCCCGTCATTTTGAAAATTATATCTAGACCGCAAGTGCTTGAAAAACATCTACCTCAGGGAACTTAAGCTGAGAACTGAAAATTAAGATACCTAGTACATATTTTAGAGATCTCATCATTTTAAAAGTTATATTTAGTAGTCCAGGTGCTTAAAAAACATTTTCCTCAGGGAACTTAAGCTGAGAACTGAAATTAAGGATACCTGGATTATATTTTAGAGATCTCACCATTTTCAAAATTTATATTTAGTAGTCCAGGTGCTTAAAAAACATCTTCCTCAGGGAACTTAAGCTGAGAACTGAAATTTCTGATACCTAGTACATATTTTAGAGATCTCATCATTTTAAAAATTATATTTAGTAGTCCAAGTGCCTAAAATACATCTTCCTCAAGGAACTTAAGCTGAGAACTGAATTTTATGATACCTAGTACATATTTTAGAGATCTCATCATTTTAAAAATTATATTTAGTAGTCCAGGTGCTTAAAAAACATTTTCCTCAGGGAACTTAAGCTGAGAACTGAAATTATCGATACCTGGATAATATTTTAGAGATCCCGTCATTTTGAAAATTATATCTAGACCGCAAGTGCTTGAAAAACATCTTCCTCAGGGAACTTAAGCTGAGAACTGAAAATTAAGATACCTAGTACATATTTTAGAGATCTCATCATTTTAAAAATTATATTTAGTAGTCCAGGTGCTTAAAAAACATCTTCCTCAGGGAACTTAAGCTGAGAACTGAAATTAAGGATACCTGGATTATATTTTAGAGATCTCACCATTTTCAAAATTTATATTTAGTAGTCCAGGTGCTTAAAAAACATCTTCCTCAGGGAACTTAAGCTGAGAACTGAAAATTAAGATACCTAGTTCATATTTTAGAGATCTCGGCATTTTAAAAATTATATTTAGTATTCCAAGTGCATTAAATACATCTTCCTCAGGGAACTTAAGCTGAGAACTGAAAATTAAGATACCTAGTTCATATTTTAGAGATCCCGTCATTTTGAAAATTATATCTAGTAGCCCAGGTGCTTGAAAAACATCTTCCTCAGGGAACTTAAGCTGAGAACTGAAAATTAAGATACCTAGTTCATATTTTAGAGATCCCGTCATTTTGAAAATTATATCTAGTAGTCCAGGTGCTTGAAAAACATCTTCCTCAGGGAACTTAAGCTGAGAACTGAAAATTACGATACCTAGTACATAATTTAGAGATCTCGGCATTTTAAAAATTATATTTAGTAGTCCAAGTGCCTAAAATAGATCTTCCTCAGGGAACTTAAGCTGAGAACTGAAATTAAGGATACCTGGATTATATTTTAGAGATCCCGTCATTTTGAAAATTATATCTAGTAGCCCAGGTGCTTGAAAAACATCTTCCTCAGGGAACTTAAGCTGAGAACTGAAAATTAAGATACCTAGTTCATATTTTAGAGATCCCGTCATTTTAAAAATTATATTTAGTAGTCCAGGTGCTTAAAAAACATCTTCCTCAGGGAACTTAAGCTGAGAACTGAAATTAAGGATACCTGGATTATATTTTAGAGATCTCACCATTTTCAAAAATTATATTTAGTAGTCCAGGTGCTTAAAAAACATCTTCCTCAGGGAACTTAAGCTGAGAACTAAAAATTTAACATATCCGAATGGTATTTCAATGGTCCAGTCATTCTAAAAATTATATCTAGTAGTCCAAGTGCATAAAATACATCTTCCTCAAGGAACTTAAGCTGAGAACTGAAATTTATGATACCTAGTACATATTTTAGAGATCTCATCATTTTAAAAATTATATTTAGTAGTCCAGGTGCTTAAAAAACATCTTCCTCAGGGAACTTAAGCTGAGAACTGAAAATTAAGATACCTAGTTCATATTTTAGAGATCCCGTCATTTTGAAAATTATATCTAGTAGCCCAGGTGCTTGAAAAACATCTTCCTCAGGGAACTTAAGCTGAGAACTGAAAATTAAGATACCTAGTTCATATTTTAGAGATCCCGTCATTTTGAAAATTATATCTAGTAGCCCAGGTGCTTGAAAAACATCTTCCTCAGGGAACTTAAGCTGAGAACTGAAAATTAAGATACCTAGTTCATATTTTAGAGATCCCGTCATTTTGAAAATTATATCTAGTAGCCCAGGTGCTTGAAAAACATCTTCCTCAGGGAACTTAAGCTGAGAACTGAAAATTACGATACCTAGTACATATTTTAGAGATCTCGGCATTTTAAAAATTATATTTAGTAGTCCAAGTGCCTAAAATACATCTTCCTCAGGGAACTTAAGCTGAGAACTGAAAATTAAGATACCTAGTACATATTTTAGAGATCTCATCATTTTAAAAATTATATTTAGTAGTCCAGGTGCTTAAAAAACATCTTCCTCAGGGAACTTAAGCTGAGAACTGAAATTAAGGATACCTGGATTATATTTTAGAGATCTCACCATTTTCAAAATTTATATTTAGTAGTCCAGGTGCTTAAAAAACATCTTCCTCAGGGAACTTAAGCTGAGAACTGAAAATTACGATACCTAGTACATATTTTAGAGATCTCGGCATTTTAAAAATTATATTTAGTAGTCCAAGTGCCTAAAATACATCTTCCTCAGGGAACTTAAGCTGAGAACTGAAAATTAAGATACCTAGTACATATTTTAGAGATCTCATCATTTTAAAAATTATATTTAGTAGTCCAGGTGCTTAAAAAACATCTTCCTCAGGGAACTTAAGCTGAGAACTGAAAATTAAGATACCTAGTTCATATTTTAGAGATCCCGTCATTTTGAAAATTATATCTAGTAGCCCAGGTGCTTGAAAAACATCTTCCTCAGGGAACTTAAGCTGAGAACTGAAAATTAAGATACCTAGTTCATTTTTTTGTGTTCCCGTAATTTTGAAAATTTTATCTAGTAGCCCAGGTGCTTGAAAAACATCTTCCTCAGGGAACTTAAGCTGAGAACTGAAAATTAAGATACCTAGTTCATATTTTAGAGATCCCGTCATTTTGAAAATTATATCTAGTAGCCCAGGTGCTTGAAAAACATCTTCCTCAGGGAACTTAAGCTGAGAACTGAAAATTACGATACCTAGTACATATTTTAGAGATCTCGGCATTTTAAAAATTATATTTAGTAGTCCAAGTGCCTGAAATACAACTTCCTCAGGGAACTTAAGCTGAGAACTGAAATTAAGGATACCTGGATTATATTTTAGAGATCTCACCATTTTGAAAATTATATCTAGTAGCCCAGGTGCTTGAAAAACATCTTCCTCAGGGAACTTAAGCTGAGAACTGAAAATTAAGATACCTAGTTCATATTTTAGAGATCCCGTCATTTTAAAAATTATATTTAGTAGTCCAGGTGCTTAAAAAACATCTTCCTCAGGGAACTTAAGCTGAGAACTGAAATTAAGGATACCTGGATTATATTTTAGAGATCTCACCATTTTCAAAATTTATATTTAGTAGTCCAGGTGCTTAAAAAACATCTTCCTCAGGGAACTTAAGCTGAGAACTAAAAATTTAACATATCCGAATGGTATTTCAATGGACCAGTCATTCTAAAAATTATATCTAGTAGTCCAAGTGTTTAAAATACATCTTTCTCAAGGAACTTAAGCCGAGAACTGAAATTTATGATACCTAGTACATATTTTAGAGATCTCTTCATTTTAAGAATTATATTTAGTAGTCCAGGTGCTTAAAAACATCTTCCTCAGGGAACTTAAGCTGAGAACTGAAAATTAAGATACCTAGTACATATTTTAGAGATCTCGTCATTTTAAAAATTATATTTAGTAGTCCAAGTGCCTAAAATACATCTTCCTCAGGGAACTTAAGCTGAGAACTGAAAATTAAGATACCTAGTTCATATTTTAGAGATCCCGTCATTTTGAAAATTATATCTAGTAGCCCAGGTGCTTGAAAAACATATTCCTCAGGGAACTTAAGCTGAGAACTGAAAATTAAGATCCCTAGTACATATTTTAGAGATCTCGTCATTCTAAAAATTATATTTAGTAGTCCTTGTGCTTAAAATACATTTTCCTCAGGGAACTTAAGCTGAGAACTGAAATTAACGATACCTGGATAATATTTTAGAGATCCCGTCATTTTGAAAATTATATCTAGACCGCAAATGCTTGAAAAACATCTACCTCAGGGAACTTAAGCTGAGAACTGAAAATTAAGATACCTAGTACATACTTTTGGGGATATCATCATTTTAAAAATTATATTTAGTAGTCCAGGTGCTTAAAAAAAATCTTCCTCAGTGAACTTAAGCTGAGAACTGAAATTAAGGATACATGGATTATATTTTAGATATCTCACCATTTTAAAAATTTATATTTAGTAGTCAAGGTGATTAAAAAACATCTTCCTCAGGGAACTTAAGGTGAGAACTAAAATTTAACATATCCGAATGGTATTTCAGTGGTCCAGTCATTCTAAAAATTATATCTAGTAGTCCAAGAGCCTAAAATACATCTTCCTCAAGGAACTTAAGCTGAGAACTGAAATTTATGATACCTAGTACATATTTCAGAGATCTCATCATTTTAAAAATTATATTTAGTAGTCCAGGTGCTTAAAAAACATCTTCCTCAGGGAACTTAAGCTGAGAACTGAAAATTACGATACCTAGTACATATTTTAGAGATCTCGGCATTTTAAAAATTATATTTAGTAGTCCAAGTGCCTAAAATACATCTTCCTCAGGGAACTTAAGCTGAGAACTGAAAATTAAGATACCTAGTTCATATTTTAGAGATCCCGTCATTTTGAAAATTATATCTAGACCGCAAGTGCTTGAAAAACATCTTCCTCAGGGAACTTAAGCTGATAACTGAAATTAACGATACCTGGATAATATTTTAGAGATCTCGGCATTTTAAAAATTATATATAGTAGTCCAAGTGCCTAAAATACATCTTCCTCAAGGAACTTAAGCTGAGAACTGAAATTTATGATACCTAGTACATATTTTAGAGATCTCATCATTTTAAAAATTATATTTAGTAGTCCAGGTGCTTGAAAAACATCTTCCTCAGGGAACTTAAGCTGAGAACTGAAATTAACGATACCTGAATAATATTTTAGAGATCCCGTCATTTTGAAAATTATATCTAGACCGCAAGTGCTTGAAAAACATCTTCCTCAGGGAACTTAAGCTGAGAACTGAAAATTAAGATACCTAGTACATATTTTAGAGATCTCATCATTTTAAAAATTATATTTAGTAGTCCAGGTGCTTAAAAAACATCTTCCTCAGGGAACTTAAGCTGAGAACTGAAATTAAGGATACCTGGATTATATTTTAGAGATCTCACCATTTTCAAAAATTATATTTAGTAGTCCAGGTGCTTAAAAAACATCTTCCTCAGGGAACTTAAGCTGAGAACTAAAAATTTAACATATCCGAATGGTATTTCAATGGTCCAGTCATTCTAAAAATTATATCTAGTAGTCCAAGTGCCTAAAATACATCTTCCTCAGGGAACTTAAGCTGAGAACTGAAAATTAAGATACCTAGTTCATATTTTAGAGATCCCGTCATTTTGAAAATTATATCTAGTAGCCCAGGTGCTTGAAAAACATCTTCCTCAGGGAACTTAAGCTGATAACTGAAAATTAAGCTACATAGTACATATTTTAGAGATCTCGTCATTTTAAAAATTATATTTAGTAGTCCAGGTGCTTAAAAAACATTTTCCTCAGGGAACTTAAGCTGAGAACTGAAATTAACGATACCTGGATAATATTTTAGAGATCCCGTCATTTTGAAAATTATATCTAGACCGCAAGTGCTTGAAAAACATCTACCTCAGGGAACTTAAGCTGAGAACTGAAAATTAAGATACCTAGTACATATTTTAGAGATCTCATCATTTTAAAAATTATATTTAGTAGTCCAGGTGCTTAAAAAACATATTCCTCAGGGAACTTAAGCTGAGAACTAAAATTAAGGATACCTGGATTATATTTTAGAGATCTCACCATTTTCAAAATTTATATTTAGTAGTCCAGGTGCTTAAAAAACATCTTCCTCAGGGAACTTAAGCTGAGAACTAAAATTTAACATATCCGAATGGTATTTCAGTGGTCCAGTCATTCTAAAAATTATATCTAGTAGTCCAAGTGCCTAAAATACATCTTCCTCAAGGAACTTAAGCTGAGAACTGAAATTTATGATACCTAGTACATATTTTAGAGATCTCATCATTTTAAAAATTATATTTAGTAGTCCAGGTGCTTAAAAAACATCTTCCTCAGGGAACTCAAGATGAGAACTGAAAATTACGATACCTAGTACATATTTTAGAGATCTCGGCATTTTAAAAATTATATTTAGTAGTCCAAGTGCCTAAAATACATCTTCCTCAGGGAACTTAAGCTGAGAACTGAAAATTAAGATACCTAGTTCATATTTTAGAGATCCCGTCATTTTGAAAATTATATCTAGTAGCGCAGGTGCTTGAAAAACATCTTCCTCAGGGAACTTAAGCTGATAACTGAAAATTAAGCTACATAGTACATATTTTAGAGATCTCGTCATTTTAAAAATTATATTTAGTAGTCCAGGTGCTTAAAAAACATTTTCCTCAGGGAACTTAAGCTGAGAACTGAAATTAACGATACCTGGATAATATTTTAGAGATCCCGTCATTTTGAAAATTATATCTAGACCGCAAGTGCTTGAAAAACATCTACCTCAGGGAACTTAAGCTGAGAACTGAAAATTAAGATACCTAGTACATATTTTAGAGATCTCATCATTTTAAAAGTTATATTTAGTAGTCCAGGTGCTTAAAAAACATTTTCCTCAGGGAACTTAAGCTGAGAACTGAAATTAAGGATTCCGGGATTATTTTTTAGAGATCTCACCATTTTTAAAATTTATATTTAGTAGTCCAGGTGCTTAAAAAACATCTTCCTCAGGGAACTTAAGCTGAGAACTGAAATTTCTGATACCTAGTACATATTTTAGAGATCTCGTCATTTTAAAAATTATATTTAGTAGTCCAGGTGCTTAAAAAAAATTTTCCTCAAGGAACTTAAGCTGAGAACTGAAATTTATGATACCTAGTACATATTTTAGAGATCTCATCATTTTAAAAATTATATTTAGTAGTCCAGGTGCTTAAAAAACATTTTCCTCAGGGAACTTAAGCTGAGAACTGAAATTAACGATACCTGGATAATATTTTAGAGATCCCGTCATTTTGAAAATTATATCTAGACCGCAAGTGCTTGAAAAACATCTTCCCCAGGGAACTTAAGCTGAGAACGTAAAATTAAGATACCTAGTACATATTTTAGAGATCTCATCATTTTAGAAATTATATTTAGTAGTCCAGGTGCTTAAAAAACATCTTCCTCAGGGAACTTAAGCTGAGAACTGAAATTAAGGATACCTGGATTATATTTTAGAGATCTCACCATTTTCAAAATTTATATTTAGTAGTCCAGGTGCTTAAAAAACATCTTCCTCAGGGAACTTAAGCTGAGAACTGAAAATTAAGATACCTAGTTCATATTTTAGAGATCTCGGCATTTTAAAAATTATATTTAGTAGTCCAAGTGCCTAAAATACATCTTCCTCAGGGAACTTAAGCTGAGAACTGAAAATTAAGATACCTAGTTCATATTTTAGAGATCCCGTCATTTTGAAAATTATATCTAGTAGCCCAGGTGCTTGAAAAACATCTTCCTCAGGGAACTTAAGCTGAGAACTGAAAATTAAGATACCTAGTTCATATTTTAGAGATCCCGTCATTTTGAAAATTATATCTAGTAGCCCAGGTGCTTGAAAAACATCTTCCTCAGGGAACTTAAGCTGAGAACTGAAAATTACGATACCTAGTACATATTTTAGAGATCTCGGCATTTTAAAAATTATATTTAGTAGTCCAAGTGCCTAAAATACATCTTCCTCAGGGAACTTAAGCTGAGAACTGAAATTAAGGATACCTGGATTATATTTTAGAGATCCCGTCATTTTGAAAATTATATCTAGTAGCCCAGGTGCTTGACAAACATCTTCCTCAGGGAACTTAAGCTGAGAACTGAAAATTAAGATACCTAGTTCATATTTTAGAGATCCCGTCATTTTAAAAATTATATTTAGTAGTCCAGGTGCTTAAAAAACATCTTCCTCAGGGAACTTAAGCTGAGAACTGAAATTAAGGATACCTGGATTATATTTTAGAGATCTCACCATTTTCAAAAATTATATTTAGTAGTCCAGGTGCTTAAAAAACATCTTCCTCAGGGAACTTAAGCTGAGAACTAAAAATTTAACATATCCGAATGGTATTTCAATGGTCCAGTCATTCTAAAAATTATATCTAGTAGTCCAAGTGCCTAAAATACATCTTCCTCAAGGAACTTAAGCTGAGAACTGAAATTTATGATACCTAGTACATATTTTAGAGATCTCATCATTTTAAAAATTATATTTAGTAGTCCAGGTGCTTAAAAAACATCTTCCTCAGGGAACTTAAGCTGAGAACTGAAAATTACGATACCTAGTACATATTTTAGAGATCTCGGCATTTTAAAAATTATATTTAGTAGTCCAAGTGCCTAAAATACATCTTCCTCAGGGAACTTAAGCTGAGAACTGAAAATTAAGATACCTAGTTCATATTTTAGAGATCCCGTCATTTTGAAAATTATATCTAGACCGCAAGTGCTTGAAAAACATCTACCTCAGGGAACTTAAGCTGAGAACTGAAAATTAAGATACCTAGTACATATTTTAGAGATATCATCATTTTAAAAATTATATTTAGTAGTCCAGGTGCTTAAAAAACATCTTCCTCAGGGAACTTAAGCTGAGAACTGAAATTAAGGATACCTGGATTATATTTTAGAGATCTCACCATTTTCAAAATTTATATTTAGTAGTCCAGGTGCTTAAAAAACATCTTCCTCAGGGAACTTAAGCTGAGAACTAAAATTTAACATATCCGAATGGTATTTCAGTGGTCCAGTCATTCTAAAAATTATATCTAGTAGTCCAAGTGCCTAAAATACATCTTCCTCAAGGAACTTAAGCTGAGAACTGAAATTTATGATACCTGAATAATATTTTAGAGATCTCATCATTTTAAAAATTATATTTAGTAGTCCAGGTGCTTAAAAAACATCTTCCTCAGGGAACTTAAGCTGAGAACTGAAATTAAGGATACCTGGATTATATTTTAGAGATCTCACCATTTTCAAAATTTATATTTAGTAGTCCAGGTGCTTAAAAAACATCTTCCTCAGGGAACTTAAGCTGAGAACTGAAAATTAAGATACCTAGTTCATATTTTAGAGATCCCGTCATTTTGAAAATTATATCTAGTAGCCCAGGTGCTTGAAAAACATCTTCCTCAGGGAACTTAAGCTGATAACTGAAAATTAAGCTACATAGTACATATTTTAGAGATCTAGTCATTTTAAAAATTATATTTAGTAGTCCAGGTGCTTAAAAAACATTTTCCTCAGGGAACTTAAGCTGAGAACTGAAATTAACGATACCTGGATAATATTTTAGAGATCCCGTCATTTTGAAAATTATATCTAGACCGCAAGTGCTTGAAAAACATCTTCCTCAGGGAACTTAAGCTGAGAACTGAAAATTAAGATACCTAGTACATATTTTAGAGATCTCATCATTTTAAAAATTATATTTAGTAGTCCAGGTGCTTAAAAAACATATTCCTCAGGGAACTTAAGCTGAGAACTGAAATTAAGGATACCTGGATTATATTTTAGAGATCTCACCATTTTCAAAATTTATATTTAGTAGTCCAGGTGCTTAAAAAACATCTTCCTCAGGGAACTTAAGCTGAGAACTGAAATTTAACATATCCGAATGGTATTTCAGTGGTCCAGTCATTCTAAAAATTATATCTAGTAGTCCAAGTGCCTAAAATACATCTTCCTCAAGGAACTTAAGCTGAGAACTGAAATTTCTGATACCCAGTACATATTTTAGAGATCTCATCATTTTAAAAATTATATTTAGTAGTCCAGGTGCTTAAAAAACATTTTCCTCAGGGAACTGAAGCTGAGAACTGAAATTAGCGATACCTGAATAATATTTTAGAGATCCCGTCATTTTGAAAATTATATTTAGTAGTCCAAGTGCCTAAAATACATCTTCCTCAAGGAACTTAAGCTGAGGACTGAAATTTATGATACCTAGTACATATTTCAGAGATCTCATCATTTTAAAAATTATATTTAGTAGTCCAGGTGCTTAAAAAACATCTTCCTCAGGGAACTTAAGCTGAGAACTGAAATTAAGGATACCTGGATTATTTTTTATCGTTTTCACCATTTTTAAAATTTATATTTAGTAGTCCAGGTGCTTAAAAAACATCTTCCTCAGGGAACTTAAGCTGAGAACTGAAATTTCTGATACCCAGTACATATTTTAGAGATCTCATCATTTTAAAAATTATATTTAGTAGTCCAAGTACCTAAAATATATCTTCCTCAGGGAACTTAAGCTGAGAACTGAAATTTATGATACCTAGTACATATTTTAGAGATCTCATCATTTTAAAAATTATATTTAGTAGTCCAGGTGCTTAAAAAACATTTTCCTCAGGGAACTTAAGCTGAGAACTGAAATTAACGATACCTGGATAATATTTTAGAGATCCCGTCATTTTGAAAATTATATCTAGACCGCAAGTGCTTGAAAAACATCTTCCTCAGGGAACTTAAGGTGAGAACGTAAAATTAAGATACCTAGTACATATTTTAGAGATCTCATCATTTTAGAAATTATATTTAGTAGTCCAGGTGCTTAAAAAACATCTTCCTCAGGGAACTTAAGCTGAGAACTGAAATTAAGGATACCTGGATTATATTTTAGAGATCTCACCATTTTTAAAATTTATATTTAGTAGTCCATGTGCTTAAAAAACATCTTCCTCAGGGAACTTAAGCTGATAACTGAAAATTAAGCTACATAGTACATATTTTAGAGATCTCGGCATTTTAAAAATTATATTTAGTAGTCCAAGTGCCTAAAATACATCTTCCTCAGGGAACTTAAGCTGAGAACTGAAAATTAAGATACCTAGTTCATATTTTAGAGATCCCGTCATTTTGAAAATTATATCTAGTAGCCCAGGTGCTTGAAAAACATCTTCCTCAGGGAACTTAAGCTGAGAACTGAAAATTAAGATACCTAGTTCATATTTTAGAGATCCCGTCATTTTGAAAATTATATCTAGTAGCCCAGGTGCTTGAAAAACATCTTCCTCAGGGAACTTAAGCTGAGAACTGAAAATTACGATACCTAGTACATATTTTAGAGATCTCGGCATTTTAAAAATTATATTTAGTAGTCCAAGTGCCTAAAATACATCTTCCTCAGGGAACTTAAGCTGAGAACTGAAATTAAGGATACCTGGATTATATTTTAGAGATCCCGTCATTTTGAAAATTATATCTAGTAGCCCAGGTGCTTGAAAAACATCTTCCTCAGGGAACTTAAGCTGAGAACTGAAAATTAAGATACCTAGTTCATATTTTAGAGATCCCGTCATTTTAAAAATTATATTTAGTAGTCCAGGTGCTTAAAAAACATCTTCCTCAGGGAACTTAAGATAAGAACTGAAATTAAGGATACCTGTTTTATATTTTAGAGATCTCACCATTTTCAAAAATTATATTTAGTAGTCCAGGTGCTTAAAAAACATCTTCCTCAGGGAACTTAAGCTGAGAACTAAAAATTTAACATATCCGAATGGTATTTCAATGGTCCAGTCATTCTAAAAATTATATCTAGTAGTCCAAGTGTTTAAAATACATCTTTCTCAAGGAACTTAAGCTGAGAACTGAAATTTATGATACCTAGTACATATTTTAGAGATCTCATCATTTTAAAAATTATATTTAGTAGTCCAGGTGCTTAAAAAACATCTTCCTCAGGGAACTTAAGCTGAGAACTGAAAATTACGATACCTAGTACATATTTTAGAGATCTCGGCATTTTAAAAATTATATTTAGTAGTCCAAGTGCCTAAAATACATCCTCCTCAGGGAACTTAAGCTGAGAACTGAAAATTAAGATACCTAGTTCATATTTTAGAGATCCCGTCATTTTGAAAATTATATCTAGTAGCCCAGGTGCTTGAAAAACATCTTCCTCAGGGAACTTAAGCTGATAACTGAAAATTAAGCTACATAGTACATATTTTAGAGATCTCGTCATTTTAAAAATTATATTTAGTAGTCCAGGTGCTTAAAAAACATTTTCCTCAGGGAACTTAAGCTGAGAACTGAAATTAACGATACCTGGATAATATTTTAGAGATCCCGTCATTTTGAAAATTATATCTAGACCGCAAGTGCTTGAAAAACATCTACCTCAGGGAACTTAAGCTGAGAACTGAAAATTAAGATACCTAGTACATATTTTAGAGATATCATCATTTTAAAAATTATATTTAGTAGTCCAGGTGCTTAAAAAACATCTTCCTCAGGGAACTTAAGCTGAGAACTGAAATTAAGGATACCTGGATTATATTTTAGAGATCTCACCATTTTCAAAATTTATATTTAGTAGTCCAGGTGCTTAAAAAACATCTTCCTCAGGGAACTTAAGCTGAGAACTAAAATTTAACATATCCGAATGGTATTTCAATGGTCCAGTCATTCTAAAAATTATATCTAGTAGTCCAAGTGCCTAAAATACATCTTCCTCAAGGAACTTAAGCTGAGAACTGAAATTTATGATACCTAGTACATATTTTAGAGATCTCATCATTTTAAAAATTATATTTAGTAG
Source organism: Diplolepis rosae (assembly GCA_030998225.1). Lineage (NCBI taxonomy): Eukaryota > Metazoa > Arthropoda > Insecta > Hymenoptera > Diplolepididae > Diplolepis > Diplolepis rosae. Next base: position 892,531 of record JAPYXD010000707.1, read on the forward strand.
TCCAGGTGCTTAAAAAACATATTCCTCAGGGAACTTAAGCTGAGAACTGAAATTAAGGATACCTGGATTATATTTTAGAGATCTCACCATTTTCAAAATTTATATTTAGTAGTCCAGGTGCTTAAAAAACATCTTCCTCAGGGAACTTAAGCTGAGAACTGAAATTAAGGATACCTGGATTATATTTTAGAGATCTCACCATTTTCAAAAATTATATTTAGTAGTCCAGGTGCTTAAAAAACATCTTCCTCAGGGAACTTAAGCTGAGAACTGAAAATTAAGATACCTAGTTCATATTTTAGAGATCCCGTCATTTTGAAAATTATATCTTGTAGCCCAGGTGCTTGAAAAACATCTTCCTCAGGGAACTTAAGCTGATAACTGAAAATTAAGCTACATAGTACATATTTTAGAGATCTCGTCATTTTAAAAATTATATTTAGTAGTCCAGGTGCTTAAAAAACATTTTCCTCAGGGAACTTAAGCTGAGAACTGAAATTAACGATACCTGGATAATATTTTAGAGATCCCGTCATTTTGAAAATTATATCTAGACCGCAAGTGCTTGAAAAACATCTTCCTCAGGGAACTTAAGCTGAGAACTGAAAATTAAGATACCTAGTACATATTTTAGAGATCTCATCATTTTAAAAATTATATTTAGTAGTCCAGGTGCTTAAAAAACATCTTCCTCAGGGAACTTAAGCTGAGAACTGAAATTAAGGATACCTGGATTATATTTTAGAGATCGCACCATTTTCAAAATTTATATTTAGTAGTCCAGGTCCTTAAAAAACATCTTCCTCAGGGAACTTAAGCTGAGAACTGAAATTTAACATATCCGAATGGTATATCAGTGGCCCAGTCATTCTAAAAATTATATCTAGTAGTCCAAGTGCCTAAAATACATCTTCCTCAAGGAACTTAAGCTGAGAACTGAAATTAAGGATACCTGGATTATATTTTAGAGATCCCGTCATTTTGAAAATTATATCTAGACCGCAAGTGCTTGAAAAACATCTTCCTCAGGGAACTTAAGCTGAGAACTGAAAATTAAGATACCTAGTACATATTTTAGAGATACCGTCATTTTAAAAATTATATCTAGTAGCCCAGGTGCTTAAAAAACATTTTCCTCATGGAACTTAAGCTGAGAACTGAAATTAACGATACCTGAATAATATTTTAGAGATCCCGTCATTTTGAAAATTATATCTAGACCACAAGTGCTTGAAAAAGATCTTCCTCAGAGAACTTAAGCTGAGAACTGAAAATTAAGATACCTAGTACATATTTTAGAGATCTCATCATTTTAAAAATTATATTTAGTAGTCCAGGTGCTTAAAAAACATCTTCCTCAGGGAACTTAAGCTGAGAACTGAAATTAAGGATACCTGGATTATATTTTAGAGATCTCACCATTTTCAAAAATTATATTTAGTAGTCCAGGTGCTTAAAAAACATCTTCCTCAGGGAACTTAAGCTGAGAACTAAAAATTTAACATATCCGAATGGTATTTCAATGGTCCAGTCATTCTAAAAATTATATCTAGTAGTCCAAGTGCCTAAAATACATCTTCCTCAAGGAACTTAAGCTGAGAACTGAAATTTATGATACCTAGTACATATTTTAGAGATCTCATCATTTTAAAAATTATATTTAGTAGTGCAGGTGCTTAAAAAACATCTTCCTCAGGGAACTTAAGCTGAGAACTGAAAATTACGATACCTAGTACATATTTTAGAGATCTCGGCATTTTAAAAATTATATTTAGTAGTCCAAGTGCCTAAAATACATCTTCCTCAGGGAACTTAAGCTGAGAACTGAAAATTAAGATACCTAGTTCATATTTTAGAGATCCCGTCATTTTTGAAAATTATATCTAGTAGCCCAGGTGCTTGAAAAACATCTTCCTCAGGGAACTTAAGCTGATAACTGAAAATTAAGCTACATAGTACATATTTTAGAGATCTCGTCATTTTAAAAATTATATTTAGTAGTCCAGGTGCTTAAAAAACATTTTCCTCAGGGAACTTAAGCTGAGAACTGAAATTAACGATACCTGGATAATATTTTAGAGATCCCGTCATTTTGAAAATTATATCTAGACCGCAAGTGCTTGAAAAACATCTACCTCAGGGAACTTAAGCTGAGAACTGAAAATTAAGATACCTAGTACATATTTTAGAGATCTCATCATTTTAAAAATTATATTTAGTAGTCCAGGTGCTTAAAAAACATCTTCCTCAGGGAACTTAAGCTGAGAACTGAAATTAAGGATACCTGGATTATATTTTAGAGATCTCACCATTTTCAAAATTTATATTTAGTAGTCCAGGTGCTTAAAAAACATCTTCCTCAGGGAACTTAAGCTGAGAACTAAAATATAACATATCCGAATGGTATTTCAGTGGTCCAGTCATTCTAAAAATTATATCTAGTAGTCCAAGTGCCTAAAATACATCTTCCTCAAGGAACTTAAGCTGAGAACTGAAATTTATGATACCTAGTACATATTTTAGAGATCTCATCATTTTAAAAATTATATTTGGTAGTCCAGGTGCTTAAAAAACATCTTCCTCAGGGAACTTAAGCTGAGAACTGAAAATTATGATACCTAGTACATATGTTCGAGATCTCGGCATTTTAAAAATTCTATTTAGTAGTCCAAGTGCCTAAAATACATCTTCCTCAGGGAACTTAAGCTGAGAACTGAAAATTAAGATACCTAGTTCATATTTTAGAGATCCCGTCATTTTGAAAATTATATCTAGTAGCCCAGGTGCTTGAAAAACATCTTCCTCAGGGAACTTAAGCTGATAACTGAAAATTAAGCTACATAGTACATATTTTAGAGATCTCGTCATTTTAAAAATTATATTTAGTAGTCCAGGTGCTTAAAAAACATTTTCCTCAGGGAACTTAAGCTGAGAACTGAAATTAACGATACCTGGATAATATTTTAGAGATCCCGTCATTTTGAAAATTATATCTAGACCGCAAGTGCTTGAAAAACATCTACCTCAGGGAACTTAAGCTGAGAACTGAAAATTAAGATACCTAGTACATATTTTAGAGATCTCATCATTTTAAAAATTATATTTAGTAGTCCAGGTGCTTAAAAAACATCTTCCTCAGGGAACTTAAGCTGAGAACTGAAATTAAGGATACCTGGATTATATTTTAGAGATCTCACCTTTTTCAAAATTTATATTTAGTAGTCCAGGTGCATAAAAACATCTTCCTCAGGGAACTTAAGCTGAGAACTGAAATTTCTGATACCTAGTACATATTTTAGAGATCTCATCATTTTAAAAATTATATTTAGTTGTCCAAGTGCCTAAAATACATCTTCCTCAAGGAACTTAAGCTGAGAACTGAAATTTCTGATACCTAGTACATATTTTAGAGATCTCATCATTTTAAAAATTATATTTAGTAGTCCAGGTGCTTAAAAAACATTTTCCTCAGGGAACTTAAGCTGAGAACTGAAATTAACGATACCTGGATAATATTTTAGAGATCCCGTCATTTTGAAAATTATATCTAGACCGCAAGTGCTTGAAAAACATCTTCCTCAGAGAACTTAAGCTGAGAACTGAAAATTAAGATACCTAGTACATATTTTAGAGATCTCATCATTTTAAAAATTATATTTAGTAGTCCAGGTGCTTAAAAAACATCTTCCTCAGGGAACTTAAGCTGAGAACTGAAATTTCTGATACCTAGTACATATTTTAGAGATCTCATCATTTTAAAAATTATATTTAGTAGTCCAGGTGCTTAAAAAACATTTTCCTCAGGGAACTTAAGCTGAGAACTGAAATTAACGATACCTGAATAATATTTTAGAGATCCCGTCATTTTGAAAATTATATCTAGACCGCAAGTGCTTGAAAAACATCTTCCTCAGAGAACTTAAGCTGAGAACTGAAAATTAAGATACCTAGTACATATTTTAGAGATCTCATCATTTAAAAAATTATATTTAGTAGTCCAGGTGCTGATTAAACATCTTCCTCAGGGAACTTAAGCTGAGAACTGAAATTAAGGATACCTGGATTATATTTTAGAGATCTCACCATTTTCAAAATTTATATTTAGTAGTCCAGGTGCTTAAAAAACATCTTCCTCAGGGAACTTAAGCTGAGAACTGAAATTAACGATACCTGGATAATATTTTAGAGATCCCGTCATTTTGAAAATTATATCTAGACCGCAAGTGCTTGAAAAACATCTTCCTCAGAGAACTTAAGCCGAGAACTGAAAATTAAGATACCTAGTACATATTTTAGAGATCTCATCATTTAAAAAATTATATTTAGTATTTAAAGAATTAGTCCAGCTGCTTAAAAAACATCTTCCTCAGGGAACTTAAGCTGAGAACTGAAATTAAGGATACCTGGATTATATTTTAGAGATCTCACCATTTTCAAAATTTATATTTAGTAGTCCAGGTGCTTAAAAAACATCTTCCTCAGGAACTTAAGCTGAGAACTAAAAATTTAACATATCCGAATGGTATTTCAGTGGTCCAGTCATTCTAAAAATCATATCTAGTAGTCCAAGTGCCTAAAATATATCTTCCTCATGGAACTTAAGCTGAGAACTGAAATTAACGATACCTGAATAATATTTTAGGGATCCCGTCATTTTGAAAATTATATCTAGACCACAAGTGCTTGAAAAAGATCTTCCTCAGAGAACTTAAGCTGAGAACTGAAAATTAAGATACCTAGTACATATTTTAGAGATCTCATCATTTTAAAAATTATATTTAGTAGTCCAGGTGCTTAAAAAACATCTTCCTCAGGGAACTTAAGCTGAGAACTGAAAATTACGATACCTAGTACAAATAATAGAGATCTCGGCATTTTAAAAATTATATTTAGTAGTCCAAGTGCCTAAAATACATCTTCCTCAGGGAACTTAAGCTGAGAACTGAAAATTAAGATACCTAGTTCATATTTTAGAGATCCCGTCATTTTGAAAATTATATCTAGTAGCCCAGGTGCTTGAAAAACATCTTCCTCAGGGAACTTAAGCTGATAACTGAAAATTAAGCTACATAGTACATATTTTAGAGATCTCGTCATTTTAAAAATTATATTTAGTAGTCCAGGTGCTTAAAAAACATTTTCCTCAGGGAACTTAAGCTGAGAACTGAAATTAACGATACCTGAATAATATTTTAGAGATCCCGTCATTTTGAAAATTATATCTAGACCGCAAGTGCTTGAAAAACATCTTCCTCAGAGAACTTAAGCTGAGAACTGAAAATTAAGATACCTAGTACATATTTTAGAGATCTCATCATTTTAAAAATTATATTTAGTAGTCCAGGTGCTTAAAAAACATCTTCCTCAGGGAACTTAAGCTGAGAACTGAAAATTACGATACCTAGTACATATTTTAGAGATCTCGGCATTTTAAAAATTATATTTAGTAGTCCAAGTGCCTAAAATACATCTTCCTCAGGGAACTTAAGCTGAGAACTGAAAATTAAGATACCTAGTTCATATTTTAGAGATCCCGTCATTTTGAAAATTATATCTAGTAGCCCAGGTGCTTGAAAAACATCTTCCTCAGGGAACTTAAGCTGATAACTGAAAATTAAGCTACATAGTACATATTTTAGAGATCTCGTCATTTTAAAAATTATATTTAGTAGTCCAGGTGCTTAAAAAACATTTTCCTCAGGGAACTTAAGCTGAGAACTGAAATTAACGATACCTGGATAATATTTTAGAGATCCCGTCATTTTGAAAATTATATCTAGACCGCAAGTGCTTGAAAAACATCTACCTCAGGGAACTTAAGCTGAGAACTGAAAATTACGATACCTAGTACATATTTTAGAGATCTCGGCATTTTAAAAATTATATTTAGTAGTCCAAGTGCCTAAAATACATCTTCCTCAGGGAACTTAAGCTGAGAACTGAAAATTAAGATACCTAGTTCATATTTTAGAAATCCCGTCATTTTGAAAATTATATCTAGTAGCCCAGGTGCTCGAAAAACATCATCCTCAAGGAACTTAAGCTGAGAACTGAAATTAAGGATACCTGGATTATATTTTAGAGGTCTCACCATTTTCAAAAATTATATTTAGTAGTCCAGGTGCTTAAAAAACATCTTCCTCAGGGAACTTAAGCTGAGAACTAAAAATTTAACATATCCGAATGGTATTTCAATGGTCCAGTCATTCTAAAAATTATATCTAGTAGTCCAAGTGCCTAAAATACATCTTCCTCAAGGAACTTAAGCTGAGAACTGAAATTTATGATACCTAGTACATATTTTAGAGATCTCATCATTTTAAAAATTATATTTAGTAGTCCAGGTGCTTAAAAAACATCTTCCTCAGGGAACTTAAGCTGAGAACTGAAAATTACGATACCTAGTACATATTTTAGAGATCTCGGCATTTTCAAAAATTATATTTAGTAGTCCAAGTGCCTAAAATACATCTTCCTCAGGGAACTTAAGCTGAGAACTGAAAATTAAGATACCTAGTTCATATTTTAGAGATCCCGTCATTTTGAAAATTATATCTAGTAGCCCAGGTGCTTGAAAAACATCTTCCTCAGGGAACTTAAGCTGATAACTGAAAATTAAGCTACATAGTACATATTTTAGAGATCTCGTCATTTTAAAAATTATATTTAGTAGTCCAGGTGCTTAAAAAACATTTTCCTCAGGGAACTTAAGCTGAGAACTGAAATTAACGATACCTGGATAATATTTTAGAGATCCCGTCATTTTGAAAATTATATCTAGACCGCAAGTGCTTGAAAAACATCTACCTCAGGGAACTTAAGCTGAGAACTGAAAATTAATATACCTAGTACATATTTTAGAGATCTCATCATTTTAAAAATTATATTTAGTAGTCCAGGTGCTTAAAAAACATCTTCCTCAGGGAACTTAAGCTGAGAACTGAAATTAAGGATACCTGGATTATATTTTAGAGATCTCACCATTTTCAAAATTTATATTTAGTAGTCCAGGTGCTTAAAAAACATCTTCCTCAGGGAACTTAAGCTGAGAACTAAAATTTAACATATCCGAATGGTATTTCAGTGGTCCAGTCATTCTAAAAATTATATCTAGTAGTCCAAGTGCCTAAAATACATCTTCCTCAAGGAACTTAAGCTGAGAACTGAAATTTATGATACCTAGTACATATTTTAGAGATCTCATCATTTTAAAAATTATATTTAGTAGTCCAGGTGCTTAAAAAACATCTTCCTCAGGGAACTTAAGCTGAGAACTGAAAATTACGATACCTAGTACATATTTTAGAGATCTCGGCATTTTAAAAATTATATTTAGTAGTCCAAGTGCCTAAAATACATCTTCCTCAGGGAACTTAAGCTGAGAACTGAAAATTAAGATACCTAGTTCATATTTTAGAGATCCCGTCATTTTGAAAATTATATCTAGTAGCCCAGGTGCTTGAAAAACATCTTCCTCAGGGAACTTAAGCTGATAACTGAAAATTAAGCTACATAGTACATATTTTAGAGATCTCGTCATTTTAAAAATTATATTTAGTAGTCCAGGTGCTTAAAAAACATTTTCCTCAGGGAACTTAAGCTGAGAACTGAAATTAACGATACCTGGATAATATTTTAGAGATCCCGTCATTTTGAAAATTATATCTAGACCGCAAGTGCTTGAAAAACATCTACCTCAGGGAACTTAAGCTGAGAACTGAAAATTAAGATACCTAGTACATATTTTAGAGATCTCATCATTTAAAAAATTATATTTAGTAGTCCAGGTGCTTAAAAAACATCTTCCTCAGGGAACTTAAGCTGAGAACTGAAATTAAGGATACCTGGATTATATTTTAGAGATCTCACCATTTTCAAAATTTATATTTAGTAGTCCAGGTGCTTAAAAAACATCTTCCTCAGGGAACTTAAGCTGAGAACTGAAATTAACGATACCTGAATAATATTTTAGAGATCCCGTCATTTTGAAAATTATATCTAGACCGCAAGTGCTTGAAAAACATCTTCCTCAGAGAACTTAAGCGGAGAACTGAAAATTAAGATACCTAGTACATATTTTAGAGATCTCATCATTTAAAAAATTATATTTAGTATTTAAAGAATTAGTCCAGGTGCTTAAAAAACATCTTCCTCAGGGAACTTAAGCTGAGAACTGAAATTAAGGATACCTGGATTATATTTTAGAGATCTCACCATTTTCAAAATTTATATTTAGTAGTCCAGGTGCTTAAAAAACATCTTCCTCAGGGAACTTAAGCTGAGAACTAAAAATTTAACATATCCGAATGGTATTTCAATGGTCCAGTCATTCTAAAAATTATATCTAGTAGTCCAAGTGCCTAAAATACATCTTCCTAAAGGAACTTAAGCTGAGAACCGAAATTTCTGATACCTAGTAAATATTTTAGAGATCTCATCATTTTAAAAATTATATTTAGTAGTCCAGGTGCTTAAAAAACATTTTCCTCAGGGAACTTAAGCTGAGAACTGAAATTAACGATACCTGAATAATATTTTAGAGATCCCGTCATTTTGAAAATTATATCTAGACCGCAAGTGCTTGAAAAACATCTTCCTCAGGGAACTTAAGCTGAGAACTGAAAATTAAGCTACATAGTACATATTTTAGAGATCTCGTCATTTTAAAAATTATATTTAGTAGTCCAGGTGCTTAAAAAACATTTTCCTCAGGGAACTTAAGCTGAGAACTGAAATTAACGATACCTGGATAATATTTTAGAGATCCCGTCATTTTGAAAATTATATCTAGACCGCAAGTGCTTGAAAAACATCTTCCTCAGGGAACTTAAGCTGATAACTGAAAATTAAGCTACATAGTACATATTTTAGAGATCTCGTCATTTTAAAAATTATATTTAGTAGTCCAGGTGCTTAAAAAACATTTTCCTCAGGGAACTTAAGCTGAGAACTGAAATTAACGATACCTGGATAATATTTTAGAGATCCCGTCATTTTGAAAATTATATCTAGACCGCAAGTGCTTGAAAAACATCTTCCTCAGGGAACTTAAGCTGAGAACTGAAAATTAAGATACCTAGTACATATTTTAGAGATCTCATCATTTTAAAAATTATATTTAGTAGTCCAGGTGCTTAAAAAACATCTTCCTCAGGGAACTTAAGCTGAGAACTGAAATTAAGGATACCTGGATTATATTTTAGAGATCTCACCATTTTCAAAATTTATATTTAGTAGTCCAGGTGCTTAAAATACATCTTCGTCAGGGAACTTAAGCTGAGAACTGAAAATTAAGATACCTAGTTCATATTTTATAGATCTCGGCATTTTAAAAATTATATTTAGTAGTCCAAGTGCCTAAAATACATCTTCCTCAGGGAACTTAAGCTGAGAACTGAAAATTAAGATACCTAGTTCATATTTTAGAGATCCCGTCATTTTGAAAATTATATCTAGTAGCCCAGCTGCTTGAAAAACATCTTCCTCAGGGAACTTAAGCTGAGAACTGAAAATTAAGATACCTAGTTCACATTTTAGAGATCCCGTCATTTTGAAAATTATATTTAGTAGTCCAGGTGCTTAAAAAACATTTTCCTCAGGGAACTTAAGCTGAGAACTGAAATTTAACATATCCGAATGGTATTTCAGTGGTCCAGTCATTCTAAAAATTATATCTAGTAGTCCAAGTGCCTAAAATACATCTTCCTCAAGGAACTTAAGCTGAGAACTGAAATTTCTGATACCCAGTACATATTTTAGAGATCTCATCATTTTAAAAATTATATTTAGTAGTCCAGGTGCTTAAAAAACATTTTCCTCAGGGAACTTAAGCTGAGAACTGAAATTAACGATACCTGAATAATATTTTAGAGATCCCGTCATTTTGAAAATTATATCTAGACCGCAAGTGCTTGAAAAACATCTTCCTCAGAGAACTTAAGCTGAGAACTGAAAATTAAGATACCTAGTACATATTTTAGAGATCTCATCATTTTAAAAATTATATTTAGTAGTCCAGGTGCTTAAAAAACATCTTCCTCAGGGAACTTAAGCTGAGAACTGAAATTAAGGATACCTGGATTATATTTTAGAGATCTCACCATTTTCAAAAATTATATTTAGTAGTCCAGGTGCTTAAAAAACATCTTCCTCAGGGAACTTAAGCTGAGAACTAAAAATTTAACATATCCGAATGGTATTTCAATGGTCCAGTCATTCTAAAAATTATATCTAGTAGTCCAAGTGCCTAAAATACATCTTCCTCAAGGAACTTAAGCTGAGAACTGAAATTTATGATACCTAGTACATATTTTAGATATCTCATCATTTTAAAAATTATATTTAGTAGTCCAGGTGCTTAAAAAACATCTTCCTCAGGGAACTTAAGCTGAGAACTGAAAATTACGATACCTAGTACATATTTTAGAGATCTCGGCATTTTAAAAATTATATTTAGTAGTCCAAGTGCCTAAAATACATCTTCCTCAGGGAACTTAAGCTGAGAACTGAAAATTAAGCTACATAGTACATATTTTAGAGATCTCGTCATTTTAAAAATTATATTTAGTAGTCCAGGTGCTTAAAAAACATTTTCCTCAGGGAACTTAAGCTGAGAACTGAAATTAACGATACCTGGATAATATTTTAGAGATCCCGTCATTTTGAAAATTATATCTAGACCGCAAGTGCTTGAAAAACATCTACCTCAGGGAACTTAAGCTGAGAACTGAAAATTAAGATACCTAGTACATATTTTAGTGACCTCATCATTTTAAAAATTATATTTAGTAGTCCAGGTGCTTAAAAAACATCTTCCTCAGGGAACTTAAGCTGAGAACTGAAATTAAGGATACCTGGATTATATTTTAGAGATCTCACCATTTTCAGAAATTATATTTAGTAGTCCAGGTGCTTAAAAAACATTTTCCTCGGGGAACTTAAGCTGAGAACTGAAATTAACATATCCGAATAGTATTTCAATGGACCAGTCATTCTAAAAATTATATCTAGTAGTCCAAGTGCCTAAAATACATCTTTCTCAAGGAACTTAAGCCGAGAACTGGAATTTATGATACCTAGTACATATTTTAGAGATATCATCATTTTAAAAATTATATTTAGTAGTCCAGGTGCTTAAAAAACATCTTCCTCAGGGAACTTAAGCTGATAACTGAAAATTACGATACATAGTACATATTTTAGAGATCTCGTCATTTTAAAAATTATATTTAGTAGTCCAAGTGCCTAAAATACATATTCATCAGGGAACTTAAGCTGAGAACTGAAAATTAAGATACCTAGTTCATATTTTAGAGATCCCGTCATTTTGAAAATTATATCTAGTAGTCCAGGTGCTTAAAAAACATCTTCCTCAGGGAACTTAAGCTGATAACTGAAAATTAAGCTACATAGTACATATTTTAGAGATCTCGTCATTTTAAAAATTATATTTAGTAGTCCAGGTGCTTAAAAAACATTTTCCTCAGGGAACTTAAGCTGAGAACTGAAATTAACGATACCTGGATAATATTTTAGAGATCCCGTCATTTTGAAAATTATATCTAGACCGCAAGTGCTTGAAAAACATCTACCTCAGGGAACTTAAGCTGAGAACTGAAAATTAAGATACCTAGTACATATTTTAGAGATATCATCATTTTAAAAATTATATTTAGTAGTCCAGGTGCTTAAAAAACATCTTCCTCAGGGAACTTAAGCTGAGAACTGAAATTAAGGATACCTGGATTATATTTTAGAGATCTCACCATTTTCAAAATTTATATTTAGTAGTCCAGGTGCTTAAAAAACATCTTCCTCAGGGAACTTAAGCTGAGAACTAAAATTTAACATATCCGAATGGTATTTCAGTGGTCCAGTCATTCTAAAAATTATATCTAGTAGTCCAAGTGCCTAAAATACATCTTCCTCAAGGAACTTAAGCTGAGAACTGAAAATTATGATACCTAGTTCATATTTTAGAGATCTCATCATTTTAAAAATTATATTTAGTAGTCCATGTGCTTAAAAAACATCTTCCTCAGGGAACTTAAGGTGAGAACTGAAAATTACGATACCGTGTTCATATTTTTGATATCTCGGCATTTTAAAAATTATATTTAGTAGTCCAAGTGCCTAAAATACATCTTCCTCAGGGAACTTAAGCTGAGAACTGAAAATTAAGATACCTAGTTCATATTTTAGAGATCCCGTCATTTTGAAAATTATATCTTGTAGCCCAGGTGCTTGAAAAACATTTTCCTCAGGGAACTTAAGCTGATAACTGAAAATTAAGCTACATAGTACATATTTTAGAGATCTCGTCATTTTAAAAATTATATTTAGTAGTCCAGGTGCTTAAAAAACATTTTCCTCAGGGAACTTAAGCTGAGAACTGAAATTAACGATACCTGGATAATATTTTAGAGATCCCGTCATTTTGAAAATTATATCTAGACCGCAAGTGCTTGAAAAACATCTTCCTCAGGGAACTTAAGCTGAGAACTGAAAATTAAGATACCTAGTACATATTTTAGAGATCTCATCATTTTAAAAATTATATTTAGTAGTCCAGGTGCTTAAAAAACATCTTCCTCAGGGAACTTAAGCTGAGAACTGAAATTAAGGATACCTGGATTATATTTTAGAGATCTCACCATTTTCAAAATTTATATTTAGTAGTCCAGGTGCTTAAAAAACATCTTCCTCAGGGAACTTAAGCTGAGAACTGAAATTTAACATATCCGAATGGTATTTCAGTGGTCCAGTCATTCTAAAAATTATATCTAGTAGTCCAAGTGCCTAAAATACATCTTCCTCAGGGAACTTAAGCTGAGAACTGAAATTTCTGATACCTAGTACATATTTTAGAGATCTCATCATTTTAAAAATTATATTTAGTAGTCCAGGTGCTTAAAAAACATTTTCCTCAGGGAACTTAAGCTGAGAACTGAAATTAACGATACCTGAATAATATTTTAGAGATCCCGTCATTTTGAAAATTATATCTAGACCGCAAGTGCTTGAAAAACATCTTCCTCAGAGAACTTAAGCTGAGAACTGAAAATTAAGATACCTAGTACATATTTTAGAGATCTCATCATTTTAAAAATTATATTTAGTAGTCCAGGTGCTTAAAAAACATCTTCCTCAGGGAACTTAAGCTGAGAACTGAAATTAAGGATACCTGGATAATATTTTAGAGATCTCACCATTTTCAAAAATTATATTTAGTAGTCCAGGTGCTTAAAAAACATCTTCCTCAGGGAACTTAAGCTGAGAACTAAAAATTTAACATATCCGAATGGTATTTCAATGGTCCAGTCATTCTAAAAATTATATCTAGTAGTCCAAGTGCCTAAAATACATCTTCCTCAAGGAACTTAAGCTGAGAACTGAAATTTATGATACCTAGTACATATTTTAGAGATCTCATCATTTTAAAAATTATATTTAGTAGTCCAGGTGCTTAAAAAACATCTTCCTCAGGGAACTTAAGCTGAGAACTGAAAATTACGATACCTAGTACATATTTTAGAGATCTCGGCATTTTGAAAATTATATTTAGTAGTCCAAGTGCCTAAAATACATCTTCCTCAGGGAACTTAAGCTGAGAACTGAAAATTAAGATACCTAGTTCATATTTTAGAGATCCCGTCATTTTGGAAATTATATCTAGTAGCGCAGGTGCTTGAAAAACATCTTCCTCAGGGAACTTAAGCTGAGAACTGAAAATTAAGCTACATTGTACATATTTTAGAGATCTCGTCATTTTAAAAATTATATTTAGTAGTCCAGGTGCTTAAAAAACATTTTCCTCAGGGAACTTAAGCTGAGAACTGAAATTAACGATACCTGGATAATATTTTAGAGATCCCGTCATTTTGAAAATTATATCTAGACCGCAAGTGCTTGAAAAACATCTACCTCAGGGAACTTAAGCTGAGAACTGAAAATTAAGATACCTAGTACATATTTTAGAGATCTCATCATTTTAAAAATTATATTTAGTAGTCCAGGTGCTTAAAAAACATCTTCCTCAGGGAACTTAAGCTGAGAACTGAAATTAAGGATACCTGGATTATATTTTAGAGATCTCACCATTTTCAAAAATTATATTTAGTAGTCCAGGTGCTTAAAAAACATCTTCCTCAGGGAACTTAAGCTGAGAACTGAAAATTAAGATACCTAGTTCATATTTTAGAGATCCCGTCATTTTGAAAATTATATTTAGTAGTCCAGGTGCTTAAAAAACATTTTCCTCAGGGAACTTAAGCTGAGAACTGAAATTAACGATACCTGGATAATATTTTAGAGATCCCGTCATTTTGAAAATTATATCTAGACCGCAAGTGCTTGAAAAACATCTACCTCAGGGAACTTAAGCTGAGAACTGAAAATTAAGATACCTAGTACATATTTTAGAGATATCATCATTTTAAAAATTATATTTAGTAGTCCAGGTGCTTAAAAAACATCTTCCTCAGGGAACTTATGCTGAGAACTGAAATTAAGGATACCTGGATTATATTTTAGAGATCTCACCATTTTCAAAATTTATATTTAGTAGTCCAGGTGCTTAAAAAACATCTTCCTCAGGGAACTTAAGCTGAGAACTAAAATTTAACATATCCGAATGGTATTTCAGTGGTCCAGTCATTCTAAAAATTATATCTAGTAGTCCAAGTGCCTAAAATACATCTTCCTCAAGGAACTTAAGCTGAGAACTGAAATTTATGATACCTAGTACATATTTTAGAGATCTCATCATTTTAAAAATTATATTTAGTAGTCCAGGTGCTTAAAAAACATCTTCCTCAGGGAACTTAAGCTGAGAACTGAAAATTACGATACCTAGTACATAATTTTGAGATCTCGGCATTTTAAAAATTATATTTAGTAGTCCAAGTGCCTAAAATACATCTTCCTCAGGGAACTTAAGCTGAGAACTGAAAATTAAGATACCTAGTTCATATTTTAGAGATCCCGTCATTTTGAAAATTATATCTAGTAGCCCAGGTGCTTGAAAAACATTTTCCTCAGGGAACTTAAGCTGATAACTGAAAATTAAGCTACATAGTACATATTTTAGAGATCTCGTCATTTTAAAAATTATATTTAGTAGTCCAGGTGCTTAAAAAACATTTTCCTCAGGGAACTTAAGCTGAGAACTGAAATTAACGATACCTGGATAATATTTTAGAGATCCCGTCATTTTGAAAATTATATCTAGACCGCAAGTGCTTGAAAAACATCTTCCTCAGGGAACTTAAGCTGAGAACTGAAAATTAAGATACCTAGTACATATTTTAGAGATCTCATCATTTTAAAAATTATATTTAGTAGTCCAGGTGCTTAAAAAACATCTTCCTCAGGGAACTTAAGCTGAGAACTGAAATTAAGGATACCTGGATTATATTTTAGAGATCTCACCATTTTCAAAATTTATATTTAGTAGTCCAGGTGCTTAAAAACATCTTCCTCAGGGAACTTAAGCTGAGAACTGAAATTTAACATATCCGAATGGTATTTCAGTGGTCCAGTCATTCTAAAAATTATATCTAGTAGTCCAAGTGCCTAAAATACATCTTCCTCAGGGAACTTAAGCTGAGAACTGAAATTTCTGATACCTAGTACATATTTTAGAGATCTCATCATTTTAAAAATTATATTTAGTAGTCCAGGTGCTTAAAAAACATTTTCCTCAGGGAACTTAAGCTGAGAACTGAAATTAACGATACCTGAATAATATTTTAGAGATCCCGTCATTTTGAAAATTATATCTAGACCGCAAGTGCTTGAAAAACATCTTCCTCAGAGAACTTAAGCTGAGAACTGAAAATTAAGATACCTAGTACATATTTTAGAGATCTCATCATTTTAAAAATTATATTTAGTAGTCCAGGTGCTTAAAAAACATCTTCCTCAGGGAACTTAAGCTGAGAACTGAAATTAAGGATACCTGGATAATATTTTAGAGATCTCACCATTTTCAAAAATTATATTTAGTAGTCCAGGTGCTTAAAAAACATCTTCCTCAGGGAACTTAAGCTGAGAACTAAAAATTTAACATATCCGAATGGTATTTCAATGGTCCAGTCATTCTAAAAATTATATCTAGTAGTCCAAGTGCCTAAAATACATCTTCCTCAAGGAACTTAAGCTGAGAACTGAAATTTATGATACCTAGTACTTATTTTAGAGATCTCATCATTTTAAAATTTATATTTAGTAGTCCTGGTGCTTAAAAAACATCTTCCTCAGGGAACTTAAGCTGAGAACTGAAAATTACGATACCTAGTACATATTTTAGAGATCTCGGCATTTTGAAAATTATATTTAGTAGTCCAAGTGCCTAAAATACATCTTCCTCAGGGAACTTAAGCTGAGAACTGAAAATTAAGATACCTAGTTCATATTTTAGAGATCCCGTCATTTTGGAAATTATATCTAGTAGCGCAGGTGCTTGAAAAACATCTTCCTCAGGGAACTTAAGCTGAGAACTGAAAATTAATCTACATTGTACATATTTTAGAGATCTCGTCATTTTAAAAATTATATTTAGTAGTCCAGGTGCTTAAAAAACATTTTCCTCAGGGAACTTAAGCTGAGAACTGAAATTAACGATACCTGGATAATATTTTAGAGATCCCGTCATTTTGAAAATTATATCTAGACCGCAAGTGCTTGAAAAACATCTACCTCAGGGAACTTAAGCTGAGAACTGAAAATTAAGATACCTAGTACATATTTTAGAGATCTCATCATTTTAAAAATTATATTTAGTAGTCCAGGTGCTTAAAAAACATCTTCCTCAGGGAACTTAAGCTGAGAACTGAAATTAAGGATACCTGGATTATATTTTAGAGATCTCACCATTTTCAAAAATTATATTTAGTAGTCCAGGTGCTTAAAAAACATCTTCCTCAGGGAACTTAAGCTGAGAACTAAAAATTAAGATACCTAGTTCATATTTTAGAGATCCCGTCATTTTGAAAATTATATCTAGTAGCCCAGGTGCTTGAAAAACATCTTCCTCAGGGAACTTAAGCTGAGAACTGAAATTTAACATATCCGAATGGTATTTCAGTGGTCCAGTCATTCTAAAAATTATATCTAGTAGTCCAAGTGCCTAAAATACATCTTCCTCAAGGAACTTAAGCTGAGAACTGAAATTTCTGATACCTAGTACATATTTTAGAGATCTCATCATTTTAAAAATTATATTTAGTAGTCCAGGTGCTTAAAAAACATCTTCCTCAGGGAACTTAAGCTGAGAACTGAAAATTAAGATACCTAGTTCATATTTTAGAGATCCCGTCATTTTGAAAATTATATCTAGTAGCCCAGGTGCTTGAAAAACATCTTCCTCAGGGAACTTAAGCTGAGAACTGAAATTTAACATATCCGAATGGTATTTCAGTGGTCCAGTCATTCTAAAAATTATATCTAGTAGTCCAAGTGCCTAAAATACATCTTCCTCAAGGAACTTAAGCTGAGAACTGAAATTTCTGATACCTAGTACATATTTTAGAGATCTCATCATTTTAAAAATTATATTTAGTAGTCCAAGTGCCTAAAATACATCTTCCTCAGGGAACTTAAGCTGAGAACTGAAAATTAAGATACCTAGTTCATATTTTAGAGATCCCGTCATTTTGAAAATTATATCTTGTAGCCCAGGTGCTTGAAAAACATCTTCCTCAGGGAACTTAAGCTGATAACTGAAAATTAAGCTACATAGTACATATTTTAGAGATCTCGTCATTTTAAAAATTATATTTAGTAGTCCAGGTGCTTAAAAAACATTTTCCTCAGGGAACTTAAGCTGAGAACTGAAATTAAGGATACCTGGATTATATTTTAGAGATCTCACCATTTTCAAAAATTATATTTAGTAGTCCAGGTGCTTAAAAAACATCTTCCTCAGGGAACTTAAGCTGAGAACTAAAAATTTAACATATCCGAATGGTATTTCAATGGTCCAGTCATTCTAAAAATTATATCTAGTAGTCCAAGTGCCTAAAATACATCTTCCTCAAGGAACTTAAGCTGAGAACTGAAATTTATGATACCTAGTACATATTTTAGAGATCTCATCATTTTAAAAATTATATTTAGTAGTCCAGGTGCTTAAAAAACATCTTCCTCAGGGAACTTAAGCTGAGAACTGAAAATTACGATACCTAGTACATATTTTAGAGATCTCGGCATTTTAAAAATTATATTTAGTAGTCCAAGTGCCTAAAATACATCTTCCTCAGGGAACTTAAGCTGATAACTGAAAATTAAGCTACATAGTACATATTTTAGAGATCTCGTCATTTTAAAAATTATATTTAGTAGTCCAGGTGCTTAAAAAACATTTTCCTCAGGAAACTTAAGCTGAGAACTGAAATTAACGATACCTGGATAATATTTTAGAGATCCCGTCATTTTGAAAATTATATCTAGACCGCAAGTGCTTGAAAAACATCTACCTCAGGGAACTTAAGCTGAGAACTGAAAATTAAGATACCTAGTACATATTTTAGAGATCTCATCATTTTAAAAATTATATTTAGTAGTCCAGGTGCTTAAAAAACATCTTCCTCAGGGAACTTAAGCTGAGAACTGAAATTAAGGATACCTGGATTATATTTTAGAGATCTCACCATTTTCAAAATTTATATTTAGTAGTCCAGGTGCTTAAAAAACATCTTCCTCAGGGAACTTAAGCTGAGAACTGAAAATTAAGATACCTAGTTCATATTTTAGAGATCTCGGCATTTTAAAAATTATATTTAGTAGTCCAAGTGCCTAAAATACATCTTCCTCAGGGAACTTAAGCTGAGAACTGAAAATTAAGATACCTAGTTCATATTTTAGAGATCCCGTCATTTTGAAAATTATATCTAGTAGCCCAGGTGCTTGAAAAACATCTTCCTCAGGGAACTTAAGCTGAGAACTGAAAATTAAGATACCTAGTTCATATTTTAGAGATCCCGTCATTTTGAAAATTATATCTAGTAGCCCAGGTGCTTGAAAAACATCTTCCTCAGGGAACTTAAGCTGAGAACTGAAATTTAACGTATCCGAATGGTATTTCAGTGGTCCAGTCATTCTAAAAATTATATCTAGTAGTCCAAGTGCCTAAAATACATCTTCCTCAAGGAACTTAAGCTGAGAACTGAAATTTCTGATACCTAGTACATATTTTAGAGATCTCATCATTTTAAAAATTATATTTAGTAGTCCAGGTGCTTAAAAAACATTTTCCTCAGGGAACTTAAGCTGAGAACTGAAAATTAAGATACCTAGTTCATATTTTAGAGATCCCGTCATTTTGAAAATTATATCTAGTAGCCCAGGTGCTTGAAAAACATCTTCCTCAGGGAACTTAAGCTGATAACTGAAAATTAAGCTACATAGTACATATTTTAGAGATCTCGTCATTTTAAAAATTATATTTAGTAGTCCAGGTGCTTAAAAAACATTTTCCTCAGGGAACTTAAGCTGAGAACTGAAATTAACGATACCTGGATAATATTTTAGAGATCCCGTCATTTTGAAAATTATATCTAGACCGCAAGTGCTTGAAAAACATCTACCTCAGGGAACTTAAGCTGAGAACTGAAAATTAAGATACCTAGTTCATATTTTAGAGATCCCGTCATTTTGAAAATTATATCTAGTAGCCCAGGTGCTTGAAAAACATCTTCCTCAGGGAACTTAAGCTGATAACTGAAAATTAAGCTACATAGTACATATTTTAGAGATCTCGTCATTTTAAAAATTATATTTAGTAGTCCAGGTGCTTAAAAAACATTTTCCTCAGGGAACTTAAGCTGAGAACTGAAATTTAACATATCCGAATGGTATTTCAGTGGTCCAGTCATTCTAAAAATTATATCTAGTAGTCCAAGTGCCTAAAATACATCTTCCTCAAGGAACTTAAGCTGAGAACTGAAATTTATGATACCTAGTACATATTTTAGAGATCTCATCATTTTAAAAATTATATTTAGTAGTCCAGGTGCTTAAAAAACATTTTCCTCAGGGAACTTAAGCTGAGAACTGAAATTAAGGATACCTGGATTATATTTTAGAGATCTCATCATTTTCAAAAATTATATTTAGTAGTCCAGGTGCTTAAAAAACATCTTCCTCAAGGAACTTAAGCTGAGAACTAAAAATTTAACATATCTGAATAGTATTTCAATGGACCAGTCATTCTAAAAATTATATCTAGTAGTCCAAGTGCCTAAAATACATCTTCCTCAAGGAACTTAAGCTGAGAACTGAAATTTATGATACCTAGTACATATTTTAGAGATCTCATCATTTTAAAAATTATATTTAGTAGTCCAGGTGCTTAAAAAACATCTTCCTCAGGGAACTTAAGCTGAGAACTGAAAATTAAGATACCTAGTTCATATTTTAGAGATCCCGTCATTTTGAAAATTATATCTAGTAGCCCAGGTGCTTGAAAAACATCTTCCTCAGGGAACTTAAGCTGATAACTGAAAATTAAGCTACATAGTACATATTTTAGAGATCTCGTCATTTTAAAAATTATATTTAGTAGTCCAGGTGCTTAAAAAACATTTTCCTCAGGGAACTTAAGCTGAGAACTGAAATTAACGATACCTGGATAATATTTTAGAGATCCCGTCATTTTGAAAATTATATCTAGACCGCAAGTGCTTGAAAAACATCTACCTCAGGGAACTTAAGCTGAAAACTGAAAATTAAGATACCTAGTACATATTTTAGAGATATCATCATTTTAAAAATTATATTTAGTAGTCCAGGTGCTTAAAAAACATCTTCCACAGGGAACTTAAGCTGAGAACTGAAATTAAGGATACCTGGATTATATTTTAGAGATCTCACCATTTTCAAAATTTATATTTAGTAGTCCAGGTGCATAAAAAACATCTTCCTCAGGGAACTTGAGCTGAGAACTAAAATTTAACATATCCGAATGGTATTTCAGTGGTCCAGTCATTCTAAAAATTATATCTAGTAGTCCAAGTGCCTAAAATACATCTTCCTCAAGGAACTTAAGCTGAGAACTGAAATTTATGATACCTAGTACATATTTTAGAGATCTCATCATTTTAAAAATTATATTTAGTAGTCCAGGTGCTTAAAAAACATCTTCCTCAGGGAACTTAAGCTGAGAACTGAAAATTACGATACCTAGTACATATTTTAGAGATCTCGGCATTTTAAAAATTATATTTAGTAGTCCAAGTGCCTAAAATACATCTTCCTCAGGGAACTTAAGCTGAGAACTGAAAATTAAGATACCTAGTTCATATTTTAGAGATCCCGTCATTTTGAAAATTATATCTTGTAGCCCAAGTGCTTGAAAAACATCTTCCTCAGGGAACTTAAGCTGATAACTGAAAATTAAGCTACATAGTACATATTTTAGAGATCTCGTCATTTTAAAAATTATATTTAGTAGTCCAGGTGCTTAAAAAACATTTTCCTCAGGGAACTTAAGCTGAGAACTGAAATTAACGATACCTGGATAATATTTTAGAGATCCCGTCATTTTGAAAATTATATCTAGACCGCAAGTGCTTGAAAAACATCTACCTCAGGGAACTTAAGCTGAGAACTGAAAATTAAGATACCTAGTACATATTTTAGAGATCTCATCATTTTAAAAATTATATTTAGTAGTCCAGGTGCTTAAAAAACATCTTCCTCAGGGAACTTAAGCTGAGAACTGAAATTAAGGATACCTGGATTATATTTTAGAGATCTCACCATTTTCAAAATTTATATTTAGTAGTCCAGGTGCTTAAAAAACATTTTCCTCAGGGAACTTAAGCTGAGAACTGAAATTAACGATACCTGGATAATATTTTAGAGATCCCGTCATTTTGAAAATTATATCTAGACCGCAAGTGCTTGAAAAACATCTTCCTCAGGGAACTTAAGCTGAGAACTGAAATTAACGATACCTGAATAATATTTTAGAGATCCCGTCATTTTGAAAATTATATCTAGACCGCAAGTGCTTGAAAAACATCTACCTCAGGGAACTTAAGCTGAGAACTGAAAATTAAGCTACATAGTACATATTTTAGAGATCTCGTCATTTTAAAAATTATATTTAGTAGTCCAGGTGCTTAAAAAACATTTTCCTCAGGGAACTTAAGCTGAGAACTGAAATTAACGATACCTGGATAATATTTTAGAGATCCCGTCATTTTGAAAATTATATCTAGACCGCAAGTGCTTGAAAAACATCTACCTCAGGGAACTTAAGCTGAGAACTGAAATTTATGATACCTAGTACATATTTTAGAGATCTCATCATTTTAAATATTATATTTAGTAGTCCAAGTGCCTAAAATACATCTTCCTCAAGGAACTTAAGCTGAGAACTGAAATTTCTGATACCTAGTACATATTTTAGAGATCTCATCATTTTAAAAATTATATTTAGTAGTCCAGGTGCTTAAAAAACATTTTCCTCAGGGAACTTAAGCTGAGAACTGAAATTAACGATACCTGGATAATATTTTAGAGATCCCGTCATTTTGAAAATTATATCTAGACCGCAAGTGCTTGAAAAACATCTTCCTCAGAGAACTTAAGTTGAGAACTGAAAATTAAGATACCTAGTACATATTTTAGAGATCTCATCATTTAAAAAATTATATTTAGTAGTCCAGGTGCTTAAAAAACATCTTCCTCATGGAACTTAAGCTGAGAACTGAAATTTCTGATACCTAGTACATATTTTAGAGATCTCATCATTTTAAAAATTATATTTAGTAGTCCAGGTGCTTAAAAAACATTTTCCTCGGGAACTTAAGCTGAGAACTGAAATTAACGATACCTGAATAATATTTTAGAGATCCCCTCATTTTGAAAATTATATCTAGACCGCAAGTGCTTGTAAAACATCTTCCTCAGAGAACTTAAGCTGAGAACTGAAAATTAAGATACCTAGTACATATTTTAGAGATCTCATCATTTAAAAAATTATATTTAGTAGTCCAGGTGCTTAAAAAAAATCTTCCTCAGGGAACTTAAGCTGAGAACTGAAATTAAGGATACCTGGATTATATTTTAGAGATCTCTCCATTTTCAAAATTTATATTTAGTAGTCCAGGTGCTTAAAAAACGTTTTCCTCAGGGAACTTAAGCTGAGAACTGAAATTAACGATACCTGAATAATATTTTAGAGATCCCGTCATTTTGAAAATTATATCTAGACCGCAAGTGCTTGAAAAACATCTTCCTCAGAGAACTTAAGCGGAGAACTGAAAATTAAGATACCTAGTACATATTTTAGAGATCTCATCATTTAAAAAATTATATTTAGTAGTCCAGGTGCTTAAAAAACATCTTCCTCAGGGAACTTAAGCTGAGAACTGAAATTAAGGATACCTGGATTATATTTTAGAGATCTCACCATTTTCAAAAATTATATTTAGTAGTCCAGGTGCTTAAAAAACATTTTCCTCAGGGAACTTAAGCTGAGAACTGAAATTAACGATACCTGAATAATATTTTAGAGATCCCGTCATTTTGAAAATTATATCTAGACCGCAAGTGCTTGAAAAGCATCTTTCTCAGAGAACTTAAGCTGAGAACTGAAAATTAAGATACCTAGTACATATTTTAGAGATCTCATCATTTTAAAAATTATATTTAGTAGTCCAGGTGCTTAAAAAACATTTTCCTCAGGGAACTTAAGCTGAGAACTGAAATTAACGATACCTGAATAATATTTTAGAGATCCCGTCATTTTGAAAATTATATCTAGACCGCAAGTGCTTGAAAAACATCTTCCTCAGGGAACTTAAGCTGAGAACTGAAAATAAGTGTACCTAGTACATATTTTAGAGATCTCGTCATTTTAAATATTATATTTAGTAGTCCAGGTGCTTAAAAACATTTTCCTCAGGGATCTTAAGCTGAGAACTGAAATTAACGATACCTGGATAATATTTTAGAGATCCCGTCATTTTGAAAATTATATCTAGACCGCAAGTGCTTGAAAAACATCTTCCTCAGGGAACTTAAGCTGAGAACTGAAAATTAAGATACCTAGTACATATTTTAGAGATCTCATCATTTTAAAAATTATATTTAGTAGTCCAGGTGCTTAAAAAACATCTTCCTCAGGGAACTTAAGCTGAGAACTGAAAATTAAGATACCTAGTACATATTTTAGAGATCTCGGCATTTTAAAAATTATATTTAGTAGTCCAAGTGCCTAAAATACATCTTCCGCAGGGAACTTTTAACTGAGAACTGAAAATTAAGATACCTAGTTCATATTTTATAGAACCCGTCATTTTGAAAATTATATCTAGTAGCCCAGGTGCTTGAAAAACATCTTCCTCAGGGAACTTAAGCTGAGAACTGAAAATTAAGATACCTAGTTCATATTTTAGAGATCCCGTCATTTTGAAAATTATATCTAGTAGCCTAGGTGCTTGAAAAACATCTTCCTCAGGGAACTTAAGCTGAGAACTGAAATTTAACATATCCGAATGGTATTTCAGTGGTCCAGTCATTCTAAAAATTATATCTAGTAGTCCAAGTGCCTAAAATACATCTTCCTCAAGGAACTTAAGCTGAGAACTGAAATTAACGATACCTGGATAATATTTTAGAGATCCCGTCATTTTGAAAATTATATCTAGACCGCAAGTGCTTGAAAAACATCTTCCTCAGAGAACTTAAGATGAGAACTGAAAATTAAGATACCTAGTACATATTTTAGAGATCTCATCATTTTAAAAATTATATTTAGTAGTCCAGGTGCTTAAAAAACATCTTCCTCAGGGAACTTAAGCTGAGAACTGAAATTAAGGATACCTGGATTATATTTTAGAGATCTCACCATTTTCAAAAATTATATTTAGTAGTCCAGGTGCTTAAAAAACATCTTCCTCAGGGAACTTAAGCTGAGAACTAAAAATTTAACATATCCGAATGGTATTTCAATGGTCCAGTCATTCTAAAAATTATATCTAGTAGTCCAAGTGCCTAAAATACATCTTCCTAAAGGAACTTAAGCTGAGAACTGAAATTTCTGATACCTAGTACATATTTTAGAGATCTCATCATTTTAAAAATTATATTTAGTAGTCCAGGTGCTTAAAAAACATTTTCCTCAGGGAACTTAAGCTGAGAACTGAAATTAACGATACCTGAATAATATTTTAGAGATCCCGTCATTTTGAAAATTATATCTAGACCGCATGTGCTTGAAAAACATCTTCCTCAGGGAACTTAAGCTGAGAACTGAAAATTAAGATACATAGTACATATTTTAGAGATCTCTTCATTTTAAAGATTATATCTAGTAGCCCAGGTGCTTGAAAAACATTTTCCTCAGGGAGCTTAAGCTGAGAACTGAAATTAACGATACCTGGATAATATTTTAGAGATCCCGTCATTTTGAAAATTATATCTAGACCGCAAGTGCTTGAAAAACATCTTCCTCAGGGAACTTAAGCTGAGAACTGAAAATTAAGATACCTAGTACATATTTTAGAGATCTCATCATTTTAAAAATTATATTTAGTATTCCAGGTGCTTAAAAAACATCTTCCTCAGGGAACTTAAGCTGAGAAGTGAAATTTAAGATACATCGTTTATATTTTAGAGATCTCGGCATTTTAAAAATTATATTTAGTAGTCCAAGTGCCTAAAATACATCTTCCGCAGGGAACTTTTAACTGAGAACTGAAAATTAAGATACCTAGTTCATATTTTAGAGATCCCGTCATTTTGAAAATTATATCTAGTAGCCAAGGTGCTTGACAAACATCTTCCTCAGGTAACTTAAGCTGAGAACTGAAAATTAAGATACCTAGTTCATATTTTAGAGATCCCGTCATTTTGAAAATTATATCTAGTAGCCTAGGTGCTTGAAAATCATCTTCCTCAGGGAACTTAAGCTGAGAACTGAAATTTAACATATCCGAATGGTATTTCAGTGGTCCAGTCATTCTAAAAATTATATCTAGTAGTCCAAGTGCCTAAAATACATTTTCCTCAGGGAACTTAAGCTGAGAACTGAAATTAACGATACCTGAATAATATTTTAGAGATCCCGTCATTTTGAAAATTATATCTAGACCGCAAGTGCTTGAAAAACATCTTCCTCAGAGAACTTAAGCTGAGAACTGAAAATTAAGATACCTAGTACATATTTTAGAGATCTCATCATTTTAAAAATTATATTTAGTAGTCCAGGTGCTTAAAAAACATCTTCCTCAGGGAACTTAAGCTGAGAACTGAAATTAAGGATACCTGGATTATATTTTAGAGATCTCACCATTTTCAAAAATTATATTTAGTAGTCCAGGTGCTTAAAAAACATCTTCCTCAGGGAACTTAAGCTGAGAACTAAAAATTTAACATATCCGAATGGTATTTCAATGGTCCAGTCATTCTAAAAATTATATCTAGTAGTCCAAGTGCCTAAAATACATCTTCCTCAAGGAACTTAAGCTGAGAACTGAAATTTATGATACCTAGTACATATTTTAGAGATCTCATCATTTTAAAAATTATATTTAGTAGTCCAGGTGCTTAAAAAACATCTTCCTCAGGGAACTTAAGCTGAGAACTGAAAATTAAGATACCTAGTTCATATTTTAGAGATCCCGTCATTTTGAAAATTATATCTAGTAGCCCAGGTGCTTGAAAAACATCTTCCTCAGGGAACTTAAGCTGATAACTGAAAATTAAGCTACATAGTACATATTTTAGAGATCTCGTCATTTTAAAAATTATATTTAGTAGTCCAGGTGCTTAAAAAACATTTTCCTCAGGGAACTTAAGCTGAGAACTGAAATTAACGATACCTGGATAATATTTTAGAGATCCCGTCATTTTGAAAATTATATCTAGACCGCAAGTGCTTGAAAAACATCTACCTCAGGGAACTTAAGCTGAGAACTGAAAATTAAGATACCTAGTACATATTTTAGAGATCTCATCATTTTAAAAATTATATTTAGTAGTCCAGGTGCTTAAAAAACATCTTCCTCAGGGAACTTAAGCTGAGAACTGAAATTAAGGATACCTGGATTATATTTTAGAGATCTCACCATTTTCAAAATTTATATTTAGTAGTCCAGGTGCTTAAAAAACATCTTCCTCAGGGAACTTAAGCTGAGAACTGAAAATTAAGATACCTAGTTCATATTTTAGAGATCTCGGCATTTTAAAAATTATATTTAGTAGTCCAAGTGCCTAAAATACATCTTCCTCAGGGAACTTAAGCTGAGAACTGAAAATTAAGATACCTAGTTCATATTTTAGAGATCCCGTCATTTTGAAAATTATATCTAGTAGTCCAGGTGCTTAAAAACATCTTCCTCCGGGAATTGAAGCTGAGAACTGAAAATTAAGATACCTAGTTCATATTTTAGAGATCCCGTCATTTTGAAAATTATATTTAGTAGTCCAGGTGCTTAAAAAACATTTTACTCAGGGAACTTAAGCTGAGAACTGAAATTTAACATATCCGAATGGTATTTCAGTGGTCCAGTCATTCTAAAAATTATATCTAGTAGTCCAAGTGCCTAAAATACATCTTCCTCAAGGAACTTAAGCTGAGAACTGAAATTTATGATACCTAGTACATATTTTAGAGATCTCATCATTTTAAAAATTATATTTAGTAGTCCAGGTGCTTAAAAAACATCTTCCTCAGGGAACTTAAGCTGAGAACAGAAATTAACGATACCTGAAACATATTTTAGAGATCTCGTCATTTTAAAAATTATATCTAGACCGCAAGTGCTTGAATAACATCTTCCTCAGAGAACTTAAGCGGAGAACTGAAAATTAAGATACCTAGTACATATTTTAGAGATCTCATCATTTAAAAAATTATATTTAGTAGTCCAGGTGCTTAAAAAACATCTTCCTCAGGGAACTTAAGCTGAGAACTGAAATTAAGGATACCTGGATTATATTTTAGAGATCTCACCATTTTCAAAATTTATATTTAGTAGTCCAGGTGCTTAAAAAACATCTTCCTCAGGGAACTTAAGCTGAGAACTAAAAATTTAACATATCCGAATGGTATTTCAATGGTCCAGTCATTCTAAAAATTATATCTAGTAGTCCAAGTGCCTAAAATACATCTTCCTAAAGGAACTTAAGCTGAGAACCGAAATTTCTGATACCTAGTACATATTTTAGAGATCTCATCATTTTAAAAATTATATTTAGTAGTCCAGGTGCTTAAAAAACATTTTCCTCAGGGAACTTAAGCTGAGAACTGAAATTAACGATACCTGAATAATATTTTAGAGATCCCGTCATTTTGAAAATTATATCTAGACCGCAAGTGCTTGAAAAACATCTTCCTCAGGGAACTTAAGCTGAGAACTGAAAATTAAGCTACATAGTACATATTTTAGAGATCTCGTCATTTTAAATATTATATTTAGTAGTCAAGGTGCTTAAAAAACATTTTCCTCAGGGATCTTAAGCTGAGAACTGAAATTAACGATACCTGGATAATATTTTAGAGATCCCGTCATTTTGAAAATTATATCTAGACCGCAAGTGCTTGAAAAACATCTTCCTCAGGGAACTTAAGCTGAGAACTGAAAATTAAGATACCTAGTACATATTTTAGAGATCTCATCATTTTAAAAATTATATTTAGTAGTCCAGGTGCTTAAAAAACATCTTCCTCAGGGAACTTACGCTGAGAACTGAAAAATTAAGATACCTAGTTCATATTTTAGAGATCTCGGCATTTTAAAAATTATATTTAGTAGTCCAAGTGCCTAAAATACATCTTCCGCAGGGAACTTTTAAGCTGAGAACTGAAAATTAAGATACCTAGTTCATATTTTAGAGATCCCGTCATTTTGAAAATTATATCTAGTAGCCCAGGTGCTTGAAAAACATCTTCCTCAGGGAACTTAAGCTGAGAACTGAAAATTAAGATACCTAGTTCACATTTTAGAGATCCCGTCATTTTGAAAATTATATCTAGTAGCCTAGGTGCTTGAAAAACATCTTCCTCAGGGAATCTTAAGCTGAGAACTGAAATTTAACATATCCGAATGGTATTTCAGTGGTCCAGTCATTCTAAAAATTATATCTAGTAGTCCAAGTGCCTAAAATACATTTTCCTCAGGGAACTTAAGCTGAGAACTGAAATTAACGATACCTGAATAATATTTTAGAGATCCCGTCATTTTGAAAATTATATCTAGACCGCAAGTGCTTGAAAAACATCTTCCTCAGAGAACTTAAGCTGAGAACTGAAAATTAAGATACCTAGTACATATTTTAGAGATCTCATCATTTTAAAAATTATATTTAGTAGTCCAGGTGCTTAAAAAACATCTTCCTCAGGGAACTTAAGCTGAGAACTGAAATTAAGGATACCTGGATTATATTTTAGAGATCTCACCATTTTCAAAAATTATATTTAGTAGTCCAGGTGCTTAAAAAACATCTTCCTCAGGGAACTTAAGCTGAGAACTAAAAATTTAACATATCCGAATGGTATTTCAATGGTCCAGTCATTCTAAAAATTATATCTAGTAGTCCAAGTGCCTAAAATACATCTTCCTAAAGGAACTTAAGCTGAGAACCGAAATTTCTGATACCTAGTACATATTTTAGAGATCTCATCATTTTAAAAATTATATTTAGTAGTCCAGGTGCTTAAAAAACATTTTCCTCAGGGATCTTAAGCTGAGAACTGAAATTAACGATACCTGGATACATATTTTAGAGATCCCGTCATTTTGAAAATTATATCTAGTACCGCAAGTGCTTGAAAAACATCTTCCTCAGGGAAATTATGCTGAGAACTGAAGATTAAGATACCTAGTACATATTTTAGAGATCTCATCATTTTAAAAATTATATTTAGTAGTCCAGGTGCTTAAAAAACATCTTCCTCAGGGAACTTAAGCTGAGAACTGAAAATTAAGATACCTAGTACATATTTTAGAGATCTCGGCATTTTAAAAATTATATTTAGTAGTCCAAGTGCCTAAAATAGATCTTCCGCAGGGAACTTTTGATGAGAACTGAAAATTAAGATACCTAGTTTATATTTTAGAGATCCCGTCGTTTTTAAAATTATATCTAGTAGTCCAGGTGCTTAAAAAACATCTTCCTCAGGGAACTTAAGCTGAGAACTGAAAATTAAGATACCTAGTTCATATTTTAGAGATCCCGTCATTTTGAAAATTATATCTAGTAGCCTAGGTGCTTGAAAAACATCTTCCTCAGGGAACTTAAGCTGAGAACTGAAATTTAACATATCCGAATGGTATTTCAGTGGTCCAGTCATTCTAAAAATTATATCTAGTAGTCCAAGTGCCTAAAATACATCTTCCTCAAGGAACTTAAGCTGAGAACTGAAATTAACGATACCTGGATAATATTTTAGAGATCCCGTCATTTTGAAAATTATATCTAGACCGCAAGTGCTTGAAAAACATCTTCCTCAGAGAACTTAAGCTGAGAACTGAAAATTAAGATACCTAGTACATATTTTAGAGATCTCATCATTTTAAAAATTATATTTAGTAGTCCAGGTGCTTAAAAAACATCTTCCTCAGGGAACTTAAGCTGAGAACTGAAATTAAGGATACCTGGATTATATTTTAGAGATCTCACCATTTTCAAAAATTATATTTAGTAGTCCAGGTGCTTAAAAAACATCTTCCTCAGGGAACTTAAGCTGAGAACTAAAAATTTAACGATATCCGAATAGTATTTCAGATGGAGCAGTCATTCTAAAAATTATATCTAGTAGTCCAAGTGCCTAAAATACATCTTTCTCAAGGAACTTAAGCTGAGAACTGAAATTTATGATACCTAGTACATATTTTAGAGATCTCATCATTTTAAAAATTATATTTAGTAGTCCAGGTGCTTAAAAAACATCTTCCTCAGGGAACTTAAGCTGAGAACTGAAAATTAAGATACCTAGTTCATATTTTAGAGATCCCGTCATTTTGAAAATTATATCTAGTAGCCCAGGTGCTTGAAAATACATCTTCCTCAGGGAACTTAAGCTGATAACTGAAAATTAAGCTACATAGTACATATTTTAGAGATCTCGTCATTTTAAAAATTATATTTAGTAGTCCAGGTGCTTGAAAAACATTTTCCTCAGGGAACTTAAGCTGAGAACTGAAATTAACGATACCTGGATAATATTTTAGAGATCCCGTCATTTTGAAAATTTATATCACCCAAGTGCTTGAAAAACATCTACCTCAGGGAACTTAAGCTGAGAACTGAAAATTAAGATACCTAGTACATATTTTAGAGATCTCATCATTTTAAAAATTATATTTAGTAGTCCAGGTGCTTAAAAAACATCTTCCTCAGGGAACTTAAGCTGAGAACTGAAATTAAGGATACCTGGATTATATTTTAGAGATCTCACCATTTTCAAAATTTATATTTAGTAGTCCAGGTGCTTAAAAAACATCTTCCTCAGGGAACTTAAGCTGAGAACTGAAAATTAAGATACCTAGTTCATATTTTAGAGATCCCGTCATTTTGAAAATTATATCTAGTAGCCCATGTGCTTGAAAAACATCTTCCTCAGGGAACTTAAGCTGAGAACTGACAATTAAGATACCTAGTACATATTTTAGAGATCCCGTCATTTTCAAAATTTATATCTAGTAGCCCAGGTGCTTGAAGAACATCTTCCTCAGGGAACTTAAGCTGAGAACTGAAATTTAACATATCCGAATGGTATTTCAGTGGTCCAGTCATTCTAAAAATTATATCTAGTAGTCCAAGTGCCTAAAATGCATCTTCCTAAAGGAACTTAAGCTGAGAACTGAAATTTCTGATACCTAGTACATATTTTAGAGATCTCATCATTTTAAAAATTATACTTAGTAGTCCAGGTGCTTAAAAAACATTTTCCTCAGGGAACTTAAGCTGAGAACAGAAATTAACGATACCTGAATAATATTTTAGAGATCCCGTCATTTTGAAAATTATATCTAGACCGCAAGTGCTTGAAAAACATCTTCCTCAGAGAACTTAAGCTGAGAACTGAAAATTAAGATACCTAGTACATATTTTAGAGATCTCATCATTTTAAAAATTATATTTAGTAGTCCAGGTGCTTAAAAAACATCTTCCTCAGGGAACTTAAGCTGAGAACTGAAATTAAGGATACCTGGATTATATTTTAGAGATCTCACCATTTTCAAAAATTATATTTAGTAGTCCAGGTGCTTAAAAAACATCTTCCTCAGGGAACTTAAGCTGAGAACTAAAAATTTAACATATCCGAATGGTATTTCAATGGTCCAGTCATTCTAAAAATTATATCTAGTAGTCCAAGTGTTTAAAATACATCTTTCTCAAGGAACTTAAGCCGAGAACTGAAATTTATGATACCTAGTACATATTTTAGAGATCTCATCATTTTAAAAATTATATTTAGTAGTCCAGGTGCTTAAAAAACATCTTCCTCAGGGAACTTAAGCTGAGAACTGAAAATTACGATACCTAGTACATATTTTAGAGATCCCGTCATTTTGAAAATTATATCTAGTAGCCCAGGTGCTTGAAAAACATCTTCCTCAGGGAACTTAAGCTGATAACTGAAAATTAAGCTACATAGTACATATTTTAGAGATCTCGTCATTTTAAAAATTATATTTAGTAGTCCAGGTGCTTAAAAAACATTTTCCTCAGGGAACTTAAGCTGAGAACTGAAATTAACGATACCTGGATAATATTTTAGAGATCCCGTCATTTTGAAAATTATATCTAGACCGCAAGTGCTTGAAAAACATCTACCTCAGGGAACTTAAGCTGAGAACTGAAAATTAAGATACCTAGTACATATTTTAGAGATCTCATCATTTTGAAAATTATATCTTGTAGCCCAGGTGCTTGAAAAACATCTTCCTCAGGGAACTTAAGCTGATAACTGAAAATTAAGCTACATAGTACATATTTTAGAGATCTCGTCATTTTAAAAATTATATTTAGTTGTCCAGGTGCTTAAAAAACATTTTCCTCAGGGAACTTAAGCTGAGAACTGAAATTAACGATACCTGGATAATATTTTAGAGATCCCGTCATTTTGAAAATTATATCTAGACCGCAAGTGCTTGAAAAACATCTACCTCAGGGAACTTAAGCTGAGAACTGAAAATTAAGATACCTAGTACATATTTTAGAGATCTCATCATTTTAAAAATTATATTTAGTAGTCCAGGTGCTTAAAAAACATCTTCCTCAGGGAACTTAAGCTGAGAACTGAAAATTACGATACCTAGTACATATTTTAGAGATCTCGGCATTTTAAAAATTATATTTAGTAGTCCAGGTGCTTAAAAAACATCTTCCTCAGGGAACTTAAGCTGAGAACTGAAATTTAACATATCCGAATGGTATTTCAGTGGTCCAGTCATTCTAAAAATTATATCTAGTAGTCCAAGTGCCTAAAATACATCTTCCTCAAGGAACTTAAGCTGAGAACTGAAATTTCTGATACCCAGTACATATTTTAGAGATCTCATCATTTTAAAAATTATATTTAGTAGTCCAGGTGCTTAAAAAACATTTTCCTCAGGGAACTTAAGCTGAGAACTGAAATTAACGATACCTGAATAATATTTTAGAGATCCCGTCATTTTGAAAATTATATCTAGACCGCAAGTGCTTGAAAAACATCTTCCTCAGAGAACTTAAGCTGAGAACTGAAAATTAAGATACCTAGTACATATTTTAGAGATCTCATCATTTTAAAAATTATATTTAGTAGTCCAGGTGCTTAAAAAACATCTTCCTCAGGGAACTTAAGCTGAGAACTGAAATTAAGGATACCTGGATTATATTTTAGAGATCTCACCATTTTCAAAAATTATATTTAGTAGTCCAGGTGCTTAAAAAACATCTTCCGCATGGAACTTAAGCTGAGAACTAAAAATTTAACATATCCGAATGGTATTTCAATGGTCCAGTCATTCTAAAAATTATATCTAGTAGTCCAAGTGCCTAAAATACATCTTCCTCAAGGAACTTAAGCTGAGAACTGAAATTTATGATACCTAGTACATATTTTAGAGATCTCGTCATTTAAAAAATTATATTTAGTAGTTCAGGTGCTTAAAAAACATCTTACTCAGGGAACTTAAGCTGAGAACTGAATTTTAAGATACCTAGTTCATATTTTAGAGATCCCGTCATTTTGAAAATTATATCTAGTAGCCCAGGTGCTTGAAAAACATCTTCCTCAGGGAACTTAAGCTGATAACTGAAAATTAAGCTACATAGTACATATTTTAGAGATCTCGTCATTTTAAAAATTATATTTAGTAGTCCAGGTGCTTAAAAAACATTTTCCTCAGGGAACTTAAGCTGAGAACTGAAATTAACGATACCTGGATAATATTTTAGAGATCCCGTCATTTTGAAAATTATATCTAGACCGCAAGTGCTTGAAAAACATCTACCTCAGGGAACTTAAGCTGAGAACTGAAAATTAAGATACCTAGTACATATTTTAGAGATCTCATCATTTTAAAAATTATATTTAGTAGTCCAGGTGCTTAAAAAACATCTTCCTCAGGGAACTTAAGCTGAGAACTGAAATTAAGGATACCTGGATTATATTTTAGAGATCTCACCATTTTCAAAATTTATATTTAGTAGTCCAGGTGCTTAAAAAACATCTTCCTCAGGGAACTTGAGCTGAGAACTAAAATTTAACATATCCGAATGGTATTTCAGTGGTCCAGTCATTCTAAAAATTATATCTAGTAGTCCAAGTGCCTAAAATACATCTTCCTCAAGGAACTTAAGCTGAGAACTGAAATTTATGATACCTAGTACATATTTTAGAGATCTCATCATTTTAAAAATTATATTTAGTATTCCAGGTGCTTAAAAAACATCTTCCTCAGGGAACTTAAGCTCAGAACTGAAAATTACGATACCTAGTACATATTTTAGAGATCTCGGCATTATAAAAAATATTTTTAGTAGTCCAAGTGCCTAAAATACATCTTCCTCAGGGAACTTAAGCTGAGAACTGAAAATTAAGATACCTAGTTCATATTTTAGAGATCCCGTCATTTTGAAAATTATATCTTGTAGCCCAGGTGCTTGAAAAACATCATCCTCAGGGAACTTAAGCTGATAACTGAAAATTAACGATACCTGGATAATATTTTAGAGATCCCGTCATTTTGAAAATTATATCTAGACCGCAAGTGCTTGAAAAACATCTACCTCAGGGAACTTAAGCTGAGAACTGAAAATTAAGATACCTAGTACATATTTTAGAGATCTCATCATTTTAAAAATTATATTTAGTAGTCCAGGTGCTTAAAAAACATCTTCCTCAGGGAACTTAAGCTGAGAACTGAAATTAAGGATACCTGGATTATATTTTAGAGATCTCACCATTTTCAAAAATTATTTTTAGTAGTCCAGGTGCTTAAAAAACATCTTCCTCAGGGAACTTAAGCTGAGAACTGAAATTTCTGATACCTAGTACATATTTTAGAGATCTCATCATTTTAAAAATTATATTTAGTAGTCCAAGTGCCTCAAATATATCTTCCTCAGGGAACTTAAGCTGAGAACTGAAATTTCTGATACCCAGTACATATTTTAGAGATCTCATCATTTTAAAAATTATATTTAGTAGTCCAGGTGCTTAAAAAACATTTTCCTCAGGGAACTTAAGCTGAGAACTGAAATTAACGATACCTGGATAATATTTTAGAGATCCCGTCATTTTGAAAATTATATCTAGACCGCAAGTGCTTGAAAAACATCTACCTCAGGGAACTTAAGCTGAGAACTGAAAATTAAGATACCTAGTACATATTTTAGAGATCTCATCATTTTAAAAATTATATTTAGTAGTCCAGGTGCTTAAAAAACATCTTCCTCAGGGAACTTAAGCTGAGAACTGAAATTAAGGATACCTGGATTATATTTTAGAGATCTCACCATTTTCAAAAATTATTTTTAGTAGTCCAGGTGCTTAAAAAACATCTTCCTCAGGGAACTTAAGCTGAGAACTGAAATTTCTGATACCTAGTACATATTTTAGAGATCTCATCATTTTAAAAATTATATTTAGTAGTCCAAGTGCCTCAAATATATCTTCCTCAAGGAACTTAAGCTGAGAACTGAAATTTCTGATACCTAGTACATATTTTAGAGATCTCATCATTTTAAAAATTATATTTAGTAGTCCAGGTGCTTAAAAAACATTTTCCTCAGGGAACTTAAGCTGAGAACTGAAATTAACGATACCTGGATAATATTTTAGAGATCCCGTCATTTTGAAAATTATATGTAGTACGCCAGTGCGTGAAAAAAATCTTACTACGAGAACTTAAGGTGAGAACTGAAAATAAAGATTCCGAGTACATATTTTAGAGATCTCATCATTTTCAAAAATTATATTTAATAGTCCAGGTGCTTGAAAAACATCTTCCTCGGGGAACTTAAGCTGATAACTGAAATTTCTGATACCTAGTACATATTTTAGAGATCTCATCATTTTAAAAATTATATTTAGTATTCCAAGTGCATAAAAAACATTTTCCTCAGGGAACTTAAGCTGAGAACTGAAATTAACGATACCTGAATAATATTTTAGAGATCCCGTCATTTTCAAAATTTATATCTAGTACCGCAAGTGCTTGAAAAACATCTTCCTCAGAGAACTTAAGCTGAGAACTGAAAATTAAGATACCCAGTACATATTTTAGAGATCTCATCATGTTAAAAATTATATTTAGTAGTCCAGGTGCTTAAAAAACATCTTCCTCAGGGAACTTAAGCTGAGAACTGAAATTAAGGATACCTGGATTATATTTTAGAGAACTCACCATTTTCAAAATTTATATTTAGTAGTCCAGGTGCTTAAAAAACATCTTCCTCAGGGAACTTAAGCTGAGAACTGAAATTAACGATACGTGGATAATATTTTAGAGATCCCGTCATTTTGAAAATTATATCTAGACCGCAAGTGCTTGAAAAACATCTTCCTCAGAGAACTTAAGCCGAGAACTGAAAATTAAGATACCTAGTACATATTTTAGAGATCTCATCATTTAAAAAATTATATTTAGTAGTCCAGGTGCTTAAAAAACATCTTCCTCAAGGAACTTAAGCTGAGAACTGAAATTAAGGATACCTGGATTATATTTTAGAGATCTCACCATTTTCAAAATTTATATTTAGTAGTCCAGGTGCTTAAAAAACATCTTCCTCAGGGAACTTAAGCTGAGAACTAAAAATTTATAATATCCGAATGGTATTTCAGTGGTCCAGTCATTCTAAAAATCATATCTAGTAGTCCAAGTGCCTAAAATACATCTTCCTAAAGGAACTTAAGCTGAGAACCGAAATTTCTGATACCTAGTACATATTTTAGAGATCTCATCATTTTAAAAATTATATTTATTAGTCCAGGTGCTTAAAAAACATTTTCCTCAGGGAACTTAAGCCGACAACTGAAATTAACGATACCTGAATAATATTTTAGAGATCCCGTCATTTTGAAAATTATATCTAGACCGCAAGTGCTTGAAAAACATCTTCCTCAGGGAACTTAAGCTGAGAACTGAAAATTAAGCTACATAGTACATATTTTAGAGATCTCGTCATTTTAAAAATTATATTTAGTAGTCCAGGTGCTTAAAAAACATTTTCCTCAGGGAACTTAAGCTGAGAACTGAAATTAACGATACCTGGATAATATTTTAGAGATCCCGTCATTTTGAAAATTATATCTAGACCGCAAGTGCTTGAAAAACATCTTCCTCAGGGAACTTAAGCTGAGAACTGAAAATTAAGATACCTAGTACATATTTTAGAGATCTCATCATTTTAAAAATTATATTTAGTAGTCCAGGTGCTTAAAAAACATCTTCCTCAGGGAACTTAAGCTGAGAACTGAAAATTAAGATACCTAGTTCATATTTTAGAGATCTCGGCATTTTAAAAATTATATTTAGTAGTCCAAGTGCCTAAAATACATCTTCCTCAGGGAACTTAAGCTGAGAACTGAAAATTAATATACCTAGTTCATATTTTAGAGATCCCGTCATTTTGAAAATTATATATAGTAGCCCAGGTGCTTGAAAAACATCTTCCTCAGGGAACTTAAGCTGAGAACGTAAAATTAAGATACCTAGTACATATTTTAGAGATCTCATCATTTTAGAAATTATATTTAGTAGTCCAGGTGCTTAAAAAACATCTTCCTCAGGGAACTTAAGCTGAGAACTGAAATTAAGGATACCTGGATTATATTTTAGAGATCTCACCATTTTCAAAAATTATATTTAGTAGTCCAGGTGCTTAAAAAACATTTTCCTCAGGGAACTTAAGCTGAGAACTAAAAATTTAACATATCCGAATGGTATTTCAATGGTCCAGTCATTCTAAAAATTATATCTAGTAGTCCAAGTGCCTAAAATACATCTTCCTCAGGGAACTTAAGCCGAGAACTGAAATTTATGATACCTAGTACATATTTTAGAGATCTAATCATTTTAAAAATTATATTTAGTAGTCCAGGTGCTTAAAAAACATCTTCCTCAGGGAACTTAAGCTGAGAACTGAAAATTACGATACATAGTACATATTTTAGAGATCTCGGCATTTTAAAAATTATATTTAGTAGTCCAAGTGCCTAAAATACATCTTCCTCAGGGAACTTAAGCTGAGAACTGAAAATTAAGATACCTAGTTCATATTTTAGAGATCTCATCATTTTAAAAATTATATTTAGTAGTCCAGGTGCTTAAAAAACATTTTCCTCAGGGAACTTAAGCTGAGAACTGAAATTAACGATACCTGAATAATATTTTAGAGATCCCGTCATTTTGAAAATTATATCTAGACCGCAAGTGCTTGAAAAACATCTTCCTCAGGGAACTTAAGCTGAGAACTGAAAATTAAGATACCTAGTACATATTTTAGAGATCTCATCATTTTAAAAATTATATTTAGTAGTCCAGGTGCTTAAAAAACATCTTCCTCAGGGAACTTAAGCTGAGAACTGAAATTAAGGATACCTGGATTATATTTTAGAGATCTCACCATTTTCAAAATTTATATTTAGTAGTCCAGGTGCTTAAAAAACATCTTCCTCAGGGAACTTAAGCTGAGAACTGAAAATTAAGATACCTAGTTCATATTTTAGAGATCTCGGCATTTTAAAAATTATATTTAGTAGTCCAAGTGCCTAAAATACATCTTCCTCAGGGAACTTAAGCTGAGAACTGAAAATTAAGATACCTAGTTCATATTTTAGAGATCTCGGCATTTTAAAAATTATATTTAGTAGTCCAAGTGCCTAAAATACATCTTCCTCAGGGAACTTAAGCTGAGAACTGAAAATTAAGATACCTAGTTCATATTTTAGAGATCCCGTCATTTTGAAAATTATATCTAGTAGCCCAGGTGCTTGAAAAACATCTTCCTCAGGGAACTTAAGCTGAGAACTGAAAATTAAGATACCTGAATAATATTTTAGAGATCCCGTCATTTTGAAAATTATATCTAGACCGCAAGTGCTTGAAAAACATCTTCCTCAGAGAACTTAAGCTGAGAACTGAAAATTAAGATACCTAGTACATATTTTAGAGATCTCATCATTTAAAAAATTATATTTAGTAGTCCAGGTGCTTAAAAAACATCTTCCTCAGGGAACTTAAGCTGAGAACTGAAATTAAGGATACCTGGATTATATTTTAGAGATCTCACCATTTTCAAAATTTATATTTAGTAGTCCAGGTGCTTAAAAAACATCTTCCTCAGGGAACTTAAGCTGAGAACTGAAATTAACGATACCTGAATAATATTTTAGAGATCCCGTCATTTTGAAAATTATATCTAGACCGCAAGTGCTTGAAAAACATCTTCCTCAGAGAACTTAAGCGGAGAACTGAAAATTAAGATACCTAGTACATATTTTAGAGATCTCATCATTTAAAAAATTATATTTAGTAGTCCAGGTGCTTAAAAAACATCTTCCTCAGGGAACTTAAGCTGAGAACTGAAATTAAGGATACCTGGATTATATTTTAGAGATCTCACCATTTTCAAAATTTATATTTAGTAGTCCAGGTGCTTAAAAAACATCTTCCTCAGGGAACTTAAGCTGAGAACTAAAAATTTAACATATCCGAATGGTATTTCAATGGTCCAGTCATTCTAAAAATTATATCTAGTAGTCCAAGTGCCTAAAATACATCTTCCTAAAGGAACTTAAGCTGAGAACTGAAATTTCTGATACCTAGTACATATTTTAGAGATCTCATCATTTTAAAAATTATATTTATTAGTCCAGGTGCTTAAAAAACATTTTCCTCAGGGAACTTAAGCTGAGAACTGAAATTAACGATACCTGAATAATATTTTAGAGATCCCGTCATTTTGAAAATTATATCTAGACCGCAAGTGCTTGAAAAACATCTTCCTCAGGGAACTTAAGCTGAGAACTGAAAATTAAGCTACATAGTACATATTTTAGAGATCTCGTCATTTTAAAAATTATATTTAGTAGTCCAGGTGCTTAAAAAACATTTTCCTCAGGGAACTTAAGCTGAGAACTGAAATTAACGATACCTGGATAATATTTTAGAGATCCCGTCATTTTGAAAATTATATCTAGACCGCAAGTGCTTGAAAAACATCTTCCTCAGGGAACTTAAGCTGAGAACTGAAAATTAAGATACCTAGTACATATTTTAGAGATCTCATCATTTTAAAAATTATATTTAGTAGTCCAGGTGCTTAAAAAACATCTTCCTCAGGGAACTTAAGCTGAGAACTGAAAATTAAGATACCTAGTTCATATTTTAGAGATCTCGGCATTTTAAAAATTATATTTAGTAGTCCAAGTGCCTAAAATACATCTTCCTCAGGGAACTTAAGCTGAGAACTGAAAATTAAGATACCTAGTTCATATTTTAGAGATCCCGTCATTTTGAAAATTATATCTAGTAGCCCAGGTGCTTGAAAAACATCTTCCTCAGAGAACTTAAGCTGAGAACTGAAAATTAAGATACCTAGTACATATTTTAGAGATCTCATCATTTTAAAAATTATATTTAGTAGTCCAGGTGCTTAAAAAACATCTTCCTCAGGGAACTTAAGCTGAGAACTGAAATTAAGGATACCTGGATTATATTTTAGAGATCTCACCATTTTCAAAAATTATATTTAGTAGTGCAGGTGCTTAAAAAACATCTTCCTAAGGGAACTTAAGCTGAGAACTAAAAATTTAACATATCCGAATGGTATTTCAATGGTCCAGTCATTCTAAAAATTATATCTAGTAGTCCAAGTGCCTAAAATACATCTTCCTCAGGGAACTTAAGCCGAGAACTGAAATTTATGATACCTAGTACATATTTTAGAGATCTAATCATTTTAAAAATTATATTTAGTAGTCCAGGTGCTTAAAAAACATCTTCCTCAGGGAACTTAAGCTGAGAACTGAAAATTACGATACATAGTACATATTTTAGAGATCTCGGCATTTTAAAAATTATATTTAGTAGTCCAAGTGCCTAAAATACATCTTCCTCAGGGAACTTAAGCTGAGAACTGAAAATTAAGATACCTAGTTCATATTTTAGAGATCTCATCATTTTAAAAATTATATTTAGTAGTCCAGGTGCTTAAAAAACATTTTCCTCAGGGAACTTAAGCTGAGAACTGAAATTAACGATACCTGAATAATATTTTAGAGATCCCGTCATTTTGAAAATTATATCTAGACCGCAAGTGCTTGAAAAACATCTTCCTCAGGGAACTTAAGCTGAGAACTGAAAATTAAGATACCTAGTACATATTTTAGAGATCTCATCATTTTAAAAATTATATTTAGTAGTCCAGGTGCTTAAAAAACATCTTCCTCAGGGAACTTAAGCTGAGAACTGAAATTAAGGATACCTGGATTATATTTTAGAGATCTCACCATTTTCAAAATTTATATTTAGTAGTCCAGGTGCTTAAAAAACATCTTCCTCAGGGAACTTAAGCTGAGAACTGAAAATTAAGATACCTAGTTCATATTTTAGAGATCTCGGCATTTTAAAAATTATATTTAGTAGTCCAAGTGCCTAAAATACATCATCCTCAGGGAACTTAAGCTGAGAACTGAAAATTAAGATACCTAGTTCATATTTTAGAGATCCCGTCATTTTGAAAATTATATCTAGTAGCCCAGGTGCTTGAAAAACATCTTCCTCAGGGAACTTAAGCTGAGAACTGAAAATTAAGATACCTAGTACATATTTTAGAGATCTCATCATTTAAAAAATTATATTTAGTAGTCCAGGTG
Source organism: Diplolepis rosae (assembly GCA_030998225.1). NCBI lineage: Eukaryota > Metazoa > Arthropoda > Insecta > Hymenoptera > Diplolepididae > Diplolepis > Diplolepis rosae. Next base: position 934,862 of record JAPYXD010000707.1, read on the forward strand.
CTTAAAAAACATCTTCCTCAGGGAACTTAAGCTGAGAACTGAAATTAAGGATACCTGGATTATATTTTAGAGATCTCACCATTTTCAAAATTTATATTTAGTAGTCCAGGTGCTTAAAAAACATCTTCCTCAGGGAACTTAAGCTGAGAACTGAAATTAAGGATACCTGGATTATATTTTAGAGATCTCACCATTTTCAAAAATTATATTTAGTAGTCCAGGTGCTTAAAAAACATCTTCCTCAGGGAACTTAAGCTGAGAACTAAAAATTTAACATATCCGAATGGTATTTCAGTGGTCCAGTCATTCTAAAAATTATATCTAGTAGTCCAAGTGCCTAAAATACATCTTCCTAAAGGAACTTAAGCTGAGAACTGAAATTTCTGATACCTAGTACATATTTTAGAGATCTCATCATTTTAAAAATTATATTTAGTAGTCCAGGTGCTTAAAAAACATTTTCCTCAGGGAACTTAAGCTGAGAACTGAAATTAACGATACCTGAATAATATTTTAGAGATCCCGTCATTTTGAAAATTATATCTAGACCGCAAGTGCTTGAAAAACATCTTCCTCAGGGAACTTAAGCTGAGAACTGAAAATTAAGATACATAGTACATATTTTAGAGATCTCGTCATTTTAAAAATTATATTTAGTAGTCCAGGTGCTTAAAAAACATTTTCCTCAGGGAACTTAAGCTGAGAACTGAAATTAACGATACCTGGATAATATTTTAGAGATCCCGTCATTTTGAAAATTATATCTAGACCGCAAGTGCTTGAAAAACATCTTCCTCAGGGAACTTAAGCTGAGAACTGAAAATTAAGATACCTAGTACATATTTTAGAGATCTCATCATTTTAAAAATTATATTTAGTAGTCCAGGTGCTTAAAAAACATCTTCCTCAGGGAACTTAAGCTGAGAACTGAAAATTAAGATACCTAGTTCATATTTTAGAGATCTCGGCATTTTAAAAATTATATTTAGTAGTCCAAGTGCCTAAAATACATCTTCCTCAGGGAACTTAAGCTGAGAACTGAAAATTAAGATACCTAGTTCATATTTTAGAGATCCCGTCATTTTGAAAATTATATCTAGTAGCCCAGGTGCTTGAAAAACATCTTCCTCAGGGAACTTAAGCTGATAACTGAAAATTAAGCTACATAGTACATATTTTAGAGATCCCGTCATTTTGAAAATTATATCTAGACCGCAAGTGCTTGAAAAACATCTTCCTCAGAGAACTTAAGCTGAGAACTGAAAATTAAGATACCTAGTACATATTTTAGAGATCTCATCATTTAAAAAATTATATTTAGTAGTCCAGGTGCTTAAAAAACATCTTCCTCAGGGAACTTAAGCTGAGAACTGAAATTAAGGATACCTGGATTATATTTTAGAGATCTCACCATTTTCAAAATTTATATTTAGTAGTCCAGGTGCTTAAAAAACATCTTCCTCAGGGAACTTAAGCTGAGAACTGAAATTAACGATACCTGAATAATATTTTAGAGATCCCGTCATTTTGAAAATTATATCTAGACCGCAAGTGCTTGAAAAACATCTTCCTCAGAGAACTTAAGCGGAGAACTGAAAATTAAGATACCTAGTACATATTTTAGAGATCTCATCATTTAAAAAATTATATTTAGTAGTCCAGGTGCTTAAAAACATCTTCCTCAGGGAACTTAAGCTGAGAACTGAAATTAAGGATACCTGGATTATATTTTAGAGATCTCACCATTTTCAAAATTTATATTTAGTAGTCCAGGTGCTTAAAAAACATCTTCCTCAGGGAACTTAAGCTGAGAACTAAAAATTTAACATATCCGAATGGTATTTCAATGGTCCAGTCATTCTAAAAATTATATCTAGTAGTCCAAGTGCCTAAAATACATCTTCCTCAAGGAACTTAAGCTGAGAACCGAAATTTCTGATACCTAGTACATATTTTAGAGAACTCATCATTTTAAAAATTATATTTATTAGTCCAGGTGCTTAAAAAACATTTTCCTCAGGGAACTTAAGCTGAGAACTGAAATTAACGATACCTGAATAATATTTTAGAGATCCCGTCATTTTGAAAATTATATCTAGACCGCAAGTGCTTGAAAAACATCTTCCTCAGGGAACTTAAGCTGATAACTGAAAATTAAGCTACATAGTACATATTTTAGAGATCTCGTCATTTTAAAAATTATATTTAGTAGTCCAGGTGCTTAAAAAACATTTTCCTCAGGGAACTTAAGCTGAGAACTGAAAATAAAGATACCTGGATAATATTTTAGAGATCCCGTCATTTTGAAAATTATATCTAGACCGCAAGTGCTTGAAAAACATCTTCCTCAGGGAACTTAAGCTGAGAACTGAAAATTAAGATACCTAGTACATATTTTAGAGATCTCATCATTTTAAAAATTATATTTAGTAGTCCAGGTGCTTACAAAACATCTTCCTCAGGGAACTTAAGCTGAGAACTGAAAATTAAGATACCTAGTTCATATTTTAGAGATCTCGGCATTTTAAAAATTATATTTAGTAGTCCAAGTGCCTAAAATACATCTTCCTCAGGGAACTTAAGCTGAGAACTGAAAATTAAGATACCTAGTTCATATTTTAGAGATCCCGTCATTTTGAAAATTATATCTAGTAGCCCAGGTGCTTGAAAAACATCTTCCTCAGAGAACTTAAGCTGAGAACTGAAAATTAAGATACCTAGTACATATTTTAGAGATCTCATCATTTTAAAAATTATATTTAGTAGTCCAGGTGCTTAAAAAACATCTTCCTCAGGGAACTTAAGCTGAGAACTGAAATTACGGATACCTGGATTATATTTTAGAGATCTCACCATTTTCAAAAATTATATTTAGTAGTGCAGGTGCTTAAAAAACATCTTCCTAAGGGAACTTAAGCTGAGAACTAAAAATTTAACATATCCGAATGGTATTTCAATGGTCCAGTCATTCTAAAAATTATATCTAGTAGTCCAAGTGCCTAAAATACATCTTCCTCAGGGAACTTAAGCCGAGAACTGAAATTTATGATACCTAGTACATATTTTAGAGATCTAATCATTTTAAAAATTATAGTTAGTAGTCCAGGTGCTTAAAAAACATCTTCCTCAGGGAACTTAAGCTGAGAACTGAAAATTACGATACATAGTACATATTTTAGAGATCTCGGCATTTTAAAAATTATATTTAGTAGTCCAAGTGCCTAAAATACATCTTCCTCAGGGAACTTAAGCTGAGAACTGAAAATTAAGATACCTAGTACATATTTTAGAGATCTCATCATTTTAAAAATTATATTTAGTAGTCCAGGTGCTTAAAAAACATTTTCCTCAGGGAACTTAAGCTGAGAACTGAAATTAACGATACCTGAATAATATTTTAGAGATCCCGTCATTTTGAAAATTATATCTAGACCGCAAGTGCTTGAAAAACATCTTCCTCAGAGAACTTAAGCGGAGAACTGAAAATTAAGATACCTAGTACATATTTTAGAGATCTCATCATTTAAAAAATTATATTTAGTAGTCCAGGTGCTTAAAAAACATCTTCCTCAGGGAACTTAAGCTGAGAACTGAAATTAAGGATACCTGGATTATATTTTAGAGATCTCACCATTTTCAAAATTTATATTTAGTAGTCCAGGTGCTTAAAAAACATCTTCCTCAGGGAACTTAAGCTGAGAACTGAAAATTAAGATACCTAGTTCATATTTTAGAGATCTCGGCATTTTAAAAATTATATTTAGTAGTCCAAGTGCCTAAAATACATCTTCCTCAGGGAACTTAAGCTGAGAACTGAAAATTAAGATACCTAGTTCATATTTTAGAGATCCCGTCATTTTGAAAATTATATCTAGTAGCCCAGGTGCTTGAAAAACATCTTCCTCAGGGAACTTAAGCTGAGAACTGAAAATTAAGATACCTAGTACATATTTTAGAGATCTCATCATTTAAAAAATTATATTTAGTAGTCCAGGTGCTTAAAAAACATCTTCCTCAGGGAACTTAAGCTGAGAACTGAAATTAAGGATACCTGGATTATATTTTAGAGATCTCACCATTTTCAAAATTTATATTTAGTAGTCCAGGTGCTTAAAAAACATCTTCCTCAGGGAACTTAAGCTGAGAACTGAAATTAAGGATACCTGGATTATATTTTAGAGATCTCACCATTTTCAAAAATTATATTTAGTAGTCCAGGTGCTTAAAAAACATCTTCCTCAGGGAACTTAAGCTGAGAACTAAAAATTTAACATATCCGAATGGTATTTCAATGGTCCAGTCATTCTAAAAATTATATCTAGTAGTCCAAGTGCCTAAAATACATCTTCCTCAAGGAACTTAAGCTGAGAACTGAAATTTCTGATACCTAGTACATATTTTAGAGATCTCATCATTTTAAAAATTATATTTAGTAGTCCAGGTGCTTAAAAAACATTTTCCTCAGGGAACTTAAGCTGAGAACTGAAATTAACGATACCTGAATAATATTTTAGAGATCCCGTCATTTTGAAAATTATATCTAGACCGCAAGTGCTTAAAAAACATCTTCCTCAGGGAACTTAAGCTGAGAACTGAAAATTAAGCTACATAGTACATATTTTAGAGATCTCGTCATTTTAAAAATTATATTTAGTAGTCCAGGTGCTTAAAAAACATTTTCCTCAGGGAACTTAAGCTGAGAACTGAAATTAACGATACCTGGATAATATTTTAGAGATCCCGTCATTTTGAAAATTATATCTAGACCGCAAGTGCTTGAAAAACATCTTCCTCAGGGAACTTAAGCTGAGAACTGAAAATTAAGATACCTAGTACATATTTTAGAGATCTCATCATTTTAAAAATTATATTTAGTAGTCCAGGTGCTTAAAAAACATCTTCCTCAGGGAACTTAAGCTGAGAACTGAAAATTAAGATACCTAGTTCATATTTTAGAGATCTCGGCATTTTAAAAATTATATTTAGTAGTCCAAGTGCCTAAAATACATCTTCCTCAGGGAACTTAAGCTGAGAACTGAAAATTAAGATACCTAGTTCATATTTTAGAGATCCCGTCATTTTGAAAATTATATCTAGTAGCCCAGGTGCTTGAAAAACATCTTCCTCAGGGAACTTAAGCTGAGAACTGAAAATTAAGATACCTAGTTCATATTTTAGAGATCCCGTCATTTTGAAAATTATATCTAGTAGCCCAGGTGCTTGAAAAACATCTTCCTCAGGGAACTTAAGCTGATAACTGAAATTTAACATATCCGAATGGTATTTCAGTGGTCCAGTCATTCTAAAAATTATATCTAGTAGTCCAAGTGCCTAAAATACATCTTCCTCAAGGAACTTAAGCTGAGAACTGAAATTTCTGATACCTAGTACATATTTTAGAGATCTCATCATTTTAAAAATTATATTTAGTAGTCCAGGTGCTTAAAAAACATCTTCCTCAGGGAACTTAAGCTGAGAACTGAAAATTAAGATACCTAGTTCATATTTTAGAGATCTCGTCATTTTGAAAATTATATTTAGTAGTCCAAGTGCCTAAAATACATCTTCCTCAGGGAACTTAAGCTGAGAACTGAAAATTAAGATACCTAGTTCATATTTTAGAGATCCCGTCATTTTGAAAATTATATCTAGTAGCCCAGGTGCTTGAAAAACATCTTCCTCAGGGAACTTAAGCTGAGAACTGAAAATTAAGATACCTAGTTCATATTTTAGAGATACCATCATTTTGAAAATTATATCTAGTAGCCCAGGTGCTTGAAAAACATCTTCCTCAGGGAACTTAAGCTGAGAACTGAAATTTAACATATCCGAATGGTATTTCAGTGGTCCAGTCATTCTAAAATTTATATCTAGTAGACCAAGTGCCTAAAATACATCTTCCTCAAGGAACTTAAGCTAAAAACTGAAATTTCTGATACCTAGTACATATTTTAGAGATCTCATCATTTTAAAAATTATATTTAGTAGTCCAGGTGCTTAAAAAACATTTTCCTCAGGGAACTTAAGCTGAGAACTGAAATTAACGATACCTGAATAATATTTTAGAGATCCCGTCATTTTGAAAATTATATCTAGACCGCAAGTGCTTGAAAAACATCTTCCTCAGAGAACTTAAGCTGAGAACTGAAAATTAAGATACCTAGTACATATTTTAGAGATCTCATCATTTTAAAAATTATATTTAGTAGTCCAGGTGCTTAAAAAACATCTTCCTCAGGGAACTTAAGCTGAGAACTGAAATTAAGGATACCTGGATTATATTTTAGAGATCTCACCATTTTCAAAAATTATATTTAGTAGTCCAGGTGCTTAAAAAACATCTTCCTCAGGGAACTTAAGCTGAGAACTAAAAATTTAACATATCCGAATGGTATTTCAATGGTCCAGTCATTCTAAAAATTATATCTAGTAGTCCAAGTGCCTAAAATACATCTTTCTCAAGGAACTTAAGCCGAGAACTGAAATTTATGATACCTAGTACATATTTTAGAGATCTCATCATTTTAAAAATTATATTTAGTAGTCCAGGTGCTTAAAAAACATCTTCCTCAGGGAACTTAAGCTGATAACTGAAAATTAAGCTACATAGTACATATTTTAGAGATCTCGGCATTTTAAAAATTATATTTAGTAGTCCAAGTGCCTAAAATACTTCCTCCTCAGGGAACTTAAGCGGAGAACTAAAAATTAAGATACCTAGTTCATATTTTAGAGATCCCGTCATTTTGAAAATTATATCTTGTAGCCCAGGTGCTTGAAAAACATCTTCCTCAGGGAACTTAAGCTGATAACTGAAAATTAAGCTACATAGTACATATTTTAGAGATCTCGGCATTTTAAAAATTATATTTAGTAGTCCAAGTGCCTAAAATACATCTTCCTCAGGGAACTTAAGCTGAGAACTGAAAATTAAGATACCTAGTTCATATTTTAGAGATCCCGTCATTTTGAAAATTATATCTAGTAGCCCAGGTGCTTGAAAAACATCTTCCTCAGGGAACTTAAGCTGATAACTGAAAATTAAGCTACATAGTACATATTTTAGAGATCTCGTCATTTTAAAAATTATATTTAGTAGTCCAGGTGCTTAAAAAACATTTTCCTCAGGGAACTTAAGCTGAGAACTGAAATTAACGATACCTGGATAATATTTTAGAGATCCCGTCATTTTGAAAATTATATCTAGACCGCAAGTGCTTGAAAAACATCTACCTCAGGGAACTTAAGCTGAGAACTGAAAATTAAGATACCTAGTACATATTTTAGAGATATCATCATTTTAAAAATTATATTTAGTTGTCCAGGTGCTTAAAAAACATATTCCTCAGGGAACTTAAGCTGAGAACTGAAATTAAGGATACCTGGATTATATTTTAGAGATCTCACCATTTTCAAAATTTATATTTAGTAGTCCAGGTGCTTAAAAAACATCTTCCTCAGGGAACTTAAGATGAGAACTAAAATTTAAAATATCCGAATGGTATTTCAGTGGTCCAGTCATTCTAAAAATTATATCTAGTAGTCCAAGTGCCTAAAATACATCTTCCTCAAGGAACTTAAGCTGAGGACTGAAATTTATGATACCTAGTACATATTTCAGAGATCTCATCATTTTAAAAATTATATTTAGTAGTCCAGGTGCTTAAAAAACATCTTCCTCAGGGAACTTAAGCTGAGAACTGAAAATTACGATACCTAGTACATATTTTAGAGATCTCGGCATTTTAAAAATTATATTTAGTAGTCCAAGTGCCTAAAATACATCTTCCTCAGGGAACTTAAGCGGAGAACTGAAAATTAAGATACCTAGTTCACATTTTAGAGATCCCGTCATTTTGAAAATTATATCTAGTAGCCCAGGTGCTTGAATAACATCTTCCTCAGGGAACTTAAGCTGATAACTGAAAATTAAGCTAGACAGTACATATTTTAGAGATCTCGTCATTTTAAAAATTATATTTAGTAGTCCAGGTGCTTAAAAAACATTTTCCTCAGGGAACTTAAGCTGAGAACTGCAATTAACGATACCTGGATAATATTTTGTAGATCCCGTCATTTTGAAAATTATATCTAGACCGCAAGTGCTTGAAAAACATCTTCCTCAGGGAACTTAAGCTGAGAACTGAAAATTAAGATACCTAGTACATATTTTAGAGATCTCATCATTTTAAAAATTATATTTAGTAGTCCAGGTGCTTAAAAAACATCTTCCTCAGGGAACTTAAGCTGAGAACTGAAATTAAGGATACCTGGATTATATTTTAGAGATCTCACCATTTTCAAAATTTATATTTAGTAGTCCAGGTGCTTAAAAAACATCTTCCTCAGGGAACTTAAGCTGAGAACTGAAAATTAAGATACCTAGTTCATATTTTAGAGATCTCGGCATTTTAAAAATTATATTTAGTAGTCCAAGTGCCTAAAATACATCTTCCTCAGGGAACTTAAGCTGAGAACTGAAAATTAAGATACCTAGTTCATATTTTAGAGATCCCGTCATTTTGAAAATTATATCTAGTAGCCCAGGTGCTTGAAAAACATCTTCCTCAGGGAACTTAAGCTGAGAACTGAAATTAAGGATACCAAGTTCATATTTTAGAGATCCCGTCATTTTGAAAATTATATCTATTAGCCCAGGTGCTTGAAAAACATCTTCCTCAGGGAACTTAAGCTGAGAACTGAAATTTAACATATCCGAATGGTATTTCAGTGGTCCAGTCATTCTAAAAATTATATCTAGTAGTCCAAGTGCCTAAAATACATCTTCCTCAAGGAACTTAAGCTGAGAACTGAAATTTCTGATACCTAGTACATATTTTAGAGATCTCATCATTTTAAAAATTATATTTAGTAGTCCAGGTGCTTAAAAAACATTTTCCTCAGGGAACTTAAGCTGAGAACTGAAATTAACGATACCTGAATAATATTTTAGAGATCCCGTCATTTTGAAAATTATATCTAGACCGCAAGTGCTTGAAAATCATCTTCCTCAGAGAACTTAAGCTGAGAACTGAAAATTAAGATACCTAGTACATATTTTAGAGATCTCATCATTTTAGAACTTAAGATGTCCAGGTGCTTAAAAAACATCTTCCTCAGGGAACTTAAGCTGAGAACTGAAAATTACGATACCTAGTACATATTTTAGAGATCTCGGCATTTTAAAAATTATATTTAGTAGTCCAAGTGCCTAAAATACATCTTCCTCAGGGAACTTAAGCTGAGAACTGAAAATTAAGATACCTAGTTCATATTTTAGAGATCCCGTCATTTTGAAAATTATATCTAGTAGCCCAGGTGCTTGAAAAACATCTTCCTCAGGGAACTTAAGCTGATAACTGAAAATTAAGCTACATAGTACATATTTTAGAGATCTCGTCATTTTAAAAATTATATTTAGTAGTCCAGGTGCTTAAAAAACATTTTCCTCAGGGAACTTAAGCTGAGAACTGAAATTAACGATACCTGGATAATATTTTAGAGATCCCGTCATTTTGAAAATTATATCTAGACCGCAAGTGCTTGAAAAACATCTACCTCAGGGAACTTAAGCTGAGAACTGAAAATTAAGATACCTAGTTCATATTTTAGAGATCCCGTCATTTTGAAAATTATATCTAGTAGCCCAGGTGCTTGAAAAACATCTTCCTCAGGGAACTTAAGCTGAGAACTGAAAATTAAGATACCTAGTTTCATATTTTAGAGATCTCATCATTTTAAAAATTATATTTAGTAGTCCAGGTGCTTAAAAAACATCTTCCTCAGGGAACTTAAGCTGAGAACTAAAAATTTAACATATCCGAATGGTATTTCAATGGTCCAGTCATTCTAAAAATTATATCTAGTAGTCCAAGTGCCTAAAATACATCTTCCTCAAGGAACTTAAGCTGAGAACTGAAATTTCTGATACCTAGTACATATTTTAGAGATCTCATCATTTTAAAAATTATATTTAGTAGTCCAGGTGCTTAAAAAACATTTTCCTCAGGGAACTTAAGCTGAGAACTGAAATTAACGATACCTGAATAATATTTTAGAGATCCCGTCATTTTGAAAATTATATCTAGACCGCAAGTGCTTGAAAATCATCTTCCTCAGAGAACTTAAGCTGAGAACTGAAAATTAAGATACCTAGTACATATTTTAGAGATCTCATCATTTTAAAAATTATATTTAGTAGTCCAGGTGCTTAAAAAACATCTTCCTCAGGGAACTTAAGCTGAGAACTAAAAATTTAACATATCCGAATGGTATTTCAATGGTCCAGTCATTCTAAAAATTATATCTAGTAGTCCAAGTGCCTAAAATAAATCTTCCTCAAGGAACTTAAGCTGAGAACCGAAATTTCTGATACCTAGTACATATTTTAGAGATCTCATCATTTTAAAAATTATATTTAGTAGTCCAGGTGCTTAAAAAACATTTTCCTCAGGGAACTTAAGCTGAGAACTGAAATTAACGATACCTGAATAATATTTTAGAGATCCCGTCATTTTGAAAATTATATCTAGACCGCAAGTGCTTGAAAAACATCTTCTTCAGGGAACTTAAGCTGAGAACTGAAAATTAAGATACCTAGTACATATTTTATAGATCTCATCATTTTAAAAATTATATTTAGTAGTCCAGGTGCTTAAAAAACATCTTCCTCAGGGAACGTAAGCTGAGAACTGAAATTAAGGATACCTGGATTATATTTTAGAGATCTCACCATTTTCAAAAAATATATTTAGTATTCCAGGTGCTTAAAAAACATCTTCCTCAGGGAACTTAAGCTGAGAACTGAAATTTAAGATACCTAGTTTACATTTTAGAGATCCCGTCATTTTGAAAATTATATCGAGTAGCCCAGGTGCTTAAAAAACATCTTCCTCAGGGAACTTGAGCTGAGAACTGAAAATTAAGATACCTAGTTTATATTTTAGAGATCCCGTCATTTTGAAAATTATATCTTGTAGCCCAGGTGATTGAAAAACATCTTCCTCAGGGAACTTAAGCTGAGAACTGAAATTTAACATATCCGAATGGTATTTCAGTGGTCCAGTCATTCTAAAAATTATATCTAGTAGTCCAAGTGCCTAAAATACATCTTCCTCAAGGAACTTAAGCTGAGAACTGAAATTTCTGATACCCAGTACATATTTTAGAGATCTCATCATTTTAAAAATTATATTTAGTAGTCCAGGTGCTTAAAAAACATTTTCCTCAGGGAACTTAAGCTGAGAACTGAAATTAACGATACCTGAATAATATTTTAGAGATCCCGTCATTTTGAAAATTATATCTAGACCGCAAGTGCTTGAAAAACATCTTCCTCAGAGAACTTAAGCTGAGAACTGAAAATTAAGATACCTAGTACATATTTTAGAGATCTCATCATTTTAAAAATTATATTTAGTAGTCCAGGTGCTTAAAAAACATCTTCCTCAGGGAACTTAAGCTGAGAACTGAAAATTAAGATACCTAGTTCATATTTTAGAGATCTCGGCATTTTAAAAATTATATTTAGTAGTCCAGGTGCTTAAAAAACATCTTCCTCAGGGAACTTAAGCTGAGAACTGAAATTAACGATACCTGGATAATATTTTAGAGATCCCGTCATTTTGAAAATTATATCTAGACCGCAAGTGCTTGAAAAACATCTTCCTCAGGGAACTTAAGCTGAGAACTGAAATTTAACATATCCGAATGGTATTTCAGTGGTCCAGTCATTCTAAAAATTATATCTAGTAGTCCAAGTGCCTAAAATACATCTTCCTCAAGGAACTTAAGCTGAGAACTGAAATTTCTGATACCTAGTACATATTTTAGAGATCTCATCATTTTAAAAATTATATTTAGTAGTCCAGGTGCTTAAAAAACATTTTCCTCAGGGAACTTAAGCTGAGAACTGAAATTAACGATACCTGGATAATATTTTAGAGATCCCGTCATTTTGAAAATTATATCTAGACCGCAAGTGCTTGAAAAACATCTTCCTCAGGGAACTTAAGCTGAGAACTGAAAATTAAGATACCTAGTACATATTTTAGAGATCTCATCATTTTAAAAATTATATTTAGTAGTCCAGGTGCTTAAAAAACATCTTCCTCAAGGAACTTAAGCTGAGAACTGAAAATTAAGATACCTAGTTCATATTTTAGAGATCCCGTCATTTTGAAAATTATATTTAGTAGTCCAAGTGCCTAAAATACATCTTCCTCAGGGAACTTAAGCTGAGAACTGAAAATTAAGATACCTAGTTCATATTTTAGAGATCCCGTCATTTTGAAAATTATATCTAGTAGCCCAGGTGCTTGAAAAACATCTTCCTCAGGGAACTTAAGCTGAGAACTGAAAATTAAGATACCTAGTTCATATTTTAGAGATCCCGTCATTTTGAAAATTATATCTAGTAGCCCAGGTGCTTGAAAAACATCTTCCTCAGGGAACTTAAGCTGATAACTGAAATTTAACATATCCGAATGGTATTTCAGTGGTCCAGTCATTCTAAAAATTATATCTAGTAGTCCAAGTGCCTAAAATACATCTTCCTCAAGGAACTTAAGCTAAGAACTGAAATTTCTGATACCTAGTACATATTTTAGAGATCTCATCATTTTAAAAATTATATTTAGTAGTCCAGGTGCTTAAAAAACATTTTCCTCAGGGAACTTAAGCTGAGAACTGAAATTAACGATACCTGAATAATATTTTAGAGATCCCGTCATTTTGAAAATTATATCTAGACCGCAAGTGCTTGAAAAACATCTTCCTCAGAGAACTTAAGCTGAGAACTGAAAATTAAGATACCTAGTACATATTTTAGAGATCTCATCATTTTAAAAATTATATTTAGTAGTCCAGGTGCTTAAAAAACATCTTCCTCAGGGAACTTAAGCTGAGAACTGAAATTAAGGATACCTGGATTATATTTTAGAGATCTCACCATTTTCAAAAAATTTATTTAGTAGTCCAGGTGCTTAAAAAACATGTTCCTCAGGGAACTTAAGCTGAGAACTAAAAATTTAACATATCCGAATAGTATTTCAATGGACCAGTCATTCTAAAAATTATATCTAGTAGTCCAAGTGCCTAAAATACATCTTTCTCAAGGAACTTAAGCCGAGAACTGAAATTTATGATACCTAGTACATATTTTAGAGATCTCATCATTTTAAAAATTATATTTAGTAGTCCAGGTGCTTAAAAAACATCTTCCTCAGGGAACTTAAGCTGAGAACTGAAAATTACGATACCTAGTACATATTTTAGAGATCTCGGCATTTTAAAAATTATATTTAGTAGTCCAAGTGCGTAAAATACATCTTCCTCAGGGAACTTAAGCGGAGAACTGAAAATTAAGATACCTAGTTCATATTTTAGAGATCCCGTCATTTTGAAAATTATATCTAGTATCCCAGGTGCTTGAATAACATCTTCCTCAGGGAACTTAAGCTGATAACTGAAAATTAAGCTAGACAGTACATATTTTAGAGATCTCGTCATTTTAAAAATTATATTTAGTAGTCCAGGTGCTTAAAAAACATTTTCCTCAGGGAACTTAAGCTGAGAACTGAAATTAACGATACCTGGATAATATTTTAGAGATCCCGTCATTTTGAAAATTATATCTAGACCGCAAGTGCTTGAAAAACATCTACCTCAGGGAACTTAAGCTGAGAACTGAAAATTAAGATACCTAGTACATATTTTAGAGATATCATCATTTTAAAAATTATATTTAGTTGTCCAGGTGCTTAAAAAACATCTTCCTCAGGGAACTTAAGCTGAGAACTGAAATTAAGGATACCTGGATTATATTTTAGAGATCTCACCATTTTCAAAATTTATATTTAGTAGTCCAGGTGCTTAAAAAACAATTTCCTCAGGGAACTTAAGCTGAGAACTAAAATTTAACATATCCGAATGGTATTTCAGTGGTCCAGTCATTCTAAAAATTATATCTAGTAGTCCAAGTGCCTAAAATACATCTTCCTCAAGGAACTTAAGCTGAGAACTGAAATTTATGATACCTAGTACATATTTTAGAGATCTCATCATTTTCAAAAATTATATTTAGTAGTCCAGGTGCTTAAAAAACATCTTCCTCAGGGAACTTAAGCTGAGAACTGAAAATTACGATACCTAGTACATATTTTAGAGATCTCGGCATTTTAAAAATTATATTTAGTAGTCCAAGTGCCTAAAATACATCTTCCTCAGGGAACTTAAGCTGAGAACTGAAAATTAAGATACCTAGTTCATATTTTAGAGATCCCGTCATTTTGAAAATTATATCTAGTAGCCCAGGTGCTTGAAAAACATCTTCCTCAGGGAACTTAAGCTGATAACTGAAAATTAAGCTACATAGTACATATTTTAGAGATCTCGTCATTTTAAAAATTATATTTAGTAGTCCAGGTGCTTAAAAAACATCTTCCTCAGGGAACTTAAGCTGAGAACTGAAAATTAAGATACCTAGTTCATATTTTAGAGATCTCATCATTTTAAAAATTATATTTAGTAGTCCAGGTGCTTAAAAAACATTTTCCTCAGGGAACTTAAGCTGAGAACTGAAATTAACGATACCTGAATAATATTTTAGAGATCCCGTCATTTTGAAAATTATATCTAGACCGCAAGTGCTTGAAAAACATCTTCCTCAGAGAACTTAAGCTGAGAACTGAAAATTAAGATACCTAGTACATATTTTAGAGATCTCATCATTTTAAAAATTATATTTAGTAGTCCAGGTGCTTAAAAAACATCTTCCTCAGGGAACTTAAGCTGAGAACTGAAAATTAAGATACCTAGTTCATATTTTAGAGATCTCGGCATTTTAAAAATTATATTTAGTAGTCCAGGTGCTTAAAAAACATCTTCCTCAGGGAACTTAAGCTGAGAACTGAAATTAACGATACCTGGATAATATTTTAGAGATCCCGTCATTTTGAAAATTATATCTAGACCGCAAGTGCTTGAAAAACATCTTCCTCAGGGAACTTAAGCTGAGAACTGAAATTTAACATATCCGAATGGTATTTCAGTGGTCCAGTCATTCTAAAAATTATATCTAGTAGTCCAAGTGCCTAAAATACATCTTCCTCAAGGAACTTAAGCTGAGAACTGAAATTTCTGATACCTAGTACATATTTTAGAGATCTCATCATTTTAAAAATTATATTTAGTAGTCCAGGTGCTTAAAAAACATTTTCCTCAGGGAACTTAAGCTGAGAACTGAAATTAACGATACCTGGATAATATTTTAGAGATCCCGTCATTTTGAAAATTATATCTAGACCGCAAGTGCTTGAAAAACATCTTCCTCAGGGAACTTAAGCTGAGAACTGAAAATTAAGATACCTAGTACATATTTTAGAGATCTCATCATTTTAAAAATTATATTTAGTAGTCCAGGTGCTTAAAAAACATCTTCCTCAGGGAACTTAAGCTGAGAACTGAAAATTAAGATACCTAGTTCATATTTTAGAGATCTCGTCATTTTGAAAATTATATTTAGTAGTCCAAGTGCCTAAAATACATCTTCCTCAGGGAACTTAAGCTGAGAACTGAAAATTAAGATACCTAGTTCATATTTTAGAGATCCCGTCATTTTGAAAATTATATCTAGTAGCCCAGGTGCTTGAAAAACATCTTCCTCAGGGAACTTAAGCTGAGAACTGAAAATTAAGATACCTAGTTCATATTTTAGAGATCCCGTCATTTTGAAAATTATATCTAGTAGCCCAGGTGCTTGAAAAACATCTTCCTCAGGGAACTTAAGCTGATAACTGAAATTTAACATATCCGAATGGTATTTCAGTGGTCCAGTCATTCTAAAAATTATATCTAGTAGTCCAAGTGCCTAAAATACATCTTCCTCAAGGAACTTAAGCTGAGAACTGAAATTTCTGATACCTAGTACATATTTTAGAGATCTCATCATTTTAAAAATTATATTTAGTAGTCCAGGTGCTTAAAAAACATTTTCCTCAGGGAACTTAAGCTGAGAACTGAAATTAACGATACCTGAATAATATTTTAGAGATCCCGTCATTTTGAAAATTATATCTAGACCGCAAGTGCTTGAAAAACATCTTCCTCAGAGAACTTAAGCTGAGAACTGAAAATTAAGATACCTAGTACATATTTTAGAGATCTCATCATTTTAAAAATTATATTTAGTAGTCCAGGTGCTTAAAAAACATCTTCCTCAGGGAACTTAAGCTGAGAACTGAAATTAAGGATACCTGGATTATATTTTAGAGATCTCACCATTTTCAAAAATTATATTTAGTAGTCCAGGTGCTTAAAAAACATCTTCCTCAGGGAACTTAAGCTGAGAACTAAAAATTTAACATATCCGAATAGTATTTCAATGGACCAGTCATTCTAAAAATTATATCTAGTAGTCCAAGTGCCTAAAATACATCTTTCTCAAGGAACTTAAGCCGAGAACTGAAATTTATGATACCTAGTACATATTTTAGAGATCTCATCATTTTAAAAATTATATTTAGTAGTCCAGGTGCTTAAAAAACATCTTCCTCAGGGAACTTAAGCTGAGAACTGAAAATTACGATACCTAGTACATATTTTAGAGATCTCGGCATTTTAAAAATTATATTTAGTAGTCCAAGTGCGTAAAATACATCTTCCTCAGGGAACTTAAGCTGAGAACTGAAAATTAAGATACCTAGTTCACATTTTAGAGATCCCGTCATTTTGAAAATTATATCTAGTATCCCAGGTTCTTGAAAAAAATAGTCCTCAGGGAACATAAGCTGTTAACTGAAAATTAAGCTAGACAGTACATATTTTAGAGATCTCGGCATTTTAAAAATTATATTTAGTAGTCCAGGTGCTTAAAAAACATTTTCCTCAGGGAACTTAAGCTGAGAACTGAAATTAACGATACCTGGATAATATTTTAGAGATCCCGTCATTTTGAAAATTATATCTAGACCGCAAGTGCTTGAAAAACATCTACCTCAGGGAACTTAAGCTGAGAACTGAAAATTAAGATACCTAGTACATATTTTAGAGATATCATCATTTTAAAAATTATATTTAGTAGTCCAGGTGCTTAAAAAACATCTTCCTCAGGGAACTTAAGCTGAGAACTGAAATTAAGGATACCTGGATTATATTTTAGAGATCTCTCCATTTTCAAAATTTATATTTAGTAGTCCAGGTGCTTAAAAAACATCTTCCTCAGGGAACTTAAGCTGAGAACTAAAATTTAATATATCCGAATGGTATTTCAGTGGTCCAGTCATTCTAAAAATTATATCTAGTAGTCCAAGTGCCTAAAATACATCTTCCTCAAGGAACTTAAGCTGAGAACTGAAATTTATGATACCTAGTACATATTTTAGAGATCTCATCATTTTAAAAATTATATTTAGTAGTCCAGGTGCTTAAAAAACATTTTCCTCAGGGAACTTAAGCTGAGAACTGAAATTAACGATACCTGAATAATATTTTAGAGATCCCGTCATTTTGAAAATTATATCTAGACCGCAAGTGCTTGAAAAACATCTTCCTCAGAGAACTTAAGCTGAGAACTGAAAATTAAGATACCTAGTACATATTTTAGAGATCTCATCATTTTAAAAATTATATTTAGTAGTCCAGGTGCTTAAAAAACATCTTCCTCAGGGAACTTAAGCTGAGAACTGAAATTAAGGATACCTGGATTATATTTTAGAGATCTCACCATTTTCAAAAATTATATTTAGTAGTCCAGGTGCTTAAAAAACATCTTCCTCAGGGAACTTAAGCTGAGAACTAAAAATTTAACATATCCGAATAGTATTTCAATGGACCAGTCATTCTAAAAATTATATCTAGTAGTCCAAGTGCCTAAAATACATCTTTCTCAAGGAACTTAAGCCGAGAACTGAAATTTATGATACCTAGTACATATTTTAGAGATCTCATCATTTTAAAAATTATATTTAGTAGTCCAGGTGCTTAAAAAACATCTTCCTCAGGGAACTTAAGCTGAGAACTGAAAATTACGATA
Organism: Diplolepis rosae; assembly: GCA_030998225.1. Taxonomy (NCBI): domain Eukaryota; kingdom Metazoa; phylum Arthropoda; class Insecta; order Hymenoptera; family Diplolepididae; genus Diplolepis; species Diplolepis rosae. Next base: position 952,893 of record JAPYXD010000707.1, read on the forward strand.
CCTAGTACATATTTTAGAGATCTCGGCATTTTAAAAATTATATTTAGTAGTCCAAGTGCGTAAAATACATCTTCCTCAGGGAACTTAAGCGGAGAACTGAAAATTAAGATACCTAGTTCACATTTTAGAGATCCCGTCATTTTGAAAATTATATCTAGTAGCCCAGGTGCTTGAAAAACATCTTCCTCAGGGAACTTAAGCTGATAACTGAAAATTAATCTCAAGAGTACATATTTTAGAGATCTCGTCATTTTAAAAATTATATTTAGTAGTCCAGGTGCTTAAAAAACATTTTCCTCAGGGAACTTAAGCTGAGAACTGAAATTAACGATACCTGGATAATATTTTAGAGATCCCGTCATTTTGAAAATTATATCTAGACCGCAAGTGCTTGAAAAACATCTACCTCAGGGAACTTAAGCTGAGAACTGAAAATTAAGATACCTAGTACATATTTTAGAGATATCATCATTTTAAAAATTATCTTTATTAGTCCAGGTGCTTAAAAAACATCTTCCTCAGGGAACTTAAGCTGAGAACTGAAATTAAGGATACCTGGATTATATTTTAGAGATCTCACCATTTTCAAAATTTATATTTAGTAGTCCAGGTGCTTAAAAAACATCTTCCTCAGGGAACTTAAGGTGAGAACTAAAATTTAAAATATCCGAATGGTATTTCAGTGGTCCAGTCATTCTAAAAATTATATCTAGTAGTCCAAGTGCCTAAAATACATCTTCCTCAAGGAACTTAATCTGAGAACTGAAATTTATGATACCTGGTACATATTTTAGAGATCTCATCATTTTAAAAATTATATTTAGTAGTCCAGGTGCTTAAAAAACATCTTCCTCAGGGAACTTAAGCTGAGAACTGAAAATTACGATACCTAGTACATATTTTAGAGATCTCGGCATTTTAAAAATTATATTTAGTAGTCCAAGTGCGTAAAATACATCTTCCTCAGGGAACTTAAGCTGAGAACTGAAAATTAAGATACCTAGTTCATATTTTAGAGATCCCGTCATTTTGAAAATTATATCTAGTAGCCCAGGTGCTTGAAAAACATCTTCCTCAGGGAACTTAAGCTGATAACTGAAAATTAAGCTACATAGTACATATTTTAGAGATCTCGTCATTTTAAAAATTATATTTAGTAGTCCAGGTGCTTAAAAAACATCTTCCTCAGGGAACTTAAGCTGAGAACTGAAAATTAAGATACCTAGTACATATTTTAGAGATCTCATCATTTTAAAAATTATATTTAGTAGTCCAGGTGCTTAAAAAACATTTTCCTCAGGGAACTTAAGCTGAGAACTGAAATTAACGATACCTGAATAATATTTTAGAGATCCCGTCATTTTGAAAATTATATCTAGACCGCAAGTGCTTGAAAAACATCTTCCTCAGGGAACTTAAGCTGAGAACTGAAATTTAACATATCCGAATGGTATTTCAGTGGTCCAGTCATTCTAAAAATTATATCTAGTAGTCCAAGTGCCTAAAATACATCTTCCTCAAGGAACTTAAGCTGAGAACTGAAATTTCTGATACCTAGTACATATTTTAGAGATCTCATCATTTTAAAAATTATATTTAGTAGTCCAGGTGCTTAAAAAACATTTTCCTCAGGGAACTTAAGCTGAGAACTGAAATTAACGATACCTGGATAATATTTTAGAGATCCCGTCATTTTGAAAATTATATCTAGACCGCAAGTGCTTGAAAAACATCTTCCTCAGGGAACTTAAGCTGAGAACTGAAAATTAAGATACCTAGTACATATTTTAGAGATCTCATCATTTTAAAAATTATATTTAGTAGTCCAGGTGCTTAAAAAACATCTTCCTCAGGGAACTTAAGCTGAGAACTGAAAATTAAGATACCTAGTTCATATTTTAGAGATCCCGTCATTTTGAAAATTATATTTAGTAGTCCAAGTGCCTAAAATACAGCTTCCTCAGGGAACTTAAGCTGAGAACTGAAAATTAAGATACCTAGTTCATATTTTAGAGATCCCGTCATTTTGAAAATTATATCTAGTAGCCCAGGTGCTTGAAAAACATCTTCCTCAGGGAACTTAAGCTGAGAACTGAAAATTAAGATACCTAGTTCATATTTTAGAGATCCCGTCATTTTGAAAATTATATCTAGTAGCCCAGGTGCTTGAAAAACATCTTCCTCAGGGAACTTAAGCTGATAACTGAAATTTAACATATCCGAATGGTATTTCAGTGGTCCAGTCATTTTAAAAATTATATCTAGTAGTCCAAGTGCCTAAAATACATCTTCCTCAAGGAACTTAAGCTAAGAACTGAAATTTCTGATACCCAGTACATATTTTAGAGATCTCATCATTTTAAAAATTATATTTAGTAGTCCAGGTGCTTAAAAAACATTTTCCTCAGGGAACTTAAGCTGAGAACTGAAATTAACGATACCTGAATAATATTTTAGAGATCCCGTCATTTTGAAAATTATATCTAGACCGCAAGTGCTTGAAAAACATCTTCCTCAGAGAACTTAAGCTGAGAACTGAAAATTAAGATACCTAGTACATATTTTAGAGATCTCATCATTTTAAAAATTATATTTAGTAGTCCAGGTGCTTAAAAAACATCTTCCTCAGGGAACTTAAGCTGAGAACTGAAATTAAGGATACCTGGATTATATTTTAGAGATCTCACCATTTTCAAAAATTATATTTAGTAGTCCAGGTGCTTAAAAACATGTTCCTCAGGGAACTTAAGCTGAGAACTAAAAATTTAACATATCCGAATAGTATTTCAATGGACCAGTCATTCTAAAAATTATATCTAGTAGTCCAAGTGCCTAAAATACATCTTTCTCAAGGAACTTAAGCCGAGAACTGAAATTTATGATACCTAGTACATATTTTAGAGATCTCATCATTTTAAAAATTATATTTAGTAGTCCAGGTGCTTAAAAAACATCTTCCTCAGGGAACTTAAGCTGAGAACTGAAAATTACGATACCTAGTACATATTTTAGAGATCTCGGCATTTTAAAAATTATATTTAGTAGTCCAAGTGCGTAAAATACATCTTCCTCAGGGAACTTAAGCTGAGAACTGAAAATTAAGATACCTAGTTCACATTTTAGAGATCCCGTCATTTTGAAAATTATATTTAGTAGCCCAGGTGCTTGAATAACATCTTCCTCAGGGAACTTAAGCTGATAACTGAAAATTAAGCTAGACAGTACATATTTTAGAGATCTCGTCATTTTAAAAATTATATTTAGTAGTCCAGGTGCTTAAAAAACATTTTCCTCAGGGAACTTAAGCTGAGAACTGAAATTAACGATACCTGGATAATATTTTAGAGATCCCGTCATTTTGAAAATTATATCTAGACCGCAAGTGCTTGAAAAACATCTACCTCAGGGAACTTAAGCTGAGAACTGAAAATTAAGATACCTAGTACATATTTTAGAGATCTCATCATTTTAAAAATTATATTTAGTAGTCCAGGTGCTTAAAAAACATCTTCCTCAGGGAACTTTTCTGAGAACTGAAATTAAGGATACCTGGATTATATTTTAGAGATCTCACCATTTTCAAAAATTATATTTAGTAGTCCAGGTGCTTAAAAAACATCTTCCTCAGGGAACTTAAGCTGAGAACTAAAATTTAAAATATCAGAATGGTATTTCAATGGTCCAGTCATTCTCAAAATTATATCTAGTAGTCAAATTGCCTAAAATACATCTTCCTCAAGTAACTTAAGCTGAGAACTGAAATTTATTATACATATTTAATATTTTAGAGATCTCATCATTTTAAAAATTATATTTAGTAGTCCAGGTGCTTAAAAAACATCTTCCTCAGGGAACTTAAGCTGAGAACTGAAAATTACGATACCTAGTACATATTTTAGAGATCTCGGCATTTTAAAAATTATATTTAGTAGTCCAAGTGCGTAAAATACATCTTCCTCAGGGAACTTAAGCGGAGAACTGAAAATTAAGATACCTAGTTCACATTTTAGAGATCCCGTCATTTTGAAAATTATATCTAGTAGCCCAGGTGCTTGAAAGACATCTTCCTCAGGGAACTTAAGCTGATAACTGAAAATTAAGCTACATAGTACATATTTTAGAGATCTCGTCATTTTAAAAATTATATTTAGTAGTCCAGGTGCTTAAAAAACATTTTCCTCAGGGAACTTAAGCTGAGAACTGAAATTAACGATACCTGGATAATATTTTAGAGATCCCGTCATTTTGAAAATTATATCTAGACCGCAAGTGCTTGAAAAACATCTTCCTCAGGGAACTTAAGCTGAGAACTGAAAATTAAGATACCTAGTACATATTTTAGAGATCTCACCATTTTCAAAAATTATATTTAGTAGTCCAGGTGCTTAAAAAACATCTTCCTCAGGGAACTTAAGCTGAGAACTGAAATTAAGGATACCTGGATTATATTTTAGAGATCTCACCATTTTCAAAATTTATATTTAGTAGTCCAGGTGCTTAAAAAACATCTTCCTCAGGGAACTTAAGCTGAGAACTGAAAATTAAGATACCTAGTTCATATTTTAGAGATCTCGGCATTTTAAAAATTATATTTAGTAGTCCAAGTGCCTAAAATACATCTTCCTCAGGGAACTTAAGCTGAGAACTGAAAATTAAGATACCTAGTTCATATTTTAGAGATCCCGTCATTTTGAAAATTATATCTAGTAGCCCAGGTGCTTGAAAAACATCTTCCTCAGGGAACTTAAGCTGAGAACTGAAAATTAAGATAACAAGTACATATATTAGAGATACCGTCATTTTGAAAATTATATCTAGTAGCCCAGGTGCTTAAAAAACATCTTCCTCAGGGAACTTAAGCTGAGAACTGAAATTTAACATATCCGAATGGTATTTCAGTGGTCCAGTCATTCTAAAAATTATATCTAGTAGTCCAAGTGCCTAAAATACATCTTCCTCAAGGAACTTAAGCTGAGAACTGAAATTTCTGATACCTAGTACATATTTTAGAGATCTCATCATTTTAAAAATTATATTTAGTAGTCCAGGTGCTTAAAAAACATTTTCCTCAGGGAACTTAAGCTGAGAACTGAAATTAACGATACCTGAATAATATTTTAGAGATCCCGTCATTTTGAAAATTATATCTAGACCGCAAGTGCTTGAAAATCATCTTCCTCAGAGAACTTAAGCTGAGAACTGAAAATTAAGATACCTAGTACATATTTTAGAGATCTCATCATTTTAAAAATTATATTTAGTTGTCCAGGTGCTTAAAAAACATCTTCCTCAGGGAACTTAAGCTGAGAACTGAAAATTACGATACCTAGTACATATTTTAGAGATCTCGGCATTTTAAAAATTATATTTAGTAGTCCAAGTGCCTAAAATACATCTTCCTTAGGGAACTTAAGCTGAGAACTGAAAATTAAGATACCTAGTTCATATTTTAGAGATCCCGTCATTTTGAAAATTATATCTAGTAGCCCAGGTGCTTGAAAAACATCTTCCTCAGGGAACTTAAGCTGATAACTGAAAATTAAGCTACATAGTACATATTTTAGAGATCTCGTCATTTTAAAAATTATATTTAGTAGTCCAGGTGCTTAAAAAACATTTTCCTCAGGGAACTTAAGCTGAGAACTGAAATTAACGATACCTGGATAATATTTTAGAGATCCCGTCATTTTGAAAATTATATCTAGACCGCAAGTGCTTGAAAAACATCTACCTCAGGGAACTTAAGCTGAGAACTGAAAATTAAGATACCTAGTTCATATTTTAGAGATCCCGTCATTTTGAAAATTATATCTAGTAGCCCAGGTGCTTGAAAAACATCTTCCTCAGGGAACTTAAGCTGAGAACTGAAAATTAAGATACCTAGTTCATATTTTAGAGATCTCATCATTTTAAAAATTATATTTAGTAGTCCAGGTGCTTAAAAAACATCTTCCTCAGGGAACTTAAGCTGAGAACTAAAAATTTAACATATCCGAATGGTATTTCAATGGTCCAGTCATTCTAAAAATTATATCTAGTAGTCCAAGTGCCTAAAATACATCTTCCTAAAGGAACTTAAGCTGAGAACCGAAATTTCTGATACCTAGTACATATTTTAGAGATCTCATCATTTTAAAAATTATATTTAGTAGTCCAGGTGCTTAAAAAACATTTTCCTCAGGGAACTTAAGCTGAGAACTGAAATTAACGATACCTGAATAATATTTTAGAGATCCCGTCATTTTGAAAATTATATCTAGACCGCAAGTGCTTGAAAATCATCTTCCTCAGAGAACTTAAGCTGAGAACTGAAAATTAAGATACCTAGTACATATTTTAGAGATCTCATCATTTTAAAAATTATATTTAGTAGTCCAGGTGCTTAAAAAACATCTTCCTCAGGGAACTTAAGCTGAGAACTAAAAATTTAACATATCCGAATGGTATTTCAATGGTCCAGTCATTCTAAAAATTATATCTAGTAGTCCAAGTGCCTAAAATATATCTTCCTAAAGGAACTTAAGCTGAGAACCGAAATTTCTGATACCTAGTACATATTTTAGAGATCTCATCATTTTAAAAATTATATTTAGTAGTCCAGGTGCTTAAAAAACATTTTCCTCAGGGAACTTAAGCTGAGAACTGAAATTAACGATACCTGAATAATATTTTAGAGATCCCGTCATTTTGAAAATTATATCTAGACCGCAAGTGCTTGAAAAACATCTTCTTCAGGGAACTTAAGCTGAGAACTGAAAATTAAGATACCTAGTACATATTTTAGAGATCTCATCATTTAAAAAATTATATTTAATAGTCCAGGTGCTCAACAAACATATTCCTCCGGGAACGTAAGCTGAGATATGTAATTTAGGATCCAGTGTTTATATTTTATAGATCTTACCATTTTCAAAATTTATATTTAGTATTCCAGGTGCTTAAAAAACATCTTCCTCAGGGAACTTAAGCTGAGAACTGAAATTTAAGATACCTAGTTTACATTTTAGAGATCCCGTCATTTTGAAAATTATATCGAGTAGCCCAGGTGCTTAAAAAACATCTTCCTCAGGGAACTTGAGCTGAGAACTGAAAATTAAGATACCTAGTTTATATTTTAGAGATCCCGTCATTTTGAAAATTATATCTAGTAGCCCAGGTGCTTTAAAAAATTCTTCCTCAGGGAACTTAAGCTGAGAACTGAAATTTAACATATCCGAATGGTATTTCAGTGGTCCAGTCATTCTAAAAATTATATCTAGTAGTCCAAGTGCCTAAAATACATCTTCCTCAAGGAACTTAAGCTGAGAACTGAAATTTCTGATACCTAGTACATATTTTAGAGATCTCATCATTTTAAAAATTATATTTAGTAGTCCAGGTGCTTAAAAAACATTTTCCTCAGGGAACTTAAGCTGAGAACTGAAATTAACGATACCTGAATAATATTTTAGAGATCCCGTCATTTTGAAAATTATATCTAGACCGCAAGTGCTTGAAAAACATATTCCTCAGAGAACTTAAGCTGAGAACTGAAAATTAAGATACCTAGTACATATTTTAGAGATCTCATCATTTTAAAAATTATATTTAGTAGTCCAGGTGCTTAAAAAACATCTTCCTCAGGGAACTTAAGCTGAGAACTGAAATTAAGGATACCTGGATTATATTTTAGAGATCTCACCATTTTCAAAAATTATATTTAGTAGTCCAGGTGCTTAAAAAACATCTTCCTCAGGGAACTTAAGCTGAGAACTAAAAATTTAACATATCCGAATGGTATTTCAATGGTCCAGTCATTCTAAAAATTATATCTAGTAGTCCAAGTGCCTAAAATACATCTTCCTCAAGGAACTTAAGCTGAGAACTGAAATTTATGATACCTAGTACATATTTTAGAGATCTCATCATTTTAAAAATTATATTTAGTAGTCCAGGTGCTTAAAAAACATCTTCCTCAGGGAACTTAAGCTGAGAACTGAAAATTACGATACATAGTACATATTTTAGAGATCTCGGCATTTTAAAAATTATATTTAGTAGTCCAAGTGCCTAAAATACATCCTCCTCAGGGAACTTAAGCTGAGAACTGAAAATTAAGATACCTAGTTCATATTTTAGAGATCCCGTCATTTTGAAAATTATATCTAGTAGCCCAGGTGCTTGAAAAACATCTTCCTCAGGGAACTTAAGCTGAGAACTGAAAATTAAGATACCTAGTTCATATTTTAGAGATCCCGTCATTTTGAAAATTATATCTAGTAGCCCAGGTGCTTGAAAAACATCTTCCTCAGGGAACTTAAGCTGAGAACTGAAAATTAAGATACCTAGTTCATATTTTAGAGATCCCGTCATTTTGAAAATTATATCTAGTAGTCCAGGGGCTTGAAAAACATCTTCCTCAGGAAACTTAAGCTGAGAACTGAAATTTAACATATCCGAATGGTATTTCAGTGGTCCAGTCATTCTAAAAATTATATCTAGTAGTCCAAGTGCCTAAAATACATCTTCCTCAAGGAACTTAAGCTGAGAACTGAAATTTCTGATACCTAGTACATATTTTAGAGATCTCATCATTTTAAAAATTATATTTAGTAGTCCAGGTGCTTAAAAAACATCTTCCTCAGGGAACTTAAGCTGAGAACTGAAATTAACGATACCTGAATAATATTTTAGAGATCCCGTCATTTTGAAAATTATATCTAGTAGCCCAGGTGCTTGAAAAACATCTTCCTCAGGGAACTTAAGCTGATAACTGAAAATTAAGCTACATAGTACATATTTTAGAGATCTCGTCATTTTAAAAATTATATTTAGTAGTCCAGGTGCTTAAAAAACATTTTCCTCAGGGAACTTAAGCTGAGAACTGAAATTAACGATACCTGGATAATATTTTAGAGATCCCGTCATTTTGAAAATTATATCTAGACCGCAAGTGCTTGAAAAACATCTACCTCAGGGAACTTAAGCTGAGAACTGAAAATTAAGATACCTAGTACATATTTTAGAGATATCATCATTTTAAAAATTATATTTAGTAGTCCAGGTGCTTAAAAAACATCTTCCTCAGGGAACTTAAGCTGAGAACTGAAATTAAGGATACCTGGATTATATTTTAGAGATCTCTCCATTTTCAAAATTTATATTTAGTAGTCCAGGTGCTTAAAAAACATCTTCCTCAGGGAACTTAAGCTGAGAACTAAAATTTAATATATCCGATTGGTATTTCTGTGGTCCAGTCATTCTAAAAATTATATCTAGTAGTCCAAGTGCCTAAAATACATCTTCCTCAAGGAACTTAAGCTGAGAACTGAAATTTATGATACCTAGTACATATTTTAGAGATCTCATCATTTTAAAAATTATATTTAGTAGTCCAGGTGCTTAAAAAACATCTTCCTCAGGGAACTTAAGCTGAGAACTGAAAATTACGATACCTAGTACATATTTTAGAGATCTCGGCATTTTAAAAATTATATTTAGTAGTCCAAGTGCGTAAAATACATCTTCCTCAGGGAACTTAAGCTGAGAACTGAAAATTAAGATACCTAGTTCATATTTTAGAGATCCCGTCATTTTGAAAATTATATCTAGTAGCCCAGGTGCTTGAAAAACATCTTCCTCAGGGAACTTAAGCTGATAACTGAAAATTAAGATACCTAGTTCATATTTTAGAGATCCCGTCATTTTGAAAATTATATCTTGTAGCCCAGGTGCTTGAAAAACATCTTCCTCAGGAAACTTAAGCTAATAACTGAAATTAACGATACCTGGATAATATTTTAGAGATCCCGTCATTTTGAAAAAAATATCTAGACCGCAAGTGCTTGAAAAACATCTTCCTCAGGGAACTTAAGCTGAGAACTGAAAATTAAGATACCTAGTACATATTTTAGAGATCTCTTCATTTAAAAAATTATATTTAGTAGTCCAAGTGCGTAAAATACATCTTCCTCAGGGAACTTAAGCTGAGAACTCAAAATTAAGATACACAGTTCATATTTTAGAGATCCCGTCATTTTGAAAATTATATCTAATAGCCCAGGTGCTTGAAAAACATCTTCCTCAGGGAACTTAAGCTGATAACTGAAAATTAAGATACCTAGTTCATATTTTAGAGATCCCGTCATTTTGAAAATTATATCTTGTAGCCCAGGTGCTTGAAAAACATCTTCCTCAGGGAACTTAAGCTGAGAACTGAAATTAAGGATACCTGGATAATATTTTAGAGATCCCGTCATTTTGAAAATTATATCTAGACCGCAAGTGCTTGAAAAACATCTTCCTCAGGGAACTTAAGCTGAGAACTGAAAATTAAGATACCTAGTACATATTTTAGAGATCTCATCATTTTAAAAATTATATTTAGTAGTCCAGGTGCTTAAAAAACATCTTCCTCAGGGAACTTAAGCTGAGAACTGAAATTAAGGATACCTGGATTATATTTTAGAGATCTCACCATTTTCAAAATTTATATTTAGTAGTCCAGGTGCTTAAAAAACATCTTCCTCAGGGAACTTAAGCTGAGAACTGAAAATTAAGATACCTAGTTCATATTTTAGAGATCTCGGCATTTTAAAAATTATATTTAGTAGTCCAAGTGCCTAAAATACATCTTCCTCAGGGAACTTAAGCTGAGAACTGAAAATTAAGATACCTAGTTCATATTTTAGAGATCCCGTCATTTTGAAAATTATATCTTGTAGCCCAGGTGCTTGAAAAACATCTTCCTCAGGAAACTTAAGCTGAGAACTGAAATTTAACATATCTGAATAGTATTTCAATGGACCAGTCATTCTAAAAATTATATCTAGTAGTCCAAGTGCCTAAAATACATCTTCCTCAGGGAACTTAAGCTGATAACTGAAAATTAAGCTACATAGTACATATTTTAGAGATCTCGTCATTTTAAAAATTATATTTAGTAGTCCAAGTGCCTAAAATACATCTTCCTCAGGGAACTTAAGCTGAGAACTGAAAATTAAGATACCTAGTTCATATTTTAGAGATCCCGTCATTTTGAAAATTATATCTAGTAGCCCAGGTGCTTGAAAAACATCTTCCTCAGGGAACTTAAGCTGATAACTGAAAATTAAGCTACATAGTACATATTTTAGAGATCTCGTCATTTTAAAAATTATATTTAGTAGTCCAGGTGCTTAAAAAACATTTTCCTCAGGGAACTTAAGCTGAGAACTGAAATTAACGATACCTGGATAATATTTTAGAGATCCCGTCATTTTGAAAATTATATCTAGACCGCAAGTGCTTGAAAAACATCTACCTCAGGGAACTTAAGCTGAGAACTGAAAATTAAGATACCTAGTACATATTTTAGAGATATCATCATTTTAAAAATTATATTTAGTAGTCCAGGTGCTTAAAAAACATATTCCTCAGGGAACTTAAGCTGAGAACTGAAATTAAGGATACCTGGATTATATTTTAGAGATCTCACCATTTTCAAAATTTATATTTAGTAGTCCAGGTGCTTAAAAAACATCTTCCTCAGGGAACTTAATGTGAGAAATAAAATCTAAAATATACGAATGGTATTTCAGTGGTCCGGTCATTCTAAAAATTATATCTAGTAGTCCAAGTGCCTAAAATACATCTTCCTCAAGGAACTTAAGCTGAGAACTGAAATTTATGATACCTGGTACATATTTTAGAGATATCATCATTTTAAAAATTATATTTAGTAGTCCAGGTGCTTAAAAAACATCTTCCTCAGGGAACTTAAGCTGAGAACTGAAAATTACGATACCTAGTACATATTTTAGAGATCTCGGCATTTTAAAAATTATATTTAGTAGTCCAAGTGCGTAAAATACATCTTCCTCAGGGAACTTAAGCGGAGAACTGAAAATTAAGATACCTAGTTCACATTTTAGAGATCCCGTCATTTTGAAAATTATATCTAGTAGCCCAGGTGCTTGAAAAACATCTTCCTCAGGGAACTTAAGCTGATAACTGAAAATTAAGCTACATAGTACATATTTTAGAGATCTCGCAATTTTAAAAATTATATTAATAGTCCAGGTGCTTAAAAAACATTTTCCTCAGGGAACTTAAGCTGAGAACTGAAATTAACGATACCTGGATAATATTTTAGAGATCCCGTCATTTTGAAAATTATATCTAGACCGCAAGTGCTTGAAAAACATCTTCCTCAGGGAACTTAAGCTGAGAACTGAAAATTAAGATACCTAGTACATATTTTAGAGATCTCATCATTTTAAAAATTATATTTAGTAGTCCAGGTGCTTAAAAAACATATTCCTCAGGGAACTTAAGCTGAGAACTGAAATTAAGGATACCTGGATTATATTTTAGAGATCTCACCATTTTCAAAATTTATATTTAGTAGTCCAGGTGCTTAAAAAACATCTTCCTCAGGGAACTTAAGCTGAGAACTGAAAATTAAGATACCTAGTTCATATTTTAGAGATCTCGGCATTTTAAAAATTATATTTAGTAGTCCAAGTGCCTAAAATACATCTTCCTCAGGGAACTTAAGCTGAGAACTGAAAATTAAGATACCTAGTTCATATTTTAGAGATCCCGTCATTTTGAAAATTATATCTAGTAGCCCAGGTGCTTGAAAAACATCTTCCTCAGGGAACTTAAGCTGAGAACTGAAAATTAAGATACCTAGTTCATATTTTAGAGATCCCGTCATTTTGAAAATTATATCTAGTAGCCCAGGTGCTTGAAAAACATTTTCCTCAGGGAACTTAAGCTGAGAACTGAAATTAACGATACCTGGATAATATTTTAGAGATCCCGTCATTTTGAAAATTATATCTAGACCGCAAGTGCTTGAAAAACATCTACCTCAGGGAACTTAAGCTGAGAACTGAAAATTAAGATACCTAGTACATATTTTAGAGATATCATCATTTTAAAAATTATATTTAGTAGTCCAGGTGCTTAAAAAACATCTTCCTCAGGGAACTTAAGCTGAGAACTGAAATTAAGGATACCTGGATTATATTTTAGAGATCTCACCATTTTCAAAATTTATATTTAGTAGTCCAGGTGCTTAAAAAACATCTTCCTCAGGGAACTTAAGCTGAGAACTAAAATTTAACATATCCGAATGGTATTTCAGTGGTCCAGTCATTCTAAAAATTATATCTAGGAGTCCAAGTGCCTAAAATACATCTTCCTCAAGGAACTTAAGCTGAGAACTGAAATTTATGATACCTAGTACATATTTTAGAGATCTCATCATTTTAAAAATTATATTTAGTAGTCCAGGTGCTTAAAAAACATCTTCCTCAGGGAACTTAAGCTGAGAACTGAAAATTACGATACCTAGTACATATTTTAGAGATCTCGGCATTTTAAAAATTATATTTAGTAGTCCAAGTGCCTAAAATACATCTTCCTCAGGGAACTTAAGCGGAGAACTGAAAATTAAGATACCTAGTTCACATTTTAGAGATCCCGTCATTTTGAAAATTATATCTAGTAGCCCATGTGCTTGAAAAACATCTTCCTCAGGGAACTTAAGCTGATAACTGAAAATTAAGCTACATAGTACATATTTTAGAGATCTCGTCATTTTAAAAATTATATTTAGTAGTCCAGGTGCTTAAAAAACATTTTCCTCAGGGAACTTAAGCTGAGAACTGAAATTAACGATACCTGGATAATATTTTAGAGATCCCGTCATTTTGAAAATTATATCTAGACCGCAAGTGCTTGAAAAACATCTTCCTCAGGGAACTTAAGCTGAGAACTGAAAATTAAGATACCTAGTACATATTTTAGAGATCTCATCATTTTAAAAATTATATTTAGTAGTCCAGGTGCTTAAAAAACATCTTCCTCAGGGAACTTAAGCTGAGAACTGAAATTAAGGATACCTGGATTATATTTTAGAGATCTCACCATTTTCAAAATTTATATTTAGTAGTCCAGGTGCTTAAAAAACATCTTCCTCAGGGAACTTAAGCTGAGAACTGAAAATTAAGATACCTAGTTCATATTTTAGAGATCTCGGCATTTTAAAAATTATATTTAGTAGTCCAAGTGCCTAAAATACATCTTCCTCAGGGAACTTAAGCTGAGAACTGAAAATTAAGATACCTAGTTCATATTTTAGAGATCCCGTCATTTTGAAAATTATATCTAGTAGCCCAGGTGCTTGAAAAACATCTTCCTCAGGGAACTTAAGCTGAGAACTGAAAATTAAGATACCAAGTTCATATATTAGAGATTACGTCATTTTGAAAATTATATTTAGTAGTCCAGGTGCTTAAAAAACATCTTCCTCAGGGAACTTAAGCTGAGAACTGAAATTTAACATATCCGAATGGTATTTCAGTGGTCCAGTCATTCTAAAAATTATATCTAGTAGTCCAAGTGCCTAAAATACATCTTCCTCAAGGAACTTAAGCTGAGAACTGAAATTTCTGATACCTAGTACATATTTTAGATATCTCATCATTTTAAAAATTATATTTAGTAGTCCAGGTGCTTAAAAAACATTTTCCTCAGGGAACTTAAGCTGAGAACTGAAATTAACGATACCTGAATAATATTTTAGAGATCCCGTCATTTTGAAAATTATATCTAGACCGCAAGTGCTTGAAAATCATCTTCCTCAGAGAACTTAAGCTGAGAACTGAAAATTAAGATACCTAGTACATATTTTAGAGATCTCATCATTTTAAAAATTATATTTAGTTGTCCAGGTGCTTAAAAAACATCTTCCTCAGGGAACTTAAGCTGAGAACTGAAAATTACGATACCTAGTACATATTTTAGAGATCTCGGCATTTTAAAAATTATATTTAGTAGTCCAAGTGCCTAAAATACATCTTCCTCAGGGAACTTAAGCTGAGAACTGAAAATTAAGATACCTAGTTCATATTTTAGAGATCCCGTCATTTTGAAAATTATATCTAGTAGCCCAGGTGCTTGAAAAACATCTTCCTCAGGGAACTTAAGCTGATAACTGAAAATTAAGCTACATAGTACATATTTTAGAGATCTCGTCATTTTAAAAATTATATTTAGTAGTCCAGGTGCTTAAAAAACATTTTCCTCAGGGAACTTAAGCTGAGAACTGAAATTAACGATACCTGGATAATATTTTAGAGATCCCGTCATTTTGAAAATTATATCTAGACCGCAAGTGCTTGAAAAACATCTACCTCAGGGAACTTAAGCTGAGAACTGAAAATTAAGATACCTAGTTCATATTTTAGAGATCCCGTCATTTTGAAAATTATATCTAGTAGCCCAGGTGCTTGAAAAACATCTTCCTCAGGGAACTTAAGCTGAGAACTGAAAATTAAGATACCTAGTTCATATTTTAGAGATCTCATCATTTTAAAAATTATATTTAGTAGTCCAGGTGCTTAAAAAACATCTTCCTCAGGGAACTTAAGCTGAGAACTAAAAATTTAACATATCCGAATGGTATTTCAATGGTCCAGTCATTCTAAAAATTATATCTAGTAGTCCAAGTGCCTAAAATACATCTTCCTCAGGGAACTTAAGCTGAGAACCGAAATTTCTGATACCTAGTACATATTTTAGAGATCTCATCATTTTAAAAATTATATTTAGTAGTCCAGGTGCTTAAAAACATTTTCCTCAGTGAACTTAAGCTGAGAACTGAAATTAACGATACCTGAATAATATTTTAGAGATCCCGTCATTTTGAAAATTATATCTAGACCGCAAGTGCTTGAAAATCATCTTCCTCAGAGAACTTAAGCTGAGAACTGAAAATTAAGATACCTAGTACATATTTTAGAGATCTCATCATTTTAAAAATTATATTTAGTAGTCCAGGTGCTTAAAAAACATCTTCCTCAGGGAACTTAAGCTGAGAACTAAAAATTTAACATATCCGAATGGTATTTCAATGGTCCAGTCATTCTAAAAATTATATCTAGTAGTCCAAGTGCCTAAAATATATCTTCCTAAAGGAACTTAAGCTGAGAACCGAAATTTCTGATACCTAGTACATATTTTAGAGATCTCATCATATTAAAAATTATATTTAGTAGTCCAGGTGCTTAAAAAACATTTTCCTCAGGGAACTTAAGCTGAGAACTGAAATTAACGATACCTGGATAATATTTTAGAGATCCCGTCATTTTGATAATTATATCTAGACCCCAAGTGCTTGAAAAACATCTTCTTCAGGGAACTTAAGCTGAGAACTGAAAATTAAGATACCTAGTACATATTTTATAGATCTCATCATTTAAAAAATTATATTTAGTAGTCCAGGTGCTTAAAAAACATCTTCCTCAGGGAACTTAAGCTGAGAACTGAAATTAAGGATACCTGGATTATATTTTAGAGATCTCACCATTTTCAAAATTTATATTTAGTAGTCCAGGTGCTTAAAAAACATCTTCCTCAGGGAACTTAAGCTGAGAACTGAAATTTAAGATACCTAGTTTACATTTTAGAGATCCCGTCATTTTGAAAATTATATCGAGTAGCCCAGGTGCTTAAAAAACATCTTCCTCAGGGAACTTGAGCTGAGAACTGAAAATTAAGATACCTAGTTTATATTTTAGAGATCCCGTCATTTTGAAAATTATATCTTGTAGCCCAGGTGCTTGAAAAAATTCTTCCTCAGGGAACTTAAGCTGATAACTGAAATTTAACATATCCGAATGGTATTTCAGTGGTCCAGTCATTCTAAAAATTATATCTAGTAGTCCAAGTGCCTAAAATACATCTTCCTCAAGGAACTTAATCTGAGAACTGAAATTTCTGATACCTAGTACATATTTTAGAGATCTCATCATTTTAAAAATTATATTTAGTAGTCCAGGTGCTTAAAAAACATTTTCCTCAGGGAACTTAAGCTGAGAACTGAAATTAACGATACCTGAATAATATTTTAGAGATCCCGTCATTTTGAAAATTATATCTAGACCGCAAGTGCTTGAAAAACATCTTCCTCAGAGAACTTAAGCTGAGAACTGAAAATTAAGATACCTAGTACATATTTTAGAGATCTCATCATTTTAAAAATTATATTTAGTAGTCCAGGTGCTTAAAAAACATCTTCCTCAGGGAACTTAAGCTGAGAACTGAAAATTAAGATACCTAGTTCATATTTTAGAGATCTCGTCATTTTGAAAATTATATTTAGTAGTCCAGGTGCTTAAAAAACATTTTCCTCAGGGAACTTAAGCTGAGAACTGAAATTAACGATACCTGGATAATATTTTAGAGATCCCGTCATTTTGAAAATTATATCTAGACCGCAAGTGCTTGAAAAACATCTTCCTCAGGGAACTTAAGCTGAGAACTGAAATTTAACATATCCGAATGGTATTTCAGTGGTCCAGTCATTCTAAAAATTATATCTAGTAGTCCAAGTGCCTAAAATACATCTTCCTCAAGGAACTTAAGCTGAGAACTGAAATTTCTGATACCTAGTACATATTTTAGAGATCTCATCATTTTAAAAATTATATTTAGTAGTCCAGGTGCTTAAAAAACATTTTCCTCAGGGAACTTAAGCTGAGAACTGAAATTAACGATACCTGGATAATATTTTAGAGATCCCGTCATTTTGAAAATTATATCTAGACCGCAAGTGCTTGAAAAACATCTTCCTCAGGGAACTTAAGCTGAGAACTGAAAATTAAGATACCTAGTACATATTTTAGAGATCTCATCATTTTAAAAATTATATTTAGTAGTCCAGGTGCTTAAAAAACATCTTCCTCAGGGAACTTAAGCTGAGAACTGAAAATTAAGATACCTAGTTCATATTTTAGAGATCTCGTCATTTTGAAAATTATATTTAGTAGTCCAAGTGCCTAAAATACATCTTCCTCAGGGAACTTAAGCTGAGAACTGAAAATTAAGATACCTAGTTCATATTTTAGAGATCCCGTCATTTTGAAAATTATATCTAGTAGCCCAGGTGCTTGAAAAACATCTTCCTCAGGGAACTTAAGCTGAGAACTGAAAATTAAGATACCTAGTTCATATTTTAGAGATCCCGTCATTTTGAAAATTATATCTAGTAGCCCAGGTGCTTGAAAAACATCTTCCTCAGGGAACTTAAGCTGAGAACTGAAATTTAACATATCCGAATGGTATTTCAGTGGTCCAGTCATTCTAAAATTTATATCTAGTAGACCAAGTGCCTAAAATACATCTTCCTCAAGGAACTTAAGCTAAAAACTGAAATTTACGATACCTAGTACATATTTTAGAGATCTCATCATTTTAAAAATTATATTTAGTAGTCCAGGTGCTTAAAAACATTTTCCTCAGGGAACTTAAGCTGAGAACTGAAATTAACGATACCTGAATAATATTTTAGAGATCCCGTCATTTTGAAAATTATATCTAGACCGCAAGTGCTTGAAAAACATCTTCCTCAGAGAACTTAAGCTGAGAACTGAAAATTAAGATACCTAGTACATATTTTAGAGATCTCATCATTTTAAAAATTATATTTAGTAGTCCAGGTGCTTAAAAAACATCTTCCTCAGGGAACTTAAGCTGAGAACTGAAATTAAGGATACCTGGATTATATTTTAGAGATCTCACCATTTTCAAAAATTATATTTAGTAGTCCAGGTGCTTAAAAAACATATTCCTCAGGGAACTTAAGCTGAGAACTAAAAATTTAACATATCCGAATAGTATTTCAATGGACCAGTCATTCTAAAAATTATATCTAGTAGTCCAAGTGCCTAAAATACATCTTTCTCAAGGAACTTAAGCCGAGAACTGAAATTTATGATACCTAGTACATATTTTAGAGATCTCATCATTTTAAAAATTATATTTAGTAGTCCAGGTGCTTAAAAAACATCTTCCTCAGGGAACTTAAGCTGAGAACTGAAAATTACGATACCTAGTACATATTTTAGAGATCTCGGCATTTTAAAAATTATATTTAGTAGTCCAAGTGCGTAAAATACATCTTCCTCAGGGAACTTAAGCTGAGAACTGAAAATTAAGATACCTAGTTCATATTTTAGAGATCCCGTCATTTTGAAAATTATATCTAGTAGCCCAGGTGCTTGAAAAACATCTTCCTCAGGGAACTTAAGCTGATAACTGAAAATTAAGCTAGACAGTACATATTTTAGAGATCTCGTCATTTTAAAAATTATATTTAGTAGTCCAGGTGCTTAAAAAACATTTTCCTCAGGGAACTTAAGCTGAGAACTGAAATTAACGATACCTGGATAATATTTTAGAGATCCCGTCATTTTGAAAATTATATCTAGACCGCAAGTGCTTGAAAAACATCTACCTCAGGGAACTTAAGCTGAGAACTGAAAATTAAGATACCTAGTACATATTTTAGAGATATCATCATTTTAAAAATTAAATTTAGAAGTCCAGGTGCTTAAAAAACATCTTCTTCAGGGAACTTATGCTGAGAACTGAAATTAAGGATACCTGGATTATATTTTAGAGATCGCACCATTTTCAAAATTTATATTTAGTAGTCCAGGTGCTTAAAAAACATCTTCCTCAGGGAACTTAAGCTGAGAACTAAAATTTAAAATATCCGAATGGTATTTCAGTGGTCCGGTCATTCTAAAAATTATATATAGTAGTCCAAGTGCCTAAAATACATCTTCCTCAAGGAACTTAATCTGAGAACTGAAATTTATGATACCTGGTACATATTTTAGAGATCTCATCATTTTAAAAATTATATTTAGTAGTCCAGGTGCTTAAAAAACATCTTCCTCAGGGAACTTAAGCTGAGAACTGAAAATTAAGATACCTAGTACATATTTTAGAGATCTCCGCATTTTAAAAATTATATTTAGTAGTCCAAGTGCGTAAAATACATCTTCCTCAGGGAACTTAAGCTGAGAACTGAAAATTAAGATACCTAGTTCACATTTTAGAGATCCCGTCATTTTGAAAATTATATCTAGTAGCCCAGGTGCTTGAAAAACATCTTCCTCAGGGAACTTAAGCTGATAACTGAAAATTAAGCTACAAAATACATATTTAAGAGATCTCGTCATTTTAAAAATTATATTTAGTAGTCCAGGTGCTTAAAAAACATTCTCATCAGTGAACTTAAGCTGAGAACTGAAATTAACGATACCTTGATAAAATTTTTGATATCACTTCATTTTGAAAATTATATCTAGACCGCAAGTGCTTGAAAAACATCTTCCTCAGGGAACTTAAGCTGAGAACTGAAAATTAAGATACCTAGTACATATTTTAGAGATCTCATCATTTTAAAAATTATATTTAGTAGTCCAGGTGCTTAAAAAACATCTTCCTCAGGGAACTTAAGCTGAGAACTGAAATTAAGGATACCTGGATTATATTTTAGAGATCTCACCATTTTCAAAATTTATATTTAGTAGTCCAGGTGCTTAAAAAACATCTTCCTCAGGGAACTTAAGCTGAGAACTGAAAATTAAGATACCTAGTTCATATTTTAGAGATCTCGGCATTTTAAAAATTATATTTAGTAGTCCAAGTGCCTAAAATACATCTTCCTCAGGGAACTTAAGCTGAGAACTGAAAATTAAGATACCTAGTTCATATTTTAGAGATCCCGTCATTTTGAAAATTATATCTAGTAGCCCAGGTGCTTGAAAAACATCTTCCTCAGGGAACTTAAGCTGAGAACTGAAAATTAAGATACCAAGTTCATATTTTAGAGATCCCGTCATTTTGAAAATTATATCTAGTAGCCCAGGTGCTTGAAAAACATCTTCCTCAGGGAACTTAAGCTGAGAACTGAAATTTAACATATCCGAATGGTATTTCAGTGGTCCAGTCATTCTAAAAATTATATCTAGTAGTCCAAGTGCCTAAAATACATCTTCCTCAAGGAACTTAAGCTGAGAACTGAAATTTCTGATACCTAGTACATATTTTAGAGATCTCATCATTTTAAAAATTATATTTAGTAGTCCAGGTGCTTAAAAAACATTTTCCTCAGGGAACTTAAGCTGAGAACTGAAATTAACGATACCTGAATAATATTTTAGAGATCCCGTCATTTTGAAAATTATATCTAGACCGCAAGTGCTTGAAAATCATCTTCCTCAGAGAACTTAAGCTGAGAACTGAAAATTAAGATACCTAGTACATATTTTAGAGATCTCATCATTTTAAAAATTATATTTAGTTGTCCAGGTGCTTAAAAAACATCTTCCTCAGGGAACTTAAGCTGAGAACTGAAAATTACGATACCTAGTACATATTTTAGAGATCTCGGCATTTTAAAAATTATATTTAGTAGTCCAAGTGCCTAAAATACATCTTCCTTAGGGAACTTAAGCTGAGAACTGAAAATTAAGATACCTAGTTCATATTTTAGAGATCCCGTCATTTTGAAAATTATATCTAGTAGCCCAGGTGCTTGAAAAACATCTTCCTCAGGGAACTTAAGCTGATAACTGAAAATTAAGCTACATAGTACATATTTTAGAGATCTCGTCATTTTAAAAATTATATTTAGTAGTCCAGGTGCTTAAAAAACATTTTCCTCAGGGAACTTAAGCTGAGAACTGAAATTAACGATACCTGGATAATATTTTAGAGATCCCGTCATTTTGAAAATTATATCTAGACCGCAAGTGCTTGAAAAACATCTACCTCAGGGAACTTAAGCTGAGAACTGAAAATTAAGATACCTAGTTCATATTTTAGAGATCCCGTCATTTTGAAAATTATATCTAGTAGCCCAGGTGCTTGAAAAACATCTTCCTCAGGGAACTTAAGCTGAGAACTGAAAATTAAGATACCTAGTTCATATTTTAGAGATCTCATCATTTTAAAAATTATATTTAGTAGTCCAGGTGCTTAAAAAACATCTTCCTCAGGGAACTTAAGCTGAGAACTAAAAATTTAACATATCCGAATGGTATTTCAATGGTCCAGTCATTCTAAAAATTATATCTAGTAGTCCAAGTGCCTAAAATACATCTTCCTAAAGGAACTTAAGCTGAGAACTGAAATTTCTGATACCTAGTACATATTTTAGAGATCTCATCATTTTAAAAATTATATTTAGTAGTCCAGGTGCTTAAAAAACATTTTCCTCAGGGAACTTAAGCTGAGAACTGAAATTAACGATACCTGAATAATATTTTAGAGATCCCGTCATTTTGAAAATTATATCTAGACCGCAAGTGCTTGAAAATCATCTTCCTCAGAGAACTTAAGCTGAGAACTGAAAATTAAGATACCTAGTACATATTTTAGAGATCTCATCATTTTAAAAATTATATTTAGTAGTCCAGGTGCTTAAAAAACATCTTCCTCAGGGAACTTAAGCTGAGAACTAAAAATTTAACATATCCGAATGGTATTTCAATGGTCCAGTCATTCTAAAAATTATATCTAGTAGTCCAAGTGCCTAAAATATATCTTCCTAAAGGAACTTAAGCTGAGAACCGAAATTTCTGATACCTAGTACATATTTTAGAGATCTCATCATTTTAAAAATTATATTTAGTAGTCCAGGTGCTTAAAAAACATTTTCCTCAGGGAACTTAAGCTGAGAACTGAAATTAACGATACCTGAATAATATTTTAGAGATCCCGTCATTTTGAAAATTATATCTAGACCACAAGTGCTTGAAAAACATCTTCTTCAGGGAACTTAAGCTGAGAACTGAAAATTAAGATACCTAGTACATATTTTAGAGATCTCATCATTTAAAAAATTATATTTAGTAGTCCAGGTGCTTAAAAAACATCTTCCTCAGAGAACTTAAGCTGAGAACTGAAATTAAGGATACCGGGATTATATTTTAGAGATCTCACCATTTTCAAAATTTATATTTAGTATTCCAGGTGCTTAAAAAACATCTTCCTCAGGGAACTTGAGCTGAGAACTGAAATTTAAGATACCTAGTTTACATTTTAGAGATCCCGTCATTTTGAAAATTATATCGAGTAGCCCAGGTGCTTAAAAAACATCTTCCTCAGGGAACTTGAGCTGAGAACTGAAAATTAAGATACCTAGTTCATATTTTAGAGATCCCGTCATTTTGAAAATTATATCTAGTAGCCCAGGTGCTTGAAAAAAATCTTCCTCAGGGAACTTAAGCTGAGAACTGAAATTTAACATATCCGAATGGTATTTCAGTGGTCCAGTCATTCTAAAAATTATATCTAGTAGTCCAAGTGCCTAAAATACATCTTCCTCAAGGAACTTAAGCTGAGAACTGAAATTTCTGATACCCAGTACATATTTTAGAGATCTCATCATTTTAAAAATTATATTTAGTAGTCCAGGTGCTTAAAAAACATTTTCCTCAGGGAACTTAAGCTGAGAACTGAAATTAACGATACCTGAATAATATTTTAGAGATCCCGTCATTTTGAAAATTATATCTAGACCGCAAGTGCTTGAAAAACATCTTCCTCAGAGAACTTAAGCTGAGAACTGAAAATTAAGATACCTAGTACATATTTTAGAGATCTCATCATTTTAAAAATTATATTTAGTAGTCCAGGTGCTTAAAAAACATCTTCCTCAGGGAACTTAAGCTGAGAACTGAAATTAAGGATACCTGGATTATATTTTAGAGATCTCACCATTTTCAAAAATTATATTTAGTAGTCCAGGTGCTTAAAAAACATCTTCCTCAGGGAACTTAAGCTGAGAACTAAAAATTTAACATATCCGAATGGTATTTCAATGGTCCAGTCATTCTAAAAATTATATCTAGTAGTCCAAGTGCCTAAAATACATCTTCCTCAAGGAACTTAAGCCGAGAACTGAAATTTATGATACCTAGTACATATTTTAGAGATCTCATCATTTTAAAAATTATATTTAGTAGTCCAGGT
The DNA here is from genome assembly GCA_030998225.1 of Diplolepis rosae. Lineage (NCBI taxonomy): Eukaryota > Metazoa > Arthropoda > Insecta > Hymenoptera > Diplolepididae > Diplolepis > Diplolepis rosae. Next base: position 976,695 of record JAPYXD010000707.1, read on the forward strand.
GCTTAAAAAACATCTTCCTCAGGGAACTTAAGCTGAGAACTGAAAATTAAGCTACATAGTACATATTTTAGAGATCTCGTCATTTTAAAAATTATATTTAGTAGTCCAAGTGCCTAAAATACATCCTCCTCAGGGAACTTAAGCTGAGAACTGAAAATTAAGATACCTAGTTCATATTTTAGAGATCCCGTCATTTTGAAAATTATATCTAGTAGCCCAGGTGCTTGAAAAACATCTTCCTCAGGGAACTTAAGCTGATAACTGAAAATTAAGCTACATAGTACATATTTTAGAGATCTCGGCATTTTAAAAATTATATTTAGTAGTCCAAGTGCCTAAAATACATCTTCCTCAGGGAACTTAAGCTGAGAACTGAAAATTAAGATACCTAGTTCATATTTTAGAGATCCCGTCATTTTGAAAATTATATCTAGTAGCCCAGGTGCTTGAAAAACATCTTCCTCAGGGAACTTAAGCTGATAACTGAAAATTAAGCTACATAGTACATATTTTAGAGATCTCGTCATTTTAAAAATTATATTTAGTAGTCCAGGTGCTTGAAAAACATCTTCCTCAGGGAACTTAAGCTGAGAACTGAAATTAACGATACCTGGATAATATTTTAGAGATCCCGTCATTTTGAAAATTATATCTAGACCGCAAGTGCTTGAAAAACATCTACCTCAGGGAACTTAAGCTGAGAACTGAAAATTAAGATACCTAGTACATATTTTAGAGATCTCATCATTTTAAAAATTATATTTAGTAGTCCAGGTGCTTAAAAAACATCTTCCTCAGGGAACTTAAGCTGAGAACTGAAATTAAGGATACCTGGATTATATTTTAGAGATCTCACCATTTTCAAAATTTATATTTAGTAGTCCAGGTGCTTAAAAAACATCTTCCTCAGGGAACTTAAGCTGAGAACTGAAAATTAAGATACCTAGTTCATATTTTAGAGATCTCGGCATTTTAAAAATTATATTTAGTAGTCCAAGTGCCTAAAATACATCTTCCTCAGGGAACTTAAGCTGAGAACTGAAAATTAAGATACCTAGTTCATATTTTAGAGATCCCGTCATTTTGAAAATTATATCTAGTAGCCCAGGTGCTTGAAAAACATCTTCCTCAGGGAACTTAAGCTGAGAACTGAAAATTAAGATACCTAGTTCATATTTTAGAGATCCCGTCATTTTGAATATTATATCTAGTAGCCCAGGTGCTTGAAAAACATCTTCCTCAGGGAACTTAAGCTGAGAACTGAAATTTAACATATCCGAATGGTATTTCAGTGGTCCAGTCATTCTAAAAATTATATCTAGTAGTCCAAGTGCCTAAAATACATCTTCCTCAAGGAACTTAAGCTGAGAACTGAAATTTCTGATACCCAGTACATATTTTAGAGATCTCATCATTTTAAAAATTATATTTAGTAGTCCAGGTGCTTAAAAAACATTTTCCTCAGGGAACTTAAGCTGAGAACTGAAATTAACGATACCTGAATAATATTTTAGAGATCCCGTCATTTTGAAAATTATATCTAGACCGCAAGTGCTTGAAAATCATCTTCCTCAGAGAACTTAAGCTGAGAACTGAAAATTAAGATACCTAGTACATATTTTAGAGATCTCATCATTTTAAAAATTATATTTAGTAGTCCAGGTGCTTAAAAAACATCTTCCTCAGGGAACTTAAGCTGAGAACTGAAAATTACGATACCTAGTACATATTTTAGAGATCTCGGCATTTTAAAAATTATATTTAGTAGTCCAAGTGCCTAAAATACATCTTCCTCAGGGAACTTAAGCTGAGAACTGAAAATTAAGATACCTAGTTCATATTTTAGAGATCCCGTCATTTTGAAAATTATATCTTGTAGCCCAGGTGCTTGAAAAACATCTTCCTCAGGGAACTTAAGCTGATAACTGAAAATTAAGCTACATAGTACATATTTTAGAGATCTCGTCATTTTAAAAATTATATTTAGTAGTCCAGGTGCTTAAAAAACATCTTCCTCAGGGAACTTAAGCTGAGAACTAAAAATTTAACATATCCGAATGGTATTTCAATGGTCCAGTCATTCTAAAAATTATATCTAGTAGTCCAAGTGCCTAAAATACATCTTCCTCAAGGAACTTAAGCTGAGAACTGAAATTTCTGATACCTAGTACATATTTTAGAGATCTCATCATTTTAAAAATTATATTTAGTAGTCCAGGTGCTTAAAAAACATTTTCCTCAGGGAACTTAAGCTGAGAACTGAAATTAACGATACCTGGATAATATTTTAGAGATCCCGTCATTTTGAAAATTATATCTAGACCGCAAGTGCTTGAAAAACATCTTCCTCAGGGAACTTAAGCTGAGAACTGAAATTAAGGATACCTGGATTATATTTTAGAGATCTCACCATTTTCAAAATTTATATTTAGTAGTCCAGGTGCTTAAAAAACATCTTCCTCAGGGAACTTAAGCTGAGAACTGAAAATTAAGATACCTAGTTCATATTTTAGAGATCTCGGCATTTTAAAAATTATATTTAGTAGTCCAAGTGCCTAAAATACATCTTCCTCAGGGAACTTAAGCTGAGAACTGAAAATTAAGATACCTAGTTCATATTTTAGAGATCCCGTCATTTTGAAAATTATATCTAGTAGCCCAGGTGCTTGAAAAACATCTTCCTCAGGGAACTTAAGCTGAGAACTGAAAATTAAGATACCTAGTTCATATTTTAGAGATCCCGTCATTTTGAAAATTATATCTAGTAGCCCAGGTGCTTAAAAAACATCTTCCTCAGGGAACTTAAGCTGAGAACTGAAATTTAACATATCCGAATGGTATTTCAGTGGTCCAGTCATTCTAAAAATTATATCTAGTAGTCCAAGTGCCTAAAATACATCTTCCTCAAGGAACTTAAGCTGAGAACTGAAATTTCTGATACCTAGTACATATTTTAGAGATCTCATCATTTTAAAAATTATATTTAGTAGTCCAGGTGCTTAAAAAACATTTTCCTCAGGGAACTTAAGCTGAGAACTGAAATTAACGATACCTGAATAATATTTTAGAGATCCCGTCATTTTGAAAATTATATCTAGACCGCAAGTGCTTGAAAATCATCTTCCTCAGAGAACTTAAGCTGAGAACTGAAAATTAAGATACCTAGTACATATTTTAGAGATCTCATCATTTTAAAAATTATATTTAGTAGTCCAGGTGCTTAAAAAACATCTTCCTCAGGGAACTTAAGCTGAGAACTGAAAATTACGATACCTAGTACATATTTTAGAGATCTCGGCATTTTAAAAATTATATTTAGTAGTCCAAGTGCCTAAAATACATCTTCCTCAGGGAACTTAAGCTGAGAACTGAAAATTAAGATACCTAGTTCATATTTTAGAGATCCCGTCATTTTGAAAATTATATCTAGTAGCCCAGGTGCTTGAAAAACATCTTCCTCAGGGAACTTAAGCTGAGAACTGAAATTTAACATATCCGAATGGTATTTCAGTGGTCCAGTCATTCTAAAAATCATATCTAGTAGTCCAAGTGCCTAAAATACATCTTCCTAAAGGAACTTAAGCTGAGAACCGAAATTTCTGATACCTAGTACATATTTTAGAGATCTCATCATTTTAAAAATTATATTTAGTAGTCCAGGTGCTTAAAAAACATTTTCCTCAGGGAACTTAAGCTGAGAACTGAAATTAACGATACCTGAATAATATTTTAGAGATCCCGTCATTTTGAAAATTATATCTAGACCGCAAGTGCTTGTAAAACATCTTCCTCAGGGAACTTAAGCTGAGAACTGAAAATTAAGATACCTAGTTCATATTTTAGAGATCCCGTCATTTTGAAAATTATATCTAGTAGCCCAGGTGCTTGAAAAACATCTTCCTCAGGGAACTTAAGCTGAGAACTGAAAATTAAGATACCTAGTTCATATTTTAGAGATCCCGTCATTTTGAAAATTATATCTAGTAGCCCAGGTGCTTGAAAAACATCTTCCTCAGGGAACTTAAGCTGAGAACTGAAAATTAAGATACCTAGTTCATATTTTAGAGATCCCGTCATTTTGAAAATTATATCTAGTAGCCCAGGTGCCTAAAATACATCTTCCTCAGGAAACTTAAGCTGAGAACTGAAATTTAACATATCCGAATGGTATTTCAGTGGTCCAGTCATTCTAAAAATTATATCTAGTAGTCCAAGTGCCTAAAATACATCTTCCTCAAGGAACTTAAGCTGAGAACTGAAATTTCTGATACCCAGTACATATTTTAGAGATCTCATCATTTTAAAAATTATATTTAATAGCCCAGGTACTTAAAAACATTTTCCTCAGGGAACTTAAGCTGAGAACTGAAATTAACGATACCTGAATAATATTTTAGAGATCCCGTCATTTTGAAAATTATATCTAGACCGCAAGTGCTTGAAAAACATCTTCCTCAGAGAACTTAAGCTGAGAACTGAAAATTAAGATACCTAGTACATATTTTAGAGATCTCATCATTTTAAAAATTATATTTAGTAGTCCAGGTGCTTAAAAAACATCTTCCTCAGGGAACTTAAGCTGAGAACTGAAATTAAGGATACCTGGATTATATTTTAGAGATCTCACCATTTTCAAAAATTATATTTAGTAGTCCAGGTGCTTAAAAAACATCTTCCTCAGGGAACTTAAGCTGAGAACTAAAAATTTAACATATCCGAATGGTATTTCAATGGTCCAGTCATTCTAAAAATTATATCTAGTAGTCCAAGTGCCTAAAATACATCTTTCTCAAGGAACTTAAGCTCAGAACTGAAATTTTTTATACCTAGTACATATTTTAGAGATCTCATCATTTTAAAAATTATATTTAGTAGTCCAGGTGCTTAAAAAACAACTTCCTCAGGGAACTTAAGCTGAGAACTGAAAATTACGATACCTAGTACATATTTTAGAGATCTCGGCATTTAAAAAATTATATTTAGTAGTCCAAGTGCCTAAAATACATACTCCTCAGGGAACTTAAGCTGAGAACTGAAAATTAAGATACCTAGTTCATATTTTAGAGATCCCGTCATTTTGAAAATTATATCTAGTAGCCCAGGTGCTTGAAAAACATCTTCCTCAGGGAACTTAAGCTGATAACTGAAAATTAAGCTACATAGTACATATTTTAGAGATCTCGTCATTTTAAAAATTATATTTAGTAGTCCAGGTGCTTAAAAAACATCCTCCTCAGGGAACTTAAGCTTAGAACTGAAATTTTAGATACCTATTTCATATTTTAGAGATCCTGTCATTTTGAACATTATATCTTGTAGCCCAGGTGCTTGAAAAACATCTTCCTCAGGGAACTTAAGCTGATAACTGAAAATTAAGATACCTAGTACATATTTTAGAGATCTCATCATTTTAAAAATTATATTTAGTAGTCCAGGTGCTTAAAAAACATCTTCCTCAGGGAACTTAAGCTGAGAACTGAAATTAAGGATACCTGGATTATATTTTAGAGATCTCACCATTTTCAAAATTTATATTTAGTAGTCCAGGTGCTTAAAAAACATCTTCCTCAGGGAACTTAAGCTGAGAACTAAAAATTTAACATATCCGAATGGTATTTCAATGGTCCAGTCATTCTAAAAATTATATCTAGTAGTCCAAGTGCCTAAAATACATCTTCCTCAAGGAACTTAAGCTGAGAACTGAAATTTATGATACCTAGTACATATTTTAGAGATCTCATCATTTTAAAAATTATATTTAGTAGTCCAGGTGCTTAAAAAACATCTTCCTCAGGGAACTTAAGCTGAGAACTGAAATTAAGGATACCTGGATTATATTTTAGAGATCTCACCATTTTCAAAATTTATATTTAGTAGTCCAGGTGCTTAAAAAACATCTTCCTCAGGGAACTTAAGCTGAGAACTGAAAATTAAGATACCTAGTTCATATTTTAGAGATCTCGGCATTTTAAAAATTATATTTAGTAGTCCAAGTGCCTAAAATACATCTTCCTCAGGGAACTTAAGCTGAGAACTGAAAATTAAGATACCTAGTTCATATTTTAGAGATCCCGTCATTTTGAAAATTATATCTAGTAGCCCAGGTGCTTGAAAAACATCTTCCTCAGGGAACTTAAGCTGAGAACTGAAAATTAAGATACCTAGTTCATATTTTAGAGATACCGTCATTTTGAAAATTATATCTAGTAGCCCAGGTGCTTAAAAAACATCTTCCTCAGGGAACTTAAGCTGAGAACTGAAATTTAACATATCCGAATGGTATTTCAGTGGTCCAGTCATTCTAAAAATTATATCTAGTAGTCCAAGTGCCTAAAATACAACTTCCTCAAGGAACTTAAGCTGAGAACTGAAATTTCTGATACCCAGTACATATTTTAGAGATCTCATCATTTTAAAAATTATATTTATTAGTCCAGGTGCTTAAAAAACATTTTCCTCAGGGAACTTAAGCTGAGAACTGAAATTAACGATACCTGAATAATATTTTAGAGATCCCGTCATTTTGAAAATTATATCTAGACCGCAAGTGCTTGAAAAACATCTTCCTCAGAGAACTTAAGCTGAGAACTGAAAATTAAGATACCTAGTACATATTTTAGAGATCTCATCATTTTAAAAATTATATTTAGTAGTCCAGGTGCTTAAAAAACATCTTCCTCAGGGAACTTAAGCTGAGAACTGAAATTAAGGATACCTGGATTATATTTTAGAGATCTCACCATTTTCAAAAATTATATTTAGTAGTCCAGGTGCTTAAAAAACATCTTCCTCAGGGAACTTAAGCTGAGAACTAAAAATTTAACATATCCGAATGGTATTTCAATGGTCCAGTCATTCTAAAAATTATATCTAGTAGTCCAAGTGCCTAAAATACATCTTCCTCAAGGAACTTAAGCTGAGAACTGAAATTTATGATACCTAGTACATATTTTAGAGATCTCATCATTTTAAAAATTATATTTAGTAGTCCAGGTGCTTAAAAAACATCTTCCTCAGGGAACTTAAGCTGAGAACTGAAAATTACGATACCTAGTACATATTTTAGAGATCTCGGCATTTTAAAAATTATATTTAGTAGTCCAAGTGCCTAAAATACAACTTCCTCAGGGAACTTAAGCTGAGAACTGAAATTAAGGATACCTGGATTATATTTTAGAGATCTCACCATTTTGAAAATTATATCTAGTAGCCCAGGTGCTTGAGAAAACATCTTCCTCAGGGAACTTAAGCTCATAACTGAAAATTAAGCTACATAGTACATATTTTAGAGATGTCGTCATTTTAAAAATTACATTTAGTATTCCAGGTGCTTAAAAAACATCTTCCTCAGGGAACTTAAGCGGAGAACTGAAAATTAAGATACCTAGTTCATATTTTAGAGATCCCGTCATTTTGAAAATTATATCTAGTAGCCCAGGTGCTTGAAAAACATCTTCCTCAGGGAACTTAAGCTGATAACTGAAAATTAAGATACCTAGTACATATTTTAGAGATCTCATCATTTTAAAAATTATATTTAGTAGTCCAGGTGCTTAAAAAACATCTTCCTCAGGGAACTTAAGCTGAGAACTGAAATTAAGGATACCTGGATTATATTTTAGAGATCTCACCATTTTCAAAATTTATATTTAGTAGTCCAGGTGCTTAAAAAACATCTTCCTCAGGGAACTTAAGCTGAGAACTGAAAATTAAGATACCTAGTTCATATTTTAGAGATCTCGGCATTTTAAAAATTATATTTAGTAGTCCAAGTGCCTAAAATACATCTTCCTCAGGGAACTTAAGCTGAGAACTGAAAATTAAGATACCTAGTTCATATTTAAAGATCCCGTCATTTTGAAAATTATATCTAGTAGCCCAGGTGCTTGAAAAACATCTTCCTCAGGGAACTTAAGCTGAGAACTGAAAATTAAGATACCTAGTTCATATTTTAGAGATCCCGTCATTTTGAAAATTATATCTAGTAGCCCAGGTGCTTGAAAAACATCTTCCTCAGGGAACTTAAGCTGATAACTGAAAATTAAGCTACATAGTACATATTTTAGAGATCTCGTCATTTTAAAAATTATATCTAGTAGTCCAAGTGCCTAAAATACATCTTCCTCAAGGAACTTAAGCTGAGAACTGAAATTTCTGATACCTAGTACATATTTTAGAGATCTCATCATTTTAAAAATTATATTTAGTAGTCCAGGTGCTTAAAAAACATCTTCCTCAGGGAACTTAAGCTGAGAACTAAAAATTTAACATATCCGAATGGTATTTCAATGGTCCAGTCATTCTAAAAATTATATCTAGTAGTCCAAGTGCCTAAAATATATCTTCCTAAAGGAACTTAAGCTGAGAACCGAAATTTCTGATACCTAGTACATATTTTAGAGATATCATCATTTTAAAAATTATATTTAGTAGTCCAGGTGCTTAAAAAACATTTTCCTCAGGGAACTTAAGCTGAGAACTGAAATTAACGATACCTGAATAATATTTTAGAGATCCCGTCATTTTGAAAATTATATCTAGACCGCAAGTGCTTGAAAAACATCTTCCTCAGAGAACTTAAGCTGAGAACTGAAAATTACGATACCTAGTACATATTTTAGAGATCTCGGCATTTTAAAAATTATATTTAGTAGTCCAAGTGCCTAAAATACATCTTCCTCAGGGAACTTAAGCTGAGAACTGAAAATTAAGATACCTAGTTCATATTTTAGAGATCCCGTCATTTTGAAAATTATATCTAGTAGCCCAGGTGCTTGAAAAACATCTTCCTCAGGGAACTTAAGCTGATAACTGAAAATTAAGCTACATAGTACATATTTTAGAGATCTCGTCATTTTAAAAATTATATTTAGTAGTCCAGGTGCTTAAAAAACATTTTCCTCAGGGAACTTAAGCTGAGAACTGAAATTAACGATACCTGAATAATATTTTAGAGATCCCGTCATTTTGAAAATTATATCTAGACCGCAAGTGCTTGAAAAACATCTTCCTCAGGGAACTTAAGCTGATAACTGAAAATTAAGCTACATAGTACATATTTTAGAGATCTCGTCATTTTAAAAATTATATTTAGTAGTCCAGGTGCTTAAAAAACATTTTCCTCAGGGAACTTAAGCTGAGAACTGAAATTAACGATACCTGGATAATATGTTAGAGATCCCGTCATTTTGAAAATTATATCTAGATCGCAAGTGCTTGAAAAACATCTTCCTCAGGGTACTTAAGCTGAGAACTGAAAAATAAGATACCTAGTACATATTTTAGAGATTTCATCATTTTAAAAATTATATTTAGTAGTCCAGGTGCTTAAAAAACATATTCCTCAGGGAACTTAAGCTGAGAACTGAAATTAAGGATACCTGGATTATATTTTAGAGATTTCACCATTTTCAAAATTTATATTTAGTAGTCCAGGTGCTTAAAAAACATCTTCCTCAGGGAACTTAAGCTGAGAACTAAAAATTTAACATATCCGAATGGTATTTCAATGGTCCAGTCATTCTAAAAATTATATCTAGTAGTCCAAGTGCCTAAAATACATCTTCCTCAAGGAACTTAAGCCGAGAACTGAAATTTATGATACCTAGTACATATTTTAGAGATCTGATCATTTTAAAAATTATATTTAGTAGTCCAGGTGCTTAAAAAACATCTTCCTCAGGGAACTTAAGCTGAGAACTGAAATTAAGGATACCTGGATTATATTTTAGAGATCTCACCATTTTCAAAATTTATATTTAGTAGTCCAGGTGCTTAAAAAACATCTTCCTCAGGGAACTTAAGCTGAGAACTGAAAATTCAGATAACTTGTTCATATTTTAGAGATCCCGTCATTTTGAAAACTATATTTAGTAGTCCAAGTGCCTAAAATACATCTTTCTCAGGGAACATAAGCTGAGAACTGAAAATTAAAATACCTAGTTCATATTTTAGAGATACCGTCATTTTGAAAATTATATCTAGTAGCCCAGGTGCTTGAGAAAACATCTTCCTCAGGGAACTTAAGCTGAGAACTGAAAATTAAGATACCTAGTTCATATTTTAGAGATACCGTCATTTTGAAAATTATATCTAGTAGCCCAGGTGCTTAAAAAACATCTTCCTCAGGGAACTTAAGCTGAGAACTGAAATTTAACATATCCGAATGGTATTTCAGTGGTCCAGTCATTCTAAAAATTATATCTAGTAGTCCAAGTGCCTAAAATACATCTTCCTCAAGGAACTTAAGCTGAGAACTGAAATTTCTGATACCCAGTAAATATTTTAGAGATCTCATCATTTTAAAAATTATATTTAATAGCCCAGGTACTTGAAAGACATCTTCCTCAGGGAACTTAAGCTGAGAACTGAAATTAACGATACCTGAATAATATTTTAGAGATCCCGTCATTTTGAAAATTATATCTAGACCGCAAGTGCTTGAAAAACATCTTCCTCAGAGAACTTAAGCTGAGAACTGAAAATTAAGATACCTAGTACATATTTTAGAGATCTCATCATTTTAAAAATTATATTTAGTAGTCCAGGTGCTTAAAAAACATCTTCCTCAGGGAACTTAAGCTGAGAACTGAAATTAAGGATACCTGGATTATATTTTAGAGATCTCACCATTTTCAAAAATTATATTTAGTAGTCCAGGTGCTTAAAAAACATCTTCCTCAGGGAACTTAAGCTGAGAACTAAAAATTTAACATATCCGAATGGTATTTCAATGGTCCAGTCATTCTAAAAATTATATCTAGTAGTCCAAGTGCCTAAAATACATCTTTCTCAAGGAACTTAAGCCGAGAACTGAAATTTATGATACCTAGTACATATTTTAGAGATCTCATCATTTTAAAAATTATATTTAGTAGTCCAGGTGCTTAAAAAACATCTTCCTCAGGGAACTTAAGCTGAGAACTGAAAATTACGATACCTAGTACATATTTTAGAGATCTCGGCATTTTAAAAATTATATTTAGTAGTCCAAGTGCCTAAAATACATCTTCCTCAGGGAACTTAAGCTGAGAACTGAAAATTAAGATACCTAGTTCATATTTTAGAGATCCCGTCATTTTGAAAATTATATCTAGTAGCCCAGGTGCTTGAAAAACATCTTCCTCAGGGAACTTAAGCTGATAACTGAAAATTAAGCTACATAGTACATATTTTAGAGATCTCGGCATTTTAAAAATTATATTTAGTAGTCCAAGTGCCTAAAATACATCTTCCTCAGGGAACTTAAGCTGAGAACTGAAAATTAAGATACCTAGTTCATATTTTAGAGATCCCGTCATTTTGAAAATTATATCTAGTAGCCCAGGTGCTTGAAAAACATCTTCCTCAGGGAACTTAAGCTGATAACTGAAAATTAAGATACCTAGTACATATTTTAGAGATCTCATCATTTTAAAAATTATATTTAGTAGTCCAGGTGCTTAAAAAACATCTTCCTCAGGGAACTTAAGCTGAGAACTGAAATTAAGGATACCTGGATTATATTTTAGAGATCTCACCATTTTCAAAATTTATATTTAGTAGTCCAGGTGCTTAAAAAACATCTTCCTCAGGGAACTTAAGCTGAGAACTGAAAATTAAGATACCTAGTTCATATTTTAGAGATCTCGGCATTTTAAAAATTATATTTAGTAGTCCAAGTGCCTAAAATACATCTTCCTCAGGGAATTTGAGATAAGAGCTGAAAATTAAGATACGTAGTTGATATCATAAAGATCCCGTCATTTTGAAAATTATATTCAGTAGTCCAGGTGCTTGAAAAACATCTTCCTCAGGGAACTTAAGCTGAGAACTGAAAATTAAGATACCTAGTTCATATTTTAGAGATCCCGTCATTTTGAAAATTATATCTAGTAGCCCAGGTGCTTGAAAAACATCTTCCTCAGGGAACTTAAGCTGATAACTGAAAATTAAGCTACATAGTACATATTTTAGAGATCTCGTCATTTTAAAAATTATATCTAGTAGTCCAAGTGCCTAAAATACATCTTCCTCAAGGAACTTAAGCTGAGAACTGAAATTTCTGATACCTAGTACATATTTTAGAGATCTCATCATTTTAAAAATTATATTTAGTAGTCCAGGTGCTTAAAAAACATCTTCCTCAGGGAACTTAAGCTGAGAACTAAAAATTTAACATATCCGAATGGTATTTCAATGGTCCAGTCATTCTAAAAATTATATCTAGTAGTCCAAGTGCCTAAAATACATCTTCCTAAAGGAACTTAAGCTGAGAACCGAAATTTCTGATACCTAGTACATATTTTAGAGATCTCATCATTTTAAAAATTATATTTAGTAGTCCAGGTGCTTAAAAAACATTTTCCTCAGGGAACTTAAGCTGAGAACTGAAATTAACGATACCTGAATAATATTTTAGAGATCCCGTCATTTTGAAAATTATATCTAGACCGCAAGTGCTTGAAAAACATCTTCCTCAGGGAACTTAAGCTGAGAACTGAAAATTAAGATACCTAGTACATATTTTAGAGATCTCATCATTTTAAAAATTATATTTAGTAGTCCAGGTGCTTAAAAAACATCTTCCTCAGGGAACTTAAGCTGAGAACTGAAAATTACGATACCTAGTACATATTTTAGAGATCTCGGCATTTTAAAAATTATATTTAGTAGTCCAAGTGCCTAAAATACATCTTCCTCAGGGAACTTAAGCTGAGAACTGAAAATTAAGATACCTAGTTCATATTTTAGAGATCCCGTCATTTTGAAAATTATATCCAGTAGCCTAGGTGCTTGAAAAACATCTTCCTCAGGGAACTTAAGCTGATAACTGAAAATTAAGCTACATAGTACATATTTTAGAGATCTCGTCATTTTAAAAATTATATTTAGTAGTCCAGGTGCTTAAAAAACATCTTCCTCAGGGAACTTAAGCTGAGAACTAAAAATTTAACATATCCGAATGGTATTTCAATGGTCCAGTCATTCTAAAAATTATATCTAGTAGTCCAAGTGCCTAAAATACATCTTCCTAAAGGAACTTAAGCTGAGAACCGAAATTTCTGATACCTAGTACATATTTTAGAGATCTCATCATTTTAAAAATTATATTTAGTAGTCCAGGTGCTTAAAAAACATTTTCCTCAGGGAACTTAAGCTGAGAACTGAAATTAACGATACCTGAATAATATTTTAGAGATCCCGTCATTTTGAAAATTATATCTAGACCGCAAGTGCTTGAAAAAAATCTTCCTCAGAGAACTTAAGCTGAGAACTGAAAATTAAGATACCTAGTACATATTTTAGAGATCTCATCATTTTAAAAATTATATTTAGTAGTCCAGGTGCTTAAAAAACATCTTCCTCAGGGAACTTAAGCTGAGAACTGAAAATTACGATACCTAGTACATATTTTAGAGATCTCGGCATTTTAAAAATTATATTTAGTAGTCCAAGTGCCTAAAATACATCTTCCTCAGGGAACTTAAGCTGAGAACTGAAAATTAAGATACCTAGTTCATATTTTAGAGATCCCGTCATTTTGAAAATTATATCCAGTAGCCTAGGTGCTTGAAAAACATCTTCCTCAGGGAACTTAAGCTGATAACTGAAAATTAAGCTACATAGAACATATTTTAGAGATCTCATCATTTTAAAAATTATATTTAGTAGTCCATGTGCTTAAAAAACATCTTCCTCAGGGAACTTAAGCTGAGAACTAAAAATTTAACATATCCGAATGGTATTTCAATGGTCCAGTCATTCTAAAAATTATATCTAGTAGTCCAAGTGCCTAAAATACATCTTCCTAAAGGAACTTAAGCTGAGAACCGAAATTTCTGATACCTAGTACATATTTTAGAGATCTCATCATTTTAAAACTTATATTTAGTAGTCCAGGTGCTTAAAAACATTTTCCTCAGGGAAATTAAGCTGAGAACTGAAATTAACGATACCTGGATAATATTTTAGAGATCCCGTCATTTTGAAAATTATATCTAGACCGCAAGTGCTTGAAAAACATCTTCCTCAGGGAACTTAAGCTGATAACTGAAAATTAAGCTACATAGTACATATTTTAGAGATCTCGTCATTTTAAAAATTATATTTAGTAGTCCAGGTGCTTAAAAAACATTTTCCTCAGGGAACTTAAGCTGAGAACTGAAATTAACGATACCTGGATAATATTTTAGAGATCCCGTCACGTGGAAAATTATATCTAGACCGCAAGTGCTTGAAAAACATCTTCCTCAGGGAACTTAAGCTGAGAACTGAAAATTAAGATACCTAGTACATATTTTAGAGATCTCATCATTTTAAAAATTATATTTAGTAGTCCAGGTGCTTAAAAAACATCTTCCTCAGGGAACTTAAGCTGAGAACTGAAATTAAGGATACCTGGATTATATTTTAGAGATCTCACCATTTTCAAAATTTATATTTAGTAGTCCAGGTGCTTAAAAAACATCTTCCTCAGGGAACTTAAGCTGAGAACTGAAAATTAAGATACCTAGTTCATATTTTAGAGATCTCGGCATTTTAAAAATTATATTTAGTAGTCCAAGTGCCTAAAATACATCTTCCTCAGGGAACTTAAGCTGAGAACTGAAAATTAAGATACATAGTTCATATCTTAGAGATCCCGTCATTTTGAAAATTATATCTAGTAGCCCAGGTGCTTGAAAAACATCTTCCTCAGGGAACTTAAGCTGAGAACTGAAAATTAAGATACCTAGTTCATATTTTAGAGATACCGTCATTTTGAAAATTATATCTAGTAGCCCAGGTGCTTGAAAAACATCTTCCTCAGGGAACTTAAGCTGATAACTGAAATTTAACATATCCGAATGGTATTTCAGTGGTCCAGTCATTCTAAAAATTATATCTAGTAGTCCAAGTGCCTAAAATACATCTTCCTCAAGGAACTTAAGCTGAGATCTGAAATTTCTGATACCTAGTACATATTTTAGAGATCTCATCATTTTAAAAATTATATTTAGTAGTCCAGGTGCTTAAAAAACATTTTCCTCAGGGAACTTAAGCTGAGAACTGAAATTAACGATACCTGAATAATATTTTAGAGATCCCGTCATTTTGAAAATTATATCTAGACCGCAAGTGCTTGAAAAACATCTTCCTCAGAGAACTTAAGCTGAGAACTGAAAATTAAGATACCTAGTACATATTTTAGAGATCTCATCAATTAAAAATTATATTTAGTAGTCCAGGTGCTTAAAAAACATCTTCCTCAGGGAACTTAAGCTGAGAACTGAAATTAAGGATACCTGGATTATATTTTAGAGATCTCACCATTTTCAAAAATTATATTTAGTAGTCCAGGTGCTTAAAAAACATCTTCCTCAGGGAACTTAAGCTGAGAACTAAAAATTTAACATATCCGAATGGTATTTCAAGGTGCCAGTCATTGAAAAAATTATATCTAGTAGTCCAAGTGCCTAAAATACATCTTCCTCAAGGAACTTAAGCGGAGAACTGAAATTTATGATACCTAGTACATATTTTAGAGATCTCATCATTTTAAAAATTATATTTAGTAGTCCAGGTGCTTAAAAAACATCTTCCTCAGGGAACTTAAGCTGAGAACTGAAAATTACGATACCTAGTACATATTTCAGAGATCTCGGCATTTTAAAAATTATATTTAGTAGTCCAAGTGCCTAAAATACATCTTCCTCAGGGAACTTAAGCTGAGAACTGAAAATTAAGATACCTAGTTCATATTTTAGAGATCCCGTCATTTTGAAAATTATATCTTGTAGCCCAGGTGCTTGAAAAACATCTTCCTCAGGGTACTTAAGCTGAGAACTGAAAATTAAGATACCTAGTACATATTTTAGAGATTTCATCATTTTAAAAATTATATTTAGTAGTCCAGGTGCTTAAAAAACATCTTCCTCAGGGAACTTAAGCTGAGAACTGAAATTAAGGATACCTGGATTATATTTTAGAGATCTCACCATTTTCAAAAATTATATTTAGTAGTCCAGGTGCTTAAAAAGCATCTTCCTCAGGGAACTTGAGCTAAGAACTAAAAATTTAACATATCCGAATAGTATTTCAATGGACCAGTCATTCTAAAAATTATATCTAGTAGTCCAAGTGCCTGAAATACATCTTTCTCAAGGAACTTAAGCCGAGAACTGAAATTTACGATACCTAGTACATATTTTAGAGATCTCATCATTTTAAAAATTATATTTAGTAGTCCAGGTGCTTAAAAAACATCTTCCTCAGGGAACTTAAGCTGAGAACTGAAAATTACGATACCTAGTACATATTTTAGATATCACGTCATTTTAAAAATTATATATAGAAGTCCAAGTGCCTAAAGTACATCCTCCTCAGGGAACTTATGCTGAGAAATGAAAATTTAGATACATTGTTCATATTTTAGAGATCCCGTGATTTTGAAAATTATTTCTAGTAGCCCAGGTGCTTGAAAAACATCTTCCTCAGGGAACTTAAGCTGATAACTGAAAACTGAGCTACATAGTACATATTTTAGATATCTCGTCATTTTAAAAATTATATTTAGTAGTCCAGGTGCTTAAAAAACATTTTCCTCAGGGAACTTAAGCTGAGAACTGAAATTAACGATACCTGGATAATATTTTAGAGATCCCGTCATTTTGAAAATTATATCTAGACCGCAAGTGCTTGAAAAACATCTACCTCAGGGAACTTAAGCTGAGAACTGAAAATTAAGATACCTAGTACATATTTTAGAGATATCATCATTTTAAAAATTATATTTAGTAGTCCAGGTGCTTAAAAAACATCTTCCTCAGGGAACTTAAGCTGAGAACTGAAATTAAGGATACCTGGATTATATTTTAGAGATCTCACCATTTTCAAAATTTATATTTAGTAGTCCAGGTGCTTAAAAAACATCTTCCTCAGGGAACTTAAGCTGAGAACTGAAATTTATGATACCTAGTACATATTTTAGAGATCTCATCATTTTAAAAATTATATTTAGTAGTCCAGGTGCTTAAAAAACATCTTCCTCAGGGAACTTAAGCTGAGAACTGAAAATTACGATACCTAGTACATATTTTAGAGATCTCGGCATTTTAAAAATTATATTTAGTAGTCCAAGTGCCTAAAATACATCTTCCTCAGGGAACTTAAGCTGAGAACTGAAAATTAAGATACCTAGTTCATATTTTAGAGATCCCGTCATTTTGAAAATTATATCTAGTAGCCCAGGTGCTTGAAAAACAACTTCCTCAGGGAACTTAAGCTGATAACTGAAAATTAAGCTACATAGTACATATTTTAGAGATCTCGTCATTTTAAAAATTATATTTAGTAGTCCAGGTGCTTAAAAAACATTTTCCTCAGGGAACTTAAGCTGAGAACTGAAATTAACGATACCTGGATAATATTTTAGAGATCCCGTCATTTTGAAAATTATATCTAGACCGCAAGTGCTTGAAAAACATCTTCCTCAGGGAACTTAAGCTGAGAACTGAAAATTAAGATACCTAGTACATATTTTAGAGATCTCATCATTTTAAAAATTATATTTAGTAGTCCAGGTGCTTAAAAAACATCTTCCTCAGGGAACTTAAGCTGAGAACTGAAATTAAGGATACCTGGATTATATTTTAGAGATCTCACCATTTTCAAAAATTATATTTAGTAGTCCAGGTGCTTAAAAAACATCTTCCTCAGGGAACTTAAGCTGAGAACTAAAAATTTAACATATCCGAATGGTATTTCAATGGTCCAGTCATTCTAAAAATTATATCTAGTAGTCCAAGTGCCTAAAATACATCTTCCTCAAGGAACTTAAGCTGAGAACTGAAATTTATGATACCTAGTACATATTTTAGAGATCTCATCATTTTAAAAATTATATTTAGTAGTCCAGGTGCTTAAAAAACATCTTCCTCAGGGAACTTAAGCTGAGAACTGAAAATTACGATACCTAGTACATATTTTAGAGATCTCGGCATTTTAAAAATTATATTTAGTAGTCCAAGTGCCTAAAATACATCTTCCTCAGGGAACTTAAGCTGAGAACTGAAAATTAAGATACCTAGTTCATATTTTAGAGATCCCGTCATTTTGAAAATTATATCTAGTAGCCCAGGTGCTTGAAAAACATCTTCCTCAGGGAACTTAAGCTGATAACTGAAAATTAAGCTACATAGTACATATTTTAGAGATCTCGGCATTTTAAAAATTATATTTAGTAGTCCAAGTGCCTAAAATACATCTTCCTCAGGGAACTTAAGCTGAGAACTGAAAATTAAGATACCTAGTTCATATTTTAGAGATCCCGTCATTTTGAAAATTATATCTAGTAGCCCAGGTGCTTGAAAAACATCTTCCTCAGGGAACTTAAGCTGATAACTGAAAATTAAGATACCTAGTACATATTTTAGAGATATCATCATTTTAAAAATTATATTTAGTAGTCCAGGTGCTTAAAAAACATCTTCCTCAGGGAACTTAAGCTGAGAACTGAAATTATGGATACCTGGATTATATTTTAGAGATCTCACCATTTTCAAAATTTATATTTAGTAGTCCAGGTGCTTAAAAAACATCTTCCTCAGGGAACTTAAGCTGAGAACTGAAAATTAAGATACCTAGTTCATATTTTAGAGATCTCGGCATTTTAAAAATTATATTTAGTAGTCCAAGTGCCTAAAATACATCTTCCTCAGGGAACTTAAGCTGAGAACTGAAAATTAAGATACCTAGTTCATTTTTATAGATCCCGTCATTTTGAAAATTATATCTAGTAGCCCAGGTGCTTGAAAAACATCTTCCTCAGGGAACTTAAGCTGAGAACTGAAAATTAAGATACCTAGTTCATATTTTAGAGATCCCGTCATTTTGAAAATTATATCTAGTAGCCCAGGTGCTTGAAAAACATCTTCCTCAGGGAACTTAAGCTGAGAACTGAAATTTAACATATCCGAATGGTATTTCAGTGGTCCAGTCATTCTAAAAATTATATCTAGTAGTCCAAGTGCCTAAAATACATCTTCCTCAAGGAACTTAAGCTGAGAACTGAAATTTCTGATACCTAGTACATATTTTAGAGATCTCATCATTTTAAAAATTATATTTAGTAGTCCAGGTGCTTAAAAAACATTTTCCTCAGGGAACTTAAGCTGAGAACTGAAATTAACGATACCTGAATAATATTTTAGAGATCCCGTCATTTTGAAAATTATATCTAGACCGCAAGTGCTTGAAAAAAATCTTCCTCAGGGAACTTAAGCTGAGAACTGAAAATTAAGATACCTAGTACATATTTTAGAGATCTCATCATTTTAAAAATTATATTTAGTAGTCCAGGTGCTTAAAAAACATCTTCCTCAGGGAACTTAAGCTGAGAACTGAAAACTAAGATACCTAGTACATATTTTAGAGATCTCGGCATTTTAAAAATTATATTTAGTAGTCCAAGTGCCTAAAATACATCTTCCTCAGGGAACTTAAGCTGAGAACTGAAAATTAAGATACCTAGTTCATATTTTAGAGATCCCGTCATTTTGAAAATTATATCTTGTAGCCCAAGTGCTTGAAAAACATCTTCCTCAGAGAACTTAAGCTGATAACTGAAAATTAAGCTACATAGTACATATTTTAGAGATCTCGTCATTTTAAAAATTATATTTAGTAGTCCAGGTGCTTAAAAAACATCTTCCTCAGGGAACTTAAGCTGAGAACTAAAAATTTAACATATCCGAATGGTATTTCAATGGTCCAGTCATTCTAAAAATTATATCTAGTAGTCCAAGTGCCTAAAATATATCTTCCTAAAGGAACTTAAGCTGAGAACCGAAATTTCTGATACCTAGTACATATTTTAGAGATCTCATCATTTTAAAACTTATATTTAGTAGTCCAGGTGCTTAAAAAACATTTTCCTCAGGGAACTTAAGCTGAGAACTGAAATTAACGATACCTGGATAATATTTTAGAGATCCCGTCATTTTGAAAATTATATCTAGACCGCAAGTGCTTGAAAAACATCTTCCTCAGGGAACTTAAGCTGATAACTGAAAATTAAGCTACATAGTACATATTTTAGAGATCTCGTCATTTTAAAAATTATATATAGTAGTCCAGGTGCTTAAAAAACATCTTCCTCAGGGAACTTAAGCTGAGAACTGAAAATTACGATACCTAGTACATATTTTAGAGATCTCGGCATTTTAAAAATTATATTTAGTAGTCCAAGTGCCTAAAATACATCTTCCTCAGGGAACTTAAGCGGAGAACTGAAAATTAAGATACCTAGTTCACATTTTAGAGATCCCGTCATTTTGAAAATTATATCTAGTAGCCCAGGTGCTTGAAAAACATCTTCCTCAGGGAACTTAAGCTGATATCTGAAAATTAAGCTACATAATACATATTTTAGAGATCTCGTAATTTTAAAAATTATATTTAGTAGTCCAGGTGCTTAAAAAACATTTTCCTCAGGGAACTTAAGCTGAGAACTAAAAATTTAACATATCCGAATGGTATTTCAATGGTCCAGTCATTCTAAAAATTATATCTAGTAGTCCAAGTGCCTAAAATATATCTTCCTAAAGGAACTTAAGCTGAGAACCGAAATTTCTGATACCTAGTACATATTTTAGAGATCTCATCATTTTAAAACTTATATTTAGTAGTCCAGGTGCTTAAAAAACATTTTCCTCAGGGAACTTAAGCTGAGAACTGAAATTAACGATACCTGAATAATATTTTAGAGATCCCGTCATTTTGAAAATTATATCTAGACCGCAAGTGCTTGAAAAACATCTTCCTCAGGGAACTTAAGCTGATAACTGAAAATTAAGCTACATAGTACATATTTTAGAGATCTCGTCATTTTAAAAATTATATTTAGTAGTCCAGGTGCTTAAAAAACATTTTCCTCAGGGAACTTAAGCTGAGAACTGAAATTAACGATACCTGGATAATATTTTAGAGATCCCGTCATTTTGAAAATTATATCTAGACCGCAAGTGCTTGAAAAACATCTTCCTCAGGGAACTTAAGCTGAGAACTGAAAATTAAGATACCTAGTACATATTTTAGAGATCTCATCATTTTAAAAATTATATTTAGTAGTCCAGGTGCTTAAAAAACATCTTCCTCAGGGAACTTAAGCTGAGAACTGAAATTAAGGATACCTGGATTATATTTTAGAGATCTCACCATTTTCAAAATTTATATTTAGTAGTCCAGGTGCTTAAAAAACATCTTCCTCAGGGAACTTAAGCTGAGAACTGAAAATTAAGATACCTAGTTCATATTTTAGAGATCTCGGCATTTTAAAAATTATATTTAGTAGTCCAAGTGCCTAAAATACATCTTCCTCAGGGAACTTAAGCTGAGAACAAAAATTAAGATACCTAGTTCATATTTTAGAGATCCCGTCATTTTGAAAATTATATCTATTAGCCCAGGTGCTTGACAAACATCTTCCTCAGGGAACTTAAGCTGAGAACTGAAAATTAAGATACCTAGTTCATATTTTAGAGATCCCGTCATTTTGAAAATTATATCTAGTAGCCCAGGTGCTTGAAAAACATCTTCCTCAGGGAACTTAACCTGATAACTGAAATTTCACATATCCGAATGGTATTTCAGTGGTACAGTCATTCTAAAAATTATATCTAGTAGTCCAAGTGCCTAAAATACATCTTCCTCAAGGAACTTAAGCTGAGAACTGAAATTTCTGATACCTAGTACATATTTTAGAGATCTCATCATTTTAAAAATTATATTTAGTAGTCCAGGTGCTTAAAAAACATTTTCCTCAGGGAACTTAAGCTGAGAACTGAAATTAACGATACCTGAATAATATTTTAGAGATCCCGTCATTTTGAAAATTATATCTAGACCGCAAGTGCTTGAAAAACATCTTCCTCAGAGAACTTAAGCTGAGAACTGAAAATTAAGATACCTAGTACATATTTTAGAGATCTCATCATTTTAAAAATTATATTTAGTAGTCCAGGTGCTTAAAAAACATCTTCCTCAGGGAACTTAAGCTGAGAAATGAAATTAAGGATACCTGGATTATATTTTAGAGATCTCACCATTTTCAAAAATTATATTTAGTAGTCCAGGTGCTTAAAAAACATCTTCCTCAGGGAACTTAAGCTGAGAACTAAAAATTTAACATATCCGAATGGTATTTCAATGGTCCAGTCATTCTAAAAATTATATCTAGTAGTCCAAGTGCCTAAAATACATCTTTCTCAAGGAACTTAAGCCGAGAACTGAAATTTATGATACCTAGTACATATTTTAGAGATCTCATCATTTTAAAAATTATATTTAGTAGTCCAGGTGCTTACAAAACATCTTCCTCAGGGAACTTAAGCTGAGAACTGAAAATTACGATACCTAGTACATATTTTAGAGATCTCGGCATTTTAAAAATTATATCTAGTAGTCCAAGTGCCTAAAATACATCTTCCTCAGGGAACTTAAGCGGAGAACTGAAAATTAAGATACCTAGTTCACATTTTAGAGATCCCGTCATTTTGAAAATTATATCTAGTAGCCCAGGTGCTTGAAAAACATCTTCCTCAGGGAACTTAAGCTGATAACTGAAAATTAAGCTACATAGTACATATTTTAGAGATCTCGTAATTTTAAAAATTATATTTAGTAGTCCAGGTGCTTAAAAAACATCTACCTCAGGGAACTTAAGCTGAGAACTGAAAATTAAGATACCTAATACATATTTTAGAGATCTCATCATTTTAAAAATTATATTTAGTAGTCCAGGTGCTTAAAAAACATCTTCCTCAGGGAACTTAAGCTGAGAACTGAAATTAAGGATACCTGGATTATATTTTAGAGATCTCACCATTTTCAAAATTTATATTTAGTAGTCCAGGTGCTTAAAAAACATCTTCCTCAGGGAACTTAAGCTGAGAACTAAAAATTTAACATATCGGAATAGTATTTCAATGGACCAGTCATTCTAAAAATTATATCTAGTAGTCCAAGTGCCTTAAATACATCTTCCTCAAGGAACTTAAGCTGAGAACTGAAATTTATGATACCTAGTACATATTTTAGAGATCTCATCATTTTAAAAATTATATTTAGTAGTCCAGGTGCTTAAAAAACATCTTCCTCAGGGAACTTAAGCTGAGAACTGAAAATTACGATACCTAGTACATATTTTAGATATCACGTCATTTTAAAAATTATATTTAGTAGTCCAAGTGCCTAAAATACATCTTCCTCAGGGAACTTAAGCTGAGAACTGAAAATTAAGATACCTAGTTCATATTTTAGAGATCCCGTCATTTTGAAAATTATTTCTAGTAGCCCAGGTGCTTGAAAAACATCTTCCTCAGGGAACTTAAGCTGATAACTGAAAACTGAGCTACATAGTACATATTTTAGATATCTCGTCATTTTAAAAATTATATTTAGTAGTCCAGGTGCTTAAAAAACATTTTCCTCAGGGAACTTAAGCTGAGAACTGAAATTAACGATACCTGGATAATATTTTAGAGATCCCGTCATTTTGAAAATTATATCTAGACCGCAAGTGCTTGAAAAACATCTACCTCAGGGAACTTAAGCTGAGAACTGAAAATTAAGATACCTAGTACATATTTTAGAGATATCATCATTTTAAAAATTATATTTAGTAGTCCAGGTGCTTAAAAACATCTTCTTCAGGGAACTTATGCTGAGAACTGAAATTAACGATACCTGGATTATATTTTAGAGATCTCACCATTTTCAAAATTTATATTTAGTAGTCCAGGTGCTTTAAAAACATCTTCCTCAGGGAACTTAAGCTGAGAACTAAAATTTAACATATCCGAATGGTATTTCAGTGGTCCAGTCATTCTAAAAATTATATCTAGTAGTCCAAGTGCCTAAAATACATCTTCCTCAAGGAACTTAAGCTGAGAACTGAAATTTATGATACCTAGTACATATTTTAGAGATCTCGTCATTTTAAAAATTATATTTAGTAGTCCAGGTGCTTAAAAAACATCTTCCTCAGGGAACTTAAGCTGAGAACTGAAAATTACGATACCTAGTACATATTTTAGAGATCTCGGCATTTTAAAAATTATATTTAGTAGTCCAAGTGCCTAAAATACATCTTCCTCAGGGAACTTAAGCTGAGAACTGAAAATTAAGATACCTAGTTCATATTTTAGAGATCCCGTCATTTTGAAAATTATATCTAGTAGCCCAGGTGCTTGAAAAACATCTTCCTCAGGGAACTTAAGCTGATAACTGAAAATTAAGCTACATAGTACATATTTTAGAGATCTCGTAATTTTAAAAATTATATTTAGTAGTCCAGGTGCTTAAAAAACATTTTCCTCAGGGAACTTAAGCTGAGAACTGAAATTAACGATACCTGGATAATATTTTAGAGATCCCGTCATTTTGAAAATTATATCTAGACCGCAAGTGCTTGAAAAACATCTACCTCAGGGAACTTAAGCTGAGAACTGAAAATTAAGATACCTAGTACATATTTTAGAGATCTCATCATTTTAAAAATTATATTTAGTAGTCCAGGTGCTTAAAAAACATATTCCTCAGGGAACTTAAGCTGAGAACTGAAATTAAGGATACCTGGATTATATTTTAGAGATCTCACCATTTTCAAAAATTATATTTAGTAGTGCAGGTGCTTAAAAATCATCTTCCTCAGGGGAACTTGAGCTAAGAACTAAAAATTTAACATATCTGAATAGTATTTCAATGGACCAGTCATTCTAAAAATTATATCTAGTAGTCCAAGTGCCTAAAATACATCTTCCTCAGGGAACTTAAGCTGAGAACTGAAATTTATGATACCTAGTACATATTTTAGAGATCTCATCATTTTAAAAATTATATTTAGTAGTCCAGGTGCTTAAAAAACATCTTCCTCAGGGAACTTAAGCTGAGAACTGAAAATTACGATACCTAGCACATATTTTAGAGATCTCGGCATTTTAAAAATTATATTTAGTAGTCCAAGTGCCTAAAATACATCTTCCTCAGGAAACTTAAGCTGAGAACTGAAATTTAACATATCCGAATGGTATTTCAGTGGTCCAGTCATTCTAAAAATTATATCTCGACCGCACGTGCTTGAAAATCATCGTCCTCAGAGAACTTAAGCTGAGAACTGAAAATTAAGATACCTAGTACATATTTTAGAGATCTCATCATTTTAAAAATTATATTTAGTAGTCCAGGTGCTTAAAAAACATTTTCCTCAGGGAACTTAAGCTGAGAACTGAAATTAACGATACCTGAATAATATTTTAGAGATCCCGTCATTTTGAAAATTATATCTAGACCGCAAGTGCTTGAAAAACATCTTCCTCAGAGAACTTAAGCTGAGAACTGAAAATTAAGATACCTAGTACATATTTTAGAGATCTCATCATTTTAAAAATTATATTTAGTAGTCCAGGTGCTTAAAAAACATCTTCCTCAGGGAACTTAAGCTGAGAACTGAAATTAAGGATACCTGGATTATATTTTAGAGATCTCACCATTTTCAAAAATTATATTTAGTAGTCCAGGTGCTTAAAAAACATCTTCCTCAGGGAACTTAAGCTGAGAACTAAAAATTTAACATATCCGAATGGTATTTCAATGGTCCAGTCATTCTAAAAATTATATCTAGTAGTCCAAGTGCCTAAAATACATCTTTCTCAAGGAACTTAAGCTGAGAACTGAAATTTATGATACCTAGTACATATTTTAGAGATCTCATCATTTTAAAAATTATATTTAGTAGTCCAGGTGCTTAAAAAACATCTTCCTCAGGGAACTTAAGCTGAGAACTGAAAATTACGATACCTAGTACATATTTCAGAGATCTCGGCATTTTAAAAATTATATTTAGTAGTCCAAGTGCCTAAAATACATCCTCCTCACGGAACTTAAGCTGAGAACTGAAAATTAAGATACCTAGTTCATATTTTAGAGATCCCGTCATTTTGAAAATTATATCTAGTAGCCCAGGTGCTTGAAAAACATCTTCCTCAGGGAACTTAAGCTGATAACTGAAAATTAAGCTACATAGTACATATTTTAGAGATCTCGTAATTTTAAAAATTATATTTAGTAGTCCAGGTGCTTAAAAAACATTTTCCTCAGGGAACTTAAGCTGAGAACTTTAATTAACTATACCTGGATAATATTTTAGAGATCCCGTCATTTTGAAAATTTTATCTAGACCGCAAGTGCTTGAAAAACATCTACCTCAGGGAACTTAAGCTGAGAACTGAAAATTAAGATACCTAGTACATATTTTAGAGATCTCATCATTTTAAAAATTATATTTAGTAGTCCAGGTGCTTAAAAAACATCTTCCTCAGGGAACTTAAGCTGAGAACTGAAATTAAGGATACCTGGATTATATTTTAGAGATCTCACCATTTTCAAAAATTATATTTAGTAGTCCAGGTGCTTAAAAAACATCTTCCTCAGGGAACTTGAGCTAAGAACTAAAAATTTAACATATCTGAATAGTATTTCAATGGACCAGTCATTCTAAAAATTATATCTAGTAGTCCAAGTGCCTAAAATACATCTTCCTCAAGGAACTTAAGCTGAGAACTGAAATTTATGATACCTAGTACATATTTTAGAGATCTCATCATTTTAAAAATTATATTTAGTAGTCCAGGTGCTTAAAAAACATCTTCCACAGGGAACTTAAGCTCAGAACTGAAAATTACGATACCTAGTACATATTTTAGAGATCTCGGCATTTTAAAAATTATATTTAGTAGTCCAAGTGCCTAAAATACATCTTCCTCAGGGAACTTAAGCTGAGAACTGAAAATTAAGATACCTAGTTCATATTTTAGAGATCCCGTCATTTTGAAAATTATATCTAGTAGCCCAGGTGCTTGAAAAACATCTTCCTCAGGGAACTTAAGCTGATAACTGAAAATTAAGCTACATAGTACATATTTTAGAGATCTCGTCATTTTAAAAATTATATTTAGTAGTCCAGGTGCTTAAAAAACATCTTCCTCAGGGAACTTAAGCTGAGAACTGAAATTTAACATATCCGAATGGTATTTCAGTGGTCCAGTCATTCTAAAAATTATATCTAGTAGTCCAAGTGCCTAAAATACATCTTCCTCAAGGAACTTAAGCTGAGAACTGAAATTTAACATATCCGAATGGTATTTCAGTGGTCCAGTCATTCTAAAAATTATATCTAGACCTCAAGTGCTTTAAAATCATCTTCCTCAGAGAACTTAAGCTGAGAACTGAAAATTAAGATACCTAGTACATATTTTAGAGATCTCGTCATTTTAAAAATTATATTTAGTAGTCCAGGTGCTTAAAAAACATCTTCCTCAGGGAACTTAAGCTGAGAACTGAAAATTACGATACCTAGTACATATTTTAGAGATCTCGTCATTTTGAAAATTATATCTAGACCGCAAGTGCTTGAAAAACATCTTCCTCAGGGAACTTAAGCTGAGAACTGAAAATTAAGATACCTAGTTCATATTTTAGAGATCCCGTCATTTTGAAAATTATATCTAGTAGCCCAGGTGCTTGAAAAACATCTTCCTCAGGGAACTTAAGCTTAGAACTGAAATTTAACATATCCGAATGGTATTTCAGTGGTCCAGTCATTCTAAAAATTATATCTAGTAGTCCAAGTGCCTAAAATACATCTTCCTCAAGGAACTTAAGCTGAGAACTGAAATTTCTGATACCTAGTACATATTTTAGAGATCTCATCATTTTAAAAATTATATTTAGTAGTCCAGGTGCTTAAAAAACATTTTCCTCAGGGAACTTAAGCTGAGAACTGAAATTAACGATACCTGAATAATATTTTAGAGATCCCGTCATTTTGAAAATTATATCTAGACCGCAAGTGCTTGAAAAACATCTTCCTCAGAGAACTTAAGCTGAGAACTGAAAATTAAGATACCTAGTACAAATTTTAGAGATCTCATCATTTAAAAAATTATATTTAGTAGTCCAGGTGCTTAAAAAACATCTTCCTCAGGGAACATAAGCTGAGAAATGAAATTAGGGATACCTGGATTATATTTTAGAGATCTCACCATTTTCAAAAATTATATTTAGTAGTCCAGGTGCTTAAAAAACATCTTCCTCAGGGAACTTAAGCTGCGAACTAAAAATTTAACATATCCGAATGGTATTTCAATGGTCCAGTCATTCTAAAAATTATATCTAGTAGTCCAAGTGCCTAAAATACATCTTTCTCAAGGAACTTAAGCCGAGAACTGAAATTTATGATACCTAGTACATATTTTAGAGATCTCATCATTTTAAAAATTATATTTAGTAGTCCAGGTGCTTACAAAACATCTTCCTCAGGGAACTTAAGCTGAGAACGGAAAATTACGATACCTAGTACATATTTTAGAGATCTCGGCATTTTAAAAATTATATTTAGTAGTCCAAGTGCCTAAAATACATCTTCCTCAGGGAACTTAAGCTGAGAACTGAAAATTAAGATACCTAGTTCATATTTTAGAGATCCCGTCATTTTGAAAATTATATCTAGTAGCCCAGGTGCTTGAAAAACATCTTCCTCAGGGAACTTAAGCTGATAACTGAAAATTAAGCTACATAGTACATATTTTAGAGATCTCATCATTTTAAAAATTATATTTAGTAGTCCAGGTGCTTAAAAAACATCTTCCTCAGGGAACTGAAGCTGAGAACTGAAAATTAAGATACCTAGTACATATTTTAGAGATCTCATAATTTTAAAAATTATATTTAGTAGTCCAGGTGCTTAAAAAACATCTTCCTCAGGGAACTTAAGCTGAGAACTGAAATTAAGGATACCTGGATTATATTTTAGAGATCTCACCATTTTCAAAAATTATATTTAGTAGTCCAGGTGCTTAAAAAACATCTTCCTCAGTGAACTTGAGCTAAGAACTAAAAATTTAACATATCGGAATAGTATTTCAATGGACCAGTCATTCTAAAAATTATATCTAGTAGTCCAAGTGCCTGAAATACATCTTTCTCAAGGAACTTAAGCCGAGAACTGAAATTTATGATACCTAGTACATATTTTAGAGATCTCATCATTTTAAAAATTATATTTAGTAGTCCAGGTGCTTAAAAAACATCTTCCTCAGGGAACTTAAGCTGAGAACTGAAAATTACGATACCTAGTACATATTTTAGATATCTCGTCATTTAAAAAATTATATTTAGTAGTCCAAGTGCCTAAAGTACATCCTCCTCAGGGAACTTATGCTGAGAACTGAAAATTAAGATACCTAGTTGATATTTTAGAAATCTTGTCATTTTGAAAATTATATATAGTAGTCCGGGTGCTAAAAAAACATCTTCCTCAGGGAACTTAAGCTGATAACTGAAAACTGAGCTACATAGTACATATTTTAGATATCTCGTCATTTTAAAAATTATATTTAGTAGTCCAGGTGCTTAAAAAACATTTTCCTCAGGGAACTTAAGCTGAGAACTGAAATTAACGATACCTGGATAATATTTTAGAGATCCCGTCATTTTGAAAATTATATCTAGACCGCAAGTGCTTGAAAAACATCTACCTCAGGGAACTTAAGCTGAGAACTGAAAATTAAGATACCTAGTACATATTTTAGAGATATCATCATTTTAAAAATTATATTTAGTAGTCCAGGTGCTTAAAAAACATCTTCCTCAGGGAACTTAAGCTGATAACTGAAATTAAGGATACCTGGATTATATTTTAGAGATCTCACCATTTTCAAAATTTATATTTAGTAGTCCAGGTGCTTAAAAACATCTTCCTCAGGGAACTTAAGGTGAGAACTAAAATTTAACATATCCGAATGGTATTTCAATGGTCCAGTCATTCTAAAAATTATATCTAGTAGTCCAAGTGCCTAAAATACATCTTCCTCAAGGAACTTAAGCTGAGAACTGAAATTTATGATACCTAGTACATATTTTAGAGATCTCGTCATTTTAAAAATTATATTTAGTAGTCCAGGTGCTTAAAAAACATCTTCCTCAGGGAACTTAAGCTGAGAACTGAAAATTACGATACCTAGTACATATTTTAGAGATCTCGGCATTTTAAAAATTATATTTAGTAGTCCAAGTGCCCAAAATACATCCTCCTCAGGGAACTTAAGCTGAGAACTGAAAATTAAGATACCTAGTTCATATTTTAGAGATCCCGTCATTTTGAAAATTATATCTAGTAGCCCAGGTGCTTGAAAAACATCTTCCTCAGAGGAACTTAAGCTGATAACTGAAAATTAAGCTACATAGTACATATTTTAGAGATCTCGTAATTTTAAAAATTATATTTAGTAGTCCAGGTGCTTAAAAAACATTTTCCTCAGGGAACTTAAGCTGAGAACTGAAATTAACGATACCTGGATAATATTTTAGAGATCCCGTCATTTTGAAAATTATATCTAGACCGCAAGTGCTTGAAAAACATCTACCTCAGGGAACTTAAGCTGAGAACTGAAAATTAAGATACCTAGTACATATTTTAGAGATCTCATCATTTTAAAAATTATATTTAGTAGTCCAGGTGCTTAAAAAACATCTTCCTCAGGGAACTTAAGCTGAGAACTGAAATTAAGGATACCTGGATTATATTTTAGAGATCTCACCATTTTCAAAAATTATATTTAGTAGTCCAGGTGCTTAAAAAACATCTTCCTAAGGGAACTTAAGCTGAGAACTAAAAATTTAACATATCCGAATGGTATTTCAATGGTCCAGTCATTCTAAAAATTATATCTAGTAGTCCAAGTGCCTAAAATACATCTTTCTCAAGGAACTTAAGCCGAGAACTGAAATTTATGATACCTAGTACATATTTTAGAGATCTCATCATTTTAAAAATTATATTTAGTAGTCCAGGTGCTTAAAAAACATCTTCCTCAGGGAACTTAAGCTGAGAACTGAAAATTACGATACCTAGCACATATTTTAGAGATCTCGGCATTTTAAAAATTATATTTAGTAGTCCAAGTGCCTAAAATACATCTTCCTCAGGAAACTTAAGCTGAGAACTGAAATTTAACATATCCGAATGGTATTTCAGTGGTCCAGTCATTCTAAAAATTATATCTAGACCGCAAGTGCTTGAAAATAATCTTCCTCAGAGAACTTAAGCTGAGAACTGAAAATTAAGATACCTAGTACATATTTTAGAGATCTCATCATTTTAAAAATTATATTTAGTAGTCCAGGTGCTTAAAAAACATTTTCCTCAGGGAACTTAAGCTGAGAACTGAAATTAACGATACCTGAATAATATTTTAGAGATCCCGTCATTTTGAAAATTATATCTAGACCGCAAGTGCTTGAAAAACATCTTCCTCAGAGAACTTAAGCTGAGAACTGAAAATTAAGATACCTAGTACATATTTTAGAGATCTCATCATTTTAAAAATTATATTTAGTAGTCCAGGTGCTTAAAAAACATCTTCCTCAGGGAACTTAAGCTGAGAACTGAAATTAAGGATACCTGGATTATATTTTAGAGATCTCACCATTTTCAAAAATTATATTTAGTAGTCCAGGTGCTTAAAAAACATCTTCCTCCAGGGAACTTAAGCTGAGAACTAAAAATTTAACATATCCGAATAGTATTTCAATGGACCAGTCATTCTAAAAATTATATCTAGTAGTCCAAGTGCCTAAAATACATCTTTCTCAAGGAACTTAAGCCGAGAACTGAAATTTATGATACCTAGTACATATTTTAGAGATCTCATCATTTTAAAAATTATATTTAGTAGTCCAGGTGCTTAAAAAACATCTTCCTCAGGGAACTTAAGCTGAGAACTGAAAATTACGATACCTAGTACATATTTAAGAGATCTCGGCATTTTAAAAATTATATTTAGTAATCCAAGTGCCTAAAATACATCCTCCTCAGGGAACTTAAGCTGAGAACTGAAAATTAAGATACCTAGTTCATATTTTAGAGATCCCGTCATTTTGAAAATTATATCTAGTAGCCCAGGTGCTTGAAAAACATCTTCCTCAGGGAACTTAAGCTGATAACTGAAAATTAAGCTACATAGTACATATTTTAGAGATCTCGTAATTTTAAAAATTATATTTAGTAGTCCAGGTGCTTAAAAAACATTTTCCTCAGGGAACTTAAGCTGAGAACTGAAATTAACTATACCTGGATAATATTTTAGAGATCCCGTCATTTTGAAAATTATATCTAGACCGCAAGTGCTTGAAAAACATCTACCTCAGGGAACTTAAGCTGAGAACTGAAAATTAAGATACCTAGTACATATTTTAGAGATCTCATAATTTTAAAAATTATATTTAGTAGTCCAGGTGCTTAAAAAACATATTCCTCAGGGAACTTAAGCTGAGAACTGAAATTAAGGATACCTGGATTATATTTTAGAGATCTCACCATTTTCAAAATTTATATTTAGTAGTCCAGGTGCTTAAAAATAAACTTACTCAGGGAACTTGAGCTAAGAACTAAAAATTTAACATATCCGAATAGTATTTCAATGGACCAGTCATTCTAAAAATTATATCTAGTAGTCCAAGTGCCTAAAATACATCTTTCTCAAGGAACTTAAGCCGAGAACTGAAATTTATGATACCTAGTACATATTTTAGAGATCTCATCATTTTAAAAATTATATTTAGTAGTCCAGGTGCTTAAAAAACATCTTCCTCAGGGAACTTAAGCTCAGAACTGAAAATTACGATACCTAGTACATATTTTAGAGATCTCGGCATTTTAAAAATTATATTTAGTAGTCCAAGTGCCTAAAATACATCCTCCTCAGGGAACTTAAGCTGAGAACTGAAAATTAAGATACCTAGTTCATATTTTAGAGATCCCGTCATTTTGAAAATTATATCTAGTAGCCCAGGTGCTTGAAAAACATCTTCCTCAGGGAACTTAAGCTGATAACTGAAAATTAAGCTACATAGTACATATTTTAGAGATCTCGTAATTTTAAAAATTATATTTAGTAGTCCAGGTGCTTAAAAAACATCTTCCTCAGGGAACTTAAGCTGATAACTGAAAATTTAACATATCCGAATGGTATTTCAGTGGTCCAGTCATTCTAAAAATTATATCTAGTAGTCCAAGTGCCTAAAATACATCTTCCTCAGGGAACTTAAGCTGAGAACTGAAAATTAAGATACCTAGTTCATATTTTAGAGATCCCGTCATTTTGAAAATTATATCTAGTAGCCCAGGTGCTTGAAAAACATCTTCCTCAGGGAACTTAAGCTGATAACTGAAAATTAAGCTACATAGTACATATTTTAGAGATCTCGTCATTTTAAAAATTATATTTAGTAGTCCAGGTGCTTAAAAAACATTTTCCTCAGGGAACTTAAGCTGAGAACTGAAATTAACGATACCTGGATAATATTTTAGAGATCCCGTCATTTTGAAAATTATATCTAGACCGCAAGTGCTTGAAAAACATCTACCTCAGGGAACTTAAGCTGAGAACTGAAAATTAAGATACCTAGTACATATTTTAGAGATATCATCATTTTAAAAATTATATTTAGTAGTCCAGGTGCTTAAAAAACATCTTCCTCAGGGAACTTAAGCTGAGAACTGAAATTAAGGATACCTGGATTATATTTTAGAGATCTCTCCATTTTCAAAATTTATATTTAGTAGTCCAGGTGCTTAAAAAACATCTTCCTCACGGAACTTAAGCTGAGAACTAAGATTTAATATATCCGAATGGTATTTCAGTGGTCCAGTCATTCTAAAAATTATATCTAGTAGTCCAAGTGCCTAAAATACATCTTCCTCAAGGAACTTAAGCTGAGAACTGAAATTTATGATACCTAGTACATATTTTAGAGATCTCATCATTTTAAAAATTATATTTAGTAGTCCAGGTGCTTAAAAAACATCTTCCTCAGGGAACTTAAGCTGAGAACTGAAAATTACGATACCTAGTACATATTTTAGAGATCTCGGCATTTTAAAAATTATATTTAGTAGTCCAAGTGCCTAAAATACATCTTCCTCAGGGAACTTAAGCTGAGAACTGAAAATTAAGATACCTAGTTCATATTTTAGAGATCCCGTCATTTTGAAAATTATATCTAGTAGCCCAGGTGCTTGAAAAACATCTTCCTCAGGGAACTTAAGCTGATAACTGAAAATTAAGCTACATAGTACATATTTTAGAGATCTCATCATTTTAAAAATTATATTTAGTAGTCCAGGTGCTTAAAAAACATTTTCCTCAGGGAACTTAAGCTGAGAACTGAAATTAACGATACCTGAATAATATTTTAGAGATCCCGTCATTTTGAAAATTATATCTAGACCGCAAGTGCTTGAAAAACATCTTCCTCAGAGAACTTAAGCTGAGAACTGAAAATTAAGATACCTAGTACATATTTTAGAGATCTCATCATTTTAAAAATTATATTTAGTAGTCCAGGTGCTTAAAAAACATCTTCCTCAGGGAACTTAAGCTGAGAACTGAAATTAAGGATACCTGGATTATATTTTAGAGATCTCACCATTTTCAAAAATTATATTTAGTAGTCCAGGTGCTTAAAAAACATCTTCCTCAGGGAACTTAAGCTGAGAACTAAAAATTTAACATATCCGAATGGTATTTCAATGGTCCAGTCATTCTAAAAATTATATCTAGTAGTCCAAGTGCCTAAAATACATCTTCCTCAAGGAACTTAAGCCGAGAACTGAAATTTATGATACCTAGTACATATTTTAGAGATCTCATCATTTTAAAAATTATATTTAGTAGTCCAGGTGCTTAAAAAACATCTTCCTCAGGGAACTTAAGCTGAGAACTGAAAATTACGATACCTAGTACATATTTCAGAGATACCGTCATTTTGAAAATTATATTTAGTAGTCCAAGAGCCTAAGATACATCTTCCTGAGGGAACTTAAGCTGAGTACTGAAAATTAAGATACCTAGTTCATATTTTACAGATCCCGTCATTTTGAAAATTATATCTAGTAGTCCAGGTGCTTGAAAAACATCTTCCTCAGGGAACTTAAGCGGATAACTGAAAATTAAGCTACATAGTACATTTTTTAGAGATCTCGTAATTTTAAAAATTATATTAATAGTCCAGGTGCTTAAAAAACATTTTCCTCAGGGAACTTAAGCTGAGAACTGAAATTAACGATACCTGGATAATATTTTAGAGATCCCGTCATTTTGAAAATTATATCTAGACCGCAAGTGCTTGAAAAACATCTACCTCAGGGAACTTAAGCTGAGAACTGAAAATTAAGATACCTAGTACATATTTTAGAGATCTCATCATTTTAAAAATTATATTTAGTAGTCCAGGTGCTTAAAAAACATCTTCCTCAGGGAACTTAAGCTGAGAACTGAAATTAAGGATACCTGGATTATATTTTAGAGATCTCACCATTTTCAAAAATTATATTTATTAGTCCAGGTGCTTAAAAAACATCTGCCTCAGGGAACTCAAGCATAGAACTAAAAATTTAACATATCCGAATGGTATTTCAATGGTCCAGTCATTCTAAAAATTATATCTAGTAGTCCAAGTGCCTAAAATACATCTTCCTCAGGGAACTTAAGCTGCGAACTGAAATTAACGATACCTGGATAATATTTTAGAGATCCCGTCATTTTGAAAATTATATCTAGACCGCAAGTGCTTGAAAAACATCTACCTCAGGGAACTTAAGCTGAGAACTGAAAATTAAGATACCTAGTACATATTTTAGAGATATCATCATTTTAAAAATTATATTTAGTAGTCCAGGTGCTTAAAAAACATCTTCCTCAGGGAACTTAAGCTGAGAACTGAAATTAAGGATACCTGGATTATATTTTAGAGATTTCACCATTTTCAAAATTTATATTTAGTAGTCCAGGTGCTTAAAAAACATCTTCCTCAGGGAACTTAAGCTGAGAACTGAAAATTAAGCTACATAGTACATATTTTAGAGATCTCGCAATTTTAAAAATTATATTAATAGTCCAGGTGCTTAAAAAACATTTTCCTCAGGGAACTTAAGCTGAGAACTGAAATTAACGATACCTGGATAATATTTTAGAGATCCCATCATTTTGAAAATTATATCTAGACGGCAAGTGCTTGAAAAACATCTACCTCAGGGAACTTAAGCTGAGAACTGAAAATTAAGATACCTAGTACATATTTTAGAGATCTCATCATTTTAAAAATTATATTTAGTAGTCCAGGTGCTTAAAAAACATCTTCCTCAGGGAACTTAAGCTGAGAACTGAAATTAAGGATACCTGGATTATATATTAGAGATCTCACCATTTTCAAAAATTATATTTAGTAGTCCAGGTGCTTAAAAATCATCTTCCTCAGGGAACTTGAGCTAAGAACTAAAAATTTAACATATCCGAATGGTATTTCAATGGACCAGTCATTCTAAAAATTATATCTAGTAGTCCAAGTGCCTAAAATACATCTTTCTCAAGGAACTTAAGCCGAGAACTGAAATTTATGATACCTAGTACATATTTTAGAGATCTCATCATTTTAAAAATGATATTTAGTAGTCCAGGTGCTTAAAAAACATCTTCCTCAGGGAACTTAAGCTGAGAACTGAAAATTACGATACCTAGTACATATTTTAGAGATCTCGGCATTTTAAAAATTATATTTAGTAGTCCAAGTGCCTAAAATACATCTTCCTCAGGGAACTTAAGCTGAGAACTGAAAATTAAGATACCTAGTTCATATTTTAGAGATCCCGTCATTTTGAAAATTATATCTAGTAGCCCAGGTGCTTGAAAAACATCGTAATCAGGGAACTTAAGCTGATAACTGAAAACTAAGCTACATAGTACATATTTTAGAGATCTCGTCATTTTAAAAATTATATTTAGTATTCCAGGTGCTTAAAAAACATTTTCCTCAGGGAACTTAAGCTGAGAACTGAAATTAACGATACCTGGATAATATTTTAGAGATCCCGTCATTTTGAAAATTATATCTAGACCGCAAGTGCTTGAAAAACATCTACCTCAGGGAACTTAAGCTGAGAACTGAAAATTAAGATACCTAGTACATATTTTAGAGATATCATCATTTTAAAAATTATATTTAGTAGTCCAGGTGCTTAAAAACATCTTCTTCAGGGAACTTATGCTGAGAACTGAAATTAAGGATACCTGGATTATATTTTAGAGATCTCACCATTTTCAAAATTTATATTTAGTAGTCCAGGTGCTTAAAAAACATCTTCCTCAGGGAACTTAAGCCGATAACTGAAAATTAAGCTACATAGTACATATTTTAGAGATCTCGTCATTTTAAAAATTATATTTAGTATTCCAGGTGCTTAAAAAACATTTTCCTCCAGGGAACTTAAGCTGAGAACTGAAATTAACGATACCTGGATAATATTTTAGAGATCCCGTC
Organism: Diplolepis rosae; assembly: GCA_030998225.1. Lineage (NCBI taxonomy): Eukaryota > Metazoa > Arthropoda > Insecta > Hymenoptera > Diplolepididae > Diplolepis > Diplolepis rosae. The sequence continues at coordinate 1,014,090 of JAPYXD010000707.1, forward strand.
ATTTTGAAAATTATATCTAGACCGCAAGTGCTTGAAAAACATCTACCTCAGGGAACTTAAGCTGAGAACTGAAAATTAAGATACCTAGTACATATTTTAGAGATATCATCATTTTAAAAATTATATTTAGTAGTCCAGGTGCTTAAAAAACATCTTCTTCAGGGAACTTATGCTGAGAACTGAAATTAAGGATACCTGGATTATATTTTAGAGATCTCACCATTTTCAAAATTTATATTTAGTAGTCCAGGTGCTTAAAAAACATCTTCCTCAGGGAACTTAAGCTGAGAACTAAAATTTAACATATCCGAATGGTATTTCAGTGGTCCAGTCATTCTAAAAATTATATCTAGTAGTCCAAGTGCCTAAAATACATCTTCCTCAAGGAACTTAAGCTGAGAACTGAAATTTATGATACCTTGTACATATTTTAGAGATCTCGTCATTTTAAAAATTATATTTAGTAGTCCAGGTGCTTAAAAAACATCTTCCTCAGGGAACTTAAGCTGAGAACTGAAAATTAAGATACCTAGTTCATATTTTAGAGATCTCGGCATTTTAAAAATTATATTTAGTAGTCCAAGTGCCTAAAATACATCTTCCTAAGGGAACTTAAGCTGAGAACTGAAAATTAAGATACCTAGTTCATATTTTAGAGATCTCATCATTTTGAAAATTATATCTAGTAGTCCAGGTGCCTAAAATACATCTTCCTCAGGGAACTTAAGCTGAGAACTGAAAATTAAGATAACTAGTTCATATTTTAGAGATCCCGTCATTTTGAAAATTATATCTAGTAGCCCAGGTGCTTGAAAATCATCTTCCTCAGGGAACTTAAGCTGAGAACTGAAATTTAACATATCCGAATGGTATTTCAGTGGTCCAGTCATTCTAAAAATTATATCTAGACCGCAAGTGCTTGAAAATAATCTTCCTCAGAGAACTTAAGCTGAGAACTGAAAATTAAGATACCTAGTACATATTTTAGAGATCTCATCATTTTAAAAATTATATTTAGTAGTCCAGGTGCTTAAAAAACATTTTCCTCAGGGAACTTAAGCTGAGAACTGAAATTAACGATACCTGAATAATATTTTAGAGATCCCGTCATTTTGAAAATTATATCTAGACCGCAAGTGCTTGAAAAACATCTTCCTCAGAGAACTTAAGCTGAGAACTGAAAATTAAGATACCTAGTACATATTTTAGAGATCTCATCATTTTAAAAATTATATTTAGTAGTCCAGGTGCTTAAAAAACATCTTCCTCAGGGAACTTAAGCTGAGAACTGAAATTAACGATACCTGGATAATATTTTAGAGATCCCGTCATTTTGAAAATTATATCTAGACCGCAAGTGCTTGAAAAACATCTACCTCAGGGAACTTAAGCTGAGAACTGAAAATTAAGATACCTAGTACATATTTTAGAGATCTCATCATTTTAAAAATTATATTTAGTAGTCCAGGTGCTTAAAAAACATCTTCCTCAGGGAACTTAAGCTGAGAACTAAAAATTTAACATATCCGAATGGTATTTCAATGGTCCAGTCATTCTAAAAATTATATCTAGTAGTCCAAGTGCCTAAAATACATCTTCCTCAAGGAACTTAAGCTGAGAACTGAAATTTATGATACCTAGTACATATTTTAGAGATCTCATCATTTTAAAAATTATATTTAGTAGTCCAGGTGCTTAAAAAACATCTTCCTCAGGGAACTTAAGCTGAGAACTGAAAATTACGATACCTAGTACATATTTTAGAGATCTCGGCATTTTAAAAATTATATTTAGTAGTCCAAGTGCCTAAAATACATCTTCCTCAGGGAACTTAAGCGGAGAACTGAAAATTAAGATACCTAGTTCACATTTTAGAGATCCCGTCATTTTGAAAATTATATCTAGACCGCAAGTGCTTGAAAAACATCTTCCTCAGGGAACTTAAGCTGATAACTGAAAATTAAGCTACATAGTACATATTTTAGAGATCTCGTCATTTTAAAAATTATATTTAGTAGTCCAGGTGCTTAAAAAACATTTTCCTCAGGGAACTTAAGCTGAGAACTGAAATTAACGATACCTGAATAATATTTTAGAGATCCCGTCATTTTGAAAATTATATCTAGACCGCAAGTGCTTGAAAAACATCTTCCTCAGAGAACTTAAGCTGAGAACTGAAAATTAAGATACCTAGTACATATTTTAGAGATCTCATCATTTAAAAAATTATATTTAGTAGTCCAGGTGCTTAAAAAACATCTTCCTCAGGGAACTTAAGCTGAGAACTGAAATCAACGATACCTGGATTATATTTTAAAGATCTCACCATTTTCAAAAATTATATTTAGTAGTCCAGGTGTTTAAAAAACATCTTCCTCAGGGAACTTAAGCTGAGAACTAAAAATTTAACATATCCGAATAGTATTTCAATGGACCAGTCATTCTAAAAATTATATCTAGTAGTCCAAGTGCCTAAAATACATCTTTCTCAAGGAACTTAAGCCGAGAACTGAAATTTATGATACCTAGTACATAATTTAGAGATCTCATCATTTTAAAAATTATATTTAGTAGTCCAGGTGCTTAAAAAACATCTTCCTCAGGGAACTTAAGCTGAGAACTGAAAATTACGATACCTAGTACATATTTTAGAGATCTCGGCATTTTAGAATTATATTTAGTAGTCCAAGTGCCTAAAATACATCCTCCTCAGGGAACTTAAGCTGAGAACTGAAAATTAAGATACCTAGTTCATATTTTAGAGATCCCGTCATTTTGAAAATTATATCTAGTAGCCCAGGTGCTTGAAAAACATCTTCCTCAGGGAACTTAAGCTGATAACTGAAAATTAAGCTACATAGTACATATTTTAGAGATCTCGTAATTTTAAAAATTATATTAATAGTCCAGGTGCTTAAAAAACATTTTCCTCAGGGAACTTAAGCTGAGAACTGAAATTAACGATACCTGGATAATATTTTAGAGATCCCGTCATTTTGAAAATTATATCTAGACCGCAAGTCCATGAAAAACATCTACCTCAGGAAACTTAAGCTGAGAACTGAAAATTAAGATACCTAGTACATATTTGAGAGATCTAATCATTTTAAAAATTATATTTAGTAGTCCAGGTGCTTAAAAAACATCTACCTCCTGGAACTTAAGCTGAGAACTAAAAATTTAACATATCTGAATAGTATTTCAATGGACCAGTCATTCTAAAAATTATATCTATTTGTCCAAGTGCCTATAATACATATTCCTCGATGAACTTAAGCTGAGAACTGAAATTTATGATACCTAGTACATATTTTAGAGATCTCATCATTTTAAAAATTATATTTAGTAGTCCAGGTGCTTAAAAAACATCTTCCTCAGGGAACTTAAGCTGAGAACTGAAAATTACGATACCTAGTACATATTTTAGAGATCTCGGCATTTTAAAAATTATATTTAGTAGTCCAAGTGCCTAAAATACATCCTCCTCAGGGAACTTAAGCTGAGAACTGAAAATTAAGATACCTAGTTCATATTTTAGAGATACCGTCATTTTGAAAATTATATCTAGTAGCCCAGGTGCTTGAAAAACATCTTCCTCAGGGAACTTAAGCTGATAACTGAAAATTAAGCTACATAGTACATATTTTAGAGATCTCGTCATTTTAAAAATTATATTTAGTAGTCCAGGTGCTTAAAAACATTTTCCTCAGGGAACTTAAGCTGAGAACTGAAATTAACGATACCTGGATAATATTTTAGAGATCCCGTCATTTTGAAAATTATATCTAGACCGCAAGTGCTTGAAAAACATCTACCTCAGGGAACTTAAGCTGAGAACTGAAAATTAAGATACCTAGTACATATTTTAGAGATATCATCATTTTAAAAATTATATTTATTAGTCCAGGTGCTTAAAAAACATCTTCCTCAGGGAACTTAAGCTGAGAAGTGAAATTAAGGATACCTGGATTATATTTTAGAGATCTCACCATTTTCAAAATTTATATTTAGTAGTCCAGGTGCTTAAAAACATCTTCCTCAGGGAGCTTAAGGTGAGAACTGAAAATTACGATACCTAGTACATATTTTAGAGATCTCGGCATTTTAAAAATTATATTTAGTAGTCCAAGTGCCTAAAATACATCTTCCTCAGGGAACTTAAGCTGAGAACTGAAAATTAAGATACCTAGTTCATATTTTAGAGATCCCGTCATTTTGAAAATTATATCTTGTAGCCCAGGTGCTTGAAAAACATCTTCCTCAGGGAACTTAAGCTGATAACTGAAAATTAAGCTACATAGTACATATTTTAGAGATCTCGTCATTTTAAAAATTATATTTAGTAGTCCAGGTGCTTAAAAAACATCTTCCTCAGGGAACTTAAGCTGAGAACTGAAATTAACGATACGTGGATAATATTTTAGAGATCCCGTCATTTTGAAAATTATATCTAGACCGCAAGTGCTTGAAAAACATCTTCCTCAGGGAACTTAAGCTGAGAACTGAAAATTAAGATACCTAGTACATATTTTAGAGATCTCATCATTTTAAAAATTATATTTAGTAGTCCAGGTGCTTAAAAAACATATTCCTCAGGGAACATAAGCTGAGAACTGAAATTAAGGATACCTGGATTATATTTTAGAGATCTCACCATTTTCAAAATTTATATTTAGTAGTCCAGGTGCTTAAAAAACATCTTCCTCAGGGAACTTAAGCTGAGAACTGAAAATTAAGATACCTAGTACATATTTTAGAGATCTCGGCATTTTAAAAATTATATTTAGTAGTCCAAGTGCCTAAAATACATCTTCCTCAGGGAACTTAAGCTGAGAACTGAAAATTAAGATACCTAGTTCATATTTTAGAGATCCCGTCATTTTGAAAATTATATCTAGTAGCCCAGGTGCTTGAAAAACATCTTCCTCAGGGAACTTAAGCTGAGAACTGAAAATTAAGATACCTAGTACATATTTTAGAGATCTCGTCATTTTAAAAATTATATTTAGTAGTCCAGGTGCTTAAAAAACATCTTCCTCAGGGAACTTAAGCTGAGAACTGAAATTAAGGATACCTGGATTATATTTTAGAGATCTCACCATTTTCAAAAATTATATTTAGTAGTCCAGGTGCGTAAAAATCAACTTCCTCGGGGAACTTAAGCTGAGAACTGAAATTTAACATATCCGAATGGTATTTCAATGGACCAGTCATTCTAAAAATTATATCTAGTAGTCCAAGTGCCTAAAATACATCTTTCTCAAGGAACTTAAGCCGAGAACTGAAATTTATGATACCTAGTACATATTTTAGAGATCTCGTCATTTTGAAAATTATATCTAGTAGTCAATGTGCCTTAAATACATCTTCCTCAGGGAACTTAAGCTAAGAACTGAAAATTAAGATACCTAGTACATATTTTAGAGATCTCGGCATTTTAAAAATTATATTTAGTATTCCAAGTGCCTAAAATACATCTTCCTCAGGGAACTTAAGCTGAGAACTGAAAATTAAGATACCTAGTTCATATTTTAGAGATCCCGTCATTTTGAAAATTATATCTAGTAGCCCAGGTGCTTGAAAAACATCTTCCTCAGGGAACTTAAGCTGATAACTGAAAATTAAGCTACATAGTACATATTTTAGAGATCTCGTAATTTTAAAAATTATATTTAGTAGTCCAGGTGCTTAAAAAACATCTTCCTCAGGGAACTTAAGCTGAGAACTGAAAATTTAACATATCTGAATAGTATTTCAATGGACCAGTCATTCTAAAAATTATATCTAGTAGTCCAAGTGCCTAAAATACATCTTCCTCAGGGAACTTAAGCTGAGAACTGAAAATTAAGATACCTAGTTCATATTTTAGAGATCCCGTCATTTTGAAAATTATATCTAGTAGCCCAGGTGCTTGAAAAACATCTTCCTCAGGGAACTTAAGCTGATAACTGAAAATTAAGCTACATAGTACATATTTTAGAGATCTCGTCATTTTAAAAATTATATTTAGTAGTCCAGGTGCTTAAAAAACATTTTCCTCAGGGAACTTAAGCTGAGAACTGAAATTAACGATACCTGGATAATATTTTAGAGATCCCGTCATTTTGAAAATTATATCTAGACCGCAAGTGCTTGAAAAACATCTACCTCAGGGAACTTAAGCTGAGAACTGAAAATTAAGATACCTAGTACATATTTTAGAGATATCATCATTTTAAAAATTATATTTAGTAGTCCAGGTGCTTAAAAAACATCTTCATCCTGGAAATTATGGTGATAACTGAAATTAAGGATACCTGGATTATATTTTAGAGATCTCACCATTTTCAAAATTTATATTTAGTAGTCCAGGTGCTTAAAAAACATCTTCCTCAGGGAACTTAAGCTGAGAACTGAAATTTAACATATCCGAATGGTATTTCAATGGTCCAGTCATTCTAAAAATTATATCTAGTAGTCCAAGTGCCTAAAATACATCTTCCTCAAGGAACTTAAGCTGAGAACTGAAATTTATGATACCTAGTACATATTTTAGAGATCTCATCATTTTAAAAATTATATTTAGTAGTCCAGGTGCTTAAAAAACATCTTCCTCAGGGAACTTAAGCTGAGAACTGAAAATTACGATACCTAGTACATATTTTAGAGATCTCGGCATTTTAAAAATTATATTTAGTAGTCCAAGTGCCTAAAATACATCTTCCTCAGGGAACTTAAGCTGAGAACTGAAAATTAAGATACCTAGTTCATATTTTAGAGATCCCGTCATTTTGAAAATTATATCTAGTAGCCCAGGTGCTTGAAAAACATCTTCCTCAGGGAACTTAAGCTGATAACTGAAAATTAAGCTACATAGTACATATTTTAGAGATCTCATCATTTTAAAAATTATATTTAGTAGTCCAGGTGCTTAAAAAACATCTTCCTCAGGGAACTTAAGCTGAGAACTGAAATTAACGATACCTGAATAATATTTTAGAGATCCCGTCATTTTGAAAATTATATCTAGACCGCAAGTGCTTGAAAAACATCTTCCTCAGAGAACTTAAGCTGAGAACTGAAAATTAAGATACCTAGTACATATTTTAGAGATCTCATCATTTTAAAAATTATATTTAGTAGTCCAAGTGCCTAAAATACATCTTCCTCAGGGAACTTAAGCTGAGAACTGAAAATTAAGATACCTAGTTCATATTTTAGAGATCCCGTCATTTTGAAAATTATATCTAGTAGCCCAGGTGCTTGAAAAACATCTTCCTCAGGGAACTTAAGCTGATAACTGAAAATTAAGCTACATAGTACATATTTTAGAGATCTCATCATTTTAAAAATTATATTTAGTAGTCCAGGTGCTTAAAAAACATTTTCCTCAGGGAACTTAAGCTGAGAACTGAAATTAACGATACCTGAATAATATTTTAGAGATCCCGTCATTTTGAAAATTATATCTAGACCGCAAGTGCTTGAAAAACATCTTCCTCAGAGAACTTAAGCTGAGAACTGAAAATTAAGATACCTAGTACATATTTTAGAGATCTCATCATTTTAAAAATTATATTTAGTAGTCCAGGTGCTTAAAAAACATCTTCCTCAGGGAACTTAAGCTGAGAACTGAAATTAAGGATACCTGGATTATATTTTAGAGATCTCACCATTTTCAAAAATTATATTTAGTAGTCCAGGTGCTTAAAAAACATCTTCCTCAGGGAACTTAAGCTGAGAACTAAAAATTTAACATATCCGAATGGTATTTCAATGGTCCAGTCATTCTAAAAATTATATCTAGTAGTCCAAGTGCCTAAAATACATCTTTCTCAAGGAACTTAAGCCGAGAACTGAAATTTATGATACCTAGTACATATTTTAGAGATCTCATCATTTTAAAAATTATATTTAGTAGTCCAGGTGCTTAAAAAACATCTTCCTCAGGGAACTTAAGCTGAGAACTGAAAATTACGATACCTAGTACATATTTCAGAGATCTCGGCATTTTAAAAATTATATTTAGTAGTCCAAGTGCCTAAAATACATCCTCCTCAGGGAACTTAAGCTGAGAACTGAAAATTAAGATACCTAGTTCATATTTTACAGATCCCGTCATTTTGAAAATTATATCTAGTAGCCCAGGTGCTTGAAAAACATCTTCCTCAGGGAACTTAAGCGGATAACTGAAAATTAAGCTACATAGTACATATTTTAGAGATCTCGTAATTTTAAAAATTATATTTAGTAGTCCAGGTGCTTAAAAAACATTTTCCTCAGGGAACTTAAGCTGAGAACTGAAATTAACGATACCTGGATAATATTTTAGAGATCCCGTCATTTTGAAAATTATATCTAGACCGCAAGTGCTTGAAAAACATCTACCTCAGGGAACTTAAGCTGAGAACTGAAAATTAAGATACCTAGTACATATTTTAGAGATCTCATCATTTTAAAAATTATATTTAGTAGTCCAGGTGCTTAAAAAACATCTTCCTCAGGGAACTTAAGCTGAGAACTGAAATTAAGGATACCTGGATTATATTTTAGAGATCTCACCATTTTCAAAAATTATATTTAGTAGTCCAGGTGCTTCAAAAACATCTTCCTCAGGGAACTTAAGCTGAGAACTAAAAATTTAACATATCCGAATGGTATTTCAATGGTCCAGTCATTCTAAAAATTATATCTAGTAGTCCAAGTGCCTAAAATACATCTTCCTCAGGGAACTTAAGCTGAGAACTGAAATTAACGATACCTGGATAATATGTTAGAGATCCCGTCATTTTGAAAATTATATCTAGACCGCAAGTGCTTGAAAAACATCTACCTCAGGGAACTTAAGCTGAGAACTGAAAATTAAGATACCTAGTACATATTTTAGAGATATCATCATTTTAAAAATTATATTTAGTAGTCCAGGTGCTTAAAAAACATCTTCCTCAGGGAACTTAAGCTGAGAACTGAAATTAAGGATACCTGGATTATATTTTAGAGATCTCACCATTTTCAAAATTTATATTTAGTAGTCCAGGTGCTTAAAAAACATCTTCCTCAGGGAACTTAAGCTGAGAACTGAAAATTAAGCTACATAGTACATATTTTAGAGATCTCGTCATTTTAAAAATTATATTTAGTAGTCCAGGTGCTTAAAAAACATTTTCCTCAGGGAACTTAAGCTGAGAACTGAAATTAACGATACCTGGATAATATTTTAGAGATCCCATCATTTTGAAAATTATATCTAGACCGCAAGTGCTTGAAAAACATCTACCTCAGGGAACTTAAGCTGGGAACTGAAAATTAAGATACCTAGTACATATTTTAGAGATCTCATAATTTTAAAAATTATATTTAGTAGTCCAGGTGCTTAAAAAACATCTTCCTCAGGGAACTTAAGCTGAGAACTGAAATTAAGGATACCTCGATTATATATTAGAGATCTCACCATTATCAAAAATTATATTTAGTAGTCCAGGTGCTTAAAAATCATCTTCCTCAGGGAACTTGAGCTAAGAACTAAAAATTTAACATATCCGAATGGTATTTCAATGGACCAGTCATTCTAAAAATTATATCTAGTAGTCCAAGTGCCTAAAATACATCTTTCTCAAGGAACTTAAGCCGAGAACTGAAATTTATGATACCTAGTACATATTTTAGAGATCTCATCATTTTAAAAATGATCTTTAGTAGTCCAGGTGCTTAAAAAACATCTTCCTCAGGGAACTTAAGCTGAGAACTGAAAATTAAGATACCTAGTACATATTTTAGAGATCTCGGCATTTTAAAAATTATATTTAGTAGTCCAAGTGCCTAAAATACATCTTCCTCAGGGAACTTAAGCTGAGAACTGAAAATTAAGATACCTAGTTCATATTTTAGAGATACCGTCATTTTGAAAATTATATCTAGTAGCCCAGGTGCTTGAAAAACATCTTCCTCAGGGAACTTAAGCTGATAACTGAAAACTGAGCTACATAGTACATATTTTAGGGATCTCGTCATTTTAAAAATTATATTTAGTATTCCAGGTGCTTAAAAAACATTTTCCTCAGGGAACTTAAGCTGAGAACTGAAATTAACGATACCTGGATAATATTTTAGAGATCCCGTCATTTTGAAAATTATATCTAGACCGCAAGTGCTTGAAAAACATCTACCTCAGGGAACTTAAGCTGAGAACTGAAAATTAAGATACCTAGTACATATTTTAGAGATATCATCATTTTAAAAATTATATTTAGTAGTCCAGGTGCTTAAAAAACATCTTCCTCAGGGAACTTAAGCTGAGAACTGAAATTAAGGATACCTGGATTATATTTTAGAGATCTCACCATTTTCAAAAATTATATTTAGTAGTCCAGGTGCTTAAAAAACATCTTCCTCAGGGAACTTAAGCTGAGAACTGAAAATTAAGCTACATAGTACATATTTTAGAGATCTCGTCATTTTAAAAATTATATTTAGTATTCCAGGTGCTTAAAAAACATTTTCCTCAGGGAACTTAAGCTGAGAACTGAAATTAACGATACCTGGATAATATTTTAGAGATCCCGTCATTTTGAAAATTATATCTAGACCGCAAGTGCTTGAAAAACATCTACCTCAGGGAACTTAAGCTGAGAACTGAAAATTAAGATACCTAGTACATATTTTAGAGATATCATCATTTTAAAAATTATATTTAGTAGTCCAGGTGCTTAAAAAACATCTTCCTCAGGGAACTTAAGCTGAGAACTGAAATTAAGGATACCTGGATTATATTTTAGAGATCTCACCATTTTCAAAATTTATATTTAGTAGTCCAGGTGCTTAAAAAACATCTTCCTCAGGGAACTTAAGCTGAGAACTAAAATTTAACATATCCGAATGGTATTTCAGTGGTCCAGTCATTCTAAAAATTATATCTAGTAGTCCAAGTGCCTAAAATACATCTTCCTCAAGGAACTTAAGCTGAGAACTGAAATTTATGATACCTAGTACATATTTTAGAGATCTCGTCATTTTAAAAATTATATTTAGTAGTCCAGGTGCTTAAAAAACATCTTCCTCAGGGAACTTAAGCTGAGAACTGAAAATTAAGATACCTAGTTCATATTTTAGAGATCTCGGCATTTTAAAAATTATATTTAGTAGTCCAAGTGCCTAAAATACATCTTCCTCAGGGAACTTAAGCTGAGAACTGAAAATTAAGATACCTAGTTCATATTTTAGAGATCCCGTCATTTTGAAAATTATATCTAGTAGCCCAGGTGCTTGAAAAACATCTTCCTCAGGGAACTTAAGCTGAGAACTGAAAATTAAGATACCTAGTCCATATTTTAGAGATCCCGTCATTTTGAAAATTATATCTTGTAGCCCAGGTGCTTAAAAAACATTTTCCTCAGGGAACTTAAGCTGAGAACTGAAATTTAACATATCCGAATGGTATTTCAGTGGTCCAGTCATTCTAAAAATTATATCTAGACCGCAAGTGCTTGAAAATAATCTTCCTCAGAGAACTTAAGCTGAGAACTGAAAATTAAGATACCTAGTACATATTTTAGAGATCTCATCATTTTAAAAATTATATTTAGTAGTCCAGGTGCTTAAAAAACATTTTCCTCAGGGAACTTAAGCTGAGAACTGAAATTAACGATACCTGAATAATATTTTAGAGATCCCGTCATTTTGAAAATTATATCTAGACCGCAAGTGCTTGAAAAACAAATTCCTCAGAGAACTTAAGATGAGAACTGAAAATTAATATAACTAGTACATATTTTAGAGATCTCATCATTTTAAAAATTATATTTAGTAGTTCAGGTGCTTAAAAAACATCTTCCTCAGGGAACTTAAGCTGAGAACTGAAATTAACGATACCTGGATTATATTTTAGAGATCTCACCATTTTCAAAAATTATATTTAGTAGTCCAGGTGCTTAAAAAACATCTTCCTCAGGGAACTTAAGCTGAGAACTAAAAATTTAACATATCCGAATGGTATTTCAATGGTCCAGTCATTCTAAAAATTATATCTAGTAGTCCAAGTGCCTAAAATACATCTTTCTCAAGGAACTTAAGCTGAGAACTGAAATTTATGATACCTAGTACATATTTCAGAGATCTCATCATTTTAAAAATTATATTTAGTAGTCCAGGTGCTTAAAAAACATCTTCCTCAGGGAACTTAAGCTGAGAACTGAAAATTACGATACCTAGTACATATTTTAGAGATCTCGGCATTTTAATATTATATTTAGTAGTCCAAGTGCCTAAAATACATCTTCCTCAGGGAACTTAAGCGGAGAACTGAAAATTAAGATACCTAGTTCACATTTTAGAGATCCCGTCATTTTGAAAATTATATCTAGTAGCCCAGGTGCTTGAAAAACATCTTCCTCAGGGAACTTAAGCTGATATCTGAAAATTAAGCTACATAATACATATTTTAGAGATCTCGTAATTTTAAAAATTATATTTAGTAGTCCAGGTGCTTAAAAAACATTTTCCTCAGGGAACTTAAGCTGAGAACTGAAATTAACGATACCTGGATAATATTTTAGAGATCCCGTCATTTTGAAAATTATATCTAGACCGCAAGTGCTTGAAAAACATCTTCCTCAGGGAACTTAAGCTGAGAACTGAAAATTAAGATACCTAGTACATATTTTAGAGATCTCATCATTTTAAAAATTATATTTAGTAGTCCAGGTGCTTAAAAAACATCTTCCTCAGGGAACTTAAGCTGAGAACTAAAAATTTAACATATCTGAATAGTATTTCAATGGACCAGTCATTCTAAAAATTATATCTAGTAGTCCAAGTGCCTAAAATACATAATTCTCAAGGAACTTAAGCTGAGAACTGAAATTTATGATACCTAGTACATATTTTAGAGATCTCATCATTTTAAAAATTATATTTAGTAGTCCAGGTGCTTAAAAAACATCTTCCTCAGGGAACTTAAGCTGAGAACTGAAAATTACGATACCTAGTACATATTTTAGAGATCTCGGCATTTTGAAAATTATATTTAGTAGTCCAAGTGCCTAAAATACATCTTCCTCAGGGAACTTAAGCGGAGAACTGAAAATTAAGATACCTAGTTCACATTTTAGAGATCCCGTCATTTTGAAAATTATATCTAGACCGCAAGTGCTTGAAAAACATCTTCCTCAGGGAACTTAAGCTGATAACTGAAAATTAAGCTACATAGTACATATTTTAGAGATCTCGTCATTTTAAAAATTATATTTAGTAGTCCAGGTGCTTAAAAAACATTTTCCTCAGGGAACTTAAGCTGAGAACTGAAATTAACGATACCTGAATAATATTTTAGAGATCCCGTCATTTTGAAAATTATATCTAGACCGCAAGTGCTTGAAAAACATCTTCCTCAGAGAACTTAAGCTGAGAACTGAAAATTAAGATACCTAGTACATATTTTAGAGATCTCATCATTTTAAAAATTATATTTAGTAGTCCAGGTGCTTAAAAAACATCTTCCTCAGGGAACTTAAGCTGAGAACTGAAATTAAGGATACCTGGATTATATTTTAGAGATCTCACCATTTTCAAAAATTATATTTAGTAGTCCAGGTGCTTAAAAAACATCTTCCTCAGGGAACTAAAGCTGAGAACTAAAAATTTAACATATCCGAATGGTATTTCAATGGTCCAGTCATTCTAAAAATTATATCTAGTAGTCCAAGTGCCTAAAATACATCTTCCTCAAGGAACTTAAGCTGAGAACTGAAATTTATGATACCTAGTACATATTTTAGAGATCTCATCATTTTAAAAATTATATTTAGTAGTCCAGGTGCTTAAAAAACATCTTCCTCAGGGAACTTAAGCTGAGAACTGAAAATTACGATACCTAGTACATATTTTAGAGATCTCGGCATTTGAAAATTATATTTAGTAGTCCAAGTGCCTAAAATACATCTTCCTCAGGGAACTTAAGCTGAGAACTGAAAATTAAGATACCTAGTTCATATTTGAGAGATCCCGTCATTTTGAAAATTATATCTAGTAGCCCAGGTGCTTGAAAAACATCTTCCTCAGGGAACTTAAGCTGATAACTGAAAATTAAGCTACATAGTACATATTTTAGAGATCTCGTCATTATAAAAATTATATTTAGTAGTCCAGGTGCTTAAAAAACATTTTCCTCAGGGAACTTAAGCTGAGAACTGAAATTAACGATAACTGGATAATATTTTAGATATCCCGTCATTTTGAAAATTATAACTAGACAGCAAGTTCATGAAAAAAATCAACCTAAGGGAACTTAAGCTGAGAACTGAAATTTAAGATACCTAGTACATATTTTAGAGATCTCATCATTTTAAAAATTATATTTAGTAGTCCAGGTGCTTAAAAAACATCTTCCTCATGGAACTTAAGCTGAGAACTAAAAATTTAACATATCTGAATAGTATTTCAATGGACCAGTCATTCTAAAAATTATATCTAGTAGTCCAAGTGCCTAAAATACATCTTCCTCAAGGAACTTAAGCTGAGAACTGAAATTTATGATACCTAGTACATATTTTAGAGATCTCATCATTTTAAAAATTATATTTAGTAGTCCAGGTGCTTAAAAAACATCTTCCTCAGGGAACTTAAGCTGAGAACTGAAAATAACGATACCTAGTACATATTTTAGAGATCTCGGCATTTTAAAAATTATATTTAGTAGTCCAAGTGCCTAAAATACATCCTCCTCAGGGAACTTAAGCTGAGAACTGAAAATTAAGATACCTAGTTCATATTTTAGAGATCCCGTCATTTTGAAAATTATATCTTGTAGCCCAGGTGCTTGAAAAACATCTTCCTCAGGGAACTTAAGCTGATAACTGAAAATTAAGCTACATAGTACATATTTTAGAGATCTCGTCATTTTAAAAATTATATTTAGTAGTCCAGGTGCTTAAAAAACATTTTCCTCAGGGAACTTAAGCTGAGAACTGAAATTAACGATACCTGGATAATATTTTAGAGATCCCGTCATTTTGAAAATTATATCTAGACCGCAAGTGCTTGAAAAACATCTACCTCAGGGAACTTAAGCTGAGAACTGAAAATTAAAATACCTAGTACATATTTTAGAGATATCATCATTTTAAAAATTATATTTAGTAGTCCAGGTGCTTAAAAAACATCTTCTTCAGGGAACTTATGCTGAGAACTGAAATTAAGGATACCTGGATTATATTTTAGAGATCTCACCATTTCCAAAATTTATATTTAGTAGTCCAGGTGCTTAAAAAACATCTTCCTCAGGGTCCTTATGGTGAGAACTGAAAATTACGATACCTAGTACATATTTTAGAGATCTCGGCATTTTAAAAATTATATTTAGTAGTCCAAGTGCCTAAAATACATCTTCCTCAGGGAACTTAAGCTGAGAACTGAAAATTAAGATACCTAGTTCATATTTTAGAGATCCCGTCATTTTGAAAATTATATCTAGTAGCCCAGGTGCTTGAAAAACATCTTCCTCAGGGAACTTAAGCTGATAACTGAAAATTAAGCTACACAGTACATATTTTAGAGATCTCGTCATTTTAAAAATTATATTTAGTAGTCCAGGTGCTTAAAAAACATTTTCCTCAGGGAACTTAAGCTGAGAACTGAAATTAACGATACGTGGATAATATTTTAGAGATCCCGTCATTTTGAAAATTATATCTAGACCGCAAGTGCTTGAAAAACATCTTCCTCAGGGAACTTAAGCTGAGAACTGAAAATTAAGATACCTAGTACATATTTTAGAGATCTCATCATTTTAAAAATTATATTTAGTAGTCCAGGTGCTTAAAAAACATATTCCTCAGGGAACATAAGCTGAGAACTGAAATTAAGGATACCTGGATTATATTTTAGAGATCTAACCATTTTCAAAATTTATATTTAGTAGTCCAGGTGCTTAAAAAACATCTTCCTCAGGGAACTTAAGCTGAGAACTGAAAATTAAGATACCTAGTTCATATTTTAGAGATCTCGGCATTTTAAAAATTATATTTAGTAGTCCAAGTGCCTAAAATACATCTTCCTCAGGGAACTTAAGCTGAGAACTGAAAATTAAGATACCTAGTTCATATTTTAGAGATCCCGTCATTTTGAAAATTATATCTAGTAGCCCAGGTGCTTGAAAAACATCTTCCTCAGGGAACTTAAGCTGAGAACTGAAATTTAAGATACCTGGTTCATATTTTAGAGATCCCGTCATTTTGAAAATTATATCTAGTAGCCCAGGTGCTTTAAAAACATCTTCCTCAGGGAACTTAAGCTGATAACTGAAATTTAACATATCCGAATGGTATTTCAGTGGTCCAGTCATTCTAAAAATTATATCTAGTAGTCCAAGTGCCTAAAATACATCTTCCTCAAGGAACTTAAGCTGAGAACTGAAATTTCTGATACCTAGTACATATTTTAGAGATCTCATCATTTTAAAAATTATATTTACTAGTCCAGGTGCTTAAAAAACATTTTCCTCGGGGAACTTAAGCTGAGAACTGAAATTAACGATACCTGAATAATATTTTAGAGATCCCGTCATTTTGAAAATTATATCTAGACCGCAAGTGCTTGAAAATAATCTTCCTCAGAGAACTTAAGCTGAGAACGGAAAATTAAGATACCTAGTACATATTTTAGAGATCTCATCATTTTAAAAATTATATTTAGTAGTCCAGGTGCTTAAAAAACATCTTCCTCAGGGAACTTAAGCTGAGAACTGAAAATTACGATACCTAGATAATATTTTAGAGATCCCGTCATTTTGAAAATTATATCTAGACCGCAAGTGCTTGAAAAACATCTTCCTCAGGGAACTTAAGCTGAGAACTGAAAATTAAGATACCTAGTACATATTTTAGAGATCTCATCATTTTAAAAATTATATTTAGTAGTCCAGGTGCTTAAAAAACATCTTCCTCAGGGAACTTAAGCTGAGAACTGAAATTAAGGATACCTGGATTATATTTTAGAGATCTCACCATTTTCAAAATTTATATTTAGTAGTCCAGGTGCTTAAAAAACATCTTCCTCAGGGAACTTAAGCTGAGAACTGAAAATTAAGATACCTAGTTCATATTTTAGAGATCCCGTCATTTTGAAAATTATATCTAGTAGCCCAGGTGCTTGAAAAACATCTTCCTCAGGGAACTTAAGCTGATAACTGAAAATTAAGCTACATAGTACATATTTTAGAGATCTCGTCATTTTAAAAATTATATTTAGTAGTCCAGGTGCTTAAAAAACATCTTCCTCAGGGAACTTAAGCTGAGAACTAAAAATTTAACATATCCGAATGGTATTTCAATGGTCCAGTCATTCTAAAAATTATATCTAGTAGTCCAAGTGCCAAAAATATATCTTCCTAAAGGAACTTAAGCTGAGAACCGAAATTTCTGATACCTAGTACATATTTTAGAGATCTCATCATTTTAAAATTTATATTTAGTAGTCCCGGTGCTTAAAAAACATTTTCCTCAGGGAACTTAAGCTGAGAACTGAAATTAACGATACCTGAATAATATTTTAGAGATCCCGTCATTTTGAAAATTATATCTAGACCGCAAGTGCTTGAAAAACATCTTCCTCAGGGAACTTAAGCTGAGAACTGAAAATTAAGCTACATAGTACATATTTTAGAGATCTCGTCATTTTGAAAATTATATCTAGTAGCCCAGGTGCTTGAAAAACATCTTCCTCAGGGAACTTAAGCTGAGAACTGAAATTTAACATATCCGAATGGTATTTCAGTGGTCCAGTCATTCTAAAAATTATATCTAGTAGTCCAAGTGCCTAAAATACATCTTCCTCAAGGAACTTAAGCTGAGAACTGAAATTTATGATACCTAGTACATATTTTAGAGATCCCGTCATTTTGAAAATTATATCTAGTAGCCCAGGTGCTTGAAAAACATCTTCCTCAGGGAACTTAAGCTGAGAACTGAAAATTAAGATACCTAGTTCATATTTTAGAGATCCCGTCATTTTGAAAATTATATCTAGTAGCCCAGGTGCTTGAAAAACATCTTCCTCAGGGAACTTAAGCTGAGAACTGAAATTTAACATATCCGAATGGTATTTCAGTGGTCCAGTCATTCTAAAAATTATATCTAGACCACAAGTGCTTGAAAAACATCTTCCTCAGAGAACTTAAGCTGAGAACTGAAAATTAAGATACCTAGTACATATTTTAGAGATCTCATCATTTTAAAAATTATATTTAGTAGTCCAGGTGCTTAAAAAACATTTTCCTCAGGGAACTTAAGCTGAGAACTGAAATTAACGATACCTGAATAATATTTTAGAGATCCCGTCATTTTGAAAATTATATCTAGACCGCAAGTGCTTGAAAAACATCTTCCTCAGAGAACTTAAGCTGAGAACTGAAAATTAAGATACCTAGTACATATTTTAGAGATCTCATCATTTTAAAAATTATATTTAGTAGTCCAGGTGCTTAAAAAACATCTTCCTCAGGGAACTTAAGCTGAGAACTGAAATTAACGATACCTGGATTATATTTTAGAGATCTCACCATTTTCAAAAATTATATTTAGTAGTCCAGGTGCTTAAAAAACATCTTCCTCAGGGAACTTAAGCTGAGAACTAAAAATTTAACATATCCGAATGGTATTTCAATGGTCCAGTCATTCTAAAAATTATATCTAGTAGTCCAAGTGCCTAAAATACATCTTACTCAAGGAACTTAAGCTGAGAACTGAAATTTATGATACCTAGTACATATTTTAGAGATCTCATCATTTTAAAAATTATATTTAGTAGTCCAGGTGCTTAAAAAACATCTTCCTCAGGGAACTTAAGCTGAGAACTGAAAATTACGATACCTAGTACATATTTTAGAGATCTCGGCATTTGAAAATTATATTTAGTAGTCCAAGTGCCTAAAATACATCTTCCTCAGGGAACTTAAGCTGAGAACTGAAAATTAAGATACCTAGTTCATATTTTAGAGATCCCGTCATTTTGAAAATTATATCTAGTAGCCCAGGTGCTTGAAAAACATCTTCCTCAGGGAACTTAAGCTGATAACTGAAAATTAAGCTACATAGTACATATTTTAGAGATCTCGTAATTTTAAAAATTATATTTAGTAGTCCAGGTGCTTAAAAAACATTTTCCTCAGGGAACTTAAGCTGAGAACTGAAATTAACGATACCTGGATAATATTTTAGAGATCCCGTCATTTTGAAAATTATATCTGGACCGCAAGTGCATGAAAAACATCAAACGCAGGGAACATAAGCTGAGAACAGAAAATTAAGATACCTAGTACATATTTTAGAGATCTCATCATTTTAAAAATTATATTTAGTAGTCCAGGTGCTTAAAAAACATCTTCCTCAGGGAACTTAAGCTGAGAACTAAAAATTTAACATATCCGAATGGTATTTCAATGGCCCAGTCATTCTAAAAATTATATCTAGTAGTCCAAGTGCCTAAAATACATAATTCTCAAGGAACTTAAGCTGAGAACTGAAATTTATGATACCTAGTACATATTTTAGAGATCTCATCATTTTAAAAATTATATTTAGTAGTCCAGGTGCTTAAAAAACATCTTCCTCAGGGAACTTAAGCTGAGAACTGAAAATTACGATACCTAGTACATATTTTAGAGATCTCGGCATTTTAAAAATTATATTTAGTAGTCCAAGTGCCTAAAATACATCCTCCTCAGGGAACTTAAGCTGAGAACTGAAAATTAAGATACCTAGTTCATATTTTAGAGATCCCGTCATTTTGAAAATTATATCTAGTAGCCCAGGTGCTTGAAAAACATCTTCCTCAGGGAACTTAAGCTGATAACTGAAAATTAAGCTACATAGTACATATTTTAGAGATCTCGTCATTTTAAAAATTATATTTAGTAGTCCAGGTGCTTAAAAAACATTTTCCTCAGGGAACTTAAGCTGAGAACTGAAATTAACGATACCTGGATAATATTTTAGAGATCCCGTCATTTTGAAAATTATATCTAGACCGCAAGTGCTTGAAAAACATCTACCTCAGGGAACTTAAGCTGAGAACTGAAAATTAAGATACCTAGTACATATTTTAGAGATATCATCATTTTAAAAATTATATTTAGTAGTCCAGGTGCTTAAAAAACATCTTCCTCAGGGAACTTAAGCTGAGAACTGAAATTAAGGATACCTGGATTATATTTTAGAGATCTCACCATTTTCAAAATTTATATTTAGTAGTCCAGGTGCTTAAAAAACATCTTCCTCAGGGAACTTAAGGTGAGAACTGAAAATTACGATACCTAGTACATATTTTAGAGATCTCGGCATTTTAAAAATTATATTTAGTAGTCCAAGTGCCTAAAATACATCTTCCTCAGGGAACTTAAGCTGAGAACTGAAAATTAAGATACCTAGTTCATATTTTAGAGATCCCGTCATTTTGAAAATTATATCTAGTAGCCCAGGTGCTTGAAAAACATCTTCCTCAGGGAACTTAAGCTGATAACTGAAAATTAAGCTACATATTACATATTTTAGAGTTCTCGTCATTTTAAAAATTATATTTAGTAGTCCAGGTGCTTAAAAAACATCTTCCTCAGGGAACTTAAGCTGAGAACTGAAATTAACGATACGTGGATAATATTTTAGAGATCCCGTCATTTTGAAAATTATATCTAGACCGCAAGTGCTTGAAAAACATCTTCCTCAGGGAACTTAAGCTGAGAACTGAAAATTAAGATACCTAGTACATATTTTAGAGATCTCATCATTTTAAAAATTATATTTAGTAGTCCAGATGCTTAAAAAACATCTTCCTCAGGGAACATAAGCTGAGAACTGAAATTAAGGATACCTGGATTATATTTTAGAGATCTAACCATTTTCAAAATTTATATTTAGTAGTCCAGGTGCTTAAAAAACATCTTCCTCAGGGAACTTAAGCTGAGAACTGAAAATTAAGATACCTAGTTCATATTTTAGAGATCTCGGCATTTTAAAAATTATATTTAGTAGTCCAAGTGCCTAAAATACATCTTCCTCAGGGAACTTAAGCTGAGAACTGAAAATTAAGATACCTAGTTCATATTTTAGAGAACCCGTCATTTTGAAAATTATATCTAGTAGCCTAGGTGCTTAAAAAACATCTTCCTCAGGGAACTTAAGCTGAGAACTGAAAATTAAGATACCTAGTTCATATTTTAGAGATCCCGTCATTTTGAAAATTATATCTAGTAGCCCAGGTGCTTCAAAAACATCTTCCTCAGGGAACTTAAGCTGAGAACTGAAAATTAAGATACCTAGTTCATATTTTAGAGATCCCGTCATTTTGAAAATTATATCTAGTAGCCCAGGTGCTTGAAAAACATCTTCCTCAGGGAACTTAAGCTGAGAACTGAAATTTAACATATCCGAATGGTATTTCAGTGGTCCAGTCATTCTAAAAATTATATCTAGTAGTCCAAGTGCCTAAAATACATCTTCCTAAAGGAACTTAAGCTGAGAACTGAAATTTCTGATACCTAGTACATATTTTAGAGATCTCATCATTTTAAAAATTATATTTAGTAGTCCAGGTGCTTAAAAAACATTTTCCTCAGGGAACTTAAGCTGAGAACTGAAATTAACGATACCTGAATAATATTTTAGAGATCCCGTCATTTTGAAAATTATATCTAGACCGCAAGTGCTTGTAAAACATCTTCCTCAGGGAACTTAAGCTGAGAACTGAAAATTAAGCTACATAGTACATATTTTAGAGATCTCATCATTTTAAAAATTATATCTAGTAGCCCAGGTGCTTAAAAAACATCTTCCTCAGGGAACTTAAGCTGAGAACTAAAATTTAACATATCCGAATGGTATTTCAGTGGTCCAGTCATTCTAAAAATTATATCTAGTAGTCCAAGTGCCTAAAATACATCTTCCTCAAGGAACTTAAGCTGAGAACTGAAATTTATGATACCTAGTACATATTTTAGAGATCCCGTCATTTTGAAAATTATATCTAGTAGCCCAGGTGCTTGAAAAACATCTTCCTCAGGGAACTTAAGCTGAGAACTGAAAATTAAGATACCTAGTTCATATTTTAGAGATCCCGTCATTTTGAAAATTATATCTAGTAGCCCAGGTGCTTGAAAAACATCTTCCTCAGGGAACTTAAGCTGAGAACTGAAAATTAAGATACCTAGTACATATTTTAGAGATCTCATCATTTTAAAAATTATATTTAGTAGTCCAGGTGCTTAAAAAACATTTTCCTCAGGGAACTTAAGCTGAGAACTGAAATTAACGATACCTGAATAATATTTTAGAGATCTCATCATTTTAAAAATTATATTTAGTAGTCCAGGTGCTTAAAAAACATCTTCCTCAGGGAACTTAAGCTGAGAACTGAAATTAAGGATACCTGAATAATATTTTAGAGATCCCGTCATTTTGAAAATTATATCTAGACCGCAAGTGCTTGAAAAACATCTTCCTCAGAGAACTTAAGCTGAGAACTGAAAATTAAGATACCTAGTACATATTTTAGAGATCTCATCATTTTAAAAATTATATTTAGTAGTCCAGGTGCTTAAAAAACATCTTCCTCAGGGAACTTAAGCTGAGAACTGAAATTAAGGATACCTGGATTATATTTTAGAGATCTCACCATTTTCAAAAATTATATTTAGTAGTCCAGGTGCTTAAAAAACATCTTCCTCAGGGAACTTAAGCTGAGAACTGAAATTAACGATACCTGAATAATATTTTAGAGATCCCGTCATTTTGAAAATTATATCTAGACCGCAAGTGCTTGAAAAACATCTTCCTCAGAGAACTTAAGCTGAGAACTGAAAATTAAGATACCTAGTACATATTTTAGAGATCTCATCATTTTAAAAATTATATTTAGTAGTCCAGGTGCTTAAAAAACATCTTCCTCAGGGAACTTAAGCTGAGAACTGAAATTAACGATACCTGGATTATATTTTAGAGATCTCACCATTTTCAAAAATTATATTTAGTAGTCCAGGTGCTTAAAAAACATCTTCCTCAGGGAACTTAAGCTGAGAACTAAAAATTTAACATATCCGAATGGTATTTCAATGGTCCAGTCATTCTAAAAATTATATCTAGTAGTCCAAGTGCCTAAAATACATCTTCCTCAAGGAACTTAAGCTGAGAACTGAAATTTATGATACCTAGTACATATTTTAGAGATCTCATCATTTTAAAAATTATATTTAGTAGTCCAGGTGCTTAAAAAACATCTTCCTCAGGGAACTTAAGCTGAGAACTGAAAATTACGATACCTAGTACATATTTTAGAGATCTCGGCATTTTGAAAATTATATTTAGTAGTCCAAGTGCCTAAAATACATCTTCCTCAGGGAACTTAAGCTGAGAACTGAAAATTAAGATACCTAGTTCATATTTTAGAGATCCCGTCATTTTGAAAATTATATCTAGTAGCCCAGGTGCTTGAAAAACATCTTCCTCAGGGAACTTAAGCTGATAACTGAAAATTAAGCTACATAGTACATATTTTAGAGATCTCGTAATTTTAAAAATTATATTTAGTAGTCCAGGTGCTTAAAAAACATTTTCCTCAGGGAACTTAAGCTGAGAACTGAAATTAACGATACCTGGATAATATTTTAGAGATCCCGTCATTTTGAAAATTATATCTAGACCGCAAGTTCATTAAAAACATCTACCTCAGGGAACTTAAGCTGAGAACTGAAAATTAAGATACCTAGTACATATTTTAGAGATCTCATCATTTTAAAAATTATATTTAGTAGTCCAGGTGCTTAAAAAACATCTTCCTCAGGGAACTTAAGCTGAGAACTAAAAATTTAACATATCCGAATGGTATTTCAATGGTCCAGTCATTCTAAAAATTATATCTAGTAGTCCAAGTGCCTAAAATACATCTTCCTCAAGGAACTTAAGCTGAGAACTGAAATTTATGATACCTAGTACATATTTTAGAGATCTCATCATTTTAAAAATTATATTTAGTAGTCCAGGTGCTTAAAAAACATCTTCCTCAGGGAACTTAAGCTGAGAACTGAAAATTACGATACCTAGTACATATTTTAGAGATCTCGGCATTTTAAAAATTATATTTAGTAGTCCAAGTGCCTAAAATACATCTTCCTCAGGGAACTTAAGCTGAGAACTGAAAATTAAGATACCTAGTTCATATTTTAGAGATCCCGTCATTTTGAAAATTATATCTAGTAGCCCAGGTGCTTGAAAAACATCTTCCTCAGGGAACTTAAGCTGAGAACTGAAATTAACGATACCTGGATAATATTTTAGAGATCCCGTCATTTTGAAAATTATATCTAGACCGCAAGTGCTTGAAAAACATCTTCCTCAGGGAACTTAAGCTGAGAACTGAAAATTAAGATACCTAGTACATATTTTAGAGATCTCGTCATTTTAAAAATTATATTTAGTAGTCCAGGTGCTTAAAAAACATTTTCCTCAGGGAACTTAAGCTGAGAACTGAAATTAACGATACCTGGATAATATTTTAGAGATCCCGTCATTTTGAAAATTATATCTAGACCGCAAGTGCTTGAAAAACATCTACCTCAGGGAACTTAAGCTGAGAACTGAAAATTAAGATACCTAGTACATATTTTAGAGATATCATCATTTTAAAAATTATATTTAGTAGTCCAGGTGCTTAAAAAACATATTCCTCAGGGAACTTAAGCTGAGAACTGAAATTAAGGATACCTGGATTATATTTTAGAGATCTCACCATTTTCAAAATTTATATTTAGTAGTCCAGGTGCTTAAAAAACATCTTCCTCAGGGAACTTAAGCTGAGAACTGAAAATTACGATACCTAGTACATATTTTAGAGATCTCGGCATTTTAAAAATTATATTTAGTAGTCCAAGTGCCTAAAATACATCTTCCTCAGGGAACTTAAGCTGAGAACTGAAAATTAAGATACCTAGTTCATATTTTAGAGATCCCGTCATTTTGAAAATTATATCTAGTAGCCCAGGTGCTTGAAAAACATCTTCCTCAGGGAACTTAAGCTGATAACTGAAAATTAAGCTACATAGTACATATTTTAGAGATCTCGTCATTTTAAAAATTATATTTAGTAGTCCAGGTGCTTAAAAAACATTTTCCTCAGGGAACTTAAGCTGAGAACTGAAATTAACGATACGTGGATAATATTTTAGAGATCCCGTCATTTTGAAAATTATATCTAGACCGCAAGTGCTTGAAAAACATCTTCCTCAGGGAACTTAAGCTGAGAACTGAAAATTAAGATACCTAGTACATATTTTAGAGATCTCATCATTTAAAAAATTATATTTAGTAGTCCAGGTGCTTAAAAAACATCTTCCTCAGGGAACATAAGCTGAGAAATGAAATTAGGGATACCTGGATTACATTTTAGAGATCTCACCATTTTCAAAATTTATATTTAGTAGTCCAGGTGCTTAAAAAACATCTTCCTCAGGGAACTTAAGCTGAGAACTGAAAATTAAGATACCTAGTTCATATTTTAGAGATCTCGGCATTTTAAAAATTATATTTAGTAGTCCAAGTGCCTAAAATACATCTTCCTCAGGGAACTTAAGCTGAGAACTGAAAATTAAGATACCTAGTTCATATTTTAGAGATCCCGTCATTTTGAAAATTATATCTAGTAGCCCAGGTGCTTGAAAAACATCTTCCTCAGGGAACTTAAGCTGAGAACTGAAAATTAAGATACCTAGTTCATATTTTAGAGATCCCGTCATTTTGAATATTATATCTAGTAGTCCAGGTGCTTAAAAAACATCTTCCTCAGGGAACTTAAGCTGAGAACTGAAATTTAACATATCCGAATGGTATTTCAGTGGTCCAGTCATTCTAAAAATTATATCTAGTAGTCCAAGTGCCTAAAATACATCTTCCTCAAGGAACTTAAGCTGAGAACTGAAATTTCTGATACCCAGTACATATTTTAGAGATCTCATCATTTTAAAAATTATATTTAGTAGTCCAGGTGCTTAAAAAACATTTTCCTCAGGGAACTTAAGCTGAGAACTGAAATTAACGATACCTGAATAATATTTTAGAGATCCCGTCATTTTGAAAATTATATCTAGACCGCAAGTGCTTGAAAATAATCTTCCTCAGAGAACTTAAGCCGAGAACTGAAAATTAAGCTACCTAGTACATATTTTAGAGATCTCATCATTTTAAAAATTATATTTAGTAGTCCAGGTGCTTAAAAAACATCTTCCTCAGGGAACTTAAGCTGAGAACTGAAAATTAAGATACCTAGATAATATTTTAGAGATCCCGTCATTTTGAAAATTATATCTAGACCGCAAGTGCTTGAAAAACACCTTCCTCAGAGAACTTAAGCTGAGAACTGAAAATTAAGATACCTAGTTCACATTTTAGAGATCCCGTCATTTTGAAAATTATATCTAGTAGCCCAGGTGCTTGAAAAACATCTTCCTCAGGGAACTTAAGCTGATAACTGAAAATTAAGCTACATAGTACATATTTTAGAGATCTCGTCATTTTAAAAATTATATTTAGTAGTCCAGGTGCTTAAAAAACATCTTCCTCAGGGAACTTAAGCTGAGAACTAAAAATTTAACATATCCGAATGGTATTTCAATGGTCCAGTCATTCTAAAGATCATATCTAGTAGTCCAAGTGCCCAAAATATATCTTCCTAAAGGAACTTAAGCTGAGAACCGAAATTTCTGATACCTAGTACATATTTTAGAGATCTCATCATTTTAAAAATTATATTTAGTAGTCCTGGTGCTTAAAAAACATTTTCCTCAGGGAACTTAAGCTGAGAACTGAAATTAACGATACCTGAATAATATTTTAGAGATCCCGTCATTTTGAAAATTACATCTAGACCGCAAGTGCTTGAAAAACATCTTCCTCAGGGAACTTAAGCTGAGAACTGAAAATTAAGCTACATAGTACATATTTTAGAGATCTCGTCATTTTAAAAATTATATTTAGTAGTCCAGGTGCTTAAAAAACATTTTCCTCAGGGAACTTAAGCTGAGAACTGAAATTAACGATACCTGGATAATATTTTAGAGATCCCGTCATTTTGAAAATTATATCTAGACCGCAAGTGCTTGAAAAACATCTTCCTCAGGGAACTTAAGCTGAGAACTGAAAATTAAGATACCTAGTACATATTTTAGAGATCTCATCATTTTAAAAATTATATTTAGTAGTCCAGGTGCTTAAAAAACATATTCCTCAGGGAACTTAAGCTGAGAACTGAAATTAAGGATACCTGGATTATATTTTAGAGATCTCACCATTTTCAAAATTTATATTTAGTAGTCCAGGTGCTTAAAAAACATCTTCCTCAGGGAACTTAAGCTGAGAACTGAAAATTAAGATACCTAGTACATATTTTAGAGATCTCGGCATTTTAAAAATTATATTTAGTAGTCCAAGTGCCTAAAATACATCTTCCTCAGGGAACTTAATATGAGAACAGAAAATTAAGATACCTAGTTCATATTTCAGAGATCCCGTCATTTTGAAAATTATATCTAGTAGTGCAGGTGCTTGAAAAACATCTTCCTCAGGGAACTTAAGCTCAGAACTGAAAATTAAGATACCTAGTTCATATTTTAGAGATCCCTTCATTTTGAAAATTATATCTAGTAGCCCAGGTGCTTGAAAAACATCTTCCTCAGGGAACTTAAGCTGAGAACTGAAATTTAACATATCCGAATGGTATTTCAGTGGTCCAGTCATTCTAAAAATTATATCTAGTAGTCCAAGTGCCTAAAATACATCTTCCTCAAGGAACTTAAGCTGAGAACTGAAATTTCTGATACCCAGTACATATTTTAGAGATCTCATCATTTTAAAAATTATATTTAGTAGTCCAGGTGCTTAAAAAACATTTTCCTCAGGGAACTTAAGCTGAGAACTGAAATTAACGATACCTGAATAATATTTTAGAGATCCCGTCATTTTGAAAATTATATCTAGACCGCAAGTGCTTGAAAAACATCTTCCTCAGAGAACTTAAGCTGAGAACTGAAAATTAAGATACCTAGTACATATTTTAGAGATCTCATCATTTTAAAAATTATATTTAGTAGTCCAGGTGCTTAAAAAACATCTTCCTCAGGGAACTTAAGCTGAGAACTGAAATTAAGGATACCTGGATTATATTTTAGAGATCTCACCATTTTCAAAAATTATATTTAGTAGTCCAGGTGCTTAAAAAACATCTTCCTCAGGGAACTTAAGCTGAGAACTAAAAATTTAACATATCCGAATGGTATTTCAATGGTCCAGTCATTCTAAAAATTATATCTAGTAGTCCAAGTGCCTAAAATACATCTTTCTCAAGGAACTTAAGCTGAGAACTGAAATTTATGATACCTAGTACATATTTTAGAGATCTCATCATTTTAATAATTATATTTAGTAGTCCAGGTGCTTAAAAAACATCTTCCTCAGGGAACTTAAGCTGAGAACTGAAAATTACGATACCTAGTACATATTTTAGAGATCTCGGCATTTTAAAAATTATATTTAGTAGTCCAAGTGCCTAAAATACATCCTCCTCAGGGAACTTAAGCTGAGAACTGAAAATTAAGATACCTAGTTCATATTTTAGAGATCCCGTCATTTTGAAAATTATATCTAGTAGCCCAGGTGCTTGAAAAACATCTTCCTCAGGGAACTTAAGCTGAGAACTGAAATTAACGATACCTGAATAATATTTTAGAGATCCCGTCATTTTGAAAATTATATCTAGACCGCAAGTGCTTGAAAAACATCTACCTCAGGGAACTTAAGCTGAGAACTGAAAATTAAGATACCTAGTACATATTTTAGAGATCTCATGATTTTAAAAATTAGATCTAGTAGCCCAGGTGCTCGAAAAACATCATCCTCAAGGAACTTAAGCTGAGAACTGAAATTAAGGATACCTGGATTATATTTTAGATGTCTAACCATTTTCAAATATTATATTTAGTAGTCCAGGTGCTTAAAAAACATCTTCCTCAGGGAACTTGAGCTGAGAACTAAAAATTTAACATATCCGAATAGTATTTCAATGGACCAGTCATTCTAAAAATTATATCTAGTAGTCCAAGTGCCAAAAATACATCTTTCTCAAGGAACTTAAGTCGAGAACTGAAATTTATGATACCTAGTACATATTTTAGAGATCTCATCATTTTAAAAATTATATTTAGTAGTCCAGGTGCTTAAAAAACATCTTCCTCAGGGAACTTAAGCTGAGAACTGAAAATTACGATACCTAGTACATATTTTAGAGATCTCGGCATTTTAAAAATTATATTTAGTAGTCCAAGTGCCTAAAATACATCCTCCGCAGGGAACTTAAGCTGAGAACTGAAAATTAAGAGACCTAGTTCATATTTTAGAGATCCCGTCATTTTGAAAATTATATCTAGTAGCCCAGGTGCTTGAAAAACATCTTCCTCAGGGAACTTAAGCTGATAACTGAAAATTAAGCTACATAGTACATATTTTAGAGATCTCGTCATTTTAAAAATTATATTTAGTAGTCCAGGTGCTTAAAAAACATTTTCCTCAGGGAACTTAAGCTGAGAACTGAAATTAACGATACCTGGATAATATTTTAGAGATCCCGTCATTTTGAAAATTATATCTAGACCGCAAGTGCTTGAAAAACATCTACCTCAGGGAACTTAAGCTGAGAACTGAAAATTAAGATACCTAGTACATATTTTAGAGATATCATCATTTTAAAAATTATATTTAGTAGTCCAGGTGCTTAAAAAACATCTTCCTCAGGGAACTTAAGCTGAGAAGTGAAATTAAGGATACCTGGATTATATTTTAGAGATCTCACCATTTTCAAAATTTATATTTAGTAGTCCAGGTGCTTAAAAAACATCTTCCTCAGGGAACTTAAGCTGAGAACTAAAATTTAACATATCCGAATGGTATTTCAGTGGTCCAGTCATTCTAAAAATTATATCTAGTAGTCCAAGTGCCTAAAATACATCTTCCTCAAGGAACTTAAGCTGAGAACTGAAATTTCTGATACCTAGTACATATTTTAGAGATCTCATCATTTTAAAAATTATATTTAGTAGTCCAGGTGCTTAAAAAACATCTTCCTCAGGGAACTTAAGCTGAGAACTGAAAATTACGATACCTAGTACATATTTTAGAGATCTCGGCATTTTAAAAATTATATTTAGTAGTACAAGTGCCTAAAATACATCTTCCTCAGGGAACTTAAGCTGAGAACTGAAAATTAAGATACCTAGTTCATATTTTAGAGATCCCGTCATTTTGAAAATTATATCTAGTAGCCCAGGTGCTTGAAAAACATCTTCCTCAGGGAACTTAAGCTGATAACTGAAAATTAAGCTACATAGTACATATTTTAGAGATCTCGTAATTTTAAAAATTATATTTAGTAGTCCAGGTGCTTAAAAAACATTTTCCTCAGGGAACTTAAGCTGAGAACTGAAATTAACGATACCTGGATAATATTTTAGAGATCCCGTCATTTTGCAAATTATATCTAGACCGCTATTGATTGATAAACATCTTCCTCTAGGAACTTAAGGTGAGAACTGAAAATTAAGATACCTAGTACATATTTTAGAGATCTCATCATTTTAAAAATTATATTTAGTAGTCCAGGTGCTTAAAAAACATCTTCCTCAGGGAACTTAAGATGAGAACTAAAAATTTAACATATCCGAATGGTATTTCAATGGTCCAGTCATTCTAAAAATTATATCTAGTAGTCCAAGTGCCTAAAATACATCTTTCTCAAGGAACTTAAGCCGAGAACTGAAATTTATGATACCTAGTACATATTTTAGAGATCTCATCATTTTAAAAATTATATTTAGTAGTCCAGGTGCTTAAAAAACATCTTCCTCAGGGAACTTAAGCTGAGAACTGAAAATTACGATACCTAGTACTTATTTTAGAGATCTCGGCATTTTAATAATTATATTTAGTA
This sequence comes from Diplolepis rosae, assembly GCA_030998225.1. Classification (NCBI taxonomy): domain Eukaryota; kingdom Metazoa; phylum Arthropoda; class Insecta; order Hymenoptera; family Diplolepididae; genus Diplolepis; species Diplolepis rosae. Next base: position 1,045,074 of record JAPYXD010000707.1, read on the forward strand.
GTCCAAGTGCCTAAAATACATCATCCTCAGGGAACTTAAGCTGAGAACTGAAAATTAAGATACCTAGTTCATATTTTAGAGATCCCGTCATTTTGAAAATTATATCTAGTAGCCCAGGTGCTTGAAAAACATCTTCCTCAGGGAACTTAAGCTGATAACTGAAAATTAAGCTACATAGTACATATTTTAGAGATCTCGTCATTTTAAAAATTATATTTAGTAGTCCAGGTGCTTAAAAAACATTTTCCTCAGGGAACTTAAGCTGAGAACTGAAATTAACGATACCTGGATAATATTTTAGAGATCCCGTCATTTTGAAAATTATATCTAGACCGCAAGTGCTTGAAAAACATCTACCTCAGGGAACTTAAGCTGAGAACTGAAAATTAAGATACCTAGTACATATTTTAGAGATATCATCATTTTAAAAATTATATTTAGTAGTCCAGGTGCTTAAAAAACATCTTCCTCAGGGAACTTAAGCTGAGAACTGAAATTAAGGATACCTGGATTATATTTTAGAGATCTCACCATTTTCAAAATTTATATTTAGTAGTCCAGGTGCTTAAAAAACATCTTCCTCAGGGACCTTAAGGTGAGAACTAAAATTTAACATATCCGAATGGTATTTCAATGGTCCAGTCATTCTAAAAATTATATCTAGTAGGCCAAGTGCCTAAAATACATCTTCCTCAAGGAACTTAAGCTGAGAACTGAAATTTATGATATCTGGTACATATTTTAGAGATCTCATCATTTTAAAAATTATATTTAGTAGTCCAGGTGCTTAAAAAACATCTTCCTCAGGGAACTTAAGCTGAGAACTGAAAATTACGATACCTAGTACATATTTTAGAGATCTCGGCATTTTAAAAATTATATTTAGTAGTCCAAGTGCCTAAAATACATCTTCCTCAGGGAACTTAAGCTGAGAACTGAAAATTAAGATACCTAGTTCATATTTTAGAGATCCCGTCATTTTGAAAATTATATCAAGTAGCCCAGGTGCTTGAAAAACATCTTCCTCAGGGAACTTAAGCTGATAACTGAAAATTAAGCTACACAGTACATATTTTAGAGATCTCGTCATTTTAAAAATTATATTTAGTAGTCCAGGTGCTTAAAAAACATTTTCCTCAGGGAACTTAAGCTGAGAACTGAAATTAACGATACGTGGATAATATTTTAGAGATCCCGTCATTTTGAAAATTATATCTAGACCGCAAGTGCTTGAAAAACATCTTCCTCAGGGAACTTAAGCTGAGAACTGAAAATTAAGATACCTAGTACATATTTTAGAGATCTCATCATTTTAAAAATTATATTTAGTAGTCCAGGTGCTTAAAAAACATCTTCCTCAGGGAACATAAGCTGAGAACTGAAATTAACGATACCTGGATTATATTTTAGAGATCTCACCATTTTCAAAATTTATATTTAGTAGTCCAGGTGCTTAAAAAACATCTTCCTCAGGGAACTTAAGCTGAGAACTGAAAATTAAGATACCTAGTTCATATTTTAGAGATCTCGGCATTTTAAAAATTATATTTAGTAGTCCAAGTGCCTAAAATACATCTTCCTCAGGGAACTTAAGCTGAGAACTGAAAATTAAGATACCTAGTTCATATTTTAGAGATCCCGTCATTTTGAAAATTATATCTAGTAGCCCAGGTGCTTGAAAAACATCTTCCTCAGGGAACTTAAGCTGAGAACTGAAAATTAAGATACCTAGTTCATATTTTAGAGATCCCGTCATTTTGAAAATTATATCTAGTAGCCCAGGTGCTTGAAAAACATCTTCCTCAGGGAACTTAAGCTGAGAACTGAAATTTAACATATCCGAATGGTATTTCAGTGGTCCAGTCATTCTAAAAATTATATCTAGTAGTCCAAGTGCCTAAAATACATCTTCCTCAAGGAACTTAAGCTGAGAACTGAAATTTCTGATACCTAGTACATATTTTAGAGATCTCATCATTTTAAAAATTATATTTACTAGTCCAGGTGCTTAAAAAACATTTTCCTCGGGGAACTTAAGCTGAGAACTGAAATTAACGATACCTGAATAATATTTTAGAGATCCCGTCATTTTGAAAATTATATCTAGACCGCAAGTGCTTGAAAATAATCTTCCTCAGAGAACTTAAGCTGAGAACGGAAAATTAAGATACCTAGTACATATTTTAGAGATATCATCATTTTAAAAATTATATTTAGTAGTCCAGGTGCTTAAAAAACATCTTCCTCAGGGAACTTAAGCTGAGAACTGAAAATTACGATACCTAGTACATATTTTAGAGATCCCGTCATTTTGAAAATTATATCTAGACCGCAAGTGCTTGAAAAACATCTTCCTCAGGGAACTTAAGCTGAGAACTGAAAATTAAGATACCTAGTACATATTTTAGAGATCTCATCATTTTAAAAATTATATTTAGTAGTCCAGGTGCTTAAAAAACATCTTCCTCAGGGAACTTAAGCTGAGAACTGAAATTAAGGATACCTGGATTATATTTTAGAGATCTCACCATTTTCAAAATTTATATTTAGTAGTCCAGGTGCTTAAAATACATCTTCCTCAGGGAACTTAAGCTGAGAACTGAAAATTAAGATACCTAGTTCATATTTTAGAGATCCCGTCATTTTGAAAATTATATCTAGTAGCCCAGGTGCTTGAAAAACATCTTCCTCAGGGAACTTAAGCTGATAACTGAAAATTAAGCTACATAGTACATATTTTAGAGATCTCGTCATTTTAAAAATTATATTTAGTAGTCCAGGTGCTTAAAAAACATCTTCCTCAGGGAACTTAAGCTGAGAACTAAAAATTTAACATATCCGAATGGTATTTCAATGGTCCAGTCATTCTAAAGATCATATCTAGTAGTCCAAGTGCCCAAAATATATCTTCCTAAAGGAACTTAAGCTGATAACGTAAATTTCTGATACCCAGTACATATTTTAGAGATCTCATCATTTTAAAAATTATATTTAGGAGTCCAGGTGCTTAAAAAACATTTTCCTCAGGGAACTGAAGCTGAGAACTGAAATTAGCGATACCTGAATAATATTTTAGAGATCCCGTCATTTTGAAAATTATATCTAGACCGCAAGTGCTTGAAAAACATCTTCCTCAGGGAACTTAAGCTGATAACTGAAAATTAAGCTACATAGTACATATTTTAGAGATCTCGTCATTTTAAAAATTATATTTAGTAGTCCAGGTGCTTAAAAAACATCTTCCTCAGGGAACTTAAGCTGAGAACTGAAATTAAGGATACCTGGATTATATTTTAGAGATCTCACCATTTTCAAAATTTATATTTAGTAGTCCAGGTGCTTAAAAAACATCTTCCTCAGGGAACTTAAGCTGAGAACTGAAAATTAAGATACCTAGTTCATATTTTAGAGATCCCGTCATTTTGAAAATTATATCTAGTAGCCCAGGTGCTTGAAAAACATCTTCCTCAGGGAACTTAAGCTGATAACTGAAAATTAAGCTACATAGTACATATTTTAGAGATCTCGTCATTTTAAAAATTATATTTAGTAGTCCAGGTGCTTAAAAAACATCTTCCTCAGGGAACTTAAGCTGAGAACTAAAAATTTAACATATCCGAATGGTATTTCAATGGTCCAGTCATTCTAAAAATTATATCTAGTAGTCCAAGTGCCTAAAATACATCTTCCTAAAGGAACTTAAGCTGAGAACCGAAATTTCTGATACCTAGTACATATTTTAGAGATCTCATCATTTTAAAAATTATATTTAGTAGTCCTGGTGCTTAAAAAACATTTTCCTCAGGGAACTTAAGCTGAGAACTGAAATTAACGATACCTGAATAATATTTTAGAGATCCCGTCATTTTGAAAATTACATCTAGACCGCAAGTGCTTGAAAAACATCTTCCTCAGGGAACTTAAGCTGAGAACTGAAAATTAAGCTACATAGTACATATTTTAGAGATCTCGTCATTTTAAAAATTATATTTAGTAGTCCAGGTGCTTAAAAAACATTTTCCTCAGGGAACTTAAGCTGAGAACTGAAATTAACGATACCTGGATAATATTTTAGAGATCCCGTCATTTTGAAAATTATATCTAGACCGCAAGTGCTTGAAAAACATCTTCCTCAGGGAACTTAAGCTGAGAACTGAAAATTAAGATACCTAGTACATATTTTAGAGATCTCATCATTTTAAAAATTATATTTAGTAGTCCAGGTGCTTAAAAAACATCTTCCTCAGGGAACTTAAGCTGAGAACTGAAATTAAGGATACCTGGATTATATTTTAGAGATCTCACCATTTTCAAAATTTATATTTAGTAGTCCAGGTGCTTAAAAAACATCTTCCTCAGGGAACTTAAGCTGAGAACTGAAAATTAAGATACCTAGTTCATATTTTAGAGATCTCGGCATTTTAAAAATTATATTTAGTAGTCCAAGTGCCTAAAATACATCTTCCTCAGGGAACTTAATATGAGAACTGAAAATTAAGATACCTAGTTCATATTTTAGAGATCCCGTCATTTTGAAAATTATATCTAGTAGCCCAGGTGCTTGAAAAACATCTTCCTCAGGGATCTTAAGCTGAGAACTGAAAATTAAGATACCTAGTTCATATTTTAGAGACCCCTTCATTTTTAAAATTATATCTAGTAGCCCAGGTGCTTTAAAAACATCTTCCTCAGGGAACTTAAGCTGAGAACTGAAATTTAACATATCCGAATGGTATTTCAGTGGTCCAGTCATTCTAAAAATTATATCTAGTAGTCCAAGTGCCTAAAATACATCTTCCTCAAGGAACTTAAGCTGAGAACTGAAATTTCTGATACCTAGTACATATTTTAGAGATCTCATCATTTTAAAAATTATATTTAGTAGTCCAGGTGCTTAAAAACATTTTCCTCAGGGAACTTAAGCTGAGAACTGAAATTAACGATACCTGAATAATATTTTAGAGATCCCGTCATTTTGAAAATTATATCTAGACCGCAAGTGCTTGAAAAACATCTTCCTCAGAGAACTTAAGCTGAGAACTGAAAATTAAGATACCTAGTACATATTTTAGAGATCTCATCATTTTAAAAATTATATTTAGTAGTCCAGGTGCTTAAAAAACATCTTCCTCAGGGAACTTAAGCTGAGAACTGAAATTAAGGATACCTGGATTATATTTTAGAGATCTCACCATTTTCAAAAATTATATTTAGTAGTCCAGGTGCTTAAAAAACATCTTCCTCAGGGAACTTAAGCTGAGAACTAAAAATTTAACATATCCGAATGGTATTTCAATGGTCCAGTCATTCTAAAAATTATATCTAGTAGTCCAAGTGCCTAAAATACATCTTCCTCAAGGAACTTAAGCGGAGAACTGAAATTTATGATACCTAGTACATATTTTAGAGATCTCATCATTTTAATAATTATATTTAGTAGTCCAGGTGCTTAAAAAACATCTTCCTCAGGGAACTTAAGCTGAGAACTGAAAATTACGATACCTAGTACATATTTTAGAGATCTCGGCATTTTAAAAATTATATTTAGTAGTCCAAGTGCCTAAAATACATCCTCCTCAGGGAACCTAAGCTGAGAACTGAAAATTAAGATACCTAGTTCATATTTTAGAGATCCCGTCATTTTGAAAATTTACATCTAGTAGCCCAGGTGCTTGAAAAACATCTTCCTCAGGGAACTTAAGCTGAGAACTGAAATTAACGATACCTGGATAATATTTTAGAGATCCCGTCATTTTGAAAATTATATCTAGACCGCAAGTGCTTGAAAAACATCTACCTCAGGGAACTTAAGCTGAGAACTGAAAATTAAGATACCTAGTACATATTTTAGAGATCTCATCATTTTAAAAATTATATTTAGTAGTCCAGGTGCTTAAAAAACATCTTACTCAGGGAACTTAAGCTGAGAACTGAAATTAAGGATAACTTGATTTTATTTTAGAGATCGCACCATTTTCAAATATTATATTTAGTAGTCCAGGTGCTTAAAAATCATCTTCCTCAGGGAACTTGAGCTGAGAACTAAAAATTTAACATATCCGAATAGTATTTCAATGGACCAGTCATTCTAAAAATTATATCTAGTAGTCCAAGTGCCAAAAATACATCTTTCTCAAGGAACTTAAGCCGAGAACTGAAATTTATGATACCTAGTACATATTTTAGAGATCTCATCATTTTAAAAATTATATTTAGTAGTCCAGGTGCTTAAAAAACATCTTCCTCAGGGAACTTAAGCTGAGAACTGAAAATTACGATACCTAGTACATATTTTAGAGATCTCGGCATTTTAAAAATTATATTTAGTAGTCCAAGTGCCTAAAATACATCCTCCTCAGGGAACTTAAGCTGAGAACTGAAAATTAAGAGACCTAGTTCATATTTTAGAGATCCCGTCATTTTGAAAATTATATCTAGTAGCCCAGGTGCTTGAAAAACATCTTCCTCAGGGAACTTAAGCTGATAACTGAAAATTAAGCTACATAGTACATATTTTAGAGATCTCGTCATTTTAAAAATTATATTTAGTAGTCCAGGTGCTTAAAAAACATCTTCCTCGGGGAACTTAAGCTGAGAACTGAAATTAACGATACCTGGATAATATTTTAGAGATCCCGTCATTTTGAAAATTATATCTAGACCGCAAGTGCTTGAAAAACATCTACCTCAGGGAACTTAAGCTGAGAACTGAAAATTAAGATACCTAGTACATATTTTAGAGATATCATCATTTTAAAAATTATATTTAGTAGTCCAGGTGCTTAAAAACATCTTCTTCAGGGAACTTATGCTGAGAAATGAAATTAACGATACCTGGATAATATTTTAGAGATCTCATCATTTTGAAAATTTATATTTAGTAGTCCAGGTGCTTTAAAAACATCTTCCTCAGGGAACTTAAGCTGAGAACTAAAATTTAACATATCCGAATGGTATTTCAGTGGTCCAGTCATTCTAAAAATTATATCTAGTAGTCCAAGTGCCTAAAATACATCTTCCTCAAGGAACTTAAGCTGAGAACTGAAATTTATGATACCTAGTACATATTTTAGAGATCTCATCAATTTAAAAATTATATTTAGTAGTCCATGTGCTTAAAAAACATCTTCCTCAGGGAACTTAAGCTGAGAACTGAAAATTACGATACCTAGTACATATTTTAGAGATCTCGGCATTTTAAAAATTATATTTAGTAGTCCAAGTGCCTAAAATACATCTTCCTCAGGGAACTTAAGCTGAGAACTGAAAATTAAGATACCTAGTTCATATTTTAGAGATCCCGTCATTTTGAAAATTATATCTTGTAGCCCAGGTGCTTGAAAAACATCTTCCTCAGGAAACGTAAGCTAATAACTGAAAATTAAGCTACATAGTACATATTTTAGAGATCTCGTCATTTTAAAAATTATATTTAGTAGTCCAGGTGCTTAAAAAACATTTTCCTCAGGGAACTTAAGCTGAGAACTGAAAATTAAGATACCTAGTTCATATTTTAGAGATCTAGGTATTTTAAAAATTATATTTAGTAGTCCAAGTGCCTAAAATACATCTTCCTCAGGGAACTTAAGCTGAGAACTGAAAATTAAGATACCTAGTTCATATTTTAGAGATCCCGTCATTTTGAAAATTATATCTAGTAGCCCAGGTGCTTGAAAAACATCTTCCTCAGGGAACTTAAGCTGAGAACTGAAAATTAAGATACCTAGTTCATATTTTAGAGATCACGTCATTTTGAATATTATATCTAGTAGCCCAGGTGCTTGAAAAACATCTTCCTCAGGGAACTTAAGCTGAGAACTGAAATTTAACATATCCGAATGGTATTTCAGTGGTCCAGTCATTCTAAAAATTATATCTAGTAGTCCAAGTGCCTAAAATACATCTTCCTCAAGGAACTTAAGCTGAGAACTGAAATTTCTGATACCTAGTACATATTTTAGAGATCTCATCATTTTAAAAATTATATTTAGTAGTCCAGGTGCTTAAAAAACATTTTCCTCAGGGAACTTAAGCTGAGAACTGAAATTAACGATACCTGAATAATATTTTAGAGATCCCGTCATTTTGAAAATTATATCTAGACCGCAAGTGCTTGAAAATCATCTTCCTCAGAGAACTTAAGCTGAGAACTGAAAATTAAGATACCTAGTACATATTTTAGAGATCTCATCATTTTAAAAATTATATTTAGTAGTCCAGGTGCTTAAAAAACATCTTCCTCAGGGAACTTAAGCTGAGAACTGAAATTAAGGATACCTGGATTATATTTTAGAGATCTCACCATTTTCAAAAATTATATTTAGTAGTCCAGGTGCTTAAAAAACATCTTCCTCAGGGAACTTAAGCTGAGAACTAAAAATTTAACATATCCGAATGGTATTTCAATGGTCCAGTCATTCTAAAAATTATATCTAGTAGTCCAAGTGCCTAAAATACATCTTCCTCAGGGAACTTAAGCTGAGAACTGAAATTTATGATACCTAGTACATATTTTAGAGATCTCATCATTTTAAAAATTATATTTAGTAGTCCAAGTGCCTAAAATACATCTTCCTCAGGGAACTTAAGCTGAGAACTGAAAATTAAGATACCTAGTTCATATTTTAGAGATCCCGTCATTTTGAAAATTATATCTTGTAGCCCAGGTGCTTGAAAAACATCTTCATCAGGGAACTTAAGCTGAGAACTGAAGTTTCAGATACCTAGTTTATATTTTAGAGATCCCGTCATTTTGAAAATTATATCTAGTAGTCCAGGTGCTTGAAAAACATCTTCCTCAGGGAACTTAAGCTGAGAACTGAAATTTAACATATCCGAATGGTATTTCAGTGGTCCAGTCATTCTAAAAATTATATCTAGTAGTCCAAGTGCCTAAAATACATCTTCCTCAAGGAACTTAAGCTGAGAACTGAAATTTCTGATACCTAGTACATATTTTAGAGATCTCATCATTTTAAAAATTATATTTAGTAGTCCAGGTGCTTAAAAAACATTTTCCTCAGGGAACTTAAGCTGAGAACTGAAATTAACGATACCTGGATAATATTTTAGAGATCCCGTCATTTTGAAAATTATATCTAGACCGCAAGTGCTTGAAAAACATCTTCCTCAGGGAACTTAAGCTGAGAACTGAAAATTAAGATACCTAGTACATATTTTAGAGATCTCATCATTTTAAAAATTATATTTAGTAGTCCAGGTGATTAAAAAACATATTCCTCAGGGAACTTAAGCTGAGAACTGAAATTAAGGATACCTGGATTATATTTTAGAGATCTCACCATTTTCAAAATTTATATTTAGTAGTCCAGGTGCTTAAAAAACATCTTCCTCAGGGAACTTAAGCTGAGAACTGAAAATTAAGATACCTAGTTATTATTTTAGTGATCTCGGCATTTTAAAAATTATATTTAGTAGTCCAAGTGCCTAAAATACATCTTCCTCAGGGAACTTAAGCTGAGAACTGAAAATTAAGATACCTAGTTCATATTTTAGAGATCCCGTCATTTTGAAAATTATATCTAGTAGCCCAGGTGCTTGAAAAACATCTTCCTCAGGGAACTTAAGCTGAGAACTGAAAATTAAGATACCTAGTTCATATTTTAGAGATCCCGTCATTTTGAAAATTATATCTAGTAGCCCAGGTGCTTGAAAAACATCTTCCTCAGGGAACTTAAGCTGAGAACTGAAATTTAACATATCCGAATGGTATTTCAGTGGTCCAGTCATTCTAAAAATTATATCTAGTAGTCCAAGTGCCTAAAATACATCTTCCTCAAGGAACTTAAGCTGAGAACTGAAATTTCTGATACCCAGTACATATTTTAGAGATCTCATCATTTTAAAAATTATATTTAGTAGTCCAGGTGCTTAAAAAACATTTTCCTCAGGGAACTTAAGCTGAGAACTGAAATTAACGATACCTGAATAATATTTTAGAGATCCCGTCATTTTGAAAATTATATCTAGACCGCAAGTGCTTGAAAAACATCTTCCTCAGAGAACTTAAGCCGAGAACTGAAAATTAAGATACCTAGTACATATTTTAGAGATCTCATCATTTTAAAAATTATATTTAGTAGTCCAGGTGCTTAAAAAACATCTTCCTCAGGGAACTTAAGCTGAGAACTGAAATTAAGGATACCTGGATTATATTTTAGAGATCTCACCATTTTCAAAAATTATATTTAGTAGTCCAGGTGCTTAAAAAACATCTTCCTCAGGGAACTTAAGCTGAGAACTGAAAATTACGATACCTAGTACATATTTTAGAGATCTCGGCATTTTAAAAATTATATTTAGTAGTCCAAGTGCCTAAAATACATCTTCCTCAGGGAACTTAAGCTGAGAACTGAAAATTAAGATACCTAGTTCATATTTTAGAGATCCCGTCATTTTGAAAATTATATCTAGTAGCCCAGGTGCTTGAAAAACATCTTCCTCAGGGAACTTAAGCTGATAACTGAAAATTAAGCTACATAGTACATATTTTAGAGATCTCGTCATTTTAAAAATTATATTTAGTAGTCCAGGTGCTTAAAAAACATTTTCCTCAGGGAACTTAAGCTGAGAACTGAAATTAACGATACCTGGATAATATTTTAGAGATCCCGTCATTTTGAAAATTATATCTAGACCGCAAGTGCTTGAAAAACATCTTCCTCAGGGAACTTAAGCTGAGAACTGAAAATTAAGATACCTAGTACATATTTTAGAGATCTCATCATTTTAAAAATTATATTTAGTAGTCCAGGTGCTTAAAAAACATCTTCCTCAGGGAACATAAGCTGAGAACTGAAATTAAGGATACCTGGATTATATTTTAGAGATCTCACCATTTTCAAAATTTATATTTAGTAGTCCAGGTGCTTAAAAAACATCTTCCTCAGGGAACTTAAGCTGAGAACTGAAAATTAAGATACCTAGTTCATATTTTAGAGATCTCGGCATTTTAAAAATTATATTTAGTAGTCCAAGTGCCTAAAATACATCTTCCTCAGGGAACTTAAGCTGAGAACTGAAAATTAAGATACCTAGTTCATATTTTAGAGATCCCGTCATTTTGAAAATTATATCTAGTAGCCCAGGTGCTTGAAAAACATCTTCCTCAGGGAACTTAAGCTGAGAACTGAAAATTAAGATACCTAGTTCATATTTTAGAGATCCCGTCATTTTGAAAATTATATCTAGTAGCCCAGGTGCTTAAAAAACATCTTCCTCAGGGAACTTAAGCTGAGAACTGAAATTTAACATATCCGAATGGTATTTCAGTGGTCCAGTCATTCTAAAAATTATATCTAGTAGTCCAAGTGCCTAAAATACATCTTCCTCAAGGAACTTAAGCTGAGAACTGAAATTTCTGATACCCAGTAAATATTTTAGAGATCTCATCATTTTAAAAATTATATTTACTAGTCCAGGTGCTTAAAAAACATTTTCCTCGGGGAACTTAAGCTGAGAACTGAAATTAACGATACCTGAATAATATTTTAGAGATCCCGTCATTTTGAAAATTATTTATAGCCCGCAAGTGCATTAAAATCAACTTCCTCACAGAACTTAAGCTGAGAACTGACAATTAAGATACCTAGTACATATTTTAGAGATCTCATCATTTTAAAAATTATATTTAGTAGTCCAGGTGCTTAAAAAACATCTTCCTCAGGGAACTTAAGCTGAGAACTGAAAATTAAGATACCTAGTACATATTTTAGAGATCCCGTCATTTTGAAAATTATATCTAGACCGCAAGTGCTTGAAAAACATCTTCCTCAGGGAACTTAAGCTGAGAACTGAAAATTAAGATACCTAGTACATATTTTAGAGATCTCATCATTTTAAAAATTATATTTAGTAGTCCAGGTGCTTAAAAAACATCTTCCTCAGGGAACTTAAGCTGAGAACTGAAATTAAGGATACCTGGATTATATTTTAGAGATCTCACCATTTTCAAAATTTATATTTAGTAGTCCAGGTGCTTAAAATACATCTTCCTCAGGGAACTTAAGCTGAGAACTGAAAATTAAGATACCTAGTTCATATTTTAGAGATCCCGTCATTTTGAAAATTATATTTAGTAGCTCAGGTGCTTGAAAAACATCTTCCTCAGGGAACTTAAGCTGATAACTGAAAATTAAGCTACATAGTACATATTTTAGAGATCTCGTCATTTTAAAAATTATATTTAGTAGTCCAGGTGCTTAAAAAACATCTTCCTCAGGGAACTTAAGCTGAGAACTAAAAATTTAACATATCCGAATGGTATTTCAATGGTCCAGTCATTCTAAAGATCATATCTAGTAGTCCAAGTGCCCAAAATATATCTTCCTAAAGGAACTTAAGCTGAGAACCGAAATTTCTGATACCTAGTACATATTTTAGAGATCTCATCATTTTAAAAATTATATTTAGTAGTCCAGGTGCTTAAAAAACATTTTCCTCAGGGACCTTAAGCTGAGAACTGAAATTAACGATACCTGGATAATATTTTAGAGATCCCGTCATTTTGAAAATTATATCTTGACCGCAAGTGCTTGAAAAACATCTTCCTCAGGGAACTTAAGCTGATAACTGAAAATTAAGCTACATAGTACATATTTTAGAGATCTCGTCATTTTAAAAATTATATTTAGTAGTCCAGGTGCTTAAAAAACATCTTCCTCAGGGAACTTAAGCTGAGAACTGAAATTAAGGATACCTGGATTATATTTTAGAGATCTCACCATTTTCAAAATTTATATTTAGTAGTCCAGGTGCTTAAAAAACATCTTCCTCAGGGAACTTAAGCTGAGAACTGAAAATTAAGATACCTAGTTCATATTTTAGAGATCCCGTCATTTTGAAAATTATATCTAGTAGCCCAGGTGCTTGAAAAACATCTTCCTCAGGGAACTTAAGCTGATAACTGAAAATTAAGCTACATAGTACATATTTTAGAGATCTCGTCATTTTAAAAATTATATTTAGTAGTCCAGGTGCTTAAAAAACATCTTCCTCAGGGAACTTAAGCTGAGAACTAAAAATTTAACATATCCGAATGGTATTTCAATGGTCCAGTCATTCTAAAAATTATATCTAGTAGTCCAAGTGCCCAAAATATATCTTCCTAAAGGAACTTAAGCTGAGAACCGAAATTTCTGATACCTAGTACATATTTTAGAGATCTCATCATTTTAAAAATTATATTTAGTAGTCCTGGTGCTTAAAAAACATTTTCCTCAGGGAACTTAAGCTGAGAACTGAAATTAACGATACCTGAATAATATTTTAGAGATCCCGTCATTTTGAAAATTACATCTAGACCGCAAGTGCTTGAAAAACATCTTCCTCAGGGAACTTAAGCTGAGAACTGAAAATTAAGCTACATAGTACATATTTTAGAGATCTCGTCATTTTAAAAATTATATTTAGTAGTCCAGGTGCTTAAAAAACATTTTCCTCAGGGAACTTAAGCTGAGAACTGAAATTAACGATACCTGGATAATATTTTAGAGATCCCGTCATTTTGAAAATTATATCTAGACCGCAAGTGCTTGAAAAACATCTTCCTCAGGGAACTTAAGCTGAGAACTGAAAATTAAGATACCTAGTACATATTTTAGAGATCTCATCATTTTAAAAATTATATTTAGTAGTCCAGGTGCTTAAAAAACATCTTCCTCAGGGAACTTAAGCTGAGAACTGAAATTAAGGATACCTGGATTATATTTTAGAGATCTCACCATTTTCAAAATTTATATTTAGTAGTCCAGGTGCTTAAAAAACATCTTCCTCAGGGAACTTAAGCTGAGAACTGAAAATTAAATACCTAGTTCATATTTTAGAGATCTCGGCATTTTAAAAATTATATTTAGTAGTCCAAGTGCCTAAAATACATCTTCCTCAGGGAACTTAAGAAGAGAACTGAAAATTAAGATACCTAGTTCATATTTTAGAGATCCCGTCATTTTGAAAATTATATCTAGTAGCCCAGGTGCTTGAAAAACATCTTCCTCAGGGAACTTAAGCTGAGAACTGAAAATTAAGATACCTAGTTCATATTTTAGAGACCCCTTCATTTTGAAAATTATATCTAGTAGCCCAGGTGCTTGAAAAACATCTTCCTCAGGGAACTTAAGCTGAGAACTGAAATTTAACATATCCGAATGGTATTTCAGTGGTCCAGTCATTCTAAAAATTATATCTAGTAGTCCAAGTGCCTAAAATACATCTTCCTCAAGGAACTTAAGCTGAGAACTGAAATTTCTGATACCTAGTACATATTTTAGAGATCTCATCATTTTAAAAATTATATTTAGTAGTCCAGGTGCTTAAAAAACATTTTCCTCAGGGAACTTAAGCTGAGAACTGAAATTAACGATACCTGAATAATATTTTAGAGATCCCGTCATTTTGAAAATTATATCTAGACCGCAAGTGCTTGAAAAACATCTTCCTCAGAGAACTTAAGCTGAGAACTGAAAATTAAGATACCTAGTACATATTTTAGAGATCTCATCATTTTAAAAATTATATTTAGTAGTCCAGGTGCTTAAAAAACATCTTCCTCAGGGAACTTAAGCTGAGAACTGAAATTAAGGATACCTGGATTATATTTTAGAGATCTCACCATTTTCAAAAATTATATTTAGTAGTCCAGGTGCTTAAAAAACATCTTCCTCAGGGAACTTAAGCTGAGAACTGAAAATTAAGATACCTAGTTCATATTTTAGAGATCTCGGCATTTTAAAAATTATATTTAGTAGTCCAAGTGCCTAAAATACATCTTCCTCAGGGAACTTAATATGAGAACTGAAAATTAAGATACCTAGTACATATTTTAGAGATCCCGTCATTTTGAAAATTATATCTAGTAGCCCAGGTGCTTGAAAAACATCTTCCTCAGGGAACTTAAGCTGAGAACTGAAAATTAAGATACCTAGTTCATATTTTAGAGATCTCTTCATTTTTAAAATTATATTTAGTAGTCCAGGTGCTTTAAAAACATCTTCCTCAGGGAACTTAAGCTGAGAACTGAAATTTAACATATCCGAATGGTATTTCAGTGGTCCAGTCATTCTAAAAATTATATCTAGTAGTCCAAGTGCCTAAAATACATCTTCCTCAAGGAACTTAAGCTGAGAACTGAAATTTCTGATACCTAGTACATATTTTAGAGATCTCATCATTTTAAAAATTATATTTAGTAGTCCAGGTGCTTAAAAAACATTTTCCTCAGGGAACTTAAGCTGAGAACTGAAATTAACGATACCTGAATAATATTTTAGAGATCCCGTCATTTTGAAAATTATATCTAGACCGCAAGTGCTTGAAAAACATCTTCCTCAGAGAACTTAAGCTGAGAACTGAAAATTAAGATACCTAGTACATATTTTAGAGATCTCATCATTTTAAAAATTATATTTAGTAGTCCAGGTGCTTAAAAAACATCTTCCTCAGGGAACTTAAGCTGAGAACTGAAATTAAGGATACCTGGATTATATTTTAGAGATCTCACCATTTTCAAAAATTATATTTAGTAGTCCAGGTGCTTAAAAAACATCTTCCTCAGGGAACTTAAGCTGAGAACTAAAAATTTAACATATCCGAATGGTATTTCAATGGTCCAGTCATTCTAAAAATTATATCTAGTAGTCCAAGTGCCTAAAATACACCTTCCTCAAGGAACTTAAGCTGATAACTGATATTTACGATAACTAGTAAATATTTTAGAGATCTCATCATTTTAATAATTATATTTAGTAGTCCAGGTGCTTAAAAAACATCTTCCTCAGGGAACTTAAGCTGAGAACTGAAAATTAAGATACCTAGTACATATTTTAGAGATCTCGGCATTTTAAAAATTATATTTAGTAGTCCAAGTGCCTAAAATACATCCTCCGCAGGGAACTTAAGCTGAGAACTGAAAATTAAGATACCTAGTTCATATTTTAAAGATCCCGTCATTTTGAAAATTATATCTAGTAGCCCAGGTGCTTGAAAAACATCTTCCTCAGGGAACTTAAGCTGAGAACTGAAATTAACGATACCTGGATAATATTTTAGAGATCCCGTCATTTTGAAAATTATATCTAGACCGCAAGTGCTTGAAAAACATCTACCTCAGGGAACTTAAGCTGAGAACTGAAAATTAAGATACCTAGTACATATTTTAGAGATCTCATCATTTTAAAAATTATATTTAGTAGTCCAGGTGCTTAAAAAACATCTTCCTCAGGGAACTTAAGCTGAGAACTGAAATTAAGGATACCTGGATTATATTTTAGAGATCTCACCATTTTCAAATATTATATTTAGTAGTCCAGGTGCTTAAAAATCATCTTCCTCAGGGAACTTGAGCTGAGAACTAAAAATTTAACATATCCGAATAGTATTTCAATGGACCAGTCATTCTAAAAATTATATCTAGTAGTCCAAGTGCCGAAAATACATCTTTCTCAAGGAACTTAAGCTGAGAACTGAAATTTATGATACCTAGTACATATTTTAGAGATCTCATCATTTTAAAAATTATATTTAGTAGTCCAGGTGCTTAAAAAACATCTTCCTCAGGGAACTTAAGCTGAGAACTGAAAATTACGATACCTAGTACATATTTTAGAGATCTCGGCATTTTAAAAATTATATTTAGTAGTCCAAGTGCCTAAAATACATCTTCCTCAGGGAACTTATGCTGAGAACTGAAAATTAAGAGACCTAGTTCATATTTTAGAGATCCCGTCATTTTGAAAATTATATCTAGTAGCCCAGGTGCTTGAAAAACATCTTCCTCAGGGAACTTAAGCTGATAACTGAAAATTAAGCTACATAGTACATATTTTAGAGATCTCGTCATTTTAAAAATTATATTTAGTAGTCCAGGTGCTTAAAAAACATTTTCCTCGGGGAACTTAAGCTGAGAACTGAAATTAACGATACCTGGATAATATTTTAGAGATCCCGTCATTTTGAAAATTATATCTAGACCGCAAGTGCTTGAAAAACATCTACCTCAGGGAACTTAAGCTGAGAACTGAAAATTAAGATACCTAGTACATATTTTAGAGATATCATCATTTTAAAAATTATATTTAGTAGTCCAGGTGCTTAAAAAACATCTTCCTCAGGGAACTTAAGCTGAGAAATGAAATTAAGGATACCTGGATTATATTTTAGAGATCTCACCATTTTCAAAATTTATATTTAGTAGTCCAGGTGCTTAAAAAACATCTTCCTCAGGGAACTTAAGCTGAGAACTAAAATTTAACATATCCGAATGGTATTTCAGTGGTCCAGTCATTCTAAAAATTATATCTAGTAGTCCAAGTGCCTAAAATACATCTTCCTCAAGGAACTTAAGCTGAGAACTGAAAATTATGATACCTCGTCCATATTTTAGAGATCTCATCAATTTAAAAATTATATTTAGTAGTCCAGGTGCTTAAAAAACATCTTCCTCAGGGAACTTAAGCTGAGAACTGAAAATTACGATACCTAGTACATATTTTAGAGATCTCGGCATTTTAAAAATTATATTTAGTAGTCCAAGTGCCTAAAATACATCTTCCTCAGGGAACTTAAGCTGAGAACTGAAAATTAAGATACCTAGTTCATATTTTAGAGATCCCGTCATTTTGAAAATTATATCTTGTAGCCCAGGTGCTTGAAAAACATCTTCCTCAGGAAACGTAAGCTAATAACTGAAAATTAAGCTACATAGTACATATTTTAGAGATCTCGTCATTTTAAAAATTATATTTAGTTGTCCAGGTGCTTAAAAAACATTTTCCTCAGGGAACTTAAGCTGAGAACTGAAAATTAAGATACCTAGTTCATATTTTAGAGATCTCGGCATTTTAAAAATTATATTTAGTAGTCCAAGTGCCTAAAATACATCTTCCTCAGGGAACTTAAGCTGAGAACTGAAAATTAAGATACCTAGTTCATATTTTAGAGATCCCGTCATTTTGAAAATTATATCTAGTAGCCTAGGTGCTTGAAAAAACATCTTCCTCAGGGAACTTAAGCTGAGAACTGAAAATTAAGATACCTAGTTCATATTTTAGAGATCACGTCATTTTGAAAATTATATCTAGTAGCCCAGGTGCTTAAAAAACATCTTCCTCAGGGAACTTAAGCTGAGAACTGAAATTTAACATATCCGAATGGTATTTCAGTGGTCCAGTCATTCTAAAAATTATATCTAGTAGTCCAAGTGCCTAAAATACATCTTCCTCAAGGAACTTAAGCTGAGAACTGAAATTTCTGATACCTAGTACATATTTTAGAGATCTCATCATTTTAAAAATTATATTTAGTAGTCCAGGTGCTTAAAAAACATTTTCCTCAGGGAACTTAAGCTGAGAACTGAAATTAACGATACCTGAATAATATTTTAGAGATCCCGTCATTTTGAAAATTATATCTAGACCGCAAGTGCTTGAAAATCATCTTCCTCAGAGAACTTAAGCTGAGAACTGAAAATTAAGATACCTAGTACATATTTTAGAGATCTCATCATTTTAAAAATTATATTTAGTAGTCCAGGTGCTTGAAAACATCTTCCTCAGGGAACTTAAGCTGAGAACTGAAATTAAGGATACCTGGATTATATTTTAGAGATCTCACCATTTTCAAAAATTATATTTAGTAGTGCAGGTGCTTAAAAAACATCTTCCTCAGGGAACTTAAGCTGAGAACTAAAAATTTAACATATCCGAATGGTATTTCAATGGTCCAGTCATTCTAAAAATTATATCTAGTAGTCCAAGTGCCTAAAATACATCTTCCTCAGGGAACTTAAGCTGAGAACTGAAATTTATGATACCTAGTACATATTTTAGAGATCTCATCATTTTAAAAATTATATTTAGTAGTCCAAGTGCCTAAAATACATCTTCCTCAGGGAACTTAAGCTGAGAACTGAAAATTAAGATACCTAGTACATATTTTAGAGATCCCGTCATTTTGAAAATTATATCTAGTAGCCCAGGTGCTTGAAAAACATCTTCATCAGGGAACTTAAGCTGAGAACTGACAATTAAGATACCTAGTTTATATTGTAGGGATCCCGTCATTTTGAAAATTATATTTAGCAGCCTAGGTGCTTGAAAAACATCTTCATCAGGGAACTTAAGCTGAGAACTGAAGTTTCAGATACCTAGTTCATATTTTAGAGATCCCGTCATTTTGAAAATTATATCTAGTAGTCCAGGTGCTTAAAAAACATCTTCCTCAGGGAACTTAAGCTGAGAACTGAAATTTAACATATCCGAATGGTATTTCAGTGGTCCAGTCATTCTAAAAATTATATCTAGTAGTCCAAGTGCCTAAAATACATCTTCCTCAAGGAACTTAAGCTGAGAACTGAAATTTCTGATACCTAGTACATATTTTAGAGATCTCATCATTTTAAAAATTATATTTAGTAGTCCAGGTGCTTAAAAAACATTTTCCTCAGGGAACTTAAGCTGAGAACTGAAATTAACGATACCTGGATAATATTTTAGAGATCCCGTCATTTTGAAAATTATATCTAGACCGCAAGTGCTTGAAAAACATCTTCCTCAGGGAACTTAAGCTGAGAACTGAAAATTAAGATACCTAGTACATATTTTAGAGATCTCATCATTTTAAAAATTATATTTAGTAGTCCAGGTGATTAAAAAACATCTTCCTCAGGGAACTTAAGCTGAGAACTGAAATTAAGGATACCTGGATTATATTTTAGAGATCTCACCATTTTCAAAATTTATATTTAGTAGTCCAGGTGCTTAAAAAACATCTTCCTCAGGGAACTTAAGCTGAGAACTGAAAATTAAGATACCTAGTTCATATTTTAGAGATCTCGGCATTTTAAAAATTATATTTAGTAGTCCAAGTGCCTAAAATACATCTTCCTCAGGGAACTTAAGCTGAGAACTGAAAATTAAGATACCTAGTTCATATTTTAGAGATCCCGTCATTTTGAAAATTATATCTAGTAGCCCAGGTGCTTGAAAAACATCTTCCTCAGGGAACTTAAGCTGAGAACTGAAAATTAAGATACCTAGTTCATATTTTAGAGATCCCGTCATTTTGAAAATTATATCTAGTAGCTCAGGTGCTTAAAAAACATTTTCCTCAGGGAACTTAAGCTGAGAACTGAAATTTAACATATCCGAATGGTATTTCAGTGGTCCAGTCATTCTAAAAATTATATCTAGTAGTCCAAGTGCCTAAAATACATCTTCCTCAAGGAACTTAAGCTGAGAACTGAAATTTCTGATACCTAGTACATATTTTAGAGATCTCATCATTTTAAAAATTATATTTAGTAGTCCAGGTGCTTAAAAAACATTTTCCTCAGGGAACTTAAGCTGAGAACTGAAATTAACGATACCTGAATAATATTTTAGAGATCCCGTCATTTTGAAAATTATATCTAGACCGCAAGTGCTTGAAAATCATCTTCCTCAGAGAACTTAAGCTGAGAACTGAAAATTAAGATACCTAGTACATATTTTAGAGATCTCATCATTTTAAAAATTATATTTAGTAGTCCATGTGCTTAAAAAACATCTTCCTCAGGGAACTTAAGCTGAGAACTGAAATTAAGGATACCTGGATTATATTTTAGAGATCTCACCATTTTCAAAAATTATATTTAGTAGTGCAGGTGCTTAAAAAACATCTTCCTCAGGGAACTTAAGCTGAGAACTAAAAATTTAACATATCCGAATGGTATTTCAATGGTCCAGTCATTCTAAAAATTATATCTAGTAGTCCAAGTGCCTAAAATACATCTTTCTCAAGGAACTTAAGCCGAGAACTGAATTTTATGATACCTAGTACATATTTTAGAGATCTCATCATTTTAAAAATTATATTTAGTAGTCCAGGTGCTTAAAAAACATCTTCCTCAGGGAACTTAAGCTGAGAACTGAAAATTACGATACCTAGTACATATTTTAGAGATCTCGGCATTTTAAAAATTATATTTAGTAGTCCAAGTGCCTAAAATACATCCTCCTCAGGGAACTTAAGCTGAGAACTGAAAATTAAGATACCTAGTTCATATTTGAGAGATCCCGTCATTTTGAAAATTATATCTAGTAGCCCAGGTGCTTGAAAAACATCTTCCTCAGGGAACTTAAGCTGATAACTGAAAATTAAGCTACATATTACATATTTTAGAGATCTCGTAATTTTTTTAATTATATTTAGTTGTCCAGGTGATTAAAAAACATCTTCCTCAGGGAACTTAAGCTGAGAACTGAAATTAACGATACCTGGATAATATTTTAGAGATCCCGTCATTTTGAAAATTATATCTAGACCGCAAGTGCTTGAAAAACATCTACCTCAGGGAACTTAAGCTGAGAACTGAAAATTAAGATACCTAGTACATATTTTAGAGATCTCATCATTTTAAAAATTATATTTAGTAGTCCAGGTGCTTAAAAAACATCTTCTTCAGGGAACTTAAGCTGAGAACTGAAATTAAGGATACCTGGATTATATTTTAGAGATCTCACCATTTTCAAAATTTATATTTAGTAGTCCAGGTGCTTAAAAAACATCTTCCTCAGGGAACTTAAGCTGAGAACTGAAATTTAACATATCCGAATGGTATTTCAGTGGTCCAGTCATTCTAAAAATTATATCTAGTAGTCCAAGTGCCTAAAATACATCTTCCTCAAGGAACTTAAGCTGAGAACTGAAATTTATGATACCTAGTACATATTTTAGAGATCTCATCATTTTAAAAATTATATTTAGTAGTCCAGGTGCTTAAAAAACATCTTCCTCAGGGAACTTAAGCTGAGAACTGAAAATTACGATACCTAGTACATATTTTAGAGATCTCGGCATTTTAAAAATTATATTTAGTAGTCCAAGTGCCTAAAATACATCTTCCTCAGGGAACTTAAGCTGAGAACTGAAAATTAAGATACCTAGTTCATATTTTAGAGATCCCGTCATTTTGAAAATTATATCTAGTAGCCCAGGTGCTTGAAAAACATCTTCCTCAGGGAACTTAAGCTGATAACTGAAAATTAAGCTACACAGTACATATTTTAGAGATCTCGTCATTTTAAAAATTATATTTAGTAGTCCAGGTGCTTAAAAAACATTTTCCTCAGGGAACTTAAGCTGAGAACTGAAATTAACGATACCTGGATAATATTTTAGAGATCCCGTCATTTTGAAAATTATATCTAGACCGCAAGTGCTTGAAAAACATCTTCCTCAGGGAACTTAAGCTGAGAACTGAAAATTAAGATACCTAGTACATATTTTAGAGATTCAGCCAAAACAGAAGAAAAGGAACCTGGAATAAGTGTTAAAATCCTAATGCAACGTAGAAATCTCCTGAAACAAGAAATAAGGCAGGAAGAAGGCTCGTCATTAAACATTCAGGAATCAAAAACAGTAGAGAACATCATTCCTAAAGTTACAATATTAACCAATAGTAAAACCGAAAAAGGAGAGAATAGAGAAAAGGAAGTCAATGTGACTGAAACGGGGTCACAAAAACTATCATCCTGCCAGTCTCTGGGAAATCCCAATAGCTTATTTAAAGAAGAAATGTCGGAAGTTAAATCAGAGCTGATATCAAATTCAAGAAAACGAAAAAACAACACATCTGAAATTCTGGTCCGACGAAAGTACATCAATCAAGCACTCCCGCCATGACGATGCCTGGATCTGCTATTCAAACCATCTTACCAATACCTGACCATCTTTACATGTCAATGGCTAGTGAACCTTTTGTCTTACCTGAAAGATACGACAAGCAAGATATTCTAGAACCGTACAGTCTTTTAAAATTATGGAACGCAATCCAGTGGAACACTGGACAGGAGCGACGTGGTATTGGTTAATAGTGAAATCATAAGCCGACTAACATGGTCGCTCTCAGGTAACACTATGGCTTAACTCACTCGAACGGTTTATGTATAAATTTTATTGTTCGTTTTAAATGAATAAAAGTCAATCACCTAATGATAAGTATCTTCCAACGAAAACTGTCTAAATATAATTTGTCTAAATAAAAACTTTGCATAGAAATTATGTAGAAAATTTGAGATAAATCAATATCTGCTACTTATTCTTGTTCCATGTTTATAATTTCAAAACACACAGAGTAATTTCACGCAAAATCATGTACACGTACTATACCACATCAAACATACTTTTGTTTAATTGAAACTTTTTCAGGAAAATAATAGAAATTTTTTTTAGATTACTATGACAAAATAAATGAAGTACGAAGACATTTTTAGTATTTGTCCAGCAGAGGCATATATTATAATTTATAATAATATTTAAAGATCATGTAGTATACTAAAAATAATAAAAATAAACTGTATTGAAATCATAAAATTTAATTTTGATAAATCAAAAACCCCAATTCAGCAGTACAATAATTTAACAGAGTAAAGGGATAACATTAAATAAAACGTATCTTGAAAAGTACTTATATATATTTTCTGATACGCAGCATCATCCAGTAGCAGAATGGACCAACAACACCCCACCCAAGGCCGAGCAAAATGGACCTGGATCTTGATCGGCATTATTTTTGCAACCCCAGTCACCCCAACACAATATGAAATTCAACCATTGAGAAACAACCCTGGACTATTTTATGCCAAAGTTGAGCCCTTGCGTATTACCAGCACATATTGGAGGATTGTCGTGTATATGGATCCACAGCACCTACAAGCCCATCTCCAATCTAAAAACATATCAACTGATATAAGCAACGTATATTCAACATGTTTGGACCAATCCCTAGAAGAAGACTGCAGAAGTGAAATTAGACTAGACCTGTTGAATGGAAAAGTCAAACAAATCGAAAATAACTATGAAGAATTAAAAAATATGTTAGCAGAAATAAAACAAGATACACCAGAAGCAGAAAACCCACCCCCAAGTATGCAGAAACGAAGAGCACCCCTATTAGGCTTTATCGGATCAATTATTGGACCAGTGATAGCAGTGATGACTTCCGACGACGCAGAAGAATATGATAACGCTATCAACGAACTACACGATAGACAAAATAACCTTAGCAAAATTTTGAGAAAACAGACCCACATTGTCAAATCAGAAATCAACAACATTCACCTGGAATTGAGTCAAAAATCGCAAGAGATCGCCAACATACAACAACAACTAAACGAGACCATCAAAAACATAGAATCGCATAATCAATTCTGGAGTAACACCTTATATTTCAGA
Source organism: Diplolepis rosae (assembly GCA_030998225.1). Lineage (NCBI taxonomy): Eukaryota > Metazoa > Arthropoda > Insecta > Hymenoptera > Diplolepididae > Diplolepis > Diplolepis rosae. Next base: position 1,069,302 of record JAPYXD010000707.1, read on the forward strand.
AAAATAAGACAATGGGCTGACCACATCGAGATAAAACTTAATCACTTAGCCGAAAGTTTAAAACAATTTATAAAAATAGTAGAAGCAGCACGAGAAAAAAGGTTACATCCACTTCTTCTCACTAAAGAACAACTCCAAGAAATCATTACCGAAATACATTTTAAATTAAGTGAAAACGAATTTCCAATACCCACTTCACATGTTCGAGCAGAAGAACTATCAAAATTAGGAAAAACAGATGTTAGAATCAGCTCTGGACGACTGCTCATCGCCGTCGACATACCCTTACTAGATAAGGCAGGGTATCAGCTTTATGAAATTTATGCACATCCAGTGTATCAACAAATATCTCCGAATACAACAGAATCTATTTATATAATACCAAAAACTCCGTATATTGCCCCGGCAAATGATGAAAGAAAATTCTTTCTCGTAAGCAAAGAATATTATGATAATTGTCAAAAAACCTTTTACAACACCATCTGTGAAAACACCCAGCCCAAGCACGAAGTTTCCACAACCAACTCATGCGAATGTTTGATGTTGATAAGACCATCAAAGGATACCATTCACCTTTGTGACATCAGGATGAAAATAGAAGAAGAAATGTATTGGAACTACATCCCTTCGTTATCTGCTTGGATTTATTCAACAAAAAATCCAGAGCCAATAAGCATTAACTGCATAAAAGGAAAACTGGAAAAAGGCTACCTCAGCAATTCAGGACTACTCCGATTAGGTACAGGATGTACTGCAAGGACGAAATATACCACCCTAACCGGAACTCAGATTAACAAAAGGACAGAAGAATATATTTACAACCCTAATTTTACTTTCAATATAACTGAAATTCTTCCAAAGTTGGACACAACTCAACAACTTCCTAAAATAAAACCCTTTACGTGGGAAAAATCTCACATAGGAAATTGGAAAAGGCTCCACACAGACGAATCACTTTCAACCATTGAAGAACAATTGACAGAATTCGAAGAACAAACTTTCAATAAACAATTACATAATAAATACTGGACAGGAGGATCTAGTGCAATAATAATCATAATAATAATAATTATGATTTATTTTGGAAGAAATTCAATCCTAAAATGTTTAAAAAACCCAAAAAGAACCCCTCAAAAGGAAGAGGCACCAACAGAACTACAATACTTACAACCAGTAAACACCCCTGAAATTCGAGTACAAACAGAAACTACTAAATTTCCAATTCGAAATATCCGAATTGCCTAAAATACCACCTCCTGTGTCACCGAGGACGCTGACAAATCTAAGGAGGGAGGACACGGAAAGTTACACAAAAAAAAAAAAATTTTTTTCATAAAAAAATAAATAAAAATGAAAGAACTCTACAGTACCAGTCAGCGACGCCTGTAATTAGATTAACCTGCGAAGCATTTATGCAGTCCAGCAGGATAGGCTTACGTCAACGAGATAAGGCGCTCCCGACAAAATGGCTAGCGCGAGAAAAATAATCATGCGAAGAGAGGAAGCAGTAAGCAGTATGGCACCGAGCATGCAACCTGACACCACAGCATAGAGGAAGAACAACGATCCGCCTCTCTACGTCAATGGGAGCGACTAGATGACCAGCACGCCTATCATCGTCAGCAACATTCTCGCCAGTATGTTTTCCTGATCAAAAGTTCGTTCCATTTTTATTAAAAGTTAATAATAAAGGCTTAATTAACAGAAATTCATTTCTCTTAATTAAGAATTAATAATAAAGAATTTTATTTTTTAAAAAGTAAGAGGAAGAAAATTTAATATTAAAATTAATTAAAGGACAACGAACCTTTGACCAACAAAACACTAGTAATTATAGAAGTATGAATAATATACATGTACGCATATGTATAGATTATTGAAAATGAAAATCCTATAGGGTATACACAAAATTTTACACACATATGCCTACACAGATATGTGGATAATACTAAAAATATTTAGTAAAATTAAAAATAGTCAACAAACTTAAACACTATTTATGATAGGAAAAGGAAATGGCTTGGAAGGGTAAATCATAGAAAATAAAATGTATTGAATTGATACAATTACAAATCCCACGAAATAATTATGAGAACAAAAAAATAAAATCCTATTAAATTGAATCAAATCAATACATTCTACCGATTGATCAGTTTAAATTCCTAATATATATTTAAATATTCAAAAAGAGAAATAACAAGTTTTTACAAGCCAAAGTCTGTAAATACTACACATATAAAATATACATAAAATACATAAAATACGTAAAACATATACACACAAACACATACAACAAAACCACACAAACACATCAGATCCGTGGATGATACGGAGAATTCCGCAGTCCTGGAAACGCCCGATGTCCTCTGATCACTGGCCGACGGCAGTAAATTACCTCACGCCGCGGTACTGAAAAAGACAAATAATTAATTAAACATCTAAAATTTGAAAAGAAAAAAGGTAGTACCAAACAAAACAAAAAAAAAAAAAAGGAAAGGAGTTTAATTACCTTCGTAACTAGCCAGTAAGGACCCGCAGGAACATCGAACAGGCTCCGACGTCGATATCCTCACGTATCGTCCACAGCGACAGAACCTGTCTTCGGTACCCTGGACGCTGAAAACAAACAAAGAATTATAAAGAAATGAACAATGAATCAAAATATATATACACAACCAATAATAATAAAAATAATGATAGTAATAAAAGAAATGATATTTACCCCAGACAAATGTCAGAAGGAACCGAATGGCAGCAAATTCGGCGATACTGCGCAGGCAAGGACGAGATGTCCTCCCCCACCAGTCGGTTCAACCCTTCTACTATGTGAAGGGACTCCCGACAAGCCTCCGCCAGAGTGTGCAAATCAACATGCACACTTCGCTCGAGTCCACGGCTTGCTCCACCACTCGACTGTTCTCCTGACATCAGTTCCTGCGTCAGGAACCATAAAAAACGCATCCAAGGCACCAAAGAAGAGGTTAAGTTGTACACCTGCCTCATAGAGCTGGCAGGTGGAATTTGAGGCGCACGAATATAAGAACCTGAAAAGAAAAAAGAATTTTAATTAATTGCACATATGCATAAGAAGCAACTAAACAAAATTAGCAATAAAAACAACGACATAGGAATTCAAAAAATAAAATAAGAGCAACAGTCACACACATGTCAACAAATTCCTACGAAGAATCCTCGAAGCTGCAAATCGGCAGTCTTCAACAAAATTTGCCGTTTAAGGGCAAGGGATGACACACTCAGCAAAAACCCCGTGCGACGAGCATCCAACCTATGAATTACCGTGAAGTCCGAAACAAACACAGACCATCCAAAAAGTTCGGAACAACAAGCCGCGAAGGTTGAGAGAATAGTATCCGCCCTGACACCCCAAACAGCAACGTGGTAAATCCCTAAGCGCTCCTCTATCGACGAAATGCGCAGAGATAAACTATCCGATCTCGAAACGCATCGCCCAGCACCAGTCGAGAAATCAAAGAAATTTATATATGCATCTGAAGAACTGCCAGAAGAAGACGCGTCTCCCCCGTTAACCGGATATTGCTGAGCCACATTATCCAGCAATGATAAATCAAAATCAGCAACGGCCTCTTCAGATCCAAGAACGTCCATCATTCGGCCCGAGAAGTAACAAAAAAGGGAAACAACGAAGGCACTCGCGAAGACACTTTTGAGGAATAATGAGAATAAACCGAAGCTATTATATAACACACCCCACTTAACGAAACACAAAAAAACACAAGGAAGGAGAAGATCACTCACCTAGATCACGAGGCACCCCACGATCCACCAAAAGATTATAGGGCAAATGAGAGTTGTTCTCAATCCAAAGGGAGTAGGGGATGGTGGCTGACCCGCTCGAAGATGATCCTTGGTTCTCCATGGTTAACTATTAACTGACAGCTAACACATCTTCGACACAAAAGAGTGCAGCTGCCCATCTCACAAACTGATGATGATTACAAAATCTTACTATGCACAATTGGAACTGAAGAAATTAATAAACTAAATTATGAAGAATATGAGACAAATGCAAGGAATAGTATCACTTACCTGAATCGCTTGGGACTTCTGGATGACACAAGACACGATACACTAGACATAACAAAAATACACTCATTTCACAGAATCCGCAGAAATATAGAAAACGATAACTTGCGAAAATAAGATTAAATTCAAACAAGAATAAGGAAAATAAACTGATCGTTATTAACAATAAAATGAGTTATGAGCGTCAATCGCCAACTAATTACTAACTTTTGTCATCGAGGACGATGACTATTCTAAGGAGGGAGGACTTTTACATCCCGTAAAAATTAATAAAAATTTTAAATCACGCCTACATCAAGGCAACCCGGCATACAACCAGGCGATTGACGAACGTAAATCACATCACTGCGATTATAACTACTTGTCGATAGGATAATTACCTGAGATCGACAAGGCAGTTGAGTTGCATAAAATAGGAAAACTACCTTACCGTCGGTAATGTAGAGAACCAAGCCAATAAAAAATTAATAATTATTTAATAAAAATAACAATAATATTCATTATTGTTAAGAACAGCCATTAAATGATTGGTAATAATAATCAAACAATAGCACATAATAATCAGCGATAACCAATAATGGATAATCAATCAATAATATCAATCACATTATTGGGGATCCGCAAATTAGCTTGAATAATATTTTAGAATATAAACACCAAAAATTCATGTACTTCATAAATATTATAAGAATATAAACCAAGTTGTAAAATAATAGATGAGTCAGTGCAATTATGACCTAGTACAATTGCACCGACCTGTCAACATATATATATATTAAATAACATAGCTGAAAAGACGAGAGAAAGAGATACCGCACCGAGCATCAATGGACTTTGATCCCGATAGTATGACCTGCGTGAGAACTAGCCGCGAGTTCACGAGTTTCCGCGACTGTCAGCAAGCATGGTCATCGACATTGCCGCCAGACGCGTGCCGATCAACAAATTATCACTGTACGTGCCGATCTACAAATTAGCAGGCACTCTCCCACTATGGGAATAATCAATAATATATAAACCCCAGATTCACGTCTGGAGGTTGTCTTTTCGCTAGTAGCTGTTCAGTCTTCAAGATCTTAACGTCGGTAATCACTCCGTCCGCAAGTCATACTGTCGGTGTCACGAATTGACCCTTCGATATTCGTAAATCGGTATCTTACACAAGGAATACCTCGGTACTTGGTAAATAAAATCCCTGGTCCTTAAGTGGTGCAAGTCCGGTGGTCGTGAATTAATAAGTGCCGTTAAATACGTGTATCGTCGTATTAAGTCGAGTTCTGAGAGTTAAATCTACAGAAAACGAACTTAACCAGTGTTTAGCAAGCAAGTTGGATTGTCTGATACGCTTCCTGTACTACTTGACTAGCACTACTTAACTCCAGCCAGGATTGTGCCGTTATCCAGCTATCAACAAGGAGAAATATACGACAAAACTCTTTCTCTTGCCTTCTCAAGCAAGGAAAAAGCGTAAGTTATATATATAAGCATCTCAAAACTTATTATATTAACTATAACGCCAATTGTAGTGCGTGAGTTGTATACCTAGGCATCTCAAAACCTAGTATATTAGCATAAAACGTACAAGTTACATATATAGGCATCTCAAAACCTGTATTAATAACTTGTAGACGCACACACTTAAACGCGGAAGTCACATATATAGGCATCTCAAAACCTGTATTATTGACTTATATAGACGCACACTTTTAATGCATGAGTTACATATATAGGCATCTCAAAACTTGTATTATTAACTTATAAACGCATAAAACCCTTAATATTGCCTTCTCATCCTGAGAAGTAGTATAAGTCCTACACATAATCATCTCAAAACTTATTGTATATCTATCTTTTAATTAATAAAGCTTGTACACCGCAATATAATCAAATTTGTTATTATTGTGAACAACTCGAGCCGCATAGGTTTGTCTAGTGACCACGATCCCACAAAAATATAAATAATCAGAATTTACCACTCTGATTTAATCAGCAAACTTTCCTCCCTTTTCCTAATTTTCCCAACCTACCCTCGCCTTAGCTCGGGACGTAACATTATTCCGAGAATTGTATATTTTCGTCGATTCCACTTTACAGACGTTTCTTAACATAAATAAAACAATAATTTAGTATAAGTATAAAACAAAGTGATCACAGCATTAACAAACATTATAAAGTCTGTATATTACTATAATATTTATTGAAAAGAAATTTACGTTATCCTGAATATAACATTTTACAGTAGTTTGGTAAATATTTATAACTTCTCTAGATTTTCTATTAAAATTATTGATATTCCAGTGATTAGCAAAAGATAATAAACAAATAAATTAATAGATTTTAATTTTTATTTACTTACCTGTGACCTAAAAGCCGATCGTAAGCACTGTTCTTTAAAATTTGGTCACACTGTAAACATTTTGTCACAATTTTATCAGTTTCTTTTAAACACTTGAAATTCAATTCCGACCATGGGATTTTATTTGCGCATTTCATTCTTTTTCCTCCTTCAGATTTGCTCATTTTATACATTGATTATAATTTCGACACTTGCCGAATTAAGAGGAATGCAGATTTAAATTTCAATTATAATTAATTGCATAAACAAACGCAACAAGAGATGTTATACACACTCTTTTAAGGTTCGCTACCTTCAATATGTAATTAACTACAGTTTTCAACGTAAATTACGTAAATTATGTATTTTACGTAAATTACATGGAGATCCTCAAGTTACGCGTAATTTTGCAACCCTGTGTACCATACATCTTAAATGTACTATAATTTATAAATATTTATATTTTTTAATTCACATTTAACCGAAATGAAATAAAGTCAGAAGCAGTCAGCCATTATTCAATGAGAATCGTTTTCTGCCCTATATGAAGCATATTTGACCAATCCAGTGTGCTCAGATCTGATACCGACGCAGTCACAACTACAGAAACACCTCCTGTTCGTGTGAAGCGAGTAGGGGGAGACGGCAGCGCGCGCTGCCCTTGTTTCTTCCTCGTCGCTCTTGCACGCGAGAACGACTCGTCTCACTTCTCCTTATTCTCCTCCTTCTCGCGTGCAAGAGCGACGAGGAAGAAACAAGGGCAGCACGCACCGCCGTCTCTCCCTACTCGCTTCACACGAACTTTTTATAGATTATAAGCTGTTTTATAAAAAAAATGTTCTTTGATAAGAGTTACTTTAAGTAAATGTTACAAAATACAAAGAATGGAAGAAGTAGAAAGTGTATTATACTTATTATTAAAATAGTTTTATTAAAACATAATATTATTATGTTTATCAACAAAATGTTATTAGCATTTTATTTATGAAAAATATTAAACTTTGAACTTTTGAAGATGTATCAATTTGAATTTCGCGCCGCACATGCGTCTTGTAATCATGTGTCATAGTGTACCATAATTTTAACATGTCGATTCCATAATTTCGCTTCGTGTCTAGCAACGCTGGTGCCTATATACATGTAAGAATATTCATGCCCATGGAGACTAGATATAAGGAGACCAATCTCTTATGGCCGTACTTCACAAAACACGAAATGAAGTTCTGCCAAGTACTTAGGTAGGAAACTTCCCGAAGAGGGCACGTGTGTTCCCTGAGTGCAAAATGGCGGCATCCACGGTTTGTAACATGGAGACTAGATATAAGGAGACCACGAAGGAATAATAAGGAGACCAAACTGCCATGGGAAACTTTTTCGAATCTGGCAGGAGCAACGGCACGGTAAGTGCCCGGCTTGTAGGTTAGAAGTAGTGGAAAGGAGTGCGCAAGTGCGCAGTTGTCCTCTTCTTACTTACGGGAAAATGTGCGAGTGAGACGAACTTGTCAAATTGATCTAAGCCAGAGAGGTTATGCAACCCGCTACGCGACACGACATTGCTAAGAAAAAAATTTATTATATTAAATGCATTATATTATATTACATGCGATCTTCAAAATCTTGAAAATTTCTCGGATTAAATTCCCTCACCTTTAAAGGAAAAAACTATTCAACATTATTCAACACACGATTACAACAAATACCATAATTTCAATTTCAAGATTTACAATCTTACACTCGATACATACTTACCACTTATATAATGCACTCCTTTAGCTTTATAGGAGTCCTGAAATAATTTTTTTTTTTTTAAACTAAATTGAAACTGAACAAATATCTGCCGCTTGCAAATGATCAAAAAATCAATCAGCATAACCACTCTGGCTTAGATCAATTTGACAATTTGACAAATTCGTCTCACTCGCACATTTTCTCCTGAGTAAGAAGAGGAAAACTGCGCACTTGCGCACTCCTTTCCAATACTTCCAACCTACAAGCCGGGCACTTACCGTGCCGTTGCTCCTGCCAAGTCGCTTACATGGAGATAGGTCTCCTTATTATTCCTTCGTGAAGGAGACCAATCTCTTATGGCCGTACTTCACAAAACACGAAATGAAGTTCTGCCAAGTACATAGTTAAAAAACTTCCCGATGAGGGCACGTGTATTCCCTGGGTGCAAAATGGCGGCATCTACGGTTTATAAGCATCGTGTATTAGCCGTCGCCATTTTGCACTCAGGGAACACACATGCCCTCATCGGGAAGTTTTGTAACTATGTACTTGGCAGAACTTCATTTCAGGAATGAATGTATGGAGATTGGTCTCCTTATATCTAGTCTCCATGGTTTGTAAGCATCGTGTATTAGACGTCGCCATTTGGCAACCAGGGAACACACACGCCCTCATCGGGAAGTTTTGTAACTATGTTCCTGGCAGAACTTCATTTCGGGAATGGATATAGGCACCGTGCGAAGTCATGGTAGGGAGAGTTAAATCGACGCCAGCGCACGCAGTGGATAATTTAGGCGTTAAAGGAGGCTTTTTTATATTTCCGAGCAATCAAAATACATTTGCAAATCTAAATTTTGTTTTAATTTAAAAAATATAGCTGAAATGAGCGACCGAAGTTGTTGTGTTGTGAATTGTAAAAATACAAGCAGGAAAAGTGAGTGTAAATTTTATAAATTTCCAACGTCTAAATGGAAAATAAATCAAAGGAATAAGTGGGTACTGTAGGGTGTTGCATGAACTGATGCTTGTCGAATTATACGAGATTTTATTAAATAACTTTCATTATTTCTACGGAACTCTTGGACATCTCGTACGTTTTCTGCCAGAACGAGATTTTTACCTTTAATTTTCGTTTGTGGTTGAAATTCTATTGTATGTTTAATTGATTGAAAACCTGTTTTAATAATTATATCCATGATGAATTTGAATCTGAAAATAAACAATTAATATTTATTTACTCAACAAGTACCTAAAAGTGTTATCATGAAATTAAAATTCAATTCTTTATTATTTTTCTAGTCTGTTTTGATCTGTCATTAACTTAAGGTAGTCGTCATGCCAAAAAACAGTCTCTGGAAAAAGAAGTTTTTCTATGATTTCAAGACTGAGAATTATATCATCAGCCGTGACATATGTAAGAAAAGACACTCTTTTTAATGAAAAAATTAAAAAATTACGAAAAATAATATTTTAATAATGTTTTTTATAATAGGATATTTCTTTATTACTATCGCTTCTTACCAATTTTTTGAAAATGATTGAAGTTTCTTAAATCATAGCTTATTTTTTCGGGGGAAATATTCTCTACAACTTAACCGTTTCCAATTTTTGAAAATAAATCAATTATTATCAAATACAGCAATTTGTTTATAAAAATTTTGCTTTGGAAAATTGATTTTTAATTATTTCAGTCATTAAAGAATTTATTTTCAAAAATTGTAAATTGTCAAGTTGTAGAGAATATTTTCCCCGAAAAAATAAGCAATGATTTAAGAAACTTCAATCATTTTTAAAAAATTGGTAAGAAGCGATAGTAAGGAAAAATCCTATTACAAAAAACATTATTAAAAAATTATTTTTCGTAATTTTTAAATTTTTTCATTAAAAAGAGTGTCTTTCCTTACATATGACACGGCTGATGATATAATTTCCAGTCTTGAAATCATAGAAAAACTTCTTTTTCCAGAGACTGTTTTTTGGCATGACGACTACCTTAACCTTATATTTACTGGTTTCTATATTATTTTTATTATGGAAAATACTTACTTTTTACTGCTGATTTCACACAAATACTTCACAAGGAAAAACAATCGAATTTTAAAGTGAATCAAATTGTTTTTTTGTTTGTTTTTTTATTGATAATAAAAATTTTTATAACTAAGTCCCATTATAACACATTGTAAAAGTTCTCGAACAGCCTCCTTTATTTCACTCATGCTATGGCGCTGCAGTCACGCACGGTGCCTATATAGAGATTGGTCGGTAGGTATACATTGTACCATAGTTTTAGTTGCTCAAAGTTTCAATTGCCCATAAAATCACCAGACGTCACTATTTTTGAAAAGCAGTGTTAGACGAAGTTTATGAAAGGAATGTGTTGGCAAAAACTGCGAGAATTGCAAGATGCAGGATTCCTGTACATTTCCCTGAAGCGCTCTCTACCGCCAATATTTGATATATACTTGTAATTTTTGCCAACGCATTCCTTTCATAATCTTCGTCAAACACTGCTATTCAAATATAGTGACTTCTGGTGATTTTATGAGCAATTGAAACTTTGGGCACTTTGGGCAACTAAAACTATGGTACAATGTATACCTACCAGTTTGGTCTCCTTATGTCTAGTCTCCATGTTCATGCCGTTCATGCCTCTGATCTGAGGAAAATAAAGCTTTTCAAAGGCCAAGTTCAAATAATATTTACAGAATTTTTTTGGTAAGAATATCATTTTTGCAGTTTCTTATCATAGTTTTGTGTATTTGTGATTAAGTTTCACGGGAAAAATATTTTTATTCCAAATAATGTGGCTAACCTTCAACTAGTTTTGTTATTTCAAATAGCCCTTGACTTTCCAGCTGAAAAAGTCCACATGGAATTCCACGTGGTTTTCAAGTGTCATGTTGGAACACTACGAGAAATTCCTTGTGGACTTCCTGCTTGAAACTTTAGCATGCACGCAAAAAATCGGTAAGGTATAAGCACCAGTACTTGGACAGTTTTGGGATACACCTTCAAAACGGAGTTGAATTCTGAAATCCGGTGGCAAAAAAAAAGAGAAGGATTGTACTATCGTGTAGCATGGACAATTTTCTATCAATTGAAGAAAAAAATTGCTCTCTAAACCCTTGCTATTGAGATAACCATATGACATCACAGGCCATGTGGTAGGGATAGACAGTAAGTTAGGTTGGTCTTGGACGAAAGAAATATATGTGAATCATTGGGAAATTGATGAAACAAAATTTTCTAGCGTAAAAGTAAGTCATAAATTTATTAATAATTATACTTTTCAAGTGCAAAATTCATTTCCGCCTATTTTGAGTACCTACTTGTCGCTTGTCATTCTTTTAATTTTTTAATATAAAATAAAATGTCATAAATTTGTAGGTTATGATGACCGTTTGTTTTGAAGGTTTTGAAGTATTTGAAGAATGTGTTGAAAACGAGACATGCTTATCGATACATTCTTCAAATCCTTCAAAACAAACGGTCATCATAACCTACAAATTTATGACATTTTATTTTATATTAAAAAATTAAAAAAATGACAAGCGACAAGTAGGTACTCGAAATAAGCGGAAATGAATTTTGCACTTGAAAAATATAATTATTAATAAATTTATGACTCACTTTTACGCTAGAAAATTTTGTTTCATCAATTTCCCAATGATTCCCATATATTTCTTTCGTCCAAGACCAACCTAACTTACAGTCTATCGCTACCACATGGCCTGTGACGTCAACTTGGTTATCTCAATGTTGAGAAATCATTGTTTTTATTAAAGAACTTACGGCTGCAGTAGTGGGACAAACCTGTCAGCCTAGCCGTAGTAGCGGGACAAGGTTTCGGACCAGTAGTAGGACAATATTGAAAGAAATACGATCAAATACATTGGATACTGAACATATACACTTTTATTGTCTTTTTGTTAAATCATTCTACCCATTAGTTAACAATGACAATATTTTACTTAAATACACTAAATTAATCAATTTCAACTTGGAAAAAATATTGAGTAATCAAAAAATATATTCAAAACAGAATTTATAATTTTCATACTTTTTCTTTTTTTTATTTTCATTCTTTTCTGTAAAGCTTCAATTTCATGCTCGTTTATTAATTGTCCAACTTCTTTTAATCTTACGATAAGATTATTTTGCTGCTCTTGCAATATAATATTTTCTGTATAACTTTCAGACTTTATTTTTAATTTTAGCTCCCTTAATTCTGAGTTTATAGTCTTTTTCTCATTTATTAATTGTTTCTTGTTTCCTTTGAATTCCTTATGAATACCTTGTTCTTTTACTTTTAATTCTCTTATTTTTTCTCTTCTTAACTTATTGTTTAAAATTTGCTGTTCCTTTAATTTTTTTTCTTCATCTTTTTTTTCAAAAGTTCAAGTAGATTCATTAGGAACATGAATTTCCGATTTACATATAGGCAAATCGAAAATTTCGTCTATAAAAACGATTGTTATTACTTGATATATTAAATGTGTGGAAAGTTAGGAAAATTGTTGTATAAGTATTCACCCTCAAATATACCAGAATCATGAGTATGATTTGATTCTCTAAGAAATTTGTCATCATTACTGTGTTCATGATGATTGTTACTTGCACTTTTATTATTTTGATCTTCTAAATATTATTATCATTCATAATTATCTTTTCTATACCAATATCGTTGTTAGTATTATTGACTGTTGAATCTCGAATACCATTGGTAATATTATTAACAGGATTTTCAACTGTAGGGTCATAAATACCGTCAACTGTATCATTAATAGTATTATTAACTATACAATCATAAACACTATTGTCAGTAAATGTAGAATCATGTCTTGATTCATCCATCTTAAGAATCGTACTCTCTTCTGTAAAAAATAATATTATTGTTAAAAATAAACGTCCAACATTTTTGAAAAATATAAAAACTATGAATAATTTATAAGGGGATCAAACAAACTTAATAAATTCTCATCTATAGCGAAGGGGTTTTTTGTTTTTTCTGGTATATCAGGAATTACTGCTACAATAGATATTGTTCTCCGCGTACCAGATTGATCATAAAACTCAACCTCTCCTAGCGTAGAATCAAAGTCTGTGCTAATGTCATCTGGAATCTTTTCTTCGATAAAGTCATAGTTGTCACCATTATCAACAATCAATTATTCATCGATAATGCCTGCGTCAGTACTTATATTTACGTTGCTTATTCCATCATGATTGAGATTCGAGTCATTATAGCTAGCATAGACATCGACAGTATCAGTTGACTCTTGACTTACTTGAACAGCATTATTGTTATGTTTTTCTATATCTATAGAGGGTAAAAAATTAAATTTTAATTATTTTACAAAAAAAAAAATTCACACAATAGTTGTGAAAATGCAATTAAGTATCACTAGAAAGGTTTTTCATTTTTCGCCAAGCTTCGAAAAGTTCCTGATACTTTAGATCACTAGTCCAAGAGTCTTCCAATTCATTACGTTTGAACTCGTCCAAAATACTAGGAAAAAGTATATTTTTTTCAAATGAACTCAAAAATTCTTTTTTATTATTAGCGCTGTTTTCATTTTTATCATGTGGTTCAGGTGGATTAGAAGCAGTCTTTCTTTTCCTTTCTTTGTTGATCACATTATAATCCACAGCTTTAGGATTAAATGGAAAGAATCCACAGGCTCGAAATCCATTCTGAATAGTAGATGTTAGGTCAATACTTTTCAAAGCCAAATCTAGAACTTCCGGAAACATATACTTTTTAAAGTTTATCACATTATGATCGATCCTCCATTCTCTTATAACTTGTCTGTAAGTATTTTTCAGTAGGTGAAACACTGACACATCTAACATCTAACTGACCGAGATACTGATGTAGGTACTTTCGAGGTTACATATTGTCAATGCGAGAAAAACAAATATCTTCACAATTAAATCACCAAAACTTCACGTGTGGGCCTTTCAATGTCACAGAACAACACTGTTATGACAAAATTTTTATGAATTTTGCCTTAAATTTTATATTAATTAATGCGGAGCTCGGTCGATTGTGTATCTGTCCTACTTCTGATACCCGCAGGAGCTAAAGTTGGACAAAGGTGCCATCTCGTCCCGGTATTAGGTACCCGATTGAAAATTGAGAGATGAACTTGGACATACAAATTTGAAGTTAATCATTGTTATAAAAAAAAAATTTTGTTCATTTGATTAATAATTATAGTATCAATTATTAGAAACATTTATTTCATATTGCTCACAACAAATTTTTATCAACTTTGTACAAAAAACTGACATTGAACTTGTCATTAAAATGCAAGCAATATGGCGGAATGTTTCGCGATTCTTGTAACATAAAGTTTTTTAAAGTTTTCAAAATATAAATAAGTTTAAAATGACAAAATAATTGCGGCTCGATGAAATTCACATCCCTAAAATGTTAATTCGTTCGCCCTTTTATTATTATTTTACCAATTTATTATAAATAACCGACGGTTTTTGTAGCTGTCCCACTATAGGCCCAGATTTTTGGTTTGTTCCGGTATTGGTGCTTTTACCTTAAGTGTCTAAAACAAATTTGTAATGCCAATTGTTTAGACCTCTGCCGCGTAAGGCGAAAATAAAAAAATAACTGTCCACGTAAATACACCACAAAATTGTATCTTAAATTTAGGGCATAGAATCAATTTTTTCGATAAAAAAACTTTCGTATGTAGAAAAATATTACTATTTCTTAGAAAATAAGTTTAAAAACGGATATTTTTTAATGATATTAAATTAATTTTTCATTAGAAAGAGGAGAAATGACCAACAACGGACTGTGTAAAATTGTAATCCATATTTATTAATCTTGATTACGTTTCGATGACTAAATTTCATCCTCTTCAGATCATTATACTTAATTGAATTGAAATTTCTTTTAATCTATATAAAATAAAAAACAAATTTGTAAAATTGTTAACATTAATGAATATATGAAGTTAGTCAATAAATAAAATTTTTTTTTTCAAAATTACCTGTCATTACAACGTTACATTTACAGCTATATCACAAAAATTTCGAAGATGTCAATAAATCGCAGAGACTTTCCATTATGTTTTAAATTTTGGAATAAAAAACATCATTGAAAATTGTGTCACTATTAATACTATTAAAACAAATTGTAGTCAAAATTTGTAAAATCCAATTGACATTTGTCACTTTAGTTTCATTTGTCATAAATTTTTTTCACTATTTTACAAAAACGTTGAAATTTTTTTAAAATTATCGGATTATGTGGCATCACTATGCCAACGATCAGATACTACTAAGCATCTAAACACAAGCCAACGGAATAATAGAGGACAAAAATTGATAACAGTACCGTAGAAATCGAAATCATCGAAATACAAATTTAGTAGAATATAGAATCAATATTTTTGTTTGACACTTTTATTTAAATAATTGTTTTATATTATATGAGTTGATCTAAAATTATATCATAGGAAGGATTGTAATCTGTTAAATCAGAAACAACATTTAAACTATTTTTTCCTTCCTTTCTTATGAAAAACATTTCTGCAATAATTCTTTTAAAGTAGTTTCATTCTTTATGTAAAATTTTGATATTATCCCAATCAAAATCATGTTGAGATCCTGCATCACTTTTATTGTTTATTCTGTGTTTCGTAACCACATTATGGTATTTTCCATTTAGATTAATATTTTTCTTACGTTCTTCACATCTGACAAATAGCATTCTACCAGTTTGTCCAACATAAGTTTTAGAACAATCTAAGCATCGAATCTTATAAATAACATTTGAAGTTTCTAATTTCTCTAATGGGTCTTTCCCTAATTTTAGGTCCGATCAGCTGGCACCTCCACAACGGAATATTACTATTTACTTTATGCCACATTTTCGAGCTAATTACGGGCTAATTTTGGGCGGTAATGCCGATTTTTGGGCTCTTGTATTTTTCTCAAAAAACCAAATTTTAGGTGGAGGTGCTGACTGCCCGATCAGCTAGCACCTCCAGTACATAAAAACCTTAAAATATCAAAAACTGACCGTACCCGAATTTCGGGCTATTTTCGGGTTCTTAAAATACCCCAAAATAAATTTCGAAAAAACAACCCCTATCACTAACAAGCAACCCATAATTTTTAAAAATACTTTTTCGGCGGTATTAACTACCCCAGAATTTCGGGCTATTTTCGGGCTTTTCAAATACACAAGAATTATTTTTGAAAAAACAACCGCCATCACCGAAAAGCAACCCTTAATTTTTGAAAATACATTTTGAACAAAAAAAAAACTATTTGAGAATATTGGGCTATTTACGGGCTCCACAAAAATGTCCATATGGATTTTTGGGCTCCAACCCTTAACACCAAAAATCAAAAACTTTCACTAAAATTCATCTTTTTGCAAATTTTATGGTCTAGGAAGACTCTATGATTTTTGGTCTTTTCAAATATGTTTATATTGGTTTTTGGGCTCCAACCCTTAACACCGAAATGCACACCTAGATGGCTATGCAGAGACGACTTTCACTAAAATTCACTATAAATTTTCATAGACGTTACTGTACAAGTGGTAAATTCCAATTAATGTTCTTGTATATCATGAAAAATTAATGTACGTTCAAATTAAATTTGATTTCTTTTGAATCAAAATATATTAAAATTAATGAACTTTATCAAAATATATGCTCAAGTCCAAACTTTATGGTCTAGGAAGACTCTATGACTTTTGGGCTCTTCAAATATGTTTATATCGATTTTTGGGCTTCTACCCTTAACATCAAAATGCACCCCTGCATGACCATGTAGAGACCATGCTGAGAAAATTTCTATAAAAGATGTCCAAAATGATTCTTAACGACAAAAATGTAAATCCAGAACCATAATAATAATAATAAGAAGAAGAATTGTAACTTTATACTGAAAGAATTGCATGTATCCTTTTTTATATTATAACGTGACATATTTGGGAACAAGTCTGCTTCTATATTGACTTAAAAATGACAGGATTTGCACTCATTTTTGTTGTTTTGGCATAGCGTCAGTTTCTCCTTATTTTCTTCATTCAAAAGTTATCGCTTGCCATTCTTCTTTTTTAGTTTTTTTTACATTTTTTTAACGCTTTACTCTATCTACCATGGATAATTAAATACCATTGAATCTGAATTCATAGACATAGAATCAGAAGGATAATGGGAAGAACGACTAAGTTTGTCATGCAAACAGTCGACACATGAAATCGCTTCCTTTAGACACGAAGAAAACTGGAGTGGTTTAAATGATAAAGCATCTGTTAAGCCCAATGATTTATATTTGGACAATGAATTTCTATTATATAAGAAACTGTCAGCAGTACTCATTTTGAAAAACGGGAGTGTCATGAAATTAAAACCAATCGAGATTCATGATGAAAAATTGACATTGAACAATACTTGTCCTTTCGATAGTTTCTACCAGTTGATACTTGGCACTTATGTAGACAGACATCTATTTAGAGCGCAAATTAATGTACTTGCCACTGAAAACCGCTTCTTTGAGCTTATTGGGATAGCAGCCGAAAAGGGGATAAGCAGCCAAATATATAAACAACGGGCCGAAATTTTATATCCCTTATTCAAAGCAAGCAATGAAAATACTGAAAATCAGTACGTTTTGATAGATTGCGCAGCAGTCATAGATAAATTGTGTGCACAGTTAATGAGAGACACAAATAGTTTAAGGCAGCGCTACATATGTGAAAAATGTGAAATGTGCTCATAGTCAAGATAGAAAGCTACATGTTCTCTCTATTTATATAGACGTTTTAAAAAGAACTGACTTTCCTTAAATCTTTGAGTAGGAAGTACAATTTACACCAGCTCGTTGTCGCATATTCGATTGTGATGGAGTTGTTAATACTACACTTACTTCACCAGGTTACATGGCCATACAGGGGTGCATTTTAGTGTTAAGGGTTGGAGCCCAAACATCGATATGGACATTTTTGAAGAGCCCGAAAATCAGAGAGTACTTCTAGACCATAAAATACACAAAAAGATGATGTTTAGACAAAGTCGTCTTTACATGGCCATGCAGGGGTGCATTTTGATGTTTAGGGTTGAAGCCCAAAAATCGATATAAACATTTTCGAAAAGCTCAAAAATCATAGCGTCTTCCCAGACCATAAAATTAGCACAAAGATGATGTTTAGACAAAGTCGTCTTTACATGGCCATGCAGGGGTGCATTTTGATGTTTAGGGTTGAAGCCCAAAAATCGATATAAACATTTTCGAAAAGCCCAAAAATCATAGCGTCTTCCCAGACCATAAAATTAGCACAAAGATAAATTTTAGTGAAAGTCGCCTCTACATGGCCATGCAGGGGTGCATTTTGATGTTAAGGGTTGAAGCCCAAAAATCGATATAGACATATTCGAAAAGCCCAAAAATCAGAAAGTATTCCTAGACCATAATCTTTGCAAAAAGATGAATTTTAGTGAAAGTTTTTGATTTTTGATGTTAAGGGTTGGAGCCCAAAAATCGATATGGACATTTTTGAAGAGCCCGAAAATCAGAGAGTACTTCTAGACCATAAAATACACAAAAAGATGATTTTTAGTTAAAGTCCTCTTGACATGGCCATGCAGGGGTGCATTTTGGTGTTAAGGGTTGGAGCCCAAAAGCGATATGGACATTTTTGAAGAGCCCGAAAATCAGAGAGTACATCTAGACCTTAAAATACACATAAAGATGATTTTTAGTTAAAGTCCTCTTGACATGGCCATGCAGGGGTGCATTTTGGTGTTAAGGGTTGGAGCCCAAAAATCCATATGGACATTTTTGTGGAGCCCGTAAATAGCCCAATATTCTCAAATAGTTTTTTTTTTGTTCAAAATGTATTTTCAAAAATTAAGGGTTGCTTTTCGGTGATGGCGGTTGTTTTTTCAAAAATAATTCTTGTGTATTTGAAAAGCCCGAAAATAGCCCGAAATTCTGGGGTAGTTAATACCGCCGAAAAAGTATTTTTAAAAATTATGGGTCGCTTGTTAGTGATAGGGGTTGTTTTTACGAAATTGATTTTGGGGTATTTTAAGAACCCGAGAATAGCCCGAAATTCGGGTACGGTCAGTTTTTGATATTTTAAGGTTTTTATGTACTGGAGGTGCTAGCTGATCAGGCAGTCTGCACCTCCACCTAAAATTTGGTTTTTTGAGAAAAATACAAGAGCCCAAAAATCGGCATTACCGCCCAAAATTAGCCCGTAATTAGCTCGAAAATGTGGCATAAAGTAAATAGTAATATTCCGTTGTGGAGGTGCCAGCTGATCGGACCTCCTAATTTTATGTATTTATCAAGTTTTGATGTGTTTCTAAAGACTGTGGTTAAATTATAATAATTTTTCCTCTACGTCCTGTAGTCTCACTAATAAACACTCCCACTTACAATATGTCTAAGACCTTTACAAACATTTTTAAGGAGTCCGTACCATCTCCAATATCACAAGTTAAAAATTCTTTCATTTTCAAAGGAGTCATATTAAAAATAAAAATTCCTTCTGATCACATTATGATCTCATTAGATGCAACGTCACTTTTTGCAAATGTGCCAATTGATCTGGTAAAAAACAGCATTGAAAAAAGATGGAATCTTAAAAATAAAGCTACAAATTTACCATTACAAGAGTTACAAAAAGGAATTGAATTTCCCATGAAAAATACTTTTTTTCAATATGACAATGAATATTATCAAATTTTTGGGACTCCAGTGGGGTCGCCTATTTCACCAATGTTAGCAGATTTAGTATTGTAAGATTTAGAAGAAGTTGTTTTAAAAAAATTAAGTTTTAAAATTCATTCATATTATAGATATGTTAATGATACTTTTTTAATTATTCCAAATAATAAGATTAAAGATACTATAGAAAATTTAAATTCCTGTCATTCACGTTTAAAATTTACATTTGAGCTAGAAATACATAATACACTTCCTTTTTTAAATCTGTTGATAATAAAAAATCAAGATGGTACTCTTGTAACAAATTGGTTTAGAAAAAAACACGTTTTCTGGTAGATATTTAAACTTTCTTTCAAATCATCCTTTCAAACAAAAAATTGCGATCATAAAAAAATTAGTTGATACGGCAATATTACTGTCACATTAAAAGTTTCATGAAGAAAATTTGGAAATAATTAAGAGTTTACTGATGCTTAATAATTATCCGATAAATTTGGTCAACAAACATATAAATATTAGATTTTTTCAAATTAAGAATAAAAATACAATTTTAGATTTCATTCCGAATAATAAACAGAGAGAAATATATTACAAACGTGTAGTTTCTATTCCTTATTTTGGAAATTTATCGTATAAAATTAAAAGACTCTTAAATGATTATAATTTAACCACAGTCTTTAGAAACACATCAAAATTTGATAAATACATAAAATTAGGGAAAGACCCATTAGAAAAATTAGAAACTTCAAATGTTATTTATAAGATTCCATGCTTAGATTTTCTAAAACTTATGTTGTACAAACTGGTAGAATGCTATTTGTCAGATGTGAAGAACGTAAGAAAAATATTAATCTAAATGAAAAATACCATAATGTGGTTACGAAACACAGAATAAACACTAAAAGTGATGCAGGATCTCAACATGATTTTGATTGGGATAATATCAAAATTTTACATAAAGAACCAAACTACTTTAAAAGAATTATTGCAGAAATGTTTTTCATAAAAAAGGAAGGAAAAAATAGTTTAAATGTTGTTTCTGATTTAACAGATTACAATCCTTCCTATGATATAATTTTAGATCAACTCATATAATATAAAACAATTATTTAAATAAAAGTGTCAAACAAAAATATTGATTCTATATTCTACTAAATTTGCATTTCGATGATTTCGATTTCTACGGTACTGTTATCAATTTTTGTCCTCTATTATTCCGTTGGCTTGTGTTTAGATGCTTAGTAGTATCTGATCGTTGGCATAATGATGCCACATAATCCGATAATTTTAAAAAAATTTCAACGTTTTTGTAAAATAGTGAAAAAAATTTATGACAAATGAAACTAAAGTGACAAATGTCAATTGGATTTTACAAATTTTGACTACAATTTGTTTTAATAGTATTAATAGTGACACAATTTTCAATGATGTTTTTTATTCCAAAATTTAAAACATAATGGAAAGTCTCTGCGATTTATTGACATCTTCGAAATTTTTGTGATATAGCTGTAAATGTAACGTTGTAATGACAGGTAATTTTGAAAAAAAAAATTTTATTTATTGACTAACTTCATATATTCATTAATGTTAACAATTTTACAAATTTGTTTTTTATTTTATATGGATTAAAAGAAATTTCAATTCAATTAAGTATAATGATCTGAAGAGGATGAAATTTAGTCATCGAAACGTAATCAAGATTAATAAATATGGATTACAATTTTACACAGTCCGAGGTTGGTCATTTCTCCTCTTTCTAATAAAGAATTTCGTTCGGACGTTAAACCTTTTAAATTTTAAATTTATTTAAAATAAAAATGTTAGTAGATTTGATATACCAATATATGGCCGGGTAAAACGTCCTAACCCAGTGTCTGAATTTTAATGTTCCAGTAACTGGCCATAACTTTATAGCTCAATGATAATAATTTTAATAATAAAAATTCAGTTTGAAAAAGGAAAATAAGAATGTTAATAAGAAATGTTAAAATAGTATTGTTACATCCTGGGTAAGTTTAAGTTGTTAATATTTGTGTGGAATAGGAAATTTGAACAGCGATTTGTTACATCCTACATAAATCTTAGATATTACATTTTTATTTTTATTTTTAAGTAGCAAATAGAAAATAGTAATTCGTGAGAAAATTCTAATCCAGTATATACAGGAAATGAGCATTCGTATGCAACAGACCTAGAATGCAGAGAGCAATAAAATTTCAAATATACAGGAAGGGTCGCTTTCCCAAACTCAAGGCACTGCATTTAGAATGACTACAAATTTTATAATTTCCTTCTAAATACTTAAGTTGAAATTAAAATAGAACTTGACAAACAGGAAATCGAAAGAATAGAAAATCAAACTAGATTTAAATTTTGTAAAAGGGAAGTGATTATGGGGTCACCTGGATCAAAGCCTACATCCTCATACTCACTTCGTCTTACTTATGGTGAAAAAACCATATAAATACGGCGACAATTTTCATGAAAAGTCAGTTCTACTGGGCTCTCGTCCCAGTTCGACTTGGGCTCTCGTCCCTCGTTAAATCCTGCAAGTTTTAGTTCAATTTTGTAAATCTGTCAGCCGACAGATAGTTGAACAAATTCAAGAATTTCGAAGGCAACGCGCTGTACTTTTTCGTCCAATCAATAAAAATATAAATTCACAAATAAGTAAAGATTATTTAATTGTCCTTTCTAACTTAAAGGTTTTATTCTCCAAATTCTAAGTTAAAAACAATACAACTTTTAAGTTAAATCTAAACTTTTTCCATTTCCTTATTCGTCTATACAGAATTTAGTGCTAACCGTGCCAATAATTGGTTTGCACTAATTCAATTGAACAAACATTTTAATATCAATATTTCTTTATTTAATTTACACTGAATCTAGTGCTAACCGTTCCAATAATAGGTTTGCACTGATTCAATCGAATATAAAATCTTGTATCAAATAGTTCTTCATTCATCTAATCTGAATCCAGTGCCAACCGTTCCAATAATTGGTTTGCACTGATTCGATCGAATAAAACAATTTAATATCAATATTCTTTATTCGTTTATACAGAATTTAGTGCTAACCGTGCCAATAATTGGTTTGCTCTAATTCAATTGAACAAACATTTTAATATCAATATTTCTTTATTTAATTTACCCTGAATCTAGTGCTAACCGTTCCAATAATAGGTTTGCACTGATTCAATCGAATATAACATCTTATATCAAATAGTTCTTCATTCATCTAATCTGAATCCATTGCTAACCGTTCCAATAACTGGTTTGCACTGATTCAATCGAGTATAGCATTTTTTAATCAAATGGTTCTTTATTCATTTAATCTGAATATAGTGCTAACCGTGCTAATAACTGATTTGCACTGATTCAATCGAATATAACATCTTATATCAAATAGTTCTTCATTCATCTAATCTGAATCCAGTGCTAACCGTTCCAATAACTGGTTTGCACCGATTCAATCGAGTATAACATTTTTTAATCAAATGGTTCTTTATTCATTTAATCTGAATCTAGTGCTAACCGTTCCAATATTGGTTTGCACTGATTCAAGCGAATAATACACTTCAATATCGAGCGTTTCATTTATTTCTTCATACTGAATTTAGTGCTAACCGTTCCAATATTGGTTTGCACTGATTCAATCGGAGACGAAATGGTTCAATATCAACTTTTCTTTATTCATTTATACCGAATTTAGTGCCAAGCATTTTCACACATTTTTTTGCATCGATTTAATTAAGACAAATGCTTTAGCAGGGCATTTGGGTTAGGTGATATATTTGATTGGTGAATTGACTCTTGGTCTTGAGAAAACTAATCACGAATCTACAGATAGCGTTAAATTATTTTCTTAGCTGAAGGGGAATTTTTCTATGATTAAGGTTCTTGCTGAAACCTCTAATCACGCTAGGTCGTTCCCTAGGTTATAGCGCGCGGGCGTTCACCTAAAAGCGAACATCATTTCACATGATGTACATTTGTGCGTTTTCGGACGTAACATTATATTTCGTATCGAGTGCGTTCGTGATACGAACGATTTTTTTGTTCGTTATATACCGATAGTTAGCCGAGTTGGTGTCGTTTTGCGTGCATCTGTAAAAAGAATATTATTTTTAAAAATTGTCTTAATGATAAACAATTACAGGCCTCGCACTCCCCTACTATTTGCTACTATTTGCTACTTTTTTCGCATGAGGCTACTATTTGGCTACTTTTTTCGGTCCAGTACTACTATAAGCTACTTTTTTAGGAAAATGGAATAAAAAATACTTTTCCTAACAAGATTTTTTTCTCTTGTAATTAAATAATGATAGTATATTATGTGCCTATGCGCATAATTAGGGTTATTACGCAACGAGCGACAATGCTCGCAGGAGATCGAAGCCAAGGCGTAGTCGAGACGTAGCTGAGGCAAAGCCAAGACAAAGCCGAGGCGCGATCAGTCCTGCGAGCATTTTAAGCGAGTCTCGTAATTACCCGAATTGTGTGAATTGGCGCATATTCTATTTTATGTGACTTCGGCGCATTTACGAGTTTTTCTGCGTACACTCGAATCCAATCTGAAAAGGTCGAAATTGCCGTGATTATCGTCCATCTCACTTGACATTTCGCGAATACTTCCGGCCATTTTGATTTTCTTGATCTTGTGTAGTAGTAGCGTATTGTAATAGACGCATGCGCAGTTCAAATGTACAAGGCTTTGTCAGTACGGTGCCAACGCTGTACGAAGAAAAAGAATAATAAGAAGATTATGCTCCGCTGTATCGTAATAGGCGCTTGCGCAGTTCACTTTTTACAAAAAAAAAGTAATGCAAATATATAAATCGATTTTTTTATAAACCTCACAATCGATCATGTAAAATTGATTAAATGCGAATATATTTCTCATACCACCGAGCGTTTGGTTAAGAAACAAATTACACTGATAGAAATGGTTCGGGAGTTTTAGCCATTTGGTTGTAGGTTGGGAATTTATAATTGTATTTACAAAATAATATGTCTCTCTGAACAACGCAGGATGTTCAATACAGAAATCAAAATATTGTAAGTGAAATTGGTCGAGACAGAAATATAATATGGGAAGGCGAACAATACATCTTTCCATAGCAACCAATAATATGGTTGATTCGTTCATATTTATTCAGTTATAATCGGATGCTTAAAATACAAATCTCATATTGCTGTATCTATGCCAGCAATAAGGTAAGGTTAAATTAATCATAAATATCGTTGTAACAGCCATTCCTTTCTATCAGTGTAGGATGGAAGAACTTTCGTAATCGCTCTTTTTTGCGCATTTTTACATATGTTTAATATAAACACGTTTTTTAAATTAAATATGTGTAATGGAAACTAGTAAATTACTTTCCTGTTGTTTTTATTTTAAAATTAGCCTCATTTTTATATTCAAAAATAACTAAATAAACATTTCACTGTTTTTCTCTATCTAAAAGCCTGGGATACTTTTTGCTACTTTTTTTAGACACTGAGGCTACTTTTTGCTACTTTTTTAAAGGTCGCAAAGCAGTGCGAGGCCTGCAATTATAGTATTCTATACAAACCTTGATGTTTATCAGTCATTTGATTTTGAATTGCATTTGAAAGAATTTTTTATTTGATACTCTTTGCAGAATTGTTAAGAAATGTTCATACTTTCTTCATTCTAAAATCCATTACACCGAAATCAGTATATAACTCTCTAAACAATACTTGTAACAGGCAAATGTGTCTTGAAATTCATTGTGTAACATCCCTACCTTCCCCCTGGTTGCCAGACGCTGGGTTGAACTTTCGCTTTTTTGGCCGATTTCCAAAATTTTTGCGGACACGATACTTAACAATAAAGTAAGGAACTTACATATGTCCCGAACGGTGAAGCTCCTCAAGGTTCCCTCTCCGTTTAGGCATTGGTGGTGCTACTGATGATGCTGCGGGTATTGCTGGTTGCGCCTCGTGTAGTGCTGCTGGTATAACTGGTGGCACTACTGGTAGTGTCACTGGTGCTACCAGTGGCATCACTGGTAGTGCTGCTGGTGTTGGTAGTGACGCTACTTCCAATGATGATGTCCTGGGTGCCCCTCTTCCTGGTGGGGCAGGTCCCCTGGCTATCCTCGCTGATAGCGTTCATTTTTGCCACCCCAGTGGATAGGTTGCAGAGGTGGGCGCGGATGCCGTGTTCATTATTGTTGGCCTCGGTGGTTAGTTGCCCCCTTTCGTCTTGCAGGTCAACTTTTACTGGTGATGGCTTCTTTTTCACGGTGTAGGGACCTCGTATTTTTCGGCTAATTTCGCGTTGAATCCGGCTGCTTTGTCGGACAAGTATTGCGTTTTTTTCAGGACCTTATCCCCAATTTCTGGTGCCTAATTTCTCCGCCTGAGGTTGTAATATTTCTGTTGTTTCTGGTAACTCTGGGCGATTTTGATTTTGGCCAGTTCAAGGGCTTCTCGTAGTTTTTGAATCCGCTTGTGATGTTCGTCTCGCTGGGGTAAGGCAGCTTGTTGTGCCACATTTCCTGGGCTTTTTAATTCCCTGCCGAAGTTTAAGTATGCCGGTGTGTTTCTGGTTGATTCGTGTTGTGCCGTATTATATGTGAACGCCAGTTCCGGTAGGTCTTGTCTCAAGTCTTCTGGTTTTTTGTGACATTTTGTGCCATCATCGTCTTTATGACTCGGTTGGCTCTCTCTACCGGGTTGCACTACGGTGTGTACAGTGGAGTCGGTCGGTATTTAATGTGCAACGCGGTGAGAAATTCCCTAAATTCCTTACTGATGAATTGGCGTCCGTTATCGGTCACGATGACATCTGGGCATCCGTGCCGAAGGCAAATCTGAGTTCTGACGGCTTCTGTGACCGCTTTTCCGGTGGCCTTTTTTAACGGGCGTAATTCGACCCACTTGGTGAAACGGTCTTGCATTACGAGTAGCCAAGTGTGTCCAGCGGTGGATCTTGGTAGTGGCCCGATTAAATCTGTGGAAATCATCTGCCATGGCTAATCTACGTGGATTGCGTGCATTTTTCCGGCAGTGGCTTGTTGCTGCGCTTTGTGTTTTTGGCAGCCGACGCAGGTTCGTACATACTTAGCGGCCATTCTCAGCATCCCTGGCCAATAATACTGGCGGGCCAGGCGGACTAGGGTTTTGGCGAGACCTAGATGACCTGCCGTTGGTTCGTCGTGTGCCTCTTAGTATGTTCGCCTGTTCGCCTCGAGGTATGCATACCTTCCATTGATCCGAATATTCATTGATTCCAGTCCGGGCAGACTAAGACTGGTGCGGTGATTAAGCTTTACTTGAGTTTGTCGAAGGCTTCTTGATCTTGCTCGGTCCATTCCCATTTCGCCCTTTTTTTCAACAGGCGGTGCGTAGGAGCCGCTATATGGGCGACGTCTTTAATGAATAGGCAATACCATGATATGAGCCCTAGGAAACGGCGTTCTTCTTTTAGATCCCTCGGAAGAGACAAATTCTTGATCGCTGCGACCTTTTCTGGGTCAGTCCTAAGCCCGTCTTTGTCCACAATATGCCCCAGATACTTAAGTTCGGCTCGGAAGAATTGGCACTTTTCCGGGTTGGGTTTTAGCCTGGCGTCATATAACTTCTGGAACACCTTTACCAATACCTCTATGTGCTCCTGGAAAGTTGTGGTATAGACCACTATGTCATCGAGATAAGCAAACGTATGTGGCGCCATGACTGGTGTTATAACCCGGTCTAACAGCCTTTGGAACGTTGACGGTGCTGAATGTAAGCCGAATGGCATAACGATGAATTCAAAAAGGCCCCTCCCGAAGACGGTGAAAGCGGTGAGTGCCTTGCTTTCTTCTGTGAGTGACACGTACCAGTAGCCATTTTTGAGGTCTATCGTGGACAAATACCTAGCTCCTCGGAGTTTGTCCAGCGTTGCGTTGACCTGTGGTAATGGGTAGGCATCTCTTTTCGTCACGTTATTAAGCCTTAGGAAGTCAACGCAGAACCTGGGCTTACCATCTTTCCGACGGGTGATGGCGACAGGTGAACTCCAAGGGCTAGTGGATGGTTGGACTACCCCCTCGGCTAACATCTTGTCCAGCTCCTGATTGATCATCTCTTGCATGGCCGGGTTCCTTGGGCGGTACCGCTGTTTAATCGGTGTTGGGTCTTCAAGCTTGATCTCATGTTCTATGAGCGGTGTAACTCCTTTAATTTTGTCTAAACGTTGCAGTTGTCTCGTTATGAGTTTCTCTGCTTGGGCTCGCTCATGCTTCTCCAGGTTGGTCATGGCGATTGGGCCCTCGATGGCGCAGGCATGATTCCTTTTACCGCTCCCTTTTGGCCTGATGTTTATCCCGTTTATAAACATCTGGAGCCCCAGTTTGCTCAAAGCGTCCATCCCCAATAGGATTCCTGGGCTCAGGTTTGGAAGTTCCAGGAACTCTGTTTCGATTTTCCGGTTGGCAGCAGTGATCGTGCTGGAAAGTTTCATTCCTAAACTGACCTCTGATCCGTCAGCGAGGATGGCGGTCTCGCCGCTATCTTCCACTCTTCATTTTTGTTTGCGGCAATGTTGGCCGGTCTTCTGGTCCACGTATGAGCGGACGGATCCGGGGTGAATTAGAGCAGTAAACCAGTGCGCCCCTATTTGGACGCTGATGAAGGCTCTTGGGTCTGTGCTTTTGCTTTCACGGACCGGGCTGCTGGTGATGTTAGCCCGGTCCGTTGCTCGTTTTCCGGCTTTGAACACTGGCAGTCCCTGGTGAACACGTCTTCTTTTCCGCACCATGAACAGAACTTCTTTCTTTGATTGGGGCATTTAAACCGGTTATGGCGCCTCTGTCCGCACCACCAGCAACACTCTCCCCTCATGAATGTCGCTTGTAGGGGATGTGCTGGTCTGTTTGGTTTTGTCGTGGCCCTGATTTCCGCTGGAGCCTCTCTTGGTAACTGGGCCTGTACCTCTTCTATTTCTTGGACCCGCTGGATCAACTCTTTGGGAGTCGAGGCTTCTCTCCGCCGTATATGAAGGCGTAATCTTGGTTTCATGTTGTAATATAAGGTTTCCATAACCCTTTCGTTATCGTAGCCACCCCGCCTTCTTAAGAGTGCCAGTAAAGCTGTAGCGTATACCCGTATAGGCTCTCTGGGCCCTTGCAGTCGGTCGCTAATTTGCTGGTCCAAGTGTCTTCGCTCCCCCGGTGACAGGTAGAAACTTCTTAACCCTTGCTCTAACTCTTCCCAGGTTGTTATGGTGGATGCGCAGTTTCGATACCATAATTGCGCCTCTCCTCTGAGGAGCTCTGGGAATCCCCTGAAATTTTGTTGATATTAACATTATATTGGAGTTTTTGAACCGGTATGCTATTGCTTGCAACATTCAATGCCATTCAAGACTTTTTCATCTAACTACTCATTAACTGTAACGAATATAAGTTGAATAGAGTTTGTTGATTTATCATCATAAAATATTTTAAATTATAATATTTTGCAAACGGTTACACACGCAATCAAGAGCATCGAAAGGCTTCAGACTGAATCTGATCTTCGGCTGTATTCAAAGTTTCTGTGTTCAGTATTGTACTGTCCTTACGGACTTCACCTTCTTTAAATATTACGACTATTTCTAGATTGTTCATGTCTAATTCTTTAGGTATACAAGACACTGAAAATGAGTATAACGTCAATCGAGATTTCAGTTATATCCTGTCGGAAGTTCTCATACGTAGTCACACTATTTGCAGTGATATCCTCTCCTAAAGTAGGCAGAAGTGACTTTATGTAAATTAAAATTTCAAGTTGTCACATTACCTTGAATTGGTGATAAAAATATAATTTGATTAAATATTTAATATAATTATTTGTCGTTGCACCAGAAAGACGCTATGTGTCCAGCCAATACTGAAAAAGTCCCTCATTGGCACCGTTAGAAATCTTAAAACTTCTATTGGATACGACACTTAAAATCATCAAGAGTACTAGAACTCAATTGCTGTTCAATATGTAGCAGATATTTTTCAGCATCCTTTTCGTCCCTATTTCCACCTAGTATTTCTTGATCCACACGCCTAGTTGCCTTTGCATTTTTTCTCCTCTCTATTCAATACATCAAAATCAACAGAATAGAGAAAATAAAGAAAGGGCACAAGATTGGAAGCCATTTTTAATAATGTTTTGAAAATTAGTCATTGCATCCAATGCTTATTTTTAAACTGGAGCAAAGTTTCCTCTGTTCAATTTTTGTATACCATGATATTTTCTCCATTAATCAACTGCTTTCTTCCAATATCATTTTAGTGGATGAAATACTGCCACGTCAAGTGATTGCAGTATATGTGTTGCATCAGGCTATAAATTAATGAGCTCAATTTGTTTTTCTTTACAAAATTGTGATAAAACTAGGGTCATATGAGATGAATGGCCATCTACGGATAAAACGATTTGAAATTTAATCTTGTTTCCTTCAAACCGAGGGTAGAATTGAGTTACATAATTGTAGGTACATTGTGCTGAAATCTATTATTTTTTAGTGTTCCCAGCTAGCCATCCATGAGGCGGACAGTAACATGCACAAATTTATAGACAGACTTTGTTTCACTACGAGCCAATACTCTGTCTCCCTTCGAAACTAAGAAAAAAGCACTTTCATCTAAATTGAACACTCTTGATAGATCAATGTACGGTAAGCCTACCTTTTTTAAATGTTCTTTTATGTTACTTCACTGAACCATGATTTTAACAAATATTTTGAGGCTGAAGCTCGATTCATATTTAAATTTTGAGCAATTCTTGGACTCATTTCTGGATGCTTTAGACAGAAACCTTCACACCAGTGCCTGGCTGACATATTAGTTTTGAAGGGAGTTCCTCTTCAAAATTCAATAATAAATTTCTGCTCGCACTGAAGAAATTGGGATTTCGTAATTTTTCTTCTTGAGCTGTTAAATACGTTCTGGGTCCCCTGTCACCTTCTACTGGAATAATGTTTCTTTGCTTTGCGTATAAAGTGTTTCTTGGCACTCAAAAAGTAGCTGCAGCCTTTCATGTTAAAATACCTTTTTTTTACTATTTTTAATGCATCATACACATCTTTTTGGGTGTATTTTCTTTTGCTAGGTATTCTTTTTATTCTCGATTTTCCGTTTCTTACTTTACCTCTTTTAAGTTTTCTGCAATAAAGATCGAAAAACTTAAATTCTTAAGAAAACACTAAAAATTTATCTACCAACTAAAGCAAAATTTAATAAAATATTGCTGCAAATGGTGAAGAAAGCAATTCCAATTTAAACTTAAAATTTGAGGTTATATATACAATATGTGAAGCCATGAACGGAAGAAATGAGTAAAACTTTTAAAATATATACAGTGCAATAAAATGTTACTATAAATTATGTTTTTAATAAGTATATTTACAATTTTCATTCAAAAAGTGCAAACACAGGTCACAAAACTTGGAGCATATGTAAGCACATGTTAAGGCTAGCTACTAGGACAACTGAATAAACAAATGCAAAGGCAACGCTACTGAAAGCTGGTCGATCGTACAGTTTTCGAGCAGATAAGATTCTTACGTACCGATTAATAGTGAAACATTTCAACTTTTTGCTATCTAATATTTTATCTTCAAACTTCTTTTTTTTCCAATATTTCGAACATTAATTTTCGAATATTTTGAATCCTGGAAGATCCTAATTTTAATGTCTCACGTTTAAGATTTCAGCGTTGAAAAATATCCACTTAAAAATTTTTTTTTGTTTTGTTAAAATGTCAAAGTTAACGTCCTTAAATTTTCGTGTTTCATCATAAAAAGGCACATTTATGAAGGTTAAGCAGTTTTTAATGAATCTCTCTTTCCATTTAAAAATATATAAGACTTAATGTACGTTTTAACTTGCGTGGAAACGATTTTTTTTCCGATTAAGACAATGATGTAGCTGTCGTTTCAATTTTTCAATAATGACATCTGTTTAAGTTTCGTCGGAGGAAGGATTTCCACCTATAAGAAAATGATTTTGAGCAAGGAGCATTTGTATGCCACCTACCCAACACTTCAAACGGCCATAAGGAAATAATATTTATTTCGTTCAAAACGTGTGGAAATATCAGCTTATTTTTAGCGATATCGAGTTAATCGTCCTGGTCGTTAGTCATCATTTATTTCCACGTATAATCTCCCTGATCGAAAATTAACTCATAGAACTTCTTTTCTCCAACGGATTGAGAGCTCAGGTGAGGAAGGAATTCGACAATAATCTACGATTTCCCTTATAAAAGGCTTCAAGGCAGACGCGTGTCAATTAGGTATGGTCCGATGAAAAGTAGTTCTGCGATTCCTCTTTCGAGTATCACACTGAAGCTGTCAGGCTTGTATCTTATAAAACATCTTTATGATGTTCGAAGAATGTGTCGGGATTGTACTTTGAACTTAAGTACATTGGGTTCTTCTTCTACGTACTCAAGGGTCAGTTTGCCATCCTTATCTAACATTTTTGCTAATTGAGATACAGCTTTAAAAAGCTGATAGGATCCAATGAAAGTATCGTTAGATCTCTTTCACTCATTTCTGGAAAATCCAGAATTTCATCTGCTGTGGATGTTTTGAAGGGAGTTTTTCGACGTATTCATCCTTTCTCCTCTTCCTCAGTAGCTAGTGTATTGTCTATATCTTTTTGAGCATGCATCCTCTGTAATATTTCGTATGAATATTGTTTGTCAGACTGCAGCCATTGACCGAAAGCATTATTAAGAAATGATGCCATTCTAAAATAGATTCCAATATTTGCTATCAACTTATTATCTATTCTATGGCCCAGAAGACGATACTTTTATTTGAGCATACCATGAACAACTTCAACCACCCATCGAATTTTAGTCACAAATCGAGACTAGTTGGGTTCTTCTGTTGACAATTACTATCTTTTACCTTTTAAAGCAGGTATCAGTACTTTGAAATTTGTTTCCTCCAAATCTTAAACTACGTCACGGAAACCTCGATCAAGAACAAAGACATCATTCGTCCACAAAAACTTGCATGAACCATTTGGATCAAAAGCAAATTATCTTGAACATCAAACAATTTTTTTGCAATTTCTGTTATGTGGTTTTGAATAAGATTATCTTTGTTAACAGAATTTAAGCCAAAACGAAGTGGCAGGACGTCTTTTTCAAAAGATTGAATTATACTTTTAGAATATTCCGAAATTAACTGTTCATTATCTATGTTCAATATAGTAGCTAATAGTTTATTGGGATTTCCTGTACTTAGTTTAAAAAGAAATACAACAAGAATTGGATGACTGAACGAGATTGACTATTACGCAATGAAGTCACTAAGTCTTTTATTTCAAGAAGATTTTCCCAAGATAACCCAGTAAAAATTTTAATTTGTTTTTCTGAAAGGCTAAATTCGCCGATTTTTTCAAGCAATGTCGAATTACATTTGATGGAAAGAGTTTCCATGATTTTGGAAAACTCTGTTGCGATGAGACTTGCAACGTTGGAATACACTTTTAAATGGTCAAGATCTTCCTCATATGTCCGATTTTTTAGAATATGAGTAATACAACACCGATTTCCAGATGGTATGAAGATTTTCTTTTTTATATACGATTGGATTCGTGCTTCTTCAAGAATGACAGTTGAATTTTTTATAGAGAAACAAATGCAACAGTATTTATGAGTAGCAACTGTCCGCTGGATAGGAATTTCAAAGTACTCAACCTCAGAAACAGCTTCCTTCGATTTGACCTTAACTTCGAATATTGGGTCATCGGAAGTTGTGTCAGAGGGAGAAAGATCCATTTCAGTTCCACAATCAGAATGTTTGTCAAAATTATTTCTATAAATAGAGAGTCGGCATTCATTGCACAGAATGTCATCTACAGTCATTCTTACTAATTTGTTTCTACCTACCATTTTTTAAAGTTTAGTATCACAACCAACGTACATGAGACAATTTGCAATAATTGAAAGATCGCAAAAAGTAGTAAGATCGTTAAAGTTATCTTATCAAACAAATTTAATAACGTATAGGCGAGAATAATTACCAGGATTAAATGAACCTCGCAATGTAAATAGGCGCACGTATGAGAATCAAAAACAGGAAACAATTGAAAATCACACAATGAGATGGCACATAAACGAAAATTCCGAACAAGAACAAATGAAGATCGCAGAGTGGAATGACGTATGAATGAGTAGCACTGACATGAAACAAACAAAAAGCGTAAGGTTATAAATAAAATTGTATTGTAAAAAACTCACGTGTACTGACTATGATATATTTCTAAAAACACCCTAATTATAGTAAAACCCCGATTTGTGAGAGGCGAGGGGACTCACGATAATAAAGCATCCTGAGGACAGGAGTTAAAAATCGTACTGCAAGCTCCTCGTGGTGAACTCTGGAAACTATCATTTGGATAGGCTAACTGCAGACGTTTATTTATTTTATTTATTTTCAAATTTCTTTTTGGAATAGCCTCATTAGTGTCTACAACATATGTTTTGTCCAGCAAAATCAGTCAAGCCGTTTTAAATAAAAACCACTTTTTAAATTTTTCACTCCCCCTCCATAACTCCCAAATAAGTGAATTTCTAGGGTTATCATTGGGAGAAATTTTACTTCACTTGGATACGAACCTATGACAGAAATTTCAAGTTAATACGTGCGGGGGCAGATTTTGTATGCTTGCCCGGCTATGCCCTTTAGCGATTTTTTTTACATTTCTGAGGCGGCTCACAGTGGGCCAGAATCGCAAAAACTTGACCAGAAGTCAAAGAAAGTATTTTTTTAGCTTTTTTGTGTCAATAAGTGTTCTTAGGGGTCCTAGTGACTTTTTTTTCAATCCGAAAAATTTCATCGCAGAGAGTTGACTTTGCAACACAGTGCGAACTTGACTACTTCTGCGCGCAGGGGGTTCCTTCCGGAACTGCCTTAAACGTTTGTAAGCATAAACCGTGTTTAATGAAGACTCACGCATCCATTTGAGTTCTTGAAACAAGTTTTGCAGCTTTAACTAATGTTTTATACCGGAGTGTAGTTGAAAAATGGAAATCGTTTGCGTATTTATTTATAAATAGTGTTGAAGGTGTAGAATAATTCATATCGATGAATGGTGAAACATTACTTTTTACCAAGGCTCCAAGTGTATTGTTCTGCAGTGTTCTATCTAGATTCTTCGTGAAAACTGTTGTACTAAAATTTTCGAGTAAAATTCAAAAAAATGTAGCTGCAGATAGCTGCAGATACGGCTCTTGAATCGAATTTTTTGTTCGAACGTTCCGATAAGATGTGAATAATCGACTCGTGAAAATGATAAAAACTCTGTGAAACCGGCATAAACAATAAACGAAAACAGAAAAATAAAGAAGAAACAAATAAATTAGTTGGTAAATGAAACTATGGGAAATTAAAATGTTAGAATCAAACAATATGAGAAAAAAAATAATTCTACTTGATTTTTAATGGCATTCTGTAACATTCTTCGAGGATAGTAAATTTGAACCAATATCTTTAATTTCGTTACATTATTTCTCATTTTGAAGGCGCCTGCTCGATATTTTCATAGAATAAATAAATCATTTGAATATAAAACAAAACTTGCTTGATAATTTTCATTTTGATTGGATTCAGCTACATCGAAAACCCTCGAGACTTTTTTTTTAAAGAGAATCATGCGCTTTTAAAAAAGAGGCATCTGTAATTTCAAATTAATTATTACATATGCTTTGTGCCCTTTCAACATTAGTTTCAAAATCAGCGACCTCAAATACTCTCGAAACTCATTTCTCACGCACAAGCCGTTTCATTTTTTTTTTCAATTCATTGGTCATTTTGAATCAATCGTTATGTTTTTCAGAATTTTAATATATAATTAGGATTCAGCGGTTCTAAAAACATCGGTAGCGAGTTCTTGAGCATTAGTCATTTCAATTTTTATGAAAATATCCGCCATTTTGAGTCCGCCATTTTGTTTTCGGAAAATTTATTCAAATATTCGTAATCAGCGACCTCGAAAACCCTTAATAGTATTGTTTAATAAGGCCTTGAATTAGACCTTCGATTTATGACCAGGTTTTTTAGATTCTGGCCCACTATGCGGCTCTCCATTCGTTTTTCGACGTGACCTACGCATTAACTTTTTAACACTTCAACATTTCCATAAGGCTTAGCATCTAGAACAGCCTTAAATGTTTTTGTGGCACCATCTCCGATGTAATTAATATAGGGTACTCCAAAATTTTCCTCAGAACGACGAAACATTTCAGGCACAGCATCAACCTCCATTTTACCTGCAGATCCTTTGTGATTTATAGTGCAATTTTCTAGATGCTCTGCACAGTCCAGATCGACAGTATGGTGCCAGAAGTAGGTAAATGCTTGACAGTAGCTACTTTTCATTATCAGATCACTTTACCTAAGTAGTAAGCAATCATTGTCGACACGCCATAAAGAAAGAAAAACCCGCGTTTTTTTCAAGATCCGTTGCCACTAACCATTAAATTTAATAATGGCTTCTAATTCCTCTCATTTACTCGTTTACCTGTTCTCGGTACCTTTGGAGCGCATCACTTTGGTGACTTCTTAGTCACCTTTAGAACTTTCTCTTGGATTTAAAATTTTGGGAATACATTCGAAAGTGGTATGAGCTTCTACCAATATTGTTATCAACTCATGCATTTTAGCATGACATGTCTAAAACTATAATAGAATCAAACGCTTGCCTTTACTGTTAGCCGAATATGCTTTTAGAACAATGTTCCTTGCGAAAATAGCTTGACCTTCGCTTTGCTATGGTTGCTAGAAAACTCATCCTATTTCTGCAAGAGTTCTCTTTCAAAACCGTTAGACGCTACTTTCAAAAGTAGGCGTGGCCTTACATCTCAGTTGTAAGAGAACTCATTCTAAAATAGGTTAAGTTTCTTGAAACCATAGAAAGGCGAATTTCGAACTATTTCCGCAAGACACAACTGTTCTAAAAGCATAAAACTTAGTACTTTATTTAGCATGAAGGGATCTCTGCTTAAAATGTATGAATTCTTGACCAGGATAGCAAGAACGAAGTCTGCTACAAAAGCATGACCAGTGTTCTTGCTATTAGAGTTAGATATTTTTTTCTATGTATGAGATAATGAACATGCGAATTAGATCTACTGGAGATGCCACTCACAAAAAACGCACCAGAGATTCTACCTCTGTGGTGGTGCGGAAAAGAGAAAAATAATCTGGAACAAATAAAAGATAAGTTTAAGAAATCGAGTTGTAATTCGTGAAAAGTATTACTCCGTACATTCGCACTTCTGTCTTGGGGTTCTAGAAAATTATCAAAAAAATTTTGTTGTTGTGGACGTCAGGCTAAAAAGGCGAAAAAATCGTATCTGAGTGTAATTCAAAATAGACTGATACTTTGTAATCATACTAAATTGTATGACAAATTAGAAAACCAGTATACACAATGCTAGTGTTTGCATACATCACGAAAATTTAAATCTAATTCTGACTGGAATAGATTTAGAAAATCTTCTCATTCATATATCTTATAAAGACTGTTTGAAATGCATAATGTGCAGTGTTCCTACTCCTGTTTGTCACCTTCATAAATGTGAGTTATCTCTCAATGACGAACTGATTGAAAATCATTTCAGAACAATATTCTACAAAAATTTAATTTCAAGTTTGGCAGGGGACTGACAGATGTATGGTATGGCCTTATAAACAAATTAATAAACAATTAACCTGTACGAACCTGAGAAGTTGATATGGTGATGCTGATTTTTTTATCAATAGATTTCACTATTTTACATTAAAAATCATCATTGTTTAATAAAAAAGTTCAATTTTGCAACTAAGGGAAAATTGTTTATAAATTTCTTAGTTGCAAAATGCATTTTTCCAAGTGTTCTATTTAATTTTCATAACTTTTTATTGCATACATTGAAAGTGTATGAAAAGAGCTTTCATTTTAAATAAAAAAGTTCAAGATTCATTAAGAAACAATGGAGATACAGTGCGATAAATTTTTTGCTCAATTGTTCAACAAATTTAACGACTAGCGAAAAAAAAATGTTGATAATTCGTAGATTAAGTACTTTTATAAAATGTAAACAACAAATTCCCCGTGGAAATATTCACTGAAAAAAATTCATCAAAATCAGCGGAGCGGCGGATTTTCGATAGCTGACGCACGGCGGCAAGGTGGGGAAGGGCTGCATGCACTCTGAAAAAATATTGATTTGATCGTTCAAAATCGACGGCGCATCTTCAGTCGTACTTTTCTCGGGATCT
The DNA here is from genome assembly GCA_030998225.1 of Diplolepis rosae. NCBI lineage: Eukaryota > Metazoa > Arthropoda > Insecta > Hymenoptera > Diplolepididae > Diplolepis > Diplolepis rosae. Next base: position 1,107,415 of record JAPYXD010000707.1, read on the forward strand.
ATTTGCGATAAAGTAATGATTTTTTTTATTTCATACCCCGCAACGAGAGGAATTTATTTGTACAGTTGAAAATTCAATAATTTTGCTAGTTGAGCAGTGAAATACGCGTAATTTATTAACTGAAATTCGTTTATATCGTTTTTATCGTGTCATTAAATGTTCATCGTTTTAGAAAAATATATATCTCAACAATCATATATTTTACCAGCGTATAATTTTTACTAATTAAAAATATATTAAATATAATTTTATGCATACAGACATTTTATCATGCCTACAAATCCTTTCGTTAATGACTGTACAATGCCATTTTTCAAATTAATTTAGATCTTTTAGGCGGCGGGCTTTCATGGTCACAATCTGTTGAACAATTGAGCAAAAACTTCATCGCACTGTATCTCCATTGTTTCTTAATGAATCTTGAACTTTTTTATTTTAAATGAAAGCTATTTCATACACTTTGATTGTGCGCAATAAAAAGTTATGAAAATTAAGTGGAACACTTGGAAAAATGCATTTTGCAACTAAGAAATTTATAAACGTATTTCCCTTAGTTGCAAAATTGAATTTTTTTATTAAACAATGATGATTTGTAATGTAAAATAGTGGAATCTATCGATAAAAAAATCAGCATCACCATATCTACTTCTCAGGTTCGTACAGGTTAATTGTTTATTAATTTGTTTATAAGGCCATAAGTCATAAACTAACAAACTTCCCGACTCCAGGTTTTGCACACATAATTGTCAATCATAAGAAGTATTCGGACGTTGTTAAACGCCGCAATATGAGTAAACAAAGCCTTTGAATGATTGTTTATTTAAACGTCATAAAAATTATCTATTTTTATTCATAACTTTTGACCTATTTAATATTTTTTTACGGTCGGCATCTAGTTTTGTAGGGTTTTTTATGATGAAAAAAAGTTTTAAACTATATTCCGATAAAACGAAAAGAATCAAAGATATAAGCGAAAAACGTGAAATTTCGTTTAAAAATTATAAATAACCGTAATTTAAACAATGACGTCCATCGATTTGACACCACGGGAAAAGATATGTTGTTTCACTTATTTTTTGACGGTTAAACTCAATTTTTCAGCCTGCTCCTAGAAAACATCGCGCTTTTCACAAAATCGCCTGGACTAAGTTAGGCAACCCTTAGTCTAAGGGCTTGAAATTTATATAATGAATTCAGGAATAGTACTACAACATGTGCAAATCTAAACATGACCTGAATACTTTTAATTTCCAGGCGGTATCACTTCAAAAATAATACTCATATATGTACATCTTTTCTATACAACATTACTAATTTTACAGATTTTTTTGTGTGTTAAAGTGCGTCCAGAGAATTTGTTTTTTTGGACGTAAAATTAAATTACATTTAATAAATTTACTAAAATTAACTTTTCTTGAAAACAAGAGATTCAAAGAGTTTTGAAAAGAGTTCTATTATTTCTTAGCCATAAGTTTGCAAAATGAGTCTATTTTTTTCATATGTAATAAAGTTATTTGATACTTTTTGTTGTAGATTGAATTGAACTGTAGTTCATACCAGCTTGAGAATTGATCCCTTCATAAGCCATAAACTTCCTTGGATATAGTATGTTGACTGCACGTTTTGTATATCCATGTGTATATTATAGTCCTAATTCTGTATTTGAGCAAACCTTTCGTTGGAAACGAAAACCGATATGGCTCCCAACTGCAAAAAGCAAAATGTTTAGAGTGTCTTCGAGGCCAATCCTATCTACTGAAGAGTCGGAAGAAATTAAGCGTCTCTTCAATCACTACAGGACGATTGTTCGATCAGTGAAGTAAGTGTTGTATCCAAAAAATATTATATATATTATTCTACCCGTAAAATTTGTTTCAGTCCCTATTGATTCAATTTGGTAGACCGCGACGTGATACAAATCGTTTAGACGTGGCGATAAATGATTCGGTAGTATAGTCGGTAATAATTTCAAGATGTCTGTCACGGTATTTTCAAATGTTAATAAGTCCCTTTCTATAAATGCGAATTGAATTTTCTATAGGTGATATCGAAAGGATTTTTTACGCCCTTTCATTCTATTATATCCATTTTTTATTATTTTTCCATTTTCATGAAGAAATGACTGAATTAAATGTTTATTTAACATTTTCTAGCATTCGGGCACTTTTGATTTTTTTCAAACTAATCTCAAAAGAAAGCTTAACTTTTTTATAAAAAATTCCTGTAAAGACAAAATGGGATGGCTGATAGTATCGGATATATGGGACTCGATTGAAGCAAACCTCTTGTCTGCGTGCTGGCATGGGGCAGGAGCTGGTGCAATTGGCTGTATGCATGATTCTCAGAGTTCAAAGTAATCTAAGTTGTTCGTCTCTTTTTTGCTTTTTTGCATTTTTGTGTGTTTTTTGAACAGCAGGCTTTACGGCTTCTTAGGAAATGGATGGAATTTGGTTGCAAATCAAAATTTTTTTAGTTGTAATTGATCGTTTTCGTTTGGATTGAAAGCGTGGTACTTCAGGGTGCCTGGAATTGAGATTGATTCGCTTAATCTAGTTTTTAGTTCTTTCGTGATTTCTGTGTGAGCTTCCGTTGAACTGAAAAGAATGATTGTTTCCCTAAGATTTTCTTTAGCTCATTTAAATAAATCCTGTGCAGTCAAGATGGGATGTTTTGCTGAGCGTTGCAATCTAGCTTCTGCCGCTAGTCTTTTTAAATTCCCGCCGATCCGTACCCTGGACGTTTTCCATGCGCAGTAACTTGGAAATGCGATTCTACAAGAATTCCAAAATCATGTTTGTGATGTACAGTATTGATGTTTTTTATGAGAGAGTGTGTACATCTGGCGACCTAGTGGTGAAACAATGAACTATTATTTATTTTATTGGCTACTTACATGACGGCGGCAGTGACGTGGCCCCGTAGCCGCGGTGATTGAGACTTTTACGAACGCGTGAGCCAGAGATTCGCTTCAATATCTTCCAATATCTTCCTCGCCCCATATCTCCGATACTATCAGCCATCCCATTTTGTCTTTACAGGAATTTGTTGTAAAAAAGTTAAGCTTTCTTTTGATATTGGTATAGAAATTAGTATAGATATTAGATAAAAAATGTTAAATAAACATTTAATTAAGTAATTTTTTTTCCTCGTTTTCCTTGGTCTGTGGCGTGTTGCCCTTGCACAGGGGAAATGTAAAAATTTTAACGTTACTGGGATGTAAGAGTCCTCCCTCCTTAGAATAATCATCGTCCTCGATGAAATAATAAGTGTCTTACGTAAATTAGTGAGAAAAAGTGTAGTGGGCGTTTTATATCAAGATGTGGGCCCCATAATTCGCGGAGTGCAGTTTACTTCCGGAATCTCCTTGGTAAGTAAATAGTTCTTAGTGAATAGTGATGTCATTTTGCAGCTGCATACTGATGACTGCAGGTACAGAAGTAATTTTTGTTATTAATTTGACAAAGCGTTTCTGGTATTTTGTTCTTTCTACCAGCCTAGCTGTATCCTGAGAATGGTGTTATCCGAGGATTCATCTGATATGGAATGATGTCATTTTTCGAAGATGTTGGATCGTGATGCTATGCTGCAGCTGCCATGAGTCAATTTTCTGTAGAAGCTGACATGGTGATTTTGGATCTTGTACTTTATGGTAGTGCACGTGTTCCCTAGGAGTTCTGCCTTGGTGGGATTCTTGGCTGATTTTGCATGGTTGACATGATGTCATCTCGTTGCATACTGGGTCGTAGGGATGATCTTCTCAGTCTCCAGCAACCATGGCGGAAGAAGGGTCCTCTTCTAGTGCAGAGACAATCGACTACGATGAACACTGCCAAAATCATGGCTACCCTCTCTCTCTGCTGAGAAGAGCAACATCAGTGCCTGAAGGAGCTGGTAAGTGCCCCTTTTTGAATTTGCATGATTTGTTCGAGTAGTGCCGCATTCGTGAAGTGTCTTGGTTCGGGTCAAGATGTCAGACACCGGGGACTTCCTGGACTCTTTGTTAGCTGAGTGGTTCGATGCACCAGATTATTCTAGCCCTCAAACCTCCGGTCTTCTAACTGAACATTCGTTGGTCCACTCGGTTGCGGATTTCGACCTTTCCTTGTTGGGGCCGAGTTCCTTGAGTTCGCCCGCTTCTTCTGGGGATTCTACTTTGTTTTTGCCGCGACGCGACAGCCTCCAGGCGCGGGTCTCCGAAATCGAAGATCGATTAGGAGTTTTCTATGTGTCGATTCGCGGTGTGCGTTCTAGCCAGGTCGTAGAGTCGATGACCCTGGCTTGTCAAGCCTTGTTTGACCCATCCATTTCTCGTGATTCCTTTTCGGTAGTCCGGGTTTTAGATTCGAGGAATCCCGGGGTGCTGTTGCGTGTGGCATCCCTTGAGTTGAAACATCGTATTTTAGGGTTTAAGAATGCTCCCAAACGTCGAGGTTTAGTGTTAGGGTTGTCATAGGTGCGTCAAATAGGGGGATGCATTAGGGTTCCTATTTTGTTTGTTAATTATTGAGTTTTAATTGTTCCTCTTCTTTCTGTCCGCGCCAACTCCCACGGTGTTCTTTGGGCTTGTTTTTGGCTGCATCCTCTTCCTTTCTACCGAAATTGTGCAGCAGGGTCAACTTCAGCGAACCTGGCGCCGGGTGGCCCAGGAAAATAGAGGTGTGCGCCGGAACACCCTAATTCGGAAGGCCTGGTCGACGCTCGCTGTTCAGGCGGCTAGGAGAGCGCAGGAGGTCGCTCATGCACGTGCGGTGGAGTTACTGGCGCTTACAGAAGCGCATGTGGGCACGCCCGCTGTGCAGGAGTGTATACACTCGCCCCTGGTGCTTTCTGTATGCCTTGGGTAAGTCGTCGTTATTCATTGGAATTATCCTTATGTGCATAGTATGTAATTTTAATATTTTGCTTATTATCCCCTCTTTTCTTGAATCTTTCAGTGGTGCCAGGAATACGGGGGATTTTTGTCACTGTGGGCGCTACCCGCGTGGCTCTTTTCACGTCCTACCGTGCCGATGCGGGACACATTATGATGCCCCGTGGTGTAAGTTTTTGATTTGTTTTCAATCTGTCTTGATTAAATTCTCTTCTTTTTCTTTCCTTTTTTTGTTTTCCATTTCTTGGTAGTTATTATTTTTTTACTCTTGTTTCAGACCCGAGGGATGAGGACGTCCTGGTGCCAATGGAGGACCCGGTGCTGCTTTCGCATATTATTAATTATACTTTATATATTTTTCTTAAATCTATATACCTTTTTATTTATACATATCGTAGTTTTAAGTACTTAGGTTATATATCTTATATTTATATTTTCGTATATTATACTTAATTGTAGATGCTTCCTTATTAATATAAAAAATTTTAACTTTATATAATCGCTTGAGAGGCTGGCAGACGAGGCATTCTCAAGAAAACATTTTTTTGTCTCCCAAATACTTCCCCTCTGCCCGTCTCTCTTATTTACGTGTTATTATTTTCCTTTCCATTCTAATACTTAGGTCATATTAGTCAAATAATTTTGACCTGAGGTCTATTAAAGGTTCTCAATTATTCATTCATTTTTGTTTGTTTTTGCAATTACCCCTTGTTTTTGGTTAATAAAAGAATCTTTAAAACAACGAAATCCCTTGGGAGGCTGGTAGAGGCGGGTCATTGTTGTTATTACTTAATGTTGTTTTTCCTTTTCCCTTAGTTTACTTATTTTAAAATGAATTTAATTCTCCTTTTTTGTTAAAAGAAATTTTTTTTGTTTATATATATATTTTTTAATTTTTTTATCTCTGCTGTGACCATCTTCGGTATTACAGTTGATTGTTATAGAATGGAAATTTGTACCCAAGATGGCGTGATAGCACTTAATTATAATCTTAAAATTATTTATACTATTAGCTATTAGTTCTAGGTTATAATTATTATACTTCTAATTATGGGCTCATCTACATGTGATTGCTGCCACCATTTACACACCTGTGTACACACATTCACACGGATATGGAGACCCTAAATCATGTAGCTCAAATTCGATTGGGATACCTGATTGAGGGTTTATCGGCTTCCGATTATAAGATATTTTCAGGTTACGAGGTGAATTTCATCAATTTTGACACAGGATCACCCGAATTCAATAACCGGATTAACAAAGATTTAACAGGGCAGCATACTGCTTGAGGAGCACTCGTGCTGCCATGTCTCATTGAGGCTTTTATGGTAGTGGCTTAAATAACCATGCCTTGTTATGCCTTCATAACATCATATATATATATATATATATATATATATATATATATATATATATATATATATATATATATATATATATATATCCTAGCGATTTTTACTATATGTGTTGTTATATATCATAACAGTGGTGTCGTTATATATTATAAATTTTATGTTGAAGGAAGACTTCTCTAGGGCGTGAGATAGACCAAAATAGTATTCTTGTCCCCTTCTGGAGGACCCCAGAAGTCTTCCTCCGCTGCTTCGAGGTTGTCGCGAAGTCGCTTATTTCTTTTGATTTGTTTTCTGCAAGTTGCCATTGTGTGGCCCCTCAAATAACAGTACTCGCGGGGTTGTCCAAACAAATTACATACTGTTCGTCCATATTATCACAGGTATTTTTCTCTTCGCTAAAAAAATACAATTTTTCAAGGGTTGTTAACATTTTTTCGCGGCCTCGTGTTTTGCGCTACGTATTCTACTTTCCCCGTTGCTTACGGTACTAAATTTATTTTTGTGTCTGCGGTCCTCTACTTCGCATCTAACGAAGAATTTTTGGCGTTATCGGATTCCGCGGTTTCCTCTAAGGTATATTTCGGCTTGGTAAAACTGTACTCTGCCGCCAGCTCCTCTAGCTGCCCCTTAGCGAACCGTAGGTTTTCTATCTCCCCTTTTGGATGGAGGGTAGCGGGGTATATCTCTCCCTTAGGTAGTTGAGTATTAATGATGGACATGCTTTCCTGTAAAAGAAAACTGCGGTTAATAATTTTTAATCTTTAGTTGTGCACTTACTTAAGTTTATTAAAATGTTTCTGGAATAGTTTTCCGTCGGGTTTTTCCAAGATGGCGTTGTTTTTTTCTAATATTTTTATAAGAGTGTAGGGTCCGTGGTATTTATTATCCAATTTTCCGTGTGTTTTGGCTTCTCTTTTTTACGTATACCTGATCTCCTACATTCCCTAAAAATGGCTTTACCTTTCGATCATAATTTTCTTTTGAATGTTCCTTCGCGGTGATCAAATTTTTTGCTGCTATTAATTTAATTTCCCATAGTCTTAATATTAATTCCTGCAGATAGGTCCCGTAGGTTTCTAATTTTTCGGGGTCTGGTAATGAACTGGGGGTGCGTGCGGTTTTACCAAACACTATTTCAAAGGGTGTAAATTTAGTGGCTTCGTGTATTGAGGTGTTGTATGCAAGCATCGCGAAGGGCAGAAGTAGGTCCCAATCGTCGTAGGTTTCTGCGTACGTCCTTATGTAATCCATCAATACGGCATGGCTCCTTTCCAGGTATCCGTTTGATTGTGGTCTATACCCTGAGGTGGTAATCTGTTTTACTCCGAAAATTTTTGATAATTTTCTGAGTAAATTATTGATAAAACTTCCTCCCCTATCTGTAATATCTGTGATTAACATGGGTTCATGAATTTTAGCCCGTAAAATTTTTTGTTTTCGGCAAATGTCACATTTTCTGAAAAATTCAGTGACTTGATCTTTAAATCCTGGCCACATGTATCTTTCTCTAATTCTTAGATATGTTTCATTTGTCCCTTTGTGGCCCCCAATTTTACTTTCATGATTTTCAGAAATAATTTGAGTACGTAACTCCTCTGGGGGTATATTTACGTTGCCATAGCATATCGTTATTTCTATTTTCGAATTAACTAATTTTTGGGTTAGTAACTCGCGCAATTTTCCTTTTGGTAATGTGTCACTAATATCTCCATATTTTGAAATGCGAAACTCCGAAATATTTTCTCTTTCTAAGGCTATTCTCAAATTACGTATGGCTACTTTAACGTGTTCTTCGTTTACCTCTTCAAAATGGTTTTGTTTAACTATGAGTGAATATATGTCAAAACGTCTATGAGGAGTGATAAGCACCTCTCCTATTTTAGGTTTCCTATCCTTCAGGTCCTGGGGGTCAACTGCTCCCAAGTCCACGCGGGGGTGACAAACTCACAGTCAGCCGAGAGAAAATGTACGTAATTACTTCTCAAATAAGTGAGATTCTCTCGGCAGCTACTTAGTCTGACTTGCACGTTTTTACTACTGTGCATCTCCGTTCCACTGGACATTTCACAGGCCTTAGGTAGTGCCGGAGGGATGCCAGTGATTGACGGTCGCGAATGGTCAGACGGCAAACTAGTGGTATCCGTAGTAAGTCCGTCTGAGTATGTACACGGAGAGAAGAGAACGCAGCTGTCATGTGCGCGGGACAAAGCAGAGCTGTGTTCTTACGAAAATGTACGATTGGACACAGCTCAGCTATGTCCTCGCGTAGCCAGAATGTGTGAGCGCATGTCTCTGCTTCTCGCTGGGCACACGCCGTTCGGACGAAGCAGAGCTGTGTGCGAACAAATGAAGGCTTCGTCCAAACACAGCTCCACTGTGCCCTCGCACTCCTCTGCTTCGTGCTAAACACATCGTGCGTGTGCGCCACGTTTGTGTATATGTAATACATTGATTATACTTTGATTATTTATAAGGTCGATTTTAAATAAAAAGATCTGTACGTTATAGGCCGAAGTTAAATTTGTTCTTTTCTTCGAATCCAAAAATAATTAGGTCAATATAATAATTTGTTGCCGCAGAGGAACGTATAACCTCAAAATTTTTTTCATTACAGAACGGAACATTTTTGGGCAATCAAGTTTTAATTAAAAATACTCAGATTTTAATAAAAACCATCACATACAACATTTTTGATTTTATACTTTTATATGTTGCCTGTATTTCATATAGAAATGTTTCTCTGTCGTGTCAAACGCAACTAAATCTTTGTTGCTCTTTATTCGCTTTTTTACATATTTTCATTTTAACATTGAAATTATAAATCAATTTTGATATCAGAGTTTAATAATCCTCAAATTATGAAAATTGGTTCGATAAATATCAAACTTTTATGCAGGTAAATGCCGATCAATGCATTACATATACACAAACGTGGCGCACACGCACGATGTGTTTAGCACGAAGCAGAGGAGTGCGAGGGCACAGTGGAGCTATGTTTGGATGAAGCCTTCATTTGTTCGCACACAGCTCTGCTTCGTCCGAACGGCGTGTGTCCAGCGCGAAGCAGAGATATGCGCTCACACATTCTGGCTACGCGAGGACATAGCTGAGCTGTGTCCAATCGTACATTTTCGTAAGAACACAGCTCTGCTTTGTCCCGCGCACATGACAGCTGGTTTCCCTTCTCTCCGTGTAGGTATATTTATTCCCATTCTGCGAGTAATGTTTTCGTCAGTTGATAGATTGAAATTAGAGTTGTTATCAAGTTTTTCTGGAAACGGCGTGGAAATAGCTTTGGGTTTTTTTAGTGCTGAGGGGGTATATTTCCCTAAAGCATCCGGGGTTGAAACTATTCCAGGGTCAAAAGTGACATTTTTTCTGGTGTGAGCGTGTAGATTTCTGGTAGGGGCTTCTTCATCTGAAGATGAAATACCGGGGTCCAGATTTTCCTCACATTCGGAATTTATTACCTTCCTTTTTCTTGAGTCCCTTTTAATAATTCTTCAGCTATTTTTATAGCTGATTCAATCCTGTTCGTGAATTTGGTCTCGCTTTCAGGTTCCATTTCTTCGATGGCATCAAGGAGCTCTTGATTATTTTCTCCTTCCGAAATTGCTATGACTTCAAGAAGCGGGGCTTCTTTATTCACCTCTGTCTTTTTTGCCAGTCCTCATGTGCCTTTAAGGATTGTTCAAATCGTGAAAGTGATTTTTCTATATTTTCTTCAGTAAACTTAGCTTTTTCTTGTTCCATCTGATCTTTTTCCTGTTCTTCTTCTGTTGTACTGTCATCGCTGTCGCTGGGTGGCGGACGTACCATTTTAATGGGTCCTGCTTCTTGCTTTTCTGTCATAGGAGTTAATTCTTCCTAGTCTTCTGGGAAGAATTCAGTTGTACACTCTGGTGCTTTTGACGGTGCACTCTTTAATATTGTTGACGATGGATACGCTGCAGGTGGCAAATTCAAGCTCGGTAGCACACTTTTTCTTTTTCTGAGAATTGGGGGTGGTTCTTGGCCCCTTTCTGCTTCTTCCGAGCTACTATCTTCTTTATAATCTGGTCGATTCTGAGCTCGTTGAGTCTCTACCCGTCGCCGAATCAGGCGTTTCGTGATAGTGCTTCTGTCCAGCTCGGCTGATGTTGATGCGCTAGACTTGGACCTACCAAGGGTTGGTTTCTGCGGTCTTGAAGTATATGGTTTAGAGGTTGCAATCGTAGAAGTACGTCCTTTTCTAGTTTAAACCACGGGTTTATTCTTGGCTTCAGATTCTGCAGTTATCGAACCTAGTTTTGAGCTGTTTTCCTCTGGTTTATTAGCTTGCCTAGTCAGCATTTGCAGCAACCTGGCAGGCTGTTTTTCTTCTTCACCTTCTTTGTCAGAATTTTCTACGATTGGATTTCTTGATAGGGCATCAGCATTAGTATTTAATTTACCTGGTATGTATTTAAATTCATATTCATAGCTTCTTAATTTTAGTCTGCAGCGAATTAGTCTTTGGCCTGGATCTTTTACAGAATCTATTCACCTGAGAGGTTCATGGTCGCTCATGAGGGTAAATTTTCTTCCATAAATGTAGGGTTGAAATTGTTGTACCGCGTAAAGAACCGCAAGGCATTCCTTCTCCGTTGTGGAATAATTTAATTCAGGTCCAACTAACACTCTCGACATATATGCTACAGGAAGATCCATTCTGTCCTTTTCTTGGCTCAGAACAGCTCCTATTGCATAATCTGAGGCGTCAGTGGTTACTGTAAAGGGTTTTTCAAAATCAGGGTATTGTAGTATGGGGCTTTCACACAGTCCCTGTCGTAGATCCTTGAAGCTCTTTTCTTCCTCCGGTCCCCACTTAAATAATGCTTCCTTTTTTAATAAATTTGATAGAGGCTTTGCTCTCACTGAAAAATCCTTGATGAATCTTCTGTAATATTCAGCTAGTCCTAGGAATTGTTTTGTTTCTTGGTGTTTTTGGTCTGGGAAAATTTTGAACAGCCTTGATCTTTTTAGGATCTGGATTTACTCCTTTGTCTGTAATTATATGCCCTAAATACCTTACTTCTATGAAAAGAAATTCGCACTTTTTCGGTTGTAGTGACAGGTTAGCTTCTTTCAGTTGTTTGAGAAGACGTCTTACCTTTTTCCCGTGATCTTCTGTCTTTGGCGTATATTACTATGCCGTCCAGATAGACAAATAATTCTGTCACCTGTAGCCCTAATAGAACTTGGTCCATTAGACGCTGGAATGTAGCCGGTGAATTTTTCAATCCCATGGGCATTCTGACGTAGTCATAATGCCCATTCAATGATGAAAATGCTGTTATTTGCCTATCATTTGGGTCAAGCTCCATTTTATGGAAACCGCTGGCTAGATCAAAAATAGAGAAGTATTGTGCAGTACCTAGACGATCTAAAATATCTGCAATATTTGGTAATGGGTATGCACCCCCAATTATTTGTTCATTTAAAAGCCGAAAGTCAATTACTATTCTCCATTTCTTTTTTCCTGTTGCATCTATTTTCTTGGGTATAATCAGTGGAGGTGAGTTATTAGGAGATTTTGAATTTTGAATCGCTCCTTCTGTCTTCATTTTTTGTATTACTCTCTCAACTTCTTCCCTTTGAGAGGGTGAAAATCGGTATGGTCTGTTTTTAATAAGTACGCCGTCCAAGGTGTGAATTTTGTGTTGTACTAAATGAATGGGGGTTAGGGGTCCTCCTGGTAGGTAAAAATATATCAGGAAATTCCCTAATTATCTCCAGTACGTGTTCCTTTTCCTCGGGGTTCAAATGATCTAGTCGAAGTTGTTTTATCACTTCTTCAGCCTTATTTACGGGGGGTGAATAATCTTTGTCTGCAGAATACTCATCGAAATCTTCTCCTGGAAATTTGTAATATTCAAAGGGGATGATTTCTTGTGGGGGTAATTCTATTTCGAGGTCATTATCTGTGGTGTTAATAGCGAATACATGGCAAATTCCATTCAAGTTGGTTACGGCTGCTTTGCCTATTAGCACGCCCTCTGTAGTTTTTATTAAGGGTAAGCAGCCTTCCTTTATTTCTGAATTTATCACTGCTATTGGAATAACTCGTCGAGTCCTGGCTCTTACCTTGATTGGTCCTAGTAGAGGTCCTTTGTAATCCGTGGTATTCTCTAAAGATACCCTAGATTCATTGTCTATAAACGGTATAGGTTTTGTGGGGTTGGAATGCGTTACAATGGCGTTATGCCAAAAGGATATTTCCACTTTTTCTTGTCGAAGATTTTTTCGACCTTGTATTCCATCCGTGCTTATTGGGAAATCAGAATGTACAACATGAAAAGTGATTTTAGATTTCATTAATTCGATGTTTACTGTACCTATGGTTGAAATTCTACTTTGTGTAATTCCTGTAATTTCTATTGCTTTATTCTCATTGACCAGTAGATCCTCATCTACAGCATCTAATTTGATAACATTTATATCCGCACCTGTGCCCACTAAAAACCTTGCCTGTGACTGTAAAAGTTCATTCGACGAAAGCTCTACTGCTGGGGATTCTCGTCTCCTTATTATCCCTGCCGGTCCTTGTCTGGGTTCGATTGTTCTATTTCTGTCCGGTGATGATGCAAACCTAACATGAGGGCTCAGGCTTCTATCCTCAGATCCTGCATAAGGTGTAGAACATCGATTTTCCACTGTATTGTTCATAGGAAAATGGGGGTTTAATTGATGTCGAGCTTCATACTCGAGTGTGTACTTTAATGCTGATTTCAATGAAGATGGATTCCATGAATCCACCATTCCTGATATCACATCGGGTAGTCTTCGGATGAAAGCCTCTAAGGCGCAATCATTTAAGGGTAGTAGCATTTCCTCCGCGTTCTGGTATTTATATTCTAACGTCGCTTGAGCTCCGGATTTTAGTAGGGTGATTCTGTCATAAAACTCGCTTACACGTTCGCTGCGAGACATCCTAATTGTGGATATCTCATGCAAATACCACTAGTAAGCGTTGTGGCGGGCAAAACGCTGTTTAAGATGCTGTATTAAATCAGTTATTGTAGAAAATGTTTTTCCGTGAGTACTATCTCTTGCAGCACCCTTTAATCGTGCTAGTACCGTCATTATGTACTGCCTTTCGCAATTTGCAGGTACACTGGATTCTCCTTTCAGCGAATCCTGGATAAAGTCCCTAACGGGCATATTTTTTCCGTTAAAAGTGGATATATTCATCACTCCCTGTTGTATAGCAAAACATTCCGCCATTGAAGTGACCATGGCGTCGCTAAGGGTGCGTGAAATGTTCCCTGTCAACTCTCGACTCTGTGTTTTGTCATGAATGATACTATTTTTGTCGTGAGGCATCTTGATTTTGAGATGATTGATATTATCAAAGGAGGCTAATTCTGTTTTTTGGATTAGATTAATGCTCAATTTTGGATCATATAAAAAGTCACCTACTTTGTTTTTTAATAATTCGGAATAGACTGAAATTATTGTGTTTGAATCGTGTTTGAACACGTTTTTATGTGACATGCAATTTTTCTAATGGTAGTGACCAATTTACCAATATTAACTGGTAAATTAGTCAACATAAATAATACTTTATATGCATGTCCCTACATTTTGTCCTTCTCTGAGCAGAATTTTTTGATTCTTTAAATTTTGATAAACTATGCTGTAGACCTTAACTTCTTCTTTCTTTGTTGCCTTGACCGTATGGTCGCGACTTTTGACTGTTTGAGGCTGTAAAAAGGTTCGAAGTTTGAATAAGCTGTTGTAATATTGAAATTGATCCTTTATCGGTTTTGTATGAAAATCTGTCCAAAGTGTTGAATTAAAAAAAAAACTATTATAAATCAATTATTATTATATACTGTAATATCGTAGTTACTTTGAATTTTATTTTTAATTGTTCATTTAGAAAATTTTATTTATTGCTAAATTTGTTTATTTATTCGTCTGCATTTGTTTATTGCTAGATGAATGCGGTAGTTTTAATCTTTGAATTCCTATTGTCAATGATTTATCCTAGCTATTACTGCACTGTAAGTTCTTGCTGTGATGCGCGCAGTCGCTGCAGTGTTAAACTTGGATTATATGTTTTCAGTGATATAAGGCGGGTCAGGCCAGCCGCGACCGCGAATTCCTGAGCAAATTTTTGCAATAGCCGAATTTATAATTTGATTATGTGTATTAACAACTTGCGTTTTCGGTGATACAAAATTAATTAAGCCAGACTAAAGCACAAACCCTTAATTAATTTTTTAAAATCACAGAAAACGTTTATTGTTAATAAACAAACAAAAAATTTGTTTAATGTTACAGAATTTTAGATATATAATAAAATATAATAATAATATATAATAATATATAAATAATAAATAATATAAAAAATATAATAATATATAATAATATATAAATTAATGAAACAATTTATTATAAATAAATAAGATGTTGCACAAGTTTTCACACAGGATGATACTGAGGTGGTAACTTACTTGTCTACCTCTTAAATTAGAGGGCAAAAGAGAGAATTGTCGTTTTTTACTCCTATAATTTCAAGTCAACGGCACAAATCCTTGCAAGATACTTGGGTTTCGTTTGAGTGTCCTCGAAGTAGCAAAACAACGATCGATTTCTCAGGAGGTAGTTTGGTTTTTGTTTGAGTCTCAGTGAGGTACCAAAACAACAATAAATCTTGCAGGAGGTATGGTGTAAAGGACGCAAGTCCACCAACTGGTATGAAAATTATCTGCTTACGTATCTTTGAATTACCGATCCGAACCTAATAACCGTACAACTGATTGGAACTGAATGACAAATCACCAGAGGTAAATCTGGGGTATATATACTATTGATGCTTCTATTAGTGGGAGCAGATCAACGTAAATCGGTGGCCAGGCACGATCTCTGCAAGGGTTCATGGGTTCATCTCTTCTATTGCCCAATTTTATTTCTAGTTTCCAAATAAATGCAGTTTTACTTATTCATTTCTGCATTTATTTGTCTGTTTTATATTATATATAAATTATGATTAATAATCGATTGCCAATGATCAATCAATCAATTTATGATCCATGATCAATAATCGATTTCCGTCCATTGATCCCGATCGATTATCGGCAATCAGTACACCATAGCACTAATAACGATATATTATTATGATTACATAAATATTGCTAACCAGTATGTTAATAATAGTTGTAATGTTATACTAATATGACAATAATTAATTGTAATAGTAAACTACGTATAATATTTAGACATTATATTTAATGAGGCTTTACAGATAACTTCTCATTCTCTCATTACGTTGTTAGCACAGCGTTACTACCTTATCGGCACGCGGTGTGAGTTACTGACTCATTACCGCGGGTACAATTACCATATAGACGGAACGCTGCTCTTCTTTGTCACTTATTACCATGTGTCAAACCGATTCGTCGACGTGAGGTATACTTTGGTTTACCTCATGCGAACAGCCGCTCGGTCCACATGATAATTTATTACAGGAATATCATTATGTGAATAGTTTCTTCCTCGTTTTCCTTGGTGTGTGGCGTGTTGCCCTTGCACAGGGGCAATGTAAAATTTTTAACGTTACTGGAATGTAACAGCTAACCCAACTAATTTTCGCTCAGTTCGATATTTCGGAAAATAAAGTATTTTCATCAAAAATATTTCATCAATCAAAAATAATAACAAACACCAGGAGAGGTCAATTAAGATCACAACAGTTTACCGGGTAAAATAAATGAGACACTAGAATTTAATTTACTAAAATAGATTGGCTGAACAAAATTTATTGAAATGAATAAAGACTCTATACAAAGCAAAATGAATATTAATAAAAGCCCAAAACATCTATATTAATATCGATAAGTATAAATAAAATGACAGAAATCTCCGAATCTTTCTGAGCCACGCGACAATATGGCAAACTCAATTGATTAGCACGCGTCACCACCAGAGAGAACAAGAATTGAACGAATACTTGATTCAATAATTAAACTTTCAACACCGCAAGGGAGTGAAGTTAATTACAAAAAGAAAAGATACAAATATAAAAAAAGGAACACTCGCGAACACTAGAGAGAGAGAGGCGAAGTGGTCTCAGCTTGGGTGACAGACGCCACAATGCGTTAGAGTCAAAAATATCTGCTTACTCAGAATCCCGAGCCATTTGCCAGAAAGAAAAAGTTAAATAAAACCACTTAAGCTACCTGAATTCTACCGTCGAGTTCAGCGTCGTATTTCACGACGAATTCTCCTTCCATGGCGTACGAATAAATCCTTTGACAAATTTTAACCGTGGGAGACAACTTTGGCGTGTGTGGCCGTAAACAGTCGCAGGACGAGAGTGATGTTGGAAGACGCGACGCCAGCAAAGTTCCCGACCTGCCCCAGGAATTAATCGCGTGACCCAATCGTGAACCCGGAAGCAGGTTGCAAATCTAATTTCTGCTAGGCAACTAGGCAACCCATGCCTAGTGCAGTAATCGCCCTCGGCAAACAATTTTTATAAGCACGCGGTTCTTTCTTTTACGGCGAACAACACGTGTAGTACATTGGCACCATTGTAATCAGTGTCCATTTACATCATACGACATAAATTTAGTATTACAAATGTCGAAAATACTAAATATCAAGTCCCCGGTGTCTATGTGCACCAGGGTACGTCTTCCGGGTCACGTGGTGGCAGCTGGTTATCCTGTGTGTCGCTCTCCAACGATCGATGACGGCGATGATCGAAGCATCGATATCTCGTAGCTCTAAAGTCGACATGGCGGCCAGTGTGTACATCAACTCGGTAGCCGGTTGTGCCTCACCTCCAACGCCGCTGTCCTTTGGTGAAGTTGTCCTCGTGCCGTGTATGGAACAAACAGGACAGGAAGCGTAAGTGCGTGCAGTGCGTGATAAGTGTTTCGAGTGCTCTCGGGTGGCGACGAAGTGCGGCCTCTCGTCACACGACTTTTTCCCCGGGACATAACCCCACCTGTCATACCGGTGAGTTTAATAATAAAAATATTTTTAAGTGACGGGTAAATATGATATTACGTCACAGTAATATCTGGTCTTGTACCTGTACTGATATACAATAATTCACTAATTAAATTTCTGTTCTTTATTCTCTCATCGATTTCAGTAGCTTGTTCTAATTTTAAGTTACTCTCCATAGGAATATCATAGAGTTTAGCATTTTCTAAGTTATATTTTACAGCCAAAGACTCTATATATTTTAACTTTATTGATTTTATTTTTGCCTTTACAGAAAATTAAAAAATAATCTACAAAAACTAAAAAGTATATTGGGTCTTTGCTCGTGTTATTTACATATAAACAATAAACGTAATTGCATCTAACAAAATTCAGATTTACAACATGATAAGGTCCTAGCGTGGTGGTCCCGGTAGGGGATAGGACCTTATACTAGTCGGAGCGAGTAGTCGGTCGAGTCGTAGAGTGACCTAAAGACACTCAGGGATCTAAGTGTCTCGAAGAGTGGAAAGACTGAGATAACTCTTAGTAATCTAAGATTAAGTCTCAGAGAGAAAGAGAGAGAGAGACAACTCTTAGGGATCTAAGAGTAAGTCCCGAAATAGGGAGAAAAAGAGTTGGAGATTCTCAGGGAACTGAGTGTTTCAAAGAGTGAAGAAATTGAGATAAATTAGTAATCTAAGAGTAAGTCTCGAGTTTACGGGCTTCTTGGGGCTGGTTTTCGGCGGTCGGAATTAAACTGAGTCGTTGGTGGGTGAAATTCTTTATTGGAGATGTCACACGGTGCGTACTCTAGGTACTCAAGTCTGGAACTCCTGACCAAAGCACGGTGTACCCACTCTCATGTATTACAAAGGGGTACTTACAGATGGTGGCGAGGCGAATGAATTTATATCAGCGACATCTAGGGGACGTAGCAGGAACTAGATTTCATGAAAACTACCTCTCCCCCCTCACGCCAGATCCAGTAATGAAGGGCGCAAAATTTTTGCCTTCCCATGCGAAAAAGGAAAAATTCGGATTTTATTATATTTGAGGTTGCTTTACATGGCTTAAATCAGCTTTGAAGAGGACTGGAGTTTCATCTTTATCGACACTTGAATGCGGATTTAAATGAAAATAAACAAAAATACTTTTTAATGCAAATTTTCTTACCGCGTTTTGCAATATAATACGTAATGAATTTTTATAAACAAAACGAGAAACCAAGCCTTTATGAGTTATATTTGAGATTCAAAACAAAAGTTATTGGTGACTTACCCGATTTGCAGCTACAACTATTTTCATTTGGAGGACAAACAGTAAAGCACTGCTGATTGTTGGCACATTAGTCTAGCTATTAGCACTTTAAAGATCGAAATTCATTAAAATCACTTGAACTCGCAATCAATTTTAATCAATTACAACATGCAGACAAGTGACAACATGTCTACCGCGCATGACGTTCATTTCGATGACACACTAGCGACGACTAGGGGACGTAGCATTCACTATTTTTCTTTCGCCACTTCGCCTATGGGAGTGGGCATACTGCGGACCAAAGTGAACTGACTATCCAGCGTCTCAAGGTCCTTCTTATAGAGACGGAAAATGAGGAGAAATGTCGCAGTGGAAGGGGGTACGGTTTTTTTAATATAGCTTTTCGGTACCAAGCCTCCTTCCCTTCTGCGACTTAGCTAGCTTCTTGGAGGGAGGAAGTATCGCTGTCTTCCTCTATCCTACGGCTAGCGTCGCTGCGTCCTTTTCTTCCCTGTTGGTAGTGACCGATCGAGAAGGGGTAGATGCTGAGAGAGTCTACTTGCCTCCCCCCTTTTTCCTCGCTTTCCCAGCTTTCACTTTTCCTACCTCGTAGGAGTGAAGTCCGTTCCCTGGCAGGGGGGCAGCGGGGAGAGGGAAGATGCTTGTGGATCGGTCAGCCGTAGGGGTGAGACAAGGAAAGGGTTTTTCCGATGTCTAAGCGTGTGTCAGAAAAGGACGCATAAACATGCCGTTCTAACGGTACTTTTTTTGAAAGACCTCAAGTCGCTTTTAAGTTAGTTTCGGACAAGTATCTTACTGATAGAAAAATTGAGTATTTTTCTGTTGTTAAGGTATACGGCTTAAGGCGCGTATATCAAACATGTCTGTTAAAACATTCATACCAAGCTCTTGGACATTCTCTAAGAACGTAGAGAGCTTTTTGTTATCTACACACTTTATTTGTATCTGTTTCATAACCTCTAGGTTCATTAATATATACTTCAGATCTTACTGTGACATTTTCTTGAGTATTGGTTATTGTACGGTTTTTCAAATAAGCTACCATTTTCATAATTAAACCAATCTGGGTATGGAAATCGGTATAAAAAAAAAGCTAGCGTTTTCTCGATCATGACAATGTGTTTTTTATCTCAAAAAATCGCACACTATGTCCCGTGAAGGTGGTTGGAAATCTGTACGTATTTATTTATACTTGGGATCTACATTTTTGCTCAATATTTATAATGTTTTAATAATTTTTGAGATTCATTTATGAGTTTGATATTGACATCCATTAACTATCATTTCCATTATTTATTATATATTATTAACTATAATAAAATTTTAATCTCGAACTAAAATTATTAATTATCAATTATTAAAGTACCTATATGCATAAATATAAAAGAAACAATAATAAATAATGTAAAAAAACGCAAAAGACAAATTAACGTGGAACGCCCATCCAGTTAGACCACGCACAAAACTGCTTCATCCAGGTAATTGGGTGAGTGGCAGTAAACGTAGGCTAGTACGGAGCTCTCTGAGATCACGAACAAAAATGCCCGTGAAAACTAGACGACTGTGTTCGACCCACATGCACCTCCTGTTTGGTGTTTAAACCTCGCGATTTTTTTGTGCGAGTTTAGGCTGAATGTGTTTTTGTGAATTTTGTATTTTATTCCAATTTCAATTTTCTTGTTAACTAGCCTAAGCTAAATTTAATTTCAAAATGGCCATTTTCAGTAAATTAAGGCATACAAATTTGCGAAATGATGGGTACTGAGTTTAAATTATTAACTATATATCTTATTGTACTAAATTTATGTAATTTCTAAATTTCTTGAACATACCTACTTGATTACTCTTAATAGTTGACTATTTTTAATATCTATATATATATATATATATATAAAAGCATAAATGACAAAGTCATTTTTAACGGACATTTTTATGTTCGGTTTGTTCTATTTCTTCAGAGTTAGCTTCTCTCTTGTTATAAATCTTCAAATCTTGAGTGTGGAACATCCCTCTTTCCTCTTTAGACTGACGTTTCCATAATATGAAGGTTCCAGGCCTTACTTGTTTTTAAAGTGGTAAGGGCCTTCATAAATTTGGAGAAATTTTTTGAGAATTTTCCTTTTCGGGCCAGATTCATTTATAGCCTTAACGAGCACATAATTTCCTTCTTTTAATGCTTCCAAACGATGAGCTTCATTGAATTGGAAAGCTCTATTTTTTCCTTTTCTTGAAATGTTCTCCTTGGCCATTTCCAATTTTCTCTCATAGTTGATTTTTGAGTCATTTTGAGGAAAATTAGACCAATTTTTCTATGCTTGTATAGGCCTTTTATTCAAATGTAGTTCAATTGCAGTAAACTGTGTGGTTTCGTAATATGTTTCATTCATGCAACTCTCAACGATGTTTATCCAGCTCCACCATGATCCATGATTTTCTTCAATGAGAGATCTGAAGAATCTCGATAATTCTCTATAGATTCTTTTGACGATATTACTTTGGGAATGTTTTATCGAGGAGAATACAATTTGTTAATGACAGCTTTCGTGTTAGCTCGTCTTAACGGGTACAGCACAACATATTTTGAAAATGTATCTATAGTGAATAGAATATATTTAAAACCACCCTTTGATGCTGGTAATGGTTGGGTGCTAATGATGTACGAAGAAGAAGAAGAATAAGAAGAAGATTCTGCTCCGCTGTAAGACTATATGCGCATGCGCACTTCAATTTTTACATTATATTCCTCTGTAACGGAATACACAACATTCCGTTACTCTCAGCTGTAACGGAAAAACGAGTTTCCGCGCCGGAGGCACATAATAGTACATTGTGCAACTAGGGAAAAAAAATTTATTTTGCGAGTGTGAAGTTTGATGCCCGAGCAAAGCGAGGGTAACAACCACACGAGTAAAATAAATGTTTTTCCCGTGTTGCACACGATTTTTTTTCTACTATAGGGTCAGAAAGTGGATTTGTTTGCCCCGCACGGGGCAATAAAGTCCACTTTATGGCCCGCTAGTAGAAAAAATAATTTTTCCATCGTTGTGACCCATTTTTGCCGCTTTTTCCTGATCTGATAGTAGACTTAAGGTGACTGCGACTAAATTATTTTTACCAGGGCAATGTTTTATGGAAATGTCATAATCCTGAATAGCCATTGTCCACGTGGTTAACCTTTCACTCAAAAGCTTACATGTTTTTAGAAATGTTAATGCCTTGTGGTCAGTTCTAATAATTATTTTACTCCCTTCTTCAATAAATAATTCCAAGAGTGGAACTATTTTTGCTTCATGATATTTTGAGAATTTGGTATAAAAATTAATTAAATCCAAAAATCCACGTTAATCTTTCAAATTTCGTGGTCTTAAAAAATTCTGGATGATTTCAATCTTTTCTAGATCTGGTTTTATTCCAGTCGACGTTAAAATATGTCCAAGAAATTTAACTTCTAATCTGAAAAAATGAGATTTTTCTAGATTAATTGTTAAATTATTTTCCATCAATCTGTGGAAAAGTAGCTCCAAATGTAGCAGATGTTGGTGCACGTCTTCAGAGGCACAGAAATGTCGTCGATGAAGGTTAAATAAAAATTTCCTAGACCGTTGAGGACAAAATCTAGGGCTCTGATCAGTGCTGCTGTACTTTTTTTCAGGCCGGAGGGTGTTACGCAAAACTCGTAACATTTACCTTCGTGCAAAAACGCCGTATATTTTTTTGATTCCTCGGCTAGTGGAAATTGCCAAAAACCACTGGTCCGATCCATTGTTGACATTATTCTACTACCTGCCTATCTTTGAAATAGCACCTCAGTTGATTCTGCACATTCGTAATCATTTACCCTAATTTCATTTAATTTGCGAGCATCCAAACATATTCTAACACTCCCATCCTTTTTTAAACTAGTCACTAGTGGGTTAATGTAGGGACTATTTGGTCTTCTAATTATTCCTAGCTCTAGTAGATTATTTATTTCCGACGTAACTAAACCTCTTAAGGGGACTGGGAAGTCAAAAAATCGATTTTTTATTGCATTTTTCAATAGCATTACTATTCAAAAGGTAAATGCCAAAGTTTTAAATCGTTCCAATGAAAAATGAAAAAATGAGAGACAAAAAGGCTGAGCGCCTTTCGCAAAAATTGACGGGCCGCAGAAAATAAAAGCTTATTTTATTTTTGTTCCGTTTTGCAGTGATTGCAAAAAAACGGAGGTTCAGATCGGTTTGAAAATTGTTTTATGTGCCACCGCCGCGCAAACTCGTTTTTCCGCTACAGTTAACAGTAGCGCAATGTAGTACATTTCGCCAGAAAGGAATGAAATGTAAAAATTGAACTGCGCATGCGCCCATAGCCATGAAACGAAGCTCAATCCTTCTTATTCTTCTTCTTCTTCGTACAGCGTTAGCATCTAACTGGCAAAGCCTTGTACATTTGAACTGCGCATGCGTCTACTAAAATCCATTACTACTACACAAGATCGATAAAATCAAAATGGCCGGGACTAGTCGTGACATATC
The DNA here is from genome assembly GCA_030998225.1 of Diplolepis rosae. NCBI lineage: Eukaryota > Metazoa > Arthropoda > Insecta > Hymenoptera > Diplolepididae > Diplolepis > Diplolepis rosae. Next base: position 1,130,397 of record JAPYXD010000707.1, read on the forward strand.
AAGTGTAATGACTAGCGCCGCAAACAACTACAATACTAGTTTAGATTCCAGTGTACGCATAAAAACTCGTATACGCACCGAAGTCACATAAAATAGAATACGTGCCAATGCACACAATTCGGGTAATTCCGAGACTCGCGACAATGCTCGCAGGACTGATCGCGCTTTGGCTACGCCTTAGCTTCGATCTCCTGCGAGCATTGTCGCTCGTCCCGCAATGACCCTCATTCTGCGCCTGAGCACGTAATGTACTATTGCTTTCGCAGAACATGTTCCTTTACGGGCTGAACCTTCGTATTAAGCTGCAAAAAGATATTACTGCAAAAAGTTATTTTTTTGGTTAAATTGTTTATTTAATTATATAATTGTACATTGGAATTTTTTAATAAAAAAATATTTTTTGTATTCTGTTCAATTGTTATAAATAACCCATAAAAAAAAATTACTTATATCTTGATATTTACTTTTTAATTGGACTTTGAAAATAGGATTAGTTTGACTTCTTAGTCCCCTCAATTTCATTGGAATCGGGTACGTTTTAATAATAAAAGGTTTATTGTATTGAATCTTGAATTCGTGTGTGTGTGTGTGTGTGTTCATGGTTCATTCATGGTTTCTCACTCCTCTCTTTCCCTTTACAATTTGTTTACGTTTATGTAATAGAGATGGTCACAGGACGTGACACCTCCCCCCTTAAGTTTGTACATGGGGATGAAATGACCGTGTACAAATTTTGGAGAAATTGAATTCAAAAAGTTACAAATTTTTCCGTAATTTACATTGGTATTTCCATGGTTGATAATTACGTTTTCGTAAATACATCAGTTTACACACAAAAAAATATGTTTCCGTATAATCGGTCCTAATAATATTCGAAAAACTTTTTAGATTTAAATATATTGAAACTTATTATAATGTTACAAACTCATCGATATATCAAGCCACAAGAAAATTTTCTATTGCACACGCATGCATAATTTCATTATTTTTATTTTTGTTTCATAATTTTTTTTGTTTAATAATAAATTCGTATGCATAGTTTTACTAATTATATTCATAAATTATGATTAAACATTATTATTACTTTTTAAAAAACACACACTAATAAAGTTTATATGAGAAATCTGTTACACACACACGTACACATGCATATATGTATTTTGTTTTTTTTGTTTTTTGTAAATTTGTATACATATAATTTCATTTTTCTGTTAATTAAGATGTTCAATATGTATTAAAATTATTTATTCGAAAAGAAAAAAAACGCATATAGTTATTGAGCTTACATTTTCGGATATTTATCACACATACACAACACACACATGTGTCTATTTTGCATGTTTTTTGGATTTTTGCTTTTATCACATTTTTCGTATAAAGTTGATTAACCTAATCGTATTCGTGATAGTTACGGGAAGTGACACCTCCCCCCTTTTGTTTGAACATGGGGATGAAATTAACATGTTCAAACTTATTTGTTTACCTTACTTAAATTTATTAGAACAATGTGTCACATCGCATGAAAATCATATATCTAGCTGTATACAATTTATTATCTTCTTTTACAATAACTTCAAAATTTATTCTTCAAACTTTTTATTACGCTTTGGACCATGACAATTTACTGGTTTGTGACCTCTTTGATAACAACGTGCGCATGTACCTGTCCATTTATATAGTATAATTTTTTCGGAGTCGTTTTCTACAGGTATTTTTAAGTCATTTTTAGGCTCTCTTTGTTCACTAAATAAATAGTCTTTATATAAAAACTCTAGTAGCTTCCGTACTGAATTATGCTTGGCTTCTTTTTTTGTTTTCTGATTTTCTTATAGTAAATATAGCTATAAGTATTGGTAATTACTAGGAAATTTCACATTGAATAATTTGAACATTTAAGCCCCTAAAATCGTGTTCCAAGCTTACTTTTTATATCATCAAAACGTCAGCTTAAGTCGTTAATGGCATTCATTGTTTTCTATATTCAAACTCCGAAATAGGAACCTTATATTTTATTTTAGAGGACCTTCTGCTTTAGAATGTCATTGATAAGATTCATTTCAACGTAAAAACTTGATACATAGATTCAACGCACATCTAAATAAGTATTTTTCTTTACATAAAATTCATTTACTTCCATAGCAGAAGGGAATATATTATCTTAAGAAAATTTTTAAGAAAATTTTTAAGAAAATTTTCGTTATCGTTAATTATCATAGTATACGAGAAAATTTTCTTAATGCGAGTAAATTATGTGCATGAAAAATATCCATAAATCTCCAAGAAAGTTGAAAATATTTGTATTGTTAAGGGAGAAAGATAATCTTTTATTTTATTTGTTTTTTACTTTTTTTATTAGTAATTCTTTGCCAATAAAATTTCACTTTTTAATTAATATTTTAGTTTACTTCGATTAGTGTTCTTTGGAAACTAAGTACTTTGCGAGTATCCTTGAAAAACAGTGAATAACTATCTTCTCCCAAAAATAAAATTCAATTTTACAAAGGTTGGAAATAAATATTGGTTAAATGATCTGATTTCTTTTTTTACATGGTAATCATAAAAATTGACTTGTAAACAATTTGGGACAAATAATGGACTTTAATTATGGAATGAATACAATGTCTTTCGGACAAAATGCTACTTGAATGACTGTTTCCTAGAAAAGAGAACAAAGACTATTAGTAATTGACCTGAAAGAAGAGTTATTTGTTAGATGGGAAAAAGGTTTACAGATCAAACCTCGTTTATGAGAAAAAGTTGAAAAATTTTCTGATAATTGTATTTTTTTTTTTTTCGTTGATTTCTTTGAACAATTTTTTGAGATATTATTTGGATTTTTACATATTTTGTATAAAGGTATCATTTTTGGAGGTAAAAGTTCTTTGTGTTTCCAAATCTCCATAACTGCTTAACAAAGCTCATAAAGTTCTTGTAACAATTTTATTTGTTTAAATGCTGCTTCATTTTCTGTAGCTATTTTTGCTTGATTTTCCATTCTACATTATGTGTTTGCACGGGTAAGGGTGCTAATATTTAAAAAATGAATTGCTTCAAATACATCCAGTTTGGTTCACATACGTTGATTTATTTACTCTAATTAATTTGTATTAACATGGGTGGTTATACTTAAGAGGTTTAATGGTACAGAATTAATTTAATACATATTGCAAGTTGGTTGTTCTCTGTTAAGCGTGGGTTTTAGACTGATTTCCAGTCCCTTTCAAAACTACTCTCTTAGTCTGAAGTACAAAATCCGAGGTTGCCAGAATACATGAAACGAGATGCACCTTTATTTAAAATATCGTTAAACAGTGACAACCATGGATATTACCTGAGGGTTGTACATGGACATGCATGGTAACTAGTAGGAGGTGGCTGGCCAGCATAGCCCTATTATTGCGGTAGGATTGACAACCGATTCGAACGTGCCAATTTCCTTGTTTCCTGGCTTCATAAGGCACCATAAAAGACCTAAGCTCTATGAGTTTTTCTAAAGACTTTCACAGTATAAACTTCAATGTAGGCAGATAAGTTGAGAAATACAATAATTGCCTATATTCGAAAGACTTAAATATTCATTCGAGGAGAGAAAGTTTTAGAACTAAGAAATAAAAGTAAATCTACACTAAACTAAGTTGCACACCAAGTTACAATAACCATTCACTCAACATTATGATATGAAAATTATTCTTTTGTCAATGTTACAATCTTTGTGAGATAGAAATTCTGGTTCTTCCAGCTCATATTTAATTGTTGAATCCTTTAGAATTCTTATATGATTAAGATTACCCAAAGTTTTGGCTTTATATATATCTTCTTGTGATTTTGATTTTTCTTTATCTGCAATTAAATTTTGTCTTGCTATTCCACGCATTTCATGTAATTTTGTAATCAATTTTGTCAAGTACATTTCCTTATTTTTCATTTTATTCATTATTATATTAATTAACCTTTTATTAATTATATTAAATTCATCGTCCAATTGTCCAGTAGTTTGTTCATTGTTTTCATATATTGCTTCTTTTTTTGTATTCTTGAAATCTAATTCAATACAACTTTTTCCATCATTGTCATCATCATTTCTCAATAAGTATTCTTCTTTTAATAATTGTTTAATTTCTTCAGTGTGATTTCCATCAATTTTTTACATTCTCATCATGGATGAGAAGGTATTGGTTTTATGTGAAAAATGACTCGAAATTTTCATCAAATCTTTACGTTTTGAGACCCCCTGAGTCAGAAAAAACGGTTTTTACGCAAGTGTCTGTCTGTCTGTCTGTCTCTCTGCCTGTCTGTCTGTCTGTCTGTAGGTCGTGTGCGGCATAACTCTCGACAGAATTATCAGATTGAATTGAGCTTTGGTACACTTTATCGGAGCCGAAAAAGTAAGGACAAGTTCGTTAACCAGCCACATCCAATCAAAATTGAGGGATTGAGCACTACTTTTGTGTTTTTGAAAATAACTTTTTGAAAAAATAAAAAATTTCAATACTGGTTTTTGATAGTGCTCATAAATCTCTACAAATTATCCTGATAACATTTTTTGATTAAATCAAAATTAGAAATGTTACAGCATATTCAAATTCGAAAAAGTCAATATCAAAATTCCATTTTCAAGTTAAATTATACGAGATACGAAAAAACGTTATGATACAATATTATTTTTTACATAAAGACCTACAAATTTGAATTGTAACATTTTTTCATAAGATGCATATTTTTCTTATTAATTTAAAAAAAAAACCATTGAAAATCCAAAATTCAATTTTTTAACAATAATATGTGAAATACGAAAAAAACGTAAGAATACAAAGTTGTTCGTTTCAAAAATATCTACAAATTTTGTCTCACACAGTTTCTGATAAAAGATATATTTTTCGTTTCAATTCCAAAAAATACGATTAAAATTCAAAAATTCCATTTTTAGACAAAATATGTGAGATACAAAAAAAACTTTTAGATGAAAAATTGTTTGGCTAAATAAGGTCTACACATTCTTATCGAGAAATTTCTCGACAGGATGTATATTTTAAATTTTTGATTTTTAATATTGAAAAAATTCGATTTTTTTCACCAAAATATGTAAGATACGAAATAAGCGTTGTTCTGCAAAATCGTTTCCTTAAATAAAGTCTACGATTGTTTTTCCTTTTTGGATTCTTATTTTTAGATATATTCTTCCAGTTCATAAATTGTTTAGATTCCTTAAAATTATTTTCTTCAATATTCCCTTCAATTACATCATAATCTATTTTTTCATAGCACGTAAGATTTGTTTCTGGTACCTTTTCCTTACATTTAAAATCAGATATGCTTATTGCATTTCTTTGTTCAATTAAATTTATTTCAATGTTACTCTTAGTATTTATATCATCATTTTCGATATCATTCAAATCAATAGGGTTTCTAGATAAACCGTCTGCATTCACATTAGTTTTACCTGCTTTGTATGCAACATCAAAATCATATTCTGCCAGTTTTAGTTTCCACCTAGTTACTTGTGAGCAAGGGTCTTTCGAGTTTTGAAACCATACTAATGGTTTATGGCCTGTGACCAAGGTAAATTTTCGTCCATATAAGTAAGGGCGAAAATATGTTACACAATAAATAATTGTTAATGCTTCTTTTTCATATGTATCATATTTTCTCTCACAATCATTTAATGATCTAGAAGTATAAGCTATAGGTTTATCTTTACCTATTTTACCTTGAGAAAGTATTCCTCCTATAGCGAATCCTGACGTATCAGTTGTTAAAATGAAAGGTTGTGAGAAGTCTGGTCTTTGTGAAAGGGGTTCTTGACACAATTTTTCTTTTAGAAGTTCAAATGCTTCTTGCTGCTTTTCTGACCAAATAAATTTTACATCTTTCTTTAAAAGTTGGTTCAAGGGTGTTGCAATTTTAGAGAATCCATCAATGAATCTTCTGTAATATCCAGCTAGTCCTAAAAATTGCTTAATATTTTTAGGGTTTTTGGGAGTTGGAAAACTTTTTACTGCTTCAATTTTCTTAGGGTCTGGGCGTACTCCTTCTTTGTCCATTATATGTCCTAAGTATGCAACTTCTGGACGTAAAAATTCGCATTTATCTGGTTGTAATTTTAGATTTGCTGCGCTTAGTCTTTCCATCAGTTTGTTAAATTTTTCCTCGTGTTCTTCTAAGGAATTTGCGTATAAAACGATGTCATCTAGGTAGACAAATAATTCAGTTCCTTGAAGTCCTGTTAAAACCAAATCCATTAATCGCTGAAAAGTAGCTGGTGCATTTTTCAAACCAAATGGCATATGGTCAAATTCATAATGGTCATGGGGGGTTGAAAAAGCCGTCTTATGAGAATCTCCTGGACTCATTTTTATTTGATGAAATCCTGAAGCGAGATCAAATACAGAAAAATATTGTGCTGATCCTAATTGGTCTAAAATATCAATAATATTCGGTGAAGGGTAAGAATCTCCAATCGTTTTTTCATTAAGTTTGCGAAAATCGAGTACCATTCGCCATTTCCTATTTCCATGTGAGTCTAATTTCTTTGGTACTATCCAAACAGGTGTATTATATGGTGATTGTGAAGGTTTGATAATTTTATTATCGATCAGCTCATTTACTTGTCGCGAAATTTCTTCTTTATGTACTAGAGGGAATCTATATTGTTTCGAAAATATAGGTTGATCATCTGTTGTCGGAATGTTATGTTGTAAGACAGTTGTTGCTCCTAAGGGTTCTCCTCGTATATGAAAACGATATGCATATTTTTGGATTAAATTTTTAACATGTTGTTTTTCTTCTTGATTTAAATGATCCAATCTTAATAATTCTTTAATGGAATGTTCCCGATTTTTATTTGAAATGTTAAATGATTGATCATAATCATTTATTTTTGGAATCTGATAAATAAAATCATTGAAAATTTTTTATGAACAATTAAATTCTTTTCCGTTTCCTAAATTTGTTTTTGTGTTGGTTTGTTTTTCTTCATTTATTGGTACTTCTTCAAAATCAATTAGTTCAACAGTTGGTATGGTTAACTTTTGAGGTGTTGTGTTTGTATTAAATATTTTCATGTACGCTTTATTGTTGTTATTAGACACAATTGCATTTCCTAAATAAACTCCATTACATAGATGTAACTGTGGAATAAATCCTTGTTTTTGTTCACTGTTTTTAATTCTTACATAAAAATCTGAAATTGTTTTCGCTGGTACCAATATAGTTTCTTGCATTTCAAATGGGTAAATTTTATCTTTTATTTCAAGCTGTTTTTCTGTATAATTAATTTTTGCGTTATTGTTTTGACCGCTTGTTGTTTGATACCAGGAGAAATTTTATTTCAGAATATTAAATAAAAAATATTTTAAAACTTTAAAAACCCAATGCATTAACTGTTATTCATTGGAAACTATTTTTTTAATGACCGGGAAAAAATTTTCGATGACCGGGAATTATTTTTGTCGATGAAAACGGCCACCCTGTGGTACTTAAATTGGCTTTTTCTGTTTTATTTTCAATAAAATTAGGTGCATTCAATTGTTCATTTAAGCCCTCCTTTGTGCACCCGTTCCGGGAAGGGCATTGGAGTTTTCCTGTTTATTAAATTCTTGTTGTTGTTGCTGTTGTTGTGGTGGTTGTTGTAATTGTTGATTCATATTAAATTGTTTGTTACAATTCCTAGATGTATGTCCTGGTGTGTTCCATGAATAGCAAATAAGTTCAAAATTTTGACCTGGATTTGGGTTCTGATTAAAATTTGGATTTTGATTTCTATTTTGATTGTAGTTTGCATTATAATTTTGTCTTTGCTTAAAATAAGGGTTTTGATTAAAATTCCTGCTTCGATTGAAATTTTGACCTTGATTGAAGTTTTGACATTGATTGAAATTTTTACCTTGAATAAAATTTCTATTGAAATTTGAATTTGGATTAAAGTTTTTGTTAAAATTTTCACTTTGATTATTTTGAGTAGGATTGCTATACATATTTTGATTATTCCGATGAAAGTTTGGGTTTTGGTTGAATCTATTTCTTTGGGAAAAATTTGGGTGGGTTGGGAAACTATTTATGTCTCTATAATTGTTTCTATTTCCTTGTTAATTCAGGCTTTGTATCTGATATCTTTGTGAGGGTCTCCACTGAGTTCCCTGACCCTGTCTATTTCCCCCGTATTGATTATTTTGTCTATTATTTCTTGACTGATTACCTTGTAAAGTTTAATTTGTTAATCGTTGAATATATTGAAAACAGGTTGCTGCTGTGTGACCTATTTTCTGGCAGATTTGACATTTAATTGGTTCTTCTCGTGCTAAGTTAATTTTATTTGTTTTTGAAAATTCTCGGTTATTATGTGTTGATTTTTCAGCTTCTTGAAATAATGAATGTTGTCTGTTTCCTCTTCGCAGTTCGTTTCTGGCTGTTAAATTTCTTTCTTCTCGTATTGCTCTTTCTACTATTTCGTCAAATTTATTGGCTCTTCCTATTCGTATTTCTAATTCTGGTTTTAGACCTCGGAGAAATCAATCGATCGCGTCTCTTTCTAAGTTGTTTTCAAATTCAGCAGCTTCTTTATCATTATTATTTTGTTTATGACATTCGAGTATTTCTGCTGTAATTTCCTGTATGCGTGTTCCGTGTAGTTGGTATACAGTTTTTGAAGGGGCAAAAATGGTTTTTAATTTTGAAATGAAGTCTTCCAAATTATTGTAATAATTTCCGATAATACATCTTCTTGCTTCTCCTCTAAGCTTACTTCTTAATAATTTTACCAAATTTGCTTCTGCATTAGGGAACATTTCTTTGGCTTCTTTACAAGCTTCGATAAAAATTATTAATGGTACTTTACTTGATCCGTCAAAATATGGAACAATCTCTAAAGCATCTCGTAGAGATACTTGTTGGTTTGTCAGTAAATTCATTTCGGTAGGTTGTGTTGGTAGATTATTTGGCAAATTATTTAGTAAATTATTTATTAAAACTTCTTTATCAGATTTCCTAGAGATTGATAACGGGTATGAAAATTTTAGTGAATTAAGAGCTTGTTCGATATTTGCAGAATCGGCAAGCGTACTTTGATTGATTTGATTTAGTAATTCTTCTCGGATTTGCTGCAATTCTAAATTTGGGTTGTTAAATATTGTTGTTTGGTTCAAGGATTCTGGAGTCCTATTTAGTTGCGACTTTGTTGCAAATGGATCTATTGATTCGTATCTTTTCTGAGGTGGTATGAGAATTTTATTATTTGAAATATCACCAAATTGATCTGGGCATAAAGTTTTATCATACAAAGTAGAATTTGCTGTGATGCTTTTAAATATTGATTCTTCTCTTAGTGCTATATCTCCTGCGGTATCGTCAAATGACTGGTTAATTTGTGATGTATCGTTGTACTTATCTCCTGCAATAATGATGCTATTATTTGGTCTGATGAAAGTTTTTAATTTATCAAAAAATGGACTCTTTGGGTTTTTTGTTTCAATTATTGATTTATTTTGAGCACTGATATCAGGATCAGAAATACTTCCAGCGCTGATGCCTAGAAGATCAGTTTGATCTAAAGCACTCGATTTTTCTGAATATTGCGAGAATTTATCTGTATCTTCTCGGAATTTCCGTTTTGGTTTAAGCAGACCTTGCGAAGTTTCTTTAATTTCTTCCGCTAAAGTTGGATGTTTCTTAGCTTGACTAGTAGTTATAGTACCCTTTTTACTGGCGTCTTGGGGTGGAACCGACATTGATGTTTTGTTACATAAATTTGGTGCATAGTGTACTTGTGCAGTTTTTATAGGAAAAATTGCAATTCTGATATTCAAAAACTCTAATTTAAGGATAGCTGAGCGCGCAATTCGCTGATCGCTTTTTAATATAACTTCCCACGAAAGTGAAAAGCTATATCCTTAAACAAATTGTTGATTACAGTCATTGGAAGTTTAGGTGTAAAATTTATTAAATTAATTACAAATCTGTTTCTGAGACTAGTTTGAGGATAACTAAGCACGCAATTCGCTGATCGCTTTTTAATATAACTTCCCACAAAAGTGAAAAGCTATATCCTAAAACAAATCTCAGTAACAGGGATTGAAAACAATAAAAATAAATTTCATTTAAATATCCTAAGTTTCTGTAATTTTATAGGAAAAATTGCAATTCTGATATTCAAAAACTCTAATTTCAGAATAGCTGAGCGCGCAATTCGCTGATCGCTTTTTAATATAACTTTCCACGAAAGTGAAAAGCTATATCCTTAAACAAATTTTTGATTACAGTAATCGGAATTTCGGATACAAAATTTATTAAATTAATTCTCAATCTGCTTCCGAAACTCTAGTTTGGGGATAGCTGAGCGCGCAATTGGCTAGTCGCTGTTTAATATAACTTCCCACAAAAGTGAAAAGCTATATCCCAAAACAAATTTCAGTCACAGGAATAAAAATAAATCTTTCTGTGGTGAAAAAATTAGCCAAGCTAGACTCAAGCACAGAATCTTGGGTAATTATACGACTCACAGAAATCACGACAGTCGAAAATCAGAATTTTTGCAATACAAAATTAATCAGGCCTGACTCAAGCACAACTTCCGTCTTAATTCATGTAATTTACAAAATTCTGATAATCGTCAAGAATTTGAAGGTGTCAGTTTTTTTGTTAACAAAGGAAAAATAAAAGTTAAAACAGTAAAATACAAGCACTTCGTGGTTTGCCTCACCCAAATGATGGTGACCGCTCCACAAATCCAAAGAGGACTTATGCTTTCGTGTGCTTAATTCCTTTTCTGTTTTAAAACTTGAATTTAATCTTGGTTACCAAGTGACGAATTTTTGAAGTACCGGATTAGACAAGGATGACTCAAGTACAAGCCCTGAATAATCTTTGTACTAGCAGAAATTCGAGTAAAATAAAAATATCACGAATATTTAAATTGCATTTTGATTAAGTTTTAAAGATAAATTTATTATCATTTTTTCAAAACATCTCAGAATAAATCAGAATGCGAAAATGAACAACTTTCAATTTTTTTAAAATATTGAGTAAAATTACATATATGGATATTATAATATTTTATGTTTATGTAACGCCTTGATTGCAAATTCAGTGTTAAATGGATTGTCCGTGAAGCTTATATACAAAATCGTTTTCTTGAAAAATAAGCGCCTTCGTCCACTCGTGAAAATCATCATAAACGTCTCGAATTTCTTAACTAGGTACAGGACAATAGTCTTCTTTAAGGAGAAAAAGAACCTCTCAGGATTGCTTATAGAAAACAATTTTCGGTCAGTAAAGCCACATGTCCCGAGTCGGTTTTTAAAAGAGTTCAGATCATTCTGCGAGAGACGCCGGTAATAAAGTCTTCACGAAAAGTTTTCATAAATGTAAAACATGTTCGCGTTTTGCCATTGAGAACCAATTTGGCATCCTTCTTTAATAATAAACATTTTTTTTTTTTTTAAATTCCGGTCGGTTCGTGTGAAAATCTTTTATACTTTTTCATTTTATCCGGTTTTTTATTCATAGTGAAATTCAAATATTTTTTCAATTCGTGATGCTGCATACTGGACTACTTCATTTTGAATTGCAACCTATGAGATAAGTTTTTAATTTCTATGATAATCCTTTTTTTAATTATCTTCCATATTCTAATCCTTTACAGAAATTTTGAACTAATCTTTGAATTTATGGCACTGAAGAGGGCCCCCCATATGTGGTCGAAACGTTTGCCTTTCTTTCTGTTTGCCCATTTTTAAATCTAATAATAATTTTAATCAATGAAAATAAGAAGAAACTGACCGTATGCCAAAGAAATGAACAAAAATTTTATGAATTTTGGTCAATATAATAATAGACATTTTATCAAACATGTCACTTTGTAATAATAAAGATAAGTACTGTGGAGGCATTTTTAAAAAGCAATATTCCGCTTCACAAATTAGATCGTCCTGCTATTTTCGAATGGAAAAATAAGAATATGGAAGGTAAATTTATGTATTTATGAAGTTTTTTTATGGGTTAAGTAGGTAATTCTTTGCATTTAATATACTTACAAATATCTGGGTTAGGGTGGTCCAAAAAAAACTTTACTTTTATCAAATGGCACCTCTAAAAATTGTTCATTTTGGTGCCAAAATGGCCCTTAATTTTTTCAAAATCAAAAAATATATTAGGGGTTCTATAAGACGATTAAAAAAAAATTAAAATGCTTATTCTATTAAAATAAACATTATTATTAAATTTTTTTATTTTAGCATATGGGACATTCTTTTACAAATCCTGCGGATTCAAGAAAAAATTCTATTTCGAATTTTTAAATGTCTTGAACTTTTTTGTGGCATCTTCTCATCAATATAGTCGACACTTGCATCGGGATTTAAAAAAAAAATGTTTTTAAATTATATTGATTCGAAATTTTGACAAAATTTGATGAAATGCTAATTTCTCTTGCGTGTTGCGCGCAACGTGTTCAAATTTTCTGGGGGAAATCGCAACCAGCCTCCCCCGAGACGCTTACGCGTTTAGTCGTTCAATAATAGTGTAATTTTTAAATTTGACGGAATTTTCAAATTTTTGAATGTATGAAAATCTTGAAACTTTTCCAAATGTTCAAATTATTTGAAAATTTTCAATTTGTCAACAATTCTGAATTTTATTTGAAATTATGTAACCTTCAAAAATTTACATTTTTTCCGAATATTGCATAATCAATTTTGACGACATCCTAATTTCACTGTATTTTAAGGATCCAAATTGTGAGGTTATTGGATTTTGACCACTTGAATCGAGAATTGACTGTCTAAATTACCCATATACAGAGTTAACTGCATTTTAAAGACTACTGGAGACTATACTGTATTTGACGGCCTTATATCTGAAATTTACTGTATTTATGAGAGTTCAAAATAAAAATACAGTATTCTGAGCTAAAAAACAGTTTAAGTATATTTAGGCTTAAAAAAAAGTGGGAGTAACTCCCTTCTTTATACCCTTATACTTGTCCCTGCTGGAAAGAACCCATTCAATACCATTAAAAATCACCAAGTACTGTATGTATGAGGGGCACTATTTATATGTTGAGCCTAATCATGAAGAATAGTAATTTGTCATCAAAAATAGCTTTATTGTTTTTTAAAGTATCCTCCTTTATGATCTATACACTTTTGCATGCATTCGAGCATTTCTTGAGCATTTGTATGTCACATGAGGATCTTGCATTATCAATTTTTGCACAACATTAATGTTTTCTGGCCCAAAAACTGATTTCAGACGATCTTTACGAAATTCGTTGGTGAGCGAATGGTGGCCACGATTAAACTCGTTATACCAGCGTTTCACAGTGGCATAGGATGGGGCTTCATTACCAAAAGTGGAAACAAGTTGATCCATGCATTGTGGAAAAGTCGTAATAAATCATCGCTCGAAAATTTTCACGAATTTATTTCATATTTTTGCTCAGACAATTTTCAATTCACTGTAAAAAACACAAATAACGCTCAAATGGCAAAACGTTCCAAAGGTGGTTATGGTAAAAAATGTCAAACTTTCCAGTGCAAATGTCAGATAATACCTGAGAACACTCAGTGTTGCCAAGGGTCGAAATATAAATAGTGCCCCTCGTAATAGTTGTCAATGGCATTTCATAGATTCCTTCAAGCAGGGGTATGAACGTAAAGAGAAGAGATAGAACCCTCAAATAAAAATTATACTTTGGCGTTCACTGTACATAAAAAAATTATTGATAAAAATAATTGAATAACATTTCCATGATATGAGGTGCCTTGTTTTGGAGCACGTCACATAAGAATAACTCATCATAAGTTGACGTTTAAAGTTTGAAGTTAATGTTGGTTAAATTTAAGTTTGAGGTTTAAATATGAAATTTAATTTGTTGCGAAAATTTTTATGTTCAAGTTTGAAGTTATGACTTGAAGGTCAAGTTTGAAGCTTTTAGTTAAAAATTTAAGTTTGATATTATAACTTTGGAGCTACAAGTTTAAAGTTATGAGTTACAATATCGAGTTGAAAGCTACAAGTTGGAAGTTATGAGTTATGTGTTTGAAGTTCAAGTTTGATTCTATACGTTCGAACTTTAAGTTGACATTATAAGTTGATAGTAATAAGTTTGAAACCATATCAAGTTTGAAGTTCAAGTTCGAAGTTGTGATCACAAAGTTGGAGTTTGATGTTGTGAATTTGTAGCTATAAGTTTGGAGTTCAATTTGAAGCGATAATTTTAAAGGTCAGGAAAGCGAATGATCAGAAATAAATCTGACAATTCACGGTCGCTCGCAGGGTACTACTATTATTTTTCGGAGTTGTGTACAAAAGTTTTGTTGACTTTCGAATTAAATGATCTTCGGTGAACTCAGTGCATCGGCTCGTTTCCCTGCGGTTGATTGCAGCTAACCTAATCGCACAACTAACACAACTTTCGGACAAGGAGTTTCTTGACTTATTCGAGAGCAGATCATTCACGGTGCAAAGCACTCTTTCCGCGGGAGCATTTGAATGAGGGAATGATTGAATGTACCCCACTAATTTTTATAAGTTGGGAAAATGCAAATGACCCTGTTCATTTTTGCTCGAGAGGACAGTTTTCCACACGTGATCGAAGGGGCACATATCCAATTCCTATCATGTGCCGAATTTTTCTGGTAAAAGGTACTATTCATTTCTCAAACCTGTTACATCGAAGCCTCTAAATTTTTCAGTGAAAAACAAAACGTCCTCAAAATTTTAATCTTTACTTTTTCCATAAATTGCTTTTTCGGCGTTTGAAAACTAACATTTAAAAAAAAAGTCTTAAGTCAAAAAGTTGTGGCATCTTTTTTTGATTTGTTGGACTGAAATTTCTTCCAAAGGCAAGATGTGAGTTGATAAAAATTTGATGTTTCCTTCATTTATGGCTTCGACCAAGCATTGTCTGAGGAAATTTCTGGCAATTTTTATCAAAAATCAAAGGCATTGAAGAATGAAGTATTGAATGAATTTTCATCCAATGATGAAGGTAAAAATTTGTTCGAGGCATTTGAAGCTTTGTTTTCCCCCACTAAGTTGGTCATTCTAAAATGCAAAGATGCCTCTGAAGTTACTAAAAATGTAATAAAATACAGAAATAATCTGTATGTGCTTAGGCACATCCCAACACCCAATTTTATTGTTCTCCATTCCTTGTTCGTGGACTATCTAGTTGATGCACTCAAGACAAATCCTAAAAGAGACAAGGATTATTGTCTGATAAGCGATTTTATTTTGAGCATGAGCGTAAAGCATCTTGATTTTTCTACAGCTTGCCTTCAAGTCTTGTATCTACCCACTTCAAACACAGATGTAGAACGTGGTTTTTCTGCTTACAATAAAATTGTGTCCGACAGGCGTTGTAGGATACTAGAAGGCAACGCTGAAGATTTTTATGTGGCTTGTTATCCGGATAGGCAACAAAAATCGCACATAACTTTTAAGCGATTAGCTGACAGTTTCTGTAGCTTTGGTACAGTGAAACAAACGCGAGTCAAACACAAGTTCCATCCCTATCGTATGTCATTACATCAGGATTTGTACGGCAATGATTTCCTAAAACGCGTCAATTTCTGTAATTGGATTCGTAAAAAAATGCGCTCAGATGTCTCATGTTTGAGTCATGTGCTTTTTTCTGATGAAGCTAACTTCGCATATACGGGAAATGTGAATAGGCATAATATGCATTATTGGGCAAATGAGAATCCTCAATGGATGAGAACTGTACCATTTCAATACCCGTGGTCCGTTAATTGTTGGCGCGGCATTGTTGGCGATAACGTCATTGGTCTATATTTTTTTGAAGGTCGCTTGACTGGACAAGTTTACCTGACCTGAAAAATTTCGACAATTTCGAAGAAATACAAGAAATTTTAAGAATATAAATTAACAACAATAAATTAAGGGGAAGCTTACTGATGGACCCGACTGGTTGTCACTAAAAATTGATCCGCAAACGATTTGGGATCTTGAAATGGAACTACATCGGAGAGAGTCACCTGGGGGAATAAACCCTAGCCCCTTCGGGGAATGGGGGTGTAACATAGATGTCTAGAAGCGGTGATATACGTGGTACGATACTGGGAACTGTCGAGATGGGTCCGAGCCTGGTCAGGATCATTCGAAGGATATCAATTCGCGCGAGCGACATGATTGGTCTGCTGTCTCTCGACCAGTTCGGGTTACATGGCCCAGAAAAGTTCTCAAGTTGTCTATCCATCCGCTCGTGGTTGTAGTTCTGTACTCTACTTTCTAAGTGTAATTCGAAATAAAGTGTTTTACTTTTAATGCCCGTGTTTAAGTGATTTCACCCTACTTCTCGGCATCCTTTTCCTCTTATCCCCTCTCTTAATAGCACTCCCGCTATTCGCGTAAAATATTTATTAACTGAATTTTTTCCCCCAATCATAATGGATGCAAACAGATAAACTTATACATGAACACGTTCATCTTTTTTTAATTTGATTCATTAACACGGCCTTCTTTTAGAAACCGCTCATCACACTGTAATTTACCTAATGACGCAATTTGTGTCCACTCGCCTTCGACACGACTCCCCTTTCTACCCCCTACCCCACCGCGTCCATAACCATTCAAACCGAGTCTATAAGCCAGGACTCAATAATCCAGATTCAAGTCTGTCCCCGAAGCCGTTGAACCTTTTTATGGTTTTTCAATATTATCTAAATGCACGATTTCTGCACTTTGTTTTTATATATATTATAACAAAACATTTAATTCTCTCAACTAAATTATTCAAATGTTTTAAAAGTTGAAGCATATGAAACAGTTTGTCATTTTCTTTTGAACTTATTTTTGACAATTGGCGAATTGCAATACTTTTCTCAATTAAAGTTTAAAAAAGCACTGTTTAAACTAAGGTGCACAGCCGGAGACTATTTGGCGTCACCATGTATGATATTCGAAAAAAGCTTGAAAATTCGTGACTTTCTGTACATTTAATTTAATTTATTTAAATGATTTAATTAACTCATTTAACTCTCCTATGTATTCCAGAAAACATATGATGAAGTTAGCTGACGACGGCAAAGTGAAACTAGACCCAATGGTAGTAGATAAATCACAAGAACAAGATTATAAGAACTGTTCTGTTATTAACGACGAATGGAATAAAGACGTGTCTGTGGGTAGAGAATTTCGTTTAGCAATGCAACGAGAAGAACGAAGGGAAAAAATTTACCGCAACATTTTATTCAAGGAAACACAGAAAAAAGAGATAATAAAGCGGACAGCAGAAGATGTGAAGAAGATACAGGAACTAGCTCCAAATTTCATAACTAGTAGTAACATTAATCAAGCAATAGAAAAGGCATTGATTACAGTCATTGATCACAATTGGGCTATAGACATTGATGGTAACAGGTATATTGGTGAAGACAATGGCGTAAGGAGGGAGAGTTCAAGAGAACTAAAAACAGTACAATTGTCTCAATACATTTAATTTGAAACACTGTAAATAAGGTGTTTCATGTAAAACGGAGGATAAATAAATTAATGTTCTTGGTGTTTAAATAAATGATTTGTATCTTAAGCAATCTGATATTTATTATGGTTATCACTTATCTACATTTACCAGTGCTATCGACCTGTAAATTAAATTTTTTCCCTTTCTTTGGTGGTTTGAAAGTACTAAGTCTAAGATCGGCAGCCGCATTTCAGGAACTACCTTATTTTCTCCTTCCTACTTTAAAAAAATGCAGGTGAAGCGAAGAAAATTATTTATTCGGCCCTGGGCCATCTCGAAACGTTTAACCCTAATTAGTCACCAGGGGTGAAATTCACCCAAAAAATTTTTCTAGCTTCTCGTAGTCTAGATGGTCGAAATTGGCCTTGGGGCGCCATCTACTGGTAGTTTGCCCTAGCAATTTTTTTCGTAAAAAACACGACTTTTTTGGTTACCTTAACTTGACAGACTTTTAAAAATATTTAAATAGTTAATTTTGTTTAAGAAAACTAAAAGATCATCTTTTGTAGTCCTTAAATAATCAAATTCTCCCTCAAAACTAAAAACTTCTGACATTTTGCACATGTGTTTTTGTCAGTTTATCGTATCATTTATTGAAATATTATTCACATATTCGCGGTAGTTTTGTACGTTCAATGCAGCTCCATAATTCGAAGACATTTTTAATGCATTTTTCTGAAATTTTCATAAAAATTTATAAGGAAACAGTGAATATGTTACTTCAAGCGATTTTCTTGAAAATGGCCACCTTTTGCTTTAATGACTGCAGCGCACAATTTTGGCTTTCTTTCGATGAGTTTTTGAAGTGTTTGAGGTGGAATATTATTCCACGCTTCGTTCAAACAATCCCGGAGACTAGGAAGGCTTGTTGGCTTTAGATCTCTCACACGTCAGTTCAATTCTTCCTACAATAGCTCGATGGGATTTAAATCGGGGGATTGAGGCGGCCATTCTATTATATTAAGGGCACCTGCGACTTTTTTTCGTTCCAAATAAGAAGTACAAAATTTTGATGTATGCTTCGGATCGTTATCTTGTTGGAAAATGAATCCACGACCAATTAAATTGATGCCAGATGGTATTGTATGGCGTTGGAGTATACTGTGATACTGCTCTTTTTTCACAATTCCTTCAAATTTTTTAAGTTGACCAACGCCAGCGTGGCTGAAACAGCCCCAAACCATTACTGAGCCACCGCCATATTTTACAGTTGGCACAATACAATCTGGTTTGAATCTTTCATTGACTTTTTTGCGAACATATTGACGCCAATGGCTACCGAAAAGTTACAATTTTGATTCGTCTGTCCGTAAAACAGATTTCCACTGATCAATCATCCAGCCAACATGTTCTTGATCGAACTTCAGTCCTTTTTGTTCATTTACTAGCCGTAGAAGTGGCTTTCTGACAGCAATGCGTCCAATCATACCTTTTTCTTCAATCCGGCCTTTGACTGTCGTGAGCGATATTGGTGAATCCAAATCTTCATTGATTTCAGCACGAATTTCTGATGCAGATTTCTGTCGATTGCCCTTACCTATTGCATATATTCACGACTTTCGGCCATAGGCTGTTTTCTTATAAATTTTGATGGAAATTTCAGTAAAATGCATTAAAAATGTCTTCAAATCATAAAGCTACGTTGAACGTACAAAACTACTGCAAATATGTGAATAATTTTTTGATAAATGATACGATAAACTGACAAAAACAACTTTCTTTATTTTGCTCTAATACTTTCCGACTGTACTGTACGTACGTTGAGACGTAGGCTCTGTTCTCCATATAGAGAGATCCAATACTCTTTATTCTATGTCCTGTTTGAAAAATCCCATTCTTCCGGGATCACCCAAAAGGGGAAGACCTTCCAGGAAAAGACATCAAAGTATATTCATTCGCCCCTCACTCTATCAAAATCTAGTATTCCCTGTTAAGAGAACCATCCTGGCATGTGTGGTGTCACCTGTCCGACGGCCCTGAGTGCCTACACTGGAAATTCTGCCTAGAGTCCCGCATATCACAATAATCGACTTAGAAGTTGGTGAAGCTCTCCAGCAACAACAACAAGCCTATAAAAAGGAGAATCATCCCTCACTTGAAATTAACCAAGTGTTTATAAGAAGGGCCCAAAATAGGGGTATTTTCAGGGAACAGTCGGTAGCGTTCCTAACGAGTGAAATACTGAAGTGTACCCAAATATCGCGAACTCATTATACGTTTTGCCCCTTCGAAAAAGTATCAGTGGTACTTTGAGTCAATCGGGAACTTGCGGATGAAACAAACCGAAACCATAAGCGACTATTACGACCTATTACAGGGTTTGCTATGTGGGGCAAAACACGCGATTAAGGACAAGTACATCAAGATTCATTATGCCAGTACTGCTCATGAGGTAAGTGAGAGTACCATCATGATGAAACCGGTGGTGGACTGCGCACTAGATGCTTTCATTAAGAGTCTCCCAGACGAAATGTCTACGTTCGTAGACACCAGAAATCCGAAGAACCTTGGGGAAGCTCTCTAACATGCACTTTACATAAAGGAAAGACTAAAGCAAACAGAAAGAGTAAGATCATCCGTGTCATCTTACCAAATGCGACAGAACAAAAAACATGCGAAACGATCATCGAGCTCCCTGTACGTATGTCTCCGAAGGAGAAAAAGACCAAGAACTTCTGTGAAACTTAGAAGCCCTTGATCCCTGCGGAAAATATGACGATGTCGAGTTCTCCAAGTGAGTCAAGAACTTCCTAGAAAAATACGAAGAGGAAATGAGCAAGGACGCATGCAAACTACAAGATTGATAACCCGCACCTGGTTCTTCTACGAGCCCAGGAGAAATTCCAGGCGAACCCAGAGCTGATAGACAGGTACCTGGGTCAGCGGAATTTCCTGAAAAAAATTCCAGGGTGGTGAGAAAAATGATAGTCCGGTTCAGAGATGCTTCTGAGAAAATCAAATCTTTCTCAGAGTCCTCAATAATTGGGAATCAGCCCTCCCGAAGATCCTTGCTGGCGATACCAGCAGCCCCTGTAACGCCAGGAGCCAGATCGACGCCTTTTACAAAGTCGGTTAGAAATCCAGATGACGATAGGAAAACTTCAGTAGGAAAAAGAGTGGAAATGAATTCAAGTAGACTGGAACAGACAAGGACATTCTACGAATCCGTGCAAAGTCTCATGTCCTCTCCTAACTCCATCATCGACGTCAAGATACTATACGTGCACGACTCACCTACCTCTGTCAGACTCTTCGAGAATTCTACAAATACAGACAAGAAACCAATCAGCATTTGCACAGATGAACCTTACGTTACCCACCAACGGACAGATCATCCAACTGTCAAGCACGACAATTATGCTCATTTCATATCCGAGGATTGTGGAGCCACGAATCCCATCGCATAACTCTTCGTGACTACCATGCGTCTTGACTTACAAGACCTTTGGGGATGCCGCCTTAAGAAGAAACAAGTCCTTATCACTCCGTACGGTCGACATAAGACATATGGGTGATTCTCTGCGAGGACGCAGTTTTGGAAGCCCAAAATTTTGTAAACGATAATTCTCTTTTTTGTACGGTTTTTGTCATTTTCCTTTGTGTTTTTACTACTGAAATACACCCAGAATGTGGTCAAGCTACAAGTTGTAAGTGGTTTCATAAAACGACAAAATACATTCGATAACAAAGTACGCAATATTTATTATATTTTTCTTGGAAACAAAATTAAATTCACATGTATTTTTACGTTGAATAATTACATAATAAATGAAAAGAAAGACAAATTATTGCAGCAAATCAAGCTTCGATACATAGTAATCTTTCTTTCTGGTTTCCTATTTTATTAGCATTGGAAACCGACTTTTTCATTTTCGTAATATCTTGCTGACGTTTTTCAGTAGTCTTCATTGATTTTTTAGAAACAAGTCGCGTTTTACAACGTACCATTGTTCCCAAAAAAAAGTATACATTGTGTAGATATTCAAAAGATAGGGATGGATACGAAAACAATTGTTGCGTGCGTCTTAAAAAGAAATTTAACAAATAAAATGAATTAGTGGGAAAGGTGTATAATGCTTGACAAGAATATTTATTCACGCAAATAATAAAAAATATAATTATTCCTTTTTTTTCGTGCTAATATTGAAGTAGGGAAATATTTATTGTCCCAAAATATTCAAAGTTGCACAAGTATTCCTCAAACTAACGATTATGTAAAAAAATATCGATGCATTTTTGTGAATTACAACTTTCATGAATACTACAAAAATACGAAAAAAAATACTGGTAATCTATATGAAAGGTAATGTTTTCTGTAGAATCAATTTAAATACCATTAATGGTTGAAAATTTCAATACTACATAATCAACTTCTAAAAATCTATGCAGCGATCCATAGAAATACTATAAATCTACCTAAATACTGGCAAATACTGCAAATTTGTAAAAATAACATACTGTTACGTCAGAAACGTAACATTTCTCTTCTTAAAAGATTTCCTCGTTTTATGTAAGGATCGAAAGGATCCTCTCTAAGTGATGAAGAGAAGACAGTGATTGAGAATGGTTAATGATGTAAAATATATTTATTGACGATCAAATAATAAATGAGTAAGCACCAAGGAATTGTAAATAGAATTGTATTACTGAAATACCCTTGTAATTACCCTGAGTGAAATTTCCTTGATGATTCATTGAGTCCAGTGGAGCGAACGTGGTCAGTTGAGTCTTCGTTATAATCTTTGAGATAGTACTTGTCGGATGGAAATTCGTAGTTCAGACAGTTGATCTAGTTGATTTTCGATCCTAGTTTCAGAGAGAATTTGGAAGGCGATTCCCCTTCACTTTCTAAAGTCGTTGAACTCAGCGTGGAGTAAGAATTAGTCTAGGTAGCGGTAAAATCTGATGAGGCTGGATTGAACTCGTAGTGCAGAGATTATGGAACTGGACCAGACTCGCGGCGTAGAGATGATGGTACTGGACTGACTCGCGTTGGTTACATTGTAAAAATCGCAAGTTGACTACTAACTGAACTGAATTCTTTTGGAACTTTCGCTTTTTATAGGCCTTTGAAAGGTCACCTATGGTGGGAGTAAAAACAAGGTGTACCACCTTTTCCATATTTGGTATTAAGATCGGATGAGTTGCCTTCTCTGATGACTTGTGCTCCAATCAAATTTATTACCTGGCACTGATGTCGCAGTCGAATATATCAATTCTATTTTATCTGTTATTCGATTCTAATGAAAAGGTCAACTACGGTGGAAGTAAAAACAAGGTGTATCATCTTTTCCATATTTGGTATTAAGATCGGATAAGTTGCCTTCTCTGATCACTTATGCTTCGATGAAATTTATTACCTGGCATTAGTGTCACAGCCAAATATATCTGGTTTTCGATTCTAACGAAAAAGGTCAACTACTGTGGAAGTGAAAACAAGGTGTACGATCTTTTCCATATTTGGTATTAAGATCGGATAAGTTGCCTTCTCTGATCACTTATGCTTCGATGAAATTTATTACCTGGCATTAGTGTCACAGCCAAATATATCTGGTTTTCGATTCTAACGAAAAAGGTCAACTACTGTGGAAGTGAAAACAAGGTGTACGATCTTTTCCATATTTTGGTATTCAAAGTCGAATGGGTTGCCTTTACCGATGAGTCACGTTCCGATGAAATTTATTACTTGGCGTTAATGTCACAGCCAAATATATCTATTTAAGTCTGCCTTTCGATTTTAACGATCTTCTTATTTCTTGTTAGATCTTGCTGTTGAGTCGATATAATAAAGGACGTGGTAATGTTGCCTTGATCCCTTCATTGGTTCCTTAATTTGTTTATTACTCTAGGTGGTAGAGTCGTGGGACGTGACAATACCATAAAAAAATTTCAGAAATAAACGAAATACTGTAAATTTGTGTACTCATAATTTACACAAATATCTATAAAAATATTCAAACTTCTCAGAACTTTGATTTGTAGAGCACCGAATTTTATAACGCTGAATATAAATCTATAATAATATTAGATAATCTTTCAACTTGAAAAAATACCAAAAGAATTATGAAAAATAGTAAGAGTGTAAGGAAAAAGAAACCTAAACTTCAGTGACTTGAAAATCACAAAAATCGTACGCCGTTACATTAAATACAAACATCAAAAATCTACAACTCTGGACTCCAAAGGTTGTATGAGTTTAAAAATAAAAAAATTGAAAAATCTTACTCTAGTAACCAGATCGTCAAAGAATAAAAATTACAAAATACCGAAGGAAATATATTTTTTCGAACAACCCCCCCCCCCCCCCCCGAAATTTTTTTTTACCTACGCCCCTGATTCGTATTATTTTATGCGGCAGCGCACAATATTTTTATAATATTAACGACAATACATTGTTAAAATCAGTTATGCAAAACAAATTCATATTCCATAAAGTTTTTCTCCGAAGTAAAAAAACTGCCACGGTTGTGACATTTTGATAGCAATTTGATCATTACGGAGAAGCGGTTTGAGTTAGAAAATTTTCCGAAATATTTTGAGGTTCTGCTAGCAAACGTCAATAGAAAATAGTTAAATGCACGATGAATTATTTGATACTCAGAAGACACAACTGCCACGGATGTGACATACATTTTTTATACGTACCGTTTTTTGATATTTCTCGGGTGATAGAATACACACAAATTTTTTTTCGACTGACATCGCTGTCAAAACTTACAGAGATCACTGCTGATTCGAATTGATAAATGCAAGGCGCAAAACAAAGCACGATACAAAAGAACCAAAATAATAATTCAAAGCATGTAATTTTTATCAAAACTGACTGACCGAAATTTTGAAAAACGTTTTTTACCATCACCGCCATTTTGTTTTTTTGAAAAAACAAAAGTTATTCTGATTTTTGTTAAGCGAACTTATTAAATCTCTTCCTCAACTATTTTCTCTCAGACGCATCCTTTTGAAAATAAATACTTTTTTGTCAATTTCGAAATTTGCATAAACATATAATTTCCAAAAATGTGAATTTTGAAAAAAAAAAGTTCTGCTGAGTTGTGTTAGGCGAGCTTATTAAATCTCTTCCTCAACAATTTTCTCTCAGACGCATCCTTTCGAAAACAAATACATTTTTGTCAATTTCGAAATTTGTTTAAATATATAATTTTCAAAAACACAAATTTTGAAGAAAATATAAAATGGTTAAATGTTTAATCATAAAAAAATCTTACAAATTTTTATCATGGACTGGGAAACGATGAAATGACACTCCTTTGTGACAACATACTTGCTCATGCAATTCTTCACTCAGAAAAATTATTTGTTTGAAACACTTTCTTTGATGTAAAGAAATGTTTTGTTTTAATGAAACAAAATTTGTTTGATTCAAACAAAATATCTTTAAACCAAATAAATATTTGTTCGAATCAAATAAATTTCTGCCTTAAATCGAACAAATTATATCTTTGACCATATATCAATGCATTAATTTCTTTGTTTTCAAGAAAAATTAATTTGATTCAAACAAATATTTATTTGGTTCAAAGATATTTTGTTTGAATCAAACAAATTTTATTTCATTTAAACAAATCATTTCTTTAAATCAAAGAAAGTCGTTCAAACAAATCATTTCCTTTGATTCAATAAAATCTTTTTTCTGAGTGTTGAATTTGCACAACATACTTCCTTTAATTACACTTTTTGTATTAGAACGCACTTTTAATTCATTCACTGAGATCTTAATTTTCCACGAAAATTTTTTACTCTTGTACTTGACACAACTGTTTTGCTCTAAGAGTCAGTAGCTACTGACAATTAGGAAAAAGAGTGTTGAAATGAATTTTTATGATTGGAAAATTCAGGTATTTTTTTTTGCCTTCTAAATAAAAGTTATTTTGTAGACTTTGACAGTAAGATAGTAATTGTAAAGAACGATCTCGACGATCGTCATCTCTTCAGATTATAAATATCAAATCCAAGCACCTGCAGGTGCAAAGTGTAGGCATTATAAACGGATTTTTACAGAGGATCAATAAAATCTTGACTCAGTTTCTAGATCTACAGAATTATGCCATGAAAGAATATTGTTATTTGTACGAATGCATCAATATTTTTCTTCCGATTTAAAAAAATTTGATTGCAAACTAGTTCTTGTAAATTATCTGTCTTAATTTAGTCGATTCAATGGAATTTTATAAATAGAATTTATTCAATAAAAAATAAATGACAGAATTTACGTAAATAAATTATTTGAGTCCCCAGCAATTTTTAATTATAATTAAAAATGTTTTTTTATTACTTAAACAGAGAAAAATTATTTCAATTAATGTATAGTAAAGAAGTAATAAAGTTAAAATGATTCATTTTTTATTTTTGATTTGTAATATGTAATAACTTCCAAAAAAAAATTGTGAATGTCTTCATTTTTTCAAAATATAAATCCGATCTTAGAAAAAGACAAGTGAAGAACGAAGTAGAAGGAAATTCATTTATTTTTTATTGAATATATTCTATTGATTAAATTCCATTGAATTGATTGAAATAAGTCAGATAATTTACAGGAATTAGTTTGAAATCAAATTTTTTTAAATCCAAAGAAAAATATTGATGTATTCGTACAAATAATAATGTTCTTTCGTGTCGTAATTCTGTAGATCTGAAAACTAAGTTAAGATTTTATAAATCCTTTGTAAAAATTCTTTCATAACTCATATACTTTGCACCTGCAGGTAGGTAGATTTGAGATTTATAATCGGAAAAGATGACGATCGAAGAGATGGTTTTTTATAATTACATTGCTGCTTTACAGTAACTGCTAAGTAGTCATAAAAGAGCCCTTTCGCCTATCTTACTGTCAAAGTCTATAAAATAACTTCAGATCTGAAGCTGGTCATTTACATTCTCTGACAAATTATTATATATTAAGAGCAATACTTTGTTTTAATTTAAATTTCTCTAAGGATTGTAAATTTCTTTAAAAAAGCAATTATTATTGTATCCCTATAGAGAATAATATTAACTTTGTAACCGTATTGTATAAACGAAAATTATATTGTATAAATATTGAACTTTCAAAATATCATCATTGATAATTTATTTCCATTGTCTATATGTCTTCAGTATTGTAATCAAGATAATGAAAGAATATTGAAAACAATTTGTCAATAAATATGTAATAAATTTCAAAAAAAAAATTGTTAATTTCAATACATGGTTTATCTATATATATTTAATATTTATATATACATTCTTTTATATATTATAATACAAAATTTATAATATACAATATAATATAATACGTAATATTATATATATAATAATATATATGATAAATATAATATAAATATATATCATATTGTAAAAATTATAATATAAAATATTTTATATATACTCTTTTATGTATCATTTTATATATATATTTTTTAAAAATATATATCCGATTTTAGGAAAAGACTAGTAAAGAGCGAAGTAGAAGGAAAAGAGGTAAAAAGCTATTTTGTGAAATTCTGTCGACAAGCTAGGGTTGAATTGACGAGGACTACCTGACCCATCATGAATACAGCAGACTCACCAACACAAGTTTGGGCCTTACTCCTACAACTTACTTCTTATCCGTGAGATTTTGTCGACTTTCGAAAGTGTCGATCCCCGTGTTTGGTTCTGGAACTTTACCTACCCCTGGCGTCTTTCCCCGCAAGGTTTGGACCATTCAATCGCCCTGGATGTCTCCTCTATACCTATCTTCACTCAACGATGTCACAGTAACCTTATGGATGGCCATAAGGGTATCACGAAAACCTACTGCAGCATCAAAGAATGATACACATGGCCTGGTTTACGGGACAAAATTAGCGAATTCGTTCGAGGGTTCAGAAGCTTCCTCAAACAAAACTCGTGCGAGCTCGTAACCGCGAACCGATCGTCATCACGGACACTCCTGCCGAGCCATTTGAAAAAGTATCTCTGGATACATCCTTACGGATAGGAGGAGGGAGTTTTATAAGCAAATTAATGAAACTCTTAGAGAGACTATTTAACGATACACAATTACCCAATTCCGGATATAGACCAAAATACAGCCTGATATACCATTATTAGAAAGGACTAACTGTCTGGCATACCGACTACGACGGCTGTTCAATATGTCCGTGACTTCTCGAAATATGCTGCTGTTATCGTAAATATGTAACTCGCTTTCCTCCATGGTTTTATTTTTAAAATGAAAAACTGAATTCGACTGGCTGTAAAAAATTTTCTAATCAACGTCCTGACTTGAAACCATTTCTCGAGAAGTCACAGACTTATTAAACAGCCCTCTTACGTCCAGTTCCAGTAGCTAAGGCCATCTTAGGAAATAACTCCGGAAAAGCATACATTCAACCAAGATTTTCTTATATCGCTATGGAAAAATCACAGAGGACTTACGTCTTGATGAACCGTCAAGACGTTGCGACACGTAAGAAACTACCAGCCTACAAGATCTGCAACGGAAACTTACCTATCGATGAGAATGGAAAATCCATGACCTGTAGGGCGGAACTTTAGCTGAATTTATCGCTGTCCACGTTCCAAATTTGTGACGTTCAAATCACATATAAAGACCAATTTGACTGGAGATGAATAGAAATCCGAGGTACTTGGTTGTACTCTCTCCAAGAGCCTACTCTCGCTAGAACAACCTGTCCTAATCAGGCTAACAAACAAATCGAATTAAAAGGGATAGGCCTAATCCAATTGGCTCCAAGATGCGAACTTAGAATGAAGGAGAGGACAATACCAGACGCCATCAGTCAAAAGGGAGCGATCGAAATCATCTACGCCCCGCCACTACATCCCGGTAACTTCAAATTTTCATATTGCTTCTGTGCAAGGGCAACACTCCATACATCAATGTGAACAAGCAATGAGCAATAGAATACATAATACGAATTACGGACAAATGAATATCGGAATGAGTAATTGAAACAGTATTTATTTGAAAACTAGAAATAAAATTGGGCAATAGAGAGAATAGATGAACCCATGAACTGTGGCAGAGATCGTGTCTGGCCACCGATTCGCAATTCGTATGTGCCGTGCCACTGATTTACGAGTTGAACGTGCCTTGCGGACGATTTTCGATGATCTGCTCCCACTATTGGTAGCACCCATAGTATATATACCCCAGATTTACCTCTGGTGATTTGTCATTAAGTTGCGATCACTTGTACGGTCAACTGGATTCATTTCGGACCAGTAAGTCAAAGTCGTGAGCAGACCCTTGAAAAAAGGTAAGTCTCATCGGTTTCTTTGAGCACAATTCTACCTTTGGTACTTGCTTAATAAAATCGTTGGTCCTTAAGTGGTGCAAGTCCGGAAACATTAGTGCTATCTAGTTCCTTTGGATCACGTGTATCGTCGTATTTAGTCGTGTTCGGTTAGTAGTGATTTATTTCTGAAATCGGGGCGAACTTACCTATCTTGTTAACAAGTGCATGTCAGATTCTTTTCTCGTGTACTCAGCAAGATACGTAAGCGGATAATTGATCATACTAGATGGTGGACTTGCATCCCTTACACCATACTACTTCCTGCGAAATTTATCGTTGTTTTGCTACTTCACGGAGACTCAAACGAAAACCAAACTACCTCTTGCGAAATTTATCGTTATTTTGCTACCTCACGGAGACTCAATGGAAACCAAACTATCCTGCAAGACTTTGTGCCGTTGGCTTACAAATATAGGAGTAAAAAACGACAATTCTCTGTGTTTCTCTCTAATCTAAGAGGTGTACAAGTAAGTTACCACATAAGTATCGTTCCTTGTGTAAAGTTATTTAAAGTCTTACATGTTTATAATAAATTATCACATACATTTATAATTTCAGAGCTTTATTAACATTATGAACAACTAAGAGCACATAGACCTTTCATCTGACAACGTACCCACAAATAAAAATAATTTATCAGGCTTTACCAACTTCATATAATCAACCAACCGCCTCTCTTACATCCAAAAATCCAAACTACCCTCGTCTTTTGCTCGGGATGTAACACCGAGCCTTCACTTAAACATCTCTGAGTTGTTACCAGCTCTACAGGAATTTTAGGAATATATACCCATAGGGAAAGTAATTCTGGATCAGATGACAGAACCGACATCTGGGGATAAGGTCTTTTAAAATAACGAAAGATCCTTGGACCAGTTGGAACAACAACTCTATGACCTCAATCTGGCACGAAAAACAAGCCGCCAGACAATGATGATCCATAATAAAAGATGCTGGTTTACGATCAATGAGGGTCAAATATAAAGAAGAAAACTCTTTATATTGTCAAAATTGTTGCGACGTTTCGTTGGCTATGGGTTTGCCAACCTCATCAGGCTTTACTAAATTAAAAAAAACACCAAATATTAAAATTGTCACACACAAGAAAAATAAACATTAAATTAACTTAACATCCAGAACATACACAAAATTGTTAAAATTTTACCGTTATGAAAGAAGTTTAACTCATGATGAGTAATGTCGAGAAAATAAAATTATAATAAAAGTCATGATTTACTTAATAAAATGACGTGATGTCATGGAGTCGACGACACTTTGTCTACTAAATTATTACATTCAAACATTTAACTTAAAATATTGACAACAGTTATTGTAAACACACAATTTGAAATGTAAACAGACATCAGCTGGAAAGCTATCATGAATTTAATCTATTAAGTAATGAAAAATAAATTCTATTCAAAGTAAATATGTCTTCTTTTTTATTTATACTAAATTTATTAAATTTTATATGGATCATCTCTGATGTTAATCTTTTTCGATAGTCAGAGACATAATCAACAATCTCGGTATTTTCCCAATCAAATTCATGGTTGAATTCCAACTGATGTTCACAGACTACGGATTCACTGTTTTTTTTATTTTTGTGTTCATTAATACGAACTCTTAATGCTCTCTTAGATTCACCAACATAAGTCGCAGTGCAATTTTTACAATTAAATTTGTATACAATATTAGTTTGTTCCCATTTGTTTGTGGAGTCTTTACCTAATTTTATTATTGATTTCAAAGTTTTGTTGACGACTGGAATAGTTGAAATATTGTATTTTTTAAAAATCCATGTTTCCTACATTGGCCTGATCCTCCTATCTGATGGACTGTTAATCAATTTATTTCTTCCACTCCAAGATACTGTAAAGGATGATCACTTTTGGTCGTTGCCTTGTCCAATGGCGCTCACCAAAGGCGAAAGCTAATCAAGATTCCGACTCTGGCCTCGTCGACCTCAGGGAACAACAACAAATATCACTTAATCGGAATTCTACACCACAGTTACCAATGAATATTGACGCTCCTGTTAGTGCCATGGTACCTGCTGTAATACCAAGGGAACGACTAGCGACAACCCCAGTAATTCAGCTGCCACCCCAGACTCTTCAACCAGCATAAAAACCCAATCGGGGTCCAGATGAATTAGTCATAGACCATAGCTGTCGAAAACTCTCAAAATATAAGTACCGTCAAAACAATCTTGATATATGTATATCTTTATATTTCTTCTGTTGCACAGAAAAAAAGGGAGAGATGTCCAGCACACGTTCACCCATGCACTGTATGCCATTACATCTTTCTGCCGTTAGTCGATTCCTTCTTTCCTTCGCCGATGCACGTTCCCAATATACCGGTCTTTTTTAGAAATATCTTGATGTGCTTGCTGTACATCGCGAGGCTAGCATACACTCCGTAATCACACCTCCTTCTTCTGCGCCTATCCTTGCTTAGATGCTTTAGCCAGCTTATCTCCCGCAACAAAAGCCACGTGCTTTTTGTAACTAAAACTTAAGAGTCATCTGAATACTCAAATTATTATGTTGAAGCTTTTAATCCGCATAATAATCATAAGCCTGTACTAATTGAATATATTTCGATTTACTCCGAAATTTTGGAAAGCATTTCATTTCTCACAATAAGTGTAGAAAGGGGAGAAATATTTGCCATCTAAAAATCAGCAAATGGTGCCATAAGCACATCAGCATTTGTGCCAATTCCTAAATCCTTCTTGCCATTATTACCTTTGTCCAATCACAGATTCCTTAATCATCAAAAAACCATACTACGTTCACCTCGGGATAAACCAGTAAAACAGATCAAGGCAAAATCAAATTCGCAGTCTTCTGAGTGTCATGACCGGGTTCAGACCTTAGAATACTAAAGAAAACAATTTACACAAACGTATTGGGCGGACGTAATACACACAAGCCTTTATCTGACCAGAAGTATATATATAAGATATATAAAAATAAATTTATCTTCGGCGGACCATCTAAGGTCCAATAGAAATTTTCGTTTTCTCGAAACGGGAAACGGCAGAAAGGTGCGAGAATCACCGGAAAATTCACCGTGCCGAATCTCAAAATTGTAGATATAATTTTTTGTCAAATATTTAATATTAGAATGAATAGGAAAATGTAACGGTGAAAAACCGAAATTTAAAAGCAATCGATCCTTTTCCGGTACGAAGCCAATCGTTCCTTTCTCCAAAGTCTAATACATGAATAAACAACTCCGCCATTGCCGGTCCCAAGCCCGGATGAGAAAGGTGGAGGGGGCACACAGACAGCAACATGACACTACACATTTACAGCGACACTGAACGCAACACACTCAACACCCGAGAGGGCGTTTCGCGGGAGGGCAGCGTCTCGTCCAGAGGAATGCGTGAGGCCATGCACAGAGCAGACGCGTCCTGCAGCCCACCAACGGTAGCAGCCGAAAGGACTCTGCCAACAGCAGGGCTGCCGACGTCAGGATGGCCGTCAAGGGAGCCTTATAGACAGGCTTTTCATTAGGGGTGGGCCTGCCGGGCGCACGCGTTGGAATGGTTGCTCCGCAACCTTCAGGCGCGTGTGGACGAGGTATGGAGCAAAAGCATCAGAGGACCTTGAACAGGTTCCTTGATGCCGCATGAGTGGATACAGTATGAATGCGGGGGGCCCCATAATCGGGGTATCGCTCCAAATGCGCATGCGGCGGCGACGCTGAACTTCCCTCGTGCACTCTCGTGGTCACACCACAACCACATGCACGATACCGACATCCACACATACCAGAATGAATGCACTGCTGAGTGAATGGGCTGCGGCCGGCGCCTGGTGGATATTCCCGATAGATGTCAGTACCTTATCTCTGTGGAAGTAATATGGGTAAAGGTAAGTCCCTCCGGTGTTCGGCCGCGAAGCACAAAGATCCCGTGAAACCACACGTTAAACTGGGAAAACCGCCCGGGCGCAGGAACGAAGGATTACCTGGTCAGTATTTCCTTATATCCAACGCTGCGTAGGATAAATCGCACACCGTCTACCCTGAAGTCCGGGTCAGGTATCGGGGCGGACCCGGCACCGCTCGGTCGATAGGGGTGACGTTAAATCTTTAGCATCATTATGGCGTGGGCCCATCCTGTAACCTTTTTACTAGCTTTATTAAAATGTGCCGATAGGATCGACCATCCGATAAGCCGCTTCTCGGTTTCGGCGCATATAACTAGGGATCTATATCTATACGACCAGTTGTCTGAGGCAAGGCATTAAGAATAGCCGACTTCAGTGCTGGAAAGACTTGATCGGTGAGGTGGAGAAGGACCCATAGGGCCTCGCCTTCAAAATAGTCACCAAGAGATTGGTGACTAGAAGAAAGACTCTGGGCCTGGATAATCCCGATCGAGTCAAGTACATCGTGCGAAGCTTGTTTCCGCATGTAGAGCTGTTCCAAAGACAGGACCGAAGCTCCTGTGTGGTCCGGCGCGAAGAACTCTTCACTCTCGAAGAACTAAAGAGAGCGGGTGGAAGGCTCAAGGCAAAAACAGCGCCGGGGATCGACGGGTTGCTGAACGAGATCCTCAAAGAGGTGATCGGGGTATACCCAGAGATCCTCCTAGAAGTCTTTAACTCCTGTCTTCTGGAGGAGAGATTCTTCGATGACTGGAAGAAGCAGAGGTTTATCCTCATCGTATAGACCAATATGTCTGTTGGATACGGTGAGGAAACTTCTGGAGGAAATGATCCTACAAAGACTACAGGGTCACATGGTCCGTGAGAATGGTCTCTCGGAGAACCAGTTCGGCTTTCGAAAAGGCAGGTCCACAGTTGACGCCATCCAGGCAGTGGTGGACATCGCCACTGAACCAAGAAGATGAACTGGTAAGCGTAAGGGATTCTGCGCGTTGATCAGCATTGAATACGCAATTGGTTCAATACCGCCAGATGGAACATCTGCATCGAGGCGATGGTGCGGAAAAAGGCTCCAGACTACCTGTTGCGAATGATAGATGACTATCTGAGCGACAGGTGCGTGATATACGAGGGCGACAGATGGTCTCTCATGGAAGAGATGACATGTGGCGCCCCTCAAGGGTCGCGGGTGGGTCCACTTGTTTGGAACGTCATGTCCAACGATTTCCTGCGCATGAACCTGCCTGCTGGAATGAGCATCATCGGCTTCGCAGATGACGAATTTGTTGTGTGCGCTGCTGACAACGTCGGAATTCTTGAGCTGAGGATCAATGATAGTCTGTGGCGGGCAAAGCGTTGGTTAGATAGCAGAGGCCCGAAAATGACCCCTGAGAAGACCGAGGATTTGCTGGTTACAGACAGGAGATCCTTCCAATATCCAAAGATCGTTCTCGGAGAACATGAAATCGAGTGGAAAAAAAGCATTAAGTACCTGGGAGTGCAGTTAGATCGAAGGCTTAGCTTCGGCGAACACCTGCTGATCGCGTCTGCCAAAGCCATCTAATGTGAAGCCACCCTGACTCGGCTCGTGCCCAACATTGGTGGAACCAGGGAAGCTAAGAGAAGGCTGGTGGCGAGCGTGGTAAATTCGAAGTTGCTTCATGCAGCTCCGATCTGGATAGGTGCCCTTAACAACCATGCTATCCTGAAGAAGCTGTTCTCGGCATAGAGAGGCGTGGTGATGAGAATTGTCTCAGCATACCGAACTGTGTCGACGAGTGCTGTGCTGGTCATGGCGAGCGTCCCGCCAATTGATTTATTGGCGGAGGAAAGGAAAGAGACCTTTCAGCTCCGTAAGGAGCTCACCTGCTTAACCAACCTGCAGAAAATCGCTCGCGCGAACGAGGCCATCCGCAAGGATGGAAGGCGCAGACTCGTCGAGAAATGGCAGTCGAAATGGCATGGTGACCAATCCGGGAGATGGACATACCGTCTAATCCCGGAGCTCACCACCTGGCTGGATAGAAAGCACGGTCAAGTCGGCTTTTACCTGGCGCAAGCGCGTTCAGGCCATGGCTGCTTTAATGCGTACCTGAAGCGCTTCAAGAAGAGAGACGACAAGTCGTGTAGCTACTGCGGATCCCTTGTGGACAATGCAGAGCACACACTCTTTTTCTGTGCCGGGTGAGGCGTGGCAAGAGAGGCTGTCGGTCGGAAAGTGGGCGCACAAGTCACCCCTGAAACGATGGTGTCTCTCATGCTACAGTGTGAACGAATATGGATGTTTATCGAGTCATTCGTCACCCTGGTGAGGAAGACGAGGGAGCTCGATGGGCGTGTACAGCGCGGCAACAACGAGGGCCAGTAGAAATCGCATCGGGGCTTGCACCTGCGGTCCTGCGCGCTTGGCGAACTTTGCTGTCCGCGTCGACAGGGGGGGGGGGGATCTTCTTGTTCCTCCCCAGGTTGGCTTTAAGCTGTAACTTTAAGCTGGAACCAACCAACGGTGAAGTTTTAAGCCGAAAGGCGGTTTCGCGGGTGGTGTTTTGGTTCGAGAGAGGGGGTTTTGTTTTTAACAGGTATGCCTAGACCCGCCCTAGGAGAGTCCTGTACAACGTCTATAAAATATTTCTCCATGTTTCCTCCTCACCAAAAAATAAAAAAATAAAAGTAGTTGTCATCGTCGATCAGAGACTTCGTTTTTTTATCTTATCGCTTCTCTCTATTGCCTTTTTAAATTTCTAGTTAACAAATGAGTGTAGAGTCAACTACTCACACTTCCATTTACTTAAAGGTAATTTACATGATATAGAAGTTTCAGGCGTCTCAAAGCCAAAGAAGCAATAAACGCCAACCTCATCAGGCTTAAGCTTTATTGAAAAAAACACAAAAAACACTTGAAATAAACACATCTTATGAAACCAATAACAAATAAATAATACGAAAACAGACAATGATTACCATAATAAATAAGTTAAAATAATTTATAAAAGTCACATAACGTTAATAATTAAAAGCTGAGTCCGTCATTATAATAGGTGTTAGACGAGCAAACAGAGTTTGTAAACTAAGGGAATACATCGACGAGAGTTTATAGTATAAGTTAACAACGAAGAAACTAACACAAATAAGAGCCAATGTGTAAGAAATTCAAACCTAAATTCAATCACGAATCTAATAATTTTAATAATGAGAAGTAAATTCTATTTAAAGTAAATATGTCCTCCTTTTTGTTGATACTAAATTTGTTGCATTTTATATGAATCATCTCAGATGTTAGTCTTTTTTTATAATGAGATTCGTAATCAATAATTTTAACATGTTCCCAATCAAACTCGTGATTAAATTCAGCCCGATGTTTAAATACGACAGATTCGCTATTTTTGTTGTTTTTATGTTCATTAATACGAGTTTTTAGAGATCTTTTCGTTTCACCTATATATATGGCAGGACAGTTATGACACTTGAAGCTATAAACAATGTTAGTTTGTTGTCATTTTTCTGTGAAATCCTTACCTAATTTAATAATTGAATTTAAACTTTTTTCCACTAACGGAATCGTAGAAATGTTATATTTTTTTTAAATTTTGGATAATGTTATAAAATTATTATTTGAAAAGGGAAGACAAACTTTTTGTTGGTATTTTCGTGGGCATAAAGAGTTATTACTAATGTTGGAATTGTCAGAAGAGTGATATTTAATTTTATTCAAACGCTTTTCAATGTTCTTACCAATGAAATTAATTGGATAATCATTGTTAATTAAAAGTTGTTTAACTTTTTTTAAGTTGGTATGATGATGGCGTGCCCATGCCAACGAAACGTCGCACTTGACAACGCAACATTCTGTCTTTCGTTTCTTAATTTTATACCCTGACTGATCGACACAAATCTTTCTAAGAATTAACCATGGAGGGTAATATTACTGATTCAAAAATAAAGACTGTTGAAATGTAAAGGCACAATAATTGCTTATTGAAATTGTAATTTTTAATTAATCAATTGTAACCTATTGTACGATAATTGTATCGTCATTTTTACTTTATTGCCGATATATACAAATAATAAAATTGACCCTTGCGACTAAGCCTACCTGATGCAGTCGACACACATTTACGCTACACCGTAAGAAAGTGCATGTAGCACTTACACTAAGAAGAAGACGATACACCTACTATGATCACACAGATTGGAAATCGGTGTGACTCCCAACGCACACTAATAAAGCCAGCCCAGCCTGTCAACCCAACACACTGAAACCTAAGATTCTTATGGAAGCGCCAACCCCTGTTGAAATGCTAGGAATCTAAAATCTAATGCATTGTCTGACTGAGTTGCAATGCCTTAAAACACCATATCCCTATATAAACAGATGCATGGGAACTCTAAACAGAGTAATCCAAGAGCTGCAGCACAAGTAAAATTCGAGACCCTAAATCGCCGCGTCGTCTAAAAATAGAGTCGAGTCGAACAAGTCAGTGAGAAAAGGAGAATCACCTGATTCGTCGCGCTATTCTGTCTGTGAAAAATTCAACACTTCCGAATCTTGAGTATCCAAGTGCTATCAAGTGAAGATCCGAAACCATCGCGAATCAAGGGATTATAGTGTGGAAGTGCCAGTGCTGGACCATACTACCAGTGGATATATTGACCACACCTCATCCGGAGAGTTGATCATAAAGATGAGACCTACTATTTTCAACAGAAGAATGAGAAACTGCTATCAGAGAAACAAGTAGCTTGGGTCATTTTTATTAAAAATATATTTATATTTTAGTTTATAACTAAATATTTACTGAGAAAAATAACTTTCATTAATTCATTTGGCTTATCA
The DNA here is from genome assembly GCA_030998225.1 of Diplolepis rosae. NCBI lineage: Eukaryota > Metazoa > Arthropoda > Insecta > Hymenoptera > Diplolepididae > Diplolepis > Diplolepis rosae. The sequence continues at coordinate 1,167,921 of JAPYXD010000707.1, forward strand.
TCAACCTGGTAAGTTGTTTATTTTTTGCAACAAATAGAGGAACGTAGATAGGGCAATTGACCCTTGACTTTTAGATAGGTATGATATTCTTAAATTATAAATTGGACGTCACGTCACGTCACGTCACGTAATTCACGTTCAGACGAGGAGCGGTGGGGGTCTATTATTGACCTTACGTTTGCCACCGCCCGTCTTGCCTCAAGGATAGGCGACTGGTGCGTCCTCGAGGTAATAACCTTGAGTGACCACCGGTGCATTGAGTTCAGCATAGAGGAGCGGAGTCACCCAGTAAATGCGGGAAGAGACGGAAAAGGAAGAAGCCTCTTCTGGAACAAAAGACGACTCAGCAGAGACAAGCTTCGAAAACATCACAAGGAAACCAGGCTCGTAGACGTGCATGGTTGGGCAAGGTCGTCGCGGGCACGGGCGCACCGGGGACTCGATGTACTGGTTGAAAGACCAGTTGTCTATCGTGCGTCAGAAATGCCTCACAGCGCAACGGAAATTCACCCGCTCAAAGGGTGATCCTCTGCTGCATGAGGCATAGAAAACAGCAAAATCGGCTCTGAGGCAGGGCATAAAGAAAAGCCGACTTCAGTACTGTAAAGACTTGATCGGTGATGTCGAGAAGGACCCATGGGGTCTTGCCTTCATAATAGTCACTAAAAGATTGGTGACTAGAAGAAAGACCCCGGTCCTGAATAATCCCGATCGAGCCAAGTACATCGTGCGAAGCTTGTTTCCGCATGTAGAGCCGTCCCAAAGACAGGACCGAAGCTCCTATGTGGTCCGGCGCGAAGAACTCTTCACTCTCGAAGAACTAAAGAGAGAGGGTGGAATGATCAAGGCAAACACAGCGCCGGGGATCGAAGGAGTGCCAAACAAGATCCTCTAAGAGGTGATCGGTGCGTACCCGGAGATCCTCCAGGTAGCCTTCAACTCCTGACTTCGAGAGGGGAGGTTCTTCGTAGACTGGAAGAAACAGAGGTTGGTACTGCTGAGGAAGGGAAACAAACTTCTAGGAGATGCCTCATCCTATAGACCTATTTGTCTTTCGGATACAATGGGGAAGCTTCTGGAGGAAATGATTCTACAACGACTACAGAGTCACATGGTCGGCGAGAAAGGTCTCTCGTACAATCAGTTCGGCTTTCGGAAAGGTAGGTCCACAGTTGACGCCATACAGGTAATGATGGACATTGCCACTAAAGCAAGAAGAGAAACTGGTAGGCGTAAGGGATTCTTCGCGTTGATCACCATTGACATAGGCAATGCATTCAATACCGCGATGTGGAACATCTGCATCGGGGTGATAGTGCGGAAAAAGGTTCCAGACTACCTGTTGCGAATGATAGATGACTATCTGAGCGACAAGTGGGTGATATTCAAGGGCGACAAATGGTCTCTCTAAGAAAAGATGACATGTGGCGCCCCTCAAGTGTCGCGTTTGGAACGTCATGTATGACGATTTCTTCGCATGGACCTACCTGCTGGAACGAGCATCATCGGCTTCACGGATGACGCACTTATCGTGTGCACCGCTGACGACGTCACTATCCTGGATCTGAGGATCAATGAAAGTCTGCGGCGGGCAAAACGTTCGTTGGATAGCTGATGCCTGAAAATGGCCCCTGAGAAAACCGAGGCATTGCTGGTCACGGACAGGAGATCCTTCTAATATCCGAAGATCGTTCTCTGGGAACATGAGATTGAGTGGGAAAAGAGCATTAAGTACCTAGGTGTGCTGTTGGATCGAAGGCTTAGCTTTAGCGAACACCTGCAGATCGCGACTGCCAAAGCCAACCATACCATACCATCCAGAAGAAGCCGTTCGCGGCACAGAGAGGTGTGGTGCTGAGAATTCTCTCAGCATAGCGAACCGTGTCGACTAGTGCTGTGCTGGTCCTGGCGAGCGTCCCGCCAATAGACTTATTGGCGGAAGAAAGGAAGGAGAACTTTCAGGTCCGCAAGGAGCTCGCCTGCTTAACCAACCTGCAGGAAATCGCTCGCGCGAAGGAGGCCATGCGCTAGGATGCAAGGCGCAGACTCGTCGAGAAATGGCTAACGAGATGGCATGGTTACCAATCCGGTGTCCTAATCGCGGAGCTCGCCACCTGGCTGGATAGAAAGCACAGTCAAGTCGGCTTTTACCTGGTAAAAGCGCTTTCAGGCGATGGTTGCTTTAATGCGTACCTGAAGCGCTTCAAGATAAGAGACGATGAGTCGTGTCGCTACTGCGGATCCCGTGTGAATAATGCACAGCACACACTCTTTGTCTGTGCCAGGTGGGGCGTGGCAAGGGAGGCTGTCGGGTGGGCAGTGGCCGCACAACTCACTCCTGACACGATGGTCTCTCTTATGCTCCAGTCTGAACAGAAATGGAAGCTTATTGAGTCATTCGTCAGCCTGGTCATGAAGAAGAGGGAGCTCGACGGGGCGTGCGGAGCGCGGCGACATCAAGGGCCAGTAGAAATCGCATCGGGGCCTGCACCCGCGGGCCTGGGCCTCGAGGCGTATAATTTTCTAAAATGCTTTGGTACACAGGAAATGGATAAATTTTATATAGTAGCAGTGATTTTCTATCTACCAATAGAATGTCTACTGATATCAGTAGTTTTACAGGTGCAATTTTGATGTCTGTTTTGTCAATTTGCGGAAGTAACATTCTGCTCTAATGTGTGAAGTGGGAATCGAAAATTTGTAGTCTTCCAATTTGGTGTGTAATTCGGTGATTACTTCCTGTAGCTCGGCTTTGGAAATCATCGACGTTTGTAATTTTCCATCTCGTCCATATTCTGTTATTTTAATGAACTGCTTTAATACTCCATGTAAATGTTCTAATTTTAGTTTAAAATGTGTTGCCCATTGAATCATTTTTTCGTAATACCTTTCAGGGGCAGACGCCACTATAGTGGCTCCCTATTTTTTCTCAGTTTTTTCTTTACAGCCTCAATAGCTTGAGCTCTAGGTCGCTCTAATCTTTTCTCGTCGAACACTAGATGCTTAGGGAATAGGTTTCTCAGCTGAAAATTTAGAGTAGCACTGTATACAATTAGTTATAAACAATTGACAATGAAAAAATGTAAAGATTTTTAATTAAATTCGATTATGAAGTCATTTACACACAAATTTACTGATATTTGGTGTACGGGCGTTTTAAAGGTCGCCGATTACGAATCCAGTACGATATTTTGAAAATCCAAAATAGCGAATCTAATTTAGCAGCCTGATCATAAGAAAAATTCATAAAATTTAATGATTTTAGCTTTTATTACCTCTATAGGGGCTTTCGAGGTCGCTGATTACGAATCTAGTATCACATTTTTAAAATCCAAAACGGCGGATCCAATATGGCGGCCTGATCGTAAGAAAAATTTATATTCGATCTATGACTTAATTCGTGCGGTTTTTTTCAAAATTTGAACGTTTATTTAAGAAAAACATGTAAAATAGTATTACTTAAAGTATTGCCCATCTGAAGCTATGACTTCTTCCCATCTTTCTGGCAATTTGTGGATTCCATCCTAAAATAACTGCGCCGGATTGGCGGCCAAGAATGAATCAAGCCAATTTTGATACCTTGTTCTGATATGAACCGTTTTCCTGTGAGGGCGTTCTGCATCGTACGGAACAAACGGTAGTCAGAAGGGGCAAGGTCTGGACCATAAGGCGGGTGGAGTAAAACTTTCCATCTACTGTTTTCCAAATAGTTCTTAACCGGAATAGCAACATGGGGCCGAGCGTTGTCATGATGGAAAATTATTGCCTCGTGTCTGGTCGCATATTCCGGGCGTTTTTCGGCTATTGCTCTCTTTAAACGGATTAATTGTGTTTGGTAGCATTTTCCATTGATGGTTTCACTCGGTTTTAGCATTCCAGCAGCATTTCGGACATGCAAAACCGCCTTTCAACGTCTCTCGGCTTGAGTTCATGTGGGACACAATTTCCTTGCTTTTGAATGTATCCGGCTGCTTTTAAACGTTTTGAAATGGCTGCTTGAGTAACTCCCAAAGATTCTGCGAGCTCATCTTGTGTTTGGTAACAATCTTCATCGAGTAATGCTTCCAGTTCTTTATCTTCGAACTTTTTTGGCTGCCCAGGACTTTCTTCGTCTTCCAAGCCAAAATCACCACTTTTAAATCGTGCAAATCACTTTTGGCACATTCGCTCAGCTAGAGCATGTTAACCATAAACTTTTACCAAAATACAAAGACTATTTGCAGCAGTTTTCTTCATATTAACGTAATGAAGAAGAACTCCCCGCAAAAACACTTTTCAGGCACAAAGTTCGACATATTTGAGTAAAGAAAAATTATTGTTGTTTACACTTCAAATGAATGACATATACTGAAAAAGGCGCACAATGACATCTCTTAGCAAACTGCACGAATTAAGTTATAGATCCAATAAAATCCAATGATTTTAACTGCTATTACCTGTATAGGGGGTTTTGAGGTCGCTGATTACACAGGTAAACGACCAAAAAACTGCCTCCAGTTTTGCAACTGATTCCTATAGATTTTGGGGCGCTGAATCCAGAAAAAATAGCCAAAATGTTCTATCACGTCACATTTTCCTACAAAATTTGATTTCATACCCATATAAGGAATGCTCAGATAATTTCTTTTCAGCCGATTGCAGTTTATTTTCTTGGCCCGAAATAGAGATTGTAATGGTTAACTAACTGGAAACACTTCCTCATGATATTTTAAGAGGTTTTGTATTCATTTTATACAGATAACAGGAAGATGGAACACCAATATGATGGCTGATTTCTGCGGCTTGCTGCTGTGGGAAACCCCTGATGAAAAATACGCCAAGCTTCGCACCAAGAGAAGCATTCAGGGAAAGAAGAAACGGGCCCACCAGTAGATTCATTGAGCCAAAAGTGACTTTACATGTAAACTGTGTTGGCCAATTTCATTTTATTTCATTTACTAAATTTTGTAATAAAAATTTGCTGGTTATTACCACAGTGAAATGAACCTTATTTTTAACCCGGTGACTAAGGATAACTCAATGTAGCAAAAAATCTGTACGTGATGGAGCAAATTGGATGCTAGATTTGGATTCAGCGCACTACAAAACGTAAAAATCAGTCAAAACATTCGAGGCAGTTTGAAAAAAATATTTTTTCGTGTACCTGTGTTATGAATCTAGTATCACATTTTGAAAACTCAAAATTATGGATTGAATATAGGGGTGAAGTTTTCAAAATATTTGAATTATGTATTCTTTTTTGACCAAAAACTGAATTCAATTTGAATTACTCTAATAGGATGGATAAATAGAAGAGACTTTTGCACATATTGTTCTGTGTTGTTAGATTTGAACACAGCATTTTCTACTGCTAAATGGTAAACTGCAGCAGAAATTTACTTACGAAAAATCAAATTTTTAAGTTTATTAGAAGAACATCTAAGAAAGAATAAATAAGATTCCGTGTGTTTGAAATTTTTACCGTGTTAGGGATCACGTTTGAGTGGCGGGCTAACGGTCAAAATAGTGTGCTCATAGTTTTCACTTTACATTCAATTTTCTAATTAATTAGTTGAATTACACAGGCAAGTAATTTCTATAAATCAAAAAATTTTGACCGTGTTAGAGATCACGTTTGAGTGGCGTGCTAACGGTCAAAATAATGTGATCATAGTTTTTACTTTGTATTTAATTTTCGTATCGATTGGTTGAATAAAAAAAGTAAGTAATTATGATAAAGTCAAAATGAGTGATTTTGAAGAAGAATATGAAGGAGATGAAATTCCATCAGGCAACGAATCTGTCGATGGGAATGACATCAGCGATGATGAAGATTGTGACCTGAATGTAGGCATTGGAAGGCATTCTGCTAATTATTCTCGTAGGTTCGAAGAAACTCAAAATTTGTCAAATGAATCTTGGTCAAATCAGCCTTTGCCTTACAATGAGTTACCTTTCACATAGAATGTTGGACCAAAGAATATTCCAGATACTGTCAAAACACCTGGAAATATTTTCTTGGTGCTCTCATCAACAGAAAATATTGAGCTTATGGTTCAACAAACAAATCTGTATTATCAACGGAATAAAAATAAGAATTATGTTCTTGTAACTGCAGACGAGGTGAAGAAATTTATTGGAGTGAACATAATGATGGGTATCAAACGTTTACCGCCTTATCGTGATTATTGGTCCTCAAATCCTCAGTTGAATGATGCTTAAATAAGTTCGTCAATGCCGGTCAAGAGATTCTCTTTCTTGCTCAGTAATTTACATTTGAATGATCAGACTAAAGAACCTAAAGCAGGAGACGTTAGTTTCCACAAATTGTTTAAAATAAAGCCATTCATTGGAAAAATTTCTGAAACTTATCTGCATTATTATGATCCAACCAGAGAGCAATCCATAGATAAGAGCATGGTTCACTAAAGACTATAGCTTGCCCTCAAATAACGAAGCATTATAATGCTTATATGGGATGCTTATATGGTCAGATGAAATCATCCTATGAAATAACAAGAAAAAGCAAAAAGTGGTGGCACGGTTTACGGTTTACCTGGAAGAATCAGAACGTCTGTACAGAAATATTTACCTGGTGTGTATGAGGATAGCTCCAAACATTGTTTCCTTTGTAGTACTAAAACCAATCGAGTTCGATTACCATTTTATTGCACAGCATAATTCCAGGCGCGCAGCCGGAAAAGGTGAGAGCACGGCTCGACACTTGGGCATTGCTTTACTTATGCTTAGATCTTGGGCTCGAGTATGTTCACCTGCATCTCACGATGAGGTGAACAACTTTGAGAACCGAATCGCCTATGTCTCCCGGTCCACCTTTTAGCTAGGGACTTTTTGGATCGACCTATATTTGTTTTTTATTCCTTTTGGGTAAATCGTGTTTTTTTTCTTTGGAACCTCGCATTGCGTTATTGTCCCTGTGGGACAATAAGAAGAACCTGGTGTGTGGTCAACTCGGGATGTGATTATCCGTGGACTCACAAATAGTGAGACTCAGAGAAAGCTCCCAACCTTATAAACAATTAGCGTCGAGCAGTATCGGAGACCTAAGGGCACTTTGCTGCGACGGCGTACCTTTTTTTTGTATTCCTATTGGGTCAACTACGAGCCAGGAAGGTTTAAATGTTTATTCTGGGAGGAAAAGCAAATGATGAACTCGTCGGGAGCTGATGCTTTGTGAACAATAAGATTTTTTAATTCAGGGCGAAGTATGGGATGAAGTATTTGAGAAATTTATGGGATAATGAAACTGGGTAAAAAAAAAGCCCAGCAGATCCAAAAGGTCAAAAAATATTATTTTCAGAGGTAAGAAAAACCCCAAAATTAAAACGCGTTTTTTATGGCGGAGGCGCGAGAAATTATGGCAAAAAAATAATTGAGTTTTTTTTCTTTATGCACGTCAGATACGCAACTTTGGAGTAATAGACAACAATCACGAGGATTCGTCTGTTTGCCTTGCTCACTCGAAAAATTAAAAATAACGTGAGTTCTCTTTTCGGTATTCTGGCTCTTTAAATTAACCCTTTGACGCCCAGATGTGCAGAATTTTCACGTTGACTACAATGTAGTACCATTTATAGAAAAAAGATGAAAAAGTATCAAAAACTCCATATCCTACCGTTTTTGGGGTCTCTCTTTCAAATGGCTCAGTCAGAATTCTCAAAAAATGACGCTAAACCCTTTATTTTCCCAAAAATACCCAAAAAAACGCTATTTTTGGGGTACGATTTTTTTGTTAATTTAAATTTTCACTATGTTTCCGACACTTAGGCAACTTCTAATTTATCAGAAACGTGTTTTCGAGACTTGTAATTTTTAAATATGCATTGAAATATTTTGTTTTTCTTTGTTATCTAATTCAAAATGGCGTCTGGACGTTTGAAATTTTTTGAAATTGAGAATATTGATCCTATTTTGGATTTTCCAGGTTACTTCGTAGTGTGATCATACAAATAAGTTATTACAAACGAAATATTTCAATGCATATTTGAAAAGTACAAGTCTCGAAAACACGTTTCTGATAAATTAAAAGTTGCTTAAGTGTCGGTAACATAGTGAACATTTTAATTAAAAAAAAATCGTGCCGCAAAAATAGCGTTTTTTTGGGTACTTTTGGGAAAATAAAGGGTTTAGCATCATTTTTTGAGAATTCTGACTGTGACATTCGAAAGAGCGACCCCAAAAACGGTAGAATATGGAGTTTTCGATCCTTTTTCATCTCTTTTCTATAAATGGTTTTCGCCCTTCGTGTGACCCACACATCAATTTCAAAAGGCAATTTTGGCTGAATTAGACGAAAATTGAATTTCAAGATATTTAAATATCAATAAAATCAAAATTCTAAGAGTCGAAGTGTTTCAATGTCTATAAATAGGGTGAAACAACATACATATTGTTGTTGTTATACAGTAACGTACAGTATATAATAAGAATTTATGCAATAGTAGGTATAGGCGTTTGATGGGGGTACCTGAGGCTTTTGACCGGTCGTAAATAGCGTTGATATTATTGTTTACTATTATTTTTCTACAGCAAGGGAAGACTTTTTAGGGGGTAAAATAAATAAAGTTAACATTTTTGTCTCCTTTTGGAGGACCCCAAAAGTCTTCCTCTGTTACTTCTTGCTAATCGAGCAGTCGCTTATTTCTTTTTATATGTTTCTTACAAACTGCCATTGTATGACCCCTTAAATAACAATATTCGTAGCAATTTTTCCATTTATAAAGTTTAATTAATGAAGATGAGGGGTTATTCCCCGTTGCTTAAGACACTAAATTTATATCCCCGTCTTCCATCTTCTACTATGCATCTAACGAAAAAAGTTTTTTTGCTATTCAATACGGTTGTTTCTTCAAGTACATATTTAGATTTTATAAAATTATATTCCGTCGTTAATTTTTCCAGTTGTCCTTTTCTGAAAAGCAATGTATCTACCTCCCCCTCGGGTCGTAGGGTGGTAGGGTACATTTCTCCATTGGGTAGGGGGGGTTCTTATAATCTACATAATTCTCCTGGAAAAGAAAATTGTGGTTAGAAATTTTTATTTTCAGCTATATGCTAGCTTTAGCTTATCGAAATTTTTTGAAATAATTTGCTGTCGGGTTTTTCTAGGATGGCGTTGTGTTTGTCTATAGATTTTTGCAAGGGTGTAGGATCCATGGTATCTATTATCTAATTTTCCGTATGTTTTAGTTTCCTTTTCGACATAGACCAGATCTCCTACATTTCCTAAAAATGGCTTTACCCTTGACAAATTTCTGAGTAAATTGTTGATAAAACTTCCTGCCCTATCCTTAAGTATAGCCCTGGAGGCTCCATATTGCGGAAATAAATTCTTTGCATCGCATGGGCAACAGTGTTTGTCGAGATGTCAGGTATAGGAACGGCTATGCAGTAATTGGATAGATTGTCCTGCGTTATGAGAATGTGTTTATTACCATCAGGGGTGGTAGGCAATTTCCCTACTTTGTCTAGGGATACTTTGTCGAAGGTGTCACATTTTCTGACAAATTCAGTGACTTGATCCTTAATTCCTGGCCACATGTACCTTTCTCTAATTCTTCTATATTTTTAAATTCCTTTATGGCCCCCAAACTTACTCTCGTGGTTTTCCGAGATAATTTGAGTGCGTATCTCTTCTGGAGGTTTACTTACGTTGCCGTAACATATGATTATTCCTATTTTGGAGTTAACCAATTCCTGTATTAGTAGTTCACGCAGTTTTACTTTTAGTAATCTATCGTTAAAGTACCCATATATCGAAATACGGAACTCCGGAATATTTTCTCTCTCTAAAGCTATTCTTAAGTTGTGTATGGTTATCCTAACATATTCTTCATTCATGTCCCCGAAATGATTTTGTTTAATTATGAGTGAGTATACGTTAAACTGTTTGCGAGGAGTTTTTGGTTTTATATCTTTCAGCTCCTGGGGCTCAACAGCTCCCAAATCAATAAGTAGTCGGCTTACGGCGGTGACAAACTCACTCAGCTGAGAGAAAATGTACATAGTTGCCTTTTAAGTAACTGAAATGATTCTTTCTGCTGCAGTTTAGACTGACTTGCACGGTTTTACTACTGTGGGTGTCTGTTCTACTGGGCATTTCACAAGCTTTAGGCAGTGCTGGAGGGATGCCAATGTTGGTATGAGTATTTGGCTGTATTTATTTCCATTCTGCGTGTGTTATTTTTATCAGTTGATAGTTTGAAGCTAGGTTCGTTATCTAGTTTTTCTGGAAATGGAGTGAAAATAGCCTTGGGTTTTCTTAGTGCTGAGCGGTGTATCTCCCTAAAGCATAAGGGGTTGAAGCTATTCTAGGGTCGAAAGTAACACTTTTTCTGGTTTGCGCGTGTAGATTACTGGTAGGGAATTCTTAATCTGAAGATGAAATACCGGGATCCAGGTTTTCCTTATTTTCGGAATTGATTACCTTGCCTTTTCCCTGAGTCCCTTTTAGTAAATCTTCAGCTAATTTGATAGTTGATTTAATCCTGTCCACGAATTCGCTCTCACTTTCGGGTTCTATTTCTTCGATGGCGTCGAGGAGCATTTGATTATTTTCCCCTTCAGAGACTGCTGTGACTTCAAGGAGCGGAGCTTCTTTTTCCATTTCTGTTCTTTCCAGCCAATCTTCATGTGCCTTTAACCAGTTAGCTGTGGTACCTTCTTTTGCGACCGCGCGCCTATATGTGTTGCCGCATTCGAGCGATGACGAGTATACTCGTCAATCACAGAGTAAGTGTCGCTGTTAAGTTATTGGATCAAAAAGATAGGTTTATTCTATAAAATTGACACTTTTATTACTAATGTATATTTATTTTGTTAACTTAAACATACATTACATACCTATTAGACAAAAACGCAAGAAAAATTAAATGCATATGATAGCAAGAATTTAAATTCCTGCTGTGGCGTGGTATTCAGCAAAACAGGGTGTTACACATAATGGGACTTTACAAATGGAACACCAGTAACAGGATTCTTTCCCAATTTTGCGTTTATAACAACGTGCACACCTTCGGGTAAAATTTTTTTTATTCGAAGTTCTGGGTATATAATCCAGAACATGATTTCCGAGTAATTGTGTTACATTAGGCCTAGATGGCCGAGTTTGTATCGATTTTTCCCGTGTTATTGGATATGATGCAATAGTGTCCTCAACCAATTCTAGCAAAAAATCCATTCGCGACAATGTTCCATTATTTTTTTGTATAATTTATATGAATTCAAACAAATAATATCTCATAGATGGAGAAATATTTTTTATAATACTTTTTAACTCGTTTTCTTGCTGTGCAGTACGCTACGATAATGCCATAACTCATGTCCACTCCACACATTTTCTTATTATAGTCTATCACTATCTCTGGTTTTTTTGTTATCATTTTTCTTTGCTCTATTTCTACTTCGTTATCATTATGCACGGTGCTCGCGAGATAAACCTCCTTTTTATCTTTCCACTTCATCAACATAATTTTATTTTTAAATCTAGCAACGCATTCGCCTTTTCTAATAGGCATTTTTATCAAGTCTGAGGAAATGCCAGTCCTATTTTTTCTAATAGTGCGAACCACGTCCATCTTATGGCTGCATAGTTTTTCAATCAATGGAATGCTGGTGTACCAGTTGTCCAAATATAATCTATATCCACGATCTAAAAGAGCGCTATATTACTGTAGCACAATACGTGTAGAAATATTGAACTCTAAATAACGCTGGTCAAACTCTGTCTCTTTTCCGGTATATACACAAAAATTCCAAATATATCCCGATTGACCTTCGCACAAAACAAAAAATTTGATACCGAATTGACTTATTTTTTATGGAATATGTTGTTTCCAGAATAATCATGATTCATCGATGCAAATATCCATTTCCGGAATATATAAAGCTTGACACTTTTTCACAATATTCTCTATAACCGTTTTAATTTTAGTTACCTTGATTCTTGGCTCTGTCTGATCGCAAAGTTGATTCCATGTAAAACAAGCACTTGTTCCTGAACCTCCTTGGTACTATTTGTTGTTGGCCAGTGTTCACAGAAAATCGTAATGGTTCTCTGTTACGTCCTTTTATACCCCACGTAAAATTTGTATGCTTGTTTTCTTTCTCACTTCCGTCGCCCTCGGAGTCAGTATCTTCCGATATACTGGTATCGATTTGAGTGTCAGACTGGGTGTCTTCATCGATAACGTCCTCAGAAGACGATGAGAGTACTTGTACACGTCTCCGCTTCTTATATATCCGTAGGTGAAACAAAGTCATCGTCACTGCTGTGGTTGTTCATTTTGGGGATAAAATAAACTAAAAATTTGAGAAATAGTGATTTACAATTCGTTTTTGGTTAACTTCATAATATTTACGCACTTGAAATTCTTACGTTACACTGTACTAACTTGATAATATCCGTTGAAACTTGATAATATATGCACTGATAGACACTTTTTGGAGTTGAAACAACAAGATGAAGATCGACATCACCGAAAATTCAAAGTTGCTTCACTGTTCACGAGTTAACTCTCAGGAAGTTATCGAGTCTTACGTATGTATAGTAATTAGAAAATGCGAAGGAACCCTTAAATAATTTTGAAAATGCGGTAGAGTAGGGGTGTTGGTATTTCACTGCCTTCTGATTGGTTTGTGTAAAGTTTGTAGAGTGTTGAAATTGGCCTATGGGCTTATGCTTGGGGAACAGTTAATAATAAAATAATTGATGTTTAGGCAGCACGGCATCGGGCCATTTGTCTAATATCAGCACATGGTTCTAACATCAAACAATTGGCACTTACACCACTTGATAGCTAGGTAATTTCGAACCAGCAGCCATCAATGGACTCAGCGCCCGGTCAGCGTCATGCATTTGTTCCGTGGCGGACCATCCCTGAAGGGACCCTATCATAAATAAGCTTTCCGACTTTTGCTTTTGCCCCTTTTACGCTAACATCTAAAAAACGTTGTCCGTAAATAAATTCGTCATGCGAACTGATAAGCTGTTTCAGCCGGTGCATGCGGGGCGCATGAGCTTATCTCAAATTATTTATATTTTTTATTTGTTTGTTTTATACCGGCCTGGACTCAAAATATTCTGAACATCTTGAAATTTGAGAATATGTTTTGTTTTTCTCAAAAATTACAATTTAAATAGCCAATGGTCACTACTTTATACGCATGACGAGTATACTCGTCAATACAAAAAATCGTGCGACTTCTTTATGACGAGTATACTCGTCAATACACAAAATCGTGCGACTTCTTCATGACGAGTATACTCATCAATCACAGTTAACTGGTTAAGGACCGTTCAAATACTGAAAATGATTTCTCTATATTTTCTTTCGTAGACTTTGGTTTTTCTTGCTCCAACTGATCTTTCTCCTGATCTTATTCCGTCGTACTATCTTCGCTGTCGCTGGGTGGTGGAATCATCGTTTTAATGGGTCCTGTTTCCGGTTTTTCTGTCATAGGGGTTGATTCCTCCTGGTCTTCTGGGAAGAATTCGGTTGAACCCTCTGGGACTTTCGCAGGTGCACTTTTTGATATTGTTGATGATGGGTACGCTGCAGGTGTAAAGTTCAAGCTCGGCAGCACACTTTTTCTTTTTCTGAGAATTGGGGGTGGTTCTTGATCCCTTTCGATTTCTTCCGAACTATCTTCCTCCTTATAATTTAGTCGATTCTGAGCTCGTTGAGTCTCTACTCGTCGCGGAATCAAGCGTTTACCAATAGTGCTTTTGTCCAGCTGGGCTGATATGGATGCGCTACATTTAGACCTAGAAAGAGTTAGTTTCTGAGGTTTTGAAGTGGGTGGTTTAAAGGGTATAATCCTAGAAGTGCATCCTTTTCCAGCTTAAATCTCAGGTTTATTTTTGGATTCGGACTCTGAAGTTTTGGAAGCGGGTTTTGAGCTATTTTTCTTTCTTTTGTTAGCTTGCCTAGTTAGCACTGGCAGTAACCTGGCAGATTGTTTTTCTTCTTTGACCTCTTCGTCAGAATTTTCTATGATTGGATTTCTTGATAGGGCATCGGCGTTAGTATTTAATTTGCCTGGTTTGTATTTCAACTCGTATTCGTAATCTCGTAATTTAAGTCTCCAAAAGATTAGTCTTTAGCCTGGATCTTTTACGGAATCTATCCACCTGAGGGGTTCACGATGGCTCATAAGGGTAAATTTTCTTTTATAAATGTAGGGTAGAAATTGCTTTACCGCGTGAAATACCGCAAGACATTCCTTCTCCGTTGTAGAATAGTTTAATTGCGGTCCAACTAATACTTTAGACATACATGCTGTAGGGAGATCAATTCAATCCTTTTCTTGACTTAGGACGGCTCCTATCGGATTATCTGAGGTGTCGGTGGTTACTGTGAAGGGTTTTTCAAGACCAGGGTATGGTAGTATTGGGCTTTCGCACAGATCTTTTTGTAAGTCCTTGATACTTTTCTCTTCTTGCGGTCCCCATTTAAATAATGCTTGCTTTCTTAATAAATTTGATACGGGCTTTGCTCTTTCTGAAAAGTCCCTGATGAACCTTCTATAGTATCCAGTTAGCCCTAGGAACTGTTTTACGTCTCGATGTGTTTTTAGTCTAGGAAAATTTTGAACAAGTTGGATCTTTTTTGGAATCGCCTTTACTCTCTTATCACTAATTATGTGCACAAATTCTTTATTATTCTTTAAAATCACGGAAAACGTTTATTGTTAATGAAAAAAAAATTGTTTAGTGTCACAGAACTTTAGAGATGACAGATTGGACAAGCTAGACTCAAGCACAAATTCTTGGACAATCTTTGCAACCAAAAATATTCTGTTAGTTAACAGATTGAGAATGGAAATTATAAACAATTGCAATGTAAACGCTTCGAACCTTGCCTTACCAAGTCGATCATAATCGATGGTGACCGTTCGACGAATCTGAAAAAGACTTATACTCTTGTGCGCTGTTTCTGTTTTTTTTTTAAACTTGAATTGAAACTTAGTTAACAAGTTAAGGATTTCAGTAGTACGATATTAGACAAGCCAGGCTCAAGCACAAAACCTTATATAATTTTAGTACTTTCAGAAATTCGGATAGTTATAATTTTTTCGAATTTAAATATTCAATGCTTTAGTACTATTAGCTTATTCAGGTTTGGCTTAATAAAACTTCCTGCATAAACTTTGGACAGAAAAAGTTCTGAATTTTGAATTTATTTGAATCAAATGAATGATGTTTTTAATTTTTCTGTTCTTTTTAAATCCTTCACTTGCACAATCTTGCTAAAAAGAATACATGCAAGGTTTATTCGGGGTAATTCAAAGATGTTATTAACGATGGCAGAGCTTGCAAACACGCAAAGTATACCAGCGCTTAAAGTATGAAATAATGATTCATTTTTAGATTTAATTCATGATATTTAAATTTTTACTAGTAGAAATGTCTTTTCGAATTATTTCTACTAAATTGAAAATTTTTAAATTAATTTATTTTTATTTGTGAGTACGTTGTCACTTGTCAGGTCTATGGGCCCTGAGTAGTTCACAATGATAATAAAACACTGAATTTATGAATTTATGTGATAATTTATTATAAACAAATAAGACTTCGGATAAGTTTACATAAGGAACGATACTTATGTGGTAACTTACTTGTACACCTCTTAAGTTAGAGGGAAAAACAGAGAATTGTCGTTTTTTACCCCTATATTGTAGTTGCAAGACAGCGACACAAAGTCTTGCAGGATAGTTTGGTTTCGTTTGAGTCTCCGCAAGGTGGCAAAACAACGATAAATTTCGCAGGAGGTAGTATAGTGTAAGGGATGCAAGTTTACCAATTGGTATGATCAATTATCCGTTACCTATCTTGCTAAGTACACGAGAAATGAATCTGGCATGCACTTGTTAACAAGATAGGTTAGTTCGTCCCGGTTCAAAAATTTGAATTACTATTTACTGAACACGACTAAATACTATGATACACATAATCCAAAGGAACTAGATAGCACTACCGTTTCCGGACTTGCACCACTTAAGGACCAAGGATTTTAGTGAACAAGTACCGAAGGTAGAATTGTGCTTGAAGAAACCAATGAGACTTACGTTTATCGAAAGGCCTGCTCACGACATTGACTTACTGGTCCGAAATGAATCGAGTTCACCGTACGACTCATCGGAAGTTAATGACAAACCTCCAAACGTGAACCTGGGGTATATATATTAGATGCGCAACTAAGTTACCGCTGTTTTTTTAATGAAAATGCAACTTTATTGTGAAAAAATGGTTACTAATGAATCATTCAGAGTAATGCCCATCGTTAGCTACAACTTTTGCCAAACTTTCTGGTAGAGCTCGAATGCGGTAACGGTAAAAGTGTTCATCTTTTGAGGCTATCCACGAATCAAGCCATTTTTCGATGTCTTCATATGAGCGGAACTACTGGTCAGTCAAACCATGTGCCATCTACCGGAATTAAAAATAATCGGATGGCGCAATATCTGGGGAATACAGCGGGTGGGGTAGGACTTCCCATTTGAGCGTTTGCAGGTAGATTTTAACGGGTCTGGCAACATGAATCATTTTTTCGTGCCTCACCCTATTGAAAAACTTGACGTAAAAAATGACGTAAAAAACGACGTAAAAAACGCCGTCAAGAATGGAGTAAAAAACAACGTCAAGAATTGGGATAGTTTTTACGTCATTTTTTACGTCAAGAATCTGTTTTCTTGACAAGTGATATTAAAAAAGTGTGCGTGCATGTTGTAAATAATGGCACTCCTTTACGGAATGCCCATTCCACTTTGAAATAAATTATTACATTATATAATAGTTCTTTTACTAATGTGCTTTTCTTAATTACAATATCCAGTAGGCGATTGAATATAAATTGTTAAGGCTTCTTAAAGAAAAACTTGACGTAAAAAATGACGTAAAAAACTATCCCAATTCTCGATGCATTTCAGCCGCCGATTTCTTCGAATGAAAGAAGAAAATCAACACTTCCCGCGAATAGCGATTATTTGGCACAAAATCAGACATTTTCACACAACCAAAAGTATATGACGCCAAAACAAAATCACTAATGTGTCAAAACGTTTTGTTTACCATATTTCTAAGCTTGATTCATGACGTTCTCGATATGTCAAAATCGACCAGGACTTACTGCTGGAGCCATCTATTTTTAATTTTTTTTTTAAATTTTTTAATTTTAAAAAGGTTCTTTTATAGCCCTTAATGTTTTCTGCTTTTGCGGCGCTGACCGCGTGGTTGCGATTTTTACTACTTGGGGCTCCAAATGGGGTTCAAAAGTCATAATGCAGCTATACTTTTGAGACAACTTCTTCTCGTTTTCATGTTAAAACGTTTCTAATTGTTTTGAATTCTAGAAATTATTATAAATTTATTGTTATTTTTCAAAATGTTAATTTTAGTTGAAACACATGCAGTCGCTTCTGCGTTTAAACTTGAATCATATGATTTCTTCTACTCAAAAGAGGGGCTTCTTCTGTGCCGGAAACTGGTGGTGAGTACTTTAGTTTATTCTTTTGAGTTTCGTGAAGCTAGATAAGTGATAAACAGACGCACAGTTGGACCAAATCGCGAAAAGATGGCCAATAGTCCAAAACAAAATTTTCGATTTAGAAGATCGGAAAAGGTAGTTTTTGTAGAGAAAGAATGAAGTTTGTAGAATTTACGCCATAGAGGTCTCAATCGCTATTAATTTTCTCTCTATGGCAGTTTGACAATGGCCCTCGTTCTGTGAACACGGGACGGTTTCGTAGTGCTAAAACTGCTTCTGTGTTTGGGAGGTTACAGAAAATAATAGAATTAACATTTTTCAATTCTAAAAAATGTATTCATCTGCTAGCGGTAAGTAATATTTAAATATAAATCACTAGTATAATAGTCACAGTATTACTGTAAAAAAAAATATTTAAAATTCCAAAGTTATGAACATATAGTATATGATAATAGTAATGATAATAATAATAATAATAATGATAATAATAGTATAATGATAATAATAACAACCTCCACGTGTTAGAAGATGGGAAACGCTGTGGGATAATCTCGGGATGCGTTAAACCTATTGCGGGACGCTCTTGCATTAGTCTAACGCAGCTCTGGCAAACCCACAAAAAAAGAGATAGTCAAAATTTTTTTAATAAGATGGGCGCCACCCGAGGATCGTCGAGGCTTCCCTGGTGCCGCCGCTGGGGAAAGCAGCATGCAGGCCGGTGGTAGTGGTGAGCTGTATGGTGGACAGGCAGATCTCACCAGGACACCCGAAGGAGCAACTATCCAGCCAGATCAGCGGCAACTTGTGACCAGAAGCGAAACTTCAGCTTCACCTATTGAGAATGTTTTGGTTGACGAAGCTCCACCAACCATCTCAACAGGAGTGTCACGGCAGCGCATCCATTGGTTGCCAATACACGATAAGGATGTAATTCGCTGCTATTTTGAAACAAGAATAGAGGCAATGCCCCCTTCGGAAAAGGCAATGTTTTTACGTTCCAGGTTCGTTGCTAGCAGATGAAGTGATTGCCAGAATTGAATAAGTGCGTCATGTGTTGTCACTTTACTGCGGCAAAGGGTACGGGCCCTGTAAGAGGGGAGCAATATCGTCTGTTCTTGCATGAATACCCGCACTTGGGTGCAAGAGTGATTGAGCAGTGTATTGCGGACCAGAAACGCACAATTCCGATACAACATTTGCTGCCTGAGGTTGAAACTAAAACAATCAGAATGCTGATGAATCATTCAACAGCGGGAGCAGTTGAAGCTCTTTAAAATTCCGTTAATAAGGAATTGTGGAGCCTGTAATGGAATACGTTGGAGAGGAGCGTGGGCGTGGCCATGCCGCTTCCAGGGACGTGGTTTATTCACATCCTTTGGGACTGCGTCACCATGCCGACGCTCTTCCAGAAAATAATATAGCAGTTCCAGAAAAACTACAACCACTTCAGAGGGACTTCAATCAAGCTCTATAGGAATACGGAGAGGAGAACCATGCTCAAGATATTCTTTCCCGAAACTCAAGTTTTCTAAGGACTTGCTTGCACTAGCTGGTTATCTGAACAGCAAGATTTTACCATTGCATCTGTATACGGAATTATCCGTGCTCCAGGTGCAAACCCTCACCTATTGTGCTACGGTGGAGGTAGTTAGAACGCTTGGCAGGAAAACAATGCCTTGCTGAAACACCATTCGCTCGCACACAAGGAATGATTCGCCGTGTAAGATTTGTCTTCAAAATGAATTCAGCAAATTAAGATGCAAACTGGGCCGTTTGACTCAATATAGGAGTCAATAGGCCATTTGGAAGCAGTGTGGTTGAAACTCGAAAAGCAGTGAGTGGATCCGGCAGAGATGCCGGATGGCATCTCTGAGATAGAAGCTACTAATATCAAAGACTCCGATATATCCAGAATTTTGAAGAGGGCGCAGAACCGGAAAGCAACTGGGCCGGACATGGTGCACAACTTCTGGTCCAAATACCTGACATGTGTGCATACTGTATTGGTTATGCGCATGCAGAACATCATTAATAATCCAGAACTTGCGCCTTCTTTTATGCTAGAAGGATTTACGTATATGCTTCCAAAGAAACCAGACGCCTATAATTCTTAAGAATTTAGACCGATGACCTGCCTGCCGACTACTTACAGACTCCTCACTGCTGTAATCTCTGATAAGGTCCACGCCCATTGTGGGTCAAATAATAACCTCACAGAAGTTAAGTAGGACACTAAATAACACGTCCTATAGGTATAATATTGGAAGGGACAAGGGTGCTAACCAACTCACCCACCTTCTTTACACCGACCTTGAGGGTATCAATAGAATCATTCGCACATAATCATTGGGCACTGAATGCATCACAGAAGTTCTGCGATTGACATGATGGTTTCACCACGTTTGAAAGGGGGTAGGGATATTTCAGATGTTCGCCAACTGTGTGCCTTACAGGTATCAGTTGCGTGAATACTTTCACAACAAACGGCATTTTCCTCTCTACAATAGCATCTGTAGAGAGAGAAATGGCTATACACACCTACATCTAGATAATCTGAATTGCCAAAACTTCTGGTATCCCACTTCAGAGCAATTTGCTATGGAACGGCGAGAAAAATACCTTCACGGACAACATCACCTGGTCCAAGATCAACCAAACGTCGATAAAGTATTATTCCAACTTGTGGCTCCGTAGAGGCGAACTATTACCGGAAATGGAAGGATGCGTCATGGCCATCCAGGACAAAGTAATCGGCACTAGGAACTACCAAAAACGCATCCTTCATCACACCGTTGACGACAAGTGACGATTATGTAGAAATACCAATTAAACGATCAAACACATCATTGATGGTTGCAGAATGTTGGTTCACAGAGATTACACACGCTGGCACAACCATGTCTGTGGGATTAGTTACCAACAAATAGCCTTGAACCTGGTATTGCTACAGGGTTGAAGAGTTTGCGAGTTATGTAGTTATCAGAATTTATGGTTATAAGATTGAGGAGTTATGAGTTCAAAGTGTTATGGGCTAAACGGGTTGAAAGACTATGTGTTCAAGGGGTTATGGGATTCAATTTATTAGGTATAACGGGCTAATTGGGCTTTAATTATATGATTTTGTAATGTTTTGTCAAAATTTAAAGAATTTTAAATCTCTTTTGCTCGTGTGGATCACGCCTAGTGATCGGTTTTTCTCTTTTTGATTTCATGTCAATAGCAGAATTTCCAACTCCTACCCGAATCACGCGCACTAAACTCTCTCTCCAACACCCTTCACCTGTCACTTCTTTGCGGAAAGACGAACAAGAACACTATTACTATTTTTTTCAATTAATCAATAATAATTTTATGAATTAAATAAATAATACGCAAATAAAAGAGTGGTGTAATCGTTTCAAGGGAGGCCGCACTTCTGTTGATAGTGATTCTCGTTCTGGCCGACCTTCGACGACAAAAACATTGGATAATATTGAGCGGGTGCGACTTGCGACTGGAAGTGATCGTCGATTAACCGTTCGTGAACTAGAAAATGATCTCAGAATACCGAATACTACTGTTTGGGAAATTTTGAACAAGATATCAGGAATGACTCGCGTGTGTGCGGTGACTGGCTTCTTCACCGCGATAACGCGCCAGCGCATTCATCGAATCTTGTGCAGCAGTTTCTGAGTAAACACAGTATCGCATTGCTTCGACAACCTCCGTACAGTCCCGATACTTTCCATGGAGGTTGTAGCGTCCCGATGAATCGGTGAACAAATATGCAGGGGGCTCTATAGACGGGCATCTTCCTATTGCGTGAAGGGTGCCCAATAAACGGGTGGGTCTATCCCAGGTTGAAAGCGGAAGACGCTACAGACGCGTCTATCCCCATGCATGAAGAAGGAAGTATGCCCCAGGCAGCGGCACTGAGAATGGGTCTGCGAGTGCCTGCGAGGAATGAGTGAACTGAATGGATGTCAGCACCGCATGACTGTGCTATGTGTCCTTCGAATGTGAGAGAAGAACCTAAAGACGGGCTCTCTCTTGAATGAGGCAAAGAGCGAATTGGTGTATGTAACCTCCTGGGGGACACTGCAAAGCCTCCGCAGTCTGTGACCAAGAACAGTCAAACGATCGTTTCAGTATGGCTAAGAGGGAG
The DNA here is from genome assembly GCA_030998225.1 of Diplolepis rosae. Taxonomy (NCBI): domain Eukaryota; kingdom Metazoa; phylum Arthropoda; class Insecta; order Hymenoptera; family Diplolepididae; genus Diplolepis; species Diplolepis rosae. The sequence goes on from JAPYXD010000707.1 coordinate 1,189,551, forward strand.
AAAGGCCGCCCATCACCCTCGTATGCTCAGGTGGCCAAGAGCCAGCCCTCGACTGAAGAAAGGGACATGATTTAAGCGTCGGCGATTTTCAGGAGTCCAACGCGGGGTTTTTTAATCGGGGCGAGGAGTTCACGTTCAGACGAGGAGCGTGGAGATCAATAATTGACCACACGATTTCCGCGCCTTGCCTCGCCGCCTCAAGGATAGGCGACTGGTCGTTTCTCGAGGAGACAACCTTGAGTGACCAACGGTGCATCGAATTCAGCCTAAAACAACGGCGCCAAACAATGGATAAGGATAGTGGTGGCAAAGGAAGGAGCCCCTTCTGGAGCATAGGACGACTTAGCGATAAAAGACTTCGAGAACACCTCGAAGAAACCAGGCTCATTGATGAGCTCGGTTGGGTCTGCCCTGCTGGGTCGTTAAAAGCAACTGTGCGCTCCACGAGGCAGAATGTAGTCGAAACTTGCGACTGCTCGATGTCTCGCCGCAGGCAAGCCAGGGCTTCGAAGTATTGGTGGAACGATAAACGTTGGCTGCCCTACGCCGTGAATGCCTCGCAGCGCAGCGGAAATTCACCCGCTCGAAGGGATATGCTATGCTGCATGAGACATGGAAAGGGGCAAATGCACCGAAGAAGAACTAAAGAGAGCGGGTAAAGGCTCAAGGCAAATACAGCGCCGGGTATTGACGGGGTGCCAAACAAGATCCTCGAAGAGGTGCTCGGGGCTTATCCGGAGATCCTCCTGGAAGCCTTCAACTCCTGTCTTGAGGAGGGGAGGTTGTTCGTAGACTGGAAGAAGCAGAGGTTGGTCCTGCTGAGGAAGGGTAACAAACCTCTAGGGGATGCCTCGTCGTATAGACCAATATAACTATTGGTTACGATGGGGAAACTTCTGGAGGAGTTGATTCTACAACGGCTTCAGACTCTCTTGATCAGGGAGAACGTTCTCTCGTAAAACCAGATCGGATTCAGGAAGGGCAGGTCCACTGTGGACGCTATCCAAGCTGTGGTTAATATCGCCACAAATGGAAGAAAAGGAACTGGTAAGCGTAAGGGATGCTGTGCGTTAATCAGCATTGACATGCGCAATGCGTTCAATACCGCGAGGTGGAATATCTGCATCGAGGCGATGATGCGGAAAAAGATTCCAGACTACCTGTTGCATGTGGTCGAGTAGAAAACAAGTATTAAGTACCTGAGGGTGCAGCTGGATCGTAGGCTTAGCTTTGGCAAACACCTGAAGATAGCAACTGCCAAAGTCATTCACTGTGGAGCAAACTTGGCTCGGCTTATGCCCAACATTTGTGGACCCAGGCAAGCGAAAAGAAGACAAGTGGCGAGCGTGGTGCATTCGAAGCTGCTTTATGCAGCTTTGGTCTGGGCTAATGCCCTGCAAAATCATGCTATCCGAAGGAAGCTGTTTTCAGCGCAGAGATCTGTCGCGCTGAGAATAGTTTCAGCATATAGAACTGTCTCGACGAGTGCTGTGTTGGTCCTGGCGAGCGTTCCACCAATAGATTTATTGGCGGAGGAAAGGCAGGAGACCTTTCAGCTCCGCAAGAAGCTTACCTGTACCGACCTACAGGAAATCGCTCGCGCAAAGGATCATCCTTTTCTTGACTCAGGAAGGCTCCTATCACATGATCTCAGGCATCAGTGTTTACCGTTCAATCTTCTTAGAATCCGGCTTTACTCCCTCAACCCTAATTATTCCCCCAAATATACTAATTCTTTGAAAAGAAATTCGTATTCTCCAGGTTGTAGTGACAGGTTGGCTTCTTTTAATTGTTTAGAATACGTCTTACCTTTATTCCGCGATCTTCTGAACTTTCTGATCTAATTCTATTTGATGAAATCCACTTGCTAAGTCAAAAACAGAAAAATATTGTGCAGTACCTAAATGGTCTAAAATATCTGAAATTTTAGGTAACGGATATGTATTAACAGTCATTTTTTCATTCAAAATACGAAAGTCAATTACTATTCTTCATTTCTTATTTTCTGTACCATCTATTTTTTCGGATATAATCAGTAAGGGCGAGTTAGATCTTGAATTGCTACTTTTGTTTACATTTTGTGTATCACTGTCTCAACTTCTTTCTTTTGAGAGGGTGAATATGGGTATTGTCAGATAATAATAGGTACTTCGTCCTGGATGAAAACTTTTTTGTTGTACCGAACGAGTGGTCGTTAGGAGTTCTCCTGGTAAATAAAAACTTACATGAAACTGCCTAATTGTTTTTAGTACGTGATTTTTTCTTGCTTAGTTTGATAGGTTCAGGCGAATACGCTTCATTACCCCATCAGCTTCATATGCCGAGGGTGAATAATTTCCATCTGCAGAATTACAATCCTCTTCTGGCAAGTCAGTGGTGTTTTCCAAAGTCACTCTAGATTCGTTATCTATGGAAGGTACAGGCTTTGGAGGGTTGGAATGAGTAACGATCGTGTTGTGCCAGAAATATATATCTACCTTTTCTTGTTGAAGGTATTCTCGTCTTAGTATTACATCTCTGCTAATTGGGAAATTAGGATGTACTACGTGAAGAGTGATTTTTGACTCTATTAAGGTAGTTGTTGCGCCAAAAATCAGTCTCTGGAAAAAGAAGTTTTTCTATGATTTTAAGACTGGTAATTATATCATAAGCCGTGTCATATGTAAGGAAAGACACTCTTTTTAATAAAAAAAATTTTAAAATTACGAAAAATAATATTTTAATAATGTTTTTTTGTAATAGGATATTTCCTTATTATCGCTCCACACCAAATTTTGAAAAATGGTGCGATTCGGATGAATCATGAATTATTTTTTTAGAAAAAGGATTCTCTACAACTTTACCGTTTCCGATTTTTGAAAATGAATCAATTATTATCAAATTCAGCAATTTGTTTATAAAAATTTCGTTTTGGAAAATTGTTTTTTAATGATTTCAACCATTAAAGAATTTATTTTCAAAAATCGGAAACGGTAAAGTTGTAGAGAATCCTTTTTCTGAGAAAATGATTAATGATTTATTAGAATCGCACCATTTTTGAAAATTTGGTATGGAGCGATAATAAGGAAATATCCTATTACAAAAAACATTATTAAAATATTATTTTTCATCATTTTTAAATTTTTTCGATCAAAAAGAGTGTCTTTCCTTACATATGACACGGCTAATGATATAATTACCAGTCTTAAAATCATAGAAAAACTTCTTTTTCCAGAGACTGATTTTTGGCGCAACAACTACCGTAATTTTATGTTCACAGTGCATATGGTTAGAATCCTAATTCGTGTTATTCTTGTAATGCTTACATCCTCATTTTCATCGACCAGTTCTTTATATACACTTCTAATTTGATAATATTTGTGTCCGCTCCCGTGTCCACTAGAAATTGTACCTATGTAACAGGTCATTTGATGAAAATTCTACTACTGGGGATTGTCGACTGAGTTTGGCGCAGAGGATTTTTCTTGTTTTGTTAGAAATCTCACGCTGGTCTGACGTTCTACTTTCTCAGTGCCCGTCACTGCGTCTGTTCGGCGAGCAGACTTCTAGCTCAGGAATCTATCCCTAGACCCTGCGTAAGGTGTAGAATATCTAATTTCTTGGATATTTTTCATAGGAAAATGGGGGTTCAATTGATGTCTGCTTTCATACTCGAGCGCGTGCTTGAAGGCTGTCTCCAATGAAGATGGATTCCGTGAGATATTCCACTACACAGGATTTCAATGTCAAAACTGCTTTTTGATTATAATTAATTGGTTCGCAATCTAAAAGTTGCATAAGATTGGATTGAAATTCTCGAAATTTTTTTTTTTTTTAATTTGACTTGTTCATAATCCTGAACTTGTGTTTAAAATTGGATTGCAAGGTGGAAACTGCATTTCAATAGGATTTGATTAATAGTATCAAGAGACACTTAATTATGAATTTTTTATTTAATTACATAGGAATATAATCTACAAACTTAATAGAAATAAAGATTAAATGTAATTTAGATTTTTCTCAATCAACATTTTTGAGCAGAGTTGTAATCAATGATAAAAACTGTGGCCAGTAATCAAAAAGTAAGGTTTATTAGCATCAATATTACGTAAAACCGTTATTTTACACTCATGGGATTATTTATCAGAAACCATAACATATTTTTGAAGCTTTATAGTGTACTATATAGTTTAAAAGAAAAATAGGTGTCAAATAGGGAAAAAAATTAATAACAAGATTACTTGTTTGTGTTTTGATTGTTACCATAAAACTTTTAAATATCTCTAAAGGATACTGAGTTTGAAAAAAAGAAGTTTAGACATGTAGCGCTTATATACTACTTGATTATGAGTACAGTTAAGCATGACGACAGAGTTAATATATTAGATTGATCAAATAAAAGAGAAGCTTTATACTAAGTATGATCACCAAGGAAGAACCAGGTGAACATAATCCTCCTATTGACACTCCACAATTTGCTTTTTTATTGAGAAATTTTTTACCATACGATTTTGTTTTTTTAACTGTACAACACTTAATTGTCGCTTTTCTCGATTCACTAATGTTGACAATGAAGGTCATGGTACCTGCACAATCTGGTTTAAATATTCATTTGCAGTATCCCGTCGTAGAATGCCTTCGTAATATCATGGTATTAAACTGCTAATAACGAAAATTGCGTCTTCAGAAGTTTCAGCGCAACTAATGTAATTTATTAAGATTGACATACGTATGTAGATTATTACAAACACATGCACAGAAGCGAGTGCATAAAAGCAATATAATGTTCCTGAATATTACATGCAGAGTGGCTAAAAGTGGGTTGCAGAATAGGCCATGAGTGCGAAAAACACAAACTTATACGAAGTCATATTGCTGTCACACTCTCACGTATAACACTATTCTACAACCCATTTATGAGCACTCCGTATAAGTATTCAACAAGTCCACGCTATAATAGCAACACTGACCTTTAGCGAACAATATTCCTGGCGTTTTTTCCAACAACAAAGAAAACATTATATATAAAAATCTCTTGTATTTATAATCGTGATAATTGCAATAAGTCAATATGTAATACGGGTACTTTGAATTACAATAGAAAATGAACCACTAAATGTTCATTTAAAAGAAAAACAAAATTTTTGATAAATAATAGTGTCACCTCACAAATAATTAAATGAACTATTATGAAGAAAACTATCGTTTTGCATTATTTGTATCATAAGTTCCGAGCCTAACAATTATTATATTTCTCAGTTAATTTCCGAATGACGCATGGTGAAATAAAGAATTAAATTACTGATTTTTTGGTTACTGAGCTCTCAATATCAAGTAATATATCGTATCCTTGTAAGATAATTTATTTATATGATTAATCGATTCCTCGAGGCCCATCTATTGGCATAGTGTGCAGTACTTCGTCCAGTAGTTGGAGCGCTCGATGGAGATGCACCTGAAAAAAAAGCGAAGTAATTTATTCAATTTGTTTGATTTGATTAAAAACTAAAATCCTACTTTAGCGCGTATGTCGGTCAAATTTCCTGTCTTTGTTAAAGAACTGACAAAGGGGGACCGCCACTTGTCAATTTTCGTTTTTAATTTTAATTTGTTAAATGAAAGCTCATAATCTGACTATTAATTTGCCAAAGCAGTAAGACGCGCTTTTTCCCCATTTTCGAGAGAAATGAATTCACAATATTCGTCACAGGTTCATATTGAGTTGGAGGAAGACTTCTAACTGGTCGGGGACTCGGGTAAGTAGCGCGTCAGCGTCATAGCCGGTAGGTTGCGCGTTTAAATCTTGCTGCCTGGACTTTTTTTATCATGTATTAGAATTTTTACGAATATAATTTTCTTCAATGATGTACAAAATTTACGCAAGTTAAGTTTTTCTTAATGCTCTTTTTCACGGAAAACTGACTTGCAACTTGATCATATTTCCGACAAATTGATACACAAATAATGAGCTTTCGTCAAAAAAAGAATGAAACGAAACTAAAACTGACAATGGATAAGTGGTAAAGTTTTCGACTTTCTCTAAAAATATATACATATATATGGGTCATTTCATGGGAGATTTACAGTCAACATTTTTTTTCGACGAAACATTTTTTTTTGCCTTTTTACTTCGAAAATAATCGACACGTATTTTTTTTTTTCAATGTGATACTTGAAAATTTCGAGACATAATTTTTTTAAGTTTGGCACTCAGGAAATTTTTTTTTTAACAGCTCACTGTAAAAGCAGTTTTGAATATAAAATGTAACCCTTGCACTTGTAATGCGCGAAAAAGTACGAGCTTTCAAAAAAGTTATAGCACACATTTTGTTGTTTTTTTTGTAATAACAATAGAGAACATTTTTATAAACAATTGAATTTTTTTTTAATTTGGAACTAATTTTTTTTCGATATTTTTGTTTCTAAATTTTTGTTGAAGTTTTTTCAATAAGCAGGCAAAATTTTGTAATGAAAAAATGAAAACTGTAGGTGTAATTAATTTATAAAATCTGTCCCGCGCGTTGCAACGAGCGAGCTCGCACGCTGCAACTACGCTTAAGCTTGTTTAGGCATGCTCGGACTCGAAGCACGTGTGGCAGTGAATGCAGTGACCGCTGTTTTAGTTTGTTGTAAATGTTCCTCAAGTGTTCACCTATTTCAAATTAATGCAGAAATGCCAAGCTCTCGATTTAAACATGTCTGCTGCAATCCGTTAAAAAAAAATCATAGTGGAAAAAAGCAAAAAAAACATTTGCGTCGCGTTTCATCCTCGATACTTGAAAATTTCAAAATTTTCAAACCGGATGATGTTTTGTGTACACAATGCAGAATAGAAGCAAATGAAATGGAGATGGAAGACTCTTGTTGTAAGTACATTCAAACTTGTGCAATCATAAAACATTTTATGCTGATGATAAGACCCAATATTAAGGGGGTCTTCTACCTTGTTGGTTCAAAAAATTAGACTTTTTTTTTTTAATTTTCCAACCCAGAAGGTGTTAGGAATATACCCTTAAAAGGATATAACTGAAATCTTATTATTTCGGGGTTTCCAGAGCCGTCAAATATAGCTCCGCTCCACTCCGCGATTCATGCATGAATATCTTTAAATGCGATTTCCCAAAACTTGCGTTTTTATAAATGGTTGACATGATATCTCGAAAACTAATTGATTGATTAATTGAAGTTATATATCAAAATTTGTGAAAAACATGTGCCTATCGTCTGACAGATGCTTTTTAGATTTTTTTTATTTAAACAATTTTTACAGATGTTTTTAATCTCGAAAACATGAAAAAAAATAATTTTTTTTTAAAGTTGACTGTTCTGCGAAATTTTCAAATTTTGAAAATCCCATCTGTCAAACGATAGTCAAGGTGATAAAAAAACTAAATCATTTTGATTTTTTTGTTTCAGACGATTTTTATGAGCTGAATCGTGTCAACCATTTGTGTATGCATTTTTTGCAAGGGACACTTCAAGGTCAAGTCACGGTCAAATCGAAGACGGCAAATTTTCAGTAAAATTAGTGTTAAACGTATTTAAATAAACAAGTTGAATGCAACAAACCGCATCTCGATTGCGTTTTTAGTTTTCCTTCAACTAATATTCAAAAAACAGTGTCAAAAATGAAGCCACAAGGTAGAAGACCCCCTTAACAAATTCTAAAATGAGGCATTTTCTCTCGGAAAAAATCTCTTGTCTACTAAATCATGTGACCAACACCCAAATGGCACTATCTAATAAATACATGTGTTAATATATCTTCATTGTTATTGTTATAAGTATATTTTAATATAAATATTTGGTCACAAAGACATATAAATGAGAAGTTTATCGAGAACAAAGTCATTTCGCATTTTTCCGCTAAATGACTAGTCGTTCGAAGTCGTTCTTCTCCATTGCAAACTTCAGACCATATATGGTATTTGACAGCTGACGTTTGACAGATTCAGTAAAAAAAAGTTTCAAGTTTGGTTGTTTATTTATTATTTTGCATTGAATTAAAATGGAGATTCCAGACGGTCATTTTCATCACATTTTACTTTATTACTTCCGAAAAGGAAAAAACGTAGTGCAAGCTCGGAAATATCAAAAACAATATCAAATACATGCGTTGAAAGACATTTAAAACAACTTGGTTACGTTAATAAGCTCGATATTTTGGTTCCTCACAAATTGAACGAAATTCAACTCACCAAACGAATTTCCATTTGCGATTCACTGCTGAAACGTAACGAAACCGATCCATTCTTAAAGCGAATCACTACGGGCTATTATCACTTATTCCATTCACTTCAAAATAATTGATTAATGTTTATTATTTGTATTAATAAACTTGCTTTGAAAATCATGAAAAAAAAAACGAAATGACTTTGTTACCAACCCAATAGTACCTAACCTAACGCCTGCTGTGACCTGCATAATAATTATTTGGAATTTGCAATTGTAAAATACATGTTTTAGAAATATACAACAACGATAATAAAAGAATCTTTTTATAAATGTTTCTATACAAGAAAGTTCCAAGTAATATTTCTCAGAATTATAAGCGTGCACGTGCGTGATTTCAATGAGAGCATATTGTTCTATGTATAAGTGTCGTTATTGGGTTTATAATTATCAGGTCCTATGTTAAGTGTATTTATGACGGAAAATATGATTGGCTACGACTGACTGCTGTGTATGAATTTTCATGCTGTTTATGTATGTATTTATAGGATGGCTAATGATAGGCTCGAGGTGAACATTTTTTTTTTTATTTAAGAGGACAATACACTGCCGGTTAAAGTCACACATCCGATGCTGAGTTTAACAAACTATTATTTGAAGCTTCTCGAGCATCAGTGTTATACTTTTACATTTTACTTGCATAAGCTTATAACTTATTGCCTTAGTAAAGGCGCGGTAAGAAGGAAATTAAAAATTACAGGGACTATACACTTTTGCATGCGTTCGAACATTTCTTGAACATGTCTTGAACATTTGTTTGCACCAATCGATTTTTGCATCTTTTTGAGCTTTTGTCAAATTATGTGGGATCCAACGAGAACAAATCTTTTCACGGCTAAATGTTCCTGCAATATTTTATATATGCTGGTGGCACTAATGTCTAAGGTTGCCTCAATCAAAATTCCTGTTCCAGATCAAATTTTACATAGCTGCACTGATGTAATATTCAAAGTCGTGAGAACGATCCAGTAAAACAATTCCTTCAGTTATTGATAACACTCCTACAAGTATTCACCGTTTTTATTGTCTATTCCTTCTCAGCCCAGAAGCACTATATGGTGGTGATTATTTTAGTATAAGTAGTGTGTCTTATATGATATTTTTACTAGAAATTCCTGAGTTAAACTAGAACGGTTTTTTAACTATCGCAGTATCAAGACGTTAACTATATATACAATATTACTATATTACAGTAGATTTTCTACCAAAATCCGGGTTTGTATGAACCAGTATAGCACTGTATGAGTATTTCAATAATAAAGGGTTTTCCAATAGGGACATGACAATTTTATCTATGAACAAAACACAGAAATATTTGAGATATTGAGTTCAAATTTATTGTGGGTGTAGTACAAGCATTACATTTTATGAATGAAATTCGATATCGGTCATGTGACCACTACGAGCCCGTTTACAGTGGTCGATTATTGGACCCAATTTTCCACCACTCTGGTACACATTTCGACAGGAAAGTTGGCAATTTCGCGTTGGATGTTGTCTTTGAGGTCGTCTAAAGTTGCTGGTTTGTTGGCATAGACAAGTGACTTGATATGGCCGAAATAAGTGGAAATAAGAAGGAGCAATGTCTGATAAATACGGCAGGTGGGGTGAAACTTCTCACTTGGATATTTCCAAATAGGTTTTGACCGGCGCCGTAACATGTGGACGAGCAGTATCATACAGGAGAATAACTTTGTCGTGTCTGGAACAGTAGTAGGCGCGCAATTCATTGGATGCTCGACTCAATCTCATCAATTGTGTTCGGTAGACAGACCCAGTAATTTTTTCGTTCGGTTTCAGCAACTCATATTAGGTGCGCAACTAAGTTCCCGCTGTTTGTCAATAGATGGCTCCAGCAGTAAGTGCTGGTCGATTTTGACATATCCAAAACGTCATGAGCTTAGCTTAAAAATATGGTAAACAAACCGTTTTGACACATTAGTGATTTTGCTTTGGCGTCATATACTTTTGGTTGTGTGAAAATGTCTGACTTTATGACAAATAATCGTCATTTGCGGGAAGTGTTGATTTCCTTCTTTCATTCGAAGAAAATGGCGGCTGAAGCACATCGAGAGCTCCAAAAAGTTTACGGAGATGCTGCTTTAAGTGAAACGACGTGCCGTGATTGGTTCCGTCGCTTCAAAGACTGTAATTTCGATGTTGAAGACCGTCCGCATGAAGGAAGGCCAAAAACCTTCGAAGACGCTGATGTTATTTATTATAAGCTGTTAAAACTGAACGAAACCATCACTGGGGAACGGTATCGAACGCAAATGATGCGTTTGACCGGAGCACTGCGCGAAAAACGGGCATGATACAATCAGAGGCACGAAAAAGTGATTCTACAGCATGACAACGCTCGGCCTCACGTTGAAAACCCGTTAAAACCTACCTGGAAAAGCTCAAATGGGAAGTCCTACCCCACCCGCCGTATTCCCCAGATATTGCGCCGTCCGATTATTACTTGTTCCGGTCGATGGCACATGGTGTTACGTCCCGAGCAAAAGGCGAGGGTAGGTTGGATTTTTTGATGTAAGGGAGGAGGTTAGCTGATTATATCAGGCTGGTAAGGCCTGATAATTTATTTTTGTTTGTGGGTACGTTGCCACTTGTCAGGTCTATGGGCCCTGAGTTGTTCACAATGATAATAAAACACTGAATTTACGAATATATAAGATAATTTATTACAAATTAACAAGTTGTTGCACAAGTTTTCATAAAATGATACTTAGTTGGTAACTTATACTACTTCTCAAGATGAGAAGGCAATGTTATGAGTTTTATGCGGTTATGAGCCAAATATACAGGTTTTGAGATGCCTATATATGTAACTTCCGCAGTTGACTGTGGACGTTTTACGCTAATATACTAGGTTTTGAGATGCCTAGGTATACAACTCACGCTCCACATTTAGCGTTATAGTTAATATAATAAGTTTTAAGATGCTTAATTATATTTATATAACTTACTTGTCTACCTCTTAAATTAGAGGGCAAAAGAGAGGATTGTCGTTTATTACTCCTATTATTGCAAGTCAACGCGAACAAATCCTTGCAGGATAGTTCGGTTTCGTTTGAGTCTCCTTGAGATAGCAAAACAACGATAAATTTTGCAGGAGGTATGGTGTAAGGGATGCAAGTCCACCAGCAACTGATGTGATCAATTATCCGCTTACGTATCTTGCTAAGTACACGAGAAATGAATCAAACATGCACTTATAACAAGATAGGTCAGTTCGTCTCGATTTCAGAAAACAATCACTATTAACCGACACGACTAAATACGACGATACACGTAATCCAAAGGAACTATCTAGCACTACGGTTTCCGGACTTGCACCACTTAAGGACCAAGGATTTTATTTACCAAGTACCGAATGTTGAGTTGCTCATAGAAATCCAATGAGACACGTTTATCGAAGGGTCTGCTCACGACGTTGAATTACCGGTCCAGACCTAATAACCGTACAACTGCTCGGAACTTAATGAATAACCACCAGAGGTAAATCTGAGGTATATATACTATTGATGCTTCTATTAGTGACTGCAGTGGGAGTAGACTCGCGCAAAAGTGATGGAAGTCACGTTCGATCAGAGATCTATGATCCTCTCCCACCACGGTCTATTACTATTGGTCGATGTTTGTCTGTAATTTGGATTTTTATATCCCCTCTATTCTCTCTCTTACCTATTCTTATTTCTAATTAACAAGTAGAGCCAGGTATGACTAAGAATACCTGCATCTACTTAGTTGTAGCTTATATTTTATGTGTTACAGCCTATAATTGATTGATTGATTGATTTTCTATAATCAATCAATCAATATTTATGATAACATGTTTTCTTATTTGTGGCTGGTTTATGATTAATTGATCAATTATTTTTATCAATATAAGTAATAATTGTATGCTTAAATACTAACAGGGATGGTACATTAATTATTAATTAAAACAGTAATTAGTCAATGTTAATGGTGCCACGCCAGTAACCCGTTACCATCTCGTCAGGTCACTAGCGCTGCATCACTATATTATCGACGCGCGGCATGATTCACTGACTAATTACCGCCTGGGTGATTACCATATAGACCGAGCGTTGCTCTTCTTTATCATTTGTCACCAAATGTCGAGCCGATTTATCGATGTGAGGTTGCGCATTAGTTTACCTCCGCAGAATAATTACCCGGTCTAGGTGGTAATTACCATAAGACTGATAATAAAGATCTAATTGTTCATTTCCATGTACGAAGTGTTGCTCTTGTGCAGTGGCAATAATTATAATTTTAAAAATTTAATGTTACCGGGATGTAACAGTCCTCCCTCCTTAGAATAATCATCGTCCTCGATGAAAATTATAGAGGTGTTTGGGTTAATTGAACTCCATGTTTGATTAGTGATTGCGTCTGATGTCGATGCCTTGTTATGCGTGTGATGCGTGGAGGCTTCGGGTATCCCAGGTAAGTGCAGCAGATCTTCTTATTTCCGGTTGTCATAAGAGCATTATATTTTTTTTGTATTTCTTTTAGTAATGTTATACTGCAGCTGCTTATTGATGGTTTCATTGGATGACATAATTTTCGTCCTAATCAGACGCGGCGTTTTTGGTCTTTTGTTCTTTCACTTAGGCTTTGTGCATCCTGAGAATTTTGTTACCCGAGGATTCAGCTGACGTGGAATGATGTCATTTTCCAGAGATGCTGGATAGTGATGCCTTGCTGTGGCTACCGTGAGTCAATTTTCCGTAGAAGTTGACTTGGCGCTTTGGTCCTCGGCTGCACGTGTCCCTTAAGTTTGTCGTAGTAGTGGGGAATAAAGTTGCGGTTGCAAAATTTTTGAGAGGATGTCGTCTCGTGCACACTGGTAGTTATAGTAGCCACCTTTAGTCTTACTGCAGTCATGGAAGGAGAGAGCAGCAATTCTAGTTCCGACACCATGATGTACGAAGATTTTTGCTACCTTAACAACATCCCTCTTTGCCTGAAGAAGGGGGCTACTGCGGTACTCGAACGTACTGGTGAGTATTCATTTGTGTTTTTGGTGTTGCCGGGAGTGCCCGGGATGTTGAGCCCTGTGGAAGAGCGCTCTTCGAACGACTCTGTATTGGATGAGACTCTATATGCTTTGGTCGGGACTGTTGAGTCTAGTAATTCCATAGTTGCGGATAGTTTCGATAGTGCCGTGCAGGACTTTGACTTATCCCTGTTGAACCAAGTGTCCGAAACTCCGTCAGGTGATGCGCTAGACTCGGGTGTTCCAGCTTCCGCGGGGGTGCGTGACAGCTTGAAGCTTCGGATATCCGAAATTGAAGACCAGTTAGGTAATTTTTATTTGGCGGTGTGGAGAGTCTCACCTCGTCGTGCCGTGAGGGAGGTGACTCTTCTCTGCCAAGAATTGTTTGTTCCCGGACCATCCATAAATGACTTTTCGGTCGTGCGGGAATTAGACGTGCGTCGGGGCGGGGTTTTGTTGAAGGTTTCTTCCTTAACTTTGAAACGGGCGATTCTTGAGAACAAGGCCTTTTTTAGACTTCGAGGGCTTTCGGTGGACGTAGCTTAGGTGTACGATCATGTTACTAGATTTCTTAGGGTCGAAGTAATCGTTCACTAATTTCTCCTGTACTTTTTTTTTACAGGTGTCACCGGCTGGCCAAAATTGCTCAAAAGATGCTCCCCGCCGCTATTAATGCGGAAAGTTTTGGACTTGGCTACAGGAGCAGCCCACTTTTCGGGCATTGGATATTTTAGGAGTTTGGAGGCCCATCCGACCCCGCGAGGTGTCCTGACCCCTAAAAGAGGTCGTGGGAGGCCACGCCAGCAATTTGAAGATACGTCTGTTGTTACGAGGGAACAGGAGTCCATACAAGCGCTGGAGTTGGCTTACCTGCGCACTCTGGAACTTCAGGCGTTAGTAGCTGCGCATTGTGACCTGCCTCCACGTCGTTCCTGCTCCCATCTGTCGTCACGGCAATCAATCTGTTTGGGGTAGGTTTATTTTGACTTTTGCTCTCTTCCATCCCATGCTCCTTACTATTGTTTTAGGGCTGATTCCTAATTTCTTGTTTTAGGGTTCCTGGAACTGGGGGCGGCTTCTGTCCGTGTGGGCGATTCTTAGCTTCTGCATCTTATTGTGGGTGCGGTTCCGTTGCTGCCGATCCCCAGAGTGAGTGATCAATTGTTTAGAATTCGGATTGCTTTGCTATAATTGTTCTAGTACTAACGAATTTTGTTGTTGCAGTTCCGTCTCCAGAGTGCATCTGGATTACCGAAGATCCGCTGGGCGTCTCCTTGGATGGTTCGTCGGGTGATCCTTTGCAGTTTTAATTTTACACGTGCAGTCTAGTTGTAGACTTATTCTAATTATTGTTATTACGGTTGTATAAGATATATCTAAGCCTCTCTCTTTTTTTTTTTCTATAGTTATGTTACGATTATCCTATGTAATAAAGTTAAGTAGGTAAAATAAACAGTTTTATGTTATATTGTGGTTAAGAGATCGTCAGGCGGGCTTATCCTCATTCCTTTTACACTTTTTTACTGTTTGTGTACCCCGCTTGTCGGTCTCTTTTATTTTGCATATTTTTTGTTTCCTTTCCCCCTTATCTGTTATGCCTTTTTGACTGGCCAATCGATAATGGCCTCTAAATTTTACACAATGGGTATATTTAGGTTAGGATATTAGATAGGGCGCTCGCAGATGCCTAGGCCTATTTATTCGTTCTGTGTATGGGTTCATTGATCAATTATCCGATGTCCCCATACCTAGCTATAGTCGTGGATTGATTGGTTATATCAATCAATTCACCTGAGGTTCGCCCGCTAGCTAAATCTGAGCCTTTGTCCCGGGGAAACCGAATATTTCTGAGATAAAGGTATTTTATAGTCATTGGTTGTATTATTATTGTTCCCTATTTTGATATGGTAGAGGGGGGGGGGGTCATATTCCGCCATTGCGCGTTCCCGCCTTTGTAGTTTTCCGCCTTCGCAATACTTTTACACCTGGTGAGTAATTAACCTCGCCGTAAAGATACTGGAGCTGCCATGCTGGAATTTAAAATCGATTACTATTCCGGGAAACCTCAAATTATGTAACTCAATTTTGTAGGCTTTTGATTAGTAATTATTTTCAGGTTCCCGGGTAGATTGGGTCAATTTTTGCCACAGGACCACCCGAATTCGGCTGCTGGGTTAGTAAGTAGTTAGTAGGGTAGCATGCTGCTAGAGGAGCACTCGTGCTGTTATATATCATTGAAGCGTTCATGGTAGTGGTTTAAATAACCATGCCTTGTCTAATTGTGTGTGTATGTTTGTTTCTTATTATTTATTTATTATGTTGTTAGGAACTCTTGAAATTGCTCAATTTTCTATGTAAAATTTGACGGTATTCTCAAGGCATTTTAATGTGGGTATCTTAAAATTGCGGAACATGCATCAACTTTTGAATTTTTAGTCAGTATTATGAAACCGTAACAGGATTTTTATAAAAGTTATTATAAAATTATAATTATATGACAAAATTTCCTTTTACATGCAACTGTACGAAACCTCAGTTGCTCAAAATGTTAAATTGATTCCGTGTGATTCGAAACCAGAACACTTTCTTTAATGTGTTAGAAGTATCGATATTTTACAAAGTTCTACCCTAATTTTTAATTTATAATCTGATTATAATCCAAATTCTGGGAATCCATTTCATAGTTATTTTATTCGTTCCATCTATTGCTTATTTCTAGGTTAATTTGGCTGGCACGAGTTCATTTATTGGCCAAAGCGGGTAATTTATAATTAAATTTCAATTAAATATCAATTTATTATTATTATTATATTGGCCAAATGCAAGCAGAACATCATTAATAATCCAGAACTTACGCCTTCTTTTATGCTGGAAGTAATCACATATTTGCTTCCAATGAAATCAGATGCCCACAGTTCTTCAGACTTTAGACCGATAGCCTGTCTTCCGACTACTTACAGACTCCACTTTCTCATGGTGTATGTTTCTCATGATTATCTAATTAACATCCTCAAGGCATACGAGATCTGCTCTCGTATGGTCTGCTTTCTTGGACATGCGATGTCCTTTTGGGGGACTAGGATGAAGTATTTTGATTGTGGGCAACCGAGGGTAACCAGATTCTTGCGCATCACGAATGGCATCTTTCGGGGTGACTCATTTAGTGCAATGTGGTTCTGTTTGGCTCTCAACCCGTTAAGTAGGACAATAAATAACACGTTCTATGGGTATACTATTGGAAGAGATAAGGGTGGATACAAACGCACCCACCTTCTTTTCATGGATGACCTGAAATTGTATGCCAGCTCAGGAAGAAAACTGCAGAGTATTCTTGATATTACTCAGCAGTTTTCCAACGACATCGGTATGGAATTTGGGATGGACAAGTGTCGAAAAGTACACTTGGTGAGGTTGACATACAATTGGGACATGAGGATGAGGCTCTCATCAAAACGATGACCGAGAAGGACTCCTATAAGTATTTAGGTGCCTTGCAGTTAAAAGGTCCCCTACAAACTGCAATGAAAGAGAGCCTTTTGGAGTCATTTTTCAAACACTTTCCACAATTTGAAAAACTAGTCTCAATTCAGCTAACAAGATCAAGGCTATTAACACCTATGCGACCTCACTTCGCATATACTCCTTCGGGCTCATTAAATGGTCTAACACCGAACTTGAGGGTATAAACAGAATCATTGGCACCGAATGCATCACAGAAGTTCCGCGATTGAGAAGATGGTTTTACCTCGTTTGAAAGGGGGTAGGGGGTGTTTTAGATGTTCGCCAACTGTGTTGAACACATGCAGGCACAACGATGTGTGTGGGATTATTCTCCAATAAATAGCCTTGAACGTGGGACTGCTACAAGATTGGAAGCCTTACTACCGATACGTCCCGGTACCAGTTCTTGAGAATAAACATCAACTCTTGTACTGGGACAGGATCATCTAGACAGACCACCTCGTCGTACAGAATCGTCCGGAAATCGTCTTGTGGGACAAACGTACTCAGCGTTTCAAGATCATAGGCATCGCCGTTCCCCTTGACAAAAACATCCAGCTAACCTATTCAACCAAGATACAAAAATATAGACAGCTAATGCATGAAATCACAGAAATGTGGAGAGTGAAAACGACCACCGTTCACCCCATTGTGATTTCGGCTACGGGGAACGTGCATGTAAGGTGCGTCAGTCAACTGAATGATCTTGGCGTGGCCAGGGTACTTGCGGCAATCCTGAAAGCGATATTATTGAATACATGCCGCATCGTCCGTTCCTTCTTTGATCAACGTGTTTTTTATTAGAATTTTCTCTTGTCTTTGTTCTTTCAAATTTTTATTTAAAATGAATTCATTTATTATTATTTATTATTATTAATTATTTTGTCCGTACAAGCGGTCTTGAGGACCAGGCTTATGTGATATAGTGATGTTGCAATTATTGATGCGTGAAAATTGTAACAATAGTAATAATAATTATATTAATATTTATAATAATAGTGATATAATAAAAGTCATGGATAAGTGAAAATTCTTCCGTGAAATAGTATATTATGTGCCTAGGCGCACAATGAGGGTGATTGCGTGACGAGCGACAATGCTTGCAGGAGATCGAAGCCAAGGCGTAGTCGAGGCGTAGTCGAGACGTAGCCGAGACGTAGCTGAGGCAAAGCCGAGACAAAGCCGAGAAGAATCCGAGGCGCGATCAGTCCTACGAGCATTGTCGCGAGTCTCGCAATGTCCCGAATTGTGTGCATTGGCACATATTCTATTTTATGTGACTGGGGTGCAAATACGAGTTTTTATGCATACATTGGAATCTAATGTAGTACTTATTGTAGTTGTTTGCTGCGCTAGTTGTACGAAGCGGGTGCGAATTGGCGACTAGTCCCGGCCATTTTGATTTTATCGGTCTTGTGTAGTAGTCAGTGCTAACGCTGTACGAAGAAAGAGTGAGAAGAAGAAGAATAAGAAATAGATTGCGTTCTGCTGTAAGACTATAATGCGCATGCGCAGTTCAATTTCTACATTGTATTCCTCTGTAACGGAATATACAACAGTGCTTTACTCTCAGCTGCAACGGAAAAACGAGTTTCCGCGGCTGAGGCACATAAAATATATTTAATACTTCATTAACTATCAAATTTGATAATAACATAATTAGTGTCTCGATTCACAATTGTCGAAAAAGGATAAAGCATTACGACTCAAGGTAAGAAAGGGTGGATTTTTTCCGGTGCATGTAAAAGGCCTTCTTCAAATACCTTAGAAAAAGATGAACTGAAATCTATAAATTTAATCATAGCGACATTCCGCGTACAAAAGCGTCGATCATTAGCACGGCGTTCTTAATTTTGTAAGAAAAATTTAGCGAAACACACATCTGGAAATCACTTATGACGTAAAATATTCGAATTCAGAATAAGTCTATACAATTTACAAGTGAAACCCAGTGATTTCGATCAAAAATAGCAATAGTATTGTAATTTAAAATAAGATTGGTATAGTCAATGAGTCATACCAACGTGAAACTATCAGGAAACATGAGAATTTTCTTAGTAAAGCAGGATCATATAATTGCTTTTTGAATTGTTATAAGATTTAAAGACGGTTTATGTATATAATTAAGTTTTGTTAAAAATTTTACCGAGGTTTACCTCAATCCAGCATGGAGTCTCCTTTATACTTTGCCTTGGATAGTCTGGACCCCAACCCTTGACAAAACTTAATCGCAAGATACAAAGTCGACGGAGATCATCAACTCCAATACCAGCAGCTGCACTTAGACCTGGAAATGAATAAATTTTAGTCTCAAACTTAGTCTTTAAAAAAAAATACGTCGTATTGGCTAGAGAAATGAATATTTTTAATAGGCTAATTTGAGCTACTTTGGCCCAAATTGCCCATTTAAAATTGATGATGGGGTGTCAAAAAGGGAGAAAAATTTCGCGACAAAAAAAACAATAACCACGTTTAGTTACATGTAATGTGTGATCCAACTCATGTTTGATATCAATCGCAAACGAAGAATAAATGAAGCAGCCTAATACGCTTTGGATTCTCAGTTTATCGTATTTCTGCGAAAAGAAATGAAACAAAGAGACGTTTTAATAACGTAAAGCCACGGTTTAATTTTTGAGGAAGTCTCTACCACCTGAAAATAATATTTTCGTGGACTTGTTGGTATATAAGTACATACATTTATTTATCGACGTTCCCCTAAGTTTTGACAATTATGTTCAACATCAGGTCGTCAAAGTCTGTGATCATTAGTGAGATACACTTTCCTTGACTTGATCATCATTTGTTTAATTCCACTCTCTTAAAGGAAAGATTGTTGTGCGTACATATTCTTGGAAATCTCAGCAGAAAAAGGTTTCTTTCTGGACTGCAAAAGGAACGAAGATAACACGACCAGCTCCAGAAGTTATATGGGTGTATATGGGATTGACTGATAGTATAATGCTATTAAACAATCATCAAGTCTATCTCCTGTATTCGAAATAGTCGCCCAAGCTGAAAGAAAGGTACGCTATATACGCGTTTATCCCTATGAATGGAAAAGCTGAGGATGAGTCTTCAAGTGTCTGGGAGGAATAAATAAACTGAATGTAGACGAATGAATCGCAACGCTGCCTGATTGAGACAAATGACCTCTCAAAGAAGAGATGACATGTGGTGCCTTTCAGGGGTCGCGGGTACGAAAAAGCCACTGAAAAAGCAAAGGATTTGTTGCCGCGGCCAGAAAATCGTATCTGTACCCTAAGATTGTTCTTAGGGAACACGAAGTCGTGTGGAAGGAGAGTATCAAGTACCTGGGAGTGCAGTTAGATCGGAGGCTCAGCTTCAGCGAACACCTGCAGATCGCTACTACTAAAGCCATCCAATGTGGAGCTAACTTGGCTCGGCTCATGTTCAACATTGGTGGACCCAGGGAAACCAAGAGAAGACTGGTGGTGAGCATGGTGCACTCGAAGCTGCTTTATGCAGCGCCGGCCCTGGCGAGCGTACCGCAAATACACTTATTGGCGAAGGAAAGGCAGGAGACCTTTCAGCCCCACAAGGAGCTCACCTGTGCGACAAACCAACAGGTGATCGCTCGCGCAAGGGAAGCCATTTGTGAGGAAGGAAGACGCAAACTCTTTGAGATATGATAGGTGAAATGACATGGTGAACAGTCCGGGAGATGGACATACCGTCTAATCCCGGTACTCGCCACCTTGCTGGATAGAAAGCACAGTGAAGTCAGCTTCTACCTGGAGCAAGCGCTTTCGGGCCATGGCTGCTTTGATACGTATCTGATTTGCTTTAACGGTAGTTGGCGAAAAAATCGCAAAACATCGCTTTTTAGAAAAAAATTGTTTGATAAACTACATTATATTGGGATTCCCACGTTAAGGGGAGGTTCTCCTCTTTTTAGCCGAAAATGAAGCGGAATTTGATAATTTACTGTCGGATAATGAAAAGACATACGAACAAACGGTTATGATGGTTTATTAAGCCATCTTTTTAAAATACAAAAGAAAATTCTTTATGACAAAATCTAATATGGTGGACCCAAAATGGCGGGTCTCGTCATCCTTTGAAAGCGAGACTTTGTTCGATAACGTCAAGGTTGTAGCCACTTGTAGTGAACTGAAATCAAAAATTTGTTTTTTATAGTCAAGTTTATAAAATTCCCTATGACTTATACCTATTTCTAAAGAATTTTCATTAAAAATTATCCAATTCATGCATAATCAAAGAAAAAGTTCGATTTTACCCTCTTTTTATTAACGTTTTTTCTTATCAAACGACTATTATTCAACAATTGCTTATGTTTATTTTAGGTATAAGTCATACAAAAAATCATACTCTTCCAGGAACATTTTAGATGAAGTAAATCGGATCAGTAGATCATGAGCTATGCTTGACGTTAGGATAAACAAAAAGGATTTCGAGATAAACGCGTTTAAAGTTGTAAGTCTCACATACACGTTCCAAGAGAACCATCATCACTGGATACTCGAGTACTCAAGAAAAACCTTGCAATTGGCAAGCGAAAAATTCACCCCACCTTTTGTTATATTTTCAAGGGCGCTCTTTACGAAAGTGCCATATTAATTTTGACGAAATCATTTTTTTAAACAAATCTTGTCGAAATGACATTATAAACGTAAATTTTTCAGTAACTTTTTTTCATTTATTTCATATTTTGGTAGCTTCTACGCGTTGCCACTTGAGTATGTAATGCACTCGTCTCGTCCTTAACAGTTGTTTTTTGAAATTGTGGATTATATTTTTTTGTTGATGGGTCATTGTTGCAAAATAATACATATACAGTCATTTATGGACATCCGTGGCCGCGCAGTAGAATGGTACCTGAGCGTTCCTCCGCGAGCGCAAGTTCGGCGCATCAAAGACGCTTTAATAAGATAAATATGCTGCGGATCGAAAAATTCTTTTGCACAAATATTCTAGGCATTCAAACCTTTCATTTGATAAAAAAAAATCGATTTTTTGAGAAAAAAAAAGAGGAGAACCTCCCCTTAAAAGAAGTTTCAAGAAAGACAAAGGGAAGAGTAAAACTTGAGGAGTGACGTCACCTCATCATCACAGTTCATTTTCGGAAAATCGCGTTTCCTGAAAACGACGTTTTTCGCCACATATGCCCCTGTTTACTCGACATCGTTGGACATGTCTCGTCAATTTTTTTTTAAAATTATCTTGAACTCCAGACTCAACTTTTAGACCATGGGTTTTGTGTTTTTTCAATTACAGCGGCAAGGAGACAAAATTCTTCCCAGTGCTCAACAATGGCATTTTTCAACAATTTTCCAGGTCGGCTGTATTTCCCCCAAGTTTGTAAAAGAAATTTCCATGGTCAAAGTTGTTCATCAATCAATTCTTGACAAAATAAAAAAGAATCAAGTTAATAGGTGTAGTAGACTCCAAGATTTAGGAGCATGAAAATGACCAAATTTCAATAGGACAGTGGGTGCTGAGCTCACTTCTGACACAATGGTTTCTCTCATGCTCCAGTCTGGGGGTGTCTGGAAGCACATCGAGTCATTTATCACATTAGTGATGAGGACAAAGAAACTCGATGGACATAGAGAGCGCAGCGATGGAGAGGGCCAGTGAAAATCGAATTGGGGCCTGCGCCCACGGTCGCGCGTCCCGGGCGGGCCGGGATGCCGCGCTGGTGGGGGGAGGAATTATCATGTTCTTCTAGATAGCGCGGCGCCTCGGTTCCGAACGAGTGTGCGTGCACGGGGGAGGTCTCGGACGAACGGATGACGGAAGATTCGTTCACGACTTTAAACCGGAACCAGCCGCTTGTGAAGTTTAAAGCCGGAAGATTGTCCCGCGAGCGGCAATATGGATTTTTACATTTTTACATCTGTAAAAGATTTCACCATTTTTCCATCATTTAAAAAAAAAATAAGGCATTTATATATACGTAAATACAAGGGTTACTTGTAGATACTCGTACAAGGCTTTTCGACAGGGATTTTGTTCATTAACAGGTAAAATTTTTGATATGGTGACAGTTTTTCCATTTTGTTTTTAGACATATGTTTAGTAGAAGCTCCACAGTTTATCATAATGTCTGTTATTTAAATTGAAAATCGCATGAAAATAACTAAAATCCACTAAAACATAGTGCATTTGCAAAAACTACACATCGCAAAATTTCGCATATTTTTGGTCGTTATAATTGTCTTACTGAAATTTCTATTAAGACTTTGGTAGATAAATTTGAGTCTGCTGGTTCGATACATGTTATACCAACAACATCACTTGTTCGTCATGTGATATGAGTGATATGTGATTTCAGGAGGAATGGCCACATGCAACAGAACCACTAAAATATTTAATTTATTGTGAACGAAATTTGGGGATCGAAAAATTTCGCGTGATTCTGCAGTCAATTTACTGCCTAGATCGAGTTATTAAACGCTGTTAGACAATTTCTTGTAGGGCTACCTGAAAGATCAAGTCTGCACATTCAAATGTTTACAAAGGAAACTCATATTCAAATTGAAAAATAGTTTGCAGCATGCAAGCTGTATACTTGAAACGATTGAGAATTTCATGATTTACTTACATCTCGCACATGATATTTTTTGTAAGGAATGTAAGAAATTCGCCACTTACTATGCATGTAAAGCTACAGCGTGAGGTCCGTTATTTCGGTTTCTGCTTGTCAAAATGTTATTCTGACAAAAAAAAACTCAATCTTTTGAAGCTTGACGTGGTGGTGTGTGGGATATTGTAGGAAATCTGATTTTTCGCTTCAGCCGCGCATGTGCAACAGTGGTAAATATCATTTCCCGCAACGACCTGAAATTCGTTATTTTCAGCAGGCTCTACATTTGCGATAAGTGGCATTTTTCATGCATGAGTTATAAAAAAAATATTTGTGTACATTTATTTCTTCGAAATTCTTACGTATTCTGAGCATCGAAATACGAATCCGAAATCAGGTGTGCTCCATCAGGTCAGAGTTCGTCCCGAATCTCAGGAAATAGATGCAGAAAGACTACTCTAACAGGATCTCCTTTTTTCCCGAACACGTGGTATACTTCAAAAGTGAATCTCTTATTTAAATTACTTTTGAAATTTTCGAAATTACTCAAATATACTTCGCAAATATTCATCATTATACTCTCATCGACAATAAGAAGGTTTCTGTTTATATAAAATTTCACCTTTTGAATTTTTATCAAATCTTAGCATTTTAAAAATCTTTAAGGAATAGTTATTTTTATCAACACACGCGTTCGAAATGCGATTTTAAATGCTAGTTGAGAAAAGTCTAGTATATCAATTTCGCGATTGATGACGTGACATTGTCGAAACATTATGTGTAGAACTTTGCTTCTGACGTTTTTCGATAAATGGTTGTAGCGGTAAGTGCTGGTCGAAATAGTAAGATAAAAAATGTCACACAGTAAGCTTGGACATCTGTCGACATAACGATAGCACCACGTCAGTGAATTTGTGTTGCATCATTAATAGTGACGCTTGAACGATTCAGTGACCTCAAAAACAATAGTGTGTGATAATAACTAAGATGCAGGAAAAGACTTCGAGAACACCTCAAAGAAACCAGGTTCATTGATGAGCTTGGTTCGGTCTGCCCTGCTGGGTTGTTTGAAGCTGCTGTGCGCTCGGCGAGGCAGAAGGTGGTCGCGGCTTGCGACTACTCGATGCCTCGCCGCAAGCGCAGGCAAGCCAAGGGATCGATGTACTGGTGGAACGACCAGTTGGCGGCCCTACGCCGTGAATGCCTCGCAGCGCGGCGAAAATTCACCCGTTCAAAGAGAATCCTAGAGCTGAGGATCAATGAAAGTCTGTGGCGAGCAAAGCGCTGGTTGGGAAGCAGAGGCCTGAAAATTGCCCCTGAGAAAACCGAGGCTTTGCTCGTTACGGACAGGAGATCTTTCCAATACCCGAGGATCGTTCTCGGAGAGCATGAGGTCGACTGGAAAATAAGCATTAAGTACCTGGGGGTGCAGCTGGATCGTAGGCTTAGCTTTGGCGAACACATAAAGATCGCAGTTGCCAAAGCCATCCAATGTGGAGCAAACTTGGCCCGGCTTATGCCAAACATTGGTGGACCCACGGGAAGCGAAAAGAAGATTCGTGGCGAGCGTGGTCCATTCGAAACTGCTTTATGCAGCTCCGGTCTGGGCTAATGCCCTGCAAAACTATGCTATCCAGAGGAAACTGTTCTCGGCGCAGATACTTGTCGCGCTGAGAATAGTTTCAGCATATAGAACTGTCTCGACGAGTGCTGTGCTGGTTCTGGCGAGCGTCCCGCCAATAGATTTATTGGCGGAGGGAAGGCAGGAGACCTTTCAGCTTCGCAAGGAGCTTACCTGCGCCGACCTGTAGAAAATCGCTTGCGCAAAGGAGGCCATACGCAAGGATGGAAGGCACAGACTCGTCGAGAAATGGCAGATGAGATGGCATGGTGAGCAGACAGGGAGATGGACCTACTTTCCTGATCCCGGAGCTCGCCACCTGGCTGAACAGAAAGCACGGGCAAGTCGGCTTTTATTTGGCGCAAGCGCTTTCGGGCCATGGCTGTTTTAACGCGTACCTGAGGCGCTTTAAGAAGAGTGGTGGATACCGCAGAGCACGCAGTCTTCGTCTGCGCAAAATGGGGTGTGGCGAGGGAGGCCCTCGGTCAGGCAGTGGGTTCCGGGCTTACTCCTGACACGATGGTCCCTCTCATGCTCCAGAAAATATAAGGTACCGAACGCCACGGGGCCAAAACTCTACGATAAAGAACTCATCCTAACCGGTTCGGCCAAATATCTGGGTGTTATTTTTGAGAGGAGACTAAGTTAGAAAGAGCACGCAACAGTGATATGGTGGCCCAAGACTTAATTGAAAACAGTTCTAGCAGGGATAGACAACGTGCAAGTACTGATCTTTAGGGCATCACCGGAGTAATGAGGACCACGCCAACAGCGGTGGTAAAAACTCTTCTATGTGAATAACGCCTCATGTTAGCAGGTCAATAAGAACTACACATTCAAAATTCTCCTCGAACCTCATGTCATTAGAATTGATCACGGGACAGGAAAAGACACCCAAGAAACACAAGTTCGAAAGACGCTCTAAAGTCTTCCTACCTAGTAAGGAGGACTGGAGTGACTTTTACTGGGGGGTAAAGTCTGGTCCCCAGGCGGATCTAAGAAAGGAAGGAGCATCAGGGCCGGGAACTCCAGAACAACCGGAGATCGAAGTATCGTAGTGTCTTTAGGCAAATACGCTACCGTTTAGCAAGCAGAGATAGCAGCTATATTGAACTGTGCACAGAACCTCGTAGAGGAAGGCAGGATCAGAAAGCATATCAGAATATGCGTAAAGACTTTACTGATCAGACCAGAAGCGGCAGTGGAAATCTCCCAATGTACAGTCACAGCCAAGCTAATTTAGTCGGTAGGGGTCCAAAATTAGGAGTGCAGACAGTCATAGACCCTCCTGGGATATAGACTCAACAGGTACAGGGCTGACTTAGTACTTCAACGGAGCTCCCAACACGAAGTGTAAGTTCTTTGGTCAAGATAATTAAACATCTTTATACTTACTGAGTCAATGTCTCACCTTAGTGGAAGATAGACAAACTACCTCAAAACAAAAGTTTTCTGACCGGGAAAAAATCAGTGCTGCCGCCATCTAGGAAATCCTAAACTTCGGTGAAAGGACGGGTCATGGATACAAGAGATAGTCTCGGGCATTGGAGGGAGGTCCAATGGGTCTCAAACCTAAATGCCAGTGGGTCGTGATGAGACCCCTCCTAAGTAAATGTAATGTATTTTCATCTATATATCTATGAATAAGAATTTGGATATCTCGGAGAAAAATGGTAATACGGAAACAAACAAAAATATATTCCAGAGGAAAGAATAGTACTTCACGGTGATATACCCACAAATACATTGAAACTTTTACCTATTTTACTAAAATATCATGGAAATGGTCAAAATCGTGATTTTTGACCAATGAAACTCCATTTTTGTCAGGAATCATAACAAACAAAACGCGAATAAAATTATTTAAGCAAAGTTTCTTCAAAATTGATATCAAATAGAACCATACTATTAACAATCGAAACGTTTTCCTTTCTTTCTTTGAGATATAATAACCTGAGCCTATGCAAATAAAAGTCAAGTTGTTCATTTAATTACTATAGATTAAAGATATGAAGATCGACATGATTACGCACAAATATTAAAATAATTTAAGATATGTATTACTATTTATATAATAAAAATTCACATGCATGTATACTTTTAGTTATAGGCGCCCCATGAGTAAGATGCCCAGCAACAGCTGCTGCTTGTGCCGCTGCTGCCGCTTGAGCAGTGGCAGCTTGTCCTCTCATTTGTTTGTGACACTGTCTCAGATCGAATACTTTAATATATGCCGTTGGGTAGATTTTATGAACGGCATCGCCCGGGGCTCGGCCAGCTTCTCTATCCAAGTAATACGATTGAACAAAGACGCTGTGTTCACTTTGACACTTAAGCCAAACATCACCTTCACCTCGTAAATCAAGAACCACACCTTTTCCTACACAAGAAAGTTATAAAGTAATTAATAACGAGATCATGATTTAATTATGAAAGCGATTCAATGGAAAAAGATTACCTATATGTAGGCGGGCTTTTTCGCTTTGTTCTGTACGATGTACATTGCTAAGAGCACCAAGGCAGAATCTATTACCACCGCTAGGATCCACATAACCATCTACCGTAACGGTTGGACAACTACTGCTTACTTTGAAGGTTTCACCTACTTGAGTGTCCAATTCAAAGTAGCCAACAGAGCACCAATATTCTGGAGCTGGTTGACTCGACAGTAAACTTCCACCTATATCACCTCCGTGACCAGCCCCTGAAATTAATTAATTCAATCATTCAACAAGCACAGATAATAACTTCCAAAAAAAATACAGATTAGATGGTCGTTCAGTAAACTTTTTCACAAATCAAAAATGCATAGGTTTCTTTGTATTAGCTTGCATTGGAATCATCGTTATATACGGTAATTCTCTGACATTTGCTAGAAGTTCAGTTGACATCCTGCTTTAATCTACTGTCAAAAGCAGGGTCGAGTTCAATTTGTCAATTGGTACTAGAAATCATTTTTGTTCTTTGGGAAATTTTATTCGCTTTTGCGATAAAAGCTATTTGCAAAGCGAATATTAGTAAGATATATATTGAGGAAAATTTCAGAATTATTTTGAAAAGTACCCAATATTTCTAAATTCGAGAATCTTCTAGTCACTTCTTTAAATTAAATATTCGAAAAAATTCACGAACTCATCATGTTTGTTGAATATCAACCCTGTACCTACATCACTCCAGAATATATATTAAAATGTTACTGTTATTTTTCTTGTGATAAATCACTCGTAAAATAACTCAAAAATCCAATAATTAACGAATAAATTTCTATTTTGAGTCTTATTTTCAAATTAGCTATTCTTGTCCGTGAATCACTTCAGGTATTTTTGAGGTATTTTTACTGTACGTAAACAAATAGAGGAAATTCTTCTATTTTAATTTGGTTTATTTCTCATTTTAAAGGCTAGGCAAACCGATACATGCTCTGTCATTGGTCAGAATGGACAAGTTATGATTGAGAATTTATGGTTGAGTTTTATTCAAGTTATCAGCGTTATCCTATTGCATCAATTAACGGCTTTATTAGTTGACACGTTTTGTTGACATTTTCACCATAATTGAAGTTGACTTAATTTAATGGATTAATTAACCAGCTAATTCAGAGAGGATTATGGTCAGTTCTAGTATTGGGATGGCAATGGAGGTACGTACCTTCATACTTCTGGGAAACCTTAAATTATGTATTCCAATTTCATTTGATTTACATTATTAAAGGTTCTTACGTTTTTGGTAATAGAATATTTTCATTTTGCTAGGTTACCATCTTATTTTGTTAATAGGACCGTTCATAGCGCACTCTGTTCTGCATGCCTATGTATTTTAATCGTGCCTTCGTGGTAGTGGTTTGTGTAACCGAGCTTCTTCTAGTAGTGTATGTGGTGTGTTCCATGCCAAATCGGAAGGGTTCAGGACTACGTTTCCGATTTAATTGAAATTTTAAAGATCGATAGACTAACATAAATAATGAAGAAACCCAAAATATGAGATTTTTTCATGCATAATTTAAAAACAGAAACTAAGAAAACTTCTGACAAAAATTACGCAAACGTATCATTAGATGGCCGATATAATAGCATTTTTCGGAAAAATTTTTTCTCCAAATTTATTAACAACCATTTTTTTTCAAACAAATTGATTTTTTGAAAAAACGCCTTTTTTGAAAAATCTGAAAAAATTCAAAGTGATAGCCCCAAATATTACGCAACTTTTAGGTACATAATGAAGGTGCGCACTCGAAAATTGCGCGAAATATGAATTTTTTAGTAAAATGATCCGCGTGGAATCATGATCTTCGATCGACGGCGTCGGGTGCAACTTCCACTAATTCTGTATTACTGTCTACTTTTTCGAGAACGTTATTATCAAAAAGTGATGGGAAGTGATTATTTATTATTTTATGATCGCTTTATACTCATAACATATGAATACTGTAATGAGTTTTATGATTATACAGGGTGTCTAAAAAGTCCCGGGACGGTTGGATATTTCCTCAGGTAAAATATTTTTCAAAAAAGTGAAGGTCATTCCTGAAGTAAATTTCAACGAGGAATTCAATGGTGACCTTTATTTTGACCTTGAAGTTGACCTTCATGGCTTTTTGAAGGTCAACTTTGTTTTTTTTTTAAACGGGAACCCCCTTTTTTCACATCTGTAATCGATAGAGCGAAAAATACTACGTTCAGATACGTACCCACGTCATAGGTCGATTGTAACGTTCAAGGTCAATTAGAGGTTATTTGAAATAATCAAAGTTTTCCAAGAGGTCAGTGCAATTTCTGAAGTATTTTTTAACAGGGAATTCAAAGGTGACCTTAATTTTGACCTTGAAGTTGACCTTCATGGCTTCTTGAAGGTCAATTTTTTTTTTTAAATGCAAACCCCCTTTTTTCACATCTGCAATCGATAGAGCGAAAAATACTACGTTCAAGTACGTACCCAAGTCATAGGTCAATTGTAACGTTCCAGGTCAGTTAAAGGTTATTTGAAATCAACAAAGTTTTCCATGTCAGTGTAATTCCTGAAGCAAATTTCAACAAGAAATTCATTGGTGAGCTCGGTATTGATCTTGGTGATGATCTTCAAGGTTTTTTCAAGGTTTTTTCCAAGCAGTTTACGTTTACGTTTAGCATTACCCAGGAACAACAACGTGGATGTAGTAAATTCTGTTCCCTTTGGGGTGCTTGATTAGCGTGAGTCCCCTTGCCTCTCACGCTTCAGTGAATATGTTCTAACTGAAAACCTTGAGCTTCTTGACAAAAAGCTATGCGATTGTAAAAATGAGTTATAGCATTACGAATCATCTCCCTATCAATCAAAGTAGCCTCTTGCAGAATCCGATTCTGCAATTCGTCTAAGCTTTGGGGTTGCGTTGAGTATACTTTGCTCTTTAAACAACCCCAAAGAAAATTGCCGAGAGGCGTCAGATCAGGAGATCTAGCAGGCCACTCGATTTCACCCCTTCTTCCAATCCACCTATGAGGGAACTAAGTATCCAAATATGCTCGAACCTCCCTACCGTAATGAGCCGCTGCTCCGTCCTGCTGGAACCAAATATTTTGAAAATTATCGCCTGTAATCTCCCTTATTCTTGGTACAATTTGGTTTCTGAGAAGCTCTTGATATGCACGGGCATTGAGATTACCATCGATGAAGAAAGGGCCTATTAATGTATCATTCAAGATACCGGCCCAAACATTAATCTTTTGTGGATATTGTGTGTGACTCTCCAACATCCAGTCAGGATTTTATAATTATTTATAAATATTTTACCTGAGGAAATATGCAACCGTCCCGGGACTTTTGAGACACCCTGTATATAAATTATCAAAAAAATAACGTTTTTATTATCATAAAAATAAATTAGTTCGTGAAAAATCCACGAGAGTTTATTTTCAAAGAGCAGTTGACATGATTCGACAAAAAAGGAAACTTTGTTGTAATCCATACAGAAACAAAAAACGTAAGTGAATATTACGTGATTTTTCACTGCTCGATACAGATTAACATATAGTGAAATCATCACGTGCTAATCTATAAATAATTTATCAAGCCTGAGCTTAAAATTCAGTTCCCTCTTAATAAATTATACTCGCAGATTCAAATGCAAGCGATCATAAAACAATAAATAATCACTTCCGATCAATTTTTGATCATAACGTTCTCGAAAAAGTAGACAGTAATACAGCATTAGTGGAAGTTGCACCCAACGCCATCGATCGAAGATCGTGATTCCACGCGGATCATTTTACTAAAAAATTCAAATTTCGCGCAATTTTCGAGTGCGCACCTTCATTATGTACCTAAAATTTGCGCAATACTTGGGGCTATCACTATGAAATTTTTCAGATTTTTCAAAAAATCAATTTGTTTGAAAAAAAAAATTTGTGAATAAATTTCGAGTAAAAAATTTTCCAAAAAATGCTACTACATCCGCCATCTAATGATACGTTTGTGTAATTTTTTTCAGAATTTTGCCTAGTTTCAGTTTTTAAATAATTGAAAAAGAACAAAAACATTTTTTTTTCCCATAACTTTTTAAATAATGCATGAAAAAATTTCAAATTTTAGGTTTTCTCATTACTTGTGTTAGTCTACGAATCCTTAAAATTTCAAGTAAATCGGAAACATGGAGTCCTGAACCAATCCGATTCGGCATGGAACACACCATGTATTAGGTGGCCATTAATACGCCGTTGCCATACAACTTTAGCGATTGCAGCCATGTTGTCGGGGCATATTATTTAATATGGCGGCTTGGTACTTTGTCCCGTTTGTAAAATAGATGTTACTATCATGTGGGGACTAGAGGCACAAGGCTACAAAGGACAGTCCTGGGTCCGAGGGAGTACGAGATTCCTCGAGTAGCCTCGAGAGGACAAGACTTGATGTCTGTCGCTCGCCGTCGTTCGGTTGAGTTGTTGTTGAGTCGTTTCGTTGATCGAGCGAGAGTTTTTCCCGGTCGTCTTCCGTCTCGAGAGAATCGTCTGTTTGAGAGTTCCTGATCCGTTTTTGGTTTCAACATTTTGGATTACGCGTTCTAGATTGTAAGTGAATAAAGTGTTTTAACCGCTTTTAAGTGCCTGTCTCCCGTGATTTCCCCTAATTATCGGCATCCTTTTCATCATTTCTTCTTTCGGATAACAACCTCGTTATACCTGGCGCCCAACAAAAAGAATCCGTAAACCTTTTTCCTGAAAGTGAAAACCTGCCGAGGTTAGGAACAAAACCACTAGGATTATTTTGGACGCATACTACGAAACTGGAATTTTGACGCTTGTGCTGGATGTAAGTTCATTTTTGAATATCATTTATCTATTGCTTGTTAGCTTATGAAAATGTTTAATTTTAATATTAACCGTGTGTAGGATTTAATAAAAATGAAAATAGGCAGTTTCTTAAGTGAATAAAAAGTTTAATCGAAATTCAATGAAAATGAATAACTGTTTGCTAAGTGTAGTCTAAAGATTAAGGAAATTAATTCCGAAATGGTTAGCTTTAATGGAAAAATAGAAATAAGAAAGTCATAGAAATAAAACAATTCAGCTAGAATAGAAAAAAATATTAGTAGAAGTAGAGGAATTTGCGAAGCGTAGGTAGTGGAAGTCAGAAGCGCGAGGATAGGCGTTACGCGTTTGACCGTCAACAATCATAAGGTCGAGCGGTATTTAATAAACAAAGCGTCCCTCGGCAAAAATAATACTTTTGGCAAAGATATAAATATTCAAAGAATGTATAGATAATAAAAATTGAAATATTATTTGAAATATTATTTCACAGAAGGAATTTTATTCTAAACACCATCGACTTGGAAATGATCTAAGTACAGTCGACTCAGAAAAGTCCTGAGTACGGTAGACTTAGTAAGAAACCTCGAGTACAGCAAGGTGAAAGAGTTACAGCTACAAGGTAGTGAGGTAACGTGAGTAGTGCTGAACCGCAAAACATTTATACAAGTACAAAAGGGAAAATAACAACCATATATAGGAAATAAAAGTAATTAAATCATGAATAAAATTCTATTTAAACTAATGTTACTTAGATCAGGCCATATTAAAAACAAAATGGCGAATAACGAACAGGTAGAACCACAATAGGAAAATTTGAATTCTGAAGAAGCAACAGGGCTTCCAAACACATAAATTAATTTTGTTAGCTTACCAACGGGACAAGCAGTAACCCAGAGTAGTACAAGAAAAATTCCTAAAATAATAAACCGCTCTGCAAGACGTGGCAGAGGATTTACGCGAACAAATATAGAAACTTTACAAAATAGAAGAACAGTCCCAAATACCTCCAACCACTCCCTTCTCTGGGACGGTATAGATTCACCTTTTCCAGACGTCTCAAAGTCAACCAATCCCCAACCAGACAGTAATGAGACATTCCAGATAGACTCCTTTTTAGAGGATAATAATCGATTCTTAGCAGAAGCGAATGAACTGCTATGACATTATGATGAACAAGTAATCAGGGAGTGAGAAAAATTCATTAGAGAAATAGAAGGAAAATGCAAAAATAAAGACTTAAATAAAACAGCTAGACTACAGCCCATAGCTCGTTTGAAAGAAAATTTGGGAACCAAGAAAAATAGTTAGAGGACAATTCAGAATTAAGTGAGTACGTCGGCAATCACCCAAAGTCAACAACACACTTTCCCTTTGAAATGACCCAAACCCCGTTTCAAGTAATGAGCAATTGGCCACCAAAATTTAGGAACAATAAAAAAGACAGCCCAGCTCATTTTTTGGACGACCTAAAAAGATTCAAAAGGGGGTACCAAATAAGTAGTAGGGATATTTTAGAAAACCTGGATGCATTGTTAATTGAGGACGCTAAAGATTGGTGTTTAATCAATAGAAATAGAAATAGAATTTACAACAACATATACAGAAGAAAAATTTTTGGAAGAGATACAACAAAAAATTAAATTCTGCATTTAATTCACTCATATTTAATTGAAATCAGGGAACTTTTTACAAAACTCCACCCCAGGAAATTCTAGAATGGGAATTGCGCCGCGCTTATGAGAACTTGAGAATTGAATACAAAGTCTACATTAATCGTAACGATTTTGACACATTTAAAGAACTCGAAGACTTGGGCAAGGAATGGGAAATCGAACTGGAAAAATCCAAAATAAAAGGACAAGTGTTACAAATAACAGAACCGAAGACAGAAAATAACAAGAACCAAAATATTCAAAAGGAGAGACAACAAAAAATACCTGCAGTTTCATAGATACCTCAAGGACATAATGGATCACAATACCAAGCACCTTATCCACAAAGATCCAACCCATATTCCAAATTCCTAAACACCCCTCAACCCAGATTTTTGCAAGAATTCCAACCCAGACCCCGAAATAATCAAAATAGATTCCATATAACCCTTATAATCAGATGATACCCAGGATGAACAAATTAACGTTAAATACAGTACCAGGTCAAACACAGCCCACGATAGAATTTCTAGCGGAAAATCGAGAAAATCAAAGAGAAAGTGGACAACAAAATTTGCAAAAACAATTTGAAGGTAACGAAAGTCTAAACCAGAAAAGAAGGAATTGGAACAACAAAATACAGGATAATCCAAATTGGTTAAGACAAGGCACACAGTTTCAGAACGAAGAGGAGTGGCGACAGCTGAGGAGAAGGAGGGAATTGGACTACCTTTGTTATGGCTATTTGCAGAATTGCAAGCTGCCACAACCAAGAAGAAGAAGAAGAAGGAATAGGATTTCGGCAAGTCCAATAATGAATTCATCATAAGAAGTCATATGAGTTTATTCTTTGAATAAATAATTTGTAGGCATATTATTAGGTGCGCAAACTAGTTCCCGCTGTTTGTCAAAAGATGGTTCCAGCAGTAAGTGTTGGTCGATTTTGATCTATCCAAAACGTCATGAACCAAGCTTAAACATATGGTAAACAAACAGTTTTGACACATTGTGGTTTCATTTTGGCGTCATATAATTTTGGTTGTGTGAAAATGTCTGACTTTGTGTCAAACAATCGTTATTTGCGGGAAGTGTTGATTTTCTTCTTTTATTCGAAAAAAACAGCGGCTAAAGCGCATCGAGAGATCCTAAAAGTTTACGGAGATGCTGCTCTAAGTGAAACAACGTGCCGTGATTGGTTCCGTTGCTTCAAAGACGGTGATTTCGATGTTGACGACCACCCACGTGAAGGTCAAAAACCTTCGAAGACGCTGAATTGGACGCTCGATGAGGATCCGTGCCAAACGCAAGAAGAGCTTGCTTTAGCATTAGGAGTTACTCGCCAAGCCATTTCCAAGCAATTTCATGTATTAGGAATGATTCATAAACAAGGAACTTGGGTTCCTTATGATTTGAAGCCAAGGGACGTTGAGCGTCGTTTTTTCGCCAGTGAACAACTGCTTCAGCGGCCAAAAAGGAAGGGCTTTCTTCATTGCATGGTGACGGATGATGAAAAATGGATTTATTACAGCAACCCAAAGAGAAGAAAGTCATGGAGACTGCCCGGTCATGCTTCTACGTCGTCGGCTCGGCCGAATATTCACGTTGCGAATTTGTGTGTTTGGTGGGACCAGGTCGGTGTTATTTATTATAAACTGTTGAAATCGAACGAAACCATCACTGGGGAATGGTATCGAACCCAAATGATGCGTTTGAGCCGAGCAATGCGCGAAAAACAGTCACAATACGATCAGAGGCACAAAAAAGTGATTCTACAGCATGAAAACGCTCGGCCTCACATTGCCAAACATGTTAAAACCTACCTGGAAACGCTCGAATGGAATGGAACACTTTTACCGTAATGGTATTCGAACTATACCAGAAAGATGGTCAAAAGTAGTAGGTAACGATGGGCAATACTTTGAATGATTCATTTGTAATCATTTTTTTACAATAAAGTTAAATTTTCATTAAAAAAACAGCTGGAACTTAGTTGCGCACCTAATAGTTAGAAATATTAAATCTTATAACTGATGAGATCTAAAATTAGTTTAAGTTAAAGTTACTTTGAAGAGCTGTACTCATTGAGACGAAGGAGTATATTTTTGATTACTAGAATTTGATTTAAAAAAAATTGTGTATAACGAATCAATTTTTGGTCATGTTTACAATTATGAAGTATTTAGTATATTAAAAGAATATTATTTAAAGAATTATTTTTCTCCTAATTAAGATTTAAGCCTTGCCAAATGAAAGCTCTCCTTGCTTAAAATAAAACGCTTCTTTAGAATTAAGAGTTTACGTTTAGAATTTTAATTTTTCAGTTATGGATCAATCAATCAATGCAGAGACTGTTTACTTCGTTTTTCAAACGCCTCCTTTGAAAGTAATATGTCGCGATCGGGCATTAAACCCAATGCTCTGGAACAGCTGATCATCTTGATCGAAGTTAATCCTTTGGTCAGCATATCAGCTGGCATGATATCAGTTGACATATTCTGAATTTACACCAATTTGTTGCAAAATTCCCTGCAAATATTGTGCTTCCTTGGTTGACTCAGACAAAGCTATGTACTCCGCTTCTGTACTTGATAAAGCGACAGTGCGTTGTTTTCTTGATTCCCATGAAATCGCCGCACCAGTAAGAATAAATACAAAACCAGTATAGGAACAATGATCTCCTCTATCACCTGCCCAATCCACATCAGCAACTCCAAAAAGTTCCTTTTTAGTTCTTTTGTATGTTATACATAAGTCCATTGTGCCTTTTAAATATCGGAGAATACGTTTAGCAGATTTCCAATTATCAGTACTGTAACAAGGGTTGAACTGACTGAGGAAACTCACCGTGTAGGCAGGATCAGGGCTTGTTGAAGTTAATAAAAACATTAATGCACCGATTAATTGTCGATATAGGTATTTATTAAGTTCCTTTTCGTCAGTATTTTTTCTAGCTTAGAAAGAGTACAGTTAGGCTTAATGGGGGGTGACTGATGGTTTGAAATTTTGCATTCCAAATCTTTCCAGAATCGCTTCCGCGTATCTTTGTTGAGATAATCGTATTTGTTTGCCGTCCTCTGACCTCCAGAATTCAATACCCAAACAGCGGCTCACTTTCCCTAGATCTTTCATCTTAAATACGGTTGCCAATGATGATTTTATTTAATGAATTAAATCTACGTTGGCCGATGCAATCAACATATCATCAACGTAAATTATAATAAGCATAATATCACTCTTCCTTATAGCTATAAAGAAACACGGGGCATGATTCAGTTGACGAAAGCCCAGACACTTCAGCACTGTAACCAAACGACCAATCCACTAGACACTCGACTGCTTGAGTCCATATAAGGCTCGAACTAGTAAATAGACTTTGTTCTCGTGTTCTTGAATTTCGTTCATCCATTTCTGTGCAGTTTACATGACTTTCTTATCCTGCGCTACCTGCCTGCTCGATCCAACAGGTTGCCCGGACAATATTTTGCCAATCATTCTTTTCAAGCCCTGTGGGATATTTATAAAGACAATTTTCTTTTAGTTCGACATTTAAATAGGCCGTGACTGCGTCCATTTGATAAATCTGGAATCCCAACTCGGATGATAATGCTGCAAGAGTTCTAATTGAAGTGACACGTGCTACTGGAGCATAAGTTTCAAAGAAATCCTCACCCGGTCTCTGGGAACACCCCTTGGCGACGAGTCTTACTTTCTTCTTACCGGCTGTCAAGTTCGGGTCCTCTTTGGTTTTAAACACATATCTGCTTCCGATAATTTTTCGATCCTTAGGTTTGTTGACAATACTCCAAGTTTTGTTCTTTATTTGTGCTAAGAGTTCGTCTTCTCGTGCAGCTTCCCATGCCTCAGCATCTTCCGATCTTTCTGCCTCTTCTATCGCCCTTGGATCCTCAACCTGGTAAGCCCGTTCGTAAATGCCAAAAATATGAATTTTCCTTAGCCATTATTTTTTTTAAAACAAAAGCTTTCGTACCAAAAATTTTGAAGTAAGTCACCGTAGGAGTTTTTCCGGTCCAGATTTTGTGCGGAGTTTCCCCTTTCAGTACTTTTGTCGGACATATATTCCTTACGTAGATTGACGTATTTATTGCCTCGCCACAGAGAAACTGCCACCAGAAAAACTGCTGGGGTATATATGGTGCACTCAGCCTCCTCTTAATTCCGTTTTTCTTGAAATTTTCGTCGAACTGTGTAAAACAATATTCTCTTTCATTATCAGATTTTTATTATCATTTGAACGACTTGACCGTGAAACCGGAAATGGAGCACGAACCTGTTTTTCACGTATGCAAACTCCACATTCTTTTAAATCACCGACCGAACTCACACTGATGCGCGCGCTCGGCTACGACTCGGCCTGAATACATTGGTCCTCGACCCAAAAGACCTACTTTACCTCCTAGATACACAATATACTATTTTATCGGCACTCATATGCGATGTGCATCCTGAATCCAGAAACCACATATTTCTCTTAGTTTTCTTGAAATTCAACAGAGAAATTTCTTCATTTGCTTCCGCTGCAGCTGCTTCCTCGAATTTTTCTTCCATTTGATTTACACGACCACTTGATAAATAAATACGAAATCCCCTCGCAATATGACCAACTTTACCGCAACGATGACACTTTACTTCGTTCG
Source organism: Diplolepis rosae (assembly GCA_030998225.1). Taxonomy (NCBI): domain Eukaryota; kingdom Metazoa; phylum Arthropoda; class Insecta; order Hymenoptera; family Diplolepididae; genus Diplolepis; species Diplolepis rosae. The sequence goes on from JAPYXD010000707.1 coordinate 1,228,053, forward strand.
TCTCATTGTTGTCGTCCTTGTTATTTGATTTTCGACCTCTGTCTCAACACGCATTGGTCTTCCCGAATATTCTCAGCACTTTTTCTCACAAACTGTTGTACGAGCTAACTTTAAAAAAAAAAATACACATCGCGTAATTTACCTCATCTGGGCCCATAACCTGTTGGATATTGTAAAGTTAATTACAGTAATAAAAGAAGCACAGGCTTCATATTATGCGATAGCGTCTTCGTTTATTCTGAGAATGGCAGTTGTACTCGAGAAACTATTACGTAGATGGACGCTAGATCCATCTAGACTCTCAGGCGAATGCTCTACGACTGACTTAATGTACAAGTGAAGACAAATATGGCTATAATAAACACAACACCTCAATGCCGGGATTGTTTACTTCGTTTCTGCAACAGTTTTAAACATGAATTCAAACTTAGTTAACAACATAAGAATTTTAGTAGTATAAAATTGAACAAGCCAGAGTCCAGAACAAAACCTTGTATAATTTGAGTACTTTCAGAAATTCGAATCGATATAATTTGTAGAATTTAAATATTCAATGCCTTAATACTACTAGTTTATTCAAGTTAGGCTTAATTACCAATTCCTGCTTAGACTTCAAGTAGTTAAAACTCTGAATTTTAAATTGATTTAAGTCAAATGAATGATGTTTTTAATTTTTCTGTTGTTTATAAATCCTTCACTTGCACAATTTTGCTATGAAGAATACATGCAAAATTTATTCAGGGTAATTCGATGATGTTATTAACGATGCCAGAGCTTGCGAACACGCGAAGTACGCCAACGCTTAAATAAAACAATTTATTTTAAGATTTATTTCAAGATATTTAGATTTTAACAAGTAGAAATGTCTTTTCTAATTATTTTTTTAATGTAAGGAAGGCGGTTAGCTGATTATATCAGGTTAGTGAAGACTGATAATTTATTTTTATTTGTGGGTACTCCTATAATTGCAAACCAACGGCAAAAAGTCTTGCAGGATAGTTTGGTTTTGCATGAATCTCCGTGAGGTAGCAAAACAACGATAAATTGCGAGGGAGGTAGTTAAGTGTAAGGGATGGGAGTTCACCGACTGGTAGGATCAATTATCCGCTTAAGTGCCCTGTTAAATACCCAAAATATGAAATCAATAATGCAGTCTTTAAGAAGATAGGTTAGTTCGTCCCAATTTCAGAATTGAATCACTATTAACCGAACACGACTGAATACAACGATACACGTATTCCAAAGGTACTAGATAGCACTACTGTTTCCGGACTTACACCGCTTAAGGACAAAGAATTTTATTTACAAAGTACCGAAGGTAGAATTGTGCTCACAGAAACCGATGAGACTTACGTTTATCAAAGGGCCTGCTCACGATATTGATTCACTGGTCCGAAATGAATCGACTTTACCGTAAAACTGATCAGAACTTAATGACGACCCACCTGAGGTAAATCTGGAGTATATATACTATCAGTGCTTCTTATAGTTGAAGCAAATCATCGCAAATCGGAGGCAAGGCACGTTTAAATCGTAAATCGGTGGCACGGAATGTACAAATCGTGAATTGGTAGCACGGCACGTACAAATCGTTAATCGATGGCAAGGCACGATCTCTGTTAGAGTTCATGGATTCATCTCTTCTCTCTATTGCCCAATCTTATTTCTAGTTTTCCAAATAAATGCAGTTCTAACTACACATTCCTGAATTCATTTGTCCGTAAATCTTATCACGTATTTTATAAAATAAGATCAATAATCGATTACTAATGACCGATCAATCGATTCTCCATTTATGGTCTAAAATAGCCAATCTATGTTTTTTCTGTTAATTATATGTGATTGATCATTGGTAATCAATAAATAGTAATTAAAGAATTGGTAGTTTCACCCTCTATAATGAATATTGTAAAAGATATTGGTTTGCGATCAATGAAAGTAAAATATAAAGAAGAAAATTCTTCATTGTGTCAAAATTGTAGCAACGTTTCGTTGGCACAAAAAATAAAAAATGAACATAATATTAAAACATGCACAAAAATATCAAATTTTACTTTTATAAAAGAAGGTTAACTCATAATGAATAATGTCTAATATATAAAATCTCATCAATAAAAGTATAAAAATCCGCATGAAAAAAATTAAATACAACTCTCCAAATTCTCTAAATAGCAACAACCGCTCAGATTTATACAGACATCAACCAAAGGTATGCTTACCATCCGACGTAACAAACTTCACTAAAACGTCAAATATTTAAAAATAATAATAATATTTCAACAATCCCTTTGTTGAAGAGAACCACTGACAGCATTGCGAGAAGGCAGATCATGAAAATGGTGAGAGACAGGACGTCTCCGCAGTACCTCTCGATAAAAAGGGAAAGGTAAGATCAGGGAAGACGCGGGGCCCTGTGTCTATAGGAAGAACAGTGGCACGAGCCTCACGGTCCTCATGGAATCCCATTCCACAGTTCTACAAACCGAGATCGCGGCCATACTCCAATGCGCACGCAAAGCACAGGATTATGGCTGCAGCAGGAACGTCCGTATCTGCTCAGATAGCAGAGTGGCCATCACGACATTACACGAGTCAGTGACCATCTCGATGCTGGTCTGCGAATACTTCAAAGCACTGAATAAACTAGCGTCATACAACCAAGTTTCAGTTCTCTGGATCCCTGAACACAAGGGTATCAAGGACAACGAGATAGCTGATGGACTAGCTAAGCTAACGACAAGACAAAACAGAACAGGTCTTGAACCAGTAATAGGTACTTTACTACTACTTCAAACAGGTCGGTTACAGAAGATATTAGTAAGTGGCTGGCCGAGGAACACCAGAAAGAGTGGTACAAGGCTACGGTAGCAAGCCAAAATCCTCATGGGGGAGCATCCAAACATCAAACGAGCTGCAGACATGCTTGGGCTCAGCAGAACCGCGATGAAGATTCTAACAGAAGTGTTTATTGGAGACGGCAACCTCACGTATCGCAGGCATAACATTAGGCTTGCAGAAAGTCCACTTTGCCGATTACGTGAGAAAAAAAACGAAACTCTTACCCATATACAATGCTAATGTCCAGCGATCAGGGACAAACGCCAGACTCTCACCGAGTTCTTCTTCATAGACTCAGCTGTGATTCCGACCAAAAGCGTGGCTTGGGTCCTTGCCTTTCGGCACAGGCTGTAGGGTCGTACCTAAGGTTTTCAGTTAGTGATGCAAAGGGAATACACAAGTATCAGAGGCCCTATCGGGTTTGAGCCATAGCAGCGAATAATAATAATGTGGATATTCTTCCTATAAATAGATATTGAAAAAATATTACAGCACACCAAATGCAACATCGTGAAATATTTAAAACAAAATTTGTTACCACACTTGCATGAAAAAGACATTTTTTAATGCATGTAGTTCACCGATTCACAAGCTTGAAATAATGCCCAGTCTCGCAGATTTAGATTATTAATCAAAAGATAAAAATAAGAAAGACGTATTGAGTATTTTCAGGAATACCATTCCATTGTAATGAAATCAATTTTAAGCAATACTTTCAGCTCTACCCAGGAACAACGACGTGGACGTAGTAGTTGTCTGTTCTCTTTGGGGAGCATGACATCGTGAGTCCTTTCATCTCTTACCATCGGAGTGCTTGCTTTCGATTAATCCTCTAGTATCTCACCATCGGGGTGCTTTTTTTTATGAGTCTCTTCACCTCTCACCGTCTGGGTGCTTGTATTCGGAGAGTCTCCTCGCCTCTCATGATCGCATCGCACAGTGGTCCAGAAATCAGAAAAATTGGTCAAAATGTGAATGCATTTTTGAATTTGCATGAAAATTTGTATTTAGGGGTTTTTGAGGTCGGCTATTACGATTTTGTATTCAGTTCAGTAAAAAACAAAATGGCGGGTTAAATATGGCGGACTAAAATAAAAAAATTATTTTGGTTTATGAGATTTTGAGTGTTAGGATATTTATAGAGTTAAAAATCACAAGTCTGGTATTTATATTCGTAGTAAAAATAACATGAATCTTATTATTTCGAGCAAAAATGTAAAAACACAATGCATGCAAAAAGTTGCACTGCAGACATGTCCGGGTCATAATAAGTAGGCGAAAAGTTTATGTACTTAAATTTATTATTTTTCGTCACATATACACTACTTTTTAACAATTAGAGATTTAAAAATGGTTTATTAGTTATTTCTTTTTTGGTCAAAGAAATCACAGAAAAATCACCAGGATCTGAAATAATAGAAAACACAAAATTTTAAAATGCGTCCATATATAACTTGATAGAATTTTTGATAAAAATAGCATTCACTTAAATGTAAAAAATATTATACATTGTGCTACACAGATATTCGGAGTGAATTTTGAATACATTTTTGAATTGGAAAAAAATCGAGCAGCTTTTGGCTTACTGGGCATTTGCGGCGCGCCACCGTGGTGCCAGCGCGTGTATACATTTTTTCACAAAAAAATGTATCACAAAGCTGTATTGGCAGTTTTTGGCAGCTGATTTTTACTTATATTCAAATCATATGTGTAACTATCATTTTGGATACTCGAATTCAATAATACCTTGTAAAACTTTTAACTTAGCTCTTACTTTAGAAAAAATTGAAAAAGTTTTCGGAAATTTTTTTTGAATTTCAACAATGTAGAGGACAACAAACAGATCAAATTAGAGAATTTTAACTTATGATTATTGAAAAAGACTTACTTCGCGCAGGTGAATCCATTCCGTCACACGTAAATCGTTCAATCCATTAAAATTCCGTGCACTGGCCAAGTACAAACTTGTTTTTCGTTGAGACGCGCGTATCGTGCAGCGTTTTCCGACCGACTGATTAGAAGAGATAAACCGACTGTGAAAAGACATCTGCCCCTATTAATGATCTTGAGCAATCCAGATCCAGTGGTATCAGGGGTACCACTAAAACTATTTTGAATGTTAAAACAATCTATCAAGTAACTTTTTTTTCGACTTTTGGCCAGCTTTTCCGATTTCTGGACCACTGTGCATCGGCGTGCTTGTTTCGGCGAGTACCCTCACCTCTCACTTTCGATGTAGTTTTTGGTGAGTACTCTTGCTTCTCACCATCGGTGTACATGTTTACGATGAACATTTCACAATAAGTGCTCATGCCCAATCGAACATAAGTGACATAACCAGCTCGAACGAACAAACCCGAACGAATTATCCCAAAAATTCAACATAAACAAACAAAGTCAAAAGATAAAACCCTATCGATTCACCGTGAATGATTTAACCTTAGCCTAAAAATACAATCTCGCAAACCCAAGCGAATGAACCTAAACGAAGCCACCAAAACAAATCGACCCAATCGAAACTATTCAACTAAAGTAAACTAGAAAAAACAAACCAACGCGTTTGAGTCAGGTTGCTTGTTTTTTGTTTTGCATCGTTTGCGTTAGATTACGTGCCTTAGTTACGTTCGTTTAGGTTGAATTGGGTGTCTAAGTTACATTCGTTTTGTTTGGTTTGGTTGAGCTGGTTGGGTGAAATTGAGTACCAGCGCCCTTGGTCCATAAACGTTTGGTGGAGAATAGTTGAAGATCAATTTATTGGTCCGTATTGGATTGATAGTATCTTGAACGGTGAAAAATATCGTGACCGTCAAGAAGGTCCAGTGAATTGGCCTGCCAAATCGCCAGACCTCATGTCGTCGGATTTCTATTTGTGGGGTTATTTAATGAGTAATTTTAACAAGTGCCAAAAACTCGTATTAACATGATACAGCAAATCAGAATTACTTATGCATAAATGACACTACACAGACTCTGCAGTTGTGTGTAATTTTTCGAACTACAGATCAACAAGTACATTGGAGTAGAAAAAAATCATTTTGAGCACTTATTATCAAATTTCCAGTAAAAAAGAACCTCGACAGTGAAAGGCGATGGGACCAAACGAAAAAAGTATCCCGAATGTAAGAGAAGATGAGACTCACCGAAAAAACACACAAAAAAGTCGAGAAGCGAGGGTCTCACCTTCAAAATCACCTCGATTCTGTGAGGCGAGAGGATTAACCGAAAACAAGCATCCCGATGGTGAAAGGAAATAGGACTTATAGAAACGAGAAAAGCTATGGTAAGAGGCGAGGGCATTTGCAGAAAGCTAGCACCCGTATGGTAAGCTCTTCAATCAGCTTGAGCTTCAACAGGGCGTATTACTGTGCTGAAAGAGAAATCTTCGAAAACTGCGGATCACACGTAAAATATTCTTCTCTCTCTCTCGCTTTACGTTAATTCTAAGCTTTTCTCGCCCTGCTCCCTCTTCTTTAAGCAAAAAAGGGGATCTACGCGCGAAAGGGGAAAACTTAAAATTACTGAAATAAAAAAAAAATTCTAAAAAGGAGGGCTCACTATATTCCACACTTATGAGGGGGGATACGCGAGAAACAAACTATGTTTTCCCTTGCACCATATATTTTTGGCAGATAAGTCAATTCAAAAGAAGGAAGAAAAAGATATAGGTGGTTTCTTTTTTCAAGGCAAATGATGAATGTTTCCAGGAGCGTGATGCTCCTGATGCTCCAGAGTAACTGGAACACTGATGTCTGTGCCGAAAGAGAATTTTTTTATTCAAAGAAGAAAAATAAATTTGTAGGGAAGGGCGTGCAATATGTAAAGGGACCAGCATTGAACTATGATCTGAACGATGTAGCTTTCTATGATATCTCGCTGCTTTGTGCCGTTTTTTTTTTTTTGTTCAAGGATAACTGCAAAAACTGGTCAGCTTTAACTAGTAATCGAATACATATTGTATCGAACCGCGAACGGGTAAAAGTAGAGAAAAGCATATTCTCTACTTTTCAAGTAGTTCTGGTTAGAACCAGGTTTCTCGAGTAACTGCAAATTAGGTTTGAAGTTGATCTGTTTTACTGTTTCATCGCAAGGTGAACATGGTAGGGTTTTTTGATTATTAAAGAATCAATGATTGGACAAAGTTAATAATGTCAGGGACGTTTCAGGAATGCGGATTGACTTTGTACCGTACTAATTCTATTATTGCACGTTTTGCTGATTTTTGGGTGTGATCATCGTTCTTGCTTTACACTCATTGCTCGCTTTTCTCTCATTCTTTTTTTTCATACTTTTATAGTCCCTAGCGATCGTGTGCCTTTGCACTTTCCTTATCAATTAATTAACATAATAAAACATTGATGCACCTGAAAAACAAAAGGGCAAAATATTCTTATCTTTAAAAGTTGTATTCAAACCTTTAAAAGTGTAATTAATTAAATGTATTTAAATAACTTGAAAGGTTAATTTAGGACAAATTAATTTAGACAAAGATATTATTGGGATAATATGAAATTGGATATACAAAAATATATAGCAAACTGATTTCGAATACGTCAATTTAAGACTACTGCTTATCATCCTTAATCAAATGGATCCTTGTGAGACGGCCCAGCATCAAGTATCCGCTTTTTGCGAGGAAGCGGGGGCAAAATCCGCGAAATTAGGCTTATTTTGAGAATAAGCAGGTTCCCACGAGACTCGCACGAAAGAATTGCGAGGTTTTATCAAGTCTTCGGCTCACAATTAATGATTTACTTCCAAACCGGAAGTGAATGTGGCAAGAACGAGGCAGTCTGGCTTTCACGGACATTTTCGTTTGGACTCTCAGCGAGCGCCGCACTAACCTGTGGTTGCTGCCACGCGGTCGTTTACGCAGATCAAGCAGCTTGAGGCATGGTCGCTGGATGGGTGGGCGTCCCACGCTGCTATTTCTTTTATTTTTTTTTTATTGACGGTTTATTTATTTATGTGCATGGAAAGGGTTTATAATTAATAATTAAATAGATAAATAAATGAACAAATAAAATTACAATAAATGAATATAATTATTATTACACTATAAATAAATAAATATCATTATCATTACATTGAAAATATTATAAATAATTAAATATTATAAATAAAGATAATTATTACCGCATGGTGAATTTTGCAAATATTAAATACAATAAATAGTTACCGTCATAGATACAAACAACAAATAACAATGGGTTGGTATTAATTATTTGACAATGATTTTGAATGATAAACAATGAGCAAAATGCCAGATTCATAAATATATCAACAATATGCGACCATTGATCATTTTTATTGTATTTTATTTTAAGGTTTTTTTTAAACATTTCATTTTAGAATTTATTATTATCTATTGGCAATATATTCAAACCCTCTTAGAACTTTTTTTAAAATCTTTACACAAAGTTCCAACCTTCCCATATTGCTGTCCAATAGGAGCCCGCGCCTACGCAGGTAGCGCGTGCCAGGAGAAATGGAATGGGGGAAAAGCGTTCTCTTAGTTACCGCGCGGTATGCCTTCTCTTTTCAGCGCATACAAATTTTTGAACGCCTCCACAGGACGAAATATGCAACCTTTTGAAACTTGAAAGATATTATCATGATCGGGAGAACATTACCTTTCTTCCGATACCGATTTCCAACCCCAAAACGGTCGCAAAAAAGGGGAAAACATCTTGTATAAAATTCTTAATTTATTGATCGCGTTGGTCTTGATCGCAGTGGCTAATTGAGGCGCCCGCATATTAATTAAGGGGGGAATTGATTGAGAGGTGGAAATCCGAGGCGACGTGCTTGATTGCAGATCCTCGAAAATCAGTCCGGTTGCGCACCCCAATAAGGTGAGGACATCACTCAACGCGAAATCGAGGTACAACAAAGATCGAGGCTCGAGATTAGGTGTGGTGCATTATAGCATCACCACACCTAATCTTTTGAGAACTCATCGCCTATGGTTCCTGTCCCCCTTTAGTTAGGGATCAATGGCTTTTTGGTTTTTTAAAAATAATTTGGGAATTTACTTTTAAATACGTTTTTTTTAAAAGGCTTGACGATAGACTTGCTTAGCTCGGCTCATGTCACTAGTAGTGTGAACTCTCATATCGAGAGACACAGCGAACGTGACATTCCTAGTCAACTAAAGCAAAAATAAATAGAGAGGTGCTTAGAAGGTGTCTAATCCCCACGGGGAGCTTCACCCGATAAATAACTCCCAAATTTCGCACCACACAAGTGTCGAATCCCCACGGGGAACTTCGATTGCTGGACGATTTCTTCCTTTCCGTTTCCAACGAGCAAAACTTGCCAAGTTCCGCGAATCGGCACATGCAATTTGATTATATTAAGGGAGGGCGGCAAATGAGGATTAGTGGCAGGCCTGGGTCACCTAATTTTACAGTGCCTTGTCCATGCCTGATGCCTCATTTTATTAAATTTAATCTCCAATAGAAAGGAGGAAGTATTTGAAAGTAAAAGGTAACGTGGGAAAATTGTTTATGTTGCGAATGGAAAAAGCAATTGATCGAAACCATTTATTTTCAGAGGTAGGGTTACCCCAAAATTAGAACATTTTTTTTTTATATATATACGAAAAATAATTCAGTTGTTTTTGTCCTAAGGATTCTAGATACGAGATCTCGGAACAATGGACAAAAATTACGAGGATTCTCCAGTTTTACGATTGTTCGCTCGAAGAATTAAAAATCGTGAGTTTCTTCGGTATTCTTGCTCTTTAAGTAAAGGATAAAATCTCGCGAAATTTTCACCCTTCGTGTGACCCACACGTAAATTTTAGAAGGACAATTTTGAGCCAAAATAGGCCAAAATCGTTTCAAGATAGTGAAAAATTTGGCAAAGTCAAAATCATAATGGTCAAACTTTCAAATATTAAAATAAAAACTTGAAAAGCGAAGATTCACGGTCGAATTGGGCCAAAGTTTGGTATGGAAATATCAAAATGTTTATGAATATAAGACGAGAAAGAGTCGAAATGTTTCACTTGGAAAGATCCCATCATGTTCATAAGGAATATCTTAAACAATTTATGAAAAATGATGTAGAATGGGATGACTGGATTGAATTAGCAATATTTTCATATAATACTACCGTTCATGAAGGAACGAAATGCACAGCTTATGAATTAGTATTTGAAAAATTAGCACATTTACTGTCTGTCAATCCTCTACCGGAACATGAAAAAATGGAAACTTATGATATGTATATGACAAAATTGATTAGAAAATTGCATGAAATGCGTGGAATAGCAAGATAAAATTTAATAGCAGCAAAGGAGAAATTAAAGGAATATTATAATATAAAAACGAATTGACAAAATTTTCAAATCAGAAATAATGTATTTTTATTGGAATGTGGAGAGTTAAAGAAATTCAAAAATCAATAATCAGGACCGTATAAAGTGTTTGAAATATTAGGCAACGTAAACATAAAAATTTCGGTTAAAATTAAACCTCAAATCGTTGATATTAATAGACTAAGACTTTCATATATAACCCCATTAGAAACTATACAGAAAAAAAAATTAAATCAAAATTATTCCATATCACGATGAAACCTTAAAATCGTCAACGCATTAATATATTATGTGATTGGGTCATTCGTCAAGTTGATATGAAAGCATTATGGCCATATTTATTTATAAATGGAATATTTGAATGCGACGACTACATTGTACCCAATTGGTCTCAAAATATAACAAATCCAGAGAAAATTAAAGACATAATTTTAACAAAATTACAAAGAGATATATATAAAACTAAAAATTTAGGTATTTTTAGTTATATAAAACTTTTGCAAGACTTAACAACCAAATACGGACTAGAAGAACCAGAACTTCTAACTTACACGGATTTTGACGTTGACAAAAGAATAATTTTCACATCATATTGTAGAGTGGGAAATCAAACAGTAATAGCTACACGAAATATAGCAATAATAACTGAAAATGAAGCAACATTTTAACAAATGATTTTGATACAAGAACTTTACGACCCTTGTGAAGAAAAATATGAAGATTCAATAGCACAAAAAACTTGATTGGGTCAAAGTGTTGAACAATTATTTTCCCGAAGTGCACTGCACTGGTTATTTCTCTCAGTGTATCAATTAATTTTAAAGCAAAATTTCATTGATTTTGAATAATCAGAAATAATAATGTATTAAAAAATTCAATACTTCATATATCAACACCAACTAATTTTTACATTGAGCACTCCGAGCGTAAAAAGAAACGAATTTCAAATTTATAGAATTCATCCTTTACTTATATGAACTTGAGTTATGAACTGTCATTTCTTTGACAGTTTGGCACATAAGGAGTGGGGCACTCTCTACACTGCAAGTATTTATAATAATCACTTTTAAAGAAAAAAAGCTGATTAAATTACACTTTAGCAGAAAGAAAGAGCCTGCAATTCTGGAAAAAATGTGTAATTCAATATTAATACTGTTAATTATTGCAATAGAAAAACAGTTCAAAATTGAAACACTAGATAAACATTGAAAGATGTTCAGTAATTCAGGGGCTGTATGAATAATTTATTGACACATTTGACCTTAAGTCAGTGCCAGCTTCTTCCTTCTCTCGTCTTTTAGAATGATTGAATTATTGATTTTTTTATAAAATGTCTATCAACACAAGAGGAGGAGAATTATATTAACAATTTTGTTCCATTGTAGGTTAACTTATCGCAAATATTTGTTAGTTGTCATGCAATAATTATAATAAATATTGTATTGTGTAATATAAAAATTGAAACATACTGCAATGGTCAAATTGCTTACCATAATTGTATAAAAATTAAAATCTAATGTTTACTCACAATATGACGTAGTATGAAGGTGACGATGATCTGGAGGTTGCATACTCTGCGTATAAGTTAAAGTATTCGCACCAGTCCATTGTGGTGCACCGGTAATGTAAGGATTTGCAACTGTAGCTACTGCAAAACCATTTTGATGATGTAAATGAACTGGTGACACTGGTGAGTTCTGACTACCACCTATGCAGACATGAAGCAACATATTGGACTTTTGAGACTTAGTGGTGCAGCCTTAGAAAATCAGAAAATGGTGTTCAGAAAAAGTACTGAAGCCGCGTGCATCCACTTATTTTATTCGATATGTGTAATGAATTACGATAGTTGAAAACAGCAATTAGGGTAGTGCTATCGGAGACTTAGTCAGCATCGTGTATGTAGCAAAAGTTATTATTACATAACACTTACTTGTGATTATTTATAATATTAGAAAGAAATAGTATGATTGAATACGATTATGTTCGAATAATAATGTACCATCAACAATTCCCCAGTTCAAATAATAGATTATTAATCTAATTTGATTATTATCCTACTCTATAGTAATATTCAATATATGATAAATCTCACTTAACAACAATACATTAGGCATATTATGTGATTTATCAAGGAGGTTTCAAACTTTTATAAAAACACTGTATGTGATATATGCATACTATATATATACTAAACACATAAATGATATATATATATATATATATATATATAAATAGAACATAATACATGCAGTGCTTATACAGTCAAAGTTATAACATTCACTTGACAATACAATACATAGTGTGCTTGATGTATTGTTAAGTGAAAGTTATAATTGATTAAGCAATACTCATAATCACACCATATATACAGGGCGGGCCATGTAATATTTGAAATTTGAATAGGCTATAAAAAAAACTTATGGATATTTTTTCAAAATATGGTTTGATTAAAAAGATTGAACCTTTCCATTTAAGAATGAAACACATCATTCAAGTGACTGACACGGCTGGCCTTACAGTAACTCATTCGATCAACCCAATTTTTCAGTAAATTTTCGATTGTTTGGGCAAAAGGTCAGTAAGGTCAATAAGGCCAATAAGCAAAACTGTCGGATTTGGAGCTCAGAATGTCCAAACGGCATCATTGAGAAGCTGATGACCCGTTAGACTATTTTTTGTGGAGAGCCGTTAAGAATAAGTGTTACGCTAACCATCCAGAGACGATTGAGGCCTTGAAACATGAAATCAAAGTTGCGATTCATGGGATTGAAGCCCAAAAAATCGAAATTCAATGAAAACTTGGGTTGATAAATTGGGGTACTGTAAGGCCAGCCGTGGAAGTCATTTGAATGATGTTGTGTTTCATTCATAAATGGAAAGGTTCAATCTTTCTAATCAAACCATATTTTTGAAAAAATGACCATAATTTTTTTTTTATATGCTGATTTAAATTCCAAATATTAGATGTCCCGCTATGTATATATATGGCGTAGAAAAGGTATGGATGCCCTCGTATTGAGCCTTAAAAATACGTTTTTTAAAAAAACGCTGCAAGATAAAAACTACTAGACTTAAGGTAGTTATCGTGCTAAAATCAAGTCTCTGGAAAAAAAGTTTTTTTATTATTTTAGACTTAATATAATATTATTGTTAAATAGGCTATTTTAAATTAATAACAATGCAAGAAAAAGAAAATCTGTTGGTTAGAAATTCTTTCAATTAATCTCTATAGTTGTCCGTAGATACTCTAAACTGCCAAATTTCATTTAAAAAATTAATTAAAAGTCGTTTTTATTATTGCGGGTTCGTTTTGACTCTCTTTTTGGCTGAAGAGACTGTTTTCGAGGAAAAAATTAGAAGACCAAACATAAAATAATTGAATGAGGGCGGTGAAAATTTCTTATTGTATTCATACAGGTTATACATAAATATATAATATGTACGCTATAACATAGGCTCTTGCATTACAACAAAGAAAATGAACCTGAAATACGTGAAGCTGGGATACCTACACCCATGAAAATTCTTCTTAGACAAAATTACAGTAATTTAAACACGAGCATTTTATTCCTCTTCCCTGCTTTTTCTTATTCTATGCATGGTTACTTAGTATGCGCTGGCCATGTAATTCTTCCATACGTCTCTCATTTATACATTCACTTTTCTCGTTCTTTCTAATACTAATTCTCTTATGCGTTCTCCCTTTCTCGCATTTTCATCCTCCTTTTTTAAACCTGAACCCGTATCACCACTAACCCAGATTTCTCTCAACGTCCAAACAAAAGCACAATTAAAAACTTCAAGGACTCGAAACTAATCGAATCCTCAAAACACAAAAAATACGACCAAATTTGGACCAAAATCACCACACCTTAAAGACCCCAAGGGTCATTCAATAAATTTAAAATTGTTTCGCTGAATCTAGAAACCTCAAGGATATTTACTGTGTAACATTGTCTTTAGAGATAACTTATCATGCTGTCATAACATCCATTGTACTTAACCAAATCTGTTTTTAAATTTATAGAATATGTTCCCTCTCTTTTTATATGTAACATTTCCATAAATTCTCTTTTTCCCTCATTAGTTTCCAAGTGTAAAACCTCTACATTGTTCCAGTCAAAGTCATGATCAGCGTATTCTTTTCTATGATCAGACAAAACATTATGATGATAACACTTTCTCCCAAGATTCTTTTTGTGTTCTTCTACTCTAGTATTAAGAAGTCTGCCCGTTTGTCCCACATAAGTCACTTTATACCTTTTACAAATCAGTTTGTATATCACACCACTTTTTTCTAATTTATTCAAGATGTCTTTACCCAAAGTTATAAGTCTTTCCATCCTAAACGGTATTCTAAAAATAGTATGGATTTTAAATTTTTTTAACATAGATTGAATTGTTTTTGAAATTTGACCAAAATATGGAAGAACAATAGTGTTATTTTTATCAAAAATTTCACTTTGTGTATCCGTATCTACGTTTCTACTCTTTCTACTTTTAATTTGTTGCATTCTAATTTTTATATGTTTTTCAATCAAATCTTGTGGGTAGTGATTAAAAAATAAAATCTTCCTAACAACTTTTAAATTTTCTGAATGGAATGATTCATGGGACAAACAAACAGCTCTGTCAACTAGATTTTTAATAATAGTAACTTTATTTTGAAAGGGATGATTTGTGATGAAATTAAACATTCTACCAGAATATGTACTCTTTCTGTACCAATTTGACAGTATTTTACCATTATCAAGTTTAATTATTTCCAAGTCCAAGAAACTAATTCTCTTGTTTCTTTCCATTTTATGGATAAATTGAAAGGTACACACAATAAAGTATCATCAACATATCTAAAATAAAAGGGCACAACAAACTCCAACCTCTCAAAGACAGTCTTTTCCAAATCTTCCATGACTATTTCAGCCAACATTGGAGAAATAACAGAACCTATTGGAGTACCAAACTTTCGTTTATAGAATTTACCATTAAATTTAAATTTAGTAGAATTCATAATGAAATCTAATCCTTTGAGAAACTCTTTTTTACCTAATTATGTATGTGATTTAACTTTTATCCATCTATTTGAAACAGCTTTTTTGACCAAATCTAACGAAATGTTCGGAAACATTGCAACAACATCCAAAGAAATCATTACATGACCATCAGGTATCGTCTTTGCGACTATAATCTTTTGAAATTCCCAACTATTTTTAACAGTATAATTTGACTTTGATAATGGATTTTTAAGTACCATATTAAAATTTTCTTCTAAAAATCTAGTAGGTGTATTAATAGTCGAAACAACTAGTCTCAAAGGATAGTTTTCCTTATGAATCATTCTCAATCCATAACATCTAGCCAAAAGAGCATTAGTTGTGTCAATATCTCTCCACCTGGTGTCTTTTCGCAATAGTCCCTTCTTCCTCCAATTGTCAACCATTCTGAAATTAGGGGAGAAGCGGCGAAATTGGCGCGTCGTCTAAATTGGCGCACCCTATTTTTCAGAAAATGATAACATAACAAAAAATAAAAATAGTTCTATCGTGTGCATTCTTGTATGATATTTATTTGATAAAAAACATTATAAAAATCTAATTGCTTAATACAGTTTTATTGCGATTAATCGTTTTTTGGCATAATGGTAATCTTTTTCTTAAGATTTTTTGTGACATGGGAGGTAATGTGGTTCGCAAAACTGATGTAACGACTTTGTAAGGTTATATTCATTTGAACAATCAGTGGTTAAATTTTTTTTAAGTTTGAGGTATTAAGGCACTTTACAAGCGATTTTTAATAATTAATTTGCAGTCTGCCAGTGTTTTGAAAGTTTTCTCGATTTTAAGATGTGAAAGCAATGTAAGTAAAAAATTAGTATTTTTGATTGATTGTTTCTATTACTTATAAGTCTTCTAAAGTTAATAATTGTATATACTTCTGATTACAAATTCAAATAATTCTCTATAAAAATGATTTCAATTTGAATATTCACTTAAATATCCACAATTGCCAGTATTTTATTGTACAAATATAAAATATATTTTAACTTTGGCTGGTTTATGTGAATAAAGGTATAAAAAACTTCACATATCTTGATGTACTATCTCAAATTTAGTTTCAAATTATAACTACCTCTTTTCATCAACCTTTGCTACTGAAATGTAATTCTAAATCTATGAAAATATAACTAATACGTGGCAAGAGAAGATTATAATATTAGTGCGTCAATTTACCCGACATGGCGGGTAAATTGACGCAGGTGCAGTCCTTCGGAAATCTGAATAAAAACCTGCTTTAATAATTTTCATTGCAATCTTTATCCATTGGAAAGTATAGAAAAGATATCCAGCTATTAAATAAATATTTTTTCATAATGTTTAGTCATATACTTTCTTTTTAAACTCGCACTTACTATTAGGTGCGCCAATTTCGCCGCTTCTCCCCTACTACTTTTTAATTTCTTCAAAGGATCTTGATCTAATACTTCAAATTTCTCAACATTGCCAAGCAACTCCTCCATGTCGCTTATGTATTCCGACCTACTCATGAGAACTCAAATATTACCCTTGTGCACACATATTCTGGTAGAATGTTTAATTTCATCTCAAATCATCCCTTTCAAAATAAAGTTACTATTATTAAAAATCTAGTTGACAGAGCTGTTTGTTTGTCCCATGAATCATTCCATTCAGAAAATTTAAAAGTTGTTAGGAAGATTTTATTTTTTAATCACTACCCACAAGATTTGATTGAAAAACATATAAAAATTAGAATGCAACAAATTAAAAGTAGAAAGAGTAGAAACGTAGATACGGATACACAAAGTGAAATTTTTGATAAAAATAACACTATTGTTCTTCCATATTTTGGTCAAATTTCAAAAACAATTCAATCTATGTTAAAAAAATTTAAAATCCATACTATTTTTAGAATACCGTTTAGGATGGAAAGACTTATAACTTTGGGTAAAGACATCTTGAATAAATTAGAAAAAAGTGGTGTGATATACAAACTGATTTGTAAAAGGTATAAAGTGACTTATGTGGGACAAACGGGCAGACTTCTTAATACTAGAGTAGAAGAACACAAAAAGAATCTTGGGAGAAAGTGTTATCATCATAATGTTTTGTCTGATCATAGAAAAGAATACGCTGATCATGACTTTGACTGGAACAATGTAGAGGTTTTACACTTGGAAACTAATGAGGGAAAAAGAGAATTTATGGAAATGTTAAATATAAAAAGAGAGGGAACATATTCTATAAATTTAAAAACAGATTTGGTTAAGTACAATGGATGTTATGACAGCATGATAAGTTATCTCTAATGACAATGTTACACAGTAAATATCCTTGAGGTTTCTAGATTCTGCGAAACAATTTAAAATTTATTGAATGACCCTTGGGGTCTTTCAGATGCTTGGGAGGGAGGAATTCACGGGGTCTTGTTTCAGTTTCCTATTGGCGTTCCGTGGAGGAGGGTCTGCGTCCCCATGAAGGGTGATAGAAGACACAACTTTATTTAAATAATTTTTTCTGTAGTGTTACAGCTCTGAAGAGGGTGCTGGAAGAGCAACGAAACGTCGGCAAAAATTTAAATGTTTATTTATGTAAATGACGGTGGGTTATAAAAACAAAAGAGGACGAAAGAAAGAAAATGAAAGAAAAAGAATGAAGGGGTTTTGGAAGGTTGCCTTCTTTTTTCTTTCCTCCCTTTTTGTTTGTTTTTCTCACGGTTTGTTTTCTAATGGTTCTATTGAGGTGTGGTGATTTTGGTCTAAATTTGGTTGTATTTTTTGTGTTTTGAGGATTCGATTAGTTTCGAGTCCTTAAAGTTTTTAATTCATCCACTTCTATAGCGATTAAGTAAGTTTGTACTCTCGCAACAATTATTTAGAGTGCCTGACTTTTTTGGATCAACTTGTTAAGGTGGCTTGAACATTTATAAAAAAAATCTGACGGCTCTGAAACTTAGAGATTATCTCAATAAAATATGCTACATTCATTTGGAAAAAAGAAATACCGTGGTTGACGTTGTCTTTTCCGAAAAAATCGCTACAGAAAAAGTGTCAATTTAACACGTAGTCTCATGGGACTCCTCATCAAAATCTGCGAAACTCCGGAACAAAATCACAAGTCCTCATAAATGAAATATATACTAATACTTTTGATTTCAAAGAACCTGTTAGTTTCATAAAAACAATGGATTGACGACTTCAATCAAGAGAAAATTGCGAGAAAAGTGAGTATTATGCGTACATAAAAATACTAGGTTGTTCAAAAAGTTTTGAAAGCGACATCTATACAGCAGTAGAAGAACCAAAATTTCTACGCCATTTTAAGATTTCATCTTTCATATGAACATACCCAAAGTGTCATTCCACTCTGTCAATTCATTGTTTGTTTACAAGGCATTTGAAGTTGACGTGTCAGTGTACTTTTATACAATGGAAAAAACCGAATATCGTGCAGTGATAAAATTCTTTGTTTTGGAAAGTTTATCAGCAACGCAAATTCATAAAAAAATGGTGAAAGTGTTAAAGGAAGCTGCTCCTTCATTTCCAACTGTGCATCGATGGGTTTTAGAGTTTAGACGTGGTCGAAAAAGCGTTGAAGACGATCCACGCTCAGGACGTCCAAAAAGTGCATCAACACCAGCATTCATAGCAAAAGTACAGGATATGGTTTTGGAAGATCGTCGATTGAACGAGAGAGATTTAGCAGAGGCCCTAGACATCTCATTAGGCAGTGTGAGTCATATTTTACGTGAAGTTTTGGGTTTCAGAAAGCTCTGTGCACAATGGGTGCCGCATTCGCTCACAATGGAACAAAAACACGTTCGAATGCGACTTTCTGAGCAACATTTGGAGCGTTTTCGAAAGGATAAAAAGGATTTTTTGCGTCGATTCATCACTATGGATGAGACTTGGGTCTTCCATCATGATCTTGAATTAAAACAAGAGGCTAAGGATTGGTGTGAACCAGGCACTTCGGCACCGAAGCGAGTTCGTGTCCAGAAATCGGCGAAGAAGGTGTTAGCATCAGTTTTTTGGGATGCAAAAGGGATTTTGTTGGTGGATTATCTCCAAACTGGCAAAACAATAAATTCTGAATATTATTGTAACCTTTTGGATCAATTGGATGCAAAAATTCGTGAAAAAAGACCCGGTTTGCAGAAGAAAAAAATCCTTTTTCATCAAGACAATGCACCCGCTCACACAGCTCAAAAAACCATCACTAAAATAACCGAATTAAAGTATGAATTGTTGCAGCATCCACCTTATTCGCCTGATTTAGCTCCCTCTGACTTCTGGCTGTTCCCACACCTCAAGAAATTCCTTCGTGGGAAGCATTTTTCATCAAACGAAGAGATTATAGCCGTCGTAGAGGAGTATTTTGCAGGCCTGGCAGAAAGTCACTTCCATGATGGGATAAACAAGTTGGAAGACCGTTGGACCAAATGTATTGATCTTATGGGAGATTATACTCAGCAATAAAAGTGATTTCACCAAAAAAAAAAACGTTTTTTCATTTCTGCTTTCACAACTTTTTGAACAACCTTGTAGAAGTCGTACGGAGTACAACGCAAGCACTTCGAATTTTGCCTGACCCAATTTATCGTAATCAATGGTGACCGTCCGATGAATCTAAAAAGGACTTTACTCTCGTGTGATTTTTTTTATCTGTTTGAAAACTTGAATTTAAACTTAGTTAATTTCTTTAGTACTAGATTATACAAGCCTTATTCAAGCACAAAAGCCTGAATAGTCTTTGTACTTGCAGAAATTCAGAAAAATGTTAAGTGTTGTTAAAAAAATATTTTATTTCATGTCCCGCGACGGATTCAAATGTATTTAATACATACAGGCTGGGTATGGTGAAAATCTATGAGAAAATCAATGAAGAGGAATCAGGAGTAGGGAAAAGGAGGAAGAAGCAAAGGGAAAAATTTTCTATTTAGATTCGTGAAGTATGTAAAATGGCTAATATTTAGATGGCAAATATTTTCCTTCGAAATTATCACCGGTTTCGCGGCAATAGTCGCAGTTTGAGATCAATAAAATTCGACCGGGTTAATTTAAAATCCAAGTTTGTGAGTCATAAAAGTGATCGTGGACTTGTATAGATTTTTGTAAAGATCTTTGAACTGTGTCATAAATAAGGATCGCCGCCTTTACGGAACATACCTGTGCGGACTATATCTCCGTCTCTATCGCACAACTTGTTTACACCTGTAGAGATCCTTCATATTACGTACTCACCGCCTTGTGGATTAAACCTCAACTCAGATTATCAAATCATAAAGGTACCGAACTTCTCTCTCTCTCTATTTTCTGTCTCTTTCTAACTTATCTACCAATCAGCCTGTGCCTGCATTCGTATATTAATTGTATCAACGAATCAAACAATTGAACTTTATGATTCAGTAATTATTTTAATAAATTCAATTTGTATTATTTGATAATCTTTGTGTCTTTCATTGACTTATCCTCATCCCTAAGCGAGGATCATTCCATCCTAACTTAAAACGAGGAACCTTTGATCAAAGTAAGTATTTACTCAATTGTGACGTAACAATAGGAAGACACTTTATTTAAAAATATTGATAATGAAAAATGCTATTATGATGATATTAATGAAGAAAAAATTGATGGAAGTGATACTGAATAAATCAAACAATTATTAAATGAAAAATATTTATCGACCCCGACTAATTATGCATATTTTGTAACCGATAAAGGAGAAGCCCGCGATGAAGGTTTAAAACTTTTGGAAAAATGTAAAAAAATACCAAATTTTAGAAATTTACAAGAGAAAAGAAATAATTGAATCCAAATCAATAAGTATTGAAAAATTTCCAAAAATTAATAATATTTTGTGGGAAGAAATTTTAGCCACACTGAAAACAGAATTTTTTAATTTTAAAATTGAAATAATAATTTGTATTTGTATCATATAATACCCTGGAAAAAAACAAAGAAATCAATTAATTGAAGTAGCTCGTTCATCTGCTGTAGGAGGACATAAAGGAGTAACAAACACTGATACAAGTAGTAGAATCAGACAAAATAATTATAGGGATAATATGAAACTGGGTGTATAAAAATAAATACATCTTTGAAAAAATCAAAAAACTTGTTCGGGTTAAAAAAAAACGCTACGATAATTACCGATACACTAGGAACTGAATTCGAGAAAATTTCAATGGATATTGTTAGAAAGTTACCAATAACTTTATCACAAATCAATACATAAAAATCAGGATAATTTTACTAAATATTCTCTAGCAATTCCACTTCCAAATCATCAAGTTGGAATAATAGCAGACGCTTTTATTCAAAAATTTATTCGCATATATGGCTCTCCAAAAGCAGTATTAACAGATCAAGGAGCGGACTTTCTTAGTAATTAAATGAGGAAAATGGCAAATTGATTTCGAATATGTCAATTTAAGACTACTGCTTATCATCCTCAACCAAATGGATCCTGGGAAAATCCCATCACTTCTTAAGGAATATCTTATACAAATTATTGAAAATAATGCAGAATGGGAAGACTGGATTGTATTAGCAATATTTTCATATAATACTACCGTTCATGAAGGAACAAAATGCACACATTATGAAATATTTTTTGAAAAATTAGCACGTTTACTATCTGTCGATCCTTTATCAAAACATGAAAAAATGGAAACTTATATGTTCATGAAAAAATTGATTACAAAACTACATGAAATGCGTGGAATAGCAAAACAAAATTTAATTGCATCCAAAGAAAATCAAAAGAATATTATGATAGAAAAATTAATCCACAAAATTTTAAACTGGAAATAGTGTATTTTTATTGGAAGGTGAAGAATCAAAGTAATTTGAAATTCAATACATAGGACCATGTGAAGTACTCAAAATATTAGGGAAAGGAAGCATACAAACTTTAGTTGAAAATAAACCTAAAATCATAAATATTAATAGACTTAGACCTTCATATACAAACCCTAGCGAACTGGCTGAACGCTAGCTTTACTATCGTAAAGCTATAGTAAAGCTATCGTAAAGTAGCATTATAACTGATAAATGAGGCAAAATAAATATTCAAAATGTTTTATCCTTATTCTACGTTAAAAATAACGTTAAAAGGTAACGGGACATATGCAATAATTTTATATATTAACGCTAAAAATTAAAAAAACATAATACCTGTCATTGAAGGCAGTGCAGTGGTTCACCTTTTGTGGTACGTCTCCACGGTTAAAGTTGACCATTGGTTGGAGTGAGACACAACTATACTTTCATCTCACTCTAACAAATAATCAATCCTGACGGTGAAGACATGGAAAGTGATGAACCACTACACTGCCTTTAATGACAGGCATTATGTTTTTTAATTTTTAGCGTTAATAAATAAAATTATTGCATATTTCAATTAGCAGTTAACGTTATTTTTACCGTAGAATTAAGGATAAAAACATTTTAAACATTTATTTTGCCTCATTAATGAGTTATGATGCTACTTTACGATAGCTTTACGCTACAGAGTAAAGCTAGCGTTTAGCCAGTTCGCTAGGGAACCCATCAGCGACAAATCCGAAAAAGTAAAATTAAATAAAATTATACTAGATCCCGATGATGATTTATTATGTAACTTAATCATTCGTTAAGTTGATATAAAAGCATTGTGGCCATATTTATTCAAAAATCGAATATTTAATTATGACGACTGCAACGCACCAAATTGGTCTCAAGATATAATAAATCCAGAAATGATTATAGGATTAGGCCACTGTGAAATTTTGAAAAAATATTTTTTTTTATTGGCTTAAAAATGCCCTTAAACCATGCATAGAGTTTTCCAATTAGAGGTTTCATTTTGATTCATAAGAAAAACGCGTGTTTTTTGTGAAAAATCATTAGATTTTTATTACATTCAATAGCGGAAGGTTTTCCATTAATAATGAAAAACAATATCATTCATATGGCCTCCAGGACTACGTTTGCAGGACCATGCTTTTCTGATGTAATTTTCCATTACATTTGCGCATGTTTAGGGCTCTATTTCGTCGATAACGGCACAAATCTTCTCTTTGAGTTCTTGAATTGACCGACGAGCAGCAGCATAAACCTTATCTTTCATGTTACCCGAAAGAAAGAAGTTTAGAGGTGTTAAATCGCATGATCTTGGCAGACAATTGTAGTCGCCGTTTCGAGAAACCACTCGGCCTGGAAACTTGGCACGCAAAAGACCGATGGTTTCGCCTCTTGTAAGGGACGTAGCGACGTATTGTTGCAAATAAATATCGTCCACATCCATATCTTCCAATTCTAGCCATAAAAATCCATTAATCATGGTTCGCTAGTGCAATCCATTCACCGAAACAGCCGCTCCAGCTTCATTTTCAAAAAAATAAGGCCCAATGATCCCTCCTGCCCAAAAATCGCACCAAAGATTTACACGTTGCGGATAGAGAGGCTATACAAAATAAAAGCTTTACATATAAAACCCTGTAGAATAAGCGACAAAAGGTCTTATACTCGCGCGAAGTCGTATTCATTAAAATTTCGAGCTATTACTCAAGCGCTCCGAAATGCTCCGAGACGCCTACCTGCGATAAATCGTTACCTGCTCGTCAGGTTCAGCATAATGACTTACCATTCAACTTTGAACTTCTCTAATACACCAACATATGTTGTTAGAAGTATTTTATGTTCAATTAGAAGCATTTTCGATAGAAAGCATGCCAGTATTGCGTAGTTTTATGGTAAAAATTTGGAGCAGCGGTAATCAGTTCGCTGCTTCTCGTTCGAGAGTGAAGCTGCATCAACAAGTACTTCCGCGAAAAAAATAAAAACGGGCTCGGTGGAAGTGCCAGCAAATGCTGCTCACGAATATCGTCTGATAACGTTTTTATCCTTCTTCCAACACTGCGCGAAATAGTTAAGTGCAAAGAGTGCGAGGGAAATCTGACTTTCTCTGAATCAAGTATTCGCGGACTTGAACAGTATAACGTGATTTCTAATGTGTTTTGTTCGTCGAAGAATTACACAACATTGAATATTTTTCATATATTGGTGACGGCGATAGTAAAACTTTTAAAGGCGTTCTCGAATCTCGATCTTATGCATTTATCTTATTGCATCTTATTGCACTGTATTGAGAAAAGAATGCGTTGGTGACGCACAAAAAAGAATGAGAGCCTGACTTCGGAAATTGAAAAAAGAAACGAAAGCTCACTGCAAAGCTCATTGTTGAGTTAAGTGTTTTTTATGGCTACGCAATATGAAGAAATAAAGATTCCGCAGAAGACATGAAGACGGCAATCTGTGCTACGTTGAAGAATAAATCGTCTACCCATACAAATCCCCAGCTCGATAGCTGTCCGCCTGGGGATGATAGCTGGTGTACCTGGCAGAAGGCAAAGGCTCAGGGCAAACTGGCTTAGTATTCATATAAACCAGCTCTCAGCGATTACGTGTTGAGTGCAATCACTCTTATCTACGAAGATCGAAGCAGCGAAAATTTACTACAGCGATGCATAGGAGGATTTACTCAAAATAACAAAGAAAGTCTCAACGCTCTCACGTGGCCATTTTCTCCAAAGCGAGTGTTCAGCGGCGCAAAGACAGTAGAAATTGCATCATATTTGGCAGGGAGCATTTCTAACGAAGGTTACGAGATTCTTCTAAAAATGATGCATATTATGAATATAATAATTCGACCAAATGCCATTACATTGTGCACAGAGGTGGATGATACCAGAATTTCAATTGCCGACGCGCGATCATTCGAGGCCTCAAAAGAGGAAAGAGTCGAAAGGAGAGTGATGAGATCGAATCTTGACGAAAATTTATGAGGCAGGAATGGCAGATTAAAGGAAAGAAGCTTAAATAAATTTTCTCACTGAAGAAACTAGTACCAAAACTTTAAACGCTTTTTTCTAAAAAATTTATTTTTCAAAACGGTGTACACGATATCTCGAGATCTAATTAACAAATCGAACAAGGTCTCCATAAATTCAATAGGGCTAGAAGAATAAAAATCACAAAGAAATATATGTAGAACCAAAACTTCAGGTATTCTTAATGATATACGAATTCTAAGGGATCCAAAAACTAAATACGGGCAGGAAGAACTAGAGTTTGTAACATAAAAAGAGTTTAACATTGACAAAATAATAGTTTTCATATTATATTGTAGAGTGGAAAAGCAAGCAGTAACAGCTACAGGAAATATAGCAATAATAAGTGAAAATGAAGCAGCATTCAAACAAGTAAAATGAATACAAGAACTTCATGGCCTTTGTAAAGAAAAATATGAATATTTAGAAATATAAAAAACTAAGTTCCAAAATATGTAAAAATTTGAAACATATCTAAAAAAAATGTTTACAGAAATCAATCACAAAAACTAAAATTATCAGGAAATTTTCCAACTTTTTCTCATAAACAAAGTTTAATTTCTAAATATTTTCTCATCTAACATAAAACTCTTCTTTCAGGTCAAATACTAATAGTGTCTGTTATCTTTTCTGGGAAACAGCCATCCAAGAAGCATTATCTACGAAAGAAATTTTATTCTCTTCATAATTAAAGTCCACTATTTGACCCAAACTTTCCACATGAGTTAATTTTTACGATTAGCATACAAAAAAGAAATTCAATAATTTAACCGATCTTTATCTTTAAAATTTGCGAAAGTAAAATTTTTATGAAGAAGAAAATAATCGTTCCATGTTCTTCATGGATATTCAGAGAATACTTATGATAGTTTCCAAAGTACACTTATCGAGTGGGACTAAAATATTCATTGAAGAATGAAGTTCTATTGATATATATATATATAAAGTTTATAGAATAAAGCAAATAAAAGCGAATGTGACAAATATGACTCTACGTGATGTAAAATAAAATATAAATAAATATAAATTAAGTAAGCTTAAACATGTTGATTTCATCCCCATGTTCAAACAAAAGGGGGGAGGTGTCACGTCCCGTAACTACTTAATTATTCATGAAATAGTTGCAAATGTATTAAACAATATATTAGAATGGTAATATCATAATTAACATTACACTTTTCAAAAATATGAGTCATGTACTGTATTTGTCTCATTGAATTATATAAATTAATATTTAATGTAACGAAAATTCTTAGGAAATATGCTATAGATGTAACTTCTATAATTGTATCTCAGGTTGTATCAGTGCAAACAAAATTTAAAATAAAAAGGATATAAAAAATACATGTCTTCAAAAATAGTAAAGATGAAAACTAAATGTCCAAATTATCAATTATGTAAAATTATATTAGATAACTCTCTTTCAATGTAATCTGCGAATAAGAGAAATTTCGATTCTGGCTTATAAAAATAAAAAATTTCAAGAAGTATATTAAATTAATTCATAATTTTTGAGACTGACAGAATCAATAGTTTCTTTCAAATTCTTCCGAAATTTAAGCATGGCTATTTCATCCCCAATTGTTTAAAATATGCAATAAAATCTTTCGTATAATACTTGATGTGGAGCATTAGAAATATATAATATGAATTGTCTCAATAATGTCAAATATTTATGTATTGGCTATTATTGAATCAAATGTAAGAGGTATTCAAATTATATGTTGGAATGCAACTTAAAAAGCAACAAGTGTCAAAATATTGATTGCGAGGGGATATCGAGGTCTGAGGAATGTTAATTTGATTAAAGGAAGGACGACTTCACCCCCTGTAAAGTTAGGAGATATTGCACTCTCCAAATGAAAGCGAGTTATGCAACAATTCATATTAAGAGGTTTCAATCCGTAAGAAACAATTAAATTTTACACGGACATCGAACCAATTTCTTGATGCAAGCCAACTTTTATGGCCTACAATCTGGGTATAAATACACTCCCAATTCGCCAAATCGAGGAGTTCCATCCAGTTCGTCAAACAGTCGAGTTCCATTCAGTCCGTCATCAACTCAGTCACATTCATTTTAATTCTGCATCAACCCTATCGAGCTTGAGTTCTCCCCAGTCAAATATTTTATGAGGTACTTCTTCTTCACGAGTCTTCAAGTTAGTTTTCTCCAAGATTACGAACACCTCCCAGTTTTTAATCAGAACTTTAGTATAAATAACTTTGGCAATTAAGTGGTGATTTGTGGGATTATCAGTCCTATTATCTGGAGGGAATTCAGTAAGAAAAATTTGGAAACCAGTGAGAGTCCAGGAGAAAGGAGTCGAACCTTCACTTGGTTAAAATTATTAAGAAGGTCCAAGGACTCAGGGTTGCACATCTCTGAACAGGTTAGGATTCTTCGTAGACCGTTTTATCTCTTCTAATTTATACCTTGACCTGGTTACTTAAAATCAATTAATAAATAGTATTGTGTATGATTATTGTAGTTCCGTATTTTATTGTTAGTCATCCTCGTCCCAGTTTCGTTTTAAAAATCTTTCAGATATTTTCATCGATCTAAAACGAGGAATTAATAATAATATAAATAGGTGAGTAACCACGACGTTACTTGCAGAAATTCGAAAAATAAAAATAAAATAAAATGTTGTGTTCTAATAATATACAATAAAATTGGGGAAAAATTTATTGGAGATTTTCGAAAGGATTAATTTATAATTTTCGAAAAATTTTGATTAAATTTTGCATTAATTCAAAATTTGCGAAAGATTTGGATTGAATTTTGCATAGAAAAATTTATTTAAATTCACGAACAAATTTATTTAAAATTTGCGAAAAATGTTTATTAAATATTGCATGAAGAAATATTTATTTAAAATTCCCAAAGAAAATTAATTTAGAATTTGCAAAAGAAAAATTTTAATTGAATATTTCATAAAAATATTTTATTTAAATTCACGAAAAAATTTATTCAAGAATTGTGAAGAAATTTTTAATTAAATATTTCATGGAAGATATTTATTCATTTCTTTGCCATTTATTAAAATTTCAATTTTCTTTACACTAAACACCTTTTTTCACTTTCAATATAACTCATATTTTGTATTTATATATATAAAACACTTATATTTGATTGAAGAAGGAATTTCTATATGTGGGTCAAATCTCTCTCTTTTCAAAAAATATCTATATATCTTTCAAATAAATTCGCTAGAAAGTTAGATATCATTAAATATATTAATTTTTCTGCTTTATTGTTAGCTTTTGTGTTTCCCGGCCGATGCACCAAAAATTGTAAAAGGGTATGTAACGTCCTGTCACTTACCTTTTACTATTATTAAATTAATTCCCCTCGTTTTTGATCGGTGAAGAAATCCAAAGAATTTCTAAACCGAAACAGGGTGAGGGAAAGCTAACAACAAATAAATATTCAACGAATTTACAATTATTAACCTTTATTATGATTCTACAATAAAACCACGAGAGAGAGAGAGAAAGAGAGATATCTAAAAATTCCTCCTGGGGTAAATGTTGAATGACTTACTTGTAGTTTAATCCACTCTGGAACCACTGATATTCCAAATAAAAACTTGCAACGTCACAATTGGAACACTCCGATATTTCCACGAACTTGGGGAGTGTGTAATAATTTCCCTTAGGTGAATAACTGGACCACTTGATACGCCGAAGGAAAATGCTGACGATGTGTTGAAGAAATCTACCAGAGTACTGTAGATTCTCCTTGAAGGAACTTGAATGGTTGACGAAGACTTTTTGGGGAAACCGACTCCGCGATGAGAAACTGTTGAAGTCTGATAAAAACTCGAGGAAGACTTATGGGAACTTGACGAAGAACTGGTACCGACGACGACTGACGAAAAACTGGAGAAGAACTCGACGAAATCTGAAGAAAAACTGACGACGAACTGAAGAAGACTGACTTTTCAAGGGTGAGTTCCGAAGCTTAAGATTTCCCGACGGCAACTGAACTTTTGCGGATTCGCACTTGCTTTTATGGGCAATTTTCGGTCGATTGTGATCCTGGTCGCCATTTTTCAATCGATAGTTGGTTTGCCCTGGATATTTTTACCAACCTCTGGTTGACCCTTCCTCGACCTTCGCACGTGGCTGATCTGCTTGGCTTTTTCGCATATTGAAGAAGAAAAAGGGGAAGAATATATTCGAATAGTTTTCCTCCACTGGTTTCCCCGACGTTTCTTCTTTTCAAAGCGACTAGACTTTTAATTTCCGTGTCTTGCTCCCCCGGTCGATATTCTTGTTTACTCAGCGCATTCCGATGGGGTTCCCTCGTTCACACCTTTGTAAGGGTTTCGACGATTCATTCATAACCGTTGTCTATTTATAAACTTACTATCTCTCTCTCCCTATTACAATCATAGTACTCTACATTTTATTTCGTATCATTAATACCTTCCAAAACATATCGTTTATGCATGTTTTATTGCGAATAAAATTATGATATTATTAATAAATAAATGTTAATGGTCACAGGACGTGACACCTCCCCCCTTTAGTTTGGACATGGGGATGAAATGACCATGTACAAACTTTCGCAGATATTAAGGTTTGTTTTTCTTACAGAATTGTGATACATTTCAATTATCATTGTTACAGTTAATGATACATATAATTATTTAATCGGTTAATAATCGTGTTTCCATTAATACATTAACTTGATTACAACACGCAATAATAGTTCCATAGAAGCAATAATCATTTGCAATATGATTTGAATTAGTGAATGTTCATTAATAGAATGTCGAATGCTGATACATAATTGTTACATAAATATTACATAAATCCTGCATAATTGTTACATAATTTTTATATAATTGTTACATAATTGTTACATAATTGTTGCATAATTGTTACATAATTGTTAGAAGACCTATTGATGCGTTTTACTAAACCCCTATATATAAAACGACAAATATTTTTAAAATGAATATAATTCAAAACGTCCATTAGAATCTTTTTAACGTTTGAAACATATATGATTATTTTTTATATATTTTCCTTTCACACTTTATTTTAATTATTACAACAGAAATGCATAAAGCAATGGACACATACATATTATAGCTGAATATAATTTAAAAAACGACGATTACTTTTTTTGAATATATTTTTTGTTTTGTTTTTGAGAACATCCATTACACACATAAGTATTTTTCATTTATGATTTTTGTTTTATTTCGTTTTCCTCTTTATATAATCACACACATTATTTTGTAAACTTTAGAAATGTTTCAATTAAACATTTAGTTTGTTCGTGAAGCACTGACTACATACATATTGATATAATTGAGGGAAATATTTATTACATACATAAAGTTTTTTCATTCTTTTCATAATTTTTTTTTATTATCGCTTTTCATAAATGAATCTGCTTACGTACGCATACATTATTACATCTTTTTATTAAATAATTCACATATTTTTATTGAAAATTTACCTATTTTAAAAGGTATGTACTCATCGCTTGAATTTTTTCTGTGAATTTTGTTTACATACATTTTTGACAATAATTAGCACATCTTTCATTATTATTATTTTTTGGTGGTATAAATACTCATATGCAACATTGAATACTTTTATAATACATTCTTCTACTGATATAATATTAAGCTATAGTCAATATTTATTTAGGTAATCTTTGAATTAATTTCTTCCAATATACCCTTATGTAGGTTAATTATTGATCAGAACATATGACTAGAAAAACTCTTCATTTTCGAATTTCAAGCGTGATAGTTATGGGACGTGACACCTCCCCCCTTTTGTTTAAACATGGGGATAAAATCGACGTGTTTAAACTCATTTTATTTTTATTCATTCAATTTTTATATTTTCTTAGCAATGTGTCACATCGCGTGATATATATTAGGTTATAAAATTATTTTTAAATTTATTTATACATTGAGAGAAATCGGCTTTGGTTCCTGTGCACATAGCACATAAATTTTTTATACAGTAGTTGCCTTGACCAAAAAAGTTGAGAGAAGCTACTACTTTTATAGTTATCATGACAGTAATTTGGACTTTTTTGTGTATTCGGTTGTTGTGACCAAAGTTGATGATTAGAATCAGCTTTATACGTACCCCAACGGTTAGTACACGTACATTTTCTTTATGTGTACTGCCAAGCTGCTTTGGTTACTACAACTGCAGCGTTCGCTGTTGCGCTAGACAAATCAAGTATAACTTTCATTTTTTACAACGAGGTAAGCCTGTCGTGACAACTATTAAATCTTGTAATAGTCACACAATTTAACTTGCACTGCACTGGAGATAAGTAGTTACTTCCAAAAAGATATGCAGCCTAAGTTGAATCCTGCCAATTCTCGTTCTCGATTCCTGGACTATATTTCACCGTGCCAAGCATTATCAGGTAAATAATTCTATTATAAATATAGTTTGACAATTCTTTCTAAATGATAAACGATTTTGTTCGGGGACAATGCAATGCGTTCCAATGTTGCTGTCTCGTCGTATTTTGTCAAAACTATAGTCAGTCAAAAAAAGTTTATGGTGATGAAAAAAGTGACAATTTTTTAACTTAATCGACGAAATTTATCATAAATATTATTATACCGGATTATTTTTCTTAGATCTTTTCGGTGAAACTTTATTTTTTCTAATCAAATTGAATTCGTATTTTGATAACTAAGAGAACCATACCTATAACCTCAAAAATAATTTTAGCTGGGTATTTACTGTCTGTAGACTTAGTCATTTTAACTAAACTCTATGCGCGGCTTTACGATGGACTTTGGTTCCTATAACCGCAGCGCTATGGTATTTCAAGTACCAGAATCGTGGTCTCAGTAACGTTCCTTGCAGTTGGAGTAAACACTTTTCCAATGTATGACAGCTAGTACCATGATTGTCATGAGAACTTTAAAATTTTTGTAAAGACGATTTTAACAAAAAAACTTTGGTCAGTGAAACCTAAAATTTCTCTCTGTGTAGAGCATAAGTTGAAATTTATTCGATAAATTTTTTATTTCGCTTCGGAGCAGTACAATTTACTGGTTTATGACCCCTTTGGTAACATCTTTCACATGTTCCAGTCCATTTATAAAGCATAATTTTTTCAAAATCATTTTCTATGGGTTTTTTCGATTCATTTTCGGACTCTGTTTGTTCGCTGAATAAATAGTCTCGATACAAAATTTCTAGTAACTTTTATGCTGAATTGTGCTTAAACTCTTTTTTTATCTTTCAATAGTACATATAGCCATAAATATTTGTATATTACTAAAAATTATACACATTGAATAATCTTCATATTTTAACCTTCAAAATCGTATGTCAAGCTTACTTTGTATATCATTTTAACTTTGTCTAAAGTGGTTAATAACATTTCTTGTTCTTTATATTCAGATTACGAAACAGATACTTTCTATTTTATTTTAGAGAACCTTCTGCTTTAGAATATCATGGATAAGATTTACTTTAACGAAAAACTTTAAATTCAATGAAGATTTAAAAAGTATTTTTCTATATATATATAGAACATGTTCGCTTGCATAGCAGAAGGGAGTATATTATCTTAAGAAAATTTTAGGAAAATTTTCGGTATCGATAAATGTCATAGTACACGTGAGAATTTCATAATGCAAGCAAGTTATGTATATTCAAAACATTCATAAATTTATCCAAAACGAGAAGAATAATTAGATTCGAAAAAGAGGAGAAGAAAAATGAGTCATTTTCATTTTGTTTGTGTTTATTATAAGTATTTCTTCATCAATAGCGTTTTACTTTTTTTTAATGAATATTGCAATTAGTGTACTTCAAAAACTGAGTATTTTGTAAGTATCCATGTAAAACATTAAATGACTACCTTCTCCAAAGATTTTAATTATGCAAGGCTTGAAGATAAAGAATAGTAAATTTATCAAAATAGTTTTTATATGATAATTATGAAAACTGACTTATTGTGCGAAATTTTAGACATTTAATTACGGACTTTAATTACGAAAAGAATAAAGTATCTTTCATATATGATGCTTCTCGGATGGCTATGTCCTAAAACAAGAAAAATAGATTGTATTAGTATGTTACCTGAAAGAAAATTGATTTGTTAGAATAAATTCATAGGTAATATTTTGATTATGCAAAGAGGTTTAAAAATTTTCTGAAAATATTTTTTACAAAAGGGTATCAAATTTGGGCGGAAATCTGATTGAGTGCTCTTATTTTGGAATTTAGTTTTTTGTGTTTCCAAATCTTCATATTTTTCTTCGCAGAGGTCGTAACTTTCTTGTATTAATTTTATTTGCTTGAATGCTGCTTCGTTTTCGGTTATTATTGCTATAGTTCCTGTAGCTATTACTTTTTATTTCTTACTCTACAATATGATGTGAAAATTATTCTTATATCAAAGTTAAAATCCCTGTAAGTTAGAAACTTATGACAAAATAATGTCATCATTTTTGGATTTGTTGTATCTTGAGACCAATTTGGTACATTGTATTCGTTAAAATTAGGTATTCTTTTCATAAATAAATATAGCCATAATGCTTTTATATCAACTTGACGAACGATTAAATCACATAATAAATCAATGCGTAGGCGATGTCTAGTTTCCATCGTGATCTGCAATCATTTTTATTTAGTTTTAATTCTTTCTAATCTGATTGGTTGTTTTTGGGGTTATGTATGAAAGTCTGAGTCTATTAATATTAACGATTTTAGGTTTATTTTTGACTGAAATTTTTGTTTCCTTTTCCTAATATTTCAAGTATTTCGTATGGTCCTGAGTATTGATTTTCGAAATTCTTTAGTTCTCCACCTTCCAGTAAAAATACACTATCTCCGATTTTAAAATTTTGTGGGTTAATTTTTCTGTCGTAATATTCCTTTGATTTTTCTTTAGCTGCTATTAAATTCTGTCTTGCTATTCCACGCATTTCATGTAATGTCGTAATTAATTTTGTCATGTACATATCATAAGTTTCCATTTTTTCATGTTCTAGTAAAGGATCGCTAGATGGTAAACGTGCTAATTTCCCAAACATTAATTCGTAAGGTGTACATTTCGTTCCTTCGTGAACACTCGTGTTATATGAAAACATTGCTAATTCAATCCAGTCATCCCATTCTGCATTATTTTCAATAAATTGTTTAAGATATTCTTTTAAGAACGTGGTGGGATCTTTCCAATGATCCATTTGATTGAGGATGATAAGCAGTAGTTTTAAACTGACGTATACGAAATCGCTTTGCCATTTTTTCTCATTAAATTGCTCAGAAAATCTGCTCCTTGATCCGTTAAAACTGCTTTTGGCGAGCCATATATGCAAATAAATTTCTTAACAAAAGCATCTGCTATCGTTCCAGCTTGATGATTAGGGAGTGGGATTGCTAAAGAGTATTTAGTAAAATTATCTTGAATAGTAAGTATATATTGATTTTGTGATGAAGTTGTTGGTAACTTTCCAACAAT
Organism: Diplolepis rosae; assembly: GCA_030998225.1. NCBI lineage: Eukaryota > Metazoa > Arthropoda > Insecta > Hymenoptera > Diplolepididae > Diplolepis > Diplolepis rosae. The sequence continues at coordinate 1,262,582 of JAPYXD010000707.1, forward strand.
ATCCATTGAAATTTTCTCAAATGCTGTTCCTGGGGTATCAGTGATTATCATAGGGTTTTTTGTTTTCACTCTAACAAGTTTTTTTAGTTGGCATTGTAAACAAAGTTGTATGTATTTTTGTATATCCAATTTCATATTTTCCCAATAATATCTTTGTCTGATTCTATTATAAGTTTTTGTTACTCCTTTATGTCCTCCTATAGCAGATGAGTGAGCTTCTTCGATTAATTGATTTCTGTGTTCTTTTGTAGGGTATTGTGTGATTCCATTACAGATTATTATTTTAATTGTTGAATCCAAAAATGCTATTTTTAATGTAGCCAAAATTTCTTCCCACAAAACATTGTTAATGTGTGGTGATTTTGCAATACTAATCGATTTAATATTTAATTCTTCTACCATGGAATGAAGAGCATAAATTGCTAATTTGATATTTTTAGTTGTTTCTCCTAGACTTGCTTTAAATTCATCTTCGATTGGAAGTATAAAATGGTATTGATTTCCTTTTCGTAATTTTTGGACTATTCCTTTTTGTAAATTTTTGAAATTTGGTAATTTTCCACATTTTCTCAAGAGTTTAGAGCCTACATCACGGGGTTCTCCTTTATTGCTTACAAAATACGCATAATTATCTTTTCTCATCGTCAATTGGTCGCGGCATTCAATTATATTCTTTTGTGTCTTAAATAATCCGGATGTTGAAGGTTGATCAGGGGGTGGCTCTGGGGGTGGTCTTTCTTCTGTAAAATCGCAATCATTAGAGTTTTCAGAATTTTCTATTTCTAGTGCCTCCGGTTGTTTCTTTATTTTATCGGATTTCTTCTTTTTCGTCTCCACTTGACAAATCAGAATTTGTGTCAAAATTACTTCCTTCATTTAATTCTTCATCTTCATTTTCCTTAAAATGTTTCTTCTTCTTATTTGCTTTTGGCTTTTGCTTAATATCATAATCTGGATCAGAATCGGATTCGTCTTCTGATTCCGTAAATTTACGTTTTTTATTAATCTCAGGTGATTTATTTATGCATTTTCTGGGTCTACCTCTCTTTTTAATATGTTCCTGTAATTTTATTTCCTGAATAATTTTTCGTGGCCTTCCACGTTTCCTTTTTACTTTATTTGTTACTTCAAAATTTTTTATCAATTTATTTTTTATATTATCTTCATTATTATTACTTATATTCTTCGAATTCTTCAACTGACTTCTTGTTTGCATAGCATAGCATTTATTTTTATTTTCTAATAAACTTGGAATTGAATCCCTGACACATTTCAAAAATTGCGAAACAAATGTTTCCGAAATATTTCCTTCATCGATCAATTTGTAAAAAGTGTTTCCATTTTCCTCATTTTTCATTTTATTCATTATTACATTAATCAACTTGTTATTAATTATATTAAATATATCTTCTTCGTCCAATTGTTCAATAGTTTTTTCATTATTTTCATAAACTGCTCCTTTCTTTATATCCTTAATATTCAATTTAATACAACATTTTCCATCATTGTCTTTATCATTGTCTTCATCACTTATCAGTAAATATTCTTCGTTTAACAATTTTTCAGTATTATTCCTATCAATTTCATCAATATCTTCATAATAACGTTTTTCATTATCAACATTTCTAAATAAAGTTTCTTCGTTTAATTGTCCAACATTTTCAAAATCTTTACAAGTTTTTCGTTTTTCAAAATCTTCATAATTTATAGCATTAAATTCCTTATTTTTAATATCCTTAATTAAGTTCTCGTCGTTTATCGGTATTTGTTCATTTCCTCCAGAATTATCAGTGGTTATATTTTCGTCTTCAATGTTCTTATATTTTAATTCATCATAATTTTCTTGATTATCCCTATTCTTAAATAATTTTTTCTTATTTATAAATTGTTTAGTTTCTTCGTAATTATACTCCTCAATATCTTCTTCAAAATTATCATATTTTATTTCTTCATGGCATGCTAGATCTATTACTGGTACTTTTTTCTTATATTCTAAATCAGATATACATTTTGCATTTCTTGGTTTAACTAAATTTACTTCAATACTAGTCTTATTATTTATATAATTATGTTCAATATTTTCTACGTCAATAGGATTTCTTGATAAAGCATCTGCATTTACGTTAGTTTTACCTGCCTTATATGCAACATCAAAATCATATTCTGCCAGTTTTAGTTTCCATCTAGTTACTCTAGAGCAAGGATCTTTCGAGTTTTGAAACCATACTAGTGGTTTATGGTCTGTGACCAAGGTAAATTTTCTTCCGTATAAATAAGGGCGAAAATATGTTACGCAATAAATAATTGCTAAAGCTTCTTTTTCGTATGTATCGTATTTTCGTTCACAGTCATTTAATGATCTAGAAGTATAAGCTATAGGTTTATCTTTACCTATTTTACCATGGGAAAGTATTCCACCTATAGCAAATCCTGACGCATCAGTTGTCAAAATAAAAGGTTGTGAGAAGTCTGGTCTTTGTAAAAGAGGTTCTACACACAATTTTTCTTTCAAAAGTTCAAATGCTTCTTGCTGTTTTTCAGACCAATTAAATTTTACATCCTTCTTTAAAAGTTGATTTAAGGGTGTTGCAATTTTAGAAAATCCATCAATAAATCTTCGGTAATAGCCAGCTAATCCTAAAAATTGTTTAATATTTTTAGGGTTTTTTGGTATTGGAAAATTTTTTACTGCCTCTAGTTTCTTAGGGTCTGGTCGTATTCCTTCCTTGTCTATTATGTGTCCTAAATACGCAACTTCTGGGCGTAAAAATTCACATTTATCTGGCTGTAATTTGAGATTTGCTGCACTTAATCTTTCCATTAGTTTGTTAAATTTTTCCTCGTGTTCTTCTAAAGAATTTGCATATAAAACAATGTCATCCAAGTAGACGAATAATTCAGTTCCTTGAAGTCCTGTTAAAACTAAATCCATTAATCGTTGAAAGGTAGCTGGTGCGTTTTTTAAACCAAATGGCATACGGTCAAATTCATAATGGCCATAAGGGGTTGAAAAAGCTGTTTTATGAGAGTCTTCAGGGCTCATTTTTATTTGATGGAATCCGGATGCAAGATCAAATACGGAAAAATATTGTGCAGATCCCAATTGATCTAAAATATCGATTATATTTGGTAAAGGGTAAGAATCTCCAATCATTTTTTCATTGAGTTTGCGAAAATCAAGTACCATTCGCCATTTTCTATTTCCGTGTGAGTCCAATTTTTTAGGTACTATCCAAACAGGTGTATTATATGGTGATTGTGAGGGTTTAATAATTTTATTTTCAATTAGTTCATTTACTTGACGTGAAATTTCTTCTTTATGTACCGGAGGGAATCTATATTGTTTTGAAAATATCGGTTGATCATCTGTTGTTGGAATGTTGTGTTGTAAAACAGTTGTTGCTCCTAATGGTTCTCCTGGTATGTGGAATCGATCTGCATATCTTTCAATTAAATTTTCAACATGTTGTTTTTCTTCTTTGTTTAAATGATCTAATCTTAATAATTCTTTAATTGCGTTTTCTCGATTTTTATTTGAAATATTGAATAATTGGTGATAATCATTTGTCTGAGTAATTAAATCATTAAAAATTTGTTGTGAAAAATTAAATTTTTCATTTCCTAAATTTAATTTTCTGTCATTCTGATTTATTGTTTTATCATGTATTGCTAGTTCTTCAAAGTCTATCAATTCAATAGTTGGTATAGTTAATCTTTGAGGTTGTGTATTTGTATTGAATATTTTCAGGTACGCTTTATTGTTATTATTAGAAACAATTGCATTTCCTAAATAAACTCCATTGCATAAGTGTAATTGTGGAATAAATCCCTGTTTTTGTTCACTGTTTTTAATTCTCACATAAAAATCTGAAACTGCTCTTGCTGGTACTAATATAGTTTCTTGCATTTCAAATGGGTAAATTTTATCATTTATTTCAAGTTGTTTCTCTGCATAATTAATTTTTGCATTGTTGTTTCTGAAAAACTCTGTACCTAGTATACCATCATGTTCGATAGGTACTTCGTTCGGTATTATGTTGAGGGTGGTCAGGTAGCCGAAAATATCGATTTTTATTTGGCCAAGTGTAAATACAGGATGTTCATTTATACCTGTTAGTTTTAGGCATTCGTATTTATTTATTTTTACGTTTGTTTTGACTGCTTGTTGTTTGATTAAATTTGATCCGGCTCCTGTATCTATCATCATGTGTATAGGATTTTTCAATCCTTCAGCTGATAGAATTATATGAGGAATTGTATTACTTGTATTCAAATTGATTTTTTCAGTTTTATTTTCAATCAAATTAGGTGCGAATATTTGTTCGTTTAACCCCTCCTTTGTGCACCCGTTCCAGGAAGGGCATTGGAGTTTTCCTGACGATTAAATTCTTGTTGTTGTAGTGGTTGTTGTTGTTGTTGTGGTTCTTGTGGTAATTGTTGATTAGTATTTATTTTCTTGCTACAATTCCTAGATGTATGTCCTGGTGTATTGCACGAGTAGCAAATAACTTCGAAATTTTGACCTTGATTTGGGTTTTGATTAAAATTTGGATTTTGATTTCTATTTTCATTGTAATTCATATTAAAATTTGGTCTTTGATTAAAATGGGGGTTTTGATTGAAATTCCTACCTTGATTTTGAACTTGATTAAAATTTTGACCTTGGTTGAAATTTTGTCCTTGGTTGAAATTTCTATTGAAATTTCTGTTGAAATTCGGATTTTGATTAGAATTTCTATTGAAATTTGAATTTTGATTAAAATTTCGACTTTGATTATTTTGATTAAAATTGCGATACATATTCTGGGTATTTCGATTGAAGTTTGGGTTTTGATTAAATCTGTTTCCTTGGGAAAAATTAGGGTGGGATGGGGAGCTATTTATATCTCTATAGTTGTTTCTACTGCCTTGTTGATTTAGGCTTTGCACCTGGTATCTCTGTCTCCACTGCGTTCCCTGACCTTGCCTATTTCCCTGGTATTCATTATTTTGCCTAGTCAAGTTATTTCTAAACTGATCATTTTGTGAATTTTTATTTGTTAATTTCTGAACAAATTGAAAACAGGTTGCTGCTGTGTGACCTATTTTCTGACAGATTTGGCATTTTATTGGCTCTTCCCGTGCTAAATTTATTTTATTTGTTTTTGCAAAATCTCGACTATTATATGATGATTTCTCAACTTCTTGGACTAGTGAATTTTGTCTATTTCCTCTTCACAGTTCGTTTCTGGCTGTTAAATTTCTTTCTTCTCGTATTGCTCTTTATACAATTTCGTCAAATTTATTGTCTGTTCCTATTCGTATCTCTAATTCTGGTTTCAAACCTCGGAGAAAACAATCGATCGCGTCTCTTTCCAAGTTTCTTTCAAATTCAGCAGCTTCCTTACCATTATTATTTTGTTTATGACATTCAAGGATTTCTGCTGCTATTTCTTGTATGCGTGTTGCGTAGGATAGAACACTTTCGTTTTCCCACATATATATCCTGCCTAAATCTCCTTGTAATTGGTATACGGTTTTTGATGGTGAAAAAATTGTTTTTAGCTTTGAAATAAAATCTTCTAAATTATTATAATAATTTCCTATTATGCATCTTCTGGCTTCACCTGTAAGTTTGCTTCTTAGTAATTTGACCAAATTTGCTTCTGCATTTGGAACCATTTCTTTGGCTTCTTTGCAAGCCTCAATAAAAATGGTTAATGGCACTTTACTTGAGCCATCAAAGTATGGGACAATCTCTAACGCATCTCGTAGAGATACTTGTTGATTTGTAGGTAAATTCATCATTTCGATGGATTGTATTGGTAGATTATTTGGTAAATTATTCGGTGAATTATTTGGTGAATTATTTACTGAAACTTCTTTATCAGATTTCCTAGAGGTCGATAACGGGTGTGAAAATTTTAGCGAATTAAGAGCTTGTTCAATATTTGTAGAATCGTCAAGTGTGATTTGATTGATTTTATTTGGTAAAGTTTCTTGAACTTGTTTAAATTCTAGATTTGGATTTTTAAATATTGTTGTTTGATTGAAAGATTCTGGAGTCCTATTTAGTTGTGATTTTGTTTCAAATGGATCCATTGATTCGTATCTTTTTTTATTATTTGAAATATCACCAAATTGATTTGGGCATAAAGTTCTATCACACAAGGTTGAGTTTGCTGCAATGCTTTCAATTATTGATTTTTCTCTGAGTGTTATATCCCCTATGGTATCGTCAAATGAAGGGTTAATTTGCGGTGTATCGTTATACTGATCACCTGCAATAATTATACTATTATTGTGTTTGATAAAAGTTTTTAATTTATCAACAAATGGACTCTTAGGGTTTTTTGTGTCAATAATTGATTTGTTTAAAGTACTAGTTTCAGCGTCAGGAATACTTCCTATGCTAATATCTAAAAGATCAGTTTGATCTAAATTACTTGAAGATTCGGAATATTGTAAATTTCCTTCTTGAGTTTTTCGTTTTGGTTTAAGTGGTACTTGGGAACTTTCTTCGACTTCTTTTGCTAAAGTTGGGTTTTTCCTTGCTTGACTACGAGTTATGGTGCCTTTTTTACTGCTGTCTCGTGATGGAACCGACATTGATATTTCTCATATTTTTCGGAAATAAATTTATTTGATATTATTAATATCACCCCTTTTTTTTCAAAAATAGAATAGCTTTTCTTTTCTTAAAAATCTTTAATTAATTTAACTTTATTTTTTCCTAAACTGCAAATATTTGTTATTTTGGGTAGAAAAATTTTATTCTGCGCAAAACTGGGTTCCTCAATTTCTGTTTCAGATCCTGAATCTGAGAATATGCTGATAACCTCAATACTTGATATTTTATCTTTATTAGGAACAAAGTGACTCGAGTTTGCTTCAGGTTCCGAGTCAGAGGAAATATTTAAAGTTTCGATAATTGGGGGTAGATATTCAGAAATTTTATTTTCAGTCAATATTAATTCAGGTTCGGGATTTTTCGTTTCAATGTTTTCTGGTACAGATTCGATTTTTGTATCCTTTTCCTTTTCTAAATTACGCGAAAGTTTGTTTTTTATATAATTGCTTCTTTTCTCTAACAATTGCTCAAATAAATCGGAAAATTCAACGTCGTTTTTTATTTCTCTTATTTTACAATTTGGTAGTTTCAACTCATCTATATGTTTTCCTGCTCGGGAGCGTTTAAGAGTATATCTAACGGGTGGTGAAGACATGTAGAAATACAGTATTGTACAAAATATGAGTTATGTATATTTTGATATAGTACATATATATTTTTTTTCAAATAAATTTACAGATATACGTATTTTTTTTTTTTATTTATAGAATTTATTTTAGTTGTTGTTTTATTGAAAGTTTTTGCTTAGTTCTGATTTAAAAAAAAAAAAAAATAAATACCTTGTTACAAAAATTTGATGTATAGTGTACTTGTGTAATTTTATAGAAAATATTGCAATTCTGAAATTCAAAAACTCTAGTTTGGGGATAGCTGAGCGCGCAATTCGCTGATCGCTGTTTGATATAACTTCCCACAAAGTGAAAAGTTATATCCCAAAACAAATTTCAGTCACAGGAATAAAAATCAATAAAAATAAATTTTTATTTTAATATCCTATTTTGTGGTTTCAATTATTCGATCCTTCTGTGATTAACAATTAGCCAAGCTAGACTCAAGCACAGAATCTTGGGTAATTATACGATTCACAGAAATCACGACAGTCGAAAATCAGAATTATTGTAGTATCAAATTAATTAGGCTCGACTCAAGCACAAATTTCCTGCTTAATTCAGATACTTACAGAATTCTGATAATCGTCAAGAAATTGAAGGTGTCAGTTTTTTTTTGTCAAATAGAGAAAAAAAATAAAAGTTGAAAACAGTAAAATGTAAGCACTTCGAGGTTTGCCACACCCAAATTATGGTGACCGTTCAACGAATCCAAAGTGGACTTATGTTTTCGTGTGCTCTATTTTTTCTGTTTAAACTTGAATTTAATCTTATTTAACAAATGATGAATTCTTGCAGTACCAGATTAGACAGGGATGACTCAAGCACAAGCCCTGAATAATCCGTGCACTTGCAGAAATTCGAAAAATAAAAATAAAATAAAATGTTGTGTTCTAATAATATACAATAAAATTGGGAAAAAATTTATTGGAGATTTTCGAAAGGATTAATTTATAATTTTCGAAAAATTTTGATTAAATTTTGCATTAATTCAAAATTTGCGAAAGATTTGGATTGAATTTTGCATAGAAAAATTTATTTAAATTCACGAACAAATTTATTTAAAATTTGCGAAAAATGTTTATTAAATATTGCATGAAGAAATATTTATTTAAAATTCCCAAAGAAAATTAATTTAGAATTTGCAAAAGAAAAATTTTAATTGAATATTTCATAAAAATATTTTATTTAGATTCACGAAAAAATTTATTCAAGAATTGTGAAGAAATTTTTAATTAAATATTTCATGGAAGATATTTATTCATTTCTTTGCCATTTATTAAAATTTCAATTTTCTTTACACTAAACACCTTTTTTCACTTTCAATATAACTCATATTTTGTATTTATATATATAAAACACTTATATTTGATTGAAGAAGGAATTTCTATATGTGGGTCAAATCTCTCTCTTTTCAAAAAATATCTATATATCTTTCAAATAAATTCGCTAGAAAGTTAGATATCATTAAATATATTAATTTTTCTGCTTTATTGTTAGCTTTTGTGTTTCCCGGCCGATGCACCAAAAATTGTAAAAGGGTATGTAACGTCCTGTCACTTACCTTTTTACTATTATTAAATTAATTCCCCTCGTTTTTGATCGGTGAAGAAATCCAAAGAATTTCTAAACCGAAACAGGGTGAGGGAAAGCTAACAACAAATAAATATTCAACGAATTTACAATTATTAACCTTTATTATGATTCTACAATAAAACCACGAGAGAGAGAGAGAAAGAGAGATATCTAAAAATTCCTCCTGGGGTAAATGTTGAATGACTTACTTGTAGTTTAATCCACTCTGGAACCACTGATATTCCAAATAAAAACTTGCAACGTCACAATTGGAACACTCCGATATTTCCACGAACTTGGGGAGTGTGTAATAATTTCCCTTAGGTGAATAACTGGACCACTTGATACGCCGAAGGAAAATGCTGACGATGTGTTGAAGAAATCTACCAGAGTACTGTAGATTCTCCTTGAAGGAACTTGAATGGTTGACGAAGACTTTTTTGGGGAAACCGACTCCGCGATGAGAAACTGTTGAAGTCTGATAAAAACTCGAGGAAGACTTATGGGAACTTGACGAAGAACTGGTACCGACGACGACTGACGAAAAACTGGAGAAGAACTCGACGAAATCTGAAGAAAAACTGACGACGAACTGAAGAAGACTGACTTTTCAAGGGTGAGTTCCGAAGCTTAAGATTTCCCGACGGCAACTGAACTTTTGCGGATTCGCACTTGCTTTTATGGGCAATTTTCGGTCGATTGTGATCCTGGTCGCCATTTTTCAATCGATAGTTGGTTTGCCCTGGATATTTTTACCAACCTCTGGTTGACCCTTCCTCGACCTTCGCACGTGGCTGATCTGCTTGGCTTTTTCGCATATTGAAGAAGAAAAAGGGGAAGAATATATTCGAATAGTTTTCCTCCACTGGTTTCCCCGACGTTTCTTCTTTTCAAAGCGACTAGACTTTTAATTTCCGTGTCTTGCTCCCCCGGTCGATATTCTTGTTTACTCAGCGCATTCCGATGGGGTTCCCTCGTTCACACCTTTGTAAGGGTTTCGACGATTCATTCATAACCGTTGTCTATTTATAAACTTACTATCTCTCTCTCCCTATTACAATCATAGTACTCTACATTTTATTTCGTATCATTAATACCTTCCAAAACATATCGTTTATGCATGTTTTATTGCGAATAAAATTATGATATTATTAATAAATAAATGTTAATGGTCACAGGACGTGACACTTTATTTGATATATATAATTCTGAAAATATTTTTCATATGCTTAATCATATGTTAAATGTTTGCTAATGTTCAGTCGCAAATTAAATTGTTTTTTGCTTATTAAGGGTTCTCATCTGGCCCACCATTTACACATGATATCAGTCTATTTTTTGCTCTTTGCATCCGAAATTCACATGTTTTAAAAATGTTACATGACCGAGGAAAAATCCCCATCATCCCCCACGTAACAAACCGTAACGAAATTCGAAACCACCTCCCTCTGTTTTTGATGTTATGTAATTTGTGAATACTCCCAAATGATATTGCATGAACATACATAAATGGCCAGTATTTACCATCTTGACTGAATCAGCTACAATGCTCCTAAAAACAATGTTCCTAAAAACTAGTCACATATGTCCGCTCGTAGCATTCCAACTTATGCAATTTATTAATGAAAAAGCGTGCTAATAGTATGATTCTGATACTAATGTAATAAACCAAATTGAATTATAAAAACATAAAATATTAAGCAATGCATTTTACGCAACGAATCGATTTCTGTGACAACAAGGCCTTAGTGATATTTCAATAAACTGCTGCATTATTACAAAGATTACATTGATGAAATAGTCCAAATTGTGATTTCTAACAGTTACCATTTATAATCGACACAATTGGTGACAATGTTTCATTGGATCCCCAATACGCATGAACAGTATTATCAATTGAAAGTTGCATTTCTCAGCTAGAGAAAATTGTACAGCGGCAATAGAAAATAAATTTTAGTGCTAAAGACTAATAATATACAATGCCGACGTCAAAAATAAAAATAAATGATCCGTCCCCCGACACTAAATTTATAATTTGGGACAAAATAACCATTTTCTCTCCGTCCAATCTAAAAGTTACACGAAAAACTAACATGCTGGACAACTTCTGGTGTCGGATTCGTTTTCAACATCGATAAATTTATTATGCTCACTACCTGCCATTTCTGTAGCTGACCTTCGCAGGACTGTGTTATCTTTCCTCAAATCATCTAAGCTAGAACTCTGAGAAGAGTAGGATTCTGAAGTTATGACGGTTCGAAAAGTTCGGAGATCTTTTTAGACAGTAAACGTCTTATTTAGAAGTTCACTTTATTCAATTCAAGTGAATTATAAAATTAAAATTTTATATAATAGCATTTACAAGCATCTAGAAAAAACTAAAAAAATTGTAAAGAGTGCACAACTGGTACGTTTACATTACGGGGCTTAAACTATATTGTGACATGTTTAATGATACGCATTACATGAAAAAATCAAAAGACTTTGTAAGGAAGTTGGTGAACCGTTACAAGATGAAATGAAGAGAACACTTTTTATATAAAAAATACCAATTTATTTATCAACATAGTCCCCTTTTAATTGTATAAATTTATTACAGCGGTACCCAAGCTTCTTTATACCCTCCAAAAAGTAATTTTTATCAAACCCCTCAAAATACTCATTTGTCGCGATCAAATAATTTGGCCGTTACAATGGCACTCGTGTGAGCTGGTGTATTGTCGTGGTGGAAAAGCACTTTTTTTCGCCAGATGGGCCGCTATTCTGTCAATATGGCATCAAATCGATCTAATAATGAGGCATAATAGTCTCCTGTAATAGTTTTTCCCTTCTGTAGAGAATCAATTAATTTTATACCATGTGAGTCCCAAAAAATTGTGGCCATAACCGTACCAGCTTTTTTCGGCGCAGATTCGCCAGGCCCAGTTCACATTTTCGACTGATTTTTTGTTTCTGGCATATAGTATTGAATCAATGTTTCATAAACAGTTACATAACGTCGCAAAAATTCCTTTGATTCACGTTGAAACATGCCTAAACATTGCTCAGACGCAACCACCCGAGCTAATACGGACGCAACGAAATTCAATAAACCACTTATGTACCATGTCATGCGATGGAACAGACTCCTTCTAATATTTTGCGGGCTTTCCTTCAGTTTCTTTGATTGATTTTCCTCGTAGAAAATAATGTTTAATAAGCAAGCGAGACTCGCTTTTTTACATGGCTCTGTTTTAACAATGAAAAACTAAATTCAACTGGCTGTACAAAATTTTCTAACCAACGTACTGACTTGAAACTTTGTATACGCACTGATATTAGATGCTATTCTCTTAGAGTAGTAACATATTTACGATAATAGCACCATATTTTGAGAAATCACAGAATTATTAAACAGCCCTCGTAGAAGAATTAATAGAAAAACTTTAAAGTGTATATGCCTCTGCAAAGAGTGTGTATCGATTACAGGGAGAAATAAAGAATACCTATTTGTAGGAAAGAGAAAACGTACTTTCTTATGCAGCTAAAATTAAGGAGATAGCTGACAGGATCGAAGATGCCCATAGACCCAACAATAATCGACAAGTAGATGATACCTTCAAACAGGACCGTTAAAGAGACGAAATCCTAAAAGTTTATCCGCGGTCTGCATCCCCAGTTAAAAATATGATTAAGAACAAAAGAAACATTTTAAGAAGTAGTTGATGACACATTTGATGTCAAAAATAATTTAGCCGCATCTTCTGCTCTACGGAGAAATAAAAATTTGAATTATTTAGAAATAGATCACTATAAATAATAAGAATAACAAAACAAGTCGATTCAAAGTTGCACGAGACCATGAAATAAACTTGTTACATGTTACCGAAAATTGTTTCTATTTAATTAAAACACAAAATGTACTTTCTGATAAACAAAAATCTAATTTTATTATACAAAATCCACAAAGTAATAATAATTATTACAGGCTCAACAATCTTCTCATTAGGGGCATGTTCAAGAGGTTCACCTCGGAAAGCAAATGGCTTCGCATAATTTAATTTAATTATCTCAATAATTGAATCTTTGACCGAAAACTCAAAAAAATTCAATGAGCCTCAGCCAGAGTTTTCTTCAAGTGAATGCAGAAAATCAAAACTTCCCGTAAATGGCGAGAACTTGGCTCGAAAACTGACATCTCCGAGAATAAATTTATGATGCAAACACAAATTCACTAATGTGGTGCTGTCGTTATGTTGCCAGATGTCCAAGCTTACTGTGTGACATTTTTGTCTGCCTATTTCGACCAACACTTACCGCTGCAGCCAACTATCGACAAACGGCGGAAGCAAAGTTGTACACCTAATAAAGGGTTTTCCAATAGGGACATAACACATATAGAACTATCTCGACGAGCGCTGTGCTGGTCCTGGCGAGCGTCCCGCCAATAGATTTATTGGCGGAGGAAAGGCAGGAAACCTTTCAGCTTCGCAAGGAGCTTACCTGCGCCGACCTGCAGGAAACCTTTCAGCCTCGCAAGGAGCTTACCTGCGCCGACCTGCAGGAAACCGCTCGCGCGAAGGAGGCCATCCGCAAGGGTGGAAGGCGCAGACTCGTCGAGAAATGGCAGATGAGATGGCATGGTGAGCAGACAGGGAGATGGACCTACCGCCTGATCCCGGAGCTCGCCACCTGGCTGAACAGAAAGCACGGGGAAGTCGGCTTTTACTTGGCGCAAGCGCTCTCGGGCCATGGCTGTTTTAACGCGTACCTGAGGCGCTTTAAGAAGAGAGACGAGGAGACGTGTTGCTACTGCGATTCCCCGGTGGATAACGCGGAGCACGCACTCTTCGTCTGCGCAAAATGGGGTGTGGCTAGGGGGGTCCTCGGTCAGGCGGTGGGTTCCGAACTTACTCCTGACACGATGGTCCCCCTCATGCTCCAGTCTGAACGGTTCTGGACGCTCATCGAGTCATTCGTCACACTTGTGATGAAGACGAGAGAACTTGATGGGCGTCGGGAGCGAAACAACGGGGAGTGCCAGTAGAAATCGCATCGGGGCCTGCACCCGCGGTCCTGCGTCTCGGGTAGACTTGACTGTCTGCGTCGTTCGGGGGAGGAATCTGTTTGTTTCTCCCCCGGGTGGCGCGGCTAGTCGGTTACCCTAGTGGACGTGCGGCCGTGGATGGAAGTTCCGAGCGAACGGATGACGGAAGAGTCGTACGCGACTTTAATGGAACCAACCACCCGTGAAGTTTAAAGCCGAAAGGCGGTTCCGCGGGTGGTGTATTGGTTCGAGAGAGGGGTTTTTTTGGTTCTAACAGGTATGCCTAGACCCGTCCTAGGAGGGTCCTGTACAACGTCTATAACAGATTTTGCCATTTTTCCTCCTCACCAAAAAAAAAAAAAAAAAATAGGGACATAACAATTTCGTATCTTTATATAAACGCACCCTTAAACTTTTTTAATGATCTGTCAATGTGAAAACGTTAGTTAAAGTCAACATTTTAGTCATGGTAAAGTTCACGAACCAGCAACGTTTGGAAATTATTTTTCAACGGGGAATTTAATGGTGACCTTTATTTTTACCTTGAAGTTGACCTTCATGGATTTTTGAAGGTCAAATTTGTTTTTTTTTAAATGGAAACCCCCTTTTTCACATCTGCAAACGATAGAGTGAAAAATACTACGTTCAACTACGTACCCAAGTCATCGAAAAAAATCATCATCAGCGATGAAGCTCATTTCTGGCTCAGTGGCTTTGTTTATAAGCAAAATATGCGTTTTTGGCCAGCAACAAACCCAAATGTACTTCTTGAGACACCGTTGCATCCGCAAAAAGTGACTGTTTGGTGCGGTTTTCATGCCGGAGGTGTGATTGGGCCTTGTTTTTTCGTGGATGAAAACGACCGTCATGTTACCGTCTATGGAGAGCGCTATCGTGCTATGTTGGAAGATTATTTGTGGCCAGAATTGAATGAAATTGACATCAACGATATGTGGTTTCAACAAGACGGTGCCACTAGCCACACAGCACGCGTCACAATCGATTTATTGAAAGGTAGATTCGGTGACCGTGTTATCTCGAGAAATGGTCCGGTCGAATAGCCGCCTCGTTCATGCGATCTAACGCCACTGGATTTCTTTTTATGGGACCATATTAAGTCACTGGTCTATGCCAACAAGCCACCAACTTTAGACGACCTCAGAGACAGCACCCAATGCTAAATTGCCAACGTTCCGGTCAAAATGTGTGCCAGAGTAGTGGAAAATTGGGTCCAAAGAATCGACCGCTGTAAACAGGCTCGTGGTGGTCATATCACCGATATAGAATTTCATTCCTAAAATGTAATGCTTGCACTACACCCACAATAAATTTGAACTCAATATCTCAAATATTTCTGTGTTTTATTCATAGATAAAATTGTTATGTCTCTATTGGAAAACCCTTTATATATGGGTCATTCCATATTAGATTGACAGCCGATGTCGTAGATTTGAACGATATAATTTTTTTCGGTTCTTTATCAACAATAAATAGACACATTTTTTTGTGTTTGGCCAAACAAATTTGTTTTACAAGTATACGATTTTTCGAATTCTCTGAGAAATGATATTTTCGACATAGCAAGCGCACTTTCAAGCCTGTTTATCATAAAAACAATTGTTCGCACGAAAAATTTCCAAATTACGAAAACTAAGGTTTTGACTCTTCTTTACAAGGATTATTGCGAAAAAATGGTTTAAATATTTTTTAACATACAAAAGTAAAGAAATAAACGCAAAATCGTTTTTTTACAAATTTGGCCCTTTTCGAAATTTTTTTTTTATGGATTTAGATTCTTTGAAGTCTGTTATAAAATATGACGATTGATACAAAATGGCTGGATCATTGATTCGGAAGTTATGGAATTTTGAAGAGCCTCGCGCGCAATCCGGGCACTTCCACACGCGGCGAGCGTTTACCTTTACGTTAAGCGCTAATAAATTACGCCCGGTAAAACGCTCGCCGCGTTTCCATAACTTCCGAATCAATGATCCAGCCAGTTTGATTCAATCGTCATATTTTATAACAGACTTCAAAGAATCCAAATCCATGAAAAAAAAATTTCGAAAGGGGCCAAATTTGTAAAAAAAATGATTTTGCGTTTATTTCTTTACTTTTGTATGTTAAAAAATATTTAAACCATTTTTTCGCAACAATCCTTGTAAAGAAGAGTCAAACCTTAGTTTTCGTAATTTGGAAAATTTTCGTGCGAACAATTGTTTTCAAGATAAACAGGCTTGAAAGTGCGCTTGCTATGTCGAAAATATCATTTCTCAGAAAATTCGAAAAATCGTATACTTGTAAAACAAATTTGTTTGGCCAAACACAAAAAAATGTGTCTATTTATTGTTGATAAAGAACCGAAAAAAATTATATCGTTGAAATCTACGACATCGGCTGTCAATCTAATATGGAATGACCCAAATATTTTATAAATGAAAAAGAGTCTTTTCTCCATCGCATTGTCACTTGTGATGGAAAATAGATTCTCTATGATAATCGTAAGCGTTTAGCAAGCTGTTTACATAACGATTCGGTACTAAAACACAGCTTAAATACCGAACATTCATTAAAAAAAGCTCATGGTTAATGCTTAATGAAGCAGGCATGGTTTAATTAACTGGACAACATGATGAAAAAACTGGCAGAAACATAGCCATGATTGGTGAACAGAAACAGGCCTCTTTCCCTACACATGATATTGCTCGCCCACACACTGCACGTCGAACGCAAATAAAAATACTGGAATTGAATTTGGAAACCATCTATCTTCCTCTGTATTCAACTGACCTTTCATCATCTGATTATCATTTGTTTCGGAATTTAGATAACTTCATACAAGGAAAAAAATCAAATTCCCATCAGGCTGTAAAAATGCCTTTTGCGCTTTCATCGGTTGTCGCCCTCGAGGCTTCTATGTAAAAGTTATAAATGAATTACCATTAAAATGGCAATAGTGTATCAATGTCTCAGGAGCATACTTGGAATAATTGATTTGTTTTGTTTATTCCAAAAACAATATAGCAGACTTTTGAATCCGAACTTCCAACTTTATACTTAATGACCCAATACAAATCTAACCTTTCACATTATGTTAGGCTTTGGGCTCTTAATTAATGTTACCGTTATACTATTGAATTATTTGAAAACACAGAAAAATAGGTGTCCGAAGTTGGGTCAGTATCCGAAGTCAGGTGATTCTACCGTACTCTTATTAATTATTTGTGAAAGACTCCATCATATAAAAAAAACATTTTGGATGGAAACAGAATTTATGTCACTCTGATGTATTCACATAATTTACAAGTGCGACTTATATTTATTGGACCAATTTACTTTACAGCACGTAACTATGTTACTTGATTGGCAATGACCCAATTCTGCGTCAAAAACATATTCCGAAAATGGTAATGATGCAAAAATACGCAAATGACTATATATTTGTCTGATTTGGACGATTCCCATTGAAATTAGTATACGATGGTTTTTTGGGTCGCTGAATCAGAATTTTAGGTTAATATTTCCGAATTTAAAATAGTGCAACCAATATGGCAACAAAATGTTCGAATTATTTATAAAATTATTGCATTTTTATAAGAGTCGCTACTAGAAAATATCCGAATTCTAAAATGCAATTGACAATAACTTATTCTTTAAAAAATTCAGAAAAATTTCTTTTGTGTGAAATCTGTAGCTGTGTAATGTAATAGATCAGAAGTTAGTTGGTGAAATTAGTCAATGCATTTGAATTCATTTAATCGTTTAGATAAAAAGGTAAATAATCGATATGATCAATCAGTGAAGAGGTTGGTTTTTTTGAGGAAATTATACTCAAAATTGACTTTGTTTTTCTTTTTGCAACAATTGTGCAACAATATTACAAAATAGATTCGATGTAAGGGCAGCATGGAACACACGAAATCTTATCGACAACAAATATCGAAAATCAATGTTATGAAGATAATCAATTGCTTTTGCAAAGAAGAGTAATATATATGTACTTTAAAACATGATGTTAAAATTATATCATACAGATAGCATTTCACTTACGCTCATTTGTTTGTTTTGGTGGAATAAGGACAGCAGAGAATCCCCCCCCCCCCCACTCCCCGCGGCCCTGACCAGTTCGATAAGCAGGTCAATGCTGAAACTTGCAGAAGGATCTTCAAGCGACGTGACTTTTATCGGTGATTCGCACGTGATAATTCATTTATAAATAAAATGAATTGAGTAAAGCGTCCATAGTTTTTAAAAAAATGTAATAGAAAATTGAATGCATGAAGAGACCCAAATACAGAGCTTTAACTGAAAACTACAAAGCCAAGAGTAAGACTTTTTTCAAATTTCAATTAGGCTCTCTAATTAATAAGCATCAATACCAACACTGCTTGGAGTTTGAATAACACAGCCACACAAAAAAAAGTCTGGTACTTTTAACGTGACACATGCATTTCTATGTATTTTGAGTCGCTGAATCCGAATCTGAGGTTAAAATAGCACCTTTCTCGATTGGTTTTTCGATATAAGCTCAAAAAATCGTATTCTTGAGTACATGATGGTAAAGCATGGTTTTATCATAGATTTCAAGCAGCTGAATTAATATATAGTATAAGTTCAGCGATATACACTCGAGATTCCCTCCAACGAGAAGCTAGAGCTTCGGAGTGTTTTGTGCAACGACCATGAGAGGCAACCCCTCCATACCCTACTTGTTGTTATGCGCGTTACTGTTTTAAATTCGAACGCGCTTTACCCCATAGTAGTGGGGGAAGAGGGTTCGAAAAGTTTCTCGTTGTAGGGAACGATGGCGCGCTCGTATAAGGGAAACCTCATTGGAGGGAATCTCGAGTGTAACTAGAAAAAAGGAACGTAAGATTGAAACAAAATTGTCTGAGCGGTGCTTTGCAGGACAAAATTAGGTTTGTGTACTTTCAGGCATCGAATCCGATACCTAAGTCAAATTACCGATTGATGTGCATGAATGTACTCCTTGAATCAGAAGATTCTCGCTCATTTGTCAGTAGCATACTTTTCACTGATGAACCAGTGGGGTTACTAGCCGTTGATTAGATAGTTCCTAGATGATGTGGCTTTTATATATAGTTCTGCATACCACTGACATCTTTTTCGGACAAATTTTAATCTTATAATGATTGCCACAATCTAGGCTGTCCCATAGGAACAAGAAACAAGAATACGTCGTATTACGTGATTATAATCCCAGAAGCATCGTGAGAACTTTGAAATCTCCATAAATTTGCCATTTATGTTGTTCGTACTTGATTTCGGCCACAACTATTTTCATATCACTGTAATTTTTATTGAGTTTTGTGGAATGAGCTATTGGTATCAATACGTACTCATTTGTGCTGTGCAATAAGACGGCCTTCAGGCTTCGTTTAGAAGAGTCTATGATAACCTTTAATCTCTATCTTTGTACACTCCTGGTTTTAATTCGCTTATAAGTCCATTAACATTCGTGCAATAGACTAACGACAGTTCTTGATAAAAATAAAAGTATTTCCAAAAATTCTGTTCCCTGTTTCAATAAACACTTGACTTTGTCCCTTTTGCCAAATTTTTTTTTTCTTTCAAAGCTAAAGCAAGGTGTTTAGCGCCATCTTTAGGTAATCCCAAATCTCAAATTAAGTCATTCAATTTCTTTTGGGACCACCTCCCTAAATGTATCATTTTTGTGCTATATATTGTGTACTCGTCATCAGATGTTTCACATTCAATGTTGGAATCTTCACTGCTGTTTGCAAAATAGTCTGTCTCATGTTCCAGAAATGCTTACTTCTTATTAGTGTTTGAAAGAGAAGTGCCAGCGTCTACTGGAATTTCTGCAGGTTTTTTCATTTGTGGTTCTATCACCGAAGAGACGGTATGATAAGCTATTAATTTTTTGTTAAATATTCCCCATTTTTTCGTATCATTCATGCAGAAGTAACAATCCCTTTCATTTTGCGGTTTTTTTTAAATTGCTGGCACAATAAACGTGAAGTTTGCATTGTTTTCACTTTCTTCGCATTTGTACAGCATTAAATTGCAAGAGGACCATATTATATGAGGAGCCCAGCTTTCATCTCGTTCTACAAACATAATGTTGAACTTTTTTGCATTCATGTCCCGAATTTTCCCAGTAATGTTCTTCCGATATTTTAAGATTTCATATTTCGTACAAATGTAACAAAATTGATTCTGATTGTTGTCACAACTATACGCTTTTTCAAGTTTTCTGTTTTGGAAGCCACGGTTATTTCAAACTCACAGTTCAGAAGAAACGCAGTAAGCTTACTTACGATAAATATGATGAGAAAGACTTCATTAAGAGAAGATTGTTGTGATACAGTATGTTCTTGGAATAATCTAACAGATTTGTTCGTTACTATACAGATTTGCCTCAAAAATTGGTTTCAGCGACTCAAAATCCATAAAAATGCTATGCAGGCTTATAAGTTGCTGCTACAAGAATTTTTTTGGTGAGGTTATGCGATGGAATTATCAGTCATAAAATTAATCCGGCTCTATTTTTTGAACCAGCAGCTTAAATGTTTTCATCACATACTCAAAAGTGTGGAAATAAAATAACATGGGATTAAGATAAGAAATAAAATTAAAGAATATGTGTGGGGACACCCATCCGATCGCTGATCATGCACGGAGTTGCTTCACATCCGTGATCGACCGAGAGCCAGCAAACCCAACCTAGTATTGCGCTGTCTGTTCTCTCGAACGAAAGCAGCCGTGAAAACTTGTTGCCTGCGTTCGACTCACGTACGTTCTTGGTACGAAATTTAACGCGTAATTAGGGCACTTATAGTTGGCGGAATGTTGTGAATTTTGCGTGCGAGCTCATACTCACGACGCACAATCTTCCTATGTAATTTGTTTTGGACTTTTTATTATATTTTCTTCCTAAAAAAGCTGAGACTTGAGACTGAGCCTTCTTAACATGTAACTCGTCAAAAGTACCAGACTTTTTTTATGTGGATGTGCAATCATTATAGCCATTTCCGGCATTTTGTAAAAAAACCTAAGTTTTCTAAAACCCTTCGTTTACACAGTAGCCAGTACAATTTACTAATGAATCTCATTGGAATTTTCAGTTTGAGATGATACTATTTGGAAAATATGAAAATGCGTGTATGAGAAATGAGAATAATGTAACTCTGAAAACTGTTATTAAATATTGTGGCGAAGCGATGCTGTTACGTCCCTGTTCATATTTACTTTGTGTTCGAATTTACACAATGCACGTTTTATTTTTGGCTTTGCTTAAAAATAGCATGTGTATCCACTTATACATCTATTTTTACTATCTACCTATTCTTTGAAGTTTAGCAGTTTATAGCCTCGACGAACGATATATATATTTTTTAAATTACGAAATTTTTAACATGGAGTTTTCTATAATTCAGAGTAAAATGTTTGTAGGTAACACTTTATAGTTTTGGTCTTCTTCTCTTCTGAACGAGAAAAAAATTTCTTCTCTGTGCTCGTCATACAATTTTGAATCGAGGGCATCAATGATCACAGTTATGTAAAAATGAGGTAAATATAGGAATTGTAAAAATTACTTTGGAAATATCAAGGCTGGCGGAATCTAGGTCGTATAAGCACGTCTCGAAAGTCTGATCGAGAGGATGTAATTGAAGTGTCTTGCATTTTGAAGTTTTTGGTAGCTTAAACATTGGTCACGGATATAGGCGTTGCAATCAGAGAGTAAGAGCTTGTTGATGGCAGCAGGTCAAAAGAGGAAAAGGGCGGAAAAAGTTCAAGGTTCAAAACACTAGACATCATTACCAACGGAAGTTTCCAGATCTGTTTATACAACCGTGTCAGAGGTAATGTAATGTAATGTGAAATAAAAATATGTGAAACTCATTAAAGTCAACCCAAAGAATCGACTGAAGAAAAATCACTATGGCCACTGAAAATTGATATTTCTATTTACACCACAACTGGAAATATACATAACAAGGGACACAGCCAGTAAGATGTTATTGTACCCTAATTGGATATAGTTAATTAAGGATCAACGAGTAAACCTTTCCCCAAAATCTTAATGCAAATACCAAATCTGGACGCAGGCTCAGAAATGATAATGTCAAACTCAACTTTTTTGATCGAAGTCTCACAAAACGAAAAATCCACTTCAGTCATAAATAGCCCACATCAAGCACAGTGCGAAAAGTCGAGAAGGATCTCTCAGTGGTCCTATATCACAATTTCATCTCACAGTTCGTTTGGATTTTTTATTAGCATTGTTGGAAAAAAAGAGTTCTGCTAAATAATAATAATCTTGACATAGTGGAAGATGGGAAACGCTGCGGAATCATCTCGAGATATGATAAATCTATTGCGGGATGCTCTTGCAGTAGGCTAATGCAGCTCTAGTAAACTGAAAAACATGGATAGCGTAAGGAATTTTTTGAAAAGATAGTCGCTACTCGAGGATCGTCGGGGCTTCCTGGTGCCGCCACTGGGTGAAGCATCATGAAGGCCGGTGTGTACAGCTGTATGATGGACAGGCAGATCTCACCGGGACACCCGAAAGGGCAACTGGCCAGCCAGATCAACGATAACTTGTGGCCAGCAGCAGAACATCAGCTTCACCTGTTGAGGATGTTTTGGTTGATAAAGCTGTACTAACTACCTCAACAGGAGTGCTACAGCACCGCATCCATTCGTTACCAATACACAATAAGGATGTGATGCACTGCTATTTTGAAACAAAAAACAATGCTATCCCCCCTTCGAAAAAGACAACGTTTTTCCGATCCAGGTTCGTTGCTAGGTGCTCTGAAATGGCAGCAGTGACGGACAGGGATCTTCTACATATAAAGCGAACAATACAGCAAAACAATCTCCTCACCCATCGTCAAATTAACCAAATAAGAACAATGGTTGATTTTGCATCGCATGATAATCGAGAAAAGGTTGAACAACCAGGACAGAGCATGAAACGAAAAGACTGAATTGAATTAGTGCGTTATGCGTTGTCACTTCACCGCTACAAAGGGTGCGAGTTTTGTAAGAGGGGTACAATATCGTCTCTTCTTGATTAAATACCTGAACTTGGCTGCAAAAGTGACTAAGCAACGCCTTGCAGACAAAAAGCCCACAATTATGGTAAGATATTTGCTTTCCGAGGTTGAAATAGAAACAATCAGAAAGGTGGTAAATCATCCACCATCGGGAGCAGTTGAACCTCTTCAAAATGCCACTAATGAGAAGATTGTGGAGCCTGTAATAGAAGAAGTTTGAGTTGCAGAGGAGTGTAAACGTGGCCATGATGCTTCCGGGGAGGTGGTTTATCCACATCCTTTGCAACTTCATTGCCGTGTCGACGCTCTTCCCAAAGAAAACATCGCAGTTGGAGAACATCTACGGCATCTTCACAGGAATTTCAATCATGCTCTACGGGAATTCGGAGAGGTAGAATCATACTTAAAACATCCTTTCACGAGACTCAAGTTCGCTAAAGACTTGCGTGCACTAGTTGGTTATCTGAACAGCAATATTTTACCTTTGTATCTGGATGCGGAATTATCCGTGCTCCAGGTGCAAACCCTCACTTATTGTGCGGTCGTGGAAGTAGTCAGAACGCTTGGCAGAAAAACAATGCCTTGCTGCAACACCATCCGCCCACAAATGAAGAATGATTCACCACAAAAAATTCATCATTAAAACGAAGTCAGTAAAATTAAGATGCAAACTGGGGCGTTTAACACAATATAGGATAACCTTAGAGGTTGATTTTCGATCTTATTTGTAAGTTAATATTAAAAGAGCATCAAGTTATAAATTGAGATATGCCATTGACTTGAAGTTGAATTAAGCTCTAGAAGTTATTTCATGGTAGAATTTATTTTCTTGATTGAAACACATATTGCCTATATTAACTAAGGTGAGAGAATTATTGTATTGAAATGTGTTCTGATTCCTTGAAGTTGAGTTAAGAATGTTAGTCGATCCATGAAACGAAAATGAGATTAAGAGGATTCACCGGTGCGATATTTTTCAAAAATCGATTTTTCTAACATCTTTCGCATCTTAAGGATATGAAAAATGTTGGCGTAAAATGATTTTGACGGATTTGACTTACCTATTGCGTGACAGGGCGCTAAATGTGCCCACGCACGGATTATACACGAACAGATTTTTTAAACCTTTGACGCAAAAAATAAAATAAAGATATGTGGTTTATCAATGTCAATCAAACTATAAATGTGTTGTCATTCTTTTATTTTTTATTGGGATAATGTTTCCCTTTCGGGATACATGGAGTGCGTTTGCCAACACTTTTTTACAACTTTCCTATACTAATTATTTTTCATTATTTGAACGTTCTCATCTTACACTTTCTTCCTTCTTTCCCCCTTTATACTTTTCATTCTCGTTTCTTTTTTACTTTTTTCATCCATTCGATCCCTTGTCCCTCCTTACTTATCAAGTCCCCAATCCTTTCGTCTGTTCCTGAGTAGTTGCATTCTTTTATTACGTGCATTACTGGCTCCTTCTGTCTCGCATAATCTATATGACTTTTTTTCATCTTCCATCCAGTATTTGCTTCTTTTCCATTCATTTCCTAGTCTAAATCTAGCAACTGTCTTTGGTTTCTGCCCGTGGGTTTTCTCCTGCAAATATCTTGGCATCCTTTTCGTTCTCTATCTCCTGTACTCTTGGCTATAGGCTGACTCCTCTAATCTCTTTTTTCTTTCTCTTCATTCCACCTCATTTATTCCGTTTCTCCATAATTCAACCAAATTTTCCCCTTTATCGTCTCTCCCTTCTGCCTCACACCTGCTTATCACAGCTTTTTTGTATAAGTCTGCCCTTGCTTTTCGTAATCTCTTTATTTTTCCCTCATATTTAATTACTCTCTCATCTGCCTCTACCATAATGTTTTCTGTTTTCGTGTCCTCTCTTATCAGGTAGTCTGGTGTGTATCTTTCTATTAGGTGCGCAACTAAGTTTTCGCTGTTTGTCAATAAATGGCTCCAGCAGTAAGTGCTGGTCGATTTTGACATATCCAAAACGTCATTAACCAAGCTTAGACATATGGTAAACAAACTGTTTCGACACATTAGTGATTTTGTTTTGGCGTCATATACTGTTGGTTGTGTGAAAATGTCTTATTTTGTCCTAAATAATCGTCATTTGCGGGAAGTGTTGATTTTCTTCTTTCATTCGAAGAAAACGGCGACTGAAGCGCATCGAAAGCTTAAAGAAGTTTACGGAGATGCTGCTCTAAGTGGAACAACGTGTCGTGATTGCTTCCGTCGCTTTAAAGACGGTGATTTCGAAGTTGACGACCATCCGCGTGAAGGACGGTATCGAACGCAATTGATGCGTTTGAGCCGAGCATTGCGCGAAAAACGGACACAATACGAGCAGAGGCACGAACCTACCTGGAAACGCTCAAATGGTAAGTCCTACCCCAACTGCCGTATTCCCCAGATACTGCGCCGTCCAATTATTACTTGTTCCGGTCGATAGCACATGGTCTGGGTGATCAGAAGTTCCGCTCATATGAAGACGTCGAAAAATGGCATGATTCGTGGATAGCCTCAAAATATGAACACTTTTACAGTAACGGTATTCGAGCTCTACCAGAAAGATAGGCAAAGGTTGTAGCTAACGATGGTCAATACTTTGAATGATTCATTTGTAACCATTTTCTCACAATAAAGTTGCATTTTCATAAAAAAACAGCGGGAACTTAGTTGCGCACCTAATTATCCTGGAATATTCTTCAGATACCTTTCTTGTATACTTTCGATTTATTTTCATTCTTCTTTGTACCGTATTTGTACCGCGTACATGCATATGCTTTTGACCATTGTATTGAACAAAATCATTCTCCTTCTGAAATCTCCTACGAACTTTCTCTCTCCGATGCTCCATATGTGCACCATTGCTGTTTTTGCTTTTTTCCTTTAATCCTTTATGTGTGCATCGTCCTTGTTGTTGTATTTAAACGTGTACCCTAGATATTTAAACTCTGTTACTTCTTCTATTTCCTTGTCTTTTCATTTCCACTTTTCCTTCTTTCTGCTTTTTCCCTTACTGAATACCACTATTTTCGATTTTTCTGCATTTACCTCCAGCTCTTGGTCCTTAAAGTACTTATTCAGTTATTTTTTCATTCTTTCTATTTCCTCTTTCGTTTCTGCGATTATAGCCAGGTCATCTGCGTATGCTAGCGCGTATACTCTCTTGTTTCCTATTGTAATTCCTCCTTCCTGTCTTTTCCTTAGGTATTTTTCTATATTTGCTATGAACAGTACGAAAAACAGCGCGCTCAGTGGGCAACCCTGTCTTACCCACTTCTCTGTCCAGAACAACTCTATATAGTTCTTTCCTATTTTTACCTTGCTTTACGTTTCTCTGTATATCCTTTCTATGTTGTCCATCACATCCACCCTTATACCTTTTCCTCTAAAATACTTCCATAGCTTTTTATTCTTCACTTTGATACTTTACTCTACATTTGACAGCCGATTTTCACATAGTACTGTGTGTGAATGTGTGTGTTTCGAGTGCGAGGAAGAGGTGTTCAAATTAGGAAAATAAAGTAGGCTATGAAATAAGCTCTCAATGTTCATTGAACCCCTGAAGGTTGATATAAAATTCTATTCTCTACCGATTGCCCACGGATGAAATAAGTGAGTATCTCCAATAGGTGTGTGATAACTTCTAGTCTAAAATCAGAATTTGATAATATATTTTGATGTATAATTTAATGCATTCAGATATTCTGTGTTGAAGCAGGAATTTCTATTTCTTAAAAATTCTGTTGATCTTCAAATAACCACCTAATGCGTTCTTTTGCACGCTAAAACTTTTGTATTTAACACTTTTTTTAAAAGGCATCCATTTAGGAAAATTTTACCGTCTCATTCTTTTGGGGATACTGTGTATGCAGGATATATTAATTATAAAATAATATATGAAGATGAAAGACTCGTTAAGACACATAATGAAACGTGATATTTTTATCTCGCCCAGTGAGAATTCCATGGATGAAAATCAACTCCTAAAGTATAAAGGAATCAGGTAAACTTATCCCTACTTTTGTGCAACAGAGCAGTTTATCTGAAACCCATAATCAGAATCTATAATACTTGACAACAATTATGACTTGAATATGAGACAGTGCTTGCAGAACGTGGACGTTTTCGGCCCCTACGTCTGACCCGTGTGGATCCTCACACAACCAAATACGGCGTGTCCATGTGTCCCCACTTCTGCGTTCCGATTTCATGCTGTCGGCTGTTTAGGCAAGATCGAGAATTATGTTTCTCTCAAATTCGTGAAAAAAAAGCGTTAAGTAGACGAGAAATTTAAAATGACAAAATATTATGAAGAATATTCACCTAAAATGAATATATAAAAGAATTTTTTGATTTTAAGGATGATGCAACGACTTAAATAATTGTATGTGCCTCCAGTGCATTAACGCCTTTTTACGCTACAGTTGAGAGTAGCGTAATTTTGTGTATTACGATACAGGGGAACAAAATGTAAAAATTGAACTACGCATGCGCCTATTACGATACAGCGGAGAATAATCTTCCTCTTCTTATTCTTTTTCTTCTTCGTAGAGCGTTGGCACCGTACTGACAAAGTCTTGTACATTTGAACTGCGCATGCGTCTATTAAAGGGTTTTCCAATAGGGACATAACAATTTTATCTATGAATAAAACACAGAAATATTTGAGATATTGAGTTCAAATTTACTGTGGGTGTAGTGCAAGCATTACATTTTATGAATGAAATTCTATATCGGTGATATGACCACCACGAGCCTGTTTACAGCGGTCGATTCTTTGGACCCAATTTTCCACTACTCTGGCACACATTTTGACCGGAACGTTGGCAATTTAGCATTGGATGCTGTCTCTGAGGTCGTCTAAAGTTGGTGGCTTGTTGGCATAGACCAGTGACTTAATATGGTCCCATAAAAAGAAATCCAGTGGCGTTAGATCGCATGAACGAGGCGGCTATTCGACCGGACCATTTCTCGAGATAACACGGTCACCGAATCTACCTTTCAATAAATCGATTGTGACGCGTGCTGTGTGGCTAGTGGCACCGTCTTGTTGAAACCACATATCGTTGATGTCAATTTCATCCAATTCTGGCCACAAATAATCTTCCAACATAGCACGATAGCGCTCTCCATAGACGGTAACATGACGGTCGTTTTCATCCACGAAAAAACAAGGCCTAATCACACCTCCGGCATGAAAACCGCACCAAACAGTCACTTTTTGCGGATGCAGCAGTGTCTCAAGAAGTACATTTGGGTTTGTTGCTGGCCAAAAACGCATATTTTGCTTATAAACAAAGCCACTGAGCCAGAAATGAGCTTCATCGCTGATGATGATTTTTTTCGATGACTTGGGTACGTAGTTGAACGTAGTATTTTTCACTCTATCGTTTGCAGATGTGAAAAAGGGGGTTTCCATTTAAAAAAAAACAAATTTGACCTTCAAAAATCCATGAAGGTCAACTTCAAGGTAAAAATAAAGGTCACCATTAAATTCCCCGTTGAAAAATACTTCAGGAATTGCACTGACCTCTTGGGAAACTTTGTTTATTTCAAATAACCTCTAATTGACCTTGAACTTTACAATTGAACTATGGCTTGGGTACGTATCTGAACGTAGAATTTTCCGCTCTACCGATTGCAGATGTAAAAAAGGGGGTTTCCATTTAAGAAAACAAAGTTGACCTTCACAAAGCCATGAAGGTTAACTTCAAGTTCAAAATGAAGGTCACCATTGAATTCCTCGTTGAAATTTACTTTAGGAATGACCTTCACTTTTTAAAAAAATATTTTACTAGAGGAAATATCCAACCGTCCCTGGACTTTTAAGACACCCTGTATAATACAAAAAGATTACTTAATGTGTTAAATTTTTGAGTGAAAATGGAAAGTTTGGATATTCGACGGGAACAAAAGGTGTAATATGTAACATGGTAGATTACGTTAAATTTTTTTACCTCGACCGGCAACGACAGGATCGAGCCCAAGCCACCTTTTTCAATTAAAACTCAACACTGTCAGGGATAGTCTGAGAGCTGCTCATAAAATTCTTTTATTTTTGATCGTTTTTCTGGCCGTTTTCTTTTTATATCTGTTTCATTTAAAAACACCAGCTTGAAATGCGCTGCCAAGGAGATTGCTGTGTTACCATCACACGCAGAGGGGTTCACAGGCAAGCCACAGAGGGCATCACCCAGCAGGCATGGCATCTGAAACGACCACGTTCTGCAGCCCATGGTTTCCAACACCCTCGCACCATTATTATTATAATTAATATAGAAAGGGCATGACGAGTTGGAACAATTATAAATTACATTATATATTGTATATAAGCTTTGTCTATTTGTAACTGCTGTGTTGTGCAGTACAAACTCTACGTTTTAAGCCAATGGGGCAAGCTGACCGATAGACGCTTCAGCTCATTGGTTGCCTGGCGCCGTCGTCCTCACAAGACGAGTCGCCCGCGCAAACCTGAGCTTCGTGCGCGTCCGTTAGCCTTTCCAGCTGGTGTAATAAAACTGCGCGACATCTTTGGCGCGCAGCTTTATTCTGTCGTTGTCGCACAAGCGTTAAATAACCTCCAAGAGACCGACAATTTTATTTTCTGATGGACGCCACCACAGAGTTCGATTTAAAGGAACTAAGGCACGAGATAGCGGCCAGATCGCCGCTAAGTCTCTGAGACTATATTCCGGGCCGTTAATAATAGCTCAGCCATCATAGTTCTGTCACAAAATTTTTACTTTCGTAAACCAAGTGTCTCTCAGGCTCTCTCAGAGCTCTGCCTCTTTTCGTAGGCGCTGTACGCCATTTTGTCATCGAATTAAATTTTTTTTGTATTATATCGAGCCAGGGCCTTGCCCACCAATTAATAAATTGTAGCTCTAGTTAACCTATAAGTTGCTTAATTTATTTTATTTTTTTTATGCAATAGCTCCTATGTTTTAGGTTAAGATTCCTTCCCTAACCTAAAACCTTACCTGATCCGGACTCCCGAATCCACAATCACCCTAGCCGGAACCCCTGTTTGGCTTCGCTTTTTCTTGTTGTATGCTAAGTTTTTATTTTCAGCGTCTCTACATTTATTTATTGCCTAATTTGGCTAATGTTTGCAAATTTAAAGTTTTTTATTCGGTTTCACGAAGGGAGAAGGTTTCGCGCAATAAAATTTCCTATTTGAATGATTCATTATATATAAAAAAAACTCACTTTCTTTGTTTTGAAAGAGTGTTTTGCGTACAAAAAAATCCTTGCCTCCTTATTCGCGATTGCAAGTTTTTCGAAATCTAAAAAAATAAAAGAAACTTTTAATTGTGACCCCCAAAATTCGCGCAGTTGCGCAAAAAAAACACGCGTTCTAATTTTTCGGTGTTCCCTAAGATCTGAAAATAATGTTTTGTGGGCTTGTTGGCAATTCCTTTAATTCCATATCATGAGACGGCGTTTCAAAAGAAAAACCCTCTGTGCCAGATTCTAAAGTTTCATAGTCCCGTGTTTTTCGAAATCTCAACGGATACTTCAGGAAGACCAGGAGAGGAACAAAAATCACATGACCAGCCATCACAGACCATGAGTGTGATTTCCTCTGGGAAAAACGAGAAAGAAAACGACTAAGTCCACGGTGGGTAAGAAGTCAATTTTTTTTCTCGTTGATTTTGGAGTATCTATGTAAAGTGACGAGTAGCTATCCCTTGCCCTTTCCAGGTAGAAAGGGAATGACTACTCAAGATTTCGAAAAATGCGTGGTGTAAAAATTCCCTTTTTTAGGCTTTAAAGAAGGTAATCAAATTTCCCCTTATTGGAAGCTACGCGACCGCGTGAGCCAACAAACCCCTAGCTGTTCACGGAGGACGGGAAACATAGACGGAGAAGCTCTTAAAATAATTGATTCACTGATGCTACAATGCAGCGAAACAATTATTAAGTCTATCTCCTTATTTGTCAGTGTCGATCCTGAGGAAACTCGGAGCAACTTAGAGTTGCAACTTTTTTCCAGGATCTGGGTGGTCCCTCGAACCTACCTTTAGCAGGTGCTGAGACCGAAGTGATTTTCGGTAATTTTTCACCGTGCTCGTCACCTCGATTTTTCTTTGATTCGCGGTTATAAACTCCCCACTTTCCATAAATCCGCTAGAAGGGGGCTCACATGACTGTCCTGACTTGAGATCATCAAAAATGGGGAACCAATGGGAGCGGCAGAAAAAAATTCGTAAAAATAATTATCTTTTTACACATTAATGCTCGTTTTACCATTTCACCCGGTCGAAATGGTGCGCGCTTCCTCACGCGTTACAACATACCTTTTCTCATATTTTTATCATTTCTGGTTTGCTAGAAAAATGCCCTTTTGCATTTTCATGCAATCAGAGATGAGATGTTGGAGGATTATTCTTTAGGTAATTTATCTTTGGTTGGTTTGAAAATCATTTCTACATTTTTTTTATTTTTAGACGCAGTGTTTAAGTTGTAGCTGTGTAGGACTCCCGATATTTTTTCTGACAGATCTTCAACATAAGGAATGCTAATTAAGGGTTTGCTTTCCGTGTTAATGTCGATATGATTGTTGCCTAATCGTTTCTTTTGTTCAAGAGTAAGGAGTCTTTGGTTAATAATTTCTTGTGTTAAAAAAAAGTGGTATTCTAATGCGAATTTAAATTTATCTGACACTAAAGAGGGCCCGCACTTGTGACCGAACCGATTGCCTTTTCGAATGTTTATGTCCTTTACGACATAAATAATTAATTAGTAACTGAACTGACCCCATGTCAAATTAAATATCACAGAACTTTTATGTATACGTGTATACTGAAATTCTCATATGTAGGATATTAAGTATTCTAAAATCTTTTCCAAAGTATGCCATTCCAAAGAAATATTTTACAATGTTACTTTTAGAGAAATCTCAAGATGTAATTTCGTATGCAAGTATAATTTATTTTATTTTATAAAATTCTGCATTTAATGAGCTCAATTTGAAAGAAAAATTTATAAAACATCATTTAGTATACTTGACATCTTTTACATGACGATTTCAACAAATAAATGTGAATGAAAGGTTGGCTTATTTCAAAATGAAAAAAATTATATCTCGTTTTGGATACGAAATTACATATTTCATCTTATCTGGATATAAAATATTTTACACATAATTTTTTAATCGAACTAGTTGAGTTACAACGCCAACGTATATTAAAACCAGTGTTTTGTTCTGAAATTTTAAGCATTTATTGACATTAAATTCCAATAGAAAATTATTTCTTAAGTGTTTGAATCATCATGAAATTTATACGAGGGCGACAAATGGTCTCTCAAAGAAGAGATGACATGTGGCGCTTCTCAGGCTTCGCGGGTAGGGCCACTTGTTTGGAACGTCATGTGTGAAGAATTCCTGTGCTTGGAACTACCTGCTGGCGAGCGTGGTACATTCGAAGCTGCTTTATGCAGCTCCGGTCTGGGCTGGGCCCTACAAAAGCATGATATCCAGAGGAGGCTGTTCTCAGCGCCGAGAAGTGTTGCGATGAGAATAGTCGCAGCCTATAGGACTGTGTCGACGAGTGCTGGGTTGGTCGTGGTTAGCGTTCGGCCAATAGATTTATTGGCAAAGAAAAAGCAGGAGACCTTTCAGCCCCGTAAGGAGCTTACCTGTATCACCCTCCTACAGAAAAATTGCTCGCGCGAAGGAGGCTATCCGCAAGGATGGAAGCCACAGACTCGTCGAGAGATGGTAGACGAGATAGTATGGCGAAAAGACTGGGAGATTGACCTACCGTCTGATCCCGGAGCTCACCACCTGGCTGAACAGAAACAATGGGGAAGGTCAGCTTTTAATTGGCGCAAGCGCTCTCAGGCCATGGCTATTTCAACGCGTACCTGAGGCGCTTCAAGAAAAGAGACGAGGAGACGTGTTGCTACTGCGATTCCTCTATGAATAATGCGGAACACCCACTCTTTGTTTACGCTAAGTGGGGCGTGGCAAGGGATCATCATATGAAATAAGAAAAAAAAATTATATTTTCTAGAAATGTCGAAAAAAATTTCAAACCAGCCGATATAATTTATTTTTGTTATACAAGGCACTACAACATTCGTTGTGTTAACAAAGATCCAACACTCCTTATAATTTATCGGATAATGTCCCTTCTTTTCGTCCAATGCATAAATCCGTACGAAAAACTTATCATCGACATTAGATAATTCACTGATGTGTCACATAAACAACTTTGGTTATATTTTAATCGAGTTTTTTTTTCTAAAATAATATATAAGCCTCAAAAGCGTTTTTTGTCCAAGTAGCTTTATCTATGTTATCGTCGTTCATTCGATACCCATTACATTTTTTATCTTTGGCATCCTTTATTACTACAGTACAATGTCCTTCACGTAATTTTTTACCAATATGAAAAATAGCGTTACGTAATTCGAATGAATCTCCTGTTATTTTATGTGCCTTGCTGTGAATTCGTGAGAAGCAAATGGGGAGAAACGAGTAGAAAACGGAGAAGAGTGGAGAAGTCGAGCGAGTCGTTCTAACGCGTGAGAGCGACAAGGATTGCTTCTCCCGATTTGCTCCTCACAGATCGCTAGTGGCGACGTCTAGAGGCGCGTAATAGAGGAGAAAAAATGGTGACGTCACATCAGGGCGTCTTAATATAAATCGAGCGGCCGTACCCTTCGACCTTATCATAGTGTATGTAGTCTGTATACAAGCGCGACCGTCGATTCGTTGAGACGGGTCACGTGCATAATAAGGTAAAAGGCCATATTATGAGACAGCGTATCATAACGTTGCAGAGGTTTTTGATTTTTTAATTTGTTTACATCTTAAATATTGTGAAACTTTTTTTTTGAAAAAGGAGTTAAAATAATAATACAATTAATCAAAAATCACAGCTACTTTAACGTACCTATTATGAGACACAGTCAAAACGCTTTGTCCCTGTGTCTCATATGTAATGGCCTCATTATCAAAAATAAAGAAATAAGAGATAAATTGCATAAACTGAGTAAACTTTATTAATTATTATCTCTGTTAGGTACAAAAGATCGTGTACAATTAGATAACATCAAATATAATTTGAAATAAACAATAAAATAGTATAAAATGAATTTGACTAATTGACTTATGATAAATTTATTTCGTGCTTTATTCTCTTTTGAATTTCGTTCATTTTCTCCTGCAATAATTTTTTTTTCTGTGCTAGCTTCTTTTTTTTTTCTTGCAATCTTTTCTTTTTGGCTATTTTTTCTTCTTTCTCTTTTTGTTTTCTCTCTTTTTCCAACTGCCATTCAAACCAAGCGTCAGACGTCCCAGCTGCTGGTAACTTGGCTTTGCCGGAAGGTTCCACTTTAATCTTTTTCATTTTTGGTAAATATTCAGTCGGTAGAGTGAAAGTATTTTTTAAAATTTCGGCCTTGTTATTTTGATCTAAAAAAATAAATAATGTTAAGTTTAAAGCATATGAAGTCTATCCAAAATGCTATTGACGAATGCATTGCATTTAACTTTGTTATTTTCAAACATAGGTACAGGATGCAAGTTACCTAGAGTACTGCAATTTTCCTTTGTTTGTTCAATTACTGATAGATCTAAATTAGCCAATGTGTTTATTGTTTTCTTCTTCTTTTTATTTGGAAGTGAATTCACACAGTCGCTTTCAGGTTGATGGAAGTTGTCTGTAAATAGTTATGCAAATAGTTAGTTTTAAATTGATATTTATTTTTAGATTTAACATAATTTAGTATTAATAGACCTTTTTGAATGTATAATTCTGAAGTACTTTCTCCGACCTGATCCAATACATCATCAGCATATGTGATTTCTGCATTCATGATGGTATCAGATAAATCTTTATCGTTTATAAATTCAATTCGAACGTATTCTTGTGAAGTTTCGTTGGGTAATTGCAGGTTTCATAAGAGCAGTGTTCGTTAAAGTTTTGTTTACATGATCTAAGGGAATACTTTCTTCAATGTTGTCTCCTGCCAATACATTTTCTTGATAAAATAAATCCTCTGTTCTACTATTTTTTGTACAAACTACTAATTTGTCTTCACAAATGACTGATGAGCCCAGTTCATTAGATTCTTCTGCCATAGACTTGAGTGCTTTTTTATAACTATACCCACATCTTCTTTTTTTAACTCTTTCATATTGTTTTCATTCTTCCACTTGGTCACGATTTTTTTCCAAATCTCTTTGAATGGATAAAAGAAGGCGATGTCAAGCGTTTGCATAATATGAGTTGAGTTGGGGTAAAGGCCAATAATTACGATTTGCTTCTCTCGACAAAATTTCACTAATGGCATAGTGAGATGAGACGAATGATAGTCTAAATAAACTACAACCGGGAATTCAATTTTTTCTTGTAACAAACATGGATAGAATACGTTTGTCATGTATTCATAGAATAATTACAAAGTCATCCAACGGTTCACTGAAATTCCAATGCCCTAACCTGTTAGAATTTTAGCAATTATATTTTTTGGTCACTCTTCCTTATACTGAAACAATATCATTGGTGTATCTTATTTCCTTGCAGCAGTATACATAAATAAAACTGTAATTCCCATTTTCACATCATCAGTTATTTTATATGCTGTCAGGCTTCCTTTTTTTGTCAAGATTTTATTAGATTTTGGGCACAAAGCAACGTTTGTTTCATCACAATTGGAAATACAAGTAAGACATATATTTTACAAATTTTTAGAACTTAAGTAGTCTCTCTGTTCTCTAAACCAATCTTGTAAATCTTCTCGTGTAACTTCAGCTCTCTTATGGCTTGGGTGTTGTGGTGTTCTTATAGTTAGATCTGGATGAAGTCTCTTAAAACCATCATACCAATGTCTTCCTGGACGATTAGCTATAAAAGGAGTATTTTTGTTTGATGATATTACATATGTTTCTACTGCACTTAACAAGTCATCTTTTGTTACAGGAATGCCCATCTTTGCTCTGTCAACCCTAGCGGACCCGGTTAAGAGAACGGTCATAGAATACTCTGACCGTTCTCTGACCTCGCATTATCATGGCTAAGAACGATAAAGAAAACATTTAAAACATTGCAATTGTGATTCTGCGATCAAATTTGAATTAACAGGTGTAGCAACAAATACAATAATTTTATTATTCAGAGATAAAAACTACAAAAACATCGTATACCTGTTATTGAAGGCAGTGCAGTGGTTCACAATTGGCGGAACGCCTCCGCCGTGAAGGTTTCCTATTGGTGGAGACATTCCGCAAATGGTGAACCACTGCACTGCCTTCAATGACAGGTACATAATGTTTTCCTAGTTTTTATCGCTGAAAAATAAAATTATTGTATTTATTCCTACGCCTTCTATTCCAAATTTTGCCAAGGAATCATAATTGCAATGTTTTGAATGTTTTTTTTATCGTTCTTAGCGATAATAATGCAAGGTCAGAGAACAGTCAGAGAACGGTCAGAGTATTCTATTATCGTTCTCTCAACCGAGTCCGCTAGGGAAATATCCACTGTTTAATTTCTTTCTCTTCATTGGCATCAAGAACTGCTGATAGGCCACTTTTTCTATTTAGAGTCGCTGGATTATTTACTTTTCTTGCAGAGCAATAATTTTATTTATTAACGCTAAAAATTAAAAAAATAAAATGTCTGTCCTTGAACTCTGCTAAAGGCGACTTCAATCACAGAGCCCAAGTGATTGGCGCGTAAAATTTACAAATATAATTTATAATTAGGAAATGAAACTTTTCCAAATAAGTGTAGTAAATAATAAAATTAATAACATAAATCGTGCTAGTGTGCCAAAGTTGCATGAGTATTATAATAAGTTTGACGGAAAGTCATTAATACAAATGTTTTACGTTCTAAAGGATACTACTTTATCGACTGCGATAACATATGAAAAATTTTCACTACTCTGATGCATAAAATTAATCATAATAATTTCTAAAAAAATGTTTTTAAATTAATACAACAGGTAATACTTTAATAAAATCTATGATGCTTAATAGGCAACAACATATCAGCGTTTATTAAAAGTTACGGTTCTATATGAAGTTCCACTTTCTATTATTATTATATTATTATCATATTATTATATTGGATCTAAAACTTAATTCGTGCGTTTTTTTTCAAAATTTGAATACTTATTAAAGAAATACATGTACAATAGTATTATTCAAAGTACTGGCCATCTGAAGCTATGACTTTTTCCTATCTTTCTGGAAATTTGTGGATTCCATCCCAAAAGAACTGCGCCAACTTGGCGGCCAAGAATGAATCAAGCCAATTTTTGATACCCTGTTCTGATGTGAACCGTATTCCAGTGAGAGCGTTCTGCATCGACCGGAACAAATGGTAGTCAGAAAGGGCAAGGTCTGGGCTATAAGGCGGGTGGGGTGGAACTTCCCATCCACTGTTTTCCATATAGTTCTCAACCGAAATAGCAACATAGGGCCGAGCGTTGTCACGATGGAAAATTATTTCCTCGTGTCTGGTCGCATATTCCGGGCGTTTTTTGGCTACTGCTCTTTTCAAACGGATTAATTGTGTTCGGTAGCGTTCTCCATTGATGGTTTCACCCGGTTTTAGCAGCTCATAATACAGCACACCCTTCTGATCCCGCCGAACACAGAGCATTACCTTCGCGCCATGGATATTCGGCTTTGCCGTTGATTTTTCTGGTTGGCCGTATTTCACATATGATTTTTTGCGCTTGGGGTTGTCGTAATGGATCCATTTTTCATCACCAGCAACAATCCAATGCAAAAATAACTTCTTTTTGTGGCGTTCCAGCAGCATTCGAAAATGCAAAACCGCCTTTCAACGTCTCTCGGCCTGAGTTCATGTGGAACCCGATTTCCTTGCTTTTGAATGTATCCGGCTGCTTTTAAACATTTTGAAATGGCTGCTTGAGTGACTCCCAAAGATTCTGCGAGCTCTTCTTGTGTTTGGCAACAATCTTCACTGAGTAATGCTTCCAGCTCTTCATTTTCAAACTTTTTTGGCTGCCCAGGACGTTCTTCGTCTTCCAAGTCACAATCACCACTTTTAAATCGTGCAAACCACTTTTGGCACGTTCGCTCAGCTAGAGCATGTTCACCATAAACTTCCACTAACATACAATGACTTTCGGCAGCAGTTTTCTTCATATTAAAGTAATAAAGAAGAACTCACCGCAAAAACACTTTTTTAGGCACAAAGTTCGACATATTTGAGTGAAAAAAATTATTGTTGTTTACACTTCAAATGAATGACATATTGAAAAATACGCACAATGACAGTAGCTTTCCAACGCATGTTCGGAATATTGGAACAATGGAATAATAATCAAGTTAAGCCATGTCTTAGCAAACCGCACGAATTAAGTTATAGATCCAATATTATATTATTACGATATTATTATCAAATTAATTAGGTGAGTTTGAAATTTTGCAGTCGATCGGCAATTGAAAGACCTGGGCTCGAATCCCAGCGCAGTCGAAAGCGTCTTTTTTCCACAGAAAGATTTTCAAATACTTTAAATATTATATTAGTATATTCTATCATTATATTATATTACAATAGATAATGTTTAATTATTTAATAATATCGGATTGAAAATGATTCAATTTTAAAACATATATAATATAAATATAAAACTTAATTGCAGCTTATGATGATATTATTAGACAATAATAATTAAGTTTGATCACAACTGTTTACATGATAAAAGTAAAGTTTTTATTCATTTACATGCCGACAACTTGGGAAAATTAGTGAGAAGAGATAATTGTCATGTTTAATAGCAATTTTATTACATCTAATTTTCGTTTTAAAAACAAATTCAATTTATAATTATTTATAATTTATATTTATAATTATATATATATATATATATATATAATTATTTATAACTTATAATTTTAAGTCGATCTTAAATAAAACTTTAAACTATTATTTTCTTAAATTTACATTCTCTATGATGAAGTGATGATATTCTGACAGTATATTCATTATTACTTTATGGAAATCAGTGCAGTTGACTAAAACAATAAAATCAGTAAAATTATTAAAAACTAATGAAAGTCTACAGCCACCTGTTGATAAGTCCTTCTTTATGTCCTAAAGTTTCAACTAGTAATATTAATCAATGATGAAAAATTTAGAGTAAAACTGATCTTACTAATTTATTCAGCTCTTCCGGTTGATCCATGTTTTTCAACTAGGTACTGTCTAAATCTGAATTAGTAGAAATCTACTAATGGGTAGTAGTTTTCTACTAATTCAAATAGTGCAAATTAGTAACTCTATTTACTAAAAGAATTGGTAATGCTACTACTAAATAAATTGGTAAACGTATTGCTGGTTACTATTTTAAACGGTGGTTTTAAATAAATTGAAGATCTGATTTTACAATGAATAGAATTTTATTAAAACGAAATAATAAATTATTACATACATGGAACAACATAAGAAAATGGCACATAAATATTCCTTAGAACCAACTTGAACCAGATTGTGTCAAATTTTAAAAAAAACCGTGCTCAACCTGACTTAAAATTTGGGGTTTTTGCAAACATAAATATTTCAGATATGGTCTTAGTTTTTAATAATTAAAAAATTGTAGTGTGGGTAAAACAGGGACTAATTTTATTAATTGTTTAAAAATAATTGAAATCTCGAGCCATCCACCAATATATCCTTTATTGTGACCTACAGTTTTAGCTACTAAAAATTATTATTGTGGAAAGATCTTGGGAACAATTGATTTTACTGATTTTATTGTTTTAGTCAACTGCACTAATTTCCATAAAGTTATAATGAATATACTGCCAGAATATCATCACTTCATCATAGAGAAGGTAAATTAAAAA
Organism: Diplolepis rosae; assembly: GCA_030998225.1. Lineage (NCBI taxonomy): Eukaryota > Metazoa > Arthropoda > Insecta > Hymenoptera > Diplolepididae > Diplolepis > Diplolepis rosae. The sequence goes on from JAPYXD010000707.1 coordinate 1,302,303, forward strand.
AAATAATAGTTTAAAGTTTCACTTAAGATCGACTTAAAATTATAAATTATAAATAATTATAAATTGACTTGGTTTTTATAACGAAAATTAGATTTACACGGAGAAAAATAGTTGAAGTAATTTTACTCAACTCTGTCGATTAAACTTGGGACATGAGGACATTTGAATATCTATTAAATCCTAGTCGGGTAAAATGAATTTCATAAATACCTAATTCACTCAAAGTGAATAACAATAAGCGTTACATAGGGAATAGTAAGGAGTTGAGTAAAACATTGTCGACGACAGGGCATCAACATGCACCAGTGAGTTAACATGAAATGTATAAGTATATCACCAACGCTTAAGGTTCTTCAAACCGTAGTTGGATAAAATGAGCATCGGGCGTATCATTTTAACTGGTAATGGTATGGTTCTCTTGAATAAATAAAAATTCTTAACTCGAGCCTGCCAATAGTCATCCGGTGCATACATAAACAACATACAAATACATTAACACCATTCAGTCGTAGCCAATCATATTTTAAATCACAAATACACTTAAACATATAACCTTATATATATATATAATCCTAATAACTACACTTATATATAGTATGATACGCTTTCGTCGAATCACGCTCACAATCGCTTACAATCCTCAGACATAAAACTTGGATCTTTCTTATATAGTGACTGCAAGAGTTATTCAAAGCTTGTGAGAGTAAGTGCCTTCAATAAAATTTTCAAGCCTTACTCAAGTAAAAATAAATCAACTTTTTTCATAAATTATTCATAAAATATTTTTTTAAATTAATATAATTAATTAATAAATTATTATAATTATGATTGTTGAAATATATAATATAATTATTAATTAATATTTAGTATACATTTTTATTATAACTGCGTATGAAGTTTAATAAAACTAAAGTTTGAAATGTACATTAAAAAAATTGCATTATTATCAAAAAGCATCTTGTGTGAAAACATTTGAAAGGTTTTTCTATTTACTGTGTTGTATATTTTCAAAATATGGGTTTTACAATTGCGATTTCCAAATTATTATTGCCCCTCATAAATTTATGTGCAATCTAAATCCTATATAGATTTTCCAAATTTTATGTAATACACTTATCAAGACTTTTGTTGTTTAAATTTTCATGAAATGAATTTAATTTTAAAAACTTAAGTGAAAAAGAGAGAAGTAATTATAAATTAATTAAGAAAAAAATTTTTATCACGAATTTATTAAACTTACAGCATCTATATAACTAGATAATGTGAAACTTTTAAATAAATTATATAAAATAGTGGATAATCATAAAAAAAAAAGTGGTTAACACTGCGGAGCATGTACGAAAGCTTCGTGACGAACATACAAAACACAATCAAACACGACTGGAGTACGATAAATTTTTAAAATCACTAGTTTATAAGTGTAATCTACTATTTTGGATTTACAGAGTACTAAAATAAACTGTAATTGTAGTTTGAATGTTTTTAATTGATTTTGATTATTAAATATAATTAGTTTAAGTTTGAAATTTTTGTCACTGCATACATTATCGAAGGATCACTAGTCGCGTATCAAATAGGATACGTTGTCGATAGGTGTCCTGGTAGACAATTTCAAACTCTTATATAAAAAGTAATTGCAAATTAAATTTAAATTTAAATTCAAGAATTTGAAATCTTTCTGTGGAACAAAAGACGCTGTCGGCTGCGCTGTTTTTTCCACAGAAAGATTTCAAATTCTTAAATTTAAATTAAATATAATAACTTGGAACATCAGTATGCTGAAAACTCAACAGGTTTTTCAAATTAAAAATATTTTATGTGAGCTTAAGGCGCAGATTACTTTCATTCGTTCCTGCGTGAATAGATATAGCTGGTGGAACAAATCTTGCGATTCACGGTTTACTCAACTCTCGATTGAAGCGTAGAGTAGAATGAACGGAAAGCTCTACTATTTTCGTGATTTAATAAAAGATTGGTTTTTTATAATTATACTACGAGTAGTAATATATATATTTAAAAAATTTTAATGCACGCTTTTATACATCACCCTACACTTCTGAATTACTCAATTTTGATTCATTTTTTGAACATTTAATAGCTCACAAATAATTACAATAATACTAAATAACTTCTAACTTGTCCATATGTCCCAAATTTGATCGGAAGTTGAGTAAAATTACTTCAAATATTTTTCTCCGTGTAATAAAATTGCTATTAAACATGACAACTATCTCTCCTCACTAATTTTCCCAAGTTGTCTGCATGCAAATGAATAAAAACTTTACTTTTATTATGAAAACAGTTGTGTACAAACTTAATTATTATTGTCTAATAATATCATCAAAAAGCTGCAATTAAGTTTTATATTTATATTATGACGCGTGGATCAGTAAGTCCCGGGTCTAACTAGGAAAAACACATTTTTTTGGCAAAACTCGACTTTATTCATCAACATAGTCTCCTTCAAAAGCAACACAATCAGTCCAGCGTTTTTCTAACATTTCAATACCTTTCTTGTAGAACGATTTATCTTTGGCCTCGAAATAAGCGTTCGTTTCGGTGATGACTTCCTCGTTGGAGTAGAATCTCTTTCCTTGGAGCATTTTTTTGAGTTCTGCAAACAGGTAGTAGTCGCTGGGGGCCAGATCCGATGAATATGGTGGGTGCGGAAGCAATTCGAAGCTCAATTCATTCAATTTCGCTATGGTAGCGAGCGACTTGTGACACGGCGCATTGTCTTGGTGAAAGAGCACTTTTTTCTTGTTTATTTGGAGCCGATTCTAACCAATTTCGTTCTTCAAACGCATCAATTGGCCAATGTAACGTTCGCTATTGATCGTCTGACCTTTTTCAAGGTAGTCGATGAACAAAACTCCATGAGCACCCCAAAATACTGAGGCCATAACCTTACCGGCCCACATTTTCGTTTTTGGACGCTTTGGACGCTTCTCACCGACTGCAGTCCACTCGGCTGACGACCGCTTTGACTCCGGAATGTAGTGATGGATTCAGGTTTCGTCCGTTGTCACATACCGACGCAAAAAATATGGTTTATTTCGGCGAAACAACTCCAAACAGCGCTCAGAATCAAGGACACGTTGTCGTTTTTGATCCGCCGTGAGCAAATGCGGCACCGACTTTGACAACAGCTTCCTCATAGACAAATGTTCATGCAAAATAGCGTACACACTGTCGTATGACATCTTTAAGGTGTCAGCTATCTTACGCAATTTTAATTTACGGTTTTCGAAAACGATTTGGTGGACTTTTTTAATGGTTTTAGGTGTAACTACCTCATTTGGCCGGCCGGAGCGTTCAGCATATTCAGTGTCTGTATGAACACGTTTAAACTCAGCATACCACCGACAAATGGTTGTTTTTGATGGAGCAGAGTCGCCGTAGCACTTTTCAAGCCATTGCTGAGCTTGCACTGTGTTTTTTTTCATCAAAAAGCAATGGTAAATCTACATTCGAAATTATTTCGAATCCATTGTTTTGAGAATATCAAGACTCGCGTCACTTAAATCACTGTAACTCGTGGACCAAACATCAGAATGCCATGAGATTTTGACAGGTATCTTTTGAAGGTTGTTACTTTTGTTGGCAACGCCATCTATGTGTCAGTCCCGGGATTTATTGGTCCACGTGTTATATGTTTTAAAATTTAATCATTTTTAATCCAATATTATTAAATGATTAAATATTATCTATTGTAATATAATATGATAATAATATAAAGTACAGCTTTTAATAAACGCTGAAATGTTGTGGCCTATTAAGCATCATAGATTTTATTTCAGTATAACCTATTAATTTAAAGACATATTTTTAGAAATTATTATGATTAATTGTATGAATTAGAATAGTGAAAATTTTCCATATGTTATCGCAGTCGATAAAGTAGTATCCTTTAGAAAATAAGATATTTGTATTAATGACTTTCCGTCAAACTTATTAGAATACTCATGCAACTTTGACACATTAGCATGATTATGTTTTTAATTTTATTATTTACTATACTTATTTGGCAAAGTTGCATTTCCTAATTATAAAATATATTTTTTAATTTTACGCGCCAATCACTAAGGCAGTGCGATTGAAGTCGCCTTTAGCAGAGTTCCAGGACAGACATTTTATTTTTTAAATTTTTAGCGTTAATAAATAAAATTATTGCATATGTCCGTTACCTTTTAACGTTATTTTTAACGTAGAATGAGGATAAAAACATTTTGAATATTTATTTTTCCTCATTCATAAGTTATAATGCTACTTTACGATAGCTTTACGCTTTACGCTGTAGCGTAAAGCTAGCGTTCAGCCAGTTCGCTAGGGCAGGAGTATACATTTTTCTTTTATTTTTACATCTTTGCTACCAATTGACACTGTACATTGCTATTTCACATTGGTTTTTCTTGTCTTTCTTCCAACAATAAGTACCTTTTGTATTCTGCTTAGATTTGGAGCTTTTCTATCAGACTTTTTTTTTCATCTCTGATATTTTCAAGTCATCAAAATCAATCCCTGAAATAATTATTTTATTGTTAAAACAATATTTAAATTAGCTACTATGCTACTCTTGCGTCAGTAAAAAATATTTTTAGGTTAGGTTTTAATATTTTCCGTTATCATGTCACAAATATTTACCTGAACGTATACTTCATGAAAATAGTAATCAGCCACAGATATTTGTTTGTTATTACATGCAACTTAACGAATAATTATCCAAAAATATCAATAAACAATACGTAATACTCTCGTCTCATGAATCAGTATACGTGCACATCGCGTGTCCGTGGAATATGGAACAGTCCAATTTGCGTTTCATAAATGCGGCCATTCCAAATAGTAGAATACGTATTGTCATACACGTAATTAAAAAATTACATCGAAAGTTATTTCATAAGAAAACTCGATGTTTCACAAAATACGATCTTAAACAATATAATTAAAATAATCACTGCGACCTGACAGCATTTTGATCTTTAAATATAAGTAAATGAATACATAATGAATTTTCGCTCAGCTGTCTCATGTTCACGCCTACTTACGTATAAGATTTGAAGATGTATATTCAAACATTTTTTTAAATATTTAATTATTCAAACGGGTGTTTTTAAAATTTTATTTTTCAAATTAGATATTAATAATTATAAAAATAATTTTTTTAATGCGAAATATGCATATTGTTTTACAGTTTAAATTGAAATATTAATGCTGTTGTCTCATAAATTAGGACGCTGTTTAATAATATGGCGTTTTACCTTACACATATCGCTCAGTGACGCTTGCCGGTCATACGAAGGCCCGACAATATAGTTCAACTGAATGTTATGATAAATAGAATTGTGCTTGGTTGACAATTACACAAAGCATGATCAATTTGTGCAGCAGACGGCAAGCGCTCACTAAAAAAAGGTTTCGTCTTGACATTGATTCAATATTATTGTCACTTAAATAAAATAATATCTTTCTGTATATAACAGATGCATTTTTGTCAATTTGTGAGAATACCCCTAGTCACCTTGAGCTACAATTCGGGCGAATGTTTTTCATGTAGATAACAATTTAGTATAATGAAACACGTCAGCAAAATTCAATTCAATTCGATGAAGGCATGGAAGCATGCCTTTTTTCTCCCCTGTGTTGCATTGAAAAATAGCAAGTGAAGTATTTGGTAAAAGGATACAATTCTATTCAAAATTATTTCATATTTCTGTTTAAACTCCCATGAAAATTATTTTCCAGAGATAATAGTACTTTACCTAGGAGACAATATTCACTCTTCCTATTTTTATTATTCAAATTAAATTGTCGATCAAGTGCCGTAGCCCCACAGGGCACTTTAACTGAGAGACGATTTTCTCTCTGCCTTCTTTCTATTATTTAAAGGCAATTGTGGATCTGGTGCCGTAGCCCCTCAGGGCACTTTACCAGTGACACGAAACTTCCTTATCCTTGGAGAATTAGGGAACAAATCCACACGTAGGGAAATCGTTGCATGGGAGGGGATTTCTTTATTTTAAAAATTAAGGTTTTGAAAGTGACTTCAAGGGAAAATGATGACAGATTCTGGAGGTGTGAGCCTGAGGGCTTTTAATACACAACAGAGCTCTGATGCCAAAATTGGAAGATTTTCTTAATTCAATCAAAATAGTATACCGTCAAGGGTAGGATACGCGAGATTAGGTTTACAAACATTAAACTTGAAAAGAGCCCGCAAGTCGAACCAACTTTATTTTCAGATGTAGGGAAACTCCCCCAAAAATTAGAACGTGTTCGGTTGGCCGAGGACTCATAATTTTTAAAATTTCAGATTCACTAACGAGTACATTAAAGCGCCGAAATAGGAATAGAAAGGGAGAAAGTGTCGTGCAAAGCTTATTCTGCCAAAATTTCTATTAACGTGAGTGTTTTTCTCAATTCTCACGTGTTGGATAAAGAGCCTTACCTCACCAAATTTTCCACCTTTGTGGTGCCCACGCACGAATTTAAGAGGCAATTTTGAGCCAGAATAGGCCAAAATTGGTATGGAAATATCAAAATAAGGGAATAAATAAAAGAAATTAGATTTGAAAATATTCAAATATTAACAAACCCGAAATTCAATCGTCGAAATGTTTCAAAAGGTACCGCGTCGAATAGTTTCAACGTACATACATTGAATTACTGTACTGAATTTTTTTAAGATCCACTTTAACTCCTTGCCGTGACATTTAGCTTAAGAAACTTCGGGCCTAAGTGACGCGCGTAATTGATTTATATATTCAATCATTTATTTCATACGAACTTATTCTTGTTGAATACAAATGGACTTAAACTAAAAACTTTTAAACAATAATTTTATTTGGCATGAAACTGTAATCGCAGGTTCGACTCGCGATGCTCATGTTTGGTGCGAAATTCTGATCACGAGTCAAACTCGTCAAAGTGCGACAAAGGGTTAAATTCGAAATTCTCGAATCAAATAAGTAAACAGAAACTCATTAATTCTTCAGTAGGAAATTGATTTTATGTGTGAATATGGATTTATCAAAAAGGGAAAGAATGATCGAAAGAAATATTTCAAAATTTCCGAGATGAAAATATCACATTTTTCCATGTGCCTTTATATTTGCAGAATATATATTACATTTAGATTTATTCATATTGTAGAAAAAATATCTAATCAACACCAAACTTAAGTCAACTATTATACAAAAATGTTTATATCAAATTAAAAGTATGTTCACTCGTAATTACAATGGAGTTTAACACATTTAATCTGCCATTCGGATCGGAAATATTGGAAAATAATTTATTACGTGAATACTAAGATATTTGATCAATTCTTTGTCATCTCGGCTATTTCCAGCCTCAAGACGATTTTGTCAATAATAAAAGATACTTAGAGATAAACAAATAAATTAAATTGAATGCATTTTTAAGTGGCCTTTCACGTTTTGTTACGTACGGGTGATATTGAATTAAATAAAACATAAAATGGGAAAAATCATCTTAAATATATTTTATTTCTTTGTATACTGAGTACGCGAAGGTCGTCCAAACTGCCGAATTTAGTTAATATAAATATTATCTAAATTCGTTTATTATTATGTGAGGTCGTTAATCTCCTACATTGTTTTTGGTAAAAGAAATATAGGAAGTAGAGATTGAATGATACAGTGGTTTACGTTACCAAATCCTGGTGTCTTAGTCCTAGTAATGTCATCTGACCTGATGTCCTGGACACAGAAGCAAGGCAGAGACCACGTCCTAGTTGCTGATGTTCTGGGTAACCCTTGCCAAACTTGATTTCATTTCGATGTGGTCTTTACGCGATTAACTCGCGCGCACACCCTTTTTCTCGATTTACCACTTACTAATTTAGTCTTGAATAGAGGAAATAGAAGTTGGTTTCGGACTAGAAAGGGCTGAATGATTTTAAATTCAAAAACTGAAATTTGACTTTAAATAATCACCCGAAGATTTTGTGCCGCTTTTTTTGTTTAAGGACAACTGCAAAAACTAGAATTGAATTTCGCAATGCCAGAAGTTGTAATATGTCTAAGATTATAAGTTGAAAAAGATAAGTGTCAGTGGTTTTGTAACTGATGAAACTTATCAACAATTTCATTGTGAATGTTCAAAATAAATTTTCCAACAACCATCGTTCCATTGCATGCAAAGTAAATGTATTTTTTTTTAATACGGACACGAAATCAACGGGCGCGCGTCGAAGCGCGTTCCGCGCTCTCAGTAAAACGTTTCTATCTCATCAAGTATTGCTTCAACCAACATCATTTTTTCCCAAAACCTTTTTCAAACGATCCTTACCAACTCCTCCGCTGGAAGTTTTTCCTAGCTTCAATAGGAAAAAACTTCCCCGCATGTCGAAAAAAAATTGATTGCTTTCCAACCGCTGCTAATAAATTAATAAATAATAATAATAATAATATCATATTTTTCAAAAATTATATGATTTCGGTGCCGAGTATAGCGTCATGGGAATTTACAAACCAAATTTCAACAAAATCGGTTGAACATTAGTTGAGTTTCGGCAATTTTAGTTCCAAACGGCATTGATTTTCGAAGGTATGAAAAAACCTATTGTTTATTTTACAGTGAATAAACAAATTACCAGGAAAGAAAATTAATATAACAAAAAAGATGCGCTTCGTTGAGCTGAACATCACAGTATTTTTTGTTCAACGTTTTTTTGAAAAAAAAACATTTTTGCCTCGGTTTGGACAGTGGACAATACTTCTACCCGTTTTCGAGCGGAGAGGTCCTTATTTGATCGGTGTGCTCAATTGAAAATCGATCGTTTCGAAACGCGGACGGGCAAAAGTAGAGAAAAGTATATTTTCTACTGTCCAAGTAGTTCTGGTTAGTACCAGGTTGCTCGTGTAAGTGCAAATTTGATTTGGCGCTGATCTGTTTTACTGGTTCATCGCGAGGTGAACATGGTAGGGTTTTTTTGATGATTAAGGAATATATGATTGGGCAAAGGCAATGACGGCAGGGAGGACTTAGGGATGTGGATAGACTTTGTACCCTGCTGATTCTATTATTGCAATATTTGCTTATTTTTAGGTGTCGAATATTTCTCTCCACTTTCTTTATTTAAAGTGAGAAAAGAAATGCACTCATCGATTTTTAATATTTGATACATGGCCATCAATTGTAGAAACGATTTTAGTTTCTAATAAATCTTAGAGTAAATTGAAATATATTTAATTAGTCTAGGCTTATAGTCACTATGTGGATTAAAAGCTTTAACATAATCATTAATGTATTCCCGGTCCTGCATTGGTTTCTTCGGAAAACGATCAGGGGGCCCTAAAACAGGCCACCGGGCGCGTCCTCAGGTTGCGGATAGAGGGGCCCTGTACCAAGGGTTACTGCTGAATACGGATACAAAACTAATTAAGCAGTCGCGGACAATCTTCCAAGGATGGTCCCGAAGGAGTAACCCCCAAGCCAAGGTGTTAACTACCGTGCCGAGGGCTGCATGGCACCAGGGAGTGGTGTCTCAAACGGTGTCTCTAGGAAACCAGGACACCTCCTAGAGTACTGAGGCCTTACCCCTGCATGCGGGGCTCTGCACGGGCGGACCGAATACTTCCCTAGCTAATCGTGGGAATAAAAATGGAGTTACAAAAATTAAATAAAAGCATGTGCGAAGAGCTGTTTGGTGGTGAGTTGGACGTGACGGAGGAGACCGGTGAAGATATGCCTGAAAAATCTCAGGCTAGGCAGCATCGAGATTGGCTGCACCAACTAAACGAAAAAGACTGGTGTAGTCTGCAAAAGGTGATGAACACTTTGAAGGAAATGGAGAAGTTCTGCGAGACAAAGAAAAACATGTTCCTCCCCATCAGGGAAGGCCTCACGGAAGTCCTGCGGGAGATGCAGGTCCTCAAAGAAAGAATGAAGAGACACCCCGGATCCTCGTAAGCGGCTGAGGGAGCCGACTGTCAGCCCGGAGGTGAGTGCCGCCAATCCGCAGCAGTGGGCAGAGGTCCCTCGTAGGAAGGGCCCTCGCAAAAAGAAATCGAAGACGGCTCCGCGGAAACCAGAGCGCCCGAAAAGGGCCCGCTCTGAAGCGGTCATCATAAAGCTTGTGGAGGGGGTTAGCTACGCGGAAATTCTGAAGAATCTGAAAAGCCGCGTAAACCCCGAGGAGCTAGGGGCTTAAGGTTGGAGGAATTAGAGATACGAGGACGAAGGATCTCCTGGTTGAAATTAAATGCGCTGCTGGGGACAGAGGGAAACTTGACATGTCGTTCCTATGGTTGAGGTGGAGATATTGAACGTTGATCCCACCGTGGAGGAAGAAGAAGTTTCAAAAGCTGTCCGGAGTTGCCTATGGGAGAAACCGCCTGCGTGTGTAAAGGTGTCCCTGACGAGGAAGCCCTTCAGAGGCACTAGAAAGGCTTTCGTCAGATCGGAGGAAGCGAGTGTCCTAACTTTACTCAAGGCGACCCATATTAAGATCGGATGGGTCTCCTGTAGGGTCCGCAGGAAAACGGAGTTGATTCGATGTTACCGCTGTCTCGGCTTCGGCCATATGGCAGCTAACTGACGGGGGCCAGATCGCAGCAGATGTTGCTGGGGGTGCGGCAAGGAGGGACACGCCGCGGCGTCCTGCTCAAGGAAACCGCGGTGCTACCTCTGCACCGCACGAGAGGAGAAGCCACGGAATGACCATATTCCAGGGACAATGCGTTGCGCGGCGTTCCGAGAGGCGGCCCCAAATAGGAGGCCTTCAAGAAGCCGCGAAGAGAGTCCAAGCTGGCAGCAGAGAAGAGTTTTGAGTTTAGTGGGTATTGCTTCGGCTAAGTCCCACACGGCGTGCGTAAATGCATTCTCTTTTATCCTCTGAAAAAAAAAAATCATTAATGTATTCAGATGAGTTTCGGATTTTAGTTACAAAAAGCACGTGGCCTTTGTTGCGGGAGATCATCTGGCTAAAGAATCTAAGCAAGGATAGGTGCAAGGATAGGTGCACGAGAAGGAGATGTGATTATGGAATGTATGCTAGACTCGCGATGTACAGTAGAGCACATCAAGATATTCCTAGAAGAGACGGGTATATTGGGCATATGCGTGGGCGAACATCTCTCCGTCTTTCTCTCTCTTGAGTTCTCTCTTCTTGCTTCCATTTTCCTTTTATACCAATTGCGTATAAATTTATAATATTTTCCAACAGTTTACATTTATTTAAAAGCAGCATGCATTAAATGAAAGTTAGTAATTTTGTCGCTCAAGTTAGCCTCAAAGTCAAATTCTTGGTCGACCCTAAAATTTCACTTTATTCTAAAATAAAATAAGATACTTTAATTTAAAAGTAAAACAAAGTCAAAGAATTAATTAATTAATTCTCGGCTTTGCCTCAGCTACATATCGGCTACGCCTCGACTACGCCTTGGCTTCGATCTCCTGCGAGCATTGTCGCTCTTCGGGTAACAACCCTCATTATGCACCTAGGCACGTAATATACTATTGTCGAGTTAAGGCCTTCTGCTAAGGAGCACAAAAGATTTAATTCTGGGATTGATACTCTAATAAACAGCACAAGAGTAAATCCCAAATAAATGAAAATATAAACAAAAATTGAAGTTTAAAACTCAGTCTCTCTGCTGAAAAGCACAAGAGCTTGAATTTCAGAATTAACAGTCTGCTAAAGAGCACAAAAGCAAATTCTAAAAAACTTAATTATTTTGGAAAAGAAAGGATTATTTAAGTAGAAATTTTGTAGTCATTGGTACTCTTATCCATAATCAAAGACTTTAATCAATTAGCAAGGATATAGCTGTCAATAAAAGTTTTTAAATCGATTTATTTAGCATGATAACGCGTAAATACCTAAATGCACTTATATAATATGTATGTTTTATATTGTTACATTTTTTGAATTTGATCACACTGATTCAGGTCATTAATGTAAATACAGTAAACTTTCACTTATCGAGACCCGCTAAAAACGTAAACATTCAGTTATCTAGAGTCGGGAGGGGCTTCCTACCAATCGAGATGTTGCGCCGTGCTGTAAGCGCGATGAAATACACATGCACACATATATACACATAGATATAAAATTTTCGAAATATTTTTATCATTTTTTCGAATATTTTCCTCCGGAAAATAAATTTCACCGTCGGAAGTATTCTCGTTTCTGAACAATATTCAATACCTATGAATTCGCGCAAATGAAGTAATGGTAAGCGGTGGGAGGTGTAGATCCTTTCATTCTAGATAACTGGAAGAAATTAGTCTAGATAAGTGAAAGTCTAGATAAGCATAAGTTTACTATAATAAAATTTGACACGTGAATATCCATATGAATTCCCATAATCATACGCTTTGGATTGTATGAATTCTGTTTCGAAAATTAATGCACTTTTTGGTATGTCCTTAAGCTCTCTCAGCGATTTGGTTTTTACCTCCTCAATCGTGGCAAAAGCCGTCCTTTCATGGTTCGCTTCAATCTTGGGAACAGGAAAAAGTCACAGGGGACTAATTCTGGTGAATACGATGGCTGAAGCATGATTACGGTGTTGTTTTCGGCGAAAAAATTACGAACAAGCAATGACGAGTGAGCAGGTCAAAATTCAGCAATTTTGGAACGAACTTCGCTGCCACACGCTTCAGACCCAAAATATCCGAAAAATTGAATGGCATGAGCCAATCGATATGCCGACATCCTCAGAAACTTCTCTGAAAGTGATTCGACGATTCTCCATAACAATTTTCTTCACTGCTTCAGTGTTTTCATTGGTTGTTGACGTGCTGGGCCGTCCAGGGCGAGCGTCGTCATTCACCTCTTCTCGACCTTCTGTGAAGAGCTTGTACACTTGTAAACATTTTTTGACTTACAGGACACTCACCGTATGTCACTTTCAACATTTTAAGTACATTTGAGCACTTAATTCCATCTTTTACACAAAATTTGATGCATATTCTTTGATCCATTTTTTTCGACGGCAGAAAATCGCCAACACATGCAAAACACTTTTAACCTTTATGCCTCTCACAAACAAACAAAAAATGCTATATTGCTGAAACTGTGAGAAAAAAAATCGAAAATCGAATGTACATAGCCTGCGAAATTTGAAAATTCACCTTATTTTTTTAACAGACCTCGTATATGCATATATTGTGATGTGGTACTTTCACCACGCATAAGATTGGTGAAAATGATATAAATTATCGACTTCGAGCAGAGAATCATGACCGAGGCTGTCTGACAGTCAGATGTCAGGTATTTTACTCTCACATACGCGAACTCTGTACCACACTACAAACACCGACGTCACCCGCACTAGAACACCGTCCTGTCGATGGCGATTAATATTCGCACTCGCGGACGAGGCATCGGAGAGAGACAGAGCGAGAAAACATCATGAGACGACCAAGCACACCACGAAGAGGATCCTTGGTGCGTCAGGCGGATGTGAGTCTCGCCTGCTCAAGAACACCAAGGAGAGGAGCTCGACGTCGCACCGCTGACAGGTTGTCAACAAACTAACCTATGTGACGAGGTTTTAGCGCCACCATGTGTCGATTACCGGTAATATAATATATAACGCGCATAACAAAAAGTAGGGTATGGAGGGGATTCCTCTCGAACTCGTTGCAGAGAACACTCCGATGCTCGAGTTTTTGGTTGGAGGGAATCTCGAGTGTATCTATTTTCGGCGGACTATTTAAAGTCAAATTCCAGTTTTTGCAGTTCTCCTTAAACAAAAAAAGCGGCACAAAATCTTCGGCGGAATATTTAAAGTCCAATTCCAGTTTTTGTAGTTTTCCTTAAACAAAAAAAGCGGCACAAAGCAACGAGAAATCGTAGATAAATTAATACTACCGAATATCAAAACGGTAGTGATAATTTTTCGTAAAATATTTAAATCAGGATTGATCAGAAAATATAAGCAGTGAAAAAGGTGAATTTAAAAACATTCAGCCCTTTTCTAGTTAGAAACGAAATGTTATTTTCTCTTATCAAAACTAAATTAATAAGTGGTAAATCCAGAAAAAGGGTATGTGTGCGAGTGAATCGTGCGAAGACAAGAGTGGTTCCTTTTGGAACCACGGCGGCATCAAATCAAGTTTGGCCCTGATTACTCAGAACTTCAGCAACTAGAACGTGTTCTCTTCCTTGCTTCTGCTTTCAGGACATCCGGTAGGATAAGGTTCCTAGGACTAAGACACCAGGATTTGCAAACGCAAACCACTGTATCATTCAATCTCTACTTCCTATATTTCTTTTACCAAAAACAATGTAGGAGATTAACGGCTTCACATAATAATAAACGAGTTTAGATAATATAATATTTATATCAACTAAATTCGGCAGTTTAGACGGCCTCCGCGTAATTGTCATAGAAATAAATACATTATATTAAAGATGATTTTTCACTTTTTATGTTTTATCAGAATCCAGCAAAGGGAGGAACAAGTGGGGAACCACGAACATCTCCGTGTCGAGAAATTATTTCGTGAAAAAGCCTACCATTTTGGAAGATTCAAAAACTTTTCAAAAAAACTTGGGTCTAAACTTAGCTAACGCAATAACAATTGAAGACATATTTAACTTTGTTTTGTTCCAGGCAACCTAAATGGACGAAGTCTTACCACAAAATCGATTGCGGCGTTATTCCAGACGCGCGGTCAAGGACACTTTAAGGTCTCAGTTGTAAAAATGATTTTTTATCAATATAATATTTCAAAAGTCGGAAAATGCATCACTAAAAGGCAAGAGACCGTTTCTAATTATCATGTTTAGTTACTTCACAAACCGTTCGCGAAAAAAGGCTAGAAATTTTGTCCCGAATGTGGAAGACTTCCTTAATCAACCAATAAAATTATAAATCACTTGAACAGGTTCATTGTGTTTGGGGACAGAACGCTAGAAAATAAATAAATTCACCTGTTAATGTAATGTTTCAAAATATAGTCAAGATTCGTTTATTGCAAGACGAGAGGGGCTCCCACCACCGCAACTATCGGTAAGGTTGGTTTTTAGGTCTTTATGTACAAAATAATATTGTATCATAACGTTTTTTCGTATCTCGTATAATTTAACAGGAAAATGGAATTTTGATATTGACTTTTTTCAAGTTTTAATATGCTGTAACATTTCTAATTTTGATTTAAGCAAAAAATGTTATCAGGATAATTTGTAGAGATTTATGAGAACTATCAATAACCAGTACTGAAATTTTTGATTTTTTCAAAAAGTTATTTTTAAAAACACAAAAGTAGTGCTCAATCCCTTAATTTTGATTGGATGTGTCTGGTTAACGAACTTGTCCTTACTTTTTCGGCTCCAATAACGTGTGCCAAAGCTTAATTCAATCTGATAATTCTATTTAGAGTTATGCCGCACACAACCTACTACAGACAGACAGACAGACACTTGCGTAAAAACCGTTTTTTCTGACTCAGGGGGTCTCAAAACGTAAAGATTTGATGAAAATTTCGAAAGTCATTTTTCACATAAAACCAATACCTTCTCATCCATGATGAGAATGTAAAAAATTATATTGATTAATTTAATAAAAATATAGGGTTACCAGATGGGTCGGGATGGAAATCATAATACTCGGAAATTTTAAATCGGAATATCTAAAAAAAGGTCATTAATCCCCCCCCCCCCCCCCTCCTTTTGCCATTGGATTTGATGAAGAATAGGATTGTTAAAGAATTGAAGCAATGATAAAAATGTTTAATCAGTTATTAGATTGGAAAAGTAGAAAAAAATTACACGGAAAAAGTACAAAAAAAGGAAAGTCGACATTTTTGAGAAAAATCAGGATACTATGCACCAAAATTAGGAAACCGATGGAAAATCAGGAGTTTTCCTGATAAATCAGGATATCCGGTAACCCTAGAGAATAATGATTAATAAAATAATAATAATGACGTCATGTTATTAGATAAAACGAAAAAGTGTAATGAATTTTAATTAACATAAATCATTATACACATGCTTCAAATTGATACAGCAATTTTTAGCATAATTGCCACTTAGTTTTAGGAGTTAATGGACCAGTAAATGTTGAAAAAAGAGACTGACTAAATGAATAGTAATAAAAACAAAAAAAAATAATATCAACAACAATAATAATAATAACGACCAGGCATATGTGCCTGTGAGAGGCAAATAGAAAATCTATAATAATAATGGTAATAATTATAATAAAGAACATACTCAAAGTTGCGGCTAATGCATCAACGGTAGCCTGGGGTTGATTTAGATCTTGAGCAGATGTGGTAGTTCCATAAAAAGATTCGGTGGATTGACCTTGACTGGGATTCAATATTTGTCCACTTGTATTGACATTAGTTGTATTCAAGGTTTGTTGTTGACTACCAACAGCGTGGCTCATTGGGTGTACTACAGCTGTATAATAAATAAAGAAATATATGTTATTATCTGATTCTACTTTTGAGCAAGTCAAATTTATTTATTTTTCTATGCATCAGAGTTACACATTTTATTTAAATTATAAAGATTAGAAAAAGCAAAGAGGAAATATAAATTACGAAAAAAAAGATATAAATATATAACACGAGTACCTACAAGGAAGAATGTTTCGTGTGGAGGAATGATGAGCCGTGGGAATCCAAGTCTGTCGGGGGCAATTACTGTCTTTCAATTTGCTGTGTGGATTACCATCATTGATGTCCCCATCATTACTAAATATTCCCTCACCATTCACTGTGCAAAAATTGAAAAAATAATAGAGCAATAAAAAAACGAAAACAAGTTTTGATAATTTAAAACTTTGAATGGTTTAAAACACAATAAACAAAAAATTAATGCTTACAACTTTTGAGAAACTGTAGCTTTTTTTCAAAAATATATTTTAAAATATTCAAAGAAATAAAAATTTGTAGTATAAAATATTAAACAAAAAATACAATTTAAGTTTTCAAGCTTGGATTATCGAGGTTTTCTAATAAAAATATTAATACCAATGGGGCACAGTTTTTCTGGAAGCACAATTCTCTAATTTCTATGATTATCATTTGAAACTGTGGGACTCCATCACTGAGTCTTATTAATATTATCCATTTATGGGACAAACGCTAGACTCTCACAGACTACTTCCCCATAGACGTAGCCAAGATTCAGACCAAAAGCATAGCCTTGGTCCTTACCCTTTGAGACGGGCTGTGGGGTCACGCCTGAGGTTTTCGATGGTGATGCAACGGGAATACCCAAGCATCAGGGGCCCTTCCGCGTCCCAGAGATAGTTATAAATAATAAAAATATCCATTTATTGTTTTATTCATATTGTAAATAATGATCTATTAGATTAAGTTTTTCCAGTTAGTTAATATAAATTTGAATGGACTCATAATTAGATTATACACTCACACATTATGATGACAATAATAATATATGTGACCTGTCACGAGGAAAGGGTCCTAAGGCTGCACGGCAAGATTTTACGAGGCGAGCGTTTGAAAGAGAGGCTGAGAACGATGAACCAGAGTGTAAAAGGTAGTCTCCGATAATCTGCCTCTCCACTCACCACTCCATCAATAACAGAGTCGCACGAACGCGAATACGGCCACTGTTTCGATTGTCGTCGTAAGTGGAGGGGTTGAATTTGTCGGGTTATCAATATCTTTCAAAAATACGCTATTTCCAAAGTACTTTGCGTATCAATTACGGACAAAGTGAATCACTTACAAATGTTTGGATTCGTCTCTGGCTAAATTAGAACAACGTTTCGAGCGATTCATTCAATTTGTGGTCAACATAATAAAACAATAGAAGTGACAGTTCGTCGTAGACTACCACGAGATCTTGCAATTCAACACCATTAGAAAATTGGTTTTCTGGTATGGTTTATGCCAAACGCAGTCGTAGTTATTTTAATGGCATTGTAGTTCATATACTTGTAGAATACTCTCGAATAAAAGTTCACTGACAAGAATTCCGATCAAAGTGGAAACGTCCAAAGAATGTAACCTCGTGTTTCATCGCTTTTGGACTCTGAAGCCAAATTTACAATTCCAGCAACGACTGAAAATCATGAATTATATATTTTTTATTTTAAACCAATTTGAACTCCTATTTCTCTTATTGAAACACCTCGTGGTTAAAAAAAATATCTACTCATATACAAAATATAATATAAACCCAACTAAAAGTTCCTCTAAAAAACGATAGGGTAGCGGCAAAAATGTTGTTACTTATAAGTTAAAGATAATATATGTAATAATTTAAAATTATTTTCTGTATTCGTTACAAAACCTGAATTGTATTATTACTAACAGCATTATTAACAATTTAAGAGAAATCGGATCTTTTATTATTCCCCGAAAAGTTTCAGACTACTTGTATTAAGGGCGTATAGAATATTTGACCCTGTGCAGGAACTCGGTCGTGGAGGTGTCATTTATGGTGGCTATAGGAGACCAGGCGATATGCTACAGTAATTTGCTTTATCCCTGCATGCAGGGCTCTGCAGCGATAGACCTTGTTGTTCCCTAGCTATTCATGGGATCAAATTAGGTCAAGCAAATCCTCAAACAACCCATGAGGTGGGGGAGAACTCATGGACAGAAAATTCTAAAGCTAGGGAGGCCACTGTGCCAACTCACAAATGATTGACCGTGCAGGCGCATTCGGTGGCAATTGTAGGGTCGATCAGTGTGGAGAAACGGCTAAAAGAGCTAAATTTGCAGGGAAAGTGGCCTAGCAGAGCTTAAACAAAGAAGAAACAGATGGCTCTTGAGGCGGCTACAAAATCCGCGAGGAGCATGTCGGACTCTTAATCCTCGGTACACTCTAGGAAAATGAAAATGACTCCTAGGGGCGAGGAACGAAAGGATGCGGTTGCAGGTCCCAGTGCAAAGCGCAAGAAAAGACTCCATGACAATCTCTCAAAACTGCCAAGGCGGGAGAATATGCTCAGGACCCAGGAAGGTGAACGGGCGAAGGGTTCGGGTTCCGGCAAAGGGTAAGGATTAGGTTGTAGGATGAAAGGGGTGACTGGAGAAAGCTGTTGGTGGCATCAGCATAGTTTCCAGGCGACTTTAAGGAAGGACCCCCACCGACGGAGGTTATCAAGTTGATTGATCACTGTTGGTGCCAATCGAATGCACACCATACAGTGTTCGGTAGCACCAACATCAATGAAACAGGAAGAAACCTCTTAGAGTACCTAGTCACAACGTATCTGGAGATCTTGAACAGAGGAAGTGAACCGACATTCCAAACATAAATGAGGCTAGACACGGTATATGGAGAGAAGAAGTGGATAAGAAACCCGAGGAGAACGGATTGGGACTCCTTTAGGGATAAACTACAGAATAGGAAGTAAACCTTTCTGGACGATATAGAAATGTGGAGGAGCTTGAGGTAGCACTTGACTACTTATAGAAAGCTCTGACACGTTTTTCTAAGAACAACTGTCCGCTGAGGATCTAGGCCTCCGAAAATGCGACTCCATGATAAAAGAAACACCTCCAGGGACTGAGGACTGAAGTCGGGAGACAGTGTAACCAGACCCGGAAAGAAAAGAACCTCTCATGGGGCGAAGCTTACAGGAACGACCGGAAGGAGTATTGAGAAGAAGTGGGAAGAACTTGAAGTGAACGATGGAAAAGATGTTGCGAAGGGGTGAAGAGAATTTCTGAATAAGCCAGACTTCAGAAAATTTCAGTTAAGGATCAAGAGGTACATTTAGGAACTACCCTTCTACCATCTGAAGAGGAAAGATAAAACCACTTAATGGATATTTACTATCTAGGGTTTAAAGAGGAAAGATAGAAAATTTTGGGTAGAGAGACACCGATAAGGTCTGAGCAGAAACACCGAAATTAGGAGATATTAACAATCAAAATGTGCTTTCAAAATATTTCAGTTGTTGGGAGTCCAGTTTGCGAGAAGAACAGATCTAAATTAACATGTAATCTTATGGAAATTGAGTTAAACCGTCATCTCACCGTTAATTTTATACTAGATTCGGATACTTTAAATGAAATGACTTTTTCCTATCTTTCTGGAAATTTGTGGATTCCATCCCAAAAGAACTGCGCCGACTTGGCGGCCAAGAATGAATCAAGCCAATTTTTGATACCCTGTTCTGATGTGAACCGTACTCCAGTGAGGGCGTTCTGCATCGACCGGAACAAATGGTAGTCAGAAAGGGCAAGGTCTGGGCTATAAGGCGGGTGGTGTGGATCTTTCCATCCACTGTTTTCCAAATAGTTCTTAACCGAAATAGCAACATGGGGCCGAGCGTTGTCATGATTGAACATTATTGCCTCGTGTCTGGTCGCATATTCGGGCGTTTTTCGGCTATTGCTCTCTTCAAACGGATTAATTGTGTTACATCCCAGTAACGTTAAAATTTTTACATTGTCCCTGTGCAAGGGCAACACGCCACACACCAAAGAAAACGAGAAAGAAACTATTCACATAATGATATTCCTGTAATAAATTATCATATGGAGCGAGCAGCTGGTCGCATGAGGTAAGCCAATGTATACCTCACGTCAACGAATCGGTTTGACACATGGTAATAAGGGGTAAAGAAGAACAGCGCTCTGTCTATATGGTAATTGCACCCGCAGTAATGAGTCAGTAACTCATACCGCGTGCCGATAAGGTAGTGATGCTGTGCTAATAACCTAATGGGAGAATGAGAAGTTATCATCACAGCCTCATTAAATATAATGTCTAACTATTATATGTAGATAACTATTATAATTGATTATCTTCATACTGGTATAATATTACAACTACTGTAAACATTTCTGTTAGCAATATTTCAATAATCATAATAATACATAATTATTAGTGCTATTGCGTATTGATTGCCGATAATCAATCGAGATCAATAGATGAAAGTCGATTATTGATCATGGATCGCAAATGAAAGGTTGATTGATTGATCATTGACAATTGATTATTAATCATAATTTGTAAAATATATAAAATAGACAGATTAGTGCAGAAATGAATAATTAAAACTACATTTATTTGGAAGCTAGAAATAAAATTCGGCATTAGAAGAGATGAAGAGATGATATATATTCAGAGATCGTGCCGTGCCACCGATTTGCGATTCATACGTGCCGTGCCACCGATTTGCGATTCGTACATGCCTTGCCACCGATTTACGTTGATCAGCTCCCACTAATAGAAGCATCAATAGTATATATACCTCAGATTTACCTCTGGTGGTTAGTCATTAAGTTCCGAGGAGTTGTACGGTTATTAGGTTCGGACCGGTAATTCAAAGTCGTGAGCAGACCCTTCGATAAACGTAAGTCTCAGTGGATTTTTATGAGCAATTCTACATTCGGTACTTGGTAAATAAAATCCTTGGTCCTTAAGTGGTGCAAGTCCGGAAACCGTAGTGCTAGATAGTTCCTTTGGCTTACGTGTATCGTCGTGTTTAGTCGTGTCGGTTAATAGTGATTCATTTCTGAAATCGGGACGAACTAACCTGTATATTTGGCTCATAACCGCATAAAACTCATAACATTGCCTTCTCATCTTGAGAAGTAGTATAAGTTACCAACTAAGTATCATTTTATGAAAACTTGTGCAACATCTTATTTATTTATAATAAATTATTTCATTTATTTATATATTCAGTGTTTTATTGTCATTCTGAACAACTCAGGGCCCATAGACCTGACAAGTGACAACGTACCTACAAACAAAAATAAATTATCAGGCCTTACCAACCTGATATAATCAGCTAACCGCCTCCCTTAAATCCAAAAATCCAAACTACCCTCGCCTGTTGCTCGGAATGTAACAATTGTGTTCGGTAGCGTTTTCCATTGATGGTTTCACCCGGTTTTAGCAGCTCATAATACAACACGAATTAAGTTATAGATCCAATATTTACAGAGATAATAGATCTTGAAAATAAAGGCCATTTTTTACAAAAATGCTCATAATTACAATAAATTTGAATCAAATTTTTTTTCCTTTGAGTGCTTCCGAAAGAGCTTTAAAAAAGCAACAAAATGCTTTTTTTGAAATTCTTATGCGATTTTTTTCCACGTTCATGCGCCAGGTCATAAATGAGCAATAATTTTGATGATTTTTATTTTTCATTTTTGATCGACAAAAAACAGACATCCGAATGCGTATGTTATCACATAGTTTTGAAGAGGATACTTGTTTCATGAAAATCTATACACGTTTCAACGCAGCTTATATAGTATATAATCATAGAGTTTCGGAGTAAATACTTGTTTTATAAGACTCTGTAAACGTTTTAGCGCAGCTCACATAATATATTATCACAGAGTCTTAAAAAAAACTTGTTTCTTTAAAATTATATAAAAATTTCAACGCAGCTGATATAGCATGTCACAGTTTTAAAGAAAATTATTTTTTTTTTATAAAATAAAACCGAAAATTTTAGCGCAGCTAGATAAATTGTACATAAAGTTCATATATTTAATTTACTTACACAACTAGTCTTTAGAAAGTTTTTTAACGTTCATTTTCAAATATATTACAAAATATCCAATAAAACCGCTCCTTTTATAAAAATTAATATAAAGTCTTGACGCAGCTTATATATATATATATATATATATATATATATTTATAATATTATAATTCCACTATTTCTTGTATATTAAACGAAATACTTAACTTAATATTTACTTTTAAAGTTATTCACTTACTTTTTTTGAAAAGTGAGTTGCTTTATCTTAAACAGACTTGGAGTTACTGACTCGAATTCTCCCATATTTATTAGGTCCAAAAAGTTCTTTGATTTAGTTGCCTAACTTACAACAAATGCATGCAGTATCATCTCATATGTAATTTGAGCAGTTACGATTCTTTTTCTAATTAGAGATGATGTAAAACTGCGTAGATGAATCAAGTTTATTGTTGCAACAGATAACTGATCATCGTCCCATTTTTTTATTATTTCCTACCAAGTTTGAATGCTTTCAATTATTTCCGCTTTTGATACGTCAAGTTTTGTTATATTTTCTTTCAAAATAGCTACGTCGTAAATTGCATTGTGAGCACCGCTGCTACAAATTTAAAGTCATTTTTCGAAGCACGGACTAAAATAGGGGCTTTATACCACCCAAATATGTAAATATAAACAATGCGACTCTACTGATAGCTTTTTTCTCCCTTGCTGTCAAAAGAAACTAATTTTGAAATACATAAATTTTCGGTACATAAATGGCTTTTGCCATCCATCTAGCGTGATGCAATGCTTCAGGCGCTCGAAACCTTGGTTCAGTTGTATCGCCTGAAAAACATTAACTTTACTTTGTGATCTATTATAATAACCCCGCGACAAAAATATAGGACACCCCGTTTTATGTGGATTTGCTAGGAATCTAATTTTTATTTATTAAAAATGATATAATATACACTCGAGATTCCCTCCGACGAGGGTTTTTTTATACGAGCGCGTCATCGTTCCCTACAACGAGCATCTCATCGACCCCTCTTCCCCCACTACTATGGGATAAAGCGCGTTTGAATTTAAAATAGTAACGCGCATAACAACAAGTAGGGTATGATGGGGTTCCCTCTAGTGCTCGTTGCAGAGAACACTACGAAGCTCGAGATTCTCGTTGGAGGGAATCTCGAGTGTACTTACATCTTGTTAACGACAACATTCAAATGCTGTTGTGGAGCTCCTAATGTTTTCATTTCTCATACTCTGTACAAACGTATGGTCAGAGCTGCGACAAAATATAGAACACCTTATTTTATTTAAGTTTTAGAACAAATAGTCAGTTTTTTTCTTATACGCAGAGAGTAAAGATCTCGTTGAGAAGCAAGTAAGTGACTTTGACCGTACAAGCTATTATCACATAACGAAAATGGGCTGCGTAAATAGTTTAACTATTAGTAAAATACACACAATACATACTTTTGAAAAACTAAATAAATCTGTTGCGGAAATAGCTAGACTATTAAAGAGAAGTCGAAATGTGATTTCAAATTTTTTAAAGATCCAGAAAATTATGGAAAAAAACGTGTACTGGAAGAGCACGTGCAACAACAGAGCGTGACAGGCGAGCGATTTTGAGAAGTGTCAAATTCGTCATTTACAGCCAGAGAAATCGCTGAAAGAGCTGATGTCCACACGAATCTTCGCAATGTTCAACATATTATTCCACGTTGTACACACCTTCGAAGAAAAAAATTAAGAAAAAAACCTATCCTGACAGCTCTGCATAAACAAAAACATTTGGGATTTGCTGAAAAAGATATTCACCAGGGAAAAAATTGAGCGCGTTCATGCAATAATCGATCAAACGCTCGAATAAAAGAAAAGAATTATCCGCACGGTGACCACACGTTTTAACATCAAAAGTACAAATTTCTACTAATAAAAAATATAGGTAGATAGGTTTAGAAAAAAGAATATTAGTCTACACTTACGCTTTTTTCATCGAGCATATAGTTTTTGCAAAAAAGAAATAAAAACCGAGAAATTTTGTTATTGAAAAATCCGTGTTTTTTAATACTCAAATCGATGTAAAAAATTAATTTTTCAAGGTATTCACAGAAATCTCATCCACTTTTATTCGGGAGGCTCTAACGAAGACAACGGTATGAAGAAATTAATGTAAAGTTAATTATAAATTGATATTTTTTTAATCTGAATGAAAAACTATGTTTTTCGAGTTTCACATTAAAAAACTGTCGACGGAAGTTTCATCCGCGAGAAAATTTCTGGGTCCTCTTACTCGAAAATTCAGTCCGGATGTGCCGCGCGCTCCTATTCATCTCGCTATATTTTTTGTAATAGAGACGTTATGGAGCTCATACTTTGCAAAAAGTTCGACAATATACTAACGGTCATAGAGAACCCAGAAATTTTCTTGCGGATGAAACTGTTGGTGAGTAGGCATGGAATAATGAGACACTAACTTCTATAAGAACATTCATTGTTATTTTTCATGGAAAAAGCTTCGCACTCAATATAACTCAATAACTATATAACTCAACAATATAAATCGATAGGTTACAACCATGGATAGGGGCGAATTCTCGATCAGCCAATTGAATGACATGATCAATAATATTTGACATTTAAAATATGGCGCTTTAATGGCGAGTAAGTTAAAAAAAACCTCGGTGTAACATAATAACAATAGTTACAACACCCCCTCTCAACGTGGGTTTACGGAATCTAATTTCTTTACACCAAGTCCTTTAACACATTTTTCATGTCCTGTTTTTGGCAAAGCTTTGGTTAGAACATCGGCTAACATTTTGTGTGTAGCAATATATTTAACGTCTATATCGCCATTTAAAAAACTTGTCTTGCATAATGGTATTTAATGTTTATATGTTTCATTAGTGTACGAAGATCTATCATCTATGTTAGCTCCCCAGTCTGCGTCAGTGAAACCTTTTAAACAGTCTCCTGTTTTCTGATATACCAAGCCATGATTACTTGTACCTTGAAGGTATTTCAAGACTCTTGAGCTGATTGCCAGTGTTCCTTACCTGGATCCGTATTGAACTGACCTCAAACATTTATTGTATGAGTGATATCCGGGCGAGTGGCCGCAGTCAAGTACACTAACGTTCAAATGAGAGATTCGTACGGTGTCTTGCTCATCCCTTCATCTGTCTTCGTTTAAAGGTTGTAAGCCATGTCCTTGGAGACATTAAACCAATTTTTTTCTTTTTAGTTGGCAAACCAGATCTTCTTCTCCTGGCTTCATAAATTCTTCTGGCTGACCCATAAAAATTTCTTCCTCAAGTTTTCCGTTTATATAGGCCATTACTACGTCGAGTTGGTAAAGAGTTAGATCTACCTCTACTGAAAGAGCTAATAGAATTTGAATAGAACCAAGTCTTGCTACAGGTGAGAATATTTCTTGAAAATCGATACATGGTTGCTGAGAACATCCCTTTGCTACCAGCCTTGCTTTCCTGCGTTCAATACTGCTATCAGCCTTGTATTTAGTCTTAAGAACCTATCGACAGCCAATTACTTTTCATCTTTAAGGTAGCTTTACCAAAATCCAGCGTTTACTGTCATTAAGCGCATTAAACTCCTCCTGCATAGCCTTTCTCCATTCGTGTGAATATGGTCCGGATATCGCCTCTTCAAGAGTTGGATCTGCTGGTTGATTACTTACCAGTTGGGCCTCGTGTTGCTTTGTGACCGGAACCATGTTAAATCCCTTTTTTGGTCTCGTCCTGGTCCTTTCTTCGTCGGTGTTTCTTCAATTCCAGGATAAATCTGTTGAATGTCATTCAATCCAGGGCCTTGTATTCCATCATGTTATTTCATAACCTCTCTATTTTCCTCCGCTGGACCCGCTACTGGATCTTCATCGTCTTGGTCTTCAGCATCAGACTTTTCTTCGAAATTTTCAAGTTTATTTTCCACATGATTATACTCTATAGCTGCTATTTTTTGTACCACATCAACTTTATTTTTCTCACCCAAGTGAACTTTGAAATTAAAACATTCTTCTTCCGGTTTTCTAGATTCACCAAACTTTTTAATTATGACGACATCTCGGCTCTTGAAGATTTTCTTCGTTTCCGGGTTCCACAAGCGATAAGCCTTAGAATCAGATGCATATCCTACTAAAATGCATTTTCTTGATTTCGGATCAAATTTTTCTTTATCGTTCGTATTGATAAGAGCATACGTTGTGCATCCAAAAGTTTTGAGATGACCTATATTTGGTTTTCATGCAAACCAATCCTCAAAAGGTGTTGAATTTTCCAGTGCTCTTGTCGGACATCGGTTTCTGATATAGGCAGCAGTGGATATTGCTTATGCCTATAAGCTTTGTGGTAATTTGGCTTGCAAGAGTATGCATCTGGCCATTTCTACCAAAGTTTTGTTTATACGCTCGGCTGTGCCGTTCTGCTGAGGGGTGTACTGAACCGTGCGTTCTCTCTTTATTCCAGCTTTTTCTAGAATATTTGTGAATTCTTGGCCGCAATACTCCAGACCATTGCTACTTCGTCAAATCTTGATTTTTCTCTCCAGTTGAGTTTCAATATAAGCTTTAAATTTTAGAAATTCGGATTTTACGTCACTTTTGTTCTTGAAAAGGCGTACCTTCACCTAACGTGACTTCTCGTCAATGAAGTAAATGAAGTAACTTGCTCCTCCAATTGAGTTGATCCGCATCGGACCGCAGTCATTAGAATGTATTCGTTCCAGTAATTTCTCACACCTATTTTAAGAGAATTTAAGAAAAGGTGTACGTACTTGTTTACCAAGAACACACGCCTAGCATTTCAAGCATTCTTTTAATAATTTCTTTGGACCATTTTCTTCATAATTAATTTATTCAGATTCGCTTCGTTTAGATGTCCGAATCGTTCGTGCCATTTTTCAAAATTGACTTCTTTTTCACTCACAGCAGCAGAAGATTCCATTGTAGATTCCAAAAAGTATAAATTACCTTTTCTCTGCGCTTGAACAACTAACCTGACATGCTGATCGATAAATTCTGTGTGAGTTTTATCATACAATAACTTTGTGGCCACTGTCCACTATTTTTGTAATAGATAAAAAATTAGTTCTTAATTCAAGGACACACAGGGTATTTTCTAATCGTACCTTTTTGCTTCCTTCAAGGGTTGGAACTTCTATGCGAACAGTACCAATACCTTCAATTTTTGCAGTCTCATCCGTACCTAAGCGGACCTTTTGTTTTGGCGCAGGCGTAATATCGCAGAATTTACCCTTCTCACAGCACATATGAGACGTTGCTCCTCTATCAATGTACCATTCAGAAGTTTTGGCAGTTTCCACATTAAAAACGGCAGCAATTGATGCTTTGTCATTATTTTTAGATTTTTTTGAACGCTCCATGTCCAGAATTTTACTTGAGTTCGGGTTGCAATCAAGGGGATCCACAACATCTGCAAAAAAAACTTCTTATTCGGCCAAGGATGAACTTTCTTTTTTATTCTCAGCAACTTAAGCTTTTTTTCCAACAATCAACAGCTTTGTGTCCTTTATAATGACAATAACTGCATTTGTAAGATTTCTTTTGGGAGTTGGATCCGACGTGCGAAGAATTGTCATTTTTCGAATCAACCGCTCGTTTAGTACTTAGCTGCATTTTCCCTTTTCGCTTAATGAAAAATGCATCTTGCGAATTTTCACCGCTGTCATTCTTACCTTTTCTGGCCTCGAACTCTTCAATTAGTTTAATCCTCAAAGCCTCAGGTGCAGGAAGGGAATCCCTGACTTCAATTGCGCATCTGAAATTTTCGTAGCTATTTGGAATACTATATAACAGTAAAACAGCTAATAGGTCTTCGGATACTTCAACATCAATTTCCTTTAATCTGTCTACTGTGTTAAAAAATTTTTATAAATGATCAGCCATATTTTCATTTTCGTCCATTTTAGCAAACAGCAATTGCTTTCAAAAGTGTCACTTTTCGGGCAGGACCTTTTGATTTAAAAGCTTCTTCCAATTTTTCCCACACTTCTTTTGACGTCGTACAATGTTTGATATGGCAAAGCTCAGACGGATTTACAAGTATTGCCAAAATTATGTCAGCACGGGCTTTCTTGTCACTCTTTGTCCAAATTGCAAGTTGTGCTCCAGTAGGATTTTTAGGAAAATTAACATTACCGTCAGTATAAGCCCAACAGCCATTTTTTACAAGAATAGCTTCCATCTGAAGCTTCCAAGTATGAAAGTTATCTTTTTTTAATTTATCAATTTGCACGCTTGTTCCTGACATGTTTTACGGCGCTGAGCTCTTTGTTTGTAATTTTCTAGCCACGCGATCGGCTTCACTTTGAGGTTAGCTTACACTTCTTTTAAAAAAAAAACCCTCGATGTAACATAATAACAATAGTTACAACAGAAACTTCCGTCGACACTTTTTTAATGCGAAACACGAAAAACATGGTTTTTCATTCAGATTAAAAAAATATCAATTTATAATAAATTTTATATTAATTTTTTCATACTGTTGTCTTCGCTAGAGCTTCCCGAATCAAAATGGATAAGATTTGTATGAATACGTTGAAAAATGAATTTCTTACGGCAATTTGAGTATTGAAAAACATGGATTTTTCAATAACGAAATTTCCCGGTTTTTATTTTTTTTCGCAAAAACTATCAGCTCGATGAAAAAAGCGTGAATGCAGATTAAGATTCATTTTTCTAGGCCTATCTACCTGTATTTTTTATTACTGGAAATTTTTACATTTGATTTTAAAGCATGACGTTACCGTGCGGACAATTCTTTTCCGTTTTTTCGAGCATGCGACCGGTTATTGCGTGAACGCGTTCAATTGGAAATGCATAATATTTTCAGACGAAAAGAAGTTTAATTTCGATGGCCCGGATGGTTTTGGATACTATTTCCATGATCTGCGGAAGGAAGAGCATTTATTAAACAAACGACAACAAGGAAGAGATGGCATGAAAGTATGGGGTGGTATCAGTTACAATGAAAAATTGGAATTCTAGTTTATCACAAAGCGGTCAAACAGTCAAGTATACGTAAAAATGATCCCCGAGCAAATTCAAACTTCAGCAGAACGTATTGGAAGTGAAAATTTCATATTTAAACAAGACAATCCAAAACTTCAAATAGCGAATATCACAAAACGCTACTTTAGTTTCCAAAAAATAAAACTTCTCGACTGTCTTGCACTTTCAACAGATCTAAACGTCATTGAAAACTGCTGGGGAGAGTTAACTTATCTTTTATATAGAGGTGGAAGGCAGTTCAACAACACAGAAGAATTAAAGATAGCAATTATACGCAAATGGAAGAATTTGCCTCAAACGTATATTCAAAATCTCTTTAATTCACTTTCCGATCGCATGCTGGCAGTCATTGACTAAGTACAAAAATCTTATTTTTAAACAATTTATAAAACATTATTTTCCTAATGTGTCCTATCTTTTTATCACACTTACAACCTTGAGTTTGTACAGACCATGGAAAACGAAAACCTTAGGAGCTCCACAATGGCGTTTAAACTTCGAAGTTAATAAGATGTAAGTATATCGTATCATTGTTAATAAGTAAAAATTAGATTCCTAGTAAATCCAAATAAATTGTGTAGTCCTATATTTTAGTCGTGGGGTGTAGACTAGAAGCGACTAACATTTGCAATAGATTTTACCAAGAAATACTAAAGCAAAAGTATATAACGTGCCTAGGCGCACAATGAGGGTTATTGCGTGACGAGCATTGTCGCGAGTCTCGTAATTTCCGGAATTGTGTGCATTGGCACGTGTTCTATTTTATGTGACTTCGGTGCGTATACGAGTTTTTATGCGTACACTCGAATCTAATCTAGTATTGTAGTTGTTTGCGGCGCTAGTCATTACACTTGATATGACACCACTAGTCCCGGCCATTTTGATTTTATCGATCTTGTGTAGTAGTAATGGATTTTAATAGACGCATGCGCAGTTCAAATGTACAAGGCTTTGCCAGTAAGGTGCTAACGCTGTACGAAGAAGAAGAAGAATAAGAAGAAGATTGTGCTCCGTTGCATGGCTATAGGCGCATGCGCAGTTCAATTTTTACATTTCATTCATCTGTAGCGCAATATTCTACATTGCGCTACTGTTAACTGTAGCGAAAAAACTAGTTTGCGCGCCGGTGGCACATAAAATCCATTAGTTCTTTACAATCTTCTCTCAGTTGAGTTTTTCGTAACGTGTATCGAATTAAGTTCAATATTCCAATTTTCTTAGGTTCAATCACTTTTTTATGGAATCATTGGTATCAGAAGTGCAGAACTTCTTGACATCAATATTTTTGTAATTATATTGAAATATTTTAAAAATGGGAAGGTTTGGCCCAGATGATGCTGGCATACACGTTGAAAAGACAAATCCCAGAACGAGTTCAAATATATTATGACGACAAGGAAAATTAAGCAATTATTTTTCCATTAAAAATTGCAAGTGTGCAGGTGCCATTTTTTGATCCAGTGTTCAAAATTGTAGTATCATAACACATTCCGCGCACCTTTTAAACTTTTCCCATTCTTTTAGTAAATCAAAAACATAGTTGCCATGGTGCTTCCCTCAGCATTTGGTGAAGGTGGAGTTCCTAAAACTTGCTCTACAGAATGTGGATTCATAACAATCACGGACAATCATCTTTCTATCTGTTCATTTCCTGGAATAAAAAGTTATTGACAATCAGTTCAATTATATAATGTCATTGTGTTCATTATTTAGCATCATTGGCATTATTTTATGACACGCTGTACCGTAATTAATATTAAATATGAGCAACTGAAGAGTATATTGTAAATTTTATAAAAATAATAAGCTGAATTACATGCTATTAATTTTCCATCCCAGTGTACAATCAAGGGAAGTTCTAAATTCATTAACATTTTCAAGTTTGGAGCAAACTTTGGTCGTTATATATTATAGTTATATATTATTTTTTGCGAAGAACATTCAGTTCATTTTGGTTGTTCTATTCAGTGAATATATTTCTCATTAAGATCCGTCTCATCACATGGATCTTTTTTTCTTGCTTCACAAACTGTCTTTTTTATTTTCTTTTGTTTTTTCTAAATGACGCACAGTGGTCCGAAATAGGTATCTGCTGAGCGTAATCGCCTATAGGTCGTGTATTTTAACCAATTTCAATTTTTTTTACGAATTCTTAGCATCAAATTCCTGAAAGGAATGTCGATTGCGATCTTTTAATTTTTCTCACAGAGCAACATACATAAACAAAAAAAAGTGACAAAATTGCCCATTTCAGCTTTGTGAATTTTTAAGTTGAGGAAAAATGCTGATATAAACTCACTATTGGCCAGAATTATTGCAACTGCTCTCATAGAACAGGAATATTTCTATTAATATTAGGCGTACAAATAAGTTTTGAGGGAATGACAAAAGATGGCGTAACTAGTATTAAATCGCATCGATCCATCTTATAACTATATTCATGTTGAAGCGTCACCATCCTCCTCTAATAATCAGTATATGTCATTTCACTGAAGTGTATACAACACGTCTTCTTTGTGCTCTAACTATGTCAACTTTTGTGACAACAAAACAACATTTGCGGGAAGTGCTGCTTTTTTGCTTTAACTTGAAGAAAAGTGCAGCTGAAGGACATCGATTGCTATGTGAAGCATATGGGGAACACACTCCATCAATAAAAACATGTTGAAGGCATTATTGGACCTAGATTCATGCCAAACTCAAGAGGAGCTCGCTGAAACCTTGGGAGTGACTCAACAAGCGATTTCAAACCGTCTCAAGACCATGGGTATGGTGCAAAAACAAGGATATTGGGTTCCGCATGAACTCAAGCCAAGAGACGTCGAACGTGGGGTAAGCCTGTCCATGCATCAACTTCAACAGCCAGATCGAATATTCATGGCAAGAAGCTAATGCTGTGCATCTGGTGGGATCAGCTTAGAGTGGTCTACTATGAGCTACTCCAGCCTAACGAAACCATCACTGCGGAACGTTGCCAACAACAATTGATGCAATTGAGCTGACTATTCAAGTTTGAACGCCCCAATATGCCTATTATGATTGTATATGCAATGGAAACTAAACAATTTACAAAATCGGAAATTCACAGTATTAAAAGTCAAATTCAGAAACTCAGACCCACAAAAATTACCACGACTAATAGCGTATATATGGTTTCATTGGAAATGAAATTAACTATGGTCGATGGAAAAATTTACACAACTCATTCCGATACTCCATCATCTTCGACTTGCTACATTTGCAGAGCAACGCCATAAAAAATGAATGATTTAGAGCGTATAAAGCAGAAAACAGAAATTGTACATGTTCATGGAGTGTATACTCCATATTGCTTATCGGTTAGAAATTCGCAATTGGAGTGTAGACAAGAAAGAGGATAACAATTTTATACATTTATTTTATAAAAATTGTTTACAATAATTAACTTAGATATTAATAAAAATACCCCTGTTCTATGAGAGCAGTTGCAATAATTGTGGCCAATAGTGAGTTTATTTCAAAATTTTTTTTCAAGTTAAAAATTCGACAATTTTTTCAGAATTCAATGCTGAGAAACTCTAAAAACCACAATTCAAAACCGGTTGAGAAATACGACCTGTAGGCGATTATGAATCGTAAATTCCTATTTTGGATCACTGTGCGACGCACTGTTTCAAAAATATTTCGAATTTGTTTACGAATTCTATGTTCCAAACGAATCAGTATGTGTACTCACCTCAAACATTTTGAAACTTCATCAGCGACGTTGTTCAAACCTCCTTTGATAATTTTTCGATTAAGAAAATAGTGATGGGCAAACCGTGTCAATATTTCACATTGTGATGAAAGTTTATAACGTGGTAATTTTCGTAACTTTAAACCCATCTATCCCATTCTAAAATTTTCCAATGAAATGCGTTATTAAAAAGCAATAGGCTCTATACAACAATCATTATATTCTGTTGAAGGATCTCAACTTAACGTTTTGATAAAAAAATGTTGTACTACCTAACACAATCTAGATCAAAATTCTGCACAAATGACATCATTTATATATACAATTTTAGTACTAACATACAATACATTTCTCATCGTAATATGCTTAAAAAATTTGTGTTATTTTATCGGCATTCCGCATTCTTATTTTCCTCTGCAGAGAACAGCTTTTTTGCAACTGTCCTTTGCAACATGCTCAACAACAAGACCAACTTTTCTCTCATGTCTCGTGAATTTTTTCCAATTTATTAGCGGAACATTTATAGCTGCAAACAATTTATTTTCATAGGTGCTACAAAGACCAGAATCTAAAGCTCCTGAAACAAAGTAATGCATTTGAAATGCTTTTGGATAATATAATAATATATATTTGATTTCAAAAAATAATGTGAAACCAGTGTGCTCAGATCGGACACGCCAACCATGCGCACACAATTACAGGGTACATCCGTGTGAAGAAAGTAGGAGCTGTGAGTATGGTTGCGCGCGAAACCGACTTCTCCTCTTCTGAATTCGAAAACTCGGAGATGCCCGAAAATCTTCGGAAAACTTCGGCTCTCTCCTTATTTTGTCTATATATAGTATATACGAACTAAAGTAAAAGGCAGCGTTCCCTAATTTTCTGAGTTTCTGCGATTTCTTCGATTCGATGTCACGTGCATTCCGTCGTCTGCTCACCCGGCGACTTTTGTTTACAAAATTTGACACCTAACAAATTTGTAAAAAGTCTTAAATAACATTCAAGACGTGATATCAATTTTATGAATATCAGGAAATGTTAAATAATTCTTTCGAGTGTGTGATCTGCAAGGACTATTTATTTGATACTATTTGTTTGTAGAGTCTAAATGCAGAATTTGAGGTTAGGTTCATAACCTGTTGTATTTAAGTAGTTTTATTTTTTAACTTTCTTTGACTTCACTCAGTTGATTTTGAATATTGTAAATTTAGAATGATAATTAATTGAATTTTTTTTAATTTTTTAAATAATCATCATTTTTACTTGATAAATTTTGTCATAATTACCTTTCTTGTAATTCTATTTTCTGACAATATATAACTCACTAATTCTTTCTTACCTATACCTTAGGTAATAAAGTACACCTATGAAGGGGAAAATTGTTACTGTCAATATTTTTGGTCGAAATGAGAAATTGAAATTCTGAGTTTAGAATTTAGATCCAATACTCTTACAATCTTGCAAATGAAAATTAAATTACAGATATTAAAATTTCACAAAAGTACAATATAAATCAGATAAATTAATGATACAATTATCTAAAAATAGAAGAGTTTTAATATCGTTTGAACTCAAAATTTAATCAATTTTTAAAGACTTTTTTTAAGGCTTTAAGTGCTTTTTAAAAGTGATTAATTAAAAGCTTACAAGAAAATCATAAGTGGACAGATTGAAAAATAATGAGGTATTGAAAATTACTCAATTAGTGATATTTCCAAATTTAAATTGAATAAGTTGGGAAGATTTAAATGAAAAGATCTGGAAATAATTATAATGGTTTCCCTATACAAAATTTTTTAATGCAAACAAGTCCAATTGTAAAATGCCCTGAATTTTTAAGCATTTTTAAACTAAATCTATATAATTTAAAGTAATTTTATTTATATATCGAAAAAATTGAAATAGTCTTCGGACTTTAGAAAACTAGGAAATTTATTCACGAAAATCATTTCAAGTTGCAATTAATGGAATATTTCAAATGAAACAATTATTAGCTGAAGGTACTAAAAAGTGAATAATTTTATAGTCAATATATTACAGTACAGTCGGAAAGTATTAGAACAAGATAAAAAAAGTTGTTTTCTCCAGTTCATCGTATCATTTATTAAAAAATTATTCAAATATTTGCAGTTATTTTTTTACGTCCAACGTAGCTTTATGATATGAAGACATTTTTAATGCATTTTTCTGAAATTTCCATCAAAATTTATAAAAATACAGCCTATGGACGAAAATCGTGAAAAGTGTTCAAAACTGCCGCATTGGGTTTTCAGTTGTTTTTCGCACAAAAATCGATTCGCCTGAGGTTTAAAAGGTCACATGTCAATCATTTAAACAAAAAAGATGGTATTGTCGTGTCTGGTGCATTGCAGTGTCATAAAAAACTGTAAGTCTGTTAATTTGACAGTCGTTGCGTTTATGCATAATTGTGCCCGCTTTTTCGTTGAAATAGCCTCAGAATTGTATTTTTCCAGGTTGAAAATGGTCAAGCGAAAGGAAATATCTGTCGAGAAACGGGCCTAAATCATTATTTTGCAAAAAACAGGCAAAAATATCGAGAAATAGCCAAAATATTGAAAATATCTTTGTGTTCAGTCCATACGGCCATAAGAAGATATCGGGAAACTGGACAAAAAACTAACAGAAAACGATCTGGTCGACCAAGAAAGACAAATCAAAGAATCGACAAAAAATTATATGCAATAAGTAAGGGCAATCGACAGAAATCTGCATCAGAAATTCGTGCTGAAATCAATGAAGACTTGGATTCACCAATATCGTTCACAACAGTCAAAGGCCGGCTTAAAAAAAAGGTGTGATTGGACGCATTGCTGTCAGAAAGCCATTTCTATGGCCAGTAAATAAACAAAAAAGACTGAAGTTCGCTCAAGAACATGTTGACTGGACGATTGATCAGTGGAAATCAGTTTTATGGACAAACGAATCAAAATTCGAACTTTTCGGTAGCCATCGGGGTCAATATGTTCGCAGAAAAGTCAATGAAAGATTCAAACCAGATTGTATTATGCCAACTGTAAAACATGGCGGTGGATCAGTAATGGTTTGAGGTTGTTTCAGCCACGCTCGCGTTGGTCAACTTGAAAAAATTGAAGGAATTATGAAAAAGAGCAGTATCACAGTATACTCCAAAGCCATGCAATACCATCTGACAAGGTGGCCTTTTTCAAGAAAATCGCTTGAAGTAACATATTCACTGTTTCCTTATAAATTTTGATGAAAATTTCAGTAGAATGCATTAAAAATGTCTTCGAATCATGAAGCTACATTGAACGTACAAAACTACCGCGAATATGTGAATAATATTTCGATAAATGATACGATAAACTGACAAAAACAACTTTTTTTATCTTGTTCTCCATTGATGGTTTCACCCGATTTTAGAAGCTCATAATACAGAACACTCTTCTGATCCCACCAAATACAGAGCATTACCTTCGCGCCATAGATATTCGGCTTTGCCGTTGATTTTTCTGGTTGGCCGTATTTCACATATGATTTTTTGCGCTTGGGGTTGTCGTAATGGATCCATTTTTCATCACCAGCAACAATCCAATGCAAAAATAACTTCTTTTTGTGGCGTTCCAGCAGCATTCGAAAATGCAAAACCGCCTTTCAACGTCTCTCGGCTTCAGTTCATGTGGAACCCATTTTCCTTGCTTTTGAATGTATCCGGCTGCTTTTAAGCGTTTTGAAATGGCTACTTGAGTGACTCCCAAAGATTCTGCGAGCTCTTCTTGTGTTTGGCAACAATCTTCACCGAGTAATGCTTCCAGTTCTTCATCTTCAAAGTTTTTTGACTGCCCAGGACGTTCTTCGTCTTCCAAGCCAAAATCACCACTTTTTAATCGTGCAAACCACTTTTGGCACGTTCGCTCAGCTAGAGCATGTTCACCATAAACTCCCGCCAAAATACGATGACTATCTGCAACAGTTTTCTTCATAATGAAGTAATGAAGAAGAACTCCCCGCAAAAACACTTTTTCAGGCACACAGTTCGACATATTTGAGTGAAAAAAAATTATTGTTGTTTATGCTTCAAATGAATGACATATACTGAAAAAGACGCACAATGACAGCAGCTTTCCAACGCATGTTCGGAATATTGGAACGATGGAATAATAATCAAGTTACGCCATCTCTTAGCAAACCGCACGAATCCAGAAAACAATTTCAAGTTGATTTAAATTAATATAACGGTATGAAAATGCATCACGAAACTATTTCAAACACCTCAATGAGCGAAGCGTTTTTTATTGAGTCATCTTCTCCTGCAGATCACAATATTGTGGAGAAAGTCTCCACTATACAATTTTTGGAACCAAGACATTAAACGTGATATTATTGAAAAGATTAAAATTTTCAATATAAGAATTGTTTTCTTTAAAGAATTAAAATCTATGCTTCCATCCAGTTCAATAATAATGTATATATTCATTGATAAAATCAATGAATATATATAATATATGATATATATAATATATATACAATACATATAACATATTATATATTTTTTAAAATATTAAATATATTGACTATAAAATTATTCACTTTTTAGTACCTTCAGCTAATAATTGTTTCATTTGAAATATTCCATTAATTGCAACTTGAAATGATTTTCGTGAATAAATTTCCTAGTTTTCTAAAGTCCGAAGACTATTTCAATTTTTTCGATATATAAATAAAATTACTTTAAATTATATAGATTTAGTTTAAAAATGCTTAAAAATTCAGGGCATTTTACAATTGGACTTGTTTGCATTAAAAAATTTTGTATAGGGAAACCATTATAATTATTTCCAGATCTTTTCATTTAAATCTTCCCAACTTATTCAATTTAAATTTGGAAATATCACTAATTGAGTAATTTTCAATACCTCATTATTTTTCAATCTGTCCACTTATGATTTTCTTGTAAGCTTTTAATTAATCACTTTTAAAAAGCACTTAAAGCCTTAAAAAAAGTCTTTAAAAATTGAATAAATTTTGAGTTCAAACGATATTAAAACTCTTCTATTTTTAGATAATTGTATCATTAATTTATCTGATTTATATTGTACTTTTGTGAAATTTTAATATCTGTAATTTAATTTTCATTTGCAAAATTGTAAGAGTATTGGATTTAAATTCTAAACTCAGAATTTCAATTTCTCATTTCGACCAAAAATATTGACAGTAACAATTTTCCCCTTCATAGGTGTACTTTATTACCTAAGGTATAGGTAAGAAAGAATTAATGAGTTATATATTGTCAGAAAATAGAATTACAAGAAAGGTAATTATGACAGAATGTATCAAGTAAAAATGATGATTATTTAAAAAATTAAAAAAAATTCAATTAATTATCATTCTAAATTTACAATATTCAAAATCAACTGAGTGAAGTCAAAGAAAGTTAAAAAATAAAACTACTTAAATACAACAGGTTATGATCCTAACCTCAAATTCTGCATTTAGACTCTACAAACAAATAG
This sequence comes from Diplolepis rosae, assembly GCA_030998225.1. Lineage (NCBI taxonomy): Eukaryota > Metazoa > Arthropoda > Insecta > Hymenoptera > Diplolepididae > Diplolepis > Diplolepis rosae. The sequence continues at coordinate 1,340,973 of JAPYXD010000707.1, forward strand.
TATCAAATAAATAGTCCTTGCAGATCACACACTCGAAAGAATTATTTAACATTTCCTGAAATTCATAAAATTGATATCACGTCTTGAATGTTATTCAAGACTTTTTACAAATTTTTCAGGTGTCAAATCTTGTAAAAGAAAGTCGCCGGGTGAGCAGACGACGGAATGCACGTGACATCGAATCGAAGAAATCGCAGAAACTCAGAAAATTAGGGAACGCTGCCTTTTACTTTAGTTCGTATATACTATATATAGACGAAATAAGGAGAGAGCCGAAGTTTTCCGAAGATTTTTGAGCATCTCCGAGTTTTTGAATTCAGAAGAGGAGAAGTAATTCTGTGTGCATGGTTGGCGTGTCCGATCTGAGCACACTGTGTGAAACAAATAATACGAATGGGATTATTTTGTTCGCAAGTAACGTGAAGCCAATAAGAAAAACGATCAAAGTAGAACCCTTCTAATTTTTAGGTTAATTATTTATTAAAATAAAGTACTTACCAGTGGCTACTTTCAAAATTACATTGAAATGATATGATCATAATGAAGAAAATTACAGCTGTACCAATTTGCATTTTCGGCAAATCAGATTTTTCCCAGGTGTCTTTAGATGTATAACACGCCTTCCTTTGGGATTCATTACATTAGAGCTCACGTAACTGTTTTAGTTTACACACGTTTGGACGTTAGACTTATGGAGCACATTTACTAACTCTTTTTGGTTGCTTTTTTTCAGCTTTTACCATGCATAATCTATTACTGTACGTTCTTTCCATCACAGGTTTTCCTCTCCACCTTTGTTATACATTTTGTTTTCGCGATTTAGCTAACTATTATCATTCACTTCATCGATCTTACCTTTCATATTTAACAGATGATGAAAACATCAATAGCGACGTACCATACAGTTGGTTATGACACTGGACAGAAATGCCATTCTAGGAATACGGAAATACGAATGCATGAAAATGTGGCATGGCGGCTTATTTTCCTCTTGCAGATGATTGAAAATTATTCCAATTTTAATACAAATAACCCCATCTGACTAAGTTGATGAGAGCATGTTTGGCGTTAGAACATACGCCGCAGGCATGCAGGATACCAAAGGTGGTATTTATACAGAAACCAGGACAAATAAATTTTGCGCAGGCTAAGGACTTTAGACCAATAAGCCTTACTTCCTTTTTTCTGAAAACCATGGAGAGGATGGTGGACAGGTACATAAGAGATACAGTTCTGAAGAATACGCCGCTGCATGATGGTCAGCAGGCCTATAGAGCTGGGCATTCAGTGAAGTCTGCTCTCCATATGGTGGTATCCAGGATTGAGGTTCAGATAGAAATAGGGGAATATAGCCTTGGCACATTTCTAGATATTGATGGGGCGTTTAGTGCAACAAAATATCAGGAAATATACGGGGAAGCAGAGAGTCATGTTGTTCCGAGCATGTCATTGCCATCTTGCTTAGGGGGATACATCTTGACGTGTTAATGCAGCTGATTCGAGAAGCCCTAGGGATAGTACAGCAGTAGTGTAAAAACACACAACTGTCAGTGAATCTAACGAAGACCGAGTTTGTGGTCTCCACCAAACAGTATAAGCTAGGGCAGATAAAAGGCCCAAAGTTTGGGATCTGAAGAATCAGACTCGGAAATTCTGCATAACTATGATGATGTACGGAAGAGCTTTCAGGTCAATGTGGGGGCTTAGGTCGAAAATGATCACCTGGTTGTACACGGGGATCCTTGGACCGAGATGGCTCTATAGGGCCGTGGTGTGGTGGCCAGAGTGGAATTGAAGACAGTAAGATCTGCACTGGGCCACGCTCAGACCCTCGTGTGTGGCAGTGTGTGGTACGCTGATGACTCAAGAGGTAGATGAACGGGTGCTGAAATATATGGCAGCAAGAATGGACAGAGGAACAGCATTCCACTGGGAAGACTTGCTACCATGTTTTAAGAAAAGTTTACAGCGATCCTAGCGTTTATGCACAAATTTTTTGACGCTGGTGGCAGTGGACGACAGATCAGAATCTCTTAGGACAGTCAGGCTGCACTAGCTGCACTGAAAGCCCACTCGTAAGATCCAGGCTGGTCTAGAAACAGGCATTGAATTGGCTAGCAAAACGAAACAATGTTGCACTGGTTTAGGTACTTGGACACTCAGGTATTGAAGGGAATGAAGCGGTCGACAAACTTGCCAGAAATGACTCTACCCAAAGGTTGGTATCGCTTCCTCTATAATGGAAGCGAAGATTAAGAAATAGGCTCAGGACCAACACGAAAGGTACTGGGTCGAGGTTGAAGGACTCCGCCAGGCGAAGTCTCTAATTGGGTCAATACTAAGAGGGAACAGATCTAAAAGCATTCTGGCTCTTGGATGGACAGAACTAAAGATGGAAACTCAGCTCCTAACAGGATATGGAAGTCTGAAGATGTGTTCAGAGTCCATCAGCGGAATGCCGATTCTGATCTACACCAAAGGAACAGAAGCCAGCCCCTTCGATCCGTGTTCTTGAAGTGCGTATCGAATGCTTTTGAGTGACGTTCTTTTCTCCCAATTTCATTGATTTTTTCGGGCTAAACTTCAACGGTATAATATATGTCTCTAGCACGACTGTCCTCTTGACACAAGAAACAAAAATATTAATTGAGTCATTAGAGTTTTTGGAGATCGATTACGGAATAGCGTGCCATGCTTTAAGCATTCGCTATTAAGGGGTTATACCACCCAGCAATTTGTTTTCCATTTTATTTTATTGGCTTAAATAATGCATAAACTATTCAAGAATGATATTCAAAAACTATTTTGGGAAAAAAAAGTGATAAAAATGTTGTTTAGCTTATTTTCCGAGATGTCTTTGAGCGCTCCAAAGCAAGACATGCAAGAGTATTCAAGATGCCAAGCCGTACGGTGATTTTGCTGTTACTAAAAAAGAATGCATTGGACATATTCAAAAAAGACTTGAAACATGACTGCGCAATTTAAAGAAAGGAGTTAAAAATCTTAGTGGTCGAGGAAAGTTGACTGGAAAATTGATTGACGAACTGAGTGTGTATTATGGACTGACTCGCTCGATTTTTGACGCCATTTTGTATCGTAAATTTGAATACATTTTTTTTATATACCTTAATATATGTATTGTATAATAAAGTCTCAAAATTTAATTTAAATCCATTGACTAGCTTTCCAGATAAAAATTCCCAAAAAAAGGTTCATTTTTCAGTGTGCCTGGAATTTTTAAAATTTGTATAAATTGTTTACGACCTAATTAGCACCGAACTAGCCGATTGCAAGTAGACAACTACTGCCCGCGCGAATTGATATCTCGCCCCTCGTGGTCCTTTGGACGATCTAATTACAATACACATGATCTTTGTAAAGTACTTAAGCTCCAAAAAACGCCCGTTGATGTTAGCATAGGATTAATCAGCGAAAGACATTTGACTATAAAATAAAAATGGGAACTCGAAATCCAATCGCAAGCTTGTTCCTACATTTCTTAAGTTTCCTGTTTCATGGTCTCCAAAATTAGATCAGAGATGCTGAAACTCCACTTCAATGCAAAATCTTTAAAGATTCCTCTGCACATTAACTTCGCTGATCCACAATTTGATATACTAGGCAGAATAAATGATTTTCTAAACAATGCTGTATTCTTGTCATTAACCCGTGTTGGTCAAATCAAGTTAAAAAATAAAGGTCTTATTCTCCAAAAAAATCAACTGACTTGAATGCTAGCGGGTCCAATGCCCAACCTCCAATATAAATTAGTAACTTGTGATGCAATCTACAAAATAAAGATTGAAAAGCAGCTCCGTGAATTTTCGGAACTAGAAGAATGTACCCTGGGTAAGAAAGCTATGTCGATTGACTCAATCAATGCTTAGGTGATTCAAAAGAAATTACAAAACGTCGTTTGGTTAATTTAGAATAAAAATTAGGTAAGCAAATCGATCTGTAAGAAGAATACTCCAAATTCATCAGTGAATATATCGACCTAAAACAGGGAAAAAGTGGACACTAAAATCTAACCAATTCCCTCTTATTATTTCCCGCATAATTGTATTATTTGTCCAGAAAATACGCCCACTAAACTTATTAGATTTCGAAAGCACGAATTGGTGATTAGCGGGGACATTCAGAAAATTTACCGCCAAGTGTAAATCCTGTGGCGATTTGATTTGAATAAATCCATTGACACTTAAGAACTAACTAACTAACTAGCCATAAAATTGCAAAAAAAATTTCGTCAAAACTTTTACGTAGACAATTTTCTCACAGAAGTAAATGAAATTCAAGAGGCTGCCTCTTTGGCAAAACGATCAAACGATGTTTTAGCCACGGATTGCTTTATCTTCTGACAATGGGTATCCAATAAAACTGACATAACCCGTAAAGTGGTAAACTCTCAATAAGCTCTTCCTATGGTCAATCTTTCTTCTTATAAACAAATAAAAACGCTGGGACTTTTCTGGCAAACTAATTTCAACACTCTAACATATCTGACTAATATATCGCAAAATACCAGGGTAACAATGACGAATTCTCGCAGAAATTTCTCAAACTGTCAATCCTCCTAACCTATTAAGCCCTTGCATTATGATTGGAAAAATCTTGTTTCGGGAATTGTGGCTAAGAAGTTTACATGGGACTAAACTCTACCCTACGACGTGCACAACCAGTGGTACAATTACGAAAGATAACTTCCAACTTTAAACAATCCTTCCATTCAATATGTTATTGGTTCAAGCGCTATAAATATTAGGCTACATGGGTTCTCAGATGCTTCTCAGGAAGCATACGGAGGATGCGTTTACATTATATCACAGGATAAAATAACTATTGGACTGACTCATCCATCGTTTTTGACTGGAATCAAGAAGCGCAGGTTACAAAATTGACAAACACTGAGCTTTTGCGACATGTGTAAAAAAAACAAACTCCAGCTGATTAGTTATCGCGAACCATAAATCCTGAATAAATATCCAGCTTAGAACTCTAGTGGTCAGGACTAGAATTTTAGTATAAAGATAGAGTCGAATGGCTAATTTTGTGATCTCAGGTTTCCGGATCATATGGCACAAAAACATTTTCCAAATTACCAACAAAAAAAAACAAAGCATTTCCATATACGATTAAATAATTCAAAGGTGCATAAGTCTTTGCTCCCTAATTAGAGCAACTTTATATTGCAAAAGGTTTACAAAAAATAGCAAACTGAAAAAGAACAGAAATCAATGCATTTAAAAAAGAGAAAACAATCGTTATAGAAAAGGGGTTTGAAACCCTTAGCTACTCTTCTAAACCGGAAAGATATATTAAGAGTAGGTGGCAGGTTATCAAATTTGAATTTCAAAAAAGATAAAAAGTACCAAATACTCATCCACTCGAATAACAAGTACTTCACATAAAACCTCAACTATTGTTACCAAGTATTACAGAAACCTTTTGGTCAACAGGAGGGCGTAATTTAACTAGGGAAACGGGTTACAACTGAATAAGGTGCTCCAGAATGCAACCAAAGTCGATCATTTTCCAAATTATGACCTGTTCATATTCGCAACTAATCCTGTCCATTTTTATTTTTTGAGAATACTCCTCCATTACAGTTTGAATTTTGTTTTCGATTCATTTAGCACTTATGTGATACATTGATACTATATTCTTCTTACATTCTTGTAAAACTTGTTTTATGGTTGTGCCAATTGTCACTCAAACCAATAATTTCAAAGGATATGCCTTGCAATGCGGAGGAGTATGTTACGATCAACAAATCAGTTTATTATATCGACTATAGCACTATTATCAATCAATAACCAACCCAGCGTACAGAAAAAACCGAAAATTGTTTGAAATAAATTACATTCAATTTTTAGTGATTTTTTTCACATTTTTTTAGTTTTTTGGGAAAACCTCCAAAACTCTTTTAGTTATTGTAAAAACAAGGTAATATTCGGAAGTTTATCAAAACGCATTAAAATGATCTATAGTTTATTTTAAAAAATGTTCAGTTTGCAAACATCTATCAAACTAGACCTTTCAGCAATAAATGAAGGACAAATTCGTATTTAGCGTGCAAAAGTATAAATACATCGGAAATGATATGTCGCATTCAGGAAGAACATAAGTCATTTTTTTTAACCATTGAACTTATTGAACAAAAGTATCTCCAATAAAAGTTTTGTTAAAAATATTAATGTACCTGGGTTTGGTGCAGTGAGGTTAGGAATGAATGATTGTGGAGGCTGCGGGGTATTTGTTGCTGGACTCTGAGAAGGTGGGTGATGTTGAATTGTTTGATTTATTTCCCCATCAACATCCATTCCTGTACTTCCACCAACTCCGGGCGCAGAGCTAGCTGTTCCACCACCTACTGTATATTCATCTTTGACTAGACGTCCACCGGGGCCGACTCCTGCTGCTGATTGTAGTGTCAGCCCTGACAAATCTGTAAAGAACGGGTCTGTGTGGGGGAAGCCAACCCAGTCCGTCATACACCAAAGCAACAATAGTAAATTAATATTTCTAAACGATTTTAAAATTTTTACTCAAGAAACTATAAAATTAAATCCAATTAATTTTCCTTACAAATATTTCACGACCAAAAAAATTATTTTTTAAAGTATTGCAACTGAATTTGAAAATAAGTGCTCCAGAATGAAATTTTAGGTAGAAAGTTAGTGAAATTAGTTCCTATCTGTAAATATTGAAATGTCTATGCAGATCGCAAAGCTATCAGAAAAAATCAACTTTCGACCATACAATTAGCTTTCACGTTTCTGACTACTAAAGGCGATTGAACAAGATAAAAAATCGACTTCAGGCGACTTTTTTCAATTTTTTTTATCAATGTTTTTTATGTATAACATGTACATTATATTCTTTCCATAATATTTACGATGATGATGATAATTATTTTATTATAAATTATTACAGAAAGGGCGTAGCTGGATAAGCATGGTTGGGCTGCCCCCGCTTGGATTTGATTCATATGTGGTGGATAAGTTTGTACCATTATAAAACAAATTCACCCCAAATAATAACTTCAAAAAATTGTTTAACAAGTGATAAACAAATTTTGAAATATAAAAAAAAATGATTTTCTCAAAATTCACTGTACCGATTTTCATGCCTCAAATATATATTGTAGAGGGTGTTAAGGCAATCAAAAAGTAAAATTGAAATTCAAGTCCTTCAACAGAAGAATGGGAGATTCCTTATCTCCCCAATAGATCTATCCTAATTATGGGGTTATGATGTGGCTGTGCGCTTATTTATAAACAAATTTTTTTTTTTATTTACACAGTTTTTGTAATTTTTAAATATGTTTTTTTCCTGCATTTTATATATCATAGTTTTTATATTTTAAAATAATTATTATCTTTATTTTAAAAAAAATTTATAATCATTTTAATAACTAATTATAATAATGAAAAAATAATAATACAATATTCAAATATTTATATATCTTTAATATGTTAAGTACTCTTATGTATATAACTTGTATGTTCAATATAATAAGGTGTTCAAGTATAAAGTGCGTGGGCAGGTCAATAAGTTCTTACAAAATGTACCACATGGCGCTCAAAATATAGAAACGAAAATATTTCTAAGGCAAAAAAGTCTTGTAAATCCAATAAAATGGAGAAGAGCGAATTTCGTGCAGTAAATAAAAACTTTTATTCAAACGGCAATATACCAAAATATATAAAGACCAAGTTAGATGAAGTTCATGGCACATCTGCACCATCGTTCAAAACTATGCTTAATTGGGTGAATAAGTTTAAATGTGGTCGTACATAAACTCCTGATGAACCCCGTTTGAGACACCCAGTTAAGGCAGCGACGCCAAAAATAATCGAAAAAGTTCACGATATGATTCTAAACGATATTCGAGTAATAGTGCTATTAAAATTTTGCATGAGAAAATTTCTATGAAAAAGCTGTCGGCAAAATGGGTGCCGCGTTTACTTACTGTCAAGAATAAACGCAACTGTGTGATAGATTCGATGGCTGGTTTAGCGCTTTTGCGTCACAATCCTAGTGAATTTCTGCGTCGGTACATCACTGTTGATGAGTTTTAGCGTCATATACTTTTGCTTGTGTAAAAATGTCTGAATTTATGCCAAATAATCGTCATTTGCGGAAAGTGTTGATTTTCTTCTTTCATTCGAAGAAAACGGTGGTAGAAGCGCATCGAGAGTATCAAAGACGGTGATTTCGATGCTGACGACGGTCCGCGTGAAGGAAAGCAAAAAACCTTCGTTGACGCTGAATTAGAAGCATTGCTCGATGAGAATCCGTGCCAAACGCCAGAAGAACTTGCTTCAGCATTAGGAGTTAGCCGCCAAGCCATTTCCAAGCGATTGCATGCGTTGGGAATGACTAAAAAACAAGGAACTTGGGTTCCTTATGATTTGAAGCCAAGGGGCGTTGAGCGTCGTTTTTCCGCCTGTAAACAACTGCTTCAGCAGCAAAAAAGGAAGGATTTTCTTTATCGCATCGTGACGGGCGATGAAAAATGGATTCAATACAGCAACCCAAAGAGAAGAAAGTCATCGGGACTGCCCGGCCATGCTTCTACGTCGTCGGCTCGGCCGAATATTCACGCTGCGAAGGTTTTGCTGTGTATTTAGTGGGACCAGGTCGGTGTTATTTATTATGAGCTGTAAAAACCAAACGAAACCATCACTGGGGAGCGGTATCGAACGCAATTGATGCGTTTGAGTCGAGTACTGCGCGAAAAACGGCCACAAAACGAGCAGAGGTGCGAAAAAGTAATTCTACAGCATGACAACGCTCGGCCTTACGTTGCCAAACCCGTTAAAACCTGCCTGGAAACGCTCAAATGGGAAGTCCTACCCCACCCGCGATATTCCTCTGATATTGCGCCGTCTGAATATTACTTGTTCCGGTCGATGGCGCATGGTCTGGCTGATTAGCAGTTCCCCTCATATGAAGTCATCGAAAAATGTAACCATTTTTTCACAATAAAGTTGCATTTTCATAAAAAAGAACAGCGGGAACTTAGTTGCGCACCTAATAATTATTTATTAGACATCGTTATATAGGGCTTTTTGAGCCTCACGTGGGAGTTCAGACCATTTGTTCCCAGGAACAAGAAGCCATTAAGAAATAAGTGAGGAGAAGCAATTGTTCATTACTTTCATTGGATGTGTTAAAGTATGGTACTCTGTTTGATATTTATATAGTATCTACCAACTCTTACCGTCATTTCCTGCCCACTTTTATTGATATGCTGTATGCTCTCTGATTTGCTACGTCAAATGCTAAAATCAACTGATTATGATGAACGTCTATCAAAATTTCTACAAGACAAAAATATTACTGGCTTATGTTTGAAATGAATTTGGAATCCTTATATATAAAATAATTTTTGACTACAAAATATATTTGAAACGAAGTTAAAACATATTGTTTGCTTCACATGCCCTTCATACCACAACAAAAGTATGAATTATCTTGTTGGGATTCTGTTTATCTGTTTCAAAAGCTTTTGCTATTCCTGAACTCATTTTATTTTCCCTTTATTTCTTACTTCTTATTTATCTCTGTTTGTTCACTTATTTTTCCCATTTTTCTTTTGGTTTCAGTATACTTTCTTTGCTCTTTTTTCTTCACATGTTTGAATTAAAACTTTCTTTTTAGCTGTAGCAATTTTTTTTTCATATAACTAGTACTGATAAATATTTTCTGTCTGATTTATTACTTGTGTGCTGCATGCCTATTAAGAGTCCTGCTCGAGGTGAGCATTGCCTTTGTTTTTAACTTAGCCTGTGCCTTACATGGAAAAATAAGTATTGGGAAATTTACTAGACAGTCCTCGATTTTAGGACAAAACAAATTGTTCCGAAGAACCTATATACTTTTTATGAAGAAGCTTAGAACTTCATCGAAAAAAAGAAAGAATATCCTAGAGTAATTCAAGTACAGTTAAAGAACTAAATTCTTTCAAATTTTATTGTATAGTTTTCGAAAAAATTATAGAAATGCAAATACTTCTTCTAAAATGTGCTCCAGGTTTTAAAAGAATTTGGATAGAATGATTTGATTAGAAAGAGATGAATACCAGCTATACAAGTCGAAGAAATTTTTATTATTATTATTTTATTTTATTACTTTGTAAACTAACTCAAACTTCAGATATTATGAAATTCATATATTTAATAATTTAGAATTGAGTAATTAATTTATTAAAAATCTTACGATTTAAAAATGTAAAAACATAATAATTCTTCAAACTTCTTTACCATATAAAATTGTTGGTGAAACAAGGCTCAGCAATTCCTTACACGGCCCTGCATTTCCTATGGATAAAATGTATCCAGCATTTTTCGGGAAATATCGAAAGTGCTTCGGTAGCGGTGCGGTTTAATTTATAAAGTTATACTACGTTATACATGTAGGTAAGCTAAAAGTTAAGGTTCGAATCCTGTCAGCGTAAGATTAATTTCATCAGCGGTAATATATTATGTCTAGCAATGTGTAGTGATAGTGTACGAAAGTATAATTTGCAATACAAATCAATAAAAAAGTAAGTAAAAAAAAGACAGCTTGCGAAAATAATTTTTTTATCTTGTTGTCTTTGATAGTCAATAAAAATTTCATTGAGTGGCTTTGAAGTTTTCATGCACTAGTGCCTCGCGAGCCCTATGTGCCTATATTCAGAATTTTATATTAAATCTCAGAAATATCCATTCTTCAATCGTATATTACGACCCTAGGCCAGAAAGTTTAAGTTCCTGGCGTATGTGATATAAATGCCGAGGCATTTATATCACATACGTCAGGGCATCAAACATTCTGGCCGTGGGTCGTATACTATTTTTCTTGATCTCCAGCCGAAAGTACGCTCAAAACCGAGGCGAAGCCGAGGTTTTGTAGGGGGCAGGGGGAAGTCTACCCGACTTTTGCAAAACCGAGGCGAAGCCGCGGTTTTTGCTGGTCGGGGCGGGCATTAGAAACAAATTAAAAATAAAATGCAATCATATAACTGCAAAAAAAAATTGAGAACCAAATTTTTTTTTAAATTAACAAATACCAGAGAAAATTTATTCTTAGAAAACAATATTAATATTAATTTTTCGTGTAATTTCATGAAGTCACATCAAATTAAATTAAACAAACGAATTATACGATGAATTTAGCGGCCACAAAAGTCGTTGTTTCTGGAGTGAAATGCGACCGGGAGGGCCGTACTTTCGGCTAGGAGATCAAGAAAACTTTATTTTCTCAAATGATTCATAGAAATTGTACATTTTACGTACTCAAAATTTTCATGGACTTTCTACTGTATACTTTTGGAAAGTTCCATACTTTTTCCAGAATTGTTGATCTAATTGAACGAGAACAGTACTTCTAGTTTTAAGTAACTTTTGAACGTATCTGAAAGTCGAGCACTCTGTCATGTAAATTTCCCAGTCCTTATTTATTCCGTGAACCTTGTCTATAATTGTGATAAAATTTTACTTCCGTCCTATTTGCAGAGTTCTAGTCAATCATCTGTGCGTTTAAATATGTACTGCGCTCTGGATTCTCCTCTTCCTTCTTTTTAAAAAAACTTTGAATCAAATATTTCGAACTTGTAACTTTTAAAACAACTAGACGTAGGTTTTCAACCTTTAAACTCTCTAGGAGTTTCATAAACTTAATCTCCCGTCTTAGGTCTCTTCATATATGCACGGGTATCAACTGCCAGAAGATTGGTAATTACGTCTTATTCTAACAATACCATGAAATTCCTCTATAATAAATCGCGAGGTCCAGCTTGCTCTCTACGCTCTCCCCTTTCCGCACCTATCCTTGCTTACATGCTTCAGCCAGCTAATCCCTCATAACAAAAGCTACGTGCCATAAGGTGCCCTTTTTCATTAAAAAAAGAGCAAATAGTTACCCAATCTTCAAAGCAATCTTCCTCACTTTCTACATGTTTTTGCCATCTTTTAGGCAACTGTCGAATTTTACTTCGCAAGAAATACGATTGTTTTCGTTAATGAACTCATTGATGCTTATTTTTTCTTAGTCCATGTTGAAAATGACTTTGAAGGTTCTTTTTGCAGTGTGTGTCCAACTGTTAAGGAGGTTTGACCGTCGCTAGGAAGCCATTGCCCCTTTTGCGTTTTAAGAGATATATCGTAGGTGAAGATCATATATCACCAGTATGAAACACTGTAAGTTGCCTTCCTGTGGCTACGAAGTTCCAGTAGTCTTGATCTGGATCTGAAATCTGGATCTCGAAAAGTAAATGATTTTAAAGTGGTTCAACGTGTGTTAACTGCAGTAAAAGCGATTTTAATCAAAACAATCATATAACGCTATATTTTTCTCATCCAGAGGAATACATCATTATTCAGTTGTTTTGGTTCCAATGACTTTTACTGCAAAACCAAAACAATTGGGTAACACTATATTTGTATCTCAGGAAAACATGGCGCCATTTTATTGTTAGGGTTGAAATAGCTTTTAGTGTACTATTTTAGTATTATACTTTCAGTACAATGGTTCTCCAACTAAACAAACTCAGGATAATTCATATTAGAGATACTTTCCCTTTCTATATAGAGTACCTTTCATAAACGCAGGAAGTTGATTTGAAGTAATATTTTGAATTGTAATTCCACTTGTTTGTAAGTACACTTTTTAACGCATCTGTACTATAGAACGGACTTCATTAGAACAAAAAACAATTTCCATTACAAATTTAGTGGCGCATTAGGAAAAGAACTTTTAGAAGAGGGCTACACAAATTTTATAAAAATTTGGAAATTTGAATGTCCAATTCCAATAAAGCAACCACAAAAAGAAATTAATATTTATTTCAATGGAACTCGGTGATTTTCAAAATTTTGATTTACCATATAGGATTCACGATCTTGAATGTTAAAATTGATGCGAAATTAGTATTAAGCGGCCCCAAAAACATCTCGTTACCCACTTTTATAAAAGTTCAATGATTTTCTAATTTTCATCCAATATATTGGATCCGTTATTCTGAATTAAAAAATTGTCCATTCAAATTCAGATTCAGCGACCGTATAAAAAGTTTAAAACCAATTTATAAAGAAACTTTGACAATTTTTTCACCAGAAAATGGATTCTTTACTAAATGAGTACAATTTTGATCCTCGTTATTCAGACATTGTAAAGAATCATTCAAATTTGAACTCTTTAAGTAACTTTTAGAGAAAGGGAGAAATGTTTACGTATTAAAAATCAATTCAACAAAAAGTTGAAAAATATGTTAAACACAGACCTTGTTGTAAAATTAATTAAAAAATCAAAAGAAGGAAGGAAAAGTAATGATTCACAGTTTAACAAGACTTCTATTTAAACAAAAGGAAAAAAATTAGCTTGAAATGTCATAAAATTTAAACAAATATATATTTCAATTTCAAGCGCTGAATTGTTTTTCAATAACAATAAGCCGTAGCTTCAATAACTGGAGAAAAAAATACATTGCAAAAACTACGGTCATTTGTCAGCAGAATGCAGGGGTCCTGATAGGACAAGAATCTTTTACAAAATAGAAAAGAGGATAAGAGACAAAATAGAGAAAGTCGAGATCTAAAGAAAAGCTTTAATCATAAAACAAGAAAAGAAAGAAGAAAATACAAAAAAGATGTTAGAGCAAAAGGTGAACGAAAAGCTAAAAAGAAAAAGCAAATAAAAAAAGTCAAGAAGTCAGAAAAACCTTTACTTGCTACAATACCCATTAAAAAAGAAACATTACCGTTTAATAATAGTTAAAGCCCAGTTTGTACAGGACTAGCTCTCTTGAGCTCACATTTAACTAGTTCTACGCTAAATCTGTATCTTCAAAGCGAAGAACAGGTTTACGTAAACCCAGCTTGTTGGAACCGGAAGTTTTAATACAATCCAAGTAAGTGTAACTACATTTTTTATTTCATGCCCTTATCACTTTAACAATTTTTCCTTAAATTTTCAATTCTCCTACTGATGTTTCCAATTGATGTTACAAAATTTAAAATTTATATGCTTAATTTATGAATTTAAAAAAATGTATAAATAATAGAAGAAGTCGAAGAAAATAAAGACTGAGAATTTATAGGTCTTTATTATTATTGTTTTCACTTTTTTAATGACTATTGTCAATAGTGGTTTGATGGTTTCATCCACATTTTTTTGATTTTTATTCCGTAATTTAAAAAGAATTATAGCCATTACATTCAATTTTGTTCAGGTTCAAAAGAAACTGAATCGTTTTCTATCTCTTACAGTTTACTTTAGATATAAGTTATACTTTCTGACTGCCATGTAAGCAAAATGCATTGAAACATATTAATTAGGAACGTGGTATCTAAATTGGAATTTGATGTGGTATTGAATACTATCGCAAAAATTTGTGGCTACAAAAGTTCTTCTGAATATGAACAAGAAGATTAGAACAAAATTACAAAACGTTTAATATTATTTTTCAAGCATCGAACACAAAAGTTTTATTTTTGATACCGAAAAAGAGTATGTTAACATTACAAACTGGTTGGTTCAGGATACTTAGATTTGCTTGAAACATGGTTTGATACAATTTATATCAAATTTTGACTATGATGTTATTTCAAACTTGATTTTATTGCCCTGATGATGCCTTCAGAGCAATTGGCAGAACGTTGGCAGTAATTAAAAAAATAAATTTTGTCTGAAGTACTCGAATTGACACAATTGCTTTGAACATTACCTACTCGGACGTTGGATGGATACATGATCCAATTATCTTAATAGACACCCTGAGTATCTGTGCACATATTTTCAAATCATTCAGCAAATCTTTAATAAGTTTCAGGTTATAAATTGAATATTTCTAATGCAACTAAATTGTTAAGTCAGCATGTTTTTATTAGAAATAGTTTTTTAAAATCATAATGCAAATTACGATTAATACAAAGCGAACTGTGAATCACAAGCGCATAACATACCTATCCCTGGAGAAACGACTCTTTCGTAATGATAAGGATTCACACACACAGAGTCACATTTTAGATCAAATGCAAACTGGCAGTACTTGACGTGCTTTAGCTCATTTTTATGGAGATCCGGCCATCTCCATATTCTAGCGTATATGACATGAGGGAATCCTTTACGTCCAGCAACCTGCAGTCTGCCATCTAGAGTTCTCTGAATTGTAACACATTTACTAGGATGTGCACCATTTGTTGTAATAGCCGTAATCAAACTATCGAGTTCTTCTCTTTTCTCCTATAAAAATATGATAATATTTTGATAGTATCAATTATTATACTCTTCCAAACGGAATCAGTCATGTTATTACGAATAATAAGTATAAAAAATATGAGTAAAGAAATAAAAAAATACATAAGCAAAAAAGAAATCCTTTATTGAACTATTCAATGAAGTATTTCTCATTCTTGCTTTATCACAGAGGAAGTTTTTTATTGATGACTATTTTTACTTTCTAGAAATGAGTATTTTTAACTGATATTGAGCTGGAATGTACATAATATAATTTGTTAAATAATTTTCCAGATGTATGTGTGCGTCAGTTTTCGTTCTGCAGACTTTCACATGAAAGCGACACCTTGTAACAAGACGTAATTTAATAGCCTGCAAAGTGTTTACTGGTTGCTAGACTCGAAGAATACAGGCGCACGAAAAAAAAGTTTTTTGCTGTTGTCAATATCCTTATGTTTTTGGGGTCGCTGAATCCAAATCCGAAGCTCATTTTAACTTACCAGGTCGAGGTTCTTCCCTAACTTCAGAAAACAAAAAAGAACAAATAAAATAGTACTTTTCGTGCTGAACTCTAATTTCAACGGCTTGAACTAACAGGCATATAGAGTATTCTTAAATTTTTGGATTGATGAATTGAATTTATACATTGCGTTGTCACAATAAGGTCACGGTGTTTTCTTGACTTAAAAAAAAGGTGAAAAATTCATCTTTAGGAATAAAGCATTTTCGGGTCAGTTCATTCTTTATTTCCCTTTTTTGCTAGCAGCTTATCCATTTTTTATTGACAATTTCTTCCTTTCTAAAATTATGTACGCTCAAGGTCCTTTCTCATCTCTTCTTATAACAATTCCAGGTTTTCTAATTTCTCCGCTAACCTGAATTATAACTTCATCATTCAGTTTGAGTTCTAATAAATTGTTTGTCGTTCTGTTGCCGTTTTTTATAATTCTTCTTTAGTCGCAAAGCTAGTTTTCTAAATGGTGAAACTGATGGTGTGTACTCTTCTTTGAGTTTAATTTCACAAAGTTCTTTCATTATTTTCCCTTGACCTCCAAAGAATTTTTCATATTATTTCGGAATTTGATCTTTTACAACAATTACAATAATTTAATTACTATTTTTCAGTATTTATTAATATGAATTCTAGGTTATTTACTTTCCTGTTTATCCAAATTGATTATTAACAGGATCCTACTAAGTTCTGAATTTGCCTATCATATATCAGATCCTATGTCAAAGAGAATAAATTTTTTTTACATATCTGTATGAAATTTGGTATGAGGTTTTTTTTTTGAAATCTCAGAATTCGAATTGGACGTTAAAACTTCCATATTCAAAATGGCGGATCCAATAAAGCAACCAAAAATTAAAATAACTGGCTGGTTCGCATTAAAGTTTATTTTCTGTGATATCTGAAGCTCCTCGGGTGCTAATATGATTACAGAATTAAGAATTCAAAATAACGCAATCATACTATACTGGTCAAAAATGTTTTAAAAAACAATTGATTTTCTACAAAAAAAGAGGTTTCTGCACACACTGGCTAGGAATTTGGCGTGAGAAATTTAAAACAACGTATAAAATAGCGAAAGTAATTCCACTTTCATGAATACAAATTCTCGATTGAAATGATAGCACCTGTAATTGGCCCAGAAGATCATAGTTCCCAGGGTCTACCACGAGGAGGTTACAGTATGACTTCAGACACTATGTTTATTTTTATTGAAGGCGGAATCCTAAGCTAAAGCTCGATATAAGAGGATCAGAAGTATCCATAGCTCTGTAAAATAAATCCCCAAGATTTGCTTCGCTGCTGTGCTTTTCAATATGATGCAGTCTGAAGTTTTTGTAATCTTAGTTTCGTGCTTTAGATTCCTCTTCTTCAAGCATGCCCACAGACAAGGCGCCATTTCCAATTATTTCTGTGCCATGTATAAGGATTTTGTGAACAGTCTGTGATATAGGAAATCATGGATATAGAGAGACGTACAGTTTTGCAGTAGAGACACAAAATTCTTCAAATCCAGTGGAATTTATAGGAAGCTGGCAAAAGACAGCGATCAGAATGATCTTTAGACCTTTAGAGCACCAGACTTCAAGGCCTATCCTGTAAGAAATATGTGAACAAAACTCTCAAATCCTTATACTGGCATGCAACGGATAGATCCCATGGAGTAACGATTTCGCGTTACGTTTAAATATTGCTGTCTTTATGTCACAAAGTTGGGCCAGATGAGCCATGATCGCTATAAGCAGAGAAACTTTTATATTTTCCCCTGTTTCTCTTATCTGCACTTATGCATTCCTTATGACTGCTTGGAAAAATATTTTACTGTATACAAAGCGTATGAAGAGTGAGGACCACTCATTGTCAGTATATTATACATCATTACCGATTTTAAGACGAATTCAGCGACCTACAACACAAGGTCATTCTAGTCACGCAAAGTATGAAAATAGTCGAAAAATCGAAACATATCGGAACAATCACTTTCAAAGGATCCACTAACCTTGGTTTGGGTCTACATACAGAAGATTCTCGAAGTGATGGCCCTCGACTTGTAAACACTTGTTAATTCGCTGATGAAAAGACCTTCTAACTTCAGCCAACATTTGTGGTGTAATTTCGGTACATGCTCGGCGTATTCTTTCTTTCATGTCGTCAGGCGTGGTAGGTGCTACCGTCATTACGCGTTGTTTGACAAAACCCTATAAAAAGTAATCTGGTGATGTCAGATCTGGCGAACGAGGTGGCCAAGCTTCAGGGTCACCTCGTCCCATATATTTTTCGTCAAAAATCTCATTCATCACTTGTCTTGAACACAGAGCATAATGGGGTGGTGCACCATCGTGTTGCATCCACATGTTCATGCGAACATGCAAGGGCAGGTCTTCCATTAATTGAAGCAGTACGTTTTGCAGAAAGTTTGTGTAAACTTGCCCAGTAAAGCTACCTTCAAAAAAATATGGGCCATGGACGTGATCGGTGACAATGCCGCACCAACAATTAACGGACCACGGATGTTGAAATGTACAGTTCTTATCCATCGAGGATTCTCATTTGCCCAATAATGCATATTATGTCTATTCACATTTTCCGTATTTGCGAAGTTAGCTTCATCAGAAAAAAGCACATGACTCAAAAATGAGACATCTGTGCGCATTTTCCTACAAATCTTAATACAGAAATTGACGCGTTTTAGGATATTATTGCCGTACAAATCCTGATGTAATGACATACGATACAGAAAATGCTTACTTTCTGCCGATGTCAATACAATATCCATGTGTATATCATGGATATCGTAAGAAATAAAAAGAAATGAAAATGATTTTTTGACTATTTTCATAGTTTGCGTGACTAGAATTACCTTGTGTTGTAGGTCGTTGAATTCGTCTTAATATCGGTAATAATGTCATCGAAAAAAAATACATGGTTCCATTTGAAAAAGTGGAGTTAACCTTGACGTAGCTTCAGCGCCTGCACCGATAAAAAATAGGGTGGTCGAGTATGATGGCCTTCTCGAACACTGAAACTTTTGTCTGAAACATTTTTGGATATGATCAATAGTCTGAGTGCTATCGCTCTGTAACACTCCATGCGCCTCACCCTGTATGTGAGTACGAACAAAAAAGAGTTATGGAATCATGAAAAGCGGTAGAATGCATTTGAAAGTTCTTAGTTGTTCATAAATATCAAATTACATCAAACACATTATCTATGCTGGAGAAGAGAGCTTTAACTGTTGTTAAATTGAAAAATTAGTTGAGAAGTTAAAGAAAGGTTAAGTTAGTTGGACCTCTTTCGACATTTCGCGCTGCATTTTGTATTAGTATAAAATGCTACTGCTAAACTTCTCGTACTTTCTGTGATCCTTCTTCTTTTTCCTCTGTTGTTTCAATTATTAGTTTATTACAGCTGCCATTATGTATTGTGCTTAATTATTACATATTTATTGTGGTATCCGTAATGATGCATAGTGATTTATTGCGATTTTTGGCAAAAATTTTGTCTAATTGGGTACTTGTCCTCCTTCCTTAAAAGTGTGGTTGTCCTCAACGTCTTGCATTCGTTTATGCAATTCTAACATTTGTTGTTGGAATTGTTAATACTCTTCGTTAGGGGTGAATCTCTTCTGAGTTTGTTTTCTTACCGGCTGAAAGGGGTTGTAATTCTACTTCTTCTTGGCTTTCTTTAATGTTTAAGTTTTTATTGTTGCAGATTTTACAATTTCTGCGGAGAAATCTTTGTGTGACGTATATGACAGTTCTTATTATTAATAAGGTTGGATGCTGGACCCTCCTAGCCAATATTTTTGGAATAATTAATTTTTATAATGATTATTTTCCTGGTCGACAAGTTGTTCTTCTATAGAAGATTGATTCTTTCGTATGCAGATTTTTTAATTTTTCATCTTTTTCAGTTTTCCATAAAAATGATTTTAGTCTAGGAATATGCATAGTTTTATAAATTATTGGGGAAACCTCTAATATATTCAATGAAAATTTATTATTTATTTATTTGGGTTCCAATCGAAGTTGTGTGTTCCGTCCCGGCGATACACCCTACACTTAATCTCAATATTCCTGAATTTTTAATATGTCCCTTTCCTGTTTTTCCCTTTTTGCAGGTGATTCTGATTGGCTCTGGATTTTTAGTTGAAAATATCCATGCTTTTAATGATGGAATATGCTTCCAGAAAACTGAATTTTCTCTGTTTATTTTAAAATCACATTACTGTAAAATTTTCATTGACGGGCGTGTAAGCATTAGACATTCACAGGACGTAGTTGTGACTATCTCGTCTATTGGTTGGGTGCTTTCGCAAATCGTGTGATAGATTGTTTTCTGGCAAGTATCATAGTAATCTTTATTTGCCAAAAAGAATTTTCTTTCGTCTTCTGCCAGGGCAATATATTGTTTTTTTGGTAAAATATAGATGGCTCATGTGTAATTTTCTGAAATGTTTTGGTACACAGGAAATGGATAAATTTTATATAATTTTAGTGCTTTTATATCTAGCAATGGAATGTCTACTGATATTAGTAGTGTTCCAGATGCAATTTTGATGTCAGTTTTGACAATTTGTGAAAGTAATTCTGCTCTAATGTGTGGAGTTCCATTTTAGTGTGTATTTCGGTGATTACTTCTTGTAGTTGGGCTTTGGAAATTGTCGAAGGGTGTAATTTGCCTTCTCGTGTGTATTCTGTTATTTTAATGAATTGTTATATTATTTCATGTAAATGTTTTAATTGTAGTTCCAAATGTGTTGACCATTGAATTGTTTTTTCGTAATACATGTAGTCGTTTCAATATTGTCCTTGTGATTCTATTTTGTGAATAGTTTCATTTATTTTCCTTTTTTAAGTTCTGATAAATATTATTTGCTTCTGCTTTTACTATGTCTGACGCGCAAGTTTTCACTACCTGCACATTCAGAAAATTATATAAATATTTTGATGTCATGGAAAGGATTTGTGTTAGATTTTTGTTGGAAAATTTAGCTACACACAATTAATTTAGTTAATGTTTATTGTCTACCATAACTACACACAAAAATCATATATTATGTAGCTGAAACATTTTCAAAATATTACCTGATAATTACTTCGGATGTTCATTTGTATGAAATATTGTTGCTATAAAGTTGGTACTAGAAGTATAAAAATTGTTAGTCATATAGAGATTGAAATCGTTTTTCTATTTATTAATTTTATAATTGAGATATAATTTTTGAGGGAAACGCATTTTTTTAATTTACTAAAATTTAGTATAGCTGATTACGTTCCTATATTATATAATATGATAGATAGTACAATATGCAATGTACATACACAATCTGAATTTACTTATATTCCGGCAGAATTTGCTATGCAAAAATTAGAAGGTAATGCGTTAAAACATTTTTGTTTTGGGATCCTTGCATCTTATAAGTTCAATAAATAATTATTTTGTGATCATCCTATTCAATGGAATCCCAAGAATATATTACTGTATATATATTTACTGTGTGAGGCAGATGCTCCAATTAGCTGTGAAAGGATTACAAAAATATTGTAAACATTACACGTTAGGGAAATTGTCAAAATAGGTGATAATTGTTATACATATAAACTTTCTGAGTTATTCATGTCACATTATTGCCTGGTAGTCATCATATTATCTGGAAAGTGATTATTTGTCACTTAACCAATACCACATGGCTCCCTTTCCAGTGTGCGCTGGATTGGAGACTGTATCCAGAACAACCCGTTGATTTCAGAATTAATTTGCTGGTTGTATCCTTTTTCAAGCTCCATATGCATGGGAATAACAAGTGCTTTAGCGCGGCCAGGCGTAGGTGAGGCCGTTTGAATATCAAGTTCAGGTGATGAGGTAGGATGGACCCTTGATTGATGCGTGTGAATACTTATCAAGTCTTCTTTCTCATTCATTTTTCAGGTTACTTCTGAAAGATTTTCTGAGCTGCAGTTTGGAGAGATTTCAGAATGTATACTTGGATCACTTTCTAGGGTATTTTTGAAGCGTATGCTATTGCATTCTTTCGCACTATCATATACTGTAAATTCATTTATATTAGTTTAGTCGGTTGACCTTGGCATGGAATATTTCTCTCGTTGCCAGAGAGTTTTTACACTTATTTGGCGTTCCTTTATTTTTGTGCTTGTTTCTAGGTCTATTTGTCGAGTGCAATGAAGTTTCCACTCGTGTCGATAGTCTAGTCTATAATCGGAGCTACAATTAGAATGGTGATGGTTATAATTTTTATGCATCGGCAAATTTTGATAGGGGTTGAATTTCATATTTAGTGTATGCTGTTGCTGCTGGTCGAAGTTACTTGCAAACGCCAGCCTATCGAAATCGCTGAGCCTTTCATCTGGGCCTTGCGAGGGGTTCGCAGAATTTAGCTCATTAGGAGTCGAACGTCCTTCAGGGCTAGGATTTTTCTCCTCTGAATCGCAATGGCTCAGCTGCTGATACCACGAAAAGTTTTGAAAAAAAGTCTATCAGTTTGGTGTCTTGCTTCATAATCAATAGCATATCCGAAAGCTTCTTCCAAGGTCATGGGATCTCGCGCTTCTATCTTTGCCAGCATCCCGCCAGGTAAACCCCGAATGAATGCTTCTAAGGCACAGTCGTTGAGGGGAAGTATCATCTGGTTGGCATTTTTATATCTATTTTCAGAGCTGCCTGAGCTCTTGACTTTAAAAGTGTTAATCGGTCATAGAATTCATAAAAACCTTCATTTTGAAGCATTTTAATGGTAGTTGTTTCGCGTACGTACCACGAGTAAGTTTTATGGGGGGAAAATCGCTGTTCGAGATGTTGAATTAGGTCACTAAGGTTAAAAAATGTTTTTTCATAAGTGCTGTCTCGTGCAGCACCTTTTAATCGAGCTAACACCACTATAACGTATCGTTTTTCGCAAGTTGCATGCACGAATGATTGTCCAGGTATAATATCTTCGATAAAATCGCTAACAGGCATGTTTTTGCCATCGAATATGGGAATGTTCATAACTCCTTGTTGCATGGCAAAACATTCTCTCCTTAACTTTATCAAAGCATCTTTCAGGTCGCACGAAACGTCATCTATGAATTTTCTACTTTGAGTTTCCTTTAATATAGTTTTTTCCTCGAAATGTGACATTTTGCCTGATAGGTTTTATTAATTGTTATATATGTAATTTACATATTAAATTTAAAGATGATTAGTTGACAATGTAGGAATGCACCAAGGTCATGTATTTGAAGATTCATAGCTTGGCACGCATATTTTGGTATCATAATTTATTTATTCATTAATTTTTGTGATTTTATTCAAACAAATTTTTACCAACTTTCCGATAGATTTTGCGTTCAATCTTCTGATTTTAGCAACTTCTTGTCTTATACTATTTTTTTGGGCTATAAATTTGAAAATTATGAGAACTGATATATTTACAAATCATTCAAACTACATCTGTAGTTAATCTACATTTTGAACAAAATTATGCTTATAGTTATGGATAATACAAAAGCTGCCTACTTTATTTTTAATTTATACTATATGGATAAATAATAGTTTGAGGTATAATGTTGATGACCTTACATTTTGTTTTTTCTTTGTGAGCAAAATTGAAAACTTTCTAAATTTTGAAAAGGCTATTCCGTAGCCCTTAATTTCTTCTTGTTTTGTTGCCTTGACCGTGTGGTCGCGGCTTTTGACTTGTTGAAGCTTTAAAAGGTTCGAAGAATATGCACCTTCCTATCAGGGAAGAAATTCAGGAGGCGAAGAAGGAGCTAGGGGTGCTGCGGTATGATGATATGGAGGATACCGTCTGCTACCTCGACTCCTTCGAGTACCTGATGTAAGGTCTGATGGTGAAGAAGATCAAGGAGGTGAAACCACCTAAAAACAGGGGAGTTGTTGACGAGGGTAGCTAAACCTTCCTACACCCGGCTGCGAGGTCCACTGCGGCGTAGAGAGCCGACTGTAAGTCCGGAGGTGCCTGTGATCACGAAACCAGTAGAGAAGAGGCCTAAAGCCTCCAAAAAGGAAGAGCAGTGGGTAGGTGTCCCCAGGAAGAAAGACCTCCGGAAGAAGAAAGGAAAGAAGCCTTCCAACACGCCGGAGAAACCTCGCCGCGTGCGCCCAGAAGCGGTGCTCATCAAACCAGCGAAAAGGATGAGCTACGCTGCTATTATGCGCGAACTTAAGAAGCGCGTCAACCCTGACGAACTGGGCGCTACAGTCCAGGGAATCAGAGAGACGCGCTCCAAGGACTTGCTAGTGAAACTTAAATGTTTCACAAAAAAAGCAGAGGGAGGCTGGACACTGCCTTTAAAGAGGTAACTGGGGCCAGGGGGACGGTCCGACATCTCATCCCCCGGATCGAGGTCGAGATCGCCGACCTAGAACCCACTATCGAAGCGGAAGACGTCAATGATACCGTCAGAAGCCTCTTCGACGAAGAAGCGGAGCTAGATTTAAGGATATCTCTAAGCAAGACTCCCTATAGAGGAAATCAGAAGGCGTATGTGCTTGTGGAGGAGGCTAGGGCGTTGAAGCTGCTCGAGGGAGCCCACATCAAGATCGGGTGGGTCTCTTGCAGAGTTTACAGAAAAAAGGAGGTGAACTAGTGCTTCCTCTGTGCCGCAAGGAAGGAAAAGCCCCGTAATGACCACATACCGGGGACTATGCATTGCACCGACTTTCGGGAGGCAGCCCCAAATAGGAAGTCTTAGGAAGGCCGTCATGGAAAGGAGAACTGTAGGAGTAAGTCCAGCAATAAAGATGAACAAGCGAGAAGGAGGCTAACATCGCCTTAACATGGCCCCCACCCTGAAGTATTGCCTAACGGCGGTTCTGGGGTAGGATTACACGGCCTAGAGACAGGGGGGGGGGGGGGGGGTTTAGTGGGTAGGGCTGCGCGAGCAGTAGAGTCCACACACCAGGGGGGCACGGCGTCCACTTGACGGTGCATAAAGCATTTCTCTCTTCCTCAAAAAAAAAAAAAAAAAAAAAAACTACTAGACTGTAAATTCTTGCTGTGATGCGTGCAGTCGCTGCTGCTTTTAACCTTGAATTATATGTTTTTAGTGATATAAGGCGAGTCTGGCCAGACGCAACCGCAAATTCTTGAGCGAATTTTGTTCTGTTCCTGTTTCGTTTTAAACTTGAATTCAAACTGAGTTAACAATTTAAGAATTTCAGTAGCACGAAATTAGACAAACCAGGCTCAAGTACAAAACCTTGTACAATTTCAGTACTTTCAGAAATTCGGATAATTTTAATATTTTGCATTTAAATATTCATTGCTTTAATACTATAAGTTTATTCAGGTTGGGATTACACAAAATTTCCTGTGTAAACTCTAATCTTTTATTTATGTACAATTTTTATTCGAAATAAATTGTACATTTAATTTTGAATAGCTTCAATTAAGTAATTTTTAAATTATTATCAGTTGTGACAACAAAAGTGCCAATCCCACCGCTGCCACCAAATTAGCTGTTACGTCCAGAGAAAAAGGCGAGGGTAGTTTGGATTTTTGGATGTAAGGGAGGCAGTTAGCTGATTATATCAGGTTGTTAAGGCCAGACAATTTATTTTTGTTTGTGGGTACGTTGTCACTTGTCAGGTCTATGGACCCTGAGTTGTTCACAATGATAATAAAACACTGAATTTATGAATATGTAAGATAATTTATTATTAATTATTAAGATTTGGTATAAGTTTACACAAAGAACGATACTTAGGTGTTAACTTACTTGTCTACCTTTTAACTTAGAGGGCAAGAGAGAAAATTGTCGTTGTTACTCCTATAGTTGCAAACCAACGGCACAAAGTCTTGCAGGATAGTTTGGTTTCGTTTGCGTCGCCGTGAGGTAGCAAAACAACGATAAATTTCGCAGTAGGTATGGTGTAAGGGATGCAGGTCCACTAACTGGAGTTATCAATTATCCGCTTACGTATCTTGCTAAACACACGAGAAACGAATCTGGCATGCACTTGTTAACAAGATAGGTTAGTTCGTCCCAATTTCAGAATTGAATCACTATTAACCGAATACGACTAAATACGACGATACACGTAATCCAAAGGTGCTGGATAGCACTACTTTTTCCGGACTCACACCACTTAAGGACAAAGAATTTTATTTACCATGTACCGAAGGTAGAATTGTGTTCAAAGAAACCGATGAGACTTACGTTTATCAAAGGGCCTGCTCGCGATATTGATTTACTGATCCGAAATGAATCTTCTTTACCGTACAACTGATCGGAACTTAATGACGACCCACCTGAGGTAAATCTGGAGTATACCATATATACTATCGGTGCTTCTAATAGTGGGAGCATATTATCACAAATCGGAGGTGAAGGACGTTGAAATCGTAAATCGGTGGCAAGGCACTTACGAATCGCAAATCGGTGGCATGGCCCGTACGAATTGCGAATCGGTGGCCAGGCACGATCTCTTCAAGAGTTCATGGATTCATCTCTTCTATTGCCCAATTTTATTTCTAGTTGTCAAATAAGTGCAGTTTCAATTATTCATTTCTGCATTTATTTGTCCTTGCTTTATATTATTTTATTTTATAAAATATGATCAATAATCGGTTGTCAATGATCAATTAATCAATCCTTCATTTATGATCCGTGATCAATAATCGAATTCCATCCATTGATCATAGGTAATTGATTATCGGCAATCAATACATAATAGCATTAATAATGATCAATACTATATTAATAACCAGAATGTTAATAATAGTTGAGACATTATACTATTATAATAATAATTAGTTATAATAATTACCTATGTATTGTATAATATATAGATATTATATTTAATGAGGCTGTGTTGATAACTTTTCATTCTCCCATTCGGTTATTAACACAGCATCACGACTTTATCGACACGCGTTGTGAGTTACTGACTCATTACCGCGGGTGCAATTACCATATAGAAAGAGCGCTGCTCTTCTTTATCACTCATTACCATATTTCAAACTGATCTGTCGACGTGAGGTATACATTGGTTTATCTCATGCGAACGGGTACACAGTCCATATGATAATTTATCATAGGAATATCATTATGTGTGAATAGTTACTTGCTCGTTCTCTTTGGTGTGAGTTGCATTGCTATTGCACAGGGCAATGAGAACATTTAAAGTTACCAGGATGTAACACCTCCACCCAACTCAAAATCTACTAGGCAAATTTTAATGAATAAAAGTATCGTTGAATGTTGCAAACAATTAACGATGCAAAAAGATATTTATGAATATTTTGTGACAACAAATGGAATTCCTTGAGATAATGGATCAAAAAGTCTAGAAAAACGTGGAACCTTACCAAAATTTAAAAATTTACCAAAGGGAACAGCAAAGGAAATTAAAAAGAAAAACTACCATCATTTTGCTCTTCCAATTGAAGAAGAAGCTAAAGAAAATTTATCTGAAACCTTAAATAATATAAAATTGTCAATTTACTCATTACATGAATTATCTCAAAAATTGAATCTACGGTCGATTAGTATTTAAAAGACTTCAAAAATCAACCATATAGCTTGAGAAGATATAAAATAATTTTTGATTTAGTTTTTGTAACATTCATCAGTTTGGTGAAGGTTCGAATCTTTAAAATTGTTTATTCAAGTGAATTATTTAAATCGTTAATTTTAATTGTTTATTAAAAATATAGATCTGTCTCATCTAAATGTTTATTCGAACCAAACACGCTCAACATTTATCAGTTTGGTGTAGCTTCGAATTTATTCAAGTGAATCATTTAAATCGTTAATTGTAATTGTTTATTATAAATATAGATCTGCCTCATCTAAATGTTTATTCGAACCAAACGCTCAACATCTATCAGTTTGGTGTAGGTTCGAATCTTTCACTCAATTTTTTTATTCACTTCGGTTATTCTAACGATTATTTTTTATTTAACAATCGACTCTAACGTTGGGAGTCAATCAAGACATCTTTCAATACGTTCACATACCACCTTTCAATGTGGAACCTTAGGTTGTCTTGGATTGGCGAATGTATGCATTTTTGTAAGCGATTTTAGGAAGGTAATCGTAACATAAGTTTTATGAACATTGTTTGAGGTTTTCTCTATTTTTCATTAACGGCTTCGATTTCGGTCTATGAGTTACGCGCATCGCATCATCAAGGTCTGGATTCCTAGGTTATAGCGCGTGGGCGTTGACCTAAAATAAGGGATCAACACTCGTTGATCACTATTGAAATTATATTTTTGCATGCTGCGTTTTCGGACGTAACATTTGTAATGGCATAACGCAATATCCGACAAAAGAACAAAGATATTCAACAATTGATATTCAAAATTTTATTCAAGGCTGTTTACAATTTCAAATAAAAAAATTAGTTCGAGTTAAAACTAAAAATCCTATGGTTATTACTGATACACCCACTATTGCCTTTAAAAAAATATCAATGGATATTGTTGGTCCGCTACCAGAAACAAAATCTGGAAATTTGTATATTCATACTATACAAAATAATTTTACTAAATACTCTCTAGCAATACCTCTTCCTAATCATCAAGCTGGTACAATAACAGATGCGTTCGTGGACAAATTTATTTGCATATTTGAATGGCGGAAAGGAGTACTAACGGATCAAGGCAGAGATTTTTTAAGCAATCTATTAAAAATATTAGCAGAACGCTTTAGAATCAAACAATTTCGTACCACAGCTTTTCACCCTCAATGCAATGGATCACTAGAACGATCGCATCATGTTCTATGTGAATATCTCAAACAATTTGTAGCAAAAAACTCACAATGAGACAATTGGCTAGAATTAGCAATATTCTCATATAATACAAGTGTACACGAAGCCACAAAATGTATGCCTTATGAATTAGCTTTTGGTGAATTAGCTCATGAACCCTCCACTGAACCTCTATCACAAAATGAAAAATTGCAAACCTATGATGAATATCTGATCAACTTTGTTACACAACTGCATGTAATGCGATCACAAGCAAGAAAAAATCTCATAACAGCAAAAGAAAAATCAAAAATGTACCACGACAAAAAAATTAATCCTTTAGAAATAAAAATTGGGGATAATGTATTTTTATTAAAGGGAGGAAAAATTGAAAAGCTAGATAATCAATACATAGGTCCTCACGAAGTATTAGATGTACTAGGAAAAGGAAATGTAAAAATCAACATAAAAGGAAAACCGACCGTAGTTGACGTCAACAGACTAAAAAGATCACATAAATATTGCAAAATAAAAAATAAAAAAATAAAAATAAAAAAAATAGAATACACAAAAATACATGAATTATTAATTATATTTTAGATTAAAATGGATTATATTCATCGCAAAAATATTGACGCTTTAATTGATGCATTTGTAAATCTTGTCGATATGATAGCTCTTTGGCCTTATCTAATTCAAAACGGAATCTACAATCACGACGATCGTAACATACCTAAGTGCAGTAAAGATTTCACTAATCCAATCACAATCCGGGTATAGCTTACAACAATTTAATCCTCAGCCTACGATCATCAGGACATGAATCTTTAGCTGAAATTCTAAATTCAATGAACTAAGTACTCAACTATAATACACATTAATACAAATAAAAATATTACAAAACAATATTAAAAACCTATAATAAATAAACAAGATAAGCTGCTAATTGGAACCTCATTTTTCCAGACATGGGATTACGAGGCTTCCTCTTGGTACTGCTGATCCTAAAATTGCTCTGTACGAAAACAACTTACGCCATAATTGGATTTGATTGCGGTTTAAACAATGCGATTATAACGACATAATCTCTATTGGAAGTGGACGAATGCGATTTACCTCAACGACAGGTACACGTTGAAAAAACTTATATAGAACTTTTGCAAATTACCGGATTTTCAAATACTAAAGTTATACAAATTCATACAATGGAAAACTTCCTAGTAACACCCTCTATCCAAATATCAAAATTAAAAGTAAACTAGAAATCATATCATACCGTCACGTTGGCTGGCTCTATAACAACTAACGGTGATTATACAGGAAGGCAATTTTCCGACCCTTATCGTACATGGAACAGTGTAGTAGTTCAAGCAATATTTAAAATCACCCTACAAGAACATTATGCAACAGTTCATTTAAATACTGATAAAATTCAATTACAATCAGGAATGATATGCACATTTTCAAAAACATATTGCACAGATATGGAAGATGGTCAAACATTTTGGAATACCTTACCAAATGATGTATACAATTTAACAAAATATGGAGTTATTTATGAAGTACCAGCAAATAAAACGTACGATAACACTACAGAAAATTCTGAAACCTTATACTTACTAACTACTGATAAAATAACCTTCGTTTAAGCAGAAAAAACAAGAATATCAATTTGTAGCTACGTTCTAATTCAAACCGAACACCCTAAATTATTAATTTTTGTAACCAGACCTGGTAACTCATTTTTGAAAAAAAAGTCTAGAAGTTCAAAATCTGGATATTTTTTCTTGTGTAAATTCTAAATTTGTATAAGTGAAAAAATACATACGCATAGGAATCACCAGACTTTACCACGACGTTCTTACTCAACGATGCCTTCTGGAACAACAAATTTTCAGGAATACATTAACCTTAGCTATTCATGCACCAGACGAATTTGCATATCATCTAATGAAAAGCCCAGGTTACATGTCAGTGATAGCAGGATAACTAGTGCATATCATACAATGTATACCTGTTGAAGTAAAATACAGAAAAACTGATGAATGCTATCTTCAATTACCAGTAACTAGAGGAAACCAGTCTTGCTTTCTTTCTCCATGGACACATATCTTAACAAAATGCGGTATACAAACAAATTGCAACTCTCTTATTCCTCCAATGTATCTTCTTAGTGAAACATGGTACAAATTGATCCTGTGGAGTCAATAGCACCAACGACAATAAAACCACTTACAAAAGTAACTTGGAGATGCCAAAATCCTTCGTTCTTAAAAACAAGTGGTATTTACTCACAATCAGATCTAGCCAGATTGTGTCATCACATTATCTTCCCCGCAGAAAAACCTATGATCTTAAATTCTTTAGCAAGAGAAATATCAGGAAGACCTACAGTAAATCAGGGAATATGTATAAACAAATTTATTTAATGAGGAAATAATTGACAAAATCGCTGAATCCGCATGGGATCGATTCTGGACTCTTTTTATTAATTTTGGTACAACTAGGGAAGGATAATTAGGCTTTATAATCATAATTAAAGGAATTAAAATAATAGCAGACACTATTATACATGGATACGCATTACATAATTTGTTCGCCTGGTCTTTTCACTTACTAGGCGCATTCTGGGACTTAGTCACTAATTTACTTTTACACCTAGGAACGAGAAAACTACCGATAAGGCCTACTAAAAGAGATAAGGAAGGTCCAGACGCATCGGCGCCACACTCAGACACACAGGAACGCGACATTCTAATAAAACCAGTACAACCTATAAATACAGGTAAAAGATAGAACGATACACAAACCACTCTTCATCCTCTTTCTCAACTAGCTGAAGCATCTGACAACAGAGATTATTCCATAGACATATAACTTACATATCTTTAAACATTCATTAATTGAAAATTGTACTCAAAATTTAATCTTGCAGCGTTCCAATATTTCGACAATGTTACAAAATCTTATTAATCATTATTTTAGTCGAATTATTTTCAAAATATTTAAAAAATAAATGTAAATATTTTGATTAAATACTCTGTCAAATTTTGCATTTGACTGATCTTGCAAAATTGTTGAAAGTTTTGAATACCGATAGAAGAAACATTAAATGAAATTTTATGTCCATAAATGCTTAAAGTTCTATATAGAAATATCAACTACAATATTCTAAAATTTGATAAATAAACTACTAAATTCAAAAAGTTTCGGATTTTTTTAAAAACTATACAAATTTCAAATATGAATCAGTCAAAATCTACTGATTATCAGTGAAATTTGACTGATTTAAATAACTAAAAACAGGTTACTGTGAATCAGTCAAATTTCACTGATTACTTCAGTGAAAAGTAACTGATTCATCAGTGAAAAATATTTTTTCCACTGATGATTCAGTGAAAAGGCAAATCACTGATTCAATCAGTGAAAATTTGACTGATTCAGATTTAGAGTGTATACAAATTTCAAATATAAATTGTACTCTGTACATTAATCAAACAAATTTAGAAGATGAATATTTTAATAAATATTCCTACATATTATAGGAATATGATACATATCAATTTAGAAAAACTTCTTCAAAGTACTCAGACATTTTTCTTGTATTACGACATTTTTGCACCATGTTTGACCTTTGGGTAGGAGTCAAGAAAACAATTGTAGACATACTTTCATTACTTAGTAAAATACTATGAAGACTTGCTTTTTAAATTAAAGCGAAAACTTTTAAAACCTTTAACAATCGGTTGCATAGACTCTGCTCTAATCTTGGACGCAATTAGAGAAATAGGTTTTTTTGCTTTTTTTAGATCTAGTTTTTGCCTTAAACATAAAAGAAAGAAAACACATTTGAAATATTAAAATAAAAAAGCTGGTTCATTCTCAGAGAATCCCAAATATTCTGAAATAAAACTCCTTTCCACACCACCACGGAGGTAGAGTTTACTAGTAATAGTTCAATAAATTTTATGTACTCTAAATAAATTTTTTCGTAATTGCAGAAAACTTATTCCAAATACAAAAATTGTATTTTATACAGGATAATTAATTATAAAAATCGTTCGGATTTGAATTTCAAGGACTTGTACACACTTTCAAGGCACATCGTTTTTCCTTTTGCAAAAATTTTTAAAACTTCTAATTTTTCAAGTAATTGGGAGAAGTACATTTAAAAAAAAATTGTTTTCTCTACTTCCACTCGCGCTAGCTTAACAAATTTTCAGAATTTTACGATTTTATTAATATTGTATTAAGTGTCTATATTTTCTGAAACTATCTACAGGAGAAAAATTTTAATACTTTAGTAAAGAAAGTTTTCTGAAAAGTTGTAGCTCAATCAGATTAATAGCCAAAAAGTTACCAATGTTTTAAATCGCAAACGAACGGTATAGAGGTCAAATTGGAGACGAAAACAAATAATAATAGCAACCTTCTTTTGTTTTCTTCTAAGATATACTTGATTCTCGCTTTATGCGTTATTTGAGAAGGCAAGAGTGTGGATTCTTCATATTTTTATCGTAATTCCTTATTGAAAACGGCACAAGTAAGAATATTATATTATTATTTGGTGATACGTGAGTGCTCTTACGTACGTTATTGTTACATGCGTGTGGGTAAGTATATAAAGAGAAACTTAATTTGTGTGCAGATTACAAATTATTCACATTCGCTCAATAATATCAACATTTCATCTTATTAATTCTTTTCAAATAATTCTGTTTTTCCTTCGTCGTATAATTTATTGTTCACAATGAGTAATCCGGTTGACCCAAATTCGAGTGTTTTGAAGGACAGCCAGGTTCAAACGAAGGTTGACCGCCGTTTGAACTCTGGTTCAAACGAATGTCAACCCGCTAGAAAAGTCATGAAAAATGCAAAAAACTTTCAGTTGGGATGGTTTGAGGAATTTCCGTCGTGGAGAGAGTGGGTGGTTACATTAGCAGATGAAACAAGATTTCATTGCAAAATTTGCAATAAAACGTTGCTATGTGGCAAATCGGAAATTGAAAAGCATGAAGCATCTTTATCACACAGAAAGAAGCAAGAGTTTTCAAATAAATTAGAATGTTATGGAGTAGTAAGTGAAAATTCTTCTAATGTAACTGCCAATTCTTACAGTGTTGAACCTTGTGTAGCAAGTTCTTCTGCTTCAGAATTCACAAATTCCACGATTCCGGAAAGTGTTACTTTCAAACAGAAAGTACAAGAAGCAGAGATTAGGATTAGTACATTTTTCGTAGAGGATAATTTACCATTCGCGATTTCATCAGAATTGATAGGACTTTTCCAAGATATGGAACCTTCGGTTTTAAAAGACGTTAGATTGAGCCACAATAAAATGGTCCTAGTTGTAAATAACGTCGTATGTGCTGCTGAAACTGATCGCATGGCAAATATTTTGCGTAAGCAATCATTTTCAGTGTACGAAGACGAAACGACCGACAGGACTCTAGAAAAGTGGCTGTCATTAATGGTTCGATATGTGGAGCCAACGACATTTTCTGTCAGGGTAGAATTGCTCCAGCTTATTAATGTAAATGCTTCGGATTGTTCTGCCTCTAAAATTTTTGATGCGTTCGAAAAAGCATTGTCCGGGCAGAAAATCCCTTTATCTAATATCTGTGCTTTGGCTTGTGATAATGCA
Organism: Diplolepis rosae; assembly: GCA_030998225.1. Classification (NCBI taxonomy): domain Eukaryota; kingdom Metazoa; phylum Arthropoda; class Insecta; order Hymenoptera; family Diplolepididae; genus Diplolepis; species Diplolepis rosae. Next base: position 1,375,079 of record JAPYXD010000707.1, read on the forward strand.
CAGGTGATGGTCGGCAATAGGTCCTCATTTAAAACAAAATTAAAGGAAAAAAGTCCCCGTTTAATTGTTTTCCCGTGTGTCTCGCATTCGTCAGCAATTGTAGCAAAATATGATTGTGCCACAATCCCAGATGTAGAGGATTTAATCAATGATTTACCAGCTTTTCTTAATGCTAGCTCCAAGCGAACGGCTATTTTTCGATCGATTGTTTTGGAATTAGGAAATGACTATCAAAAAATTCCTAGTCATTCTGAAACTCGCTGGCTTGTCCGCTATCGATGCATAGATATTATAATAAAGAATTGGGAAGTTATTCTTCAGTATCTTATGGTCCTCGTATCTGAGAAGGTAGAGAAGGCCAAAGACTTGTTAGGAAAAATGCAGAATCCTTTGACACTCGCATATTTCCTATTCTTGAAATTTACTTTGAATAGGTTCAACGTATACAATGCGAAATTTCAAAGTCGCGAAACAATGGTTCAGGAACTCCAGCCAAACTCGGCTAAATTCTTCGTATGGATTCTTAGCAGTTATTTGAAAGAGGGTCTTCTTCAACCGAATTTATTCTTTCAAATCATTAGAAATGTTAACTTTGCAGATCCTAGTAATCAAAAGCCGCTTCAAGACATTGACGTTGGTAAGGAAACGCGAGAATATTTCCAGCAGCAACTTACAAACAAGAAATTGCAAATAGTAGAAGTTGATCTATTTCTTCGTAATTGCTCGAAATTTTATGTCACAGCAAACGAAGAAATTCGCAATCGACTTCCTTTTAATGACATCTTTTTGTCTTGCGTTGCTGTTTTCCGGCCTCAAGTAGCTTTCTATGCTGATCGAAGCGAAACTTTTCCTAGGGTCTGGAAAGTTTGTCAAGATTTAGGCTCGTTTGATAGAATAGGTGTACAAAAAGAGTGGGATTCTTTACTCAAAATCAGACAGGAACTCAAAGAAAAGTGGTCGAATTTATCTTTTGACGAAATGTAGTCTAGTATCGGTGTATCTTTGACGAGTACAGGAGAAAAACTTTTTCCAAATTTGACCTCAGTATTGAATCATGTTCGGAGTCTTCCTCATTCAAATGCTGAGGCGGAGCGAGGTTTCTCCATGCTCACGGACGCGAAAACTCCCAAAAGAAATCGCTTAGGAAACAGGACGGTCAACTCAATTTGTGTTACTCGATCAGCCCTAAAGGCGAGAGCTGAAACAGCCAGAACAACGAGCATCACTTCGAAGCATTTGCAATTAATGACCGAAAATCTATATGAGATGGTAGAAAGTGATAGGGAAAGTGGTTTGTCGCTCTTCGCTCACGAAGGAGAGGATTAATTCTAATGGCCAAGGCATGGCGTTAATCAATTTCAAACCCCTTTCTTACTCACAAAATAATGACATTTTATTTCTTATATCAGAGATACGTTCTTTATTCCTTTCTTCGCGTGCCTCGGGTATGGAACGTGTTTAATTTTAATTATTATTTTGTGAGTAAGAAAACATAATGAAATTGAGTAATATCACGCTTTGGGCATAAGTGAGAGGCAAGGGGACTCACAATAATCAAGCACCCCAAATCATCCCGAATTAATCAAACTTCTTCATTATTTGATTTAAAACAAAACATTTTTGTTCGACGTATACTGGCATTTGATAGAGGCAAGCCTGAAGTACGGGCTACATTTGTAGCGTTTTTTACCACTTTGCTTCATTTTTTTCATTTTTTCTTTTTGCTTGAAAGCAAAAACCCTTTTCGTTTCGTAGGACAATAAACTTACTTACCCACAAGCATCAAACAATAACGTACGCAAGAGCACTCACGTATCACCAAATAATAATATAATATTCTTACTTGTGCCGTTTTCAATAAGGAATTACGATAAAAATATGAAGAATCCACACTCTTGCCTTCTCAAATAACGCATAAAGCGAGAATCAAGTATATCTTAGAAGAAAACAAAAGAAGGTTGCTATTATTATTTGTTTTCGTCTCCAATTTGACCTCTATACCGTTCGTTTGCGATTTAAAACATTGGTAACTTTTTGGCTATTAATCTGATTGAGCTACAACTTTTCAGAAAACTTTCTTTACTAAAGTATTAAAATTTTTCTCCTGTAGATAGTTTCAGAAAATGTAGACACTTAATACAATATTAATAAAATCGTAAAATTCTGAAAATTTGTTAAGCTAGCGCGAGTGGAAGTAGAGAAAACAATTTTTTTTTAAATGTACTTCTCCCAATTACTTGAAAAATTAGAAGTTTTAAAAATTTTTGCAAAAGGAAAAACGATGTGCCTTGAAAGTGTGTACAAGTCCTTGAAATTCAAATTCGAACGATTTTTATAATTAATTATCCTGTATAAAATACAATTTTTGTATTTGGAATAAGTTTTCTGCAATTACGAAAAAATTTATTTAGAGTACATAAAATTTATTGAACTATTACTAGTAAACTCTACCTCCGTGGTGGTGTGGAAAGGAGTTTTATTTCAGAATATTTGGGATTCTCTAAGAATGAACCAGCTTTTTTATTTTAATATTTCAAATGTGTTTTCTTTCTTTTATGTTTAAGGCAAAAACTAGATCTAAAAGAAGCAAAAAAACCTATTTCTCTAATTGCGTCCAAGATTAGAGCAGAATCTATGCAACCGATTGTTAAAGGTTTTAAAAGTTTTCGCTTTAATTTAAAAAGCAAGTCTTCATAGTATTTTACTAAGTAATGAAAGTATGTCTACAATTGTTTTCTTGAATCCTACCCAAAGGTCAAACATGGTGCAAAAATGTCGTAAAATAAGAAAAATGTCTGAGTACTTTGAAGAAGTTTTTCTAAATCGATATGTATCATATTCCAATAATATTTAGGAATATTTATTAAAATATTCATCTTCTAAATTTGTTTGATTAATGTACAGAGTACACTTTATATTTGAAATTTGTATATACTCTAAATCTGAATCAGTCAAATATTCACTAATTGAATCAGTGATTTGCCTTTTCACTGAATCATCAGTGGAAACAATATTTTTCACTGTTAAATCAGTTACTTTTCACTGAAGTAATCAGTGAAATTTGACTGATTCACAGTAACCTGTTTTTAGTTATTTAAATCAGTCAAATTTCACTGATAATCAGTAGATTTTGACTGATTCATATTTGAAATTTGTACAGTTTTTAAAAAAATCCGAAACTTTTTGAATTTAGTAGTTTATTTATAAAATTTGAGAATGTTGTAGTTGATATTTCTATATAGAACTTTAAGCATTTATGGACATAAAATTTCATTTAAAGTTTCTTCTATCGGTATTCAAAACTTTCAACAATTTTGCAAGATCAGTCAAATGCAAAATTTGACAGAGTATTTAATCAAAATATTTACATTTATTTTTTAAATATTTTGAAAATAATTCGACTAAAATAATGATTAATAAGATTTTGTAACATTGTGGGAATATTGAAACGCTGCAAGATTAAATTTTGAGTACAATTTTCAATTAATGAATGTTTAAAGAATTGAGTGAAAGCATCAATTAAAAAATATTTTTACTTTATAAATTTGATTAAGTGCAGTAATAAGAAAATTTTGACTTTCTATAAAGCATTTCATTTATCTTATTAAAAGTCTGTGCATACGTCACTAAAACGTAAGATTAAAAAACTTTAAACTGCTTTTACCATCAATCTATGAATGTGGATTTTAAACCGTAATTTAATGTGTCTTATTTTTTTTTGATAAAATATTTTTAACATAATTTTTTGCTTAAAGTAGCCGATTTACTCGATTAAAAATTGGTCAACTTGTATATTTCAAAATTCTGTAATAAAAGTATTTTCATATTATGTTTTTGTATCCTATGCGTAGAATTTTAATTTTAAAATTGAGATTTCTCACAAAGAAGAAAGATTGTCTTATTAAAGCAGTTTATTCCCAGAAATTAAAAATCATTTACTTAATATTTCGATTCCAAACATTGAATATTTATTGACTTTGAATAAAACAGAAAAAAAAATTTTATGAAGTTTTAAAATCTTTTTACAATGTTACGAATTGGGCCGAATTTAGAATTACGAAATCTTTCATTAGAAAAAGAAAAAGTCACTCACATGAAATAAACTTCTGTAAGAATTATCAAGATTGAAGAGATGTTAAAATATTTGAAAAATAATGCAATTGTAAAATTGCAATTTATATCAATATTTGACAAATTTTTAGCTTTCTCAATCAAAGCATTATCCGGAAATTTATAGTTCCTATAAAAAGATGGAATATTTATCAATTTCTTGAATGTTCATACATTAATAAAATATCGAATTAGAGAATTATATGCAAAGTATTTTCCATTAAGAAGACATAAACATGACATAATTAGTTTTATATCTACATTTTCAGCTTACTTTTTTGTGGCTTAAGCACACATTTTGAATTCGAAATACAAAAATGCTCTACAGAGTTGAAGTATTTCCTGAATCAATTATTATTGATCCTGAATTCTATTGGAAAATTTGTTGTTTACTGTTCAAATCTTACTACGATTTCAGACGGACAGACAAATTAAGAACTACAAAATATTTCATCCAAAAGATTGCACTCCTCCATAAAATCTTGTCAAATTGTAACAAGATTTGAACACTTCGAACGAACATTTTTATGTAAAATTTAAAGTTGATTGATATTTATATGTTAATATGGAAATACCAATAAACACATATTTTAGCTTTTTAATTTATCTACTGCTATTAGACAATTTTCCATTTCCGTAGAGATTTTAAGTTTTGGAATGAAAAGTTTGTGCTTAGGCTACAAAAATGTGAGATGAAAATATTTCTAACATATAACTGAAAATATAAATTATGAACTTGAATTTTATGTTCATTTTATCTTGATAGAAAATATTGTTCTAATTGAAAAATTGTTAAATGTACAAAATTAGTAAGAAGTATATAAATTTGAATGGAAAATTATATATTGATTCAAATTTTATACATTTATTGTCACTAAATTTCACTGAAAGTTTATTTTTGAAGTGTTGAAATCCTCATGAAATTTTCCAAGATCACACTGATGTTTATTTCATGCAGACTTTCTTCAAGAAATTGAAGAAAAGTGTTATTTCTTGAACTATATACTTCGTAAATTCAAATTCGTTGTCTGCTTCGCGCCTCTTTTGCACGTACTCGAGAAAAATACAATTCTTAATTTCGACTCGATAAACGAAAGCGTGAAATCTAAAAATAACTTGAAAACTCAAGCATTGTAACGAAGTCCGTCTTCGTGCACCTTCGGCTTTACACGAAGATGGTGACCGCAGCGTGTAGCAGAGCCGACACACTGACACGCCACGTTTGCATGTGTTTCTCCCAGATGGGAACGTGGTGGGGGCCGAAAAATCCCACGTTCTGGAGACACTGCTTGAATCAAGATACGTAAAACAAAGGACGAGATGCAGTTCAATGGGAACCTTAAACCATAAATACAGAAAACTGCAAAGGAAAAACAAAAACAAAAGACCAATATTTACAAACAGATCCACGACCAAAATTACTTGCCTAGGAAAATTCTTGCAAATACTGCAATACACAAACAAACAATGTAGCTTACTGCCCTAGAAAAATAATAAGAAAACAAAAGGACAAGGCTACTCAATTTTCCCCTACCTTTTACCGACTATTTAAAGCATTCTCTTCAAAAACTACTAGAATAACAAGCCTCTAAAATAAATCATAAGACAATTAACAGTAACCATTTTAATCTCTAATTTATTATTGAGACCATCGAGAAGCTCAATGAATCCTCAACTTTCAGCTACAATCCTTTTCTTAATTATATCCCTACTAAAATCGACTACATCCATACAAAATTTTTAAACTCTCCAGGTATATTCTCCAAACCAATCGCAAACTTTCGAGTTTTTTTCCAAAAAGTATAATTTTGTATCCTATTTAGATACCTACCAAACATTTAGTTTCCATCATCAGGTAACAAAAACATGCAACCAACTTCTCGATTATTGTATAAATACCCCAAAAACAGATGATTGCAACCCAGAAAATAAAAAGATAGAATTTGAATTCAAAAACGAAAAAATCAGCCTGTTTTTAGAATACATATCTTCCGTAATGCAGAAGCAAATCAATAGTTCATTATCCCAAAAAATCCAAAAAACTATCATGCAAAAAGAAGCTAAACAAAAGCCTATACATTGGCATGAAGATAATATATCAATAATACAAAATCCAACCTAAGAAAAATTTGTAGATATTTCCAAAATTTTCATCGAAATAGTAAAGATTAAATTCATTACTCGAAAGACTAGACACTTATCTTTTCCTATTAGACCAGCTAGCCAACGATTTAACCAATGCTGAGTAAAAATTTTTCAAGTGAGCACACCATTTTCGACCTTGTGAGGAAAATTAAAAATAAACATTGGAACATAATCTACTAAGTAGTAGGAAGTTACGTTATAAAATTTTTCGAAAAAATTTAATTTGTTTATTTACTATGGGCGATTGAAAATTTCTGCATCGTTTGATAACAAATCCATTTTTTCCTAAACTATTTTTAAAAAATAAATGAAAATTTGGGAAAATGGGAAGAAATAAATGCACTCAACAATAACAATCTCAGAAACATGCAATTATTAATTGTTGCTAATTTTTTATTATTTGTTTATAAACACATGCTGAGTTAGACTTGTTCTACATACGTTAATCACTTTTTTTTCAAGAAGTAAGAGCTCTGAACACTTAAGATTATAAAACCGTTTAAACATTTTTGTGCTCGCTCTTTGGTTTAACAACAAAAATATTGTTCGGCGCGGTGTGCATGCAGCGGCAACCGCTTAAGCGGTGCGTTGACAGGCTTGTGCTTTCCCGCGTCACGTATAAAAATGTATGCAAGTTCGAACATGTTAATTCTTCGATTATCGATATTTTCATTAACAATTGACAATAGTGTGTCAGTTACACTGTTCTTGACGCGTTCTGGATAGTATTACTAAAAGTATAATTATTGGTAAAAAGTAATGTTAGAAACTTTTCTGATTACCTGATTTAGGAAAATTCGTTGTTTTATGTGATTTTCGTGATGGGTCGTGCTAAAGAGTGTTGCAATCCGATGAAAAAAAGGGGGCACAAGTGCATGAGAAAAAATCTTTTTCTGGTTACGGAAAAATGGCATGCAGTATTTAAGAGTTTAATTGGATTACATTTATGTGATACTTGTCGACGATCGATTTATGAGAAGAAAGATAATCCAAAATTTACAATTTTTCTTTCCGAACAGAAAACGCCAAATGAAAGCGTTTTCGAAGAAGTTGAACCTCTAGACGATCCCGAACAAGACAAAAACAACGATTCAACATTCCGATGTGATGACAGATGCGGCGGAAAAAATTTAAAAAATCAACAATGTTTTTTGTCAATCCGAAGAACCATGGATTAAGAAAAAACGTTTTTGTAAACTTTCTCGTAAGGACAAGCAAACATTAAGCGAGGCACTCAATAAAATGACAAATAACAAAAGCTGCGGTGTTGATGATAATGACTTTGAAACATTATACATACGTGACATAAAATCTGCCTTAGCTCAGCAATCTAATCGATCAGGAAAAATACAAATTTTGACAACACTCCCGTCACACTGGTCTATCGCTAAAATAAAAAGGGAATTTGAAGTGTCACGCCGAATGGTTTCAAAAGCCAAAAAATTGAGAAAAGAGTCAGGGCATGGATCGCGACCAAATGAAAGAGCTAGTCGTAACCTTCCAAGTACGACTGCAAGTGCAGTAGAAAATTTTTATCTAGCAGACGATAATAGCCGTGTCATGCCTGGAGTGAAGGATTACAAATCAATTGTCAAAAATGGGAAATCTCAATGATTTGCATAAGCAGTTTAGAGCAAAATTCCCTGATATGCCGATTTCTCTTTCAAAATTCAGGCAGATAAGGCCTCAAGAATGCATTTTGGCTGGTAAAAGTGGCACACACAATGTATGCGTGTGTAAAATCCATCAAAATATAAAATTAAAATTACACGGTATAATGCAACAACTAAAAATAAAAGGAGCCCTTTTACCAATGCGTATCACAATTTCATCAACAATTCAGTTTGTGAGAATGCGTCGTCTAATTGCTTTTTTTCTACTTGTGAAGAATGTCCAAAAACTAAGTTGGTTATTGAAAAATTAAAAACTCTTCTCGAAGAAACTGATTTTACAGAAGTGAAATTTAGTCAATGGACGAGCACTGACAGGTATTTTATTGAACATTCACTGATGAGTTTCATTTATATTTTCCGTGCAAAATTTTTATTTTTAGATGCGAAATTTCAGAAGTAACTGAAAGTAAGGACGAGTTTTTGACTCATTTAGCGAACGACTTGCCGATTTTAATCAGACATGATTTTCTAGCGAAGTCTCAGGCTTCCTATTTTGGCGAATTGAAAATTGGATTCAACAAAGGAGAATTTGTAATATGCATGGATTTTGCCGAAAATTACACACTTCATGTGCAAAATGCGATCCAGGCCCATCACTGGGCAAGTACTCAGGCCACTCTCCATCCGCATGTAATATATTATTGCCAAAATGGATAGAAAAAACACGATAATTTCGATGTAATTTCCGAAAAACTGACACACGATGCAAGCTCAGTTCATTTATTTAATTCAAAAGTTATCGAGTACTTGAAAAAAAAATTCGGGGATCAAAATATCGAAAGAATTTTTTACTTTTCCGAAAGGGCTGGATCGCAGTATAAAAATAAATTTAATTTCATTAATCTTTTGAAACATCGAGAAGATTTTGGAATTAGTGCTCAGTGGAATTTGTTTGCGACCTCTCATGGGAAAGGAGCGTATGACGGTATAGGAGGGGCTGTGAAAAGACAAGCCTATCGATCTAGTTTACGAAAAGTTGATAAAAATCACATCACTAATCCCCGAAGTCTTTTCGAATGGGCGTGAAATCATTTTTCAAAGATCAATTTCAATTTTTGTTCCCAAAATGAACATGAAATGCATGAAAAATCTTTGAAGGCTCGTTTTGAACAAGCAACGACAATAAAAAATACACGACAGTATCATTGCTATGAACCAGTAGATGATAAAACGATTACGTGTAACCTATTCTCAAATGATTCTGTTTTTGTAAAAAATGTACTAACGGGGAAAAAAAGTAAGAAATAAGTTGTACTGGAAATACATTTGTAGACAATTTCATGTCATGACATATGTCTTAGATGTAATATATAATCGCTATTTCCAATATTTTATGTTAGTTATTAACAGAATTTGAACAATAAATTCCGCATCTTTACGGAACGCCTAAATGAGTCTACTAACGCACCGCTTGAGCGGTCGCCGCTGCACGCACACCGCGCCGAACAAGATTTGTGTTGTTAAACCAAAGAGCGAGCACAAAAATGTTTAAACGGTTTTATAATCTTAAGTGTTCAGAGCTCTTACTTCTTGAAAAAAAAAGTGATTAACGTATGTAGAACAAGTCTAACTCAGCATTTGTTTATAAACAAATAATAAAAAATTAGCAACAATTAATAATTGCATGTTTCTGAGATTGTTATTGTTGAGTGCATTTATTTCTTCCCATTTTCCCAAACTTTCATTTATTTTTTAAAAATAGTTTAGGAAAAAATGAATTTGTTATCAAACGATGCAGGAATTTTCAATCGCCCATAGTATATAAACAAATTAAATTATCTCGAAAAATTTTATAACGTAACTTCCTGCTACTTAGTAAATTATGTTTCAATGTTTATTTTTTATTTTCCTCACAAGGTCGAAAATGGTGTGCTCACTTGAAAAATTTTTTCTCTGCTATTAACGGTGAATGGGATCTCTTTCTCTTCCCAGACTCTTTACTGCATCCACTGTTCGACACTAAACCTAAAAATATTTTATTCCCTTTTTCTATTCATATTTCCGAAATTCTTCCATACACAAAAATCCAATATTTTAATTATGAAAATATATTAGTTTTTAGTCAGAGTATTCCAACTCCCTCAAAAGAAGAATTCACCTTATTCAAGCCACATTCCATACCCACATTTATAAACCTTCCAGAGAATGAAACAACAGCCATTTATATTCAAATACAAACTGCTTATGCACACTGAGAAAAAAATGCTATTGAATCAAAAGCATTTCTTTCCAAAAGCATGTATACTATTAATTCATACAAATATACTACAAGAACCAATAAATATGTTACTAATTCTATAGCATATTGATTTGAATCCATGATATACATGCTTTTGATTCAATAGCATTTTTATTCTCAGTGTAGCACTATCCAAAAACAATCAAACTTATTTCTTTTCACCCAATGACCTTGCAAAATCTTGTCTTCAAACCAGTATGGGTCCAATATGTCAGAACACAAATCCCTTTTTCAACATTTCAACAACCCCTACTTGCGAAACAGAAACTTTCATCAAATCGAACCCTTACAAATGCAAAATCCATATCAGCCTTAATAACTACCCGCCGTGGACAGCATTAACTAAGAATTACGGTTGGATTTACGCAACTCTATCACCTCAAGCCATCAATTTGAACTGTCCTGAAAAATTGCAGATCATAATCGATATTCAAAATCTATGAATCCTTCAAACAAAGCCAGAGTGCGAAATCAAATCCATGCACTTACCCCATCTACAAAACAAAAATCTCATATTTCTGGATAAATCAATGACCTCAATAAATACAAACGTTTCTTTTTCTTCGGCTGCAACATTCCTAAAAATTTATTTTAAAGATATTAAAAACAAAATAAAAACCCTCTTAGAAATTGGAAAAAAGGAAGACATTCCATTGTCATTTTTTAAACACGAAATTTTTACCTCAAAACATTTAGGAATGAATACAAAACCTATTTTTGATATTAAAAATATAAATTTTCATGACTATATTCTCATTACTATTATTATGATAATACTTCTAATGTCAGTTTTATTACCAGTAGTGTTTATACAAATAAAGAAATTAGAAAAAAAAATAAAAAAAACATTAAAAAAAAAAATTTTAATGAAAAATACCACAATGTTGTTACAAAACATAGAATAAACAATAAAAATGATACATGTTCTCAACACAATTTTGATTGGGATAATATTAAAGTTTTACATAAAGAAACAAACTATTTTAAAAGAAGAATTGCAGAAATGTTTTACATAAAAAAGGAAGGAAAAAATAGTATTAATGTGATGTCTGACTTAAAAGATTATAACACTTCTCATGATATTATTTTGGATCAGCTCACATAAAATTTAGTTTTAAATTAATTTAATAAACAAACTTATAATTTTTGATTCTATATTCTTAAGAATAAAAATAGGTTTCAATTTATTATAATAAGCGGCTTCCTATTACTACGGCACTGTAAAATTCGTCACATATAGATTTCCGTTTAGTACTTCTCAGTATACTGTTATTAACTTCGGTGAATCTACACATTTATTACAATAAATTCTAAATTAAGAAAAATGAAGAAAAAGTTTTACCTTCGTTGCAACATTGCAAAAAATTTTTTATGACTAAAATTTTCAAAAAGAGTGAATCTAGAATTTGATCACTTTAGTTTGTAAAAAAAATTTTCGACGATTGTTCCTGTTACGATATTTTTTGACAAAATTTTTAGATTTGAGATTGACTACAGTATTATTAAAAAACAATTGGAGATATGTACTTTGAAGTTAAAAAAAAGTAGACAAAATTACAGGTATTTAGATTTATATATATATATATATATATATATATATATATATACTTATTTTTATAAAAAATGTATGGTTGTTATTCTTATGATTTTTTTAAAAACTATTATAGAATTCTACATACTCAATATAATTTATAAAATCTGAAGTGGATGACATATGGTTTCATCGAAACGTTATTAAATAAATAAACATCTGATTGTCCGAGGTTGGTCATTTTCCTGCTTTTAAATGAAGAAAATTAGTCGGACGAAAAATAGCATATAAGTTAAATTAAAACATAATAAACAAAAAAACAACATTGCTTCTTTTATTATTTTAATCTTTTTTTAAACAACAATTACAACAAATATTATATCAATAATTTTGATAATATTTATTTTATAAAATTAAGATAAAAATTTTTTTTCCCTTATCAAAAATTATAAACTTATACTATAAATATGTAGAACATAATTCAATTATTTTAAATTACCTTAAATAAAAGGAAAAGGAAATAAAATAAATTAACACCAATAATTACGAGTATGACAAATATTAAAATTTATTTAACAATAAGGAAAAATACACACAAAAATTATTGCAGGTTATAATTGCGCCACATATACTGATAATAATTGACACATATGACCCATATGAAATTGAATCATCATCATCGGACGGTATAACCCTTAACGGCCATAGTTGACGATCCGGATGTATTCGTCTTTCCCCAACAGCAGGTTCATACTATAAAAAGATAAAACTCAATAAAACTCCTTTTCGATCTCGAACCAGTCATCAAGCTCAAAGTAGGTTATCTACCGACGTTCATCGGGTGCCCGAACAACAAGCCCCTTTTTTTCACTTCTTCTTCCTTCTTTCGTAATTTTTCGCAATGGGCGGCTACCCGTGCATAAACCTCTTCAACGTCCTCAGTAACACTCATATTATCTCTTTTAAACCTTTTGGTTGCCGGAATATCCCGAGAACAACCTGGCCTCGGATGGTCTTCCATCATCTATCGCTTCGAAAAAATTAAGTACAGAGGAGGGTATCATAATCCCTTAAATACCCTTTTGTTTTCACTTTCTTTATCTCTCCCTTCACTTTTCCAACGAAAGTTGCAGAGTCTAAGCATTCTCTGAGCAACTAAAACACTGCAACAGAAAAAGCAATCAAAATTATAAAATACTATACCCACGATAATCAGTTACCTTATTTTACATACCTCAACGATTTCACCATCAACAAATCGATATCTCTTCTTAGACCAAGCAACAGGGAATTTGTTATGACATTATTTATTTCAGAAAACGGACTGCGCGATCAGAAGCGAGGTTGGTCATAGAGTAATTGTGTCATGTTTTGGACAACGAAATATGATTTATAAATTTGTAATTAACATTTAAGACCAAAAAATCGCACTTTTTTTTAGTTTTTTGTTTATAACATTAAAGGTAATTATCCAATCTTAATGACATCAATTGAAAAGATGTAGAAAATTGAATTGCGAACAAAATGAGCCGCGGTTCGATCTGATTGGATAATTAGAAGCGGAGAAAATTCGGAAAAACCGGGAAATTGAGCTTTTGTTAAACAAATTAATATCTCAGTTAATTTTTAACTTTTCAGGTTGAGGTTTGGTGGAAAAGTAACCGACTTCATTCTCTTCAAATGTATAGAAAAAAGAACACTTTAAGATAATACGTTTCCGCGCTATTGACACTTTAATTTATTTCATGCGTTAATTGTAAAATGTCTGCTTGCCGCAGAGGTGGTCCGATTTTTATTTTGAAAACGGCTTTTAAAAATATTAATCAAGCACAACAGAACGTCAATCTTGGTTTTTCCGAATTTTCTCCGCTTCTAATTATCCAATCAGATCAAGCGACGACTCATATTGTTCGAAATTAAGTTTTCTACAACTTTTCAATAAATGTCATCAAGATTGGATAATTACCTTTAATGTTATAAACAAAAAACTAAAAAAAGTGCGATTTTGTGGTCTTAATTTTTAATAACAAATTTATAAATCATATTTCGTTGTCCAAAACATGATACAATTACTCTATGACCAACCTCTCTTCTGATGGCGCAGTCCGTTGTCTGAAATAAATAATGTCATAAATCATTCATAACAAATTCCCTGTTGCTTGGTCTATCTCTTGATAGATAAACGGATCACCAACAACCTTTAACTTCAGGAACATCTTGCGTACATATTCCAATCGCTTTTTCCCACCAAAAAAATAGCCAGTCCCAAGGGACTTTCACGGCCTGACCATTGATGTCGATAGCCCGATCAGATTCATCTAACATTATATATGTGTAACCGCCAGTCCATTTTTTCTTCCTATCATGTGAACTGCGTATGCGTCTATTACAATACGCTACTACTACACAAGATCGAGAAAATCAAAATGGCCGGAAGTAGTCGCGGAGTATCAAGTGCAATGGACGAGAATCATGATGAATTTTAGATTAGATTCGAGTGTACGCATAAAAACTCGTATACGCACCGAAGTCACATAAAATAGAATATGTGCCAAAGCACACAATTCGGGTAATTACGAGACTCGCTTAAAATGCTCGCAGGACTGATGGCGCCTCGGCTTCATCTCGGCTTTGCCTTGGCTTCGATCTCCTGCGAGCATTATCGCTCGTCGCGTAATAACCCTCATTTTGCGCCTAGGCACATAATATACTATTCCCTTCTTAGTTTCCATCGATAATCTCTAGAATATAACCATTCAAATGGCACAGAAACCTTTGCAACGGAACCATCCTCATTTATAAAATTTAAATATTTTCTTCTTATAACGAGACATTTACCGTTATTAAGCCAGCGAATCCTTCTCGGATCAAGCTAAAAATATATAACATAAAAAGATTTATCGATTTAAGCAAAAAGAAAAAACATTTACAGGTTTTATTTGCCAGAATTTGTTATTCTACTTACCAGCCATAAATATTAGCGCTTTCTTAAATAACAAAATTTACCGCAAATAAAAAAGCGCCATCTACTCCGTGAAGTTGATACTGCTGCCTAATTTTTTCAGATAAATATATCTTTTTCCCACTACAAAACGACCCCCAATATGCTAAACATTTCATTACAACCCCGTAGCAAAGGACCTCAAAACTATCCTCATCCCCCTTATAAACCCACGGTATCTCCCATTTTTCACCGTCAAATTTGTCTTGCAGTTTCAAATCCTGTTTCAAGCCATTAAACCCTTCAAGACGGTTACAATATTCTTGCAATTCAAGGAAAAGAGCTTCAAAACTTGATATTGACTTTGCAGTTTCCATCATAAAAAAAAAAAACCTTTACTATCAAAAATAAAACTGACACCTTCAATCCTTCTGCACTCAATATAAACCTTTACCCTTCCATAACTTCTTACGTCTTTTCTATTTTGAAATGCGAATATTGGAAATTCCCCACTTTCCAATAAAAGAAGATCAATTTCTAAACTTTTCAAAATAAACACGCAATTTTTTTTTAAATTGCATTTTAATTGCCTTATATACCTTAAAAAACTTTCCTTTTTCTTCACATATGTAACAGATCTCATTTGAAATTAGTACTAGTACTGCTGCATTTCCAAATAAAATGTCAAATTTCTAATCACCCCAAATCACAATTTTTTTTATTACCTTTTAACTACTCTTTGCTTTAAGAAAAACTTTTACCTCTACACATAAATAACACTCTTTATTACCACTACTATACTTCAGTTTACTTGCATCAGTCACTTTCTCACAACAGACACTATCTTATCTCTATGTAACTCATTACCAAACCTACCTTCATCAAATCATCATCATTTTCTTAAAGAAATCATGAATAACTAAATGTCTCAACTTCAAACAAACAGAATGAAATTACTTACCTTGAAAATCTTATCGATTACATCACTGTGAATTTTCATAATTTCAATATAGGAATGATCCAGACGCGAAAGGAGCAGCAATATAAAAGCCCAAAATACGTGGATGGAGTGTGGCCACAAGACTTTCCATTGACTTACAATTATTTATTACTATGCTCATGTCTTGCAATGCACCCTTCTGTTTTATTCATATACTACAACAAAAATATCCTATAAAGATTCTATTCATTTCGTTAAGTAACTATTCCAGAACCTTAAAAACTGAACTATGAATGTAAATGAAACTGGCATTCTTTCGCACACGTGCCATATATCTACCTAAAATGTTACGGCTGTCGAGAAGAACTAATATACATATCCACGATGTAAAGCATCTGATTGTCTAGAATGCACAGAGCAATTTTTGAAAAGTAAAACGTCAATAAGGCAAGGAAATGAAATAGAAATAGAAATGCACGAACACATTTAATTCTTTTTGTGAAACAACTGTCACGTCCTGTGACCATCGATATTTGTTTATTTATAATATTAAAATATGTATAAATATGTATAAACAACATGTTTTGAAAAGTATTGATTATACGAAATAGAATGTACGGAAATGAATCCTTATAAAGGTGTGAACGAGGGAACCTCATCGGAATATGCTGAGTAAACAAGAATATCGACCGGCGCAGCAAAACAGAGAAATTAAAAAGCTAGTTGATTTGAGAACAAGGAACGTCGGGGAAACCAGAAGAGAAAAAGCTATTTCAACATATTTTCCCCCTTTTTCCTTCCATATACAAAAAGCCGAGAAGATCAGCCACGTGCCAAGGTCGGGGAAGCATCGACCAGAGGTTGCTGAAATATCAAGGGCAAAACCAGTATCGATCGAAAAATGTCCATAAAAGCACCTGCGAATCCGTGGATTTTCAGTTGCCGTCGGACCATCTTCAGAATCAGAACTCTTCTCAAAAGAAACAGTGTTCTCCTTAAAGAATAACTTGAAAATAGTTCATCGGGCAACTCGCTCCATCATTTGTCAGTGTGTTTCATCATTTAGTGAAAAGGTGCAATTGAATTTGAATTAAAAATTTAACTGTGATTGAGTGGCAAAACTTGGAATAACGGTCGCTCCAGCTAGGATTAATCTGAATCTTAAACTCCTCCAATTTCGACCATATCTTCAGGTATTGGATTACTGGAAGGGACCCCGGATATTCCCCTTCAGGTTCTACAATTTAAAAGAATTATGCGTCCAAGCAGTAAGTTTGAATTCGTCAATCTCACAGAAGGAATTTTGCAAAACCAGCTCTCTCTCTCTCCCTTTTTCTTAATTGTATTTGTCCAAATAAATAAAGCGGAAAAATTAAGTATAATATTGGAAGACGGTAAGTAACAGGACGTCACACAACTAAGCATTCTATACGGCCTATACAAAAAAAAACATTCGAAAAACAATTGAAAAAATATAACTATTGTTAGAACTCGCATCATACCTTTTTTTAATGTAAAAATTGTTTTTCCTACGACTTAATTCAAATTATATTCAATAAATATAATACAGCAGAAGTAAAACTAGAAGCCAACCCAAATTATAACAATTTTATTTTTATTTTACAGAAAAAAAAGAGAAATGACCCCTACAGAGAAATTTCCTTAAGAGAATTGCTGTTCAAATACTTAACGAGATAAGCATTGAATATAATTTTCGCAAACCTACATACGAGATAGAATGCCTAGGCGGATATGCTGAACTACCTCCATTTAGGGAAAACTATAGTATAACGAAAGATAACTGCGAATATGTCCATATAGGCAAATCTGCAAGTAATAAAAAGGAAGCTAAACAAAATGCCGCCAAAAAAATTCTAGAAATAATTTCCAATTACTACACTTTTTCCGAAGAAAAAATTTACGAAAATTTTGTGAGCGAAAAACAAATAAAAGTAGTCTACGACGCAAATTCATCCAATACTAAAATCAAATTGTATAAGTGGACGAACTCCTGTGAAAAATGTTATCAACGTGGACACTTAGCCAAAAATTGTTACGGGCCAAAGCGAAACAAAAATTACAATCTATGAATAATTTCATTACACTCAACCTAGTTTTTCTCTTATTATACTACCTTTTTACCATGGACATAATTATCTTATTATTATTATCATTCTATCTTCTTTTAGTTCTTATCCATACATGCAATCAACGATTTTAATATTATTCAATATCTATTATCAATGGTATATATGTTAATTTCTCTTTTATAGATGGTTGGCTTGCTTCGATGCAATTAAAATTTCGAATAATAATTACGTCAAAATGATTGAAGTTTTGATTGATTTTGAAGATGATGAAGCGGAAAAAGCTGTTGCTTGACAAGAGGCAAAGAGCATTCGTCTTCAACTGGAACGGTTCGAAAATACATTTATGTTAATTTTATGGAATTTCCTTCGTTCACAATTTAACGCAGTCAATCGAAAGTTGCAAGCCGTTGAGACTTGAATTGTTGAGGACATTGAATATTACACGGGGCTCAAAAAAATTGTTCTAGACTGCCGAAATGACTGATCATTTGGAGAAACGAGCACTCGAGCTGTCAGAGTGTAATTAGTACAGTTCCAGTGTCTCCAGAAAAGAAAACGTAAATTTAGATCAGATGAATCGAGAGATGGGGAAATCGAATTGAATGGCAGAGATAAATTCAGAGTGAATACTTTCAACGTTATCCTTGATAATTTAATGGTCGAATTACAAAAAAGATGTCGCTTCTACGAAAATATTGATCTAAAATTTGCGATCATCACGAAGTTCAATGATATGCATTCTACGGAAGAAATCAGGACAAAATCGAAGACTTTGATTGCTTCATTATCTTCTGATTTGGAATCCACATCTGATAAGGAATTCCTTCATTTCCACGCCTTTTGCTAAGCGAACAATATTCAGTTGAAATCTCCAAAACAAGTACTGAAATTTCTTCGACGAGATGATTTGTACACAATTTTTCCCAAGGTGGACATAGCGTATCGAATGTTTGGTAAAATGGCTGTAACAAACTGCAGTGCCGAAATATCTGTCTGGCTTGAAAAGAATAAAGAACTATCTCCGTTCAACAATCATGGAAAATCGGTTCGACAATTTGGCGCTGCTATGAACAAAATCTGACATACTTCTTTCCTCGGATTTCAAATATTTGATTACAGATTTTGCCAATCAAATAACAAGGCGAAAGTGCTTTTAAAAACTCGCATATAATTATATATATTTCCTTAATCAATATATCGCATTTGTTTACAATTCTACAAATAGATTTTGAGTTTGATTATGCATGAATATTGGATCTATGACTTAATTCGTGCGGTTTTTTTTTTCAAAATTTGAACGTTTATTCAAGGGGACAGCCCACCTTTGAGGCCTCTTTTTTCACCATTTTTTTTCTTTCAGAAATTTTTATTTTACCATTTTAAGTTTTTTACATTATGTTGTATGGTTATTGAAGTATAAGAGAAAATTTTTTTGGAAAATTTTGGTGACACTCCGCTGAGTTATGGCCGGCCGAATGATCAACAATGTTTTCCTTGTGGACACGATTTCTCATGTTTGGATGATCTGAAACAGTCCCAAGAAAAATTGTGAAAATTCGTTTATAAATAAACAAATAGTGCATTTTTTATGTTTTTTTCCATTTTTCACCCTGTTTTTCGACATACATGTCTGGGCTATAAGGCGGGTGGGGTAAAACTTTCCATCCACTGTTTTCCAAATAGTTCTAAACCGGAGTAGCAACATGGGGCCGAGCGTTGTCATGATGGAAAATTATTGCCTCGTGTTTAGTCGCATATTCCGGGTGTTTTTCGGCTATTGCTCTCTTCAAACGGATTAATTGTGTTCGGTAGCGTTCTCCATTGATGGTTTCACCCGGTTTTAGCAGCTCATAATACAGCACACCCTTCTGATCCCACCAAATACAGAGCATTATCTTCGCGCCATGGATATTCGGCTTTCCCGTTGATTTGTCTGGTTGGCCGGTTTTCGCATATGATTTTTTGCGCTTGGGCTTGTCGTAATGTATCCATTTTTCATCACCAGTAACAATCCGATGCAATAATGACTTCTTTTTGTGGCGTTCCAGCAGCATTTCGGACATGCAAAACCGCCTTTCAACGTCTCTCAGCTTAAGTTCATATGGAACCAAAATAAGATGACTTTCGGCAGCAGTTTTCTTCATATTAAAGTAATGAAGAAGAACTCCCCGCAAAAACTCTTTTTCAGGCACACAGTTCGACATATTTTAGTGAAAAAAAATTATTGTTGTTTACGCTTCAAATGAATGACATATAGTGAAAAAGACGCACAATGACAGTAACTTTCCAACGCATGTTCAGAATATTGGAACGATGGAATAATAATTAAATTACGCCATCTCTTAGCAAACCGCACGAATTAAGTTATAGATCCAATAAAAATGATATATATCTTTACAATTCATTCAAAAAAGAGGCGATGGGTTTGATTCAAACAGGTAGCGTGTTTATAGTTTGTAAACATGTATAAGTTTATTTGTTGAAGTAATAGAGGGAGGTGCGGTTATTTTAGTTTGCCCAGGGCGCTCTCATAGGTAAATCCGGCCTTATGCATAGAGCTCTTGCAACTCGTGATAGGAGCCCTTTTCTTTGCGTTTAAATTCCTTCACCGGAACATCACGAGAACAACCTGGTCTAGGATCATCTTCCATTTTTGAGTACCGAAAAAGGTACTCTATTGCCTTACAAACCTTATTTTTTCACCTCTCGCTCTAGTTTTCAAGGAAAAGTTGAAGAAATCTATTCATCCTTCAAGCAGTTGAAACGCTGAAAGAAGAAAAGCAATAAAAACTATAAAATACTATACGCAAGATAATCTGTCAATGTCAATGAGCCGATCATATTCGCTTAGTGTTTTACAAGTATGAACACTAGTCTATTTTTTGTTTTTATTGCCAATCTATAAAATAATGCAAAACGTTATAATTATTTGAATAAAACACACATACAATTATTTCCCTTATACTTAGTCTGATAACATTGATCAATAAAAATGACCTATCTCCTCGCTGAATGCGACATTCATTTCCGAGTACTTTTCAATCCTGAACACGAATCTGGCTTCCGAAGGTTGCTATCACGTCTAATTTAATAGATATTTGCGATTAAAATTGTTAATAAGAAATTGT
This sequence comes from Diplolepis rosae, assembly GCA_030998225.1. Classification (NCBI taxonomy): domain Eukaryota; kingdom Metazoa; phylum Arthropoda; class Insecta; order Hymenoptera; family Diplolepididae; genus Diplolepis; species Diplolepis rosae. The sequence continues at coordinate 1,395,876 of JAPYXD010000707.1, forward strand.
TTAAAATTTGTTTTCAAGAGTGAACATTTTACTTCCGCCATAAATGCAGGTCATTTCAATGCGTTTTTTAACGAATTTGCCAATATCGTCTCACTTTAGCGATATCTATAGCGGTTTTTGAGATATTCTTAAAAAACTGGAAAAACGTGCTAAAAATGTACTGAAATTTCAGTGTTCTGTAATTCAGGACATATTTAATTTTTTTTTAAATAATAAAAAATAGGTCTATTTGTTTGGTTTTTCATGAATTATTATTTATTATTATTTATTATTATTTTATTATTATATATTATTATTTATTCATGGATTATCCGTTTCTTAAATATTTTGAAAAATGCGTATCCTTGTTTTCAATTTTCGAAAACTTGTACTAAATACTGTACTGGGCATCATATCTTCATTTATCCATATTAAAATGATCGACTCTTATTTGAGGGAACATGTTTTTTGATCAGATCGTCACGGATGAGACTCCAACAATCATCATCAAGACTACTGGTACTCCATTTACCCTGATATCTCTGCTGAATAGTTGCTATATAGTAATAATATTTGCTTTATCTTTTGATAGATTAAGATCTCTTATGCGATCGTCCAATTCAGCTTGATCGAATAAAATCGGGTTTTTCTACGAACGTTTTAGTTCTGGTTCATCCCCTTCAGAAAAGCCGCTTATTTTTTATTACACCCAGGCTATTCTGTGCTTTAGGCGCATGTATAAAAACAGGCTTGGCCACGGATGGGAAATCAACATCAACAATCCGTTGCTTATTCTTTGCATTAAAGCCCTTTATGAATATGGTATTAGAGAAATATCAATCCAAATCATAATTTTGCGGTCCATTCCAAAATATTGGTGCACAAAAATTTAGAATTAGATAATTTCCTCGACTTGCAGATCTCAGTTCAATCGCACAAGTAGAACAGCAATACTGAGGTTCCCATGACTGATTGACATTTTTCAAAATTCTACCGAAGGATAATCGATATCCTATTTTAATCACGTCGGTAAGTGGTTGTCTTTGATTTGTTGGTTTCTAAAGCCAAAAAATTAAATTTCTTTTTTAAGAGTGAACATTTTTTTCCGTCATTAACGCACATCACTTCAATGCGTTTTTAACGCAGTTTGCAAATATCGTCTCACTTTAGCGATATCTATAACGGTTTTTGAGATGTTCTTAAAAAACTGGAAAAACGTGCTAAAAATGTACTGAAATTTCAGTGTTCTGTAATTCAGGACATATTTACTTTACAGACAAAATTAGGATTATTCTTACATCTGATCGACAGTTTCTCAGCTTATTTCAACTCAAGAGAAAAATTACATCTAAAAACACAAAAATACAAATGGTAGAAACCCGACAAGGGAAAGAAAAATAAACATACTCACAATGATTGAAGAAAAGTTCCATCGAAGAGTGAAAAATGTGGTTGATCGTCTTATACCTCACAAATGCATGAATTTCAGAAAAGAATAAAATGTGAGTGATCGTCTTATGTTTTATAACTGCATGAAATTCAGAAACAAATGACAACGTGAGTGAGAGTCTTATGTTACTTGATTATGAATTTCATACAGTACTAAAATGTAAGACGATCACTCACATTTAGTACACGTTTTCAGAAATTGAAAAGAAGGGTACGCATTTTTCAAAATATTTCAGAAACGGATAATCCGAATATAATTTTTTTCAGATAATTATTCTTCATGAAAAAACAAACGGAAGTCAGATTTGTGTTCAGCATTGAAAAGTACTTCGGAAATGATATGTCCGATTCAGCGAGGACATAGGTCATTTTTGTTGATCGGTGTAATCTAATCACTTCTTATTTGCTATTTTTTCCACCTAGAAACGAAAGAAACATTTAAGTTCTTACAATTTATGAGTCGCGATAGTAATTTTTCCTTTCTCGGATCAGACTAAAAATAGTAATAATAAAAAACAAATTAATCAATTAGAACATAAAAAAACATTTTAAAAGTATTAATTATCAAAACTTTTTAATTTACTTACCGGTCGTAAATATTTACGATTTTTCAAATAACAGAATTCTTTATAAAATCACGGTCTCTCTCATTTTTCAACTTCAGATTCGGTTTTTAATTCTGAAATCTGCCTAAATCCTTTAAACTCTTTAAACTGATCATAATAGTCCTGCAACTCAAGGAAAAGGCTTTTAAAACTTGATGTTGAATTTAAAGTTTCCATTATTTTCTGTAAAGCCCCTTTCTGTCGAAAGTAAGTTTAAAAAAATATAGTTTGTTTAATGTGAAATCTTTTAACACGTTTTGCCAAAAACCATTTTTTTCAAACGGTGGGAAAAATAGCAAGAAAACAGCTTGACCAATTTTCATAATTTTTTTTTTTTTAGTTACAGTTGATACAATATTCTTGAGACATTTTTTTTTATTTTTCCATACATTTTTTTCATTTTCTGCAAAAAAAATTGCAATTATCTAACAAAATTCTTAACATTTTTTTGTTGTAGATTGAGTTCCAGAGGCTCCACTGTTCCCACCGTTTGCCTCTGCAGGATGTGCAGATTTAACTTTGGAAGCTGAAATTCGTGAACGGGGCACGATATTTACAAAACCAAAATTTTTATATTATTCAGTAACTAATAAACATCATTTACACATAATTGGGGATTCGCAACATTTATACTTTTCCTTCAATTCACGCGCTATATGTAAATATATCCCCCCTTAAACAAACTCTTCCCTTTTTTTACATGAATAACAGATTTTATTATACTACTAACACTGGTACTCCTTAATTTTCGAATAAAATATCAATTTCTAATTACTCCAAATCACGAAACTTTTTATTTTAGTACTTTTTTATTGCTCTTTAATTTTCGAAATAGTTTTACATCTACAGTGAATAAAAAACTTCATTACCCTACCTTCATTTAAATAGCATTAGTCACTTTCTTACAACAGATATTATCTCATCTTTACACAGCTCGTTATCAAACCTACACTACCGTCGGAAATTGTGCGCACGGTGCTTGTCATCGCTATTAAAAATCACTGCTGACTTTGAACCACGATATCTCGGTGAAAAAAAGAGATAGGGCATTTTTAAAAATGCAGCGTGGCCTATTCGGTCCTGCCTCAACGAAGGAGGCGAGCAACAAACCGGCCGAGAACCGTGATCGTCGATTAAAATTCAACTCAGATACGATTGAACATTTTTAATTGTATCTCGGGTACCCATGAATATTTTTCAAGTTTTCTTGGCTTAAATTAAAAATAAGATTTTAGACTTTATGTCGTACAATTTTTAGATTTTGAAAAAATTTTTCCTAGGTCATGCAAAAAGTTGAAGTTGAGGTAGAGAATTTGAAAAAATCTTGAATTTTTTTTTAACTCCTCACGTGCTGTATTATTTTCAGAAAGTCAAAAAAATATTTATTGAGCATCACTAGACGCGGAGTTTCATAAGATTTTCAACTGCATTTTTAAAAATACCCTATCTCTTTTTTTCACCCAGATATCGTGGTTCAAAGACAGCAGTGATTTTTAATAGCGATGACAAGCACCGTGCGTACAATTTCCAACGGTAGTGTACTTTTATCAAATCTTCATCGTTTTCTCAAAAATACCATAAATAACTAAATAACTTTAACTTCCAAACACAACAGAGTTGAATCTACTCAAAAAAATACTTACCTTGCAAATTTCATCAAAAATATCACTATAAATTCCCACCATCATTAAATAAGAATGATCCCGACGCGAAAGGAGCAGGAATATTAAAGCCAAAAATATGTGAATGGAGCGCGACCACAAAACTTTGGATTGAATTACAATTATTTATTTCTATGCTCCTATTTTTTAATGTACCCTTCTGTTGCATTCATATACTTCAACAAATTCACTCAAAAAATATTCTGTTAATTTCGCTACCTAACCATTCCAGAAATTTAAAAATCAGACTATTAATGTAAATTAGATTGGCATTCTATTGCACACGTACAGCATATTTACCTAAAATCTTACAACTGTGGAGGAAAAATAATATATCCACGTTGTAAAGAATCTGATTGTCTAGAATGTATATAGCAATTTAAAAAAAATAATTATTTAAAAATAATAATTAAATAAACGAAGAATAAATTAAAAATGCACCAAAAGATTTTATTTCTTTTTCGGAATTTCCAAACAATTCCATACAGCCTAAACAAAAACATGTGAAAAACAATTTGAAATACAACTATTGTAGGAAATCACTTCATGTTTTTTAATTTAGAAATTGCTCTTATGACTTAAATCAAAATATATTTAGTATAAATATATAACAATAGTAACAAAAATTAAAATGCCATTACAATTTACAATATTTCTTATTTTTAATACAGAAAAAAAGAAATTATTGTTCTATTAATATTATCCTTTTTATTTCTATTGTTCTTATTTGTGGTTTACCTGAGGGGATGTCAGTAATGATAGAAAATTATAGATCAAACTTTGCAACTAACTTTTGCCAGCGATATCAAACATTCATTAAATATAGAATTTAATTGTATTCCGCGCCTCTTCCTCAGAACACCATTAGTAGTACCCTGCTTTCACACTCCTTGTGCCACAATATTTTATGTAAGGAATTAGAAAATTTTCCAGCTACCTATACCTATGACCCACTTTCAGGAGCATCTGGTCGAAAATTGTCATTCTTTTTTTATCGCATTCAAAGAAAGTCATAATATTTATCAAGTAAATATAAATTTATTGAATAAAATGTCAAATAAACGTAAAAGTTCCGAAAAAAGAGAGGCGTCTCCTTCTTGGAAGAATTGAACCGATTGAGACGTAAATTAGATTAACACAGCAGCAAGCACGGAAATAAATAATCGCCAAGTATACAAAATTTTTTTCTAAATTTTTTAGTTGGTAATAATTTGTTAATGTACTCGCTGAATGCGACATATCATTTCCGAAGTACTTTTCAATGCCGAACACGAATCTGGCTTCCGTTTATTGCAATCACGTCTAGTTTAATAGATATTTGCAATTAAAATTGTTAATAAAAAATTGTTGAACGATTTTTTTTTAAGAGTGAACATTTTTTTCCGTCATTAACGCACATCACTTCAATGCGTTTTTAACGCAGTTTGCAAATATCGTCTCACTTTAGCGATATCTATAACGGTTTTTGAGATGTTCTTAAAAAACTGGAAAAACGTGCTAAAAATGTACTGAAATTTCAGTGTTCTGTAATTCAGGACATATTTACTTTTTTTAATCAACAATAGGTCTATTTATATAATAAAAGATGCTGGTTTTCGATCAATGAGGGTCAAATATAAAGAAGAAAACTCTTTATAGTGTCAACATTGTTGCGACGTTTCGTTGGCTATGGGTTTGCCAACCTCATCAGGCTTTATTAAATTTAAAAAAAATTGTTAAAATTTTACCTTTATAAAAGAAGTTTAACTCATGATGAGTAATGTCGAGAAAATAAAATTATAATAAAAGTCATGATTTACTTAATAAAATGACGTTATGTCATGGAGTCGACGACACTTTGTCTACTAAATTATTACATTCAAACAGTTAACTTAAAATATTGACAACAGTTATTGTCAACACAGAATTTGAAATGTAAACAGACATCAGCTGGGAAGCTATCATGAATTTAATCTATTAAGTAATGAAAAATAAATTCTATTCAAAGTAAATATGTCTTCTTTTTTATTTATACTAAATTTATTAAATTTTATATGGATCATCTCTGATGTTAATCTTTTTCGATAGTCAGAGACATAATCAACAATCTTGGTATTTTCCCAATCAAATTCATGGTTGAATTCCAATTGATGTTCACAGACTACGGATTCACTGCTTTTTTTATTTTTGTGTTCATTAATACGAACTCTTAATGCTCTCTTAGATTCACCAATATAAGTCGCAGTGCAATTTTTACAATTAAATTTGTATACAATATTAGTTTGTTCCCATTTGTTTGTGGAGTCTTTACCTAATTTTATTATCTTTTATAATTAATGACACGTCCAGAAAGTTAATTTGATTATTTTGTCAGAAAAAAAATATTGTTTATAACTTAGTTGATCGAGCGATATCTTTATCTCACAATTCGGATTATCCATTTCTTAAATATCTTGAAAAATGCGTACCCTTCTTTTCAATTTTCGAAAACTTGTACTAAATGCCGTACTGGGCATCAGATCTTCATTAATCTATATTGAAATTTGCTTGAGCAAACATGTTTTTTGATCGGATAGTCACCGATGAGACTAACAGTAATTAGTAAGACTACTGGTACTCCATTTACCTTGATATCCCTTCTCAATAGTTGCTATATTTTGTTGGAATCATTCTCCATGCTCGTTACTGACTGATCCCAACTTTCCAGGAAAGAAATCGAAGTGTGAATGCAGGAAATTTATTTTCAATGACATGCTTACATTCAGGCCATGAAATTGCGTCAACATTTCATTCACGTAACGCTTGCAGTGCTTAGATTTGTGATTTCCGAGGAAATTTCGGATCACATTTTTTACGGATAACCAGGCTTTTCTCTCTTCACTGCTCAAGCATTCGTTAAATTCTGAGTCTTGCATAAGCTCACGAATTTGAGGCCATATGAAAATCCCCTTCTAGGATTTTCGCTTCGCTAAGTTTTGGGAATTTGATTTGATTTTAGATAGCCAAATGCGTTTTCGTTTCAAACTATTGCTTTTACAAAGTCTTTCACTGACCTGAGTTTGATATTTAGAGGCGGCAGAAAAACTTTTTTAGTGTCTACCAGAGGGTCTTCAGCGACGTTTCTTTGCCCTGTTTCAAACGAGTCGCGTTCGGACCAAACCTTGAAAGTGTAATGTTTGTTCCTAGCACGGCTATCCCAATAAAATGAGAAGCAACAATACTTTGTGTATCCTATCTGCAGTCCTAGCATAATAGGAATCACTTTAAAATCTGACCAGATTAACCAACAATGTGCGTGGTAATTTATTTTCAGAAGAAGCATTTTCATAACTTCGTAGCACTCTTTTAATTGTGAATTATAAGCAACAGGCATGGATGGAAACTCATTACCATTATGAAGAAGAATTCCTTTCAGACTAGTTCTATTTGAATCCATGAATAAACGCCATTCGCTGGCTATGTGCTTCTGTCCGACAGCTTTCATCCATTTATTTACGTCACTAATTGCAAATATCTATTAAACTACATGTGATTGCAATAAACAATATTTAAGTTGTTGTATTTACCCATGAGTGAAAAATTAATTAATTGAAGGCCTCGATGTAATAAGGGCCTTAGCGCTCAAAACGGCTCAAACGTGACGTCCCGATTACCAAATGAACAAAGTACAAGAAATGATTTTAAAGAAACACCATTACATTCCTTAAAAACAACAGAAACTTTTTTGTATTTATTGTTTTTACGTACATTGTTTATTTCCAGAGATAAAAAATTAAAACGTGATATTTTTTAATCGCATTTTCGATAATTATTTCAAATATATACAGTCTGTTCAAATAGAGCGAGTCCTCGATTTTTCGAAAACTATTAGAAATTTTAAAACGTTTTTTTTTAAATAAAAGTTCTCTCGAAGGACTACGGCGCTACTACCTAATAGATAGTCCAGTCTCCATCGTTGTCCAGAATGGCCTGGCACCTTTTCGGTATGCTTACACTAATTTTTCAGCGTAGTCCGTTGGTAATTCTTGCCATATCTTCCTGATCTTTTGCGAGAGCTGTTTCCGGGTGAACACACGTTTTCCCGCAAGCTAATTCTTCAAAACACTCCAGACATTTTCGACTGGATTCGCATCGGGGGACTGTGATGGCCAGTTTAAAGTTATGATGCCATTTTCTGTTTTCCAGGCGGTGCAGAGAAGCATCCCCAAACATTTGCCTCTTTCAGGCAGATCGTCGACTGTTTTATTGGCTTTATAAAGCTCAACCCACTTCTTCACGGACGATTTCGACATTTTGATGTATTTAGCAGCGGCTGTATAGGACATAAGTTTCGCGTACACAGAACTCATTATGACTCACGTCTGCTCTCTCGGACGATTCGAGCACTACTGAATCGCCTTGGTAATTGCGCCGTAGTCCTTTGAATGTACTTTCCTTAAAAAAAAAGATCAAAAATCTCTAATAGTTTTCGAAAAATCGAGAACTCGCTCTTGTTTACAGGCGTGAAATATCATAGCGCTGACGATGAAAGTATCAGAAGTTCATTTTTTCGTAATAGCAATTAATTTTTTAATTGCTAATCGTAGGCGCACGACTTTCCGGTTTACGTAACTTCCGAGAAAAAAAGTGTGTTGGGAACTTTAAGCTACGAAAAACTGTCACGAAACATTTGTTCCTTAATACTTAAAGAAGTTTTTGGCAAAGTTTCACATCGATTCGATGGAAACTGACTGAGATCCAGCGTTTTAAACAAAGTCGCGTGCTCCCGCGAATAACCACGTCGTCCGCGCCACGAGTCGATAGAAAGTCATGCGATCACAGAAATTCAGCCACAAATATTTCCATCATTTTTTTTAATGATCTTTTTAAACAATGCATTTTTATTGATTGTTTACTGTACTCTAATGCTCGTCACATATAGCTGTTGAATAACTGTCAAGACGCGTTCCCAATTTTATTTAGTATGTACAACATTCCACAAAATATAAATTGTTACTGGACGTTGGAAAATAACTGCGTAAAATAAAATTACATGAACATTTATTACTTGATTTACAACTTAATCAAATACATATGCTTCTTACACATAAAATATATCCAAACATAATAATTATTGCAAAAAATGGTCGACGTGTCGCAATTTGACATGAAAGATTATGGGCAGTTATTTACGAAGGATGAAGATTTGTAAAAGAACACGATTAAGATCAGCAAAGTTGTCAAAATTGTGTATAAAGTGAAACTCGAAGCTGATATTAAGAAGAAAAAAATTAACACAAGGGAGTCAAAAAAGAAACCAGGTGCTAAAAACGATATAGAAAAAAGAACAACTGAATCTAAAAAATCAAAAAAGTAACGATTTTTGCAATAATTATTATGTTTGGATATATTTTATGTGTAAGAAGCATATGTATTTGTTTAAGTTGTAAATCAAGTAATAAATGTTCATGTAATTTTATTTTACGCGGTTATTTTCCAATGTCCAGTAACAATTTATATTTTGTCAGATTCCATCGAATCGATGTGAATCTTTGCCAAAAACTTCTTTAAGTATTAAGGAACAAATGTTTCGTTGACAGTTTTTCGTAGCTTAAAGTTCCCCACACACTTTTTTTCTCGGAAGTTACGTAAACCGGAAAGTCGTGCGCCTATGATTTGCAATTAAAAAATTAATTGCTATTACGAAAAAATGAACTTCTGATACTTCCATCGTCAGCGCTAAGATATTTTACGCCTGCAAAAATTTTTTCATAAAGTTTCGACGAGATTAAACGACGTTACAGCGATATATATTTGAAATAATCATCGAAAATGCGATAAAAAAATATCACGTTTCAATTTTTTATCACTGGAAATAAACAATGTACGCAAAAACAATAAATACAAAAAAGTTTCTGTTTTTTGTAAGGAATTTGATGGTATTTCTTTAAAATTATTTACTGTACTTTGTTCATTTGGTAATCGGGACGTCACGTTTGAGCTGTTTCGAGCGCTAAGCCCCTTATTGCATCGAGGCCTTCAATTATAATTGAGTTCAGTTGGTTGAATGTGATTAGTTCAGTCTTTGCTTCGTGGGTGTTTGGGATGAGTCTTACGGGGACCGTTCTATCATTTGGGTTCAAAAAAGCGTTTTCTTTTTTTTTTTTAAATCTATTGTACACATATTTAAAAATACGTCTGTGAAGTTCTAGGTCGATAATATATAATATATAATATAATACTTTTCTATCTAACAAAACTTTAAATGAGGTTTCCCAACATTCGTGTTTTTAAAACGGCGTGCACGATTACGCAAGAATGACCCAACCGATTTGGATGAAATTTTGAACATTTATCAAAAACACTATAACGCTGTAAATGACGTTCCGTTTTTTGCAAAAAAAAATTTTTTTAATATGTTTGTTTAATGAAAAAGAGTAAAAAAACGAAAATTTTCGTATACTAGTGTAAAATTTAAAAAAAAACAAAATTTTTTTTTTACAAGCACGTCATTTACAAGATAATATAATTATCTACATTTTTTATATAAACTTTTTTGTTATAGGAACCTTCAAATCGGCTGTACCTTGCACGCCGTTTACCACTGCGCGCGGCGCAGAGTCAACTTCAGTCGCATAAATAATGCACTCCAGTCAAGATTTTTACAAACAATAAAATTTTTCTTTTCTCTAATAATAAAGGACTATATGTGTGGAAAGTTTGATGTATCTAACATTTGCAGTTTTTTTTTAAATCTATGCACAAAGTTCAGTTACGATTTTGGCGAAAATGATAGAACGGTCCCCTTAAGGGATCATTCTGGTTTAGATGATCAAAAAAAGGCTATTTTTTTAAATTCTTTTAAGAGTTTATTATTATAGATATTAATATAGAACTTGTTGGGCTCAATAAATACACCCTCAGAATACACAATTAACTATTTTTTCATGCATTTCAAACACTTTTTATACGCAAAAATGACATGCAAACGTAACATCTCGAAAAGTAGGTATGTCGCTGGCGGCGTTGATATCTTAATAACGGCTCATCTAAAACGAAAAAATTAAGAATATTTAGATTCAGTATGATTGTAACTCTTGTGCATTTATTAACATTTATTGATAAATCACAAAATGGCGAAGATTTAAAAAAGAAAAAAAAACGAAGTATTTCTTTCACTGTTTTTGGCACAAAAAATTAGTAATAATTCGAATTTCAAAACAATTATAGAATGCACATAAGATAGTTATGTGTAAAATATGTAGTTAAAATTTCATAAGGATCGGTTCAGTGATTCCGGAGAAATCACCACTGCCGACTGAAAAAACGTTGTTTTGAGAAAAACGAGTTTAAGGTTTTTTTTTAATCAAAAATTTTGAAAAAGTCTTACCTTAAGTTAATCAGCGATGCCATACTAATACTTTTAGATACATATACTTTCGAGAAATTCAAGAAAAAAAAATTCTATTTTTTGAAATTTAAACCAGAATGATCCCTTATTAGCCCTTAATAAAGAGCAATTTAACAGCTAGTAAAACGTTATGATCTAATCGGTTGGGATGATTGATTTTCTGATCCCGATTGTTTTGGAGGATTCTTTAAGTCTACTACCCTTCACTTTCAACTGCCGTTGAACTCGTAGACGTTATGTTGTGGCGTTAATTTACTGCGTTAAAACTCGACTACATTTGACAGAACTCGCGATATAAAAAATTATGAGACTGGATTGATTTCTGTTGGTCCTTTCGCTTTTTATAGGATTTTGAAAGGTTAACTGTGACGAGGTACATGTTATTACAAGGTAAATTTAGTGACTCCTATATGTGTGATAAATGCATGTGGTAGTGCGTTGGTATGGTAGGGCTTCTTTCACCTTCTTCTTTGGTCAGTTAATTTGCTATCTCGTGTGGATATTATTAAGTGCGCAACTAAGTCTCCGTTGTTTGTTTGTAATTCCATTAAAACGTGAGGTGGACTTCATTCTTAGCAATTGGGTAGTTGTGTGCTATAAGTTGGTATTCAAATTTACCGGTTTTGACGCATTTGAGTGTGTGTTAGAAACCGTCAGTCGACAACCGTCCGTCCCGCGAATTTAGATCGATGTAAGCACAGCATTGCTGCAGAACAATGTGGAAGATTATGTAACTCTCAATGTACACATGAATAGAGTTCTTTAGGCTGTACTGTCTGTATATTCAAGGCGCCTCCACGTGGTGACGGTGGGCAACGGGATTTTTCCGGCAAAGTTCCTGGGTAAAAAATGTTATGCAATCATACAGTCTGTTCAACAAGAGCGAGTCCTCGATTTTTCAAAAACTATTAGATATTTTAAAACGTTTTTTCTTTTAAACTAAAAGTACTCTCGAAGGACTACGGCGCTACTACCTAATAGATAGTCCAGTCTCCATCGTTGTCCAGAATGGCCTGGCACCTTTTCGGTATGCTTACACTAATTTTTCAGCGTAGTCCGTTGGTAATTCTTGCCATATCTTCCTGATCTTTTGCGAGAGCTGTTTACGGGTGAACACACGTTTTCCCGCAAGCTAATTCTTCAAAACACTCCAGACATTTTCGACTGGATTCGCATCGGGGGACTGTGATGGCCAGTCCAAAGTTGTGATGCCATTTTCTGTTTTCCAGGCGGTGCAGAGACGGCTTCGATGTTTCGGGTCGTTATCTTCTTGTAAGATCCAATCGGCCGTATCGGCTCCAAACATCTTTGTAGTAGTCTCCAGAAGACCACGTTCATATATTTGGAGCATTTTCTGAGCATTCAAGTTCTCGGTGAAGAGCTCTAAACACCCAAAACCGCGCTGTGAGAAGCATCCCCAAACATGGACCTTCACGGGGTGTTTTTTATTGGCTTTATAACGCTCAACCCACTTCTTCACGAACGATTTAGACTTTTTGATGTATTTAGCAGCGGCTGTATAGGACATAAGTGGTCCCTTTGGATGGGTACACAAGAAGACCGCTTCAAAACGTTTCGCGACCGTACCTAATTAACAAATTCATTGAAAAGTTTGAGGAATCAAAGATGTGCTGCTTACAGCAGGTTTAGTAAGAGTTTAAATAAACGTAAGAAAAAAGTAGAATCTGTAGATGAAGCAAATGCTTTTTCTTTTTGCCTTGGAAGAGGCATTTTCCTCAATGAAATAGGCGCGCATGCAATCCTATGTTAAAAACGGATTTATATTCCAGAAGGTATCCGTTGTTGTCGAACACATTTGATAAAAGGCCAATTTTTATGAAGAATTAAGTCGTTCACGTGTATATTCGAATTTTGCGAAATTAAAAGATTCAGAACTATCGGAATTGTTTGAGGGTTTGACTATTGAATGTGACACCACGATTCTTGCCAGAGTTGGAGACTTTTCTTTCTCGGAAGAAAAAATACATCTTTTTACAGGTTTGTCATGGGAAAATATTATCGAACTGGGCGAAATGCTAACGTCAATACGAAACAATCAAACCCGCGATGTCACACAAGCTCTCGTCGTGTTCTTATTAAAATTAAGATCAGGAAACTCCAATAAAATGATTGCTGGAATATCTTACCCTCCTACTGATGTAAACTTCCCGTTGCTCGTGGTTTTCGAGATGCGAAAAACGTACTGGAGTCAAAAGGATTCACTGTCGTGTGCGCCGCTGGCGACGTCAGAATCCTGGAGGTGAGGATCAATGATAGTCTGTGGCGGGCAAAGCGTTGGTAAATTCGAAGCTGCTTTATGCAGCTCCGATCTGGTCTCAGCACACCGAACTGTGTCGACGAGCACTGTGCTGGTCTGGCGAGCGTCAAACCAATAGATTTATTGGCGGAGGAAAGGAAAGAGACCTTTCAGCTCCGTAAGGAGCTCACGTGCTTAAAAAACCTGCAGGAAATCGCTCGCGCGAAGGAGGCCATCCGCAAGGATGGAAGGCGTAGACTCGTTGAGAAATGGCAGACGAGATGGCATGGTGACCAATCCGGGAGATGGACACACCGTCTGATCCCGGAGCTCGCCACCTGGCTTGATAGAAAGCACGGTCAAGTCGGCTTTTACCTGGCGCAAGCGCTTTCGGGCCATGGTTGCTTTAATGCGTACCTGAAGCACTTCAAGAAAAGAGACGATGAGTCGTGCCGCTACTGCGGTTCCCTTGTGGAAAATGCAGAGCACATACTCTTTGTCTGTGCCAAGTGGGGCGCGGAAAGGGAGGCTGTCGGTCGGGTAGTGGGCGCACAACTCACTCCTCACACGATGGTCTCTCTCATGCTCCAGTCTGAACAGATATGGATGCTTATCGAGTCATTCGTCACCCTGGCGATGAAGACGAGGGAGCTCGATGGGCTTGCAGAGCGATTCCCAAAAATAGTTGTATTTTAAATTGTTTTTTCAAATGCTTTTTTTGTATAGGCTGTATAGAATTGTTAATTGTTTTACAAAAAGAATTATATGTTTTCGTGCATTTCTATTTCTATTTAATTTCCTTGTCTTATTAAAATTTTACTTTTCAAAAATTGCTCTATACACTAGACAATCAGATACTTTACATCGTGGATATATTAAATCTCCTCGACAACCGTAACATTTTAGGTAGATATGCGGTAAGTGTGCGATAGAATGCCAGTGTAATTTACATTCTTTTGCTACGGGGTTTTGATCAAATGAATAGCATGTTGGGGGTCGTTTTGTAGTATGCAAAATATATATTTTGCTGAAAAAATTAGGCAGCAATATCAATGTCACGGGGTAGATGGCGCTTTATTAATTTGCGGTAAATTCTGTTATTCGAAAAGTCGCAGATATTTACGTTTGGTAACTGGAATTAATACTTTAAAAAAATTTGTTTTTGTTTGAACTGATTAATCTCTTTACTTTATAATATTTTCAGCTTGATCCAAAAGGATTAGTTGGCTTAATGGCGATAAACGTCTCGTTATAAGAAGTATTTGAATTCTATTTCTAATTTAATAACTTAAAATGAAATAAAAAATAAAAATAAATAAATTTAAGAATTCTATTTCTAATTCAATATAAAAGAGGACGATTCCATTGCAAAGGTTTCTGTGCCAGTTGAATAGTTAAATTTTAGAGATCATTGATGGGACTTTAAAAAATAAAATTTATTATCTCGGCTTGTAAATTCTAAAAATTTGGAAGTTCCTTTCGTTTCTGGGTGGAGAAAATGGTAGATAAAAGGTGATGGAATTATCAGAGTAAGTATAAGGTGATTAATTAAATATGTGTCTTTATTTGGATAATTACTATGTTTTGTATTATTTTATAGGTTCACGATAGGGAGAAAAATAGACTGGCGATCGTACTTATATAAAGTTTAACAAATCTGATCGGGTCATTGACATCAATGGCCAGGCCGTGAAAATCCCTTGGGATTGGCTAGTTCCTGGTAGGGAAAAGCGAGTGGAATGAGTACGCAAGGTGTTCCTAAACTCAAAAGGCCGTTGGTGACCCCTTTACATATTAAGAGAGGAGATATCGGCTGGTTGATGGTGAAATCGTTGAAGCATGTAAAATAAGGTGACAGATTTTCTTGGGTATATTATTTTATAATTTATATTGCTTTTTCTATTATTAGTGTTTTAGTTCCTTAGAGAATGAATAGAGTTCGCAACTTTCTCTGGAAAACTGGAGGGAGAGATGAAAGAAAAAAAGGTATCTAAGGGATTATAGTACCTTCCTCTGTACTCAGTTTTTTAGAAGCAATATAAAATTGAAGACCAACCAGGGCCAGATTGTTTCCGGGATTTTCCGGCAACCAAAAAATTTTAAACAGAAGATACGGGTGTTTCTAAAGACATTGAAGAGGTCTATGTATTGTAAAAAAAATACGGAAGAAAGAGGAAGAGAAAAAAAGGGGGACTTATCGTTCAGACACTAGATGAACGTCGGCGCAAGGCTTACTTTCAGCTCGATGATTGGGACCAGGATCGCAATAGACTTATACAACAAGAGAAAAGTTTTTCTGAAGAGAGAGAGTATATTCTTGATGTTTTTCGTCTTTTTTTTTATTTCATAATTTTATTTATTGGTTTTTATTCTATTACAGTATAGTACGAGCCTGTGGCTGTGGTAGGTCGATAGGCCCAAATCGTCGACTATGGCCGTTAAGGGTGATACCACCCCACATGGACGACTTCATTGCGCCTGATTTTGAGGAGGATATATTGGGTTGGTAACAAAGCCATTTTATTTCTTTCCGCTAGATGAGTTTAGTCGTTCGAAGTCGTTCTTCTCCATTGCAAACTTCAGAGCGTATATGATATTTGACAGCTGACGTGTCATAGATTATTCAGTAAAAAAAAGTTTCAAGTTTTGTTGTTTTGCATTGATTTGAAATGGAGATTTCAGACGGTAATTTTCGTCACATTTTACTTTATTACTTTCGGAAAGGTAAAAACGCAGTGCAAGCTCTGAAAAAGTTATATGATGTGTATGGTGGGAAATCATCAACAGAATGCCAGTGCCAGAATTGGTTTGCACGTTTTCGTTTCGGAGATTTTGACTTTAAAGATACACCACGCTTTGGACGCCCAACTGAAGTTGAAGACGACAAAATGAAAGCAATGATAGAAAATAACCGGCGTAGTACGGCACGAGAGATCGCAGAGAAGCTTAACATACAGTAACAGTCAGAATTGTGAGACCACCTGTTTTTGGATAATTGTTTAAATTATCCTAATTTGAATTATGTGAGTGAAAAAACTTGTTCTCTTAATTAAATTTAAAGCTATCAAAATTGTTCATAAAATAAGCCTAGCATGAATTTGTTTTGTTAATTTGTGATGAGGTTATTGCATAAAAAGTCAAAATTTCAATGCTTTCTTAAATTTTAAATAACTTTCGAAATAATCAACATTTTTTAATGTTGTTGGACTAATTTTGAAGCTAAATTTCTACAAATTCGAACAAAATTCTTGGAATTGATGTGTAATTTTTTTCTTACATACTGCTCAAGGTTAAAGTTCAAATAAAAAAGTTTGAAAAATTCCAATATTGCTTTTGCAGAGAAAAACATTTTTATAAGATATATAAAACATATAATCATTAATATAATTTACCTACAGATGAAATGTTTTTAAAATTTCCCTACTTTTTTGTTACAATTTCAACTCTTTGCATTATGCAAGAAAAAAATTATAGATTTATAATGACAATTTACTGCTATTCTGTAGAATCTTAGCTTTAAAATGAGCCTAAGAACATTAAAAAATGTTTATTGTTTCGAAAGTTATTTAAAATTTAAGAAAACATTGAAATTTGGATTTTTTTTGCAATAACCAATTTTAAAGATAATTTTGATGGCTTTCACATTAAGAGTAAAAATGTCATCACTCACAGAATTTAAATTAAGATGATTTAAGTAATTATCGAAAAACAGGTGGTCTCATAATTCTGACCGGTAGTGTATCACATAAATGCGTTGAAAGACATTTAAAACAACTTGGATACGTTAATAAGCTCGATATTTGGGTTCCTCACGAATTGAAGGAAATTGAACTTACCAAACGAATTTCCATTTGCGATTCACTCCTGAAACGTAACGAAACTGATCCATTCTTGAAGGGAATCATAACGGGCGATGAAAAATGAGTTGTTCACGATAACGTCGTGCGAAAAACATCGTGGAGCAAGCGAGATGAGCCTGCACAATCGACATCAAAAGCCGATAGTCATCAAAAGAAGGTTAAGCTGAGTTTTTCGTGGGGTTTCAAAGGTATTGTTCATTTTGAGCTGCTCCCAAGCAACCAAACTATCAATTCGAATGTCCACTGTCGCCAGCTAATGAAATAGGACAAAGAAATGAAGGAAAAGCGGCCAGAACTGGCAACTCGTAAAGACGTCATCTTTCATCAAGATAACGCCAGACCACAAACATCTTTGGTCACTCGCAAAGAATTATTGGAGTTAGGCTGGGATGTGATGTCTCATCTACCTATAGTCCTGACCTTGCACCATCCGATTATCATTTATTTCGTCGGTTCGTTCACTTCAAAACCATTTGAATGAAAAAACATTCGATTCAAATGAGGCTGTCAAAAATGATCGCGCCTCGGCTTCGATCTCCTGCGAGCATTGTCGTTCGTCACGCAATAACCCTCATTGTGCGCCTAGGCACGTAATATACTATTTGAATATCGACTTTCATATTTTCCCAGAAATTTTTTTGTCGAATTCGATTATGGCTGACACCTTTATGTCCTCCTAATGCTTAGGAATGAGCTTCTTCAATTAATTGTGATCGTTGTTCTTTTGACGGGTATTGCGTTATGTCGTTACAAAATATTATTTTCGTAAGTAAAAATTTGTAAAAAGTAAATCAAAAATTAATTTTATTTATTCCCAAGCCACATCGTTGATGTTTGAATTCTTCGAAATACTAATCGATTGTCGATTTAATTTTTGAGATAATTCATGTAATGAGTAAATCGACAATTTTATATTATTAAAGGTCTCAGATAAATTGTGTCTAGTTTCTTCTTCAATGGGAAGAGCAAAATGATAGTAGTTTCCCTTTTTAATTTATTTTGCTGTTCCTTTCTGTAAATTTTTAAATTCTGGTAAAGTTCCACGTTTATCTAGAGTTTTTGATCTATTATCACGAAGAGTTCCATTGGTTATAACAAAATATACATAATTATCTTTTCGCATCATTAATTTTTCGCGAAATTCGAGTATATTTTTATTCATTAAAATTTGCCTGGTAGATTTTGAGTTGGGTGGAGGTGGCCCTGATTTCTATGTATTGTTTTTTGTTTATTTCGAAATTTTGTTCATTAAAAGTGCCAAGAAAATTTTTATGTCCAGAAATTTCTTGAATACAAGAGTTTTCAGTTTTCTTCATCTTCAGGTCGTAAGTAAATGAAGGTTTGCTTTTCAAAAACGTTGTATTAAGTTATTACATTTTTTCTCGTGTTCTTCTAGTCTATCAGCAAATATGACTATGTTGTCAAGATATGTAAAGAGTTCTGTTCCTATAAATTTTAGTTTTCCAAGTTCAGTATTTTTCTTAGCTTGACTGTGCATAATAGGACTTTCTTGATTTTGAGATTTTCCTAATTCACTGGGTTTGGGGCCCGACATAGGTCACTAGAAAATAGAATTTACTGATACGTACATGGAGACGAGTTTAAAATATTTTTAAGTAATTACTAAATGTGATTGACAATAAGTTAATTAAAAAATAAGAATTTCTCTTAAAGTTCCTTGTCACGTAAATTTAAAGTGATCAAACAGAATTCTTAAAATGATATGCCGAAATTCTATCAATTTCCATGTGCTTACAGAAAAATATTTATTTAGAATTCTTATTTCAAATTTACCCTTATTGTAACCATTTCTTGATTTTCTGCCTTACCTGAGATACTTGATATCTCTTTATCTTGTTTTTTAAACCTAGAACAATATTTTAGTTGAAAGTACTAACGTACAAGTGTATATTTCATTATTTTGAGTTATGAAATATTATATATGTATATATATATTTTTTAAACCCAGGTATTAAATTGCAGAAAGATATAAGCCAGAAATAATTAAAGTGTAGATTTTTGAATAATTTTGTAGTCACAAAAATTTTTATTCTTTTGATAATGCACAAAATAAAATTTATAAGTTGGTACAGAATTTTAGTAATGTAAGATTGTACAAGCCTGACTCAAGCACAACTCCTTGGTCAGTCTTTTGCAATTGAAAATATTCTGCTCGTAAACATTTTTCACATTCTAAAGATGCGAGAAATGTAAAAAAAAATCGATTTCTTTAAAATATCACATATTGTGGGAAAAATTCATCAGTTAGAGACAAATCAACTAAATGCGCATAAGGTTATCTCACGAAGCAATAAATTTATTGGAACCATTTTTCAAAATGATAGCTGCTGAAAAAGTCCCCTACTTCCATCTTTGGTTTGATAACTTTTTTACAAATTTGGATCTCGTTGTACATTTGGAAAATCTCAAATTGAAATGTACTGGGACTATCAAAGAGAATTGCGTAACTGAAAAGAATGTCATCGATAAGAAGTCTCCACGTGGGACATATGTAGTGAAGCATGGACAAAACAGTGAAATTAATTACATCTCTGTAATGGATTCAAAACCAGTCTCAATAGTATCTACAACTGCAGGGGTAACTCCTCTATTACTGTCGAAAAGGTATAGTTCAGATGCAGAAACCAAAATCGAGATACCTTTTCCGCAAGCGTTTTATCTTCACAAACGATTCATGGCTGAGGTAGATGTCCATGATGGACACTGCAATAATGTGCTAACAAGCATTAGTTCAAAGAAATGGACATGAGTAATTTTAATAGACTTATTTAGGCTGCTATTGTGAATTCCGTTGTAATATTAAATGCAGCGTTAGATGGCAACTAGAATAGAATTGGGAACTAGAGAAACTAGAGGAACTAGAGAATTCATAACATCGATAGATAAAAGTTACATTCATAAGGGGCAGCGAAAACGGAAAGAACATGAAATGTCTTGACAAAGTAAATACCGAATAGTAAGAGGCAAGGGGAAAGTGTATTCTTTTACTGCTTTACGGTCACTATATTCACTAGAAAACTTGAACTCCACACGTTTCATTCATGATATATTCATAGATAGCTGAAAATTGGCGAAGAAGTGAGAAAAATTTCGCATTTTTGACACTTGAATGTTGCCACATATGTGTGTTTTAGCCAATTTAAGACCACTATATTGAATCCGCCATTTTGAAAATTGATCAGTGCGTCAACCGTCATTAGGAGACCCGATAATTATTATCTACAGTCATGATAAGCTTCGAATAATCTAATACATAAGAGATATTAGCGAAAAACTCTGATTTTTAGGACACTGAGTTTCATTCAGATTAACCAGATTAACCTTGTTCTGGAGAAAGAGGCATCAGCTAGCCAGGATTCTGTAACTAGTAGGGCGATACAGTTCTGGCGTGATTCATCATTTGAGGCCCCGGATGCAATAACACGCGGAGCACGCGAAAGTAGGAATAAGTATTGTCCAAACGATCGATATTTCGGGAAATTTTTTTTTTCGGAAAATGGATAAAACAAAACTACTACCTTATTTAACTCTTTTTTCCACATCTTTTTATTTAAATTAATTTTTGATTCGTCAATTAGTTGGATATAACGAAGAAAAGATAACGTTCTTCAGGCGAAGTTGTCTATTAGGATACGACACCTTATGAGCGTCCTTTTGTTTTATTTTGTTTTTTGAGGAGTGCCACGTTTACTGTGTCTCTCTATATGAGAGTGCACACTACTAATGTTGCGAGTCGAGCTAACCAAAACCAAAAACAAACTATAGACGAATACGATTACGCTCTCCAATTTAAGTATAACAATGTTTTTAAATAATTTATTTATGTTCCTCAAAAATCTGTTATTTTGATTGAGAAACTTATCGATCCCTAACCGTAAGGAAGGACTTGAATGCATATGCGATAGGGTTCTCAAAGTGTCAGACAGATGATGCTACGATGCATCCATCAAACACCGAGCCCTTGGATCTATTTTGGTGCGTGAGAGGTAGTGTCTTATCTCCGTTAGATCGTGGGACCAAAGTTATTTTCAAGGATCGGTAACGACCCTCGAGAACCTCGTAAATTTTTTATTTCCACCTCTTTAGGCAGTTCCCCACTTTAATTAGTTGTGAGCGTGTATTTGTTAGTGACCACGATCTAGAGTAATTTAATCGATAAATTAGAACTTTTCTAGACGATGATCAAGAGTGCATTTGAACATGCACAGAAAGTTTAAAGTTTCGCAGTTTCACTGTCTCTGGATGGTTCATTGGTCGAGATTTGCCAATAAGGAGTTCAAACCGAAATGTAAATTAAATACAAGGCAGTTCTCATTATTATTAACTTATAACAGATAGATAAACATTGAATAATATTCAATTTTTGTTTTTGTGAGCGAGTGAAATAATTCGCTCTTTTATTCAATTTTTATTATTAATTTTATTTTGATTATTATAATTATTACTATGACTGATTGTAAAACAATGTGTCACGTCCTGTGACCATTAACATTTATTTATTTATAATATTATAATATTATTCGAAATAAAACATGCATAAACAATATGTAACCTGTAGTGTAACATTTTGAGAAATCATCATAAAAGGTTAATAATTGTAGAATTTGTTGAATATTTATTTGTTGTTGGCTATCCCTAACCCTTGTTTCGATTGAGAAATCCTTCCGATTTCTTAAGCGAACAAAAAACGGGGAAAATTTAATTATAATAGTAAAGGGTCAGTAACTAGGGCGTTACAAATGAATAATTAACAACAAATATGATATTTCCATTAATTATATAGCATAACAAATAATGTTATTGTTTTAGTCATTGATATTTTTTTCTTTCGTTATTGATTTCAGTTTCTACGTAATCGATTATAATGATTTTTCTATTACAAACATATTATTGGTTTTATATAAATTAATAGCAACTAACAATAAATGAACATAAATGTATAAATAATAATTAATTAGTTGAGATAAATAATTTAAATGCAATATCATCATACGAATTTTTATATCTTTTATTAATGTTAACTATTAAATTAACATTATTATTCCATAACTACAATACAACCGATAGTTACAAACAATATGATAAATCTTTGCGACTAAGTTTACCTGAGTCAGTTGACATGCGCTTAATCTATAATCTTAGAAGGTATGGATGACACCCACACTATGAAGGAGATCCCCTCGATTAGTCATACAAGCTGGAAAAATCAGTGCGACACATCCACGAAGCACATAAACAAGCCGTCCCATACAGGGTTCGCCCCAAAAGTAATGAGCATTATTTTATGAATAATAGATTTAATGAACGGTACAAATGATCAATATTCTTCAAATAAGCTCCTTCTGGATCAATGCACTTGCGTAGGCGAGATTTAAAAGCGTGGAAGACGTCCTGGAAGGCCTAGTCCAGGATACCCTAAAGGACCGTTATAACATAATCTTGAATTTTCTTAATGGTCTTCCAATGCTTGCCTATAAGGGTTTTTTTTCAGTCGGGGAAACAAAAAAAAGTCGGCCGGAGCCAAGTCCGGACTGTACGGGGGCTTGAAGACCACTGGGGTAAGCTCCTGGTCAGGTAGTCACCGACAACGAAAGCGGCGTGGCTGTGGGTGTTGTTATGGTGCAGCCTCCACGTGTTTTTGATGTAGCTATCCGGTGCCTCCTTGAAAGCCTTGTGCCTCTTCCCTACCTGCACTTTTCACAGAGAATTGTCCTTAAAGGCACTTGAATCATCTGAAGCTTACCGTAGCATTCTTTCCAAGCTTAACGCAAAACTTGATGGCGTAGCGTTGAACGAGAGAACCATCCATCGCGCCGTGTTACAACTTGCCCAACAGGGTTTCGTGGCAACAGAGCTCCCGACTCTGGATGCTCGGAGGCAATTTAGCACGGCCGCGCTTTGAAGCTGAGACACCCCACCACTTTTTGTTGCTAGGCGGAGCGCAATACGATGTACAGTCGCGTCAGAAAAAATCATGCTCATTACTTTTGGGACTGGCCCTGTACTTTCAACTCAACATAATGACCATTAAGATTCTAATGGGAACTTCAAATCGTCTTGAAAGTTCAGGGCGTACAATCTCTAATGCCTGGGTCTAGCGAGTTGAAAGTACAGACGACCTAGATCGAAGTGATGACCTTTGACTTGTAAGCAGTTGTTAATTCGCTGAGGAAAAGACCGCCTAACTTCAGCCAACATTTGTGGAGTAATTTCGGTACATGCTCGGCGTATTCTTTCTTTCATGTCGTCAGGCGACACAGGGCATAATGGGGTGGTGCACCGTCGTGTTGCATCCACATGTTCATGCGAAAATGCAAGGGCACTTCTTCCATTATTTGAGGCAGTACAAATCTTGGGCGTTTCTATAATATTTACGACAGTCCCCCAGCACCATCAACATATCAAAATATTCTTGAAAATCGTTCATTTTCGCGTTCCGATGTACGCACATTAGAAGGTAATGCGTGATTAACTGATATGTCAACAGAAAATGCTTCACCTGGCTGGATAGAAAGCACGGTCAAGTCGGCTTTTACCTGGCGCAAGCGCTTTCGGGCCATGGTTGCTTTAATGCGTACCTGAAGCACTTCAAGAAAAGAGACGATGAGTCGTGCCGCTACTGCGGTTCCCTTGTGGATAATGCAGAGCACGCACTCTTCGTCTGCGCAAAGTGGGGCGCGGCAAGGGAGGCCCTCGGTCAGGCAGTGGGTGCCGAGCTCACTCCTGACACGATGGTCTCTCTCATGCTCCAGTCCGAACAGATTTGGATATTTATCGAGTCATTCGTCACCCTGGTGATGAAGGCGAGGGAGCTCGATGAGCGTGCAGAGCGCGGCAACAATGGGGGCCAGTAGAAATCGCATCGGGGCCTACACCCGCGGTCCTGCGTCTTAGGCGGACCTGGCTGTTCGCGTCGACCGGGGGAGGAATCTTCTTATTCCTTTCCTGGTTGGCGCGGTTGGCCGGCCTGCCTAACGGGCGTGTGCCCGCGGATGGGAGTCCCGGGCGAACGGACGACGGAAGAGTCGTACGCGACTTTAAGCTGGAACCAACTGCCTGCGAAGTTTAAAGCCGAAAGGCGGTTCCGCGGG
The DNA here is from genome assembly GCA_030998225.1 of Diplolepis rosae. Taxonomy (NCBI): domain Eukaryota; kingdom Metazoa; phylum Arthropoda; class Insecta; order Hymenoptera; family Diplolepididae; genus Diplolepis; species Diplolepis rosae. The sequence continues at coordinate 1,420,168 of JAPYXD010000707.1, forward strand.
CGGTGCATTGGTTCGCGAGAGGGGGTTTTCTGGTTTTAACAGGTATGCCTAGACCCGTCCTAGGCGTCCCCGGTGTCAACAATACCCTATCGATGTGTATTATCATGGGTATCGTAAAAAATGAAAAGAAATGAAAATGATTTTTCGACTATTTTAATACTTTTCTTGACTGCAATGACCTTGTGTTGTAGGTCGCTGAATTCGTCTTAAAATCGGTAATAATCTCATCAAAAAAAAAAATACATGGTTTCATTTTAAAAAGTGGAGTTCACCTTGACGTAGCTTCAGCGCCTCCAGCGATAAAAAAATAGGGTGGCTTTCCTTCACGCGGACGGTCTTCAACATCGAAATCACCGTCTTTGAAGCGTCTGAACTAATCACGACACGTTGTTTCACTTAGAGAAGCATCTCCGTAAACTTTTTGGTGCTATCGATGCGCTTCAGCCGCCGTTTTCTTCGGAAGAAAGAAGAAAATCAACACTTCCCGCAAATGACGATTATTTGGCACAAAATCGGACACTTTCACACAACCAAAAGTGTATGACACCAAAACAAAATCACTAATGTATCAAAACGCTTTGTTTACCATATATCTAAGCTTGGTTTATGACAGGTTTATGTCAGGGCAGTTCCAAATTAAACCCACATCTTAGAAATTAATTGAAATGGAACAGCAAGAAATTGTTATTGTGGTAGGGAAACTAGCTCGAAAAGGGAAAAGAAAAGAGACAGAAGAGCGCATAAACTCATGATCTGGCACACACTCCTTTTCACTGGCGGTAATTCGTGCATAACATAAACTTTAACCGCTATGACTCACGCGTAACATAAATAAAGTTCCTCGTTCGTTTTCACATAGCAATAATTCATTATATTACTTATTTTTGTATAGCTACAAGTTACTTCTAGAAGTTGTTTTTCATATCCTTCGAGGAATCTATGAGCAACATCACGATTTTCGAGCACAATTTTCTTCACTTTTTCGATGCTATAGTCGTTAAGGGGGTCATCTACCTTTGCGCCTGAATTTCGAGCGTATTTTTGACGATGGATTGCGAAAAAACTACACATGATATTGACACAAAGTTTTTTTTATTTAATTAGTACATTATTAAAATTAAAAAAAAACATATTTTTTTTTCGTTATCTTGGCCTTGACGCGTCCTTGAATCGATCTCTGCCGGCGCGACATAGTAGACTTTGTGGCACGATTTCTCAGCTTCAGAACCTTGAAACATGAAAACAATAATATTTTTTTACTTTTTACTAATCCGACTACAATAAGACACAAGCTTTTTGAAAGATTTTAAAATTTAACAAAATGGCAGCGATTTAAAAAAAAAGTTCTATTTTCTACCCTGTTTTTCTAGCTTAAAAAAGCTTTAAAAAATTGAAAAAAAAATTTTTGTTTAAAAAGCTCGTATCTAATCGTAGTGAGACGTTTTTTGAATACGAAACAATTTACAGATTTCCAATGTCTTCGATAGTTCTGTCAAAATCGTGCCAACAATTTTAAAAAACACTACTTTCGAGAAAACGCGTTTAAAGATAAATGATGAGGTCGGTAGTATTTGAACCAGCATGTTTTCGAATAAATCCTTCATAAGGCTTGTTCCTTATAGTGTCTAGATACGAAATAAGCAAAAAAAAAATTCGATTTTTTGAAACCGCGAAGGTAGACGACCCCCTTAACAGAGGTGGGTGGACGACTCGCATGAGGCAAGTTTTCTATAACTTCACGACCCTCACTGTATGCTTTATGCCACCCAAATACTTGCGTTTTCGATAAAGTAGACTGCCCAAAACACTTCTGCAACATTTTTAATGATTCCGTAGCCGCAATTCCATTGGAAACACAAAATTTCAAGCAAATTCGTTGATCAATATTTTTCCATGGTAATGAGAATTTGTAGACCTTATTTAGGCAAATAATTTTCCATATCAGCGTTTTTTTTGTATCTCACATATTTTGTCTAAAAAATAGAATTTTTGAATTTTAATCGTATTTTTGGGAATTGAAACGATAAATATATGTTTTATCAGAAACTGTGTGAGACAAAAATTTTAGATCTTTTTGAAACGAACAACTTTGCATTCTTACGTTTTTTTCGCATTTCACATATTATTGTTAAAAACAATTGAATTTTGGAGTTTCACTAGTATTTTTGAAATTAGGAAGAAAAATATACATCTTATGGAAAAATGTTGCAATTCAAGTTTGTAGATCTTTACGTAGGAAATAATTGTATATGATAACTCAAACTATTGATCATGTCCAAAAATGTCTCAGACAAAAGTATCAGTGTTCGAGAAGGCCGTCATACTTGACCACCCCATTTTATTTTTTTTCGATGTGATTATTATCGATTTTAAGATGAATTCAGCGACCTACAGCACAAGGTCATTCTAGTCACGCAAAGTATGAAAATATTCGAAAAATTATTTTCATTTCTTTTAATTTCTTACGATACCCATGATAATAAACATCGATAAGGTATTGTTGACACCGGCAGAAAGTAAGCATTTTCTGTTGACATATCAGTTAGTCACCCATTACCTTCTAATGTGATTTTGATATATTGATGGTGCTGGGGGACTGCCGTAAACATTATAGAAACGCCCAAGATTTGTATGCGGCTCGTTATTAGGATAGGCAAAAAAAAATCACACATGGCTTTTAAGTGATTAGCTGACCGTTTCTATCGCTTGGGTACAGTGAAACAAACACGAGTCAAACGTCGACCAATTGTTAATGAAAATAATGCGGCTGCTATCTTAGCTTTTGCTGCACTAAATCCAAATGCGAGCAACAGGCAAATGGAAAAAAAAGTGGAATTAGTCAGCGATCTGTATTAAGAATCTTACATCAACACAAGTTCCATCCGTATCGTATGTCATTACATCATGATTTGTACAGCAATGATTTTCTAAAACGCGTCAATTTCTGCAATTGGATAAGTAGATAAATGTGCACAGATGTCTCATTTTTGAGTCATGTGCTTTCTTCTGATGAAGCTAACTTCGCAGATACGGAAAATGTGAATAGGCAAAGTTTGCATTATTGGGCAAATGAGAATCCTCGATGGATGAGAACTGTACCATTTCAACATCCGTGGTCCGTTAATTGTTGGTGTGGCATTGTCGTCGATCACGTCATTGGACCATATTTTTTTGAATATCGCTTGACTGGACAAGTTTACACAAACTGTTTTGTTGTGTGCCTTTGAGGTGGCGCGTTCAGCGATTCACATCTTCCACGAATCGGACACGAGAGGACTTCTGTGTGAGGACGATGCTGGAGGGTCTATTCGCATGTTCTAATTTTATTAATAAATTTATTATAAGAATAAAACAACAAAAAAAAACAAAAAGAAAATAAATATTAAGTTGCATGAGTTTTGCTTGTTTAGTTTATAATTATTATTTTTAATGCAAATTAAAATTGTTGGCACTGAAGAGGGCCCCCATTTGTGGCCGAAACGTTTGCCTTTCTGATGTTTATGTTTTTTACGACATAAGCAAATTGGAACTAAACTGACCCCATGCCAAATTAAATATCACAGATATATCACTGTGGGTCAATATAACAAAGGACATGTGCAGGAACATGTCAAGATACATTTCTGCAAAACGTTCTGTCTCAATTAATGGAAGACGTGCCCTTGCATTTTCGCATGAACATGTGGATGCAACACGACGGTGCACCACCCCATTATGCTCTGTGTTCAAGACAAGTGATAAATGAGATTTTTGACGAAAAGTGGATAGGACGAGGCGGCCCTGTAGCTTAGCCGAGAATATTACAGAATTTAAAGAATATAAGAGAATATAACGAGAATTTAACAAATTTATGGTTTGAATAATTATTTATCAATATTAATAGCACCTACAAAGTTAAATAAGAGGCGCTCCCTTTAATAAATATATTTATAAATGAAAAAGAACCTAAGAATAGTTATACTATATATTTTAAAATTATATACTGCTGGAATTTGAGATTAGGTTTATTTTGAATTTAACCCATTAAAATACTAAAAATCTTAAATTAATATTAAACTTAAATTTATAATATTTATATAATTATAAACTATATACAAAATCCTGTATTGTATAATTTAAAGCATATAATACACATGCTACTGTGAGCAAAAACTAAAGTGAATTTTTTATTTAAACTTCGCGGGCTAACCGATTCGGGCAAACTCTTTTATTCTTATGTTGGTCACACTGTTACTGACACTTGTGCTAAATTTCATGTCAATGTCATCACGTGTTACATAGTTACGCTTGCGTTTTCTAAACGACTAAAAGTGATTTTTTTGAGTTTTACAATGTCTGAATTTGTTGAACAAAGAAGTGCCATTAAATTTTGTTTGCGGAATGAAATTTCAGTTGCGGAAACGTTCAGAATGTTGCAGAAGGCTTTCGGTGATTTGAGGATGCCACAGAAAAATGATTATAAGTGGTACAATGACTTCAAATAAGGCAGAGAACGTGTTGATGATTTGGAATGCCTCGGACGACCATGAACATCAACTGACGAGCAACACGTCAATCAAATCAAAGAATTAGTGCACAAACATCGTCGATTGACAATTAGAGACCTTCCTGATACTATTGGCATTTCAAGAGGACCACTCAACACCGTTTCAAAAGATATTTTGGGCAGACAACTCGTGGTTTTTGCAACACGATAATGCGCCGTCTTACACTGCACTCGTCCTTGTGACCATTTCACCAAAAACTCAACGCATATCGTTCCACAACCACCATTTTCGCCTGATTTGGCTCCGTGTGACTTCTGGCTATTTCCCAAACTCCCACTGATGTAAAGTAATATCAAATTTAATACAAAAAAGTAAGATTTCCATACAATAATACCTTAAACCAAAAGTCTGGAACATAACCTATAATTTAATGTTAGCTTTAATATTATTACCCTTTTAGTTGTAACTTCCCATTTTTATCCAAACAAATTAAATGCACATACAATGTTGCAAGCAGCAACCGGCCAACTGAAACGCTCGAGCTTCGAGAGCACATTTTGAGGTTAAGTCAAGATTTATTTTTAAATCTGCAAGTGGAAGTTTACTGTATAACCATAATATGATTAAAATATCAAAAGATAATTCGATATTGCAGTATTAATTCATTATGACTTCTTAACACGTTTAACAAGCCAAAACAACAAAACTCTCATAAATTCTAGAAGAATTTTCTGTCAGTTATATTCTTGGTAATATTTTAATTTTTGTTACCGTCCTTAAAGTAATATAACCGATTCAGAAGTCTACATGATATCAATCAAGTAGGTCGTATTCCTACCTCGAGATGGCGTTACGCTCGAAACTTATCTTCACCCCGTACAACGTGGTGCAGAGCATGTGTAGCGGGTGATCAGATTCATGCAGGCCCGCTGGCGGAGTGCGCATGTGTGAACGTCACTAGTCTGGAAGCGGCTACATTGCGCCCGACTCACGTGCATGGAATGGCACATTTTCAAGGGGGGTCGGACCAACAAAATATTTTCGAAACAATGCTTGCTTACACCATATAAGGCACAATTTATTTGTTCATTTGTCCCAAATGCAAAATCTGCAGGTTTTCCAAAGTCTCCTAATTTCTTTCTATATACTTACTTTTATACCAAATGTACTGGAGCAGATTTTGATATTTCGGAGAAGACAACTGATTGTGTACTCCATAGTCATTCAACAAAACATAGTCAAAAACACCTAATATAATTTTCCTGTATAATAATAATTGAGGTATATGTCCCTCATTTGTTCTCTACTTTTGATTTAAATGTAAAGTGTTACTGTTCCATCTTCTTAAACTGGAACTTAAATAGAAATAATGTTAAATATTGCTCGATATCCAAAATTTTTATTTTGGCTTTTCCTAATGTGGAAAATTGTAAAGAATTTATTTCTATAAATTTTAACACATTTTGATTATTTATTAGTACGTTAGGGTTAAAAATAAATTTCTTAATTAAAATTAGAGCAGCACTAGTAACAATCAGTGACTCTTGATTTATGCTTTCCTCGGTGCACCCGTGCTGGGGATAGTTCTAGAGTTTTTCAGATGAGATGGTTGTAATTGTCTATTTAGTCCTACGCCGCAGTCTGGTACTAAATGTCCAGGTCATTTACAGTAGTTGCAAATCATTTCCGTATGAGTTGGATTTTGTTGATTATCATTATTACTTTGTTGATTTCTATCAACATATTGTTTATTTCGATTCTGAAACTGTCCCAAATTAAAAAATTTATATTAACCTAAATCCACTTGTGTATTATTATTATCATTATGATTAATATTGTTTTTATTGCAATAAAAATATCTAGAAAAATTACACAGCCACACAAAAAAGTCTGATACTTTTAACAAAACATATGTATTTATATGTATTTTGAGTCGCTGAATCCGAATCTGAGGTCAAAATAGCACCTTTCACGATTGGATTTCGACATAACCTCAAAAAATAGTATGTTTTATTTGAAGTATGTTCATCGTATTGTTCTTCTTGCGTTTGGCATGAATCTTGGTCCAATAATGCTTCCAATTTCGCGACTTTGTACACTTTCGCCTCACCATATGTTACTACAAGCAATCGATGCGCCTCAGCTGCGGATTTCTTCCAATTGGAGAAGTAAATCAAAAGTTCCCGCAAATGACGCTTATTCGGCTCAAAACTCGACATTTTCGCACACAAAAGAATATATCATACAGATCGAATCGAATCGTATCGAATCCGATACGTAAGTCAAGTTAGCGTTTGTTTTGCATGAATGTACTCCCTGAATCAGAATCAGTGGATTCTCACTAGTTCCTCAGTAGCACACTTTTCACTGCTGAGTCAGTAGAATTTCTAGCCGTTGATTAGATAGTCCCTAGATGGCGCGGCTTTTATATATAGTTCTGCATACTACTGACTTTTGATGGAAAAACAGCTATGTACTTATTATAACGCATTCTTTTGGATTCAAAAAATCTCCATCCAATAATAGGCGGCCATTATATTTTCATCCCATCTGCCTTGATATGTTTGTTCTATCATTTTGATATCTTAGTGAAAACTTTCGCCCTGTCCCTTACTGTAGTCCCCAAGATTTTCGGGGAAGTATTCAACATGAGAATCCATTAAATGTAGCTTCAAACTCATTGAAAAATTTCAATTTTTTTAAACTGTCGACCATTCTTCAGGAGTGTTTTTTTCATTCTGGGCTTTTAAAGTCTCCCAGAAATTGTTCAATGACGTTTTTGTAGTCAAGCCATGCATTTATCTCTGAGGCAACATAAGGTAAGTGTCCTCTTCCGATTTTCTTCGTTCTCAAATATGTTGCAGTACTCGAAAAACTAAGTGACACGTATTTTTTCTTACGGGCCCAAAATGGTTTTTAGGGGCTAAAAATCACCCCTGAAAAGTGTGGTACCAAATACTCATTTAATTGTTTCACATATAATAACAGAATCTTTCACAATCAAACCAACTTGAACAATATCCTCACAATAAGAGATGGATAATGTGATTTTATTCACTTGATCAAAAAGATTTTTGGGGGTAAGTACCTCACAATAATTTTTAATTCAAACGGGCATGATTTCAACCCGAAAATCTGGAAAAAATATATGTTGCATGCGATAATAAAATAAAGTAAGTGTTGCATACAAAACCAAGCAGAAAAATTTATTCACAAAGAAGGTGTAAAAATGTAAAGTTCTCAATTGAGTGCAAAATTTTAATGGGGGTATATTACCCCAAAAGAAGTTACAATTATATAAGAAGCTGACCAAATAACTATAAATTGATGCTGAAAAATCTAAAAAAATATATGACCTTGGAGTGATAACCCTCATCCCTCCCTGGGGCCAAGTATAAGGCCTTTCCGGCTCTGATGAGGACAATGTCAACTGGAAGATGAATCACATGTTTTTCCATCACATTCTCAAATGTGCGATTTTCTGACGTTATGTTATGTTAAGTCACTACAAATTTACAATTTCATTTTTATTGAGCATTTGTTTCAGAAAATGATTTATTGTTAATTTATTTACCAATTGTTTATGATGTTAAAAAAATATATTAATTTTTTCAACAACAACCTTTGAGAGAGACTCAGCTTTAATTTCAGCATAAGAATTAATACCACATAAACGAACTTGAAGATTAAACTCAAGAGAACTCACCGATAGAACATCCAGCGGTAAATACTACAATCGTTAAGGCTAGAATTACTACAAATATCCATAGTGCTTATTAATCATTAATATCGTTTTATAATGAACGTTTTTAACCTAATTATTTCCATTTAATCACTGACTTTATCCTTCCTTCTTAGAGAGGATCTTTATGATCCCAAAATAAAAAGAGGAAATCCTTTATAAGAGAATTGTTAGGTTTCTGACGTAAAGAAACGAAGTGGAGTTGACAAAAATTTGATTTGATCAAATTTAAGTAAATATATGATTGCTCAATATATTGTAAAATGATAATGATTAAACAATGAATTTCTTAAATTTGTAACAATATTTTTCTCTTTGCCGGAGTTATGTGCAGAATTTATATTATTTAGATTGGACAAGTCACACTCAAGCTTCTCAAATCTTTCGCAGTCAAAAATATTCTGTTAGTTAACAGAGTTAAAATGAAATTTATCAGCAATACAACACAAGCACTTCGAACTTTACATTACCCAATTTATCGTAATCAATGGTAACCTTTCAAAGAAATCTGAAGAGGACTTGTACTCTCGTGTTAATATTGGGTAGACCTCTCTAATAGAGTGCATAGAAAGACACATGACAGTGGACTGCTGGGGGATTGACTGCAGCAGAAATTGCTGAAGGTGTGGCAGCGAGGTACACAAAGCGGCGACCTTTACAGGAAAGTCCAAGTGCCACCTTCGTACATAAAGAAAAAACAGGTAGGGCCGATAGAGGAAATCACTTTTCGGGTCCAATTTGTGGGGTGACACTCTGTCGCGTGTCCCAGTCGGGCTGGACCGCCGTACCGGGCCGGATAACATACTCTCTGGCCTGGCGCAGTACCTCGGTCCCGCGGGCGATGAATTGATTTGATGGAGCGAGTTTTTGGCTTTAAAAAGTATGCCTAGACCCGTCCCCTTTTCCGAACCATATTATCGCTTGCGGAACCGCCTTTCGGCTTTAAAATTCACAAGCGGCTAGTTCTGGCTTCAAGCCATTGAACGACTCTTCTGTCATCCGTTCGCCCGAAACCCTCTCTCACACCTTGTGTCAGAAGTGAGCTCAGCGCTTAAAGCCCGGCCAACGGCCCTCCTTGCCACACCCTACCTGGCACAGATAAAGAGTGTGTGCTCCGCATCGTCCTCAGGGAAACCGCAGTAGCGACACGACTTATCGTCTCTCTTCTTAAAGCGCTTCAGGTGACCGTTGAAGCAGCCATGGCTCGAAAGCGCTTGCGTCATGTAAATCCGACTTTACCGTGCTTTTTATCCAGCCAGGTAGCGAGCTCCGGGATTGGACGGTATGTCCATCTCCCGGAGTGAAATCGTCTGCCATCTATCGACGAGTTCGTGTCTTCCTTCCTTACGGATAGCTTCCATCGCGCGAGCGATTACCTGTTGGTTGGTCCTACAGACGACCATACTTTATATAAATTCAAATAAATTGTAAAATTTCAAATGAAATAATTTGATTATTCAATCACTAAGGATAGCCTCAAGGTCAGATCTTACGTGAATACTTACTTTATTCTAAGGTTCCTCTTTTCAAGTTACGATGTGATGATCTTCGCTTAGGGATGGAATAATGAAATTTGAATAAATTATAATTTTTAAATTATAAAACTGACGGATATGGCACAGGCTAGTTGGTTAAATGAAGAGAGGAAAACAAAAAGAGAGAAGTTTCGGTACCTTTCGTAGATTTTCGATTTGATTCAATAGTTATGATGAGCAGAGGTGTGAGTGCGATGAGCAGATGATCTTCGCGGGTGTAACTGCGATGGAGTCATTGACCTCAAAGTTGTAAATGAGACAGAGAGATGATACTTCTTAAACACTAAATTTAAGAGGACGTAAGATCTTTTCAAAGATCTGAAAACAGACCACGATGAATTTTATGACTTCTGAACTTTTAAATATTTTAGATGGTTGCAGTTCGAATTTTACGATCCCGGAATAATGACATATGCAGAGGTGCGCAACTAAGTTGCCGCTGTTTGTCAACAGATGGCTCCAGCAGTAAGTGCTGATCGATTTTGACATATCCAAAACGTCATGAACCAAGCTTAGACATATGGTAAACGAACCGTTTTGACGCATTAGTGATTTTGTTTTGGCATCATACACTTTTGGTTGTGTGAAAATGTCTGATTTTGTGCTAAATAATCGACATTTGCGGGAAGTTTTGATTTTCTTCTTTTATTCCAAGAAAACGGTGGCTGAAGCGCATCGAGAAATGCAAAAAGTTCATGGAGATGCTGCTCTAAGTAAAACAACGTGCCTGACTTGTGCTGATAGGGTCGAAAAAGATGTCGCCCATGCTTCGGGGAGCGGTTCTTACCCAGTATTCAAGGCGGAACTCCAGAGGTTGAGGGGTTAGTGGGCGGTCCCTTATTGCAGGCGAGTTTAATAGTAAGTCGCCCGTGTGGGGAGAAGCCCGTCTGGACAGGAGGGGGATCTTGGTCAGTGAGATGGTCGCTAGGAATGACCTGATTGTATTGAATCAAGGCAGGGAGTTTACGTTTAGACGAGGAGCGCGGGGGGGGGGGGGGGGGTGATTATCGACCTCACGATTGCCACGCCCCGCCTTGCCTCAAGGATAGGCGACTGGTGCGTCCTCGAGGTAATAACCTTGAGTGACCACCGGTGCATTGACTTTAGCATCCAAGAACGGACTCACCCAGTGAATACGGGAAGGGGCGGCAGAGGGTGGAGTCCCTCTTGGAACACAAGATGAAACAGCAAAGACAAACTTTGGATACATTTCGAGGAAACCAGGCTCATAGATAAGCTTGGCTGGGCTAAGTCTGCTGGGACGTTGGAGGACACTGTGCAGGCGGCGAGGTGGAAAATGGTCGCAGCATGTGACCACTCGATGCCTCGCCGCGGGCACCGGCGTACCGGGGACTCGATTTGCTGATGGAACAACAAGTTGACTGTCCTGCGTCGGGAATGCCTCGCAGCGCGGTGGAGATTCACCCGCTCAAAGGGTGATTCTCTGCTGCAAGATGCACGGAAAATAGAAAAATCAGCTCTGAGGCAAGGCCTAAAGAAAAGCCGACTTCAGTGCTGGAAAGACTTGATTGGTGAAGTCGAGAAGGACCCATGGGGTCTCGCCTTCAAAATTGTTACCAAGAGATTGGTGACAAGAAGAAAGACCGTTAAAACCTACCTGGAAACGCTCAAATGAGAACTCATACCCCACCCGCCGTATTGCCCAGATCTTGCGCTGTCCAATTATTACTTGTTCCGGTCGATGGCACATGGTCTGCCTGGTTAACAAATCCGCTCATATGAAGACATCGAAAAATGGCTTGATTCGTGGATAGCCTCAAAAGATGAACACTTTTACCGTAAAGGTATTCGAGCTCTACCAGAAAGATGGGCAAAAGTTGTAGCTAACGATGGGCAATACTTTCAATGATTCATTTGTAATCATTTTTTCACGATAAAGTTGCATTTTCATCAAAAACACAGCGGAAACTTAGTTACGCACCTGATAAATGCAGCTATAATTACAATACTTAAATTCCTAAATGATTTAAATTATATGCGAGAGTCTTTTCAGCACTCAATCGCCGTGAAGGATCAGCTATAGGGGAGAAAAGAGGAAAAATGAGAGAAGCGCGAATTATAATACCTTAAATTAAGGTTTTTTTAGAATTCGCACTCTTGAGGAGTCTAAAGGAACCTTTCACGGGTGCGAATATTTTAAATATACACGTGTGCGCGTGTGCGTAAGAAGCGATATATATGTATACATTCTGTCAAGAAAGTACCGGAAATTGGTCAATAAAACACAAACTATTTATTATTTATCCAAATTTATTTTATCGCTCTTAAAGTAGGCCCCTCCCGAAGTAATACACTTATGCCAACGAATAATCCAATCATCAAAACATTTTTTAAACGAATTTTCTGGAATCGACTTTAGTTCTCGACTCGAATTATCTGTTATGTCTTCTATTTACTGAATACAGGTTCCTCAATGTGGTAATTTGAGTTGTGGAATGACAATGACAGCCATGTGAAATGGCGCGTTATCGTGGTGCAAAATCCATGAATTTTCTTTCCATAAATCGTTTAAAATAGCATGAATTGATTCGTGAGACACAGAAAGTTCAGCGGCTATCTCTCTTAAACTTAAATGACGATTTGAACTCTAGCGACGATAGCGAATTCTAGACGATTTCACTCTAGCGATGTTAACTTTGGTTGAAGACGTTGATGGTCGACCAGAGCAAGACAAATATTCCACCACATCTCGACCGCTTTCCAATGCACTGTACCACTCATATGCACGTGTTTTTGATAAAGTCGATTCACCGTAAACCTTATGTAACATTTTCAGCGATTCCGCACACGAAATTCCATTTGCAATGCAAGCTTTGAGACAAATTCTTTGTTCGATATTCTTATCGATTGGAACAATCGCGAAACAAACTTGAGATAAACTGACGACATCGAGTACTGTGAACAACCTGAATTACAGATCGCGCTCGAACTCCACGTCAGTATAGAGGAAAGTGGTGTCAACTTAGCCTCAAAAAGGTTTTTGTCAATCTCTTTAAGCGGACTTTTTGAATGATCAATTAAAATTATTTAAATTAAGTGAGATCAATTGCAAGAGTAAGGTATAATCGATCGCCGTATGAGTGAATAATAGAATGAAAGAGAGCGTAAGAATGAATGGAGAGAGGAATACAAAGAGAATAGAGTAGGAATAGAGAAGGATAATGTAGGAGAGAAAGAGAACGAGCAATAACAATGTCACGCTCATGAGAGTTGCTCGAGAGGAGAGAATGAAAAGGAGCGCGAGGGAGAATGAAAGCTAGCGGCGAGAGAAAGAGAGTTATTCTCACTACATATATGTCACTACAGCTATCTGCCGTTTCTTAATTTTGTCTCAATTGATGGCCATGCATCAAATATTAAAAATCGATGAGCGCATTTCCATTCTCACGATAAGTGTGGAAAGAGGGGAAAAATATTTGACACCAGAAAATCAGAAAATGGTACAATAATAGAATCAGCACGGTATAAAGTCCATCCACATTCCTAAAGCCTCCCTGCTATTATTACCTCCAACCAATCATAGACTCCTTAATCATCAAAAAACCATACCATATTCACCTTGCGATGAGCTCACGGGCTGGATCTAAACAAAAAGAAATTCGCAGTAACACGAGAAACCTGGTACTAACCACAACTACTCCGACGGTAAAAAATATATCTTTCTCTACTTTTGCCCGTCCATGGTTCGAAACGATCAATCGTCGATTACTAGTTAAGGCTGAATTGTAAAATTGACTAGTAATACCGGTTTCGGAAAGTCGCATCGGGTGGACGTAAATAATAAAAGTCACTATTCATCGAGAGAAAAATATACAAAATATATTTATAATATATCTTTCTTCGGCGGATCATTTTAAAGGTACATTTCGTTGATCGTGAATGGTCGGTTACCCTTTTTCACTAGTTGAGGATAATAACTCGTAAAAGACCATCTGATGATAAATTCTCGGGAATCGTATCGATTGTGCATGAACAAAAATCTTCGGCGGACAACCCAAAGTCCAATTTCAGTTTTTCGCAGTTTCCCTTAAATAAAAAAAGCGGCACAAAGCAGCGAGAAATCGCAGAAAAATTAATACTACCAAATACCAGAACGGTAGTAATAACTTTTCGTAAAATATTCGAATTAAATTTAACAAGAAAAGCAAATGTGCTGTGTGAACGAACTTCCAGATACTTGTAGATAACACAGGCCGAAATTTTTCAGACCCTGCGACCAGACTATGCTTTATAAAGCTTTTGGTGCGCTAAATTCGAATCCGACCTCAGAATTGCTCCATCACGTCAGGTTTTCGAGTAATACTAACCTAAAAGTGTAAAAACACTGTTTTTTTCTATATTCGGGGTTAAATTGTGTCGCGAGTTTTTTGTTTCTAAAAACTTGTTTCGGCTACTGAAAGCACCATATTTACCCTTTAAAACCCTTTCTGAATTTTCCAGATATCTTTTTTTGTTTGGAGATATCGTTCAGTGAAGTTGAGTTTTTTGCCGCTTTCGTGAATACAACCTTACCGAAAAAAAGTTTGTCCGGAAAGCAGAAGAAATGATGCGCTTTTATGTTTCTTGGGTTGCTGAATCCAGATCTTTTCTCAAAAAATCGAAATTTTTTTTTTGCAGTTTCGGTTACTTTAAACCCTAAAGTATAATGTATAAACCTCCCTGTAATTCAGATGATATCGAAAAGTGATAGAAAATGAGATTTGCCGCAAGGGGTCGAGCGCGCGGATAAAGCAGCTGGCGCGTCGCGTTAATCAGTGACCTTGAAAACTATGGAAAACATACGCAACTTGCAAAATGTTACAATAACTGAAAAAATTTATTTATAAAAATTGTTTAAACAAATTTTAAATGTCAAAATGGTTCCAGATTTGTAATCAGTGACCTTGAAAACTATGGAAAACATGCAACTTGCAAAATTTTTCAATAATTGAGAAAATTTATTTATAACAATTGTGTAAACAAATTATAAATGTCAAAATGGTTCCAGATATGTAATCAGTGACCTCGAAAACTATGAAAAACATATGCAACTTGAAAAATGTTTCAATACTTGAGCAAATTTATTTATAAAAATTGTTTAAACAAATTAATTTTATAAATTTGATAGCAGATTCGTGATCAGCGACCCAAAAAACATATAATGCGATATTCAAGTTGTGAAAAAATAATTTTTATCACCATTCTTATGATGATGATAGTGATAATTTTTTGCAAAATCTTTAACTGCGTTTTTCTCAAAACTGTGTTTTTTGAACTGGTGCCCACGATTCCGGCCCGTCTACTTGGACAATTTGCCTACTTTTTTTTTAATGTTCAGAAAACACCTGGCTATGGAATGACCC
Source organism: Diplolepis rosae (assembly GCA_030998225.1). Lineage (NCBI taxonomy): Eukaryota > Metazoa > Arthropoda > Insecta > Hymenoptera > Diplolepididae > Diplolepis > Diplolepis rosae. Next base: position 1,435,295 of record JAPYXD010000707.1, read on the forward strand.
ATGACCATTACTGTAAGTCAATATTTAACAACGTTATGACACAATTATTTACAAAAAACAGGCGAAAAAAAGAAAAAAAAATGAAGTTGCACTGTTTGTTTATTTATCAAGATATTTTTTTGGTCAAGGGTCATGAGATAGCCATTCATATGTACTTCAAAATAACATTTGTTTCGTATGTTTCAGATCATCCACAATGGAGAAATCGTGGGCACCACTTTTAAACATGGCCTCCTATGGTCCCCTATATCCACACCGGATATTGACAAAAATTAACAACCTAAATTTTTTATACTCTCCATAACGTGTACTAAAACCTACAAAAATATTTTGACTACAGAATAAAAATTTGTGCAAAAATGAAATTCTTGAAGAAAAGGCCATTATTACCATAGTACCCCCTTAAATGTCGCACGTTTCCTTATAAGACAGGGAGGTTGGAAGAGAAAGAGGTGAGACTCGCCACGCAGTCAACTCCACATGGAGGGTAGAATAAGCCGAGTTTATTCCTATTTTTTGCCTTCAATAAAAGGTACAGGAATGCTCGTAAATGTGCAAACAGACAACAGATGACCGTTGGAATTCTTGAATGCGTTCTTACTGTACAATTCTTGCAGAAAAACCATATGTACAGTAATTTCAGATACAATTTTCAGTTTCAATTAGCGTAATAATAGTAATAAAAATAATAATAATAATAATAACAGTAATAATGTTATTATAATATTTTGTTATTTCTTTAAATTTGTCAGCTTAATATTCTAATGCAATTCATTAAAAATTCTATACCTTTAACTTTTTAACCAGTGATTCGATGGCTCTTTTACTGAAAGTCTCGCTTTCTCCCCCTTGACGATGACACATTAGAGAGTGTACGATGCTGAGACACGCATCTGCACTGGTCGGTGCACTCGGCGCCATCCCCGTCATCTCTCGAACTGTAAATTACCATAAACTTTTGAAATAACTCTAAGAAGTACAAGCATATTCTACGTTCAGGATTATTTGTTTCATTTTCAGTATTGTATACCATAAAAGACAATTAATTTCATAAATTAAAATCATGTTACGACAGAATAAAATAGCTCAAAACTGGCTATGAAACAAAAAATTATATAACGAGTATGAATTGTGAGAAATAGCGGTATACCTTATATTGGTTGACACTTTATTAGTCTAATTGAACGGCCTGCTGAAATAATGGTGCACTTGTCTTTCAAAGAAACAATTATTTTTCATTTCTTTTGTACATAACATGATGAAAAACAAATGCGCATTTTTAAAACGTCACCCTGTAGTGAAATTACAATTGCTGTGATATTACGTGATACACTAAATGAAATAGTTGAAAAATATTCATGGAAAAAAGTTTCCAGAATTTACCACAAGGAGGTTGCAATACGATTTCGAACCCCTTATGCCACGAATTCCTGTATTTTATCGGGAGGACCCGTCTTGTTGGTTTATTCAGATCGAGGCTTCTTTCGCTCAAGCGGGTCTGCGTGACGAAACCACAAAAGCACACACGCTCATCGCAAATTTGGACGCGGACCTGACCGCTCATATCAGGGATATCATTACAACGCAACCACAACCCGCTGATATTTATACGCGCCTTGAAAATCGGCTCTTAACTAGCTTCTCAATTTCTTCAAAAACGCGCTTGGATCAACTTTTAAAGGGGGAGTTTATCTCCGACGGTAAACCATCCCTTCTTTTGAATCGTCCGCGAAATCTAAACGATGGCAACTTCAGCGAGGAAGTCATCAAAGCCGTTTTTCTCGATCAACTACCAAAAAAACTACGTGGGATTCTTGCTTTGTCAAACGTTGACAACATTCAAGCATTAGCCCAACTAGCTGATAAAATTACGGAAGAAATGGGTCCTTCCGAATTTAACGTTTCAGCCACAACAATGGCAGACCCAAACCAACTTAACATTGCAGCTGTGACTTCCATCGAGAAACTTGCCGGTATGATAGAAAGACTTACCCAGCGCGTGGACAGACTTTCCAGAGAGGTTAGCCGTCCCTCCCGCAGCTTGTCGCGTGACCGTAATGGTTCACGCTCATCTTTTCGTGAAAGGCATAGCCGCTCACGCAATGAAAAGTTATGTTTTTACCATCGGAAATACGATAAGAAGGCGCGAAAATGTAATCAACCTTGCTTGTGGAAACTACTTTCTAGGGAGGAAAACTAGCTAAGCCTGCGCGAGTGGAGGCCATCGCTCCGGGCTTAACAAGATCCAAGCGTCTCCACCTTGGAGATCGAAGTACAAATTTGGTTTTTCTGATTGACACCGGCTCTGACATTTCGCTTATCCCGGCGGCCAGGGATGTTCTGAGAACGCGGCCTAACGATTTAACACTTTTTGCAGCGAACAATTCGCGTGTACCAACGTTTGGCGAAAACTTCTAACCCTAAATTTAGGTTTACGCCGCAACTTCACATGGAACTTCTGCGTTGCAGCCGTACCGAACCCGATTATCGGGGCCGACCTGCTGGCGAATTACCATTCAGTTCCGTTCCTACATCAATCAAAATTAGTGGATGCATTAACTGGTCCTCAGCATACAAGCAAACCTTGGTTTTCGGTAAATCTCCAATATAATATAAGTCAAGGAACCACAATTATGTCTGTATCGTCGAATTTTTTTTTCAGTGTGTACACTATACCTAAATATGCATACGAAACAATACTAAATTTTTGTGTTATGAAGCAAAATTTTTTTTAAAGTTCTTTCAAATAGAATACATTACGGAGATAAAGTATTTGTCACATTCACTGAGTCCATGAGTTAATGTAGTGAAAGCATAACATTTTTGTAAAATTAACATATATTTGAGTACAATTTGACGCATTTTTTTAAAATAACAGTTTTATCGATAAATATTACGGAAATGCCTGTTAAAATTAAAATTTTGAAGAAAATTTCTTATTTTATTTATTTAAGAGGCAGGGCTTGACTCGTTTTGCTTCTGAAGAATAGGAAAATCGTTATAAGAAATATTGTTCATCATCATAAGCAAGGGGACTCACGATCAAAAAGCACCACAAGTAGTTTTATTCATAAAATTATATTGTTGATTATATTGAATTATACCTGCATATGCAACAGTAATGTAATATTAATTGTAAACTTGAACCTTATATTTATTATAAAAAACTATTTTGTGCCTAATTTTTCAATTGAAATAATAGATTCACAAAGCTACATAAAATGTAAATCAATATATATATATTGAATTATAAATATTTTTTGATTTTCAAACATTACTGAAAAATTATATTTTAAGTGTTTAAATCATTCGAAAACATAACTTTACTGAGTCCAAAGGTTTAAAATTAATCAATATATTTTATTATTATATTTGTCAATTTTGCTGCATACTAAAGAATTCTCAATGTGTTATTTCTTATGCAAATTTAGATACAATTTATTTTATTTTATATTCAAACCCTTCAGTTGTACAAGCATGGAATTTATTATACAATTAAACATCGGTAATTAAATGTTCACCATCTGTTGTTTCAGCTTTTTTTCAAGTGATTTAATTTTTATAAGAACAAATTAAATTTTTTATGTGCCTCCGGCGCGGAAACTCGTTTTTCCGCTACAGTTGAAAGTGATTTGATTTTGATAATATCATCTCAGAAAAAATTCCTGATAATATCATAAAAGTTAGTAAGATTCTGCATCTAATGAGATCATGTTGAAAGCAAAATGTTAATTACATAAAAAGATACTACAAAAAATGTCAAATTTTGATCTCTTTAAAGAATGTTAATAACTCTGTAAAAAAATTAACAATTTTAAAAGTTTTTGGCCTGACTTCAAAAATATGTCATCATAGTATTTTGTTAACTAATCAAAATATTCTTAGATTTTTTCTGTGTATTCTATCTTGGGGTATCTTTTTATGAAATTGACGTTTTGCTTCTAACTTGAGCGCATCAGGTGCAGAATTTTATTAACTTTCATGATATTATCAGGAATTTTATTTGAGTTATTAATATCAAAATCAAATTACTTTCAATATAGATGAAACAACAGATGAAGAATAGTATATTACGTGCCTAGGCGCACAATGAGAGTTATTGCGCGACGGGCGACAATGCTCGCAGGAGATCGAAGCCGGGACGAAGCCGAGGCGCGATCAATTCTGCAAGCATTGTCGCGAGTCTCGTAATTTCCCGAATTGTGTGCATTGCCACGTATTCTATTTTATGTGCCTCCGGCGCGTAAGCTCGTTTTTACGCTACAGTTGAGAGTAGCGTAATGTTGTGTATTACGATACAGAGGAATGTAATGTAAAAATTCAACTTCGCATGCGCCTATAACCATACAGTGGAGCGTAATCTTCTTCTTATTCTTCTTCTTCTTCGTACAGCGTTGGCAACGTACTGACAAAGCCTTGCACATTTGAACTGCGCATGCTCTATTAGAATACGCTACTACTACACAAGATCGATAAAATCAAAATGGCCGGGACTAGTCGTGACATATCAAGTGTAATGACTAGCGCCGCAAACAACTACAATACTAGATTAGATTCAAGTGTACGCATAAAAACTCGTATACGCACCGAAGTCACATGAAATAGAATACGTGCAAATGCACACAATTCGGGGAATTACGGGACTCGCGACAATGCTCGCAGGACTGATCGCGCCTCGGATTCGTCTCGGCTTCGTCTCGACTTTGCCTCAGCTACGCCTCGACTACGCCTTGGCTTCGATCTCCTGCGAGCATTGTCGCTCGTCGCTCAATAGCCCTCATTGTGCACCTAGGCACGTAATACACTATTATGTGACTTCGGTGCGTATACGAATTTTTATGCATACACTCGAATCTAATCTAGTATTGTAGTTGTTTGCGGCGCTAGTCATTACACTTGATATTTCGCGACTAGTCCCGGTCATTTTGATTTTATCGATCTTGTGTAGTAGTAGCGTGTTGTAATAGAGCATGCGCAGGGCGCGTAGGGTGCTAACGCTGCACGAAGAAGAAGAAGAAGAATAAGAAGAAGATTGTGCTCCACTGTATGATTATAGGCGCATGCGCAGTTGAATTTTTACATTACATTCCTCTGTAACGGAATACACAACATTGTGCTACTCTCAACTGTAGCGGAAAAACGAGTTTCCGCGCCGGAGGAACATAAAAAATTTAATTATTTCTTATAAAAATTAATTCACTTGAAAAAAAGCTGAAACAGCAGATGGTGAACATTTAATTACCGATGTTTAATTGTATAATAAATTTTATGCCTTTGCAAATGAAGGGCTTAAATATAAAATAAAATAAATGGTATCTAAATTTGGATAAGAAATTACATCATGAGATTACCCTGACATGAAGAATAGTATATTACGTGCCTAGGCGCACAATATGGGTTATTACGTGACGAGCGACAATGCTCGCAGGAGATCGAAGCCAAGGCGTAGTCGAGGTATAGCTGATGCGTAGTCGAGACGTAGCTGAGGTAAAGCCGAGACGAAGACGAGACAAAGCCGAGGCGCGATCAGTCCTGCGAGCATTGTCGCCAGTCTCGTAATTTCCCGAATTGTGTGCATTGGCACGTAATATACTATCATTGGAATTGAATACTTTGGAAGAGCATTTACAATACTTAAAATCCTTCACATAACAATTTCAATATACAAGTATACATAAGAGGTTTGATTGTTTTAAAATATATATAAACTATATCTATGTTGCATACGAAATAACACATTGAAAAAAAATGTCTAAAGTACCTAACACTTTTTAAAAACCTTTTTTTTAATACATAATTGTGACAAGAAGGTTTGATTATTGAAAAAATAAAAAACTATATTTAATTTAGTATTAAAAATTACACCTTAGATTTCTCTAGTATAAAATAAAATTTATAAAAATTCCTTTGGAATAAAATACCTAAGAAAGAACTTTTATTATACTTTACATCCTTCACATGAAAATTTCAACAAATATATGTAAATAAAATATTTGACTGTTTAAAAATGAAATAAATTATATCTTATTTCGCAAACGAAATTACACATTGAGGACTGATATGAAGCAAAATTGACAAATATAATAATAAAATACATTTATTCATTTTTTTAAAATCAAACCTTTAATTCACGCTTATATAATGAAATTGTTATATAAAAGTTTTTAAGTATTCAAAAAAGTTTTTTGCTAGTATTTTATTATTATAATATACGTCAATTTACTTCATAACAAAGAAATCTCAATGTGTAATTTTGTGTATTAAAAAAAAAACTTTCCAAAGTATTTTATTCGAACTGTTTTTTTAAAATTTGAATTCCATGATTTATTTTATCTTGATATAAAATATTCTCCACGTAATTTTTCAATTTCAAATAATTTCTTTGCAAGACCAAAAAATATATAACTCGATGTTTTGTTTTGAGACTTTAAACACTTATTAAATCTTAAATTTTACTAAAAAATTATTTATCAAGTATCTTGATCATCCTAAAATTCAAAACATCTTTTAGATATCCACTTTATGTAAATGTATATCAAAATATCTGAAAAATCAAGCTAATATCTTAAACTATTTATTTTGTCATTTTGAATTTGTCGTCTGCTTCGCGCGTCTTTTACACGAAGTCGAGAGAAACATAATTCTCGATCTTGGTTCAAAACAGCTGACAGCGTGAAATCGAAGCGAGAAAGTGGGGACACACCGACACGCCGCATTTGGTTGCGTGAAGATCCACACGGGTCAGTGGTGGGCACCGTTTACGTCCACGTTCTGCGAACACTGAACTAGATAGACAGGGCAGGTCGACCTCTAATGTATTGGGTGTCCCCGTAGGATAGTTCATGTGCGGTGGTGTACGCGGTGCTAGTTGTCGGAAGCGGTCGGAGTGCGGCAAAGGGAACGGCTTCGTATGAGTTCCGCCATTGTTGTATATATGTATCAACAATTCGTACGCGATCGCGCTTTATAATCATTTAAAATGAATTCGAAGTACAAAATTCAGTGTGCTGTGAGTGGGTGTACCTCCAAAAGGGGTCGGAAGAACAATTTGTCAATTCATCGGTTTCCGAAGAAAGAAAATGCCGGACAACGATGGATAGAAGCATGCTCAAATCCCTACTTGTCGAGGTTAGGATACCTCGAAGTACTAGAAAGACAATTTTTTATTTGTCATCGACATTTTTCCGACGTTAAATTTACCGTCGTGTAGTGATGTGTCGAGTGGAAGTGATGTGAACATTAAACCGGCGAGTGTTTCTTCCCCATCAGACTTCGAAATTTTTATTCCCGAAGTAGAAAAACCTGCAGAAGGCACACGAGACTTTGAAGAAAGTAGCGTGCAGTTTGCACACGTAAGTAACAATATTTTTAATTTCATACGATATTGTATATAATTTCAAACTTTTCGACTCTGATCAGAGTCCTCATTAGTGATCTTTATTTCTAAAATTTTAAGTGCAATAAATAAAATATTACATATATGAGCCCTGTTTTGAAGTAAACTTTGAAAATGTGAAAAAATGTAAAAATCGTAAGAAAATTTACATAAAATAGTACAAGAAACTTCGATGAAGTATCTACAACTTCCTTAGGAATGACAATAAAATTCTAGCACGTAATTTTGAGATACCAAACTAAAAAAGTAGTATATACACTACCGGTCAAAATTACTTATTCACCTGCTGTGTTAGCTATTCTTAAAGTGTCTTAATTTTTATAATTATTTAAATTTTGCATCTAGTGATCCCAAGTTGAAGGCAAAATGATAATTTTATAAGAATATATTGCAAAAAACGTCAAATTTCGATCATTTTGAATAAATATTAATAACACTAAAATTAATTAAGACCTTTAAACGTTTCTGGTCTCATTTTGAAGGTTACTCTTCATAGTATTTTGTTAACTTATCAAGATATTTTTAAAATTTTTCTTTTGGATTCTACCCTGGGGTCAAACATGGTACAAACATGTCGAAAATTTTCAAATGAAGACAGTAATCTATAAATTTTATTAAAATATGATACACATTGGTTTTTAAAAATTTCTTGTAAGTAGCTACACATTTTTAAAATTTTATGACCTTTTTGTATCATTTTTGACGCCGGGTAGAATCCAGGAAAAAAATCTGAAAATATCTTGATTAGTTAGCAAAATACTATGAAAACCTACCATTTAAATGAGACAAAAAACTTTTAAAAATCTTAATTAATTTCAGAGTTGTTAATATTTTTCAGAATGATTGAAATTTCAAGTTTTTTGAAATATTTTTTTATAAAATTAACATTTTGTTATTTTTTCTGATTTTTCTAAATCATTTCAGTCGATTATGTCGATTATTAGAAGAGTGTATCACTGTACGTGACAACGGAACTCTACTATATCGACCTTATCAACATATGATTCAGAATTAATCCAACGTTATTTAAAACTAGATGGTATTTTATTTTGTTTTATTTGTTATTTGCAAAATTTTATTAACTTTTATTTTATGATAGGGAAAAAAATTTCAACTTATTATTATAAATTTAAGACACTTTAGGAATAGCTGAAACAACAAGTGAACAAATAATTTCGACCGGCAGTGTACTTCTGTCTAAATGTTACTGAAGATATAGATGCAAGTACATATATAGTATAAAATTACAAAGGATTATTTATGTAAAAATAGCTGAGAATTGCCAATACAAATTCCACAATGTCAGAAATTCCCACCACAATTTCGCGAAACATGTGACTGGAGTTTTATTTTATAAAATTTATTTTTATTTATTTTATAAAATACCTACGAAATAAATTTCAAATATTCATATAAATTAAATGCTTTTAATCTATATTCCAGAAAAAAGAATCAGAAGATATCCCAGAAGCAGGAAGCAGCAAGGATGTACTTGGAGAAGACTTTCACACAACACCGAAGAGAGCTATCTCGACCCCACAAAGTGTTCGATTATCTTGTAGTACAAAAATCAACGCAAAATGTGCTAAGCAACTATATTTTCTGAAAATAAAAATACAAATTACAGATATTTTTGATTTTTATTTATGACGAGAAAACCATGATTTAAGGCAAAATTGTGTAAATGTAATTAAAGAGTGAGTTGATATCAACATAACTTCTCACTCTTGAATTAAATTTTCACAATTTTGCGCTAAATCTTCAATTTCCTTTTAATTTTATTTGAATATATTCTTTGTAACACATTTAAAGAACCTACGTATGCATGTATATGCACTAACACGTGCACATATAATGGTAGTTCATGCGCAGTGCTGTACGCGGCGCTAGTTGCTAACGGTCCACCACCTTTCCATTAGGTTTGCACGGCCTGCAGATAGAGTCCGAAAACATAAGTAGTAGCACGTATATAATAAATTTATCCAGTGAATGGTAGCAATTAGGAGAAGCCAAAAATATTGAATTTGGACCAATAAAATCTTAATTAAGGAAAAAAATGCCTTTTCTAGATAGTGTTACGTCAGAAACGTAACATTTCTCTTCTTAAAAGATCTCCTCGTTTTATGTAAGGATCAAAAGGATCCTCTCTAAGGGATGAGGAATAGTCGGTGATTCAGAATGGTTAATGATATAAAATATATTTATTGACAATAAAATTATATTGAGTAAGCAGCATGGAAATGGAATTGTATTTTTGAAGTACCCTTGTAATTACCCTGAGTTGTAACTTGCTTAGTAATGATATGAGTCCAGTAGAGCGAATGTGGTAACTTGAGTCTTCACTGGTAATCTTTGAGATAGATGTTGTCAGATAGGAAATTCGTAGTCCAGCCGGTTGATATAGTTGATTCTTTGATCCCAGTTTCAAAGAGAATTTGGAAGGCGACACCTCTTCACTTTTAAAGTCGTTGAACTCAGCGTCGAATTAGAATTGGTTTGGCTAGCGGTAGAAATCTGGTGAAGCTGGACTAGACTGACTGGATTGCACTCGCGGTATATATACAAGTATGATGGCACTGGACTGGACTCGCGTTGATTACATTGTAGAAATCGGACGTTGACTAACTAACTGAACTGACTTCTATTGGAACTTTCGCTTTTTATAGAACTTTAAAGGTCAACTATGACGAGTAACATGTTATGACCAGTCACATGTTATTACCAATCACATGTTATTACCAGTCGCATGTTATTACAAGTTACATGCTATTACAAGTTACATGTTGTGACTGTAGTGTATGTGGTAAATGCATGTAGTAGTGCGTTGGTACTGTAGGGCTTCATTCACTTTCTCTCTGGTTCAGTCGATTTGTTATCATGTGTGGGTATTATAACGACACATGGTAATTTCATATTGATCATCCTATTGATCTGTAGATTTGTCTATAACCTGCGTCGATAAAATCACACTCGCTGTAATGCTGTCTTGATCCTTTTATTGGTTTCTTAATCCGCTTGTTACTTGTGGCGGTAGAGTCGCGGGACGTGACAATAGATTAAGTGCCCGATTTTTTAAAAATAGTTCAAAGACTCTTTTCTTATTTCATATTTTTTTTATTTAAATTAGTAAACTGATGAATTTAAGATTTTCCGGAGATTGAAAAAACAACTAAACATTTATTTTTCAAGTTTTGAAAATTAGTAGTTTTATTCTCCATTCAACTTGAAAATAAAAATAAAATATATTTAAAAAAATTACCTTGAATATATCCATAAGTTCTATCCCTTGTTATTCTTTCATTGTAAAACTGAAAACCGCAAGAGATTTTTCGATGCTTCTAAAGGATCTTTGTGATCCAATCTTGCCACAAACCACTTTAAAAAACTGTATATTACCTAGGGTACTTCTTATTCATTCTTGTGTTCATAACATTATAAACCTTTTCTTCAATAAGTTCTTCAAAAGTTGTTTTGTCTTCGAAAAAGTCAAATATAATAAAGTTTTCTCCATTATCATTGCTTCCTGGTTCTTCCTCAGATAACTCATCACTTTCGTTACTTTCATTCACCGTTTCTAATGCACTAGATTCAATAGAATTCTTTCCTATGACGCAACTTCGAAAATCTGGTTTAAGCATTAAATTATAAATAGTTTCTGGCGCTATCTCGTGCTTTAAATCGGCCGATAAATCATTCCAGATTTTAGCTTTTTTGGAAACTATTTTATTCAGCGTGTTTGCATGGAAAAAATCTAATTTTCTTTTTTTAACAGCGTTCACTATTAAATCTGAAGACACTTTTATCGGTCTTCCTGGACGAACATTTGTGATTTCCATTTTCTTAATGTGCAGAATACGTTTACAGACTACAAAGAACTGCTCACGACGAAAATCCACAGAAAACTGAATATCGCTTTTTGTTATAGCCCTTGACTAAATTATAAACTCAAAGTAGATACAAATATTGGCAGCGCCATCGGTGTTCATCGTCGCTTGTTTTTGAAACGTATACCTTTCTTGGTAGAGGATGACTTCTGAGAAAACTGTTCCTCAAATGCGTAGGCATAAAGAATGTTAAAAGGAAATTTTTTTACATATACAAGTATTGTACAAAATTTATGTATGATAATTTGTATTAAGGTCATGGATAATATATTTAGATATAGATGATTAATTACAGAAATTTCACTGATTCAGATTTAGAGAGTAGTCACATTCTTTTATTTAAAATTGATTAAATATTACAATTTGATTTTATGATATAACAATGCTACCAGTCTATTCAAAACATAAAAGTTTAGCGATTAGATGCATAGAGGGAATCAGGTGCACTTAATTTCTATGAAAAGCTAGCACTCCCACGCTTTTAAAAAAAAATAAAAGTGCTAGGTTTATGTACATAGAGTGAATCGAGAACACTTAATAAGCATAAAATTCCTGTAAAAGCATAATTCAATGTGATTATTTTTAACATTGTGGAGTTGTAGCTTCAGCGGAAGCTAGCATTACTACAAATTAAAAAAAAAATTACGCAGCACAAAATTCATTTCCTGCGGCACAAATTAGCACTAAATAAGCACTAAATTCTAAAGTAGTTCCTGTGTTGATATAGCAATTTTGTAATTCCAGATTCAGGGACCTGAAAAATTACTACTCTTCTCCAAAAATGGTATATGTGCTATCCTTTTGGAAGTTGGTTACCTCTTTTTCTTATATCTCATTTGAGGATATTTGACGATAACTGCCAGACGAGTAGGTAGTGGGTTCAAATATGAAAAATAAATAATTCAGGATCTTTCATAGTTCGAAATTAGTGCTGCTACAGCACGGGCCACGTGCAATAGAAGCACGTCGTCTGACGTTTGATTTATTTTTCTTGACTATTTCTAAATGCAAGTATAATTAAAAATATATTTTTCATAAATAATTAAGACGTTTTTGAATTTCATTTTTTCATAGTCGTAATATAATATTCTAAAAATGAAAGGTGAATGCTTATGTGATACTTTACATGAAATTTTGAAACGATGTGACCAAAATATCTACAAGATATCAGTTAAATTTTTTATTATCTCCAAATTACGAAATAAGGTTGCGTGCCACTTCGAAGCATTCGTAACCCGAGCACCTTGACAAGGATGCTGATGCAGCTCATCACTGCTCGGGTCAGAGACTTTACAAAGATGGTTGGTTCAGGAAAAAAGTCCGAATCAAAGATATATGTGATGGCTAATAAAAATTATAATATAGGGTCAAATATTATTGATATATATTAATATATTAATTAATAATATTTATATTATATTAATTAATTATATTTATATTATATTAATTAAAATATTAATTAATATATATTAATATATATGAAAACTAAATGGAGTCAGCATAGTCATCAAAATCAACAATAGAAAACATCATTGTGTATGTATATGTGCATATTAATATATATATTAATATATATATGCTACGCTTGAAAATATTATGGAATTTTTACTGGCACCAATTTTAAAAGGACGGTACTTCTAGTTTTAAGTAACTTTTAAACGTATCTGAAAGTCGAGCACTCTGTCGTGTAAATTTCCCAGTACTTATTTTTTCCGTGTAATATGGGATTGATCAACATTAATGTTGTATTTGTATATGTATATATTTATATTTTTAATTAATAATTTCATAATATTATATGTAATAGCATAATGTAAATATATATTTATAATAGACACATTACGTTAAATAGCAATGTCATATTAATGGGCATATATTCAAGTAAATGTATAGTTACTACTAGATAGATCATGTCTTCAAAAGTATTCTAAATTGAGTGAAGGTAACGAATAGAAGAATACAAGAGAACATCAAGGATGATAACTAGAAAGTAAAATCAAAGAAGAAAACACTACACCAAACGGAATAAAGCATCAATTTAATATTTCAAGAGCGCACACGCGCATACATACTTATCTTCAGCTCTATTTAGTTACGTCACGATATAAGTATTTATAATCGGATTCACAGCGCGAAAAACCCCTCAAAGACAAACATCAATAATGCATAACTTACAACGTTTCTACACGGAAAGAATTAGTTGCTTAAAAATTCGTCGACTCCAAGGTGAAAATGAGCCTCATCGCTCATAACGATTTCCATGCATTTTTTAAGTGAATTTTAACAATTTCAATGCGTTTTTGAAGTATGTATTGTTCCATTTTTAATAATGGCATAGTTTTTACTTGTCATCTGTCAAAAAATGACACCTCTAATTATGACAGCTGCCAAAATAGAGAGGTATTCAAAATGAAACCGCTAATTGGAAAACCCTGTCTTTAGACATCAATATTTCCAAATTTCCGAACGGCAGATCTTTTTCAAATATTATGAAGGATATAAAAAGTTCCAATCAATGAATATTCCTTTTTCAAATACCGCCCTGAATAAAAATCTAAAATCATCAAAATTTCCCACCTAAGCATCATTGATACGAGCCTTCAAGGTAAGTTTAGTCCAAATTAAAATCTCAGTAACTTGAGCAACCTGGCATTAAACAGAACTAATAGGTATATTCGCGTACTTATTCAATCGCTTTAATTGAAAACAGTTTTAGCTACATATATTCTCTTGTGTTTTATTTAATTAAGTAATGTGTAATAAAATGTAATTGTAATAGTATATTATGTGCCTAGGCGCATAATGAGGGTTATAACGCGACGAGCGACAATGTTCGCAGAAGATCGCAGACAAGGAGTATTCGAGGCGTAGCCGATGCGTAGTCGAGGCATAGCCAAGACAAAGCCGAGACGAAGCCGAGGTGCGATCAGTCCTGTGTGCATTTTAAGCGAGTCTCGCAATTACCAGAATTGTGTGTATTGGCACACATTCTATTTTATGTGCCTCCGGCGCTTAAACTCGTTTTTTCGCTACAGTAAAGAGTAGCGCAATGTTGTGTATTGCGCTGCAGAGGAATGTAATGTACAAATTGAACTGCGCATGCGCCTATAGTCATACAGCAGAGCACAATCTTCTTCTTATTCTTCATCTTCTTCGTACAGCGTTAGCACCCTACTGACAAAGCCTTGTATATTTGAATTGCGCATGCGTCTATTAAAATCCGCTACTACTACACAAGATCGAGAAAATCAAAATGTCCGGAAGTATTCGTGAAATGTCAAGTGAGATGGGCGATAACCATGTCAATTTCGACCTTTTCAGATTGGATTCGAGTGTACGCATAAAAACTCGTATACGCACCGAAGCCACATAAAATAGAATCCGTGCCAGTGCACACAATTCGGGAAATTACGAGACTCCCGACAATGCTCGCAGGACTGATCGCCTCACCTACGCGTCGACTACGCCTTGGCTTCGATCTCCTGCGAGCATTGTCGCTAGTCGCGCAATAACCCTCATTGTGCGCCTAGGCACGTAATATACTATTATGTGACTTCGGCGCATATACGAGTTTTTATGCGTACACTCGAATCCAATCTGAAAAGGTCGAAATTGCCATGATTATCGCCCATCTCACTCGACATTTCGCGAATACTTCCGGACATTTTGATTTTCTCGATCTTGTGTAGTGGTAGAGTATTGTAATAGACGCATGCGCAGTTCAAATGTAAAAGGCCTTGCCAGTACGGTGCCAACGCTGTACGAAGAAGAAGAAGATAAGAATAAGATTACGCCCCTCTGCATCGTAATAGGCGCATGCGCAGTTCAATTTTTACATTACATTACTCTGTATCGTAATACACAACATTACGCTACTCTCAACTGTAGCGTAAAAACGAGTTTACGCGCAGGAGGCACATAAAATATTATAAACTAGTTAGAATGGTTGCAGATTATTTTATTTTCTATTCTTCGAAGGGTTGCGGCAATTAGGAGCAAAATTTAATTAAGAATCTATACTGCACCACCGTTTGATGGCATGACCATTGTCCTGATCTGCAGGAGAATAATCTGTTTGATTGTTGATAGTTTAACTTTATGTAGTGAGACGGCCCAGCGTCAAGTATCCGCTTTTTGCGACGAAACGAGGGAAGAATCCACGAAATTAGGGTCACTTTTAGAACAAGTAGGTTCCCACGAGACTCGCACGAAAGAATTGCGATGTCTCGTTAAGTATTTGCCCAGTAATAAACGATTTACTTCCAAACCGGAAGTGAATATGGCGAGAACGACGCAGTCTGCTTTTCACGGACATTTTCGTTCGTACTCTCCGCGAGCGCCACACGAACCTGTGGTTGCTGCCACACGACCAATCACCCAGGTCAAGCAGCGTAATGCATGATCGCTGGATGGGCGTCCCACGCTGTTATTTCTTTTATATTTTTTTATTTTTTATTATTTATTAGCTACGATAGGCTTATTTATTTATGTACATTTATGTTGATAATAAATAAAAATTAATAATCATACAAATACGACAATTATAAATAAATATAATCATCATTACATTATAAAATATTATAAATGAAGATAATTATGATTGCATAGCAAACACTATTAGTATTCAACATTATGAATAATTGTAATTATAGATATAAGTCACTTAACAATAATGAATTTTGGTTATGTAGACGAGGATGATTCATTGGAATTTCCTTTTTATTATAAAAATCGTCACACGACGTTCAAGCCCACAGTGGGTCCACTCATATAGGAGAAAAGGGGAACGAATTGTAGTGTTTGCTATCAACAAGTGGTGGCGCTACTGTCGCTACCGATGTTCTTTTTAATCTATTGTAACCATAGCAACCATAGTTTGATATTCTTTTGATAAAATCAGATGGTGTGAATCATTGATTCATGTTTAAAAAATGTCCGCTCTTTAGAATATACCTAGTAACAAGGTGGGCATTAAATGGCATTAAAATGTCAAAATCTGAAAATAAATGGAATCGAGAAAGGAACTTTTGAATGTATTTTAATTCCTAGGCATTAAAAGGCATTCAAAATTTTCATTCTCGATTCTGTTTTTTTCAGATTTTAACATTTCAATGTCATTCAATGCCCACCTTCTTAATATAATAATAATAATAATAACAATAATAATAATAATAATAATGTACATATACTATAATAATATAATAGTTTTTGCTATCAAAACTTGGCGGCGCTGATGCTCATTTTTCCTTTTTTTAGTACCCTCCTAAAATACATGGTAGTGGACGCACTGTGTTCAAGCCTGCCCACACCGCTGTCCAATAGGAACCCGCGCCCACGCAAGTAGCACACGCCAGCGGGAGGTGAAATGGGGGAAAGGCTTTCTCGCCATCGTCGCGCGGTGCGTTTTCGTTTTTGAGTGCAGATCAATTTTTGAACGCTTCCACGGGAAGAAATATGCGACTTTTTGAAATCTGTAAAACATCGTCATAATCGCGAGAATATTATCTTTTTTCTTATACCGATTTCCAACCTTAAAACCATCGCGAAAAGGGGGAAAAGACCGTGTATAAAATTCTTAATTTATTGATTTGATTCGACTCGATCGCGGTCGCTAATTGAGGCGCGCGCATATTAATTAAGGGGGGAAATTATTAAAGAGGTGGAAAACCGAGTTAACGTGCTTGGTTGCGGATCCTCAAATTTTAGTCCGCTTGCGCACCCTAATAAGGTAAGGACTTATCGCCTTGCGCTGAATCAAAGACATAGATCGAGGCTCGAGATTAGGTGTGGTGCATTGTAGCATCACCGCACCTAATCTTTTAGAGAACTCTTCGCACATGACTCCTGTCCCCCCTTAGTTAGGGACCAATGGTTTTGGGGTTTTGATTTCTTTATTATGCTTGGGAATTTCTTCAAAAAAATTCACGTTTTAAAAAAGGGAAGAGAAAACTCATTACACAACTCGGTTAGCTCAACTCGTGCCACTAGTAGTGTGAACTCTCATATCGAGAGACACACCGAACGTGGCATTCCAAAATTAAATAACAAAATTCCAAGGAAATTTAGGCGTCGAATCCCCACGGGGAGCTTCACCGGAAATTCTTTTTCCACATCCACACCACGCAAGTGTCGAATCCCCACGGGGAACTTCGCTTGCTTGGTAACTCCTTTCTTCTTTATTCTTTTCATGATTTTTTTATTTTCCACTGAGTAAAGCCTGCCGAGTTGCGCGCGTAAAATATAAATATTGAATATTTTCCGGGAGGAGGCAAATGATGATAAGTGGCAGGCCTGTGTCACAAATATTGCAGTGCCCTGTTCACACCTGATGCCTATTTTTATTAAAATTAATTTTAAATAGAAGGGAAGAAGTAGTTAACGGAGAAGGGAAACGGAGAAACATTACATATGCTACGAATAAAATAAACCATTGGTCGAAACCTTTTTATTTTCAGGAGTAGGGACAATTCCCCAAAATTAGAACGTGCTTTTGTTCGTGGCGCGATTGCGCGAAATTATCAGCGTAAAAATTAATCAAAATTTTTCTACGCTTTTAGATTCTGTTCATCAAAATTCCAATCACGGACAACAGTCACGAGAACGCGCCCACGTTTTGCTTTGTTCCTTAGAAAAAATAAAAAAAAATCGTGAGTTCTTATTCGGTGTTCTAGCTCCTTAAATCAAGAATTCTGTTTCGCGAGCTTTTCACCCTTCGTGTGACCCACTCGTAGACTAAAAAGGGACAATTTTGATCTAAGATAGGGCAAAATTGCCATGTAAAAATTTAGAAAATTGTTTAATTAAAAATTGTAGATATAAAATTTAAACTCTGACTTGAAAAGCGAAACTTTTGGCTCAGATAGGCAAAAATTCGAGTTAAAAATAATTAAATATTAATAAAATTAAAATTCCAAGAGTCGAAATGTTTCAGTAGTAAATGGAAAATAACTTTATTAATTTATAGAATTCTTGTGCTTGCTTTGGAATCAACTTCTGCCTTTTCCAAATCAAAAAGATATATAGTGCGGAGGAGAGACTGGTCTACTCTACAACGTACAACCAAAATTTATTCTTCGCATATACACTGTGACAAAAAAGTACCAGACATTGTTGAATAAAACGCATAATTTTAATTTATTCATTAATATTAATTTTTTTGCCTTTAAAGTAGGCCCTATTTGAAGCAACACACATATGCCAGCGTTTTTATCAGTCTTCCAAACACTTTTTATAGGCATTTTCCGGTATGGCCTTCAGCTCCTTTCCCGAATTTTGTTTTATGGCTTCAATCGAATCAAAACTTCAAAATTCGGACACACTGTCTCTCTATGCGATGGCGCATTATCGCATTCATGATGCACCAAACCACGAATATCGAAAAAAACAATGAGCATCACCTTGATTTCTAAGCGACTTTGACTAGTTATGATGCGTTCCATGAATGTGGGATGTGGGTTAGCGCAATCCAGCATGTCTAAAGAAACCTGCTCACAATACTGTTTTTGAAGAAATTTCAGCTCTTTTAAAACAAGCCGTGCAGCGACGCCTCTCATGCCCGAAATATCCACCAAAATCGAGTAAACAGACTTGTGAGAGACGTTAAGGTCACGAGCTATCTCACTTAAGGTGGAATAGCGATTACACTGCCCGGCAAACTTTAATTTTTTTTATGCGAATAAGATGGCACCTAGTGTTACCGAATGTTTTTTTCGCGCTGAACACGAATCTGGGTTCAAAAACTTCCCATCACGTCAGGTTTTTGAGAAAATAGGGGTTGCTACACATAAAAACGGCGTTTTTAGCTATTTTTTAAAAATTGTAGAGCTGAACAATGACGTGCTATAAACTTCGCTAATATCAGAAATTAAAGGCTGAATCAAGCCCTTTCAAATGAGCCGTATACCAAATTAATCACATTTTGTCGAATTCCTCATCCCTCATCAATTGTCTGATTTTTGGTCCGACGAAAATTTCCTCTTTTAGTTTTCCATCACTTAAGTGTACAAATTTTTCGCAAATATATTTGAAACATTTCCCGTCTTTATTTAGAACTTTTAAAAACTGGTTCATGAGCACTATTTTAATATGTAGTAGGGGCAGAAATAAATCGACCATTGATGTTCATCATATTGTATAGACTGAAGCAAAATTTTTAAATTTTCATGTGTCTCCTTTAAGTGGACAGAATGTGCTATGGGCACTGAAGCAACTTTGTTTCCATTGCTTAGAAAAACTGCTTATAAGCTACATTTAGAGGAGTCGATAAATAAGCGAAATTCGTCTGCATTATTATCTGTGAGCCCCAGAGTTTTCATTAACTTGGGGACATCAGTGCAATAGACTGAGGTTTCAGTTTGTTCAAAAAATGAAAGAAACTCATCTTCACGATTCCTGTACCAACAGAATGCAGTATCGGGAGCCAATAAATGATCTTCCTGAAGCCTCGAACCTAACAATTTTGCTGCTTCTTTCGGTAAATCAAAATCCCTAACCAGATGATTTAATTTTCCCTGCGACAAAGGCTTTGGATTTACATCACTTAACAGAATATATTCGTTATTATCAGAAGCATGACTTTCACAATCTACTTCATCAATATTTTCATTTTCAAAACATAAAGAAATTTCTGACTCGATTTGAATTGATGGAGAAGGTAAGTCATGATCAGCTTCACGAGGGATCGGTTTTGTTACTGACAAAACTTCTGGAAAATTTATCTTATTCTTATATTTACTATTAAATCCATTAATTTTCGTCACTCAAAAGTAGCAATCCTCATGTACTTGAGGTTCCCGCCATATCATGGAAATATCAAAAGACAAATGTTTTCGAGTTCCATTTCTCCAATGACTTAATGCAGCGTAGCAGTGTCTGCAAATACTATGTGGAACCCATGATTTATCTTGGTGTGCAATTTCAAAAGAAAAATATTCTTAATAAACATCTTTGACGAATTTAGATATTTCATATTTTCCTTTACTAGTACAATACTTACCACAAACATAACAGAAGCGATCGGAATCATTAATACGTAAAAAATTTCGAGACATAATTCACAAGATATAGACAAAACTAAAGTTGATATAGTAGCAAACTGATAAAATAAAAGACACAAACGGAAGAAACGATGATTTAGCTCCAGAGTAACAAATCCACAGCAATGATTGGGATCATCAATGCAGATAAAACTTCGTGACATAATTCACAACAAAATGGTGACTAAATCCGTTTGAATTTCAAAAAATCTGCCGCCATATTGGATCTACCATTTTTAATTTTGAAAATGTAACTGCATATTCGTAATCAGCGACCCTTAAAACCCCCGAGTAACAAGTTTCAAGCGAATACGATCAAATTTTGAAAAAATGGCTCACCATATTGGATCCGCCATTTTGATTGTTTAAAACCTAACTGCATATTCGTAATCAGCGACCTTTAAAATCTTTAAAAGCACTGCACATTTTATTATGCCTGAGCGTCGGTGTAAGTGTGACGCCAATGCCATCACCATCATCGTCAGATAGGCGCCACCGACAGCTAGCGGGATACGTGTACCCCCACGCGCCAGTCTCCCAAGTGTCTCCAGACCGTGGGATTTTTCGGCCCCCACCACGTTCCCATCTGGGAGAAACACATGCAAACGTGGCGTGTCAGTGTGTCGGCTCTGCTACACGCTGCGGTCACCAGCTTCGTGTAAAGCCGAAGGTGCACGAAGACGGACTTCGTTACAATGCTTGAGTTTTCAAGTTATTTTTAGATTTCACGCTTTCGTTTATCGAGTCGAAATTAAGAATTGTATTTTTCTCGAGTACGTGCAAAAGAGGCGCGAAGCAGACAACGAATTTGAATTTACGAAAAATATAGTTCAAGAAATAACACTTTTCTTCAATTTCTTGAAGAAAGTCTGCATGAAATAAACATCAGTGTGATCTTGGAAAATTTCATGAGGATTTCAACACTTCAAAAATAAACTTTCAGTGAAATTTAGTGACAATAAATGTATAAAATTTGAATCAATATATAATTTTCCATTCAAATTTATATACTTCTTACTAATTTTGTACATTTAACAATTTTTCAATTAGAACAATATTTTCTATCAAGATAAAATGAACATAAAATTCAAGTTCATAATTTATATTTTCAGTTATATGTTAGAAATATTTTCATCTCACATTTTTGTAGCCTAAGCACAAACTTTTCATTCCAAAACTTAAAATCTCTACGGAAATGGAAAATTGTCTAATAGCAGTAGATAAATTAAAAAGCTAAAATATGTGTTTATTGGTATTTCCATATTAACATATAAATATCAATCAACTTTAAATTTTACATAAAAATGTTCGTTCGAAGTGTTCAAATCTTGTTACAATTTGACAAGATTTTATGGAGGAGTGCAATCTTTTGGATGAAATATTTTGTAGTTCTTAATTTGTCTGTCCGTCTGAAATCGTAGTAAGATTTGAACAGTAAACAACAAATTTTCCAATAGAATTCAGGATCAATAATAATTGATTCAGGAAATACTTCAACTCTGTAGAGCATTTTTGTATTTCGAATTCAAAATGTCTGCTTAAGCCACAAAAAAGTAAGCTGAAAATGTAGATATAAAACTAATTATGTCATGTTTATGTCTTCTTAATGGAAAATACTTTGCATATAATTCTCTAATTCGATATTTTTTTAATGTATGAACATTCAAGAAATTGATAAATATTCCATCTTTTTATAGGAACTAAAAATTTCCGGATAATGCTTTGATTGAGAAAGCTAAAAATTTGTCAAATATTGATATAAATTGCAATTCCACAATTGCATTATTTTTCAAATATTTTAACATCTCTTCAATCTTGATAATTCTTACAGAAGTTTATTTCATGTGAGTGACTTTTTCTTTTTCTAATGAAAGATTTCGTAATTCTAAATTCGGCCCAATTCGTAACATTGTAAAAAGATTTTAAAACTTCATAAAAATTTTTTTTCTGTTTTATTCAAAGTCAATAAATATTCAATGTTTTGAATCGAAATATTAAGTAAATGATTTTTAATTTCTGGGAATAAACTGCTTTAATAAGACAATCTTTCTTCTTTGTGAGAAATCTCAATTTTAAAATTAAAATTCTACGCATAGGATACAAAAACATAATATGAAAATACTTTTATTACAGAATTTTGAAATATACAAGTTGACCAATTTTTAATCGAGTAAATCGGCTACTTTAAGCAAAAAATTATGTTAAAAATATTTTATCAAAAAAAAATAAGACACATTAAATTACGGTTTAAAATCCACATTCATAGATTGATGGTAAAAGCAGTTTAAAGTTTTTTAATCTTACGTTTTAGTGACGTATGCACAGACTTTTAATCAGATAAATGAAATGCTTTATAGAAAGTCAAAATTTTCTTATTACTGCACTTAATCAAATTTATAAAGTAAAAATATTTTTTAATTGATGCTTTCACTCAATTCTTTAAACATTCATTAATTGAAAATTGTGCACAAAATTTAATCTTGCAGCGTTCCAATATTCCCACAATGTTACAAAATCTTATTAATCATTATTTTAGTCGAATTATTTTCAAAATATTTAAAAAATAAATGTAAATATTTTGATTAAATACTCTGTCAAATTTTGCATTTGACTGATCTTGCATAATTGTTGAAAGTTTTGAATACCGATAGAAGAAACTTTAAATGAAATTTTATGTCCATAAATGCTTAAAGTTCTATATAGAAATATCAACTACAACATTCTCAAATTTTATAAATAAACTACTAAATTAAAAAAGTTTCGGATTTTTTTAAAAACTGTACAAATGTCAAATATGAATCAGTCAAAATCTACTGATTATCAGTGAAATTTGACTGATTTAAATAACTAAAAACAGGTTACTGTGAATCAGTCAAATTTCACTGATTACTTCAGTGAAAAGTAACTGATTCATCAGTGAAAAATATTTTTTCCACTGATGATTCAGTGAAAAGGCAAATCACTGATTCAATCAGTGAAAATTTGACTGATTCAGATTTAGAGTGTATACAAATTTCAAATATAAAGTGTACTCTGTACATTAATCAAACAAATTTAGAAGATGAATATTTTAATAAATATTCCTAAATATTATAGGAATATGATACATATCAATTTAGAAAAACTTCTTCAAAGTACTCAGACATTTTTCTTGTTTTACGACATTTTTGCACCATGTTTGACCTTTGGGTAGGAGTCAAGAAAACAATTGTAGACATACTTTCATTACTTAGTAAAATACTATGAAGACTTGCTTTTTAAATTAAAGCGAAAACTTTTAAAACCTTTAACAATCGGTTGCATGGATTCTGCTCTAATCTTGGACGCAATTAGAGAAATAGGTTTTTTTGCTTTTTTTAGATCTAGTTTTTGCCTTAAACATAAAAGAAAGAAAACACATTTGAAATATTAAAATAAAAAAGCTGGTTCATTCTTAGAGAATCCCAAATATTCTGAAATAAAACTCCTTTACACACCACCACGGAGGTAGAGTTTACTAGTAATAGTTCAAAAAATTTTATGTACTCTAAATAAATTTTTTCGTAATTGCAGAATACTTATTCCAAATACAAAAATTGTATCTTCAAATGTACAGGATAATTAATTTTAAAAATCGTTCGAATTTGAATTTCAAGGACTTATACACACTTTCAAGGCACATCGTTTTTCCTTTTGCAAAAATTTTTAAAACTTCTAATTTTTCAAGTAATTGGGAGAAGTACATTTAAAAAAAAATTGTTTTCTCTACTTCCACTCGCGCTAGCTTAACAAATTTTCGGAATTTGACGATTTAAATAATATTGTATTAAGTGTCTACATTTTCTGAAACTATCTACAGGAGAAAAATTTTAATACTTTAGTAAAGAAAGTTTTCTGAAAAGTTGTAGCTCAATCAGATTAATAGCCAAAAAGTTACCAATGTTTTAAATCGCAAACGAACGGTATAGAGGTCAAATTGGAGACGAAAACAAATAATAATAGCAAACTTCTTTTGTTTTCTTCTAAGATATACTTGATTCTCGCTTTATGCGTTATTTGAGAAGGCAAGAGTGTGGATTCTTCATATTTTTATCGTAATTCCTTATTGAAAACGGCAAAAGTAAGAATATTATATTATTATTTGGTGATACGTGAGTGCTCTTACGTACGTTATTGTTTGATGCCTGTGGGTAGGTTTATTTTGTGAAACTTAATTTGTGTGCAGATTACAAATTATTCACATTCGCTCAATTTTATCGACTTTTCATCTTATTAATTCTTTTCAAATAATTCTGTTTTCCTTCGTCGTATAATTTATTGTTCACAATGAGTAATCCGGTTGACCCAAATTCAAGTGTTTTGAAGGACAGCCAGGTTCAAACGAAGGTTGACCACCGTTTGAACTCTGGTTCAAACGAATGTCAACCCGCT
Organism: Diplolepis rosae; assembly: GCA_030998225.1. Classification (NCBI taxonomy): domain Eukaryota; kingdom Metazoa; phylum Arthropoda; class Insecta; order Hymenoptera; family Diplolepididae; genus Diplolepis; species Diplolepis rosae. The sequence goes on from JAPYXD010000707.1 coordinate 1,460,020, forward strand.
AGAAAAGTCATGAAAAATGCAAAAAACTTTCAGTTGGGATGGTTTGAGGAATTTCCGTCGTGGAGAGAGTGGGTGGTTACATTAGCAGATGAAACAAGATTTCATTGCAAAATTTGCAATAAAACGTTGCTATGTGGCAAATCGGAAATTGAAAAGCATGAAGCATCTTTATCACAGAGAAAGAAGCAAGAGTTTTCAAATAAATTAGAATGTTATGGAGTAGTAAGTGAAAATTCTTCTAATGTAACTGCCAATTCTTACAGTGTTGAACCTTGTGTAGCAAGTTCTTCTGCTTCAGAATTCACGAATTCCACGATTCCGGAAAGTGTTACTTTCAAACAGAAAGTACAAGAAGCAGAGATTAGGATTAGTACATTTTTCGTAGAGCATAATTTACCATTCGCGATTTCATCAGAATTGATAGGACTTTTCCAAGATATGGAACCTTCGGTTTTAAAAGACGTTAGATTGAGCCACAATAAAATGGTCCTAGTTGTAAATAACGTCGTATGTGCTGCTGAAACTGATCGCATGGCAAATATTTTGCGTAAGCAATCATTTTCAGTGTACGAAGACGAAACGACCGACAGGACTCTAGAAAAGTGGCTGTTATTAATGGTTCGATATGTGGAGCCAACGACATTTTCTGTCAGGGTGGAATTGCTCCAGCTTATTAATGTAAATGCTTCGGATTGTTCTGCCTCTAAAATTTTTGATGCGTTCGAAAAAGCATTGTCCGGGCAGAAAATCCCTTTATCTAATATCTGTGCTTTAGCTTGTGATAATGCACAAGTGATGGTCGGCAATAGGTCCTCATTTAAAACAAAATTAAAGGAAAAAAGTCCCCGTTTAATTGTTTTCCCGTGTGTCTCGCATTCGTCAGCAATTGTAGCAAAATATGCTTGTGCCACAATCCCAGATGTAGAGGATTTAATCAAAGATTTGCCAGCTTTTCTTAATGCTAGCTCCAAGCGAACGGCTATTTTTCGATCGATTGTTTTGGAATTAGGAAATGACTATCAAAAAATTCCTAGTAATTCTGAAACTCGCTGGCTTGTCCGCTATCGATGCATAGATATTATAATAAAGAATTGGGAAGTTATTCTTCAGTATCTTATGGTCCTCGTATCTGAGAAGGTAGAGAAGGCCAAAGACTTGTTAGGAAAAATGCAGAATCCTTTGACACTCGCATATTTCCTATTCTTGAAATTTACTTTGAATAGGTTCAACGTATACAATGCGAAATTTCAAAGTCGCGAAACAATGGTTCAGGAACTCCAGCCAAACTCGGCTAAATTCTTCGTATGGATTCTTAGCAGTTATTTGAAAGAGGGTCTTCTTCAACCGAATTTATTCTTTCAAATCATTAGAAATGTTAACTTTGCAGATCCTAGTAATCAAAAGCCGCTTCAAGACATTGACGTTGGTAAGGAAACGCGAGAATATTTCCAGCAGCAACTTACAAACAAGAAATTGCAAATAGTAGCAGTTGATCTATTTCTTCGTAATTGCTTGAAATTTTATGTCACAGCAAGCGAAGAAATTCGCAATCGACTTCCTCTTGATGACATCTTTTTGTCTTGCGTTGCTGTTTTCCAGCCTCAAGTAGCTTTCTATGCTGATCGAAGCGAAACTTTTCCTAGGGTCTGGAAAGTTTGTCAAGATTTAGGGTCGTTTGATAGAATAGGTGTACAAAAAGAGTGGGATTCTTTACTCAAAATCAGACAGGAACTCAAAGAAAAGTGGTCGAATTTATCTTTTGACGAAATGTGGTCTAGTATCGGTGTATCTTCGACGAGTACAGGAGAAAAACTTTTTCCAAATTTGACCTCAGTATTGAATCATGTTCGGAGTCTTCCTCATTCAAATGCTGAGGCGGAGCGAGGTTTCTCCATGCTCACGGACGCGAAAACTCCCAAAAGAAATCGCTCAGGAAACAGGACGGTCAACTCAATTTGTGTTACTCGATCAGCCCTAAAGGCGAGAGCTGAAACAGCCAGAACAACGAGCACCACTTCGAAGCATTTGCAATTAATGACCGAAAATCTATATGAGATGGCAGAAAGTGATAGGGAAAGTGGTTTGTCGCTCTTCGCTCACGAAGGAGAGGATTAATTCTAATGGCCAAGGCATGGCGTTAATCAATTTCAAACCCCTTTCTTACTCACAAAATAATGACGTTTTATTTCTTATATCAGAGATACGTTCTTTATTCCTTTCTTCGCGTGCCTCGGGTATGGAAATTGTTTAGTTTTAATTATTATTTTGTGAGTAAGAAAACATACTGAAATTGAGTAATATCACGCTTTGGGCATAAGTGAGAGGCAAGGGGACTCACGATAATCAAGCACCCCAAATCATCCCGAATTAATCAAACTTCTTCATTATTTGATTCAAAACAAAACATTTTTGTTCGACGTATACTGGCATTTGATTGAGGCAAGCCTGAAGTACGGGCTACATTCGTAGCGTTTTTTACCACTTTGCTTCATTTTTTCCCTTTTTCTTTTTGCTTGAAAGCAAAAACCCTTTTCGTTTCGTAGGACGTGGACTAGGCCTACAGGGGATACCACGTAAAAAAAACGAGCCTTAAACTCTACCTCCGTGGTGGTGTGGAAAGGAGTTTTATTTCAGAATATTTGGGATTCTCTAAGAATGAACCAGCTTTTTTATTTTAATATTTCAAATGTGTTTTCTTTCTTTTATGTTTAAGGCAAAAACTAGATCTAAAAAAAGCAAAAAAACCTATTTCTCTAATTGCGTCCAAGATTAGAGCAGAATCCATGCAACCGATTGTTAAAGGTTTTAAAAGTTTTCGCTTTAATTTAAAAAGCAAGTCTTCATAGTATTTTACTAAGTAATGAAAGTATGTCTACAATTGTTTTCTTGACTCCTACCCAAAGGTCAAACATGGTGCTAAAATGTCGTAAAACAAGAAAAATGTCTGAGTACTTTGAAGAAGTTTTTCTAAATTGATATGTATCATATTCCTATAATATTTAGGAATATTTATTAAAATATTCATCTTCTAAATTTGTTTGATTAATGTACAGAGTACACTTTATATTTGAAATTTGTATACACTCTAAATCTGAATCAGTCAAATTTTCACTGATTGAATCAGTGATTTGCCTTTTCACTGAATCATCAGTGGAAAAAATATTTTTCACTGATGAATCAGTTACTTTTCACTGAAGTAATCAGTGAAATTTGACTGATTCACAGTAACCTGTTTTTAGTTATTTAAATCAGTCAAATTTCACTGATAATCAGTAGATTTTGACTGATTCATATTTGACATTTGTACAGTTTTTAAAAAAATCCGAAACTTTTTTAATTTAGTAGTTTATTTATAAAATTTGAGAATGTTGTAGTTGATATTTCTATATAGAACTTTAAGCATTTATGGACATAAAATTTCATTTAAAGTTTCTTCTATCGGTATTCAAAACTTTCAACAATTATGCAAGATCAGTCAAATGCAAAATTTGACAGAGTATTTAATCAAAATATTTACATTTATTTTTTAAATATTTTGAAAATAATTCGACTAAAATAATGATTAATAAGATTTTGTAACATTGTGGGAATATTGGAACGCTGCAAGATTAAATTTTGAGTACAATTTTCAATTAATGAATGTTTAAATAATTGAGTGAAAGCATCAATTAAAAACTATTTTTACTTTATAAATTTGATTAAGTGCAGTAATAAAAAAATTTTGACTTTCTATAAAGCATTTCAATTATCTGATTAAAAGTCTGTGCATACGTCACTAAAACGTAAGATTAAAAAACTTTAAACTGCTTTTACCATCAATCTATGAATGTGGATTTTTAAACCGTAATTTAATGTGTCTTATTTTTTTGATAAAATATTTTTAACATAATTTTTTGCTTAAAGTAGCCGATTTACTCGATTAAAAATTGGTCAACTTGTATATTTCAAAATTCTGTAATAAAAGTATTTTCATATTATGTTTTTGTATCCTATGCGTAGAATTTTAATTTTAAAATTGAGATTTCTCACAAAGAAGAAAGATTGTCTTATTAAAGCAGTTTATTCCCAGAAATTAAAAATCATTTACTTAATATTTCGATTCAAAACATTGAATATTTATTGACTTTGAATAAAACAGAAAAAAAATTTTTATGAAGTTTTAAAATCTTTTTACAATGTTACGAATTGGGCCGAATTTAGAATTACGAAATCTTTCATTAGAAAAAGAAAAAGTCACTCACATGAAATAAACTTCTGTAAGAATTATCAAGATTGAAGAGATGTTAAAATATTTGAAAAATAATGCAATTGTGGAATTGCAATTTATATCAATATTTGACAAATTTTTAGCTTTCTCAATCAAAGCATTATCCGGAAATTTTTAGTTCCTATAAAAAGATGGAATATTTATCAATTTCTTGAATGTTCATACATTAAAAAAATATCGAATTAGAGAATTATATGCAAAGTATTTTCCATTAAGAAGACATAAACATGACATAATTAGTTTTATATCTACATTTTCAGCTTACTTTTTTGTGGCTTAAGCACACATTTTGAATTCGAAATACAAAAATGCTCTACAGAGTTGAAGTATTTCCTGAATCAATTATTATTGATCCTGAATTCTATTGGAAAATTTGTTGTTTACTGTTCAAATCTTACTACGATTTCAGACGGACAGACAAATTAAGAACTACAAAATATTTCATCCAAAAGATTGCACTCCTCCATAAAATCTTGTCAAATTGTAACAAGATTTGAACACTTCGAACGAACATTTTTATGTAAAATTTAAAGTTGATTGATATTTATATGTTAATATGGAAATACCAATAAACACATATTTTAGCTTTTTAATTTATCTACTGCTATTAGACAATTTTCCATTTCCGTAGAGATTTTAAGTTTTGGAATGAAAAGTTTGTGCTTAGGCTACAAAAATGTGAGATGAAAATATTTCTAACATATAACTGAAAATATAAATTATGAACTTGAATTTTATGTTCATTTTATCTTGATAGAAAATATTGTTCTAATTGAAAAATTGTTAAATGTACAAAATTAGTAAGAAGTATATAAATTTGAATGGAAAATTATATATTGATTCAAATTTTATACATTTATTGTCACTAAATTTCACTGAAAGTTTATTTTTGAAGTGTTGAAATCCTCATGAAATTTTCCAAGATCACACTGATGTTTATTTCATGCAGACTTTCTTCAAGAAATTGAAGAAAAGTGTTATTTCTTGAACTATATACTTCGTAAATTCAAATTCGTTGTCTGCTTCGCGCCTCTTTTGCACGTACTCGAGAAAAATACAATTCTTAATTTCGACTCGATAAACGAAAGCGTGAAATCTAAAAATAACTTGAAAACTCAAGCATTGTAACGAAGTCCGTCTTCGTGCACCTTCGGCTTTACACGAAGCTGGTGACCGCAGCGTGTAGCAGAGCCGACACACTGACACGCCACGTTTGCATGTGTTTCTCCCAGATGGGAACGTGGTGGGGGCCGAAAAATCCCACGTTCTGGAGACACTGAGACGTTCTAGTTCATTCCCGGAAAATAGTTATGCATACTGTATAAGTGTACAGTTTTACATGTCCTATAACTCTGGCAATGGTCATATTATAATAGTCAGATTTTCCTCTCCGTGAATCAATGCTAGTAGTATCTTATATTAATTCTCTAACTTGCAAAATTTCAAAAATGTTTAATAATATAAAAAAGTGACAGATTTACTGATTAACGAATCTATAAATGGAATATAATTTCTAATTAATAATACATAATTTCAATTTTATGGAAAATATTAGACAAATTTATGGAAATCTACGGGCACTCCAACTCGTCTTTGCTTAGCAGATATGCTGGTGGAAGACCTTGAAGTGACTAATCTTAAAAAATCGAATTTCAAAATTCTATTGTTACATCAAAAATATTGTAGAAAAAATACAATATCTTTTGATTTTCAAAATTAAATTTCCGAAAATATTAAACGACTTCTAAAAAACATAAAATCAACACTATTTTCAAAGTTAATCCTAAATTCACCAAATTCATAAAATTAGGAAAAGATAAAATAGATCTAACTGATAAAAATAACGTTGTCTACAAAATATCATGCAACTGTGGTATGACATACGTACGTCAAATAAAAAGACTCCCACACATTCGCAGAACAGAGCATCTTAATAATATTAATTCAAATCCAAAATACCACAATGTCATTAGGAAACATTTGTCTGAATATAGCAAATATAAAAATTGTGTACATGGAATTCTCTGGTATGGTATTAAATTATTACATCACGAAAATAATTATTATAAAACATCTTTTGCAGAAAAGGTTTATACATAATAAGAAAAAGGCCTTATCTAAAATCACAGATTTAGAAAACTATGACCTTATCACAGGATTATGGACTTCCTTACTTTAATCATTGCTAATAATAAAAAAATTTAAAATGTAATGAAAGTAAGATATAATCTATTTTTCAAAATTCCAATCTCCAAACTTGGATCGATTTTCATTTAAATAGACTTGTAAATCCATAATTTCACTAAACCGTCTTACATTCTGACTGTTTAAAAATGATTAATACCTTTTTTATATTTGTTATTTCCATCTACTAGAAAAAAATGTTTGTTGCTATTCAAATTATACTTTTTTTAAAATGGTTATTAGGACAATTATTGTAGTTTTTTTGCGGAATTATTAGTTCTTTGACTGATTTGGATTCAAAAAATTTTTTGCTGTTTATTAAGAACTGCTTCTTGGGCTTTACTTAAAGAAAAACATTTTTCAGGTGTATGATCTTATTTTTGACAAATTAGACAAATAATTGCATCTTCACGTGCTAAATTAAACCGAGTGATTTTACTATTTTTATTATTAATTGGTTAATCATTTTCTAAATATTCTATATCTTTATTTCTTCTTAGTATCCTTTTCTTCTACACGAATTTTTAATTCAGGACGCAAATTCGAGAGGCATAGGAAAGTACGTTTTCTCTTTCCCACATAAATGTATTGTAAAATGAATTTTGTAAAAGGCAAAGTTAATATGAGGACACCCGGTATAAACCAAAACATCCCTCATGCTCTCTTTGTCTTACTCATAGAACATATGGGAGCCAAACCATATAAATACGGCGACAATTTTCATGGAAAATCAGTTCAACTTGGGCTTTAGCCCAAAATCAAGCTTTTCAATTTTTGTTACCAAGACCTCATCGACAAGAGAAAAATATTGTATCAGAACTTCTTCTTCATAAAATAAATCCAAGTAAGCCAAAATTTGTTTATTTCTTTAACTCAATTTCCAACAATTTTTCTATTTTCAAATTTAAGCCGTTTAACGCACTGAAATTTAATCAAATAATTATATAAAACATTTCTTCGAATTTAAACATTGAGCAGAATTAGTTCAGTGTTAATGAATTTAATTTGTTTATATCAACTTTCAATTTAAACATTGAGCAGAATTAGTTCAGTGTTAAGAAATTAAATCTGTTTATTTCAACTTTCAATTCAAACATTGAGCAAATTATTAGTTCAGTGTTAGTGCATTTTGTTTATTTCAACTTGCAATTTAAACATTGAGCAGAATTAGTTCAGTGTTAATGAATTTAATTTGTTTATATCAACTTTCAATTTAAACATTGAGCAAAATTAGTTCAGTGTTAGTGTGTTTAATTTATTTAATTTGTTTAAAATAAATTTCTTAATTCAAACATTGAGCAAAATTAGTTCAGTGTTAGTGTGTTTAATTTGTTTATATCAATCATAAATTTAAACATTGAGCAAAATTAGTTCAGTGCTAATTTATTTAATTTGTTTATAATAAATTTCTTAATTCAAACATTGAGTAAAATTAGTTCAGTGTTAGTGTGTTTAATTTGTTTAATCAATTAATTTTTAACTGAGCAATTTATTTAGTTCAGTGAAGTTGTTTAATTTGTTTATAATAAATTTCTAAATTTAAACATTGAGCAGAATTAGTTCAGTGTTAGTGTGTTTGGTTTGCTTATATCAATCATTAATTTAAACATTGAGCAAAATTAGTTCAGTGTTAATTGATTTAATTTGTTTATAATAATTTTTAAATTTAACATTGAGCTATTTAATTAAGTTCAGTGTAATTTTCTTTCTTTATTTCAATTTTGACACAGAGCTATTTAATTAAGTTCAGTGTTAATTGATTTAATTTGTTTATAATAATTTTTAAATTAAACATTGAGCTATTTGGTTAAGTTCAGTGTAAGTTCGTTTCTTCTTTTCAATTTTCAATTTCGATATTGAGCAATTCAGTTCAGTGTTAATTGATTCAATTTGTTTATAATAATTTTAAATTAAACATTCAGCTATTTGATTAAGTTCAGTGTGAGTTTGTTTATTCTTTTCAATTTTCAATTTTAACATTGAGCAATTCAGTTCAGTGTCAATTGATTTAATTTGTTTATAACAATTTTAAATTAAACATTGAGCTATTTTAATTAAGTTCAATGTGAGTCTGTTGATTTGTTTATTCCAATTTTCAAGCTTGACATTGAGCACAGATTTCGTTCAGTGTGGGCTTACACGTTCATTTAGTTCTAAGGTTCTTCAATTCAAACATTGAGCAACCCACACAGTTCAGTGTTCATATAGTTCGCTTAATTGCAAGTTCCCTAACTAAACATTGAGAAATTCATAGTTCAGTATTTAGATATTTTGGTCGTGTACTTTTCAAGCATTGAGCATTAGTTCGTTCAGTGTTAGTTTAAAAATATTCGGTTCATTTCAAGTTCTTAATTAAACATTGAGCAAGGGTTTCGTTCAGTGTTAGGTTACATCATTGGTTTAATTTCAATTTTTCAATTTGAACATTGAGCAATTTCACATAGATCAGTGTTCAGATGTTTAGGTTGTATATTTTGGAAACCTTAAACAAACATTGAGCATATTTTCGTTCAATGTTAGTTTGTATTTTGTAAACCTTAATCCTTTAATTCAGCATTGAGCATAATTAGTTCAGTGCAAGATATAGTGAGATAGGTTTATTGGTCCTACGAATGAAGCATAGATTCAATGCATTGGTTCAATGCTATCATTCAAGATAGACTATCTCAAAACGATTTTGGGACCCTATAATTCCTTGCAAGTTTTCTCAAGGGTCATTCTCATTGTATTTCAATCAGTTAGTTAAGTCAATTTTCATGCTGTAAACAGTTAGTTGAGCTTGCACCAAGTTCACTCAAACTGACTTATTTAAGCAATCAAATATTAGGGAATAAATAACATTTTCTTTTTCGTTATTCTAAAATCTTATCTTTAATGTACGCCAAGAAAACTTCAAAAATATTCATGGGTACTCGAGATACGATTAAAAATGTTCAATCGTATCTGAGTTGAATTTTAATCGACAATCACGGTTCTTGGCCGGTTTGTTGCTCGCCTCCTTCGTTGAGGCAGGACCGAAATGGCCACGCACAAAAGTGGCGCTTAAGTGGAGCCCTCTTATATGTATTTTTGATTCTGTTCATTAGTAATTTTTATTTCTAATTATTCTAAATTTTTAAAAATATTTATTGTTATTTGTGACTATTAAAAATTATTTAAATCCAATATTATCCCAATATTAACGAATTGAACAATGATATGTAAACATTTTTTATTTCTTTAAATTCTTATAAACTAGAACATTAATAAAAATTTTAATAGTCATTGTAAATATCAACTAAGAATGAAAGGAAAGGAAATAAAGGAAACACGTTCTTGGGTCAAAGATATATAAGAGAGGTTTAAAAGATTTAAAAAGGTTATGGAGAATACCGACATAACGTCTCGCTTTAGATAAAATTAAAAGTTAATTTATTTGAGACACTTGGAAGGCAGGTCTTTTCTCTTTAAGATGCAGTTTAAGACAAAAGAACGAACGTGCCACAAAATCACATTCATACGCCATACACAGCCTAAATCTATGCTTTATATGCTTTATAGTTTATACTACTAATATTACACATAGCTACGAACGGCCCTTGAAGCTTTGTCCCAAACTTCTTAGAACTACTCGATGTAAGATTTATCGTCTAAATACTTAGGAATATACATTATATTTTTGCCCTGTATACATTAGTTTAAATAATCCAACATGGACCATTCGGTCCTGCCTCAACGAAGGAGGCGAGCAACAAACAGGCCGAGAAACGTGATCGTCGATTAAAATTCAACTCAGATGCGATTGAACATTTTTAATCGTATCTCGGGTACCCATGAATATTTTTGAAGTTTTTTGGCTTAAATTAAAGATAAGATTTTAGACCCTATGTCATATAATTTTCAGATTTTGGGAAAATTTTTCCTAGGTTGTGCTGAAAGTTGAAGTTGAGGTAGAGAATATGAGAAAATCTTGAATTTTTTTTTTACTCCTCACGTGCTGTATTATTTTCAGAAGGTCGAAAAAATATTTGTTGAGCATCATTAGACGTGGAATTTCATAAGCTTACCAACTGTTTTTGTAAAAATGCCCTATCTCTTTTTTTCACCGAGATATCGTGATTCAAAGTCAGCAGTGATTTTTAATAGTGCTCACAAGCACCGTGCGCACAATTTTCGACGGTAGTGTACGTATCACATATGCAGCACAAGAAGTGTCATGCAATTGTTCTATAACGTTTCTGATTTTCTGTGACCTGCATGGAACTACATTTTTACAGAATTACACAATTCAAAATTTTGCGAATCCGAAACGTTTCGAACTCTCAAAAATACCAAAATGACCAAATTTGGACCAAAACGTGTTTTTAAAGTGAACAATTATAAGAACCTAACAAAAAAGGAGGAAAGAAAAAAGAATTTTATAATATTGTTATCAAATAGAATTAGAAATGAAAGAGTACAACAGAAAAAAAAAGAAAAAAGGGGTTTTGGAACGTCGACTTCTTTTTTCTTCCCTCCTTTTTCGTTAGGTTCTCATCATTGTTCATTTAAAAGACTTGTTTTAGTTCATACTTGGTTGTTTTGGTATTTTGAGGGTTCGAATTGTTTCGGATTCTTGAAATTTTAAATTATAGTTTTGTTTGAATGATAAAGTGAATTGAAGTTTGTAATGGACAACTTAAAAAATATTCGTCGGGTAAAGCCACATGTCTTCCTCAGTTTGGAAACAGTCATTTCATATCTTAGTATCCGCTCAACTTACGTCATCTATAATCTGTTTCACGTACCCGTATCTTTGTCTTCCTTTCCTTTTGCATCCCTTTATTGTACCTTTTAAAATAATTCCTATCAGTTCCTCTTGTCTGAGTATGTGTCATATCAATTCTTCGCGGCGCCTCTTTATTCTAAAATATAAGCATCTCTTTTCCTTCGTTAAGTTTTACTTGTAAACTTCCTTATTTGTCACCATATCTAGCAACCTTATTTTTAATAGTTTCCTATAACACAACATTATAAAAGCCTCTATTCTTCTTCTTTCCCCTTTACCTATAATCCATGTTTCACAACCAGAGTGCCACGCTCCATACATATGTTTTGAACAATTTCTTTTTCATTTCCAGATCTATATTTGAAACCAATGATTGTGGTATCTTAGCAAAGGCTTGCTAGATTCCGTGTGTTAAATAGGCGCGGCGAAAGAGACGCCAAATTCGAAATAGAGTCAGAATTCGTGAAACGTATCACCCAAAACCGCGTAGTCTTGTTTTTTTATGTATGTATGTGCAATTGGTAGCATTTTGGTAGAAAAATTAATTCCCAAAATCGTACTTGATAGAAATAATTTTTTTCCACTTATTGAGATAAACATTTTTTCGTCATTTTTTTAAAAACTGAATATATCTCAAACTCTATTGAATCGAATTTGATGAAATTTCCAGAGCTATTCCTTCTGTACTCGTAGTTTACAAAAAAAAATTTTCGATAGTCCATCATTTAATATCTGTTTATTTATAAATGTTTATTTATAACAATTTGTTGCAAAATATTGTTCTGGAGCACCAGAAAATCTGAGAAAATTCAAAAATATAGTTCCAACTATTCTGAAAAACATATCAACATTTCAAAGTGTGTCCATTTTTTGCTTAATAGATATGATCATTGGAACTCAGCTCTGCATATCGCGTCTTCGAAAACGAATTAAGCGCGCTTCCACGTGATCTGTCCCAAGCGCTTAGAATCAAACGTTTTGTTCAATTGTTTTATTTGCCTAGTAGACGAGTAGTTATTACTCAGTGAATTGTATGCATGTCGTGTCTTGCTGTCTGTCCTCGTATTATCTGATTTTTTTTTCAACTTAATTTATTATGGAAACAATAAATATCACATAAGAAGCATACAAGAATGATCGGTCATTGGAATAAAGGAATGGTTATTTCTTGTGTTTTGGATTGTTACTATTTTTCGAAAACGTTGTTTTAACGACTTATTTTCCGCGTCATATTCAGTCATTGCGCAGAAGGCGAAATGGATATTTTTGAAGAAACTTTGACACCACTCATATAAAGCTTTCAGATTTGTAATTTGTTCATTTGACACTCGTTGTAGGCTCACGCGAGCTGCATTTATTTTGCCACTTCCACCTATGCCATCACATGCACCTTTGCCATGCGATGTCGCAAAAAAATGCCACTCTGCGTCGATATTAAAATCATTCTTGAAATGAACCAAGTTACAGAAACTCTTTTTATTTTTATATTGACTGATAGCACCATCAGAAAAAAAAAATTAACTTTTTTACTTGCTCCCCACTATGTTTTTCCTTTAAAAAGTCAATCATTTTCTTGTTAAATGCATGTGCAGCAACTGTATCATGTTTGAGGCAATCACTAATGACTACGAAGCAATGGTATTTAATGTCACTTCCGTCTTTGTAATAAATTACATGTGGATGCAGAGTGGCTTGATCATTGTTCCAGTGATATGATTGCAACGAATCTTGGATTAGAAACAAATAGTTTTACGAAAAATCTAGAGCTACAAAAAATTCACCTTCCTTTATGTTTTTTTTTTACGGTAGCAAATTAGCTAGCTTTTCTTCTTGCAAAGAAATCATGTTTTGCGTAGCCTCTTAAGCTAGTTTTGAAATCGGTCAAGAATTCGTCAACGTCAACTATCAGAAATTCCAGATTGCACCTCAATAAAAAATCAATCAGGGAACCCAATGAATGGTGACTTTGATTCGTAAAATGCTTATTATCTGTCAGTGTTTGTCGATTATCTGTAGCTGATTTTCACAATGCCATTTTTCAATAAAGCCGTTTTGATATCTGCCAGGAAACCAAGCAAATGACATGAAAATATTGAATTTTCGCACATTATTTTGTTCAGGACGTCCGCAATCGAATATTTTTGCGAATTCACACTTCCTCAGAGACAATCATTTTAACTGACGAATTTTAGTATGACATTTTGACGAATTTTACAGACACACATTATGGGTCTCAGTAGATACAGGATACAGGAATACAATTTTGCGGGCGAAGTTTCGAGAATTTCGAGACACCTATTTTCATGTCAGTATATTTTGAACAAAACACTTTATGAATTTCCTTGAGATCCGACAGCAGTAAACGTTTTTGAACTAGATCACGTACCCCCTCCTCATCCAAGACTTTGAAGTAGTCTTTCATCCCCGGCATCATACGACTGATTTTATTAGAAGCGTAAAATTGTTTTACTTTTGATACAAGATCTTGGGATAGGCTGCGACCAGTTTTCTTTGCAGGATATGGCCCATAACCGTACGAAAAGCGCATTTTTTTGGCGTCAGATGTTAATCAGTAAGAAACGTCCAAACTTTCCTGTATACGCCAAATACTCCAGTGAGATGGCACGGTAGTCAATAATTGCATTCTTTGCTTTCGGTCAGTTTATCTCGATAAAGCAATCTTTATTTCCTCTAACAATTCTGCATCTGTTTCACTTCTATTGTGAGAACTTTACAGGGACAATTGTTCCTCCGTGTATTCAATCTCTACTCCTACTGTTGGATGATATTTACTAGTTTTTTAACTTACGCAACAAATAGTTCATAAATGACTTAGATAACTATAAATGTGTATGATGGAAAAACTAGACTACCTTCGAATGCAGGACCGGTGAAAAAATCATCATCACTATAACAATCAGTGCTAAAATCTTCACCACTTATTTCGTCATTTGATAAATCATCTGATCAAGAATCAAAAGATGATTCTACAAGCGTTCGAAGACACGATATGCAGAGCTGAGTTCCAATGTTCATATCTATTAAACAAAAAATGGACACACTTTGAAATGTTGATATGTTTTTCAGAATAGTTGGAACTATATTTTTGAATTTTCTCAGATTTTTTGGTGCTCCAGAACAATATTTTGCAAGAAATTGTTCTAAATAAACATTTATAAATAAAAAAGTATTAAATTATGGACGATCGAAAAAAGTTTTTTGTAAACTATGACTACAGAAGCAATAGCTCTGAAAATTTCCTCAAATTCGATTCAATAGATTTTGAGATACATTTTTACATACATACATTTTTACATACATTTTGGGTGATGCGTTTCACGAATTCTGACTCAATAAAGAAATATGTAATTTTATAATATGTAAAGTCTTTTAAATGAAAGTTTCAATAAATTAATATAAATGACGGGGTTCAATATTTAAGCAAGTTTATAATTTAAATTTCAATTCACATACGAAATTAAAATTACTTAACAATTGTTTATACATATGAACTTAATTCAACAAACCTTCACTATTTACGAAAATACTTTAAATACCACGTTTTAAAATACATAACATCTTTTACGTGGCGATTTCAATATATAAGTATAAATAAAAAGTTACTATTGTCAAAAGTGAATGAATTATATTAAATTTTGCATACGAAAGTACACATTGAGATTTGTTTGTTATTATTTAAAAGTAACAAATATTATAAAAATAAAATACTTTTAAAAAAGCTTTTAGAATACTTAAAACTTTTTATGACGATTTCAATGTAAAAATGTAAATAAAAGGTTTGTATAAAAATTTTTCCAAATCATTTCAGTTGATTATGTCGATAATTAGAAGAGTGTATCACTCACCATGATAACCGAACTCGACCATATCGATCTTATCAACCTGTGATTTAGAGCTAACGTCATTTAAGACCAGATGGAATTTTCAATATATATTTGAAAAAATTTTCTGTGAAAAAAAAAACGCTTTCACTCCGCTGGGTATCGAGCCCAGGACCTTTCGATTGCCGGTCGAATGCTCTATCATCTGAGCTACAGAGGTTCCACAACACTTTTCTCACAGAATCTATTTACGCCAATTTGGCTACGGATATATTATGAACTATATACAAATATAAATATATATCCGCTCGATACCCAGCGGAGAGGAAGCGTTCCTTTTTTCACAGAAAAAATTGTTCAAATTGTGACGGACTGTACTCGGCAGCACACACAGTCACGTTCTCCCCCACCAGCATACCGACCAGCGCGCGCAGCAGCGACCCCTACTATTCTCTGCCTTCCCCCACCACGCGCGGATGGGTATAAAGGGAAGGCTGAAGAGCCGAGAAGAGGCAGTTCGCCCGGGGCGGCGAGCCGGGTCAGTACGGAGCGTCGCACTGGACGAGAGGCCCGGAGATGCCTCTCCTGGTGGGTACTCCCACAGGAAGGTGTCTCCAGCTCCCTCCGACTTCCTGGTGGAGGCGGACCGAGCACTGGCGAATGGCCGCTCCCATGGCCAGTTCTCTGTGCGAGCCGGCACTTAGCTTCAGGTTACCCTGACTAGGTGCTGCTCAGGCTTAACCAGGATGTGGCAACCACCCCCGACCGGACTAATCCCCAGAGGATGCCGCGTCGAACACCGACGAATGGGTTCCCCCATGGTCGGCTTTCGACATGGGCCGGGAATCAGCTTCAGGCGCACCTAACTGACCCTGGACCCGACATCCCTGGGTGAGGACGTCACACCCGAACTAGACCCGAACTTGACCCGGACATTTACGCGCGAACTTGACCATAACTTGACCCGAACACTCCCGCGCGAACTTGACCCGCACTTGACCGTAGCTTGACCCGCACTTGACCCGAACTACAATCATGTTTGACTGACTCGAACACAGCCGTACCTGACCCAACCCGCTACGAACACCAAAACCGGACCCCACCAATCACGCGGACCCAGATACCGCTGGGAGCGCCCTACCCTACGACGACGCCGACTTGACTCCGACTAGACGGACCGTACGTACTCAAAGGAGGTAGATCGGAGGTGATTTGAGCGTTACCCGGAGGCTCGTGCTCCGGACCGATAACATATCACAACGCAAACAATAAATAAAACTGTTTTCATTTATTCCAGAACACGAACCAATAGGCCAGTGCCCAGTCTTTCCTCACTTTTTCCTCACACGCACTCCGCTTACGTTTCTACGCACATTCCGGCAACCACACGCTCACACTTTCGGGCACGCGCACACATACACACACACACCCACGCGCACACACACACGCACACGTAAACTCTATTACACGGACACCGGCACACAACGATCTATGTTTATATCCACTCACACGCACACATACACGCACACATCCCGTCATAACATATTATATATCTTCATGTATTCTTTTCTATTTATCTTTATTAATAAATTATATGTTAAATTATACTCGACCGTCTCAATAGTTATTTTCATTCCCTACTCCCTCACTCCTACCGAACCCTGACTGACTGAAGCGTCTGGCAACCAGGGGGAAAGTAGGGATGTCACAAAATATAAAAGGTTTGATTATTAAAAAACGTTAATGAATTATATCTGAATTCGTATGCGAAATTACACATTGGGATTTATTTGGCATGGAGATAATTCGACAAACTTTTACTGTAAATTAAAATATTTTAAATAACAATTTTTCAAACACGTAACATCTGTTACACGATAATTTTAATATATATACTGCCATCGGAAATTACGGGTTCACTTGTACTTTTAGCTAGTGTTAAAGCATCTTAATTTTTATAATAACACGTGATGTAAAAAATGTTAGCTATTTCAAAAAATTTTTACGATATTTCATTCGAAATGAATATTTTTTCATTTTATATCAGAGAAATCTCAACATGTAATTTAGCATTCAAATTTAAATATAATTTATTTGATATTTTGTAACGTGGTAAATAACGTTAAATTCTTTTACCTCGACCGGCAACGACAGGATCGAGCCCAAGCCACCTTTTTTAAATTAAAACTCAACATTGTCAGGGATAGTCTGAGAGCTGCTCGTAAAACTCTTTTGTTTTTAACTGGCCGTTTTCTTTTTTTATTTGTTTCATTTAAAAACACCAGCTTGAAAGTCGCCGCCAAGGAGATCGCTGTGTTACCATCGCACGCAGAGGGGTTCACAGGCAAGCCACAGAGGGCATCACCCGGGAGGCATGGCATCTGAAACGACCACGTGCTGCAGCCCATGGTTTCCAACATCGTCGCACCATTATTATTATAATTAATGTAGAAAGGGGCGTGACGAGTTTGAACGATCTTAAATTACATTATATATTGTACATTAGCTTTATTCTGTCGTTGTCGCACGAGCATCAAATAACCTCTAAGAGACAATAAATTTTATTCCTAATGGACGCCGCTATGGAGTTCGATTTGGAGGAAGTAAGGCGCGAGATCGCGGCCAGATCACCGGTAAGTCTCTGAGACTTTATTCCGGGCCATAACAAAATTTATTTCTTCAAACCGCGTGTCTCTCATGCTTTCTCAGGTGCTATGTGCCACTCTTGGCCACGATTTATTAATTCTTTTTATCGTTCTTTTTTCTGACTTATATCGAGCCAGGGCCTTGCCCAATAATGAATAAATTTTAGCTCTAATTAATTTATACGCTGCTTGATTTATTTCATTATTCTGCTTACGCAAGAGCTCCTATGTTTTAGGTTAAAATTCCTTCCTTAACCTAAAACCTTACCTGATCCGAACTCCCGAATCCACAATCACCCTAGCCGGAACCCCTACTTGGCTTCGCTTTTTTTTTTGAATGCTAAGTTTTTATTTTTTCAGGATCTCTAATTTTATAAATATGGCGTCGGGAGACGCCAGGCGCTCATCCTAGAAGCCGCCTGAATAACGCCGGTGACGCTGAGGGTAGTCCCGAATCCTCGGGTCCGCTTTGATAAGTTTTATTTTTTTTGACGTTTCAGCGGAAGTCACCCGTTATAATTTATAGAATCAAACTTTTTATTCACACTTGGATAGTCCCTAAATCATTTATATACAAATACAATATAATATATTTTAGTTTTGAAACTTATTTCTTACTAGACAAATCTCAAAGTGTAATTTCGTATGCAAAAATGAAATTTATTTTTTATTTTTTTAATAATCAAATCTCTTATTAACACTTGTATGTTAGAATTTTCATTAAAAAATGTTACGTATTTAGAAATTTTGTTTCTAAACAATTGATTATTAAATTTGTAAATTTCCCTTTATATTATAAAACTCTTAAGATGTAATTTCGCATGTATTTGTAGCAGATAATGTGTGCGCGAGGATTCACACATACGCACTGGCATTTAAAGTTATGTAAGTTTGATCGCTATATGAAATCGAAGAGTGTATTGAAGAACTGCTTACCATAAAAATTAACAGCATGCTCAGATTTTATGTTTCTCTCGATTCCATACAAAAAGGGCGCGAAAGAGACGCCAAATTAAAAATCGATTACTTGACTTTTGCCTTTTATATGAAACGCTCCATTACCGACATGCGGTCTCATTACTACTCATCACTACATAGATAATGACCATGCGGACGGAGTGCTGTTTTCTTTATCACCCAATACTATTCTATGTAAGGTCATGTATTGTTCTCATTTTACATGAATAGTTACGCGGTTAACACGTTAGTTACCATAAAAATCCATTATTATAAAGCACTACTTATTATTAAATCACATTGATGTATGTCGTATTGCCTTATATATGAGCAATAACAAAAAATTAAAGTTACTGGGATCTAACACCTACAGGTGAAGGAGATCAATTTTAGAACCCACTATTTCTTGACTTGTATGTCCAGAAGCATATATTGCCAATTTATCAGGACTTATCAAAAAGGGATCTTCTCGAGAGATGCTTAGGTAAGCATACGCAGAATCTGAATGAAAGTTTTAACGCTACAGTATGGCGATTAGCACCATAAAATCTCAATTTTACCACAAAAGTCGTCGTAATTGCTGCATATGTAGCTGCTGGGATTACAACATGATGATTCGTACAAGGAGCGATTGAACCGACAGGGACGTCGCAGCTTGAATAGTACAAAAGAGGCTCATACAGCCTGTAGATTGCAACACATTGAGCATAATGAATTTTTCAAAGAAACAGAAAGTATGCTGTATACTCCTGGAACTGCAGACTAGCGTCAGAAAACAGTAAATTTCTGAAAAGACACCTTATACTATCGAGGAAACCGAAAGGCATATGTGCTTTTGGAGGAGGCACGAGCGCTGAAGCTGCTCCAGGGGGCCCTCATGAAGATCGGGTGGGTATCCTGTAGGGTGCGCAGGAAAAAGGAGGTAAATCAGTGCTTCCGCTGCCTTGGCTTTGTCCATATAGCGGTAGACTGCCAAAGGCCAGACCGTAGCAGGTGCTGCTGGAGATGCGGCAAGGAGGGGCATGTTGCGAGTTCCTGCACCGGGAAGCCAAGATGCCACCTCTGTGCCGCAAGAGAGAAAAGGCCTTGGAATGACCACATCCCGGGGACTATGCGTTGCACGGATTTTCGGGAGGCAGCCCCTAATAGGAAGCCTTAGGAAGGCCGCCATGGAGAGGATAACTGGAGGAGCAAGGCCAGAAATAAAGACGAAAAAGCAAGGAGGGAGTTTTAGTGGGTAGGGCTGCAGAAGCAGCAGAGTCCCACACACCAGGGGGGCACGGAATCCCCTTGACGGTGCATAAAGCATTTCTCTCTTCCTCAAAAAAAAAAAATTATTATTATTATTATTTTTATTATTGACTTTTATTAAAAAGTAGTTTTCAAAAATACCAAAAATGCTCTAATTTTTTAAATTTTGGTCGAAAATGGCTGGTTAACAAACCTGATAAAGTGTACCAATGCGTATTTTAATCTGAAGATTCATTCGAAAGTTATTCTGTCGACAGACAACGATAACAACGACGACGGGGACAGACGGATAAACAGGGTTGAAAAACCATTTTTCCGAATCCAGAACATCATGAAACATAAGCATTCGTTAAAAAAAGGAGTGTCAAATTTTACACGAATATAATTTCTTCTCATATGTTATGAGAATGCAAAAATAAACATTCCTGTAACCTGTGCACTCATCCTTGAATAACAAGAAGTACCGTGATGTGACTCAGGCTAAAAGCTCCTCTTGTTTTCAGTGCTTGTATGCGATTTACGATTTTGCTTGCCTATAATGTACACTTCACAGAAGAAAGACACTTTATCGCTTGCGATCTCACCGATGCCGAGTTGTTCACACCTATGTATTACCACGCGCATATTTATGTGCTCTAAACTCTCATGACAGAGCATTTAATTTGTCCATAGTTAATTGAGTTACATTGCGCTCGAAAGGCACTTTTACTTGAAAAACTATCTGAAATAAAGTTTTACATCGCAATTCGATAGACGAACACTTACCTTCACTGTACTGAAAATTTTCCAGTACTCGCTCTTGTAATTCTCCATTCACTTTTTCCTGGATAGCAATCGTGCCTTACCTGCCGCTGCTAATATTTTGTCATCTGCCACTTCGACAAAATGCTCTTCTAGGCTAGCTTCAAGAGACCTAAAATAATCAGTTTAGTATGTCATGTGGATGCAGTTACATTACACACGTATGCTCTTTGTCGGGCTCCTTTTCTGTGCCATTCACAAAACTTGTGAGTTCTTTCAATGGCAGAACGAAATTTACTGCAAATTTCCACATGGAGTAAATTGAACCATTGAGTTTTTTTAAATCTGAAATCTCTTTGCTGTCTTCCATAATGAAGAAATTTGCGGCTTGACACTTTTTCCAACTGAAAATTTTCTTTTTGACACAGAAAACTTTGCTTGATTTTTCTTCAAGGGGGTCTTCTACGTTCAGGCCAAAATTTCGAGCTTCCTTTTGCGAATGGTTTTTGAAGTAAACCAAAATATTCCAAAAATTCGTGGTTTAAGTGAGCCCGATGAGCTGGTGCATTATCGCGATACAAGCGTCATGTGTAAAGCTGAGAGTGTGAACAGAGTTCTTTTAACTTTTTAGATAGGATATCATAATAGTATTAGCAGATTTCATCACCTGCTATAATACTATTTATGTCCACAAAATCAGACTTAAATTGTTCAAGCATTTTTTTGCACAAATTAACATTATCTTCTTCTTTTGTTCGGGAGTGAGTGAGTGAGGTGCTAATAGTGTACAAACTTCTCTCACTCCTATATGATTAGTGGAAATCGAGTGCGCTATCTTTATGCACTAATATTTTAAAGTTTCTAAATGGGCTGCTAAATGATACGTCAATCTGCAGTTATTAGATCTTTATCAGTAGCCACATTTTCAGGCATTTTATTGAATGTATAAGAGTGTTTCTAGATGTTTCTTGGTATGCTGATCATAATTCTCGAGTCAGTTCCACAATTTTTTGTTTCTGAAAATAAATATAGCGCCTCTAAAAATATATTTTTTCCGATTTTTTTGAAAATGTTTGCCATAAAGTACTTTAGTGTATTTAGCCCTTATACCGAATCAAAATAATTACACACTCCACGTGTTTAATAAAAAAATGTACAACCTTTAAAATTCACCCCTGTATTGGGAAAAACCGCCTCTAATGGAGAAAACTCGTTTAGTCGTTGTTTTATATGCATGCTAATACTCAGTTTCCATCGAAAAATATATCCCTGCTTATATGCATTGATGCAGAAAAACCACCCCCAGTGAAGAAAATTTGTTTACTCAATGTTGTACATATTAAAACTCAATTTTCGTTGAAGAAAATATTAACTTGAATACGAAGAGGAGATTTTTAAAATTTCAAATGCATCTCATCCCTTCTAATACACCTATTCATGAGAAAACCACCCTTCATTATTAAACACTTTTTACAAATTCCCGTAACTTCACGTTCCTTAGTACCTTTTATTTAATCTAGCTCCAAGAGTTTTAACTTGATATCTTTTATTTTGTACGGACGTGAGCATGTCGAAAAAAAATTAAAATAAAATTTTCAGGTTAATACAGCATGACACTAAGAAACTTTAGAGCGAATATTTTTCAATCATTCAAAATACTTGACTACTTACCTTGAAAAATTTCAACATATTGTTGGAGATTTTAGGCCTCCAATACGTCCTCAATATTAAAAAGTGGGCTTGACTTTTCCATTGATTAAACTTTTAACACTTTTACCACGGGGAAAATATCGGCCGGCGTTGCTCTTTTGATACTTGATTGGGCCTTGGGGGACGCGAGCGACGAGTGTCATGTGTGATTGCGCACGGTAGCTATAACCGTATAGCTGTGGGGTACAAATTTTCTCGCTGCCATGTTATTTAGACATTGCAGCTAGACGATATAGCAAATGGTGCCAGATTTGGCTCCTAAATTTTCTGTCTACAAGAGGTAGATGATTTATGTATCTCAGATATATAGTTTACTGTTCAACCTAAAAGTATTGCTAATTCAGCTATATTTCCTCAGTAATACATTTATAGCTACAACGCCAAAACCATTTTTTTAGTGTTCCTTTAAATTTCAAAACACAATTTTAGAATAACAAAAATATGATTTGAACTTTATATGTGATGCGGATGGAACTGTTTAAATGTAGAAAAGCACACCGACGCAAATTTTCGTAAAATCTGTAGAAAAAGTTGCGGTAGGTAAGTATATAATATACTTTTGATTTCTATAAGAACACTTTAATCAACTATATAACGTAGAAAACGACATTCTTTAGGATGATAAATATTGCAATAGGGTATAAAATTCGTTGAGCTACATAAAACCCAATCGAAGTTAATAAATGCGCAATAAATTATTGTAAATATTTTGAATGAGAGTTTATTTGTAGAGTAATTTGTGTTTTATGTCCATCGCAAGTAGAAAAAAATCCAAAAAACAAATCACAGTTTTGCTATGCGCAAATGTTTCTGGCACATTTTGTCCACGACTCCTTGTAATCGGTAAATCTAAAAACCCATGTTTTAAAAATGATACCTTGCTTTCTGTCATATACAAAACTCAAAAACCGGTTTGGATGACAGCAGAGATTTTCCTGGAATGGCACAAGTGTGTGCTTAGCAGACGGCCCTCGGGTCATGGAGGTTGTAGTGTCTCGATGAATCGGTGAAAAAATGCAGGGGGCTCTATAGACGGGCATCTTCCCATTGCGTGAAGGTTGCCCTATAAACGGGTCTATCCCAGGTTGAAAGCGGGGGACGCTATAGACTCGTCTATCCCCATGCATGGAGAAGGATGTATGCCCCAGGCAGCGGCGCTGAGAATGAGTCTGCGAGTGCCTGCGAGGAATGAGTGAACGGAATGAATGTCAGCACCGCATGACTGTGATATATGTCCTTCGAATGTGAGAGGAGAACCTATAAACGGGCTCTCTCTTGAGTGAGGCAAAGGGCGAATATGTGAATGGAACCTCCTGGGGGACACTGCAAAGCCTCCGCAGTCTGTGACCAAGAACAGTCCAAACGATCGTTTCCGTATGGCCTCCCACTGGGAGCGCTTTGTCACCGAGTTGTGTCTTCCCCGGCCCACGAGGAGGCAAGGTTGATGTGAGCTTAGCTCTGCCGAGGTGGTATGCTATGAGGGATCAGGACCCAGCCCCTTCGGGACTTTCATCAGGTAGTGCGTATTGAACACAGGTGTCGGAGCCTGTGTTGCTTCGAGCGAGTCCGGTCTGTCCGCGCATTCCGGGACCGGCTAAGCGGAGGTTGGGCCTCAGGGAACTAGGGTAGGACAACGGTTAAAGGGTAAACCCGTTCCCAATTAGTCCGAACCGCTCCTCTACGCACGATGCGCTGGTAAAAAGATTTATAAACACCAAAAAAAACGATGGGAAAAGAGGACTTGGGTGCTTCTCCAGGACCTAAGGGATGGAAGTACGTCCTTCAGCTCCTGAGGGAGCAAAGTGAAAAAATGGAGGTCTTAGACAAGGCTCTCAGCGTTATCCAGCAGGGTATTCTGAGAAATAAACCTGGCCACGTGAAGGACAGCGTGAACGAGGCCGCAGAGGTGTTGAGGGAAATGCTCAACACCCATAAATGCTTTCTGGAAAGCGGGGTGGAAATCCAGAAGAAGCTGGAATCCCACCCCGCCTCAAAAAAGATGGGTATATGCCGGAGACTGCGCTCTGCGTCTCTGGGAGATACCTCTAAAAAGCTGACAAAGGGAGAGAAGAGGGTTGCTCCTTCTCCCCCAACGATCGGCTTCCCCAGAAAGGGAAGGACGGCACATCGCCATCCTACGCAGCGGCCACCAGAGGCCAGACACCACAAAAAGGATAGGGAATGGCAGCTGGTGCAAAAGAAAAAAAAGAAAAAAAGAGAAGAAAAAGAAAGAGGTTTCCGTGCCTTCTACGCAGGAACCTGAAGCAAAGGGGAAGTTGCCAAGGCGCTCTCCAGCCTTCAGGTCGGGCGACGCTATCAGGGTGTCGGCGAAGGACGGAGAGATCTACGCCGCGATCCTGAAAGCTATGAAGGCGAAGGTAAACCCCAAAATGCAGGAGCGGAGGTCATCTCCATCCGGAGAACCAGGAGGGAGGAGATCCTCCTGGTCCTCGCAATGGGGGGTGACGTCTACGCCTTTGAGAAAGCGCTCGACCAGGCGGTCGGAGAGAAAGCCGAAATTAAATCTTTAGTCTCGAAGAGGTCCCTTGAAGTTAGAGACCTCGGCGAGACCGTCACAAGAGAAGAGGTTGCTGCTGCGCAATACATCGCGCTGGGCAAGCCAGACCTCGGGGACCAGTGCAGGCTGTACAAGCGCTTCGGCGATGTGCAAACTGCGGTGGTTCGTTTGACCGAGGCGGACGCCCGGAGTTTGCTCGGGCTCGGTAGGCTAAGGGTGGGGTGGATGAACTCCCGCATCCGAGAGCGTGTCGAGGTTACCCGGTGCTTCAGGTGCCAGGAATTTGGCCATGTGTTGCGCGGCTGCGCACTTCCAGGCAGGAAGGATGCCAGCTGGAGGTGTGGGGGCGCATCGCACGTGGCCAAAGAGTGCAAGGCTCCCCCTCGGTGCCTGACTTGCACTGATAGGGCCGAAAAAGATGTCGCCCATGCTTCAGGGAGCGGTTCTTGCCGATTTTTTAGGGCGGAGCTCCGGAGGTTAAGAGGCAGAAATTGAAGTTCGTGCAGCTTAACCTCAGGGGAGGAAAGGAAGCCCAGAACCTTCTGATGCAGACTGTCAAGGAGAGGAGGGCCGATGTGCTGCTCATTAGTGAGCAACACAAATGGTCCGAAAACTCTGCTTGGTACGGGGGTGCATCAAGGAGGGCTGGGATCCTTGTTTGCAGCCCTGATTTGAGCATCGGGTATTTCCTGGAGATCGACGCGAGGTTCGTTTGGTTGGAGGTAGCGGGGGTACGTGTATACAGCTGCTACTTCTCTCCCACCGATCCTTTCGAAATCTTTGAGACCCAGATCCTCCTCCTTGAGGAAAGCCTCAGAGAGGTTAATGGGTGGTCCCTTATTGCGGGAGACATTAATAGTAAGTCGCCCGAGTGGGGGAGAAGCCCGTCTCGACAGGAGGGGGATCTTGGTTGGCGAGATGGTCGTTAGGAATGACCTGATTGTATTGAATCATTGAATCGGGACAGGGATCTTACGCTCAGATGACGAGCAGAGGGGGTCGATTATCGACCCTCACGATTGCCGCACCCTGTCTTGCCTCAAGGATAGGCGACTGGCGCGTCCTTGAGGTAATAACCTTGAGTGAGCACCAGTGCATTGAGTTTAGCATCCAGGAACGGAGTCACCCAGTCAATACAGGCAGGGGCGGAAAGGTGGGGAGCCCCTCCTAGAATACAAAACGACTCAAAAAAGACAAGCTTCGCGAACATCTTGAAGAAAACAGGCTCATATATGAGCTTGGTTGGGCAGGGTCTGCTGGGTCGTTGGAGGACACTGCGCGGGCGGCGAGGCGGAAAGTGGTCGCAGCATGTGATCACTCCATGCCTCGCCGCGGGCACGGGCGCACCGGGGGCTCGAGGTACTGGTGGAACGACCAGTTGTTTGTCCTGCGTCGAAAATGCCTTACAATGCGGCGGTGATTTACCCGCTCAAAGGGTGATCCTCTGCTGCGCGAGGCATGGAAGAAAGCAAAATCAGCTCTGAGGCAAGGCATAAAGAAAAGCCGACTTTAGTGCTAGAAAGACTAGATCGGGGAAGTGGAGAAGGACCCATGGGGTCTCGCCTTCAAAATAGTGTCACGAAGAGATTGGTGACTAGAAGAAAGAACCCAGGCCTGGATAATACCGATCGAGTCAAGTACATTGTGCAGAGCTTATTTCCACACGTAGAGCCGTTCCAAAGACAGGACTGAGGCTCCTGTATGGTCCGGCGCGAAGAACTCTTCACTCTCGAGGAACTAAAAAGAGCGGGTGGGAGGCTTAAGGCCAATACAGCGCCGGGAATCGACGTGGTCCCAAACGAGATCCTCAAGGAGGTGATCGGGGCATACCCGGAGATCCTCCTGGAACCCTTCAACTCCTGTCTTCGGGAGGGGAGGTTCTTCATAGACTGGAAGAAGCAGAGGTTGATCCTGCTGAGGAAGGGCAACAAACCTCTACAAGATGCGTCATCCTATAGACCTATTTGTCTATTGGATACAATGGGGAAGCTTCTAGAGGAAATGATCCTACAAAGACTACAGGGTCACATGGTCAGCGAGAACGGTCTCTCGGAAAACCAGTTCGGCTTTCGGAAAGGCAGGTCCACAGTTGACGCCATCCAGGCAGTGGTGGACATCGCCACTAAAGCAAGAAGAGGAACTGGTAAGCGTATCATATACGCTAATAATGAATTATATTATATTCTGTGCGTTGATTAGCATTGACATACGCAATGCGTTCAATACCGCGAGGTGGAATATCTGCATCGAGGCGATGATGCGGAAGAAGGTTCCAAACTACCTGCTGCAAATGATAGATGACTATCTGAGCGACAGGTGGGTGATATACGAGGGCGACAAGTGTTCTCTCAAAAACGAGATGACACGTGGCGCCCCTCAAGCGTCACGGGTGGACCCACTCGTTTGGAAAGTCATGTATGACGATTTCCTGCGCATGGACCTACCTGCTGGAACGAGCATCATCGGCTTGGCGGATGACGCACTTGTCGTGTGCGCCGCTGACGACGTCAGAATCCTGGAGCTGAGGATCAATGAAAGTCTGTGGCGGGCAAAGCGTTGGTTGGGTAGCAGATGCCTGAGAATGGCCCCTGAAAAGACCGAGGCTTTGCTGGTCAACGATAGGAGATCCTTCAAATACCCGAAGATCGTTCTCGCGGAACATGAAATCGAGTGGAAAAAGAGCATCAAGTAACTGGGTAAACACCTGCAGTTCGCGACTGCCAAAGCCATACAATGTGGAGCCGCTCTGACTCGGCTCATGCCCAACATTGGTGGCCCCGGGGAAGCCAAGAGAAGGCTGGTGGCGAGCATGGTAAATTTGAAGCTGCTTTGCGCAGCTCCGGTCTGGACAAGTGCCCTTAACAACCATGCTATCCAGAAGAAGCTGTTCTGGGCACAGAGAGGTGCGGTGCTGAGAATTGCCTCAAGATACCGAACTGTGTCGACGAGCGCTGTGCTGGTCCTGGCGAGCGTCCCACCAATAGACTTATTGGCGGAGGAAAGGAAGGAGACCTTTCAGCTCCGTAAGGAGCTCACCTGCTTAACAAACCTGCAAGTGATCGCTCGCGCGAAGGAGGCCATCCGCAAGGATGGAAGGCGCAGACTCGTCGAGAAATGACAGACGAGATGGCATGGTGACCAATCCGGGAGATGGACACACCGTCTGATCCCGGAGCTCGCCACCTGGCTGGATAGAAAGCATGGTCAAGTCAGCTTTCACCTGGCGCAAGCGCTTTCGGGCCATGGTTGCTTTAATGCGTACCTGAAGCGCTTCAAGAAAAGAGACGATGAGTCGTGTTGCTACTGCGGATCCCTTGTGGAAAATGCAGAGCACACGCTATTTGTCTGTGCCAGGTAGGGCGCAGAAAGGGAGGCTGTCGGTCGGGCAGTGGGCGCACAACTAACTCCTGACACAATGGTCTCTCTCATGCTCCAGTCTAAACAGATGTGGATGCTTATCGTGTCATTCGTCAGCCTGGTGATGAAGACGAGGGAGTTCGATGGGCGTGCAGAGCGCGGCAACAACAGGGGCCAGTAGAAATCGCATTGGGGCCTGCACTTGCGGTCCTGCGTCTTCGGCGGACTTGAATGTCCGCGTCGACCGTGGGAGGAATCTTCTTATTCCTCCCCTGGTGGGTGCGGCTAGTCGGCCTGCCTAACGGGCGTGTGTCTAGAGAAGAGACGAAACGTTAGCAATTAATGTATTAATAATAAATATCAATTTAATAAATGCTGTTTATTCGTCTTTGTGATTTTTCGAGGCACGACGAACGATGTGGTGGCACACATGGCCAAATTGTTAAGATATCAAATATAACAATTAATCAATTTTATAAACTCATAAAGCTCAATTTTGCTCACAAAAATGACAGATAACATATAGCAACCAACAGAACATCAATTATTTCAAACCCGCTTTGTATATTTTGAAATGCGAAAACTCGCTTTCGCTCCGCTGTCGGACAAAATAGTACGTGAACTTCGAGCAAAAACGGGAGTTTTCGCTCTCGGTGCACAATATACTATTATTCATTTACTTTTTAATTTGCCGGTGTTTGACTGTGATGCGCAGTTCATGACTGCACAACTCTGCTCCTCTCGTGCTTAATTGTTTTTAAACATCTATATCGTTTTAACTCCTCTCAATTAGTTAAATCGATGGAGTTTCTTCTGCATTATTGGATATGGCGGTTGTGACTTCTTAGAAGATAAGTGGTGGGAAGAGTAGGTCGCTCTGGTCGTGAAACTCGGCAAATCTGTTATTTTTATGTTTGAATACTACTTAACTTAACTAATCATACGTTCATTACACGATATATTAAACACAGATGGATCGAATAATGTTAACTTTAAAATAAATAAACTACTTCTTCGAAACATTATTTATCAATTTATCAATTCAAGAATTATCTTCTTTTAATATTAGTATGAAATAGTATACAAAAAACACTTTAAATTCTAGAATTCACTTTTATATTCCAGAAACAATCGATTAAAGTTTGAATGATAATAAAGTTCATAATAAGTTTACATAGACGTAGATCGACTAAAATTTAATTGAAAATCTTTAAAACAATTAAGCAAACAGATTCAACATATATACGAAATGCAAGTCACTTACTTGGTTGTGTAAACCGTGTGTAATCTTCTTTAACAAAGTGAAACGAACATACTCGCATATTTAACGTCACTTCTTTACTCATCCTCAAAATCCTCTCCCACAATATTCTTTTAACAATCATTTCACTCAATGCCAGTTTATTTACACACTTAACGTTAATTTTGCCAGCTTCAGGAAAGCGGTGGAAACTTAGTTCTGGATTTTTGCTAGCTTTGCTGTTACAGCCAAAAGTCGAGTAAAAAAATTTATTTTTTGACGGTTTTGGAGAAAAAAGTACTCCTGCCCCCATGACTACATGCAATTTGATATAATTTTTAGTAAATAGAAATTAACAATACTATCTTCACCGGTTTGTTTACATTTTTTACGGGTATATTCAGTTCTAGCGACCTATTCTTTTTCATTCAGATTTTTGGCACCAGATGGCATATCGCAGTTTAACTATTCCCAATAGTATGTATAATTAAACGTCTATACTAAATTTTAAGCAGGTTTTCTCAACAGGCATGCGCGTTATCCTTTTTATTTGAATAGATTATGGGGTGAAAGCACGCCGATATCTTTGGTTATGTTCAACAATTAAGTTAAGTGTAGTTCACTGGTTGTCGATGTTTTGTGGATACATAAAATCATCAGCCCAGTAAGAAAGTGGGCATTGAATGGCATTTAAATGTCAAAATCTGGAAAGAAACGGAATCGAGAAAGGAACTTTTAAATGCCTAGGGATTAAAATGCATTCAAATGTTTCATTCTCGATTCCGTTCCTTTCCAGATCATGAAATTTCAATGCAATCCAGTGTGCACCTTTTTACCGGGATCGGAAATTCGTCTGAAAGAAAAAGTTTTTTAACACCCAAAGAACGTGAATGTAGTGGAATATTTATAAATGCTATAGTTTCCTTCTCTGCATTTACCTTGTCCTGTATTTCAGCGTTAAAATATGCGTTTGGTCAATTCCTTCGAAATGGAAAATCTATGTAAGTGTGATTAGGGCATTTACCCACCCCGAAATTCAAAAACTTATATGAAAAATAAGCTAATAATGAGGATCTTATAATAATTACAGCCATGAGTACACGTATACTAATTTTTATATACATATATATTAAATTTAATACACGTTAGCATACTAAATATAATTTCATATTGTGCATATCTGCTTCTAATACATGTATACTAAATTAAGTACAGATTTTTCTAATCGCGTACTGTATGAGGATACGATATATTTACCTTACTCTAGCTTGGCAGACAAACTTAGTATTCGGGATATAAATGCTCCATTTCATATTATTGAGTGCAGTGGAGTCTCAATTCTAGTGTTTTGAGAACGTCCTTGGGTTATCTTCGTGATTTTTGACAATATTTACACCAGAAAATCCAAGAGGATTTTGAAATTCTTTGTTGACGTTTTTCGCGCAAATTTCGGCCGTAATTACGAGGAGTTCCTTAAGTATCTTTTAAATAGGGTATAGACAAAAGAAACTTGTTTACGGTCAACCGTATGGCAGATCAGATTTTTTTGTTGCAAATTACATGTCTTGTGAACCAATATTTCTGCCTGGAATTTGGAGTACAAATCAATCTTGACATGTACTACTAATCAAAAAACTCCCACTTAAATCCGTTATTTTACTTCGAAACAGTCGAAAGTAACAACAAACTGTAGACTTACTTTCTGGATTTGGCTGTATCGGGGTCGAGGGATAATGGTGACCACCACCACCCGCGAGACCGACCATCTCTGTGAAAGCCGTTGCGGCAATTATTAAGGTTCCGCGTTCTCAGCACTCTGACCTTACCCCTACGACAAACCCCCTTCTGCTCCACCATCTAGTGGATGTACCACTGCCATAAGTCGCGAGTTCAATCTTGTACTAAAATGATTAATTTATAGACTCGCGTCAAATTGAAAGCAGACGATAGTAAAAACCCGCCACGAACAAAATATATACTATGATCTAAAACACAGTCAACGACTTAGACATCCAGCATACGATAAGAGCAACTGAATAAACCCTAGTTCACTGCAATCGTCCAATTACAGACAAAAATCATTTTGGAGCGCCATCGATCTTGTATTTTTAATTTAATGAGATGAGTTTCTCCTGATCTGTAAATCTGTAAACCGTAGCAATGCAGCTATATGTTACACGCATGGACTTTCACGGACTTTATAGATAGCGATAGATCAGGCAAGATCAACTGTGTGGAGAAACAATGTCGAAGTTCTCAGCGCTACCTTTCGGGTGGTCAATTAATAATGTCTGCATGCGTTAGTGGTAGGTATACATTGTACCATAGTTTTAGTTGCCCAAAGTTTCAATTGCCCATAAAATCACCAGACGTCACTATATTTGAAAAGCAGTGTTAGACGAAAATTATGAAAGGAATGTATAGGCAAAAACTGCGAGGATTGCAAGATGCAGGATTCCTGTACATTTCCGTGAAGCGCTCTCTACCGCCTATATTTGATATATACTTGCAATTTTGCCAACGCATTCCTTTCATAATCTTCGTCAAACATTGCTTTTCAAATATAGTGACTTCTGGTGATTTTATGGGCAATTGAAACTTTGGGAAACTAAAACTATGGTACAATGTATACCTACCTGTTCTCCATGGACATTAGTTAAGAAGCAGAATATATAAATGCATAGAGAATAGATATAACGAGACCAATCTCTTATGCATGAACTTCACAAAAGTTGAGCACGTTTTTGTCGGAAGTACATGGAAAAGGTACAAGAACTTCTCAGTTGATGGCGCGAGTGCAAGTGGCGTCAAAATTGGCGGCTTCCTTCTTCGTTCAAAATCTTCTAACATAACCGCAAATTGAGGTTAGTATTTGTAAATGTTTGTAAACATTCTTATGATAAATATATGTTACTATGACAACCTGCATGCTTGCAAAGGTACACGAAGAGTTCTTTTTTTTTTACGCTATTTGCAGGAGCGCCATCTCTTGGGAAGTTCCCGTACTCAATCAATGTACTTCAGACAAAAAGATGCTTATTTTCAGTTACATTAAGGAGGCATTACACCTCTGCATGCAGGAATAATGCATGCAGGTTACCATGGTAACATATTAGTGGGAAAGAAATAAGAAAATTGGGTAGGTATACATTGTACCATAATTTTAGTTACCCATAAATTCACTAGAAGTCACTATATTTGAAAAGCAGTGTTGGATGAAGATTATGAAAGGAATGCGTTGGCAAAAATTGCAAGTATATATCAAATATAGGCGGTAGAGAGCGCTTCAGGGAAATGTACAGGAATCCTGCATCTTGCAATCCTCGCAGTTTTTGCCAACACATTCCTTTCATAATCATCGTCTAACACTGCTTTTCAAATATAGTGACATCTGATGATTTTATGGGCAATTGAAACTTTGAGCAACTAAAACTATGGTACAGTGTATACCTACCACATTAAGGAGGCATTACACCTCTGCATGCAGGAATAATGCATGCAGGTTACCATGGTAACATATTAGTGGGAAAGAAATAAGAAAATTGTCAGTCTCTTTCTCTCTTGTATGTTACCATGGTAACTTGCATGCATAATGCCTGCATGCAGAGGTGTAATTCCTCCTTTAGTTTGGTCTCCTTATATCTATTCTCCATGTATAAATGCATGGACCCACGAAGAAATAGTAATGACACCGCACTTGGGATATAAGATCGACAGTTTGGTAGAAACCAGGGGTATGCATCAGCCCGTATTTCACGATTCTTATGGTGCATTTAACCTCTGTCTGCCTGACCGGTGCGGGCAGAAAATACATAAGAGCAAAACAGACAGACGTTTTCTTTTTGTCCAATTTTACACTGTCTGTCTCCTTTACTCTTATGTATTTTGTGATCGCACCGGTCAGGCAGACAGAGGTATAAATGCACGGTAGGTATACATTGTACCATAGTTTTAGTTGCCCAAAGTTTCAATTGCCCATAAAATCACCAGACGTCACTATATTTGAAAAGCAGTGTTAGACGAAGATTATGAAAGGAATGTGTTGGCAAAAACTGCGAGGATTGCAAGATGCAGGATTCCTGTACATTTCGCTGAAGCGCTCTCTACCGCCTACATTTGATATATACTTGCAATTTTTGTCAACGCATTCCTTTCATAATCTTCGTCAAACACTGCTTTTCAAATATAGTGACTTCTGGTGATTTTATGGGCAATTGAAACTTTGGGCAAATAAAACTATGGTGCAATGTATACCCACCCAGTGCAATGGTTCATCACTTTCCATGTCTTCACGGGCAGGATTGACTGTTTGTTAAAGTGAGATGAAAGTATAGTTGTGTCTCACTCCACCTAATGGTCAACTTTAACGGTAATAATAAATAAAATTATTGCATATTTCAATTACCAGTTAACGTTATTTTGAATGTAGAATAAGGATAAAAACATGTTAATTATTTATTTTGCCTCATTCATGAGTTATAATGCTGCTTTATATAAAGACAATTTATTAGTACTACTTCAATGAAGCTTTTCTCCACGAAAAGCTATATTTTGAGACCACTCAAAAACAGTCTATTCTAAGTAATAAATCTATTTGATATCAAACTAAACTCTTTGAAACAATGTGGGAAATAATAATTATTGCAATTCTGAAAGTCCCTAATGGTGCATTTTTACCTCTGTCTGCCTGACCGGTTTGGACAGATAAAACATAAGAGCAAAAAAGACAGATATTTTCTTTCTGTCCAAATTTTCACTGTCTGTCTCCTTTACTCTTATGTATTTTCTGTTCGCACCGGTCAGGCAGACAAAGGTATAAATGCATCATTAGACTGTTACAGGTTAGGCTGCGTATTTTTTTCAATGACAAAAGCATTGTGTTGAACGGGCGATTTTATGAAAAAAGTGTAATTCAATATTACTTAAAAAAAATATATAATTCATATAATAATAATATATATATATATATATATATATACAATATAAATATAAATTAAATATCGAAGAAAGCACTTTTATATTTTTTTACAAAATGGATTTGTATAAGAAATATAGTGTCGTTGATGTTGCATTTAAAATCCATTTAGTATTTCTTAAGTTTCCTTAATTTCAGAAAATTTAACTGAACAAGATAATAGTATATTACATTACAAGGGGCGAAACAGAGCGATGGCATGGGTGTGAAGTTTGCTGCCCGAGTGAAACGAGGGCTGCAATCACACGAAATGCTTTCGCTGTGTTTTGTTCAGCCCCGTCCGACTCTTTAGTATTTCAGCAGAAAACTTTCGGTCCTTATAGACCTTTTTATCCTGAAAGGCGCTGGTGCACATGTGCCGAAATTTGACGTCATTTCCGGATTTTTCTTCAAGTTTTGTATAGAAAAACGATATTTACTGTTATAAATTAATATACTAAACAAATAAGAAAGCATAAATATCAAGATAACGAAGGGGACGATAATCTACAACAAATTTTAAACAAATCCGGTGAAAAAACAGTAAAAAGTGCGGTTAAATCGTCAAATAGGTGCGAATGTTTACTACACGTTATAGTAGAATTTGATAAATATTGTACCTGCGTTACGTACATTCCTTCACTAGTTTTTAAAAATTTACATTAAACTTTAGAAATTACAAAAAACATTTTTAAAAAAGTATATTTTAATTTTTTTGTTAAAGCTACAAAATATTTTTTAATTTTCAGATATTTATTACTACATACTACAGTGAAATACTATGCTGCAGTTACAAAAATTTTCTTAATATTATTAACTTATTTATTACTGCAGGCTATAGTAAAAGTAAGAAAAAACATGTCAAACATTCAGTTTATTTCATTTTAAAGAGTTACAAAGATGTTATTTTTAATATTATTGAGGTATTGAAAAGGTTATTTAAAAGGTTGTTTTTATAAATGAATGTCAAAATGTAAAAATGAAAAAGTACATTTAAAAATGTGCTGCAATGTGATACTGATGGATATAAAAGTATTGTATGGTAGAAGTTCTGTTTCAAATGTTAATGTTATGGTTATAAAATTAATCGCATTCAATACATTTTTAACATAGTACAAAAATTGAATTGATTATTTTCCAAAATAACTTTAAATATCTTTTCTGCATACAAGACTTGACGAAAAATGCATTTGTCAACAGCAGTCAACGGGGTCAATCGATGATAGATGTAAACATTCGCACCTATTTCACGATTTAACCGCACTTTTTACTGTTTTTTCACCGGATTTTTTTTCAATTTGTTGTAGATTATCGTCCCCTTCGTTATCTTGATATTTATGCTTTCTTATTTGTTTAGTATATTAATTTATAACAGTAAATATCGTTTTTCTATACAAAACCTGACGAAAAATCCGGAAATGACGTCAAATTTCGGCACATGCGCACCAGCGCCTTTCAGGATAAAAAGGTCTATCTTATAATTTTCGCCGTACGGCGGCGCTTCCCGCGTGTAGGCCTACTCTGACATGCAGTTGTATGTAAACGATGTAAACAAATGAGATAAACACAGATAAATATGTGTTGAAAAAACTGAATAATATTGAAATAATAGTGGATTCAATTAAAATAATCTAGTGCTGTATTATAGTGGATCAGTGATAATAAAATGGTTAATAAGTGCATTGCCCAAAACTGTTCATCGGGTTACAGTTCAACTCGTGCTAACAGCGATAAAATTCATTTTTTCAAAGTGCCTAAAGATTTAGTTGCTGAATATCAAAAAACAATAAAAAGAAAAAATTTTATTGTAACAGCCGGACAGTTTGTTTGCGAGAAACATTTTCTTAAAGAAGAGGTTATTTGGAAGAGAGAAGTAAAGGATCCTGCTGGAAATGTTACATCATCGGTATGTATAAATGAATATATAAATAATAATTAATATCTGTGTAAAACTTAATGTGATAAATTTTTTAAAAATTTTAATAGATATCATTTTCAATTTTTATTGCTTCAATTGTAATGTCCGAATTCTAACCTAAAGAAGATGTCTGTTGTTTTCCGGCTGTTCCTCTGACTTTTTTTTCTATCTCTTATTATTCTTGAGTTCCTTTATGTTTGGGATGGTTTTAGTTTAAATAAATAAATGAAAATATGAAGATGTTACATTAGCTAATTTTCTTACCTTTTATTGTAAGAAAAATTTATTTTCAAATTAATTCCAAAATTTTTCCCAATTATTCCTTGAATTAGTAAGTCAATTTTCCAGAAGAATAATTTCCTTCAAAAAAGTAAAATTAGCGAAAAATATACATAACTAAGCTAATTTTAAACAAATCGCATGAAGCAAAATTTATTGTTAATGCCAAAGTAGAATGTCTCTTTGAAAAGCATCATCGTAACAGAAACGCATTTGAGTTGATTTTCTGCAAATTTACTGCAACAAGTAAAAAAATCAGATTTCCGTGCAAAGACCATGTTGAAGATGCTAAGGAAATTTTGTCCCACATTTTGCAATACTACTTGCAAATTAGAATTAGAATCGTCAAGAAAAAGCTGAGGTTACGAAAGAAAGCGACTTGAAAAGAAAAGCAGCAAAGCTGTGTGATACTTAGTTTTTTAGCCTTCTAACGTATATTATTTATTACATTAAAGTTTTTTATTGCGAAAGAGACTCAGAGCTATGTTTTATTTAAATTATTGTTTTACTGTGTTAAAATTTTATATGCTTTTGAAAAAAAGCAATAAATCAATGTTCTACTTCATTTTATTTTATTAATAAAATATGTATTTTATTAATACTGAAATTGATATATGTATTTCATAAATGTGAAAAAGAAATATATATACCGTTCAGTCTTTCAGACCCAAAAATGTATTTTTCACACTTGATATATTTATTCATTTCCCTTATTCAACAAATTTTTAATAACTCTAATATATATCAAATTTTCTTTTCCTATTTAACACAATTTACGTTCTTTATTCGTGTTATTCGTTAATAAGACTACTAACTTTTGAAAATCCTTACATTAAAAAATATAATTATTTCACAATTTATTTCTCTCCTTCCATTATTTTATACATATAATTAACACTCTAGAAATAATATATACTAACAAAAATAATAAATTTTTAAAGTAACTCGTCTTTAAACTTCGTAAATGTTTAAATTAAAAATGTTTTAAACATTTCTCCCATTAGATTACATGTTATTGTAGGCCTACACGCGGAAAACGCCGCCGTGCGACGAAAATAGTAAGATAGAAACGCGTAGCAATAAGGACCGGTCATCTTTTTTTGAGTCGGACGAGGCTGGTTTTGTTTCGAGTAATGTATACTATTTTTCATAGCAACTCTTTTGAGAATCTGATTGGCTGTAACTGTGGAGCGGGTTGAAACAGCGACTTTCAACCCTAGGGTTGAAAATGGTAGTTTCAACCCGATCTACAGGTACCGAAAATCGGATTTTCAGAGGAGGCGCTATGAAAAAATATTTTATTCAGTATGAATTTTCGAATGGGATATTATCAATACTGTAAAAAGATTTGATTGAATCAAATATAATGATTAGTTTGAACAACTTTCTTTGAATTAAAGAAATGATTTGTTAAAATGAAATATAATTTGTTTGATTCAAAGAAAATATCTTTGAACCAAAATAAATATTTGTTTTAATCAAATTATTTTTTCTTCGAAACAAAGAAATTAATGCATTGATATATGGTTAAAGATATAATTTGTTTGATTTGAGGCAGAAATTTATTTGATTCGAACCAATATTTATTTGATCCAAAGATATTTTGTTTGAATCAAAAAAAATTTGTTTTATTACAACAAAACATTTCTTTGTGTTAAAGAAAGTGTTTTAAACAAATAATTTTTTTGATTCAATCAAATATTTTTTCTGAGGTGTAGTACTTTGGATCGTAACACTCCACAGCCTTTAATAACAATTTCAAAATTGAAAGAATTACACCAGTCGAATAGTAAAAACGCAATTAAGAAATTCGAGAAAAGTTAAAAGCAATAATCGATTGTGAAGACACTGATTTTAGTGATTTTGTAGATGCAGTAGCGCAAGATTATGCTTCACGAGCTGTTAGAGATTTTGATTTTTTACACAACTGGTCGTATAAGTGCTTACATTAAACAGCACACTCAGTGTTCAACATGCTTAAATGCATTTTTGACTACGTCTGAAATTCATGCAGATACCATATTTTTTTCTTGTGATCAGTTACCTGAATGTTTGAGTAGATTTGCAAAAATAAATAAAGATTTCATGCGTCCAAATGTTAAGTTATACAAGCTTATCACCGTTGTCGAATATCTATTTAACAAACATTGCCGGTCTAGCAATTCTTTTCATCTAATTCTAGACGATTTAATTTCATGTGAAACAATACTTATTTTTCAATGCAAAGAACATGCCAATGAAGCTGTGGATATGTTAGCATATGTAATTTAATTTAATTTTAAATAAGGATGAGATAAATCGTAAGACAGGAAATGGCTGATATTAAAAAAGTTAGCGTCTTGAAGAAAAAAGCAGCCAAGCTTTGCGACACTTAACTAGTCATCATCGACCTGTACACGTTAAAAATTTTAAATGTGTTAAAAATATGTACTAGAAAATTTTATATTAATGAATATTTTTTGTTACATTTACAAATTTTTAATTGAGTATATAATTGCCTTCACATGATTTTTTATGTTGAACACAGGGTTTAACAAAATATTTATTTTTTATTTCACTCGTTTGAAGCTGGAAAATAAAAATGGAAAATATTCCTATTTAGAAGCTTAAGCATTTTATATATTTTTGAATATGTTTTCAGTTTTATGGGGATAACATAAAAAAAATTTTGTTCACGGTCTCAAGAATTCTTTCTGCGTATCCACAGTATATATTCTACGGAACTTAATGTGTTCTTTCTTTTATTTTGTATTAATTCATTTATGGAAAATGTGTATTTTATGTTCTAGAATCATTTTAGGAACATTTTTTATTTCATATAGTTTAGAAACTTAATTATATAAAATTTTTAAATATTTGTCTATTAGTATAATCAAAGATATTATAAGTATAATGCATTTCGAAGGCGTGCCGCGTGCAGCGCCGCTCTGGTGAGGAAACTTTGCACATACAAACTATAATCACTAAGGAACCGCCATTTTGTTTTTAGATGAACAGGGCGGGCCCGAACGGCTCGAACAACTTGAAAAAAATACGCTACCTAACCTGTCACAGCTTCAGGAATTTGAACAAGAACTACGCATGCGCTACTAGAAAGAGTTTCACAAACCTCAGTTTCTCACTTTTTCTAACGATCGGACGCTCCCACTCACACGTGCCCCTACTGCATGCCTACATAACCTATAATGGCGCATTTATACCACGAAGGAATAATAAGGAGAACAAACTGCCATGGGAAACTATTCCGAATCTAGCAGGAGCAACGGCACGGTAAGTGCCCGGCTTGTAAGTTGGAAGTAGTGGAAAAGAGCGCGCAAGTGCGCAGTTGTTCTCTTCTTACTCACGTGAAAAGGTGCGAGTGAGACGTACTTGTCAAATTGATCTAAGCCAGAGAGGTTATGCAACTTGGTACGCGACACGACATTGCTAAGAAAAAAGTTTATTATATCATATGCGATCTTCAAAATCTTAAAATTTCTCGGAATAAATTCCCTCACCTTTAAAGGAAAAAACTATTCAACATTATTCTACACACGATATACAAAGCAGCCCCGTCCGACTCAAAAAAAGATGGCCGGTCCTTATTGCTACGCGTTTCTATCTTACTATTTTCGTCGCACGGCGGCGCTTTCCGCGTGTAGGCCTACAATAACATGTAATCTAATGGGAGAAATGTTTAAAACATTTTTAATT
Source organism: Diplolepis rosae (assembly GCA_030998225.1). Lineage (NCBI taxonomy): Eukaryota > Metazoa > Arthropoda > Insecta > Hymenoptera > Diplolepididae > Diplolepis > Diplolepis rosae. The sequence continues at coordinate 1,500,323 of JAPYXD010000707.1, forward strand.
TAAACATTTACGAAGTTTAAAGACGAGTTACTTTAAAAATTTATTATTTTTGTTAGTATATATTATTTCTAGAGTGTTAATTATATGTATAAAATAATGGAAGGAGAGAAATAAATTGTGAAATAATTATATTTTTTAATGTAAGGATTTTCAAAAGTTAGTAGTCTTATTAACGAATAACACGAATAAAGAACGTAAATTGTGTTAAATAGGAAAAGAAAATTTGATATATATTAGAGTTATTAAAAATTTGTTGAATAAGGGAAATGAATAAATATATCAAGTGTGAAAAATACATTTTTGGGTCTGAAAGACTGAACGGTATATATATTTCTTTTTCACATTTATGAAATACATATATCAATTTCAGTATTAATAAAATACATATTTTATTAATAAAATAAAATGAAGTAGAACATTGATTTATTGCTTTTTTTCAAAAGCATATAAAATTTTAACACAGTAAAACAATAATTTAAATAAAACATAGCTCTGAGTCTCTTTCGCAATAAAAAACTTTAATGTAATAAATAATATACGTTAGAAGGCTAAAAAACTAAGTATCACACAGCTTTGCTGCTTTTCTTTTCAAGTCGCTTTCTTTCGTAACCTCAGCTTTTTCTTGACGATTCTAATTCTAATTTGCAAGTAGTATTGCAAAATGTGGGACAAAATTTCCTTAGCATCTTCAACATGGTCTTTGCACGGAAATCTGATTTTTTTACTTGTTGCAGTAAATTTGCAGAAAATCAACTCAAATGCTAGCACGAGTTGAACTGTAACCCGATGAACAGTTTTGGGCGATGCACTTATTAACCATTTTATTATCACTGATCCACTATAATACAGCACTAGATTATTTTAATTGAATCCACTATTATTTCAATATTTTTCAGTTTTTTCAACACATATTTATCTGTGTTTATCTCATTTGTTTACATCGTTTACATACAACTGCATGTCAGAGTAGGCCTACACGCGGGAAGCGCCGCCGTACGGCGAAAATTATAAGATAGAAACTCGTAGCAATAAGGACCGAAAGTTTTCTGCTGAAATACTAAAGAGTCGGACGGGGCTGATACGAAGTAATAACAAATACCATAATCTCAATTTCAAGATTTACAATCTTATTATATTTGATATATACTTACCACTTTGATAATGCACTCCTTTAGCTTTATAGGAGTCCTGAGATAATATTTTTTTTTTTAAACTAAATTGAAATTGAACATATATCTGCCGCTTGCAAATGATCAAAAAATCAATCAACATAACCACTCTGGCTTAGATCAATTTGACAATTTGACAAATTCGTCTCATTCGCACATTTTCTCATGAGTAAAAAGAGGACAACTGCGCACTTGCGCACTCCTTTCTACTACTTCCAACTTACAAACCGGGCACTTACCATGCCGTTGCACCTGCCAAGTCGCTTACATGGAGATAGGTCTCCTTATTATTCCTTCGTGGTTGGGCTATCTCTGTCGAACGTGTTACGTGTAAACAAAGACAGAAAAAGCCTCCCATCGTCTCTCTCTTTCGCTCTCACCTAGTTTCCAGTAGACGTATTCATCAGCCCGTATTCCCCGATTCTAATTTGACCCCCTTAATGTCCTAAGTTGAATTCCTAAGTTAGTTTGCCGAACCGCCACACGCGGCGCTAACTGTACCATCATTCCCTGAAAATGCACAGTAACATACGAAGAATTTAATATGACAAATTAAAAAAATATATTATTCAATGCCATAAACAAATTAAAGAGATCAGACTTTGAATATTAATATTATTTAATATTTTAAATTACATTTTCCCCTTTTTATTCAAATCTATCTCGTACAAAAACTATTTTGAAACATTCAGCTGATATTAATATTTAAATAATTATATCTCTTTTATTCTTTTATGGCATTGAATAATAATTTTTTAAAATTTTTGTATTTAAGTGTCTACATATCACTGCATTTATATTATTTTTTTGGTAAAATTAAGATGAAAAATGGAAAAAAAATTATCAATTCTGAACAAGGAACGAAGTTGATATCAGCTGAATGTTTCAAAATAGTTTTTGTATGAGATAAATATGAATAAAAAGGGGAAATTTTAATTTAAAATATTCAAATAATATTAATATTTAAAGTCTGATCTCGTTTATTTGTTTATGGTATTGAAAAAATTTTGTTTTTAAAGTTGTTATATTACGTATGTTAATGTGAATTTTCAGGAAGTGATAGTACAGTTAGCGCCGCTTGTGACGGTTCGGAAAACTAACTTGGCAATTCAACTTAGGATACTAACGGGGCGCCATTTTCTTTTCTGATGCATACGGCGGGTTTCCAGACTGACGTTGCCACTTACAGAGTGGCCTATGGCTTGTCGACTCTATCTGTAATATCTCTATGTAAAATGACCATATTAACTCTATGCATGAATATGCATGCATACGCACTAACGCAGGTAGGTATACATTGTACCATAGTTTTAGTTGCCCAACGTTTGAATTGCCCATAAAATCACTAGACGTCACTATATTTGAAAAGCAGTGTTAGACGAAGATTATGAAAGGAATGTGTTGGCAAAAACTGCGAGGATTGCAAGATGCAGGATTCCTGTACATTTCCCTGAAGCGCTCTCTACCGCCTATATTTGATATATACTTGCAATTTTTGCTAACGCATTCCTTTCATAATCTTCGTCAAACACTGCTTTTCAAATATAGTGACTTCTGGTGATTTTAAGGGCAATTGAAACTTTGGGCAACTAAAAATATGGTACAATGTATACCTACCCGAGCGAACAGAAGGAAGCGACCATTTTTTGACGCTACTTGCATTCGCGCCATCAATCGGGAAGTTCTTGTACCTTTTCCATGTTCTTCCGACAAAAACGTGCTCAACTTTTGTGAAGTTCATGCATAAGCGATTGGTCTGCTTATGTCTATTCTCCATGGTAATGTCCATAAACTTTTCCCAACCTTTTCCGTCCTGCTTGTGACGAGGTATACATCATTTGAAAATTTCTCACTGTTTTTTTCTTTTGTACCGAGAGAAGTGTATAATAGTGTTTTTTTAATAACTTTAATTTCTTTTGTTATAGTTCTTACCACTTTGAAGAAAAGAGGTCAGCAAAATGGTTGCTCAAAAAAAGCAGGTAAGGATTTACTTTTGTTAGCCACGTGTTTTGTAGGTTATCAGAATAATTCTAAACTATATTTATAAAATATAACCGAATGAAACGAATCTAAACCTATGATGTTTTTTAATTTTTTTAGTTGTTTTTAAAAATAATTTTTTAAACAATCCATTATTTTGTGAATTTCTAATTCTGAAGTGATCAGAAACATTTTTGAATCAACGCCAGGATTGAAAATAAGCTGGTTAAGGATTTGTGGTGCTTGAGAAACGTAGCAAGTTTATGTGAACAACTTGCTCCAGTTTCTACATATTTGTGTACAAAATACATTAAATTTTGTTTTTACAATTTGGGAAATGGTACAAAGGATGAAAACGGACAAACATGTAGAAACTTGAAATCAATAAAATTTGCTAATTTACCAAGTATCACATGCCTTTAAGGCCGTGTGGTGGAGTCTGACGTCACCAATTACACACGGTCATTTTATTAATAAAATAGTAATTTGAATAAACTTTCCGGAGAAGACAGCAATGCAGAAAAATGTAACGCATCACTGTCTTGTCCGGAAAATGTGTTAAAATTATTTTAATTATAAAGCGGTAGTATATAATTGGTGACGTCAGAGCCTATCATACAGCCTTAATAAGTCATAAAATTTGATTGATTTGAAGTTAATACGTGTTTGTGTCCAAAATACATTAAAAAAATTTTCCAAAATTTGGGAAAGTGTAGAAAATATTAAAACAGACGCAGATAAATAACTTTTGGTTTGAAAAGTGAACGAAATTTCAACTTTATCAAATTCATCGGAAACTTCTTTTTATTGTCAAAACTAAAAGTAGTCAACGTTCGTTTTTATCTTTTGTACTATTTTCTAAACGCTGTTGATAAATGTCCGGTGCCGTGAGCTAAGTTGCTGTCCAGAAGATTGTTCTGAGTTCTGAGTTCAGAGAGTAAAATTAATTCTTAAAATATCTTCAAATTTTTCTTTCACTTCTGTTGTCGCATATGTAGGGAACAGGGACATTAAAGTAGTTCTCCAAACGTTACTTTATATTGAATTTTATGTTTGACTATATTTACGATTTGGTGGTAAGAAATTTTTTCTTATAAAACTTTAGGTGTTTTTTACCCCAAAAGAAGTTTTCTTCTCTATTAGAATCGCCTGTAATAATTTTTATGTGCCACCGGCGCGCAAACTCGTTTTTTGGCTACAGTTAACAGTAGCGTAATGCAGTATATTGCGCTACAGAGGAATGAAATGTAAAAATTTAACTGCGCATGCGCCTATAACCATGCAACGGAGCACAATCTTCTTATTCTTCTTCTTCTTCGAACAGCGTTAGCACCTTACTGGTAAAGCCTTGTACATTTGAACTGCGCATGCGTCTATTAAAATCCATTACTATTACACAAGATCGATAAAATCAAAATGGCCGGGACTAGTCGTGACATATCAAGTGTAATGACTAGCGCTGCAAACAACTACAATACTAGATTAGATTCGAGTGTACGCATAAAAACTCGTATACGCACCGAAGTCACATAATAGTATATTACGTGCCTAGGCGCACAATGAGGGTTATTGCGTGACGAGCGACAATGCTCGCAGGAGATCGAAGCCCAGGCGTAATCGAGGCGTAGGTGAGGCGTAGTCGAGGTGTAGCCTATGCGTAGTCGAGACGTAGCTGAGGCAAAGCCGAGACGAAGCCGAGGCGGGATCAGTCCTGCGAGCATTGTCGCGAGTCTCGTAATTTCCCGAATGTGTGCATTGCCACGTATTCTATTTTATGTGACTTCAGTGCGTATACGAGTTTTTATGCGTACACTCGAATCTAATCTAGTATTGTAGTTGTTTGCGACGCTAGTCATTACACTTGATATGTCACGACTAGTCCCGGCCATTTTGATTTTATCGATCTTGTGTAGTAGTAATGGATTTCAATAGACGCATGCGCAGTTCAAATGTACAAGGCTTTGCCAGTACGGTGCCAACGCTGTACGAAGAAGAAGAAGAATAAGAAGATTGTGCTTTGTTGCATGGCTATAGGAGCATGCGCAGTTAAATTTTTACATTTCATTTCTCTGTAGCGCAATATACTACATTGCGCTACTGTTAAATGTAGCGAAAAAACGAGTTTGCGCGCCGGTGGCACATAAAATAGAATACGTGCTAATGCACCCAATTCGGGAAATTACGAGACTCGCGACAACCCTCATTGTGCGCCTAGGCACGTAATATACTATTGTTCTGATATGCTTCACTTAAGATCTGCCCTAACGTAATAGTCTGTCTATGCGCTATTATTACTATCGTATAGCTAAAACTGACAAACAACGACACATTTTTTATTTGAAGGCGTACAAATTTTATTTGTCAGATCGGAGTTACAAGAAAAACAAGTTTTCATAAGAAATTGAAGAGTTTTTGTCTCATAAAATAAAGTTGTGTTCCCTATTGAGATTACGACTAGTAAGTTTGTTTATACACTCCCCTGCTTTAAAAAACTGTTAGAACCATGGTTGGAACCGGGTAAAACGCCATTTAGAACCCGGATAGGTTCCCATCATGAACTCTGGCACTTTATCCGGACCTACCTGGGTTCTACCGGGAAATTTTAACATAATTGTGGAATGCTATTTGGGCGTCAGCGAGTTCTACATGATGTGTAATTGGTACCTAAATTATATTATTTTAATTGGAAAACGGGACCTAACAGGGTATACCTGGCTACCGTCCGGGATTAGTACACGGAGAAAAATAGTTGAAGTAATTTTACTCAACTTCCTATCAAATTTGAGACATATGGACAAGTTAGAAGTTATTTAGTATCATTGTGATTATTTGTGACCTATTAAATGTTCAAAAATGAATCAAAGTTGAGTAAAATTCAGAAGTGTAGGGTGAAGTATAAAAGCGTGCAATGAAATTTTTTAAATATATATATTATTACTCGTAGTATAATTATAAAAAACCAATCTTTTATTAAATCACGAAAATAGTAGATCTTTCCGTTCATTCTACTCTACGCTTCAATCGAGAGTTGAGTAAACCGTGAATCGCAAGATTTATTCCACCAGCTATATCTATTCACGCAGGAACGAATGAAAGTAATCTGCGCCTTAAGCTCACATAAAATATTTTTAATTTGAAAAACCTGTTGAGTTTTCAGCATACTGATGTTCCAAGTTATTATATTTAATAATCAAAATCAATTAAAAACATACAAAATACAATTACAGTTGATTTGAGTACTCTCTAAATCCAAAATGGTAGATTACACTTATAAACTAGTGATTTTAAAAATTCATCGTGCTCCAGTCGTGTTTGATTGTGTCTTGTATGTTCGTCACGAAGCTTTCGTACATGCCAGTTCAAATAATACGCCCGATGCTCATTTTACCCAACTACGGTTTGAAGCACCTCAAGCGTCGGTGATATACTTATACATTTCATGTTAATCCACTGACGCATGTTGGTGCCCTGCCGTCGATAACGTTTTACTCAACTCTTTAATATTCCCTATGTAACGCTTATTGTTATTCACTTTGGATGAATTAGGTATTTATGAAATTCATTTTACCCGACTAGGATTTAATAGATGTTCAAATGTCCTTATATCCCAAGTTTAATCGACAGAGTTGAGTAAAATTACTTCAACTATTTTTCTCCGTGTATATGAAAATTATTTTTCCAAAGTGCACTTTGGGTGTTTAAACGGGTCTAGCGTGGTTGTATCAGGTATTTAAGAAATCATAGGTGTGGTCGTCTAGCAGGGTTTGAACGGGTCATAGCGGGGACATAGATTGACAAATTTGGTCAAGTGCCCTCTGAGTGTCTAAAAGGGCCTAGCCTAACAATTTTTGGTTCCGTATAGAACCCTGATATGGACATACAGAACCCTTCTTAGGACCGGATACAACCTGGTTCCAACCCGTGTAGAACCCGATAGTCGCACCATTTTTGTATCCATTTGGAACCCTTCTTAGGACCGGATACAACCTGGTTCCAACCCGTGTAGAACCCGATAGTTGCACAATTTTTGTATCCATTTAGAACCCTTCTTAGAACTGGATAAAACCCTGGGCAGGACCCATTTGCAAAAACCGTATACAACTCCGTTTACATCCAGGCAGAAACCCATGTTTTAACAGGGTTCTATCGGGTTCTAACGGTTTTTTAAAGCAGGGTCTTCTATAAAGCCTTGTATTGAAATAAAATGAGCTAATGTTCTTAATTTCTTAACAATTCGTAATCATTATTTAGTTTATATCACATGAGCTGTGGTCTTTTTGGTAAATGTTTAATTATAGATATGCATATGTTTTGTATTATATTACTTCTGTAAGTTGTTTTTTATTTATATTAAAAAGTTTTCCCAAATTATACTTGAAAAATTCCTTTTTTTAAAATAAAATAGTAAAGGCATTTATCCATAGCGTTTCGCAAATTATAAAAACGAATTTAATGTATTTTGGATATAAACATATAGAAACTGAACCAAGTTGATCATAGGAACTTGTTACTTTTTTTAAGTATCACAGGCCTTTAAGACTATATCTCACGTTTATTTATGGAGTAATAAAATATAAAATTTTGGTGCAAGAAATAGTCAGACTTAATTAATTTTGATTAACATAAGTTCAGTTTAGTTTTTCTCCTTTGAGAAGAAGGAGTTTAGTAAAATTAATATATATTCCTGTCCAGCAGTAGGCGTTTTATTCAAACACGATACGAAATCGCCTTGATAATGTTAAATGCACGTAAGAAACAACCGTCCTGAAGTGCCCTAAGAGAAGATGAAGAAAAGTCTAACACTTAATGCACCCCAGCCTGTTTCACTTGCTAAATTTAAATAGCGATTTTCTCTGAAATTATTATTGCTAAAGAAGATATTAATGTGAACTTTATGTGTTTCATGCTGTTTATGAGTATGTTTTAGCGCAAATTTGATTTTTATAGTAAAACCTTATAGCCCATAAAAATCATGGTTTTTCGCATTTATCTCGGTAAATACTATATATTCGGTAAATAATTTCGGAAAAGTTTACAGAGTAAAGTTTTATATCCAATTTAAATACAGATTATTTATTGTTGGAATGTTACGTCCAGAATTGATAGTTTCTGAGAAAATCATTTCTTAAATTGTCTACTGCGGGGCAGAGATACGTATTAATTTTACCAAATTCCTTCAAATCGTTCAATTACTCGAAAACAAGAAAAAACGCAATTCTGAAATTTTGCTATTTTATAGGAAAAACTCTCAGCTTTTTAGTTTAAATATTTTAAAAAAATATGTATATAAGTCCAAATTTGAGAAAAAGTCTTATTTATTTTTGACTCTCCAAAAAATGGGGGTAAAATTTTGACTATTTTCAAAAATGGTTATAATAAGTTGAAAAATATATAAAGTAAATACACTTTGAACAAAATAAAGAAGTAATATCGAATTTTTTAGTTTTGGATGACAATCTTTAGAGAATTTCTAATGATTAAAGTCCGTTTTAGAGAAAAATATTACTTTTTTTTCACATAATTCATTTATATGGAAGGTTAAAACCCATTGGAAATCCGTTTTTAGCTTCTATTCAGATTTTGCTTTTTAATCTTGTTGTTAAACAGTTTTGGTTACTCTGTTTGGAACTGATGCGAATTTAGTTTATCAGAAGAAAATTGCAATTAAAAATAATAAAATGGAACAAATTAAAAATTTTTCATACTTTTATAGTTTTGTGATTCCTTTGAATATATATATATATTAAATAACAAAAATATAATGAGTAGTACAAATTTGTAGAGAATAAATACATTCATGTTATTGCAGTGGCTTTGCATTTTGTATGTATTGAATATTAACCATCAAATACATGACTACACGGAAAGAAATAACCAGTGTCGCGCACTTCAGGCAAATGAGTGTTCAACACTTCGACCCATTTATGTAGTGAAACCATGAAGTTCAAATGAAAGAAGCTTGTGACATTCATGCTTGAAACATACGGTATTGTCCATGCACTAGATACACTGCGCTCACATGTCAATTATATGAGTAACTGAGAAAAATGCCTTGCGTAGAAAGGATATGTATTATATGAAAGTCATGGGTCTCAGTGATCTTGTAATGTACTTGAGGGTTAATATAACACTAAAAAACGAATATTGTGTCTAACACTAGAAGAGTATATCACTTACCGTGATAACAAAATTCTACCATATCTACTTCATTAACCTGTAAATTAGAATTAACTTGACATCATTTTAAGGAGGTTGGGTAGTAGAATGAAAATTATTAAAAACTTTTGAAACTTTCACAATCTACTGTTTAATATTAAAGGAAAATCACATAAAAATTTTAAAAGGATTGACAGTGCAGTTTTCGAGAAAATCAATTTCAAAATAGTCCTCTTATACATGGGCTCTTATGGGAGAAAACTGAAATCCATCAATCTCCCTTCAATATTTTTGTTAAAAATGATAAACTCATTGGAAGCTCAGTTGCAATATGAACTTTGAATATTTCTGAATATTTTGAAACAAAAAAAATGTGCACTTACAATGTAGTTATTTAAATAATTGAACTTGAAGAAAATATATTCGTTATTTTGGGGCAAACGGTCAGCCGTCATCAAGAAGTGTGGCAACGCTGCGGTATCTGCTATATTATAATAGTAATACAGATTCACAGGATTCATTGTAAATAAACAACGTACTTATGGAACATTACATGCTTAATCACTTTTATTTATTAGAATGCTGTACAAACAATCTCATTATAAAAATATCAAAAATAACTTATTATAAACTAAAGAACATTTTTTCAATGCTTACAGACTAATCAATGTTCGGTTAATTATAGTTTTTAAGGTTGTATGTGAAAAAATCGACCTCTGGTAGAATTTTTTATAAAAGGAACTGATATTTAAATAGAATAATTATTTATATGCATACAAAAAACCAGCTCAAAAAACACAACGTTGCCAAACGTCTTTCGTTATTTCAAAGAACTTCAAGTTGATAAAAATAAACTTTATTTCACATAAAACATGAATTTGCTGGTATTTAATACTAAAACAAGATATTTACACTACACTTTATTGCACATCGATACGTAAATAGCGTAAAAAAAATCATATAATTTTTTTATTTAAGGATGGTCACACTACCGAACGCCCGTGTATAGGCATAGGCATACCCCTCTCACCGCCTGCCCCGCAAGTGTTCTACCCAACCTCCTAAAGAAAAGATGAAATTTTTAATAGGATTTTACAAATTCGAAAAATATTCTCTGTGAAAAAAGGAACACTTTGACTAGGCTGGGTATCAAGCCCAGGACCTTTCGATTGACAATCAAATCCTCTATCATTTAAGATACGGAGGTTCCACACAATTTTTTTCACAAAATCTGTTTACGCCTCATTCTGCTACGGATATACTGTCAACTAATACTTGGTTTTTTTAGAGGTCCTACTAACACACCACACCAACATAGTATGTTATTCACGACTATTTTCATCCGCTCCCTATCTATGTTCAAGAGTTTTCTAGATCTCATCCTGAACATGTTTTACCGATGATTTTTTTGCAGTGGAACATTCCCTTGGCCTCCCTCCAGTAGTTTCTTGCGAATGCTTATTTCATACTCATAGGAGGTCTTGATGGCACTCCAGACCAGACTAGACGATATCTCTTTATGATGTCTTCAAGGCAGGCTTTAATTGTGATTACCCACACGGAAAAAATAAGTACTGGGAAATTTACTTGACAGTCCTCGACTTTTGGACAGGACAAATTTTTCCGAAGATCCTACATACTTTTTATGAAGAAGCTCAGAACTTCATTGAAAAAATAAAAGAATGTCTTTGATTAATTGAAGCACAGTCAAAGAACGAAATTTTTTTAAATTTTATTGTAAACTTTTTGAAAAAATTATAGAAAGGCAAATACTTCTTCTAAAGAGTGCTTCAGGTTTTAAAAGAGTTTGGATAGAATAATTTAATTAGAAAGAGACGAATACCTGCTATATAAGTCAAAGAAACATTCTTGGACTGTTTGAAAGTCTTGTGAAATTTTTATTGGTACAATGCGCAGTTGTCAATGTCAGTTTTTAGATGCGCACAGTTTTTATTACTTTATGAACTGACATAAACTTCAGAAATTATAAAATCGTTATATTTGATATTAATTTATTAAAAACTCTTCATTTAAAAACTTTTGTTAGCCTTATATAAAATTTTTGGCGAAACAAGGCGCAGCAATTTCTTACACGGCCCTGCATTTTCTAAGGATAAAATGTACCCAACATTTTTTTGGAAATATCGCAAGTGCATTGGTAGCCGTGCGGTTTAATTTATAAGGTTAGACTGCGTTATACATCTAGGTTAGATAAAAGTTAAGGTTCGAATCCTATCAGCTTAAGATTAATTTCAACAGCAGGTAATATATTATGTTCAGCGATGTGTAGTGATAGTGTATAGTAAGTATAATTAAAGTATTTAAAAAAAGTTAGTTTGTGAAAATATTCGATATATGTATAAATTGGCTTTAGGGGCCAGAAATAATGAAAACTCAGTTCTCATATTCTTTCAAACGTTTCGACTCGAATTGGAGTCCTCCTCAGTGAATATTTATTTCTAAAATGTATAAAAAACTATATCTCGAATTACAATAATATAAAATGTATGAGGAATTTTTACTTAACGCAAAAAATTAACTGAACTTATTTGAAATATGATATTGTAAAAAAAAAAATAACAAATTAATGAAAATATAATTGAATGAAATAAAATGAAAATAAAAACAATATTGCATATAAGTATTCTTTGGGAAGTCGTATAAAGATGTACATGAAATTTTTTGTTTTTGTAAATTGAAGATGTGTAAACGAATCACATGTGTAGAATGAAGATTTGTGATTAAAATGAAACAGTAAAATTGTAATATAATTTTTTGGGGACACCATATTATAACTGTCACAGTTATCACCACGGGATTTAATTTGTAACTGAGTTGTCGAGTTCTAGGTCAAGTTAGAGGACAAAGTGGAGTGGGGGGGGGGGGGTCGTTTTTGAATAGATTTCAGTGTTTAGGTTGAAGGAAATAGAAAAAACTGGCAGGGTGCGTGCGAGATGAACGGAGTATATTTATAATATGGTGTTCCCAAAAAATTATACCAGGAAGAAGTACTTGCAGTTCTGTGCATTTTTTAAGCTTTGTTTTATTTTTAAAATAGAACAAGAAACTTTTTCATGTGTTCACATCTACGTCATAGAAAGGTTAGTCCGCATATTTTTTCTCCAACCCTGTTTTGATGAGACCGAAAAATGCAGATGCCTTATTTAAAACCGTTATGAATTTTTATTTTTCACATATTACAATTTTACTGTTTCATTTTAATCACCAATGTTCATTCTACACATGTGACATTCGTTTATACATCTTCAATTTACAAAAACAAAAAATTTCATGTACACCTTTATACGACCTTAAAGAATACTTATGTGCAATATTGTTTTTATTTTCATCTTATTTCATTCAATTATATTTTCATTAATTTTACTATTTTTTTGAAATATCATATTTCAATTAAGATCAGTCAATTTTTGCGTAAGTAAAAATTCCTCATACATTTTATATTATTGTAATTCGAGATCTAGTTTTTTATACATTTTAGAAATAAATATTCATTGAGGAGGACTTCAATTCGAGTCGAAACGTTTGAAAGAATGTGAGAACTGAGTTTTCATTATTTCTGGACCCTAAAGCCAATTTATACATATATCGAATATTCATCAAAGGGTCGATACAAGTCCTATCTACAAGTAGTTTGTGAAAATCGTTTTTTTTTTCTTATTGACTTTAATAGACTATAAAAATTTCATTGGCTGGCTTTGAAGTTTTCATGCACGAGTGCATAGAAATTATACATTTTGCGTACTCAGAATTTTCACGGACTCTCTACTGAATACTTTTGGAATGTTCTATACTTTTTCCAGGACTATTGATCTAATTGTACAAGAACGGTACTTCTAGTTTCAAGTTTCTTTTGAATATATCTGAAAGTCGAGCACTCTATCATGTAAATTTCCCAGTACTTATTTTTTCCGTGCATGGTATTGAAAATCAGCCTCGGGTCTAACCCCGTCTATTCCTGCCCCTGTGCCCTGAGAGTCTTCAACCCATCTGTGTATCACATTAGTCCTCCCGGTTTAAGGTCATGGATCAACCAGATCATATGATCGATATGGTGATTTTTTGTCTGCAAACTTTTTCCGTTAAAAAAAAATTGCTCTTGTACTGGTTTTTCTAACAATAAATTAAGAGGAAAACAGTACACTTGAAAAATAAGCTGAAATACAAACTATTGCATTAATCGATATCCGAATGCATTTTTTACGCTTATAATTTATTCAAATGTAATTGATATTTAATGCAATTGTATTAAAAATGTCAGAGCAATTCTTTCTTTTAAAGAAATTAAGAGTATTTAATCAAATAACAAACGCAATTTTTATTCTTACATAAAAAAAATCATCCATAGTAAGCTCGAATATAAGTTTAAAGGCACATTAGACATAAGGCATTGATATCCGGTTGCTGCTAATGCTAAATTTGTATCCTCAAATGTAAAACTCAATTTAACCAATAAAATATTACCATCCCATTTTTTCTTCTATATGAATTAAAAGGAAATGAATAAGAATTAGAAATATGGTTTATCCAAATTTAAACCTGGTTATAAAAAAATTCCTAGGTGGGAACAGTACACGTATTTCGCCCCAACTAGATCTAATCATGCTTAGCCTACAATCTATTGCTTATTGTCCAAGATTTATAAACGATTAACTAATCCTAGTGTCTTCAGGAGGGATAATATGAATCGTTAATAAACTTATAACGCCACTACCACATCAATATTCCATTGTAGAGAGTGACTCTTCAAAGAGTTCAGTTCAACCACCTCTTTATCGTGGGTTAGGCATTCAGTTTATGAAAAGTATAAGGAAAGTCGAACCTCAAAACTTACTAATTTGGTATTATCCGTCAAATCTTAAGAATTAATCAAATATTAAGATCTCTACATTCCCGAATCTCTCCAATATGGAATATTGGAGCGTAATCCATTCAAGGTTATTCAATTTCTAAAATAAGCTCAGAAAATAAAGTTTCAACCATATCTAGATTCAAGAAACCAGGATCAAGGAATTCTATTGAACTCTGTTGAAGATCAATTTCAACTTGGAGTAATTACGATTTATCAGTAATTTTTCACTTATTCTCATAGTTGAGTTGAGTTCCTGACATAACATGAAAGTGCTTAAAAATTGTGATATTTATGAGAATTATTTACGTTTTAAGAAATACTGTTCAATAATTCATAATGAAATTGAGTCCTATCTGTGATTTTTTTTTAATAGAACGTATTGATGATTTTTGAATTTCATTAAAGGTTTATTAAACAGAACTATTTGAAATATACGTTCTGCAATAATTATGTAAATATTTTAATATTATTTATTTCTATGGTAAATTTCCTAACATTATTTTAGTATAATCGCAAAAAAATTATAGAAATTCTATTATAGGAAAATCTCTCATGGTTGTTCACTTATTTTTCTACAATAGCGTTTCGTATGGTAAACCTTCACGGAAAAAAAAAATTTTAATAACTACAATGTTACAATTTTCCAATAAAATTCAACTAAAACATATTTGTTTTCCTTTATTTTATGTAATTAAATTATTTATAACCATGAAAAAATAACTTTTGTTTCGTGTGAGAGATATGCGTCGCATGGGTGTCTCGTGGCATGTGAGTGATATGCCTCTAGATTGATGACCCATATGTCTCGGTCTCTAACAGTAACTCTATGCTGATCTGTAACAGTGCGTCGCATTGCACTATTACTCTACCACACAAATTCTCATCTAGGACGTTGGTTGTTCTTTCAGATGGTTCATTAAAGTCTGGTGCGTTCCACGTTTCACACTATTTCCAGCGTTTTTTACTGCGTTGGTCTTTTGATGTATATCTGAATTATTTTATGTTTCATTATATATTTGAAATTATCAATTTGTTTTCAGAAAAAGGCGATGGAGAGCATCAACTCCAGACTTGCTCTCGTTATGAAGTCTGGAAAATACGTCTTGGGCTACAAGCAGACTCTTAAATCGCTTCGTCAGGGAAAGGCGAAGCTCGTCATTATTGCGAACAATACGCCTCCATTAAGGTGAGACTGAAATTTAGAACTTTTCTTCTATTAAGTAACAGGAGTGTTCAGGCATGAAGGTTTTTAAAATTAGTTTGTCACAATAATCTGAATTGAAAAATTAGATTTAATTTTTTATTTATATTTCACTCT
This sequence comes from Diplolepis rosae, assembly GCA_030998225.1. Taxonomy (NCBI): domain Eukaryota; kingdom Metazoa; phylum Arthropoda; class Insecta; order Hymenoptera; family Diplolepididae; genus Diplolepis; species Diplolepis rosae. Next base: position 1,515,816 of record JAPYXD010000707.1, read on the forward strand.
TGGACAACGTATCGTTTTAAGAGCCACAGAAAAAAGTATCCTTAAAAAATTAATACTGCATCAATCAAGAAAAATTAAAATTAATCAGTTACATCGATGAACACTTTAAATAAATTCTACAGCTTGTTAAAACTATTTCTTTTGTCAGGATTTTGAATTTGAAACTAAGTTAGCATTCTTTTTTATTCAAACTCTCCAATTGTTCAAATAGCGAGCATCGTAAAATATCCAATTATACCCAAGCAAGGGAAAAAGTGAATGACATTGCTTATTTACATGGAGTACAATGTGTCAGTGTGTTTAAAGTTAGTATTTCTGTAACATTTTATTGTGAAAACTATACAAGTACTCCAGCATAGGCAGTTTTTAAATATTAGTTTCATTATTTTCATAAATTGTTCAAAACTATTCATCTATTGTAAAATTTTGAATTTGTTACTTTTGGATCCCCCCCCCCCATCAAATTATTCTTATGATAAAAACTAAAACATTTACATTTTTTTATGGTGTCGCGCTAAGAGTCAGACTTGTACACACGCTAGGCCTCTCTCGACTAACATCCGATGATTCTGCGGCACCACGTTTATTGATCAAGGCCAGTGACCTGGTCCTTTATCTTATATACTTTACGATCCCTCTGTAAATGATATTCAGATCGGAAGTTCGCCAAACAAACAGGTTTTCGTGGGTGCCACGCCATATTTCGGACTTGTAAGCACGTCAAGACGTTCTCGACTAACACCTAAGGGCACTTAGGCAGTGCGCCTACTGATAATGTCCAGCACCCTGGCTCTTTGATATTTTATACTTTATGACACCCTGAACAATAATATTGAGATCTAATGCTTGTGAAATAAACAGTCTTCTGACTGTTTCGCGCCAATGTTTGGACTTATATGTACGAGGGTTTTGCTAGTAATACCCAAAGAGGCTTTGGCATCACGTTTCCTGATGAAGTCCAGCCACGTGTCTCTTTGATATATTCACTTTACAACACTCCGATAAATAATATAATATTTGCACGTTAGAAGGTTTTCTACCCACACTCGAAGATCCTTTAGTCACGCACACAGATGCGGAGAGGTATAAGAGTGTCTCTATCTGAATGACAGACATTGGACGATCGTTTGGATAGGTACAGGCCTAATGCTCTTTTATTAAATTTGAATCGTTGCTTTATAGTAAACTTACATTAAATTTCCTTAGGTATTATAGTAATACGATCCATTTCACCTTTTTTGAGAAGATCCATAAATATAAGTTTTCATACAATTTCGCTATATCTGGACTTATCTGGAACTTAAACGGAACATTAGAAAATATTTATTCAGCTCACCCGTTGTGATTATTATATTATTATTATATTATATTGAATACACATCGTGAAAAAACTGAAAAAAAAAAACAATACCGTTACTTCATCACGGAGATGTCTTCATGAACCTTTTTCACATGCTCGCTTGAGGCATCTCTGAAATTTTGTGGGCAATAGATTAGAGGAAATTATAATATAATAATCTTTGAATATCTTCTCCTTTCTTTAGAGTTTCGAAGGGTTTCACTGTCCGGATCTTTTCCGAAGAGGGTCAGATGTGACCATCTTCGATCATATGTCCCGAAAACTCCACTTTCGTCTGTAGAAACCGGCATTTTTTTCCAATTATGTGAGTCCATGTTCCGCCGCGCGTTTGAGAACGATCACCAGATTTTCATAAGTCTCGTCGAGGTTTATTCCTGGGACAATAAAGTCCCTATAAATTTGCAGAATCAGCTTTTGAACACGGTCCCAGGAAACTTTTGAAATGAAACGTAATAAGCTGGCTGGGCGACGTTCCCTTACACACGTATCATCTGGATCAATAGGGCCCTATGATAGCGTCGAGCAAGGCCCACAAATAGGCATATTTTGTGATTTTTTTCAGCGCTACCACGAAATAAATCGAGATTACAAAATAACGTTTTTATTATGTATGTAATTGCCTGTACAAATTAATTATGATAATCATGATTTTCTACTTCTTAAAACTTCAAACGAGTTTATCTCAAAACTTTAGTGACTCATCATAACTCAAAAATTACAGAAGCTGTTTGTTCGGCCGTGGACCTTCTAGAAATAAAGACGTCATCGGAAAAATGCTGCGTAGTCGCCATTTTGACATCTAACGTTTTAAAAAATTATTTTGTACAGTTAATTACATGTTTAATAAAAACCCTATTTTGTAATCTCGATTTATTTCATGGTTTGGCTGAAAAAAAATCACAAAATATGCCTATATTTGTCTGCTTCTAGAGTGGCTTAACGTACAAATACGTGCATACCGTGCAGATAAGCCTCAACAGCACCTACCAACGGAAAATCGGCTTGACTCCCTTCGAAGCCACGATTGGTACATTTATCAATATGACTCCAAGATCAATGAAATCAACAAGCAAGAGGTCGTTCAAGCCTACGATGAGTATTGAGACCAAATGCGAGCGTCTGCGAAGCGAAATATCATGAAAGTCCAGGAGGCGAAGGTGAAGGAGCATCAATGTTACGATCTGGCTAGTGTCGGTGACAGAAACAGGCCGCGACAGACCTCTTCGGCGGCTGATCTGATGAAGCCCTTTCCCTTAGGGGCTGAGGGAGAGACAGCAATGGCCGAATGTGAGGCCGATGGTGATGGGTTCGCGAGATGGAACCAATTTGAAATCTAGTGCGCATTAGATAGAGCCAGAGAGCGAGGGAAATATATCATAGATCGAGAGATCGAGGACTTGTCGAGCAATGGTGTCTAGTGAAACGGAATCAATATTTGTCGCGTCTCATTGCTTTTTAATTTTATAATTGTATTTTTGAGAGTGTGCCCTTAATAAACTAAAGTTAAACGTTTCTCGCTCTTATATTACATTGCACCAGACGATCGCGACATTGTCAAAAACCGATTCCTGAAACCACACAATTTCATAAAACTAATCATCCTAGTGCCCTCCGCTCCGATCAACAAATCGCACCGTCAGGTCCACAATATTATAATATTTTATAATATCTACATAAAAGGGGTTGTTCAGTCGAGTAATATGGCTCAACACATGGCGAAACTAACCTAAATCTTACACGCCCCGAGCGAACTCCACTTATTGCACAAAATTTTTACTTTTAAATACCATTGTTGCAGATATACTTCTGTTTCTCTACTACTAATACTATTATTAACAATTCTGTTTTCTTTTTTCCAGATGATTTTCTCTTCAATACTTCCTCTTACACACGGAAAAAATAAGTACTGGGAAATTTACATGATAGAGTGCTCGACTTTCAGATACATTCAAAAGTTACTTAAAACTAGAAGTACCGTTCTTGTAAAATTAGATCAATAATCCTGGAAAAAGTATAGAACTTTCCAAAAGTATTCAATAGAAAGTCCGTGAAAATTCTGAGTACGCAAAATGTATAATTTTTGTGAATCATTTCAGAAAATAAAGTTCAAAGATTGGATATTTCTAAGATTCAATATGAAATTTTCAATATGGACAAATAGAGCTCGTACAGCACTCGTGCATGAAAAATTCAAAGTCTGTCAATAAAATTTTTATGGACTATCAAAGGCAATAAGAAAAAAAAATTATTTTCGCAAGCTGTCTTTTTTACTGATTTGTATTACTAATTATAATATTGTACACGATCAATACACATCGCTGAACATAATATATTACCGCTGTTGAAATTAATCTTACGCTGACAGGATTCGAACCTTAACTTTTACCTAACCTACACGTATAACGCTGTCTAACCTTATAAATTAAACCGTGCCAATAAAAATTTCACAAGAATTTCAGCGCAGTCCAAGAATTTTTCTTTAACTTTTATAGCAGGTATTCATCTCTTTCTAATCAAATTATTCTATTCAAACTCTTCAATAACCTAAAGCACTCTTTAGAAGAAGTATTTGCCTTTCTATCATTTTTTCAAATACTATACAATAAAATTTGAAAGAATATCGTTCTTCGACTGTGCTTGAATTAATCTAGGACATTTTTTCTTTTTTTCGATGAAGTTCTAAGCTTCTTCATAAAAAGTATATAGGATCTTCGGAAACATTTGTCCTGTCCAAAAGTCGAGGACTGTCAAGAAAATTTCCCAGTACTTATTTTTTCCGTGCAGTCTCCTCTTTACGACAATCTCATACACTCTTCTCAACAATTTGCAAATTAATGTCCATAACTTTTTCTGTACCTTCCATTCCGCAAATCACATACAGTTCATGTACTCCAGTCTTCTACTTGCAACCTTAAGTCGCGTTCTTATAGTTTTGTGGGGGCGCTGGGAACTATGGTAATCGCTGCTTTTCCCTAGTCTTCTCATCATTAGTAATCGTTACGTAAGCCTGTGACGCTCTTGCTCTCTCGTTCTATACTCTTCTGTCTCTTTCTAAGGTCGTTTTGTCTCTTTATGACTTTATACACGCTGGTTCTACTTAAGGATGGATATATGCCCCGTGGTCTTACCTGGAATTTGATCAGGGTTGGGCAGCACTCTTTCGTCCTCATCCGGAACAGGCCTAAAATTTCGAACATGGTAGATGACTGCAGCAACAACATCCTGAGTGGTATTTGGATACATAATATATCACCTTGGTCTGTGACATTATGGCTGGACAGCTACCTTCCATCCTCATCCAGAACTTACCTAGAATCTAGGATGGTATTGTAAAGCTCCAATGCCCATAATCTTGGAACACAATATTCTTCATGATTCAGACCAATAGGGGCGTCGCATCAAAAAGCGTCCCTCCAATAACATTCCGCCCGCCTCGTTCTTAGAACGAAATGAACGGTCTATAAACGAAGGCAGCGAAAGGGGAGAAATTAACTAAGTTTTTGCCGCCCGCCGTGTGAAATAACTAAATGATACACGAGGTATGAAACGATAAAAAGAGAAAAAATAAATCAATCTTGCCGCCCGCCATGAAACAGAGCGCGAAAAAAACGGAGTATCAACTAGTGACTGGCAGCCAACACAACTTGACGATGGGTTGGTCATAAGTTTTGACGGCTGTCCCAACAGAGGCTGAAGGGACGAGTCCATCTTGTCCGGGCCTCACCCCAACTATCCACCCCATAGGTAACGTTTCACGTCGCAGTAGCGAGGGGTCGATGGTGAACACCATGTCTCCGATTTGAAAGTTGTGCATTGTCTAAGTCCATTTATATCTCTGCTGGAGAGTATGAATATACTTGCGTGAACAGCTTTTCCAAAAATGGTCACGCATGGCCTGGACCAAGCGCCAGTGAGTGGCGTATTCAAACTCTCGGTCTGATTCTGGAAGCAAAGGACGAGAATCCATTCAGGCCTCGATCTCTGCCACAAAGGTGGATAACTCCTCATACGTGAGATTTCGGGCACCGATAGGCTTCTTTAAATGAGTCTTTGCTGATTTGATATTGGCTTCCCACAAGCCACCGAGGTGAGAAGTGGAGGGCGGAATAAATTTCTACTCGATGCCCTTGTTTACTAATGTATCTTCTACTAGTCCCCAATCAATTTCGGCCCCTGATAATATGGAGCGCAGCACAGCATCCGCGCCGTGGAAGGTCGTTTCATTGTCACTCCAGTCGTAGAGTAGCAAGAAGCGACTGTGTAATGAGGTCTCCAACCACCTCTAAATGAACAGCTTTTGAGTTTATGCAGATAAACAGAGCAATGTAGCCTTTGACAGAGCGAGAGGCACATCCCAAAGAACACTTGATAGGAAAGGGGCCGGCGTTAATCAACGCCGATTTTCTACATTCCTCGCCAAAGTCTCTTCGATCGTCCTGGATTTGGGCGCTCCGAGTCCAATGAACACAAGCTAAAAAGGCGTGATTGAGTTCTCGGGGCGTCAAACATGCGTGCATTAACTCAGTTCGTCCGACGGCTGATCAAAGAAGGAGGCGAAAGCGCAAAGCTGTGGTGAAAATTCGGGTTAAACGAGTGAGTGAAGAGAATTTTCTTATTTCTGGCAGGTTTATGCAAGCGCGATAAAGCGTAATCTACCAATGTTCGTGGTCCACGTTTTTTTTCTCCTAACTCAGCTAAATACGGAGTTACGAGCCAGTCGAATTCGAGTTTGGTCAACCATCGGGGACCGTGCCACCACAATGCCAGGTCGGATAACGCCTCTGAGGGTCTTTTCTCTAGAATCTCATTGAGATTAGGCGTTTGATGGATACTCAAGTTCATTAGGGGTTTGGAAGAAGCAGGTTTTATTACACATTCTGGTGATTTTACAGCGCCTGTCACGACCTATCCGAAGACAGTCCGTTGAGCTATTGGAGATGACACTTCGACGAGAGATTTCAATTGGTCTATTGCCAACTGTATTAATGTGGACGTTGGCGGTCCGTTTTGGCAAGCTTAGTTGTCAAACTAGCGTACGCGAAATGAAGCTAGTGTCAGAACCAGGATTGAGAAGAACTCGAGTGCATAGATGACGTTCATCCGAGGTTTCGACGGCAACCTCTGCTGTAGCAAGTAAGACGACTCATGAAGAAGGAAAGAAACGACTGAAGGAGTCCATAGCCGATTATAAATGCACCTTTTTCGCAGCCAACTGAGTAGGTTCTTAATTCTTCGTCGTTTTGCAATTCATTCAATCGTCGAGTGTGGTGTGATGTGGCTCTCCACACTGTCAACAGGGGAACTTCGAAGGGCAGTTGCGACCCGCGTGTCCCGGCATTAGATAATGGAAGCACAAACGACCCTGGGTGGCAGCCTTTCTCCTATTCGGAATGTAAAAATTACTCGACTGTCGACAATGACCTGTGTAATCCTGAGCTTGGCAGACCGTATAACTTTTAGTCGCAGTTGTTGCAAGCAGTCTTGGTTTTGGTCGGAATATGAGCCTGGCACTCTGACTACATGAAGCTGGGCGAGAATTTCTTTTTGACTTGAGTAACACCCCTGTGACCTTGAGAGCTTGTATGCGTTGCTGCAAAAAGGCCTGAACTTCGGAAAAGCTGGAAAGTCAACTTAGCGTCAGAACGGATGTCATTATATTAATTTTAAGTCAATTTAACGTGCATGATCATAGCCAATGCTCCGTCTTGAGTGTAAGGTGAAAAAGCTTGTATGGGTTTTGGATTTCCGTCAATTCTTTTATAGGAAGAATGTGCTACTTCTCGTACCAAATTTGCACTTGGAATTTGATCCTCCTCGCGAAGGTTCATTGATGCAGTATATGCTAACTCAGAACCACGTGATTTTCTTAATTCCGACGTTTTACGTCTTGTAAAACGATCAGAGGAGTCATCAAACGACGTTAGTGGCCGAACTTTTTTCTTATTCATAAAACCTTTAGTACTGGAAGGTCCAGGATTTATGATTGGTGGTACTGTTCTAGCATTGATATTAATAGATGAAAATTCAATTTTTTCATTCAGCCAGGATTCATTTTTCTCTAAAACTAGATCTCAATGTCAGTGAGCCTCCTTCAATTTCTTTAATATAGCTTTACAGGAGTTGTTAATAACTCCAGGAACCATATCTTTGGATTCTTTCGGATAAACATGCAATATTATCTTCTCAATCACATAATCTTTCAATTGACTTTTATAAACTCAAATGACGTCGATTGGTCTTTTAGCGATTATTGCTATGTAAATTATTTAATTTTGTCTTGAAAACCTACTTGAAGGTCTAGAAAATTGTTTTATACAAGACCAAAGCCTCATAATTATTTTCAGATGCACATATCTCATGTTCATCTTACATACGCGTCGCAGAATATTGAATTTTAATCTTCGCTTTTTATGCCGCAAACATGACAATTAGCACATCACAGAGATAATAATGTTCAAAAATATACTTAATATAATTAAAGACGAAGATATTAAATAAAATTTTAATTTGCAAATGGTTGGGAAATTCGACTTTTGGCCAGCTCAATTAATTGATTAATTAAGCACCCCGATAAGTGTAAGGTGAGGCGACTTACTTTAATAAAGTACTCCGATAGGTGAGAGATTAGAAGACTCACCGTAATGAAGCAACCCGATAAGTGAGAGACGAAGGGAATTACTTTAATCAAGCTGAGACTAGTAATCGAATTTGTAACGTGCTCAGTGCTCAATTTTTAACGTTCATTGCTCATAAAAGGAACTTTGGGACTGAACCGACGGATTTCTGTTCATTGGGCGGTCATCGGATCTCGATATTATTGTTCAGCAGGACCAAATATGGATTTTATTAAATAGATTACATGCTGGATAAGATCTGTAAGCGTTGCGTCACACGGCCGTTGGTAGTCGTCCTGGTGCCTTTCAGCATGCTCAATTTCGATCTTTGGCTCGTTACTGTTGAGAAACTCAATTTTTTGGCGTTTTGATATGAACATTTATTGTTTAGGATGTCAAAAGCTTTAAAATGTTACTTTTTGGGTGCTTTTTACTGTAACTGTTTTTCAATGTATTTAATGCGGGGTCCTTTTTTCAACTTTCAGAACATTTAAATTTTATGAATAGAACGAGTTTTTTATGGTCAATATGTAAATTCAGCCTACGGGAACCGACTCTCGATCCTTTACACTAAGACGATGAAGATAAAAATGAGTGACTACCACACGTTGCTAAGAGACACATTTTGACTTACTTGTCGATAATGCAATCTCTGACCTGATTGACAAGTTGAATCTCCTAACAATAAGTTAACGTCATTCAAGTTAATTCTGCAGTTTCCGCGACGTTTAGTCCTAACCTGGACGTTTACAAAAATCCCTTTACGACCATGATTAGTTAAATAAAGAATGAAATAAATTTTTCTGTCACACTTTCTCCCTTTAAACGGTAACTTCTTTGACTAATTTGTCGAGAGATTTTTGCTTTTTGGCATAATGAACCTATAAACTAGGTTACTTATAAAACAACGATCTCGCTAAATTTGAAAATAAAATAAAAGTAATTCTTACATCATTCGTTCAATCTTAAAACTAGACGTAAACGTGATATAACCTAAGTTCTTAAAATGTCATATCAGAGTAACTGGGTTCGACAAACTGAGAGATCTGGAGCTACTTTGCTGGTTTTTTCTTATATTTTGTCCGCATGGTCACTTTAGTTCCTTGACCGTCGTCAAGCTTTGGTTCCTCCCTCATAATTGCATCGAAACTTTTGTCAATCAAAGGCAAACACAAGGCTTTCACGGCAAGCCTCATCTTGGTCTCCGACAATTGGATGGCGCTCTCGGCCTCCGGGTTTGCTTTTATGTCTTTAGCCTGTAGTGCGTTTTCTCTAACTAGGAACCTTCTTAGACGGGTAGGGTAATAATCGGGGTCGTCAAATTTCGCTTCGAATTTTCTCTTTAGTTCTTGTTTCCCTCCACTGATCATGTATCGGTGGTCGATGGGGACCATCCAGGCGGACCATGTGGCGTAGTTTAATCTAAGCCAATCGACGATTCCTCAATGACGAATATTACAGTCTGAACACTCTGGAAAATATAGAGCCAAATCACTCGAGCAACTCTTTTATTTTTATGTTGGTCCCACTTTTACTGACATCTGTGCTAAATTTCATGTCAATGTCATCATTTGTTACATAGTTACGCTTGTGTTTTCTAAACGACTAAAAGTGTTTTTTTCGACTTTTACAATGTCTGAATTTGTTGAACAAAGAAGTGCCATTAAATTTTGTTTGCAGAATGAAATTTCAGTTGCGGAAACGTTCAGATTGTTTCAGAAGGCCTTCGGTGATTTGGCAATGTCGCAGAAAAATGTTTATAAGTGGTACAAAGACTTCAAAGAAGGCAGAGAACGTATTTATGACTTGGAACGCCCCGGACGACCATCAACAGCAACTGACGAGTAACACCTCAATCAAATCAAAGAATTAATGCACAAAAATCGTCGATTGTCTGTAAGAGACCTTACTAATATGTTTGGGATATCAGAAGGATAAGTGAAAACCATTTTGATAGACCACTTGGCCCTGAAAAGAGTCAAATCTGGATTGGTTCCAAAAATGCGTCGCGTTGAGGTCTGTGAAACAATGCTTTCTGATTATCACGACACAATGAAATGTATGATTACTGGAGATGAGACTTGGATTTATGCTTACGACCTGGAAACAACCGATCAATCAAGCGAATGTCGTGAATAAAGGTGAGACAAGACCGAAAAGATCGCGCCAAAGTCGCTCAAAAATCAGGGTCATGTTGACAGTTTTCTTCGATTATCGTGGTGTGATGCATTATGAATTCCTTCCGCCCGGCCAAACTGTCAACAAGGAATATTATTTGAGCATTATGCGTCGTTTGCGTGAAGCTATTCGCCTCAAGAGGCCGGATTTGTGGAAATACAACTCTTGGTTTTAGCACCACGATAATGCGCTGTCTCACACTACACTCGTTCTTCGTGACCATTTCGCCAAAAACTCAACGCATATCGTTCCACAACCACCATATTCGCCTGATTTGGCTTCGTGTGACTTCTGGCTATTCCCCAAACTCAAAATACCATTCCGAGGACGCTGTTTTGACACGATTGAAGAGATATAAGCCGAATCGAAGAAGGCTTTGAAGGCAATTCCGGAAATCGAATTTAACAAGTGTTTCAACGATTGGAAAAAACGTTGGAATAAGTGCATTATATCGGGAGGGGATTACTTTGAAGTGGATTCAACTTAGTTTTTGCCCACAGTAGTTTGTGTCAGCTTAGAAGAATAATTCTCTGATGTTTTACTCAACTTTTTATTAAAATAATAAACTTCTGTTCCTTTTCTTATTCCGACCGATTTCACAATATCTGAATTGATTTTGGTAAGACGCTTTTCTGAATATTTTCTAATTTGAGGTTCTAATTTATGTCGTGATTCGTCTCTTTTATTTATACGTTCAATCAATTTATACGTTTCGTCAGTCATTATGTCTTCGTAATTTTCAGTTGTTTAAGTCGCATGTCTGATTATAGCTTCACACTCCTCAACATAAAACTTTACGTCTAAAGTCATTCCTGGTCAATAATAATTCCGGCGAATTTTATCTAAAGCTCTATCTCTGCCCAAATATCGGCTATCCAAAATTTTAGGACCAATTCACTAATTTAATTAACTGTAATTTTATTTTAATCCAGTTCACGGGAATGCAGTCCCCGACCTGATTGACAAGTTAAATCTCTTAAGTTAGCGTTATCCAAATCAGGTCTACGGTTCGCGTGACGTCTACGGATATCCCTTTTCGACCGTAATTAATTAAATGAACAATTAAATGAATTGTCTTACTACCCTAGTCGAAAGTACGTGGTTTCGGCACCAATTTCACGGCAGAAAGTCTAACTTTCATGCATTGGTCAAGCTATATGCGTGCCCTCTTTAATAGCGGGAGTAAAAACGTAAATAACCTCAAGCGTCAAAATTTGTCCGCTCTCTGCTAATGTTTATTAGTGGCAATGAGTGAATATTATTTAGAATGTAATAGTAGTGACTGAAGTGTAACAAAAATAAAAATAAAAAATGAATGAGATATCATCTGATGAATCGACAGATGAAGAAGAAATTAATAAAAACTTTGAAACTGAAGCTCAATTAATAGTAGAAACTGACACCTTACCCAAAAAGTCCGTTGACAGATACATGCTAGTCTATGATATTTACCAAAGATGGAAACAAGGAAGTAGAAATCTAAACCTTAATTCATAGATGTATTTGATGCCTGCCCCCTCGACCAGCAGCACTCGCTCCACTCATGCCGCAAATGTCGGGGCAGGCATCAATATATTCCAATGGACACATGCAATTGTTTTCGTACTTTCGACCGGGTAGCAAGAAAAATAGTATACACTACATGGGCAGAAATTTGAGAGCCCTGAACTGCGTGCCATGATGCCCTCGGCTTCGCCTCGGGCATTATGGCGCGCAGTGCAGGAATCTCAACTTTCTGCCCTTGTTATGTAATATACTATTTCCCGTTACAAAGGACACCAAAGAAAAAGTTACAATATCATTTCTGAATGCGTTCAAAGTTTATAACAGCTTCATGCGTAGATTTGATTTGCATGATCAACATTATAACAAACTTACGCCAGTAGTTCGATCGAAGAAATGGACATGGGTAATTTTTATGAGACTTGTGCAAGCATCAATCATAAACGCTACTGTGTTATACAATTCAGCCTATGAAAGTAAAAAAAACATTGTGAATTAAAGACTTTGCTTTGAAAATCAGCGAACAGTAAATGAGTAGCTCTGACAGAGGAAAATATAAAAATCATACACTCGAAATGACAATGCTCAAAAGATATGGCTCAAGAGAAAAATGTGATGTGAGGACGCTCAAGTCTAGTATGGAATGTAAGGCATACTTCTACATGAAATTTTTCAGAGGTCCACGACTGAATAATTTTAAATGAAATAAATAAAAGCATCTAAATAGAACTGAAAAGCATGAGAAAAAAAAACTACAAAAATTAAATAAAACAATCAAAAAAGCACAAACAGAGATGATTGTCATTGACATGTACCTACTCGTAGTGGGAATCGGGTAACATCGGTTAAGCTTAACGATGGCAAAGCATGTTATATTGGATCGATAACTTAATTCGTGCGGTTTTTTTCAAAATTTGAACGTTTATTTAAGAAAAACATGTACAATAGTATTATTCAAAGTATTGCATATTGTTCTGCATCAACCGGAACAAATGATAGTCAGAAGGGGCAAGGTCTGGGCTATAAGGCGAGTGGGGCAAAACTCCCCATCCACTGTTTTTCAATTAGTTTTTAACCGGAATAGCAACATGGGGCCGAGCGTTGTCATGCTGGAAAATTATTGCCTCGTGTCTGGTCGCATATTCCGGGCGTTTTTCAGCTATTGCTCTCTTCAAACGGATTAATTGTGATCGGTAGCGTTCTCCATTGATGGTTTCACCCGGTTTTAGCAGCTCATAATACAGCACACCCTTCTGATCCCACCAAATACAGAGCATTACCTTCGCGCCATGGATATTCGGCTTTGCCGTTGATTTGGCTGGTTGGCCGGGTTTCACATATAATTTTTTGCGCTTGGGGTTGTTGTAGTAATGGATCCATTTTTCATCACCAGTAACAATCCGATGCAAAAATGACTTCTTTTTGTGGCGTTCCAGCAGAATTTCGGACATGCAAAACCGCCTTTCAACGTCTCGCGGCTGGAGTTCATGTGGAACCCAATTTCCTTGCTTTTGAATGTATCCGGCTGCTTTTAAACGTTTTGAAATGGCTGCTTGAGTGACTCCCAAAGATTCTGCGAGCTCTTCTTGTGTTTGGCAACAATCTTCATCGGGTAATGCTTCCAGTTCTTCATCTTCAAACTTTTTTGGCTGCCCAGGACGTTCTTCGCCTTCCAAGCCAAAATCACCACTTTTAAATCGTGCAAACCACTTTTGGCACGTTCGCTCAGCTAGAGCATGTTCACCATAAACTTTCACCAAAATACGATGACTTTCGGCAGCAATTTTCTTCATATTAAAGTAATGAAGAAGAACTCCCCGCAAAAACACTTTTTCAGGCAAAAAGTTCGACATATTTGAGTGAAAAAATATTATTGTTGTTTACGATTCAAATGAATGTGACATATACTGAAAAAGACGCACAATGACAGTATCTTTCCAATGCATGTTCGGAATATTGGAACAATGGAATAATAATCAAGTTACGCCATCTCTTAGCAAACCGCACGAATTAAGTTATAGATCCAATGGTATTATGTGCTATTATCTGTTCATAATCGACATAATGAGCTGTGCAAGCAAAATAATTGAAATTTGCTATTCATGTTCTTTACGTATTTTTTCTCGTAGATTACAGTTCCGGAAACGGTTTTTAAAAATTTCGATTTTGTGTCATTTTTTGTTTGAACAAATTGTTTAAACAAATTAATTTGCAACAAAATTTTGTAAAAATAATGTCAAATTCTTGACTAGCAACTCAAAAAACTTCGGGAACCATGTACAATCTGCATATTGACTATAAAAAACTCGTTCCAATTACAAAATTTGAAAAAGTTTTTCTATGATTTTAAGACATGAAATTATATTATCAGTCGTGTCTTACAAAAGAAAAAATATGATTTTTTATCAAAAAAATTTAAAACTTACGAAAAATAATAGTTTTAATCACTTTTTTTGTGATGTAATTTTTTTCTCAATAAGTTTTTCGAACTGATTGGATTTTCATTAGTCATGGCTTATTTTCAGGATTTTACCTACTGAAAACTTTACTTTTACAATTGAAAACAGTAGAGTTGTAGAGAACTTTTTTCCCGAAAAATAAAACTATGAGTTGTGAAAATCCAATCATTTTTTAAAAATTGGTAACAAGTGATAGTAAGGAAACGTTCTATTAAAAAATTTATTATTAAAAGTACTATTTTTCTTAAGTTTCAATTTAATTTCATAAAGAATAATTTTCTTTCTTTCATAAGGCAGTACTAATAATATAACTTTGAGTCTTAAAATTATAGAAAAACTTTTTTTTTCCAGGGAATTGATTTTTAGCACGCCAACTACCTTAAAATATAAATGTTCCTGAATTATATAAAATTTAGTTATAATTACGAGTTTGAAATTTACCTGATCCACTGATAGCTACTTTCTTCTATATTTCTTTCTGTGGCTAAGAATCATACTTGAATCAGCTGATATCCGCATTATTGATAACACAATTTCACTCAAGGGAGTCCTAAGCAATAGTCTGTTTATTCCTGTTTGTAAGTGCAGTATTTTTCAGTTAAGAAAACCATTAGCACTTAAGCCACCTCTGTTTATTTTTATCGCAGGAAATCGGAGATCGAGTACTATGCTATGTTAGCCAAAACTGGAGTTCATCATTATACCGGCAACAATATTGAGTTGGGGACTGCATGCGGAAAATACTTCAGAGTCTGTACTCTTTCGATTACAGATCCCGGAAACTCTGATATCATCAAATCAATGCCTACAGGCGACCAGGCTTAAATATTTTGTATCAATCTTCAAATAAAGAAATAGAAAAATTCTAAAGACTTATTAATTGGCTGAGGTTTAAAAGTTTATTCAATACGATTTTTTCGAAACTTACATATATGTTAGATTCATGTTTTCTAAAATTTGATATAAGCTGAAATTAATAAATAGTTTTTGGAAAAACTATTCGTTTTTTTTTTAGATAGTACTTTTTAACTAGAATTCCTACACAGGGAGAGCATTTTGATGCAATGAAAGTGGGCGATTTTTAATCGTAAAGAGTTATACTTTTGTATCGAACAGACAATATTGAAAATTGAGTCTGACGTTAAAGGCGTTTAAAAGTTATCATGATGAGGTTGTTCAACATTTTTATGAGATCGTTCTTCACCTAACCTTAAGAGAGGGGGGGGGGGGATTTAATTAGATTTAATTTAAAGTAACGAGGCTGTGCGAGTGGTGGTTTCCGGAAAAACCTCAAAATTCCTTGCGGAGCATACCGTTTCACTAAGTTCACTCAGTTAACTTTAACATTTAAACATTCACTAACCTAGAATAGATCTCTGATAACTCTTGACTGTGTGCCGTTTTTGAACAGGTAATGCATCGAATTGAAGTGAGGTTCAAACGGTCCGAGATTTAACGATCAATCTCAACTCTCTCTTCTTGGTTTTAATGGTGCAAGTACAGCTGAACTAATTTTCTAACTTGTTCTCGATTAAGACTAGTGAGGAATTGCAATTCAATGCTGCCCCTAAGCTCGGAGCACTAGTTTAAGTGAGAAATGTTGGTAACTGTAAAAATTCTGAGTTTTGAAATGTATTAAAGGCACAAAATATTGGAAAGTAAAGTAAATTTACATAGAGATCTCAAATTTGCACCGAATTTAGATGAAGACTTGTTATTATTTTACACGGAGAAAAATAGTTGAAGTAACTTTACTCAACTCTGTCGATTAAACTTGGGACATAAGGACATTTGAACATCTATTAAATCCTAGTCGGGTAAAATCAATTTGATATATACCTAATTCACCCAAAGTGAATAGCAATAAGCGTTACATAGGGAATAGTAAGGAGTTGAGTAAAACGTTATCGACGACAGGGCACCAACATGCGTCAGTGGGTTAACATGAAATGTATAAGTATATCACCGACGCTTGAGGTGCTTCAAACCGTAGTTGAGTAAAATGAGCATCGGGCGTATTATTTGAACTGGCAATGGTGTTGTTCTCTCAAATAAAAAAAAAATTCTTACGTCGAGCCTGCCAATAGTCATCCGGTACATACATAAACAACTTACAAATACATTCTCACCATTTAGACGTAGCCAATCACATTTCAAATTACAAATACACTTAAACATATAACCTTACATATATAAACCTAATAACTACACTTATATAGAGTACGATACGCTTTCGTCGAATCATGCACACGCTCGCTTACAATGCTGAGATATAAAATTTGGAACTTTCTTATATAGTGACTGCATGAGTTATTTAGAGCTTGGTGAGAGTAAGTGCCGTCAATAAAAATTTTTAGCCTTACTCAAGTAAAAATTAATCAACTTTTTTCATAAATGATTAATAAAATATTTTTAAAAATTAATATAATTATTCAATTATTATAACTATGATTATTGATATATATAATATAATTATTAAATTACATTTAGTATACATTTTTATTATAACGACGTATGAAGTTTAGTGAAACTAAATTTTCAAATGTACATTAAAAAATTGCATTATTATTAAGAAGTATCTTGTATAAAAACATTGAAAAGAAGGTTCTTTTATTTTCTGTGTTTTATATTTTCAAAATATGGATTTTACATTTGCGAATTCCAAAGTATTATTCTGCCTGAGTAATTTATGTGATATTTCATATTTTATGTAATAAACTTATCGAATTTTTTTTGTTTAAATTTTCATAATATCAATTTAATTTTAAGAATTAAAGTTTTTGAAATTAAACATTTTTTATGTGTGCCCAAGGCGCAGATTACTTTCATTCGTTCCTGCGTGAATAGATGTAGCTGTTGGAATAAATCTTTTGATTCACGGTTTACTCAACTCTCGATTGAAGCGTAGAGTAGAATGAACGGAAAGCTCTACTATTTTTGTGATTTAATAAAAGATTGGTTTTTTATAGTTATACTACGAGTATTAATATATATATTTAAAAATTTTTAATGCACGCTTTCATACTGCACCCTACACTTCTGAATTTTACTCAACTTTGATTCATTTTCAAACATTTAATATATCACAAATAAATACAGTGATAATAAATAACTTCTAACTTGTCCTTATGTCCCAAATTTTATCGGAAGTTGAGTAAAATTACTTTAACTATTTTTCTCCGTGTAGATATTTCACAGGCACACGGGCCTGGACGTCTAGACCACTTGTACAAAGAAACTCAAGTACAGCGCTCATTTTAAATTAAATTTTGAAAAACAAAAACAAGAGACAATCCTAACGAAGACAAGAAAAGGTAGAAAAAAGGGTAAAAGACATTAATAAAAATTAAATTGAATTAAAACAACAAAAATTTTAAGGTTATAAAAGATGCTAGTTTGCGATCAATGAGGGTCAAATATAAAGAAGAAAACTCTTTATGTTGTCAAAATTGTTGCGACATTTCGTTGGCTATGGGTTTGCCAACCTCATCAGGCTTTATTAAATTAAAAAAACACCAAATAGTAAAATTGTCACACACAAGAAAAATAAAAATTAAATGAACTTAATATAAAAAACATACACAAAATTATTAAATTTTACTTTTATAAAAGAAGGTTAACTCATGATGAGTAATGTAGAGAATGTAAAATTATAATAAAAATCATGATTTTAGATTAATAAAATGACGTGATGTCAAGAAGTCGACGACACTTTGTCTACTAAATTATTAGGTTCAAACAGTTACCTTTAAATATTGACAACAGTTATTGTAAACACAGAATTTGAAATGTAAACAGACATTAGCTGGAAAACTATCATGAATTTAATCTATTAAGTAATGAAAAATAAATTCTATTCAAAGTAAATATGTCTTCTTTTTTATTTATACTAAATTTATTGAATTTTATATGGATCATTTCTGATGTTAATCTTTTCCGATAGTCAGAGACATAATCAACAATCTTGGTCTTTTTCCAATCAAATTCATGGTTAAATTTCAATTGATGTTCACAGACTACGGATTCACTGTTTTTTTATTTTTCTGTTCATTAATACGAACTCTTAATGCTCTCTTAGATTCACCAATATAAGTCGCAGTGCAATTTTTACAATTAAATTTGTATACAATATTAGTTTGTTCCCATTTGTTTGTGGAGTCTTTACCTAATTTTATTATTGATTTCAAAGTTTTGTTAACGACTGGGATAGTTGAAATATTGTATTTTTCAAAAATATTAGACAATTTAGTGAAGTTTGTTACGTTGTATGGCAAACATACCTTTGGTTGATGTCTGTATAAATCTGAACGGTTTTTCTTATTTAGAGAATTTGGAGAGCTATATTTAATTTTATTCATACGGATTTTTATATTTTGAGCGATGAATCTATTTGGATAATTGTTGTTTAATAATATTTGTTTAACTGTCTTCAAATTGGCGTTATGAAACGTTTTGTGAGATAAAGATATCGCTCGGTCAACTAAGTTATAAACAATATTTTTTTTCAGACAAATTGGATGATTGGAAAAGTAATTAATTATTCTATTTGATGAGGTAGGTTTTTGAAACCGATTAGAGATAATTTGATTTTCTTTTACAATTAATGTCAAGTCCAGAAAGTTAATTTGATTATTTTGTTGAACTTCAAAGGTGAGTTGCAAGTTCTTGTGAATTAAAAATGTTTAGAACCAAGTCAATAAATTTCTTTTGTACACACAGAATGGTGTCATCTACAAATCTGTAATAAAATAAAGGAGAGCAATTATGTTTGTCTTTTAAAATTCGTAGGATTCCATTTGATGTAATCATAAAAGAAAATAAAATTATTTCTAATGAATCTAATAATTCAGTAGACAAAGTGTCGTCGACTCCATGACATCACGTCATTTTATTAATCTAAAATCATGACTTTTATTATAATTTTATATTCTTTACGTTACTCATCATGAGTTAACTTTCTTTCATAAAGGTAAAATTTAATAATTTTGTGTATGTTTTTGATATTAAGTTAATTTAATTTTTATTTTTCTTGTGTGTGACAATTTTACTATTTGGTGTTTTTTTAATTTAATAAAGCCTGATGAGGTTGGCAAACCCATAGCCAACGAAAAGTCGCATCAATTTTGACATTATAAAGAGTTTTCTTCTTTATATTTGACCCTCATTGATTCGAAACCAGCATCTTTTATAATATTAATATGGAGGGTGACACTACCATTTCTTCACTAAAAATGTTAAGGGTTAATTATTTTAATAACCATAAAAAATGGAAAGCTGACGTTTTCTTACAAGAGCTCCAGAAGCGGTTGGCCGCCTTCTTGATGAATAAGGAAGGGACGGACGATGCGGAAGGTATTCAAGAATACCGCTTTCTGGACTGCCGCAAGTACCCTGGCCACCCCAAGATCCTTCAGTTGACTCACGTACCTTATGTGCATGTTTCCCGTAGCCGAAATCACAATGGGGTGAACGGTGGTCGATTTCACTGTCCACATTTCTGTGGTTTCGTGCTTTAGCTGACTATACCTTTAAATCTTGTTTGTATAGGTCAGCTGGATGTTTTTGTTAAGGAGAACGTTGATGTCTATGATCTTAACACGCAGGACACGTTTGTCCCACATGACAATGTCCTGACGATTGTGTACGATGAGATGGTCTGTCTGAATGGTCCTGTCCGCGTTTGTCTAGGAGAGAGAACTGTAACTTGGATGTCTTCTGCTAGTTTATTCAATGCTTCGAAGCATTCCCAGACCAGCATCGAGATGGTCACTGACTCGTCTAATGTTGTGATGGCCGCTCTGCTATCTGAGCAGATGCGGATATTATTGTAGTGGCCATGATCCTGCGCCTTGTGAACGCATTGGCGTATGGCATCGATCTCGGTTTGTAGAACCCTGGAGTGGGGTCCCAAGGGGACCGCAATGCTCGTGTCGCTCTTTTTCCTATAGACACCGGCCTCCACGCCCTCCCTGTTCTTGGAGACATTTGCAAACCAGTTGTCTCCATCACCTGGGAGATGTGCGCGACCCTCCTTCCGATCATCCATGGTTGACAGGCTTATCTTGTACTTTTTGTCTAAGAGGTACCGCGGAGACGTCCTGTCTCTCATTAGGATTCAAAAGCAAGCAACTGTTTGAATGAATAAAGGCAGGAAGAGCGGAGTAGTCGAAGGCGGGTTGGGCGAGCGCGCTCAGGTACTAAAGGTAGCAACGTAAAGGTCATAGAATAGAATAACATAATTAGACTGCTCTGATCGTTCTAAAATTTTTACACAATACTTTTAGATACATGTACTTTCGAGAAAAGCAAGCAAAAAAAATTGGATTTTTTCAAAGTTATAAACCAGAATGATCCCTCAATCCTGCTCCACCAGACCACCGATGCCTAGGTTAGCCTGGGTTGTAGAATCACCGTGTAGATCCACTCCAGTGTGTCGGGTTTCAGGCCCCAATTGCTTCCCATGGCTCTCCTGCATAGCCGTAGAGTTGCTATGAATTTATTGCACTTGTTTTCGAAGTGATCTTTCCAAGTTTGCTTTTTTTCCAATATTATTACTCCTAGATATTTAGCGCGTGCAGAGATTTTTAGCGGTTGCCCTCTCATTTTTAAATCTCGTGTATGAATTAGCATATCGAGATTTTTTTCTTCCCAGCTTGAGCTAGATTTTCTGCTGATTAAAAATTTATTATCATAAGCTCAAAACAACTATTTCTTATGCTTACAATTCGAGCATTTTTTTTTCTTTTTACTAATTCTACATTTACTTGACTAATTTTTCGATTTACAGTAAACAGTCTTTTACTGTTTTGAATGTTCTTACTTGGTGTTGAAAAAAATGTGTATTTAATAAAAAATATATTGTAACTTACACTGTGCTCATAACGTCTTTAAAAAAAACGAGAGAGAAAAGACAGATTTTTTATTAAAAACAAATACTAAAATGATCTTTATTCGAATCGGACATGGAGGCGTGGCTTTCCAAATTCACGTTGGTCACATGATCCAATATGGCCGAAACTAAGTGTCAAGATGCATTGTTTACATATGTGGTTCTGTTTATTTTTATATATAAAAATGATTTTAACGATTAAAGAAATTTGCCAATAGGCCGAAATCAATCCGGGAAAAATAAATTTTATCGGGGGAGAGAATGTGCAAAAGAAATGATTATTTTAATTGAAAGATCAAAATTGTTTAAGTTAATATCGAATATTACTTAGCAGAAAATAGAAAATCTTCTTTGGTAAAATGACGTGAAGACACCCTAAAATGGGATTTCAGATCTTTTCTTTTTGTTGCTTTCTTCCATACAACCAACATGTCGATTTTTTCGGGAATGCTAAAATAATTTTCGATTTTGACAAAATTCCGACCGTAGGAGGGAAGAAATGGTAGCTCAAATCTGCATTTTCCAGTGACTTAGACTTACAATTGTTCACTGCACATACGAAGCCGCATTACTTTTTCGAATTAGATGTCAGTTTCGAGCTTTCCATCTTTCGGATATATTTATTAAATGATTTTTTCAATTATTTATCTATCCTTATAATGTAAAATGACACTTGAGAAAACTTCCGATTCTCACCACCAGGTGTCGTGTTACCAATGTCAGATCCCAATTGTAAACGTTAATTTTTCAATTTGAGAACATTTTACGTATTCTCAGTTGTACTAGACATCAAGTAGAATATTTTTATCAAAAGCAAAAAAAGCGCACATGGAAAAAGTACATATTAGACCAGGTATGAAAAGCTTCTTTTGTAGAAGGTGCTTGTTTCTCAGCAGGTATCAAGTTAGGGCAGCTGCGTTCGCTGAGTCATCTAGTATCTGGAAGGTCATATCAGCCAATAAAATTGATAATTCTACAAGTTTTGATTAAGAATCGACGCTACGGGCATTGTGCCTGATAAAATAAAGTTCGCAGTGAAATTAATTAAAAGAAAGTTCTTTTCTAATAATTCATTTTTGCAAATTAGTAACAACAATTTTGTTAAGTACATATAGGGTGTATAATAAGTACACTCTGATCAAACAAACAAATTTTACCAATAGAAAGATAGGATGAGTATGTAAATTTACTACTATCAGCGGGGCAATATTACATGGATTGAAAGAAACAGCAGTGCACCAGAGGACAGCGACGTTGGAGATGCGGCACGACCGGTTTCCGAGCAGAAGTAAACAACGAGAGCCATGATACTCGACGAGCTTCGGCCGATCGAAGAATCGATTATCGCCGCCATCGATCATGGGAGGACGACTCACCCGAAGACAAGCTCCAACCACGTGACTCGGAAGAGACAGTCTGGGGCACACTATTCCCAGGACATTACATTTAGTATTTCAGCCATTAAAAATACTAAAATTATGTTAATTGATCAGGTCGGAAATTTTGTCGACGTCGCGACATCCTCGTTCACTCTCGTTCTGCGACTGCGAAAGGCAAGTGCCGTTTTTCTAACCTGTATCTGCAGGAGAAGTTTAAGAAATTCTTGCCGCTGAGATGGAAGGCGAATTTGTATTACGATACGACCCGGAATTGGACGATATTGTACAGGTAGCGTAAGTTTAGTTTTCTCTATTCTTTATTTTGGCAAGTGGTTCGGAATTCCGAGTAAATTGACATATTGACTTCAACGCTTTATCGCGTCTATCACACACGTCGAGACCACTTTGCCTCTCTCAAGTGTTAGCGAGTGCTTTTCTCTGTTTAAATTTCTCTTTATTTATCTCTTTTTCTGTCTCGCGGTAATTAAGTTTCATATGTTACTTGTAGTCCATAATTTTTTTAAATTGTTATAAATAAACAGTATAATTGGTATATATGTTTAAATAAAACTTTTAAAAGTAAGACTATTTCGTCCTTTTGTTTTTCAGGCGCATCAATGTTTTATTATGTACATTAATTGATAACGAGAGTGTACAGGCACTCGATCGCTATGTACTGTAAAACTTTGAAATAAGAGAAACGCGAGGAATGAGTGTCAAAAGAGGATGAATGATAGCAAACTCGCAACTATATTATTACAATAGAATGGATGAATAGAAAAGAAAAGAGAGGAAGAGGGAGAGATATCCAGCGCGCGTACGCTCATGCACTGAATACCGCTATATCTTTCTGCCATTTGTCAATTCCCTTCTTCGTTCGCCCATGCACATGCCCGATATACCCGTCTCTTTTAGAAACATTTTGATGTGCTCTGCTGTACATCGCGAGGCTAGCATACATTCCATATTCACAATTCCTTCTCGTGCGTCTATCCTTACTTAAAGGCTTATGTACTGAGTCAGCTGATCTCCCACAACAAAAGCCACGTGCATTTTGTAACTAAAAACTAAGACTCATCTGAATATTTAAATGATTATGTTGAGGCTTTTTCATATAATGATTATAAGCTTAGACTAATCAAATATATTTCGATTTAGTATGAAATATATTAGGAACTCAAATCGTTTCTACAATTTAACGACAATGCATCAAATACTAAAAATCGATGAGCGCATTTCCTTTATCACGATAAGTTTGGAAATAGGGGAGAAATATTTGACACCTAAAAATCAGCAAATGGTGCAATAACTGAATCAGTACGGTACAAAGTCCATATACATTCCTAAAACCTCCCTACCATTATTTCCCTTGTCCAATCATAGATTCCTTAATCATCAAAAAATCCTACCATGTTCACCTCGCGATGAACCAGTAAAACGGATCAACGCCAAGCCAAATTTGCAGTTACTCGACCAACCCGGTACTAACCGGAACTACTCGGAATGTAGGGAATATACTTTTATGTGCCTCCTGCGCGTAAACTCGTTTTTCGCTACAGTTAAGAGTAGCGCAATGTTGTGTATTGCGCTGCAGAGGAATGTAATGTAAAAATTGAACTGCGCATGCGCCTATAGCCATACAGCGGATCTGAGTGCACGCATAAAAACTCGTATACGCACCGAAGTCACATAAAATAGAATACGTGCCAATGCACACAATTCGGGAAATTACGAGACTCGCGACAATGCTTGCAGGACTGATCGCGCCTCGAATTCGTCTCGGCTTGGTCTCGCCTTGGTCTCGGCTTTGCCTCAGGTACGTCTCGGCTACGCCTCGACTACGCCTTGGCTTCGATCTCCTGCGAGCATTGTCGCTCGTCGCGCAATAACCCTCATTGTGCGCCTAGGCACGTAATATACTATTCTCTACTTTGCCCGTCCCCGGTTCGGAACATTCGCGTCCTATCGTCTGGCCAGTTGACCTAGCATCGTAAAATATTTAGTTCAGGGCTTCAAATTGGAGATCGCGTTTGGGTGGACGTTAACAATAAAAAAAGTCTTCATCTGGATAGAAGTAACAAAATAAATTCAATCTTCGGCGGACTGTCTAAGAGTCCAATCCCAGTTTTTCGCGGTTTTCCTTCACCAAAATAAAACGGCACAAAGCAGCGAGAAATCGCGGAAAAATAAATACTACCGAATCTCAAAACGGTAGTGATAATTTTTTATAAAATATTTAAATTAGATTTAATAGGGAAATTCTAGCGGCGAAAAGGGCGAGTTTAAAAGCACTCAACCCTTTTCTGGTTAAAAGCCGACCTCTATTTTCTCTTATTAAACCTAACAGAAAGTGACTATAGTGGTGTGGGTTTGCGTGTTCGCGTATTTGTGCGCGAATGGCAAACCAAAAGAACTAGAGTTGCCCTTTTGGGCAACGATCACAACAAGAACTATCATCCGCCCATTCCCAGAAATCAGGAGGAAGCTCTCTTTCTCACTCTCTTTTTAGGAGTGGTAGTCGTAAGTCTTAGAATAAGAGTGGGCATTGTCCCAAAATATTTGAAATAGTAAACTTTTTAATAAATTGTTAAAATTGGGAGCTTAAATCTTAAACTTTTATTCTGCGTCTGACGTATACCTGGTTAATTTTCTTGTGTACAGGGTATAGCCTCCTCAGTCAGAGGAGAGGGAAAAGACGATCCCAAAATAAAAACAAATTTTCATTTATTTATTTATTTTTTTATTTATAAATTGAAAGTTTGGCAGTTTGGAGCCTCAAACGAACGGGTATTTGAATCTAATATTTTTATTTATAGTGAATTGAATTATTCGTACGTAACAACTATTATAAGACAAATCATTTTGACCCAAATTAATTGTTTCTACGAAATATATTGCTCCCTCTTTCAAAATGAATTTAGTATTGGACCCTGTGACATAACTTCAAACTGTGGAATGATTTAATATTACTTCCCGATCCCTATTTTACCAACCAATGCTGTTTCCCCCCTTCGCATTTCTACATCAATTGAAATATCGGGTTGAAACTTTGCGAAATTACGTCAAATGCGCTAAGGAACGTTAACCTAGTCTTCTTGAATTTTTATAATTATAAACAAAAATTTTCCAAAAATAAATTTTTGTGATTACAAATATTTAAGGTCAGATAAACGTTTCTTAGTGCTGTTTATTCTATTTGGTAAAGTCTCAACTTGATATTTCAATTCATGAAGAAATGCGAAGGGTGAAAAAATATGCACCTGTTGATTGAATAATATTTTAATTACAGGAGTAAACAAGTTTTTAAAGGATCTCTGACTTGTTTCACAAAGTCACAAAATTGTACAACTCTCATACATACTTCATCATTAACGTATGTCACGCGAGGCTTCCCATCACGAGCATCATGAGCCAGAACTTTGGTCGGTGCTTCTTCATTTTGTGTCCGGGATTGAGGATAAGGATCAGATCTGCGTTAATTCGAAAGTGGCTGTGGTTTTTTCCCTCCATGTGCGTCAACGTTAATATTTGACTCGGATAATACTTTTGAATGATTGAAATTGGAAGTGCTTGGTCTTGGCCCTCTATTTCTATTTGAATTCACATGATCATGATTGGAAGATGTTACATTTACAAAAAAAGAAAAGGACAAGATTTTTTCCCCTATTCTCAACTTCAAACGGAATGTAAAATTTTCATTTTCAATGTAAGAAAATTATTATTTCCTGTGTAGATATTGAATTACAGAATCGATGGAAAAAAATCATTGGAAATTGCGATTATATTTGTTAGTTAGTATGGTGGTGTGGTGGGTAGTGGTTTTTGTGGGTGGGTTGTGTGGTGCAGGATCGTTGGTCTGTGATCCTTGTATCTGTAACCAGGCACCCTAGATAGTGCCTGGATAGCGCCTGGTTAGCGCCCAGATTGAGCCAGTGAAGGGGGTGGTTTCTCTTCTTACTTCTTCTTTTCTCCTTTCTTCTTCTTCCTCCCTCAGTCGCCCAAGTCCGAGCAATCCCCGAAGAGTTCCTCGAAGGTTCTCTTTAACGACCTGGGTACTGCGCGCTAACGGGACTGTACCGGAGTCTTCAGTGGGCTGGTCACAGGTACTGGGCGTGGTGGCGTAGGTTTCAGCGGAGAGATTTCCGGCAGCAGTTTCCACAGCGCAGAGTTCAGCAACTCCTCTAGTGAGCGGTGCCCTGTCGCTGGCGTGGCTGGCGTGTTGCGCGCTTTTCGTGGCGTGGAGGGGGATGCTGGGTTCCATGGTTTCCACTACCGGAGCTGCAGCGAACTTCGGTACTGGGGAGTCCCAACAATTGCACGGAGGTGGTTGTCGCCGCTGCAAGTAGCCTGGGTCCCGTGCATCCTTTGCAGCAGTCGCCTGTAGGTAGGCAACGCTGCTCTCCGGTCTACCAGTAGATTTTTTATTCAAAGGGTACAAAAATTTTCAAACTTTTATTGTCAATAAACAAATAAGGCTCTTTGAATTTTTTTTCTTTTTGTGTACAACTTACCATGTTCTGAGATGTTTTACATTTCTACATTATCTTGAAGGATGAGTGTGTCACGTGAGGCATCAGATGATAGTCTTCTTGGGTTTAATTCGAATGCTGTAATGTTTTTACCTACCGTATTCTCTTCATGTTCGCCATCATGTCGTCCTCCTCTACTGGCACCGTCCTTAGCTTCGTAATCTCGACCACTTCTTTCAGATTCTTCTCTCCTCTTAGTATTAAATCCAACTGCTTCATCGTCTCCATGACTTTCTTCATCATCTTTTGCGCTGTCTGACATGAGCAGTATAGACTTTCTGGAACCCATGAGCTTCCAATGTCTCGATAAAATGTTCTCATTCTCTTCTTGTATAGGAGCTGTAGAGGTAAACTTCAGTTTTTTTTTAACCGGCTGAAGAAATAAGAAAGAAAACAATGAGTATAATGTTTTGTATTTGACATGAGTGTTGAGAATGAAAATTTTTTGATGGGATAAAGGATTTAAGAACTATAGGCATAATGAATCCAATGGTTTCAAATTGACAAATGTAATAAATAAATCGTTACAAACTGTAAGAAATCAATTGAATTATTTTGAAATAGTGACTCAAGGTTTCATGTTTTCTAACGTTCTGATTTAAATTGGAGTCCGTATCAGTGAGAATTTATTCCTATATTAAGAAAAAAAAACTAAAAATTGCTCATGTGACAGATAAATCGTGTGGTGGAAAATGATATAAAAGAATTCTGAGTATACTAAATCAAACTAAATTTTACAAAATCTAACAAATTTTCCAACTTTTACAAACTTTCTAAATCAAACAAAATCTAGCAAAGTTTTCAAATTTAACTGAACTTTACAAAATTATACTTTTTCTAAATTACAGTTACGTCAGAAACGTAATATTTCTCTTCTTAAAAGATCTCCTCGTTTCATGTAAGGATTGGAAGGATCCTCTCTAAGGGATAAGGAATAGTCAGTGATTGAGAATGGTTAATGATATAAAATATATTTATTAACAATCAAATTGTGAAACGAGTAAGCACCATGGAATTGGAAATTGATTTGTGATTTGATAGTACCTTTGTAATTACCCTGAGTGAAATTTGCTTGATGATTGATTGAGTCCAGTGGAGCGAATGTGGTCAGTAGAGTCTTCGTTGCAATCCTTGAGATAGTACTTGTCAGATGGGAAATCCGTAGTCCAGCCGGTTGATATGGTTGATTCTTTGATCCTAGTTTCAGAGAGAATTTGGAAGGCGATTCCCCTTCACTTTCTAAAGTCGTTGAACTCAGCGTGGAGTAAGAATTAGTCTAGGTAGCGGTAAAATCTGATGAGGCTGGATTGAACTCGTAGTGCAGAGATTATGGAACTGGACTAGACTCGCCGTGTAGAGATGATGGTACTGGACTAGACTCGCGTTGGTTACATTGTAGAAATCGCACGTTGACTACTAACTGAACTGAACTCTATTGGAACTTCCGCTTTTTATAGGCCTTTGAAAGGTCACCTATGGCGGGAGTAAAAAACAAGGTGTACCACCTTTTCCATATTTGGTATTAAGATCGGATGAGTTGCCTTCTCTGATGACTTGTGCTCCAATGAAATTTATTACCTGGCACTAATGTGGCAGTCAAATATATCAATTCTATTTTATCTGCTTTTCGATTCTAACGAAAAAGGTCAACTACTGTGGAAGTAAAAACAAGGTGTACGATCTTTTCCATATTTTGGTATTGAAGCTTGAGGTCGAATGAGTTGCCTTTACCGATGAGTCACGTTCCGATGAAATTTATTACTTGGCGTTAATGTCACAGCCAAATATATCTATTTAAATCTGCCTTTCGATTTTAACGATCTTCTTATTTCTTGTTAGATCTTGCTGTTGAGTCGATATAATAAAGGACGTGGTAATGTTGCCTTGATCCCTTCATTGGTTCCTTAATTTGTTTATTACTCTAGGTGGTAGAGTCGCGGGACGTGACATTACGCAAAATATCACAAAATTTTACAAATCAAACAAAATTTAACAAATTTTATAAATAAAACAAAATTTAACAAATTTTATAAATTAAGCAAAATTTTACAAATTTTATAAATCAAACATAATTTAACAAATTTTATAAATCAAACTAAATTTTACAAATTTTACAAACTTTACGAAATCTTACAAATTTAATAATTTTTACAAAATTAAAAAAAAATCTTTCACAAACTACGACTTTTCAAATTTTCTAAATTAAAGAAACTTTACAAATTTCACAAATTCTACAAATTTTTACGAACTTTATAAATTTTACAAAATTTGAAACTTTCCTAATCAGACAAAATTAAATAGAATCTTACAGATTTAACAAATGTAACAAAATTTTCGAAATTTCACAAAATTATCCAAATCAAATTAAATTTCACCAACTTTTACAAATTTTTACAAAAATTTTCTCAATTGAAGAATAACTTACGAATTTTTCAAACTTTACAACTTTACAAAATTTTGATATAAAACATTTTGTCGTTTAATACGACCGTCGCTTGCTCTTTTTGATTCTTGGAACTCTGTCGACGGCTAACATAGCCAGACGGTATTGTTGGCAGCCAGCTAGCGCTTTCCCCTTGCGCACCTTCTTCCTTCTCCTTGTCTCCTTCGTTCGCTCGAGCGCACTCTCCTTCTTTATCTATCTCCTTCTTTCGCGTTTCCCCTTTTCTTTTCTGATTAAAAGCGCTTTAAAATAATCATTCTTCAAATTCCTTCGTTTTTAAATAAGTTGCAAATTATTTAAAGACATGGAAATTGAAGATTGAGATCCAACAATACCTAGGCATGTATTTTTAATTTCAGGTAAATTAATTGTACAAAATTAAATATTATTAAATTTTAATTTTCACATTCAAGGTTCAAATATTCAAACTTAATATTTTTATTTTTTCGTAACTAAAAATCGATCTGCTTTCGCCTGGGGATTCCTTTAAAAAATTCATTTAAATGTATCTTAGTTAACCTTTTATATATATAACTTAATTAATTTAACATATATATTTTACTTAAGGGAGTATGGTGGATAAGACTATCAAAAATGAGAATTACTTGTAATTTTGACAGAACGAGTATTATAGCTTACTTGAACTATGTGTCACGTCCTGTGACCTTTTTCTTATTAAAATAATACATGCTAATATTGATATAATGTAAAACTTAAATGTGACGTTGACCATTGGTGAATGTAACTGAATTATTTAAGAAAAATGTGAATCAACTGAAAAACATCTGCAGAGAGGAAAAATCAAAATACTATAGGAGAAAACGAAGAATGTAAACACAGAAGATAGTATCCAGCATTGCCAAGTAGGAAATCAATATCTCCACCCTCACCGCAACTGGAGATACACAACAGAGGATGCACCGCGGGATATCATCGCACCCCAATTTTTACGAGGGTCATTCAGAAGCAACAAGTAGACCTCAGGAATGCGGGAAGTATTGATCCGAAATATACAACCGATTGTCCCAAAATTCCGACGCAGGCTCAGTAAAGGATAGAAACCTAGACGCAGACTCCAAGGGTGATCCCTACTATTTAACACTGCGTGGGAGACACCATACAAATAAGACTATAAAAATGCTATAAAAAGGGCCGTAAAGGAAAATTGAATTTGGGAACCAACAAAATTAGGCAACAGAATTGGTAATAAACCGAAATGGAAATTCTCATTCACATTGAAGCCAATTCAATAAATCCTGTCATATACACGGATTGACAGCACGTCTACTCAAAGAAAAAGGAAGTAAACTGACAAGAAACGAAATTTATTAAAATTAGAAAATATCAAAGGGGGCGAGTTCGAGAAAAACAAAGTCGTAAAATAGGGTGAAATAACCAACCCCCCCCCCCCCCCCCCAGGATATTTAAGCGGACCGATTCCAAGGAGTCGCTCTCTTAGTTCTTCGTCTTCAGTTCCAGTTTGACTTCTGACCCGGAAGGTCCGATACTTGTCAGTTCCCATCGCAAGTCCGATACTTGTCAGTTCCCGTCACAAGTCCGATACTCGTCAGTTCCCGTTCAAGTACGCGAGTTCTCCAGTTGCAGAAAAGGACTATCAGTGGCTCCAGCCTTCCAGTTCCCGTTCAAGTACGCGAGTTCTCCAGTTGCCGAAAAGGACTATCAGTGGCTCCAGCCTTCCAGTTCCAGTTGATTTTAAAAAAAAGGTCAGTCACATTTTTGTTAGGGATTTTCACTTTTTGTAATCATTAATAAAGAAGCATTCCATTAATATTTTATTCCTATTTCAACACCTTTTTATTATTGGTTATCCTCGACCCTGATTCAGTTTAGAAATCTGAACGATTTCTTTACTGATCAAAAACGAGGAAAATTCATTATTATAAATTAATAGTAGGTATGTGACTGGGACGTTACATATCTACTATTTAATTTGTTGGTGCATCGGCCGGGAAAGCTTATAAACCAATAATAAAATTTTAATTTATATAATAAAAGGAAATAAAAAAATGAAATTGTAATTGCTATTTAAAAAAAAAAAAAGAATTAATTGAATGTATTTAATAACTTTTTGAACATTTTTTCAATATTTTATTACATGAAATACGTGGAAATCCTTTGCTTATTAGAAATTAAGAAGTGTATAAAACATTAGTGACTAAATAATTTTGTGTTTAATATTCGTTGGTATACTTCGCGTGATCGCAAGCTCTGCCATCGTTAATAAAATAAATCGGTACCCTGAAATAACCTTGTATGTATTCTTTGTAGCAAGATTGTACAAGTGAGGGGTTTAAATAAAATAATAAATAGAAAGAAAATAAATTAAAAATTTTTCAAAATTTTAATCAAAATTTTTCTCGCAAATTTTTACAACACTTGACATTTTTTCGAATTTCTGCAAGTATATAGATTATTCAGGGCTTGTGCTTGAGTCATCCTTGTCTAATCTGGTACTGCAAGAATTCATTATTTGTTAACTAGGACCAAATTCAAGTTTTAAACAGAAAATAATTAAGCACCTAGAGACTATAAGTCCTTTTTAGATTCGTCGAACGGTCACCAACACTTGGGTAAGGCAAAATTCGAAGTGCTTACATTTTACTGTTTTTAACTTCTATTTTTTCCCTGTTTACAAAAACTGACATTTTCAACTTTGACGATTATCAGAATTCTGTAAGTACCTGAATTAAGCAGGAAATTTGTGCTTGAGTCGAGCCTAATTAATTTGGTACTACAATAATTCTGATTTTCGACTATCGTGATTTCTGTGAATGACATAATTACCCAATATTCTGTGCTTGAGTCTAGCTTGGCTAATTTTTCATCACTGAAATACCGAATTGTTGAACATACCAAAAAGGATATAAAAATAAAATTTATTTTTAAATTGATTTCGACCCTGTGACTGAGATTTGTTTCAGGGGTATAACCTTTCACTTGTGTAAGGCTGTATCGAGTAGCGATAAGCGAATTGCGCGCTCAGCTACCCTCAAACTTGGGTCTCAGAAACAGATTAGAGGTTAATTTGATAAATTTTATACCTGCAATTTCAATTACTGAAATTTAAAAGATTCGTTCGAGGATTTAGCCCCTCATAGCGTAACCAGTCGCTCGAGGAGAGTTATATTGAATAGGGCTGGCAGTAAAACGCTCAACCATCCTCGAATTAGAATTTTTTGAATCAGGATTGAAATTTATCCTACACCAATATAAAACACAGACACAAACAAATAGGATATAATTTATTTTTTAATTAATTTCAACCCTGCGATTGAGATTTGTAGAGGACCATAATCCCTCATAGCGTAACCAGTCGCTCGAGGAGGATTATATTAAACAAGGGCCAGCAATAAAACGCACAGCCGTCCTCAAATTACAATCTCGAAAGTAGATTTGGAAGTAATTTAATAAATTTCATCCTAAAACTTCAATTACTAAAATTTAAAAGATTTGTTTGAGGATTTAGCCCCTCATAGCGTAACCAGTCGCTCGAGGAGAGTTATATTGAATAGGGCTGGCGGTAACACGTTTAGCCATCCTCAAATTAAAATTTTTTGAATCAGGATTGAAATTTATCCTACACAAATATAAAACAAAGACACAAACAAATAAGATATAATTTATTTTTAATTAATTTCAACCCTGCGATTGAGATTTGTAGAGGACCATAATCCCTCATAGCGTAACCAGTCGCTCGAGGAGGATTATATTGAACAAGGGCCAGCAGTAAAACGCACAGCCGTCCTCAAATTACAATCTCGAAAGTAGATTTGGAAGTAATTTAATAAATTTCATCCTAAAACTTCAATTACTGAAATTTAAAAGATTTGTTTGAGGATTTAACCCCTCATAGCGTAACCAGTCGCTCGAGGAGGGTTATATTGAATAGGGCTAGTTGTAACACGCTCAGCCATCCTCAAACTAGAATTTTTTGAATCAGAATTGAAATTTATCCCAAATCAAACATTTATTATCATTGTTTATTCCATAATAATAATAATTTTGAAACAAAATTTTTATCATTATTTTTTATTTTTAATTTCATTTCCGAGTTTTTGAAAATAAACATTTAAGTCAAATTGAATCAAACCATAGCTAAAATAAAAATAAACGTAACAAAAAAATTCAGTCGGTTTGTAAGTAAAAGTATACTTAGTTATATTTTATTAACAACGAGAAACACATGCCTTTACCATCTCGAAAACGTACTTTCAAACGCCCTCGAGCAAGGAAAATTAAGCCGGAAACATCTGCCCAAGAAATAAAAATTAAAGAAATTAAAAGCGATATCGAATTTTCCAATTTTTTCGAACGATTGTTGGAAAAGACAGAAAAATTAATTTCAAAATCTGCCCATAAGGTTGAAAAAGATCAAACTGAAAAAACTATAACCAAACCAGAACCAGAAAACTCTGAATCGAAAAATCCCGAACCTAAATCAATATTAACCGAAAATAAAATTTCTGAATATCTACCCCCAATTATCGAAAGTTTAAATATATCCTCTGACTCAGAATCTGAAGTGAACTTAAGTGATTTTATTCCTGACGATAATAAAATTCCACAAAATCTATCCCCAATTATCGAAATTTTGAATATATCTTCTAACTCGGAACCTGAAGTGAACGTTAGTGATTTTGTCCCTGATAAGGTAAATCACTCAAATATCGAAATTTTCAATATATCATCAGATTCAGGATCTGAAACGGAAACAGAGGAACCCACTGTTGCGTACAATACTCATAAAAATTGTTTGCCAAAAATAGTAGAAATTCGTAGTTTAGGGAAAAATAAAGTTAAATTAGTCAAAGATCACTAGAAAAACTTATAGGGTCAAACACTAGTAAATCATTTTTTAAGAAAAAATAATATGAAAAGTATCGATGTCGATTCCGCCACGAGACACCAGTAAAAAGGGCACTGTAACTCGTAGTCGAGCAAAAAATAATCCAATTTTAGCGAAAGAAATCGAAGAGAATTCGCATGGCCCACCCAAACCAAAGCAAAACACTCGAGAAATCTGTGATAAAAATTCACAATATTCAGAAACGTCAACCAATTTAAACCAAACTGATCTTTTAGATATCAGTGTAGGAAGTATTTTTGATCCCGAAACAAGTACTGCAAATAAATCAATTATCGAAGTAAAAAATCTAAGGAGTCCATTTTTCGATAAGTTAAAAACTTTTATTAAGCCGAATAATAGTATAATTATTGCCGGAGATAAGTATAACGATACCCCACAAATTAACCGTTCATTTGAAGATACAGTAGGGTATATAACACTAAGAGAAAAATCAATATTTGAAAGTGTTACAGCATACTCTACCTTGTGCGATAAAACCTTGTGCCCGCAAGAAAACTCTAGTGATACATCAAACGATAAAATTTTTGCCCCATCTCAACAAAAATACGAATTAGTAGATCCATTTGCAACTAAGTCACAATTAAATAGAACCCCAGAACCTTTCAACCAACCAGCGATATCAAACTATCAAATTTTAGAATCGGAACAAGTCCAAGAAAATTTACCTGAAGAAATAAATCAAATTACGCTAAACAACTCTGCAAATATTGAACAGGCTCTTGATTCATTAAAATTTTCGCATCCATATTCAACTTCTAGAAAACTCAATAGAAAAAATCCAACAAATAATTCACCCAGTGAAACAGTAATTAATATTTTACCAGATAATAATCTGCCAACACAACCTACCGAAATGAATTTACCAACAAACCAACAAGTATCTTTACGAGATGCTTTAGAGATAGTTCCCTATTTCGACGGATCAAGTAAGGTACCGCCAACTATTTTTATTGAAGCCTGCAAAGAAGCCAAAGGAATGGTTCCAAATGCAGAAGCAAATTTGGTAAAATTATTAAGAAGCAAACTCACAGGAGAAGCAAGAAAATGCATCATCGGAAATTATTACAATAATTTAGAAGACTTTATTTCAAAATTAAAAACAATTTTTGCCCCTTCAAAAACTGTATACCAACTACAGGGTGATTAGGTAGAATATATATGTGGCAAAATGAAAGTGTTTTATCCTACGCAACACGCATACAGGGAATTGCAGCAGAAATCCTCGAATGCCATATACAAAATAATAATGGTAAAGAAGCCGCTGAATTTAGAGGAAATCTGGAAAGAGATGTGATTGATTGTTTTCTTCGAGGCTTAAAACCGGAATTAGAAATACGAATAGGAAGAGCTGATAAATTTGACGAAATAGTAGAAAGGGCGATACGAGAAGAAAGAAATTTAACAGCAAGAAATGAACTGAGAAGAGGAAAAAAAGCAACACTCACTATTCCAAGAACCTGAAAAATCACCATATAGTAATCGAGAATTTGCAAAAACTAATAAAATTAACTTAGCACAAGAAGAACCAATAAAATGTCAAATTTGCCAAAAAACAGGTCGTACAGCAGCAGCCTGTTTTCGAATTCTTCAACAATTACCGAATGCAAATCTGCAAGAAAATCAGTTTAGAAATAACTGAACTAGACCAAATAATCAATACGAGAGGAATAGGCAAGGTCAGGGAACTCTAGGGAGATCTTCACAAAGATACCAGATGCAAGGTCTAAATCAACAAGGAAGTAGGAATGATTATAGAAACGTAAATAGTTTCCCAACCCACCCTAATTTTTCCCAAGGAAATAGATTCAACCAAAATTCAAACTTTAATCGGAATAATCGAAATATGTATCGTAATCCTAATCAAAATAATCAAAATGGAAACTTTAATCCAAATCCGAATTTTAACAGAAATTTTAATTCAAATTCAAATTTCAATCAAGGTCAAAATATCAACCAAAACAGGAATTTCAATCAAAATCCTTATTTCAACCAAAGACCAAATTATAATATGAATTACAATCAAAATAGAAATCAGAATCCAAATTTTAATCAGAATCCAAATCCAAGTCAAAATTTTGAAGTTATTTGTTATTCATGTAATACACCAGGACACACATCTAGAAATTGTAATAAACAGATGAATACTAATCAACAATTGCCACAACAACAACAACAACAACAACAACAACAACAACAACAACAACAACAACAACAACAACAAATTCAAGAATTTAATAAACAGGAAAACTCCAACGCCCTTCCTGGAACGGGTGCAAACAATGCAATTCCTCATATAATTTTATCTGCAGAAGGATTAAAAAACCCCGTACAAATGATGATAGATACAGGAGCAGGATCAAATTTAATTAAACAAAAAGCGGTCAAAACAAATGTGAAAATAAATAAATTTGAATGTCTAAAATTAACAGGTATAAATGAACACCCTGTATTCACACTCGGCCAAATAACGATCAATATTTTCGGCTACTTGACCACCCTCAACATAATACCTAACGAAGTACCCATAGAACATGATGGTATACTAGGTTCAGAATTTTTTAGAAACAACAACGCAAGAATTAATTATGCAGAAAAACAACTCGAAATTAATAATGAAATTTATCCTTTTGAAATAGAAGAAACAATATTGATACCAGCAAGAACAATTTCAGATTTCTATGTAAGAATTAAAAATAGTAAACAAAAACAAGGATTTATTCCAAGGTTACATTTATGCAACGGAGTTTATTTAGGAAATGCAATTGTTTCTAATAACAATAATAAAGCGTATATGAAAATATTTAACACAAATACACAACCGCAAAAGTTAACCATACCAACTGTTGAATTGATCGATTTTGAAGAAATATCAATACACAAAGAAAATCAAACTGACACAAAAACAAATTTAGAAGACACTAGAGAATTCAATTTTTCACAACACGTTTTCAACGATTTCATTAGCCAGATTCCAAAGGTACAGGATTCTTATCAATCTTTTAACATTTCAAATAAAAATCGAGAAAATTACATAAAAGAATTTTTAAGATTGGATCATTTAAATAATGAAGAAAAACAA
Source organism: Diplolepis rosae (assembly GCA_030998225.1). NCBI lineage: Eukaryota > Metazoa > Arthropoda > Insecta > Hymenoptera > Diplolepididae > Diplolepis > Diplolepis rosae. The sequence goes on from JAPYXD010000707.1 coordinate 1,553,137, forward strand.
CATGTTGAGAATTTGATTAAAAAATATGCAGATCAATTCCACATACCAGGAGAACCTTTAGGAGCAACAACTGTTTTACAACACAACATTCCAACAACAGATGATCAACCTATTTTTTCAAAACAATATAGATTCCCTCCAATACATAAAGAAGAGATTTCACGCCAAGTAAATGAATTGATCGATAATAAAATTATCAAACCCTCACAATCACCATATAATACGCCTGTTTGGATAGTACCTAAAAAATTAGATTCCCATGGAAATAAAAAATGGCGAATGGTGCTCGATTTTCGCAAACTTAACGAAAAAACAATTGGAGATTCATATCCTCTACCAAATATTATTGATATTTTGGAAAAGTTAGGATCAGCTCAATATTTTTCTGTATTCGACCTCGCTTCAGGATTTCATCAAATAAAAATGAGTCCGGAAGACTCACATAAAACAGCTTTTTCAACTCGTTACGGCCATTATGAATTTGATCGTATGCCATTTGATTTAAAAAATGCACCAGCTACCTTTCAGCGATTAATGGATTTAGTTTTAACAGGTCTTCAAGGAACTGAGTTATTTGTCTACCTAGATGACATTGTTTTATACGCAAATTCTTTGGAAGGACACGAAGAAAAATTCAACAAATTAATGGAAAGATTAAGTGCAGCAAATCTAAAATTACAGCCAGATAAATGTGAATTTTTACGTCCAGAAGTTGCTTATTTAGGACATATAATAGACAAGGAAGGAGTTAGACCAGACCCTCAAAAACTGGAAGCTGTAAAACATTTTCCAATACCCAAAAACCCTAAAAATATAAAATAATTTTTAGGACTTGCCGGTTACTACAGAAGATTTATAGAAGGATTTTCTAAAATTGCAACACCAGTGAATCAACTTTTAAAAAAGGACATGAAATTTATCTGGACGAATAAACAACAAGAAGCATTTGACACTTTGAAGGAAAAATTGTGCGAAGAACCACTCCTGCAAAGACCAGATTTTTCCAAACCTTTTATTTTAACAACAGATGCATCAGGGTATGCAATAGATGGAATTCTGTCCCAAGGAAAAATTGGAAAAGATAAACCCATAGCCTATGCTTCACGATCTTTAAATGAGAATGAGAAAAAATACGATACATACGAAAAAGAAGCCCTAGCTATTGTCTACTGTGTAACTTATTTCCGCCCCTATTTTTATGGACGAAAATTCACCTTAGTTACCGACCATAAGCCATTAGTATGGTTTCAAAATTCAAAAGATCCCTGTTCAAGAGTGACAAGATGGAAATTGAAACTGGCAGAATACGACTTTGACGTCATATATAAAGCAGGCAAAACAAATGTTAATGCTGATGCTTTATCAAGGAATCCTATTGATATTGAAAATATTAATGATAATGATAATAACGAGGAAGTAAATACCTCCCAAGTAAAATTAAACAAAGAAGACAATATATCAAGAGAATCAAAAACTGATGATGATGAAGAAGAAGCATCTCATATGAACTTTTATTGTAATGAAGAATTAAATCAAGAAGAAATTGACAATATTAAATTTGTAAATGATTCTGAAGATTTTAAAATATATGAGAAAAAACCTCAATCAAGGAAAATTGACGAGAACAATCCAAGGGAAACTGAACAAACAACGAACGGGAAAAATTTAATTAAAAATAAGGATAATCAAGGAAATTATTGTAAATTTAAGTATAAGATTAATGATAATGAAAATATTGATATGGGTAATTTTAGAAGGAACAAACAAATACCGACAAAGGAGGAACATTTTTTCAAAAATAACAAGGGTGAAAAGTGTAAAAGTGGCATGAATTATGGAGATATAAAAAAAGGGAAAATTTATGAAAATTATAAGGGAACTGAACAATTGAACAAAGGAACTTTATTTAGAAATACTGAAAATAAAAAACACTATTATGATGATATTAATGAAAGAAAATTCGATGGAACTGAAGAAATTAAACAATTATTAAACGAAGAATATTTATTGAAAAATGATGATAATGATAAAGAATATTGCATTGAATTAGATTTTAAGGATTTGAAAAGGGAAACAATTTATGAAAACAAAGAAGAAACTACTGAAAAATTGAACGAAGGGACTTTATTTAAAAATATTGATAATAAAAAACGCTATTATGATGATATTTATGATGGAAAAATTGATGGAAGTAAAAAGATTAAACGATTATTCAACAAAGAATACTTATTGAAAAATGATGATGATAATGACGAAAAATGTTGTACGGAATTAGATTTTAAGGATTTAATAAATGAAACAATTTATGAAAACAACGAGGAAACTATTGAGCAATTGAACGAAGAAGATTTATTTAATATTACTAATAAAAGGTTAATTAATATGATAACGAATAAAATGAAAAATGAAGAAAATGGAAACGCTCTTTATAAACTTATTGGAAGAAAAAACATTCCGGAAACATTTGTTTCCCAAATTTTAAAATATACCCTGGATTCAATTCCAGATTTATTAAAAAATAAAGATAACTGCTATGATATGCAAACAAGGAGTAAGTTAAAAAATTCAAGGAATATAAATATGGATGAGAATGAAGATAATATAAAAAATAAATTAGTAAGAAAGGTTGAAGCATTAAATAAAGTACAAGAGAAGCGTGGAAGGCCACGAAAAATTGTTCAAGAAGTAAAATTACAGGAACCAATTAAAAAAACAGGTAGACCCCGAAAAGTTATAAATAAATCACATGAAAATGATAAGAAACGTAAATTTATGGAATCAAAAGACGAATCCGATTCTGATCTAGATTATAATTTTAAGCAAAAGCCTGAAGAAAATAAGAAGAAGAAGCATTTTAAAGGAAATAAAGACGAACAATTAAAAGAAGAAATTTATTCTGAATCAAATTCTGACTTATCAAGTGAAGATGAAAAAGAAGAAAAAATTCAAGAAAATTTCCAGAACGAAGAAAATGAAAGTGACAACGAGCAATTTGATAAATTAGAAATAGAGAATTCTGAAAACTCCGATGAATACGATTTTAGAGAAGAACGACCACCCCCAGAACCACCCCCAGATTTACCTTCAACATCCGGATTGTCTAACCCACAGAAAAATGTAATTGAATGCCGAGACCAATTGACTATGAGAAAAGATAACTATGCATATTTCATCACAACAAATGGAGAACCTCGTGATATAGGAGCTAAACTTTTAGAAAAATGCAACAAACTCCCCAAATTTGAAAATCTTCAAAAAGGTCTAGTTAAAGAAGTTCGTAAAGGACAACAATATCACTTAGCACTCCCAATTGAATCGGAAATTGAAGAAAACCTAGGAGAAACAACAAGAAATATTAAATTAGCAATTTACTCCCTTCATTCAACCGCAGAAAAATTAAACTTAAAATCGATTAGTATTGCTAAATCACCACATGTAAATCATGTTCTATGGGAAGAAATATTAGCCACATTAAAAATAGCATTTCTGAACTCTTCAATAAAAATAATAATTTGTATTGGAATGACACAATACCCTATGAAAGAAGAAATAAATCAATTGATTGAAGAAGCTCATTCATCCGCTATAGGAGGACATAAAGGAGTCACGAAGACCTACAGTAGAATTAGACAACGATATTATTAGAAAAATATGAAGTTAGATATACAAAAATATATACAACAATGTCTCCAATGCCAACTTAAAAAACTAGTTCGAGTCAAAACTAAAAATCCAATGATTATTACAGACACCCCAGGAATCGCTTTCGAAAAGATATCAATGGATATAGTAGGGAAACTACCTATAACTTCATCGCAAAATCAATACATACTTACAATCCAAGATAATTTTACTAAATATTCTCTAGCAATTCCCCTTCCAAATCATCAAGCAAGTACGATAGCAGACGCTTTTGTCAAAAAATTTATATGTATCTATGGCTCTCCAAAAGCAGTACTAACAGATCAAGGAACAGATTTCCTAAGCAATTTAATGAGAAAAATGGCCAAACGATTTCGAATACGTCAATTGAAGACTACAGCTTATCATCCCCAATCAAATGGATCATTAGAAAGATCACACCACGTGTTAAAAGAATATTTAAAACAATTTATTGAGAAAAATACAGAGTGGGACGATTGGATCGAATTAGCAATGTTTTCTTATAACACAAGCGTTCACGAAGGTACCAAATGTACACCCTACGAATTAGTATTTGGTAAACTAGCACGATTACCTTCTAGCATTCCCCCTCCAGAACACGAAAAATTAGAAACATATGATATGTATATGACAAAACTAATAACAAAATTACACCAAATGCGCAGTATAGCAAGAAACAATTTAATAGCAGCCAAAGAAAAATCGAAAGTTTACTACGACAAGAAGATTAACCCACAAAACTTCAAAATAGGAGATTATGTATTTCTTTTAGAAGGAGGTGAATTAAAGAAATTTGAAAATCAATATTCTGGACCCTACGAAGTGCTCGAAATAATTGGTAAAGGAGATATCAAAATATTAGTCAAAAACAAACCTAAAATAGTGAATATAAATAGACTAAGGCTTTCTCATATAACTCCTACAGAAACGAATAAAAGGACAAGGAACTAGAAAAAAAATATAATAATAAAATAAATAAAATAAAATTTTATTTCAGATTACAATGGAACCTAAACATCGCCAAAGTATCGACACACATTGCGCACTAATAGTCCGACAAATCGATATACAAGCCTTATGGCCATATCTATTCATAAATGGTATATACAACTATGACGATTACAACGTACAAAAATGGACCAAAAGTTTAACAAATCCCAAAACAATAAAGGAAATAATTTTAACAATAAAAACAAGAGGATCTCACGCTTTTTACGAATTATTAAGGAGCCTAGAACAATCAAATCAAAAATTCCTAGCTGATATCCTCACATTGCCTAACTAAGTAAATCCTATTTACCTAAATGAATTATTTTTTATTCAAAGATTTATAAGCAGTTGCAAACTGCTGACCAAGACCTTTTCTGATTGCTTTTCAGATAATGAAACACGTAATCAAGAACATCTTCAGAATTCTTTGTCTATTTTCATGGGGAACTACAGTACACGCAATCATCGGGTATGACTGTGGATCAAACCACCTAAACATTACAACATTATCGTTATTAGAAGTAGGAGAATGCGACATACCAGAACCTCACGTACAAGTAGATAAGGTATATGTCCAACTCTTACAATTAAGCAGCTTTACTTTAACAAAAATAATTCAATGCAAAATAGAAGTAGACCGGGTTATTGAATATTGTGGAATGCACTCACACACATCAACCGTCACCAACGGATTTCGAGAATATATCCAAGAAATTTCACGAGAACAATGCAATTCAATGCATAACACAGGAATCTTTATGGTATCACCGAATATACAAATAAGCGGATTAAAAGTAAATAGAACTTCATCTCACTCAGTAATCTTAGCAGGATCAACACAGACAGATGGACAATGCGCAGGATCTCAATATTCAGATTTATTCGGAACATGGGAAAATGTAATAGTTCACGGGAAATATCGAATAACTTTACAAGAATATTATGCTACAATTAACTTGAACACAGATAAAATCCAATTAAAATCCGGAATAATATGCCCACTCTCTGAAACTCAATGTACGGACGAATTAGGAGGAGGCCAAACATTTTGGAATGCACTACCAAACGACAACTGCAATTTTCAGAAGTATTCTGTATTATACGAAGGACCTGCTAATAGAACTTACGACAATAGTACCCTAAATCCAGAAATTATTTATTCTTTAACAACAGATGATATTACCTTTGTCTTAGCGCAAAAAGCAATACAACCAGTATGTAACCTCGTATTAATAAGAACAGAACATCCTAAATTATTAATATATGAAACCACTCGTGGAAATACATTTATAGAAAATAAAAATGTCCTTATAGAAAATATGGACCTATTTACATATGTAAATTCTAAATTTGTTTACGTCGAAAAACATCTAAGAAAAGAAATGAACAGATTATACTACGACCTTTTAAATCACAAATGTCGGTTGGAACAACAAGTATTCAAAAATTCATTAATAATAGCAACTCAATCACCTGACGAATTCGCATACCATTTAATGAAAGGACCAGGATATATGTCTATCATTGCCGGAGAAGTGGCACATATAATCAAATGCATACCTGTCGAAGTAAAATTCAGACAGACAGAAGAATGTTATTTACAAATCCCAGTCACTAGAGGAAACGACACATCCTTTCTCACCCCACGAACACACATTTTAATGAATAAAGGAACCCAAACAACTTGCAACATCTTCCTCCCCCTAATGTACTATTTAAACGATGCCTGGTATAAACTATCCCCTAGACCGATTGAATCTTTACCACCTTCAATAATGAAACCTACTACCAAACCTACATGGAAATATACTAACCCAGCCTCATTGGCAACAAGTGGAATTTACACGCAATCCGACTTAGATAAATTAAGAGACCACATAATGTTCCCCGCGGAAAAACCAGCAATACTAAACTCCCTAGCACGCGAAATACTGGGACAATCTAATATAAATCACAAAATCTCACTAATGAAACTTTTAGACGAAGAAACTTTAGACAAAATAGCACAGTCAGCTTGGGGTAGATTTTGGACAATATTCTCTAATTTCGGAACAGCAAGTGCAGGATTCATCGGAATTATAATAATTATTAGAACAATAAAATTAATAGCAGATACCATAATACATGGTTATGCCCTATACAGCGTATTCGGATACTATAATATTCACTTGTAATACTAATCTTATAATTATGTCTACCCCTTCTCTCTCAATTGACAAAACGGAAAAAGAAAAAGACCCTGTAACACTATTAGAAGAACTTGCCTTGCAACAAAAGACACCAGTTCCAAGTTACCAATTGGAAATAGAAAGAGATTTTGATAGCAAATTATACTTTAAAATAATGTGAAAACACCAAGGTCATACTATCATAAGCACTGCAGATAAGGAAGGAACGGCAATGCAAAATGCAGCTCAGCAATTGTATTATCTATTAACAGGAAATTATTCACCCACTTCGCCAACTTTTCCACATGAAATAATTCAAGAATTAAATAAATTTTGTACATATCACAATATAAATCAACCAACATTTTCAATCCTTAAAATCAAAACATCACCAGATGAACTTGTTTATATAGCAATATGTAGAGTTCAACATTTGTCATTTAATGGAACTTCAAATACTTACCCAGCAGCAAAAATCTATGCAGCCATTAAGGCTCTACAAAAACTAAAAATAGAAAATGTTTTACACCTACCTTCCAAAACAAAAAGAACTTATCACCCGACAGAAAATGAGATATTCGTAGATATATCAGAGGAAAAATTCATAATACCACAGAATATACCCCACAGACCAGTCATCGACCCTACAACTTTAAAAACCCAACCACAAATAAAAAATACGATGGAACCCCTAAACTCCATCAACGATCAACCCAGCCAACCCTGTAGAAAATGTAATAAACAAGAAGACCAAAGCCAGTCAAATAAACTAAACAAACGACCCTTCATTTTTTCAGGATGTCTCAGCAAGAACTACCAGCAGTCCTAAGAAGGACTATACGACTACTAAACATTTACGAAGAAAATCAGAGAAAACAACAACAACCAATTACCTTAGGAATCATCAATTACAAAAGAAAACTACATAATTACGCAACAAAAAACGAAATAACACAACCAACCTACATGAACACAAAAACAGGAGATATAAACACAATCACAGTTGAATTCCACGGTTTAAAAGAAACAAAATCGGGGAAATATAAAATAATAGCGGAAAATGAAGCAGCCCTAGAAATATTAATCAAACTAGGAGAAATAAAAATAGAAAATTAATAAAACATTATAAATAAAAATTTCCTCACCTCTATATAATAACAATAGTCTATATAATAATCTTTATAACAACATACAGTAGCCTTAAAATAAAAAAGAACACATTGTATCAACCAATGTTATTTCTTTTTATCATCTCTATCCTCACCATGTACTAATACAATGTATTTTTTTTCTTTCAGAAAACAGCTAAGAGAAGCAGAATGAAAAGAAAAATACCCAATGTAATTACACTTTTTCTTATACTTTCAAACTTATCAACAATAGATACAGAAAAATATTTGAATACACTATTTACAAACTCACCGGGAATTTACTTTGAACCCATAAGAAACCTTAAATTCACAGAAACAAAATACCATTTAGTAAGTTTCATAAAAATAGAAGACACCATACTTATATACACTTCCATTTCTCAAATGTATAAAACAGCTGTTCTAAATTGTAAAAATAAAAATATTCACTTCTGTTTAGAAATTACGAACAATGATAGATTTGAAAACCAAAAAGTCATAGTCACCAAACTTATTCAAGAAATCAAATTTTACCTACAGCATACAATTAATATTTTCCCACAATCAATACCAAAATCAACCGAAAATTTCGAATTCAAACAAACAACACTTTCTTTAAAATTCAATTGTGCACAGAAAGATATTTTTATTTTTCCGCACTCTATAATTGAAACCACTCAAAACTTTTTTCAAAAAATAATAGATCTAGAAAATCGTAAACATTGGATACTAAAAAGAACAAATGAAAAACCAGTAGAAATCAATACAATACACATCAAACGATGGCTAGATTCCATACACGAAACACTCGATTTTTATATAATAACCCTTCAAAATATTTTGACTTTGCTAATCTATGCGGAAAACATGAACTGGCATCTGGAACATTTTCCACTAACAGCAGTAGATCTATATCAACAAGTTTTACAGGAAAATTTTATGAATTATACAATTTCACTCATGAAACATCTATCAAAAATAGAATACTTTTCATTTGGTAATCAATTAATGTTTATATTAAATACACCGGTAATAAGTGAAGAAAAATTTCAATTCTTTAAAATACATAAATTACCAATTAACCACAACATCCAAATAAATAAATCTATTAACATCCTTATAGAATCTAATATCAACTACATCATTCTCTCTCATGATTATAGTAAGTATCGCATCATCAAAGATTCATTTTTTGAAAATTGTATTTCGATTGCCAATACCGAAATATGCAATACACCACCACTACTGCAGGACTCAAAAGAAAATATGATTTGTGAAATATCATTGCTAACAGAACCTCAACCATATAAATGCAACTACCAAATAAACTTTGATGATTTCCCCTTAATTACACCCCTAGAATCTTACTATGGATGGCTATACGCAACCAATACGGTAAAACAAGTAGAATTTCAATGCGAAGACGACTCAACATTCGCAACAACAATCTCAGACAAAGGAATTTTACAACTTCACCCATCATGTAGAATCAAAAACCACAACTTCCCAAATCAAACAAAACCATTAAAATATCTAGAGCCAAACATATCAAAGCCACTATTTGATATTTCTCTCAAATTGATAGCCCCTTTCTTTAATCAATTTATAACTGAAAAGCCCCTGGAGTTGCACAAAATAATAGGAAATTTCAAAAATATGAAAATCTCCTTACAAGAACTAGAATACGAAATAAAAATTTCAGAGAAAATAAACACTGCATTAAATAAAAATCTTGAGACAAAAAGTAATTACTTTCATGATAGTATAACTAAATTGATAATAGCTGTAGCAGTAACTTGCCTTTTAATATTAACACTTTTTATTTTTTTTATAACAAAAATGTATCAATATCATCAAATAATCAAAAGAATATCGAAAGAAAATACGCATATGAACCTAGACCCATTACAACCATACGACAACTTAGAAACTAACGATACAGGACTCTTCGAAACATCCTTTGAAAGAAGTATTAGCACTCAAACAGCCATATTCTTAGGAAAAACACCATTCGAATCAAACATATTTGTGTGATGATAAATAAATTTCTAAACTACTCAACTCATAAATAAAGGAAATAGACTAACGCACGACATACAATTAACGAGACGTAAGTACCTTCCCGAATCCAAATCTTCCGACAAATTCCAAAGCATGTTTCAACCCAAGTTACTACATTTTGATTTATCCAATTATCAATTTAATTATTATTAATTAAACCCATTCGAAATACTATAATCATTCCATCTATCACTATCCATTAAAAGAAGTCCATTATAATTTAACCTTACTCATTTGTTACTTTTTAATAATCTCAGTCACTAATGTCCACTTTTCTTTATTCCATGCTTTATTTTTATATCAATCTCAAAATTATTAAGCTAATTCGATGCAAAATTTCAATCAAAATTTCAATATATTGCAAAAAAAAATAATTCAAAGATAATTTTTGAAATCATGAATAAACTAGAATCAATCAACAAACTAAGCATAATTGGAATCGTTTCTTTTTCTTTTGTTCAAGAAATGATTCCAACGGCAAAAGTACCAGATACTAACAACGCCAAACACGTCGATGGAGTATTACCTCAACACTTTCCTACAACTTACTACAAGCTACTTAGATATACTTGCTATTCATTCAATGAAAGTATAACAACTGTTTACACTCATAGAGTAATAGGCTGGCGAATTTGTCCACAATGTTATTTCACTTTACCCAACAATTATCAGTTATATTATAATGTAGGAAATGAAGGACATTATATGATTGTACCGGAAACAGCAAACACAACCTGTGGACTATGTAATAAAATTCTATTAAAACCAAATAAACCAGCCTGCGAATGTCTCGATTGTATTGAAGAATATCTCAATCATCCATTAGCTACAAATTTGAGTTTAGAATTAGAAGTAAGAAATCATCTATTTGACAACCTATAACACTAATTATATTAGAACGGAACGAGACATAACAAAAAGCCGTAGCCCAATGCAAACATTAAACGAAATTTGTATGGAATATAACTTTTCCGAGCCAATATACGATGTCTCATTTCAGAATTCAAAAAAACCATTTCTCGCTAAAGGCACAATAACAAAAGAAGAAAAAACATATGTTTGTCTAGGTGATAGCTCGTACAAAAAAAAAGAATCCAAACAAAATATAGCACAGAAAATTTTAGAATTATTAAATGAGAAATACATTTTTTCCGAAGAAAAATTACCAGGAAGTGAACAAAACCCAAGTGAAAACTACTCTAATAAAGAGAAACTGTATAAATGGACAGGCGCGTGCGAAAGATGCTACGAAAGAGGGCACCTATCGAATAATTGCAGAAGGCCCAAAAGAAATAAAAACTTCCAAGAAATCTAATAAAATACATTATTCAAAAATCATATCCGACTAGTTTTCATTTGATATGCTAATATAAAAGTTTGAACATGGTCATTCCATCCCCATGTCCAAACTTAAGGGGCGAGGTGTCACGTCCCGTAACTTTACCAATATTTTTGGAAAATAAATGAATCTATGATCGAAGTTAATTTTTCTCTTATATGTAATCATATGAACTGCATGAGGGCGTATTCGAAAATCAATTTAATCACTATTTAAGGAAATATTCGCAAAAAGTTTAAATACTATATCAATGTGTGAACAAGTAATAAATGTATTAAATGTTGCATATGAGTGTTTGTACCATCAGAGATATAATAATAATAAAACAATGTACAAAAAAATTTCCTTTTTCTCTCTCGGAACAATAATAGAAAAAAGGTATGATATACCTCTATATTTGAATCGTGTGCTAATTGATATCTCAAAGATGTATGTAGACAAATTTGATAGGATAATTTTGCTCCGTGCGATAAAATTGGAAAAAGATAAGTTAAAGTTTAATTGGAAATATGTGAATTGCTCGATATAAATGGATTAATGTAACTGCATGTATGCAGATTACCTAAAAAAATGTTGATGAAACGAATTAAAAAAAAAAAAGAATAAAACTTTAAGAGCGTAATAATATTCCCCTCTGTTTTTCAAAATAAAGTTCAATTTAAGGGGATTACATTCACATACATTAATATATATCCATTCATTAGTGTGTACGTATTTACCGTTTTATGAAAAAGGATAACCATCAATTATGATAAATAATATAGGCGTGACTATGAAAATTCAGTCAAAATAAGATAAAATAAGAAAAAAATTATTCGAAAATTTGTGTGTGTAATTAATGTCTAAATACTGTATTTTAAAAAGTAAGCGTAGTTTTCAATTTATATTCAGCTATGATACGTAGGTGTATATTGCTTTACGAATAGGTATTGCCTGAAATAAGTTCATTGTCTTAATCAAATAAGGCGTGAAAATAAAAAAAGATAAAAAAAATAAATAATATTTTGTAAATGACAAAAAGATCCTGATCGACGTCTTGGATTATATTCATTTAAAAATATTTGGATTATGCATAACGCACCAATAGGTCTTATAACTACGGAAAAATTATGTAATAATGATGAAAACAGTTATGTAACAATTAGGTAATAAATATGTAACATTTAAAAATCAGCTTCATCATTCGATTAATGAACACTGTATTGCAATGTTGTCAGTATCGCTTCTATGAACCTACTATTGCGAATGTTTTGATGTAAGAATGGAAACATGATTATTAACCGATAAAAAAAATTTTTGTCATGATGATTGAAATGAATCTGTAAGGAAAACAAAATTTAATGTCCACGACAAAAAAAAAAAAAAAAAAGTTTGTACATGGTCATTTCATCCCCATGTCCAAACTTAAGGGGCGAGGTGTCACGTCCTGTGACCTTTTTCTTATTAAAATAATACATATTAATATTGATATAATGTAAAACTTAAATGTGACGTTGACCATTGGTGAATGTAACTGAATTATTTAAGAAAAATGTGAATCAACTGAAAAACATCTGCAGAGAGGAAAAATCTAAATACTATAGGAGAAAACGAAGAATGTAAACACAGAAGATAGTATCCAGCATTGCCAAGTAGGAAATCAATATCTCCACCCTCACCGCAACTGGAGATACACAACAGAGGATGCACCGCGGGATGTCATCGCACCCCAATTTTTACGAGGGTCATTCAGAAGCAACAAGTAGACCTCTGGAATGCGGGAAGTATTGATCCGAAATATACAACCGATTGTCCCAAAATTCCGACGCAGGCTCAGTAAAGGATAGAAACCTAGACGCAGACTCCAAGGGTGATCCCTACTATTTAACACTGCGTGGGAGACACCATACAAATAAGACTATAAAAATGCTATAAAAAGGGCCGTAAAGGAAAATTGAATTTGGGAACCAACAAAATTAGGCAACAGAATTGGTAATAAACCGAAATGGAAATTCTCATTCACATTGAAGCCAATTCAATAAATCCTGTCATATACACGGATTGACAGCACGTCTACTCAAAGAAAAAGGAAGTAAACTGACAAGAAACGAAATTTATTAAAATTAGAAAATATCAAAGGGGGCGAGTTCGAGAAAAACAAAGTCGTAAAATAGGGTGAAATAACCAACCCCCCCCCCCCCCCCCCAGGATATTTAAGCGGACCGATTCCAAGGAGTCGCTCTCTTAGTTCTTCGTCTTCAGTTCCAGTTTGACTTCTGACCCGGAAGGTCCGATACTTGTCAGTTCCCATCGCAAGTCCGATACTTGTCAGTTCCCGTCACAAGTCCGATACTCGTCAGTTCCCGTTCAAGTACGCGAGTTCTCCAGTTGCAGAAAAGGACTATCAGTGGCTCCAGCCTTCCAGTTCCCGTTCAAGTACGCGAGTTCTCCAGTTGCCGAAAAGGACTATCAGTGGCTCCAGCCTTCCAGTTCCAGTTGATTTTAAAAAAAAGGTCAGTCACATTTTTGTTAGGGATTTTCACTTTTTGTAATCATTAATAAAGAAGCATTCCATTAATATTTTATTCCTATTTCAACACCTTTTTATTATTGGTTATCCTCGACCCTGATTCAGTTTAGAAATCTGAACGATTTCTTTACTGATCAAAAACGAGGAAAATTCATTATTATAAATTAATAGTAGGTATGTGACTGGGACGTTACATATGGTTCAAATTTGGTGACCCTTCAGAACCTCAAACTCGAGAAATTAATTATTAAAAATAACATGTGATCTTATGGGAAAATGCTGTTTTTTAAGAATTATTTAAAAATGGGAAAATTATGAAAAAACTCTGAGATACGTGGGATTTTTTCATAATTTTCCCATTTTTAAATAACTTTTAAATAATTTTTAAATATCTTTATAATCTACAAAAACAGCATTTTCCCATAAGATCACATGTTATTTTCAATAATTAATTTCTCGGGTTTGAGGTTCCGAAGGGTCACGAAATTTGAACCATAGTTCAACTAAGGTATAATACGCGTTCTGTCAAAATTACAAGTAATTCTCATTTTTAATAGTCTTGTCCACCATACTCCCTTAATTAATTTTATTTGAATGTCAAATATTTTAAATAGAATGCGTAAAATTTAATCAAGCTGAATTTAACCAGTAAAGACTCCCCGCCTCAGGTTTCGAGCAACGAGCATTGGTCGTTGCTATGACGACGTTGACACTTGCGGCCAATCGGAGGCCTCGACTCGAAACTTGAGGACGAGGAAATCGAGCCAACATAGGAAATCGTCGACGGAGTCAGTCGACCCTTGATCGATACCTGATTACGATAAATTAAGTCTGCCACTTGAGCCAATAAATTAAAGTTGAGTTTACTTCCAACCCGGTGGTTTTCTTTGAGATCCTTCCTCCTCCTTCTTCGTGACATCCTCCCTCTCAACCCTGGCCCTTCCTCGACCACGTACTCTAATTCGGAAGCCAACTTAACACCGCTGTAACCCAAGAATAAACAAACCTCCAAGTACAGGGATAACAATTTTATAAATCAAAGAAAATTTTATAAAATCAAACAAAATTTTTCCAAATCTAACAAAATTTTCCAAATTTAGAATTTACTTAAATTACAAAATCATAAATTAAAGCAATTTTTTTTCTTCATCAAAATAGGAATGCAAGACTAATGAATTACCTAAGTTTCACATTAAAACGAGAAAAATTTTCGAAATGTTAAGGGGAAAAGTACCTTTAGACACTTCAAAAAATCGATTTTTTTTTATTGTTTTAATCGATAGATATATCGCCTAAGAATATCATGTCAAAGTTTTAAAAGCTAATTCTCAAAATTGTGGAAGAGATGCATCCTGGAAGTGCCTTTAGTAAGTTCTTTTTCTCTTGACCACAAACTTTAACGGCCTTTTCCCGAAACCATGTTTTTTAAAATTGCGTAAGTGATAATAAAAAAACTAGTGAATCGATTTTCATCATCTAGCATTAATTTTAAAGAGCATGAAAAACTGTTCTATATAGACTAAAGATTAAAAAAACAAATTATTTTGGGACCATTTTTGACTGGAAGTATAACGAAATTTTTCGTCAAAATCGTAATTTTTTTTTTTTTGAGCCTGTTTTGAAGGGTTAATTTTCGAATTTTGCAAATATTTTAGTCTATCTACTAAAAACAACCCTCTCGAGTAAGAAAATGTTTGGTTTGTTGATTTCAGATGAAAATTGCAGCCAGCATCGCTTACGCAATTTATGACGTCAGCGACGACATGGCTTTCAAGATCCTTGAAAAATTTGTTAATTTTTAACTTTCACTTTTGTAGAATATGTTTTTTTTCAACCTCAAACATCGCCTAAAATAAATATTATACTGATTTAAAAAGAACCGTCTACATTTCCCTACAAATCAGTTGCAAAAAAGACCTTTTATTCGCCTCTAAAGGTACTTCCCCCCTTAAGTGACCAACAATTATCAAGATCAGAAGTTATTATTTTCGAAAAGTTGAAAAATGCAGCTCACAAAATCAATGATCTAGAGGATTTGGACAAAGATTGGTGGGCAACTGTAGCTTATTTATGTCATAAAGTAAATGGCCTAGAAGAAGCAATCAAAAATTTAGAAAAGGATAACCAGAACCTGAAAAAAACGAATGAAACTTTATTAAATAAAAATATTGAAATTGATGACAAGCTTAAAAACATTTTGAAGACCCAAAGTAACTTTTTCAAAGTCTTTGAAAAATTAAACCTTTAATTTCATTATTTTATCCTTGAAAACCCTAAAAATACCTTTACCATATTTTGAAACGAAATTTTATCTTTTGTAGTGAAGGGAAAAAATCATGGTTATATAACCCATCGGCGGAATAACCCAACGAAAGTTCAAAGACAACGTAAAAGGATAAAATTAGCTAAATTAGCAGCTAAGAAGGCACTAGAGGAAAATCCACCCCTACCAGCCTGCGAACCTAAATCGGACTCACCACCACCTCCTCAGGAAAAGTACGAACCTGTTCTACCACCCCTAAAGGAGCTTACGTTAGGAGAAAAAATTTAATTGCTTAGGAATAGTTTTTGCGGTAACAGTCTGATTCACGGGGTCAGAGAAAACTGTTTTAAATGCTTCGAAAAAAGTAATGTAAAATATAAGATTCCGAAGAAATTAAGTTTATAAACTTAAATTAATAATTCGTATAAATTTCAAGTTAATATTTTATCGCTTTGTCTTATTATTAATGTACATGTTAAGTAAATAAATTTAAAACAAAATCCATATTTCAAATATTTCTGAATTTCCAAATTTTCAATAGGATTTTAAAAATCCTGAATTTCAAATTTTTTAAAAAGGATCAGAAGAATCCTAATTTTAAAACAAATTTTCAAATGGATCCAATAAATCCAAATTAAAATTTTTTTTTTAATTTCTAATTTCAAATAGGATTACAAAAATCCAAAATTTTAAAAATATAAAAAGGATCACAAGAATCCTAAATTTATTCAAATTTTCTATGGATCACAAGAATGCAAACTTCAAAATTCTAGAATTGTAAAATTCAATAGGATTAATAAAAATCGTAATCTCTAAATTTGAAAAAAAAGGATTAAATAAATCCTACATCTATACTAAATTCTTGAATGGATTAAAACAATCCGAATTTTAAATATTTTAAATTTCAATCAGATCAATATAAATCCTATTTACAAAATCCTTTAAAGGATCACGAGAACCCAAATCCAAATTATTGAAATCTTTAAAAAATCTACGCATGTCGGACAAATCAGAATATGAATATTAAGCAGCAACCGGTTACAATCCAGGTTGTTAATTTGCAAGACGCACTAATGTTAGTACCAGAGTTCAACGGTAGAAATATTTACTTGGCCCAATTTATAGAAGGATGTAATGAAGCTAAGTGTATGATAGAACCGGAATCAGAAATTAAGGGGGTCTTCCGGTTTGTTGGGCGATTTTCGAGCGTATATTTAGAAATTTCTTGTGAACAAACCATTGACGCTTTTTTAATCGGTTTTGGATTTTTTTATTGAGCAAGAACAAATGTTCAACATATGTTTATTACAGTGTTTTGTCAATCATGTTAGTAACCTCTAGATGACCTTGAATGTGCCTCCTCTAAAACGTCGAGTGAAACGGTGCGCACGATTCCGCTCGTATAAAGAATCTGAAACATAAATTTTTTTTTTATTAACTTTCATTATGTTGGCTATCGTTTGATCGAGCCGTGTTTTGTTATTCGGATTTTTTTCGAAATGGCGAGCGTAAATAAAAAAAAAACAGAATTTCTATACTTTTTTTTGTCGTTATAGGCTGAAAGAAAACCACTCGATCAAACGATAGCGACATTTATCCTGAACGTTATAAAAAAAAGTGTCCCAAAATACGAAGTAGATTTTTCAAAATCGTGCGCACCAGCTGCAAAAACACAACTTTTGGGAAAACGCATTCAAAGATCCAAAGGTGTGTTTACGGATCGCAAGAAAGTTATGCTCGAGGGGCAATAATTCTTGAACCATGAAAGATTTTGCTGAATCCTTCTACCACGACATTCCTAAGACTTCAGAGATTAAAAAAATGTTTAAAAAATCGATTTTTGGAAACCTACAAACCGGAAGACCCCTTAACCTAGTAAAACTACTCAGGAGCGAAATAACAAGTGAGGCCCGTCAAGCTATTTATGGTCAAGTATTTTTAACCATCGAAGAACTTAAAACCTTCCTTAAAAATATATATACCCCAGCTAGAACTATTCCTCAGTTACTAGGAGAGCTAGGACAGGAATTTCAAAAAGATTATGAAAATGTGATTACTTATGCTAATAGGATTAGAGATATTGGAACTAGGATTTTAGAAGTTAGAATTATAGAAAATAGAGGTTTAATCGATCCAAATTTCCGCGCGTCAATCGAAAACACATTGATCGATTCTTTTAATGACACACTACACTACAATGTTTTGACATACAGAAATGTCAGTTATGTAAAAAACAGGAACATACCGTTAAAGATTGTTTCCTAAATAAATCATTAACTCGGATAACATGTCAAATGTGCAGCAAACAGGGACACAGCGCAGACCGATGTTTTTCCCTGGCCAAACCTCAAGATTTTATTAAACTCGAAATCAATAAAATTCTAGTTTGCCAAGTTTGTGACAGAAATGGACATGAAGCGACAAATTGCAGAACTATTTTTGAAAATAAATATTTGAATGTAGATATTGTAAAGGGTTAGGACATACCATCGAAGAATGCCGAAAAAGGAAATATAATGACGAAAGAAGATCGGGAAACGAAAGGAACCTTCAAGAAACGAATGCGGCCATGAGGGAAAATCAGAAACAACAGCACTCCAATCAAATCTCGGCAATCGAAGAACTACAGAGAGAATTATTACCATCAACATAAACGAATATTCTAGGCAAATTTCCTATATAATCTTCAAGCATCCAGTAACTGAAGATTCTATTTCACTTATGTTAGATACTGGATCAGAATTAAATATTTAAAAAATCAAAAAAATACACTTTTTACAAACAATTAATGATGAAGAAACAGTATTTTTAAAGGGAATTGATTCTAAAATTATCTCTTCCATCGGAACCATTGAAGTACAATTAATGGGTTATGAAGTTAAATTTCATATAGTACCAGACCAAATTTTTATCCCACTCGATGGTATCTTTGGATCGCAATATTTTGAACAAGCAAAAGCAAAAATAAACTTTCTTACTAATAGTCTCATTGTTGGTAAAAAATCCATTAAGTTTTAACAAAATAATGAACCTTCGACCAAAAAAAGAATAAAGGGAATAACAAGAATAACAAGAAAAAAAATAACCTGCCTTTCATTAAGGTATTCAATCCTCCTTCAAATAGTCCGGGACAATTTATGATTGATACAGGTTCAGAAGCAAAAATTATCAAGAACCATTTATTACCTAGTGAAATAGATATGGACAATTTTAAGAACGTTTTTCTCAAAGGAGTAGTTGATAAATTAAATCGCAGTATGGGGACAATAAAACTTGCAGTATACGGACATAAAGGCTTTTCCAATAGGGGCATAACAATTTCGTATCTTTATATGAACGCATCTTTAAACATTTTTAATGAACTATCCATGTCAAAACATTAGTTAAAGTCAACATTTTCATTATGGTAAAATTCACGAACCAGCAACGTTTGGAAATTATTAATAATTACTACCGAAATTCTGAGTCAGTGATCGCAACTTTTAGAGCGCTTACTCCAATTTTCGGCCGTAATAATCGTCCCACCCGACAAGCTGTGCGTGCTATAGTGGATACATTCCAGACCAAATTTACACTATTGGACGTTCCGGTGCAAAAAAGACGTCTTATTGCTCGAAGCGAAGAAATAATCGCAGTCGTAAGTGCATCGATTCAAAATGAGCCAAATCAGTCGATTCCACGTCGTTCTAAAAAATGAAGCTCATTTCTGGCTCAATGGCTTTGTTAATAAGCAAAATATGCGTTATTGGTCAGCAACAAACCCAAATGTGCTTCTTGAGACACCGTAGCATCCGCAAAAAGTGACTGTTTGGTGCGGTTTTCATGCCGGAGGTGTTACTGGGCCTTCTTTTTTCGTGGATGAATACGACCGTCATGTTACCGTCAATGCAGAGCGCTATCGTGGTATTTTGGAAGATTATTTGTGGCTAGAATTGGATAAACTGGACATCAACGATATGTGGTTTCAACGAGACGGTGCCACTAGCGACACAGCACGCGTCACAATCGATTTATTGAAAGGCAAATTCGGTGAACGTGTTATCTCGAGAAATGGTCCGGTCGAATGGCCGCCTCGTTCATGCGATCTAACGCCACTGGATTTCTTTTAACGGGGCCATATCAAGTCACTGGTCTGTGACAACAAGCTAGTAACGTTAGAGGACCTCAAAGACAACATCCAACGTGAAATTGCCAACGTTCCGGTAGAAATGTGTGCGAAAGTGGTGGAAAATCGGGTCCAAAGAATTGACCGCTGTAAACGGGCTCGTGGTGGTCATATGACCGATATCGAATTTCATTCATAAAAAGTAATGCTTGCACTATATTATGTCCCTATTGGAAAACCCTCTACATCCATATTTTATGTAGTACCTGATGATTTCGATATTCCATGTGAAGCAATTTTAGGTGCCACATATCTAACGGAAACAAATGCAGTAATTGACTACGAAAACGAATCAATGAAAACGAATTGATAAAAACGAAAGATAAAATCTCTAAATTTACACAGGGCAACGAATTTTTACAAAATAAAAGTCGACAATATGCTATAGAAGAATAGAAAAACTGTATTTCCAACATACCAGAAGAAATAAAAAGGTCAGATTCATCATGGAGTCTGGATACAATTGCGTCATCAAGTCATTCAATCTTACCTCAAGAGTACGAACAATAAACCCCTATAAACGACTCTGAAGAATTAGATAGCCCCATCTATCCAGAACATGAGGAACTTACATGGTGCACAAAAGAGAAATTTCAGGAAACTTTACTTGAAATTTCATCCGAGCTTAACCTAGATTCTTACTACGAATTGAAAATTTATGAAACTTATTAAATTTTCCAAAGAAATTTCTCTGAAAAGGAAATTTATGAAAACTTCTCCATAGAAAACAAAGATACAGTCTCAGAAGAGGATTTACTAATTATTAAGTTGACATTAAATGATTTAAATGAGAATGAAAGGAATTATATGTGACGCGATTTGAAGAAAGACCCCTAAGTGGCCAACCGTAAATGTTAGAGAAGAAGCAGGAGAAGTAGTGACGGGCCGATAGGACTCTTCCGATATTTCTCTCTCTTTCCATCGCACATACTTGTGGAGATCTATTGTGTGCCAAACGTTCACGATCGCTGGAATGGCTCACAGTCACAGCATTCGCGCATGTGTACGTTTCGAGAGAGAAGTCTCGAGTACTCTCCCGAACGACAATGTTTAAACGCTTGTACTGAATAAATTATTAATGATAGAATTTTTTAAAGTATACCATATTAAAGAGCAACTTCGAATCTACGTAAAACATTAAGAATCAGAGAATCGATTTTTGTCCGTTTAGGGGTCTTTCTTTCAGATCGTGTCACATGTGATTAAATTTGTAACTTCTAACAAAAATCGTTTTTTCAGAGAAGGACAGAAACTAGGAGCAGCAAGTACAGTCATGCATCGAATTCCAACCATAGATGATATTCAAATCAATGTAAAGCATTATCAATTTCCAATTTCACTCAAGGAAGAGGTAGAAAGGTAAGTTCAGGAAATGTTAGATTCTGGAATCATAAAACCATCAAGTTCACCGTACAATTCACCTCTATGGATTGTACCAAAAAAATGGATTCATGAGGTGAACAAAAATGGCGACTTGTGTCAGATTTCCGCCAATTAAATGACAAAACCATCAGTGATGGATACGCTTTACCAGATATTACGCAAATTATCGCCCAAGTAGGAGGACATAAATATTATACAACCCTTGATTCAGCAAAAGCATTTCAACAAATTTTAATGGAGCCACGAGATGCCCATAAAACAGCATTTAGCACTCCCCATGGTCATTATGAGTATGTAAGAATGACTTTTGGATTAAAAAATGCCCCTCCTACTTTTTAAAGATTCATCGACGAAACATTTAAAAATCTCCAGAAAGATTAAGAGAGACGGACTGACTACCCTCTTATAAAGGATATCTTATCGATTTAGTAAATAGATTAAATGGTGTAAGAACTTTAGTTTATGAAAATTTAGTTGAATCTAACAATCGTTGAAAAAGTACTATAACAGAACGATAAACCCGCGTAATTTTAGAATAGGAGATTACGTTTTTCTTTTAAAAGGCCCTAAGCCAAATAAATTTTGTGCTCACTATTCAGGACCACACACAAATTTTGAAATTATCAATAAAACAATATTAAAATCCAATACAATAAAGGAAACAAAATTGTTCACGCAAACAGACTCAGAATTTCACACATAAACCACACAGTGAAACCAAAGAAAATACAAAAACGCAGAGACTCTAGTAATGATTAATTAATCATCATCACTAGTAATGCAAAGATGGGAAGATGTAAACCCTGAAATTTAATACTAATTCTTTTATTTTCAGATGTTTTGGTTATTACTTTGTGTAATACTAAGTAATACAAATACTTTTATTGGATACGATTGTGGGTCCCGAAACTCAAACGTTACAACGCTTTCACTATTAAAAGTAGGAGAATGTGAACTGCCAGAAACAAATGTCGACGTATCCGAGAAATATGCACAACTCCTGCAAATCAAGAGTATAGTGAAACAAAAAGAATTCAATGTAAGTTCGAAACTCATAGATTAATGTACTATTGTGGAATGCACTCACATGTTTCCATGGTTTTAAACAGAGAAAATGAATACACAGTGTATCCCAAAAATAACCGAACTTTTTGGATATAGAATAAGATACACATTATATTATCTTTGAAAGTTATTATTTATTCAAAATAGGTTTTATTAGACTCAATGCAACGTTTGGAACGATCAACCAATTTATCCATAGACTTTTCAAACTCGGTTTATGGGATGTTCTTTAGCACCTGTGTCACAGCTGATTGAATGGTTGGAACGTCATCGTAAAAAGCTCCTTTCATTGCAGTTTTTAGTTTTGGGAAAAGAAAATAGTCACACGGTGATAGATCAGTCGAACACGGAGTGTAGTCCATGACACAAATCTGTTTTTTCATCAAAAATTCGTTGAATTTTTAGGTCTTATGAGGTGGTGCATTTAACTGGTGTGGAACAAAACGTGCAAAGACCTTTCTTTTACCCAAATCTTCAGTTAATATTGTGTAGATTGTACAGTAAGATAAATGTAATTCTTCTGCCAGCATTCTCACAGTGAAATTTGCATCGATAGCGATTATTTCACGTACTACTTGAGTACGACTCATACAATCATCACCATAAACTTTTTATATCAATTCGTATGTCTCAGCGGATTTTTTTTCAGGTGATTTTTTTTCAGGTTTAAAACAAAATTTTATATTTGCTCTTTGTTCCATTTTTGTTTTGTAACATTAGCACACTTTTTCTTTTATTGAAATGGCTGTAACTTTCACACCTGTCGTCCGATTTACATGAATTTAGGTGCGTTTGAAAGAGAATGAATGTATCTTTTTAATGCTGCAAATTTTCAATAGATGGCGCTGCATGTTGTATGATTTAAATATAAAGTTCGGTTATTTTTGGGATACACTGTGTATATAAACGATGTCAGTAAAGGTGCTTGTGAGCATGTTCACAAAACTGCAATATTATAAGTTACTGCAACACATGTTATACGCTGAATTAAAATCAACCAAACAGTAACTCATAGTATAATGTTCGCAGGATACATTAACTCGGAAGGCAAATCTAAGAGTAGGTTTTTCGGACTCGTTTGGTACATGGGAAAATGTAGTGGTGCAAAAAAACGATTAAAATATCTTTAAATGAACAGATACCAGAGATCAAATTAAATTCAAACACCATTCATTTACTGTCAGGAGCTATCTGCTCACTTTCATATGGTAGCTGCATTGCTCAGGGGGGAAGTTATACCTTTTGGAACCCAATACCGGTTGACAATTGTAAATTTCAATAATATAGTATCCATTATGAAGGACTAGCAAATAAAGTAATAGATCACAATTTTGATAACAAACAAATCATGTGCTCTCTTTCCACTCAAGATATAACGTTCGCCCTGACAGCAAAAAGCAAGGAAACCGTTTGCGGTTACGTAGTTATTAAAACCGAACATCCTAAATTGTTAATATATGAAACAACTAAAGCTGAAAGCTTTGCATATTATAAAAAAAATCTGTAACCAATTTAGATATTTTTGCATATGTTAACTTCAAATTTGTATTTGTCGAAAAACATTTACGCTCTCAGATGAAACAGTTATTGTATTGGATCTATAACTTAATTCGTGTGGTTTGCTAAGAGATGGCGTAACTTGATTATTTATCCATCGTTCCAGTATTCCAATATACCAAACACAATTAATCCGTTTGAAGAGAGCAATAGCCGAAAAACGCCCGGAATATGCGACCAGACACGAGGAAATAATTTTCCATCATGACAACGCTCGGCCCCATGTTGCTATTCTGGTTAAGAACTATTTGGAAAACAGTGGATGAGAAGTTTTACCCCACCCGCCTTATAGCCCAGACCTTGCCCCTTCTGACTACCTTTCGTTCCGGTCGATGCATAACTCCCTCACTGAAATACGGTTCACATCAGAACAGGGTATCAAAATTTGGCTTGATTCATTCTTGACCGTCAAGCCGGCGCAGTTCTTTTGGGATGGAATCCACAAATTGCCAGAAAGATGGGAAAAAGTCATAGCTTCAGATGGGCAATACTTTCAATAATACTATTGCACATGTTTTTCTTAAATAGACGTTCAAATTAAAAAAAAAACCGTACGAATTAAGTTATAGATCCAATATTTAAAGACGTACTCACTCAAAAATGTAAATTAGAAAAGCAATCTTTGGAAAACTCGCTTTCTATAGCAACACAATCACCGGACGAGTTCGCATATGACTTAATGAATGGACCAGGATACACGGCAGTTGTTGCGGGTGAGGTCCCTAGTGAACTGGCGGAACGCTAGGTTTACGCTGTAGAGTAAACCTATCGTAAATCTAGCGTAAAGTAGCATTATAAAGCATTATAACTCATAAATGAGGCAAAATAAATAGTTAACATGTTTTTATTCTTATTCTACGTTAAAAATAACGTTAACTGGTAATTGAAATATGCAATAATTTGATTTATTAACGCTAAAAATTGAAAAAACATAATACCTGTTATTAAAGGCCGTGCAACAGAATGTTACCTCCTCAATACTATGTTGGTAACAAATGGTTCAAAATACTACCACTCCCCACTACATCAGAGAAACCTACAATTATTCAGTCAATGCACAGTGGTCCCAAATCCCAAAAAGCTGGCCAAAAGTCGAAAGTCATTATTTTGAAAAAATGTTCGTTACTTGGCGGTTTTCGGGGTCGCTGATTTCAAATATGATATCGGTTTTGATATAATCAAAATGGCGGAAAAATTGCATTAGATTCGAATTTTTCCAAACGAAATCAAGAACTCAGGGGTTTTTGAGGTCAATTATGATGAATCTGATATTCTTTTATGGTAAAACAAAATGGATCATACAAAATGTAGAAGAAATTCCAAAAACTTTGATATTATTTAAAAAAATCGATTATTTAGGGATTTGTAGGGTCTTTAATTATGAATCCAATATTAGTTTTTCGGAACACAAAATTGCAGATTCAAAACGGCTTACTGTATTCGAAAAAAAATCAAAAACGCCGGCCGTGGCCACGCGCGTTGCGCCACTGCAGTTCGGAGATTTTTCTACATAAACTGCGATGAAATCTTTATCCGCAGTGTTCCGCAGCTACTTTTTAAAAATATTTATTCGAGAATGTATGCACTACTACCTTGTTAAAGAGTTTTAACGGAACACTGTAAAACAATAAAGTTTTGATCAACATAAAAGTTATCGTGCGATTACAACTTTTCTGCACTTTCACGTAATTAACATTAACGAAGAAAATTCATGCACACTCATATCAAACTTTGAGAAATATTATCGAACGAAACATACATTTTATCACCTTCGGCACTGCAAGCGCCGGAATATTAGCCATTTTTATGATCATACACCTGATTATGACTATAATAGACATCATCATCCAAGGATATACACTGCATGCCGTCTATGGTTGGTCCATGCACCTTTTGGGAGCTCTGTTTAGTACAGTTACTTATCTACTCATACACATAGCTAGCAGACCACCTGTTGCAAACAACATCGAATTAGGAGAAATACAGATAACAGAGCAGGACAACTCTAATCACGAAAAATCAACTCAGAGGAAAAAAGAAGAAAAACCCTAAAATACTCGTCCATTTTTCTAAAGAAAAACGTATCACACTACGAATACACATTGAAATTATGTAGAAACTTCACTCACAATATACATGCCTGTACCTTTTCAAAGCCAGCAACAACAGAAGAAAAAAAATTTACTCAGGGATATGAATGCTTCCGGCCATTTTGATTTTCTCAATCTTGTGTAGTGTATTTTTACATTACATTCCTCCGTATCGTAATACACAATATTATGCTATGCTTAGAAAATAGCATAGTCCATATATTATAGATAATAAAAATTCTCAATTAATAAGAGTGTAAAAATGTTAAAAATCTATCATGAAATTAATATTATTTTTCACATTGTTTTATAGAGAAATTTTACTCATATGTGTTATTAATAAAGAATTTCTAAGCCTACTTGTATAAAAACTAAATCAATCGAATTAATTTGAAATAGTTATTCTATATTGAAAAATGTCTATTTTACGGCTAGAAATATTAATAAAACATGCATAATGTTACGAAGGTTATGTGCGGAAGAAAAATGCCCGTTTTTAATTTATAAAAAAAAAAATATATATAAAAATATGTCGCACATTTCACAAACTTTGAATTCACTCTATGGAAATTTAGTAAGATCATATCATTTTGATTTAAATTATAAATTATCAAACTAAGATATTTCTCCTTCGTACATATACATACATATACATGCATATTATTTATTAACGTTAAAAATTTCAAAAATATAGACATTATCTTTTTGAAATTTTTAGCGTTAATAAATAAAATTATTGCATATTTCCATCACGGTTCAACGTCAATTTTAATTAAGAATAAGGATACAATCAAGTAAAATATTTATTTTGTCGCTTTCATGAGTTATATTGCTACTTTACGCTACGTTTAAGCTGTAGCGTAAACCCACCGTTCAGCCGGTTCGCTAGGGATATTAATTTAGAAATTAGAATGTTTTATTTTAACTATTAAAAAAATAGACGATTACATCTTTATTTTTGAATTTAGATATAATTAAATAAGGTTTATGAATAAGATATCTGTAAACTCAACAAAAATAACAGTTTTTAATTATTAATATTCACTAATTTGATTCAGTAAATCTGTAAACAATTCATTATTTAAATACTAACGAATTTAATTGTTAATAATTATCAAATACATGAAAAAATTCATATTTTATACTAAGAATGTACAAATGTCGCCATCTTTGAGAAGGTGGTGTGTGAACCTGGGAGAAGCTTGGTACGGTCCACAAGGCCCAGAAAACTTAAAACGCCCCCGAATTTTCACACTAGAGAAAGTCTGGGCGTAACTAGGCTTATCTATCGAGGCCAATAGAGAGCCAAGACAGCTACCCCCAGACTTTTCCTAAAATTTGAAATATGTCGAGGAAAGGGGGGTGCTGCACATTAAAAACTAACTGTTCATCAACTTCATTTGGACGACCTGAATTGTTGCTCATATTTGAGTGAAAAATCTCCAGAACGGAATTCATCACACCAATTTCGACACTGTCTATCTTTTAAGGCTTTCTCACCATACACATCACGTAACTTTTTACCAGCCAGTACTAACTAACAACTGTAAACGAAATTACGCGCAATTCGTTTGTAAAGCAAGCTAAGAGTGACAGCTAACAAATGTCATAAGGAAGAAATCATGACATTGAAAGAAGCCATTCAAAAAGATGGTCAAAGACATCTATATGTAAAATCGACAATTGCGCTATTCATCGCGCTGGGTAAGCCAGACCTCGGGGACCAGTGCAGGCTGTACAAGCGATTCGGCGGTGTGCAGACTGCGGTGGTCCGCTTAACCGAGGCGGACGCCCGGAGCTTGCTCGGGCTCAGTAGGCTAAGGGTGGGGTGGGTGAACTGCCTCGGGAGAAGGAAGGAAGCACAGAACCTTCTGATGCAGACTGCCAGGGAGAGACACTCGTTTTAAACGTCATGTATGGCGATTTCCTGCGCATGGACCTACCTGCTGGAACGAGCATCATCGGCTTCGCGGATGACGCACTTGTCGTGTGCTTTACGCAGCTCCGGTCTGGACAAGTGCCCTTACCAACCATGCTATCCAGAAGAAGATGTTCTCGGCACAGAGAGGTGTGGTGCTGAGAATTGTCTCAGCATACCGAACTGTGTCGACGAGCGCTGTGCTGGTCCTGGCGAGCGTCCAACCAATAGACTTATTGGCGGAGGAAAAGGAAGGAGACCTTTCAGCTCCGTAAGGAGCTCACCTGCTTAACAAATCTGCAGGAAATCGCTCGCGCGAAGGAGGCCATCCGCAAGGATGGAAGGCGCAGATTTTTCGAGAAATGGCAGAGGAGATGGCATAGTGACCAATCCGGGAGATAGACACACCGTCTGATCCCGGAGCTCGCCACCTGGCTGGATAGAAAGCACGGCCAAGTCGGCTTTTACTTGGTGCAAGCGCTTTCGGACCATGGTTGCTTTAATGCGTACCTGAAGCGCTTCAAGAAAAGAGACGATGAGTCGCGTCGCTACTGCGGATCCCTTGTAGAAAATGCAGAGCACACACTCTTTGTCTGTGCCAAGTGGGGCGCGGAAAGGGAGGCTGTCGGTCGGGCAGTGGGCGCACAACTCACTCCTGACACGATGGTCTCTCTCATACTCCAGTCTGAACAGATATGGATGCTTATCGAGTCATTCGTCACCCTGGTGATGAAGACGAGGGAGCTCGATGGATGTGCAGAGCGTGGCAACAGCGGGGGCCAGTAGAAATTGCATCGGGGCCTGCACCTGCGGTCCTGCGTCATGGGCGGACTTGGCTGTCCACGTCCACCGGGGGAGGAATCTTCTTATTCCTCCCCTGGTTGGCGCGGCTAGTCGGCCTTTCTAACGGGCTTGTATTCGCGGATGGGAGTCTCGGGCGAACGGATGACGGAAGAGTCGTACGCGACTCTAAGCTGGAACCAACTGGCCGCGAAGTTTAAAGCCGAAAGGCTGTTCCGCGGGCGGTGTATTGGTTAGAGAGAGGGTTTTTTTTGGTTTTAACAGGTGTGCCTAGACCCGTCCTAGGAGAGTCGTGTACAATTACTTCTGGGACAACCCAATGCATCGAGCCGTAAGTATCAGTAGCGTAGAAGTAGTGGGAACCGTTACTCGCATATACGTACGTACAGTATTATGAGTGAATTACTTGAGCAACTGTTCTTGGATGTCAAAAATTTATTCATTGGTGGTTTCCGGGGACCTACGCATACCGCCGCTAATAACGAATGTCGTTGAAGAGCACATGGCGACAGTTCCAAGACTTGCACAAAGACTGGCCATACTCCAACTTTCGATGAAATAAAGGGACTTACTCCATTCGTCCATACGGCGAGTGAATAATCGTTTTTTTCACACCATAAAATTTGACCTTCTTCCGATAGCTTCTTGAATGTGTTACTATCATATACATCTTTAATCGTATCTTGGTGACGCTTTATCCGAGTATACGGATATTGCAGATTCGTACTAATGCCTTCTTTATTAAAAAGAGCTCCAAGTTGTGAAGAAAGATTCACATAGAGAAACGATTTTGATGTCGCGTTTTTTCTCCTTAGACCGCATTCACCACATGGGCAGTCCACGGTGGGCTTCTTATGACGTCCTACTTCTGTCCAACAGATGGTGCAAACAACGGCATTCGTGAAAACTTCATTTTTTCTATTCAAAAGTTTCCAGAAGTTGCTTATAATAATGGGCAAATCACAATTTTTAAATTTAAGACGGGCTATTTTAAAAGTCAACATCATGGCCGGTAGGTTTTCTTCAAGTAATAGTGTTTGGCCAATTCCAAAAGTAATTTTTCCAACTTTGTAATGCTTCCTTCCGCTACTACAGGCTCATCCAATCCACTCGCCTCGATGTCAAGGGTAAAGGTCTCTTCAGTCATTAAAATTTTTGTTATTTAGATTTTCATCATCAGAATCGCTGTCTATCATCGACTTGTTCATCGCTTAAGTCGACGCCTGAATCACTCGTAGGTTCGTCGTTCGAAATGGCGGCAAAATCCTCATCGGGATTTGCGATGTCTTCTCGAATTAGATCATCGGTGATTTCGGTTTAACGACCACTTGGTTACGAGGGATTCCTCCTTCGATACGTATCTCGTTGTTCTTAGTCATAAACGGGTTCCTCGTCCTCAGAATCAAAGACCGATTCTTCATCTTTCGAATCTAACTCGGGTTCTACATCGTCAGATTCAGAAGAAGATTTTTCGTCGTATTTTGGATTTTGACACTGTGGCCCATCCATAGTTGCCCGTAAAAGTTTTAAAACTTTTGAGATATTTTTTGGTATATTGATCTGCATGCCAAATATGTAATTTTAACCTCATGGAAACGACGCTCACCGATTTCGAGAGTAAGCGAACATTAGCGAATAAGAAACGAACGTCATTCTTGTATGAAACGCTGTCTTTGTTTTTTATTTTTTAATTGTAAATTGATTCCTAACGATCGCGCGTTGTCCGCAGCGATAATTCTTATAAAAAATCAATTTTAAAAAACATTAATGAATGTAAAAATGGAAAATAGCAGTCACTAAATCCCATAAATTTGTCATTAAGTCGGTTTGTGGGTTCTTGGTTATAATATAAAAGAGAACAGTGGACATTATAACTAGGTAGCTATCCAAAGAAGTGATCCCAGAACGTGGGAGCTGGCAACCCCCTGCATAGA
Source organism: Diplolepis rosae (assembly GCA_030998225.1). Taxonomy (NCBI): domain Eukaryota; kingdom Metazoa; phylum Arthropoda; class Insecta; order Hymenoptera; family Diplolepididae; genus Diplolepis; species Diplolepis rosae. Next base: position 1,584,173 of record JAPYXD010000707.1, read on the forward strand.
CCCCACCAGCTCATGACTTCTTCCTCGCCTGACTGCCATAGGTTGGTTGAATGAGGAAGACACAATGAGCTGGAGGCATCTGTGGTGGGGGGCGCCAGCTCCCACGTTCTGGGATCACTGATCAGAAGGGGGGAATATAAGGAAAGGATGCCGAGAGCTAGGATAAAATCACTGTGACGCAGACACTTTAAACAATTAAAAGCGTCTTATTAACTTATACTTAGAGTATAGAGCACAAAGCGAACTTGTAATTCTCTATTTATTTAAACAAAACAAAAATCAACAAAACATGACATAAAAACAGTTTCCGGCGTGGGCGGTGATTGAATCTTCCACAATCATTGTCTAGTACCATCAGTGTTTTGGGGTCGTATTTATCCTTCTGGAATTGATATACATATTGCTGTTCTCTGTTTATTTGATTGGAGTCAGTCCTGTGTTGGTTAATAAAATTTTAATCGTCTAACTATGTCTTGAAATGGGAGTTAAATTGAGTTGTCTAGTCATGGTCAAACCATTTATCCAGTGCTTATATATCTCTATTGCTACTTTTATTTTTTAACTTAAAATAATTTAATCCCATTCCCCTACGCTTTTTTTTAAGGTTTTTTAATTTGTAAATTTTTGGGGGAGATTTTTCTCTTAATTATATAGGGACCTTTGTATTTATCGTAAAGTTTCCCTGCCTTACTATCCGCTTTATGAGATAATTTGGTTACTTTTTTTAAAATCCTATCACTATTACCCTATCGCCTACCTTAAATTCTACAGGTCTTCTACGCAAATTACAACGAGTAGCCTGTTTTATATTTGCTTCACCCAAATTCTTCTGGACCTCTTCCTTTATTATTTGTAACTTCCTCAACCTGTCCGTCTACCTATTTACATCCTGAAATTAAATATCACCGTCCTTTTTGATGCTTTTGATGAGAGATTGAAATGGTTATAGTTCGCGGCCTAAATTCAAAAATGTAGGGGTATATTGAGTTGATGAATTTTTATTAGTGTTGATTGAGAACTGGAGATCAACAACATTGTCATCCCATGTCGCATGGTCATTTTCAAGATATGCTCTAATTATTAGGTGCGCAACTAAGTTCCCATTGTTTGTCAATAGATGGCTTCAGCAGTAAGTGCTGGTCGATTTTGATATATCCAAAACGTCATGAACCAAGCTTAGACATATGGTAAAAAAACCGTTTTGACACATTAGTGATTTTGTTTTGACGTCATATACTTTTGGTTGTGTGAAAGTGTATGATTTTGTACCAAATAATCGTCATTTGCAGGAAGTGTTGATTTTCTTCTTTCATTCAAAGAAAACGGCGGCTGAAGCGCATCGAGAGCTCTAAAAAGTTTACGGAGACTTCAAAGATGCTGATGTTATTTATTATGAGTTGTTGAAACCGAACGATACCATCACTGGGGAATGATATCGAACGCAATTGATGCGTTTGAGCCGAGCACTGCGCGAAAAATGGCCACAATACGAGCAGAGGCACGAAAAAGTGATTCTACAGCGTGACAACGCTCAGCCTCACGTTGCCAAACCCGTTAAACCCTACCAGAAAACGCTCAAATGGGAAGTCCTACCCCACCCTCCGTATTGCCGGTACCACGAAGCTAAGCCTATAAAACGCCTTAACTGCTTAATATTCTTCGGGGCCGGGTAGGTCAAAATCGATTCTGTCTTTTCCAGGTTGAGACTTAAGCCATCTCTATTCACAACATAACGTAGATACTTTACCTCGGAACGACAAAACTCGTAATTTTCTGGGTTTACTGACAAGTTGGCTTATGTAATCTTGTCTAAAACTGCTTCCAGCCACTTCAAATGTTCTTTGAAAGTCTCGGTAACGACAATGATATCATCTAAATAACAAAATACGTGGAGTCTAAGTTCCGGGCCTATCACACGGTATATTAACCTCTGGAAGGTAGCCGGCGCGTTCGAAAGTCCGAAGGGTATACTCACAAATTGAAATAACCCCCTGCCCAGTACTGTGAACGCTGTATACTCCTGACACGCTTCGTCGAGAGGAATCTGGTTGAACGCAGAACTCAAGTTTGAGCTGTTTTGAGCTGCTTCAGGATGTCCGACATGTACGGTATCGGATAGGCATCCTTCTTCGAAACTGCGTTCAGTTTTCGGAAGTCGAATCACAGACAATAGCCCCCATTAGCCTTTTTCTCCATGACGATTGGTGTGGAACACTCGCTGAAGAACTCCTTTATCACACCTTCGGACAACATCCGATCTACCTCTTGTTATGTGGCCTCTTGAACCTTTGCAGACACTACTCGGTAACGTTGCTTAATGGGAGGGTGCCCCTGAACGTCTATATGGTGCGTTGCCAGATGAGTAGTCCTCAGCTGACCCTCGACTCTAGGCGGGAGCTTCCTATCCACCAATTCTTTTCGCCTCACCTGTTCATCATCTGACAAATCCGCGATGGCACCGCAACCCTTCTCTTCAACGAACCACGTCTTTAAAGGGTTGTGTCTCCCGGATGCGTGAGGCATGAAGACTTTCTTTAACCTAGATCCGAAATACATATCGAATTCGACCTGAGCGTCCAGCCCCAAGATCATCTCGGTATCGAGTTGCTCTGCAAATCTAACCTCACAAAGCCGAGTTACCTCTTCAATGGTCAGAGGCAGCTCGACTTTTCCCTCGATAACCTGCATAGATCCATTGGCAACTATCATCATTGATCTATGCGACCTGTCCAGCTCCTTCCCGGTAATGTCCAAAATCTTCTGACCCACTTTATTCTTAACAAAAGTCCTAGTGGATCCCGGGTCGTACAAAGCATCTAGGGTAACCGATCCTATTTCCACGGCTAGATGTATTCTGCCGCGAACCTCGTCGGTAGGCACGATGCCACTATTAAACTCTGCCTCCAGACCCTCACTCTGATGGAAATCAGTTTTAACAAAATCTAATGAGTCCGAGTGAGGTGACTCCTCCGAAATAACTCCACCCGAGTTATTTGAAGTTAAAAGAGCTGCGTCTGCGTCTATACGGGAGCTCACGAGATTTTTCCCGGTTCTTGAACTTTAAATTTCCGAGATCCTTTACAATATCTTCAAAGCCTATTTTATTGACGATTCGATCGCTAACTACCGAGTCGAATTCGTCGATGCCAGACATGTTCAAGCCTCTAAATTCCGGCATGTCTATCGTCGTGAGAACTGTCGTAGTTGTTACCAGGCCCGGGACTTTCGAAGCGCATCCGATTCTAATCTTAATGTCTAAATCGGATATTTCTTCGGTCACTGAAGGTTGAGAGGCAGTGCAGACCGGTCTCACTGCTTCTTTTCCCCGTTTCCCGAGCAATTAGGGCAATTTCTAACGGTATATCCCTCTGCTTCACAGCGGTAGCACGCTAGCTTCCTCGGTAAGGGGCAGCCTGCTTGGAAGTGGCCGCGCTTATGACACCTAAAACAAATACCTTCTTTCTCTGTTTCCGTGTCTTTTGGGGCTTTTTCCGCAGACGTACTCGGAATCTGCTGATCTCCCCCCACCTTGAAGATGACCCTGCTGTCCTTAAAATTCTTTTTTCCATTGGATTCCTTGCCCTTGTTAAACTTATGATTTGGGTATCCCGGTTGATGACCACTGCCCCTAGATTCAATTCCATTTCTACCTTCCCGGTCTGGGGTACTTCGGCTTCCGAGGCTTGATTCCACAGAATTCCTGAGATGTGTTGCTGTCTCGGTAACTGCCGAAACCGGGGTTCGCTTATGCGCCGCTGGTGTGGTTTCCGCCCGATACGCAAATTCGGGAAGGAAAGAGCTTTCTGGTGGTGGTGGAGCTTGTTATTCCTTTGCCGATGACCACGCCATCTACCAATTTCTACCTAATCGGGCCAATTCATCGAGATCTCGGAAATCGAACTTCCGAATCACCTTCTTATATTCCGGTCTCAATCCTTGGTGGGCCCAATCTAGTTGCTCGACCTGCGGCACTTCACTTCTTAGCATTGCCATCAATCCTTCCAAATGGGTCAAGTAATCATCAATGTCTTCCTTTGAGCCTTGCGTTCGATTTCAAATCTGTGCCCTAACCCGTGCCGCAAAGTCATAATCGCCAATTCTTCATCTGAAGTCGGTCCTAAATTCCGGCCAACTCCGCCATCTATCCTTCATTATCCGGAACGATAGTAGGGCTACATCCTTCAATAACAATGGCAGGGCTCTCAGCAGGTCGTCATCACTTATAGGAGTGATTCCTCGGCATTCCTACAGTCGGGTTCAGATATCCTCTACGCTAGCTCCTGATTTACCGCTGAAAGAGATATTCCAATTATATACAAACCGGCTTAGGTCCTGAATCTCTCTCCGCGGTTCAAACCGAGAGCTGGTAAGTCCCACACCACGATTTTCCGGATAGCCACCCAAGTAGCAACGTTCAGGCAATCTTGTCTCCTCGTGGTAAAAGTCGTCATTCCTTGCTCCCCGAGTACCCGGAAATCGGCTATGCTGGCCGTGATCATCGAGTGTTCTTCGCCCATGATCTACGTTCGAATTTCTCATACCGAGAAAAACAGTTCAACCCGCCTTCCGAGTCATAACCGGCCCGGTTTAGACCCCGCGTATGCTCATTCGGGGCCCTTGTCTGGTTGATTGTCTCCAGGTTGGTGTCCAGATTAAGGTGAAGGTCCATACGTCCGTCTCTAACGGGTCCACCACCTCTACCGAGCACCTTAGGTCCACTGTGGGCGCGGCTGAACCGCTCGGAGGTCGCATCTGATATTCCGTCTCGACCAAGGTCAAGTCGATCTACATTCATGGAATCAAAAGTACCATGCTGGGCTGCTGGTGGCACTAGTGGGCTCAAGTTCCTCCCCCTTGCAGCTTACCAAGTCCTCCTTGCACCGTATCTCGAAAACCAGGCACTCGATGTTCCTCGGAAGGTGGTACACCCCTCATGCTCGGTCGCGCATCCTCCTCGGCCGTCTCACCCGACGCCCGTGACAGTCTCATCGGCGGGAACATCGGGTCAGGTAAATGAAACGAATCACGTGGCCCGGTATAGGAGATGTTCGCATACCCGTATGTCAACGCTAAGCCCGATGGCACCGTAAAAGCTGAAGGCGTTATTCTGGATGATGTGACGCCATGGGACAATTCCGAAACCGTCACATACCGTTCCGGGCCCCTGCTCATCGTACCCGCCATTGTCGTAATCGGAAAACAGGGTATGACCTTGCTGGCCGTAACCATAACCGAAGCTGTGACCGTTACCGGTATTTCGTTCAAACTACCATTGAGATCATGCGCAGATAATCCTCTAATTTCACTTAAGTCGATGGAATCATCCCGCGTCCCGTTAGAAGAGGTGTCCGAAAAACATTCGCCCGAGAATCCGTTCACACGGAGTACGTAATTCCAAAGCCGCTTAATCTTAGACCGTCTATTTCCGGTATTAACCAGTTCGACTTCATCTAGGGCCACTCCCAATTTCTGTTCCGATAATTCAGACAGCTAGATCAAGACCTGCTCCGGCGTGGGACATGCGAGAATTTCTCCTACCAGAGACATGACGATCGCTAATATTCCTCTTACCAGTAGCGACACTACCTAGCGCTGTATAGCTCGAAATACAAAATCGCTCGAAAGCTTTTCCAACTGTTCCGAATACTATTTGTTAAAGCCCGCAAAGGAATCGAAAAGTGGCGAGAAGCACTTCTGCGTGATGGCAGTAGCAAGCAAAAATTACAAGAGCCCGGAAATGTGCGAAAGCAGAAAATAATTGTCACCAGCAATTATTAGGTGCAAAAAAAAGCAGCGATAGAAATAGGGTAAAATAAGCAAACGGTTAACTAAGGGGTTAATCAAATGAATCCTTAAATCCTAGGAGGTTGAAAATAAAAGAAAAGCAGTGTACTATATACAAATTTTTCTAAATCATTTCAGTCGATTATGTCGTTAATTAGAAGAGTGTATCATTCACCGTGATAACCGAACTCTACCATATCGACCCTATCAACCTGTGATTTAGAATTAACGTCATTTAAGACCAGATGGAATTTTCAATATATATTTAAACAATTTTTTCTGTGATGTATATATATAAATATTGAAAATTCCATCTGGTCTTAAATGACGTTAATTCTAAGTCACATGTTGATAGGGTCGATATGGTAGAGTTCGGTTATCATGGTGAATGATACACTCTTCTAATTATCGACATAATCGACTGAAATGATTTAGAAAAATTTGTATATAGTTCATGATAATCCGTGGCCAAATTGGCGTAAATAGATTCTGTCAGAAAAGTTTTGTGGAACCTCCGTAGCTCAGATGATAGAGCATTCGGCCGGCAATCGAAAGGTCCTGGGCTCGATACCCAGCGAAGTGGAAGTGTTCCTTTTTTCACAGAAAAAATTGTTTAAAAAAACAGTGAATACACCAAATCAAATAATATCAGGTAAAGCCAAAAAAAATATATATAGCACAGCAACAAATAAATGGCAGTAGCGTAGCAAAGCAGTGCTAGCAGTATTATACCAGATCGTAGTCGGTGCAAAGCCTGATAGGTGTAAATAAATCTGAAAAATACAGACTAGTTATAACAAATAATTTCAAATACTTGATCACTCGAGAAATACAGCGCACGTTAGGCAGCCAGTAATTTCTCTTAATTCAACCAGTAGAGTTTTCTGAAAGAAGCTAATTGAAACTACCAAGAAATCCTATTTATCAATTATTCTCGAAAAACTCTAATATCAGCGGAAATCTCTTCATTCACGACTTAACACTTCCAACCTTGAATTTCGTTTCCGAATAAACTAATAATCGCGAGATAACCTTCGAAATTCCGTCTTTACCACCCAGATATAAAATCATGAATTCAGAATTCTATCTTATTTGTAAAACTCTATTAAATTTATTTGATTAATTTATAAAGACACAAATCAATTATAATCCGAAGACACGTTTTCCCGCAAGCTTCCTCTTCAAAACACTCCAGACATTTTCGATTGGATTCGCATCGGGGGACTGTGATGGCCAGTCCAAAGTTGTGATGCCATTTTCTGTTTTCCAGGCGGTGCTGAGACGGCTTCGATGTTTCGGGTCGTTATCTTCTTGTAAGATCCAATCGGCCGTATCGGCTCCAAACATCTTTGAAGCAGACTCCAGAAGACCACGTTCATATATTTGGAGCATTTTCTGAGCATTCAAGTTCTCGGCGAAGAGCTCTAAACGCCCAAAATTTGGGATTTGCCTCTTTCAGGCACATCCTCGACTGTTTTATTGGTTTTATAACGCTCAAACCACTTCTTCACGAACGATTTCGTCTTTTTGATGTATTTAGCAGCGGCTGTATAAGTGGTCCCTCTAGGATGGGTACACAGAACTCATTATGACTCACGTCTGCTCTCTCGGACGATACGAGCGCTACTGAATCGCCTTGGTAATTGCGTGGTAGTCCTTTGAATGTACTTTCATTAAAAAAAAAAGTTCAAAAATCTTTAATAGTTTTAGAAAAATCGAGAATTCGCTCTTGTTGAACAGACTGTATATAAAAGTACAGCTAAGCCCTTTAAAATCGGAAATTCCAAATATCAAGTGCTCTCTCTCTCTTTCTCTCTCCTATGGGTTCTCTCTGTCTCGGAAACTTGAGAGAGAAACTTCGAATCTCTCAAATTTCTCAAATGGTATTTTCAAGAGAAATTATGCCCGGCCCAACGTTGTGCGCCAGTTGAGATGCAGGTTTTTACCCGTAACCTAGCAACTCGTATCACTGGTCAACCCTACTAATTTTATTTAGTTCGAAATTTATCTGAAGGAAAAATTTTTAGCTTAGGATTTGTTTGACGGGTAATAATAAATGAAAGGCAGAATTTAATTATTAAGTAGGTTGGCTGAAAAAATTTATTTAAATAAATGAAGACTCGATACAAATTAAAATTGGATGATAAAATCCAAAATATCAATATCAAAATCGATAAATAATATGACATGTCTGAACTTTCCGAGCCACGCGACAATATGGCGAATTCAATTTATTTTTGCGCGTCACCACCAGAGAGAACGATAATTTAACAGAAATTTTATTCAATAATCACAAGGAAAAGCGAGGTTAATTAATAAACCCGGTATAAATACAAAAGAGAGCACTCGAAAATACAAGAGAGAGGCGAAGTGGTCTCGGCGTGGGTGACAGACGCCACAAAGCGTTAGAGTCAATAATGTCAATTTATTCGGAATTCCAAGCCACTTGCCAGAAGAAAGTTTAGAGAAAACTAAGCTTACGCTACCTGTATGACGTCTTGAAGTTCCAGCACACATCTCAGGATAAATTCTCCTTCCATCTCCTAATCAAGTTTCCGATAGCATCTTCGAGAGGTTAGATTTGGAGGAAACATTTGTGACAGCTGGTGGCTGTACGTGTCGCAGGACGAGAGTGACGAAGGAAGTCGCGAAGCCAACAAAGCTCCCGACCTGCCCCACGAATTAAACGCGTGACCCAATCGCGGACCCGGAAGCAGGTCACATGTCACATTTCTACTAAACGACTAGGCAACCCGTGCCTAGTACAGTAATTGCCCTAGGCAAATAATTTTTATAAACACGCGGTTCTCTCTATTACGGCGAACAGCGCGTGAGGTACGTTGGCACTATGTTAGGTAGTATCCAACCGTGTTAAATTACATAAATTTAGTATCTCTAATGTCTGAAATACTAAATATCAGGTCCGGAGGTCCATGTGCCCCAGAATACGTCTTCCGGGTCGCGTAGTGGCAGCTGGTCGTCCTGTGCGTCGCTCTCCAACGATAGATGGCGGCGATAATCGAAGCATCGATGTATCGATGATCGTAGGTCGTCATGGCGGCCAGTGTTTACTTCTGCTCGAAAGTCAGTCGTGCCGCATTTCCAACGCCGCTGTCCTCTGGTGCCGTCGTGTATGGAACAGACGGGACAGGAAGCGTAAGTGCGGGTAGTGAGTGATAAGTGTTTTCGAGTGCTCTCGGGTGGCGACGAAGTGCGGTCTCTCGCCATAAAACCTTTCCCCGGGACATAACCCCACCTGTCATACCGGTGAATTTAAAAAAATTAAATCCCTTTAAGTGACGGGTAAATTTTACCACGTCACACACGTTATTCCAGATATAATGGATCAAATTCACCGGAAACGCATTGACAATCTTATTGAAATAGTTCCCTGTTTTATGAACATGGTAGCTCTGGCCATATTAAATTTAAACTGAAATTTTTTACCAAGATAACTATAATTTTCCCACATGGAGCAGAAACCTAAACAATCTAAATTAAATAAAAGTCATTTTTTTAACAATTGAAACTAGAGGACCGGACGCATACAAAAACTTAATTTTCAGTTTAGGGCTAACAGATCACATTCTCATAACCGACATGTTGGATATAATGAACTAGAAACATAAAATGCAAAAATTAAATCAATGACTTCGGGAAAAAAAAATATATATAACAATGATACAATTTTTTCTATTTTATATTACAAGGCAAAATAGGCAGCTAATTGGAACCTCCAGTTTCCAGAGATAGGATTACGAAGCTTCCTCTTGGCACTACTCATTTGCAACTACGTCTACATAACAACAGTCTATGCCATCATAGGATTTGACTGCGGTTCAAATCAATCAAATATTACGACATTATCCTCACTAGAAGTAAGAGAATGTGATCTACCTCGATCTCAAGTACACGTTGAAACAACTTATATAGAACTTTTACAATTAACTGGATTTTCAAATACAAAAGTAATACAATGCAAAGTAGAAATTCGACGCGCCATTTCTCATTGTGGTATGCACTTACACATTTCCATAGTTGCAAATGGCCACAGTGAATATATACAAGATATTACACGAGATCAATGTAATCAAATGCACATAATAGGGACATTTTTAATAACCCCTTCTATTCAGATATCAAAATTAAAAGTAAATGAAACTTCATTTCACAGCATTACCTTAGCAGGATCTGTAATACCTAACGGAGACTGTACTGGTACACAATTTTCTAACCCATATGGAACATAGAATAATGCCATAGTCCAAGCAATATTCAAAATAACTTTACTAGAACATTACGCGACTATTCATTTAAATTCAAATAAAATTCAATTATGATCTGGAATAATATGCACACTTTCAGATACATTCCGTACAGACGTAGAATATGGACAAACATTCTGGGAAACATTACTCAATGACGTATGTAATTTTAATAAATATGAAATTATTTATGAAGGACCAGCAAATAAAACATATGACAATACGACAGACAATTCTGAAACCTTTTATTCTTTAACCACTGAAGATATAACCTTTGTATTGACTGAAAAAACAAGAAAACCAGTTTGCAGTTACGTTTTAATACAAACCGAACATAAAAAATTATTAATTTTTGAAACCAGACCTGGAAATTCATTCTTAGAAAATAAACGTTTAGAAGTTCAAAATATGGACATTTTTACATACTTTAACTCTAAATTCATATATGTGCAAAGACACATACGCACTGAAATAAATAGACTTTATCACGACGTCCTTACTCAACGATGTATACTCGAACAACAAGTTTTTAGAAACACATTAACCTCAGCAACCCAATCACCAGACGAATTTGCATATCATTTAATGAAAGGCCCAGGATATATGTCAGTAATTGTAGAAGTAGTACATATCGTAAAATATATACGGGTTGAAGTAAAATATCGCAAAACTGAAGCATGTTATCTACAACTACCAATATTTAGAGGAAATCAACCCCATTTCCCCCTCCACTTCCACTTAGGAATTCCTCAACATTTAGTAGACTATTTTCCTTTTTTCTCCAAAAAACATCTAGACCTAAATCCAACCACATGTAAGCATCCTATTTTATCCAATATTAATCCTATTTCTCTTTTTCAACCTTTTGAAGACCAACTTGTAGAAGCTATTACCTATGCCGCTACTAATTTTTGGCACCCTATGTTACTTCCTGATACCTTCCTAGAGTACAAAACTAAAAAAAGAAGAACCATACCTTTTACCATCCCTTTATCTATGGTCCTTCCCTTTACTAAAGTACAATACCTATTCGATAAGTACTTGATTTTTACCATCACCATACCAATCCCATCTACTGAAGAATTTCAATTATTTACACCACACTCAATTCCAACATATCTCGGTTTTAATACTGACATCATTTCCTCTATTTACATGAAACCTCCAATTCCTTATCTCGCTATTTCTTCAAATGAGCAATCGTACTTTAGAACAAATGAAAACTTCCTCAATGCATCTTATCAAAATGGATTCCAAACATTTTGTCGCCCACCAAGATCTATATCTAACACAAACAACAATCCTATTTGTGAGACATCAATGTTTTTAATTTCTGAACCATACAAATGTAAAGTCTTTATCACTTTTAGCGAATATCCTTTTCTAACACCATTGCAATTTTATCATGGATTGCTACACTCAACAATTTTCACGGACAAATTTTCTTATCATGTCTAAAAAACTCTAAGACCTTAGTCACACTCCAAGGAATAGGAATTTTGCATAGTTAGGTTGCAATCTCGATTCATCAACTCCATATTACCATCTCCAAAACCATTTCAATATAATGGATAATTCAATTCCAGTCAGTAGATCAATCACATCTCTTGCTATAATTTCACCATTTTTATATAATATTTCCATTCAAGGGCCTCACTTACTAAAAAAGGTATTACTTCTTCTTCAACAAAAAGAAGACATGTCATTATCAATCTTCGAAAATCACGTCTTTATCCTTACAAAATATGCAAACATTTAAAAAATTGTTCGATCTATTTTCATTTCTAGTGCACATAAATTAACATTAGCACTAATTAATATTACTTTACTTATGATAACAATTTTAGGTTCAATATTATTAAAAATTTTAAAAATATCTAAAAAAATTTACAAAACGCCAACACGTATAGAACTTGTACAAAACAATTGCTTTAAGCTCAGTGAAAAAACCTTCACTGACCGACTTAACCTTTTAGCACAAAATATTTAATGTTTTTAGGCGAAATTTGATGTTTTGAATACGTAAAAAATAGTTTTAAAATTCCTCGAAACATTGTTGACCTCGAAAATCGGTATTTCAAGGTCAAATTTCATTTCTAGTAGGAGTGAGGATTTCAGGGTGTTTTCCTACGTAATTTTATGGACTGAATACGAAAAAAATACTGAGAAAAATCACTGACGCATCCTTGACCTTTGAAATCTACAGTCAAGGTCACATTTCATTTTTTGCATAAGCGAAAGTTGGAGATGGCTTTCCAGCGTGATTGATGCGCTAACAATGGGAAAAACAGTGAAAAAAATCCTCAAAGCATCTTTGACCTTGAAAATGTTTATTTCGAGGTGAAATTTCAGTTTCCAGCACAAACGCAGTGAGCTTCAATCTCATATCTGAAGGTTACATGAAATAGTTTGGCATTCATTCTCGGCATGATCTAAGATCAACGACGTGAACGCTTAATTTTTAAATGTTTTTTACGTGTTCAGTGCATGAAACTACGTGCGAAAACCTTCTCAAAACTCGACTTACGCTAGGAATGAAATTTGACCTTGAAATAGAGATTTTAAAGGTCAAGGGTGTCTGTGGGGATTTTTTTACTATGTTTTACATATTCAGCGCATCAAACTACATACAAAAATCTTCTAAAACTTGGCTTATATTAGAAATAAAATTTGTCCTTGAATTGGCGATTTTCAAGGTCAAGGGTGTCTGCGGGAAGTTTTTTACTACTTTTTGTATATTCAGCGCGTGAAATTACATAAAAATACCCTGTCCCTTCATGACAAATGAGAAAAATTTTTTACATTGCACTTTATGCTGCCTGTAGGGCTGGTCGATATATCGACCAGCAGTCAGGTCGGGGACTCTACGTGAGATATCCAGTGATTTATGTATAAATTTTGATTTATAAGAGATCGATTTGTACTAAAATTTCCCCGCAGCTAAAAGGTTAACATTCAACTTTTGACTACAAATTGTTACATAAAAGTTGTTTTTCTGACGGAAAGATATAATACACTTTTATTAAAACCTTGGAATCCAAATTTCACCATGCATGATTAAACAATGTATGAAGAAAAAATTATTCAAAGCCTTTGTCAAACCTTTGTAACATTAATCCATTTCTGAAACATTTGTAGAAAAATTATGCCAACTCCAGCAGAACCTATTGTAATCCATCTTGGAGCTGTAGTCGATGTATGTCCACAAGAATATCCTATAGCTTACGGACATTTATTAAATAGTTATCGCTTCAATTTAGAATCGTCGACATTATTTTTATGTTACAAACGTGAAACCACAAAAAGATATTGTCAATTCTTTTTCGAAAAACTATAGCAAGTAATTCAAAATAAGTGTGAATTTTTTACTTCGTGGTATTCCATTTGTAAATTAGAATGTGTATATATGATCTGTTACGGTTGCCAGGAAATATTAATAACTCCTCGACAAAGAGTAATTGTAAATTTCTCCCCAGAAAAATGCTGCCACAAGAGTTCGCACTGATTGGAGCAGAAGAAATTGCAGAAAACGCACAAGATGTTCAATCATATTTTGAACATCGTTTGTGGGCAGACTTTTGTTGTGAAACCCTAATCGAAGATCTTTACATGAACATAATCGAGAAAAACCCCATTTGCGGGGAATGTTATAGAAGAAAGCTTACGTTTTTCGAGTCTGAAGTAACATTATCCCTCAAAATTAATCACATTATGATGAAAGATTTTTATGACACTTTAAAGTTCTCCAATTTTAACATCTCCATTTGCGAAACAATAACCTTTTGCATACGGGAAAGAGCGGATAAATGTTCAACTTGTGCCGAGAGTTTAATTGAACTTTACAAACAAGAAGCAATATTGAATGACGTCGATTCCAAAGCCACCACTACAATTTATAACAACGAATGAAAATATTAATTGAACCAAATTTTGACCAATTATTTTTTTGTATTTCTCTCAATAAAATAAAATACCTTCTTATTATATATAAACAATAACTATTAAGTAATAAGTGATTATTAATGTAATAATTTATAACAAAAGTCTAGTAATATTCAATATAATTTTTTCACGATATCCAACAAATATCTTAATATGGAAATGTAACGAATAGTAAAAAACAAAGAATAAAAATTGTTAAACAAATAGTTGACGACGTCGACATGTATATTGAATTTTACTATTTAAATATTGTCATTATAACAAAGATAGGAATTCAATAACCAATGTACTCTTCTTCCGAAGATTCGATCGCGCAAGCTTTGCCACCTCGCTCAAACTGCGTGGTGGGGTGGAGGGGGGGGGGGGTGTCACGACCCGCGACGTATTTGAATGTTATACACTAACGTAAATAAGTAGTAGATATTCTTTACATTCAGTCTTATGGTCATTGCTATCTGGACCGGGTAACTGTCCTACAGAGGTAAACTAATGCGCTACCTCACATCGATAAATCGGCTCGATACTTGGTAACAAGTGATAAAGAAGAGCATTGCACGGTAACCTAGTGAGACGGTAACAGGTTGCTGGCATGGCGCCATTAACATTGACTTATTATTGCTTTAATTAATAATTTTTATACTATCCCTGTTAGTAATTAAGCATACAATTATTATTAATATTGGTAAAAATCAATAATAATTTACCAGTTGTTCATAAACAATCTGCAAGTAAGAAAACATGTTATCATAAATATAAGGATTGATTTATTATAGAAAATCAATCAATCAATCAATCATTGGTTGTAACACATAAAATATAAGCTACAACTAAGTAGATGCAGGTATTCTTAGTCATACCTGGATCTACTTGTTGATTAGAAATAAAAATAGGTAAGGGAGAGAATAGAAGGGATATAAAATCCAAATTGCAGATCAACATTGACCAATAGTGACAGACCGTGGTGGGAGAAAACATATATTTTTTATCAAACGTGACTTTATACAGAATTGCACCGCGCGTGACTTTGTACAATTTTGAGCGATCCATTCCCACATTAGTCACTATTGGGAGATCCAATAATATATATACCCCAGATTCACCTCTGGAGGTTTGTCATTAATTTCCGATCAGTAGTACGCTCAACTTGATCCATTTCGGACCAGTAAGTCGACGTCTTGAGCAGGCCCTTCGACAAACGTAAGTCTCATTGAATTTCTATGAGCACGATTCCACCTTCAGTACTTGGTAAATAAAATCCTTAGTCCTTAAGTGGCGCAAGTCCGGAAACAGTAGTGCTAGATAGTTCCTTTGGATTATGTGTATCGTTGTATTTACTCGTGTCGGTTAATAGTGATTCATTTCTGAAATCAGAACGAACAAACCTATCTTGTTAACAAGTGCATGCCTTAGTCATTTCTCGTGTACTTAGCAAGATACGTAAGCAGATAAATTTCCTACCAGTTGGTGGACTTGCATCCCTTACACCATACCTCCTGCAAGATTTATCTTTGTTTTGCTATACACGGAGACTCAAACGAAACCAAACTATCCTGCAAGAATTTGTGCCGTTGGCTTGCAATTATAGGAGTGATAAACGCCAATTCCCTCTTTTGCCCTCTAATTTAAGAGGTAGACAAGTAAGTTGCCACCTAAGTATTATCCTGTACCCACAAACAAAAATAAATTATTCGGCCTTACCAACCTGATATAATCAGCTAACCTCCTTCCTTACTTCCAAAATCCAAACTACCCTCGCCTTTTGCTCGGGACGTAACAGCTGATTTGGTGGCAGCGGTGGGATTGTCACTTTTGTTGTCACAATTGATAATAATTTAAAATTATTTAATTGAAGCTAATCAAAATTATATGTGCAATTATTTCGAATAAAAATTGTGCATAATTAAAAGCTTCGAAATTTAGGAATTTTCAAAATTACAAAATTATAAGTATAGTAGAAATAATTAGATGAGATATTTCTACGTGTCAAAATTTACATAATTGGAATTAAATCTTGAAATAAATTATTTTATTTTAAGCGTTGGTATACTTCGCGTGATCGCAAGCTCTGCCATCGTTAATAACATCATCGAATTACCCCGAATAAACCTTGCATGTATTCTTTGTAGCAAGATTGTGCAAGTGAAAGGTTTAAAAAATATAGAAAAATTATAACATCATTATTGACTTAAATTGATTTAAAATTCAGAGCTTTTTCTACTTCAAATTTGCGCAGGAATTGTGTTAAAAACCTTCCCTGAATAAACTTATGGTATTAAAGCATTGAATATTTACATTCAAAATATTAAAATTATCCGAATTTCTGAAAGTACTAAAATTACACAAGGTTTTGAGCTTGAGCCTGCCTTGTCTAATTTCGTACTCCTGAATTTTTCAAATTGTTAATTGAGTTTAAATTTAAGTTTAAAACAAAACAAGAACAGCACACGAGAGTATAAGTCCTTTTTAGATTCGTTGAACGGTCACCATCGATGACGATCGACTGGGTAAGGCAAAGTTCGAAGTATTTGCATTGTGATTGTTTATAACTTTCATGTTAACTTTGTTAACTAACAGAATTTTTTTTGATTGCAAAGATTGTCCAAGAGATTATGCTTGAGTCCAGCTTGTCCAATCCTGCATCTCTAAAATTCTGTGACATTAAACATATTTTTTCTTGTTCATTAAGAATAAAAATTTTCTGTGATCTTAAAGATTAATTAAGGGTTGGTGCTTGAGTCTGGCTTAATTAATTTTGTATCACCGAAAACGCAAGTTGTTAATACACATAACCAAATTATAAATTCAACTATTGCAAAAATTTACTCAGGAATTCGCGGTCGCGGCTGGCCTGACCCGCCTTATCACAGAAAAACGATAAAGGATCAATTCCAATATTACAACAGCTTATTCAAACTTCAAACCCTTTATACAGCCTCAAACAGTCAAAAGTCGCGAACATACGGTCAAGGCAACAAAGAAAGAAGAAATTAAGGTCAACAGAATAGTTAATCAAAATTTTAAAAATCAAAATATTCTTAATTTTGCTCACAAAAGGACAAAATTTAGGCACATTGGTATAAAATATTATTTATCTTGACTAAATTAAAAGTTAAGATTGCTAAATTAATCACTACAATTAAAAATTGCATGGCACATAAAAACTCACATATAGTGTTTAAACACGATTCAAACACTAGAATTTCAGTCTATTCCGACTTATGAAAAAACAAAGTAGGCGACCTTTTATATGATCCAAAATTGAGCATTAATCTAATCCAGAAAACAGAATTAGCCTCCTTTGATAATATCAATCATCTCAAAATTTACATTATTCACAACGCCATCCTTACAACAAGTGGTGCAGTAAAAATCCCAATATTAAAGCAAGAAATCGAATTTAATATTATAAAGCCAGAAATAGGTACAGGCATATCCGGAGTAATTGGAAAATCGTTTCCAACTCTTTTCAAAATAAATATTCCGGAGAAAGTGTAAATATTTCTTAGGAAATTACAATATTGAAAATAACTATAATTATTACAAAAAAAAAATTTTATATAGGGCAACTTAATTCTGGAAGGACAAATTTCTAGTTTCGAAAACAAATTTTGACATTATACTGTCCATTTGAATATCAAATAATAAACGAACAAAAGGAAAAGGAAAAGTGAGATAGCATCTATAAATTATTTTAGGAACAAAACAACAACAAAAATTTTTCTTTTTCGAAAAACCAAATTTAGAATTTTTTTGAAAAAGTCGGTTTTTCAGCAATAATCGGATTTAGGTATTAGATATTAAATTTATAATAATTATTTTGCACATAATAAACGCTCAAAACTCCCGTTTTCTAGAAAAACTAGATTTTAGGAATTTTATCCAACTTTCCGAATAACTAAAAAATCAAGATGCCTCACGACAAAAATAGTACCACTCATGACAAGAAACAGAGTGGGGGATTCACAGGGAACATCTCCCGCACCCTTAGCGACGCCATGGTCACTTCAATGGCGGAATGTTTTGCTATACAGCAAGGAGTAATGAATATACCCACTTTTAACGGAAAAAATATGCCCGTTAGGGACTTTATACAGGATTCGCTGAAAGGAGAATCCAGTGTACCTGCAAATTGCGAAATGCAGTACATAATGGCGGTACTAGCACGATTAAAGGGTGCTGCAAGAGATAGTACTCACGGAAAAACATTTTCTACAATAACTGATTTAATACAGCATCTTAAACAGCGTTTTGCCCCCCACAACGCTTACTAGTGGTATTTGCATGAGATATCCACAATTAGGATGTCTCGCAGCGAACGTGTAAGCGAGTTTTATGACAGAATCACCCTATTAAAATCTGGAGCTCAAGCGACGTTAGAATATAAATACCAGAACGCGGAGGAAATGCTATTACCCTTAAATGATTGCGCCTTAGAGGCTTTCATCCGAAGACTACCCTCATGTTAGGGTTGCATCATCACCGGGCAGAAATTGAACAATCGAACCCAGACAAGGACCGGTAGGGATAATAAGGAGACCTACATCACCAATAGTGCCTAATTACCCAAGTAACTACGCAGCCCGATTTCAATACCCACCTTATTTACCATATCAACCTTATCCGTTCTACCCAGGTACATACACGTCAAACAACCCTTACCCTAATCACAATTACCCATATAAAGGAACTAATACACCCCCGAGAGCACAATCACTCGCTCCAGCTAATAAAAGTGATTCAAACTTCAACTCCGCTCGCCGAACAGACGCGACGATGGGCGTGGAGAAGACTGAGCGCCAGACCAGCGTAAGATTTCTCAAGAAGCAAGAAAAATCTTCTGTACCAAAGGAACACGTACTGGAGATAATTAGGGAATTCCCTGATAATTTTTACCTACCAGGAGAACCCATAACCCCCACTCACTTAGTGCAACACAAAATTCACACTTTATACGACGTACCTATTAACACCAGACCATACCGATTTTCACCCTCTTAAAGGGAAGAAGTTGAGAGAGTAATACACAAAATGATGACAGAAGGAGCAATTCAAAATCTCCTTATAACTCACCCTTACTGATTATACCGAAGAAAATGGACGCCACAGAAAAAAAGAAGTGGAGAATAGTAATTGACTTTCGGCTTTTAAGTGAAAAAACAATTCGGGGTGCATACCCATTACCAAATATTGCAGATATTTTAGATCGTCTAGGTACTGCATAATACTTCTCTATTTTTGATCTAGCCAGTGGTTTCCATCAAATGGAGCTAGACCCAAATGATAGGCAAATAACAGCATTTTCATCATTAAATGGGCATTATGAGTACGTCAGAATGCCCATGGGATTGAAAAATTCACCAGCTACATTCCAACGCCTAATGGACCAAATTCTACTAGGACTACAGGGCACAGAACTATTTGTCTATCTGCACGATATAGTAATATACGCTTAAGACTTAGAAGATCACGGAAAAAGGTAAGACGTCTTCTCAAACATCTAAAAGACGCTAACCTGTCACTACAACCGGAAAAGTGCGAATTTCTTTTCAAAGAAATAGCGTATTTAGGGCATATAATTACACTCTTATAAAAATATTGGACAAAAACAACGCCATCTTGGAAAAACCCGACGGAAAACTATTCCAGAAACATTTTAATAAACTTCAGTTAGTACACAACTAAAAATTAAAAATTATTAACCGCAGTTTTCTTTTACAGGAAAATCATGTCCATCATTAATACTTAACCACCTAAGGGAGAGATATACCCCGCTACCCTCCATCCAAAAGGGTAGATGGAAAACCTATGGTTCGCTAAGGGGCAGCTAGAGGAGCTGGCGGCAGAGTACAGTTTTACCAAGCCGAAATATACTTTAGAGGTATTTTTTTTGCGAAGAGAAAAATACTTGTAATATTATGGACGAACAGTATGTAATTTGTTTGGACAACCCCGCCATTTCATTGATCAAATTATACAAATGGGAAAATTGCTTCGAATACTGTTATTTAAGGGGCCACACTATGGCAAATTGTCAAAAACAAATTAAGAGGAACAAGCGGCTTCTCGACGAACAGGAGCCAACATAAGGAGACTTCTGGGGTCCTCCGGAAGGGGACGAAAATACAAATTTAATCTATCTCACGCCCTAGAGAAGCCTCCCTTCGACCTAAAAATTATATATAAAAAAAGGGGGGGGGGAGAAATAAATAAATAATAATATATTACTAGGCTACCCTTATTATGCATCGATACATGTTTATAGCTACACAATATCGTTATTAATACTATTATATAATATTATTACTATATATCATTGTTATTATTACATATAAATAAATTGGTCTAAACTGAATTGTAATGAACTGTACAGAAAAAAATATTTCTATAAAAATACAAAGGAAGAAACTTGAACAATTTGAAACTGTGACCGATGAAAAATATGTTAAGAATAATGTAAAAGAATTGCAAGTTTGAAATTAAAAAATTGGTCTAAATAACTAAATTTGCTAAAAAGTAAAGGTGTAAAACCTTAATTTGAAAAAAATACTAACAAGAAAGACTTAGAAGTAACACGTGTGACAGATAACAATTTTGGTTAACCGATATGAATGAAATTGTACAAGTGAAACTATAAATGGTATAAACCAAGTGTTAAAAATGTAAAATGTAAGAAAAATGTAAAAAAATGTAAAAAAACTTGTACAGAAAAATTTCTTGTAAAAAGACAGAGGAAGAAACTTAAAATCTTGAACGTGTGACCGATGAACATACTGTTAAAATATGATGTAAAAAAATTCCAAGTTTGACACTATAAAATTGGACTAAATAACTAAATTTTCGATACAGTAAAAGTGTAACAAAAACTGTACAAAAAATTTTTTCTGTGAAATTACTAAAGAGAACCTAAAAGAATAGCACGTTTGGCGGATAACATTGTAATGAAATTATATAAATGAATTACTCCAACCTGACTCGAAACGTTTGAAAGAATGTAAGAACTGAGTTTTCATTATTTCTGGACCCTAAAGCCAATTTACACATGTATCGAACACCTATATTATCTTATATTATTTGTAATAATACTACATTTATATTTGAATTTCACTTAAATCTTACTTTGATAACTGCATATACCACATTCATATTTTTTGCTATTTTTCAACTGATCCTGATTTCACGAAAGTAAGGGAATAAAGAAATAAAGGGAGAGGATATGGAAGTTGCCTTTTTCTTTCTTCCCTTACCAATATGATAAGTTAACAGGAGATAAAAACTCTAATAATACCTTAATAAATTTTCTAAAATAACATTTTCTATATACAGAAGGATGGTTACGCAGATCCTAGGCCAATGAGCAATGATCTGTACAGGAATACTACTCATCATGACAGGCACATCAGGAAATCCACGGAACTATGAATTCCAACCTTTCAATAACAATCCAGGACTATTCTACGAAAAACTAGAAACCATCCGTACTACCCAGAACCATTGGAGGTTCGTTATATTCATGGACCCCAAAAATTACAGGAACATCTTCAATTTGACAAAATGAAGTCAGAAATTCAGAAAATTTACAAAACATGCCCAAATCGCTTGAAAAATACTAAATGCAAGGATATGATAAAACTGGATCGCCTCAATGAAAAGCTACACCAACTCGAGGTTATAAATGAGGATTTAACTGAAATACTGATGGAACTACACCAGCACATACTCTATGGAATAATCCCTCCAAGGACCATGCATAGACGAAGAGCACCTCTTCCAGGATTTATAGGCAGTATTCTTGGACCAGTAATAGGAGTAATGACTTCCGATGATGCATAACAATACAACGAAGCAATAAATGACATTTATGGAAAGCAAAATAACATCAGTAAAATAGTAGGGAAACAAACCCACATAATTAAAGCTGAAGTAAATAATATTCATCAGGATTTAAGCAAG
The DNA here is from genome assembly GCA_030998225.1 of Diplolepis rosae. NCBI lineage: Eukaryota > Metazoa > Arthropoda > Insecta > Hymenoptera > Diplolepididae > Diplolepis > Diplolepis rosae. Next base: position 1,606,114 of record JAPYXD010000707.1, read on the forward strand.
AAAACTAAACAAATTCAAATCATTCAAAAAGAATTAAATGAAACCATCCACGAAATAGAATTGCAAGAACAATATTGGAATGACTACATGTATTACGAAAAAATGATCCAATGCTCAACACATTTGGAACTAAGATTAGAACATTTATACGGAATGCTAAAACCCTCCAACAATTTCTAAAACCCAACTACAAGAAGTAATCACCGAAATATACACTAAAATGGGAGACTACGGATTTCCGATTCCTACTTCACTCCTTAGAGTAGAGTTACTTTTACAAACTGGCAAAACGGACCTCAAAATTAAATCTGGAAAATTACTAATATCAGTAGACATTCCATTGCTAAATAGAAAAGCACTGCAATTATATAAAATTTACCCATTTCCTATGTTCCGGAAATTTCAGAAAATCATACAAGAGCTGTCTACATTTTACCCAAAAAACAATACATTGCCCTAAGGTAGTAGTCTGGTAACTTATGCCTATTTTCATGACTTCTTTGGAGGGTGGTTTTTTATAGGAAAATAAAAATGAATGATCTTGAATATTTAGAGTGTTTTTATTTACATATTGAAAATATTTAAAAAAATTTATTTGAAAAAATTTAATAGTTTATTACTATTATTATTGTCACTCGAAGTTGGAACCTCAAAAAAAATGCACGTGGGTGGCCCGGGTGATTTTGGCTCTTGATGTTATCTGAAATCAAATATTCTTGATTATTCTTAATCTATTGACATGTCATTCTGGTCGGAACTACTGAAGTTAAATTTCAATGGTAAATAACAAAATGGCGGACTTTGAAAAAAAAGTCCTTTTATTTTAGCAAAGAAAGGGTTGTAAAATAAAAATTTAGGGGTGAAAAAAATTCTCGTTAGTACCGACGAGAACTATAAGTGTGTAGAACAGCCTGTTAAAATTTGAAAGCAATCGGTTCAGTAGAAAAAAAGTTAGGACCCGGGCCGACCAGAAAAACAATGTTTTGAGAAAAACGCGTTTAAAGTTCAACAACAAATTTTCATAAGTAAACTTATACTTACGTCAATCGTCTATGCCTGGAGCGTATAATATGCCTTCATCCTCTTCATAGGCATCATTCTCCGCAACTTTGTCCGCTCTTCGACTCTTTCGGGCTTCTTTCGATGACATTGCTGTGGCATTTTCCGCTTTTGCAATCCGAGATTTATTGTAGGATTTTGCAAACCTTAAAGGTTGGACTCCGAGGCGCTCTAGGAAACTCGTTATAACTCTCGAAATATTTCGAATTTCTGTTTGAAATTTTCACAGTATATTCTCAAGACATTGTACTTTCAAATTAAGCAAAAAAAATTTTTTTCGATTTTTTGAACCCAAGTTACCAGACTACTACCTTAAAAATTTACCCATTTCCTATGTTCCAGGAAATTTCAGATAATCATACAAGAGCTGTCTACATTTTACTCAAAAAACAATACATTGCCCTAAGGGAAGAAGAAAGAAAATTCTTTTTGCCAGATCCCAGGTGCGAATTTCGGGCGGCTGCCAAAGCTTCACCATCGGCCCAAAGTCGGTTCTACTTTGGCAACCGATCGACGGCAACCAGAGTTGGGCCGAATAAGGTGTTTTCAAGCTGCCATGGTCCCACTAACATTGGCAACCGACGTCGGCAGCGTGCGAAAAGCCGACCGTCGGCCCTATTTTGGCCCAACTTCGGGCCGCCAATCGGATAAACTGTGGTAGATTGGTCGGCACGACCGTAAGAATGCAGTCGGTCCGACTCTGGATACAGCAGTCAGCTAGCCACAAATCACCATGATGCACCCGACGGTCGGCTCAACCTTGGCCCAAATATGGGCTGACCGTTGGATATACTCTGGTTTTTTGTTTTAAAAAGATCAGTGAAGTACGGTCGGCTTGACTCTGGGCAATAGATGGCCCTTTCGTTGACGTAGCATTTACCCTTAACATTGGCTGAAATAACCTATTTCGAATCATCTCGATAGATCTGCTATCGACCGCGGTAGATCTGCTCGTATTATTGGGAAGCCGAATTGTTGTGTCACTTGTAGAAATTGATAAATATGACTGGAAAAAGGTCGGCATATGAAAGGTTGAAAAAATTCAGGAAATTGAAGCGTAAAAAAGTTGATGATGTTGGCAACAGCGAAAACAGCATTTGTGGTGACGATACCATTAGCGCTTCCAAAAGCCTCATTGGAGAAGTTGATCAGGAGTTAAAAGTTGCAATCCGTGGAGATTTGAAGTAAGTGTAATCATTTAAACTCTATTTATATTTGTATTAAAAAATTCTACATTTTTCAACTTTGAAGGTTGTTGCTAAGTAGTTACAAGTAATGAATGCAAAAACTTTTTGCGCTTGAATAAGTTATACATATTTTCAGAATTTTTAAAGAATTATGAACTTCTATAGAATGTGTTGTAGATTCGTCTGGAAAATTTTTGGGTCGTCAAGAATTCCAAAAATCGTTCCAAAAATTTCACAAAACCTTGCAAGATAATTGCAATTTCTTTTACAAGGGGAAAAATGATGTTGAATTAACAGGATTAATCTGGTAAAAAAGTAGTATTCTGTAATAATTTATAGATTTCAGCAACAAAAATTGGTCTGTAAATTTGACAGGCTCATTTATGTAATTTACAGATATATTGAAATTTTTTTAGAGATTCCAGAGGATATCTGCGGTTTCTATTTTAACAGATTACTTTTGTTCATTTGAAGCAATTTTTTTCTTCTCGTACTCTCCTCCAGCGTCTTTTCAAATCTTCTATATCCTCCAGAATATTTTGGATTGTTCTATAGAATCTCTCTGAATTTTTCTATGGCGACTCAGAATCTTCCCAACTGTATCACAATTTAAAAAAAAAATTTCTAGAATACCTACTTTGGCATTGTTTTGAAGTAGAAAATTGGCAAAGATTTGGAAAAATTCTTTGCTAATCTTCAACTTTTATATGTAAAAAATTCTATTAAATCTTTATTTTGGAAAAACTAAATACTGTATTTCTTGAGTTTAAAATCTTCAATTAATATTTTACTGATAACCTTGAAAGATGTTTCTTCGACTTTTGAAGCATTTCGTTCAGAACAACGTAAATATGATTCTGTAAATAGTTCGGATTCGTTGATTTGACAATCGTTGTGACATTCCAATAACTGAAGATTCTTCAAAATTGTCTGTAAATTTCAATGTTATATTATACGTTTTCAGATTCTTTGAAACAGAGTTACAAACTCTAAATTCGGATTCATCCGTTTATGATCTGGAAAGTGGAACAGGTACTGAGCACAATCTTTTATCAGACACAGGTACAGATTGTGGAAGCGAAATAGGAGATGCAAGAAGCGAACTTCTTTCACAACAGACTTTTAAAAAGCTAAGTCTACGTGAAAAACTTGTGAAATGGACTACTGATAATTTGAAATTCCTTCCACACACAGTTATTGATGAACTATTGCAGTTGTTAAGATCAGAAGGTCATTACGATCTTCCAAAAACTGCGGAAACTTTACTAAAGACAAAGAGAACAGAAGGTGTGATCATGGAAATGCTGTCCAAGAAGGGAAAATTTGGAGAGTATGTTTACTTAGATATTAAATCCAGATTGAAATCAAGGATAGGCAAATCTGATTTCAATGAGGAAAAAATTAATGTCATTGCTAATATAGACGGTTTACCCCTCTTCAATAAATCAGATATTGAAATGACACCAATTTTGATGCAATTCGTTCACCCAGATTATTTTTGTAACCCTTTTATTGTTGCACTTTATAGTGGAAATTCAAAACCCGACAGTCCAAACGAATTTTTAAGCGACTTCGTAGAAGAGTGTTCGCAGCTTATAAAACACGGGGTTGAAATCGATTAAAAAAAATATGATTTCGATTTAAAAGCTTTTGTTTGTGATACACTGGCACGAGCTTTTGTTAAGTGTACTAAAGGACACACCGGATTCTACGCTTGTGAAAGGTGCACTATAAAAGGAGAAACGGTTAGAACAACCAAAGATAATCCTAAAAGTCAAGTGAGAGTTTATCCAGACATTGACTGTCCTCGACGAACCAAAAAATCTTTCAAAAAGAAATCTCAACCAGAACATCATCATGATGACGAAACGTCACCACTTCTTCGTATTCACAAGTTCAATCCAGTGAAAGGTGTGCTATTAGACAATATGCATCTGCTTGCTGAAGGTGCGATGAAATTACTTTTACAGAAATTGCTTTTTGGAAAAAACAGGAGTAAACTCAGCTGAGAATATCGAAAATTACTGTCTCAACTCTTGGATCAGGTGTCTGCTTCTGTACCAGATGAATTTCAGCGGAGTTGTTTTCCTTTGGAAGGTTTAGCGAATTGGAAAGCTACTCAGTACAGATTCATTCTGTTGTACGCTGGTCCTCTAATTTTTTGTAAAGTTTTACCAGCAAACTACTATCGACACTTTCTTCTCTTACACAGCGCCTGCAGAATTTTATTCAACCGGGAATTAGCCGTCAAACGAATAAACGAAGCTGAAGATTTCTTACGGGAGTTTGTTTCTAAAATGCCACTGCTGTATGGGAAATCATCTGTAGTGATGAACATTCACAATTTAATTCATGTAGCAGACGACGTTAGGTACATGCAAGCTCCGCTATCAGACTACTCTGCCTTTCCGTTCGAAAACTCTTTAGGGAAAATAAAATCTCTGGTACGCTCAGCAAAGAAAGTCGTGGCGCAAGTTTTCCGACGTTCATCTGAAATAGAGGCAGCAGGTAGTGATATCATCATGCGTTATCCTCTCATCAGCAATGCTAACAAAACCAAAGAGCATTCCTACAATAATGAGATCTCTTACACAAGAGTCGAAATAAAAAAGTTTCAAGTTGGTTCGATGTATCCTAATAATCTTGTTCAATTAAACAATGGACAATTTTTCCAAATCACTAGGATTGTTTCTCGTACCGAAGAATTAGATTTGAACAATTTTTGTATGGAAGGCTTCGTTATCTCCAAAGTTAAAAGCGTTTTTGAAGAACCAATCAAATCAGAAGAAATCGGAATGTACAAAATTCTAAAGATGCCATCTAGCAATGAAGTATCTCCAAAAAGTGTATGCATGTCTGAAATCAAAAGAAAGTGTATTCTAATGATTCTTGGCAAAAGATCTTACATTGTAAGTTTATTACACATTTAACAGGGTTAAAAAAATATGTAAAAAAATGTAGAAGAGTAACATTTTATTAAATAATGATACTTTGATGTTTATATTCTTTAAATAACAAAACATTTTTAAATATTTTATGTATTTTTATTTGTCCTTTCTCGGAGCATACAGTAAATTAAAATCACTTAATTGAAAACGTTTAAAATAAAGAAAATTTCAATCACTCAAAGTTGCAAGCGATTCGTTTTTTATCGTGATGTCATCGCTCTTTTACTATTTCTCATCTTCACGTCACGTTAAACACGTTAACAGTAATGCTTCGAGCCTGACGACCCCCATTTCTGTCTGAAGCTCCCTTGAGCCATTTTCCTGTTATTTGGCAAATTTCTTTGCCAGTGACCGAATTTCCTAATAAGTTGGTGATTACTTCTGTAAATAGATTTATTATGTTTTGAAATATGCGACCGTAATCGAAGTTTATACTACAATTAAGTCTTTTTCTTCAATTGACGAAAAACAGAGTTGTTTCGGAAGGTCCAAAACCTCTAAAGGCGTTTAAAATTATGAAAGTAAAAAATTTAAATACGTACAAATATTTTTTTTTTTTAAATTTCTGATTCAACCACGATAAATATGATTCACAAATAAAAATTCAAAACTGTTGAACGATTTCAAAATTACTATAATGCAAATAATGGGAAGCCGATAAATGCTAAAAAGTACAACATTTCTATGAGGATACTTTAAATTCATTGATTAATCAATTCAATTTGAAACTAGATCATATTAAAACTTCATTAGCGCGTTTGAAAAAATAAGTGAGCGAAAATATGTGACTTAATTTTTTGATGATCACAATTAAGCAAAAAATAATGATAAAATTGTAGATTTCTGGTTATATGATTATCAAATTGTCAAATAAATTTTCAGAATAATTTCATAACATTATTTATTCAATCATCTAAACTTTTTGACAATCTGTTAGAAAATTTGAACTTTCTATATTCTTCTCATACTTGTTTAATCGTATAAATTTTCTCAACACCTTTGAGAATCTTCCAGATTTTTTTTCTATCATAAACTGCTACTACCTAGTTATTTTCTATACATTATTTTAGATGTCTTTTAAAGATTCTAAGTATTTAATAAAATTTTGAAAAGTGTCTAAACAGTTCTCAGAGAGTACAAAAGATTTTGAAAGATTTTGGAAGAGTTCAGAAAATTACTGATTATTCTAGAATATACGGAAAAAGCCTGGTCTGGGATAACTATTCAAGAATTTTGGAAGATTCTCTTAAAAGAAGATTATGAGTGAATTCAAAAGATTGCAAAAGATTAATAAAGAATCCAAAAGAGACTCTAAATTAACTCATCGAGGTTTGAAGACTGTACAGAAATTTTTGAAAATTTTGATAGTCTTTTGTAGATTTTGGAAGATCCTGAACGATCATAGAAGATTCTGTAGGTGCTTAAGAATTTTTAGAAGGTTATTAAAACTGGGACCTATTATGGTACCTGACATGCACATAGCAAATTCGGAGTATAGAACGGTTGCAATTTAGGCATGATCGTATGATTAACTGGGACCTATTATGGTACCTGACATGCACATAGCAAATTCAGAGTATAGAACGGTTGCAATTTAGGCATGATCGTATATTATAGTTGGAAATTATCATACCACTCATACATGCAAATGTGTTGGTTGCGCTAAAATTTCTTTTAGCTGGTAGGCTACTGTTTCTTTTCCCCTCCCCACAGTAAAGAAGTTGAACTTGTTGGCCAATAATTTTTGGTAAAATTGCTCGCACAACTTCCGCAACCTTATCTTTTGTCCTTCCATATGATCGCATTGCGTTCTTCTGCAAAAAATAAATTCTAAAGTGAATGACGGAAAATTCTTTGCGATAGCGAGTTCTCAAGTAGTTGAAAAATATGAACTAAATTAATTTTTAATTTTTAACACCACATAAAAAATGAGCATTAGGTTAGGCATGTTATATAACCAGAGAAAGTTTAAACTGTTTTTTGATTATCTCGTATAACACGTTTTCAGCTTACCAAAGCCATCGTTTTAACAGAATTTGTCGCCAAAGCACTATCAAAAATTTCAAAAATGGTGTGATCTACTATGGGCAAAGTGATTTCCAATTTCCGCAGGTCTTCGCTCAGCCCTTTTCCTAGTGGGCGACCCAAGTTCAAAAGGAGTTTAGTTTCAGTCTCTTGTAGTATCAGCTCTAAGTCATACTCAATGCTTTCTTGTACCTTTTCTATTTCCACCATTGTAGTCTCATAGTACTGCATTAAGGCTGCCTTAATTTCAGCAGATTCTACAATAAAAATTATCAATGCTTCAAACTATTGGACTATTTTTAATTAAGTATAAGTATTTTGTAATTTGTAATTTAAGGAATAGTGTAAACTCCAATGCTACCAATAACAGTACCTTGTTCGTTATTGCTCTCCTTTCTGCATTTATTATTACACTTTTCCTGTGGTACTAAAAAATATTGCATTTATAGAATAATTTACCACCGGGAATTTTATGGTAATAAACTTCTTAAATAATTAAAGATTTTCATTTGAATATGATAATTAATTATTTCTGAATATTTAGTAAAATAAGTTTTTGCTCAAAGCCTAATATTACTATGTTTTTGATTTTAATTTCTTTAAAAAGCTAAATTCTCAGTTTTAAAAAATATATCACCTATCTACTCAATAAAAAATAAAATCAATTAATTTCGTTATAAAAAATCATTATTACAAGTGTACTCTCTGCACAAGTTGACCGTGTGGTAGGGCGCAGACCTTAGATTACTTCAATGTCAGAAGCTAGCATCCGAAAACTTCTATTTATTCAAAAAGTGTTTGCTATATCCTTATTAAATTTACCACTTTGACTTGCATCTGCAGTTGTTTTTCGTCGGAGAATATTGGACACGTATTGCTTTGTTAGAGCATCCTCGTTAGACAATCCTTCTGTTGTAGTTGTGCTGCCAGGATCTAGAGTCCTCAAATATCGCTCTAGGCGTTTTAATCCTTTTTCATAAGATGCTATAAAATAAAGGGAATTGTGTTTAATAACGTGATTTGGATAATATGCTTACATTATTTTTAAGACAGTTCGTTGATTATCTGCCAGCCTGAATATCTACCGCACTTTTTGATTATAAATATTTGTTGCTCCTGAAGCCAAGAGGCTTCCGGATTTTTGCATTGACGAACCCACTTCTCAAGATGTTTATATTGCTTTGTCTTCGGGTAGGAACAAGAGTTTCCATTCTCGTTTAGCCAATTTAAGGGAATCAGATCAACGATATTTTTTCCACTCTGTTTTTCTTGAACGAATTGCACAACAGCATGCGTCTGTTCTCGTCGATCCTGCTGCGGATGTTCCATATTCTGAAATATTTCATTAACCACATTTTTGAAGTAATCAGTTCCACTAAACTGAAATCTATCATAACTTTTATCAATACAAATACTAAACAAAATGATTTTAAATTGTGTGCAAAAATGTCATAAAGCTAAAACTAGCTGCTACTTTTCGAAACGATAATTCTTTAACCTTCTTTATATTTCTAAATGAATATATTTGTTCATATACCTAAACAAAGATAGTATATTGTATTGTTAGCTCTCGAACGTAATGAAATGCATCGTTCAGAAAAAGTTACAATTTTTATATTGTTTAAAAATATTTTTTTTTAAGTAGCGGCTTTTATTTTATCTCATAAAAAAAATTAGAATTGCCAATCATACCAAATGGTATTTTTACAGCCAATTAGTATTTAAACACCAAGCTCGTGGAACTTGACCCTCTTTCATTTTGATACATCATATTGTAAAACCATATTCTTTGATTCAAACAAAACTGTGTATATTGAAAAAAAATAAAGAAACGATGCTTCCTTAAATTTAGGTTAAGAACATATGATAATTTTTAGGCGATCAAAACACTGATTTAATTTTCTTTATGTGAAAATGTGTCTATACTTACAAAGCAGGATTGTTTTTATCTTGGGATTAAGATAAACTTTTTGAAAACCGTAATGGTGTACTTCGCTGGCAGCCAGTAAATGATCAGCAATATCTTCTCCCCTGAAATGTGAAATCTTTGTTCTGAAGTAAACTCTCGATTGCTGTGAATGCGGATTTCTTTTATTTTCTTCTAGAAAGATTAATGTAAGTAAGTAATTCAATATAATAATATATAAATAGATTTGATTCCTATATTGCGCTGTATATTGTTATTTTTATTTAGTCTTGATTAGGTCCATTGCAGCTACAGTTTCTTCGTGAGATTTGGGAAGTTTACGCGGTTCATTTATATGGTTAACGTAAGTTTTAAAGTTCATTGATAAGTTGCCATTCACAAGGGCATTTCACATTTCTGGAATTTTTTGACATTTTTTTATTGGGTTGCTTTTGAGACCCCCTGAGTCAGGATAAACGGTTTTTGCAAAAGTGCCTATCTGTATTATATTTTGTGCAGTATTTTATCAGTCTTATGAATGATAACTTTATTTGCCTTTCGCATTAGGTTGTGGAAAAATACTAAGTTTAGTTTGCTTATTTTCTTGCACTGAAACTAACACTTGATTTCAGATTTTCTCGGTCCTAAAAATGTCCGAAGAAAACAGAACGCATTCAAAGCGCCAAAAAGTTGATTCAACTTCTGATCTGACCTCAGGTATGCTATAATTGCTTATGAGAGTGAGTTGAAAATTAAAATACAATAAATAAGAATAACAAAATTAAGGTTTAACTGGACTGAAAAATTAGACTTTGTAAAAAAATGTCTTAAAACACCTGGGTAAACTACAAATTGGCAAAAAAAATTTGTTTACAAAGTCTTTTTTTTCTGTCCAGTTCAACCTTAATACAATGTGAAAAAGTAGCACATTGAAACACTTAAAAATTACAATTAATACGATTAGATACAATAGATATGGTCATCGTTACGCACGCTCTGAGGAATCTTCCAAAAAATTTATTTTTAAAATTTTTCAAATTTTCATATGTTTATATTTCTGACAAATTCCATGGGAAAATATCTTAAATATAAATGCTATTTAATGCAGCCATGGAATTGAAAAATTCAAATATTTGTATAAGCTATAGAACATTATTTTGATTATATATTGGAACTTTGTAGTGATGTAAATTGAAGTAGATCAAAAATCGCAAAGTAATAATTGGAAAATTGAATTATTGATTTTAAACTAATGATCTTTAATGACTGTTTATGCATCAATTTATAATTTGAACGTACAATTAATAAACCTATTAAATTACAGTGATCGATGTCGAAACTCTCTTTGAAAAGGAGACTGACGAGGACAAGAATTCAGAAGAACAAAAAATAGATGAGGATGAAATACAAGAAAATGGCGAAAATAACTTTTTCGAAGAATCTAATCCTGAAGATGCAATAGAAGTTGAACTTATATTAGTCGAGAATAATGTGATCGAAGAGCAGATACATGTTGTAGAACAGCCAGCTGCAGAGGAGCGCATTCATAGTTCACGGAATAAAAGGAAAAACTTAGACAACAGCATGGATATCGTGACAATGATTAAAACCATACAAGCAGCCTTGATCCAAAATGCTCATTCTTTTAAACGAAGAATAATCAGAAAGGTGAAAAAAAGGATTGGTCTTCTAGAAGGTGCAATAGAACAAAATACAAACGCGCCTCTACTGGTTGATACAACCAAGCATGTGGAAACTCTTCAAATAGAGTTACCAATAAAAGATATTCAGGAATTCATATCTTTCGATAACATCGCGTCAAAGAATCCAGAGCAAATAGAAGCACTGGCAAGTATATGACCTATTAAATCAGAATTATTAACTCATTTTTTCTCATTTTCAAACGTTGATTCACTATTTCTTAACTCTCAGCAGGCCATATTTCTCATTCAAAAAATAAGAATTTATGTCACTAGAGTAGCTTATGTTCTGTTTCAGAAAACATTAATGACGGTTGCCACACGCCGATCGTCCAACATCAAGGAAGCCATCCCTAACATATTAAAAACATTGATTGGCAAAGAAATACAAGAAGGTTTCAGCGCAAGCGGAAAAGGAAAGAAAAATTTACCGTTCAAAAACACATTGACTTACAAGACAATGCGAGGTGAGATTCAGATTCATTTTTATTCATCTTGGAATTTATTAATTCTAAACTTTTCTAAAAACTTCTAAACCTATCCCGAATTTGGGAATATTTGGTTAACATTCTATTCTGAACCAAATTTCCCCATATTTGAACTTGAAAATAACCCAAAATGGACAAATTAAATCTAAAATTCAAACTAAGCTTCTTACGAAAAATGATGAGCCTGAATATTGAGGGGCTTGATAAAAAACAATTGCAAACAAAATTTCAACAAAATGTAAAAATGAAATGCAAAACTTTCTGTAAAGGCAATCATTTTCAATCCTTTAATCTTCTAAATTTAAAATATATTTAGATAAGAATTTAAAAATTGTTTTCTATACAAATTATTGAAAGATATCCAATGAAGAATGTCGCAAAGTCTAAATAAGCATCTTACGAAAAACGTTCAGCCCTGTTACTGAAGTTATAGATAACAAACAATTGCAAAAAAGTATCGATCTTTTTACTGTCGGAAAAGGCAGTCGTTTTATAGACCTAAACCTTCTAGATAAATAAATAAAATATCAAATATAAAAGTCGGATTCAAAAAAAATAGTGATTTAAAGAAATTTTGTTGCATCTTTTTTCCAAAAAATTAGAGTCAATTTTCAATTTACATATACTGCTTTATATAGTCCGTGAAAAAACCTATCAAAATCTATTTTCATTAGTCATGTGCCGTAATCTATGCAGGACATTGTAATTGATAGCTAACATATTTAATTTAATTTCACTTACAAATATTTTGTTTTAGTGTTCAAATTTGCTCTTATTTGGTGGAGAAAATTGAAATATCTTTGTTTACGATATATTTTGGTGAAAAATTGATGTTTCATTACTTAAAAAAATGATCGGGATTTTATTAGACAAAATTTGATATTCTCGGCCCACCCTATTTTTGATAATGGTTTTTTTGTCTAGAAAAGTACTCACTTGGGTTACATGAAATAAAATTCTTCAAGATAGGACATTGACAACAATGACACTTAACTTTTTCTTAACACTTTGCAGATGTGCTGTTGGATTATTTCCATAACACTTCGGAGAGTGATATTTTGTCACAACTGAGCACTTGGCTGGCACGAGCTCGCGACCGTGAAGGTGGTCGAAAAAATCGAATGTAATTAAAATTATGTAATAAATTCTATGAATAAATATTAGTTTGCCTGAATACGTATTTTTCATTTGCAAGGCAGTATTGCCAAGCCAACGGTTAGCAGTTAAGGTAGTTATCACCCACGAAAATTAGACCTCAGGTAGATAGAGATAATTTTGCTATTTTGAAAGAGAAAAGATTAATTTCTATGAAAAAAATTGGAAATACAGAAAAATAATTTTATTAATCAATTTTATTTTTTACCCAATTTTTTTTCTTATCGCTTTTCGACAAATTTTAAAAAATTATGCTATTCTAATAAATCATGAATCATTTTTTCAGAGAAAAGATTTCCCACAACTTCACCGTTTCTTATTTTTAAATATAAATTCTTTAATGGCTGAAAACATTAAAAAAAAAATTTTCAAAACGAAATTTTTATAAACAAATTGCTGAATTTGATAATAATTTATTCATTTTCGAAAATTGGAAATGGTTAAGTTGTAGGGAATCTTTTTCTCGAAAATGTGATTTGTAATTTATTAAAATCGCATAATTTTTTAAAATTTGGCAAAAAGCGATAAGAAAAAAAATTGGGTAAAAAATAAAATTGATTAATAAAATTATTTTTCTGTATTTCCAATTTTGTGCATAGAAATTAATCTTTCCTCTTCCAAATTAGCAAAATTATCTCTTTCTGCCTGAGGTCTAATTTTCGTGGGTGATGACTACCTTAAGGTCAGTTTATTATTATTTTTCTGGTTGGCTCGACCATTGGTTCCCAAGAGTGGCCCTACCATTGGTTACAAGCTTGGTCGGACGTTTCTTGCCAATGTAGTACCAACCTTTAAAAATCAAAGTCGGCCTTACATTTTTGCCCCAGGTTGGGCTGGCATCATCTTAATAGATGGCCCATCTATGGGACCAAATGTCGGGCCGACGTTGAGAAACTAAAGGCGGTTGACCGTTATCATTTAGCTGGTTGGCCCGACCAGTGGCAAACAAAGTTGGACCGACGGTCTACCAGTTGGCCCGACCGTGGGCCAACGGTCAATTCGCACCTGGGATAAAGAGTACTATGACACCTGCCAAAAAACAATCTATCACACAATTTGCGAAAGCACCCAACCAATACACGAGACAGTCACAACTACGTCCTGCGAATGTCTGATGCTTACACGCCCTCCAATGAAAATTTTACAGCAATGTAATGTAAAAATAAACACAAAAAATTCAGTCTTTTGGAAGAATATTCCATCCTTAAACGCATGGATATTTTCAACTAAAAAACCAGAGCCAATCAGCATCACCTGTAAAAAGGAAAAAACAGAAAAAGGACATATTACAAATTCAGGAATATTAAGATTAAGTGCAGGGTGTATTGCCAAAACGAAACACTACATTGATTGGAACCCAAATAAATGTAAACACAGAAAAATTTATCTACAACCGAGGATTTTCATTGAATATATCAGAAGTAACCCCAATAATTTATAGAACTATGCATATTCCTAGCATAAAATAATTTTTATGGGAAACTGAAAAAGATGAAAAATTGAAAAATCTGCATTGTGAAGAATCACTCTCTACTATAGAAGAACAACTTCTCGACCCGGAAAATAATCATCATAAAAATAAATTAGCCCAAAAATATTGGCTAGGAGGGTCCAGCATCCTAACCTTATTAACAATAACAACAGTAATATATCTTACACATGGAATAATCCACAAAAACCGTAAAACCTGTAATAATAAAAACTTAAACATAAAAGAAAACCAAGAGGAAGTAGAACTACAACCCCTTTCGGTAGACAACCAAGCAAACATAGAAGAAATTCACCCTCTTCCAAGAGTATTAACAATTCCAACAACAAATGTTAGAATTGCACAAACAAATGCAAGTCGTTGAAGACAACGCCACCTTTAAGGAGGGAGGACAAGTACCCAAGAAGACAAAATTTTTGCCAAAAATCACCCTGAATTACGATACATCATTACGGATACCACCAGGAATATACAATAATTAATCACAATACATAATGGCAGCTATAATAAACAAAGAATTAAAACAACAGAGGAAAAAGAATAAGGATCTTAAAAAGTAGCAGTAGCAAGCTAGCAGACCACTCCCACTTAAGAAAGAAATTAATCACACCCACCGAGAGCAACCATAATGAATTATAATCCAATCATATAAAGAAATGCAATGTGACACCTTGCAGAACGCAACGTATCACCAGCAGTCGAGACTCCCGAAAACATGGCCAGAGCGTAACTCGAACCGCCCAGCGATAAGAAGACTCGCGACCGCCTGGAATGAATCATATACACTTAGCAGTTCTCCTGTACCTATATGAATGCCTATTACAAGTCCATTATTAGACTTGCTAAAATTCATATTGCAGCGGGCCTTATACCAATGGACGAACCGACAAGATAGCTATCATTATCAAAAACTCCATGGCAGCCCCGCAACAATGACCACCTAATATAAAAGCATTGTTGGACGAACAACTACCATGAAGGCACGAATGAGACACATAGGCATGCAGAACAGCGAACTCCACATACAGTATGCTATCTGGTCAGAAAATTTTAAACGAACAATCAAATTCGGGAGATTCCATTAACAATAATTGAATAATAATCACGAAGAATAAAAATGTGCATTGCTACATATCCATAAACCTTTAATTATGTAAATCAATCAGAATTGAGGCACATAACTAAGGGTTTCTCCAAACTATAAGGGCAAATATCTCCATTGATAACGCAGTACTAGAATTAGCTGCAACCATGTTTCGATTAATTAATTAATCACGTAACGGGATAAAGCCAATTGTTTTTTAGAAAGATATTGAGGAACATGGCATTTAATGAAGCTGTTATTGGTAGAATTGGGTAACGCAAAAATTCAATCACAAATTCTCAACTGCAAATTATCCGATTTGACTAATGAATGAGCTTGTGCCAGCTCACCTAACCTGAAAATGAGCAATTCACGGAATCAATAAATAGTCATAATATGGATTCCCAGAATTTGGATTATAATCACACTATAAATTAAAAATTAGGGTAGAACTTCGTAAAATATCGATACCTTTAGCACATTGAAGAAAGTGTTTTAATTTTCAATCACACAGAACCAAGTTAACGTTTTGGGCAACTAAAGTTTTATGCAGTGACATGAAAAAGGAAATTTTTTTGCAGAATTATAATTTTATGATAAATTTTATAAAAACTGTGTTACAGTTTCATAAGATTAAGAAAATTCCAGAAGATGCAGGGCATTTTGCAATTTTAAAATACCTATAATCAATAACATTATAAATAGCATCAAGAAATAATTTCGATAAAATTGTGAATGCATTATATGAACTGTATGTATTATAAGTATCTATGCAATGTTATAAATATATGTACAATTTCGACATACTTAATGAACACATACAAAAACAAGACATGGTCACACAAACTACTACCATGCAAGGGGACTCACGCTAATCAAGCACCCCAAAGGGAACAGAATTTACTACATCCACGTCGTTGTTCCTGGGTAATGCTAAACGTAAACGTAAACTGCTTGGAGAAAACCTTGAAAAAACCTTGAAGATCATCACCAAGATCAATACAGAGCTCACGAATGAATTTCTCGATGAAATTTACTTCAGGAATTACACTGACCTATTGGAAAACTTTGTTAATTTCAAATACCCTTTAACTGACCTGGAACGTTACAATTGACCTATGACTTGGTTACGTACTTGAACGTAGTATTTTTCGCTCTATCGATTGCAGATGTGAAAAAGGGGGTTTCCATTTAAAAAAAAAACAAATTTGACCTTTAAAAAGCCATGAAGGTCAACTTCAAGGTCAAAATGAATGTCACCATTGAATTCCCCGTTGAAAAATACTTCAGGAAGTGCACTGACCTATTGGAAAACTTTGTTAATTTCAAATACCCTTTAACTGACCTGGAACGTTACAATTGACCTATGGCTTGAATACGTACTTAAACGTAGTATTTTTCGCTCTGTCGATTGCAGATGTGAAAAAAGGGGGTTTACATTAAAAAAAAACAAATTTGACCTTCAAAAATCCATGAAGGTCAACTTCAAGGTGAAAATAAATGTCACCATTGAATTCCCCGTTGAAAAATACTTCAGGAAGTGCACTGACCTCTTGGAAAACTTTGTTATTTTCAAATAACCTCTAATTGACCTTGAACGTTACAATTGATCTATGACTTGGGTACGCATCTGAACATAGAATTTTCCGCTCTATCGATTGCAGATGTAAAAAAAGTCGGTTTCCATTTAAAAAAACAAAGTTGACCTTCAAAAAGCCATGAAGGTCAACTTCAAGGTCAAAATGAAGGTCACCATTGAATTCCTCGTTGAAATTTACTTCAGGAATGACCTTCAGTTTTTTGAAAAATATTTCACCTGAGGAAATATCCAACCGTCCCGGGACTTTTTAGACACCCTGTATATAAAAAATATAGGAAATTTTAATTAATAATTAAATAATAATTATAATAATTAAATTTTAATAAATGAGAGTTATAGATCTATTACTATAGGATAAGGGAATCGAATAATCGAAATGCAATAATGAAAGAGACGGGCACAGGAGGAGATCCCTCATAAAGATAACGGGGTTAGGAATTAAGCTTACCCCCTATACCTGTCCATTGAGCGTTTTCAATGTTGTAACCACAGGTTTATTAAGACAGAAAAGGAGAAAATATTTACAAAAAGTATTGTTCAATGTACTTTTTACGTCCGAGAATCATATGATTAATAAGTAGGTGGAAACAATGTCTTCGGACAATCAGAAAACATGTGTCAGTGGATGGAGTTTTAATCAAAGAAACGAATCTTTTTACAATACTCGACGTTTCGAAGCCAAACTGACTTCCTCTTCAGGAGCTTTTTTAAAAAAAAGAAGAATATATGTATATTAATAGTCAAAAAAATTTTTTATAATAAATGAATAAGATTAACTTAATATTAATAATCAGTCCTCATGTTCTATTTATAAAACTAAACTAAAAAAAGTCAAATGTATAATTATAATAAGAATATTTAACATACCATAATATAATGAAATTAGTTTCTTATAAAATCCTTTCTTTGTCAAACATTAAAATTTGGACGTTACTATTTGTCATAAATTCACATCAATGTTAAAAAAATTATAAAATCGTACAGTAATTTATATAATGAGAGGAAAATTTCTCTTTCGTCCATATTATTATTAATTATTAGTAAAACTATGTTAAGAGCATTCCAGCTCGGTCCTCCTTTACGTACACTTTCAAACTATTTCAATATTATTATACAAGTAATATTAGAGTTCGAAGAGTCATATTATTGTTATGATTTTTGACACCAAATTGAATAATATTACTTCTATAATGAAAATTTAAACTTTTAATCTAACTAATCATTTGTAAATTTCTTTTGATATATATTTTAATTTTAGAAAATCGATAATTACATTATATGCATTACTATAAGCATCCATATCGGTAATTTTGTTTAGACTATTTTATTTCTCTTTTTTAATATAAATCATTTCTGTAAATAAACGTTTATATAAGTTGTTTTCTTTATATACAATCTGTATGTTGTTCCAATCAAAATCATGTGGTACTTCATGATCTCCTATATTTTCAGTTCTGTGTTTTGTTATAACATTATGATATTTCTTATTTTTTAAATTAAAGTTATTCTTATGTTCATCTCTTCTGATTTTAAGAAGTCTTTTTGTTTGTCCTACATAAGTCTTGTCACAGGATATACATTCTAATTTATAAACAACGTTACTCATCTCACTCTCTTCCAATGCATCTTTACCTAATTTTATAATTTTGTTTAGCTTAGAGTCAACTCTAAATATTATATTAATATTTTGTTTAGCAATTATTCTTTTTTTATTTTCTGAAATTTTTCCATAAAAGGGAATCGATATTATTTGTTTTTTTCTGCAACTGGATTCGTTTTGTTCAAAGTAATATTATTTTTATTGTAAATTTCTATTGTTCTTTTCCTAATATATTTGTCTATAAATTTATTCGGATAATTATTCAGAATCAAATATTCTTTGATAATATTCAAATTGTCAAATTCCTGAGAACCAGTAAGAGAGTTCGTATCATATCATATCATAAAACTCATTGTGATCCCTTTTTTTTCTTCAAACAGCATTTAAATAACTCAAAATAAAATACAAAAATAAACCAAAAAAAAAACATGTCTTCCTTACAGTCCAAAACGTCTAAGGAATTTTTTTCACATTTATACGTATTAAAACATTATATGCCAAAACCACTGAGAAAGGTAAGAGATTAAAAATGTTTACCTGCTTCTGTCAAAAATGAGTGTGAAGGTAAGTCATACTTGCATACAAATGCATGTAAATGTATAGGGATCCAGCCAGGCACCATGTGTCGGTCCGAAGGGTATCGGGATAGGTGTCGGACGGAGGGTTAAAAAAATTCACCTAAAATGAATATCAAAACATTTTATTTTGAATTTTAGGATGATTTAAAGACTTAAAAAATGATTTTCTATTGAAATTTAAACTCAATAAATTTTCAAACTTTCAATTTTCAATTACAAAATTATGCAAAGAATATTATATATTAAGGAATGACATTGGAGTTTAAAAAATAAAATATTAAAATACTTGAGTAATACATAAATTATATCTAATTATACACTCGAAATTATACAGTAGAGTTTTTCTTCTCTGGTATAAGGCAGCATTGAAAAAAATTTCATTCAAATAAAATACTCAGAAAACTTATAGGTAATATTATTCACATATGAATTTCATTATAAAACTGTGAATAAAAGCTTTCGCTATTGAAAAAAACCAAAATTACATCTAAATTTGCATACGAAATTACACTTTACGATTTCTCTTATATAAAATACAAATATAAAATATTTATTTCGAATAAAATAATTTGAAAAAATCTTATGGTATGTGAATTCACTATATCAATTAAAAAATTAAGTAGTAAATATTTTATTTGATAAAAATAAAAAATAATTGTAAATGTAAACGTTTTAGTGGTTTATATGCATAGATTTTTCAATGAAAAAAAAGGAATGCTTTACACAAAGGCAAAATTTTCTAATTGATGCAGTTAATCAAATTTTTAAACCCGAAACATGTTTTAATTAATATATTTATTTAAATCTTCGAAGATTTATTGACTTCAAATTTTACTTAGAATTTTCCAAGAATTTCACATAATCATAAATTTCATAATTTCACATAAATTTATATTGGGCGAATGTTTTTCAGATATCAACAAAATTTCATAGTCAATAAATGTTCAAAATTTCAAGTTAAGGTATTGATTGGAAATTTAGCAGCTTTGTTAATTAACTATTTTAATCAGAAAATTCATCATTTTCGTAGATTTTTAAATTTTTTAATTAAAAATCTATGCATAGGCCACAAAAACGTGAGGTAAAAATTTTGAATCATCAGCTACAATAAAACAGAAATTTTAAATCGATTGTGGTAGGGCCCTCGCTGTTTTGCCCTGTCAGTAATCAGGTGCTGATCCACTTTTCCAAAATTTTGCAATAAGACGAAAGCGAAAAAAATAGTTCTAATTATACAATATATAACATTGTATGCAAGATTGTAGCCAATTCTGAAAAATATTTCTCTAAATGCAATGTATAAATAATCATTATTCAGAAATTTGGGAAAACATGTCCTAATTATATAATGTCCGTAAATTAATAGTATTCATTAACGATCGTATTAGAATGGTCAAGGTAATTGGCTGATACGCAGCATATGCGAGTTCAACCCCTACACTTCCAAAAATTTATTTAATTGATTTTATCTATCATGTTTAATATCTTGGTAAAAGACATCTATTAGCATCTATTTACAAGTGATCAAAGGTGTATTTCTTTTTATGTGCCTTGAGTTATGTGAGAGGCAACGGGACTCACGTTAATTAAGCACCCCAAATATATTTTCTTCTATTTTTTCGCTTTCGTCTTATTGCAAATTTTTGAAAAAGTGGATTAGGCCTACAGGAAAAACCACTTTAAAAAAACGCGCCTGTAACTCTATCTCCTCGGTGGTGTGGAAAGGAGTTTAATTGAAATTAATATTAATTAAGGCTCTCACTAGTTTTTCCTATTAGCACCTGATTACTGAGAGGGCAAACCAGCTAGGGACCTACCACAATCGAATTGAAATTTCTGTTGCCTAGAAATTGTAGCTGATGATTTAAATTTTCACCTCACGTTTTTGTGGCCTATGCATAGATTTTTAATTAAAAAATTGAAAAATCTACGAAAATGATGAATTTTCTGATTAAAATAGTTAATTGACAAAGCTACGAAATTTCCAATCAATACCTTAACTTGAAATTTTAAACATTTATTGACTATGGAATTTTATTGATATTTGTAAAAACATTCGCCTAATATAAAGATTTTTGAGATTATGTGAAATTCTTGGAAAATTCTCAGTAAAATTTAGTCAATAAATATTTGAAGATTTAAATCAATATATTAATTAAAACATGTTTCGGGTTTAAAAATTTGATCAACTGCATCAATTAGAAAATTTTGCCTTTGTGTAAAGCATTCTTTTTTTTCATTGAAAAATCTATGCATATAAACCACTAAAACGTAAAATGAGAACATTTTTACCTACTATCACCATCTAATTAGGAATGTAGATTTTTAAGCCCAATTTCTTATTTCTTATTTTTATTAAATAATATATTTTCCACTCAATTTTTTAATTGATATAGTTGATTCACATACTATAAAATTTTTTGAAAACTATTTTATGTAAGAGAAATCGTAACGTGTAATTTCGTATGCAAATTTAGATGTGATTTTGGTTTTTTTGAATACTGAAACCTTTTATTCACAGTTTTATAATGAAATTCATATGTGAATAGTATTACGTATTAGTTTTCTGAGTATTTTATTTGAATGGAATTTTTTTCAATGTTGCCTTATACCAGAGAAGAAACTCTACTGTATAATTTCGAGTGTATAATTAGATATAATTTATGTATTACTTAAGTATTTTAATATTTTATTTTTTAAACTCCAATATCATTCCTTAATATATAATATTCTCTATATAATTTTGTAATTGAATTATTTGATTTGCATAGCTAAAAAATATTGAAATTGATATTTTGTTTTGAAACTTTGAAAATTTATAGAATTTAAATTTCTGTTACGTCACAAGTACGTAAATACTTACTTTGATCGAAGATTCCTCGTTTTAAGTTAGGATCGAATGATCCTCTCTTAGGGATGAGGATAAGTCAATGAAAAGTACACAATGATTAGTAAAGTAATACAAATTGAATTTATTTAAATTAACACTGATATAAACAAGGTTAAAATTTTACAATGATTCAAACAATGGCACAGGGAATAGGTAAAGAATAGAGAGAATTTTCGGTACCTTTGTTGAGTTGTGAATAGTCCCTTTTTTATGAATGATCCTCACAGGTGTGAGGGAGAGAGAAAGATTCTTCCACTGGTGCGACGAAGACAGCAATAGGTATCCCACTGGTGTGAGGAAGACAGAAACAAATATCCCACTGGTGTGAGGAGGACAAGAATAGTTATTTCACTCTACACTGACTCTAAGATCCTTTCAAAGATTGAAAGTACAATCAGAGAATTTACGACACGTTTCTTCGGAAAACTGAACTAAACACGTATCTCACGCTGTGAATCCTTTTAAGATTTTAGAAATTTCCCGCACTTAATTTTGCTCACAAGACTAGTTTTCCCTTGGCGGCGTGTCCTTTTTATATTATATTTTTTGGTGACGTCACGCGTTGCGCAGTCTCCCGCTGCGTGTGACGTAGTTATACCTCTCTTTTCAATAGGTGGTTTTCTCTCTCTTTTAGTAATTTCCCCAGATTTCTCTCTAGACCTAGCCTATGCCTATAGTACATTCTAATGCGTCGCGGGACGTGACATTTCAATAGAAAATCATTTCTTAAGTATTTAAATCATCCTAAAATTCTAAATAAAATGTTTTGATATTCATTTTAGCTGAATGTTATTAAAAATATCAAAGAAAGAGAGGTAATATCTTAAATGATATATTTGGTGATTTTAATTTTGTCGTTGTTACGTACGAATAATTGAATTCAATATAAATAAAAATATTAAATCCAAATACACGTTCACTTGAGGCTCCAAACTGCCAAATTTCAATTTAGGAAATAAAAATTAAATAAATCAAAATTTGTTTTTAATTTGGGATCGTGTTTGCTCTCTCCTCTGACTGAGGAGGCTATACCCTGTATACAAAAAAAAACCTTTTTGGAAAACTAAATGAAGGGATGAATTGAAGGCAATAAAATTATTCCCAGTTCTTGAATTTATTTGGTTTCACAAATGTGAGCATAATGAAAAAATATATATATATTGTAACATAGATGTTACCATGGCGTGGTAACGGGAGGGCGCAGGACTACGGGGACAGCCCTGGGCCCGAGAAATCTCGAGAATCCCTGAGGAGCCGGGAGGAGACGAGTTAGTCAGTCCGTCGTTGTTTTGATGGCAGTAGGTCGTGGCCTGATTATCCTCGAGTGTTCCGCTACGTAGAGAGTACGAATTATTAACCCGGAATAGTTATTTGCGCGTTCAGTCCGTCTTGGTTACTTTGGTGTTGTTTGCTGACTTTCCTTCGTAAGTTAATAAAGCGTATGCTTTCCATTTTCAGTGACTGTGTAAAGTGTTTTCCCCCCTAACTCTCGGCATCCTTTTCCTCATTTCCCTCCGTCGGATAACAACCTCGTTATAATATATATGTATTAACTGGAACGATACCTGCTAATCCTTACAATGAGTTTTTCTTATATCTACCAGTCCTGAGAGAGTGTGAGAGAGGGAGGTTTACCCCTATGCTCTCCTATTTGTCCTTGACTGGACGGGAAGGTTTTTATTGATTGTTGTTCGAAATCACAACTTGTCCTATTTTCGAGTCGTGCATAGCACATGCGCACACAAATACTGTCTTTGCCACTTTCTGTTAGGTTTAATAAGAGAAAATAACGGTTGGCTTTTAACCAGAAAAGGGTTGAGTGCTTTTAAACTCGCCCTTTTCGCCGCTAGAATTTTCCTATTAAATCTAATTCAAATATTTTATGAAAAATTATCACTACCGTTTTGAGATTCGGTAGTATTAATTTTTCCGCGATTTCGCGCACCATTTTGCCGTTTTTGTTAAACGACTTGGACTTTAAAATAGTCCGCCGAAGAAAGTTATATTAAAAATATATTTAGTATGTTTCAATATATCTTATATGTATTGCTTCCGTCCAGATGAAGGCTTTTGTCTTTTACGTCCGTCCGACACGATTCCAAAAATAAATTATTTCGTTAGATAAGGTTTTACGGGTTTAATCAACTAACGAGGATCTAGGAACTGTCGACCTGGGCCGCAGACGGGCACGATGAAAGAAAAGTATTTTCTTTACTACTCTAAGGTCTGAACGGTATCGAGACGTTTAGAGGACTGCGAATTTGATTTTGCCTTGAACCGTTTTACTAGTTCATCGCGAGGTGAGCATGGTACGGTTTTTTGATGATTAAGGAATTAATGATTGGACAGAGGTAATAATGGCAGATAGGATTCAGGAATTTGCACCAATGCTGATGTGGTTATTGCGCCATTTGCTGATTTTTAGAATGCAATTATTTCTCCCCTCTTTCTACACCTATCGTGAGAAAGGAAATGTGCTCATCAATTTTTAGTATTTGATGCATGGTCATCAAATTGTAGAATCAATTTTAGTTTCCAATATATTTCAGAGTAAATATATATAAGAAGAAGAGTCCTACTCTAACAGGTTCATTTCCTAAAGAAAAACAATATAGATAGTACAGTAAAAATAATAATAATATATAAAAAAAAAAAAAATGTTTTGTCGGTGAATATATCTTAGATTCGAGAATTTTAATGGCCACGTTCCATGACTGGTTTTATCTGGTTCTTATGCTGGTTGAAGAGTCTGAGATGGTAACTGAATTACTGGGGCATTTGCTGGTCGTTCCCTTGGTGGTGCAGCAGTTATGACTGCGCGAGTGGAGGTACCTGTCTCCGTAGTCGTTTGTGGCAGAGAGTTCCGTGCGGGGGTTGGTTACTGCTCTTCCTTGATGTTAATGGTACTGAAGTCGCCACATTGATCAGCTCTCGTCCCTGGTGAGTATCGTTGATTGCAGTTGGTCATTATTTTTGAAATCCTGGGGAAGAGGATGTATGTAGGATGTAAGTCCAATAGATATGAGACCTAAGCCGAGGTAGGATCCGTGGATCATCCTTATTTGGCTGTTTCCATCTCGTCGGGCCAGGCTGAAGTCATACAGTTGTTGTTCTAGATGCTCCAAGGGTTTGTCGTTAGTTTCGAAGACCTTGTCCCCAGGCGTTGTCTCCTTCGTCTGACCAGACATAGATTTTCTTGTAGGTATGTATCCTTGAAACTCTTGTAGAGCTGGTGACAGCGCAGAGATGTTCAGGTTAAGCAGTGGGGCGTAGATCATTTTGGTTTCTCCCTTCCGGTTGGTGGTACCTGGGAGTGTCCTTTCCTTCGTGCTAAGGTCGCATCCTGGAGCCAGTTGGATTATGCCGGTTCCTCTTAATGTGATTTGGTGTTTGACCTGATTAGGACAGGTTGTTATAGCGATAGTCGGCTCTTGGAGAGAGTACAACCATCCGCCAAGGCTTTCTATTAAACTCCAATCAAACTGGTCTTCATATGTCACTTGAACGTTACAAATTTGGAAGGTGGATAGCGATGGATTTAGCAGAAGCTCTGCTTCGCAAGTTCTGAATTTTCCATTCTCGTTGACAGGTAAATTTCCTTTACAAATCTTATAAGCTAGTAGTTCGGTACATGCCGCAACATCCCGGTGGTTCATTAGAACATAAGTCCTTTGTGATTCTTCTACGGCGATGTCCTGGGGCACTGGAAGTGGATGTAGTTGATACATCAGATGGTCTTCCCAATAATGGTATATCCAGCAGTATTCTAAGGCCTCCTCCCTTGTATAATGAGGTGACGGTGGATACGCTGGTCAGTTCCTCGATGTCCACAATAGGTCCGGATATCGGGAAGGACACTTCTGGGCGATGATCCTGGATGTCTCGGTAAATTTGTTCTAGTTGGCTGGGAATCAATAGTCCTGGATGCATTCGTTTCTGTCTTGCGTCGTGAAGGACATTCAGGATTTTGTCGGTTGCTCTTATGTATTCCTCTACAGCTGCTTCGTTCGCTCGCAGGACTCGGGTTAAGGCTTCAGTGTATTTAAGCTCAGTGATCTTCCTGGTGGCCTGACCAAGTTCTTGATTAAGATTGGCGAGTTCGTTCTTGAGCGATTTGAGTTTTTCCTGATGCTGCTGTGCTTGGTTGTGCATCTCCTCTAGTTGGGACCTGACCAAGTGGGTCTGTTGCCCTACTAGGTGCGAAATGTTGTTCTGAGCTCCATTTAACTCTTGGATTTTTGCCTCAATGAGCTGACCGTCGTCATAGGTTAGGAGTCCAGCTACGGGTCCAATGATTCCGCCTAGAAAACCTAGTAGTGGAGTTTTCGTCGTCTTCGCATTGCTTTGGGTAAACGAGAGGGGAGGATATTTTCGGCTCGTTGTTGCATCATTGTTGTCTCCTTCATGAGTTCTTCTTAAAGCCTTTCGGCTAGGTTGACCTTGGATCCAAGAGCATGACTTGCGATGACTTGATGGCAGTGTTCTACGAACCCTGGTTGGCAATGTGCGGCTAAGTGATTCATATTATTTTTATAGGATGATAGTCGGCTCTGGATTTTAATGATGTCCATGAAGATGGTGATTCTCCAGGTACTGGTCGTCCACCTTTCAGTTCCCAGATATTCATAGTACACTCCCGTACTATTGTTCAGTGGGGTAATCCGTCCTCTGTTTCCAGAATAACATTATTGTTTTCTGTGAAACCGGCGACGGCGTACGGTCCTGTGGCTCGACTGTCGAATTTTCCGTCCCTAATTTCTCTAAGGGCGTAAACCGTATCTCCGATTTTCGCGTTTAGTGGCCGAGTTTTCTTGTCATATTGCTCCTTCAAGCGAGATTTTGCTTTGATGAGGTTCTTGTGGGCAATTTTCTGGATTTCGCTTATTCTTACTATTAGGTCGCGTAGGTAGGATCCATAGGTTTCGAGTTCCGTACCATGAGGAAACGAGCTGGGTGTCCTGGCGACTCGCCGAAAACTAACTCGTAGGGTGTAAAACTCGTGGCCTCATGTACTGACGTGTTATATGCGAACATGACGAAAGGGAGCA
Source organism: Diplolepis rosae (assembly GCA_030998225.1). Lineage (NCBI taxonomy): Eukaryota > Metazoa > Arthropoda > Insecta > Hymenoptera > Diplolepididae > Diplolepis > Diplolepis rosae. The sequence goes on from JAPYXD010000707.1 coordinate 1,632,871, forward strand.
ATCGATCCCATTCGACATATTCGTCAGCATAATGCTTTATGTAATCCGTCAATACAATATGGCTTCTCTCGGGTCTCTCTCCCCTGTCTGTTAGGATATATCTAGGCGCGCTATATTGGGAAAAAAGAGTTGTTGCAATTGCGTGGGCAATGGTAGTCGTTCTCAAGTCTGGTATGGGAACTGCAATGCAGTACTTACTAAAATTATCCTGCATTGTCAGGATGTGTCTGTTCCCGTTTGGCGTTGTGGGCAATTTTCCGACAGTATCGAGCGATACCTTCTGGAATGGCTCGGCAGGGGTGTCAGTGATGAGCATTGGCTCACGGGTACGAGATCGGATGAGTTTCTGTTCAAGGCAGCTCCTGCATCCTCGAATGAACTCGCTGATTTCGTCTCGTAAGCCAGACCAGGTGTATCGCTCTCTGATGCGGCGGTAGGTTTTCGTAATGCCCTTATGGCCGCCTATAAGGCTGCCGTGATATTCGGCGATGATATTGGGTCGGATTTCTACGGGCGGAACTTCGATTTTTCCGTGGCAGAGAGTAATAGTAATGTTGCCACCCCGAAATATTTCTGCCACGAGTTCCGTCATTTTATTTTGCGGTAACGATCACAGCAAACCTTCTGAATTTGCCATACGGCAGGTGGTCTGGTTGTCCTTTTCAAAGGCAGTTCGAAGGTTCATTAGTCCTTGTGCCACATCCTTCCAGTCGACATTGTCAACATGTCGTCTTTTAAGGACCACGGAATATGTCTTATGTCGACCGTGCGGAGTGACGAGGACTTGTCCCTTCTTAGGGCGGCATCCCTAGAGGTCTTGTAGGTCAAGACGCTCGGTAGCCACAAGAAGTTTCGCTCCGGGGTTTGTAGGCTCGCAATCTTCGGATATAAAGTGAGCATAATTGTCATGTCTGTAGGTTAGAGGTTCTGTCCATTGGTGGATGACATTAGGTTCGTCTGTGCAGATGCTGATTGGTTTTCGGTCTGTATTTGTGGTGTCCTAGTAAGGTCTGTCAGAGGAAGGTGCGTCGTCCATATATGGTACTTTGACGTCGATGATGGAGCTAGGATGGGGCATAGGACCTTTGACAAGTTCGAAAAATGGTTGTGCTCGTTCCAGCCTTCTCGGTTTCATCCCTGCTCCTCTTCCTATTAAGTATTTTCCGCCATTATCTGGGTCGTTGACTGACCTTGTGAAGGGCGTTGATCTAGCTCCTGGCGTTGCAGGGGCTGTTGGCGTTGCAAGCAAGGATCTTCGAGGGGGCTGTTTTCCAATTATTGGGGACTCTGATGAAGACTCGATTTCCTCAGGAGCATCCTTAAATCGGACCATGCTTTTTCTCGCCACCCCGGAATGTTGGTCAGAAAATTCCGTTGACTTGATTATCCGCCCAGTGGCTCTAGGTTCGTCTGAGGCTTTTGCTTGGCTTGTAGGGGAGCTGGGTGTGGGTTCCCAACTTTGTGGTGTGCGTGCTTCCTTGCGTATTTCCTTTTCGTATTTTTCCAAAAAGTTCTGCACTCTGTTGGAGAACTCGACGTCATATTCTCCGCAGGGATCGAGAGCTTCTAAGTTTTCCAGGAGTTCCTGATCTTCTTCGCCTTCGGAGACATAGGTGCACGGAGGTCGATGATCGTTCTGCATATTTTCAAGATCCCACCACAGAGACTCATGAACGATGTTGGAGCTCTCGAGTCCTCTGCTTTCCATTGATTTATCTAGCTTTGAGAAAGATTTCTATAGATCTTCTCTCAATTTGTTCTGTGATTGGTGTTGTCTGTGGGTATCCTCATCAGTTTCATTGCTGTCTTCACTGTCCAGGGGTTGTGGGAGGACATCAACGATCATCTGTTCGGGAAGTGACTCTTCTTCCTTGTTCTGGGTAGATGGTGAGGCTTCAATCCCTCCCAATGCTAGCTTATCGGCCATTTCGTTTCCTGGAATTCCTTTGTGGCTTGGAAAATGTTCCCAAATCACGGCCAAGGGTTCCAGGGCTGTTTTCATCTTTTCAAACTCAGGTCGATTTCTAACTGGTTTATTCTCGTATGTTTTCCAGTTGTTTGCCTTCCATATTGGAATCCATTCCGTGACACTGTTTACTAGAAACTTGGAGTGAGTCTTTATCCTCAGCTTCTTGATTCCAGCCTCTTGAGCCTATTGAGCTGCTACTGTTGCTGCCTCAATTTCGGCTGAGTTGTTTATTTGACGTCCCTGGGAGGGGCGTGAAACATTTAGTGGATGGTTGGGTCCAAACCAGACTCCTATTCCTGCCCTTGGTTCCCCACGTCCATTGTAGCTGCACGCTCCGTCAACGTAAACATCTACGTAAGTGTACTGTAACGGGGCTGACCAAGGGCTTGGACCCGGAAGTCTAAGGGGTGCACTTTTAGTGGCAATGTTGTCGTTTTTGCTACTGGGATTGGCTTTGAGTTCGGCAAAACACTACGGGATTCGCGAAACACTGGGGGGTCGGAGTCGTCACTATCCTCGTCATCTGACGATGGATCACTAGAAGAGTTTTTGTTCAACAGTGGTGCCTCACTAATTTCTCTTCGTCTCGAAAGTCTTTTACCAATGCAACTTTCGTCAAGGTTGGTTGCTTTCGGTTCACCTTCGGGTTTGTGAGCTGCTTGGGGATTTTCGGGAGACGAATCCTTTCTTGGCCTTCCACCTCGTTTAGGCATTTCTCCGGCTGAGGTGGACGGTTGTGGAGAAACTGTGGGTTTAGGCCTTACTGCGTTGAAGGGGATGGATCGGGGTACAGAAGGTTTTCCTTTGTTCGCGAATTTTACACCAGATACCGAAGTGGATTGGTTCCTTGTCCGAATGGGTTTCCTCGTTTGAGTTATGCGTCCAGTAGAATCTGAGGATTCCTGACTGGTGGAGGAAGCTTCACTTCGGCTAGATTCTGCCTGCGATGCTCCGGAACGCGTTATTACTAATATCTTTCGGATGTCTGGAGGTTCTGATGTGGAGCTCTTAATGTCTGCACAGTTGTTTTGCAGGGAAGAAAAATTGTAGGATGTATTGGAATCGTCGGAATCGTAAGTCAGTTTTAGCCACAGGGTTTCCTGACAAGGCTTCAACACCGATATTCAGTTTCCCTTGTTTATATTCAAACTTGTATTGATAATCCTGAAGTCTAAGTCGCCTTCGCGGCAACCTTGCTCCTGGATTATTAATATAAGTCATCTAGTGAACTGGTTCGTAGTCGCAGGCCAGCACGAACTCCCTTCTATACAAAGATGGGCGAAAGTTCGTTACAGCGTACAACACTGCCAGACATTCCTTTTCTGCTTTCGAGTAGTTCTGTTCGCAAGAATTCATTACCTTGGAAAAGTAGGCGATGAGCATATCTACTCCATCCTTTTCTTGGGTTAACATAGCCCTGACAGCATGCTCAGAGACATATGTGGTTAGCTTAAAGGGCTTGTTAAAGTCGGGATATTGGAGCACGAGTTCGTTGCAGAGGTATCTGCGTATTTTTCGGAAGCTTTTCCGTTGTGAGCGTCCCCAATACCATTTTGTGTCCTTCTTCAGGAGATTGGACAAGGGTTTTGCTAGCTTCGCGTAGTCTTTTATAAATCTCCTATAGTATCCTGAGAGGACTAGGAATTGTCGAATAACCCGGACTGTCCTCGGCTTTGGAAATTTTCTAATAGCGGGTTGGGTTTCACTCCATCATGGCCGATTATATGGCCCAGATAAGCTACCTCGGTTCGTAAGAATTCGCACATGTCCGGTTAAAGCTTTAGATGCGCTTCTCTTAGTCTATTGAACAGCCTTCTGGCTTTTATGTCGTGTTCTTCTAAGGTTTCTGAATGAATAGCAATGTCATCCAGATAGACAAAAGCTTCGGTACCATGCATGCCCTACAAAACGATGTCCATTAGGCGTTGGAAGGTAGCAGGAGCATTTTTAATCCCCATTGGCATCCGCGGATACGCAAAGTGTCCACGGGGGGGTCGAGAACGCCGTTTCCACTCGATCGTCGGGATGTGTTTCTACTTGGTGGAAGCCACTGGCCAGATCAAATACGGAAAAGTACTGTGCATTACCCAAGTGGTTCAAAATATCTGTGATGTTGGGCAAGGGGTAGGCATCCCCAATTACCTTTTCGTTAAGAGCTTTGAAATCAATAAAAACTCTCCACTTCCTTTCTCCCGAGGCATCGAGCTTTTTTGGAACAATCCAAAGTGGAGAATTATAAGGGGACTTAGAGTCACCGATAATCCCGCTGTCGTATTGTCTTTCATTTTGCAGAATGACCTGGTCTGTCGCGTCGTGAGAATACCTATATTGTTTCTTGACAATCACTTCGTTATCCATTGTTGGAATTCGGTGCTGGATCAGATTCTAGAAAAAGGTTTGATTTCGGTTTTGAGTGATTTTCTCGCTTTCTCTGATTCTCGGTCGATGAAAGGGATCGGTGTGATAGGGTTGGAAGCAGTCACTAATGCGTTGTGCCGGAAGGAAATTTGAGCCTGTTCCTGCCTCAAATAAGGTCTCCCGAGAATTCCATCTGGTGAAATGGGGATATTATTTTCCACGACATGGAATTCCACTAGGGTATTTAGTATCGAAAGGTTGATGGTGCCTATCGTGATTAAGGGGTGGTTTGATATACCGGTGATCGGGATTGATCCTTTTGGATCAAGAATTAGTTCTTGACGCAAGGCGCTCGGTTTGATTAAATTAACGTCTGAACCTGGGTCCACGAGAAAACTAGCTTTGCTGTTACGGAACTCAGGGGCACTCAATTTAACTGGGGGTGAGTCTTCGGTTTTTGATCTTATTCGAAAGATCCTACTGAGCTGTCTTGGAAGTGGACTGTCTTGGGACGCTCTCGGTGAGTTTGGCTCGTTGCCACGTCCGAGCGACGAACCTGCTGGGAGTTTAAATTCTCCGGAGGCACTGGCGAAGTCAATCTAGGAGGTGTCATGGCTCCTGGCGTCCTACTATACCCGCGCCATGGTTGATTACTCCCGGGACCGTTCCTGTTCGGGGGTTCAGAGGGGTACTGCGGCATAGGTGGAAGGGGTGGGTATGATTAGGGGTATTGGTAGGTTGGAGGGTATGGTGGGGGATAAGAGTAGGGGAACTGTGGTGGGTATGAAGGATATTGTGGCGGATATTCGTGAAATGGCTGGTGTGGGGATGTTGGATTGCGTAAGTTGGAGACTTCTGATGAAACTTCGCCTTTTGCCCTTTCTGCCTTATCTGGTTTAACCATTTTTCTTGTATAATGGCTAGATAATCGCGCGCGTTCCGGAATTTTCTCGTTTTGCCGCATGATATGGTAAGATGACGCAGAGGGCCTTACTCTTTCCGTTTGTCTTAGTCTTTCTTCTATGTGAAGGGCATGTTCGAGGGCCTCACCGAGGTCCTTCGGATTTCTGGTGTCTACAAATGTAGACATTTCGTCCTTCCGCCGGTATGAAATTTTTGTAAGAAAAATTAGGAAATCCTGACAACAAATATTTATTGTTGGGCTGAGACTAATGATAGAGTATAGTAAATAAGTCAAATGAAATAGGCAATATACGTGTGTCCAGAATAGAGAAGGAAACAAGCTTATTATTTGGAAGTGGACGCTCCTTGATACTCTGCTTTTGCCTGCTAGAATTTCCTGAAGTCAATTTCCGCCTTATCGAGCAGATTTTCAAAAAAAAAATGAAAATTCGTCAAAATTATTTATTTCCTTCATTTTGAATTCCTGAGGGTTGAAAATTTGGATTGGAGCCTCGGGTGCCACAGTAGGAACGGATTTCTCAAAATTGTTAGAAATTGATTTTAATTCTTCTAATTGCTGAATAGTTCTTTGTCTGACCTGCCTTCCTGCTCGAGACTTTGGTTTGCGTTTACAATCTCTATTAGGGGTAGGTTGTGACATGAGGAAAGGTAAAGAAATTTTCGTTAAACTTAAGGGGGGAAATAGGTTTAGAGGGTGGTGTTTTCAATAATTTTTATGAATTTTTTTCGAAAAATAGAAATGTATATGATTTATTTATACTTTATGAACATTTTGTATGTATATTTAAGAAAATATTGTGAAATTTTTGAAGCCTTTCGTTGGTAAACATGGAAGATATCAGCTGCTGCCCATGGAGCGTCACCATCAGAAGTGACAGTTTGTGTACGTTCTGGAGGCCAGAGTTCTCATCTGAAATTAACAGGGATTTAAATTTACTTTAATAACATATCTCTCTTCTATGTGAACCTAACTCCACCCAAAAAAATCGAAAATTAAATTTTTTACAGGTATGTAAACATAAAACATCGATTTTTTGGCTTTTTTTGGCTACTTTTTTGGCATTTAAAAAATATTTAAAACAATAATTTTATCTGGGATTTAGGTTTACATAGAGCGTAATTGTATAAAAAAAGTATATGCCAATTTTTAAAGCGATCGGTCGAAAACTTTTTAAGCTAGAGTGTACACAAATTTGAAAAAAGTCATTTCGAGAAAAACGCGTTTAAAAAAAAATTCAAGAAAACAACAAAGTCGAGTCTGTAATGAGATAAATTTTTGTACTTACTGATTAATCAGCGATTCCAGCACCATATAGTAATCCTATTTCTTCTTCATAAATTTCATTTTGAGCTTGCAATTCATCTTTCCGAGTTTTCCGAGCTTCCTTTGTCTCCAAGGCGCTACGTCGATGTTGTCGGCATCCACTTAAAGACGATTGTAGCACCGGAACGAATTGAAATTTTTCATTGAAACTTTGGGAACATATTCTTCGATAGTTTTACTAACAATTTATGACATAGAAAAAAATTCGATTTTTTGAGTAATCTAAACCTATTTCCCCCCTTAAGCTTTCTGTTAAAGAGCATAAAACCGCAAGTTATGGAATTGTCCTTCTGTTGAAAAGCATAAAGGGAAATTCCTATACGAAAAATAAGTTGAGAGATGTGATTTGAAATAAAATTGATGTTTGGAATTTATTCTTTCTGCTAAAGAGCATAAAAGCCTAAATTTAAGAATTTACCTTTTGCTGAAAAGCATAAAGGAGAGTTCTCTAGAACATAATTTTAGGAATAAAAAATAATTTTCTTTTTCGAATTAATGCTTTCTGCTAACGAGCATAAAAGACTTAATTCTGGAATTGGCACTCTGCTAAAGAGCATAAGTTTAAATTCCTAATAAAAGAAAATTGGAATAAAGATCGAATAAAATTGATGTTTGAAATTTATTCTTTCTGCTAAAGAGCATAAAAGCCTAAATTTAAGAATTTACCTTCTGCTGAAAAGCATAAAGGAGAATTCTCTAGAACACAATTTTAGGAATAATAAATAATTTTCTTTTTCGAATTAATGCTTTCTGCTAAAGAGCATAAAAGACTTAATTCTGGAATTGAAACTCTGCTAAAGAGCATAAGTGTAAATTCCTAATAAAAGAAAATTGGAATTTGTTTTTAATCTGGGATCGTGTTTGCTCTCTCCTCTGACTGAGGAGGCTATACCCTGTATACAAAAAAAAACCTTTTTGGAAAACTAAATGAAGGGATGAATTGATGTTACGTCCCGAGCAAAAGGCGAGGGTAGTTTGGATTTTGGATGTAAGGGAGGAGGTTAGCTGATTATATCAGGTTGGTAAGGCCTGGTAATTTATTTTTGTTTGTGCGGGTACGTTGTCACTTGTCAGGTCTATGGGCCCTGAGTTGTTCACAATGATAATAAAATACTGAATTTATGAATATGTAAGATAATTTATTATTAATAAATAAGTTGTTGCATAAGTTTCCACACTGGATGGTACTTAGGTGGTAACTTACTTGTCTAGCTCTTAAATTAGAGGACAAAAGAGAGGATTGTTGTTTTTTACTCCTATTATTGCACGTCAACGGCATAAATCTTTCGAGGATAGTTGGGTTTCGTTTGAGTCTCCGTGAAGTAGCAAAACAACGATAAATTTCGCAGGAGGTATGGTGTAAGGGATGCAAGTCCACTAGCAACTGATGTGATCAATTATCCGCTTACGTATCTTGCTAAGTACGCGAGAAATGAATGAAACATGCACTTGTTAACAAGATAGTTTAGTTCGTCCCGATTTCAGAAATGAATCACTATTAACCGACACGACTAAATACGACGATACACGTAATCCAAAGGAACTATCTAGCACTACGGTTTCTGGACTTGCACCACTTAAGGACCTGGGATTTTATTTACCAAGTACCGAATGTAGAGTTGCTCATAGAAATCCAATGAGACTTACGTTTATCGAAGGGTCTGCTCACGACGTTGAATTACCGGTCCGGACCTAACAACCGTAGAACTGTTCGGAACTTAATGAAAAACCACCTGAGGCAAATCTGGGGCACATATAATATTGAGTTTTCTATTAGTGGGAGCAGATCAACGTAAATCGGTGGCACGGCACGTTCGAATCGCAAATCGGTGGCAAGGCACGTGCGAATTGCGAATCGGTGGCCAGGCACGATCTCTGCAAGAATTCATGGGTTCATCTCTTCTATTGCCCAATTTTATATCTAGTTTCCAAATAAATGCATTTTAAATTACTTATTTCTGCATTTATTTGTCTATGATTTATATCACTTATTTTACGAAGTATGATCATTAATTGATTGCCAATGATCAGTCAACCAATTCCTTATCTATGATCCATAATCAATAATCGATTTTCATTCATTGATCGTGATCGACTTATCGGCAATCAATACATAATGGCGCTAATATTGATCAATACTATGTTACTACCCGAGATATTAATAATAGTTGTGATATAATGTTAATACAATATTAATATTAATATAATAATGCTTATAATATTTAGACATTATATTTAATGAGGCTGTGCTGATAACTTCTCATTCTCTCATTAGGTTATTAGCACAGCGTTACTACTTTTTCGGCATGCGGTGTGAGTTACTGACTCATTACCACGGGTGCAATTACCATATAGACAGAGCGCTGTTCTTCTTTATCACTTATTACCGTGTGTCAAACCGATTCGTCGACGTGAGGTATACATTGGTTTACCTTATGCGCACAGCTACCCGGTCCATATGATAATTCACCATAGCAACACTTATTATATTTAAATAATTCCTTCCTCGCTCTCCTTGGTGTGTGGCGTGTTGCCCTTGCACAGAGGCAATGTAAAAATTTTAAAGTTACTGGGATATAATAAAAAAAATATATATATATATGTATTAACTGGAACGATACCTGCTAATCCTTACAATGAGTTCTTCTTATATGTACCAGTCCTGAGAGAGTGTGAAAGAGGGAGTTTTACCCCTAGGCTCTCCTATTCGTCCATGACTGGTCAGGAAGGTTTTTATTGATTGTTGTTCGTAATCACAACTTGTCCTATTTGCTAGTCGCGCATAGCACATGCGCACACAAATACTGTCTTTGCCACTTTCTGTTAGGTTTAATAAGAGAAAATAACGATTGGCTTTCAACCAGAAAAGGGATGAGTGCTTTTAAACTCGCCCTTTTCGACGCTAGAATTTTCCTATTAAATCTAATTCAAATATTTTATGAAAAATTATCACTACCGTTTTGAGATTCGGTAGTATTAATTTTTCCACGATTTTGCGCACCTTTTTGCCGTTTTTGTTAAACGACTTGGACTTTGAAATAGTCCGCCGAAGAAAGATATATTACAAATATATTTTGTATGTTTCAATATATCTTATATGTATTGCTTCTGTCCAGATGAAGGCTTTTGTCTTTTACGTCCGCCCGACACGATTCCAAAAATAAATAGTTTGGATGAATAAGGTTTTACGGGTTTAATCAACTAACGAGGATCTAGGAACTGTCGATCTGGGCCGCAGACGGGCACGATGAAAGAAAAGTATTTTCTTTACTACTCTAAGGTCTGATCGGTATCGAGACGTTTAGAGGACTGCGAATTTGATTTTGCCTTGATCCGTTTTACTAGTTCATCGGGAGGTGAGCATGGTAGGGTTTTTTGATGATTAGGAAATTAATGATTGGACAGAGGTAATAATGGCAGGGAGGATTTAGGAATTTGCACAAATGCTGATGTGGTTATTGCGCCATTTTTGCGAGTCTGCTATTACTCATTCTTTTTCCTATCCTATTCTTTTTCCATTCATCCTCGTTCTTATATCATCGCTCTCACTTTACACTCATTCTTTGCTTTTCTCTTATTTCATACCTTTTTAGGTCATAGCGAACGAGTGCCTATTCACTCTCGCTATCAAGTAATCTACTTTATAAAACATTAATGCATCTGAAAAACTAAAGGGTGAAATAGTCTTATTTTTAAAAGTTTTATTCGAACTTTTAAAAGTTTGATTCAAATGTATTTAAATAACTAGAATAAGAATTACTCTACGTCTCAAGACCAGCTCGCATGACCAAAAATGCTGAGTTGCATTAGCCACTGGAATGCAATCAGGTTACGAACGTTCAAAAGTGTGCAGTTCATTCACTTCTAAAGAACTTGATATTCCATAAATTAGATTTTGTATATTAATAATAGTATATTGTGTACCTCCGTGGTACACACGATATTTTTTGCAAAATATGTCCTAAAGAAGTATAATAATATTGATAAATATGGCACGAAAGGTGGTGGGAAGGGCTGTAGGGGGGAGGGGCCCAGGGGCGGAGCCCCGGTGGGGGTGCAAAGCCCCTGCCGGGGGGTTCGGGGGGCTGTGCCCCCCGAATTGTATGAAACGAATTTGATTGGATTTAATAATGTATGGAAAAGTATGAACTTTGGTTAGATCAATTAAATATTTTTTCTGGAACGTAAAATGTTTTTTCTTCAAGTTTAAAAAATTTTAGGTACAATTTTTGGGGTATTCAGTATTTCAAGAAACAAATTTGATTGAATTTAATAACGTATGGAAAAGTAGAAACTTTGGTTAGATTAATTAAGTATTAGCACTGAGCCCAGTACGTGCGAGATGGCTCCCTGGTGAGCAATGAAGGAGTTAGCTTAATCGCTGCTGTCGCCATCTTGCGGTCCGATCAAGTATTTGCTTGGGGGGAAATATAATCCATTTTTCGCAACTGTGCAGAGGGCCTAAGGAACAAAAGTAGGACATAAGGAACGAAAGTAGGACTTAAGGAAGAGGACAGATACAATATGAACATGCTGGTCGTAAATGGACAACTTCACAGCCGCTCTACAGGGGCTCGAAGTACTACTTTAGTGCCTGTTTTGCAAAAAAAACATTTTCAAACAAATTATTGCACACTTTGGACCGCCCGTAACAGTCGTCTGCTTCGCGCCACTGTGACACGAAGTCGACAGAAACATAATTTTCGATCTGGGCTCAACAGCCGAAAGCGTGAAATCGAAGCGAGGAAGTGGGGACACACCGACACGGCGCGCTTGATTGTGTGTGTTCCCACATGGGAGAGTGGTGGGAGGCCGCCAGCTCCCACGTTCTTGAATCACTGTGACCAAGACCCGTCCGCCCCTTGAGTCGGGGTGGCCCTCACCGCCCTCAAGGGCTTTGGCATTGAAATCTCCGGTCACTATCAGCTCTCCTCCTATGTTTCGGAGCATGTTTTCCAGGCTGTCCAATTTATCCTGTAAGTCACCTATGCTCTCTTTTGGGGTAAGGTAACAACTGACAATACTTATGTCGTTGGTTCTTACCCAGACAAAGCCTTTGCCTGACTCATGTTGACCCGGTTGGCTCTGTTAGATGGCTGCGGTACCAAGCTCGTCGCGGTATCAACCCGTCCCAGATCCATCTAGAAGGCGTGCGGCTGCCTTCTCCTCTATGGAGAAAACAGCCATGCACTGCCCCGCCGCATTTAGTTTTGTAAGGCGCACCTCAACCTGCCCTTCGTAATCTTGCAGCTTCGCGTGGTGGGCTTGCTGCACTTCTTGCACCGTTGTACAGCTGAGCATGTCCCTGATCTCCATGGTTGCCCTGGGAGTCAGGACGCGAACACTGACATCCTCGCCTATTGCGTTCTTTGATGCATCGGTGAAGCTCGTTTTGCTCTCAGCCGCGGGCTTTATGAGTGCAATGAGAACCTCGCCGCTTCTTGTTTTACGAATGGTCTTGATGCCCATATCGTACTTCGAGGGGTCAACCTTGCTGCGAATTTCGCCCAGGATTTTCGCAAAGCTCTTTCCCACGGCCGGGTTAAGCGCAATTGCTTCTGCTCGGGGCCGACTTTTTGCCGGCTTTGGTGGGGTTTCCCTCCTCTATTCGCCCTTCTTTTCCTGAAATTTGTACAATAATAATCACAATGTTAATAAAAATAACACAGGCCTGAAAAAAAATGTTGAATTTGTTCTAGAAAAGATAGGAGTCATTTCCAAAGTAGTTTTTCCTGTAGAATCCGAATCCGGCCTCAGAACTGCTCCAGCACGTCAGGTTTTTGAGTAATCCTAACCTAACAGTGCGGAAAACACGAACCACTGGCATCCACTTCTAGCAATGATGCAACAGCAGCAATAAATATTATATGATCTACTTCAATCCCATCAATTATAATATCAACGGAAGGTCTAAAAAATCCAACACGCATGGTAATTGATTCTGGTGCTGCTCGAGATTTAATTAAACAAAAAGTTCTCAACCCTGAAGTACAAATAAATAAACAAAACGTACTAAAACCTTCTAGGAATTAATGATTTACCACTTTACACATTACGGCAAGTAAAAATAAACGTTTTTGGATATCCAAAGATATTCAACATTACTCCAAATGAAGTCCCAGTTGAAGAAGATGGAGTATTAGGATCAAAATTTTTTCAAGACAATAATGTACGTATGGATTATTCTTCGAAATGAATTGAAATTGAGACTCTCTTTTACCCTTTTAAAACTATAAACACATTAACTATTCCAGCTCGAACAGTTAAAACATTTCATGTTCAAATATAAAATACAGAAAAAATTGAGGAGTATATACCTCGCTTGCATATCCAAGATGTTGTTTACGTAGGAGACGCAGATGTAAGTGGCTCTGCCTTGCGGCTGTAAATAATTTTTACATTAATTAATTGAGTTTGAATTTTTTGTCACTGCCTACATTTTCGGAGGATCACTAATTGCGTATCAGATAGGATACGTTATCTACAGGTGTCCTCGTAGACAATTTCAAACTCTTATATTGTAAATAATGCAAATTAATTCAAATAATCAAAAATTTGAAAATCTTTCATTGGAAAAAGGCGATTTCGACTGCGCTGGGATTCGAGCCCAGGTCTTTCGATTGCCGGTGGACTGCTCTAACCACTGCGCAACACAGGCGTCCAACATCTTCTTCTCCACAGGAATACCTCCTTATATCGCCTAGTGGCACTGCCTTACGGCTGTAATGGTTTCAAATTAGTTGTTAAGTTCGGAATTTGAATCCCAGCACAGTCGAAAGCGTCTCTCTGTCTTTAGAAATATTTCAAATTCTTAAAAAATTTGAATTTATTTGCATTAATTGCAATATAAGAGTTTGAAATTGTCTACGAGGACATCCGTCGGCAACATATCCTATCTGATACGCAACTAGTGATCCTACGATAATGTAGACAGTAACAAAAGTTTCAAACCCAACTAATTAATTTGAAAATCATTATATATATCATTTTCGACAGTTGTTGGTGTTGAATAATTGGCTTTGATCACAGTGAGAACAGTGCTATGGAAAAATTTGTGCCTAAGAGGAGAAATGAAAGCGAAAAAGCAGCAATTTTTCACCCAATTTTCACCATTTTTCAGTGCAATACATTATCAATGTACTTTCATGCTACATAAAGAAATAAAATCTAACTGAAGAGGGCTCCAACCAGAGTCGAAGCGTCTGAGAATGTGAACTAACTGTTAAATCATTTCTGAACCAAGCTAATTAGTCAATACCAACCACTATTGAATATCATCACTAAAGGGTCGATACAAGTCCTAACCATTATTATATAGTATATAAATATAAAACAAAGATCTCGAAATTTTAAACATAACACATTATTCCAGGTATAATGGATCAAATTCACAGGAAACTCATTGACGATCTTATTGAAATAGTTCCCTGTTTTATCGACATGGTAGCCCTCGGGCCATGTTTAATTTGAACTGGAATTATTAACCAAGATGACTGCAATATTCCCACATGGAGCAAAAGCCTAAACAATTCACATTCAATACAGAATATTGTTTCAACAATAAAAACAAGAAAAAATATAACAATAGCAATAATAACAAAATTGTTTATTAAGTAATTTTATATATTTTTTATTACGAAGCAGAATAAGCTGCTAATTGGAACCTCCTTTTTCCAGACATGGAATTACGTGGCTTTCTCTTGGCACTGCTCATTTGCAACTTCGTCTACATAGCAACAATCCACGCTATCATTGGATTTTACTGTGGTTCAAATCAGTCAAACATTACTACGTTAATTTTACTAGAGGTAGGAGAATAAAATCTACTTCGATCACAAGCACTTGATGAAAGAACTTATATATCACTTTTACAATTAACTGGATTTATAAAAATAATGGATAATTCAATTGAACTTGGTAAATCGGCAACTTTTCTTAATATAATTTCTCCTTTCTCATATAATATGTCGATTAGAGAACCTCACTTGCTAAAAAATGTGTTACATCTTTTTCATAAAAAAGATGACATGTTAATATCGACCTTCGAAAGTCATGTTTTCTTACTCACAAAATGTGCAAATATTCAAAAAATTATCCCATCTAATTTCAACCCTAGTGCACATAAAATATATATAGCACATACTATAGTTACTTTTCTTATAATACTTATTCTATTAATAATACTAATCAAGATTCAAAAAATTTCAAGAAAAAAACGAATAAAAAAAAATAAAACTAGTTCAAAAAACTCCTCTTAGCCTAACAACAAAACCACTTCTAAGTGACTTATCATTTAAATCTTAAATACTCTTTTTTTCCAAACGTATCTAAACTAGAATAAAGCCATATTATCCATCCTTCCCTTTCTATACTAAGAGCCACAGCATAATCACTGGGAATATATTTTTAGAAGAACCAGTTTTTGTAAAAATATTGTAATGTCACGTCCCGCGAATCTACCGCCTCAAGTAACAGACATATTAAGAAACCAATGAAGGGATCAAGACAGCATTACTGCGTCCGTGATTTTATCGACGCAAGCTATGGCCAGATCTACAGATTAACAGAATGATCAATATGGAATTACCATGTATCGTTATAATACCCACACATGATAACAAATTGACTGACCCAAAGAAAAGGTGAATGAAACCCTACAGTACCAACGCACTACCACATGCACTTATCACAGACATAAGAGTCACTACATGCAACTTGTAATAACATGTAACTTGTCATAGCATGTAGCTCGTCATATTTACCCTTTCAAAGTCCTATAAAAAGCGAAAGTTCCAATAGAAGTCAGTCCAATCTCATCAGATTTTTCACCTCAGTTCTAATTCAATAAAATTGACGCCACGACATAAGGTCTACGAGTTCAACGACAGTAAGAAGTGAAGGGGAATCGCCTTAGAGAATCTTCTAGAATAACCGGGATCAGAAATCAATCATCTCAACCGGCTGGACCACAAAGTTTACAGTCTAGTCAAAATTCATCTCAACACCTACGAAGTGAGGACTCAAGTTACAATATTTAACCCATTGGACTCAATCACAACTAACTTACTTTCAACTAAGGGTAATTACAACCAACTTCGAATCTTTTATATTTTTTCCATTTCCATGGTGCTTACTTACCGTTAATTTTATGTTAATAAATATATTTAATATAATCAAACCCTTCCTGTTCACTGACTGTTCCTCATCCGTTAGAGAGGATCCTTCTGATCCTAACATAAAAGGAGGGAATCTTTTAAGAATAGAAGTTTTGCGTTTCTAACGTAACAGTAATATAAGAATTCGGAAAACTAGAATACCTTCCAATAATGTAGAACCTCTATTAGAATCAAATTTTGCTACTTTTGCACGATTTACATGGATAAAATATAAAAATTATATAATCATAAGTATACTCGAGTAAAATTGGTTCCTTTTCTTTTCTAAATTTATAGAATGATTCCGACTGTGACAGAACCAATCATATTGAACTCAGGACCTATGGACGGTTTATGTCCACAGGATTACCCAAATACGTATGGACACTTAATAAATAGTTTCTGTTTTGACCTAGAAGCGTCAACCTTATTTATTTATTATAGTCAGGAGACAACCAAAAGATTTTGCCAATTTTGTTTTGAAAAACTGCCAATAGGTGAACAAAATAAATATGAATTCTGTACCTCATGGCACTCAATTTGTAAAATACAATGCGTTAATATGAATTGTTACAGTTGTAGAGAAAAATTAATAACGCCACGCTGTAGGGCAATCGACTGTAAAGGTTGTACTGAGCAATTCTTAAAAAATAAAATGCAACTTCATTTCGGAAATGAAGTTATAGTTGAAAATTTTTTTCAATAGAATAATTATGAAACATTTTTGTTGCTAACTTTAGAAAACGAAATCTACCATAAAAATTTATATGTAAAGAATGTTACAGATTAAATATTACCTCTTTTGAATCGGAAACAGCAGTACCTTTCCTTAACCGCCATATTGTGACGACGGACCTTAATGAATTAAAATATTCTGTCTGCGAGGAGCAAATGTTTTTCACGTTTTAAAGCAGACCAGTGTTTTCTCTGCTCTGAATATCTCTTTGAGTTAGCAAATGCGGAAAACGAATAAGTTAACTTTGATCTGAATACATAATTATTAATAAAAATAAAAACTAACTTCCGTTTGAATCAATTCAATCATCAACAACTCAAATAGATAATTCTTTAGCAGATAACGACAATGTCAGTGCAACAAAAACATTTGACAAACGGTAGCGTAGTACAAATACTCAATGAAATAAGCATTGAGTACGAGTTTGCAGTACCAACATACACGGTAAAGTCGCTTGGAATACAACAGGAACTGCCGCCGTTTGAGGCAACTTGTGAAATTTTTACAGATAATATAACTTACGTTTGTATTGGGGAAGCAGCGTCCCAAAAGGAATTAGCCAAACAGAACGCAGCAGCTAAAATCTTGGAAATTCTTTTCAGAAAATACACATTTTTAGAAGAAGTATCGGAAAAATGCTTATTAATAGAATCAAAATTCTTTTAAATAAGCGATAAAAACGGTAATAGAGCTTTACAAAAATGGACCAATTCATGTGAAAGGTGTTTCCAAAAAGGACATTTAGCTCAGAACTGCCGTAACCCTTTACGAAATGAAAAATATTAAAATAACCCTTGAAAATTATAACTAATCTACAATATTATACAACTAAGTTTCATATAAAATATCACAGCATGTTATTTATAATACTAATTTACGAATATGAAATGTCTCAATTACGTATAAAAATTATCGATGTCTTTAGAAATAGTCACAAAAATAAATCATATGTAACCTTATACTAATGTCAAGTTCATACAATTACAAAAAACTATGTAATAATTTATAACAAAAAATTTTAATATTAGAATAATATAATTTTTACATGATATCTAACACATATGTTAACATTGAAATGTAACATGTAGTAAGAAGCAAAAAATATAAATTGTAAAACAATAGTATATTACGTGCCTAGGCGCACAATGAGGGTTATTGCGTGACGAGCGATAATGCTCACAGGAGATCGAAGCCGAGGCGCGATCAATCCTGCGAGCATTGTCGCGAGTCTCGTAATTTCCCGAATTGTGTGCATTGGCACTTATTCTATTTTATGTGACTTCAGTGCGGATACGAGTTTTTATGCGTACAGTCGAATCTAATCTAGTATTGTAGTTGTTTGCGGCGCTAGTCATTACACTTGATATTTCGCGACTAGTCCCAGCCATTTTGATTTTATCGATCTTGTGTAGTAGTAGCTTGTTGTAATAGAGCATGCGCAGTTCAAATGTACAAGGCTTTGTACAGACAAATTTGTACTACAGACCTTCAAACTTTCATTTTACATCAAACAAACATTGTTTGTACGTTTGTCTATACAGACAACGAAGAAGAAGAAGAATACGAAGAAGATTCTGCTCCGCTGTAGGACTATATGCGCATGCGCAGTTCAATTTTTACATTATATTCCTCTGTAACAGAATACGCAACATTTCGTTACTCTCAGCTGTAACGGAAAAACGAGTTTCCGCGCCGGAGGCACATTAGTATATTGTGCAACTAGGGAAAAAAAATTTATTTTGCAAGTGTGAAGTTTGATTCCCGAGCAAAGCGAGGGTAACAACCACACTTGCAAAATAAATGTTTTTCCCGTGCTGCACACGATTTTTTTTCTTCTATGGGGTCAGAAAATGGATTTTTTTGCCCCGCACGGGGCAATAAAGTCCACTTTATGGCCCGCTAGTAGAAAAAAAATGTTAATATCAACGTTTATATTTAATTTTATTATTCGCATATTATCATTATATCAGATATAGAGATTCAACGTATCTCTTGAAAACATTAAGCAATGTATTCATCTTCTGAAGATTCGATCGCGGAAGCTTTGCCCCCGCGCTTGAACTGAGGTGGGAGGTGTCACGTTCCGCGAGGTATTAAAATGTATTTAATACATCTCATTTAAAAATTGTCAGTGGCATATATAAAAAACGTAAAAAGGAGAGTAAAAGTTCCAACCACATATGGGGGCTCTCTAAAGTACCATGAATCAAAAGATCAATCAAAAATTTCTGTAAAAGATTAAAATATAGGAGATGATTAATGTAAGTAAAAAACATAAAAATCAAAAACTTATCTCACAGCTTGCAAATCAAAATGAAGCAGTCTGGTATGCGTATTACGTATTGAAAAAAAATATGTAGAATTCACTGTATATAAACAATCGGATAGAACTAACAAAACTTAAAATTTTTAAACGGACCGATCGGGAAATTTTTTTTTAAAAGATATGAAATGTATTAATCATGACAAACCCGAACAATTATCAATTTTAAGAATTATTCTTAAGGACTTTGTTACCGCATTCTCACAACGATCGAGTTGAACTGTTTTAAAAACCGACGCGGGACATGTGGCTTTCCTGAATGAATTTTTTTTTATAATGCTATCCTGAGGAGTTCCTTTCCTCCTTGAAGAAGGCAATTGTCCTATACCCAAAAAACTACTGTTGTTTAATAATCTTCATTTGAAAATTAAGGCCGCTCGGTAAACATTTTTTTTGTAGCTTCGCCGAGCAAAAATATCGAGAAAACTTTAGAGTTAAAACAACTTCCAGTGAGACATTTGTTGACCATTATATGAGAAAGATTTTTAAAATGTTTCAAACCAATGCAATGAAAATTGGCGGGAATATGGATTTTTGTACACAGCACTTGATGCTAGTAAGTATAGCTACGTGAGAAAAAGGAAGTCGTGGATAGCCGAACGGTGAAAATACGTTGCTTGATGCTGTTCAGTACTCATGGAGCTATCGTTTCTGGCACCGAGTGCTATATTAAATAGTCAATACGTACGCCAATTTTTATTGAATTGATCTGAAACTTCACAGAATACAATATTTATCAGGTGTACAAATAAGTTTCCGCCGTTTGACAAAAGTTGGCGTCACCAGTAAG
Source organism: Diplolepis rosae (assembly GCA_030998225.1). Lineage (NCBI taxonomy): Eukaryota > Metazoa > Arthropoda > Insecta > Hymenoptera > Diplolepididae > Diplolepis > Diplolepis rosae. Next base: position 1,652,450 of record JAPYXD010000707.1, read on the forward strand.
TTTTGGTTGAAATGGACAGATGTAAAACGTCACTTTCATAAGGTCGGACTTCTATCAACAACATAACCTTGGAATATTAGTGAATTTTTATTAGTATAATATATTAATTTGCGTGCGAGACTGTCAAGTTTTGATCCGAATAAGCGTCATTTGCGGGAACTTTTGATTTACTTCTTCAATTTAAAGAAATCTGCAGCTGAGGCGCATCGATTACGTGTAGAAACATATAGTAAGGCTGCCTGAAGTGAGTGAAGTTGTGAGTGTTTTCAAAAGTTAAAGAACGGTGAATTTGACATCAAAGACAAAGAACGTAGCGGAAGGCCGAAAGTGTACGAAGACGCGGAATTGGAAGCATTATTGTATCAAGATTCGTGCCAAACGCAAGAAGAACAATACGATGGACAATACTTATAATAAAACATAAGGCTCCGTTCTTTCACAATAAATGCCCAATTTTTGATATGGTAAAAAGCGGCGGAAACTTATTTGTACACCTAATATATTATAAAAACTTATTGAATATCAGGTTCAAAACTTTTCAGTTATTATTTTTCATAGATCTACTATAGTAAAGGGTAATTGTCTTATTCAAGGGGGAAAAGAACCTCTCAGGATAGCATTATAGAATAAAAAAAAATTCAGTCAGCAAAGCCATATATCCCGAGTCGTTTTTTAAAACATTTCAACTCGATTTTTGAGAGACTCCAGTAACAAAGTCCTGCAGAAAAATTCTCAAAATTGATAATTGTTCTGGTTTGTCATGATTAATCAATTTCACATCTCTTAAAAAAAATATTTAAAGATCGACTAGTGACTAGTGATCCTCCGATAATGTAGGCAGTGACAAAAATTTCAAACTCAACTAATTAATTTTAAAAAATCTGCCCGTTTGGCGGACACATTCTCATCGCCCGCTCCGCGCGCAGCTCGCTTCGCTCGCTAGTTTGAGCGCGCCTAGGGCGCGCGATTGGATCGTCGCGCTTCGCGCTCCGTTCTTTCTGGACCTCGTGCTTCGCGCTCGGTCTTGTGCTCTTCGCATACATTTAAGTTTATTTCTTATAATTTGATACTAAAGCTCAAACCAATTTTATAATAATATTACAGATGATGTGAATTACACATTTTCTCAAAGTCACTCAATTTCTTTTTGAACTTAAGTGAAACAGGAAATTCAATTTACTTAAGGCTCTATCAGCCTTAAGGAACACATTCTCATCATGACTTTCGCGCTTCGCGCTCGATTTTCTACATACATTTCAGTAACTTTTTAATAAATTACATGGTTAAAATAATTTATTTTCTTCCAAATCTCTCAAAAAGAAAAAACAATCGTAGACTTTATTTAAGGAAACGATTTTGCAGAATAACGCTTATTTCGTATTTCACATATTTTGGTGAAAAAATCGAATTTTTTTAATATTAAAAATCAAAACATAAAATATACATCCTGTCCCGAAATGTCTTAATGAGAATTTGTAGACCTTATTTAGGCAAACAATTTTCCATCCAAACGTTTTTTTTGTATCACATATTTTGTCTAAAAAATGGAATTTTTGAATTTTAATCGTATTTTTTGGAATTGAAACGAAAATTATATGTTTTTTCAGAAACTGTGTGAGATAAAATTGTTAGATCTGTTTGAAACGAACAACTTTGTATTCTTACGTTTTTTTCGTATTTCACATATTATTGTTAAAAAATTGAATTTTGGATTTTCAATAGTTTTTTTTAAAATTAAAAAGAAAAATATGCATCTTATGAAAAAATGTTACAATTGAAATTTGTAGGTCTTTATGTAGAAAATAATATTGTATCATAAATTAAATTAAATTAAAAATTTTACAGCATATTCAAATTCGAAAAAAGTCAATATCAAAATTGCATTTTCCACTTAAATTATACGAGATAAGAGAAAACGTTATGATACAATATTATTTTCTACATAAAGACCTACAAATTTCAATTGTAGTACAATGTACTATGTATGTACAATGTACAATGTAGTTGTACAATTGAAATTTGTAGGTCTTTATGTAGAAAATAATATTGTATCATAACGTTTTCTCTTATCTCGTATAATTTAAGTGGAAAATGCAATTTTGATATTGACTTTTTTCGAATTTGAATATGCTGTAAAATTTTTAATTTTGATTTAATAAAAAAATGTTGTGAGGATAATTTGTAGAGATTTATGAGCACTATCTAAAACCAGTATTGAAATTTTTGATTTTTTCAAAAATTTATTTTCAAAAACACAAAAGTAGTGCTCAATCCCTCAATTATGATTGGATGTAGCTGGTTAACGAACTTGTCCTTACTTTTTCGGCTCCGATAAAGTGTGCCAAAGCTCAATTCAATCTGATGATTCTATCGAGAGTTATGCCGCACACGACCTACTACAGACAGACTGACAGACAGACAGACAGACAGACACTTTCGTAAAAACCGTTTTTTTTCTGACTCAGGGGGTCTCAAAACGTAAAGATTTGATGAAAATTTCGAAAGCCATTTTTCACATAAAACCAATACCTTCTCATCCATGATGAGAATGTAAAAAAATTCCCCGGCCAGTTCATTTGCAAAATTCTAAGTTTTGTTCGTTCTTTCTCGTTGTTCGTATACAGTGAATTCTACATATTTTTAAAAATACGTGTTGTGCATATCAGATTGATTCATTTTGATTTGCAAGCTATGAGATAAGTTTTTTATTTTTATGTTTTTCCTTACTTCAATCATCTCCTATATTTTAATCTTTTACAAAAATTTGGAATTGATCTTTCAATTTATGGTACTGTAGAGAGCCCCCATATGTGGCCGAAACCTTTACCGTCCTTTTTATGTTTTTTATATCTAACAATGATCATTTTTAAATAAGAAAATAAAAAGAATCTTACCCTATCCCAAAATAACAAAACTAACTGATATGGTTAATTTTAATTATAACATAATAATGCTAACAAAATGAATTATAAATGAGCAAAGAAAATTTTTAGGAACTAATATGCGCCTCATACATCCCTCTCTTCTTTATCATAAGAAATATATTTGTAGCTTAGTTACAATGAGATAGTTCAGATATTGTAAGTAGTACATGAGGTAAAGATATCCTGATAAATATTATAAGAGTTTAAAATAGACTATTATGCTAAGAAAGGACGCAGATGCACCCCACTTCAATCCACATTCTTACATAAAGACTATGTCTGCCTTAAAAAATTTGAATTATTTGTAAATTTTTGCGTCATCCTTCTTAAAAATCATCTGACTCCCAGATTATCTAATCAGCGGAATATAAAACGGTTCAATTAAGTCGATTAGACATTAAAAGTGGTTACATTAAATAATATTAACTTACATATCTTAAATGTCTCATTAATATCTAATAACACAATAAATAAAATTGATCAATGTGTAGTTTGCTTTTAAAATTACTGTTCAAGCCAAGATGGTAAAGCTGAATTTGGTGACTTCACTTTTATGTTAAACTGCTTCAGAGTCGCTTCGAGTGCAGACTGGTTTCCAGAAAAGTAAGCTGATACTGCATTGTGGAATAAAAGTAGTTGCTTGTGCATCACTTTGATCTGTAATCAAGGCAATTCTTTTTCAAATCTGTATAAATATTTTTAAATAATGCTTTAAAACACTTGGAATCAATACAATATAAAATGTCAATAAGCTAAGACATTATGTATTTTTAATCCTCATCAACTGTGGATACGGATTGAATAGCTCGCCCAGCGCTCAAACACGCCAGAATTTTTATCCCTTGATTTCATTTTAGCTTTATATTTTAAAAGTCGAAAAATGAATTCTTTATAAATAGAAGCATATGAAAAATAAATTGACAGAATTCTTTTGTATCTGGAGATTTTTTGTCGCATGATTATTTTTGACTTTAAAAACTAAAAACTGAAAAGTTTTGAACTTGATAGGTTTTTGAAATATAAATCGTAAGTTGGCCAAGTGTTGTTCGAATCGATTGAAATTTGGCACGTACACAATGTATGGTCTACTAATGCCCACGAAGTGAACAAAAACCTAATAAACCACTTTTGTTCAATAATGTCCAATTGCAAATTAAGGCCGCTCGGTAGCAATGTTTTTTAGCTTCGCCAAGCAAATGTATCGAGGGAAATTTAGAGTTAAAACAACTTCCAGTGAGAAACTTGATGCCAGTAACGATAGATCCATTAACAAAATGAAGTCCTGGAAAGCCGAACAGCGAAAATACGTGGCTTGATGCTGATCAGTAGTCATGGAGCTATCGTTTCTGGGTCCAACTGCTATATTAAGAAGCAATGTATGTGTCAATTTTTATTGAATTGATCTGAATCTTCTCAGAAATATTTGACATATTATTGTCACGTCCTGCAACTCTATCGACGATTTATATTTTAAGAACTTATCCAATATTCCGTTAAAAACTTTTCAGTGATTATTTTTTATAGATGTAATACAGGATTCTCCTAGGACGAGTCTAGGCTTACCAGTTGAAACCAAAAATCATTTCACTCGAACCATATTGCCGCTCGCAGGACCACCTTTCGGCTTTACACTTTACAAGCAGCTAGTTTAGGTTTTAAGTCGTGAGCGACTCTTCCGTGACTCGTTTTCCGATACCCTCCTCCACTCCCGCGCACCCGTTTAGCGAATCGAGGCGATAGTTACTGGCCCTCCCTGTTGCTGCGCTCCCTACGCCCATCGAGATTCTTCGTCCTTATCACTAATGTAATGAATGACTCGTTGCGTTTACAGACACCCTCAGACTGAAGCATGATGTGAAACATCGTGTCAGGAGTGAGCTCAGCACTCACCGCCCGATCGACGGTCTTCCTTTCACGCCACACCTGGCACGGACAAAGCGTGTCTGCTGCGCATCGTCCACAGGGGAACCGCAGTAGTTGTACGACTCATTGTCTCTCTTCTTGAAGCGCTTCTATCCATGCAGGTCATGCACGTCAAGGCCTTACCTATCCGACCCTTACCTTTTCCACCTAGAGCAGACGTGGAGCGCCCGCCTCTGCAAATTGAACCATTGCAGTCCACACGCCACCTTTAATGAGTTTTAAGCCTGTACGACCCATCAAGGTCAGACTTGCCTGGTGCACCGGAGAGCGCAGCAACGAGTGTCTGCAAGCTGTGTTCAAAACCATCGAAAGAAATTGCGCGCCATCTACCTCGACTTTTTTTTAGATCTAAAATTGAGGATCCCTGTACAATAATCGGTTTGACGCTCGAACAGCAAAATTAAGGGAGGGGATAGAGGTCAACTTTAATCGAAATTTGAAATTAAGAAAAATGAAAAATAAAAATATCGGTCAATATAGAAGGCAGGGTAAGCAAATCTATTTTCTAATCCTCTAACAACCCATCGCCATTTTTCAAAATTAATAGTAAACGACCTTTGGGTGAAGCATAATACTTTAACAACTTCGTTTCAAGTTTTTTTTTAAATGAGACATATACGCGCACGCAAACACAAACACCGTTTTACGCCACTTTCTATTAGTTTTAATGAAAAAAGGAACGGTTGGCTTTGGAGCGGAAAAGGATCAATATAATAATTTAATCTGAAACCAACCACTTCATTCGAAATACGAAGTGTGGCTATTAATCACTTTCAGACCCAATGTACATTCCAATGTACATAGTTTTTAAAGGCTCAGAAATTTTTTGGCGAGTTAAAATGGTTTATAAGCCATTGGATCATTTGGAGTGATGCAATATCTATTAGGAAAATTTATTTGAAGGTCGATAAATTTCGTATTGTTGGTTGTTTTAGACAAAGAGTATGAAAAAAAGGCCAGAAAATAGATGATAATTTTTTAATTTATTATTTTTTTTCCGACTGCTTCATGTCTATGCATTCCATTAAAAAAATACTCTGAGCTTAAAAAAGTCCTCAAGTACAAGAATTTTTTTTTAAATCAATTTTAATAAATTCAAAATTATAAAACTGAAAAATATTCTATGTACATTGTAATGTACATCTGTCGCATGAGTCAAGATTTAGTTTTGATTTCGCAGACAATTTTTCTAAATATAGAGGGAAAAAAAGGTCAATATTAAATGATTTTCACGAGCAAAGGCCTAGCGCCTCTTAGTTGCAGTTCGGCTCGCGTTGTTTGTCAAAGTAATTCACCAAGTTGAAGAGTGTCATCCATAATAGTTAAAAATATTGTCTTCATTGTATTAAAGTTTATGATATAAAAGTCACAATATATTAGACTACTGTTTTGAAATTTCGGTATACGATGAAATTGTGATCAAGAAAAATATTTAAGTTACTCAGTAACAAAGGAGACTCTTCAGAAGTAGAAGACTGTGATGAAGACAGTGATAGTAACGAGATTCCGCTAATTGGAAATTCAATAAACAATGTTGACGAAAATATTGAGTGTTCACAATGATGATTCGTTGCACAGTATATATAATGTATGTGACAAAAAGGATATAACATGGAAGAAAGAGCCATTGAGAACCAATGTGAAATTTCGTTCATTTACCAAGCCTGATTTTCAAAACGTAAAACAACCCCGTTCTCCTTTGTCTTACTTTCAAGACTATATATCTGATGATTTCATTGAAACTGTTACAAATATGACTAATTTGTATGCGGTTCAAAATAACCTTAAATTCAAACTTACAACACCACAAGAAATAAAAACATATCTGGGTCTACAATTCTCTATGGGGTCTCTAAAATTACCTCGGAGATATATGTATTGGCACGAAAAATATAGACTTCCATTATTCGTTGATAGCATGACAAGAGATCGGTTCTTTGCAATAAGAAGCTGTCTTCACTTAGTTAACAAGCTGGAAATATCTCCTGATAATAGAGACAAATTTGTTCTGGTAAGACCACTTTTTGATACTATAAAAACGGTTTGTAATACGTTGTCAATAGAAGAATATGTTTATGCTGATGAGCAGATTATTCCTTTTATTGGTAAATTAAGCGTCAAACAGTATATCAAGGGGAAACCGTACCCGTGGGGTATATAAATTTTTGCATTATGTGGCCAATCTGGCATTTTATATGATTTTGTTCTTTATCAAGGAACAGAAACTGAGCTACCTGAGAATATTTTGAAAAAGCATGGATTTGGTGCCACTATCGTTTTACATTTTTCCATGAATAACTTGGAAAAGAATGGCCATGTAATTCTGTTTGATAACTTTTTTTCATCATACAATCTATTTGAAGTCTTGAGTAATATGTCCTTACGAGCGATCTGAACTTTACGTATTAACCGCTTTGCAAAACCACCTCTGATATCTGAATCAGAATTGACAAAGAAAGGCCGGGGAGCATCCTATGAAATTTCAAATGCAAAAGATACAGTTGGCTTAGTTCGCTGGTTCGATAATAAGTGCGTTCATCTTGGCTCGAACTTTATGTCGACTGGTGGAGTATCTTTAGTGAATAGGTGAAACAAAAAACGTAAATTATACGAAGAAATTGAAATCCCAGAGATTGTAGAAATTTATAATGCAAATATGGGTGGTGTAGATCTATTCGATCAATATATGAGTTATTATAGAGTGTTCATCAAATCGAAGAAATGGACATGTCGAATGATTGCTCATGGCTTCGATATGGCAGTAACAAACTTCTATTTAATATATAAAAGAGACTGTGAAATGCTCGAGATTCCAGTTCAAGAACGGATGGATCTTTTGAGGTTTAGATTAGAACTAAGTGAAGCTTTAGTTTCCTGTCAATCTTCAACGCCTGAAAAACCTAAGAAAAGAGGTCGCCCGTCTAATGCATCTAAGTTGCTTGAAATGTTACAGGGTGAACCTTCCAAGAAACGACCTGCACATGAAGTTCGACCATCTGCCAGTGTCCAGTACGATTCTGTTAGCCATCTACCAGAATTCGATGATAAGAAAGAAGCGACGCGATGCAAAAATTGCACGACGAATAGAACCCATATTTACTGTGTAAAGTGCCAAGTACACTTGTGTTTTGTGAAAAGAAGAAATTGTTTTTCTACATTACATGACCAATGATTCCATCAATTTTTGTTGTTATCAATACAAATGTTCAATCTTATTCTAATAACGAATTTAAATTATTGCATTACGTGTTGTATATATAAACTAAATATATTGTATTATGAGAAAGTTTCTAGGGACATATTTTTGCTCGTGATGACCGATAAAAATTATTTAGTCAGTTTTTTGCATTCTTTCTCGGTTAATGTGAAACTAAGCCATAAAAATCATATATTTGGATATTCCAACTTTTTTTGCAAAATCCTTCTCCCAAACACCTAATGTACATTCCAATGTACATATCCGTAACTTTTTATAGGGGGGTCGGAAAATTCTGAAAAAAATCAGGTGTCATATTTGAGGCATAAGTATTAAAAATTACGCAAGAAAATTTTTTTTCCGCAGCCAGAAATAATTCGGTTCTGAAAGGGTTAAATAAACGGCCTGATTTTCTTGCCGCTTACCTGGGGCTGCGACAGCAATGAGCAGTGTCGTATATTAATCTGTGTTCCTTCCCCTCCAATGCCTCCAAATTTCAAGGTTCTGTAATCCTTGGTACGGCTGTAACCTTTGAAGCAGACCGTGTGACAGGTTAGAATGATTCGCCCTGTTGTTTTTCAGGTGCATCAATGTTTTATTATGTACATTAATTGATAACGAGAGTGCATAGACACTCGATCGCTATGGACTGTAAAAGCATGAAATAAGAGAAAAGCGAGGAATGAGTGTAAAGTGAGAGCGGTGATATAAGAAATAGGATTTACAAAGAAAAAATAGAATAGGAAGGAAAATAAGCAATAGCAGACTTCCAACAATATTATCGCGATAGAATGGATGGAAGAGGAGAAATAAGGAAATGAAAGAGAGAGGAAGAGGGAGAGATGTTCAGCACACGTACACCCATGCACTGTTTGCCACCACAGCTTTCTGCCGTTTGTCAATTCCTCCTTTCGTTCGTCCATGCACATGCCCAATATATCGTTCCCTCTTAGAAAATTTTGATGTGCTCTGCTGTGCATCGTGAGGCTAGCATACATGTCATAGTGAAATCTCCTTCTCGTGCGCCTATCCTTGCTCAAGTGCCTCAGCTAGCTGAACTTCCGCCAGAAAGGCCATGTGATTTTTGTAACTAAAACCCAAGACTCATCTGAATGCTTAAATAATAATGTTAAAGCTTTTAATCCACATAAAGATTATAATCCTAGACTAATTAAATATATTTCAATTTACTCTGAAACATATTAGAAACTGAGATCGTTTCTACAATTTGATGACCATGCATCAAATATTAAAAATCGATGAGCGCATTTCCTTTCTCACGATAGGTGTAGAAAGAGGGGAGAAATATTTTCCATCTAAAAACCAGCAAATGACGCAATAGCCACATCAGCATTTATGCAAATTCCTAAATCCTCCCTGCCATTATTACCTCTGTCGAATCATAAATTTCTCAATTAATAAAAAACCCTACCATGCTTACCTCGCAATGAACCAGTAAAACAGATCAAGACAAAATCAAATTCGTAGTCTTCTGAGTGTCTTGACCGGGTTCAGACCTTAGAATAGTGAAGAAAACATTTTTTTTTCCTCGTGCCCATCTGCGGTTTACGGCGACAGTTTTAAAAAATTCAGTAGTTGACTAAAAGTCGTGAAATTTTTTATTTTAATACTTTACAAAATCGGGTCGGGGGGATGTAAAACATACACGTCTTCACTTAGACGGAAGCAACCAAAATCTCTCTTCGGCGGACCACCTATGGTCCAATTGAAGTTCGTTTTCGTTTTTCTGAAAACCAGGGAACGGCAAAAAGATGCGAAAATAACCGGAAAATTAACACTACCGAATCTCAAAACGGTAGTGATAATTTTCCATCAAATATTTATTATTGGAGTTAATAGGGAAATTCAACGGTGAAAAGGGCGAATCTAAAAGCATTTGATCCTTTTCCGATTTAAAGCCAACCGTTCCTTTTCTTTTTTAAAGCCAATAGACAAGTGGCAATAACGGTGTTTTGCGTTTGCGTGCGCGTACGTTTGTGCACGCCTCACAAAAATAAGACTTGAGTTTTTTTTGAGCAACGAACACTAAGAAACCTGTCAGCCCAATCTAAGAAGAGCAAAGAGCTGAGGAATAGATCTCTCTTTCACTCTCTCCCCTAGAATTGGTTTTGAGAAACACCCTCTGTAAAGAGAAATTTATCGTTCTAAGATTATGTGAAAATTTATGTATATAAATATTTTTCTCTTTTCTCCTTTTGTATCTTTTTACCTGATAAAATTATAAGACTGGGAATTTCTGAGTGTAAAATTATCATTTTTCAAGTAATCATTTGTTTCTTCGTTTGGGTCTTCTAAAGGTTTTTTTTTATGTCGGGTATAGCCTCCTCAGTCAGAGCAGAGAGTCGAACTCGATCTCAAATTAAAAGCAATTTTTTATTAATTTAATTTTGATTAAAATTAGACGATTTGGAGCCTCCACGGACGAAGTATTCATCCGGGTAATTGAATCAAATGGACACATTAATTTAATATTTCCTTTTATTTTCAAATCGAATCTTCGTAATTCATATGGAGCGGTGTAGGGTTCGGGAAGGAGACAACTTTGAAGGGTAAAATATGTCCATTGAGTAATTTGTAAAATAAAAATTTATAAAGCATAAGTCCGGTTATTTAATAGCCCTTCTTCTGGCGAATTTCAGAAAAGTAGGGACTATTCGCAATGAATCAGAAATAAACCGAGGTGACGAGTAGTCTCAAATCACCAATAATCACTTCGCTCTGGACACCTACTGCTAGATAGGTCAGAAGTGATTCACGCGTGGTAAAAATTTGGAAAAGGGCTCGTCGCTTGTCTAGGTTCCCTTGGAAGCGAGTACCTCGTGACATAGGAACTGGTGTAAAACATCCTCTCCTTAAAAGAAAGATTGCTTCGAAATCTTTTGGGACTACGCAATTCTTACTACATCCTGCAATCTCTTTACCAGATATGAAAAAGGACTGCTTTGTACTGAAAAGAGGCATCACAGAAGTATTTCTAACCCGTACCCTACCTAATTTAACAAGAAACCCACTTTAAAGCTTTTTATTTAAAAGGGATATCGTGGATCGTTGTTAATTTTCCAACTTTTATCGAAATACCTAATCTGCAGAGAAGAGAAGTTTGCGTTGATTTGCTTGCGTTAAAGGATGTACCTCTACTGAAATAAATCATGAGACACGATCAGGACGATTATCTAAATATCGTTTGAAAGTAAGCTGATCATAACTGATATTTCTGTGCCTTTTACTCGTAGTAAATCTCTGCTTTCTTGTGGTCGCTTAAATTTTTTACTTATGTATGTATTGTATATTGATTGTTGTTCCAATATTAACTCTGTATCGCGTTTTAGGTTCAGAAACTATAATTTTCTGAAAAATCACCTATTAAACTGATCAACAAAAATGATCTATGTTCTCGCTGAATGCGACACATCATTTCCGAAGTGCTTTTCCATGCTGAACACGAATATGGCTTCCATTTGTTGCTATCACGTCTAGTATAATAGATATTTGAAATTAAAATTGTTAATAAAAAATTGTTTAACAATTTTTATAAGAGTGAAAATTATTTTTCAGACATCAACGAAGGCCATTTCGATCCGTTTTTAACACAGTTTTCGAATATCGTCTTACATTAGCGATATCTATAACGGCTTTTGGGATATTCTTAAAAAACTGGAAAAAAGTTATAAAACTGTACAGATAATTGAGTGCTCTGTAATTCAGAACATATTTACTTTTTTTAATAAACAATAGGTCGATTTGTTTGAAAAATTCATCATGAAGAAAAATTATCTGGAAAAAATTTTAATTCGGATTATCCGTTTCTAAACAATCTTGATAAAAAAAGCGTACCCTTCTTTTCAATTTCTGAAAACTTGTACTAAATGCCGTTCTGAGTATCAGATCTTCATTTATCCATATTAAAATGTGTTTGTTTGAGCGAAGATGTTTTTTTTGTTCAGATCGTGATGTGATGTGATCGTGAGTAATCGTCTTATATTTTAGAACTGTATGAAATTCATAATCAATTAACATAACATTGTCATTTCTTTCTGAATTTTATGCAGTTATGAAATATAATACGATCATTCACATTTCATTCGTTTCTGAAATCCATGCATTTATGAAGTATAAGACGATCAACCACATCGTTCACTCTTCGGTGAAATTTGTCTTCAATCATAGTTAATAGGCTTATTTTTCTTTCCAAGTCGAGTTTTTACCATTTGTGTTTTTTGTTATTAGATTTAATTCATTAGATATAAGGTGAACATATTTGTGTTTTTCGTTTTGAGTCAGTAGATATAACATCTGTACATATACCATACATATAATACATTAGGAATCTCGATTAAAGGAAAAGAATTTATTGAACGAAAATGAGAGAATTCCCTACCGCAATCGCGAAGAAGATATTGCCAAATTTTTTTTTCTGATGAAGACGGTCTTATTTATTGTAACGACATAATTAAATTGATGAAAGCTGCCGGACATAAGCACATAGCCAGCGAATGGCGTTTATTCATCGAACCAAGTAAGACTAGTCTGCAAGGAGTTCTTTTGCAAAATGGTAATGAGTTTCCAAATGAGTTTCAGTAAGGAGCAAAAATCAGACCCCATTTAGCAACAAAAAATAGAAGACGTACAAGAAAAAAATTGACGAATATGAGATTCATGAGGAACTAAAATATTTCGTAAATGGAGATAGTAAGCGACTATGCTTGACAAAGAGCATTATTCATGGCTCAAGAGATAAATGGAATTACATATGTGCCCAAATTGGTCCTTTAAACGTTACTAAGATTGTGAAAGAATTCTTCTTTTATCCAAAATTGGCGAAGATAGTCAGAAAACGTCTATCTAGTTGTGATTCTTGACAGAGAAATTAGGTTACCAACCAAACTCGTTTCTATTAAGTATATTTTATATACCATAGATGCCTTCTCCAAATACGAAGTTTTGTAACCACTAAGACGAGTAAATGCAAAGGCCGTCATAAATAAATTAAGTAAAGACCATTTTTCAGAATATGGGAAGCCAGTGAAAATAGTTTCTGACCATGTGACACAATTCGCGTCCCCCATTTGGTCAGACTTCTTGAAAGAACATGAAATACAATTCGTATTCTCATCAATAAGACATCCACGTAATAACATATTCTAAGAATATATAATTCGAAATCTACACATTTGGACCTACAGAGAACCATCCAGATTTTTCAGATCCAGAATTGATTATAAAATAAAATTATAAATGGACCCTGAATCTAGGGAAGAAAGAGGGATGTTCTACAGTTAAAACTTGGAATGGTATAACAAGAGAGAAGATAAAACTCACAAAGAAATAAAGGAAGCCGAAACAAATAATGTCGGGTGAGAATGAAACTGTCATTTCATGTTTGTAAATATAATTTATGAAGTTTGAAACAATTTGTTCAAGGAATGTTCAAATTCACTTCTTTCTAATTTATTACATGTTGTGTCAATGTGTTGGCATATTGAGTGCGTGTATCAGTAAACAAGCGATAATACAATCAGTATGCGACAGCTCGTGAACCGCGACGGATTGCCTTCTAATTCCTTTGTCAATCGAACTCGTAAATTAAATAAAACCTGAGTTCTATACTCCTTCCAAGTAAATTAATGAGTGATACAAGTGCATGAAGTTCGCGGTTCACAAGCTGTCGCACACTGATTGTATCATCGCTTATTTACCAATACACGCACTCAACACGCCAACACATTGACACAACATGTTTCCGCTTCTTTTATTTCTTCGTGAGTTTCATCTTCTCTCTTGTTATACTATTCCAAGTTTTAACTGTGGAACTTATCTTATTATCTTAGCATCTTAGTACGCGAGGAAAATGAGAAGGATAAAAAATTAATCTTCTTTCTAATAAACAATCCCCTCCTAGGAGCTGTAGGACCTTGTCGTTGGTAGAGGGGCTTAGCGCGCGGCCCGGGGCTGCGGCAGTCCCTGATCCTGTCGGTTCGGGTGTAGGATCCCTATAAACGGGCTCTATAAACCCCCACAAATGGAAGTCCTGGAGTGAATGAAGGACCCCTATGAACGGGCTCTCCTCGTGTGGATGGGTAGGGTCGGGGGCCGTCCCGGTCCCTGGCTCGCGTTGCGACCAAGAAACGGCTCCCCCCTAAGCCAGGGTGTGCGCAACCGTGCCCATTGAATCTCTTGACACCCGGGGGTAAGACAGGGTGCCTCGGTAACACCGGGCGACCTTCCCGAGTACTTAGCCTTAACCCTGCAAGCGGGGCTCTGCAGGGTCGGACCTTATGTTTCCCTAGTTTATCGTGGGACTAAAATGGAACCATCTAGAAACAAACAAAAAAACAGCAAAGTGGAGAAGGCAGGAGCTGGGGTGGAAGCGGAGCTGGGCTTGCAAAGGTCTAGCACAAATCCACCCCTGCAAACCGCCCCTGAGGAATCGCAGGTGCTGACGGTGGCAGCTGGTCCTGGCTCTTCGGGGTCGGGTACTAATGTGGTCCCTCATCAGATTGCGATGGAAGAGGACGCAAACCAGCAGGTAACTGCTGGGACATCCTCTGATAGAAACAGACTCACCGGTTCTCAGAAGAGGAAGCTGCGGCGGCAGGCCCTTCGTGCTAACGAAGCGGCTTGTAGCGCCGCAGCTCTTCAGTCTCCTGTGGCGAGTACAGTGGCCCCCAAGAGACGAAAGGACTCTAAGGACACTCCCCCGCAAGGGATGAGGAGTCGGAAGAGGCTCAAGCCGGCGCGCCTGCTGACGACGAACACAGAGTTGGCAGGCGTGGGGCTTTCGGCTGCTTGGAGGACCAACCCTCTGACGGTGATAGTGGCGGACTCCGGTTGCCCGGAGTCGAACCTGTCACCAGAGCAGTTCGAACTCTTCAGGGAGGCCACGTTGCATGCCCTGGACAAAGAACCGGCCAGCAACTGGCCGAGATTTGAGACCTCCTTTTGCAGGGGAGGTATATTTATTTTCGTGGCGTCAAACCCAGAGGCCAAAGCATGGCTAACCAAGACGGTGGCCGAGCTCAGGCCCTGGGAAGGCGCCAACCTGAAAGTAGGCGGGGTGGAGATACTCCAAAGGATGCTAAAGGCGACGGCCTGGATCTCCGGGAATCCGGAGGACCCTGCTGTCGTCCTGCGGCGTCTGGAGGACTATCTAATCACTACTGACTTGGATATTCTAAATATAGGTACTGTACCGATCTTTCGGAACTCTGTGAGAGAAGAGGTAATCGACATTACCCTTTGCACCGGGAGCTTTAGGGATAAAGTAAAGAAATGGAGGGTTTCAGACGAACCCTCCCTATCTAACCACATGCAGATACTGTACGAACTGGAACCGCACGCACCCCCTGGCCCCACATGGGACAGAAACCCGAGGAAAACAAACTGGGAGCGGTATTCCACAGACCTACAAGCTGCACTCTACAGGAAAACCATGGAAATCAAAGACGTAGAGGCCCTTGAGAGGGCGGCTGACCAATTCTCGTTACCCGGCCCTTCTACAGAGGGCTGGGGACCCCATCATTGGACCGCTGGTGAGACGTGCTAGGGTCAGTCTGGCACTGGGTCACGTCCCCAAAACCTGGAGAGGGACAAAGGTTATTTTTATACCCAAAGCAGGCAAGAACGGATGGACGTCCCCCAAGGATTTCCGGCCAAGCATCCTTACCTCCTTCGTACTAAAAACAGTGGAGAGACTCGTGAACAGATACATCCGCGACAAGATCCTGACGGTAAAACCACTACACAGCGATCAGCATGCCTACAGGGACGGTCGCTCGACCGAAACTGCCCTGAGCAAAGCGGTGAATCTGATTGAGGACCAAATGAACCTTAAAGGATTCGCTATTGGAACATTCATGGATATTGAGGGTGCCTTTAACCACACATCCAGTGAAGTGATCAGGAGAGCTATGATAAGACAAGGAGTCCCCATAGCCATAGTTGACTGGACCTGCCATATGCTAGGAAACAGGAACAGCACGATTACCAAAGGAAATACTACCCTCCTAGAGATCGTTGATTCAGGATGCCCGCAGGGAGGAGTACTATCTCCCCTGCTGTGGAGTCTAGTGGTGGATGAACTACTGCATCTACTAACCGACCAAGGATGTCACCCCATTGGATATGCTGACGACATCCTAGTCATAGTACGCGGAATGCATTTGGATGCACTGATGGGCGTAATGCAACAGTCGCTAAAAGCTGTGGATACCTGGTGTCGAACAATAGGACTCTCGGCGAACCCAGGTAAGACTGACGCAGTCATTTTTACCAAGCGGTACAAATGGAGTACAACTAGAACACTGGAACTGAAAAAGCAGCGTCTAGAAATTTCCAAGAGCGCTAAATATCTACACGGAATAAAAAGTACTGGGAAATTTACTTGACAGTGCTCGACTTTTGGACAGGGCAAATTTTTCCGAAGATCGTATATACTTTTCATGAAGAAGCCTAGAACTTTATCGAAAAAAAGAAAGAATGTCCTAGATTAATTCAAGCACAGTCAAAGAACGAAATTCTTTCAAATTTTATTGTATAGTTTTTGAAAAAATTATAGAAAGGCAAATAATACTTCTTCTAAAGAGTGCTTCACGTTTTAAAAGAGTTTGGATAAGAATAATTTGATTAGGAAGAGATGAATACCTGCTATACAAGTCAACGAAAAATTCTTGGACCGTGCTTGAAAGTCTAGTAGAATTTTTACTGGCACCATGCACGCAGTTGTCAGTGTGCATTACATGTTTGTGTATGCGAAGCATAATAACATTAATAACGTTGATGTGAAGTGTGGTGTAAGTTTAAAGCGTGTAAGGTGTGTAGCTGGTATAGCAGAGTCTCGAAACCATGAATCAAAGCTTGAAAATTGTAAATAAATAACGAATTAGGAAGCTTTTAACAACTTTAATTGCAAACACTACACATGTAAGTGTTATTTCTACTTTATATTGAATAAATAATGTTATGGAATATTGCATGTTGAGAAGCATGGAGTTTATGAAATAAAACACCATTCTTTTGTTTTTTTATTCTACATTTGCTCATTTTCTTTATATAATTCATTTAATTATAATCATTCGTATTCGATTTAATAGTTCCAGTGTAAAAAAATTATATGGAATCGCTATCCTGATATCTTAAAATCCATAAAGTTTGCGTAAAGTTTCTACAAGATTTTCTTTTTATTTAGTACATCCACTTTGTTAATCAGTAGTATTTTCGTAAAAATAGGTTAAGTAATTTCCGTAAGAAATTTGTTCGTGTTTATAGTAATTGGAATTTAAAAATTTGTATGATAAAGTCATGTATATACTCGGCTGTAAATCATAATTTTTGATATTTTGAATTTCAAGCTCCCATACCAATTACTAGTTTTTTACAGGTAGAAAATGGAGGTTGTGGAAAAAAAAGGTGAGATACCCTTAAAATATAAGTTAGGTTATCATGCAAAAATAAAAGGTGAAATTATGAAAATGTGTATAAAAAAATTACTATTACCATTCTTTGCTTTCGCTGCTTCCTTTAAATTTATGAAACTGTCCTCCCTTAGTTGTGCTTTTACGTGAAAGTGATGAAAACTTCTTCAAGTTCCTTTCTATTTCTTTATCTTTTTAATATTGCTATAGCAGTATTTGAAATGCAGTGTGATCGAAATGGGAGATTGAAAACAGTTTTGAATTTTCTTACATTTTTTATATTCTTTATATATTGGTAAATATGGACAAAATTAATTTAATAATCAGGTTTTATGATATGTATTATTTAGTTTCATAATTTTTTAGTATTAATCTTTTTATTTTGTTATTATTTTAATTCTTATTTTTAAAAATAAATTGAATAAAGGAAATATTACAACTCATTTAGAATTGAAAGAGCTGAAAAGCGAAAAATGTCTGGAAGAAATATCGGTGGCGTTGGGAGAACTTTCTGAAGGGGAGTATTTCCTTGAACAAATTATCCCTGAAGAAAGCAGCCCGGTTCAGACTGAAAATTTGGATGATTGGTCATCAAATTCTAGTTATAATGTGAGTAATCGCAATTATTATTATCAATCTATTTGCGAATTTCATCCCTGCTTCCTCCTAAATTTATTTATTGTTATTAAATGAAGAATTTAAAACGATTGCTGGGCAGCGAGAGTAATGCCAAAATAGTATTGACGTCCTTCGAACATCATAAAGAATTTATAACTGACTGTACTCGAAAACTCATAGTTCACAGTTTCATTGAAAAAAAGAAATTTGAACTGTTGAGAAATTATACGAAAGGACAGCCATTAAATGATTGGATAATCACAAAAGAAGAATTCACTGACTGTGCTGATACAATAGGTCACTTATTTTCTTGTGAATTGCCTGCGACATATTATACCCCCTTTCGAATAGAAAAAGGCGAAAGGATTCAAGCAGCCGGAAGATTGCTTAATCATTATTTTTACGCAAAGGCACAACTAAGGGAGGAGGGTGTCATAAATTTGAAGGAAGCAGCAAATGCGAAGAATGGTAGCAGTAATTATGCTAGAACGAAGTGCATTGCCTTTGAAGGTGATTATATTCACTTTTTATCCGTAATATATGGTGTATTAAAATTTTGGAAGTATAAATTGCAATATTGATTATTTATAGCGTTTGAAAAACAGCAAATCGATTATTTGAGAACTCATTCTGACGATGTTGAGATAGTTACACAATATTGGCGTAAAACGCATACATGGAGAAGAAAACTTTTAGAGATTGAAAAAATAAGTGTACAAGAGTATCTTCTCATGTTTAAACCGTTACGGGAGCAACTAGGATGTGATTTGGTAACTTTCTTAAAATTATGTAAACTTTGTGCATTAAACGTTTAAAAAACCCAGCATTTTATTTTTATTATTTCTTACTTGTTTTTTATATACTTATTTAACATATATGCACCTAATATTGACTTTCAGATAAAAATAGATTTTGAGTTACTTCATAACACAAAAACAAATTGTCTGTTTGATAAGTGGGAAATTGCAGCAAGACATTTAATTAAATTAATTAAAGACGCTCAACTGTCGGTTGTTGATAAAACATACCTAGATGTATTACCGTCTTTGACGTCTGGTACGTATCATAAATATTATATGCTATTTTCCGATATTTATATAATTTATCTATCTATTCAGTGGGAAATTTTATTGACTCTCGATAACAAAAATCATTTATATTCTCAGCTGATAATTTTGGCTTTTGGGTCCGAATAAAAGAATTCAATGAATTATTAATTGAACCCAACGTTTCGGCGCACAATAATTGTGGCTCACATCAGTAATTTTTTGTATTTTGAAAAAAATTTACAAAATTTTTGGTTTAAGGACGCAATGTACATACATGATTAAAAAATTGACGGGTTATTATTCTTTGGTGAATTTTTTACCATAAAATGTAAAAATTTCAAATTTACCAGCTAAGAAAACATATAAAAGACCATTAATAAAATTTATTTTTAAATTTTATCAGATCAGCAGTGCGTTGTAACTCTTTATTTGCTGCCAAACATCTTACCGTGTAACAACGGAAATCGAGGAAAGAAAAGAAAACACATTAGTGACCCGAGTTTGGAACACAATGTTTTGAAATCTATAGAAAGTGCGCAAGACAAGGACAAGGAGAATTTTAAGCAAAGTGATAAGCGGGACACATTCTTGCTTGTAATTCCGACAGAGAATGAAGCGGATGCGTCTTTGGAAGATTTAAGAAACGTATTACTTGCAAGGAAATTATCCTTACAACCTCTTATTGTAGTAGTTGGAACTGTCGTGAAATTCCGACAGATTTACATGGTTATCAACGACTACTGGTATGAATCGAAGACTTTCAAAGATGCTTTAGACTTGACCTTGAAAGCATTTTTCACATTAGATTGCGACTATCCAGCTGAATGCTGTAATATTTGGTACTTCTTGCAACTAGCTATCTATGACATCCAACTTCCTCCAAAGGGGGTTGCTTTAAAAGTTAAGACGATTGCGAAGCAAGTAGAGGACGCCTTACGAAGACATAAGGCATAAAGTATAGATTTGTTCTGTAGTTCAAACCTTGTTACAAGCTTTTCACTTTAACTCTCAGTATGTTACTTTTTTTATATACTACTTTTTAAAATTAATACTACTGCGGTTGTTAGTATAGATTTATAAATGCAGACTTCATTTTATAAGTGATTTAAAACGTACAGAAGCAGATAAAAATTGAAAATATGTTTCATTGTTTTGCGTGTGATTTAAAATTCGATAAAAACGACAGTCTTATACGTCATGTCGAATTATCACATAAGTTAATAAACAGTTTTTCGTGTACCGAACATGATTGTTCTAACCGTTATATTAAATTCGAGTCCTATAAGAAGCATCGTGTTATGAAGCATAAGCCTACATTACCATCATCAACTGAGCAATCAGAAATTTTTTCGAAAGAATATAATTTTTTAATTGATCGTAGCGAACCTTCAAATTTGTCAGAAAACGAATTGTTTTTATTCACGAATAACGAGGATTTGGAGATCTCGTTTAAGACACCGCTTTGTGAAGAATCTGATTCTGATGAAAGTTCAGACTTGGAAGAAATTTTGGAGAGTGATTATATGCCATATGATGATTTAAATTCACTACGTTTTGATACTTCGCATGCGTTGACAGAAAAAGTACGCTTGTTCATTGCTAATTTATATAAGTATCCCGATATCGCTAGAAAGAGGGCCGATGAGGTGATATGTGAAGTTTCAAAACTTTTTGAAGAGAATTTGCAGTCTATTAAAGAAGAAATTCGTAGACGTGTTAAACATTTCGATAAAGATTCAATCACGGTTGACGAAGTTTATAGTATTTTGGATAAATTTTCATCTCCTTTTCAAAATTTCGATACAGAGAGAAAGCGATTCTCTCATTTTAAAAATTGTGGAACATTCGTACCTCCTGAAAGTAATAAACTTGGAGAAGTGAAAGTAATTGTAGAGAAAGAAGGAGAAAAAAAATTGATACATAAAGACCTCAATGTACAATTTATACCTCTCCGAAAAGTTTTAAAACTTTTCTTTGAATTGCCGGAAATCCTCGAAAGAACCTTGCAGTATATGAACAAAATCAAAGAAAATACAGAAATAATAACAAACGTTATACAATGTTCTCTTTGGAAACAGAAAATTCTGAATTCTTCAGGCACAATCCGAATTCCTCTTGTGGGTTACTTTGATGACTATGAGAACAATAACCCCCTTGGTATTCACAAAGGGATTAGCAAATGCGGAGCTGTTTATATTAATGTTGCTCTTTTACCACCAGAAATTCATTCCAAGATAGATAATATTTTTCTCTTCATGTTGTTTAATAGCAAACACCGGGTACAATTTTCTAACCAAATTGTTTTCACACGAGCCATTAAAGAACTTAAATATTTGAAAAATGAGGGAATAAAGGTGTGTATTGACAACAAGGATATAAACATTTATTTTGACTTCCTTTTACTTACGGGCAATAATTTAGGTTTACATGCGATACTCGGTTTTGTGGAGAGCTTCTCCGCAAATTTTTTCTGCCGTTTTTGTCTCACGGAACATAAATGTCTGCATACCGTTTTCAACGAACGTAATTGCGTGCTTCGCAATATAACAAATTATAATAATCAATTGTTGGAAAAAAATGTTGCGAGATCTGGAATCAAAGACACTTGCATTTTTAATGAAATTGATGATTTCCACGTCTTACAAAATTTGAGTGTAGACATCCAACATGACATCTTAGAAGGCATTTTACGCTATGATTTAGCTATCGTGTTATTCCATTTCATATATAATGCGAAGCGCTTTTCACTGGATGATTTGAATCTGAGACTTGCTGGGTACAAATATGGAACCGATGACAATGTGAATAAGCCTCCACATGTTTCAGAAAAGCACCTGAGAAACGGATGTATCATCCTTTCTGCAGCTGAAATGCTGAATTTTTTTCGAGGTTTGTTTCTTATTGTTGGACCATTAGTACCTGAAGAAGATGATCATTGGCAGTTACTCATTAAATTGAAAACAGTTGTTGAAATAATTTTCAGTAAAGCCATCCACAAAAGTACTCACATGCTACTTGATACAGAAATAACTGAGTACCTAACTGAACTCTCGAAACTTTATCCCAATCACATGAAACCCAAGCATCACTTCTTGATTCATTATCCCAGAATTATGAAATCAATTGGTCCTCTTCCTCAAATTAGTTGTATGCGAAACGAGAGTAAGCATAGAGATGGAAAAGTGACTTCCCATGTAGCAATTTGCAGAAAGAATGTCTGTCGCACAATTGCAATTAAACATCAATTAATGCTAAATTACAGATTTTCCGCTAAAGAGGAGATCTTTGCAACTTTCACAAGCGGTCCTGTAAAAATTGTTAACTTCGAAGACTTAGATGATGTGTTAAATTTTCATCACTTATTACCTCATTACTCTGTCGGAATGGAAGTCTATTTAGCAAAGTGGATAATCCGCTTGGGTCACAAAGTAAAAAGTAATAGCATTGTAACTATTTTTTCAGAAAATGGTCCTTATTTTCATGTAGTCAAAGCAATTTTACTTTCCGAAAATAATTTCCAAATTATTACAAAGACCTTACACGATTGCTTTCTGATAGAACATTTGCAAGCTTACAAGATTTTTGATAATCGCATCTATTCGTATGCTGTTATTAATTTATGTGATATTACCTAAAACACGCCTCTTAGTGTCACAAATAAATTAGCAGATGGATATTGCTACATTGCTAAACATTGGATGTGAAAATTTGTAAAAATGTTTGTAATATACAATATGTTTAAGTAAAGAATAAAATACATTTTGTCTTATTTTTTCTATATATTAACCGTTTTAATTTATTTATTGTATTTTAAGTTAAAACACATAGAATTATTTTACTGCTTATTTTTTTTGATAGTTTAATATCAAAGTAATTTCGAATTAATGCATTAAAATTTGAAAGTATTCTGAAAATAACTAAAAATAAATAAAAAATTTGAAAACAATTTCTGTTTTAAAAAAATTCTAATACAATTGTGATTACTTTGTAAATTGACATATACTTCAGACATTATAAAATTCTTACATTCAATAATTTAGAATTTAGTTATTAATTTATTAAAAATCTCCTTATTTAAAAATCTAGAAACATAATAATTATTTAAATTTCTTTATTATATAAAATTGTTAGTGAAACAAGGCGCAGTAATTTCTAACACGCCCCTGCATTTTCTATAGATAAAAGGTACCCAACATTTTTTGGGAAATATCGCAAGTGCTTCAGTAGCCTTGTGGTTTAATTTATAAGTTTAGGATGCGTTATACATGTAGGTTAGGTAGAAGTTAAGGTTCGAATCTTGTCAGCGTAAGATTAATTTCAACAGCGGTAATATATTATGTTCAGCGATGTATAGTGATATTGTACAATAGTATAATTTGTAATACAAATCAATAAAAAAGTAAGTAAAAAAAGACAGCTTGCGAAAATAATTTTTTTCTCTTGTTGCCTTCGATAGTCCATAAAAATTTCATTGACTGACTTTGAAGTTTTCATGCACGAGTGCTGTGCGAGCTCTATCTGCCTAGATCCAGAATTTCATATTAAATCTTAGAAATATCCAATCTATGAACTTTATTTTCTCTAATTATTTATAGAAATAATACATTTTGCGTACTCAGAATTTTCACGAACTTTCCACTGAATGCTTTTGGACAGTTCTATACTTTTTCCAGGATTGTTGATCTAATTGTACAAGAACGGTACTTCTAGTTTTGGGTAACTTTTGAACGTATCTGAAAGTCGAGCACTCTGTCATGTAAATTCCCCAGTACTTATTTTTTCCGTGTAGGAGTTATCTTGGACAATAAGCTCACTTGGAAAGACCACTTAGAAAACAAGTGCAATAAATTTATATCAACCCTCTGGCTCTGCAGAAGACCTATTGGCAATAATTGGGGCCTGAAACCCGACACACTGCTGTGGATCTTTACGGCGATTCTGCGACCCAGACTAACGTATGCGTCATTGGTCTGGTGGAGCAGAGTCAAGCAGAAGACAGCCGTGTGCAGGTTGGAAAGACTTCGAGGGCTGATCCTTAGAGGGATCACTGGCGCCTCGAAGTCCTCACCCACAACAGCGTTGGGAGCACTAATGGGGCTAGAGCCTCTGCACCTAATCATCACAGCCGAGGCTAGCAAGGCGGCCTGAAGAATTGGTGAAAACCCTAACACAGTGATTTCGAAAAAACTAAAAACCACTGTCAACATCGCGAAGAGACCGATCATGAAAATGGTAAGAGACAGGACGTCTCCACGGTACCTCTTCGACAAAAAGTACAAGGTAAGCTTGTCAACCATGGAAGATTGGAGGGTGGGTCGCGCACACCTCCCAGGGGACGGAGACAACTGGTTTACAGACGGCTCTAAAAACAGGGAGGGTGCGGGGGCTGGTGTCTATGGGAAGAACATGGACACACGCCTCATGGTCCCGCTGGGACCCCACTCCACAGTTCTTCAAACCGAGATTGCGGGCATACTCCAATGCGCACACGCAGCACAGAATCATGATCGCAGCAGGAACATCCGCATCTGCTCAGATAGTAGAGCGGCCATCACGACACTAGATAAGTCAGTGACTACCTCGACGCTGGTCTCGGAATGCTACGAAGCATTGAACAAACTAGCGGAAGACAACCGAGTCACAGTCCTCTGGATTCCTGAACACAGGGGTATCAAGGGCAACGAGACAGCGGATAGACTAGCTAAGCTAACGACGAAAAAACAAAACCCATCTGGTCTAGAACCAGCAATAGGTATTTCGAGCAGGTCGGCCACAGA
This sequence comes from Diplolepis rosae, assembly GCA_030998225.1. Lineage (NCBI taxonomy): Eukaryota > Metazoa > Arthropoda > Insecta > Hymenoptera > Diplolepididae > Diplolepis > Diplolepis rosae. Next base: position 1,677,368 of record JAPYXD010000707.1, read on the forward strand.
AGACATTAAAAAGTGGCATAGACATAAGATAGGGCTTGCTAAAAGTCCACTGTGTCGACTATATGGGGAAGACAATGAAACTTCCACCCATATACTCTGCCATTGTCCAGCAATTGGGGACAAACGACAGTTTCTCACGGGCTACGTCTCCATAGACGTAGCCGTGATTCAGACCAAAAGCGTGGCCCAGGTCCTTGCCCTTTGGCACGTGCTGTGGGGTCGCGCATGAGGTTTTAGTTGGTGATGCAACGGAATTACCCAAGCATCAGGGGCCCTCCAGGGTCCCAGCCATATTTATAATAATAATAATAATAATAATAATAAACAATGTATTTCAGTGAAAACGTTTAAATCTTTATTGATCACCTACTCAAATCCGGCGAACTTTAACCTTGATAAAACTATTAAAATTAAACATGGTTTTTCGAGCCGGATCTTGGCGTGGAATAACGTCTCTTTAACCCAAATAGTGCGGCATAACTAAAACCCTTCCTCAGTCATCTGAATAACGCTTTCCCTCTCCAAATCTTAGGTGTCTCACTTCGTCGCTTGAAGTCTTCGTAGGATTGAAACCTTTCTTCAGTCAAGTGAAGAAATAACAAGTTCCGCAGCTGATGATCGTCTACTGGTTAAAACTGTTTATTCTTTTTCCAATACATCCACTGAAATCGTTGTATTTGAAGCCCGTTTCGGGGAGTGAAAATTGCGAATTTTAGGCGGATGTAGAAAACTTATAAAATTTGCGAGAAAAAGAGGAGGGACGAGTCTGAAAAGTCATAACAACGGCCTGAAAAGTTTATATTAATGATGACAATCATCTCTATACTATAGTTTGGGAACACTTCAGATATTTATTTGACTTTATGATTAAACAAAATGATCCCTTGTCTAACGTAACTAGATTGTACTATTTAAAGTCCTCCTTAACAAATTAAGCTGGTCAATTTCTGAAACATGTATTAATTACCGAAGCTAATTTTGTTTCCACTCCGGTTTCGCTGAAGGCCAGATATGATAATAAGGTAGCACTTATTACAGCTCACCTACAAGAATTCATTAATGTACCTAATGCGACGAATAACGTCTTAGAAAAGTTGAAAGGTTCACGCAATAGTACCGATGAGTCTTTGTCAGCTTTCAAAAGTTTAAGGGGGGAGCCTCATGTGAAATTAAATTTTTTTGCATCTTTTTTTATTGCTTCAAAAATTCATTTACTATCTCAAGAATGTATCCCCAAAGTTTTAAACCCAAAAGAAAGTTCTAAAGGTTCCTAAGAAGTCACCAAAATGATGCGCTCCAAAGATACCGAAAGCAGGTAATCGAGCGCGCGCCCGTTACGGCTATTACCTTTTAATTTCTTAGCACAGAAAGTTTGCCGGTATGCTTTTTGAATAACAGGTGTCACTTTTGTACAGATATTTTCACAGATATTCTTTAACTTAAGATTAGTAGATTTATTTATAATAAAAAAAAGGTCATTTTTCATAAATGTCCCCAAATTTTAAATTATTTTTATTTGGCTATATTTAGGTTCATTCGAAGCGGAAGGACTAACTTTAATAAAAAAAATCTGATTCATTTATTCTAGTCAATTACAAGGACCTGGGCGTTCCTCAGCGCAAATTAAAGGAGCCGAATTAGAGCATCTGTAGTGCCGCCATTTTGGACTTTTTCAACTATAAAAAAAAAATTCAAATACTTTGTATAGTCAATACTAGCAATTTTAAATGTAGTAAATGTGGTAGGAAACATAATACTATGTTACATGCAAATAACTTTAAATAAGGCGCAATGACAGTAATTGACACAAGGTCCCTACATTCTCAATTGGCAGTTTTAAGTTCTCCTGCTTAACCAGATAACGAGACTGGTAATGGGATTTAGGTGTTATCCAGATTGAGGGTATTGCTTATGGAGTCGGTGGAGTTAATTCCGACTTTGATAGTTCATTCCTTACTAAATGAAATTTTCATTTATAATTTATTAATTAGAGGTAATAATTCATCAAATTGTTGATTTCTTAAATTATGAATGTTGCAATCCAGTAAGTTTTTGAGTTCTTTTTTGACGTGGAATTGTTGAAAAATCTCATTTCCACATTTATTTCTGGTTCTGCTGTTGGAATTGTTTCTGTTCAGGAAAAAAGAGAAAAAATTACAATTATGCATATTACCTTTTTTTTCATATAAATAATAAAGAAAAAAGAAGGAATGAATTTTATTGGGATAAATTGTTTTAAAATTATGAAAAATAAAAAGGTTGTATACATATTCCATGAAGGGTTGTACTATATGAAAATTAATAAAGTAAATACACATAATAACTGGAAGATATATATATATAAGTCGATCAAGGTGTGGGTTAGAAAAAATAATTGAAACACTCAACCATAATTTGCCATGAGCGACGTTTCGTTGGCTTGGTTCGCCAAACTCATCAGGCTATATTTGAATGATAAAGTTCATATAAATTAGGAATCACAATAATTTTTACAAATTTTTTTACAAAACAGTGAAAAAACACTTTCTAAAGTCACAAAACAAATTTTACCTTAAAATTGAAGTCTTTACATTTAAAACATTTATTCAATTATTAAAATCTAATTTAATTAGTCACATTGTTTCGTCCCGAAGTGAAATATTAAACTAACTATTCGTAATTTTGTTTCCTTATTTATAAGACGGAGGACACTAATATTAATAAACTAACACTAACTTAAACTTGTATATTATACAAATGAGTATTCATACGTTAAATAATAATTTAAAACAAGAATCAGTATTCATAATTTCAAACTCTTCAAAAGTGGAAAGTAGTTAGAATTTAATGCATAAATATCATCTTTTTTATTTATGCTATTTTTTTGACATTTAATATGAATCATTTCTGATATAAGTCTCTTTTTATAAATAATTTCGGAATCCACTACAGTAGTCTTATTCCAATCAAATTCATGTTTAAAATTAATTTGATGCTGATAAACAACTGATTCGTCATTTTTATTATTAATGTGTTCCTTTATACGTGTCTTTAAAGTTCTTTTTGTTTCACCAATATAACACGCTTCACAATCTTTGCAACGGATTTTATAAACAACATTAGTTCTATCCATTATTTTGGTGCTGTCTTTACCTAATTTGATGACAGAGCTCAAATTTTTATTGACAATTGGGATAGTTGAAATATTGAATACTTTCAAACTTGAAGATAATTTTTTAAAAATTCTTTCAACAAAGGGCAAGCAAATAGTAGTATTGAAATTATGAGAAAAGTACTTATTTTTATTACTGATGCTTTCATTATGGGTAGAATTAAAAGAAGATCTCATTTTTTCCAGACGGATTTTAATATTCTGCTCAATAAAATTTGAAGGATAATTATTATGTTTTAAAATCTGAAAAACTTTACACAAATTCTTATCATGAAATTCATGATGAGATAATAAAATTGCTCTGTCAACAAGGTTAAAAACAATATTTTTCTTTTGTTGAGTTGGATGATTCGAAGAATAATTAATAACTCTGTCAGACGATGTTTGTTTACGAAACCAATTAGTGATAATCATATTATTATTTCTAATTAAGGTCATATCTAAAAAATTTATTCTTTCATCTTGTTCTAACTCAAAGGTAAATTGTAAATTGGAATCATAAGAATTAAAGGTATTAATCACTAAATCAATATGTTTCTTACGGACACATAGAATAATATCGTCGACATATCTATAATAAAATACAGGAATACAATTAAAATCCTTATTTAAAACGGATAAACAATAGTTCTCCAAATCATCCATAACTATGTCAACAAAAAACGAAGACATAGGAGACCCCATTGGTGTCCCATAAATTTGCTTGTGGAACTTATCATTAAATACGAAGAAGGTATTGTCAAACAAAAATCTAACAGAATCACGAATGTCATCAAACGGGATTTTACAATTCTCATTAATCCAAAAAAATCTTCTATCTAAACTGTCTAAAACTAAGTTGCAAGAAACATTAGTAAAAAGAGAATTCACATCGAGAGAAAAAATAACGTGGTCATCGTCTAAAATAATATTTTTTAATTTTTCTTTTAGTTCAAAACTGTTATTTATATGTGATTTTGGAAGTTTGATAATATTTTTTAATTCTTCATTAATAACTTTCGCTAAAAATTGTGTAGGGCTGTTAATTGAGGAAATGATTGGACGCATCGGAATATCTTTTTTATGGATCTTTGGAAGTCCATAACACTTAGGAAGGACTGTACTAGTTAAAGTTAATTGATTGTTATGGTATTTTTGTTTTAAAAATTCATTATCGTTAAAATTTTTTAGTATCTTAGAAGTTTTTTCCTGAAGTTTCCTGAGTGGATTTTTATCAATTGAAATGTAAGTGGAAGTATCAGATAAAAGATTGTTCATCTTAATAATATATTCAGATTTTTTCAAACAGACTGTAACATTGCCTTTATCGGCTTTAGTAAAAAAGATATCCGGATTGTCATTAAGGAACTTTTTGGTGACTTTTAGATTTTTAGAAATTTTTTTGTCCTCTTTTGAGATGTGAAACTCTTTCTTGATAAAGTTGTTAACATTCTTAGTTGTTATTTCCCTTATTTCGTTCTTGACGTCATTGTTTATATCTAATAGCTGTAATGAAGTTTCGACGTTCTTAACAATGTCAATGATCTGTTGTTTAGATATTTTGGAAGGAACGCTAAAGTTTGAGCCCAGCGATACAGTGTCAATAACCTCGGAAGGTAATTGAACTTCTGATAAATTTTTAACAAAAGTTTCCTTACAACTTAATGTAGGATTATCTTTTTTCGGTATCAAGTATGTGAACTTTTCATGATGTATAAAATTGTGATTAGATAAAATAGAATTAAACTTTTTTTGAGGAAAAAAGAAAATTTTTTTTTTGGTATTAGAATCAATAGTAGTAGTAGAAATGTCTTTGTCTATTTTTTTTAAGTGACTTCTTTAAGAAAATTAAATGGAAATTAATGTCTCTAATTTCAAAATTCAACAATTTTTTCATGGAATAATTGTTGAATCTATGAAAATCCCTTTTACAACTTTTACTAAAAAATGATACATTATAATATTGTTTATATAAATTTTGAATATGTATCGGTATTACGTCATTACTTCTGCACCTTAGTAGAAAACGAAGTTTAGATTAGCGACGAAACGTCGCTCATGACAAATTATGGTTGAATGTTTCAATTATTTTTTCTAAACCACACCTTGATCGACTTATATATATACATCTACTATATACACATCATGGAGGGTGATAATTCTACAATATTCTCACACATAATAACTGGTGCCTTGGTGCATGCATAAGGTACCAAAATATATGGTGTATAGGGACATAGGATTAGATAGCGACATCTATTTGGAATTATTTTCTTTTTACATTTGGAGTACTTAATGTAAAAATTAGTTGCTGTTGATATTTGAAATATTGAATTTTTGAGTATTTTACGACTTCTGGTAATTCGAAATCGATGAAATTTTGTATTAAAATTTGTTTATATGAATTTAATGTTGGTGGATCAAAAATTCAGGATGCCAAAGTTCATCTTTTGCATAGATTAATAACTCTGACATTTGTTGAAGAGTTGAAAAAAAAAATTGAACATCTCAAGTATGTCATTCCTAGCGGACCCGGTTGAGAGAACGGCCATAGAATACTCTGAACGTTCTCTGACCGTTCTCTCAACCAGGTGCGCTAGGGATCTAACCATTCTGTCATCTGGGTCGTTCTAGAATTTTCCAAATCAGGAAAATCTTGTATCCAACGATTATAGATGCTAATTGTGTCTTGAGCGGTACTAAATTTTACTATTGCTTTCGTTAATGTGTGTGCATATAAATATCTTTTCCAATTGAAAAGTGTTTGTAATTGTTTTTTCCTCAAGTTTGAGGTGGTTTTCTGTCAAGTTTTGAAACAATTTTGAAAATATGATTTTTGTATCGTTAAAAAGATAATAGATTTTTTCAGTTTATTTTCTTATTTTGAGTTTTTGGTTTTTAATTTTTATCGTTATGTTTTCTAATGCAATTTTTACTTTCCTGCACACTTCTACAGAAATCAATTGCATTTTCATAAATGTTGATTAGCTTATTTTAACTTTTGAAGTAATACTCTTAAATACTTTTAAAGTAAAGCCCTTTCGAATTTTTAAATTTTAATATTATGTAATAATCATTAAAGTTAGAATTTTGGGTACAAAGTGAGTTAGACAGTATGATAAAATTGAAAAGAAATAACATTTTTCCATATATATCACTTCTCTGCAGGTTATGTCCTAGAAAAAGAAAAACATATAGTATTAGTATGTGACCTGAAAACAAATTTATAATGTTAGATAGAATTTGTAGATGGAATTTGCTTATGTGTAAAGGTTTATAAATTTCCTGAAAATTGTTTTCTTCTTAGTTTTTGTTGCTTCCTTTAAACAATTGTTCGAGTTGTCGTTCAAATTTCTGCATTTTCTACATATAGGTACTAATTTTGGACGAATATCTGTTTGAGCACCTTTATCTTGGAATTTAGTTTTTTGAACTATTGAATCTTTATATTTTTCTTCACAAAGGTCGTAAAGTTGTTGTATGCATTTTATTTGTTCAAATGCTGCTTCATTTTTAGTCATTATTGCTATATTTCCTATAGTTATTACTGTTTGATTTACCACTTTACAATATGATGTGAATTATGTCTCATTCTTTCTGGATTTGTTGCATCTTGAGACCGATTTGGTACATTGTAGTCGTGAAAATTAAATATTCCATTTATAAATAAATATGGCCATACTGCTTTTATATCAACTAGACGAAAGATTAAATCACATATTGTAATAAATCAATGCATTGATGATGTTTAGGTTCCATCGTAATCTGAAATCTTTTTTATTTAATTTTAATTTTTCTCTCTGATTAGTTACTGGTGGGGTTATATATGAAAGTCTAAGTCTATTAATATTGACTATTTTAGGTTTATCTGTAACCGAAATTCTTATGTTCCCTTTTCCTAATATTTCAAGTACTTCATACGGTCCTGAATATCGATTTTCATATTTTATTAATTCTCCACCTTCCAATAGAAATACACTATTTCCAATTTTGAAATTTTGTGGAATAATTTTTCTATAATAGTATTCTTTGGTTTTTCTTTAGCTGCTATTAAATTTTGTCTTGCTATTCCACGCATTTCATGTAATTTTCCAATTAATTATGTCATATATGTCACGTGCCAAGCAAAAGGCGAGGGTAGTTTGTATTTTTTGATGTAAGGGAAGCGGTTAACTGATTATATTAGGTTGGTAAGGCCTGATAATTTTTTTTTTGTGGGTACGTTGTCACTCGTCAGGTCTATGGGCCCTGAGTTGTTCACAATGATAATAAAACACTGAATTTATAAATATATGAGATAATTTATTATAAATTATTAAGATTTGGTATAAGTTTACACAAAGAACGATACTTAGGTGGTAACTTACTTGTCTACCTCTTAACTTAGAGGGCAAAAGAGAGAATTGTCGTTTGTTACTCCTATAGTTGCAAGCAAACGGCACAAAGTCTTGCAGGATAGTTTGGTTTCGTTTGAGTTTTCGTGAGGTAGCAAAACAACGATAAATTTGGCAGAAGGTTTGGTGTAAAAGATGCGTAATCCAAAGGAACTAGATAGCACTACTGTTTCCGGACTTGCACCACTTGAGGACTAAGGATATCATTTACCGAGTACCGAAGGTAGAATTGTGCTCAAAGAAACCGATGACACTTACGTTTATCGAAGGGTCTGCTCACGACGTTGACTTACTGGTCCGAAATGAATCGAGATGACGTAAATCGTTGGCAAGGCACATTCGAATTGCAAATCGGTGGCACGGCACATACGAATTGCGAATCGGTGTCCAGGCATGATCTTTGCAAGAGTTCATGGATTCATCTCTTCTTTCTATTGCCCAATTTTATTTCTAGTTTTCAAATGAATGCAGTTTTATTTACTCACTTCTGCATTTATTTGTCCGTAATTTATATTATTTATTTTATAAACTATGATCAATAATCAATTGCCAATGATCAATTAATCAATCCTTCATTTATGATTCATGATCAATAATCGACTTCCATCCATCGATCATAGGTGATTGGTTATTGGCCATCAATACACAATAGCATTAATAATGATCAATACTATATTAATAACCAGGATGTTAATAATAGTTGTAACATTATACTAATATGATGATAATTAATTATAATAATTACATATATATATAATATATAGACATTATACTCAATGAGGCAGTGTTGATAACTTTTTATTTTCTCATTAGGTTATTAACACAGCATCGCTATTTTATCGACACGCGGTGTGAGTTACTGACTCATTACCATGGGTAAAATTACTATATAGACGGAGCGCTGCTCTTTTTTATCACTCATTACCATGTGTCAAACCGATCTGTCGACGTGAGGTATACATTGATTTACCTCATGCGAACAGCTACTCAGTCCATATGTGGCGTGGAACAAAGAAATCCACTTTTGATCGCACAGCTTTGTGCATATGCCCATTATTATATTATTAATATTACTATTATTATATGTGAATAGTTACTTGCTCGTTCTCCTTGGTGCGTGGCGTGTTGCCCTTGTACAAGGGCAATGTGAATATTCTTTAAGAACGTGATGGGATCTTTCCAAGGACCTATTTGATTGAGGGTGATAAGCAGTAGTCTTAAATTGACGTATTCGAAATCGTTTTGCAATTTTTCTCATTCAATTGCTTGGAAAATCTGCTCCTTGATCTTCTAAAACCGCTTTTGGCGAACCACATATGCAAATAGATTTCTTAACAAAAGCGTCGGCTATTGTTCCAGCTTAATAATTTGGGAGTGGGATTGCTAAAGAGTATTTATTAAAATTATCTTGAATAGTAAGTATATATTGATTTAGTGCTGAAGTTACTGGTAACTTTCCTACAATATCCACTGAAATTTTCTCAAATGCTGTTCCTGGAGTATCGGTGATTATCATAGGGTTTTTTGTTTTAACCCTAACAAGTTTCTTGAGTTGACATTGTTGATGTGTGGTGATTTTGCAGTACTTATTGATTTAATGTTCAATTCTCCTACCATGGAATGAAGAGAATAAATTGCTAATTTAATATCTTGAGTCATTTCTCCTAGACTATTGGCTTAAAATCCCTGAAGGTTTTCTGTGCCCATTATTTTGGTCAATCATTCCCTGTGCCACTATCCAAATCTTTGAAAAATTTTAACTTTATGTTTGTACCAATTTTAATTTAAATAAATTCATTTTGTATTACTTTACTAATCATTGTGTTCTTTACTGACTTATCCTCATCCCAAAGCGAGGATCACTTGATCCTAACTTAAAACGAGGAACCTTCGATCAAAGTAAGTATTTATGTAGTTGTGACGTAACAATAGCATAACATTCTTTTTTATTCTCTAATAAAGTTGGAATTGAATCCATGACACATTTCAAAAATGGGAAAACAAATGTTTCTGAAATATTTTGTTTATTGATCATTTTGTAAAAAGCGTTTCCATTTCCTTCATTTTTGATTTGATTTATTATTACATTATTTACATTATTCTTAGCAATTTTTCCTTTAATAATATCATAATCCATTTTTATGTGCTTTCGGCGCGTAAACTCGCTTTTACGCTACAGTTCAGAGTAGCGTAATGTTGTATATTGCGATACAGAGGCATGTAATGTAAAAATTGAACTGCGCACGTGCCTATAACCATACAGCGGAGCGTAAAATTCTTCTTATTCTACTTCTTCTTCTTCGTACAGCGTTGGCACCGTAATGACAAAGCCTTGCACATTTGAACTGCGCATGCTCTATTACAATACGCTGCTACTACACAAGATCGATAAAATCAAAATGACCGGTACTAGTCGCGAAATATCAAGTGCAATGGACGAGAATCCTGATGAATACTAGATTAGATTCGAGTGTACGCATAAAAACTCGTATACGCACCGAAGTCACATAAAATAGAATATGTGCCAATGCACACAATTCGGGTAATTACAAGACTCGCTTAAAATGCTCGCAGGGCTGATCGCGCCTCGGCTTCGTCTCGGCTTTGCCTCAGCTTTGCCTCAGCTACGCCTCACCTACGCCTCACCTACGCCTCAACTACGCCTTGGCTTCGTTCTCCTGCGAGCATTGTCGCTCGTCACGTAATAACCCTCATTATGCGCCTACACGGACAAAATAAGTACTGGGAAATTTACTTGACAGTCCTCGACTTTTGGACAGGACAAATTTTTCCGAAGATCCTATATACTTTTTATTAAGAAGCTTAGAACTTCATCGAAAAAAAGAAAGAATGTCCTAGATTAATTCAAGCACAGTCAATGAATGAAATTCTTTCAAATTTTATTGTATAGTTTTTGAAAAAATTATAGAAAGGCAAATAATACTTCTTCTAACGAGTGCTTCACGTTTTAAAAGAGTTTGGATAGAATAATTTGATTAGGAAGAGATGAATACCTGCTATACAAATCAAAGAAAAATTCTTGGACTGCGCTTGAAAGTCTTGTGAAATTTTTAGTAGTACGATTCGCAGTTGTCAATGTCAATTTCTTACACGGCCCTGCATTTTCAAAGGATAAAATGTACCCAACATTTTTTGAGAAGTATCGCAAGTGCTTCGGTAGCCGTGCGGTTCAATTTATAAGGTTAGACTGCGTTATACATTTAGGTTAGGTAAAAGTTAAGGTTCGAATCCTATCAGCGTAATATTAATTTCAACAGCGGTAATATAATTTGTAATAAAAATCAATAAAATAGTATATAAAAAAAGACAGCTTGCGAAAATAATTTTTGTTTCTTATTGCCTTTGATACTGATAGTCCATAAAAATTTCATTGACTGGCTTTGAAGTTTTCATGCACGAGTGCTGTGCGAGCTCTATCTGCCTATATTCAGAATTTCATATTAATTCGTAAAAATATCTAATCTTTGAACTTTATTTTCTCAAATGATTCATAGACATTATACATTTTGCGTACTCAGAATTTTCACGGACTTTCTACTGAATATACTTTTGGAAAGTTCTATATTTTTTCCAGGATTATTGATCTAATTGTACAAGAACGGTACTTCTAGTTTTAAATAACTTTTGAACGTATCTGAACGTCGAGCACTCTGTCATGTAAATTTCCCAGTACTTATTTTTTCCGTGTAGGCACATAATATACTATTTCATAGCATGTAAGATATGTTTTTGGTACTTTGTTTTTACGTTCAAAATGAGATATGCATTTACATTAGTTTTACCTGCTTTGTATGTAACATAAAATTCCTATTGAGCAAGCTTTAATTTCCACCTGGTCACTTGTGAGCAAGGGTCTTTCGAGTTTCGAAACCACACTAATCGTTTATAATCTGCGACCAAGCTAAATTTTCGCCCATATAAATAAGGGCGAAAATATGTCACGCAATAAATAATTGCTAATGCTTCTTTTTCGTATGTATCATATTTTCTCGCACAATCATTTGATGATCTAGAAGTATAAGCTATAGGTTTATCTTTATCTATTTTACCTTGAGAAAGTATTTCTCCTATAGCGAATCCTGACGCATCAGTTGTCAAAATAAAAGGTTTTAAGAAGTCTAGTCTTTGTAAAAGAGGTTCTTCACACAATTTTTCTTTAAAAGATTCAAATGCTAGTTGTTGCTTTTCTAACTAAATAAATTTTACATCCGTTTTTAAAAGTTGGTTCCAGGGTGTTGCAATCTTAGAGGATCGATCAATAAATCTTCTATAATAAATTTTTTAGTGCTTTTATTTTCTTAGGGTCTGGGCGTACTCCTTCTTTGTCTATTGTATGTCCTAAATAAGAAACTTCTGGTCGTAAAAAATCACACTTATCTGGCTGTAATTTGAGATTTACCGCACTCAATCTTTCCATCAATTTATTAGATTTTTCCTTATGTTCTTCTAAAGAATTTGCATATAATACAATGTCATCTAGATAGACAATTAATGCAGTTCCTTGAATTCCTGTTGAAAATAAATCCATTAATCGTTGGAAAGTAGCTGGTGCCTTTTTCAAACCAACTGGCATACGTTCAATTTTATAATGTCCGTAAGGGGTTGGAAAAGCTGTTTTGTGAGAGTCCTCTGGACTCATTTTCATTTAATGAAATCCGGAAGCAAGATCAAATACAGAAAAATATTGAGCTGATCCTAAGTGGTCTAAAATTTTAATAATATTCGGTAAAGGATAAGAATCTCCAAATGTTTTTTCATTAAGTTTGCGAAAACCAAGTACCATTCGCCTTTTCTATTTCTATGTGAATCTAATTTTTTGGATACTATCCAAACAGGTGTATCATATGATGATTGTGATGGTTTGATAATTTTATTATCGATCAGTTCATTTACTTCACGTAAAATTTCTTCTTTGCGTACTGGAGGGAATCTTGATTATTTTGGAAATATAGGTTGATCATCTGTTATTGGAATGTTATGTTGTAAGACAGTTGTTGCTCCTAAGGATTCTCCTGGTATGTGAAATCGATCTGCATTTTTTAAAATCAAATTTTCAACATGTTGTTTTTCTTCTTCATTTAAATGGTCCAGTCTTAATAATTCTTCAATCGAATTTTCCCGATTTTTATTTGAAATGTTAAATGATTGATCACAATCATTTAATTTTGTAATCTGATTAATTAAATAATTGAAAATTTGTTGTGGAAAATTGAATTTTTTTCTGTCTTCAAAATCGAACAATTTAACAGATGGTATGGTTAACTTATGAGGTTTTGTATTCGCATTAGATATTTCTATGTGCGCTTTATTCTTGTTACTGTTACGAGCGTATCAAGCAGGCGGAATTTTCCAAAAACACGTTATAATAAATCATTAATTAAATTTGTATGTTACTTCAAGCGCCCGTAACTCGAGCACCTTGACAAGACCGCTGATGCAGCTCATCATTGCTCGGGTCGGAGACTTTAAAAAAATGGTTGGTTCAGGAAGGAAATTTCCAATCTTGCTACTTTATGCCAAATAGTTATTAACTTATAATTATTATCAGGTACCTTTATCGTTAAAATGTTATTGGCTTTGATGTACTTTAACATATAAATGGTAAATTAAAGTCAATGCAATCGTATATTATGAAAAACTGGTATACATTTATTTTAAATTAAAAAACTTTTCAATCAAAATATATCAAAAGTAAAGTTAACATTATTAAAATATATACAGACGTATACTAAAATTAAAGTTAAAAGCTGTATTCTTCTTAATATGCAAGTATTTCGAATGTAATATGCGCTACTGAAAAACAAACTTCCATTATATGCGATGGAAGTTTAATACAGAAATTTCTAACAGTATTCCAACAAATTTTGCCTAAGTAATAATTAACCATACTCATTCGAAATTAAAACTAAAATTTCAATAAAGGCAGGGTCATTATAAATATAAATTACGAACACTAATAGGTAAATATCTGCAGACACTTATATAATCACATGTGTTATATTTCTATATTCTGGTTTACATTATATTGTTTTTGATTATTAATGTAAATAATCAAAACTAACGCGTGAATATCTATATAAATTCATATAATCCTATATTTTGGTTTGTATAAATTCTAAATTATACTATATTATGTTTCAAATATATATATATAGCTTAGAATTACAAAACAGCGCAAATTCTTCAAAATTTTAATTCATGCTGTTTTCAAATTTGGGTAAGCTGTAGGAAAATATTATGAACTGGCACAGCAGTAGGATGACCGGAAGGTAGGAGCAAGAAGGAGAACACAAATCTTGAAGGAATAAATTCACAAACGAAAATATTGAAAAATAGTACGCTAGCGCACACAGTTATTTTCTAGCTCTATTTGGCTACATCGTGAGATGAGAATACATTAAAATCAGACTCACAACGTGAAAAATCCCTTAAACCCGAATATCAATGATGTTTAGTTTTTCCATAGTTTCTAAAATGAGCCTAAGAACATCAAAAAATGTTGATTATTTCAAAAGTTATTTAAAATTTAAGAAAACATTGAAATTTGGATTTTTTTGCCATAACTTCTTCAAAATTTAACGAATAGACTTCATTCCAGACTAATTTCAAAGATAATTTTGATGGCTTTCACATTATTTTCATTTTTCACATTTATTTTCCTCGACCCACGTATCTTTACTAATACATTGAAATATACATGAGGTTTAATTTATTTGTTTGTCAAAAGCAAGTTTTATCCTTAGGAAGCAAGCTTTTGTGAAGGTTGTGAATAATCATCCAGTGTTGCTTTCATTTTTCTCGACTTAAAAAGTAAATTTCTTGGTTTTTACAATGAATAGTTTATCTCGTCTTTTAAACATGCCGATAAGTCCCTTGAATGTAATAAAACTTTTGTTAGTTGTATTCCAAACCATGAACATACCTGACAGTGAAGTTAATGATGCCGAACAACAACTGGCAGATCATTTTCAAGAGATATTAGTTCAGGCTATGAATGAGTTCAATGGCGTTGAGATTGTAGAAGAAAATACTTTAGACTTTTCAGAACCATACAAAGACTGGAAAACTTCCGCTGTAGAAGACACTTATGCAGAGTGGAATCCTAAACTTGGTTCCAGAACAGATAAAGTTGTTTGTACGAAAGATGACGAAGATGTTGACTTCTATTATAAACAATTAGGGCTATTCACGTGTTTTCCCCAGGGTTTAGCTTTTAAAAATTGAATGGCTATACTTTTATGATTTTACAACTATTCTACAAATCTAAGCTGAATATTTACAACTGCTTTTTCCGGCTGATAAATTGGTTCCTAGTATTTCTTGAGTGCACAGTGTTGACATAAAAATACAATAATGAAATAATTTTGAGGAATTGAACACAGCCTATAAATGTCTTTGCAGCTGCATCCAAATCTGGAAAACTTACGTCTAGTAAATTTGTTTGTTCAGCCCCTTAACGTCTACGAATTTCGCACATGGAAAAATTATGTGCGACATTTTTCAGATTCAGTTATACTGTTAGACTATGATTTAAATCTGCATATACGAAATAATATTATAAAGTTACAGTCTTTAGTACATAATCAATTATCTTCACCGAGCTATCACAGTCTTTTTAAGTACTCCTGGTTTAAAAGTGGTTACATCGCAGAAAAACCAGGAGAATTTGTTCAATTCTATTTTATTATCGCGTGTAACATATATGTTTTTAATATTTTTCAGCTTGAATTTACACCTTTTTGGTCATTTTCTCGTATAATCGTAACTTCTTTTGGGGTAGTTAACCCCCGTAAAATTTTTTGACTAAATTGAGAAATTTACATTTTTCAACCCTCTTTGTGAAGAAATTTTTCGGTTTGGTTTTATACACGAAACTTACTTTATTTTTCAGAAATATAATAAAATGCACCTAAGGTTGGTTACCCCGTATAAATTAATTTCTCGTGAAAATGCAAAAACGTATAGGCTTTATTTTATTATCGCGTGCAACATATATTTTTTCCAGTTTTTTCGAATTGTAATCATGCACGTTTAGAAATATTTTGTATAATTGAAAATTATTGTGGGGTAGTCTACCCCCTCAAAACCATTTTGGGCTCGTAAGAAAAAATACGTGTCACTTAGTTTTTCGAGTACTACAACATATGTGAGACCGAATAAAATCGGGGGGGGGGGGCTACCTAATGTTCCTTGTAAGTGAGGGTGAAGATATTTAAAAAAAAATATGACATGCATATTTTTGATTTTGTAAATTGTTCATTTTTCTTACTTAATAGCCTTCTTTCGACTGCATATGTATTTGTGACCGAAAAAAAGAAAGGATTTATAATAACTATATATGGGTCATTTTATGGGAGATATACAGTCAAAATTTTTTTTTCGACGAAACATTTTTTTTTGCCTTTTTACTTTGAAAATAATCGACACGTATTTTTATTCAATGTGATACTTGAAAATTTCGAGATATAATTTTTTCAAGTTTGGCACTCGGGAAATTTTTTTTTTCCAACAGCTTACTGTAAAAGCAGTTTTGAATATAAAATGTAACCCTTGCACTTGAAATGCGCGAAAGAGTACGAGCTTTCAAAAAAGTTATAGCACACATTTCGTTGTTTTTTTGTAATAACAATATAGTACATTTTTATAAACAATTGAATTTTTTTTAATTTGGAACTAATTTTTTTCCGATTTTTTTGTTTCTAAATCTTTGTTGGAGTTTTTTCAATATGCAGGCAAAATTTTGGAATGGAAAAATGAAAACTGTAGGTGTAAGTAATTTATAAAATCTGTCCCGCGCGTTGTAACGAGCGAGCTCGCACGCTGCAACTACGCTTAAGCTTGATTAGGCATGCTCGGACTCGAAGCACGTGTGGCAGTGAAGGCACTCACCGCTGTTTTAGTTTTCTGTAAATGTTCCTCAAGTGTTCACCTATTTCAAATTAATACAGAAATGCCAAGCTCTCGATTTAAAAATGTCTGCTGCAATCCGTTTAATTTGACATAGGTGAACACTTGAGGAAGATTCACAGAAAACTAAAACAGCGGTCACTGAATTCACTGCCACGTGTTGATTATTTTCGAAGTAAAAAGGCAAAAAAAATGTTTCGTCGAAAAAAAATTTTGACTGTATATCTCCCATAAAATGACTCATATATTTATATATATATTTTTTCCATAATTCTTTTTCTAGCGAATTTACAGGTATATGTATTTTATTATTTATTTATAGAATTCATTTTAGCTGCTGTTTGATTAGATTTTTGATTTGCATCGTGATTTCCAAACAAATATATACTTTTTTAAAACCTGGTGCTTATGCACGTACTATCATGAATTCTTTTTATGAGTTTTACAGATTTTAATATCATAAATAAAACATTCTGTCGTTCAATACGATCGTCGCTTGCTCCTTTGGATTCCAGATTCCAGGAACTCCGTCGATGGCTGGCATAGCCAGACGGTATTTTTGGTAGCCAGCTAGCGCCTTGTTCCTCCTCCTTGTCTCCTTCGTTCGCTCGAGCGCACTCTCCTCCTTTACCTGTCTCCTCCTTTCGCTTTCCGCTTTTCTTCTCTGGTTTGAAGCGCTCAGGATAATCATTCTTCAAATTTCTTCGTTTTAAAATAAGTTGCAAATTATTTAAAGACGTGCAAATTGAAGCTTGAAATCCAACAATACCTAGGGATGTATTTTATTTTCAGGTCCATTTATTTTACAAAATCAAATATTATTAAATTTTAATTTTCACGTTTAGGGTTTAAATATTTAAACTTAATATTTTTATTTTTCAAAATTGAAAATTGATCTGTCTTCGTCTGGGGATTCCTCAAAAAATTCATTTAACATGTGTCGTAGTTAAACTTTTGTATGTATTATTATACGAGGTATAACTCCCTGAATGCCGTAGTTACCGACCGGACGCCTTGGGTCGCGCGCAGTGTGTGTTTATGTCCAACCTGCTTTTTCCGATCGTTGCATTTGTTTACAGTTGGAAATGACAGAAAGAACAGATCAACAAATTTGCATCAAGTTTTGCTTCAATCTCAGCAAGAGTTGTACGGAGACGATTAAAATGATACACAAGGCCTTTGTGGACGGAAGTATGGGCATAACAGATAAAGAGTGGTACAGACGGTTTTAAAATGGCACGTCAAAATCGGAGCCATATCAAGTCAATGCTGGTTATTTTTTTCGATTATGAGGGTGTTGTGCACTACGAATTGGCTCCAAGACGTCAGACAATCAACAAAGAATATTACGTTGAAGTTCTGAAAAGATTGCGAGATGCCGTGAGAAGAGAGCGACCGCGATTCTGGTCAAGCGGTGACGGGCTTCACTCAAAGGAAAGCGGTCCAACGACATCGAGACGATTCAGAGTAATACGACGCGCAAGCTGAAGGCCATTCCAAAATCTGCGTTCGAGGACTGCTTTGAGATGTGGAAGCGCCGCTGGGAGTGTGTGGTTCAATCAAATGGGCACTACTTCGAAGGATGACACGGTCCGGATGACGAAGAATAGCGTCAACGCGGAGATATAAACGCAGGTCGGATACTTTTTGGACACACCTCGTATATACAGGGTGAAGCACATAAAGAGTTACAGAGCGATAGCACTTAAGCTATTGATCATATTCAAAAATGTTTCAGACAAAAGTTTCAGTGTTCGAAAAGGCCCTCATACTGGACCAACCTATTTTTTTTGTCGGTGGAGGTGCTTAAGCTACGTCAAGGTCAACTCCACTTTTTTAAATGGAACCATGTATTTTTTTTCGACGACATTACCGATTTTAAGACGAATTCAGCGACCTACAACACAAGGTCATTCTAGTCACGTAAAGTAAGAAAATAGTCGAAAAATCGAAACATATCGGATCAATCACTTTCAAAACATCCACTAACCTTGGTTTTGGACAACCTACTGAAGATGTTCGAAGTGATGACCCTCGATTTGTAAGCACTTGTTAATTTGCTGATGAAAAGTCCGTCTAACTTCAGCCAAAATTTGTGGTGTAATTTCGGTAGATTCTCGGTGTATTCTTGCTTTCATGTCGTCAGGCGTGGTAGGTGTTACTGCCATTGGTCGTTCTTTGACAAATTATTTTTATTAACAATTGGTCGTCGTTTAACTCGTGTTTGTTTCACTGTACCAAAGCGTCAGAAATGGTCAGCTAATCGCATAAAAGTCATGCGCGATTGTTGTTGCCTATCCAGATAGCGAGCAGCATACAAATCTTGGGCGTTCCTGTAATGTTTACGGCATTCCCCCAGCACCATCAACATATCAAAATATTCTTGAAAATCGTTCATTTTCGCATTCCAATGTACTCACATTGGAAGGCAATGCGTGACTAACTGATATGTCAACAGAAAATGCTTACTTTCTGCCGATGTCAACAATACCCTATCGATGTGTATTATCATGGGTATCGTAAGAAATGAAAAAGAAATGAAAATGATTTTTAAACTATTTTCATACTTTACGTGACTAGAATGAGCTTGTGTTCTAGGTTGCTGAATTCGTCTTAAAATCGATAATAATGTCACTGAAAAAAATACATGGTTCCATTTAAAAAGTGGAGTTAACTTCGACGTAGCTTCAGCACTTCCAACGATAAAAAAATAGGGTGTTCAAGTATGACGGCCTTCTCGAACACTGAAACTTTTGTCTGGAACATTTTTGGATATGACCAATAGTTTGAGTGCTATCGCTCTGTAACACTTTATGTGCCTCACCCTGTATATATATATATATATATATACAAATAAATTAATTTCAATTGCAAATATTTTAAATAGAATGCGTAAAATTTCATCAAGCTGAATTTAACCAGTAAAGACTTCCCGCCTCAGGTTTCCAGCAACGAGCATTGGTCTTTGCTATGACGATGTTGACACGTCCGGCCAATAGGAGGCCTCGACTCGAAACTTGAGAAGAATGAAATCGAGCACCCGTTGGAAATCTTTGACGAAGAGGAGTTAGTCGATCCTTGATCAAGACCTTGTAAAGAGAGATTCAGACTACCACTTGTCTTAATAAATTAAAGTTCCAGTTGTTCTTTAAACCCAGTGGTTTCCTTTGAATTCGTCCTCCTACGAGCACGAGTGACGGATCCAGCTTCCTGTGGAACCCCGGACATCTCTAGCCTCTCATCGAGACCATCGATCTAGCACTCGTTCGCCGCGCTTCGAATTCCTGGAGAATCGACGAGCGTCGGACTCTACGAGGCCACGATCGTCGATTCAGCTCCTGGATCACACGCTACGCGCTGGACTGATTTCCGTTTTTCCTTGGGCGAGTACAATTTTTCATAAGCCTAGTGATCTCTGCGACCTCCTCCTTCGCCTGCATTTTACTGCTGCATAAAGACTGATTACTAGGGTTCTCGTTCAATGAAAATACCATGCATTAACGTCTCGGATCGAGCTTTAAACGACCGAATCCGGAACACCGCACGCGTGAAGAATGTAGGTTCCAGGCGGAGTTAGTCGCCCTTTCCACGCCAGCATTGGCGGTCCGACCAGTAGCTACCGCCCCAGAGGCCAAGAAACGGGAAAAACGTCGCGGAAAGCCCAGAAGCGCATGAGTAGAAACCGGAGGGAAAGGAAAGCAGTGCCGGTTACTTCAAACTTCTGCCTCTAACCCACTCTAAGGTTCCTTCTTGGACCTCGACTATTCCGGCTCTGAACGAGCCATCTCGAAAAGAACTGGCTACAGCCGTCGAACTTTTCAGCCGAAAATTGCTAAGCTCTCCTGACGAGGATACAATTTTTATTACGGTTCACGAATCACACGGAAGGAAGGTCCTACAGAAGGTCAAACGCACACTCTTCCCTCTGAACCTAACCCTAGAATAAACAAACCAAATTTGTGGGATAACAATCCTTAAACATCGAATTTCATGCAATTATGTGAAGCTGCTTTGTTAGCCAACATGCTTAAATTTCTGAAGGAAACTATTTCTCTCGAAAGCGCTCCTATCCACTGTCATACTGATTCCGTGACTTTTTTGACCTGGCTTAGTAAACATCTTGGGAACTGACCAGTTTTTGTAGCTAATAGAGTATCTTCGATTCATGAGCTAGCGCCGTTCGCTAAATGGCGATATATCTCTACCACAGATAATCCAGACAACTGTGCCACGGACGGACTCTCGGCAAAAATTTTTTAACGTACTTGTTATGGTGGCAAGGCCCACCGTGGTTGAAATTTCATTCCATTTCAGCCTAGTTATCTTGAGGCTCTTCCTTCGCCAACTGATTTGGAACTGCGAGTACAAAAACGTCATCACATTTCGACCGTAACAAAGATTCCGTCCAATTTAATGTTTACATTTTCCTCTTGGCTTAAATTACTCCGAGTGACTGCTTATTGCAAAAGGTTTATCGATGTATTCGTTTTAAAGTTCAGTAAATTACCTAAACCTGATCCACAGTTTTTGACCCATTGGCTCAATATGATTGAGATCCAACGAGCTGGAGCATTTTGGATTGAATTGAAATATTGAATTGGCTCAGGCTAGTTCCTTTTCGCTTGAAATGAACGCTCTGAGAGATGATGAAAGAATTGCAAAAAATCCCCTCTTAAAAAATTGAATCCTTTCAAGGGTTGCTTACACTGCGCGCGGTAATTCCCAACAACTAATGGGTGATTTACCTGATTTTAGAATAACCCCTAATGGCCTCTTCCTGCACACTGTATTAGACTATGCTGGTCCTTTTAATGTACGTTTTGTATCTGGATAGGGCAACAAGAGTCACAAAACTCACATCACCTTATTCATCTGTTGTTGTTCCCAAGCGGTCCACTTGGAGTTGGTTTCGGCCTATTCTTCTGCTGCCTTTCTTACCGCCTTTCAATGATTTTCTTCAAGGCGAGAAAGACCTGCTCATTTGTACAGTAATAACGGGTGATCGTTCTATGGTACTGTCAAAGAATTGAGAAAAGGTATTATTCACTACATGGCATTTTGTGCCACCCTCTGCTCCTCATTTTGGAGTATATGGGAAGCAGGGGTTAAAAGTTTCAAACACCATCTAAAGCGATTCGTAAGTAACCATACTCTCACCTTTGAAGAGTTTTCTACTCTTTTAACACGTATCGGGAGCTGTCTCAATTCTCGTTCAATTGCTCCACTCTCCAATGATCCCGGAGATTTTTCTTATTTAACAACTGGACATTTCCTAATCGGAACTCCATTGACTATCATTAAAGAACACTTTGTAGAATTCATTGCGGAAAACCGATAAAATCGTTGGCACCTAGTACAGGAAATTACCGAAAAATATTGGAAAAGATGGGCTATTGACTATTTTCAATCCTTATAAAAGCGCAATTAATGGTTCAATAAAGAGCTGAATCTTGAGATTGGTGATATGCTTCTTGTGAAGCATGAGTTCCTTCCACCAGCTCGTTGGTTATTGGGTCGAACTATTGCATGTAATAGAGGTAAGGACGATTTACTACGTTCTATTAGAGTAAAAACTGCCATTTCTAAATATAAGCGACCGATTACTCAAATTGTCCCTTATCTGTAATATCAAAAGAGACCAGTGAGATCTGAGGTTTAGTATTAAGTTATCCTTGAGAATCACATGTAATAGTATATTATGTGCCTAGGCGCATAATGAGGGTTATTACGCGAAGAGCGACAATGCTCACATGAGATGGAAGCCGAGACAAAGCCGAGACGAAGCCGAGGCGCGATCAGTCCTGCGAGCATTTTAAACGAGTCTCGTAACTACCCGAATTGTGTGCATTGGCACTTATTCTATTTTATGTGACTTCGGTGCGTATACGAGTTTTTATGCGTACACTCGAATCTAATCTATTATTGTAGTTGTTTTCGGCGCTAGTCATTACACTCGATATTTCACGACTAGTCCCGGCCATTTTGATTTCATCGATCTTGTGTAGTAGTAATAGAGCATGCGCAGTTCAAATGTACAAGGCTTTGTCAGTACGGTTTCAGCGCTGTACGAAGAAGAAGAAGAATAAGAAGAAAATTACGATCCGCTGTATGGTTATAGGCACATGCGCAGTTCAATTTTTACATTACATTCCTCTGTATCTTAATACACAACAATACGCTACTCTCAACGGTAGCGTAAAAACGAGGTTACACGCTGGAGGCACATAAAATAATATTTCCTCTCATTTTGTCACCTTTGTATCTCGTACGAATTTACTGATGGATTATGGCAGGTGGCTAAAATCTCACGATTTGTTTGTTAATAAAATTTTTTTTTTGGTGGCCCTTTATATGTTTTAATTTGTTCTCCTTCTCGGTTAACACAAGAGGTTGCATTCGAATTTTGTGTGAAAAAAAAAACCAATCGGACTTTTTGAGCTGCTACTACACTCCAGGTGGCCGATATGTTCAAGGAATGTTTGGAATCCACTTCCTTCTAATTTATTATATGTTGTGTGAATGTGTAGGCATGTTGAGTGCGTGTATGCGACAGCTTGTGAACCGCGACAGATTGTTTTCTAATCCCTATGTCAATCGAACTCTTGGATTAAATAAAACTGGAGTTCTATACTCTTTCCAAATAAATTAATGAGTGAAACAAGTGCAGGACTCAAAAAGGTCTTAGCCCGCAAGGAAAAGGAAGAAAAATTAATCTTCTTTCTTATAAACAATGTGTTTTAGTGAAAACGTTTAAATCTTTATTGATCACCTACTCGAATCCGGCGAACTCTAACCTTGATAAAACTATAAAAATTTAACATAATTTGAAATAATTATTGTAAATACGAGGTCTGTCCGGAAAGTATCGGGCCTACCTTTATATCTCCGCGCTGGCGTTATTCCTCATCATTGGGCGGGTGGCATTCTTCAAAGTAATCCCCACTTGATTGAATAACACGGTTCCAGCGATGTTTCCACTTCTCGAAACAGTGCTGGAACTCACTTTCAGGGATGGCCTTGAGTATGCTTGTCGCATTATTTTCAACCGTCGTTTTGTCATCGAATCGCTGTTCTTTGAGTGGTTTTTTGAGTTTTGAAAACAGCCAAAAGTCACAGGGGGCTATGTCGGGACTGTACGGAGGTTGTCGAAGCAATGCGATACTGAGTTTACTCAGAAACTGATGCACAAGATTTCATGAATGCGCTGGCACGTTATCGTGATGAAGAAGCCAGTCACCGCACACACGCGAGTCATTCCTAACATCTTGTTCAAAATTTCCCAAACAGTAGTTTTCGGTATTCCGAGGTCATTTTCTAGTTCACGAACAGTTAATCGACGACCACCTTCAATCGCAAGTCGCACCCGCTCAATATAATCCAATGTTTTTGTCGTCGAAGGTCGGCCAGAACGAGAATCACTATCAACAGAAGTGCGGCTTCCTTTGAAACGATTATATCACCCTTTTATTTGTGTTTTGCTCATACACTCATTCCCAAAGGCCTTCTGCATCATCTGAATAGTTTCCGAACTCGTTTTTCCGAGTTGAAAACAAAATTTGATGCAAATTCGTTGATCTTGTTTTTCAGTCATTTTTAACAATCACAAAATCTGCAAAACTCAAAAATAGTTTTGTAAAGAAAGACACGCTGCGCATGAACTATACGTTCGGCAGATGTCAGCAAGCAACCGATAGCTTCGTGAGGCTTTACTGTTGACGTTCATGCCCCGCAGAGGTCGCTCGAACACTATGATGCGGAGATATAAAGGTAGGCCCGATACTTTCCGGACAGGCCTCGTATATATAGAAAATAAGGATGAGTATTAAATATAGCGCAGTTAGAATTGATTAATTAAGACATTAAAGCAACTGAAGGAGCAAAAAAAACTTGATAAAAATATAAAAAAGTTTTTTAACTTCAGCTAGGATTAAGCATAATTCACCTTTATATAATCAAGATCTCTTGAAATGAGATCAAGTTACTCATGCCAAAACAGAAAAAATAAATAAAAAGCATACGCATAATTTAATAGTAAAATAAGCAATAATTTATAATTTTCGAAATCTCCAAGACACTTAATAGCGCCATATTAGAATTTAGCTCTTGATTCGCTAAGTTGTGAGCATGTATTTTGTTTTTTCTGGAGGAGGTTAACCTGGAATATTTATATGAATAACAAACTTCTAACACCATTCTCCTTCAAGTTCCAATTTGTGGCAAGAAGCTGTTGTGCTTTGTTCATTCCGTTACTGCTCACATTCATCCATAGAGAAACCGTTTTGGGAGAGGTCATTTGTTGCGCCAATGACTTTTCCTTTCGAAGCCAGCTCGGTATCTCAAACAACGCATGCTTAACTGATAGAAGATGCACATTACACTCATGTCTTAAGGACGAACTCAACATTCTACAATAAATATTGTTTTTTTTTCTTTAATGGACGTCTAATTTGTTTTTTTAGACCACCCTCCTCATTTGGATCTAGGACTAATCCTCATGAACTGAACGATGATCCCCCTCACGTTTTGTTGTTGATGATTCTTAAAAGGGGCAGATGGGACTTACCCAGAATTTTAATACTTAGGAATAGAGCAGTGAAATAATTTAAAATTGCGAGTAAAACCAGATTAATAATCACTTGTTCATATTTGTTGGAGAATCAATGGACTCTTGATGGTTGTTCAGAATCATAGATAATAATGTGAATGTACAAAATAATTCAAAACCAGCTACATAAAATTATAACCAAGCAGTGAGAATTGGAGGAAGAAAAAAGTAAAAAGTAGGAAAAAAACATGCGTCAAAAGAGTATATGGTAAAGTAATGCATGCACGACCTGGCTATTTAGCTCTGCGGTGTTGGGTTACATTGCTATTTCACTAGAAGTATTATTATATATAACACACGGAAGTACGTTAATTTAGGTAAAACAGGGTGTCATGATTGAGGTACACAAAATCGAAATCACTATAGAGTAACATCTAGATTAGTGTGTCCATATATAAAAATACAAACATTTTATAATAAATTTATAACAAAAATTTAAAAGAAATAGTACTCTTGATCAGACTCACGTAGAACAACTGCTCTGACATTCGTACTGAGCCAGGCATTTTCTTATCTTTCCTTATCTCATTTAATACCTTATGATTTACAAAAATATAATGACCCGAAAAGAATGAATTTGGACAGCAGAATAGACTATATGTGGTAATGAGGGCAAAAATGCAATTTTTCTATAGATATTTCAAGCCACTAAGTATGCAAAGTTCGATATTTATTTCGGATTTTTCAATCAACAGAACCCTACCTTTAAAATCATGCAATCCTAAAAGTATTCTAAAGTCATCAAACTTCCTCACCATAATAACAGTCTATAAAAGTACCAATTTTTGAGACATTCATCGCAATCGAAGAAAGAACTTTGTAGAGACAAGTTATTCATTCTTAGAATCACCTCGCGGTGATTAAACGCCTTACCGTGGGGCGAAATCCAAAAAACCTGGCCATAAGTCGAAAAACTTAAATTTTTTTTAGCGATTTACAACATTTAGCGTTGTTGATGAAGATTTTGTCAGTCTATTTTTATCACCAAGAATAGAATAAGTTCAAAGATAAATTCATAACATAGTGCACAGTCAGCTGCAGCTGACTGCAACTTCAACTTTTATCGCATTTTTTCACCAGCGTTCATGGACAACCTAAAAAGCGGCCTGCACACAGTGGGGCAAAATACAACAAACCTGGCCAAAATAAAATCGTACAGTTGTTTTTGATAAAACTTATGGTATGTAAGTTTTTGAGGTCACCGATTACGAACCGGATCTCAGAATTTCCTAAAATAAATTGATATTCTCAAATGTCAAAACGAGAAGGAGAGTTTTGATCAAATATCATAATTCAAATTGGGTGATAATTAGACGAAGAAAAGGGCTTCGTTTGAAAGTACGTTAGATATTCATGGTAGGAACAATTTTTCTAGATTCATTCACAATTTGAAAATTGATTAGAACGGAGTGGTGTGATCGTGTATGCTTACGTGTGCGCGATAAAGATTAGAGTTACTTTCATCAGCGTAACAGCATTATCAAAGAAATTAAGGTGCGGCCCTGATTAATAGGGCAACAAGTGAAAAGAAAAGTATTCCTTTACTTGTTGCAATAGAGATCTGGTAGTCAAGACGACAAAATGATAACGTAGAAATATTATAATTGTATCGTTCCAATTTCCCCTGATCACGTACAAATAATCCATATTAATTCTGATTTATTATTTGAAAACACCTTTTTCCTTCTCTAAAATTAGAGGTAATTGATACTTTTTATAGCTTTAATAAAAATGCAATTTAAAGTTTAATTTTTGATGCAAGGAATGCGAAATTATCACGTAAATTTGGGCGTAATAGGTGCAGGGGTGGTTTATACATACTCATTTTGCTTGATCTTCTATGTATTAGTATTTTCAATGTAATGTCATTAGCATATTTTACACAAGAATGCATACATACCCTATTTTCATCCAAAAATTTTAATTTAACTGACACGTCAGAACGCAATTTTTCAAAATGGTTCTTATGTTGCTCGTAATTAGCCTGAGCTTCTTCCAGTCGAGCTACATTGGTACTATCTGCTTTTACTGCTTGTGATAATGCTTCAAGATCTGTTCGGTATGCATCATACTCTATTCTGTAATAAAAATAATTTAATTATAAAAATTTCACGGTTCTATAGGCAATAATTGAAGAGCCAGAGGGGTTGGGGGGGGGGGGTGAAAGGAATAGGAGTGAATAGATAGAAGGGGGAGGAGGTGTCTCCAAAATTAAGCCCGAAAGTCTGCTAAAGAGATCAAATTCGATAGAGAATTTAATCAAAATTCTAGACGTTAAAGGAATTAAATAATATCCTACAATAATTAAAAACAATAAGTAAAAGTGATTCCACGATCGATGATGAGTCCGTGTGAAAAAACTTACTTTTTTACACTACCCTAGCGGACTCAATTGAGAGAACGGTCAGAGAATACTCCGACCTGTCTCAGACTGTTCTCTGACCATTCTCTGACTTTGCATTATTATGGCTAAGAACGGTAAAAAACCATTTAAAGCATTGCAATTATGATTCTGCGATTAAATTTGATTTAACAGGTGTAGGATTAAATAAAATAATTTTATTTTTCAGCGATAAAATCTAGAAATACATCGTATACCTGTCATTGAAGGCAGTGCAGTGGTTCACGATTGGCGGAACGTCTTCACTATCGGAATTGACAATTGGTAGAAGTGAGATAAAAGTAGTTGTGTATCACTAATTGAGATTGCAATGCTTTAAATGTTTTTTTACCGTTCTTAGCCATAATGATGCGAGGTCAGCGAATGGTCAGAGAACGGTAGAGTTTGGAGATATTTGAATTCCAACCTCAATTATTAGTTCACTGTGCTCTGCGTAAGAGAAATGCCACGTACTTGTTGATGTCGTGGTTGCATCAATTAATTGTGGTACCGATCATTTTTGCTGTTTCGCGCCAGGACCCGAAATCGCATTCCTCTTCGTGGTATGTGAAGAAAATAGTATGTTGACCAAGTGGGGGACTAGTTGATTTTCAACTCACATAATTAACGCGCTCGCTTCGCTCACGAGGCAACTTAATGTTCGTTGGGAATCCCCTAGATCCCCTACTTGGTTAACAATGTTCTATTACATTAGATTCGGGAAATTGGTGAGATACTTTTAAATTTTGAATCTCACCTGGCTGCTTCATATTGCTTAACTGTGAGCAAAGTGTCTTCGATTGTTTTATTGCATAATGTGTTAACAGATGAAATGAAAAAGTTCAATGCTCCTAAAAGAGTTTCTCCGTTTCTTGTTAAAGTCCTTTGCGTTTCTGAATTATACAGAAATTCTTCTTGTAACTCAGGCGATTTCTGAGCTAAATCGGAAAATGCTTCCCCAAGAGCGTGTTGAGTCTGCATGACATGGTAGAAATGAGAGGCTAGGGCTCGCGATAACCTCAAAATGTTACAGTATTTACGTTGAGTTTCTCGTAGTAAGTCTATTTGCGTCTCCAATTCTGTAAATATAATTACGATATTGACTTGTATTTTCGAAGCTGTCAACAGGACTGTTTTCAAAGATGGTGAAAAT
Source organism: Diplolepis rosae (assembly GCA_030998225.1). NCBI lineage: Eukaryota > Metazoa > Arthropoda > Insecta > Hymenoptera > Diplolepididae > Diplolepis > Diplolepis rosae. The sequence continues at coordinate 1,705,958 of JAPYXD010000707.1, forward strand.
TAGTACAAAATTATAATCAAATTCACAATATATTTTTATGGGATTTGGACAAAAAGTTCTGCCACTGAATTTGTGTATTGAATATGTAGCAATATTGCACAATTTTACGGTGGTTCATCGTATATGGGAGAGTCTTAGAAGTAAACAGTGCTAATTTGATCAACATTGAGTGCATACCTAGTAAAAAAGATCCCATTGAAATGTATTGCATTGCTAAATCCAGATTATCGCAAAACAAACTTCATATTATCATTGCGTGAATCAGACTTATCGCACTATTAAAAATGTTCTCAGATTTGATACATTTTTAAGATAAGGAAGTATCTCAACTTTTAAAATATTGTGATTGAAATTTAAATTAACAATCAAGTATCTTGAGTTCAAGATACATACGTGCGCGCTTAGGTGCGCTAGGGTCGCAAACCACACGGACAAAAGTAAACATCGGTGGTCAATGTCCTGACATTGTTGACAGATGTCCTGATAAAAACTAAAACAATTAATCGGTCTATAATATTCAGACATCGATTATCAATGTCTGGATATTGTAGACCGATGAATTCTTTTCAGTTTTCATCTGAACACCCGTCAGCAATGTCAGGACATTGATCACCGATGTTTACTTTTCTCTGTGTAGTGTAAGGAGGACAATTTTTAAAAATAAACTTCCAAATCGATTTTGGTTTGCCCCGAATCAACTTTGATTTACTGAGGTATAGCAAATTGAATTTCTATCTCTTCTTAATGCGATACTTAACCAGTCAAGGCAAGGTTGGTGGTGTAGGACCAGCCTGCGAAGGTAAGATAGAAGAGGTATACTCAGACAGTGAAGATAAGATAAGGGATTTCTACCCAGACAGAAAAGGCAAAGTATGAGGCTTGCCTGTCCAATGAAGATAAGATACAATTCTCAAATAAAAACGGCGTAAAATGTTTTCGGTGAATACTTTTGTTTCTGGTCTAGGGTAAAATTTGCCAAGTGTACCCGCCTAAAATTTATTTTTCGCCTTCCTTATTAAAACATCAATTTTGTGGAGCGAGTGCACATAGTATAAGGTGTTATTAAGATACAGTGGTCCGAATTTTTGAAAATAAAAAATGATTTTACGCTAATTTTTCATTTTTTTAAATATTTTTGAGCCTTTATCAGAATGCGGCATTTTTGATTTTTTTGAAGTTAGCTAGAAAAAAGGTTTTTTCTCTTGAAAACATCTTAAAATGAAAATGGGGTAGAAAGTATTAGTTGAGTTGTTTAAGGTCATAAAAGCAAGTAAGCCCCGCGCCAACTAGCCGCAGCTCTACCAGGCGTACTGTAGTGTCTCAGTGTTTCTAATACTGAATAGAAATAATTTTTTGTTTACGTAGAACGACGATTTATTTTGTACTTTTTGATATTTGGAAAACAATTTAAATATCTTCTGAATTAAATTTTGAGAACAGTTTTATTGTTAGAAAACCATAGTTAATAATACAACAATAAAATATTGTGTTAAATGATTGTGTTCGTCTGTTACATTTTGAAGTTCGTTTTGGTAAGTCCTCTTCCCTTCCACGATTTAAGGTGTTTTTTGTTGTTAATCTCCTTATCAATCTCGCGTTCTTTTCAAGTGTAAATCTAACTTGATTGCGCCGTGACTCGAAAAACAAATATGCTGTTAACTCCGTAATTTCAATGAACGCCTTTAACACAAAATAGAAGATGCATTGTCTTCTCGAATTCTTACGGTCTAATGTTGGGAAATCCTTGCATCTGAAAATAAAATATTTTTACCTTTTGGACTTTTTACACTGTATTAAATTATTTCCATAAGTCTCTTTAAACCAGGAGTCCTCACTTGCCCTCGTCAACACGACATCACCGATCCTGATATTAAAAACTCAGAAGTTATTTTTAGAAAGAAGCATCAGGTAGTCGGATCTATATAGAGTTTACGAGCTAATGCTCCCAACATAGGCCAAAACTTGCTCCACACTACCCTATTATGAATTTCTCGTAGCTTGCTCGCAGTTTGCTCTCATAGGTTGTTTTCTCAGGATAAAACCACGATAAAGAGCCCTATGGTCTCCAATATTACACGTAGAACTGATGCGTTAAACACACGGAGGGCTGCGCGTCCTCTTTTTAGTCGAAAGTCTCTGCCTATGTGGGAGAACCATTACCCCAAAATAGGCAAGCCGTAACACGTAACGTTCGGGTGAGCCATTCTCTCTCAAGCTTTGTCATCAGTTTTGGGTAACCAGCGCCCCGATTTCGTAGTAGCCGTCATACTAAATTAATGAGGAGCGTCTCTCCCACTGCTAGTGCAACGGTTTTACTTAACTTCTCTGGGTGTAGGAGTGCATTGAATATTAAATATCGGTAACCAAGCTTGTAAGCTCGAGGGTCTAATTTTTCTCTCACTACAGGCGTTTTCCCACCCTAATACCTTGCGCGCGCGTGTTCGTTACCGATGGATTCCATCTATGCTGATTGAATCAATGAATTACAAATTTTGTAATCGATTGCTTAACCCTTTTTGGACACGATTTTTCAAGATAATGACATATGTGAAGAATGCTCCGATATTGCCGTTTACAACAATGTCTCTTCTATTTTCAAAAAGTGCATCTTCTGGGCGATAAAAGCATCGATAAGAATCGCCATACGTTAGAAAAGGAATGCGTGCCATCCCTTAAAAAAGGACAGAAAGTTTCCGTTGAACTCGTTTCGCCTACTGAAGAAATCGATCCAAGCGTCTCTAGATCGCTGATTGGTCGAAGTTCGCGTCTCAGGAGTTAAAATTTAGTACGAATATCTAATTGCCATATATCTAGCATATATGATTGAATTTATAAGCCAGTTCTTTTTGATTAAGGATCATGAAAATCATGCTCAAATATTTCCAAATAACAATGGTGTGATTAATTTTGATATCACACGACGAAGTGTATCGTGCGAGGTCACCGTGAAGTCATGATACCATCATTGGTGCGTTTCATGAAACGCAAAGTCTGAATTTATATACTAAGCTCAAAAAGACCAATAAACATTAATAATTATTTAACGAAAATAACAATAACATTAATTATTGTTAAGAACAGCCGTTAAATGATTAACAATAATAATCAAACAACAGCACATAATAATCAGCCATAACCAATAATGGATAATCAAACAAAAATATCAATCACATTATTGGTCATTAAGTCATCTCAAAACCTGTATTATTGACTTATATAGACGCACACTCTTTAATGCGTGAGTTACATACATAGGCATCACAAAACCTGTATTATTGACCCATAAACGCATAAAACTCTTAACAGTGCCTTCTCATCTTGAAAAGTAGTATAAGTCATACACATTAGCACCTCAAAACTTATTGTATACCTATATTTTAATTAATAAAGCTTGTACACCGCAAGATATTCACATTTTTTATTACTGTGAAAAACTCGAGCCGCATAGGTTTGACTAGTGACCACGATCCCTCAAAAATATAAATAATCAGAATTTACTATTCTGATTTAATCTGCAAACTTTCCTCCCTTTTCCTAATTTTCCCAACCTACCCTCGCCTTAGCTCGGGACGTAACAGCAGTCTGTTTCGAGAATTTCTTGTCGCAAGTATTCAAGCAAAGCATTGAGTAAGTAATAAACAAATAATATAATAACTATTAATGAGCTTTCGATTTTTCTATTCCCTTGAAAATTGTATTCTGTAATGTTCCGAAAGTGTGATTATGAGTTGCAACCTTTTGTAGAATTTCCTAACCTAAAGTTTTAGAGAATTTTATTTTTATCAGATTTCCGATTATACATCTAACGAATTTCGACATAAATAATCCTAAATTTAATCGCATTTGACCTTCAAGCCCTGTGCGCTATTGAACGTAGTCGTGTCAGTGGATGCGCACGCTCAAAGTGTGTGCACTTGGCCGTTATTCTGAGTAAGAGGGGGCAGGAAATTTATCCGCTTTCAGTCATGAATTTTATTTTGGTCAAATCCAAAGACACCCTGAACATTCCTTGATAAAATATACGCACATCGCACTTTCTGAAAACAACCCTTATATCGATTAATGTACCCCTACTTGTTTTGTGATGCTTACAATTTTTGAAAAGTTCCTAGTCGGAAACTAGATCGTACATTGATGAACCGAAAGGTTGATTCCAAAGGGTGCAATGTTAATTCATTCACCTATGGATCATTCAGAGTTGCCCTTACAATTAGCCTAGATCCTCTTTTTAAGTTTATTAGGGTCGAAAAGGTAGATGACAAGCTTTGATTTGAGACATTTTTTAAGGTTCTAGGAATCCAGGTTTAGTGCCCACGGTTATCCAAAAATGTCCAGAAACACCTTTTTTGGGGCTTTTAACCCCCATTTACGCGAAAACGTGACGTGATAGACAACTTCGGACCCTAGATTCATGTTCATCACGAAAAAATATTTCGAAAACACCTAGTCACATCACATTTACATGAAAATAGAAACAAATGTCCCCCAGTGTAATTATTGAAAAAAAAATGAAATTGATAAATATATTATTATATATTATATATGTTTTATTCAAGATATTGCAAGGTCAGTGAATATTATATATTATTATATTCATATTGTGCTGCATATTCATCAATATTCATGAAATATAAATTATTAACCGTGTTACGGGCGGTCCAAAGTGCGCAATAACTTTTTGGAAAAAGTTTTTATTAGTATACAAAATCTAATTTATGAAATATCAATTGCTTTAAAAGTGAATGAACTGCACACTTTTGAACGTTCGTAACCTGATTGCATTCCAGTGGCTAATGCAATTCAGCATTTTTGGTCACGCGAGCTGGTCTTGAGACGTAGAGTAATTCATATTCTAGTTATTTAAATACATTTAAATTAAACTTTAAAAGTTTGAATAAAACTTTTAAAAATAATATTATTTCCCCCTTTTGTTTTTCAGATGCATTAATGTTTTATAATCTAGATTAATTGATAGCGAGAATGCATAGGCACTCAATCGCTATGATCTAAAAAGTATGAAATAAGAGAAAAGCGAAGAATGAGTGTAAGGTGAGAGAGATGATATAAAAACTAGGATGAGCGGAGAAAGAATAGAATAGGAAAAAGAATAAACAATAGCAGACTCACGATGGAATGTACGAATAGAAGAGGATCTCCCGCCACAAAAGCCACGTGCTTTTTGTAACTAAAAACCCAACGCTCATCTGAATACTTAAATAATTATGTCAAAGCTTTAGTCCACTCAAAGATTATAAGCCTAGACTAATTAAATATATATACTTCGATTTACTCTGAAATATATTGGAAACTAAAATTGTTTCTACAATTTGATGACCATGCATCAAATACTAAAAATTGATGAGCACATTTCCTTTCTCACGATAGGTGTAGAAAGAAGGGAGAAATAATTGCATTCTAGAAATCAGCAAATGGCGCAATAACCACATCAGCATTTGTGCAAATTCCTAAATCCTCCCTGCCATTACTACCTCTGTCCAATCATTAGTTCCTTAATCATCAAAAACCCCTACCATGCTCACCTCGCGATGAACTAGTAAAACGGATCAAGGCAAAATCAAATTCGCAGTTACCCAAGCAACCCGGTACTAACCGGAACTACTTGAATAGTAGAGAATATATTTTCTCTACTTTGCCCGTCTGCGGCCCAGATCGACAGTTCCTAGATCCTCGAAAGTTAATTGAACCCGTAAAACTCTTTCTAACGAAATTATATTTTTGGAATCGTGTCGGGCGGACGTAAAAGACAAAAGACTTCATCTGGACAGAAGCAACAGAATTAAATTCTTTCTTCGGCGGGCTATTTTTAAAGTCCAATTCGTTTAATAAAAAAAACGGCAAAAAGGTGCGCGAAATCGCGGAAAAATTAATACTACCGAATCTCAAAACGGTAGTGATAATTTTTCATAAAATATTGTAATTAGATTTAATAGGAAAATTCCAGCGGCGAAAAGGGCGAATTTAAAAGCACTCAACCCTTTTCTGGTTAAAAGCCAACCGTTATTTTCTCTTATTAAGCCTAATAGAAAGTGGCAAAAACAATATTTGTGTGCGCGTGTGCTATGCGCGACTCGCAAATCGGACAAAGTGTGATTTTGAGCAACACTCAACAGAAAACCATTGCCCAGTCTAGGACGAATCAGGAACTAAGGGAAAAATCTCTCCCTCTCTCTCGCACTCTCCTGGAACTGGTAGATGTAAGGAAAACTAATAGTAAGGTATCGTTCCAATATATGTATTTATTTTTATATCCTTTTTATACGGACATTAAACACTAAAACTGGAAATCTTCCTGTGTTCAAGTTTTCTTTTCCAAAAATCAAAGAGGGTTTTCTTAAAAGCAGGGTATAGCCTCCTCAGTCAGAGGAGAGGGCAAATACGATCCCAGATTAAAAACAAATTTTGGTTTATTTAATTTATAATTTCCTAAATTGAAATTTGGCAGTTTGGAGCCTCAAACGGGCGTATAATCGAATTTAATATTTTTATTATAATAAATTTAATTATTCGTACGTAACAAACCGGAGTTGTTATATAAGAGAAACGGAGACGCTTTTCGTTTATTCTGATTAACACGCATGTTAAAAAGTACTAAATTTCTATTACATGGTTATTGTCGGCTATGTTAGTATCATGTTAGTATCGATCCTGTCGTCAGTAATTGTTTTACTTTCATTAACGCATGTTCTTGTTGAATGTCTCATTTCCATTCCACTCCTTTTCTCAATATTATTTTCAGTGATTCAATTATTTCCGAAAATTTTTGTATGAATCTTCTGTACCACGATGTCATTCCTATGATTCTTTGCAATTGCTTAACATTTTTCGGCGTTGGGACTTCCAGTACGGGTTGTATTTTCTCTTCGTCTATTTGTAGTCCTTTTCCATTTACTACAAACCCTAAATATTTTACTTCTGAAGACCCGAATTCGCATTTTTCTAGACTGATTGTTAATATTGCTTAATTTATTTTTTCTAAAACTGTTTCTAGGTATTTCAGCTGTTCTTCGAAATTCTTTGCGACTACAAGTATGTCATCGAGATAGCAGAATACATCGGGTTTTATGTTTAGTGTTATTATTTTGTCCATTCCCGGCTGAAATGTAGCAGGGGCGTTTGTTAATCCAAATGACATGCTCTCAAATTGATACATTTCTTTTCCTGGCACTTTCAACTCTGTTATTTGTCTATATTATTTTTCTAGTAGTATTTGATGGTATGCTGAACGGAGATCAATTTTTGATATGTATTTTGCTGACCTTAATGCATCCAAAATTTCTGCCATAATTGGTATTGGGTATAAATCCTTTTTCGTTATTTTATTCACCTTTCTGAAATCTAAACAGGACCTATATTTTCCATTTGGTTTCTTGATCGTAACTACCGGATTCAACCAATCACTATTCGATGGTTCGATTACGTCTTCTTCTAGCACTTTATCTATTTTCTCGTACATGCACTCTCTTATTCTGGGTGAGACGTAATAATTTCTTTGATTAAGGGGTTATATACCTTTTTCTGGCTCAAAAAAAATCAAAAACATTTGTATTGATTATTTTTAAAGTACATACTTTTAACAATATTGTTGCAAAATTTCATCGAGATCGGGGCACTAGAACCTAAAATACGGCCGTTCATAGCGCGCAGTTTCTGGAACTACTTAATGTCCACCTAAAACTTTAAACCCGATTATCTCGGAATCGTATTTTTGAAAAAATGCCATCGCAGTGAGCACGATATCTCGCTAACCACTACATCGATCAATTTGAAATTTGGATTCACAATAGCTAGTTCGTGAACGACAGAATTTTTTTTAGACAAATCCTTCTGTTTTTTTGGCGGAAAACTCAATTTTTCGACCTTAAAAAATCGAATTTTTGGAAAAAACATAACTGTAACTATAAACATTTTTTGTTTGTAAAATCCTTTATTTACAAATAAGGTCACACTATATAATAACGTAGTTTTTTTTCAGCTGTGCCGTTATCATTATTTCATGCTCACAGTAAGCCATTACAAACAAAAGGAGTTCTGCGGCAAGGAGTGTACCTTCTCTAATTTTCCGAATTTTCACTCGAAATTTTATACAAAAGCACAATAAGAGATGTAATTTTTGAATCTTTTTATCGCATTTGAATAAAACTATGATAACATGATTTAAAAAAATAAATAAAAACCCTGTATTTTCCTAGACAAAAAGGTATATAAACCCTTAATAGGCTCGTGGCCTTGTACGTCTATTTTGTATTTTGCCAAATGTTTGGGTTCCAATTTTATTCCTGTTCTGTTTACCTTTCTTTCGATTAATTTTCTCAATTGCTGTCCTTGGTATTTGTTTGATTTTATTATTCCTCCACATATTTCGTTTTGTCGAACACTTTGTTTACTTGCACCTCTTTAATATATTTTTTAATTATTGCGTTATTTTTGAACTTACCCCAATTTCTTTTCTAGTAGGCTTTGGTTTCTCTGTTTAACTGACGATTTCGATTTTCTTACACCCATTATTGGGTAAACTTTCGGTAGGGTATGTTTGGTTGGTGTACTTGGATGCTTTTTTCCATTGTAAGTTGTCCACTGTTTCTCCTTCTCGGTTTCGCAAATCAGTTTTATCTCTGACTATTATTCTTCTTCTTGATTATCTTTTTTTTTCTTTTTCTTCCTTTCCTTCTTTGTTCCATTTTATTTTATTTTCCTCCGGGTTCGACTCTATTTTATATTTAATTTGTGGCTCTTCCGATAGCCACCAAATTTTTTCCTCAAAGTCTAGCTTTAATCCTAATTTTTTTCAATCATATCTGTCCCCAAGATCCCTATGGATCTTAATTCTGATACTAATCTGAATAGCAAACCTTTTTTTATATGACCGACTTCTGTGGGGATTATAACCTGTACTATTATATGTAATCCTTGTCCGTTTGCGACTATTGATTTATCGTTAATTGGTTTTTGATTTCGTAATCTAGTTTCTTCATTTGTTCGAAAAATTGTTTACCAATATAGGAGTGGCTTGCACCTGTGTCGACCAAAATTTTATATTTTTCCTCTTTCAATTTAATTATTATGTGCAATCTTGTTTCGTCTGGGGTGTCGCTGTCTGTGTATTCGGGCGATATGGTTTGGTATTTACGTTGACTACTATTCTTCCTTAATAGCCTCCGCTTGCACTTCCCTGACTATACCAACAGTCACGTCGCATATATCATCTGCCCTGCAATTATAACATTTTATTGGTTGTTCTATTTCTATTTCTGTTTTCTTCATGTTGTTCCCTTGACTCGATGAAATCTGGAGCCTTTGGATTCAGTTCCCATTTTTCTAGTTTCACCTTTCCTTTCTTGATATAGTTGTCTACTTTTTTCACATGTTTCTTGTTTGTTTTGTTCAATATTTTCTAATTCTCTTCTTTGGCTATCGTCTTTTAAGTTGTATGTTAGTTCTGGTAATTTTGAGTCTCTTTCTATGTGTTGTTTACTACTGCTTCTGCATATTTGATTTTCAGTTTTTCCAAACCAATTATTTGGATTTGGGTAGCTAAAATTTTGGTCATAGTGAAAACTTGCTTTATTTTGTGAATCATTATTACCTTGTGTTTTCGGGTAAGTATTTCCGAATCTCTGGTTATTATAGAAATATCTTGTGTTTTCGTTCACATATTTTAGTTGGAATTGTGGTACAGCTTGTGTAATTTGGGATTCGCGTCTCCAGTTATTTTGTCTTTGTTGTTTTTGCCCTCTTTCTCCTGGTGCTTCGAAGTTGTTTCTGTAATTGGCTTCGCGATTTTCCATGTTTTTGTAATGTCCATTGTTTATTTCGTTTTATTTTATATCGATTTGTTGACCTTTTGTTCTTAATTTTGCCATTTCTGCTTCGCATTCTCGTCATACTATTTCTAATTTTACGTTGATCACGTACAATATCTCATTTATTTTTACGTATCTGCTGCATAGCGGACGACATAGTACACTTTATATGAATGCGAGGGTGTATCAACAATTATCCGCACCCTGTCTGTGGAATTGATCGTTATCAATTTAAAAAAAAACATCTCTACATGATCGCCTTGTTTTCAATACACTTTATCCACCTGTCAACAAGCTTTTTCTTTCAGTCACAAAATTCAGTTTATATATTTCAATTGTTTTGATTGATGCTCAATAGATGATTGTGCTCTCCATAATGATTTCTCCTGGGGTCGATGTACACGACGATTGGTGTACATTTTTTCCTGTACTTTCGGTTCTTTTTCTTCTTCCTTGTTTATATTGATCGGACCTATTATATCAAAATTTTCTAGTAATTTTAAGCAGACTATCTATATGTCTTATTCTTCGTCCAATAATGGCATACTTGATTTCTTCGTTGTAATTCCTAGCAAGTTTTTGAATAATTTCACTAGGCGACATTATTAATTCAAAATTTCTATACAATATTAGAATATAGGAGATAAATGTGGCCGAAACGTTCGGCTTTCTTTCTTTTTTTGTGTATATTTATATCTAATAGTGGTAATTTTAATCGAAGAAAATAAAAAGAAACTGACCCTATGCCAAAATAACGAGAAATAAACAAAAATTCTATAAATTTTGGGTTAATATAATAGCAGACATGTTATCAAACATGTCACTTTAAAATCAATTTCAATATTTTTTAGCTATGCAAATCAAATAATTCAATTAGAAAATTATGTAAAGAATATTATATATTAAGGAATAATAAAATATGATATTGGAGTTTAAAAAATAAAATATTAAAATACTTAAGTAAACATAAATTATATCTAATTATACACTCGAAATTTAAAATTCCATTTTTTTGACAAAATATGTGAGATACAAAAAAAACGTTAGGATGGAAAATTATTTGCCTAAATGGGGTCTACAAATTCTCATCAAGACATTTCTCGACAGAATGTATATTTTATGTTTTGATTATAAGAAACTATTGAAAAAATTCTATTTTTTAACCTAAATATGTGATATGTTTATTAAAAAGTTACTGAAATGTATACAGAAAATCAAGCGCGAAGCACGAGTGTCATGATGAGAATGTGTTCCTTAAGGCCGATAGAGCCTTAAGCACATAAAAAGAAATACACCTCTGGTCACTTGTAAATGGATGCTAATAGATGACTTTTACCAAGATATTAAACATGATAGATAAAATCAAATAATAGTATATTATGTGCCTGGGCGCATGATGAGGGTTATTACGCGACGAGCGACAATGGTTGCAGGAGACCGAAGCCGAGGCGCGATCAGTCCTGCGAGCATTTTAAACGAGTCTCGTAATTACCCAAATTGTATGCATTGGCAGATATTCTACTTTATGTGACTTCGGTGCGTATACGAGTTTTTATGCGTAAACTCGAATCTAATTTAGTATTCATTATGATTCTCGTCCATTGCATTTGCCAAAGTTTTAATTTTTTTTAACTATGAAGTACCTCTCCGAAGATTTTCGAAATAGTATATTACGTGCCTAGGCGCACGATGAGGGTTATTGCGCGACGAGAGAAAAATGCTCGCAGGAGATCGAAGCCAAGGCGTAGTCGAGGTGTAGCCGATGCGTAGCTGAGACGAAGCCGAGACCAAGCCAAGACGAATCCGAGGCGCGAACAGTCCTGCGAGCACTGTCGCGAGTCTCCTAGTTTCCCGAATTGTGTGCATTGGCACGTATTCTATTTTATGTGACTTCGGTGCGTATACGAGTTTTTATGCGCACACTCAAATCCAATCTAGTATTGAATAGGTTCTTGAATTGTTTCAGAACCTCTTTAGCACCCTCTATAACATATATTTTAGTCATCAAGATCGGTTGAGCCGTTTTTGAGGAAATTAAATTTTTTGATTTTTCAAAATTCGTTCATAACTTTTGTAAAAAAATTTTGTTCGAGTTGATACTTGAGGCGGATTTATCTTGTAATGGAAGCCTCTTAACCTCGCAATATGGATCAAATTCGAACGGGGGCACCCAAACCATGCTTATCCTGCTACGGCCTTTCTCGTAATACTCTCTTTTGAATCTTAATAAATTACTTCAAAAATATGTTGGGCTATCATCTATATCATTCCTGGATTTAAGCGGCCAATTTAACATCATTTGATGTTATTATATCCATGCTACGTATTGTAGCTTTAGGTAATGTACCTGTTTTGGTGGCTCATTTTCTATTATTATCTTATTACTATTATTATTCTATTATCTTATTACTCACTCGTGATGTCTGCTATTCCTATTTTTTCATTTTTGGTCACATTTATTTTTTCACCGCACTGAATTTTTACACTATACTCACTTTATTTATCACTTGGCAATTTTCACTATTATGTGTTTTCTCGGTTGGAGAATTTCGTGGGTTATTGTGGTTAGGCTCCACGTTTGCGACTGGGGCCGCTCATAAACGGAAGGGAAGGAGGGGATGTCAAGAAAAAGAATACGCCAATAAATACATGCGTAATTTACACTTAACTGTTTATTACCAACTTACATTCACTAGTACCAAGCCACCTCAAGCACCTGGTTGCACGTTGAGGGAGATCACGGGGACGGGCGTCTGATGCGGTGACGAGCAAAACTCGGGAAAAAAAACCACGCTGCGACGGGAAAGCAAACACACCGTTTTATACCACAGTCACGTACATTTGAACTTCGCATGCTCTATTACAATACGCAACTACTACACAAGATCGAGAAAATCAAAATGGCCGATACTAGTCGCGAAATATCAAGTGCAATGGACGAGAATCATAATGAATACTAAATTAGATTCGAGTTTACGCATAAAAACTCGTATACGCACCGAAGTCACATAAAGTAGAATATCTGCCAATGCATACAATTTGGGTAATTACGAGACTCGTTTAAAATGCTCGCAGGACTGATCGCGCCTCGGCTTCGGTCTCCTGCAACCATTGTCGCTCGTCGCGTAATAACCCTCATCATGCGCCCAGGCACATAATATACTATTATTTGATTTTATCTATCATGTTTAATATCTTGGTAAAAGTCATCTATTTACAAGTGACCAGAGGTGTATTTCTTTTTATGTGCTTAAGGCTCTATCGGCCTTAAGGAACACATTCTCATCATGACACTCGTGCTTCGCGCTTGATTTTCTGTATACATTTCAGTAACTTTTTAATAAACATATCACATATTTAGGTTAAAAAATAGAATTTTTTCAATAGTTTCTTATAATCAAAACATAAAATATACATTCTGTCGAGAAATGTCTTGATGAGAATTTGTAGACCCCATTTAGGCAAATAATTTTCCATCCTAACGTTTTTTTTGTATCTCACATATTTTGTCAAAAAAATGGAATTTTAAATTTCGAGTGTATAATTAGATATAATTTATGTTTACTTAAGTATTTTAATATTTTATTTTTTAAACTCCAATATCATATTTTATTATTCCTTAATATATAATATTCTTTACATAATTTTCTAATTGAATTATTTGATTTGCATAGCTAAAAAATATTGAAATTGATTTTAAAGTGACATGTTTGATAACATGTCTGCTATTATATTAACCCAAAATTTATAGAATTTTTGTTTATTTCTCGTTATTTTGGCATAGGGTCAGTTTCTTTTTATTTTCTTCGATTAAAATTACCACTATTAGATATAAATATACGCAAAAAAAGAAAGAAAGCCGAACGTTTCGGCCACATTTATCTCCTATATTCTAATATTGTATAGAAATTTTGAATTAATCTTTGATTTTATGGCACTGAAGAGGGTCCCCATGTGTAGCCGAAACGTTTTTGGTCAGATGACTCTGCATAAAATATATCTGCAACCTCTCCCACAGGTAGGGAAACTATACCGAAGGGGATGGAGGACCTTCACTTATATTTAAGTGAACAGAGAGTGTTAAAAAACAACAAGGAGATTTAGACGGAGCTTTGATAGAGGCGTAGGAAGACAGGAAATCATGGAGAACCGTGGATTTAAGGTAGTAGACGACTACAGGAATTGCACAAGCCCTAGATGGAAGACACAACAGGATAGAAACACAATCAGACAGACTGGAAGCCCAGCAGACGAGGATTATGGAAAGACTAAATACGGAGGAGGGAAGAGAGCTGGAGAGGAACTCCAGCATCAAATATATACTTCCTGAGTTTCAGGGAAATATAAGTCTGATTCGGCATATGAATTAATTAAAACGGTACTGGGAAGGAGTGAAGCCAAGAGACAGTGACACATATCATGTTATTGAACGATCACGGACAGGGCCACCGGGAGATTGGTGGCAAATTATCAAGGATAAAGTTAGTGACTTTCAAAGGTTCTTGAACAAATTCTCGCAAAGATTCTGAAATGAGTAAGTTCAACATGAGCTAGGACGGAAGCTAGAATTTGGATCTCATCAAGGAGGAAGAATGGGATCAAGGACAGAGTATGCTATCAGTTTATATGCGGAAGCAAAGGAACTAAAGACAATAATGTCGCCTAGTGAAATTATTCAAAAACTTGCTAGGAATTACAACGAAGAAATCAAGTATGCCATTTTTGGACGAAGAATAAGACATATAGATAGTCTGCTAAAAATTACTAGAAAATTTTGATATAATAGGTCCGATCAATATAAACAAGGAAGAAGAAAAAGAACCGAAAGTACAGGATAAAATGTACACCAATCGTCGAGTACATCGACCCCAGGAGAAATCATTATGGAGGGCACAACGGAAAGGAAATTTTCAAGATAGGATGGAGGATCCCCAACCTCAAAATTCATCGCCGTGGCAGAGAAACCCTCAAGGAAATTATGGAAATCGAATAGAGAGGAATATAGGACCGTGTTTAGATCAGACAGGATCGTGTTTAGATGCCAGGAGACTGAATGACATTCTGCTGAAAGCCTGTGAGCCCCGATATAAGTAGCAGCTTCTGTCAAGTACCATTGCAGGCAGACTCAAAGAAATATACATCTTTCCAAAATTGATATATATATATATATATATATATATATATATAGCGTCAGAGTCAACCTAACAACATTTGGAGCATTCCAAAGAACATTTAACACGTCTTGAAAGAAACAATCTGATCCTGAGTAAATTGAAATATAGAGGAGAAATAAAGTTCTTAGGATTCATTTTGCCAACCAAGGGAATCAAACCAAATCAAGAAAAAGTCCAAGGAATCATGGACTTTCCGGGTTTCCTAAAAATGTGATACAACTTAGAGGATTCTTAGAATTACTAAAGCTATCATTCTGTACTTTTCTGATTCAAGCAAAGCATACTACCTAGAGACTGACGCAAGTAATTATGCATAAGGTGCAATATTTTACCAGAAGAACTATTTCTCTTGTCAAAAGCGGCCGAACACACGGACGTTGCCTTCGAGATAGTATACGAGGGCTGTTCAAAGAGTCCGTAACTTTACGAAAGATGGTGCTGTTATCGTAAATATGTTACTACTCTAAGAGAAAACCATCTAATATCAGTGCGTATACAAAGTTTCAGGTCGGTACGTTGGTCAGAAATCTTTTTACAACCAGTTGAATTTAATTTTTCATTCTTAAAACAAGACTATGGAAAAAAACGAGTTTCGCATACTCATTAAACATTATTTTCTACGAGGAAAATCAATCAAACAAACTGAAGAATAGCTCGCAAAATATTTCAAGTAGTCTGCTCCATCGCATGGCATGGTTCATAAGTAGTTGACTGAATTTTGTTGCGGCCGTATTAGCAAAACCCCTCCTAGGAGCTGTAGGCCCCTCCTAGGAGCTGTAGGACCTTGTCGTTGGTGGAGGGGCTTAGCGCGCGACCCGGGGCCGCGGCGGTCCCCGATCCTGTCGGTTCGGGTGTAGGATCCCTATAAACGGGCTCTCCTGAATGAATGTAGGACCCCCATAAATGGGAGTCCGGGAGTGAATGAAGGACCCCTATAAACGGGCTCTCCTCGTGTGGATGGATAGGGTCGGGGGCCGTCCCGGTCCCTGGCTCGCGCTGCGACCAAAAAACTGGCTCCCCCTAAGCCAGGGTGTGCGCAACCGTGCCCATTGGCTCTCTTGACACCCGGGGGTAAGACAGGGTGCCTTGCACGGTGCCTCGGGAACACCGGGCGACCTTCCCGAGTACTTAGCCTTAATCCTGCAAGCGGGGCTCTGCAGGGTCGGACCTTATGATTCCCTAGCTTCTCGTGGGACTAAAATGGAACCTCAAAACAAAAATAAAAAAACTTTAATTAGCAAGGTGGAGGAGGCGGGAGCTGGGGTGGATGCGGAGCTGGGCTTGCAAAGGTCTAGCACAAATCCACCCCTGCAAACCGCCCCTGAGGAATCGCAGATGCTGACGGTGGCTGCTGGTCCTGGCTCTTCGGGGTCGGGTACTAATGTGGTCCCTCAGCAGATTGCGATGGAAGAGGATGCAAACCAGCAGGTAACTGCTGGGACATCCTCTGATAGGAAGAGACTGACCGGGTCTCAGAAGAGGAAGCTGCGGCGGCAGGCCCTTCGTGCTAACGAAGCGGCTTGTAGCACCGCAGCTCTCCAGTCTCCTGTGGCGAGCACAGTGGCCCCCAAGAGACGAAAGGACTCGAAGGACACTCCCCCGCAAGGGATGAGGAGTCCGAAGAGGCCCAAGCCGGCGCACCTGCCGATGACGAATACAGAGTCGGCAGGCGTGGGGCTTTCGGCTGCTCAGAGGACCAACCCTCTGACGGTGATAGTGGCGGACACCGGTTACCCGGAGTCGGTCCTGTCACCAGAGCAGTTCGAACTCTTCAGGGAGGCCACTTTGCAGGCCCTGGACAAAGAACCGGCCAGCAATTGGCCGAGATTTGAGACCTCCTTTTGCAGGGGAGGTGTATTCATTTTCGTGGCGTCAAACCCAGAGGCCAAAGCATGGCTAACCAAAACGGTGGCCGAGCTAAGGCCCTGGGAAGGCGCCAACCTGAAAGTAGGCGGGGTGGAGATACTCCAAAGGATGCTTAAGGCGACGGCCTGGATCCCCGGGAAGCCGGAGGACCCAGCTGTCGTCCTGCGGCGTCTGGAGGGGTTCAACCCCTCGCTGAAAACATCATCCTGGCGCATCGTCAGGCATGAGAGACCTCAGGAGGCTAGCGCGACGGGAGGATTAAAACACCTCCTAATCGTTCAGGTCCCTGAGTCTCAGGCGAGAGCCCTAGCAGGCCTCAACGACAGGCCCTTCTACCATCTTGGCCAGATTGCCTTTAGGGTAAGTGGCCGGGAGCAGGGAGGGCCTGCCATGGGAACGGAGAGGCCGGAACAGCCCTAAATGGCTGCATCCGGCTTAACCATTATCCAGATTAACTTGCATCACAGCAAAAGTGCCTCTGCGGTTCTGCAGAAAAACATAGCTGTGATGCACACAGGCATCTCACTTATCCAAGAACCGTGGATAAATAGGGATGTCATCAGGGGATTAGGGGGGGCTGGCATCTCTTGTTACAGGTACCCCGAGGCACCCAACCCGAGGACATGCATTCTGGCGAAGAACATCAACATCGTCCCACTACTGGATCTTTGCACCAGAGACCTCATGGTGGCTTCAGTCGACCTAATAGGAATTGGTAAGCTCGTCATTGGATCGGCATACTTTCCACATGACAGTGTGACCCATCCACCGGAGGAAGTCCGCTCATTAGTGGACTACTGTAAGGTAAGAGGCCTACCCCTGCTGTTGGGGTGCGATGCAAACTCTCACCATAAGTTGTGGGGTAGCACGGACACCAACAGAAGAGGTGAGGACCTAGTGGACTATCTAATCACTACTGACTTGGATATTCTAAATACAGGTACTGTACCGACCTTTCGGAACTCTGTGAGAGAAGAGGTAATCGACATTACCCTCTGCACCGGGAGCTTTAGGGATAAAGTAAAGAAATGGAGGGTTTCAGACGAACCCTCTCTATCTGACCACATGCAGATACTGTACGAACTGGAATCACACGCACCCTCTGGCCCCACATGGGTCAGAAACCCGAGGAAAACAAACTGGGAGCGTTATTCCACAGGCCTACAAGCTGCACTCCATGGGAAAACCATGGAAATCAAAGACGTAGATGCCCTTGAGAGGGCGGCTGACCAATTCTCGTCGGCCATCATCACTACGTACGAACTCAACTGCTTACCTTCGGAAATCAAGAAGGCGCGGGAGACCCACTGGTGGAATGGGAAGCTTGAAAAGCTTCGCAAAGAAACTAGAGAAAGGTTCAGACGGGCCAAGAAAGGCAATACGGAAGAACTATGGAACTTATCCAATGCAACTAGGGATGCATATAGGAAAGAAATCAGGGAGGCCAAGAATAAGAGCTGGACCTCCTTCTGTTCGGACATAGAAAAGGGCGCGGAGGCGGCCAGGCTGAACAGATTACTGGCCCGCAACCCAGGAGCTATGTTGAGCACCCTAAAACTACCAGACGGGACGTACTCAGAGTCGGACAGGGAGACCCTGACCCTTCTGACAATGGCGCACTTCCCGGGCTTTAAAGGTCCAACGGAGGTGGGGTGGAGCTCCCAAAAGGGCCGACCGCTGCCCGCGACCCAATTGGGTTTACGCGGGCGGCTGGCCCGGGAGATCGCCTCCCCAGCCAGGGTCAGATGGGCCTTGAAGTCTTTCAACCCCTACAAGTCCCCAGGCCCGGATGGCATCTACCCGGTCCTCCTGCAGAGGGCTGGGGACCCCATCATAGGGCCGCTAGTGAGACTTGCTAGGGCCAGTCTGACTCTGGGTTATGTCCCCAAGGCTTGGAGAGGGACAAGGGTAATATTTATACCTAAAGCAGGCAAGAACGGGTGGACATCTCCGAAGGATTTCCGACCAATCAGCCTTACCTCCTTCGTACTAAAAACGGTGGAGAGACTCGTGGACAGATACATCCGCGATAAGATCCTGGCGGTAAAACCACTACACAGCGATCAGCATGCCTACAGGGCCGGTCACTCGACCGAAACTGCCCTTAGCAAAGCGGTGAATCTGATTGAGGCCCAAATGAACCTTAAAGGATTTGCTATTGGAACATTCATGGATATTGAGGGTGCCTTTAACCACACATCCAGTGAAGTGATCAGGAGAGCTATGATAAGACAAGGAGTGCCCATAGCCGTTGTTGACTGGACCTGCCATATGCTAGGAAACAGGAACATCACGATTACCAAAGGAAATACTACCCTCCAAGGGATCGTTGACTCAGGATGCCCGCAGGGAGGAGTACTATCTCCCCTGCTGTGGAGTCTAGTGGTGGATGAACTACTGCATCTACTAACCGACCAAGGATGTCACCCCATTGGATATGCTGACGACATCCTAGTCATAGTACGCGGAATGCATTTGGATGCGCTTATGGGAGTAATGCAACAGTCACTAAAAGCTGTGGATACCTGGTGTAGAACAACAGGACTCTCGGTGAACCCAGGTAAGACTGACGTAGTCATTTTTACCAAGCGGTATAAATGGAGTACATCTAGAACACTGGAACTGAAAAAGCAGCGTCTAGAAATTTCTAAGAGCGCTAAATATCTAGGAGTTATCTTGGACAATAAGCTCACTTGGAAAGACCACTTCGATAACAAGTGCAATAAATTTATATCAACCCTCTGGCTCTGCAGAAGAGCTATTGGCAATAATTGGGGCTTGAAACCCGACACACTGCTGTGGATCTTCACGGCGATTCTGCGACCCAGACTAACGTATGCGTCATTGGTCTGGTGGAGCAGAGTCAAGCAGAAGACAGCCATGGCCAGGTTGGAAAGACTTCGAGGGCTGATCCTTAGAGGCATCACTGGCGCCTCGAAGTCCTCACCCACAACAGCGTTGGGAGCACTAATGGGGCTAGAGCCTCTGCACCTAACCATCACAGCCGAGGCTAGCAAGGCGGCCTGGAGAATTGGGGTAAACCCTAACACAGTGATTTCGAAAAAACTAAAAACCACTGTCAACATCGCAAAAGAGACCGATCATGAAAATGGTAAGAGACAGGACGTCTCCACGGTACCTCTTTGACAAAAAGTACAAGGTAAGCTTGTCAACTATGGAAGATTGGAGGGTGGGTCGCGCACACCTCCCAGGGGACGGAGACAACTGGTTTACAGACGGCTCCAAAAACAGGGAGGGTGCTGGGGCTGGTGTCTATGGGAAGAACAGCGACACACGCCTCATGGTCCCGCTGGGACCCCACTCCACAGTTCTTCAAACCGAGATTGCGGCCATACTCCAATGCGCACACGCAGCACAGAATCATGGTCGCAACAGGAACATCCGCATCTGCTCAGATAGTAGAGCGGCCATCACGACACTAGATAAGTCAGTGACTACCTCGACGCTGGCCTGGGAATGCTATGAAGCATTGAACAAACTAGCGGATGACAACCGAGTCACAGTCCTCTGGATTCCTGGACACAGGGGTATCAAGGGCAACGAGACAGCGGATAGACTAGCCAAGCTAGCGACGAAAAAACAAAACCCATCTGGTCTAGAACCAGTAATAGGTATTTCGAACAGGTCGGCCACAGAAGACATTAAAAAGTGGCTGGCCGAGAAACACCAGGAAGAGTGGCACAAGGCAACGGCATGCAAACAAGCCAAAGCCCTCATGGGGGAATATCTAAACCCCAAACGAGCTGCAGATCTGCGCAGACTTAGTAGAACCGAGGTAAAGACCATAACAGAAGTGCTTATTGGTCACGGCAACCTCGCCTACCATAGACACAATATAGGGCTTGCTAAAAGTCCACTTTGTCGACTATGTGGGGAAGACAATGAAACTTCCACCCATATACTCTGCCATTGTCCAGCAATTGGGGACAAACGACAGTCTCTCGCGGGCTGCGTCTCCATAGACGTAGCCGTGATTCAGACCAAAAACGTGGCCCAGGTCCTTGCCTTTTGGCACGGGCTGCGGGGTCGCGCATGAGGTTTTTAGTTGGTGATGCAACGGGATTACCCAAGCATCAGGGGCCCTTCGGGGTCCCAGCCATATTTATAAAAATAATAATAATAAAAATTAGCAAAAGTGATGCTGAACGTCCCGGCCGTCCAAAAGAGGTGACTTCTCAAGAAATGATCGATAAAACCCACGACATCGTATTCAACGATCGTCGATTGAAAGTGCGTGAGATTAGTGAGACTGTAAACATTTCAGTAGGACGCGTATGGCATATTTTACATAAATTTTCAGCCATGATGAAGCTGTCTGCAAGATGGGTGCCGCGTTTGCTCACAGCCGATCGCAAGCGGACTCATGTGGTTGCGTCTGAGCAATGCTTGGGCATGTTTCAACGTAATTCAAAGGAATTTTTGCGACGTCATGTAACTGTTAATGAAACGTGGATTCATTATTATACGCCAGAAACAAAAAATCGGTCAAAAATGTGGACTGGAACTGGCGAATCTGCGCCGAAAAAAACGAAGACGGTTCCATCACACGAGTGACATTGCAACGGCCAAATTATTTGATTTACGCTACGAAATACTTCCTCATCCACCTTATTCCCCAGTTTTGGCTCCCTCCGATTTTTTTGCTTCCTAACATGAAAACTTGGCTTGAAGGTAAAAGATTCTCATCGAAGGAAGAGATCATTGCTGCGGCAAATAAGTATTTTAAGGAGTTTGATAAAAATTACTTTTTAAAGAGCATAAAGAAGCTTCAGTACCGATATAATAAATGTATACAGTTAAAAGGGGACTATGTTGAAAAATAAATTGGAATTTTTGTTATAAAAGGTGTTTTTCATTTAAAAGTCACGGACTTATTGAACAGCCCTCGTATACAGGGTGACCCATTTTAATCTATAATCCCAAATATCTTCTAAAATACTTTATCTACGAAAAAATGGTTCGGAAAAAGGTTGACCGGGACCGAAGGGGACATTTGACTGTGCCATCAATTTTGACCTTGAGGTCAATTTTCAAGGTCAAATGGGGGTGAGACCCTTTCCTTAATTGAGAACCCCTATTTTTGACTGCGGATTTGGAAAAAGCGGGAAAATTCAGGTAAAAAATGACCTGTGGAAAAATGGCTTTTGTGACCTTGGAAAGGTAAAAAATTAATGTCAAATGTCTGTCAAACGACCAGATGCCCTTCTTCTGGAATGTCTTGGTTTTCCGGGGTAAAAAAAACGTTCAGAATGCATCAGAAAAGTCGATGAAATGTTAAGGTATAAATTTTTTTTGTAGACTTCAGGCTGTGGATTATTATTACAACACCCCCCCCCCCCCCAAAAAAAAACCCAGACAGTAACAATCATTTCGAATAAGATGTATACCAAGGCAATTCAGAAAAAGGGAATCTGGTCGTTTCTCAGACATTTGACTTCAATTTCTTGCCTTTCCAAGATCACAAAAACCATTTTTCCACGAGTCATTTTTGACGTGAAATTTCCCTCTCTTGTGATGTCCTAGGGATATCACACAAATATTTAATTTAAAAATTTTAAGCCTGAGCTTTCGCTCAATAGCTTGAGACCCTTTAAAAAAAGCTCCTTAACCTAGGGGAAATTATTTGTGAATTAAAAGGAATGGTTTCCCTAGTACTCCAACCAAGCTGGAGCTTAAAAAAAACCAGGAAGGTTTTAGGAAGGAATGAAGGTGCAATCCGGTCTTCGTACAGGACCATGGACCCTCCCTGGAGGATAAAAAATTATCGTTCGATAAAAAAATAGACTAAATATAATTTTAACAGAAGGAAAGAAGAAAAAGGTAGAGATAGCAACAAAAATTGGCACTTACTTTTTTTTATTTTGAAGAAAAAACCTCAGGAGCCTCAACTGAAGATGGGAATGAATGCCACTTATAGACCTGACTGAAAATCAGCAAGTGACTAACTAACCGAGAGATTTTTTGGTCCTTTTAAAAAACTAATCCACGCCCTAATCTTCCTGCTTTTCTATTTCCCAACCCCTTGAAGGTGGTTAATTTCTTATATGATTGGTTTATCAAATTTCTAAGTCTCTTATTCGACTTTTTGGGAAACTCCTTATGGAAATTAGCTGCCCACGCGCTCGTGTGGTTGGTAAGTCCCATAAGTGCTTAAGTGCGGGGGAGTGTCTTATCTTTAAGTTGTTTTTGGCTCCCCTCAAAAGATGGCTCTTCAAGTACCTTTCCTATCTTCAACCAAAGCTTCTGATTTCTGTTTTTTAAGAATAATTTCTAATACATATAATTTGTTGCTTAAATTCACTCAGACTTACACTGACTAAATGTACAAAGATAAACCCTAAATGTGTTGTATAAGAAGTTAAGTCAAATTTTACAATAATATTTGTTAATGTGCATGGCAACATTCTTTAGTTCAAATGTTTGTAAGAAAAATAAATGAGTATTAATAAGAGAAGATGATAGTCTATAAACTTAGGCTTTGCGCATAAGATGGCCAGTTAAGTTGCTTTACGGGCATTAACAATTAAATATAATAAATTTATAATATTTAACTAGGTCTTCAAAATAATCTTTCTTCTTTTTCTTTTTGTAAAATAAATAACTTTCCCACGCGAGAAACATCTGTTTAATCTAGTTAAAGTGCTGTACGTCAATTGGTCCTGGGAAAGTTTATATTAGAAGGGTTGAAGAAAACTGGAAATCTGCTCTTCTCTCATTTTTATTACCCTTTTCCATTAAGTTCTTAAATTTTTCTGTATTTGTAAATATTGTATATGCCGTCAATCGCGGAAGAAAGCTATTACCTTAAGAGGGACTGATATGGCCCCAAAGTGGGGCCATGTGTACGACGCGCGGCAAAAGTTTTTAAACTCAAAGAAAACTAAAGTTTAAAAAAAACAGCTGGTGTCGGAACGGGTGGACGTGATACTCTTTTCAAATTCACAGTCAAATCTAGGGGTTCGCGTTTAAGGAAAGGGTCTCACCTCCATTTGACCTTGAAAATTGACCTCAAGGTCAACATTGATGGCACAGTCAAATGTCCCCTTCGGTCCCGGCCAACCTTTGTCCGAACCATTTTTTCGTAGATAAAGTATTTTAGAAGATATTTGGGATTAGTTTTAAGTGAAATATTCAAATAGAATATTCTACTTGGTGAATTATAAAATATTTTAATAATATTATTATTCATTATAATTTATAATATTTTTATTTGCGGTTTTCTCGTAACAAACCACATCGGAATATTGCGTTTTCGTTCCCGATAACGGGGGTGGTTCAAGGAAGGCTTTCCATAAAAATCTTAGTGCATGTGTAAATTATCAGAAGTGTATGCTTAATCTATATATCTATATTTCAGCTTTTTATCAATTGCTTTTCTATATTTTTCTTTATGGCCCAATTATTTTGATTGAATTATTTGACTACATTTATTTCGTAATTTTAAGGGTGAAAAAGGTCTTTGAGTAGTCCAATTACACACTGTATAAGTCTATATTTGTGCATATATATATATATATATATTCCCTCATAATGAAAAAGAGTAAGATCGATTCATCTATGATGGTTCATACTAGATTGTATAGTCTGCTATTAATAAATTATATGTATGCTATTAGGTTCGCAACTAAGTTCCCGCTGTTTGTGAATAGATGGCTCCAGCAGTAAATGCTAGTCGATTTGTACATATCCAAAACGGATTATTTATTATTTATTATAAGCTGTTGAAACCAAACAAAACCATTCCCGGTGAACGGTATCGAACGCAATTGATGCGTTTGACCGGAGCACTGCGCGCAAAACGTCCGCAATACGAGCAGAGGCTCGAAAAAGTGATTCTACAGCACCACAACGCTCGATCTCAAATTGCCAAACCCGTTATAACCTACCTGGAAACGCTCAAATCGGAGGTCCTACCCCACTCACCGCATTCCCCAGATATTGCGCCGTCCAATTATTACTTGTTGCGGTCGATGGCACATAGTCTGACTGTTTAAGAGTTCCGCTCATATGATGACATCGAAAAATGGCTTGATTCGTGGATAGCCTCAAAAGATGAACACTTTTACCGTAACGGTATTCGAGCTCTACCAGAAAGATGGGCAAAAGTTGTAGCTAACGATTGGCAATACTTTGAATGATTCATTTGTAACCATTTTTTCACAATAAAGTTGCATTTTCATTAAAACAACATCGGGAACTTTGTTGCGTGCCCAATATAAATTTATATAATGCGTCTATTATATTTTATATATTCTACACTAGATTTCATCCTTTGACAGATTTTGCAGTTTTTCAAATACCTGATAACCTCCGAAAACAATCCTGGTTAGTAGTATTCAGATATTCTCGCGTAAGTTTTTTCGGATCCTAAATGTCCTGATTGTAATTCGTCATGGTTTTCTCTTAGAACCTGTTCTCTTATTTTTCTGGGCACAACCAATTTCCATGAGTTGGTATCTGGCAAAGGGGAAGATTTAAGTGGGTCTGGTCTAAAAAATTCAATTAAGAATCCATAATTCCTCAATTTACGTGATCTTCCGGTCTTTTCCTGACTTGTCTCATTTTTTCTGAGTACCAATTATCTATTACAGCATTTATTTCCGCTTTTGGTTTTTCTATGCAACATTCTAATGCAAATGCTGTTGATTTTGTTGTTTTATTAGATCTTGAAAAACCATCTGCGACTAGGTTCAAATTTTCCTTTCTATAGATTATTACTTCATAATCGGATTCGAGTAGTTCCAACGCTCTCCTAGCTAATCGCCTTGTAGGGTTTTTTGTATTGTGTAACCATTTGAGTGCTATGTGATCTGTTATTACTTGAAATCTACAACCCTCGAGGTATAGTCTGAATTTTATAATAGCCCATACAACCGCTGATCGTGAGGTATCCAAAATTTCATTTATTGATGAAATCCGGTACAAATCTTTCTTGGTTATCTTATTTACTTTTCTAAAATCAAGGCAAAACCTATATTCTCCGCTTAATTTTTTAATCATGAAAATTGGGTTCGACCAATCGGAACAAAAAGGTTCTATTATTGCTTGTTTTTGGATTTCATCTATTTCATTATATATTATTAATTTTTTCCTTTACTTTGGGGCTTACATGATTGTATCTTTATTTGATAGGGTCATGGTCCTGAACGTCTATTTTATATTACGTCAAGTGTGTCTGTTTTCGTTCTATTCCTGATTCCGATATTTTATTTCTTACTATTTCTTCTAATTTACTTTGTTGACTTTCATCAAGTTTAATAATACCTTCGCATACTTCTACTGCGTTATCATTTGGTTCCACAAGTTTTATGGGTTTACCCTTTATATTAATCGATAAAATCGATAAATTCAAAATTTTAGTTTCCCTAGATTCGAGTTTTTTGTTAAGATACCTTCTCAGTTTTCTGGCAATTTTCTTTTATAACAAATTTCTGTCATTACTGTTTCCTTATCGTTTCGGTTTTTATTACCCATGTTCCTAATTCTAGCGTTGCCCTGTCTAGCTATTTCCAATTTTTCGTTAATATCCTGAATTGTGGGGTGCGGTTTTTTAGGATCTGGAATTTGTTTCGTGTGGTGTTGTATTTATTTCAAGGGCTTGTTTTGGAAATTTGGGCGTTTTTTGCTTTCTGGGATAGGTGTGAGTCATCGTCCATTTGAGTGACATCGTTAAGGTTACTTCCTAACACGGTTTTACTGTTTTCCTTTCCGCTTTGTAATTATCATTATTATTTTGTTTGACTTGGTTCATTTAATTCCTCAGTATCCGAATTTGAATATTCTGGCATTCTGATCATAGGTTTTATTATTGTTTTTCCTATTTCCCGCCTCTTCAGTTTTCCTGGTTGTGACTTAAATATGGGCATTCCCTTTTGAACTGTACCGGTTTTTCACACTTGTGTCAGTTCAACTGTATTAATTTCTCATTGAAGCTCGCATTATGTGACTGTGCACTCTTTTTCCACCAATTTGAATCATTTTTTACTCCATCGTTTAATTTTTTTGTTATTTTTTGTTTCGATTCTCGCTATTCACGCTTTGTTTTTGAAAATTTTCGTGTCTACTTTCTCCCAAGTTATTTTCTCGATTTTCTATTGGAAATTCTATTGGAGGTTTTGTTCAACCTGGTACTGTGACAATTGCTATTTGGTTCATCCTTGATATCATCTGGTTATAGGGGTTGAAAGGATATCGATATTGATTATTATCTGTTTCCGTATTGATAGTCGCTGTCATTATATTCCCTCCAGATTTTATTAGTTTATTCCGCATTTCTTTTGCTGTCGTTGTTCCCTCTACTACGCTTCTCGTCGTTTTTATTTTCTATTCTAGATTCCGTTATTTGTAAAACTTGTCCCCTAATTTTTTATTTCACCAACTACAAATCCTAATTATCGCTTTCAAAATAGGCTCCTTTTGAGCTGTGACGTGGTAAATTTTACTCGTCACTATCAAATTAAGCTGTACAAGCTTCATTGAATAATAACTGTGCGTACACAGTAAATACAATTAGTTTTGAAATGCTTATGTATACAACTTACGCTACTTCTCGAAATAAAAATGCAAGATTCAAGAGTTTTGTATACGTCTTAGAGTTAATATAATGGAGTTTAAGAGGCCTATGTATCCAACTTACGCTTAGAATGTGTGCGTCCTAAAAGTAATATAAAAGGTTTTGAGATGCCTTTGTGCACAACTCACGCAATGCAAATGTGCGCTTATAGGTAATATAATAAATTTTGATATGCTTATGTATATAACTTACACTATTTCTCTGCTTGAAGAGGCAGGAGAAAGAGTTTTGTCGTATATCAAAACCGAACTTAATACGACGATACACGTATTTGACGACACTTAATGTTTTACGGTTATTGGGATTGCACCACTCAAGGACCAGGTGTTATATCTTTTTTTGTATTTTAGGGGTTTGAACGGGTTCGAGTTCTTGTAATGTTGAAAAATATGTAGATATATATGTGACAACAAGTCGGTACAATCATGCCAAAGTATAATTTGCTCTGACTCATCGTTTTGTCAGGTGTACAAATAAGTTTCCGCCGTTTTTTATTAAAAATTGGGCATTTATTGTGAAAGAACGGAACCTTATGTTTTATTTGAAGTATTGTCCATCGTATGGTTCTTCTTGCATTTGGCACGAATCACGATTCAATAATGCTTCCCATTCCGTGTCTTCATACACTTTCGGCTTTCCACTACATTCTTTTTCTTCGATGTCAAATTCATTGTTCTTAAACTTTTGAAATCACTCACGGCGAATTCTTTCACTTAAATCAGCTTCGCCATATGTTTCTAAAAGCAATGGATGCGCCTCAGCTGCAGATTTCTTCAATATAAGAATTAAATCAAAAGTTCCCGCAAATGACGCTCATTCTACTCAAAACTCGGCATTTTCGCACACAAAAAAATATATTATTGGGTTGGCAACAAAGTCATTTCATTTTATTTCATGATTTTCAAAGTAAGGTAACAAAAATTAATCAATTATGTATTGACCATTTTGTTTGAAGACCTGTTGAAATCTTTCAGTCAGCTTTATAATTCCACATTTGTAAAAAGTTTGGTTCTTAGAGGCCAAAAAAGTGAATCAAATCATTTTTGACAGCCTCATTTGAATCGAATGTTTTTTTCATTCAAATGGTTTTGCAATCGCGTGACCATCGGCATGATTTTTCATTTATTCTACCGAAGGTCAGGACGGCAGGTATGGAAGCACCACATGTGGTCGCTCATCGAACGCTAGCGACGTACTCCAGGATCGGCAATATCTTTTATCTCTTCTCCTATTTTTTTTTAAATTGTACAAGTCACAAGTTCATTTCCTTCTTGTAATTTTCTCAAGTGGCTTAGTATTTGGTCAGTTGGCCCAGAATGTGATTACTTGACACTTTGTTCTGCATCTACCGACAACGACAGAATCGGGCCAAAAATCTCCAAAATATCTGTGAAATTACACTAGTTTGTAAAAAAGAAGTCTGAAAATTTGGTATAAAAACAGACAACAAAATTCGAGACACTAGCAATTTTGATTATAGAAGAAAACTTATTTATTTAATAGTGACTTGAGCAACAGTTTATAATGTAAATACAGAATGATAATATAATTAAAAACAAATAAATGGAACGATACTAACGAACATCGCCAATAGTTTTGTTTTAATTCTACCACTCCCAGGGCAACGAAGTCGATGAAAAAGTAGGAGTTCCTGGTTTCGATGTCCTAGTAGAGTGAACGTGAATTTATTTCGCTGCTTAATAGCAACTCCTGCATCTAGTCACGCACTATATTGCATTAACGAACACACTCTTTCGTATTGTAAAACAATCAGTGAATTGGAGATAAATCAAGACAAATTTCTTTGAACAAGGAAGTCAACGTGCCTTTGAACGAAGCACTTCTTTTTGCCAGATTTTTATTCAATCCTGATTGGGATTTTATTTTTTGAGTACATTTACTATCGATCAGGTTAATTCATTAAAAGAGAATTATTATTTCTACTCAAATTAATCAGCTATGAGATAAGGATTTACTTCGGATCGATAATAGAGTTATTGAAGAAAAAATTTTGCCCGCGCAAACCTTAGCTGTAATGCTGTCTTGATCCCTTTATTGATTTTTTAATCTGCTTTGTTACTTGTGGCGGTAGAGTCGCGGGACGTGACGCCTCCCCCCTTCATTCGAACGCGGGGAGTTAACGATCCGCGATCGAAACTTTGGTAGAAGAATATAATTTTAAATCCAGAATGCTTGCTCAATCAAGTACATATTTTTAATTTAATTTAACAATTTATAACATAAAAAATTTCGTTTATACATAGGAATTAACATTTTGAATTATTGTTGCGAATTAAAAATTTATAACAAGTTTTACATAGATGCATAGTAATAACAGAGGATACAATTCTGGAAATATTACAATCATTGATTACATTTGTTATAGTGGTAATTAGGTAATTTGACAATTTTTCTTTGATTGATAATAACTATTTAAACTTACAACATGGTGATTGTCGATGAAAAGAAAATTAAAAATTGTAAAATTTTATCAATTAGATATAAAATAGTAAAGAGAGATTTACAAGTATTACGATGGTTGATGTATACAATAGTAAAAACAGAATTTGAAATATATAATATTAATAATACAGATTAAAAATAATATTAAGATCGTTGATAACATATATTAATTAATAGACGTCGTAACTTGGTACATTAAAGAGAAAAAACAAGGTTAAGTCTAAAACTCATTTCTTCAAAACATGGCATTGCGATTGCTTATTATTACTTTTTCATATTTATAAAAATTAATTTCATGAACTTCAATTTCATTGGTGTATTATTAAATGAATAAAATAATCATAAGAAAAACAATTTTACATAATAACAGGGTAATACATTTTCCTACAATTCTTGTACTTTTAATTGTTCTTCTAATCTCTCTTGTAAAATTAATAGTTTTTTGTGCATGAAACATATGAAGAATAGTACTTATTTAATTTGTTATTGTTGCACATTAATTCCTATTGGAAAAGTAATTTGTACATTAACAATTTTGTAACGCCATCGCACAGTATACATTTACAGACTCAATATTTGTAGAAGCTGTTCTTCCAATAAGATGGAAATCAAGAAAAGTTCCCTTGATAGAAGAAAATCAAAATTGAAATTATATTTATGATGGCACCAATTATGAAGTGATTATTCATTCTTGTCAGAAAAAGTCTTTTTTTCATCCAAAAAAGAAGAAAAATGCAAATATTTCTATATTTTTCTTTAAGTGATAAAATAAAATGTTGATTCAAATAAAAACTAGCATTTGTCTTACTAAAAAGGTTATTAGTTTGTTTTTTGAAAGGTTGGTGAACAAAAATAAAATTGATTAAATTAAATCCAAAGAAAGTACTCATAAGAATCTTAAAGAAATCTAAGATGAAAAATGTTGAAAAATTTTGATGCATTTGATAAATACTTGCTAGTTTGAGGAGTTTAATTTACTCTAAAAAAAAACATGAAATATATTGAAATTTTTTTATTGCTATTTGAAGGTACAGTGAGCTTCTCGAATCTCTGAAATAAAAAAATAAGATTAGAATAAAATTTCAAAGGATCTTTTGTTTAAAACATTTCCTGGTTTAGTTATTCTAAACGCTTTGGTTTTATGCAAAGTTTATATTATTTTAAGTTTGAATTCAAATTCAGTTAATCAATTTTGTATATTCTATGTGCGATCTTTTTATTCGATTGACGTGAACCAATGTCGGTTTTCCTTTTATGTTGATTTTTACATTTCCTTTCCCTAGTACATCTAAAACTTCGCGGGGTTCTGTGTATTGATTATCCAGCTTTTTAATTTTTCATTCCTTTTAATAAAAATACATTATCCCCAATTTTTATTTCCAAGCGATTTATTTTTTTATCGTGGTACATTTTTGATTTTTCTTTTGCCTTTATGAGGTTTTCTCTTGCTTGTGTTCGCATTTCATGCAGTTGTGTGATTATTACTAGGCTGTTGATTTTGCATAACAAAATTAGGATTTTGTTTTCAGGGAACTGCTTCTTGTGCTTTGGTTAGATCATAACAATTTTCAGCAACATGACCTGGTTTTTTACATATTATACAATTTATGTTGTTATCTCGTGCAACATTAAACGGAGTTGTTTTATTATTTCCATTATTTATAGAATCATCCATTTTTAAATAATCTGAATTTTTATTTCTCCGTAGTGCGGATGATACTGCCAAATCTCTTTCTACGTTGATTGTGTCATTGAAAACTTCTTTAAATGTTCCGTTTGAAGGTAATATCTACTTGTCCATTATTGTTGAGTCTATGAGCGTCTTCGATTCTGTCGGCAATCTCCTTAATTCTAGCTGCATAGGAAAGTACGTTCTCTTTTTCCCACATATAGGTATTCCCTAATTCTCCTTGTAACTGATACACACTTTTTGCTGGGGCGTATACTCTTTTGAGTTTTTCAATTAATTTCTCGACATTATTTTAAGTCGATCCAAAGTTACACTTTCTCGCTTCTCCTGATAATTTACTTCTCATTAATCGTGCTAAATTTTCTTGAGCTGCGGGTATTGGAAGTATTGCCTTTACCTCATAACATCCATCAATAAAATGTGATAATGGAATGTTACTTCCATCAAATAAGGGTACTACTTCTAACGCGTCGCGTAAGGATACTTGTTGATTATTAGGTACGACCATTTCGTTGTTTATAATTGGATTAACCTTTTCTGCAGGATTGTTGTGAACAATTTGTTCCATTTGTTCGTTGTCGGTACTATTATCGTCGCTATCGTGATATATCATTTAATATTTTTCTTAACTTGACTGCGTGTAATAGGATTTTCTTGAATTTGTGATTTCCCTAATTCACTGGGATTGGGTCCCGACATAGATTATTATAAAATAAAATTTACTGATACGTACATGGAGACACATTTAAATTGCAATATACATAAATATTCACTTGGGTCAACCCGAAAAACCTTCAAATATCTTTCGTTTTAAAATATTTTTGTAATCAATAGATGTGATTGATAATTTGTTATTAGAAAATATGAATTTTTCTCAATGTTCCGAGTCAGGTAAATTTATAGTCATCAACCAAAATTCTTAAAATAATATGCCTTAATTCTACCAATTTCCATGTGCTTACAGAAAAATATTTATTTAGAATTTTTGTTTCAAATTTATTCCTATTGATACTATTTTTCGGTTTTTTGCCTTACCTGATTTTGAAATAATTGTTACAATCACAGAAAATAAAATTTTTTTATTATATTTTTTTTACTATACACACAAAGAAAATTATAAAATATACAGAATTTTATTAATGCAAGATTGGACAAGCCTGATTCAAGCACAACATCTTGGTCAATCTTTTGCAATTAAAAATATTCTGTTAATCAACAGAGTTGGAATAGAAGTTTCAAACGATACTGCATGAGCACTTGAATTTTTCCTTACCCAATTGATTGAATCAATGGTGACCGTTCAGCGAATCTAAAAAGGACTTATGGTCTCATGTGCTGTTTTTTCTCGTTTTAATTCGAATTAGAACTTAGTTAACAGTTTAGAATTAAAGAAGTACGTGATTAGACAGGCATGACTCAAACACAAAATCCTATGTAATCCTTGTACTTTCATAAATTCAGATAATAAAATTTCAAATGAAATAAGTCTTTTGATCACTCAGGTTAGCCTCAAGGTCAAATCCCTTTGTGATTTGATAAAATTATTTTATTTTAACAAAATGTGTGTGTGAAATTTCAAATAAAATAAGATGATTATTTAATCACTCAAGTTAGCCTCAAGGTCAAATCCTTTCGTGATTTTATCAAATTTATTTTATTTTAACCAATATGTGTGTAAAATTTCAAATAAAATAAAATGATTATTTAATCACTCAAGTTAGCCTCAAGGTCAAATCCCTTTGTGATTTTATCAAATTTATTTTATTTTAACAAAATCTGTGTGAAATCAGATAAATTATAATTGTAATTTATTAATTATTGATTCCTAGTCATTATTAAATTTCGATATCCCATTCACTGACTAAGTGTTCCCGGGCCGATGCACCAAAAAAGAGGTTGGGTATGTTACGTCAGAAACGTAACACTTCTCTTCTTAAAAGATCCTCGTTTTATGTGAGGATCGGAAGGATCCTTTCTAAGGGATGAGGAATAGTCGGTGATTGAGAATGGTTTATGATATAAAATATATTTATTGACAATTAAAATTATATCGAGTAAGCACCATGGAAATGGGAATTGAATTGAAATTTTGATATACCCTCGTAATTACCCTGAGTTGTGAATTGGTTGATGATTATTTGAGTCCAGTAAGCGAATGTGGTCAGTTGAGTCTTCGTTGTAATCTTGAGATAGTTACTGCTATATAGTAGATTCTTAGTCCAGACGGTTGATCTAGATGATTCTTTGATCCCAGTTTCAAAGAGAATTTGGAAGGCGATTCCCCTTCACTTTTTAAAGTCGTTGAACTTTGCGTCTAGTTAGAATTTGAGTTTGGTAGCGGTAGAAATCTGGTGAAGCAGGACTAGACTGACTGGATTGCACTCGCGGTATAGATTCGATGGCTCTGGACTGGACTCGCGTTGGTCACATTGTAGACATCGGACGTTGACTAACTAACTGAACTGAACTGACTTCTATTGGAACTTTCCGTTTTTATAGAACTTTGAAAGGTCAACTATGACGAGTAACATGTTATGGCCAGTCACATGTTGTTACCAATCACATGCTATTACCAGTCGCGTGTTATTACAAGTTACATGCTATTACAAGTTACATGTTGTGACTGTAGTGTGTGTGATAAATGCATGTGCGTTGGTACTGTAGGGCTTCATTTACTTTCTCTCTGGCTCAGTCGATTTGTTATTATGTATGGGTATTATAACGACACATGGTAATTTCATATTGATTATCCTATTGATCTGTAGATTTGTCTATAACCCGCGTCGATAAAATCACACTCGCTGTAATGCTGTCTTGATCCCTTTATTGATTTCTTAATCTGCTTGTTACTTGTGGCGGTAGAGTCGCGGGACGTGACACAATCTACAACGTTATTATGAAACAAATAAAATTTCTATGAGATGGCTGGGGAAGAAAAGGGATTCTTTGATCTAGACGGATTTATGCGCTACATCTTTGCCAGAAGCAAAGAAGTTGCACTCCGCGACCTTATTTTATTTATATAAGTTTACATGATTAGCACTCAGGCTTCCTTTAAAAGTATAATGCCAGGCGTTATGTTTAACGTTTGGTTGGTCTTTTCTCGCCTTTTAATTCTCTAATTTTATATAGAGTCAAGGCTCTGCCCATTTTAGAAATAATCTGTACGTGCTCACTTTGTTTACCTGTTCACTTTTTTCTTATTTTCTTTTAGAAGCAAGGTTCATTTTGCAAGTGCTAGGTTGAGTTTTCCAAAGCTCCTTCAAACTGATCCTAAGCTCCTGTATTCACTCGCCCTAGTCAGTATTCTGCTTGCTCCCTTTTTTCCTATTGTCGAAATTTATTTCAAAGTATACGCAACTTATGGATACGGCGTCAGAAGATGCCAGGCACTCATCTTAAGCAGTAGCCATATAAACACAAGTGACGCCGAGGACAATCCCAAATCCTCGGGTCCGCTTTGTTTAAGATTTTATTTAACGTTTCAGCGGATAGTCACCCGTCATAATTTTATGATTTCAACTTTGATACTAATAATAATAACTAATACTAATAATAATACTAATAATGATCATTTTAAAACTATTCAAGTTTTGTGAATAGTATGTAACACCAAAAACTCATCAGTGATCTTTATTTCTAAAATTTTAAAATAGTGGATAAGATATTGCACATATGAGCCCTACTTTGGAATAAACTTTGGTAATGTGAAAAATGTTAAAAAATGTAAAATATCGTGAGAAAATTTACATAAAATTGAACAGGAAACATCAATAAATTACCTAAAAACTTCCTTAGGAATAACAGTAAAATTGTAGCACATAACTCTAATGTAAATCAACTAAAAAACTAGTATAGGAGGTGTGTCCGAAAAGTATCCGACCTGCGTTCATATCTCCAAGTTGGTGCTATTCTTCGTCATGCGGACCGTGGCATCCTTCGAAGTAGTCCTCATTTGATTGAACCACACGCTCCCAGCGGTGCTTCCACATCTTAAAGCAGTCCTCGAACGCAAATTTTGGAAAGGCCTTCAGCTCGCGCGTCGCATTACTCTGAATTGTCTCGATGTCGTCGAACCGATTTCCTTTGAGCGCCATTTTCAATATTGGGAACATCCAAAAGTCGCAGGGAGCTATGTCGGGACTGTAGGGAGGCTGGCAAAGCTGTAAAATCTTGTGTTTTTCTAAAAATTGCTGCACAAGGTTCGATGAGTGCGCTGGCGCGTTATCGTGGGGAAGAAGCAAGTCATCGCTTGACCAGAAACGCGGTCGTTTTCTTCTCACGGCATCACGGAATTTTTTCAGAACTTCAACCTAATATTCTTTGTTCATCTTCTGACCTCCTGGAGCAAATTCGTAGTGCACGACACCTTCACAATCGAAAAAAATAATCAGCATTGACTTGATATGGCTCCGACTTCAACGTGCCATTTTTGAACCGCCTGTACCACTCTTTATCTGTTATGCCCATACTTTAGTCCACAAAGGCCTTGTGTATCATTTCAATCGTCTCCGCAGAACGCTTGCCGGGATTAAAGCAAGGCTTGATGCAAATTCGTTGATCTGCTTTTTCTATCATTTTCAATTGTAAACAAATGCGTCGAACTGGAAAAGCACGTTGGATATAAACACACGTTGCGCGCGACCCAAGGCGTCCGGCCGGTAACTACGGCATTCAAGGAGTTCGTGAGAGACTACTGGTTACGCTCATACCCCGCAGAAACCAATCAAGCGCTCTGGCGCGAAGATATAAACGCAGGTTAGATACTTTTCGGACACACCTCGTATAATTGTGTCTAAATGCCACTGAAGATACAAATGCAAGTACATATGTAGTATACAATTACAAAAGATTATTTATGAAAATTAGCTTAGAATTGCTGATACGAATTCTACGATGTTAGAAATTTCTACCGCAATTTCCCAGAACATGTGAGTGGAGTTTTATTGAGCTACAACCTCCCAAACTATAGACAGAATGTCAGGACATTCTTTTACTTTTTAGTAAATTTATGAAAAAAAAATTTTCTTTTATTAAATTTCAGTTACAAACTGTTGAATATTCTGTATATGTTTTCCTGGAAATACTGATACTTGTAATATGAATAATTTTACGTTTTGGTAACTGAAGTTCAATGCAGTTACATGCAGCTGAAAATTCAGCCACATGCAACTAAAACTCAGTTACAGTTACGCAATTTGATGATAAATTTTATAGAAGTTAAGTTACAGTTTGGTAGTTTTTAAGATACATTCTTTGAAAATTCAGTTGAGTTCCATAATATTAGGAAAGTTTAAAAAAAAAATTTCGTACATTTTTTCCAATTTTAAGATACCTTTACTTAATACCATCGTGACGATTCTAACAGTGTGGTGTTCAAATATTTTTTACAAATAATAACAACTTCCAGTAAAAACGTGTAAAAAAGCCTTTGGAGTAAGAAATTGAAATGTAGCGAATAAAATTGCAATATAAACTTGAATTATAAAAAAATTACCAAACTGTAACAGAACTTATATAAAATTTATCATAAAATTGCATGACTGTAACTGACTTTTAGTTGCATGTGGCTGAATTTGCAGCTACATGTAACTGCATTGGACTTCAGTTACCAAAACGTTAAATTATTCCTATTACAAGTATCAGTATTTCCAGGCAAACATATACAGAATATTGAACACTTTGTAACTGAAATTTAATAAAAAAAATTTTTTTTTCATAAATTTACTAAAAAGTAAAAGAATCTCCTGAAATTCTGTCTATAGTTTGGGAGGTTGTAGCTCAATAAAACTCCACTCACATGTTCTGGGAAATTGCGGTAGAAATTTCTAACATCGTAGAATTCGTATCAGCAATTCTAAGCTAATTTTCATAAATAATCTTTTGTAATTGTATACTACATATGTACTTGCATTTGTATCTTCAGTGGCATTTAGACACAAATATATACTAGTTTTTTAGTTGATTTACGTTAGAGTTAAGTGCTAGAATTTTATTGTTATTCCTAAGGAAGTTTTTAGGTAATTTATCGATGTTTTCTGTACAATTTTATTTAAATTTTTTCAGGATATTTTACATTTTTTAACACTTTTCACATTACAAAGTCTATTCCAAAATAGGGCAATATAGTCGATACAAGTCCTATTTTATGAATTTTGAAAAATAAAATTATAAAATTTCTCCGTTACCTTTTAACTTCAATTTCAACATAGAATTAGGATGATAAGAAGTTGAATATTTATTTTGTCGTTTTATTAGTTATATTGCTAATTTACTTTAGGTTTGCGCTGCACCGTTAACTTTCCGTCTAGCCGGTACGATTCCCTACTGAAAATTCGTATATAGGTCTCTATGTGGGATCTTTCGTTGGGATCTATATCGAAACCTATATAAGATCTTACGTAGCGACCTACATAAGGTTCTACGTAGGATCCTGTCCAATATTCTATTGGTACTACCTATTGGATTTTACTCAGGGACTTATAGATTGATATTAATCTGCCCCGCCAAAGAGTGGTCCGATACTGGAATTCATTGGTCAAAAAAGTCTACACTAATCAGTTCTTATTCGATTCACAAATTTTTGATCCAATCACAGTTGAATAAATTGTCGCAAAATCTATGAGATGCGATTTTCAAATTTGGCTTTGCTTATATTTTTTCACTCAACGTAAAGTGTTGTAAAAAGGCCAATTTCGCAGTTTTTGTTTTTTTTTTCCTTCAAGAACGATTGTCAAATATCTCAAAGCGTCTTAAATCCATGCAGGAGCCCTCCCAGAAGACAAATAATTTGGATAATAATCAACTTAATTGTTATAAAAGAAATAATTCAACAAATAAACAACACAAAGGGATTTGACCTTGAGTCTAACCTGTGATTAAATAATCATTTTATTTTATTTGAAATTTTACACAAATATTGGTTAAAATAAAATAAATTTGATAAAATCACGAAAGGATTTGACCTTGAGGCTAACCTGAGTGATTAAATAATCATTTTATTTTATTTGAAATTTTACACACATATTGGTTAAAATAAAATAAATTTGATAAAATCACAAAAGGATTTGACCTTGAGGCTAACTTGAGCGATGAAATAATCATCTTATTTTATTTGAAATTTCACACACACACATCTTGTTAAAATAAAATAATTTCATCAAATCACAAAGGGATCTGACCTTAAGGCTAACCTAAGTGATTAAATAATTATTTTATTCGGAAAATTTTTTAATTTACTTATTTCTTGTTATTTTGTACAAACTGTATTAAAATAAAATAAAATAAATTCTTTTGAGTCACGCAGGGATTTGACCTTGAGGCTAACCTAAGTGATCAAAAGACTTATTTTATTTGAAATTTTATTATCTGGATTTATGAAAGTACAAGGATTACATAGGATTTTGTGCTTGAGTAATGCCTGTCTAATCACGTACTTCTTTAATTCTAAACTGTTAACTGAGTTCTAATTCGAATTAAAACGAAAAAAAACAGCACACGAGACTATAAGTCCTTTTTAGGTTCGTTGAACGGTCACCATTGATTCAATCAATTGGGTAAGGCAAAATTCAAGTGCTCATGCAGTATCGTTTGAAACTTCTATTCCAACTCTGTTGACTAACAGAATATTTTTAATTGCAAAAGATTGACAAAGATGTTGTGCTTGAATCAGGCTTGTCCCACCTTGCATTAATAAAATTCTGTATATTTTATAATTTTCTTTGTGTGTATAGTAAAAAAAATATAATAAAAAAATTTTATTTTCTGTGATTGTAACAATTATTTCAAAATCAGGTGAGGCAAAAAACCGACAAATAGTATCAATAGGAATAAATTTGAAACAAAAATTCTAAATAAATATTTTTCTGTAAGCACATGGAAATTGGTAGAGTTAAGGCATATTATATTAAGAACTTTGGTTAATGACTATAAATTTACCTGACTCGGAACATTGAGAAAAATTCATATTTTCTAATAACAAATTATCAATCACATCTATTGTGTACAAAAATATTTTAAAACGAAAGATATTTGAAGGTTTTTCGGGTTGACCCAAGTGAATATTTATGTATATTGCAATTTAAAAGTGTCTCCATGTGCGTATCAGTCAATTTTATTTTATAATAATCTATGTCGGGACCCAATCGCAGTGAATTAGGGAAATCACAAATTCAAGAAAATCCTACTATACGCAATCAAGTTAAGAAAAATATTAAATGATATATCACGATAGCGACGATAATAGTACCGAAAACGAACAAATGGAACAAATTGTTCACAACAATCCTGCAGAAAACGTTGATCCAATTATAAACAACGAAATGGTCGTACCTAATAATCAACAAGTATCCTTACGCGACGCGTTAGAAGTAGTACCCTTATTTGATGGAAGTAACATTCCATTATCACATTTTATTGATGGATGTTATGAGGTAAAGGCAATACTGCCAATACCCGCAGCTCAAGAAAATTTAGCACGATTAATGAGAAGTAAATTATCAGGAGAAACGAGAAAGTGTAACTTTGGATCGACTTATAATAATGTCGAGAAATTAATTGAAAAACTCAAAAGAGTATACGCCCCAGCAAAAAGTGTGTATCAGTTACAAGGAGAATTAGGGAATACCTATATGTGGGAAAAAGAGAACGTACTTTCATATGCAGCTAGAATTAAGGAGATTGCCGACAGAATCGAAGACGCTCATAGACTCAACAATAATGGACAAGTAAAGGGTTTCCCAATAGGGGTGATATGATTTTGAATGTCCCTATCGGGCTCATTTGAACTGAAATTTTTGACGTCTGCTGTCAGTTGTCATCAGTAAGGTTTGCCATTTAATCATGAGTAGTTTCACGCTTCCACAACGTTTGGAAATTGTCCAATTATTTTATCAAAATTCGAGAAGTTTTGTCGGTGTTCAAAGAGCATATCGTGCAAAATATGGTCGTCATTCTGCTCCATCCGCGCTCTCAATTCGTCGAATAATCGATAAGTTGGAGAGTGAATTTACTCTATTGGATACTAAGCCTAAAAATCGTATGCGTACCGCACGTTCTACACAGAATATAGCCGCCGTACAGGCCAGTATCGAGGAAAACCGTGAATTGTCCGTGCCACGCCGATCTCAGGAATTGGGCCTGTCCAGGATGACTACCTGGCGTATTTTGCGATTGGATCTTGGCCTGCATCCCTATAAGATGATTCTGGCTCAAGAATTGAAGCCTAATGACCATCGTTTGCGTCGGGAGTTCGCGGATTGGGCTCTGGAATCAATTGAAAATGATCCCAATTTTCCTCAAAAAATCATCTTTTCTGATGAGGCGCATTTTTGGCTCAAGTCTCGGGGGACATTTGGCCAATATATTGTTTAAATCATAAATGGCATAGAATATCCAATATAATAAAAAAGATTTCGATCAATTCCGAATGAATATTCAGTGTTTTTTTTCAATTTCAAAACATATCACCCTTATTGGGAAACCCTTTAGATATTACCTTCAAACGGAACCTTCAAGGAGACGTTATTCAATGCTTTATTCGTGGTCTGCGTCCCGAATTAGAAATTTGAGTGAAAAGAAAGGAAACATTTAAAGAAGTTTTCAATGACACAATCAACGTAGAAAGAGATTTGGCAGTATCATCCGCACTACGGAGAAATAAAAATTCAGATTATTTAAAAATGGATGATTCTATAAATAATGGAAATAATAAAACAACTCGGTTCAATGTTGCACAAGATAACAACATAAATTGTATAATATGTAAAAAACCAGGTCATGTTGCTGAAAATTGTTATGATCTAACCAAAGCACAAGAAGCAGTTTCCAGAAAACAAAATCCTAATTTTTTTATGCAAAATCAACAGCCCGGTAATAATCACCAACGACGAAAAAATATTTACAATAATTCTGCAAGAAATATTTACCAAAATAACCATTTTTTAGGAAACAGAAATAACAATTATGATAAATTTTCACAAAACAATTATCCGAATAACAATTTTTCAAGGAACAGGAACAACAATTACAATAACTTGTCAAGTAACAGAATTAATTATCCTAACAGCAATAGATTCCATAATTACAATAATAACAATTTTTCGAGAAACAGAAATAATGATAATAGACAAGAAAATCTAGATCACAACAGGTATGAAAATCACAGACAATTTTTAAATCAAAATAGACAACGTGAGATGCGAAATCAGCAATTAAGTAGACCAAATCAAAATTACCCACAAAAATCAGAAGTTATATGCAACTATTGTAAAAAAACCAGGACATGTTATAACAAATTGTAATGTTAGATTAAATAAACAACAATCGCAAAATTCGAAAAACACAAACGCTCTCCCCAGTACGGATGCACTGAGGAAAGCATAAAGCAAGAACCAGAAGCATCCACTTCTAACGATCAACCGGCTATAAAGATAAGCGTTTCCAAACCAAGTACAATTCCATTGATAATGATATGCGGAGAAGGCTTTCAAAACTCTGCTCGCATGATGATAGATACCGGTGCTGGTCGAAATTTGATTAAACAAAATTCCGTAAATCCTAATTTACCAATAGATGAAAAAATAGTGTTAAAACTTACAGGAATAAATAATTTACCACTTTTTACAATGGGACAAATACAAATAAACATTCTAGGATACCCAACAATATTGAATATAATTCCTAATGAAGTTCCAATCGATGAAGACGGACTTCTAGGTTCAGAATTTTTTCGAGAAAATAATGTCAATATAAATTATGTATCAAAGATGTCTAGAAATACAAAATAAACTGCATCCATTTGAATCGACACAGATATTAACAATCCCAGCTAGAACAGTAACAACATTTTATATTCCAATTGAAAATACTGAAAAAAGCGAAGGTTACGTACCTCGACTACACACTGGCGAAGGAATTTATGCAGGAGAAGCAATTGTGAAAAATTGCAACGGTAAAGCTTATATCAAATTTGCAAATTACAAACGAAATTCTGTAACAATATCAATACCGGCTATTACTTTAGAAGACTTTGAAGAAAGAGATTTTCAAAATGTAACAAATAAATCAAGCAATTTAAAAAACTTAAGTGATGACGATTTATCTAACAAAATTCTGAATAGTTTCTTAAAAACCGACAATTTTTTCGACAATCCATGCAAATTTTTTAACATAACAGGTGAAGAAAGAATAGAATGCATCAAAAAACTTCTTCGTTTGGATCATTTGAATCAGGACGAAGACGAACATGTAGAAAGATTAATTATTAACAGTGCAGACAGATTTCAAATCCCAGGAGAACCACTTGAAGCTACTAACGTTTTGCAACATTCGATTCCAACTACAGATGATTCTCCAATTTTTTCAAGACAATATAGATTTCCCCCTGTTCATAAAGAAGAAATTACAAAACAAGTTGACGAATTATTAAAAAATAAAATAATAAAACCTTCACAATCACCGTATAACACTCCAGTTTGGATTGTTCCTAAAAAACCAGACCCTAAAGGTAAAATAAAATGGCGAATGGTGCTTGACTTCAGAAAACTTAATGAAAAACAATCGGAGATTCTTACCCACTACCTAACATAATCGATATACTCGATTCACTCGGATCTGCCAGATATTTTTCAGTATTTGATTCAGCTACTGGTTTTCACCATATAAAAATGGACCCTAAAGACTCTTATAAAACTGCATTTTCTACACCTCATGGCCATTATGAATTTGATAGAATGCCCTTTAGTTTAAAAACCGCTCCTGCAACATTTCAAAGGTTAATGGATATTACTTTAACTGGATTAATAGGGACAGAACTCTTTGTATATCTTGACGACATAGTCATATTTGCTGATACACTAGAAGAACATGAGAAAAAATTTAATAATTTAATACAACGTCTTCGAAAAGCAAACCTTCATTTACAACCAGACAAATGTGAATTTCTACGACTGGAAATAGGATATTTCGGTCATATAATTGATAAAAATGAAGTTCGACTGGACCCCAAAAAAATAATAGCGAATCCTCACAAGATCCAATATTAAATATCAATCCTAAGTTTTTAGAAACTTTTAATGTTTCTCCCAATGAAGAATTATTTAATAACATTTATAACAATTTTTTGAAATATACAAGTTTATTGAAACTTTTAGCATCAAAGCTTCTGTTTATGACTAT
The DNA here is from genome assembly GCA_030998225.1 of Diplolepis rosae. Taxonomy (NCBI): domain Eukaryota; kingdom Metazoa; phylum Arthropoda; class Insecta; order Hymenoptera; family Diplolepididae; genus Diplolepis; species Diplolepis rosae. The sequence goes on from JAPYXD010000707.1 coordinate 1,749,743, forward strand.
TATACTCTTAAATCCAATACTTGGAAAAAATTATGAAAATTCGCCATGGAAAACCATGACTACTAGGGGTAAAAAGAAAAAACAAGAACAAATGAAAAATTCAAATCAGCATAAAACTCTAGAAAATCAACCATATAGCTTGGGAAGAAATAAAATTAATATTTTATTTAGTTTTTGCAAATTCACTTACGAAAATAATAGTTTGTAATGGCATAACGTAATATCCAACAAAAGAACAAAGACCACAATTAATTGAAGAAGCGCACTCCTCAGCATTAGGAGGCCATAAAGGTGTCACAAAGACCTATAATCGAATTCGACAAAAAGTTTTTTGGGAAAATATGAAAGTCGATATTCTAAAATATATTCAAGGCTGTTTCGAAAAAATATCAATGGATATTGTTGGTCCACTACAAGAAACAATGTCTGGAAATCTGAATATTCTTACTATACAAGACAATTTTACAAAATACTCTCTAGCAATACCTCTTCCTAATCATCAAGCTGGTACAATAGCAGACGCATTCGTGAAAAAATTTATTTGCATATTTGGATCGCCAAAAGGAGTACTAACGGATCAAGGCAGAGATTTTTTAAGCAATTTATTAAAAAGATTAGCAAAACGCTTTAGAATCAAACAATTTTGTACCACAGCTTTTCACCCTCAATCAAACGGGTCATTAGAACGTTCACATCATATTTTAGGCGAATATCTCAAACAATTTGTAGCAAAAAACTGAAAATGGGACGATTGGCTAGAATTAGCAATGTTCTCATATAACACAAGTGTACATGAAGCCACAAAATGTAAACCTTATGAATTAGTTTTTGGTAAATTAGCCCGTGAACCCTGTAGTGAACTTTTATCACAAAATGAAAAATGGCAAACCTATGATGATTATTTGATCAACTTTGTCACACAACTGCATGAAATGCAAACACAAGCAAGAGATAATCTCATAACAGCAAAAGAAAATTCAAAAATGTACCACGATAGAAAAATAAATCCCTTAGAAATAAAAATTGGGGATAATGTATTTTTATTAAAGGAATGAAAAATTAAAAAGCTGGATAATCAATACACTGGACCTCACAAAGTTTTAGATGTACTAGGAAACAGAAATGTAAAATCAACATAAAAGGAAAACCGACAGTAGTTCACGTCAATCGAATAAAAAGATCGCACATAAATATACAAAATTGATTAACTGAATTTGAATCTAAACTTAAAATAGTATAAACTTTGCATAAAACCAAAGCGTTTAGAATAACTAAACCAGGAAATGTTTTAAACAAAAAGATCTTTTGAAATTTTATTCTAATCTTATTTTTTTTATTTCAGAGACTTGAGAAGCTCAGTATACCTTCAAATAGGAATAAAAAATTTCAATATATTCCATGTTTTTTTTTCAGAGTAAATTAAACTTTTGAGACTAGCAAGTATTTATCAAATGCATCAAAATTTTTCAACTTTTCTGTTCGGTTTAGCAAAAACTAATAATCTAATTTGATCACAAAAAAATTATATTTCTTTAAAATTCTTATAAGTACTTTCTTTGCATTTAATTTAATCAATTTTATTTTTGTTCACCAACCTTTCAAAAAACAAACTAATAACTTTTTTTAATAAGACAAATGCTAGTTTCCATACGAATCATCATTTTTTTTTATCACTTAAAGAAAAATATAGAAATATATGCATTTTTTTCTTTTTTCATAATTCTATTAATTATACAAAAAAAACATTAGAAAAACAATTAAAAGTACAAAAATTGTAGGAAAATCTATTACCCTGTTATTATGTAAAATTGTTTTTCTTATGATTATTTTATTCATTTAATAACACACTGATCAAATTGAAGTTTATGAAATTAATTTTCAGAAACCTGTAAAAGTAATAATAAGCAATCGCAATGCCACGTTTTGAAGAAATCATTTTTAGACTTAACCAAGTTTTTTCTCTTTAATGTACCAAGTTACGACGTCTATTAATTAATATATGTTAGCAACGATCATAATGTTATTTTTAATCTCTATTATTAATATTATATATGTCAAATTCTCTTTTTACTAATGTATGCATCAACCATCGTAATACTTGTAAATTCCTCTTTACTATTTTATATCTAATCGATAAAATTTGACAATTTCTAATCTTCTTTTCATCAACAATCATCATGTTGTAAGTCTAATTAGTTATTATCAAAAAAAAATTGTTGTCAAATTACCTAATTACCACTATAACATATGTAATCAATGATTGTAATATTTCCAGAATTGTATCCTCTGTTGTTACTATGCATTTATGTAAAACTTGTTATAAATTTTTAATTCGCAACAATAATTTAAAATGTTAATTCCTATGTATAAACGAAATTTTTTATGTTATAAATTGTTAAATTAAATTAAAAATATGTACTTGATTGAGTAAGCATCCTGGATTTAAAATGTAATCTTCTCCCGAAGTTTCGATCGCGGATCGTAAACTCCCTGCGTTCGAATTAAGGGGAGAGGTAGCACGTCCCGCGACTCTACCGCCACAAGTAACAAGCAGATTAAGAAACCAATAAAGGGATTAAGACAGCATTACAGCGAGTGTGATTTTATCGACGCAAGTTATAGACAAATCTACAGATCAATAGGATGATCAATATGAAATTACCATGTGATGTTATAATACCCACACATGATAAAAAATCGACTGACCCAGGGAGAAAGTGAATGAAGCCCTACAGTACCAACGCACTACTACATGCTACATACTACATACTACTACATGTGACTGGTCATAACATGTTACTCTTCATAGTTGACCTTTCAAAATTCTATAAAAAGCAAAGCTCCAATAGAGTTCAGTTCAGTTAGTTAGTCAACGTCCGATTTCTACAATGTAATCAACGCGAGTCCAGTCCAGTGCCATCATACTTGTATATATACCGCGAGTGCAATCCAGTCAGTCTAGTCCAGCTTCACCAGATTTCTACCGCTAGCCAAACCAATTCCAATTCGACGCTGAGTTCAACGACTTTAAAAGTGAGGGGGAATCGATTTCCAAATTCTCTTTGAACTGGGACCAAAGAATCAACTATATCAACCGGCTGGACTACGAATTTCCTATCTAACAACAACTATCTCAAGATTACAACGAAGCCTCAAGTTGCCACATTCGCATTACTAGACTCAATCAATCATCAAACAATTTACAACTCAGGGTAATTACAAGGGTATTTCAAAATTTCAATTAAATTTCCATTTCCATGGTGCTTACTCAACATAATTTTATTGTCAATAAATATATTTTATATCATTAACCATTCTGAATCACTGACTATTCCTCATACCTTAAAGAGGATCCTTTCGATCCTTACATAAAACGAGGAGATCTTTTAAGAAGAGAAAAGTTACGTTTCTGACGTAACAATATAATGAAAAAAGACGATGGTGCTTGTTGCACGACAATGCGTTGTAAAGTGTTATGCATAAATTGAAGACATTCAAAGGTCGACGACCACCATCCTGAGAACTCTTGCGACAGACCTTTTATGAGTATATCAAGCAATATAACTGAAAAAGCAGTTGAATTTGCAGAAAACTGAGAATTTTTAAATGTTTTTATAATCATTGTTGATAACAATCATAATTTTATATGCTCCATACATGTTTACCATTCAGTTGTGAGCTAAAGATAAAATATAGCAATTTTAGTGAAAACAAAAAAATTTCATTAATCAAACCACTTTGTTCATTATTTGTTGAATTATTTCGTTTATAACAATTGAGTTGATTGTCATGCACATTAATTGTATTCTGAGAGTACCCAGCATGAATTTAAGACGGTATGTGATTTTTGACAATCGTTTCTGAAGACGAGAAGAAACAAAAACTGAAATTTAACCTCTTTATATAAACAAAGCCAATTTTGAAAATCGCATCTCATAAATCTCTTAGAAATACATTCAACTGAGAATACAAAAAATTTATGAATCGAATGAAAACTGATGGCTGTAGACTTTTTTTAACAGTAAATTCCTGTATCAGACCCCCCCCCCCCCCCCTGTCGCGGTGTAGATTAATATCAAGCTTCTAAACAATAACACTTATTTTCTGAGTAATCTTCTCAATTTAAAGGGCGAGATCGAAAACTTCCAAATTTCATTTTTGCAATATACTTTATATCATGAAACTTGCATTTAAGTATGTGAAACTTTTACCTGAGTCGATAGTACGAGACGTCTTTCCCAGCTTTTCGTACATCAGTTGTTTCGTGCATTTATAAGTGGAGATGCTCCAATTTCTTATACTTTCAATTTTGCTATGAGCTGATCGAATCGTTTGTGTATCTCCATTTTGAAGAGGCGATCTCGGTGACATGGGTGCTAAGGGTGAAACAATATTCAATGAACGCTAATACATCGTAAGATTATAATAACCAGCATGTCGCCTTCGTAAAAAATGTTACAGGAATATCACATTGTAAAAAACGAAGGAAAGAAAGAAAATATATTATTGCATTTCGAGTCTTTAAGACTGATATGTATGTTCAATAGGGATCTTATTTTCTACGTTTTGCAGCTTTGCTGGTCGCATCTTCAGGAACAATATATCAAGAGGTCCTTGCTTAAAATATCGGGTAGAAAATATATAGAAATCAGGTAGATATCCTTCTGGGGTTTACCCGGTTATAATCGGCTTCTACTCGGTCTCAAATTTAAATTTTAGAATTATGACCGGATTAAGCCTGGTTTCTATCTGGTAAATGTGCCAAGAAATTCAATATTGGCAAATACCGAACATCGTCTCTACCCGGTTCCCAGCCGGTTTTTAAAAGGCACGCAAAACTGGAGATTGTTATTAAACCGGAAGTTCATAATATACCCAGTGCTACCTGGTTTCTATCCGGTGAATGGAATGAGACTAAATACAAATTTGTCTCTTCCTGGGCTCTACCCGATTCCTATCCGTTTCCTATGAGTCAACCAAAACTGGAAATAGTTGTTAAGGAGGAGATGCACAATCTACTTGGTCCTACCCGGTTGTACATCTGTTTTTGTATCTGGGGTCGTTTTGTCCCTCCCCTCCGACTGAGGAGGTTGTACCCGGTTAAACAAAAGAAAATCAACCGTGAACTGAATATACATCGGAGGTAGAAAAAAGTAATTATTTCCAGTGATTCAAGCCTCAAATTCTCAATTTAACTTTATTCAATATATATATATAAATAAAGTTAAATTGAGAATTTGAGGCTTGAATCACTGGAAATAATTATATATATATATATATATATATATATTTGTGTTTGATATTCACGTGATATTTATATGAGAAGTCGACACTAATAACTAAATTTTTGCGTGAGAAAACCTTTTCAAAAAATTCATGACGTGTGTTTTCGAAATTTCAAATTTAGGAGATGCATCTGAGAAACATGAAAAAGTAGAACATCCCTAGAAGGATTTATCAAAATGTAATTTCGAAAAATATTTATTCAAATTTGGATATATTAGTAAAGAACTTGCTTCCGTCTCGAACCAGCTCGCTGGCTGAGGAATGGGCAAAGCGAAGGGCAAAAAACGCTCAAGCAACGAGCGATACAAAGTATGGCCTTGCTTTACTCGTAAGTCATGAATTAATACAGCATAGAATAAAATTCAATGCAATATTAATTCAGGATTTTCAAATAAAAAATATACTTAACCACCTTAACTCGCAAGTAACACACTGCATTTTTCACAAGCTGTAATACTTTCTTTCAGCTATGTAGTATATAGGGACTGTTCAAATCTTCACTTTCAGTTTGAAGTAATCGATTTTTCTAATACTTAGTTAGATTAATGTATGCACAGAATTAGTATAGTTTAATATCCAAGTTGTATTTCAATTGTGTGATTCTAACAAGCATTTTTTCATATATTTATATAATGACAAAATGGAATTTGAGTATGAAAGTTTATTTGCAGATGAAAATACAAGTAATAGTACATGGTACACTAAGGAGGTAAAAGCGGTCATTTAAGACGCCTAGCATGATGAGTTTCAGTACGATGCAAAGCCGAGTCGAAATTGTGACCCTAAGACAAGTTCTAAAACCATCCCGTGAGGCGCTAAATGACCGTCCCTCAGTGGTGTACGCGATACTTTATGTAACATTGAAACATTGTTAACCGAGTGGGGAATCGACGCGTCTCCCACTCGGTTAACATACTATTTTCTTTACATACTGCGAAATGCAATGCGATTTCGGGGCCTGGCGCGAAACAGCAAAAATGTACGGTTGCACGATCGATTGATGCAACCACAACACATTACGCAGAGCATGTTAAACTAACAATTGAGGTTAGAATACGAATATTTCCAAACTTTCCCGTTACTAGTGTGGAAAAGTAGGATTAATTACGCGGATCCATCAACGATTGTGGAATCGATCATTTTTCTGTTTTGCGCCAGGGTCCCAAAATCGCATTTTCACCGCGGGTATCAAAGAAAAGCATGTCTTCGAGCTCTTTCATACGCGTTTCTTGTCTTTAAACTAGGTGTTTTTTGTAATGTCAGCACAAGTCGGGAGTGGGTAGTATTTAAGCGACAACTTTTAAATACTATAGTTAAAGGTAGTAATTTAAATACTCCCCACACCCGATTTGTGCTCGCAGTACACAAAAAGCCTTCATTACACACAGAAAACATGCATAAAAAACGATAAAAGCAAAATTATTTTCTTATGGAAAAAGATATGGGAGGGTGTCCGGGTCAGAACCCTGACGGGGGTGCAGGGGTCAAAGCCCCTGCTGGGCGTTCGGGGGACTGCTCCCCCCGAATTTCGAGAGACGAATTTGATTGGGGAAATATAATCCATTTCTCGCAACTATCCAAAGGACGTAAGGAACAAGAGTAGGACATAAGGAACGAAAGTAGGACTTAAGGAAGAAAACAGATACAATATGAACATGCTGGTCGTAAATGGACGTCCTTACAGCCGCTCTACAAGGGCTCGAAGTACTACTTTAGTGCCTGTTTTTCAAAAAGTTAATTTAGGTTATCCTTGCTTTCACATTGAGTATTACCTTGGAAGATGTAAATGAAATTCTGCAGCACTTTTACAATTGGAATGCTCATATTGTTTGATAACAAATTTGATAATTGAGAATGAATCATTATTATAGCAAAAGATAACAAAAATTAGAAAAGAGCATTCTTCATTGACAATATTATTTAACTTATATGATATTTTACGTCCGATTAATTTTCTTCATTTTAAAAAGCAGGAAAATGTCCGAGGTTGGTCATTTTCCTGCTTTTTAAAATGAACAATATTATTATAAGAATACAAAAATTATAAAATTTTCAAATATTAGAAAAAAATATTATAAATGAACTTGATTTGTTTCACCTTTATATCAATAGTGACCCTTAATACATTTTTCTCATTCCTAAGCAAGGATTTTGGGATCTTGACTTAAAACGAAGAATCTGTTCTGATAAAGTAAGAAATTATGATTTTTAGACATAACATAAGAATCCACTTGACTTTGCATTTTACTAATTCAGAAAAACCAAAGAAGGACTCAGGATATTCACTCTTACTTGACAGAAATTAGAAAACTTTCTACAAAACTTTATTCTACAAAAAGCCGAAAATGGGAGTTAAGTCGCACATACAAAAATTTGAGAATGGAATAAGATATGTATATTAAGCGTAAAGATTTCGAAACGTTTGAAGTACTCGAAGATCTTGGTAAAGAATGGGAGACCGAGTTTGCGAATTCAAAAATTAGGGGACAAGTTTTATAAATAACAGAACTTAGAATAGAGAATAAAAACAATCAGAAGCATAATATTGGATACAACCTTGTCTACAAAGTCCCAACCTTTATTCTACATTTCAAAACACTCCCGAGCCAGGATTTTCATAAAGATTCCAACCTAGATTTCGAAATAATCAATATAGATATCCTTTCAACGCCTATAACCTGATAATACCAACGATGAATCAATTAGCCCTAGGCACGTTATCAGGTCGAACACAGCCTACAATAGAATTTTCGACATGAAATCAAAAGAATAACTCGAGAAGAAATGCACAAAAATATCTTCAAAAACAAATTGCAAGTAACCAGAACCGAAACGAGAATAGCGGAATTTTAAACAATAGAGTACAAAATAATCCAATTGGTTAAAACAAAGTGCAAAGTTACAAGATGCAAGCGTCAATGAAAATATAATACAGCTTAACTGCTACAGCTGCAAAAAACCGGGACATTGTGAAAGGAAACGTTCATATTTAGGGCACCATTAGGTAAACTGAAAAGGCGGGAAATAGGAAAAACAATAATAAAACTTATGACCAGAAAGACATAATATCCAAAGGATACCAAGGAATTAAGGGGCACAACTAGTTTGAAAATTTGAAAATTTCGATTTTTCTTGTTTGCATTTTTCAACAGCCCAGCAGGAGCTTTTTAAAGAAGAGGAAGGTGAATTGTATGGTCCTGGAATAGGAGATAAGCTCTAGCTATGAAATTTAAAAATTTATAACAATGAAATCAGTACTCTTATCTTTAAATGCGTTTTTCTCAAATTAAAATTTTCAAATTTGTTGCAGCTGTAACTCGATAACAAAGTATCCGATCGACTTGGGTCTCTTTTTAGCATATTGTGTATTTGTTTTTCCATACAATGACCCTCCAGTTTTAATTAGATAAAAAATATAATTTTGTCAGGCCAAAAACCATCAGATTTTTGAGCAAATTTTGATTTTTTTTCCTCAAAAATCCGCCATTTTGTTGCATTTTAATTTGTTTTTCACAATCGAGGGTCATTGTATAGGAAATATATTCTAGTTTAATGCAATTTTTGTTTTTTTTTTTATTTCAGGCACTGTGAAGGCTACAGTCATTGCAGCAGTGGGAGAACTTATTTTTTTAAAGACTCAGGAGATGGTGGGTGACTTGCTGCAAATCGAATATTTTAATTTGAAAACATTACTTTGTATTCATTATTTATGCACAAATATATCTGGAAAATTTTAAAACATTCGATGCAATACTTTTTTTTTAAATTCTCAAAAATCACCTTTTTTTCAGGCGGGCAAATTAGTTATGCCCCTTAACTCATATGTTGGCAAAGAACTCCTGGAAAAAATTCTAAGTTCAAACCATGAGATTTTTAAAGCAATCTCGCAATCTAATGGTAACGTACGGAGAAACCGTGGAAATAATACAATTGTCAATAGTGTGATTTATCTTTCTTTACAATAATTGCAATTTTTATTATTGTTTATTATTCGGATAATTTGATAAAGTATTTTAAAATCTTCTATTTCTATCAAAATTGCTATTTGTTTGATGTCGCCATGGACCTTGGTCTGGTAAAGACGATCGAGGTTGCCAGTGACCTAGACTCATGTTCGTCTGAGGGCTTCTGTTTAACAGTTGCCGCTGGTTATTTCTGTTGCAAAATTTTTTATTATATGTAGGGTTTCTTGGAGGCTGCAATGGTCTTCCATTATTGTTTGAGAATCCTTGTCTGTTTGAGGTGCAAATCACAGTGTTGCGATTGTGGTGATTTCTCTTTCCATTTCTACAGCGTTGTTAACCGTATCTTTACAATTATTTATACCTTGCAATCTGGATTCAACTTCGGTTTTTAATCATCGCAGAAAAAAGTCCCTAACATCATTATTAAAATGAGCCTGAAATTTTTTAACTATTCTACCATTTTTGTTTATTTCATGTGCGTCTAAAATTTGCTCTCCAAGTTCCCTAGGACGAGTCACTTTAGAGATTACTTTTTCATTATCCCACTGATAAATGTTTCCTAATTCTCCTTGAAGCTGATAATCAAATTTGTTTAGTGAATAAACACATTTAGAATTAACTATTATATCTTCCACATTGTTATACTCCCCCCCCCCCCCCCAGTGATACATTTACGACTTAAACTGCGTTACGTAATAAAACTACATGACTATTAGTAATAGTTATATCCTGTAGGTTATTGGTAGCCATTTTAACCTGTAAAATTTTATTTGGACTAGATGAATAGCCTATTTTAGTTGGTTTAATCAGGGTTTCTAATAACTGTGTATTATCAGAAAATAATTTCCAGGATCTTCGGATATTTTATGAGAATTATAATTTGGTTCTTGGTCTGAGTTTTCTGAGAACTCAGAAAAATTTCACTGTTCTTTATAGTTCGATCTATCATTTGGGACCAAACTGCAATCAAATTTTGCGACGACAGTAGAATTTCCGCTTAAATTTGAGGTATTAAGAACACATTGATCAAATAATACTGAATTTATTAAAATTTTTGGCCGCTTGGTGATATACTGGAACTAATTTAAAAGAATAAGAAAATGCTAACAATTGTGTTGAATTTTTGAGGTTTTTATATAAAATTTCCGAATAAAAAATAACTGTGATTTTTTGTAGTTTGGAAGGGAATATAACTGCTACCAACTTGTTAACTTTTCAATCAAATTTTATAAGGATTGATTATTATGTACCTATGGCCGGTGCATCAAAATAATAGACTCTATGACGTCCTAACTTTTGATTCGGCAAATAATTTCTAGCTAAAATGTATTGCCTTATCTACGTTCCCATTCGGTTGGTTGCAGTTTGGTGTCTTCCTTCCGGTCGATATTAATCGTTTCTCCAACCTGAACAGAAAACACAACTCTGTGAATCTGACAGGAATTAGGAAAGAAAAGGACAGTCCATGAAATCAGATTTATATTTTTTCATTAACCTTTAGGTAAATGCCTTATTTGAATGCCAATGATGAAGTCCGGAGGTAAGACCTTAAATCCAGGTATACGGTAATAATTCCATTGGTTTATTTTTAGACGGCGCGAAGATAAGAAAACTCTATTGAAAAACCTGACGTAAAAAACGACGTCAAAAACGATGTGAAGAACGATGTAAAAAATGACGCAGAAAACGTCGTAACAACTACACTAAAAATTGGGATAGTTTTTACGTAGTTTTTTATGTCGTTTTTCATGTAATTTTTTTATACTTTTTAATCGAAAATTATGATAAAAAATATTCTATTAAGGCAAGGAAAATTACGCTTCACTTATTTTTCAATGAAACGGACATTAGGAAGGGACTTATAATTGAAAAAAATAAAATCGATTGTTTTGCGGTTTATGTTTAGTTTATTAATTGCAAATTTTCAAGCAAATATTCCACATAAAGGTAAACAAAGAAGTACAAGTGTACACTTTAGGATATGCTACCACTTTTAGTACCCCTTGTACTTTGTAATAGAGGACAATAAAATAAAGAGAAACGTGCTCTTGCTAAACTTTGTCCGAATCTTGGTTTAGGCAGAATAATGGTTCAAAGTTAGGCTTAATTGACCAATCAGGAGCGACCATTGTTACTCAACACATAGTTGTTTCCAACGTTAAAAACCTTATTTTGCCCAAACTAAGGTTCGGACAGAGATTAGCAAGAAGACTTTTCTTTTTGAATTATTGTCCTTAATCATGTGGTACAAGGAGTGCTACAGGTAGTGGGACACCCTGTATAAAGTGACAGATAAAAAACTTGAAATAATTTAATCTTATCCCGCAGATTAAAAGTAAACAACGACCTAGAATAAGTAATAGTTTCTTTTTTCTTAACGTTCAATACTGATGAATGTATGCATTTTAGGTGTATCTTAAATATACAAAGTGACATGATAGACGAATTAAGTGAGTCAGTCTTGGTCTGCAAAAAAAGCCCTACAAACATTTTCTCACAAAACAAAAGTAAACAACGAATTAGTGAGAAGTAAAAGACAAAATCTTGGCAGGAAATCTCTACTGACATTTGATATCTATACTACTTAATATTTTGGTAATTTTTTACGTAAGTAGTACATTTTTTCTGATAGGTATCTCCATACCTTTCTCACTCTAACTTGCCATTGAGATCCAGAAACACCCGCGTCTGAGATTTTGTCATATAAGGTAAAAGCACCAATAGCCGGACGTCTAAGGAAATGTCATTCAATTTTTTGTATTAATCGTTCTAAATGTGATGCGGAATCAAAAATTGCCGCGATTATTTAACACGTCTGCTTCTTCGTTTTTTTGCTGGTTTTTCATTTTATTCTTCTTTCTTTTTTTTCAAATATTTTTTCTTTTTATCGTGCTTTTGATTTTCCTTTAACGTAGCTTCTCTTTTTTTCTTGCTGTTTCTGTTTTTTCTTTAATGCAGCTTCTTTTTTCTTTTTCTGTTCTTGTTTTTTTTTTAGTGTAGCTTCTTTCTCCTCTGTCTCTTCCTGTTTCTTCCTCATAAAGCAGTGCAATGTAACGCCGGACACGCGTTCGGTTATTAGGCAAAACGAATATTCATTGACCTAATAACCGGATTTAAAATATTTAATTAAAGGAAAATGTTTTTTAATTTTGAAAAATATTATGGTTTATATAAAGCATTTGACTTTAGTGTAACACGTATTAAAATGACAAATGGAGGTAAATGTAAATGTTATTTGCTTAATAAAGACAACGCGTCAGTTAGTTTATAGATCAGATTTCGCTACATTTCGACCATCCTTGTGCTTCAGTAGAGAAATCGGTATTTCCTTGGAATTAAAATTTTTCTTATTTTTCCTTCATTACCTTGCGCATTTTTATTGGTTCTGCTTGGATTTAGACATTTACTTTGCAACAACGGTCTCCCATGCATCTATATGTATGTAGGTATTTTCACCAATATACACTTGATAGATAAATAATCTAAGTTAGGAGATTGTTTAAAAATAGTTTTAACTTTTTAAAGTCAATGTGACTTTCTAAACAAATGTAGGCATTATACAATATATTCGAGAATTTGAAATCTTTCTGTAGAAAAAAAGACGCTTTCGACTGCGCTGGGATTCGAGCTCACATCTTTCGGTTGCCGGTCGACTGCTTTAACCACTGAGCTACATAGGCGTCCGACACCTCCTTTTCTACAGGAAGACCTCCATATATCGTCTAGTGGCACTGCCATACAGCTGTAATGATTTTAAATTAATTAGTTGAGTTTGAAACTTTTGTCACTGCCTACATTATTGGAGGATCACTAGTCGCGTATCAAATAGGATACGTTGCCGACAAGTGTCCTCGTAGACAATTCCAAACTCTTATATCGCAAATAATGCAAATGGATTCAAATTTTAAAGAATTTGAAATTTTTCTGTGACGTAAGGCAGTGCCACTAGGCGATATAAGGAGGTCTTTCGGTGGAGAAGGAGATATCGGACGTTTGTGTAGCTCAATGGTTAGAGCAGTTGACCGGCAATCGAAAGACCTGTGCTCGAATCCCAGCGCAGTCGAAGGCGTCTTTTTTCCACAGAAAGATTACAAATTCTTTAAATTTAAATTCAATTTGCATTTACTTGCGATATAAGAGTTTGAAATTGTCTACGAGGACACCTGTTAGAAACGTATCCTATCTGATACGCGACTAGTGATCCTCCGATAATGTAGGCAGTGATAAAAATTTCAAACTCAACTTATTAATTTGAAATCATTATATAATATACCTACTTTATCATTGACGTGGATAACTCTACTTGCTGGTCGCTGGCTATTGACTTCGTTATTAATGGATGTAATACTGTTATTGCCCTCGTCATTGCGACGGGTAATTGGGTTTGTTGATCGTTGGTTAGGGTGGTAACAAGAGTTGCATTTTTCTCGTTTTGACATTCACCATCATTAATACGTGACGCCAATGCTGACTGCAAAACTGGTGTAGAGCGTCGTCGATGAATTGTTTATTGAGCTGTTTCTTGATAAACGCTTAAAATTCCTGATTCTGATTGAACTCGCAAACATAGTACCGAGGACGTAGGATCCTCAATGACATTCTGGTCTATATAATTCCCAAACTCTACACGTCAAAGAAGACAGTGTTTCAAAATTTCAAAAACTTGCAGTAAAGACACTCAAACTTTAATGCTTGTAAAAATATTTGAAAAAAAATCTGCCCGCTTTGCAGGCACATTCTCACCGCGCGCTTCGCTCGCAAGTTTGAGCGCACTAGGGTGCGCGATTTAATTGTCGCGCTTCGCGCTCAATTATTTTTGGACCTCGCGCTTAGCGCTCGGTCTTATGCTCTTCGCATACATTTAAGTTTATTTCTTATAATTTGATACTGAAGCTTAAATCAATTTTATAATATTACAGATGATGGGAATTACACATTTTCTCAAAGTCACTAAATTTGTTTTTGAGTTTTAGTGAAACAGAAAATTCAATTCACTTGAGGCTCTATCGGCCTTAAGGAACACATTCTCATCATGACACTCGCGCTTCGCGCTCAATTTTCTGTATACATTTCAGTAACCTTTTAATAAACCTATCACATATTTAGGCTAAAAAATGGAAATGATCAATAGTGTTTCTTATAATCAAAACATAAAATATACGTTCTGTCGAGAAGTGTCTTGATGAGAATTTGTAGACCTCATTTAGGCAAATAATTTTCCATTTAACGTTTTCTTTGTATCTCACATATTTTGTCTGAAAAATGAAATTTTTGAATTTTAATCGTATTTTTGGAATTGAAACGAAAAATATATGTTTTATCAGAAACTGTGTGAGACAAAAATTGTAGATCTTTCTAAAACGAACAACTTTGCATTCTTACGTTTTTTCGTATTTCACATATTATTGTTAGAAAAAATTGAATTTTGGATTTTCAATAGTATTATTTAAATTAAAAAGGAAAATATCAGTGATGTGCATTAGTCGAATTTAACCGACTAATTTTCGATTCAACTCAGCTGAGAAATGAGTCGAATTGAATTCGATTCGAGCAAGCGCTGAGTCGAATGCCGGATTTTCGACAACCGACTATTGAAATGTAAATAAATACAGTAATGCTTTTTATATGTAAAGGAAAATTTGAGGTTATGAAAAACAAAAAGCCCTAAAATTCCACAAATAGAAAATTTAAACCTCGCATTCTTTTTTCTAAAACGTATAATATTTAATTGGACAAAACTGTTAAAACTTTTGCTTACATTTACAACTCTGAAGGTTCTTGGATTTTGATGAAATTAATTGCACGTTATTAGGCTAATTCATGCAAATAAGTCCAAATCAAAACTAAAACAAGCTTGAAAATAATAAAAGTTTTTGATTTGCCAGCTTGTTGATAACTATTAGTATGACTATTATTAAACGTAAGATTATGTTTCAAAGTTGATGAACAAATTTAAGTAAATAGATCAATATTTTTCAAATTCAAAGGAAAATTTGAGGTTATAAAAAACAAACGACTAAAGTTGCGCGATTCAAAAATTAAAATCTCGCATTTTTTTTCTAACAGGTATTTATTAGACAAACTGTTAAAATTAAAGAAATTATATTTATATGTTTATATAGACACAATATACATGTTTATTTTATACTTTTCCTGGCGAAATGCTGCTGATTACAGGGAAAACAGTACCGGCCAGAATTGTCAGTCCACCTATTTTTCGATGATTATTTAAGATCTCATAATTTGCATAATATTGGAGATAAAATTTATTTTCTTTAATATGTTGAGAAATATTAAAATTCTACTAAAAATAAGCCCAAGAAGAAGTGATTTCGCGTATTTTCTACAAAAATATTGTAAAAACACTGCGCAATTCAATTTTTTCTTAAATTTTAATGACTTCTAAAATTATGAATCTTTTTTAGTGTTCTTGAGCTCATTTTAAAGATAAATTCCTATAGAATCGTCACAATTTATCAGCATAATTATGCAATTTTAATTATGCAAGAAGCTATACATGGCACAAATAACTTAGAAAAATTTTAATACATTTTTCTGTGAAAAATATTTTTGTAAAATATATTAAATTAATAATCTTAAATATTTTATAAAATTGTATTAAAATGTTTTTTTCTATTAATTTTTAGCAGCTTTTCGCCAGGAAAAGTATGAAATAAACATATATATTTATCTAATTTTAGTGCTTTTTGTTTTTCATAACCTCAAATTTTCCTTTACATATGAAAAGCATTACTGCATTTAATTACATTTCAATAGTCAGTTGTCGAAAATACGACATTCGACTCAGCGCTTGCTCGTATTCGAATGTCGGAAAGCGACTCACGTTTAAGTCGGTTGTCGAAAATCCGACATTCGACTCAGTGCTTGCTCGTATTCGAATGTCGGAAATCGACTCACGCTTAAATCGGTTGTCGAAAAATCCGACATTCGATCACGTCGAAAAGCCGACTCGAGTCGAATTATTTTGCACATCACTAAAAAATATACATCTTATGAAAAAATGTTGCAATTCAAATTTGTAGATCTTAATGTAGAAAATAATTTTGTATGATAACTTTTTTTCATATCTCGTATAATTTAACTGGAAAATGGAATTTTGATATAAAGTGTGCCCTAGCTCAATTCAATCTTATAATTCTATCGAGAGTTATCGAGTATATGACCTACAGACAGACAGACACTTTTGTAAAAACCACTTTTTCTGACTCAGGGGGTCTCAAAACGTAAAGATTTGATGAACATTTCGAAAGTTATTTTTCACATAAAACTAATACTTTCTCATCCATGGTGAGAATGTAAGAATTTTAAAAATTTGGAAAACTGAAAAATGGATAATTTTAAATTAATCGCGTATAAATTTGAATATTTGTCAATGAATTTCTCGAAAGATATAATTTGATTTCAATTTTTAAAACCAAACAATAAAAGGCATTCGCTTGTTTAATTTCATACAAAACTTCTCGCTAGCGCGTGAACTGTTTACTTTTGAAATATTGCAAGATTGTAAAATATTGTATTTAAAATATAAATTTGACAAATTTATACAATTTCAAATTAAAACTTTTGATAGTTGAGCATATAGTGCTTAGTTTTCAAGCTTTGAAATTGTTATTATTTTAAATAAACCCACTAAAAGGCTATTCCACTTTGGAATTATACATGTTTTTACTTCATAAATGTTCAATTGTGTTACAGTTTTGAAAATTAGAACACCTCGAGAGGGCATACTAGCCATCGAACTCGCAATATTTCTACATTTTCTTTTATAAAATGAAGAAAGGTGATGAATATGAGAAAAGTAATAACATTTAATGAAAAAATTATAAAATTCATGAACAAATGTAAATAGATGGATTCGTAGCGAATTTTCAACATATCACAATCCTAGCGCGCCCGGTCAAGTGAACGGTCAGTGAATTCATTAACCATTCGCTGACCTCGTAATAATATGAAAAAAGGAGCATAGAAAACAGTCAAATTGTTGCTAATGCGATTCTGCGGTATATTTTGAGTTTGAAGGTATCGAAGATGGTGCAATAATTTTCTTAGCGTTAAAAAACTAAAAAAACATAATACCAGTTATTGAAGACAGTGCAGTAGTTTACAATTTGCCGTGCGTCTTCACATTCAGAAGAGATGGCTCAGTCTCAAATCTCGGCCTTTTTAGGGGGAAAATGCAAGAAAATTCCAAAAAATAATTGCATGGAAGGATTAAGCATATCAAGCGTGAACTCGCACGCAAAAATCAAGATGTTTCTTGGATTGCAAGTGCACTAATGATGAATTGAACTCTGAATCGGAAGTGCGTGCGAATCAAACGCAGCCTATCAAGATTTCATTGCCATTTTCGTTCGTGATTTCAGAGAGCGCCACACTAAGCTGCGAGTGCTAGAACTAACCGATCTCGAGGTTGAGCGCCCTCAAGCGCGGTCAGTACCTGGATGGGGGTCCCGCATTTATTTTCCTTTATATTTTTTTTATAAATGCGTATTAATAAATATTTTGGTGAGGTAAATAATTATATCATCCAATAATAAAAGGATATCTAGGTTCAACATTGTTTTAAGTAAAATAATTATTACAATCCCCCTATCGATAAAATTATCCTAGACCACAGTCGCTAGTGGAGACGCGTATCTGATTAAAGGTGGGAGTCTCCCAGAGAGAAATATAGTTCGCCGCCCGACACAGATGGCGTCAGTTAGACCGTTGCGGGGAGTTTTGAGGTAAAGATGGAGCGGCATTCATATTGTCAATATCGTTCTGTCAGAGTTCTGTATACCATCGTCCTAACGTGCGACGCTAACCTATGTATTCATATTCACTACAAATGATTTCATGTTTTTTATTTGCTTTATTTTGCATCAATCATCATTAATTCTCTAAAATAATAAAATATTCAACACATACAAGGGTCCTGAATATACATGCATACGTACTAACACATGAAATAAAATTGAGTTTCCTCAGTGTGGAGCAATGCATTTCATAGTTAAAAAATTTTATTGATAAAATTAAAAACTTTTAATTTTAAGATTAGATCCATTACCCAATGTCCTCAATATATATAATAAAATTGAATTTTTCAGTTTTTGCAATTTTTCAAGGAAATAATGCAAATGCGTATTTACTGCCCAAGAAAAGGATATATGCATTGTATGAACAAAGCACCTTACCGGCAACAATAACTCACTCGACCACACTTTTCAACCGTCACGTGGGTCGGAGCAAATTAGTTCTCATACGCGATTTTTAGAGACTGCAAGCATTAAAGAGCATTCACACCATTATTTTTAGAAAATATTATATTTCGGCACACTATAGTATGTAGCGTATCCAGATGTTGCTGAGGTATTAAAGTAAAATTATTAGACTTATTTCCAAAAAATTTTATTAGCTTTTTACCTAAAAGACGTTGCCAAATATTCAAAATAAAAATATAACTATATCGCGTATTGTCAGTGTTCTGACACGCACGGAAAACGAACTCGGCAGTTTGCTCGCTCGCCACAGTGGCGTCACGCACCCAGAGTGTGCGTCTAATAATTGTTAAACGCACGAATATTTTGGGCGCGTGACGCCACTGTCGCGAGCGAGCAAACTGCCGAGTTAGTTATCCGTGTGGTATCAGTGTTTTAATTGTAATGGATATTAAATTTAAAATAAAAACTGATAAAGACGGTGAAAGTAAACATTTGAAAAATGGGATACGCTGTACGTAAAGCGTGTTGTTTTCAGAATCAAGTAACGACATTTATAAGTTTTACTCGTGCTCTGAGTATCATTGAACAAAATGTCGATAAATATAAGTAAGTATATATAAATAATGCATGTTACTTACAAAATTATAATACACTTTCATCTATAAAAACAATAATAAAAAAATGAAAAACAATCATTCGTTTTGTAGCCAACGTATTATGCGGTTAGATTCAAAATCATTGGTTACGATGGTGATAATAAGTGTAGTGGCATTAAAGCAATACTTATTTTGAAATAAATACTTTTGGAGTGCAAACATAAATGAAATAAGCATAAGAATTAATGACAAAAAACACTGTAAAAAGTGGGGCATAGGCTAAAACGTTTACACTAAAAGGCGACAAAGTAGTGATTATTGTAAACGATCTTTTTTGCTCACAAGAAGACCCGGGCAAGTGTTACCTCGACTTTGAGCTCAGGAAATTTTCTAAGATGGATAAGCGAAAAATATTTGACACGTGTCTGCTTTTTCTTGAATGGGCCTTTGTTTTTGGTTGATTAATTTTTGAAAATTGGGTAACGCGCGTTACTGCAGCCAGACTCTACAGTTTTGCTTTGTAATCACAATGGCCCGACAAACAAGCGGATTAAGCGGCCCACCTGGAACTCTCGAGGTTACTCATTTTTCGCATATCTTTTGAAATTGTTATTCGCATATAAAATAACATGAAATTTTTTACATTGAAAATGGTGATGTGAAATACTTGAACATAGGACGCATTTAGAATGCCAATAAACAGAGTATTAACAATTTTGATAATTAAAATGGTAGATTGTATTGACCCTTGATTTAATTCATAATACTTGATACGTTTGCATTGGCTTTAGGGTCCATAAATGAAAAAGTCTATTTAATCATACGTTTGGCTCTGATCGGAGCCCTCATCATTGATATTTATTAAAATCTAGAAAATACAAAAAGGATGCTGTTACTAATTTCACATCTTTTTTCGGAATAACTAGAGTACTTAACATATTATACAAAAAGGAGTACTTGATATATTAAATGAAGAAAGAAAGTTTGGATATATTCTTTGGTGCGAAGCTGGATGTGAACTGTTTGTTCAAGACCATTGAGGCTATCTTTTGACGATTTTTTCTGAAACTATTTAAAAACTATTTATAAACTATATATAAGAAATAATCACATTTTGCATGTCTAGTCCATATTTTAACTGAACAACCCATTTTTAAACTATTTCTGAAGAATTATTTAACATATTATACAAAAAGGAGTACTTAATACATTTAATGAAAAAGGAAGGTCTGGATATATTCTTTGGTGCAAGGCTGAATGTACATAGCTTGGTCTAAACCATTAAGGCTATCTTGTGACTATTCTTTCTGAAACTATTTTAAAACTATTTATAAACTATATATAAGAAGTATCCACATTTTTGGATGTCTAGTACATATTTTGACTGAAGAACCCATTTTTAAACTATTTCTAAAGAATTATTTATATTTGTGAATATCTTATCCTATACTTTATCCACAAAAGGTTCTTTGGTGTGAAGCTGAATTGCTTGAGACTATTAGGGCTTCGTTTGAACTATTTTACCTAACTATTTTAAAAATATGTTGAATTATATATCAGTATTTTGGTATGTCTTATCCATAGCGTATCTACAGTGGATTCTTTGGTGTAGAGCTGAACGGCAATAGTTTGATCTAGACCAATAAGGATATTTTTGTACTCTTTTTCCTGAATACTATTTTCAACTTTTTTAAAAATATTTCTCGAGAAATGTTAACATTTTGGAACTTATCTATAGTGGTATCTACAAAAAATACTTCAGTAACAAATTGAACGAAATGAGCCTGATTCAGATCATTAATGCCATTCTTGGGCTATTTTGCCCAAAAATGTTATTTTTAACCTATTTCTAAAACTATCTGTATTTTTAATGTTGCATCTTCGGGCCCATTCCGGCCGTTTTTCGATCAACGCACGATTCAAATTGATAATTTGTTGTCGGTAGCGATCTGTATTCACCGTCTCACCAGGTTTTAATAACTCGAAGTACACCACACCACACTGGTCCCACCAAACACAGAGCATTGTCTTACGGCCAAAGCGATTTGGCCTTGGAGTCGATGGGCCGACCTCACCAGCTGAAAACCATGATTTTTTCCGCTTCGGGTTCTCGAAACAAATCCATTTTTCGTCCCCCGTGACAATTCGATGCAGAAAAGATTTCCTTTCGAACCGTTGAAGCAGCATTTCACAAATGGTTTTTCGATTTTCCATTTATCTATCGTTCAGTTGGTGCGGTACCCATTTTCCATACTTTTGGATTTTTCCCATGGCTTTTAAACGTTGGAAAATTGCTCCTCGGGCCACATTTAGTGTTTGTGCCAATTGTTGTTGCGATTAAGTTGGGTCTTCATCCAATAACGCCTGCAATTCCTTGTCTTCGAACTTTTTCGCTGCACCAGGATTTTCATTGTCTGTTACATCGAAATCTCCATTTTTAAATTGACGAAACCATGTCTCACATGTTCTAATCACTGGAGCAATTTCACCATAAGTTTCTACCAGCAATCGATGAGCTTCAACTGCTTTTTTCTTTTGATGAAATAAGAAAAGCAACGAATGCCGCAAATGCGATTTACTTGGAACGATACTCGACATATTCACTGAGGTAAACAACTATGATGTTATTATTTTGGTAGAATGTAATTGTGTATTTTTGAAGGTAATTTTCCATAGAAAAATAAATAGTACAAAACTTTGATTAAACACAGAATTTTTAAACATTTTTTTCCGTTTTCTATGAAATATTTAAAGAAGACACATAATTTCTCACCAACTCACTGTAAGATGTTAAATTTGTGACTGATTCCTGAGTGTACGGAGAGGACAGTTAGGAGGAAAAATAAGCAGGAAAAGGTGGAGGAAAAAAAAATTTTGAAAGGAAGATTGTATATTGTAACCGGAGTTCGAAGGGTTCAGCACATTTCCAACAGATATGTAGGCAATCTATGCATTTTCCAAGTTTCTGAGAGGCCTTGTACGTAAGGCAGTGCCATGTATTTTGGAGGTGCTTGTGTGTTGGTGACTGTATTTTGACCTGCTGCTAGGTTTGGTTGTGTTGTCTGTGTGTGTGTGTGGGGATAATCATCAGTGGCTGGTGTGGCTTTGTATTGGTACTTAAAGTTTTCAGCGAGAGATGGTACAGCCTTTTTTCAATACAGGTATTTATCATGCTGGAAGGGTAATTATTTTTGTGTAGAATGGATTTGATTTTTTAAAACATGCTTTGTGAAAGTCTTCGTGAGATAGAGAGATACATCTATCGACCAGATTAGTAATAACATTGATTTTGTATTTGTAGGGGTGATTTCAGTTGAAATTGAGGTATCGACCAGACCATGTAGGCTTATGATACCAATTCGTTTTTATGCCATCTCCAGCTCTGATTACAAGAACATCAAGAAAAGATATTCTATGATTCCCCCTCTATTGTGGACTGAAAACGGAAGTTGGAAGGGCAGGGAGGCGATGCATTTGGATTCTAGGTCATCCATGACGATGTCAGCAGCAATGGGGGAGAGTGGCGAGCCCATAGGAAACCCAGATTTCTGTTTATAGGAATTACCTTGAAAATTAAAGGTATAATTGGTTGAACAGTTTCGGAAGCCTTGTTCGAATTGATACCAAGGCAATTTAGTATGTGGTTGGATTTCATGCCATTTATTTTTAATTCCTGTAATAGCAATGCCAGTTTGGACATTTCTCTGGGGAAATTGGCTTCCGGGAGTTTTCTTTCCTTTTAACGGTATCTGAATCAGGCTCATTCCGTTCAATTTGTTACCTAAGTATTTTTTGTATATACCACTATATATAAGTTTCAAAATGTTAACATTTTCCGAGAAATAGTGTAAAAAAAGTTCAAAATAGTATTCAGGAAAATTCCCGTTCAGCTCTACACCAAAGAATCCACTGTAGATACGTTATGGATAGGACATATCAAAATACTGATTTATAATTCAACATATTTTTAAAATAGTTAGGTAAAATAGTTCAAACGAAGCCCTAATAGTCTCAAGCAATTCAGCTTCACACCAAAGAACCTCTTGTCGATAAAGTATAGGACAAGATATTCACAAATATAAATAATTCTTTAGAAATAGTTTGAAATGGGTTGTTCAGCCAAAATATGGACTAGACATGCAAAAATGTGAATATTCTTATATATAGTTTATAAATAGTTTTAAAATAGTTTCAGAAAGAATAGTCAAAAGATAGCCTTAATGGTCTAAACCAAGCTATTCACATTCAGCCTCGAACCAAAGAATATATCATAACCGTCCTTTTTCATTTAATATATCAAGTTCTCTTTTTTGTATAATATGTTCAATAATTCTTTAGAAACAATTTAAAAATGGGTTCTTCAGTCAAAATATGTACTAGACATCCAAAAATATGGATACTTCTTATATATAGTTTATAAATAGTTTTAAAATAGTTTCAGAAAGAATAGTCAAAAGATAGCCTTAATGGTCTAGACCAAGCTATTCACATTCAGCCTCGAACCAAAGAATATATCATAACCGTCCTTTTTCATTTAATATATCAAGTTCTCTTTTTTGTATAATATGTTCAATAATTCTTTAGAAACAATTTAAAAATGGGTTCTTCAGTCAAAATATGTACTAGACATCCAAAAATATGGATACTTCTTATATATAGTTTATAAATAGTTTTAAAATAGTTTCAGAAAGAATAGTCAAAAGATAGCCTTAATGGTCTAGACCAAGCTATTCACATTCAGCCTCGAACCAAAGAATATATCATAACCGTCCTTTTTCATTTAATATATCAAGTTCTCTTTTTTGTATAATATGTTCAATAATTCTTTAGAAACAATTTAAAAATGGGTTGTTCAGTCACAATATGTACTAGACATGCAAAAATGTGGATACTTCTTATATATAGTTTATAAATAGTTTTAAAATAGTTTCAGAAAAAATAGTCAAAAGATAGCCTTAATGGTCTAGACCAGGCTATTCACATTCAGCCTCGAACCAAAGAATATATCATAACCGTCCTTTTTCATTTAATATATCAAGTTCTCTTTTTTGTATAATATGTTCAATAATTCTTTAGAAACAATTTAAAAATGGGTTCTTCAGTCAAAATATGTACTAGACATCCAAAAATGTGGATACTTCTTATATATAGTTTATAAATAGTTTTAAAATAGTTTCAGAAAAAATAGTCAAAAGATAGCCTTAATGGTCTAGACCAGGCTATTCACATTCAGCCTCGCACGAAAGAATATATCATAACCGTCCTTTTTCATTTAATATATCAAGTTCTCTTTTTTGTATAATATGTTCAATAATTCTTTAGAAACAATTTAAAAATAGGTTGTTCAGTCACAATATGTACTAGACATGCAAAAATGTGGATACTTCTTATATATAGTTTATAAATAGTTTTAAAATAGTTTCAGAAAAAAATAGTCAAAAGATAGCCTTGATGGTCTAGACCAAACAATTTACATCCAGCTTCGCACCAAAGAATATATCCAAACTTTCCTTCTTCATTTAATATATCAAGTGCTCCTTTTTGCATAATACGGTAAGTACTCTAGTTATTCCGAGAAAATATGTGAAATTAGTAACAGCATCCTTTTTGTATTTTCTAGATTTTAATAAATATCACTGATGAGGGCTCCGTTCACAGCCGTCTGATTAAATAGACTTTTTCATTCATGGACCCTAAAGCCAATGCAAACGTATCAAGTATTATGAATTAACAATTTTTCTTCTGTTAACCAAAACGTTTATTATTCCTTAATGACAAAAAGTGACTCATTACATATAATATATACACATTTATATATTAATGTATTTTATAAATTTTTTTTAATATATAATTTTATTACAGGCAATGAGTCATTTGCTCGGATCAAGGAATAATAAACGTTTTATTTAATTTAAGAAAAAAATTTCAGATGCTCTCTTTATTGGAGTTCAGAAATAATGAACGTAAAAAAATTCAATTGGACGTACAGTACACGTTAAATAATGAACAACGTTTTTCCATGGTGAACAAGAATTCAGAATAATTACGATTACCTTTAATCAGGGAACCAA
Source organism: Diplolepis rosae (assembly GCA_030998225.1). Taxonomy (NCBI): domain Eukaryota; kingdom Metazoa; phylum Arthropoda; class Insecta; order Hymenoptera; family Diplolepididae; genus Diplolepis; species Diplolepis rosae. The sequence goes on from JAPYXD010000707.1 coordinate 1,774,885, forward strand.
TGGAGACTTTTACGAGTTACCTCCAGACAATATGAAGAATAATCCTGAGATGAACAGTGAACCACCTGCCGGTGTTACGACGGAGGAAGGAAAATTGCAGGATAATTTGTCCATCGAGAAAGCATGCAAGAGTATTCAGAATGATTTGATACAAGAAGAGCAGCATGGGCTGGATAAAATGTTATGAATTTCAATACATATTCTGCTATTTTTTGGAAAATATATAATCTCCTCGATTGACTTATCTATCATTTTTTCCAGCATGGGAAAAAAATTATTGTGAAAGGTTTTACTTTTCTAACTATAGCACACAAATTATATTCAAATTTTATTTGCGATTTTCCGATTTGTTATAAATAGAGAGCGGACGAGCGTAGTCTGAAGACACCCCAAAAAGAAACCCTGAAAATAAACGTTCTGGGAATATCAAATACCCTTTGTTAAATACGGTGTTAAGGGGTCAGTAGGGTAATCTTTTTTCAAAAAAATTTTTTTTTTTTTTTTGCATTTTCTGTTTCCTTATACCCTTAGAATTAATGTAGAAAACCACTTTACCATTGGAAGGTTTCGTAAAAGGACCAAAAATGATAATACCGCTCGACGTTCGGGGCGCCCGGAGCGCACACCTGGCACATGAAGTCTAACACACTTTTTTAAACTGGTCGACATGATTCCGGCCGAACTACTTAACCGATTTCCTTAAATTTTTTTTTTTAATGTTCACAAAACGCCTGGCTATCGTCCCTACCACGGACATGATTTTTTTATTAATTTTTGGCAATATTATGACAAAATTTATGTTAAAAAACATGGGGAAAAATCGACAAAAAAAAAATGTTGATAACTTTTTTATTTATTAACATTTTTTCATGATTCTGGTAGGGACGATAAACATTTATGTACTTTTTAAGAATCAGTTGGGTTTTTATGTTTCAGATGATCCAAACATGAGAAATCTCGTCGGACAGAAAAAAACCGCATTTTTTCATCCAGCCATTACTCCGACAGATGACATCAAAAATTTTCGAAAAAATTTGTTTATACACTCCACCATATGCCTCATTATGTGTAAAAAAAGTTTCATTGTAAAATAAAAATTTCTATAAAAAAAAATGTCAAAAAAACAGGCCACATTACCCTACTGACCCCTTAAAGGAAAGAAACGTCAAAGATGAGGAATCTGCTATCCTTACCAGTGATATTGCAAAAGTCTGTGTGCAAGTAGTAAATAATAGTATTGAGTATTTATGTACGTTACCCAATTTATACTTTTATAAATCAATTAATTTTGCTTTTTTAATTCAGCATACGCTTCTTTTTGTTTTAACTCTGAATTATGAAAGATGATGTATTTCATAGGCATAAATATATATCAGGTCTAGAAGTATGAAACCGAAATTTCCCTATAGATGGTGCTTGCCATCAGTTTCGGGACCGTACGAACGCTTCTGCAGTGCCATCTTCTCCCTCTAGCAGCTGAGAAAGATTTTCAGTAGGCAACAACCCAAGTTCGATATACCAGTGTATTTACTACAAACATCAACATGTCGAGTTTTGTGCCTACGAACTACGATTTGCGGACAGCACTGGTTTTTTGTTATCACTTGAAGATAACTGCTGCAGAATCGCATCAAATGCTTGTCGATGCTTACGGTGAACATGCTCTTGGCAAAACATAGTGTTTCGAGTGGCTTAAAAAATTCAAAAGTGATAATTTTGATGTGAGAAACGAAGATCGTGGAAAACCACCGAAAGAGTTCGAAGACAACGAATTGCAAGCCTTACAGGATGAAGACGACACTCAAACTCAACAAGAACTCGCGGATCAACTGAATGTGTCGCAGAAAGCCGTCTCCATTCGTTTGAAAGCAATGGGAAAGATTCAGAAAGTCGGAAAATGGGTTCCACATGAACTGAACGAAAGGCAGCAAGAAAATCGGAAAATCACCTGCAAAATCCTGTTTGACAGATTCAAACGAAAGTCATTTCTCCATCGAATCGTGACAGGTGATGAAAAATGGATCTATTTTGAGAATCCTAAATGTCGTAAATCATGGGTGAATCCAGGCGAACCATCGACATCCAGTGCAAGACCCAATCGCTTTGGAAAGAAAACAATGCTGTGCGTTTAGTAGGATCAAAAGGGTGTTATCTATTATGAGCTGATAAAAACCTGGTGAAACTGTCAACACGAATCGCTACCAACAGAAAATGATCGATTTAAATCGAGCATTACAAGAAAAACGACCGGATTATCGAAGAAGGGAACACAAAGTCATTTTTCTTCACGATAATGCCTCATCACGCACAGCGAAACGGTTCAAGGAAACGATCGAGACGTTCAGTTGGGAAATACTGTCGCATGCCGCTCATTCTCCAGACTTGGCTCCGTCGGATTACCATCTGTTCGCATCACTGGGCCACGCTCTCGCTGAACAACGCTTCACTTCGTACGAAAATGTACGCGAATGGCTGGATAACTGGTTTGATTCAAAAGAGGAACAGTTTTATTGGCGTGGCATTCATCACCTTTCGGATAGGTGGGAAAAATGTGGAAATAGCAATGGAGATTACTTTGAATAAAATATTTTTGATCATTTTCATGCAACAGACGTGTAACTTTTGCAAAAAAATTCCGGTTTCATACTTCTAGACCTGGTATATCAGGTGTACAAATAAGTTTCCGCCGTTTGACAAAATTTGGCGTCATCAGTCAGTTTTGGTTGAAATTGACATATGTAAAACATCACTGTCGTAAGTTTGGATATCTGTCAACAACATAACCTTAACATATTAGTAAAATTTTTATCAGTATAGTATATTCTTTTGTGTGCGAAAATGTCGAGTTTTGAGTCGAATAAAAGTCATTTGGGGGACTTTTGATTTACTTCTTCAATTTGAAGAAATCTGCAGCTGAGGCGCATCGATTGCTTGTAGAAACGTATAGTGAGGCTGCCTTAAGTGAGAGAAGCTGTCGTGAGTGGTTTCAAAAGTTTAAGAACGGTGAATTTGACATGGAAGACAAAGAACGTAGCGGAAGGTCGAAAATGTACGAAAATGTGGAATTGGAAGCACTATTGGATTAAGATTCGTGCCAAACGCAAGAAGAACTATACGATGGACAATACTGCGAATAAAACATAAGGTTTCGTTCTTACACAATAAATGCCCAATTTTTGATAAAAAACGGCGGAAACTTATTTGTCTCGTTCATGCATATATGTAAACGCAGCTCCGACTTCATATTGTAATAGAGGACTTCCATGGCCCTTTCATGATCATAGTCTCCTCGTCGTCTCAAGAGGGTGAGCATTGTCGCCGGTTACTGATCTGTTGATCCAGGTCTTTTCGTTTCCCCTGTGACAGGTAAAAACTCCTCAAGCGTTGTTCTAAATCCTTCCAGGTTTTCATGGTTGATATAATTAATCTACAATAGATGCTTTTTCAAAATGTGTAATCTTGTACTCATTGAGATGAGCAAACACAAGTGCTGTTATCAACAAATTAAGCAAAGATCATTTTCCAAAATATGGAGAATCTTTGAAAATAATTACGGACCATGGGTCATAATTCACGTCTCCTATTTGGTCCGAATTATAAACGAAAAGGATATTTAACCTGTTTTCTCATCAATAACACATCCTCAAAGTAATATAGTGGAAAAATCGACAGGGAACAATCTACTTGTTAAGGCTATAATTCAAAGAAGAAAGGAGGATGTTCCAGAATGAAGATTCGAAAATTTATGACAAGAGAGAAGAAAACTTTCAAGAAAAAGAAGAATCTGAAATTAACAATGCCGGGTAAAAATGACTTTGTCTATTATAAATCAAATGAAATTAGGACTTAAGGTGACATCTATTAGGTTTAATTGTGAACACTTTCGTGAATCGACAATCTTAGATGGTAAATTACCTAAAAGTTTCTAAATTATTTTGTCACATCTTATTTTCTTTTTCCATCACCACTAGATGTTAAAGGATGAATGTTTTTGTTATTTCAAGTCGTGAAATATATAAAACGGCTAATATTTAGATGGTAATATGTATAGGCCGAAAAAAATTTGAAAGCGTGCATCTTGCATGTGCCAGGAGGAATCGAACCTCCGAGTATACATGCCTTTCCAGAGAATTACTGTAAATCACAGTAAGTTTTTAAAATGCTTAGAGTCGTTCTTTTGCACGAAGATTTTGCTGGAAAACAATCACAATTTTTATATATGACAACTTAATTGTCCATTTTTCTCACCATAAACATTGTCTCCTGACCCTGTTAATATAATATTTTTATAGAGCTTTGCCGCTCTTTAATTTAAAAAAAACAATTGCCTAGCTTCAATAGTTGCCGAGAAAAATCGACTCAAGGGAAAATATACTTTCATCACCTCACCCTCTATTTTGACAATTAAATAGGTGCATGTTGTTGAGGGTCCAGACCCCCCCCCCCCCATGTAGACCAGTATCCTTTAGGTTTAACAATATATGCCAAAAATTTAGATTCTTGCGACATTGCATGCTTTAATTATTCGAAAATGACCATTTTGAAATTTAATTTAGGTTGTTTGGTGAGAAAAACAGTTAAAAAAATCAACAAAATTAATAAAACTTCTTTTTGAGATGTATATTTAAATACACTCTTATCTATTTACTGTTAATTATTCTTAAAATAATTAGTTAAGTGATTTCTAATGACTCTGTTTTCATATATACACTATATTTTCGAGCTGCCAGATTCTGGGTGCAGATTCTGTTCTCCGGGTAGAAATTTACGTTTCTCGGGGCATTCTTTTTTATCTTTACGCCAGAATTTTTAGGCTCGAATGGAAACCTTTTTATTGTATAAACTTCATAGTCTCCACACACGCATATCCAGTGTTTTTCTTTCCAAGTAAGTTCACCTCTCATCCTGCATGAATTCCTGCAACCTTGAATACAAACGTGTGAAGCAGAACAAACGCTCACTCGAACGATGCAGGAGCTATTGGCATGTTTATGTAGGGGTCGGTTGGGATTTAGGTTTTTTCGTTTTTATAGCTAGACTTAATTGGACTGGTTTCGCCAAGGACGTGGCCGACGAAGAAGATCAAATACCTCCTCCAGGTTTAGAAGTGGGCCGTACCTATAAGGTGCTGCCCCTATCTGCATGTAGTCCGTCTGATTACATCGTCAGACCGCGTGAAATACAGGGGAAATATTTTTCTTTCGTGTGTGAGCTTCACGAGTTATTAACAGGAGAGAATTATCACATTAGAAATAGCCAATTTTTAGAAGGGTTTCTTTTATTATTATTTAAAAATTATTTTGTTTCTTTTATGTAAATAAAAGGATTCTTCACAAAATTTGGATTTTTCACTCACCGAGAGTGTAAATAACTAACAATAATGTTATTTTTAAGGTTCAATATTTTTTAATTTGACATTTCATTATTTTATAGCTAATTTAGATGAATACTTTTGTTGCGTCGTGTAAGTAATAAAAATATGTACAAGTAAATTATATATGTTAAAAGATTTTGTTAATTTTGTTGATATTTTTAGGACTTTCTTCCTGGATTCTACCTTGGAGTCGAAAATAATACAAAAATGCTGTAAAATTTCAAAAATGTATAGCTTCTTGCAACAATTTTTTAAAAACCAATGTATATCATATTTCAATGAGATTTGAGGATATTTATCAAAATATTGATAGTATGGATTTTTTAAATCAATGTACGGAGTAAAGTCATTATTTGAAGTTTGACGAGATCTCAGCAACATGATCGACCCTAGGGCATAATCCAGGAAAAGAATTCAAAGAGTATCTTAATTAGTTAGCAATATACTATGAAAACTTACCTTTGGAATAAGACTTTCAAATTTTAAATAACTCTTGAAATAATGAATATTTTTAACTTTTCTTGACTCATTTTTAAATAAGATTTGCATACAATGTAAGTAATGTAACAAGTAAATTGCAATTATGTTTTCTTGAATGCAGCCAAAATCTGAGTTCAGAACAAAGAAGTTGTAAAACTTCAAATTTGTGAAATTATTTATAAAGGAAATTTTGGAATTAATTTTATGTGCCTCAGCCGCGGAAACTCGTTTTTCCGTTACAACTGAGAGTAAAGCAATGTTGTATATTCCGTTACAGAGGAATACAATGTAGAAATTGAACTGCGCATGCGCATTATAGTCTGATAGCAGAACGCAATCTATTTCTTATTATTCTTCTTCTCACTTCTTCTTCGTACAGCGTTAGCACTGACTACTACACAAGACCGATAAAATCAAAATGGCCGGGACTAGTCGCCAATTTGCGCCCGCTTCGTACAACTAGCGCAGCAAACAACTACAATAAGTACTAGATTAGATTCCAATGTATGCATAAAAACTCGTATCCGCACCACAGTCACATAAAATAGAATATGTGCCAATGCACACAATTCGGGACATTGCGAGACTCGCGACAATGCTTGCAGGACTGATCGCGCCTCGGATTCGTCTCGGCTTTGTCTCGACTTCGTCTAGGCTTTGCCTCAGCTACGTCTCGACTACGCCTTGGCTTCGATCTCCTGCGAGCATTGTCGCTCGTCACGCAATCACCCTCATTGTGTGCCTAGGCACATAATATTCTATTATTGTATTTTTTGATGATGTTTTGCATGTTTTTCATATTATCAATTTTTATACTTTTTAAAATCCATTTTCACGTGAGAATCGTTTGTATTCTCAAAAATTTATTTTTCTAAATTTCAGCTCTAATAATATCAAGAAAAAATCTATCAAAATGTTCTTGATACGTTGCTATTAGTCTATGTAAATTTACCTTTATGATAAGCTGAGAAAAGTTCAAAAATGTTCATTGTTTCAAAAGTTGTTTCAAATGCAAGAAAACTATGAAATCATGACTTTTTTCGCAACATCTTCGTTAATAATTGACTAAAACACTTCGTTTTGGGATCATTGAATAAAGAATTTTGTTGTCTTTTATGTTATTCTGCGGAAAAATTTATTATTAGGTATTTTATAAATTAGAAGCATTTATGTAAATAGTTAAAAACAAGTGCCCGGCGAATTTTGCACAGCAGTATACATACAGGCTAGATTTCAGTAAATGACACAATCGCCACAGTAAGTATACAAATATTTGTTTAGTTAACGTTAATTTTATAGCTTTTACTTTATAAAAATCCATATCTAAGTTTTTAAGAGTCATTTTTAAAACATTAAACAAAATGAAATTTAATTATTGTCATTGATAAATGTAAATTGTATTTTCAAGAATTAAATTTATTCGTCCAACACTAACTTAAGTCGAATTTTGTTCAGATTTAAACTAAATCTAAAATAGTAGAAAATATTAATACTACTTTTTGACATTATTTGTACATATAATAAAAGGCACAACTTACGTTATATTGAATAAAAAAGTTTTGGTTTTATACCTCAAGTTATCTTCCCAAAAGCTTAGGTATTATTAAAATTCCAACACCCAATTTAACTATAAACATTTTATGATAAAATATTCTAAGTAATCAAAATTCCGCGCCCCGTCTTGCCTCAAGGAGAGGCGAATGGTGCGTAGTCAAGGTGACTACCTTGAGCGACCACCGGTGCATCGAGTTCAGCATATAGGAATGGAGTCACCCTGTGAACACAGGAAGGGGCGGTAAAGGAAGGAGCCCGTCCTGGAACACAAGACAACATGTTACGAGCGTATCAAGGCGGCGGAATTTAAAAAAAAAACGCAATATAAAACTATTAATTAAATTTGTATGCCACTTGAAGCGCCCGTAACCCGAGCACCTTGATAAGACCGCTAATGCAGCTCATCATTGCTCGGTTCGAAGACTTTAAAAAATGGGTATCGTAAGAAATGAAAAGAAATGAAAATGATTTTTCGACTATTTTCATACTTTGCGTGAGTAGAATGACCTTGTGTTGCAGGTCGCTGAATTCGTCTTAAAATCGGTAATAATGACATCGAAAAAAAAATACATGGTTGCATTTTAAAAAGTGGAGTTGACCTTGACGTAGCTTCAGTGCCTTCACCGATAAAAAAATAGGGTGGTCGAGTATCAATAGTTTGAGTGCTATCGCTCTGTAACACTTTATGTTCCTCACCCTGTATATCGATACCCACGTTCTAATATGTCGTATCCCACATTTGGAAAATTTTTCAGGAAACGATAAAAAAAGTCTTGCTAGCACAAATAAATAAATTTAAACAAATTTTTATTTTATACGTTCATAAAAATGCATAAATAATAATAATTAAAGCAAAAAAAAATATTTAAATAAATTTTATGATATTTATGTGGGTTACGCAAGAAGAAAAAATTAAAATGTATTTTAGAAATAAAATTGATTTAATCGTTTTATAATTAAATATTGTTTCATCCTATACAAAACATTTTTCTCTCTTATTTTGTATTGTTTAATTCATAATTATTATAATATAACATTATTGATACATTTTATTTTGACTATCTTTAATATTGCTTAAAACATTTTTTTTTTCATTTTAAGTACTCTTAATTTTTTTTTTTTACTTCAGGTACATTTTCTTGCTGAGATTGTTGAAAATTTCTTGTCCTCTTTCGTCTGGTATTATCACAATTTTTTTTATAATTAATATCATTATCTTCAGGTTTTTTAAATCTATTATTAATACGCAGTACTTTGCTTTTAACACCAAGATTAACTTGATTAGCTTTTCGTTTCTTACTCAGTCTTTTCAGTTACCTTAACACTTTTTTTAATGCCTGTAATTGTTGCCATTTACTTTTAGTTCTTTTTAATCGATCTACAAACAGAGGTTTCAGCGGATGCTCTAGATTTAATTGGAGTTGTAAAAATATTATTTGTAACTACCTTCTTAATCATTTTTATTAAATAATTTCTCAAAATAAACTTAAGACTAATCACAAAATAAAAATTGACTGTCACATCGCTGGCGCTGACTTAACCAATGGATGTGGGATACGACATATTAGAATATTTATTTAAAAATATTAAATAAATAATTTGACTCACAAGATTTTAATATAAGCTGTAAAACATTATTATTAATCCATTTTTCAAAAAAAGTCAATTTCTCAAATTTTGTGGGATACGACATATTAGAACGTGGGTATCGATATGCATATTTGTATGTGTCCATAATTAATAATCAAAGGAATCGATTTAATTATTTTATATCGATATTTGATTTATTGGTGTCATGATATATGATCAAAAAATTTCGACTATATTAGAAATAACCATTTCATTACAACTTTCACTTGGCAACGGGTAACAACAAGTAGGCTACCAAGTATTTAGGAAATCGCTAAAGGCAAAATTACCGGTCAGCATGAATTCCTTCCAAAAATCATGCCTCCTAAACCTGAACTCAATCAAATTCGCGGTTACTCGATCAACCTGGTACTAACCAGAACTGCTCGGACAGTAGAGAATACCATATACTTTTCTCTACGTTGCCCATCCGCAGTTCGGAACAAGTAATTGGGCGGATGTAAATAATAACAAAATTTTCTCTCTGACGGAAGCCAAACGCGAAATCGTGCAACTAAGAGTATTCCAAAATACTCTTACTACCAAAAAATCGGGTTTTTCCTACATAGAAACTCGCTGGTATTCAATTGATCGCAAGTATCAATAGTGTGTCGTGATCTGTAGCTAAAAATCTAGTAAGTTAAATACTAACTACTTGAGAAAATCTACATGTGGTTCCTTTTTGAGACCACGGCAACACTAAGTCAAGTTTGGCCACGATAACCTAGAACTTCAGCAGCAAGAACGTGTTCTCTGCCTTGCTTCTGCTTCCAGGACATCCGGTTCACACTAGTTTCTTTGTTTTGTTTCATTTGAGGATAAATTATGTCTTTATTTATGTGAATTTTAGCCGTTCGATTTGAACTTATTTAAAGCACCTTTCCCCTCTTCTCAAAATCAAAAGTGATAAGCGTAGGTGCGTGTAGAATACACTCTCAGTCCGAGAGTAGAAAACCAACGACCCCACATAATGATAAACGAATATAGCTTGTTAACTTTTTACTTTAAAATTTCGTGTCGAAATTTGTCACTGATTATAAAAGCCTTTCTCTTCCTTTTTCTTTTGTTTTGATTTTTATTATTCTTGTTTACGGTTTGCTATAAATTGGTAGGTTCTCAAGAGGAGAAATAAAGATTCTGACCTTTCTAACCAACAAATGCCTCTGTGCGCGCCAGACTTGGTTTCGAGAGTAGACTGCCTTACCTGTCCTGAGAACTCTTCTGAGTTGTTGGCGGCTCGTTGGCAAGCCCACGAATGCCTAGATCCACACCCGCATCTCACCTCATTGATTTACTTGTGGGCCCAGTATTCCCACTTTATATCTTTCGCGCGAGTGGGAGATGCTGCGTTTGCGTACTGCGTGATAGGTGTGATGCTGCAAGTCTCTTTACTCTCCTATCTTCAGGACCGTTTTTTCTTTTTACAGAGGCTGTGCTCAGAGAGCTTACAAGCTAATATTTGTATTAACTAAATTCGGCAGTTCGGACGACCTCCGCGTAATCATTATACTAATGAATAAAATATATTAAGAATAATTATTTTTACTTTTTTTTGCATTTTATTTAATATAATAATAGCCGAGCGTAACACGACTCAGCAAAGACAAGCTCCGAGAATATTTTGAGGAAAACAGGCTCATAGATGGGCTTGGTTGGGCGAAGTCTGATGGGTCATTGGAAGACACAGTGCGGGCGACGTGACCGAAAATGATCGCAGCATGTGACAACTCGATGTCATGAACTCGATATACTTGTTGAACGACTAGTTGCCTGCCCTACGTTGCGAATGCCTCACAGCGCGGCAGAAATACACCCACTCAAAGGGTGATACCCTGCTGCCTCAGGCATGGAAAAATGCTAAAGCAGCTCTGAGGCAAGGCATAAAATACAGTCGACTTCATTTTTGGAAATACTTGATTGTTGATGTTGAAAAGGACTCGTGGGGTCTCGCCTTCAAAATAGTTACCAAGAGGGCATGATCCGATGCAAAGACCTTTCTACTCTTGAAGAACTAAAGAGAGCGAACGGGAGGCTCAAAACCAACATGGCTCCGGGGACCGACGGGGTGACAAACGAAATCCTCGAAGAGGTGATCGCGGGATACCCAGAGATTCTTCTAGAAACCTTCAACTCCATATTTCCGGAGAGAAGGTTCTTTGAAGAATGTAAATGAAACAATGGGAAATCTTCTGGAGGAAATTATTCTACAATGGCTACGGAGTCACATGGTTGGCACAGAGAGGTGTGGCACTAAGAATAGTCTCAACATACCGAACTGTGTCGATGAGTGCTGTGCTGGTCCAGGCGAGCGTCGCGACAATAAACTTATTAGTGAAGGAAAGGCAGGAGACCTTTCAGCTTCGCAAGGAGCTCACCTGTATACAACCAACCAACAGGTAATCACTCGCGCGAAGGAAGCTATCCGTAAGAAAAGAAGAGAGATGGTAGATGAGATGTCATGGCGAACAGTCCGGGAGATGGACATACCTCCTGATCCTGGAGCTCGCCATCTGGCCAGATATAAAGTACGGTGAGGTCGGCTTTTACCTGGCGCAAGTGCTTTTGGGCTATGGCTGCTTCAATGCATACCTGAATTGCTTTGAGAAGAGAGACAATGAGTCGTGTCGCTACTGCGGTTTCCCTGTGGATGATACAGAATACATATTATTTGTCTGTGTCAGGGGATGTGTGGCAAGGAAGGCTGCTAGTCGTGCGGTGAGTGCTGAACTTACTTCTGACACAATGGTTCCTCTGATGCTTCAGTCTGAGAGTGTCTAGAAGCACATCGAGTCATTTATCACATTAGTGATATGACGAAGGATCTCGACGTGGGTAAGAAACGTGGCAACGGGGAGGGCCAGTAAAAATCGCATTGGGGCCTGCAGCCGTGGTCGCGCACAGGTGGCCTGTGCTGTCGCGATGATGGGGGGAGGAATATTCGTGCTCTCCTAGCTGGCGCAACGACCTGTCCTGCTAGAGTCCTGTACTACGTCCATAAAACATTTCGACATTGTTCCTCCTCACAAAAAAATTAGCTTTGGCTATAAAAAGGTAGGCATACATCTCAAAATATTCCTCTCTTTCTCAGTTTCACTTATAGCTTTACCAATCTTTTTATATATGTTGCTCAGTATAACCAAGAAATCCAGGCCCCTACTTATCACTACATCGTTCCACTCCTTATTCTTCTGTTGTAGCAGCGATGACCAAATCTGGTAATAGTAAGTGAAGGGGATTAATGTGGGAGTCCAACCCCTACCATTGTAGAACATGAATTCAAACGTTTCTTCAATCGCTTCTAGGTTTCTTCGTGGAACATCAAATATAGACTTTCATAGAAATTGGTTGCTTTTTGTAAAATCTCTCAATGAATCCAGAGAATATGTTTAAACTTTTGTCAACAGCTTCCCATAATCCCGGATAGAGTCTAGAATTCGCTATATCTGATGATGAGAGAGCTTTTATTTCACAGATTGAAATTCTGATCATAGATTTGATTGATAATTATTTATTTATAGAAATTTTTGTTACTTTGAATTTGGGCAGTGATATGTCTTTTGCAATCAGAAAAATATAAGCACAAAGTTAATATCAAATTTTTGGAGAACCTGGTTTTAAGAAGATTTTCTTCCAGCTGTTTTTTAAATAAATAATTAAATAACAAATAAATAAATAAATAATTAAATAAAAATTAAATAAAATTTTATTTTTCAATCCCTGTAATTCTAAAATTTAATACCTTTATTTTATTCTTTCTTTTGAAATTCTTGGTAATACAATTGTGAAACATTTTATAAATGCAATCTCCACTTTAGGTATTATATAGATAGAAAAACTTTTAAGATAAATGTGCAGCTGCGTCAATATAAATATCTGAATTTTGCTTAGCAATCGGTAAATGTAATAAACTTCGTACTTTGAAATTTTAACCAAAATATACCGCCCACAATCGTATTCCTTTTTAAATATAGCTATTTACCATTCTCTAATAGATAAATGCATAAGACTCTAAACAAATACAAATACTATATAGCTTAGTTATTTGGTCACTTCCGGAAATACCATAAACAGCTTAGGCTATCGGTCAAAAGGGGCCTGCGCCGGTATCACGCCCAAGCAAATACAAATAAAGAAAAAAGTATCTCTCCGTTTGAAAAATAGCATAGGCCATATGGGGAAAAATTTCGTCAAATGTACTCGCCTAAGAATTATGTTTTAAAAAAAAGCTTGACTTTTTCCCTTCAAAACGAGCCATGGTCGAAAGTGGGGCGAAAGAAATTGGTGGAGATATATATATTTCCACGAATTTCTTTCGCCCCACTTTCGACCATGGCTCATTTTAAAGGGAAAAAGTCAAGATTTTTTTTAAACATAATTTTGGAAAAAAAATTAGCGGCCGCACTTGGAGAAAAACTCAAAAATATGTTTAACATTAAAAAATGAAACTCAAATAATTTTTTTAATCTAAAACCATTGCTTTTAGCGTAAAGGTGATGAAAAAACGTTTCCAAAACCTCCATAAAAAAATTAATTTGTATAACTTTTGTAGAAGTTATGGTTAATTGAGTATCAGCGTGCGCGGTAAAAGTTTGAAAATTCGAGCCCCTGTATACTGACAACCCGTCGTACTAGAGACGCTCTCTTAGAGGAATTAAAAGAGGTTCACTAGGACAATAATTTCGCGGACTTTCAAGGAAATCGGAGACAAGTTTTTAGGCGGGTACACTTGACGAATTTTGCCCCATATATAATAGATAATAAAATTCTAAATTAATAAGAATGTAAAAATGTAAATAAATGCACACCGATTTCAGTAATAGAACACTCTGGTAAGTTAGCAGACTTGGGGTGTTTTAAATATCTTGTGATAATGTCTCTACTGAATAATTGGACTGAGGACGGATACTGACTGAGAACTCATGACACTCGATGGAGTTTTGAAGAAAACTGACTACCAAAGATACTTGATGGAGGATTGAGGAAAAACTGACTACTGAAGATACGTGTTGGAGGTTTGAAGGAAACTGAGCGCAATTTCCGAATTTGCAGCTAGTTTTATAGACCCTCACCTGGGTCAAAATCCCCTCTATTAGTCGATATTATGAGTCATGAAGAACTCGTTGACTCATTTTCTAAGAATTATTTTGTTGACGCTGGGCTATTGTTTAGCGCGTGGCTGACCTCGTCCCTTCCTGTGGTCAGATTTCCCATATTAGGAAAAAGATCTATTGCAGTACTCCTTCTCTTTGGTTTCCCCGATTTTCCTTCTTTCCGTAGCAGCAGACCCCCGGTTAATCTTTTACCTGTGCCTACAGGTCTTGGAAGTTTGTTGACATAACACATTTAGACGGAGTTCCCCTTCCGAAAATAATCAATACCTTTACTATGTTCATTCATGGTTTCTCACTCCTCTCTTTCCCTTTTACAACTTGTTTACGTTTACACATCCAGTGCTTCCGCATATTTTACAATTATAGATTCATTCATGACATAAAAAGTATTATCATTATTAACGTAGCAGAGATGGTCACAGGACGTGACAATTGTTTAATGGAAAAAATTTATGCATATGGAAAACGACACTCTAACCCTACTTGTATCAAAAATCAATGCGGAAAATTACTTGAGTATGTTCTAATAGTAATTTTTTTCCAGGCCAGAATTACAACTAAATCAAGCATAATGTTAAAAAAGTTTATGTACGAAAGAAAAATGCCCGTTTATAATTTATAGAAAAAAATATATATATGGGTCATTTCATGGGAGATTTACAGTCAAAATTTTTTTTCAACGAAATATTTTTTATTGCCTTCTTACTTCAAAAATAATCGACACATTTTTTTTTCAATGTGATACTAGAAAATTTCGAGATATAATTTTTTTAAGTTTGACACTCGGGAAAAATTTTTTTTCCTAACAGCTCACTGTAAAAGCAGTTTTGAATATAAAATTTAACCCTTGCACTTGAAATGCGCGACAGAGTACAAGCTTTCAAAAAATTTATAGCACACATTTTGTTGTTTTTTTTGTAATAACAATATAGTACATTTTTCTAAACAATTGAATTTTTTTTAATTTGGAACTAATTTTTTTCCGAATTTTTTGTTCCTAAATTTTTGTTGAAGTTTTTTCAATATGCAGACAAAATTGTGGAATGGAAAAATGAAAACTGTAGGTGTAATTAATTTATAAAATCTGTTCCGCCCATTGCAGCAGTTCACTCCCACACGTGCTTCGAGTCCGAGCATGGCTAAACAAACTTAAGCATAGTTGCAGCGTGCGAGCTCGCTCGTTGCAACGCGCGGGACAGATTTTATAAATTAATTACATCTACAGTTTTCATTTTTCCATTTTTCGAAACAAAAAAATAGGAAAAAAATTAGTTCCAAATTAAAAAAAATTCAATTGTTTATAAAAATGTACTATATTGTTATTACAAAAAAAAAAACAACGAAATTTGTCCTATAAGTTTTTTGAAAGCTTGTACTCTTTCGCGCATTTCAAGTGCAAGGGTTACATTTTATATTCAAAACTGCTTTTACAGTGAGCTGTTAGGAAACAAAAAATTTTCCCGAGTGCCAAACTTAAAAAAATATAGATCTCGAAATTTTGAAGTATCACATTGAAAAAAAACGTGTCGATTTTTTTCGAATTAAGAAGGCAAAAAAACATATTTCGTCGAGAAAAAAATATTGACTGTAAATCTCCCATGAAATGACCCATATGTATTTATATATGTATATATATATCATACATTTCACAAAACTTTAAATTCATTGCATGAAACTTTAGTAAAATCATATTATTTTGATTTAAATTATAAATTATTAAACTAAGTTATCTCTCCTTCGTACATATACATATATATCCATACCATTGCCATCCATTACCAATATACTTATGTAATTTAATATATGTATTTCAAATATGTTTAAACACATATTTAATTCAGAAATCAGCAAGATTTAGCCAAAAGTATTAGAGTAATAGATGATTACACCCTTTATTAATAATAAACTTAGACATAGTTAAGTAATGTATAAAAATAAGACATGCGTAGACTAAAAACAGGTTTTAATTATTAGTATTTACTAACTAAAATAATCAAATTTATAAAAAATTCCATTTTTATTATACAGAAAAACTTTACAAATTTCGCCATCTTTGAGGAGGTAAGTGAACCTGGGGAGGACTTGATACGGCCCACAAGGCCCGGAAAACTTGAAACGCCCCCAAATTTTCACACTGGAGGAAGTCTGGGCGTAACTAGGTTGGCCTATCTAGGCCAATAGAACGCTAAAACAGCTACCCCCAGACACTCCTAGAATTTGAAATATAAAGAGGGAAGCGGGGTGCTGCACATAAAAACTAACTGCAGAGAAAAATCTTCAGTTCTTTCCGCAGTTTTTTCCGAGTTCTTTTACGCACAATTTACACACAATTATTTTTCGCATTCAGTCATTTTTCTACTTTCTACACTAAAGTATTTTTCCAGAGTTACTTCTACAACTTTAAATACTTCTTAAAAAAATAAACTTAAAACGCCCTCGCCTTTTGGAGTTACTTCTTTAAAAACTAAAAGTAAAACTTCACGCAGCCAAGTTTTCTCCAGGATTCCACACCGCTTTAAGGAAGGCGTCAAAAATAAGGATTTATTCTTTTAATCACAAAAATAAAAAGTAAGTTAAAAGGTTAAATTGATGTGTACTTTCTTTACATCTTTCTCCTCTATCTCTTTATATATTTAAATTTATTTAATTTATACAAATGTTTGAGTGCTGGTATTAGCATTTGTAAAAGTGTTACCTACCAATCGAAATACTAGAATTAAGCGCAAAGTGACGTGCTCCCTTGTATGGGAGTAGTACGACTTTGTCCGAAATTAGGCTTGTTTTACCCATTCTTTATATTTCATTCTGTATTTTTTGTATTGGTTGAGAATAATTTACGAACAGTATTCCAGGGTTATTGGAATTCATTTCCAGACCCAAAACTGATATAATGATTATATTCTCTTCCATAATATAATTATAAAATTGACTTTTAACTTGGGTGTCTTCAGACGTCACACAGCTCCTAATAAAAAATCAGTTTTGTTAGATTCATGGAGTAAGCGAAATTCAAAAATTCTTGAATCTATTCCCAAAACGAAGGAGTACGTCAAAATAGAAAATATCCCTACAAGAAGGGCAGCTAGAATTCAACCTTTTCGTAATATTATAACTCAAATTCAACCACATATTCATAATCAGTTTTCTTCACCTCGATTTCTAAATCTTACTAAGTATGCGTGGTACATAAGGGGTTGCTGGCAAGAAGAACCACCTGACTGAAAATCCCATAGATGTATGTTTTAAAGAATGCAGCAAATTCTAATTTGCGTAGTATAAATGCAGCAGTGAAGTGTACGTGCTGCAAGGAATATTCAGGCATGACACATTTTTTTACGGAATATCATTGTTTCAAAAATTGTTCTTAATGAACGAATAATTCTAAAAAATGAGAATACACAAGTTCATACTAATCCTCTGTCATGGAAAATAGTCGTCATATCTTCAATTTTCAACTTCTGACTTAATATTTACTTATTTGAAGTAGGCAACACTAAAAAACCCTTTCGTTAATTTTTCTTTTACATTATTTAATCCTTTTCCATTTATGCTCAAGGAATGCACCCAATAATAGTCCTGTAAGTATCCTTGGAGGCTTCTCTGTTCTATAATAATCTATAATCTTTAAAAGATCTCTGACACTAAAGAAATCCCACATTTATACATACCTTACTCAAAATTCTTATATGGGTGCCTACGTAGAAACCTGTACAGGATTTTATATAGAATCGTATAGAATATCCTATAGGTAGTACCTATATAGGAACCTACATATATAAGAATTCTCAATAAGGTATTATTGTATTTTTATAATTATATTGTATATTATAATTATGTATTATTAATAATACATATAGGTGTTAAATATAGGTGTTTTTATTCTTCTTAACTGTATTTAACGTGCATATGTGTACAGAAAATTTAAAAAACGTACGAGATTTGGAATATTGACTTCCAAAACTTAAGTTCATAGTTGCCGGTCTTGGTTGAACATCGCTCAACTGATTTTTCTGAATGTGAGGAGGAGGAGTACCAGTCTGAACTGCACCGGCACTTTCGTTAAGAGAAGGCGTGTCCCTCAGCATTTCGTGAATACTTCGCTCCATTCCACTTGACATAACAGTTACTTATGGCATCCTTCTTTAATCCGCTGTAAATAAGTATGCGGGAGATCTGAAAGCATTGATATATCATTAATAATTTCTAATATTAAAACTGTGAAATAGTATATTATGTGCCTAGGCGCATAATGAGGGTTATTACGCGACGATGCTTGCAGGAGATCGAAGCCAACGTATAGTCGAGGCGCAGCTGAGGCAAAGCCGAAGCGCGATCAGTGCTGCGAGCATTTTAAGCGAGTCTCGTAATCACCCGGATTGTGTGCATTGGCACGTATTCTATTTTATGTGACTGGTGCGTATACGAGTTTTTATGCGTACACTCGAATCTAATCTAGTATTGTAGTTGTTTGCGTCGCTAGTCATTACACTTGATAAGTCACGACTAGTCCCGACCATTTTGATTTTATCGATCTTGTGTAGTAGTAATGGATTTTAATAGACGCATGCGCAGTTCAAATGTACAAGGCTTTGCCAGTAAGGTGTTAACGCTGTACGAAGAAAAAGAAGATTGTGCTCCGTTGCATGGCTATAGGCGCATGCGCAGTTCAATATTTACATTTCATTCCTCCGTAGCGCAATATACTACATTGCGCTACTGGTAACTGTAGCGAAAAAACGACTTTGCGCGCCGATGGCACATAAAAGTTATTAAAGTTCTGTTGAAAATTTATCATTACAGGCTGTAGTCTGCAAGAGGTGAGGGATCTCCCCCCGAGCACCGACTACAGAAGGCAATATTCACAATAATTGTTTCTTTTTAATGACAGCTGACACTGACTTTTCGAAATTATTTATGAACAGCACTTTATTTCATCGACAGGCCACTTGAATTCGGTCTCTACATTATTCATTTACCGAATGCATTAATTTTTACCTGCGAAATACTCGCAAAACTTAAAAAATCAATAATTCTTTCTCGAATCCACTTAAAAAAATTTTCTGGCCTTTAGGCGACGTAACACTATTTGTTACCAGAATCTAGGAAACTCTCTTACTTTTTCTTGATTGCGTTAGTATGTATATGTGTGTATAGTTACCAAATCTAGGGAATCCCCCTCTTTTTGTTTGATTGTGTGGTATGTCAAGCGACAACAATAGCAAACCACGCTCCCATGTGGGAGCACACATAATCAAGCGCGCCGTGTCGGTGTGTCTCCACTTCCTCGCTTTGATTTCACACTTGCGGCTTTTGAGCCAAGATCGAAAATTATGTTTCCGTCGACTTCGTGTCAAAGTGGCGCGAAGCAGACGACAAATTTAAAATCACCAAATATATCATTTAAGATATTTCCTTTCTTTCTTAGATATTTTTAAAAACATTCACCTAAAATAAATATCTAAATATTTTATTTTAAATTGTAGGATTATTTAAATACTTAAAAAATCATTTTCTATTGAAATTTAAAGTCAATAAATTGTCAAAGTTTCAAAACAAAATATCAATTTAAATATTTTTTAGCTATGGAAATCAAATAATTCAATTAGAAAATTATGTAAAGAATATTATATATTAACGAATGATAAAATATGATATTTGAGTTTAAAAAATAAAACTTCAAAATACTTCAGCAATACATAAATTATATCTAATCATAAACTCGAAATTATACAATAGAGTTTCATCTCTGGTGTAAGGCAACATTGAAAAAAATTTCATTTAAATAAAATACTCTGAAAACTTTTTAAAATACGTAATATTATTCACATATGAATTTCATTATAAAACTGTGAATAAAAGGTTTCAGTATTGAAAAAATCAAAATTATATCAAACTTTGCATACGAAATTACATTTTACGATTTCTATCATATAAAATACAAATATAAAATATTTATTTCGAATAAAATTGTTTAAAAAAAATTTTATAATACGTGAATCAATTACATATATTAAAAAGTTAAGTGGAAAATACTTTATTTAAAGTCGCGCTGAATGAGAATCACAAACGATTTCCAAAAGCGTGATATGTTTCAATAAGACTATAGAGGTAAGACTATATAGAAGTAGCCAGAACTGAATACTATGTAGTGAAAACGGCGTTTTTGTTAGAACACAATGTTAGAGAAATGTAATTGAAACTGTTGATTCGCTTCGAAGGAAAGGAACGTGATTTTTTAGAAATACGGTTTTTCGATTTGTTGTTTTATAACTTTATTCAATTTGCTCCGAAGGAAGGCACAAGTATTTTCTTTTTAATCTACCTTTTTCATCAAAACACGCAAAACCATATTATGTATTTAGGTTTTTGATGTGCTTTTTATATTTAATCAGCGAAAAATACTCACATTTGTAAATTTGACTTTTCGAATATACGCAATCGCCATTGAATGTAAATTGAGACCAAGTGACCAAAGTGCTCAGACCAATGGGTGGGCGAAATGCGGGCAACAGGTGACCCATATAACAAACATGCCCGGTACCATACTCGTCAGACGGGTGGAAGACAGCGTGTCTACAGAAAAGGACCGACTGGGTTTGAACAACGTGCCCAAACCGCCAGACTAATGGACGAGCATAATGCTGATTTCTGGTTCTAGATGATTTTCAAGGACAAAAAAACTTTCATCGAAAATTTAGAGAAAAAAGCTTTCTAAAACACATGCAAAAGTAAAAATAGACGCACCCACATTACAGGATTAAAAGGTTTCCGCAGTACTAAAATGTAGCAAACAAGTTTCGATGAAATTTGAATTTGGTTTCCATTCTGCTTCATTTCTTTATAGAAATGCTTCCGTTCAAATATCAAATAATAGTATTAAATACTTCAAAATGATATTTTTTCACGCATGCGTAAATTCAATTTTTTTATTTGCCGACTTTTAGTCTGTTTACTTTTATTTTCAAAATACTTTTTTCTACATCAGTATATATTATAAATTTAATTGAATCATCCAGAACACAAAACTAAGACATATTGTATTCACATTTTGTGACAAAAAGGTTTCATTTTATGGAAGGCTGAATCAAAAATTAAAAAATTCAAATTAACTGTTTAATAAAAACTTGTAAAGCAAACAAATTAGTTTCGATAGGTGGGGTTCGAATCCGAACGACGTTTGAAAATTTTCAATAGCGTTCAAGAGTGCGATTGTGTTTGCGATTCAAGTAAGTGATTGTGTTTGCGATTCAAGTAAGTGATTGTGTTTGCGATTCAAGTAAGTGATTGTTTTTGCGATTCAAGTAAGTGATTGTGTTTATAATTCTTATCTGACAACAGTACTGCGCAAGTTTCAAAATTCAGTATTGGGCAGAGATAAGTTCACGTTCTGGCCCAGCACTGGCAGTTACTATTAAAAAATTGACAGTCAGTTGGTTGGCAGTAACGTACTGGTCGTATGTTTTTACCATCGACAACAGCATTTTGCCAGCACGTATCATCCACACCATCGGGCGGGCAATATAAACAGCCATAACGCGCACATTCAGCTACTCACGTGCCGGTATGACCGTTCGGTTAATCGGCCCATAGTCTGGCATATTGCCTGCCCCGCGCTGAAATTTTTTTATCTGGACATTTGTCAAGATATACGTCATAATTGATTAATTTCTTGCTTATAAAAATGTACTTAATAGAAATCATCCATCAAGCCCGGAGTATTAATCATGTGTTGAGATCTCTACAAGTTTGGATCTCAAATCTCTACTTGTAAAGTGACGTCAAAAAGTGAATTCTTAATCTATCTAGGACCAAGAAACCGCGATCAAGGAACTCTACTGAACTCTGCTGAAGATTAAATACTAGTAACTTTTGGTAAATACAATTAATTAATGATTTCTTACCTATGGCATTGGTTCCTGTTTCATTGGCATATCAATTTTTATTTTCATTTTGCTTCATAGCAAAGAAAGCTTACTGCGTAAATTCGTCTGCAAGTTTGGGTACAACTTTTGTGTTTTTAAATATTCAAACCTTTCATCCACACTTATATACTCAAATTGTCATGTAACAAATATATTGTCTTCTTTAAGTTTTTAAAGTACTTTATTCTACAGAAGTGTCTATTAAACAACTTCCTTTTTATGCATTTCAATAAAAATCACTAATGAGGACTCCCATCAGAGCTGAAACTTCTGGTTTAATCGACTCCATCATTAATGAAACCCAAAGACAATTTTGACAATGAACGTACCAATTTAATTTATATAAATGTTTCGAAAAACAAATTTTTAAGAAAGGCTCAATTCGTTGAGCAGCCTGTTGTGATTAACCGTATCGATGAAATTTATTTATAAATGCTACTATAAAGCCAAAAATGCAATCCACAGCTAAAACATGCAAGATATAAAAAATGATATGAGCCAAATTAATATTAAATTTCAACAAAGAATTAAAGACAATTTAAAACAGAAAATATATTAATACATAATAAATATATATAAATAATACTTGAATTCCAGATTTAAGCTCATCTTGTAAACTTTGACCGATCATGAAAAAACCGTTTGCGCGCCGCGTATAAAGTTGAGCCCTGAAGCGCATTTTAATATTTCTTCCTTGGCACTGTATCACAAGGTCGTGGAGGATTTTTTCTCAACTTTTCGACCCTCCGTGGCTTACAGGCTCTGTATAAGTTAAACAAGAATAGTATATTCTTCTATATTAGTATAAAACGGGCGTTTGCGCACCGCGTATAAAGTTGAGGAAACAAGGCGCAAACGCCCGTTTCTACTCGAGGTTCACATACTATTTTGTCCTAAAGCAGAGTGAATACAACTTTCGCGTTTTAAAATATACAAAACTGGTTTGAAATAACTCATGTTCAGTTGGTTGCTATATGTTATCTGTCATTTTTGTGAGCCAAATTGAGATACGTGAATTTATAAAATTGATTAATTGTTGTAATTGATATTTTATAAATTCGGCCATGTGTGCCACCACATCGTTCGTCGTGCATCGAACATTTCTGATCCTCCCCGCTTTACAGGCGTGGAATCGCTTGGTTTCGCTCCGCTGTCGGACTGTTACATCCCGGTAACATTAAATTTTAAAATTTTAATTATTGCCCCTGCATATGAGCAATACGTAATACACAAACGTAAATAAGTATTAAATACTCTTTAAATTTATTCTTATGGTAATCACTATCTGGATCGGGTAACTGTTCTATGAAGGTAAACTAATGCGCTACCTCACATCGATAAATCGGCTCGACACTTGGTAACAAGTGATATAGAAGAGTATCGCTCGTTCCATATGGTAATTACCCGCGCGGTAATTGGTCAGTGAATCATGCCGCGCGTCGATAATATAGTGACGCAGCGCTGGTGACCTGACGAGATGGTAACAGGTTACTGGCGTGGCGCCATTAACATTCACTAATTGCTGCTTTAATTAATAATTATTATACCATCCCTGCTAGTATTTAAGCATACAATTATTATTAATATTGATAAAAATCAATAATAATGTATCAATTAATCATAAACCATCTACAAATAAGAAAACATGTTATCATACAGACAAAGGAGTAAAGCCAGATCCTAAAAAGATCGAGGCTGTTCAAAATTTTCCCAGACCAAAAACACCAAGAAACATAAAACATATTTTAGAACTAGCTGGATATTAAACAAGATTCATCAAGGACTTCTCAGGAAGAGCAAAACCTCTATCAAATTTATTAAAAAAGGAAGCATTATATAAATGGGGACCAGACGAAGAGAAAAGCTTCAAGGATCTACGACAGGCTCTGTGTGAAAGCCCCATACTACAATACCCCGATTTTGAAAAACCCTTTACAGTAACCACTGACGCCTCAGATTATGCAATAGGAGTCGTTCTGAGCCAAGAAAGGGACGGAATGGATCTCCCTGTAGCATATATGTCGAGAGTGTTAGTTGGACCTGAATTAAATTATTCCACAACGGAGAAGGAATGCCTTGCGGTTCTTTACGCGGTACAACAATTTCGACCCTACATTTACGGAAGAAAATTTACCCTTATGAGCGACCATGAACCCCTCAGGTGGATAGATTCTATAAAAGACCCAGGCCAAAGACTAATTCGCTGGAGACTAAAATTAAGAGACTATGAATATGAATTCAAATACAAACCAGGTAAATTAAATACTAATGCTGATGCCCTATCAAGAAATCCAATCGTGGAAAATTCTGACAAAGAAGGTGAAGAAGAAAAACAGCCTGCCAGGTTACTGCCAATGTTGACTAGGCAAGCTAATAAACGAGAAGAAAACAGCGCGAAGCTTGGTTCAAAAACTTTAGAACCTGAAGCCAAAAATAAACCCGCGGTTCAGACTAGAAAAGGATTCACTTCTAGGATTTTACCCTCTAAACCATCTACTTCAAAACCTCAAAAACCAACCCTTGCTAGGTCTAAATCTAGTGCATCAACATCAGCTGATCTGGACAGGAGCACTATTAGTAAACGTCTGATTCGGCGACGGGTAGAGACTCAACGAGCTCAGAGTCGCCCAGATTATAAAGAAGATAGTAGTTCGGAAGAAACAGAAAGGGATCAAGAACCACTCCCAATTCTCAGAAAAAGAAAAAGTGTACTGCCGAGCTTGGATTTACCACCTGCAGCGTACCCATCGTCAAAAATACCAAAGAGTGCACCGGCAAAAGCACCAGAGTGCTCAACTGAATTCTTCCCAGAAGATCAGGACGAATTAACCCCTATGACAGAAAAGCAAGAAGGACCCATTAAAATGGTGAGCCCGCCACCCAGCGACAGCGATGACAGTAGATCAGAACAAGAACAGGAAAAAGATCCGATAGAACAAGAAAAAACTAAGACTACTAAGGAAAATATATAAAAATCATTTTCACGATTTGAACAATCCTTAAAGGCACATGAAGACTGGCTGGAGAAGACAGAAGTGAATGAAGAAGCCCCGCTTTTTGAAGTTACAGCAGTTTCGGAAGGAGAAAATAATCAAGAGCTCCTTGATGCCATTGAAGAAATGGAACCTGAAAGCGAGACCGAATTCACGAACAGGATTGAATCAGCTATGAAAATAGCTGAAGAATTACTAAAAGAGACTCAGGAAAAAGGAAAGGTGGTAAATTCCGAAAGTAAGGAAAATCTGGAACCCGGTATTTCATCTTCAGATGAACCCTCTACCAGAAACCTACACGCTCACACCAGAAAAAGTCTCACTTTTCACCCTGGAATAGCTTCAACCCCGGATGCTTCAGGGAAATATACCCCCTCAGCACAGGAAAACCCAAGGCTATTTCCACGCCATTTCCAGAAAGACTTGATAACGACTCTAATTTCGATCTATCAACTGAAAAAAATATTACTCGCAGAATGGGAATAAATATACCTACATACTCAGATGAACTTACTACGGATACCACTAGTTTTCCGTCTGACCATTCGCGACCGTCGATCACTGGCATCCCTCCGGCACTGCCTAAAGGCTGTGAAATGTCCAGTGGAACGGACATGCACAGTAGTAAAAACGTGCAGGTCAGACTAAGCAGCTGTCAAAAGAACCTGACTTATTTGAAAAGTAACTATGTGCATTTTCTCTCGGCTGACTGTGAGTTTGTCACCCCCGTGAGCCGACTACTAGTGGACATGGGAGCAGTAGACCCTCAGGATCTGAAAGATAGGAAACCTAAAATAGGAGAAGTGCTTATCACTCCTCATAGACGTTTTAACATATATTCACTCATAGTTAAACAAAATCATTTTGAAGAGATAAACGAAGAATACGTTAAAGTAGCCATACATAATTTGAGAATAGCTTTAGAAAAGGAAAATATTTCGGAATTTCGCATTTCAAAACATGGAGATATTAGTGACGCATTACCAAAAGGAAAATTACGCGAGCTACTAACTCAAGAATTTGCTAATTCAAAAATAGAAATAACGATATGCTATGGCAACGTAAATATACCCCCAGAGAAGTTACGTACTCAAATTATTTCTAAAAATCATGAAAGTAAAATTGGGGGCCACAAAGGCATAAATAAAACATCGAAGAATTCGAGAAAGATACATGTGGCCAGGACTTAAAGATCAAGTTACTGTATTTGTCAGAAAATGTGACATTTGCCAAAAACAAAAAATTGTACGGGTTAAAATTCACGAACCCATGTGAATCACCGATACACCCCTCGATACCTTCGAAAAAGTATCCCTAGACACGGTAGGGAAATTTCCTACCACCCCTGATGGTAATAAACATATACTCACTATGCAGGCCAATTTATCTAAATACTGTATAGCCGTCCCCATACCCGATATTTCGGCAACCACAATCGCTCATGCAATAGCAAAGCACTTATTCTCACAATATGGAGCCCCGAGGGCGATACTCACAGACAGGGGAGGAAGTTTTATCAATAATTTACTCAGAAAATTATAAAAAATGTTCGGAGTAAAGCAGGTTACCATTATTATCGGCAATTTTCTTTTACAGGAAAATCATGTCCATCATTAATACGCAACCACGAAAGGGAAAAATATACCCCGCTTCCCTCCATCCAAAGGGGGAGATAAATAACCTACGGTTTGCTAAGGGGCAGCTGGAGGAGCTGGCGGCAGAGTATAGTTTAACTAAACCAAAATATACATTAGACGAAACCACGGGAGCCGATAAAGCAAAAAAATTCGTCGTTAGGTTCGAAGTAGAGGACCGCAGACGCGAAAATAAATTTAGTACCGTAAGCAACGGGGAAGGAAAAATACGTAGCGCAGAACATGAGGCCGCGAGAAAAATGTTACCGGCCCTTGAAAAATTGTATTTCTTTAGCGAAGAAAAAAATACTTGTAATATTAGGGACGAACAGTATGTAATTTGTATGGACAACTCCGCGACTCTATTAATCAAATTGTACAAATGGGAAACTTGCTGCGAGTATTGTTATTTGAGGGGCCATACTATGGCAAATTGTAAAAAACAAATTAAAAGGAACAAGTGGCTTCCCAACAATCAGGAGCCAACAGAAGAAGACTTCTGGGATTCTCTAAAAGGGGATGCAAATACAAATCTAATCTATCTGACGTCCTAAAAATAAAAAAAAAAATAAAAATAATAATCAATATAAAAATAAAAAAGCATTGCAACACAGATAGTAAAATCCGCTAGGATACCCTTACTATCCATCGACAGATGCATTACTACTAATGTTGTTACAAATAAATATCGTCATCATTATCTTTCAACTTATAAAGTCATAGATCATAGGATTAACAAAGTTATAACTAGTTAGAACTGCTTATGATTCATATTATATATCATTACTAGTATTATAAATATATTCTCAAATACACATTATAACTAGCATAAGTGTACATTACCACTATACCAATATTGATCTTGCAAAATAAATCAGAAGAAGTTTAACGTAAGATGTTCAATCAATAATTCAAATCCCAAAACACCTATAGTATCTTATAATATTCACGCATTTTGCAGTTTCAAAACCGCATCGACTACTTCAGATTCATACAACTATATCGCATTTATGTTAATTAATTTTTGTTCTGTATATCCCGAATTCACAAAAATAAGGAAATAAAGAAATCAAGGAGAGGATATGGAGGTTGCCTTTTTTCTTTCTTCCTTTATCAAGACAGCAACATAACGGGAGATAACATCCCTGATAAAAACAGTAATAAAATTTTAACAAACCTTATTTTTATGTACAACAGGATGATTATCCAGATCCTAAGCCAAGCAACAATGATCTGTACAGGAATACTACTCATCATGACAGGCACATCAGGAAACTCACGGAACTACGAAGTCCAACCTTTCTATAACAACCCAGGACTATTCTACGAAAAATTGGAAACTATCCGCACTACTCAAAACCATTGGAGGTTTGTTATATTCATGGACCCCAAAAAACTACAGGAACATCTTCAATTCGACAAAATGAAGTCAGAAATTCAGAAAATCTACAAAACATGCCCAAATCGATTGAAATGTACTAAGTGCAAGGATATGATAAAATTGGATCGCCTCAATGAAAAGCTACACCAACTCGAAGTTACAAATTAGGATTTAAGTGAAATATTGATGGAACTTCATCAGGACATACCCCATGAAATAATCCCTCCCAGGACCATGCATAGGCGAAGAGCACCTCTTCTAGGATTCATAGGCAGTATTCTAGGGCCAGTAAAAGGGGTAATGACTTCCGACGATGCAGAAGAATACAACGAGGCAATAAATTACATTTATGAAAAGCAAAATAACATCAGTAAAATAGTAGGGAAACAAACCCACATAATAAAAGCAGAAGTAAATAATATTCATCAGGATTTAAGCAAGAAAACTAAACAAATTCAAATCATTCAAAAAGAATTAAATGAAACCATCCACGAAATAGAATCGCAAGAACAATATTGGAATGACTACATGTATTACGAAAAAATGATCCAATGGTCGACACATTTGGAACTAAAATTAGAACATTTATATAAAATAATAAAACAATTCATTAACATAACAGAATACGCACGAGAAGGCAAATTACACCCTTCAACAATTTCTAAAGCCCAACTGCAAGAAGTAATCACTGAAATACACACTAAAATGGAAGACTACGAATTTCCAGTTCCTACTTCCCACATTAGAGTGGAATTATAGTACTTTCACAAATTGGCAAAACGGACCTTAAAATTAAATCCGGAAAATTACTAATATCAGTAGATATTCCATTGCTAGATAGAAAAGCACTACAATTATATAAAGTTTACCCATTTCCTGTGTTCCAGGACATTTCAGGAAATTATACAAGAGCCGTCTACATTTCACCAAGAAAACAATATATTGCCCTGACAGAAGACGAAAGAAAATTCTTTTTGGCAGATAAAGAGTACTACGACACCTGCCAAAAAACAATCTATCACACAATTTGCGAAAGCACCCAACCAATACACGAAACAGTCACAACTACGCCCTGCGAATCTCTAATGCTTACACGCCCTTTAATGAAAATTTTACAGCAATGTAATATAAAAATCATCACAAAAAATTTCATTTTTTTGAAGCATATTCCATCCTTAAACGCATGGATATTTTCAACTAAAAAACCATCGCCAATCAGCACCACCTGTAAAAAGGGAAGAACAGAAAAAGGACATATTACAAATTCAGGAATATTAAGATTAAGTGCAGGGTGTATTGCCAGAACGCAACGGACAACTTTAATTGGAACTCAGATAAATGTAAACTCAAAAGAATTTATCTACAACCCAGGATTTTCATTGAATATATCGGAAATTTTCCCAATAATCTATAAAACGATGCATATTCCTAAGATAAAATCATTTTTTTGGGAAACAGAAAAAGATGAAAAATTAAAAAATCTGCATACGGAAGAATCACTCTCTACCATAGAAGAACAACTTCTCGACATGGAAAACAATCATTATAAACATAAATTAACCCAAAAATATTGGTTAGGAGGGTCCAGTATCCTAACCTTATTAATAATAACAACAGTAATATACCTCACACACGGAATAATCCGCAAAACTGTAAAACCTGTAATAATACAAATTTAAACATAAAAGAAAACCAAGAGGAAGTAGAACTACAACCCCTTTCGGTAGACAACCAAACAAACACAGAAGAAATTCACCCCCTTCCAAGAGTATTAACAATCCCAACAACAAATGTTAGAATTGCATAAACAAATGCAAGTCGTTGAGGACAACGACACTTTTAAGGAGGGAGGACAAGTACCCAGGTAGACAAAATTTTTGCCAAAAATCACCCTGAATTACGATACATCATTACGGATACCACCAGGAATATATAATAATTATTCACAATACATAATGGCAGCTATAATAAACTAACAATCAAAGCACCAGAGGAAAAAGAATAAGGATCATAGAAAGTTCGAGGAGTTTAGCCGTAGCAAGATAGAAAACCACTCCCATTTAAGAAAGAAATTAATCACACCCACCGAGAGCAACCATAATGAATTATAATCCAATCATATAAAGAAATGCAATGTGACACCTTGCAGATTGCAGCGTATCACCAGCAGTCGAGACTCCCGACAACATGGCCAGAGCGTAACTCGAACCGCCCAGCGATAAGAAGACTCGCGACCGCCTGGAATGAATCATATACACTTAGCAGTTCTCCTGTACCTATATGAATGCCTATTACAAGTCCATTATTAGACTTGCTAAAATTCATATTGCAGCGGGCCTTATACCAATGGACGAACCGACAAGATAGCTATCATTATCAAAAACTCCATGGCAGCCCCGCAACAATGACCACCTAATATAAAAGCATTGTTGGACGAACAACTACCATGAAGGCACGAATGAGACACATAGGCATGCAGAACAGCGAACTCCACATACAGTATGTTATCCGGTCAGAAAATTTTAAACGAACAATCAAATTCGGGAGATTCCATTAACAATAATTGAATAATACCCGTGAAGAATAAAAGACGTGCATTGCTATATATCCATAAACCTTTAATTATTTTAATCAATCAGAATTGAGCCACATAACCAAGGATTTCGCCAAACTATAAGAACATATCTCCATTGATAACACAATACTAGAATTAACCGCAGCGATATTTCAAGTAATTGATCAACTAACTATTCAGTGGGATAAGGCCAAATTTCATCTAAGAAAATATTTACGAGCATGGCGATTAATAAAGCCGTTATTGGTAAAATCGGGTAACGCAAAACTTAACCACGAATTTTCAATTATAAATTACCCGTTTTAGCCAGTAAATGAGCTCGTTCCAGCCAAATTAACCTGGAAATAAGCAATAAATGGAGCCAATGAAATAACTATAATATGGATTCCCAGAATTTTGATTATAATCAGACTATAAAGTAAAAATTAGGGTAGAACTTTGCAAAATATCGATACTTTTAAGAAAGTGTTTTAATCACACAAGAACTAAGTTAACGTTTTGGGCAACTGAAATTTTAAATGAAAAAGGAAATTTTTTAACAGAACTATAATTTTATGAAAAGTTTTATAACGACTGTTTTACAGCTTCATAAGATTGAGAAAATTCCAGAAGATGCAGGGCATTTTGTAATTTTAAAACACCTACAGTCTGTTCAAATAGAGCGAGTCCTCGATTTTTCGAAAACTATTAAAGATTTTAAAACCTTTTTTTTAAAAATAAAAGTACTCTCGAAGGACTACGGCGCTACTACCTAATAGATAGTCCAGTCTCCATCGTTGTCTAGAATGGCCTGGCACCTTTTCGGCATGCTTTCCACTAATTTTTCAGCGTAGTCCGTTGGTAATTCTTGCCATATCTTCCTGATTTTTTGGGAGAGCTGTTTCAGGGTGAAGACACGTTTTCCCGCAAGCTTCCTCTTCAAAACACTCCAGACATTTTCGATTGGATTCGCATCGGGGGACTGTGATGGCCAGTCCAAAGTTGTGATGCCATTTTCTGTTTTCCAGGCGGTGCAGAGACGGCTTCGATGTTTCGGGTCGTTATCTTCTTGTAAGATCCAATCAGCCGTATCGGCTTCAAACATCTTTGTAGCAGACCTTAGAAGACCACGTTCATATATTTGGAGCATTTTCTGAGCATTCAAGTTCTCAGTGAAGAGCTCTAAACACCCAAAACCGCGCCGTGAGAAGTATCCCCAAACACTTGCCTCTTTCAGGCAGATCGTCGACTGTTTTATTAGCTTTATAACGCTCAACTCACTTCTTCACGAACGATTTCGACTTTTTGATGTATTTAGCAGCGGCTGTATAGAACATAAGTGGTCCCTTTGGATGGGTACACAAGAAGACCGCTTCGAAACGTTCCGCGTACACAGAACTCATTATGACTCACGTCTGCTCTCTCAGACGATTCGAACGCTACTGAATCGCTTTGGTAATTGCGACGTAGTCCTTTGAATGTACTTTCATTAAAAAAAAAAATGTTCAAAAATCCCTAATAATTTTCGAAAAATCGAGAACTCGCTCTTGTTGAACAGACTTTATAATCAAAAACATCATAAATAGCATCAAGTTTGTGTTAGTTTTGTAATATGGAAATTCGGGAAGTTTCCAAGAGCTCCGATCAATGTTCAATTATATGAAATAATAAGAACCAAACTCCAAGGTGTCATTTTCTTGATCAAGAAGCAGTGTCGAGGTTGCATACGTATATTATGTATTATACAAATAATGTTTTGAATGCATATGCAATTTCGACATACTAAAGAAAGTTTCAGGGAGATATAACAGTATGAATGCTCCTCAAGCATTTCAAGCCCTATTAAATCCTTGCTAGTTCCAAGATGGAATTCGGGTGGTCCTGTCTCAGAATGGATGGGATTCACCTTGCAACCTGAAAATACTTTATAATTAAAAACCTGTACACCCTCAATCATGTGTCCCAATCGAATTTAAGCTGCATGATTTTGGGCCTTCACATGCGTGTATATACACATACGTCTGTGTGTTCACGGGTGTGTATAAGGGACCACCAATCGCATGCTAGTGAGCCCATATCCCGAATAATGAAGATTACAATTAAGAACTTAACAATAAGGTATAATCGGTCATGACGATTTTTGGTATAACTTACAATTTCAAAACTATCCAATAATAAATACAAATACAACCAAGGAATAGAATAGCAGAAGCAAAATAGTTTTATTGTTAAAAATGATAATATTTTGTTTTTCTTTATTATTATTTAATCTTATTTATGATTTAATTAAATTTTATATGTGTATATATATATCTATTTTGTAAAAATACTAAGGAAAGGGTGAACCAAAACTCTGTAATGAGAGAAACTGGCAGAAGGGGCGGGGAGGGGGGGGGGTCCCGTCTAAAGAAAAATGAGAATACAACAACCCCTCTGCCAGTCTCTCAGACGATTTCCTTGTTTTGACATATTTAATTAAAGATAATTAGATTAGATTTTAGAACAGCAAGAGCGTAGGTAAGTAGGGATTGAATATAATACTATAGACCTAGAAAGTTTGTGAATCCTTGTAATGAGACGTCTGAATGCCTATCATAATTTATATCTTCTACAACAATTGTCACGTCCCGCGACTCTACCACCTACAGTAATAAACAAATTAAGGAACCAATGAAGGGATCAAGGCAACATTACCACGTCCTTGATTATATCGACTCAAGAGCAAGATCTAACAAGAAATAAGAAGATCGCTAAAATCGAAAGGCAGATTTAAATAGATATATTTGGCTGTGACATTAACGCCAAGTAATAAATTTCATCGGGACGTGACTCATCGGTGAAGCCAACTCATTCGACCTGAAGCTTCAATACCAAAATATGGAAAAGATCGTACACCTTGTTTTTACTTCCACAATAGTTGACCTTTTTCGTTAGAATTGAAAAGCAGATAAAATAAATAGATATATTTGGCTGTGACACTAATACCAGGTAATAAATTTTATCGAAGCATAAGTGACCAGAGAAGGCAACTCATCTGATCTTAATACCAAATATGGAAAAGATGATACACCGTGTTTTTACTTCCACTGTAGTTGACCTTTTCATTAGAATCGAATAACAGATAAAATAGAATTGATATATTTGACTGCGACATTAGTGCCAGGTAATAAATTTCATTGGAGCACAAGTCATCAGAGAAGGCAACTCATCCGAACTTAATACCAAATATGGAAAAGGTGGTACACCTTTTTTTTACTCCCACCATAGGTGACCTTCCAAAGGCCTATAAAAAGCGAAAGTTCCAATAGAATTCAGTTCAGTTAGTAGTCAACGTGCGATTTCTACAGTGTAACCAACGCGAGTCCAGTCCAGTACTATTCATTTCTACGCCGCGAGTCTGTTCCAGTTTCATTATCTCTACACTACGAGTTCCGTCCAGCCTCATCAGATTTTACCGCTACTCAGACAAATTCTTACTCGACGCTGAGTTCAACGACTTTAGAAAGTGAAGGGGAATCGCAATCCAAATTCTCTCTGAAACTAGGATCGAGAATCAACTAGATCAACCGTCTGAACTACGAATTTCCATCCGACAAGTACTATCTCAAGGATTATGACGAAGACTCAACTGACCACGTTCGCTCCACTGGACTCAATAAATCATCAAGGAAATTTCACTCAGGGTAATTACAAGGGTATTTCAGTAATACAATTCTATTTACAATTCCATGGTGCTTACTCATTTCTTATTTTATCGTCAATAAATATATTTTACATCGTTAACCATTCTCAATCACTGACTTCTCCTCATCCCTTAGAGAGGATCCTTTCGATCCTTACATAAAACGAGGAAATCTTTTAAGAAGAGAAATGTTACGTTTCTGACGTAACACAATCTCCATTGGTGCTTAAGTTTATAAATTCATACAAAAATATATACCCACAAAATAAAATGTACAAAATGAACATACAATTTAAGAATAAATTCTGACATTATGACTACTACTAAACATACAGATTTCGTTCAAAAAGGTCCATAAACTGCTTTAAAGTTGACAGCCGTATCCGCTTGTTGTCTAACATGAGTAATCTCGGCACTCATTGGGCCAACGGCTTTCTTATTCCTAACTTATCATGTATGATGTTGATTGCCGTTCCGTACGACATACCTACGGCGTCTGCTACTCCGCGCACTTTTGTTCAGCGATCAGCAAGAATCATGTTGTGGGCCTTTTTAATGGTTTTCGCAGTAACCACGTCTGCCGTCTGCGTTTTTCGCACATATTTCCATTCAGAAATAAAAAGAAAATTACGGATCGATATTCTTCCTTTTCCATTGTATTGAAAGACACCAAAGACGTTTAATACAAATGATACAATTTAATACACGATGGTAATGTAAACTTCTCTCAGCGACGCCACCTGTATTCAAACACGGTTACTTATTGACCCGTCCTCGTTTATAATTGCTTGTTTAAACAATATTAAAATTATTAATAATCGCTGGGGTTGAAAAGCTCTTTCTACTTCTAACTAACGCATTACTAAATTACCGACGAAGCCTATCGGCCACGCGCACTTTAAGAAGACAAAAAGAAATAGTCATTATAAGCTGCAACTACTATTACATCTCCAATTCAATTCCTCAATCCCTCTTATTCAATTCCTACACGGAAAGAATTTCAGCGCAGCTGACGTACTTACTAGCACTCCAGTAACGCTATATTCTACGACGAATCTTCTTCTTTTTTTATGGCACGGCCGGTTTACCTTTTTGAGACAACGGACATGATACTGCCCCGCAAGCACTGTACTAACTACCAAGCTCCACTGCTGTGCTATATATATAAACTTAAGCAGATAAAGTGTGTGTGAATCCAAAAGTTAGTATCTCAAACTTCCAGTTCCGCTCTTATTGGAACACATCAGTCCTACGCAGAAGTATGCTAGGGTCAAACTAGAATAAAAGATATTCACAAATTATGTATTTTTTATTGATACTATTTACAATGTATTTATAATCTAAACTCCTAGCATTTACAACAGAAAATATACGCAATAGATTCACGGCACATTATTTCAGTTCTGCATAAGTCGTACGATTTCAAATATCGTTTTCGAGTATAGTACGCTTAGAAACATTCTTGTTTTGAAACGAATAGAGCTACGTTGCAAATTCTGTGAAATAATCCATTTAACTTACTTGAAGACGCAGAATTTTGTTTGGGACCAATTAAACTGTTCTTCTAGTTTTTTTCAAATTCAGTGCGTTTGCATAGTTCTTCTACTACCATAATTCTGAAGGAAGAAAATCTACAATTGATCTTGAATTTTCTTTTGTACATATCATATGTATTGTATATTATCAAAACAACATGGAAAAACCTTTTTTTGTATCACTTCATAGTCTTTTGTGCACATTCAGTGCCGCTCAGCACAATGTCGGACTTACAAGACCGATATTGAAATTATAATCAAGTACCATTGTTAGTTTTCGAAGTGGCTTTCCTGTTATATGATCGATCTTGTTTGTTTCCATAATGGTATACCCGTAAAATATATATTTTTAGCATAATATAGTGAGCACACTTGACTTATTAGCTATGTAATAGGGTGGAAATTGAAGCATGCACCTTTATCTATAGGAGAAAGTGAATGTCAGTAGATCCGGTAAATTTGAAACTCATAATCCTGCCTGAATTTTATATAATTCGGAAACTTTTCTGTTTCGATATGAAGGTTCTACACTTAACTAAATAGTCTAAATACAAAAAACATGACTTTTTATATATGACTGGAACAATTAAACGATTTCCTAACGTACTAAATTGTTTAAATGTCTATCCGCACCTAACAACAGTGGGTCGTGCCTTCCTAAACACTGTTAAATAGTTACAGCACCATATTTTCTTTTGCATATTGCAAAATAATTATTTCTTACGGAATTGTAAGAATCCATCAAAATGTTGTTCTATATTTAAATTTAAACGAATTTCAGTATGCTTTATTTTCGTTTCCTATTTATTTGGTTATCTTTTCCTTGATATTAGCATTGTGTTCTTCTTATATCACATTACAGATAAAAAACTACGAACCTAGGACGACAATTGTTGAGCAGGTGATTAAAAAGAACGTCGAACTGGCCATATAACTTTGGGAAATTTTTGATTAACTTGTCAAAAAAAAAATGCAAACATGTATTCTTAAGATATAATTTTGAAAAGCGATTGAGAAATTAAACTCATTTTATATACAGGAAAGTAAATAAAATATTGCTATTCCATTTCTCAAAAAGAAACATTTTGAAAGTGTTAAATTAGAAATAAATAGCGATGTTATAAAGGGTTTTCCAATAGGGACATAACATTTTCGTATCTTTATATGAACGCACCCTTAAACTTTTTTAATGAACTGTCAATGTCAAAACGTTAGTCAAAGTCAACATTTTCATCATGGTAAAGTTCACGAACCAGCAAAGTTTGGAAATTATTAAAAATTACCACCGAAATTTTTAGTCGATGGTCGCAACTTTAAGAACGCCTACTCCAATTTTCGGCCGTAATAATCGAATGCCTACATGCTTTCAAGATTAAATTGACTTAAGAACTAAAGCCACTTGATCATTTAAAACACCGAATCTTCTCCAATTGGGCTCTGGCAAAGCTTGAAGAAAATTTCTGGCTCAATGGCTTTGTTAATAAGCAAAATATGCGTTATTGGTCAGCAACAAACCCAAATGTGCTTCTTGAGACACCGTTGCATCCGCAAAAAGTGACTGTTTGGTGCGGTTTTCATGCCGGAGGTGTGATTGGGCCGTATTTTTTCGTGGATGAAAACGACCGTCATGTTACCGTCAATGCAGAGCGCTATCATGGTATTTTGGAAGATTATTTGTGGCTAGAATTGGATAAACTGGACATCAACGATATGTGGTTTCAACGAGACGGTGCCACTAGCGACACAGCACGCGTCCCAATCGATTTATTGAAAGGCAAATTCGGTGAACGTGTTATCTCGAGAAATGGTCCGGTCGAATGGCCGCCACGTTCATGCGATCTAACGCCATTGGATTTCTTTTTATGGGACCATGTAACGTCCTGCGTCCGTCTCATATTTTTTTTTATTATTATTTTATAATTATCATTTATTTTCATTAATTCCCGTAAAATGTAAAATTATAACATCTTATTTAATATTTCTCCGTAGTCTTAGTCATAAAAATGTAAATACTTTTAACGCAATCACTTCACTAGTGATTGTATAAATTCAGAAACCTTTTTAGAAAATGTGCAGCTGCGTAAATACAAAGATTCGAACTTTCTAAGCAATCTGTAAAAGTAATATAACTTGCACTTTAAAACTTTGACCAAAAGATACAGCCCACAATCGTATTCCGTTTAGATATTTCTATTTACCATCCTCCAATAAATAAATGCATAGAAATGCATAGAGCCATAGCAGTATATAGCTTAGCGATTAGCCATTTCCGGAAATATCGTAAATAGCTTAGGCTAATGGTCAAAAGGGCCCGCGCTTGTACCACGCCCAAGTAAATACAAACAAAGCACATTGTATTTACTGCGCTTAGAAAATAGAATGGGCCATATATATAATAGATAATAAAAATTCTCAATTAATAAGAATGTTAAAATATTAAGAATTTAGTTTTAAATTAATATTATTTATTTTTATATTATTTCAGTATATTATGAATAAAAAATAAACTATTATATTATTTAATAATAGGAACAGTAATTCTAATCTAATTTTTATTCGAAACAATAGTTCAAACTCATTTGATTGTAACTAAAAACCAATAACAATTCATCGAAGATTTTAATAATTAGGAATCTACCTTATCAACGAATAAATTTATGAAAATTCAATTCTGAAGTTAAAATATTAATTAAAATTTACTTTCTTACACTCTTTTATTCAATTCTAGAAAAGTTAAAGTATTAGTTTACATGATATGTATTTGAATTTATACACAACATATTTCAACAGTAAATTTTTAAACATTACTATTTTACCTTCACAAAAATATATATTTCCAACCTTTATAAACATATTTTTAAGTTCATAAATTCTAAAAACTAAACTTATTTTGCAAAAGATTTAATTCAATTTTCAAATAACGTCAGAATACATATGAGCATAAGCTAAATACTAGAAAAATTAACAATTTAAGTTAATTGAAATATTGTTATTAAAGAATTGAAATAATGAAATGTTCTGTTTTACCGACAATATTTCATATTCGAATATGTATCTTATAAATAACTTTGCGTATGTTTTCAAATCAAATAAACTCAACTTCGAATATGTAAATCTTTACACTTATTTTTATAAACAAGAAGTTTATATAAAAATGAAAAATTACAAACCTTCAGAATTACTTTTTATATTTTATCAAATAAATTCACAAAAGAAAACTTATATTAAATTTACCCTTTTAAATGAATAATTTTGTATATTTAAACAACATATTCGATGTTTAGTTTTAATTTTATGATGTTTATGGTTATTCATAAAAATAATTACAGGATA
The DNA here is from genome assembly GCA_030998225.1 of Diplolepis rosae. Classification (NCBI taxonomy): domain Eukaryota; kingdom Metazoa; phylum Arthropoda; class Insecta; order Hymenoptera; family Diplolepididae; genus Diplolepis; species Diplolepis rosae. The sequence continues at coordinate 1,814,067 of JAPYXD010000707.1, forward strand.
AACATTAATCGTATGTATTAATGATTCTTTTGAATCTTGAAAAGAAGAATATTTAGTTCAATGTAAATTAACTAGTTTGTAAGCTAAATTTGGATATAAACGAATTATATTGTAATTTAACCTTTCAATTATTTAAATTTAACGAAATCTTTACACATAATTATTTAAATAATTAATTTGTAACACATTTTATTTAAGAATATACAAATGTCGCCATCTTTTGGAAGGTGACTGAACTTGGAGAAAACTTGGTACGGCCCACAGGGCCTGGAAAACTTGCAACGCCCCTAGATTTTCACACTAAGGGAAGTCTGGGCGTAACTAGGCTTGCCTAACTAGGCCAATAGAAAGCCAGGACAGCTACCCCCAGACTTTTCCTAAATTTGAAATATTCCGAGGGAAGCGGGGTGCTGCACATAAAACTAACTGCAGACAAAATTTTCATGAGTTCTTGTCCCTGCATTCAAATCTTTTCTAAAAAAAAAAAAAAACGAAATTCTTTCGAAGTTATACAATCCGGAAAATTAAACATAAAATAAAACGAATCTTTCAGTAAAACTCCCTCGTCGGTTGGAGTCTATTATTTCTCAACAAAATTAATCAAGTTTTATCCAGGATCAGCCGTCTACTGAGGATTAATAAAAATCACCATCATAAATAAAAGTAAGTAAATCATAAAATCGCTGTGTCTCCCTACTTCTTTCTAACTTATCTCTTTTATATTATTTTATATATATTTTTTTTTCTACAAATGTTTGGGTGCTGGTAATACTCCAGTACTAACATTTGTACATATTTGTTTCCTTCAATTCCAAATCCTTAGAATCAAGGACAAAGTGGCGTGCTCCCTTTTATGGGAATAGTACGACTTTGTCCTACATTCGACATGTTCTTTCCCATTTTATATTTCACGTGATATTTCTATTTCTTTATTTTGGTCGAGAATAGTTCATTTAACGAACAGTAGTCCCGGGTTATTGGAATTAATTTTCCAGACCCGAAATTACATAAAATTATTATATTCTCTTCAAGAATATAATAATACAATTATAAAAAAAAAAAAAAATCTTTCTCTTATGTGTCTAAGACGTCACATAAGAGTTTTTAATTTTTGGAGGCCCCGGAGGGATAGCTGTTCAAGATAATTATTCTCTGCCAAATTTTGTGCAATTTTCCTCACTTTCTTTATACTTTCTTCTATCTTATTTATGATTATTTTCTGTGTATTTTTGTGTGATTATTCTGAGTCCTTTACCATTATATATAAAATTTTTCAAGAAAACGTATTCTGGGGGAAAATTTTAAACTAAATCTTCAAATGTTTTACACACTTTAAAAATTTTTACGACTTTTACGGATTTTTAATAAATTAAACGAAATTTCAATAATTTTTCAAAATTTTACCTAACTAATACTTTCCAAAATTTTCTGAATCAAAACTAAATTTTATAAATATTATTGTACAAAATTTTCAAACCTTACAAAAATTCTCTAAATCAAATTAGGTTTTACGAATTAAACAAAATTTTACGAAGATTTTACTATTTAAAAGATTTTTCTGTGAGAAGAAGAGATCGTCGATAAGGTAGAGTTCGGTTATCATAGTGAGTGATTAGAATTCTGAGTTGGTTATATTACATTGAGAACGGTAACGAGAATGAGAATATTACCGAGAACATAACCGACAGATAAATTCTCTTAGAATTTATGAAAATTTTCTCATTTTGATTTTTTTTTTATGTTTTAAACAATCGGAATCAATTATTTACTGCGTATAAAATTGTAGTTCAATATTTCTCTGATATTCTGATGGTATATGATAAGCGTTGAAGTAATTTTTAGAAAAGAATTTTTTTTTCAAAATAGCTATATTTGAAGATTTTTCCACTTATTTCCAAACTGGGAAACAGTAGGGTTATAGAGAATATTTTCCTTGGTAAGGAAAGATTTTATTACAACAAATAATGTTAAAAGTATTATTTTTCGTGACTTTTAAAATTTTTCCATAAGAAATAATTTTTCCTATTCCATATGGAACGACCAATGATATCATTTCATGTCTCAAAATCATAAAAGAACTTTTTCTTCAGAGACCGGTTTTCTGGCATGACAATATAATAATGTTCTATTTTTGTTCTAATAAAAATTATTTAAAGAATTTCATGCAAATAAGACGTCTAATATACTGAAAAAATTAATATAATTCATTGAAATTTTTATAATTATGAAGATAATGTTAATTCAATATCTTTAGTATCAAATTCAAAGCGAACATAACTTAAAATTTCAGCGGTGAAAAATTTTAATATCTTGAGAGTAAAACAATTTCAAGGTTCTTTTTCATTTCAAACATGTACACAATCAAATGCTTCTTATTTAATAACAAACATATCTTCAAAATCGATAAATAAACATGAATTGATATTTAAAAACATAAATTCTCCAAATTTTCTTTATATTCTCTTATATTCTTTAAATTGTGTAATATTCTCGGTTATATTCCACCAACTTGAATTTTCGAGAATTTGAGAACTCTGTGAGTGATGCACTCTGCTAGTTATCGACATGGTCAGCAGAAAAGATTTGAAAAAAATGACTTTTATAAAAACTACTATTTTTTTTTTTTTTTTTTTTTTTTTAAATTTAACAAATTTTACTAACTTTAAAATTTTTTTTTTTCAAACCAAATTTCATAAATTCAAAATAGTTCAAATTTTATAAATTCTCCAAAATTTTTTTTTAGCAAAGAAAAAGGTAGCTATTTTTCCAACTGACATGAGTCAATTAGACTAACTTTTAGAAAAAGTAATCTCAAATTAAAATTCTAGAAAAAAATTGCTAGAGCAAAACCAGCTTCTAGCAATTTTCTTTAAAAATTTCTTTAGGTCATTTTTAGGAATTTTATAAATTAAACCCAATTTTTTTTTAAATTTCACGAATTTTTCAGATTTTATGATTTTCAATGTTTTTATAAGTTTTATCAACTTTATCAAACCTTTCAAATTATTAAAAATTTCAAAGTTTTCATTGGTTATGTAGACCGAATTTTCCAACTTTTCTCAAAATGTTCAAAATTTTTATATGCTGAGAACTAATAAATTTTCAAAATAAAATTTTTTTTTTCTCGATCGAAACAAATTTAACAAAATGTTATAATTTTAACAAACTTCTTTTTTTTTTACTTATTTTTAGTTTTTATTTTTTAAAATGTTAAACGACCAAGAATTCTCAAAATCTGAAGTTATTATTTTCGAAAATTTGAAAAGAGTAGCTAAAAAAATCAATGATCTAGAAGATTTGGACGAAGATCGGTGGGCAACTGTCGCTTATTTATGTGATAAAATAACCGGTCTAGAAAATGTAATCAAAAATTTAGAAAAAGATAATCAAGATTTGAAAAAAGTAAATGAAACTTTATTGAATAAAAACATTGAAATTGATGATAAACTTAAAAACATTTTGGAGACCCAAAGTAATCTTTTCAAGGTCTTTGAAAGATTGAACCTTTAAATTTTTTTTCTCTTCTCTCTTTCTTTTTTAATATACCCTTACCTTATTTTTGAAACAGAAATCTTATCTATTGTAGTGAACGGAGAAAATCACGGTTATTTAACCCATCGGCGGAATAAGCCAACCAAGGCTCAACGTCAGCGAAAACGGGTAAAATTAGCTAAATTAGCAGCTAAGAAGGCTCTCGAAGGAAACCCACCTCTACCGGCCTACGAACCTAAATTTCTAAAATTCTTAATATTTCAAATTTTTAATAGGATTCCAAAAATCCTAAAATTTTAAAAAATCTTCAAAAAGGATCACAAGAATCCTAATTTTATTCAAAACTTAAAATGGATCAAAAGAATCCAAATTCAAAATTATTTTATATTTCAAAATTCTAAATAGGATTACAAAAATCCTAAATTTATAAATTTTCAAAGGGATCAAAAGAATCCTGATTATAAAACAAAATTACTATGGATCAAAAGAATCCAAATTCAAAATTATTTTATATTTCTAAATTCTAAATAGGATTACATAAATCCTAAATTTCTAAATTTTCAAAGGGATCAAAAGAATCCTAATTTTAAAACAAAATTTTATTGGATCACAAGAATCCAAAATTCTACATTTTCAATATTTTAAAATTTTCAATAGGATTATAAAAATCCGAAATCTATGAACTTTTAAAGGGATTAAAAAGAATCCTAATTTTTAAAGAAATTTTCTATGGATCACAAGAATCCAAATGTTAAATTTGTCTCAATTTCCAAATTTTTAATAGGATTATAAGAATCCTAATTTTCAAAATTTTCAAAGGGATCATAAGAATCCTAATTTTAAAACAAATTTTCTATGGAACACAAGAGTCCAAATATAAATTTTTCTAAATTTTCAAATTTTTAATAGGATTCTAAAAATCCTAAATTTCAAACGTTTCAAAAAGATCACGAGAATTCAAATGTAAATTATCAAAATTTTAAATAAACCTACGTATGTCGGACAAAAGAATCACCCGAACACAGGCATCGAAAGATTTAGACCTTCAAAAAGAAGTTGATGAATTTAATCCTTTTGCTCCAAGAAAAGAGCTACCACGTGGTGAAGAGGAATATTCTTTAAATCTTTCAACATCCTCAAGTAAGGATACAGAACCCCTTAATGATACTAGCGAATCAATTCAGGAAAACTATTCTTTTGAAAACCCTTTTGATACTTCGGTACTATCAAACAATAGTACTGAAACACTAGTAGATCTGAGCGAATCTTATTTAAACTATTCTTTAGAGAAAAACCCCAATATTGAAATCAAAATGAGTATGCCAGAAAAATCAGGTTCCGGGAGACCGAGTTCTTCTGAGCAACCTAAGCAGAATGTAAATGCTAACCAGCAACCGGTTACAATCCAGGTTGTTACTTTGCGAGACGCACTAATGGTAGTACCCGAATTCAATGGTAAAATATCCCTTTGAGCCAATTTATCGAAGGTTGTAATGAAGCAAAGTGTATGATAGAACCCGAATCAGAAATTAACTTAGTAAAATTAATCAGGAGCAAAATAACAGGTGAAGCCCGTCAAGCTATTTCTGGTCAAGTATTTTTTAAACATCGACGAGCTTAAAACTTTCCTTAAAAATATATATACTCCAGCTAGGACTATTCCTCAATTACTAGGAGAGCTAGGACAGGAATTTCAAAGAGATCACGAAAACGTAATCACTTATGCTAACAGAATCAGGGATATTGGAACTAGGATTTTGGAGGTTAGGAGTTTAGAAAATCAAGGTTTTATCGACCCAAATTTCCGCGCGCAAATCGAAAACACATTGTTAGATACTTTTAAAAGTGGACTTACATTCGAACTGGAGCAACGATTGGGAAACGAGGAAGTGGAAGATGTCAACAACTTAATAAAAAATGCGATCACCATCGAGCGAAAATTAAAAGCTCAAAAAAATCTTAGAAGGACAACAGTAAATAACCGAAATGAAGACAATCATTTAAGAACTCGACGTATGTTCCCATGTCGAATTTGTAATCGAGAAGGACACGAAGCAGAGCAATGCAGAAATAGACTCTGGTGTACCAACTGTAAAATAAATGGGCATAATTTAGAAAAATGTTTTAAGGCTCAGAAAAATTTAAAATATGAACCACTTAATCAAATTAAGTGCCAACTATGCAATAAGCAAGGGCACACGGCTACCCAATGTTTTGGCAACCAGGAATGCCAAATATGTAAAAAACAGGGACACACTGCTAAAGATTGTTTCCTAAATAAACTATCAACTAGGATAACATGTCAACTGTGTAATAAACAAGGACACAGTGCAGACAAATGCTTTTCATTAAACAAACCAATAAGACCTTTACCAACCGAAATAAATAAGGTTTTAACATGCCAAATCTGCAATCGATATGGACATGAAGCAGCGAAATGTAGAATGGCGTCCACTCAAAAGGAATGCAAATATTGCAAAACACCAGGGCATACGATAGAGGAATGCTATAAAAGAAAATATAATGAAGAAAGACGGACGGGAAACGGATGGAACCTTCCGGGACCGAGTGCAACCGAGAAGGAGAACCAAAATCAACAGCGCTCGAATCAAAGAACATCAATAGAACAATTCCAAAGCGAATTATTACCATCGATATAGAAGAAGATTCAACGAAAATTCCATTTATATCTTTCAGACATCCAGTAATGAATGACACAATTAAGCTAATGCTCGATACTGGATCGGAGTTAAATATTCTAAAAATCAAAAAAATCAGCCCTCTTCAAATAGTCAATCTCGAGGAAACAGTATTTCTCAAAGGAATAGATTCTGTTATAATCCCATCAATCGGTACAATAGAACATACACTAATGGGTCATACAGTAAAATTCCACATAGTACCCGATGAATTTTTTATACCTTTTGACGGAATCCTAGGTTCCGAATATTATACTAATGCAAAAGCAAAAATCAACTTCCTTACGAATCATCTTATTGTAGGAGAAAAATTCATTAAATTTCAACAAAATCATGAGTTACAAACCGAAACAAGAATAAGTGGAATAACAAGATGGACCAATAATTTAAAGAAAAATAACTTGCCTTTCATTAAAGTATTCAACCCTCCTTCAAATAGTCTGGGACAATTTATGATTGATACAGGGTCAGAAGCAAATATCATCAAGAATCATTTATTACCTAGTGAAATAGATATGGATAATTTTAAAACTGTTTTTCTTAAAGGAGTAGGTGATAAATTAAATCGCACTATGGGAACAATAAAACTTGCAGTATACGGACATACATCCACATTTCATGTAGTATCTGACGATTTCGATATTCCATGTGAAGGAATTTTAGGTGACACCTATCTAACGGAAACTAATGCAGTAATTGACTACGAAAACCAATCAATAGAAACGAAAGATAAAATCTCTGAATTTACATTAGGAAACGAATTTTTACAGGATAAAAATCGACAATTTGCTATAGAGGAAAATAAAAACTGTATTCCCATCATACCAGAAGAAATTAAGAGGACAGATTCATCATGGAGCCTGGATGCAATTGCGTCATCAAGTCATTCAATCTTTACCTCAAGAATACGAACAAGAAACCCCTATAAACGACTCTGAAGAATTAGCCCCATCTATCCAGAACATGAAGAACTTACATGGTGCACAAAAGATAAATTTCAGGAAACTTTAAATGAAATTTCATCTGAACTTAACTTGGATTCTTACTCCGAATTTGAAATTTATGAAACTTATGAAACTTTTCAAAAAAATTTCTCCGAAGAGGAAATTTATGGAAACTTCTCTATAGGAAACAAAAATGCAGTCTCAGAAGAGGATTTATTAATTAATAAGTTGAGATTAAATGATTTAAATGAAAATGAAAGGAATTATATAATTAAATTTGTAACTTCAAACAAAGATCGGTTTTTTAGAGAAGGACAGAAACTAGAAGCAGCAAGTACAGTCATGCACCGAATTCCAACTATAGACGATATTCCAATTAATGTTAAGCAATATAAATTTCCAATTTCACTAAAGGAAGAAGTAGAAAGGCAAGTTCAGGAAATGTTAGACTCTGGAATAATAAAACCATCAAGTTCACCGTACAATTCACCTCTATGGATTGTACCCAAAAAAATGGACTCTTCAGGAAAACAAAAATGGCGACTTGTTTCAGATTTTCGCCAATTAAATGACAAAACCATCAGCGATGGATACCCTTTACCAGATATTACACAAATTATCGACCAAGTAGGAGGACATAAATATTACACAACCCTTGATTTAGCAAAAGGATTCCAACAAATTTTAATGGATCCACGAGATGCACATAAAACAGCATTTAGCACTCCCCATGGTCATTATGAGTATGTAAGAATGACTTTTGGATTAAAAAATGCCCCTCCAACTTTTCAAAGATTTATTGACGAAACATTTAAAAATCTACAAGGAAAAATTCTATTCACATTCATCGATGACATAGTAGTGTTTGCCGATTCTTTAGAAGAACATGATGAAAAAATGAAATTAATTATGGATAGATTACGAAAATCTAATCTTCAACTAAATCCCGATAAATGCGAATTTTTAAGAGATAAAGTATGTTACCTAGGACACATGTTGAATATAAAAGGAGTTAGCCCTGACCCAAGAAAATTAGAGGCAGTTAGAGAATTTCCAAAACCTAAAAATGTCAAAAATATACGCCAATTTTTGGGCTTGGCTGGATTTTATCGCCGTTTTATCAAGAACTTTGCTCAAATTGCAAAACCATTAAGTAAGTTACTTCAAAAGGATATCGTATTTAAATGGACAGAAAAGGAGGAGCAAGCTTTTTCTACGCTAAAAGAACATCTTTGCAATCCTCCAATTTTGCAGTACCCTAATTTTGCAAAACCTTTCAATATCACAACTGACGCATCTGGATATGCTATTGGTGGAATTCTTTCTCAGGGAGAAATAGGAAAAGACCTCCCTATAGCATATACCTCAAGAGTTTTACGTGGTCCCGAGCTTTCTTATGAAGTCTATGAAAAAGAAGCTCTGGCGATGATTCACGCAGTTAAAATCTTTCGTTCGTATATCTATGGAAAGAAAATTAAAATAATTACGGATCATCAACCTTTAGTATGGTTCAAAACAGCAGAATTGAATACTAGAGTACAAAAATGGCGTTTTAAACTCTCTGAATTCGATTATGAAGTCATTTATAAACCTGGTAAATTAAACCTTAACGCGGATGCACTTTCAAGAAATCCTACGGAGCAAGTGCCAACGCAATCGTGCAACATCATCACAAGGAACCAGAAGAAAACGGAAGAAAGAAAACGACGTATCAACTGATGAAAAACGCAGGTCAAAAAGAATAATAGGAAAACCAACCCCTAATTATGCGGAAAGTGAATCAAGTTACTCAACTAACCCAAAGGCGAAAACGGCGTTACCGCCGGACAAAATTTCCTCAAAATCAGTATCATCAAAAAATAGAAGATGATATTGAAGACACGGTCAAAATGACCGAATCAAACTTCGAGGCACAAGTCCTCATTCAACAAAAAAAAAAATTCAAAAGTCAGTAGCACATCAAGCTACGATTCTTCAAATTCTAACCAAGAAACTAGGGAATTCGACCCTAACCTAAGATGTCAAATTATTGAAACTAAAGAAATGATACAATTTCGAAAGGACAATTTAATATACTTTGTCACAAGTACCGGAAATCCCTGCGATAAAGGTGCAAAGAATTTAATTGAATTTAACAAAATCGAAACAAATCAAACATTAAAGGAAATAAGTGCTACCCACACAAAGAAAGGGAGCAAAACGAACCATTTCGCTCTTTGCATAAGAGGCGAAAAACAAGAATCTATTTCAAATATTAGAGAAAACTTGTATATAGTATTAAAGCAGTTAAGAAATTTAATAGATAAACTTAATGTAAAGATAGTAAGTGTAGCACGAAGCGAACATGTAGAAAATTTACCATGGTCCGAAGTGCTGTTAGCTTTTAAAACAGTATTTAAGAATATAAATATTAAAATTCTTATTTGTAAGGGAACATTGAAATTTGTTCCACAGGATAAACGAAACGAAATATTTGAAGAATTGCACTGTTCACCAATTGGAGGTCATAGAGGAGTCTCCAAAACTTACAACAGAATAAAACAAAACTACTACTGGGAGAATCTGAAGGAAGATATTCAGCGAAGGATCCAGCAATGTTTAAATTGTCAACTAAAAAAATTAGTACGATTAAAAACAAAACAGCCAATGGTGATTACAGATACACCAGGAACAGTGTTCGATAAAATAGCCCTAGATGTGGTAGGACCCTTACCCAAAACTAAAAATGGATTCGAGTACATCCTCACAATGCAGGATCAACTGTCTAAATTCTGTCTAGCAGTCCCATTAAAAGATACTCTTGCCACTACAATAGCTGATGTTTTTGTTAAGAAATTTATTTGTTTATTTGGAGCCCCTAGGATTGTAATCACCGATCAGGGTCAAAATTTTCTAAGCAAACTTATGCAACGAATTTCAAAAAGATTTAAAATTAAAAAAATTAGAACTACTGCTTTTCATCCTCAGTCTAATGGCTCATTGGAAAGGTCACACCATGCTTTGGGTGAATTTTTAAAGCAATACACTAATGCGGATCAAGAATGGGATGAATGGTTGGAAATCGCGATTCTAAATTTTAACACGTGTGTATCGGAAAGTACTAAACATACGCCATACGAAGTAGTATTTGGAAAACTGGCTAGATTACCCTCAGGTGACCCCTTAAGGGAAACAGATTTACTGCCTTCTTATAAAGGATATATTATAGACTTAGTAACTAGACTAAACGGAATAAGAACTTTAGTTTATGAAAATTTAGTTGGATCCAAAAACCGTTCAAAAAAATACTATGACAGAACGATAAATCCGCGTAATTTTAGAATAGGAGACTATGTTTTTCTTTTAAAAGGCCCTAAGCCAAATAAATTTGGTGATCACTATTCAGGACCACACAAAATTTTGGAGGTTATTAATAAAAACAATATTAAAATTCAATACAATCAAGGTCACAAAATTGTTCATGCAAACAGACTCAGAATTTCACACATAAATCACACTGTGAAACCAAAGAAAATACAAAATCGCAGAGACACTAGTAATGATTAATTAATAATCATCACTAGTAATGCAAAGATGGGAAGATGTAAACCCTGAAATTTAATACTAATAATTCTTTTATTTTCAGATGTTTTGGTTATTACTATGTGTAATAATAAGTAATTCAAATGCTTTTATTGGATACGATTGTGGGTCCCGAAACTTAAACGTTACAACACTTTCACTATTAGAAGTAGGAGAATGTGAGCTACCAGAAACAAATGTCGATGTATCTGAGAAATATGTACAGCTCCTGCAAATCAACGAATATAGTGAAACGAAGATAATCCAATGTAAGTTCGAAACACATAGAACAGTGTACTATTGTGGGATGCACTCACATATTTCTATTGTTCTAAACGGAGAAAATGAATATATAAACGACGTTAGTAGAAGTGCATGCGAAGATGTACACAAAACAGGAATATTAAAGGTTACCGAATCACATATTGTACGCGATATCAAAATTAATCAAACTATAACCCACAGTTTAATGTTTGCGGGATATATTAATTCTGAAGGGAAATGTAATGGAGTAGGTTACTCAGATCCGTTTGGCACATGGGAAAATGTAGTTGTGCAAGGTATAATAAAAATATCTCTAAGTGAACAAACTGCAGAAATAAAGTTAAATTCAAATTCTATTCATTTGCGTTCAGGAACTATTTGTTCACTTTCTGATGGTCATTGCATTGATCAGGAGGGAGGTTATACCTTTTGGAATACAGTACCGGTTGATAATTGTAAATTTCAGCAATATAGCATCCTTTATGAAGGATTAGCAAATAAAGTAATAGATCACGATTTTGATAACAAGCAAATTATGTACTCTCTTTCCACCCAAGATATAACGTTCGCCCTGACAGCAAAAAGCAAAGAAACCGTTTGCGGTTATGTAGTTATTAGAACAGAACATCCTAAATTGTTAATATTTGAAACAACTAAAGGTGAAAGCTTCGCAAATTATAAAAAAATCTCTGTAACGAATTTAGATATTTTTGCATATGTTAACTCCAAATTTGTATACGTCGAAAAACATTTACGCTCTCAAATGAAACAACTGTATAAAGACGTGCTCACCCAAAAATGTAAATTAGAGAAGCAAACTTTGAAAAACTCACTTTCAATAGCAAAACAATCGCCGGACGAGTTCGCCTACGACTTGATGAAGGGACCAGGATACATGGCAGTTGTTGCAGGTGAAGTAGTACACATAATCAAATGTGTACCAGTGGAAATAAAAATGGAGCATGGGGAATCCTGTTATGCAGAACTTCAAATAACCCGAAATAACAAAACGTATTTTCTTACACCTAGAACTCACATCCTCAAGACACAAGGAACGCAAATACCTTGCAACAGATTGTTACCTTCCCAATACTATGTTGGTAACAAATGGTACAAAATACTACCACTGCCTACCACAGCAGAGAAACCTACAATTATTAAGCCGATGACAGCACCTACGTGGGAATACGTCAATCCATCAGAACTGGCAACCAATGGAATATACACCGAACAAGAATTGGACCAAATTAGGGAACGAATTATGTTTCCAGTAGAACGACCAGCAGTTCTTAATGATTTAGCTAGAGAAATGCGTGGACATCCCTTGGGCGACAGTGAAGGAAGTCTTTTGAAACTACTTAATGAAAACGTGATTACAACGATAGCCAGCAGTACATGGAACAAACTCTGGACACATTTCATCACTTTCGGGACTGCAAGTGCCGGAATAATAGCTATTTTTATGATCCTCCATCTGATTAAGGCTGTAATAGATATCATTATCCAAGGTTACACACTACATGCCGTTTATGGCTGGTCCATACACCTTTTAGGAGCTCTGTGGAGTTCAGTTACTTACCTACTCATACAGATCGCTAGAAGACCAACAGCCTCAAACGACATAGAATTGGGAGAAATACAGACAACTGAACAGGACAACTCTGATCAAGAAAAATCAACTCAGCGGGAAAAAGAAGAAAAGCCCTCAAACAGTCGTCCATATTTCTAAAGAAAAACTTATCAGACAACGAACACACATTGATTTATGTGGAAAATTCACCCACAACATACATGCCTGTACCTTTTCAAAGCTAGCAACAGCAGAAGAAAGAAGATCTACACAGGGATATGTTTGCTACTAAAGTTGCACTCTACTAGCAACCATTTTACGGTGGGGGTGTAACGTCCTGCGTCCGTCTCATATTTTTTTTTATTATTATTTTATAATTATCATTTATTTTCATTAATTCCCGTAAAATGTAAAATTATAACATCTTATTTAATATTTCTCCGTAGTCTTAGTCATAAAAATGTAAATACTTTTAACGCAATCACTTCTCTAGAGATTGTATAAATTCAGAAACCTTTTTAGAAAATGTGCAGCTGCGTAAATACAAAGATTCGAACTTTCTAAGCAATCTGTAAAAGTAATATAACTTGCACTTTAAAACTTTGACCAAAAGATACAGCCCACAATCGTATTCCGTTTAGATATTTCTATTTACCATCCTCCAATAAATAAATGCATAGAAATGCATAGAGCCATAGCAGTATATAGCTTAGCGATTAGCCATTTCCGGAAATATCGTAAATAGCTTAGGCTAATGGTCAAAAGGGCCCGCGCTTGTACCACGCCCAAGTAAATACAAACAAAGCACATTGTATTTACTGCGCTTAGAAAATAGAATGGGCCATATATATAATAGATAATAAAAATTCTCAATTAATAAGAATGTTAAAATATTAAGAATTTAGTTTTAAATTAATATTATTTATTTTTATATTATTTCAGTATATTATGAATAAAAAATAAACTATTATATTATTTAATAATAGGAACAGTAATTCTAATCTAATTTTTATTCGAAACAATAGTTCAAACTCATTTGATTGTAACTAAAAACCAATAACAATTCATCGAAGATTTTAATAATTAGGAATCTACCTTATCAACGAATAAATTTATGAAAATTCAATTCTGAAGTTAAAATACTAATTAAAATTTACTTTCTTACACTCTTTTATTCAATTCTAGAAAAGTTAAAGTATTAGTTTACATGATATGTATTTGAATTTATACACAACATATTTCAACAGTAAATTTTTAAACATTACTATTTTACCTTCACAAAAATATATATTTCCAACCTTTATAAACATATTTTTAAGTTCATAAATTCTAAAAACTAAACTTATTTTGCAAAAGATTTAATTCAATTTTCAAATAACGTCAGAATACATATGAGCATAAGCTAAATACTAGAAAAATTAACAATTTAAGTTAATTGAAATATTGTTATTAAAGAATTGAAATAATGAAATGTTCTGTTTTACCGACAATATTTCATATTCGAATATGTATCTTATAAATAACTTTGCGTATGTTTTCAAATCAAATAAACTCAACTTCGAATATGTAAATCTTTACACTTATTTTTATAAACAAGAAGTTTATATAAAAATGAAAAATTACAAACCTTCAGAATTACTTTTTATATTTTATCAAATAAATTCACAAAAGAAAACTTATATTAAATTTACCCTTTTAAATGAATAATTTTGTATATTTAAACAACATATTCGATGTTTAGTTTTAATTTTATGATGTTTATGGTTATTCATAAAAATAATTACAGGATAAACATTAATCGTATGTATTAATGATTCTTTTGAATCTTGAAAAGAAGAATATTTAGTTCAATGTAAATTAACTAGTTTGTAAGCTAAATTTGGATATAAACGAATTATATTGTAATTTAACCTTTCAATTATTTAAATTTAACGAAATCTTTACACATAATTATTTAAATAATTAATTTGTAACACATTTTATTTAAGAATATACAAATGTCGCCATCTTTTGGAAGGTGACTGAACTTGGAGAAAACTTGGTACGGCCCACAGGGCCTGGAAAACTTGCAACGCCCCTAGATTTTCACACTAAGGGAAGTCTGGGCGTAACTAGGCTTGCCTAACTAGGCCAATAGAAAGCCAGGACAGCTACCCCCAGACTTTTCCTAAATTTGAAATATGGTGAGGGAAGCGGGGTGCTGCACATAAAACTAACTGCAGACAAAATTTTCATCAGTTCTTGTCCCTGCATTCAAATCTTTCTAAAAAAAAAAAAACGAAATTCTTTCTAAGTTCAATCCGGAAAATTAAACATAAAATAAAACGAATCTTTCAGTAAAACTCCCTCGTCGGTTGGAGTCTATTATTTCTCAACAAAATTAATCAAGTTTTATCCAGGATCAGCCGTCTACTGAGGATTAATAAAAATCACCATCATAAATAAAAGTAAGTAAATCATAAAATCGCTGTGTCTCCCTACTTCTTTCTAACTTATCTCTTTTATATTATTTTATATATTTTTTCTACAAATGTTTGGGTGCTGGTAATACTCCAGTACTAACATTTGTACATATTTGTTTCCTTCAATTCCAAATCCTTAGAATCAAGGACAAAGTGGCGTGCTCCCTTTTATGGGAATAGTACGACTTTGTCCTACATTCGACATGTTTTTTCCCATTTTATATTTCACGTGATATTTCTATTTCTTTATTTTGGTCGAGAATAGTTCATTTAACGAACAGTAGTCCCGGGTTATTGGAATTAATTTTCCAGACCCGAAATTACATAAAATTATTATATTCTCTTCAAGAATATAATAATACAATTATAAAAAAAAATCTTTCTCTTATGTGTCTAAGACGTCACAACCATATCAAGTCACTGGTCTATACCAACAAGCCAGCAACTTTAGACGACCTCAAAGACAACATCCAACGCGAAATTGCCAACGTTCCGGTCGAAATGTGTGCAAGAGTGGTGGAAAATTAGGTCCAAAGAATCGACCGCTGTAAACGAGCTCGTGGTAATCATATGACCAATATCGAATTTCATTCATAAAATGTAATGCTTGCACTACACCCACAATAAATTTTAACTCAATATCTGAAATATTTCTGTGTTTTGTTCATAGAAAAAATTGTTATGTCCCTATTGGAAAATCCTTTATGTCTGAGAAGTAATCAATATCATGTAAAATTGATTGTGATCAAGTGACAATTACATTTATGGTTACTGATGACATTATTATACTTAGGGTTGAGATTAGTATTATTAATATGTTCATTCAATCTCTTTTGGAGTATTCAAACTATTTTCTATATGTAAAGTTTATTACAATTCAAGCAAGAAATTCTGTATGCTTTTTATACGTGCTTCAAACCATACACGAACGATAGAAAAATACTTGATTTTTTTACCATCAAGACACCTGACCCAAATCCACTCTAGTAGTCAAAGCAACTGGGAATTTGTTATGAATGATTTAGGACATTATTTATTTCAGAAAACGGACTGCGCCATCAGAAGAAAGGTTGGTCATGGAGTAATTGTGTCATGTTTTGGACAACGAAATATGATTTAAAAATTTTTTATTAACATTTAAGACCAAAAAATCGCACTTTTTTTAGTTTTTTGTTCATAACCTACTCGCCTTTTAAATAAACTTTGCAACATTTTAGCCAAAAACCAAGATTGACATTCTGTTGTGCTTGATTTATATTTTTAAAAGCCGTTTTCAAAATAAAAATCAGACCACCTCTGCGGCAAGCAGACACTTTACAATTAACGCATTAAAGAAATTAAAGTGTCAATAGCGCAGAAACGTATTATCTTAAAGTGTCCGTTTTTTTACATTTGAAGAGCATAAACTCTGCTACTTTTCTAACATAATCGTAACTCGTTTGATAATACACTCGAGTCGCGATACAGCGAACATTTTAAGCCAGCCCGCCCTCGATACTGAGAACACTTAAGGTAGTACTGTCGTAAATGGATATACCGTTCAGATATTGATAAAATTGAAATCACTGGTGAACATTAAGGTAGTACTACCCTTACGGCGATAAATTAAGAAAGCGTTGAAATTTCAGGGCGTCGTAAATGAAGTTAAAATACACAAGACAGCAAAGTTTGAAGGCGTTTGACTTATTAGTTTAAAAGATATAAATTTCGAAGGTCACCCACTTTTACATCGTAGGTATAGGTTATAGTTGAAATTCAATAAGGAATTCCAGAAAAAAGAATAAAAAAAAATTAAGAGCGTGATTAAATTCCGCGAGTAGAATAAACACTTTCTTAGACTCACTCCTGCTTAATTTGGATAACTTTGTCTTATTGTATTTCGAGTAACAACGCTTTAAAGTTCTTGAAATCGAGTTGAATAAAGAGCACTAAATAAATGAGCCGAGTGAGCGGCAACGTCGCGACTGAGCGAGAGAGAAAGTATGAAATAGCAAAATGTGTGCAACTGAGAAAGGCGTACCGAGCTTTTAACTTTGAACTTTTGATTTATCGCGCGACGTTGCCAGCTATCGAGTAGCTGATTTTGCTAAGTCTGCGCGCTCATCCGTGTGTACAGCTTTAGCCAAAATTATTACACTAGTGATATCGCAACAGTACTAGGGTTTGCCCGCACGGCAAGCACGAAACTTTTGGCTCTCGTTAAAGCTAGTACTACCTTAAGCCAGAAATGACTCAGTTAAATTTTTTAGAACGTAGGGTACACTGGAAGGGAGTAATTAGTAATTGCATTTTGAGACGATTAACACGTAACCTTATGGGAAATCGAGTTCATTTACAAATCCTGCCATAACTACCGTTCAGATTTCAATAAAAATGAATAATGCATTGACTGATAATATAAGCATCATTTTGCAAGTTGAAACATCTCAATTGGATACCTGTAAGCGTAGCAAAATCCAATTAAGTAAGCAAAAATATAATTTTTCTCCAGTAACCGACGGCGATTAAATAGATGTGGCAATGTCGCAGAATAAGTGAAAGCGCGCGCCATTCACGTATCGTAAGAAGTTATCTGCTATACACACATGTATAGTCGCTTTCTTATGCGACGTTGACAAATTTAGATACTACGTGAAGCAAATGAGAAAAAGTACTCATCCGTGTCAAATTGTTTACATCCTGACTGACAGTTTGCAAGTGAAAAATTAATAGATCTACTTTAACGAGGACACAATTCGTGGAAACAATTAAAATGAATCTTTCATCGTAAGTAATGATTCTAACCTATAAATCCTATTAAATCAATTTACATGTCACATCGCCACATGTATTTCTGTGAATATTTGGATATGAAAAATTACACTGTTTAACAACAAAATGCCCGCTAAGTTACATTATCTATTTTTTACATTCGAAATATGGAAATAAGTAGTGAGGAAGAGGGGTTATGGCGTCTTCCTCAATATCCTAAGAAGAACGTACTAAATATCGGGAGTTCGCAGTATCAAAGTTCACATTATCGCGACCAGAGTGTATTAATGTTTTGTACGTGACAGGAATCACGTGAAAGTAGAGTTCCAATATAAAACAATTTTCTTACAATAACGATTTTATGTTAGATTGGATGGTTTGAAAAAAAGTTCAAAAGTCTACGAGAATGACTGTCTTATGTACAAATTAGTAATGATTGATCCATCTAGTGTTTTTATAACCTTAACATTAGAAAAATTTAAATAATTGTTTTTTTTCACTTCATAGGTAAATTTCAGTTAAGGATCGTGAGAGTTAAATTTGCGAAGAATATATTCTAATTCATCAGAAGGGATAATGAAAAAAGTATCATTAACATAACAAAAATAAATGTGGACTTTGAAATTTAAACATTGTAATATAGTTAGTTCAAGATCTTGCATAACAATATCGGCTAATAAAGGAGAAATTGGTGAACCCATTGGAGTACCAAAAATTTGCCTATAATCATTTTTACTAACTTGGAGAAAATTTCGCTTCATAAAAAATTCTATGCCTTATTTGAATTATTTTATTGGAAGTTGTGTATGAACCTTAATATCATTCTACTTCCAAAGAATTACATCAGGTGTCAAGTATTTCTCCCCTCTTCCCATACTTATCGTGAGAAAGCAAATGCGCTCATCGATTTTCAATATTTGGTGCATGGTCATCAAATTGTAAAAACGATTTTAGTTTCCAATATATTTCAGAGTAAATTGGAATATATTTAATTAGTCTAGGCTTTTGAATCATTTTATGGATTAAAACCCTTAACATAATCGTTTAAGTATTCAGATAATTCTTAGGTTTTAGTTACAAAAAGCATGTGGCTTTTGTTGCCGGAGATCAGCTGGTTAAAGTCTCTAAACGTAAACAACTCAGTTACTTTAAATTTCTCCTCCCCACCACTGTGGTGGAGCGGAGGGGCAGTTATAGAGCTGGGGAGAGGGAAGGTTACGCGCGAATCCAATGATTGGCTGTCACTGTCACGTGGTTAATAATAAAGGAGAAGAAGCCCAACTGACGACATAAAATAACTGAAAGACGCGCTTAAAAATAACCGACAGTTAAAATAATCGAGAGTTGAGTGTATCAATTAATAAGTCTCTATTAAATAGTAGTGATACAACAAAAAATTAATCCATTTCACGCGAAGACACAATGAAAATGAAAGAGAATAAGTTTCTATCCCCTATCGTAGGGATAAAAAGATATTAAGGGTTAATTCCAGGTGATGGGAAATTTGAATTTGTGAAATTAATTTCAAAAATCTTATTCCAAATAAACCGCGAAAAAAATTCATCCCCTCTTTTCATTCCCAATGGTGGGCCTCAGAGAAAGAAATCAAGGTGGTTGATTGTAAGGAAGGGTACATGGAACAAATTTTACTCAACGAAGTTTTCTGTATCTTTGTAAATTTCACTGCAATAGAAAAATTGAAATTTATTTTGAATAGGGAATAAAAACAGAGCAAAATTAAGGGATGGTGTACATGAAATAAAATATAATTCATGATAATCCCTACATGCAAAAATAAAAACTACGTGAAAAATGAACGGTTTAGTGATTTTTATTTGGAGATGTCAAAATCGACCAGCACTTACAGCTGGAGCCATCTATTCACATAACTGCGAGAACTTATTTGCGCACCTAATACATTTTCAGTGGCGTATGAGAAGATGAAACTTTTGCCGCAAGGTATGTCTAAAAACATTAAAAATTGCGAATTTGCCAGATAATTATTTTTTATCCACATATGAGAACACTAGGCCTTGGAAGATCTACATACGTATCAGTTTTGTATATGTCAATACTGAGTGATTCTTTTTACTTTAAATTCGTGATAAAGTACAAGAACTAATACCAATTTGTGCCAGTTAGTGCCGATTAGTGTTTCTCCTTTTTTTTAAATCGATGATTCAAAATTTTTATTATACCTCCTCAGTAGCCATAATTTCAATTTATTATTAAATTATTACTCAGGAAATTTTGTTTTTAGTCAACAGCACATGATACCCTGAAAAATACATATTCTGGAATGACTAGTTTTTCCAGTTTTTACACGCCCTGAAGTACTAGTGTCCACATATATGGACATGCGTGTATATCAGAAAATAAGCATTGCAAAAACTATATAACTGTGAATCTCATGTTTATTGATCAAAAGAACGACAAATTAATAAAAAAAAAGTTTTTTAATCATGTATTTATGGTGGTTTTCAGAAGAGGTTAAACATTTTTGTAAGGGTTGCAGTATTTTTTAAGGGAGATAATATTATACTCATTAAACGCATATTTTCGAAATCTACAACTCTATTATTTAGTTGAATTTTAATTTAAAATAATAGAGTTGTAGATTTCGAAAATATGCGTTTAATGAGATTCTCAAAGATGTGATCGGGGCATACAAGAAGATACTCCTAGAAGTCTTTAACTCCTGTCTTCGGGAGGGGAGATTCTTCGCAGACTGGAAGAAGCAGAGGTTGGTCCTGCTGAGGAAGGGCAGCCAACCTCTAGGGGATGCCTCATTGTATAGACCAATATGTTTATTGGATACGATGGGGAAACTTCTTGAGGAAATGATCCTACAAAGACTACAGGGTGACATGGTCCGCGAGAATGGTCTCTCGGAAAACCAGTTCGGCTTTCGGAAAGGCAGGTCCACAGTTGACGCCATCCAGGCAGTGATCGACATCGACACTAAAGCAAGAAAAGCAACTGGTAAGCGTAAGGAATTCTGCGCGTTGATCAGCATTGACATACGCAATGCGTTCAATACCGGGAGATGGAACGTCTGCATCGAGGCGATGGTGCGGAAAAAGGTTCCAGATTACCTGTTGCGAATGATAGATGATGATCTGAGCGACAGGTGGGTGATATACGAGGGCGACAAATGGTCTCTCAAGGAAGAGATGACATGTGGCGGCCCTCAAGGGTCGCGGGTGGGTCCACTCGTTTGGAACGTCATGTACGACGATTTCCTGCGCATGGACCTGCCTGCTGGAACGAGCATCATCGGCTTCGCAGATGACGCACTTGTCGTGTGCGCCGCTGACGACGTCAAAATCCTGGAGCTGAGGATAGATGATAGTCTGTGGCGGGCAAAGCGTTGGTTGGATAGCAGATGCCTGAAAATGGCTCCTAAAAAGACCGAGGCTTTGCTGGTCGCGGACAGGAGATCCTTCAAATATCCGAGGATCGTTCTCGGGGAACATGAAATAAAGTGGAAAAAGAGCATTAAGTACCTGGGTGTGCAGTTGGATCGAAGGCTTAGCTTCGGCGAACACCTGCATTTCGCGACTGCCAAAGCCATCCAATGTGGGGCCGCCCTGACTCGGCTCATGCCCAACATTGGTGGACCCAGGGAAGCTAAGAGAAGGCTGGTGGCGAGCGTGGTAAATTCGAAGCTGCTTTATGCAGCTCCGATCTGGACAAGTGCACTTAACAACCATGCTATCCTGAAGAAGCTGTTCTCGGCACAGAGAGGTGTGGTAATGAGAATTGTCACAGCATACCAAACTGTGTCGACGAGTGCTGTGCTGGTCCTGGCGAGCGTCCCACCAATAGATTTATTGGCGGAAGAATGAAAGGAGACTTTTCAGCTCCGTAAGGAGCTCACCTGCTTCACCAACCTGCAGGAAATCGCTCGCGCGAAGGAGGCCATCCGCAAGGATGGAAGGCGCAGACTCGTCGAGAAATGGCAGACGAGATGGCATGGTGACCAATTCGGGAGATGGACACACCGTCTGATCCCGGAGCTCGCCACCTAGCTGCATAGAAAGCACGGTCAAGTCGGCTTTTACCTGGCGCTAGCGCTTTCGGGCCATGGTTGCTTCAATGCGTACCTGAAGCGCTTCAAGAAAAGAGACGATGAGTCGTGTCGCTACTGCGGTTCCCTTGTGGAAAATGCATAGCACACACTCTTTGTCTGTGCCAGGTAGGGCGCGGAAAGGGAGGCTGTTGGCCGGGCAGTGGGCGCACAACTCACTCCTGACACGATGGTCTCTCTCATGCTCCAGTCTGAACAGATATGGATGCTTATCGAGTCATTCGTCACCCTGGTGATGAAGACGAGGGAGCTCGATGGGCGTGCAGGGCGCGGCAGCAACGGGGGCCAGTAGAAATCGCATCGAGGCCTGCACCCACGGACCTGCGTCTAGGGCGGACTTGGCTGTCCGCGCCGGCCGGGGGAGGAATCTTCTTATTCCTCACCTGGTAGGCGCGGCTAGCCAGCCTGCCTAACAGGACGTGTGCTTGCGGATGGGATCCTGGGCGAACGGACGACGGAAGAGTCGTACGCGACTTTAAGCTGGAACCAACTGCTCGCGAAGTTTAAAGCCGAAAGGCGGTTCCGCGGGCGGTGTATTGGTTCGTGAGAGGGTTTTTTTTTGGTTTTAACAGGTATGCCTAGACCCGTCTTAGGAGAGTCCTGTACAACGTCTATAAAAGATTTCGCCATTTTTCCTCCTCACAAAAAAAAAAAAAACTAGAAGAACACGAGAGAAAATTTAACAATTTAATACAACGTCTTCGAAAAGCAAACCTTCATTTACAACTAGAGAAATGTTTATCGAAGGATTTTTAAAGATTGCCAATCCTCTTAATCAACTTCTAAAAAAGGATACTCCTTTCATATAGACCGATAAACAGCAAATAACTTTTTACATTTTAAGATAAAAATTATGTGAAGAACCACTTTTACAACGACCCGATTATTCTCAATCCTTTGTTCTCACAACAGATGTCTCAGGATACCCAATAGGAGGTATATTATCACAATGTGAAATAGGCAAAGATAAGCCAATAGCATATGCTTCACGTAGTTTCAGTGACACTAAAAAAAATACGACACATATGAAAGAGAAGCACTTGCAATAATATTTTATGTTCCTCATTTCCGTCCTTGTTCACGAGTTTCACTTTGGAGGTTGAAACTCGCAAAATATGATTTTGATGTAGCATGCAAAGCAGGAAAAATGAATGCCAATGCAGACGCTCTTCCAAGAAACCCAATTGTTAATAATGAAAAATCAAGAAATTTATACTATATCAAATATCAAAAAAGTTACTTCAAAAAGACATTATTTTAATTCGATATTTACCCAAGACGATACAAATGACTTCAGCGAATCCTCACAAGATACAATATTGAATATTAATCCTAAGTTTTCGGAAACTTTTAATGTTTCTCCAAATGAAGAATTATTTAATAACATTCGTAACAATTTTCTGAAATATATACACTACCGTCGGGAATTGTGAGCACGGTGCTTGTGATCGCTATTAAAAATCACTGCTGACTTTGAACGACGATATCTCAGTGAAAAAACAAGATAGGGCATTTTTAAAAATACAGTTGGAAAGTTTATGAAATTTCACGTCTAGTGATGTTCAACAAATATTTTTTTGATTTTCTGAAAATAATACAACACGTGAGGAGTTAAAAAAAAATTTCAAGATTTTCTCAAATTCTCTACCTCAACTTCAACTTTTAGCCTGACCTAGGGAAAAATTTTCCACAATCTGAAAATTATACGTCATCCGAGCCAATGCAAATCATTCTGAACCAATCCGAAAAACGTTTTGTAACTCGTTTGATGAAAAACGGTCAAAAATCAATCCGACTTAATCCGATTAATTCCGAGGAATTAATCCGCACAAATCTTAAAACAAAGTTTTCAATCCACATCAATCCGAGGGTCGGATCGATCCAAACCGAATTTCCAATCAGAATCAATCAGAATGAATCCAGGATCAGAATGATTCGAATTGATTCTGATTGATCTGGATTGAAAACTTGATTTCAGATTAGTTCGGGTTCATTCGGATTGATGTCTCGAAATTAATTGAATTAAGTCGGATTGATTTTTGACCGTTTTTCATCAAACTAGAGACAAAACGTTTTTCGGATTGGTTCGGAATGATTCGCATTGGATCGGATATAGATATCGAAATGAATCGGAATAGTTCTAATTGACTTGAAATGAATTTTAATCCGATACTTTCGCCAGGGTCTCTTTCTTCAATTACCTCCATTCCGAAGCTTGAAAAAAATGTATGTCAAAATCCACTGATTGTCTCGTTTTTTCGTAAACAAGACAAAAAACATTCTACGTCGATCGAGTTGAGATAAAGTAGAATGGAACAAATATGATAATTTACAGTTACAATAAAAGGGAAACTGCCCTTTTTAGAATGAAAAATCGAAATTTGCTTCTTTGCACTCTCATGAAAAAACTTTAATTCCTTTTGTAAAACAACTAAGAACTCTGTACAGCCTATACAAAAAATCAACATTAGAAAAACAATTTAAAAAATATAACTATTGGTGGAAGTCACATCATATTTTTCAATGTAAAAATTGTTTTTCCTATGACTTAATTTAAATTATATTCAGAAAATATAATACAACAGTAGTAAAACTAAAATGCCAATCCAATTTACAACAATTTTATTTTCATTTTACTGAAAAAAAGAGAAATTATTTTCCAACAGAGAAATTTCCTTAAGGGTAGTGCTGTTCAAATACTTAAGGAGATAAGTATTGAATATAATTTTTGCAAACCAACATACGAGACAGAATGCTTAGGCGAATATGCTGAACTACCCCCATTTAGAGCAAAATGTAGTATAATGAAAGATAACTGCGAATATGCCCATATAGATAAATCCGCAAGTAATAAAAAGGAAACTAAACAAAATGCCACTAAAAAAAAAATTCTATAAATAATTTCTAATTATTATATTTTTTCTGAAGAAAAAATTGACTTAAACTTTGTAGGCGAAGAGAAAATTAATGTAATCTACGACTCAAATTTGTCCAATACTAAAATCAAATTGTATAAGTGTACGAACTCCTGTGAAAAATGTTACCAACGAGGACACTTAGCCAAGAATTATTACGGGCAAAAGCGAAACTGAAATTACAATCCATTAAAAGTTTTTATGACACTCAGCCTAGGCTTTTTCTGTTTATACTACCTGTTTTTATTATGGACATAATTTTATTATTATTATATTCCTTTCTTTTTCAGTTCTTAATCGTGTATATCCAATCAAAGGTAATAATAATATTCAATATCTATTATCAATAGTATGTATGTTAATTTCTCTTTTATATACAATCAATGATGTATAGTGCTCTCAGGTTCTTTTCACCAATTTATACATTAACGATCGCAATACTTGGAAATTACTCTTCAATATTTTATATCTAATTAATAAATTTTTACAATTTTTTCCTTTTCTTTCATCAACAATCATATTGTTTGCCAATTTACATAATTATTGTTAATGAATTTTGTTTTAATTATTACTATATATATAATATATGTAATCAACGATGTAATACTTCTTATCTTATCTTTCTTATCTTTTGTAATTATACATTCATGTAACATATTGTTATTTTTATTTTATTTTTTACAGCAAGTGATTAAGAATGTTAATTTCAATAACTATGTTTCAACGAAATTGAATTGAAAAATATGCTCTCAATTGAGTAAGCACCCTGGATCAAATTTATTCTTCTACCAAAGTTTCGATCGCGGATCGCTAACTCCCAGCGTTCGAATTAAGGGGGTAGGTGTCTCGTCCCGCGACTCTATCCACTGAAGCTACAAATAGATCAAGAAACCAATGAAGGGATCAAGATTCCAAACAAATCATAAATTATTTCTTTACCATATCAATGAAATAAAATAAAGAAACTAAAGAGCGAAGTAATAAATCGCATTTAAAACTCATTGGTAGTTGCTACCGCGCCGCACGATCGCTGCGCGTTAGCGCGCTCCGTGCATTCTGACGCGACACACGACTTTGAAATAGCACAGCTTTTTTTCTTTTCGATATTTTGAGCTGAATTTTTCCCAAAAACTTCTTTATGTATTATATTTTTATACATAATAATTAGTTATTGGAAGTTCGAAACTTCGTCACTCAACTTTTGCGATTGTATGACAAAACTTGGAATTCGTAGTAGTGCAATAATTGACGCAGAATGATCAGAGTAGGCTTGTTATTTAGTTCTTTAGTTGTAAAAGAATCAAAAAAAAATTCATAAAGATATATTAACAATCGCCTGAAATATAGCGAGAGTAACATTGGAAAAACTAAAATTCATTTTTTTTAATTTTCCGCTAAATTGCCGTTTTTTTTCGATGTTCCACCTATTTTATCGAAAAAACAATTTCAGATTCGTATCCGCCGACCTTGAAAACATAAAGAAAAAGTAGTTTTAGCGACTAGGACTGCGTGGTCACATACTGCTATTTCTAAGCGTCTTTTTGGGGGTGTCCCGCTTGCCTAAAGAGCCCATTGCTTTCGAAAGCACAAGCCCTACTTCTTTCTCCTTATAATAATGACTCATAACAACAGCAAAAGTAGTGAAAACTGCTAAAGTAATGCATTTGTTAATTGAAATTGTTTGAATAATCAAAAGTTGTTGTGGAATATCAAGTTGACACTGTAAAATACCATTGACAGGATATTTGCAATCAAACCTGTATTTTAAACGCATTATATTTACTAAATAATAGCCAAAATGGGAATTTGTTCATAACATTTGTTTAAACAATGACTAGATATCATTTGCTTTTGTTTACTTTCATTTAATAACGGAATTGTTCATAATAGTATAAAATTATTGTCTCGCTTAAACTCTGCCACCCAATACTTTATTATTATAAACGAAGGTGCAGACTCTTCCAGAGTCGAATCTAGCTCGACTTTAATATTGGTTGAACTGGGACCTTTAAAATGAAAGTATTGTATCACATAACAATTACTAATTTTTTCCGTGTTTATAAATTTACTGAGAGGCCCCACTATTGATAGCTGTCAGACAAATATTCGTACTAGACAACATAGTGTCTTCAAACTTCTAACTTGAGCTTTATAAGGCTGGTATTTTCGACCATATTAATTTTTTTCAAACGACAACTGTCATCTATACGTCAGGTTGCGTACTCCTGGGACTACCGCCGTAGTTAAATACTTATTGTCAACAATTTAGCGGTACAACCTCTTAACACTTCTCAATAAACTGTACAAAATAGCATGGGCCCTTTTCAGTGCTATGCAAGCTTGGCTTTTCCTGGATAGATCACTTTTTAATTTTTCTTAAGCTGGTTTGATTACTTTTTAATCTTGTCTACTCTGACTTGATTACTTTTTTATCATACCTTAGCCAGCTGGATCACTTTCCAACCTTGCCCCAGCTGGCTGGGAAATAATTCGCTCTCTTTTCAGCTAGCTGAATTACCTTCGAATCTTGCCCTGGCTGACAAGATCATCTGTCGATGTTGGCCTAGCTTACAACTCAACTCGATAATGGCACAACCACATAATTAAACGTAAAAATTTCTGCTCATTTTATTTCTGTTGTCAAAAGTAAGGATTCCCATTTGAAAAATTGTATTACTCTTCAAAATTGCCTAGATATTTTGATTTTTCCATGGTTGGAAACAGGAAAAAGTTACTGGGCGTTAAATCCGGTAAATATGGTGGGTGTGGCAACAACTTCAACTTCAATTCGTGCAATTGCGCCATTGCAACAGCAAAGGTGTACATACGTGTATTGTCTTGATGAAAGAGCATTTTCTTTTTTACCAAATTGAGGCGTTTTTTTATCGTTTAAAATTATATCTTGAACTTTTTCGATGATTTCTGGCGTCGCTGCCTCAACTGGACGTTCCGAACGGGGTTCATCACGAGTGGATGTACGACCACGTTTGATCTCACTTACCCAATTATACACAGTTCTTTTGGTGTATTGCCTTTTATATAGAAGTTTTTAATAATACAATATTTCGAGGGCCATCTGGTAGATTTTTCCAGGTCTTATTTACCTGCCCTTGTATTTAAACAGAAGAGAGGCAGATTGCCCGTATTTCTACATTCGTATCCTTCAAAAACCTTACATCTAGTTTGTAAAAAAACACTCCTGGCTGTTTTAAGCTTTGAAGAGATGTGAATTTGTATAGCTAGTTAGTATTTAAATTAACCATATTTCAAGCTGATGGGCTTTTTACATGATTAGCTTGTTTTTAGCACAGAACCCACCACACTATTAACGTTTTCTGTTTATCGACTACCAGCGCACCTTGATGAGACCTAGATTTCATTTCGATAATGGGAATACTCGTAAATTCGTCCACTGATATCGTACTGCATTTGCCACCTCACAGAGAGGAGATTCACTAATTTTTCACATCCACCCACCACGTTTACTTACAATATTTATCTTGCTCAAACGTCTATTCTGCACCGCAGACGGGAAACATAAGAATAGACATATTTCTCACGGTCCAAGTAATTTCGGTTAGTACCTGCACTAAAGAATTTTTGAGCAAGCTGCTACTTTGACTGTAGTAGTATAGCTCCACCAGTCCCAGCCGCGACACCATATTCAAGCAAGCAACAGTTCCAACCCTGCGAGGAGCTCCTTCCACACCTATATCTCTAATAAAGGAGGCGTTAATAACCCAACACGTTTAGTGCTACAGCTGCACGGACGTGGAACAACAGCATACCCAAACAGAGAAAGAATTAGGGACGTTCGATTCTTTGGAAAGAATCGTTTGTTGAGTTAATCGAAGATCAAATAGACGATAATCAATTCTTGGAAAGATCAACTTGGAAAGAATCGATCTTTGAGAGACACATACAAAAGTTAATTTAAGACATCAATTGTTTATTTTCAGTAGTTATGTAATATGTTATTAAATGTTTGGTATTATGATGATAAAGAGAAGTATATTTTTCAAGAAAAAATTATTTTAATTAAAATAATCAACTATGAAACAAAGCACTAAAAATATAGGTAAAATAATATTAAATTATATATTGGATCTATAACTTAATTCCTGCGGTTTTTTTCAAAATTTGAACCTTAATTTAAGAAAAACGTGTACAATAGTAAAGGGTTTTCCAATAGGAACATAACAATTTCGTATCTTTATGTGAACGCACCCTCAAACTTTTTTAATGAACTGTTAATGTTAAAACGTTCGTGAAAGTTAACATTTTCATCATTGCTGGTTCACGAACCAGCAAAGTTTGGAAACTATTGAAAATTACTACCGAAATTCTGAGTCGGTGGTCGCAACTTTAAGAGCACTTACTCCAATTTTCGGCCGTAATAATCGTCCCACCCGACAGGCTGTGCGTGCTATAGAGGATATATTCGAGACCAAATTTACACTATTGGACGTTCCGGTGCCAAAAAGACGCCGTAAGTGCATCGATTCAAAATGAGTCAAATAAGTCGATTCCACGTCGTTCTCAAGAATTGCGCATCGCTCAAACGACACTGTGGCGTATTATGCGAAAAGATCTTGGCCTACATGCTTTCAAGATTAAATCGATTCAAGAACTAAAGCCACTTGATCATTTGAAACGCCGAACAATCGATTTATTGAAAAACAAATTCGGTGAACGTGTTATCTCGGGAAATGGTCTGGTCGAATGGCCGCCTCGTTCATGCGATCTAACGCCATTGGATTTCTTTTTATGGGGCCATATCAAGTCACTGGTCTATGCCAATAAGCCAGCAACTTTAGACGACCTCAAAGACAACATCCAACGCGAAATTGCAAAGGTTCCGGTCGAAATGTGTGCCAGAGTGGTGGGAAATTGGGTTCAAAGAATCGACCGCTGTAAACGGGCTCGTGGTGGTCATATGACCGATATCGAATTTCATTCATAAAATGTAATGCTTGCACTACACCCACAATAAATTTGAACTCAATATCTCAAATATTTCTGTGTTTTATTCATAGATAAAATTGTTATGTCCCTATTGGCAAACCCTTTATTATTCAAAGTAATTCCCATCTGAAGCTATGACTTTTCCCATCTTTCTGGCAATTTGTGGACCTATCCCAAAAGAACTGCGCCGGATTGGCGGCCAAGAATGAATCGAGCCAATTTTTGATACCCTGTTCTGATGTGAACCGTATTCCAGTGAGGGCGTTCTGCATCGACCAGAACAAATGGTAGTCAGAAGGGGCAAGATCTGGGCTAGAAGGTGGGTGGGGTAAAACTTCCCATCCACTGTTTTCCAAATAGTTCTTAACCGGAATAGCAACATGGGTCCGAGCGTTGTCATTATGTCATGAATACCTTTGATTTAAGAAATCGCTGGTAGAACAGCGGTAGACCCGCTTAGACGCCCAGAGCGCACTTGGCCGAATTTGTCAATCTATGTCCTCGATATAAACCGTTTAGATCCTGTTAGACGCCCATACCTACAATTGAAGAGATCTCTGATAGAACCACGGTAGACCCGTTTAGACACCCAGAGCACACTTGGCCAAATTTGTCAATCTGTGTCTCCGCTATGACCCGTTGAGATCCTGTTAGACGCCCACACCTGCAATTGAAGAGATCTCTGGTAGAACCACGATAGACCCGTTTAGACACCTAGAGCACACTTGGCCAATTTTGTCAATCTGTGTCTCCACTATGAACCGTACAGTTCCTGTTATACGCCCATACCTGCAATTGAAGAGATCTCTGATAGCACCACGGTAGACCCGTTTAGACACCCCGATCGCACTTCGTCGAATTTGTCAGTCTATGTCCTCGATATAACCTTTTTAGATCCTGTTAGACGCCCATACCTGCAATTGAAGAGATCTCTGATAGCACCACGTTGGAAAATCTGTACCCTTTGATTGATTGAAAGCGCGTCTCCATTGGGTGGCAGCGCGAGAACGCTTAAAAATCTTGTAAGGATCTCCCATGTTCTAACAGATGAGTGAGAAAATGATTTTATGGTCACGTATTATTTATTTATACTAAGGATCGGCATTTTGGCTCAACATTTATGACGTTTGACTTATTCTTGGGGTTGGTTAATTGGTTGAGAAATTAACATTTTTTATTCAAATTATGATTTATTTATTTTTCAATTTGTATTTATATTTTTATATAACTTATGTTTATTTTTATAAATTAATTACCATAGCATATAAATATTTATTTATTCATGTTTAAATATTCTAGGCCAAAATTATTAATAGTTAAACATAGAAATTATTAATAGTTAAGCATAGAAATAAAAGAAGCAATAATAAATACAGTAAAAAAAACGCAAAAGAGAAATGAACGCGGGACGCCCATCCAGCGACCACGCACAAAGCTGCTTCACCCAGGTGACTGAATGAGTAGCAGGAACCACAGGCTAGTGCGACGCCCTCTGAGATTACGAACAAAAATGTCCGTGAAAACCAGACAGCCGTGTTCAAGACACATGCACTTCCGGTTTGGAAGTTGTAATGTGGTAGATTACGTTAACTTTTTACCTCGACCGGCAACGACAGGATCGAGCCCAAGCCACCTTTTTTTAATTAAAAACTCAACTTTGTCAGGGATAGTCTGAGAGCTGCTCATAAAATTCTTTATTTTTTATTGTTTTTCTGGCCGTTTCTCATTTTTTTGTTTCATCACTAACACCAGCTTGAAAGGCGCCGCCAAAAAGAGATCGCTATGTTACCATCGCACGCAGAGGGGTTCACCGGCAAGCCACAGAGAGCATCACCCAGCAGCCAATGGGGCAAGCTGACCGATAGACGTTTCAGCTCATTGGTTGCCTGGCGCCGTCGTCCTCACAAGGCGAGTCGCCCGCCCAAACCTGAGCTTCATGCGCGTGCGCTAGCCTTTTCAGCTGATGTAATAAAACTGCGCGACATCTTTGGCGCGCAGCTTTATTCTGTCGTTGCCACCTGAGTGGTATATTGCCAAGGGAAAAATTATTACTCTTTTATCTCCTAATGGACGCCACCGGAGATTTTAATTTGGACGAAGTTAGGCGCGAGATCGCGGCCAGATCCTCGGTAAGTCTTTGAGACTCTATTCCGGGCTGTTATAAAATTCTTATTTTCATAAACCGTGGCTCTCAGGCTCTCTCAGAGCTCTGCCTCTTTTCTAGTACCACGCGCCATGTTGGCCACGATATTTTAATAATTTTTCTTGTTGGATCTTTGAATTTGTATCGAGCCTGGGCCTTGCCCGATAACCAAATAAATTGTAGCTTAGTTCTTATTGCTTAATTTATTTTATTATTTTATTTGCACAAGAGCTCCTATGTTAGGTTAAGATTCCTTTCCTTAGCCTCAAAACCTTCACCTGATCCGAACTCCCGAATCCATAATCACCCTAGCCGGAAATTTTCAGGGTCATCATTTTATAAATATGGCGTCGAGAGATGCCAGGCGCTCACTATTTTAGCCGCCTAAATAACGCAGGTGACACCGGGGGTAATCCCGAATCCTCGGGTCCGCCTTGTTAAATGCATTTTTATTTTTGACGTTTCAGCGGAGGTCACCCGTTATAAAGTTAATGAGTAATTACGGGACTAGGAGTCAACGAAACCTCGCGATACTTTCGTGCAAGTATAGGGTGAATGTGTTTGTCCTTATTGGGTGGTTATTTATGAGATTTTTGCTCCCTTTCTCTCGTAAATCAGCGAATACTTGAAACTGGGCCGTCTCAATTGGCTAGGGCAGTCGACTGGTCATCGCAAGACCTGGGCTCGAATCTCGGCGCAGTCGAAAGCGATTTTTTTACCACAGAAAGATTTTTGAATTCTTTGAAAAATATTAATTGAGCACAATATTAAGCTAGCAGAAAGGAATTTTCATTTATAAAATAATTGTGGAGATTAACTGTTTTCATCCGTGATTATGATATTTACGAAGCAACACAATTTTTCAAGAGACCACTTTATAATTGATTATAGTGCAATTAAAAAAATCTGTGTAAATAGTAATCAATATTACTGTTATGATTAGGATTGCCGCAATTTACATTTTTATTATTATACAATTTTTAACCTCTATAATGATAATTATTAAGATTTAAAACATAATGATTGTTATTATAAATTTTTAAATCGGCAATAACTAATTATATTTATTCCAATTTTTGATAAACTTCGTATTAAATCGAAGCGCGGATTCTCAGAAATAACTCAATAAATATGCATCAAATTTATTATGACACTCTTTGAAATTATTTACGGCATTTAAAATGAAAGCTATTTCAAAAAAATACATTCGATTGTAATAAAATAATATGATCTATATTTAACTTCAGACAAGCGATTCACATCTAAGTGCGGCCACGAAGAAAGATATCCGTCTTTTGCACTGAGAAAACTTGTTTTCTTTTCGCGCTCGCGGTTTTCCTACATTCATTTTGCTCTCAAGTATTTTTTAACTGTCTTTTGTGCTAATAATATTTGTGTTTCTTTTACGCACAGAATTTTTGCCTGTGGCTTTTTTGCTCTGATGTGCTCATACATGCTATAATCTATTCAAGAGAGTATGCTTTTACGTTTCCACGATCTTTCCACCACTTTATTTCGGTTAAAAAAAAAGAATCAACATCTTGATATATACAAAGTTTAATGCGAGCAGAGCTCGACGTATTTAAATCTGCAATTGTTAAAAGTAGTACAGCAAATCAGCCAAAGAATTTTCAGTGAGGTTGCTCTAGTCACTGCAATTTCAATTCATCTTAGGTTCTGTTTAAAGATTGGTATCGATGATGATTAGAAGAGAATATATGATGATCTTGTAATCTTTTATGCCTTAATATTAGAAGAAAATTTATGCTGAAAATGTAGTATAAAGGATACACATTCAAGTTTTTTTGGCGGGACATTCCAATTTTTCAAAATTCGAAAAAATATCAAATACTTTTTTTTATACCTAATCGATTTTGCGAAAGAATGAGAATATTCCTGTAAGTTGAACTTTTTATACTTTACTATGTGCACAAATCAAATTTCAATCTTTGGTGCACCAGGGTAAGAAAAAATAAAAATGACTTTTAGTACTATATCTCTTTTGAAACCTACATCAAGTGCATATTCACGTATATGTAGTAAACATACTTTAAAATACTTATTTCTTAGCGAAATGCGTTTCATTTACAATTTATATGATCATTTAAACTCCATGGAGTAATCGACTTGACTTTTCATGCAGATAAAAGCAAAGAATAATTGAAAAATCTAGTTAAAAATGGGACTGTATTCATGCAATGACTTGTATTTTATGTGTTGGGTATCAAAATTATTAATTTTAAAAACAGTTTTTAAAGTCTGAAATTTATATTCTCTGTTGTAATTTTCGAAAGGAAAGAGAGACGATAGGGTTGAAGAGAAAGATAACTTTGTATATATATAAGTACGCTTTATTAATTTTTGTGTTAACAAAGGAACTTCTTATTGCACACGTCTCGTGAGCAACGGTCACGTACCAACTAACAAAATATAAATTACCGGTAACGCAAGTAGTGCGCTCTGGCGCCTTAATACTAAGTTTTGCTCACGCATGCGCAGTGAGCCCATCGACGTGCGAGAACTTTACTTCTCAACACTCCCGCCGTTTGAGTGCGTCGAGGACCCTATGCCTAAACCGTTACATAGATACTGAAACTGTCTCTTTGGAAGTGCTTTGGTAAATATGTCAGCTAGCTGCTGATCAGTAGGAACATATTCCACAGATACTTCCCCACTCTCCACAGTTTCGCGAACATAATGATGCTTAATGTCTATATGCTTGGTTCGTTTGTGGAACTCCGGATTTTTGATTAGTCGGATTGCACTTTGATTGTCTAAGCGCAAAACTGTCGCTGTTACTGGTAGACACCCGAGATCGCTTAACAATTTCCTCAGCCAAATGGCCTCTTTTGCAGCCGCTGCTGCCGCGAGGTACTCAGCCTCCGTTGTACTGAGTGTGACTAGCTTTTGTCGTTGGGACGACCACGTCACAATCCCGTTTGATAGACAAAACGCATACCCCGTGGTAGATCTACGAGTCTCCATGTCACTTGCAAAATCCGAGTCTGAAAACCCCTCTAACTCCGAGTTACTCCCGCCGCTTTTGTACATTACCCCGACTTTCGTTGTTCCGACCAAGTACCGGTAGATTCGTTTCACCGCTTGCCAGTGGCTCTCGTTGTGATTGCTAAGAAATTTACTGACCGAATTCACCGAATACGCGATATCCGGCCGCGTCACAACTGCAGGAAACATTAACGAGCCCACTGCTTCTCGAAACGGTACTGTACTTGGGTATTCATCGTCGCGATCGTTTGGAATTAGTCGCGCGTGCGGGTCGGCAGGAACACTTGCCGCTTTTGCATCAATCATCTTAAATTTATTAAGGATTTTCTTCACATACGCTTCTTGATGCAAGAACATGGTTTTCTTTACCCGACTTCGTTCTATTTGTACCCCAACAAATAACTTTCCATCCCCGATTGTAATTTCGAACGCGTTTCCCAACGATTTTATTACTGACTCGAGGGCTTTGCTTGTTTTTGCTGCAATGAGTCCGTCATCTACAAAAAGCGCCAGAAATACATCTTGTAACGTGGTAAATTACGTTAACTTTTTTACCTCGACCGGCAACGACAGGATCGAGCCCAAGCCACCTTTTAATTAAAACTCAAAACTGTCAGGGATAGTCTGAGAGCTGCTTATAAAATTCTTTTATTTTTTTACTGTTTTTCTGGCCGTTTTCTTTTTTATTTTGTTTCATTGAAAAACACCAGTTTGAAAGGCGCCGCCAAAGAGATCGCTGTGTTACCATCGCACGCAGAGGGGTTCACAGGCAAGCCACAGAGGGCATCACCCAGCAGGCATGGCATCTGAAACGACCACGTGCTGCAGCCCATAGTTTCCAACAACGTCGCACCATCATAATTATAAATAAAATAAGGATGGGCATGGCGAGATGGAACAATTAGAAATTATATTATAAATTATGTGTAAGCCTTGTCTACTTGTAACTGCTTTTTTGTGCAGTACTAACTCTACGTAGTTTAAACGCACCCCTCTACGTTTTAAGCCAATGGGGCAAGCTGACCGATAGACGCTTCAGCTCATTGGTTGCCTGGCGCCGTCGTCCTCACAAGACGAGTCGCCCGCGCAAACCTGAGCTTCATGCGCGTGCGCTGGCCTTTCCAGCTGATGTAATAAAACTGCGCGACACCTCTGGCGCGCAGCTTTATTCTGTCGTTGCGATCCGGGTGAGAACCAGCCAAAACGGCAAAACAATTTATTAAGTCTTATCTTTCCCCGTAATGGACGTGAAGGACTTCGATTTGGACGAAGTAAGGCGCGAGATCGCGGCCAGATCACCGGTGAGTTTTTGAGACTTCATTCCGGGCTAAATTGAAACTTTTATTCTGGTAAACCGTGGCTCTCAGGCTCTCAGAGCTCTGCAATTCTTTTTCCTTTTGTATCGAACTTATTTTCGCTGTTTGAATTTATATCGAGCCAGGGCCTTTGCCCAATGAATAAATAAATTGTAGCACAAATTAATGTTATACGCTGCTTGATTTATTTTAATTTTTTTTCTTGCACAAGAGCTTCTGTTTTTAGGTTAAGGTTCCTTTCCTTAACCCTCCAACCCCTACCTGATCCGGACTCCCGAATTCACATCCACCCTAGCCGGAACCCTTGCTTGGCTTCGCTTTTGTTGCATGCTAAGTTCTCTTATTTTCAGGGTCATTGCTTTTATAAATATGGCGTCGAGAGACGCCAGGCGCTCATATTAGAAGCCGCCTTAGTAACGCAGGTGACACCGAGGGTAATCCCGAGTCCTCGGGTCCGCTTTGATAAGTTCAATTTCCTTTTGACGTTTCAGCGGAGGTCACCCGTTATAAATGGCGCCCAATGGCAAAAAGGAGTTCGAATCATCGGGAAAAATATTCACAAAAGCCTTTATTTTGTGAACAAGCTTCCTTTCTTTATGAAGCTTGAAAATTTCATTGAATACTCAAGACTCAAATTTTTAATTTTGAGTTGAGTTTTGAAATTTTCTATTTCATATTCTTCTTGAATATAATTTTTTCCTCCTGAATTTTATTTTCAGCTTGATTGCGCTCGCTTATCCGCGCACGATTTTGGATCATTTCATTTTTCAAATTAGAAAAATATTTATTTTATGTGTTATATTTTTCTATGTTTTATATGTAATTTTTTTTAATATTGATTTGTATTTTATGTGTTGCATATTTTATATCTTGTATATTTTTTCTTTAAGCGCTAAAGCGCTATACAAGAACAAAAGCGCTAAAGCGCTATACAAGAATAAAAGTGCTCTGCACTATAAAGCTACAACATTAGCTAAAAGTGCGGGTAGGCGGTGATAGGTCGCGAAAAATCGTGTACGCGAGTGAAGTGTTTGCCTCTGTTTTTCCGGGAGTGCGATTATACAGCTGTTCGGTTGACAGCTCGGTCGATTTTAATTATTTTTCAATTAAAATCACGATCGAAAAATATCCTAAGAAGTCTCATTAAATAGTAAAACTATTTATGAGACTATTCCAAAAATCTGGACGATAAGGAAAAACCTGAAAAGCATAAAAATCGAGTGAAACGTTCGAGAGAATTAAAGTAATTCTCTCGCACCTGTCACTCGACATAGCTTGCGTACACGGTGCACGACGCCCGACCGCCTTCGGTACTCCTCGTGACATCTCGGCTCGACTCGCGTGACGCGGTCTCAGCCTGCTAGCTGACAGCCTTCCGCAGTTCTCGCCATTTTACCTCGCTCGACGGCTCGACAAACTTCGTACGTCTTCGCTTGCGTTCGTGCTTCGCGGGAACCGACGCTATTACGGAGCGGTGAATTTTAGTTTTCGCCATCTTGGCTTCTTGCCTCGACTCGTCGATGCGCACGTGAACTTCGTGACTGCGCTCGGCTAGTTTCGTATTATCGCGGTCCTTTTCTAGCAGCCGAACTGTCACTTGATACCAGAGCGCGAGGAAATAAAGTAATAAATTCACGTTTCGTTGAATTTCTTAATTTCTTTAGATTATTAAAAATTTATTACAAGTATATTAATTTAAAACATAAATTATTATTATTTAATTAAACAATTTTACGTCGTTTAAATTGTTTTCATTAGCTCGAAAATGGATTCTAACGCAACCGAATCGTGGGTGTATACGCTGGGTGAAATAGAACTGCGTAGACTCGCGAATGCATTTAATATAAATGCAGCGGGGGTGGTACCAATTTTAAGAGATCGCGTAGTTCGATATATTAAAAAGAGAGCAGGCGATATTAATATACCGTGGGATGCAGATGACACACTGGACGCGTCACAACCGCAAATACGCGATGATCAAACGGTATCTAAAAAACCGTCGGACTTATCGAACATTTTAGGCACGACTGCGTTTACCACCCACGCCCACGCTACCTCCACCGCGACGACCACGTCGACAATTACGACCTGCGCAGGCGCGTCATACGCACCATATTCACAGGCGTACACCGCATCCTACCCAGGGCCCGTTGCATCTCATTTCGAAAATGCATCCAGGTTCGTACCTGTTGCGCACCAGGCCCCGAGCACAACTATTTTAAGTAACTTAACGACGGAATCACCGCCTTTTGTTCCACGTCGCGTTATACCTTTTGTCGCGCAACAAAGTTTCGACTACATGGGGGTGTCAACCCCTAATATTCATAGTAATTTCAACCCCTATGCGCCACACAATAATGGTGGCGCAAATGTGTATAATTCGACGCGAATTCCGCAAATAACGTCAGATGAGGAGCAAAATTTTAATTCCGCGCCTACCAACCCCTATAATCATAATTCGCGAGGTACCAACACTCGTGTTGAATTAAATAGGGACGTCGGTAAAGTAGTGCGCCAATGGAATTTAAAATTTAATGGCTCATCTAAGGCAAGCGCGGAAGATTTTTTAACGCGAGTAGACGAGTGTAGAATTTTTTTCTCCACTCACGGATATTGAATTAATTAGCGCACTACCATTGCTGCTGACAGGTGTCGCTCTACAATGGTATCGGCTGAAGAAGTCGCAATGGACATCATGGTCCACATTTAGAGCAGCTTTCAGAAGTCGATTTGGCGACGATAATTTTGACCGCCGTGTAAGAGATCAAATCCGCGCGCGCACTCAAGGCGCGAAAGAAAAAATTGAAGACTATCTAACTTGCCTGTTAGGTTTATACGACAAGTTAGACGGTTCATACTCGGTCGAAGAGCAACTTGATAATGCTCACAGGGGGTTGAGACCAGAATTTAGGCGCGTAATAAAGCGCAAGGATATCGCCGATTTCGAGGAACTCGCGCAGCTGGGTAAAGATTGGGAAGCGGAATGGGCAACCATCCGCGATTACAAACCACCCCCTGCGCCGGAAACGTCATTCTTACCAGAATTCGCGTATAAGGGCGAAGAAACTCGGAACACGAAGGCGAGTTTGGCAGCGATGGACGCAAATTTCGAAGAGGAAAATATTCCTAGTGAAAAAAAACATTCACCCCCTCGGACAGTGAGATGCGACGCAATGTCACATAGCCCACCTAGGCAAAAAAGCCCTAGGCCGGGTAAAAAGACTAACAAAAACTACGCACAAAGACTTTCCTCGGCAAACAAGCGTGAAGAAAACGCGGCAAAAATAAATGTAGATGCAATTTCTCAAGCGCCATCTACTTCGGCGACAATTATATGCAGGAATTGCCTTTCTTATAGCATACCTGCACCTCACGACCACAGTACAATGCAATGTACAAAGAAACAGCAAATATTTTGCTACAAATGTGGTCGTACAGGATATAGAACCCCGGATTGCCCTACACCGGAGTGTAAAGCTTCCAAAAAGCCTCCGGGAAACGCGAAACGGGCTCAGCGCTAAAGGTCAGCGCTGAAACTAGCCCAATTTTATTAGACCTTGCTACCAGCGTCTCTAATGAGTACTCTGTTACTCCATTTTTCTCGCCCTTATCGTATTCTGGCGGGGAGGGGGCGCGTATGTCGCCTGGCGAATCACGCGTATATCTCGATTCCGATAAGTTCTCGGAAAACGATTGCGCAGCCTTAAAATTTTATGAACAAGGCACATGATTTTTCGTAAAATTAAAAATCGCCAACAGAGAACTCGACGCGCTAGTGGACTCGGGTTCCACGAAATCCATTCTGGGTAAAGAGGGGATAGAATTAGCCGCAGAATTTAACCAAGAGATTAAACCCTCTGAAGTTAAAGCTATTCTATTCCCGAATGGTAGCATAGAGTCAGTTTTAGGGCAAGTGGCGCTACCTAGCACCCTAGATGTCGTCCAAAAGTGCGTAGAATACAAAGTAGTACCGAATTTTAAATACCAATGTGTTCTGGGCATGGATGCCATTCGATAATTTAGATTAATTGTGGATGGCAACGCCAACGCTATTCGTATGGCTTACGACGACGAAGTTTACCGCACAGCCACTATAGACTTATTGTCCAACCTGGCGCGGATGGACGACGATGGGTGAGCCGCGATTAAGGAACTCACCAAGACACAAATGGCTCTGGTAGAGGATTTCCTTAAGCGCGAGTTAAAGGTTTCAAAAAAGGAACTGGGTGCTACCCACCTTGCCAAACATACCATTGATGTGGGTGACCATCCGCCCATCAAGCAGAAGTACCATGTTCGGTCTCCCGCTGTGATGGACGAGATGAACAAGCTGATGGACAAGCTAATTGAACAAAAATTAGTGGAGCCATCTAATAGCGCTTGGTCCTCACCGGTTGTTATGGCAAGGAAGTCGAATGGCACTTATCGTCTGTGCATCGACTTCAGGGAAATAAATCGAGTCACAAAGAAGGACGCTTATCCTCTTCCGCCAATGACAAACATCCTGGACAAACTCCAGAAAGCTAATTATATTAGCACGATTGACCTGGACCAGGCCTTCCATCAGGTACCACTAGATGAGAGGAGTAAGGAACTCACCGCGTTCACGGTACCAGGGCGCGGTCTTTTCCAATTTACTCGCATGCCTTTTGGACTTACCAACGCCCCTGCGACGTTCCAGCGTCTAATCGACAAAGTCATTGGCCCGGAATTGGAACCTCATGCGTTCGCCTATTTAGACGACGTCATAGTAGTGAGCGAAACCTTCGAAGATCACCTCAAATGGTTAAAAGAGGTATTAGATCGACTCGCTGCTGCTGGTCTCTCAGTAAACCCCGATAAATGCCTATTTTTCCGAAGCGAGATCGGGTACCTTGGGTTCCTCATTAACAACGAGGGCGTCAAGGTTGATCCAAGCAAGCTGGCCCCTATTTTGGACTTGCCAGCGCCGCGAAACATCCGCAAACTTCGGAGTTTTCTAGGTTCGGCAGGTTGGTATCGGCGTTTTATACCGAACTTTGCGACAGTAGCAGAGCCCCTTTTCCAACTATTAAAGAAAGCGCAGCCCTTTGATTGGCAGG
Source organism: Diplolepis rosae (assembly GCA_030998225.1). Lineage (NCBI taxonomy): Eukaryota > Metazoa > Arthropoda > Insecta > Hymenoptera > Diplolepididae > Diplolepis > Diplolepis rosae. The sequence continues at coordinate 1,855,326 of JAPYXD010000707.1, forward strand.
CAGAGCAGGAGGCTGCATTTGAGGCGATTAAAACCGCCTTAACTACAGCGCCAGTAGTTGCTCGCCCCGACTTCGCGCACCCGTTCACTTTACAAACGGACGCAAGATCCACTGGAGTTTGAGCAGTACTGACCCAGACGATAGAAGGCGTAGAGAGCGTAATCGCTTCCGCCAGCCGCTCCCTGTCAGCCGCTGAGCGTAATTACTCAGTGACTGAGAAGGAGTGCTTGGCCGTTGTGTGGGCAATAAAGAAGTTCCGGGAATACCTTGAAGGATTCCGCTTCACGGTCGTGACGGACCATAGTAGCCTTCGATGGCTCAGGTCACTGAAAGACCCGACTGGGCGACTAGCCCGTTGGGCACTAAGTCTTTTAGAGTACGACTTTGAGGTCCAGTATAGAAAGGGGGCCTTAAATGTCGTACCGGACTTCCTATCACGGCTTGACCAGGACTTAAATGGTCCTGAAGAGGTCGCCACGATGGACAAAACCAAGGACGCTTGGTATCTTAAGCGCCTCTCGGATGTTCAAAAGAATCCGCGCGCGTTCCCCACGTGGAAGATAGAGAACGGACTCTTATACCACCATCGCGCAAATAAATGGCTCGATCCCATCCTCCCAGATTTAGATTCGTGGAAGATGGTCCTCCCTAAAGAGCATCATGCTGCAGCTCTGGCTGAGGCGCACGATCAGCCTCAAGCGGAAAATTTAGGGGTGGATAAAACCTATCACCGTCTCGCCACCCGCTACTATTGGCCGGGATTCTACCACGACGTTGCGCAGTACGTTAGAGTCTGCGATATTTGCCAACGCTGCAAGGTGGAGCAGGCGAAACCTGCTGGCGAAATGGGTTATAGGGTTATCGAAGAGCCATGGCTCATGGTCGGCGCGGATATAATGGGCCCTTATACGCCCTCATCCGCCCAGCATCGCTATGTCCTCGTTTTTCAGGACTTTTTCACGCGGTGGATAGAAGTCCTTCCATTAAGAAACGCGAATGGCGCGACCATAACCAAGGCATTTAAAGACCTGGTTATAACTCGCTGGGGTACGCCGAAGTTTTTATTTACGGACAACGGCACCGAATTTTGTAATAAGATCGTAGACCAGATCTGTCAGGAATACGCGATCAAGCGCGTTAAGACGCCGCCATACCACCCGCAAGCGAACCCGGTCGAACGAATCAACCGAGTATTAAAGACGATGATAATCTCGTTTATCAAGGAGACGCAGCGCAAATGGGATGTCCACCTAAACGACTTCCGCTTCGCGTTTAACGCCACGCATCATTCGTCCTTAAAAACCTCGCCCTCGTTCTTAAATTTCGGCCGAGATCCACTGCCCCAGGGCACTCTTCATGAAAAACTCGAGTCTGTTTCATCAGAACCCCCTCGTCCCGGGAATGTCGACACCTGGTCCGAGAGAGTCAAAAGGCTCGAAGCCTTAAGAGACCTCATGAAGAGACACTTAGATGCTGCCCATAATAAGCAGGCGCACGCGTATAATCTCCGAGTACGTCCGCGCACCTACCAAGTCGGTGACCGCGTTCTTCGGCGAGACCGTACGCTTTCTTCCGCGAATAAAGGGATAACCGCGTCGCTCACCAATAAATTTGACGGCGTATTCACGGTATCGAAAGTGATCTCGCGAAACATTTACGAACTCGTGAATGTTAGAGGCGAATCGGTCGGCCGCGCGGACACCAAAGACCTCAAGCCGTATCTAGAGGCCGCTGCTTCCGATTAGCGTCCTCGGATACCTTATAGTTGTTTTAATGAGGCGGTGGATATTGTCCAAGGGGAACTGTTCGTCCTTGTCCGTCCATGTGAGTTGAATTGTATTGTTGTTGTCCTGCATGCGAGCACGAATCGCCTGATAATCGGCTGATTTTCCTTTATTTTCTCACCCACAGCCAATAGACGCCTCCAGAGGGATTTTCGTCCCCAACGATGAGGGGGCAGTGGACCTCATCACCGACCCGGTGACCGGGGCGCTGCGGGTGGTCGGGGTTGATCCCCTGCTCTGGTTTCGGCCCCGGCCGACCGTAGTCCCCCGGGACATCTGGGAGTGGTCAAGCCTACCATGGTGGGACAGGGTGGTGGGCCCGTCTGAACCTACCTACCTGGAGGAAGGCGACCCAGAGGACCGACTCGCCAGGTGGCTGTCCTCATTCCAGGACGAGGTCCTCGATTGGCCACCTTTCTCAGAGGAGGAGCCCCCATCACAGAGCCAGGAGGAGCTGGAGGAACCGGAGGAGCCAGAGGAGGCTCAACCGGCCCCTAGGAGACGACGCCGCGGGCGGAGGTCTGGACGGAAGGTCCGTGAGCGCCGAATTGCGGCACTCATCCAGCGCTGGCGTCCTGTCTAGGCGCCACTAGTAGACCTTTTTTTTTGTGTGTTTGCCTACTCCTTTGTACAGGGTGCATGGCCCAAAGGCGCAAGGCGCCATATTAAAACCTGAAAATTATGGTATATGGAGAGTTTGATTCCTTGGCCTATCCCTAGAACCCATAAGATAGTAGCTCTTAACCTAGTTATTGAGGCTCGTCCTCGGCATCGCAAACAGCGATCTGCCGCATATTTATTTTCTCTCTTCTTTTCTAACTATTTTATCTTTCTTTATGCCTTTTTTTGGTATTCCTAGCTCGTAAGTTTGCACTAATTTTAAGTATTAAAGCACGCTCTCAGACAGCCTGGGGCACGGGTTTGCCTATCCTTTTGTTTTTCTGGACATAATAATTGGTCGGTCGGCCCGGAGTGTGGTCTTGGAGACTTGGCGGCTGCGCGCCCGGCCTGGCCGGGGGGTGTTGGTACGTGGTAAATTACGTTAACTTTTTTACCTCGACCGGCAACGACAGGATCGAGCCCAAGCCACCTTTTAATTAAAACTCAAAACTGTCAGGGATAGTCTGAGAGCTGCTTATAAAACTCTTTTATTTTTTTACTGTTTTTCTGGCCGTTTTCTTTTTTATTTTGTTTCATTGAAAAACACCAGTTTGAAAGGCGCCGCCAAAGAGATCGCTGTGTTACCATCGCACGCAGAGGGGTTCACAGGCAAGCCACAGAGGGCATCACCCAGCAGGCATGGCATCTGAAACGACCACGTGCTGCAGCCCATAGTTTCCAACAACGTCGCACCATCATAATTATAAATAAAATAAGGATGGGCATGGCGAGATGGAACAATTAGAAATTATATTATAAATTATGTGTAAGCCTTGTCTACTTGTAACTGCTTTTTTGTGCAGTACTAACTCTACGTAGTTTAAACGCACCCCTCTACGTTTTAAGCCAATGGGGCAAGCTGACCGATAGACGCTTCAGCTCATTGGTTGCCTGGCGCCGTCGTCCTCACAAGACGAGTCGCCCGCGCAAACCTGAGCTTCATGCGCGTGCGCTGGCCTTTCCAGCTGATGTAATAAAACTGCGCGACACCTCTGGCGCGCAGCTTTATTCTGTCGTTGCGATCCGGGTGAGAACCAGCCAAAACGGCAAAACAATTTATTAAGTCTTATCTTTCCCCGTAATGGACGTGAAGGACTTCGATTTGGACGAAGTAAGGCGCGAGATCGCGGCCAGATCACCGGTGAGTTTTTGAGACTTCATTCCGGGCTAAATTGAAACTTTTATTCTGGTAAACCGTGGCTCTCAGGCTCTCAGAGCTCTGCAATTCTTTTTCCTTTTGTATCGAACTTATTTTCGCTGTTTGAATTTATATCGAGCCAGGGCCTTTGCCCAATGAATAAATAAATTGTAGCACAAATTAATGTTATACGCTGCTTGATTTATTTTAATTTTTTTTTCTTGCACAAGAGCTTCTGTTTTTAGGTTAAGGTTCCTTTCCTTAACCCTCCAACCCCTACCTGATCCGGACTCCCGAATTCACATCCACCCTAGCCGGAACCCTTGCTTGGCTTCGCTTTTGTTGCATGCTAAGTTCTCTTATTTTCAGGGTCATTGCTTTTATAAATATGGCGTCGAGAGACGCCAGGCGCTCATATTAGAAGCCGCCTTAGTAACAACTGGCGAGAAGGTCTCCGTATAGTCGAGTCCCTCTTTTTGTTGAAATCCTCGTGCACAAAGTCTCGCTTTGTACCGGTATACGTCGCCTGACGTGTCTCGTATGACCTTGAACACCCATTTCGAATCTATGGGGTTTCAATCCGTCTTCCTTGGTACGATCGACCAAGTCTCGTTCTTCTCGTGCGCGTCGAGCTCTTCCTGAATCGCCTTAGCCCAATTTTCTACCTCGGCACTGTTTATCGCCTCCTGAAATGTGTTTGGTGGATTATATTCAGCGAAGTCGATCTCATACCGTATGGGTTGTCGGATGTTTGCACGGTCCCGCAGTTGTCTGTAATTGTCTGGTTGATTTTGATCTTCTTCTCGAGGATCTTCTGTTTGTTTGTTTCTTTCAGGTTCTGTCTGAGCTTCCTTGCGTTCTTCCTCCGGTTGCTGCTCGACGGGTTCTGCCACATCTCCATTTTCGTCTGCTGGGAGGATGTATTCGAATTCTTCCCCTTTTTCTGCCCCAAGTTGCGACTTCTCGTTGAATGTGACGTCTCTCGATACAGATATTTTCTTATTCTGTGGATTGTACAAACGGTAATTCATCGAGTCGTTCTGATATCCAACTAAGATCAACTTTGTGGCCTTCGGATCTAATTTCTTGCGAAATTGTTTGTCGATATGCATGTACGCATCCGACCCGAACACTCGAAAATGAGACACATCTGGTGTTTTTCCAAACCAGATCTCATATGGCGTTTTCTCTTTACCAGTAGCCAGAATTCGATTGAGCACGGTCACAGCTGTGCCGACTGCTTCCGTCCATAGCGACAGAGAAAGCTTCTTTGCCGTTATCATCGTGCGCGCACTCTCGATGATTGTTCTGTTGTCGCGCTCGGCTTTCCCGTTCTGCTGAGGAGTGCGAGGTGCCGTGTTTACCAACTCGATACCACGAGCCTCGAGATATCGCTTCATTTCACGGTTGCAATACTCTCGACCATTGTCCGTGCGTAACACCTTCATTGGCTTGCCGAATTTGTTGTCGATCAATTTTTCGTATTTCTTGAAAATGTCGAAAACATCGGATTTGTGTTTCATGAAGTAAACATACCGAAATCCTGATGCGTCGTCCTTGAAGGTTATGCAGAATCTTGCACCACCGATCGACTCTGTTGAGAATGGTCCGCATACGTCCGAATGTATGTATTCTCCCGGTTTTGTGTTTCTTTTTGTCTCGTTCTTCTTGAACGGAAGCCTGTGAGCTTTTCCGAAGGCACACGATTCACAAAAGAAGTTGTTAATGTCCGCTAATTTCACACCGCGAATTAGTCCCTTTTGCGTCATTTCGCGCAAAACTTTATTGTTTACATGTCCCATTCGTTCGTGACAGACACGCAAGTTAACAGTTGACACATTTGCTTCTCTCGCAACACTTGGTTTTTTTACTTTAAAGAGCATTCGGTAAATCTGATTGTCTTGTTGCACACCGACAACGAAAACTTCACCGTCACGGTTAATTGTCACTAGTTTTCCTTTGAACAACACATCGAAACCTTTTTCAGTGCATACGCCAACTGAAAACAAGTTCTTTCGAATCTTCGGAACGTAGAGCACGTTTTCGATTCGAGCTTCACACCATTTACCGTTCACTAGTCTATCTATGAGCACGGTGCCACTACCGGTAACGTCACACACGCCATTGTCCCCGAGCGATATCGACTCGCCACTGCTTGGTTCGAACTCACTGTACCAGTCCCGTCGGTTAGTGATATGCCTGGACGCACCGCTGTCGGTAATCCAGACATCGCTTGTGTCGACTGCCATTAGTCGTTCTACGACCTCACTTCTCGGCACTGTCTCCGATTTCACTTGTCGCTGTTTTTGTTCACTTGTCGAAGCGACGAACGCACACTCGCGAGGGTTTTCACCGGCATTGTCTTTGTCCCTTTTCTTTTTCCGGCAATCGCGAGCAAGATGTCCTTTCCTTTTACAATAGAAACACTCGACACTCGTATTTCTACTTTCGCGGTTTTTCTCACTGTTATTGTTTTGATTCGTGGCGAACTTTTTCTTTTTGTACCCGCCAAGACTAACAGCGACTAACGCTCGAGTGACGTCATCGTCACCTTCGAGTCTTCTTTCTTCCTTCAATAATCGTTCTAATAGATTATCAAGGGTTTGACTTTCTTCGGGTACACTGTCCCATGCTGTCTGGAGAGCGTTGTACTTTACCGGTAGGCTGCCAAGAACCTTCGCCATTATGGCCGTGTCCGAAATCGCTTCTCCCAGATCCTTCAGTTGAGACGCCATGTTTTGTACCCGGGAAACGTGTTGTACAACCGACTCATTTGATTCCATGCGATGTCCGTGGAACTTTTGTAGCAAGAGCATCTTGTTCGACACTGATTTCTGCTCGTGAATTCTCACCAATTTGTCCCACATTTGCTTCGCTGTGGTGCAGTTGAGCATACAGTCAAGCTGGGAATCCTCTATCGACGAGGAAACTATGCACATGGCTTTCGCGTTGTCTTTCACCCACTGTTTGCCATCGGCCGAATCTGCGACTACCGGCATCACTCGCGCGCCCGTTACGACGTCTTGAATCGCGTTCGCGATAAGCATCGAGTTCATTCGAAATTTCCACGCTTGAAAACTCGAGCCATCAAACTTCTTGATGTTCTTTATCAGAGTTGGTTCCGCCATTTTCGTTCGATTCTTTCTGCACGCGTTTACCGGTACACTACAATGGCGACCGTTTTCTCTCTATCGTTCTCTGACTTCGATAATCGGGTGTTACGCAGGCTGCTTGCCTGGGCCCATAACCTGTTGTAATTTTCGAAAGGAAAGAGAGACGATAGGGTTGAAGAGAAAGATAACTTTGTATATATATAAGTACGCTTTATTAATTTTTGTGTTAACAAAGGAACTTCTTATTGCACACGTCTCGTGAGCAACGGTCACGTACCAACTAACAAAATATAAATTACCGGTAACGCAAGTAGTGCGCTCTGGCGCCTTAATACTAAGTTTTGCTCACGCATGCGCAATGAGCCCATCGACGTGCGAGAACTTTACTTCTCAACATTCTCTATTGAAAATTTCTATACACCGGGAAAAATGTTCGTTTGATATAGATCCGAACAAAGATTTCGGTTGATTCAAACAAATATTTCTTACATTTAAACCAAATCTGTTTGGTTTAATGATGAGTTTTCTGGAATTAAACAAATTGGATTTGAATCAAACAAATGGGTTTGATATAGCGTCAAGGAAATATTTGTTCGACACCATATTCTATAAAAATATAAGCAAACTACACCTTAATTGGTTTGTTAATATTAACATCACATTCAAACTTGAGCATTGAAATTGTCTTGCAACCGAAGGGATCAGTGACTGGTTCCATTTTTTTCGTATTATATATATTAAGTGTACAAATAAGTTTTCAGGGCTTGACAAAAAATGGTGTAACTAGTATTAAATCGCATCGGTCCATCTTGTAACTATATTCATGTTAAAGCGTCACCATTTTCCTCTCATGATCAGTATGTATCATTTCGCTGAAGTGTAAACAACATGCCTTCTTTGTGCTCTAACCATGTCAAGTTTTGTGCCAACAAAACAACATTTTCGAGAAGCACTGCTTTTTTGCTTTAACTTGAAGAAAAGTGCAACTGAAAAACATCGACTGCTATGTGAAGCATATGGGGAACATGCTCCATCAATAAAAACATGTGAGTATTGGTTCCGGCGTTTCAAGAGTGTCAAGAAGCTAATGCTGAGCTACTCCAGCCTGACGAAACCATCACTGCGGAAAGTTACCAACAATAATTGATGCAATTGAGCCGAGCATTGAAGTTTAAACGCCCCCAATATGTCAAAACACACGACAAAGTGATCTTTCAGCACGACAACGCTTTGTCACACGTTGCTAAAGGCGTCAAGGAAACTTTGGCAGCACTTAACTTAGATGTCCTACCCCACCCGCCGTATTCGATAGACATTGCTCCTTCGGACTACCACTTGTTCTGATCGATGGCTCATGGCCTGGCTGAGCAGCACTTCACTTCTTATGATGAAGCCAAAAATTGGGTCGATTCTTGGATCGCATCAAAAGATGAGGAATTTTTCAAACGCGGTATCCGTATGCTGCCTGAAAGATGGTCAAAAATAGTACAAAGACATGGGCAATACTTTGGATAACATACATTGTACCAATTTCTCTGCACGAAGCTTCAAAATCACCAAAAAAACCCTCAAAACTTATTTGTACATATAATATTATAAATGATATATTATATATATTATGAATGAAATGCATATTCGTTCCCAAGAGAAACCGATGAAATAGATTCTATCTAATTAAAAACCAATTCTTCGAAAATGAACTCAATCATCTACGGTTATATTCGAACTGTACTACTGCCATCCATTCGTATGAGAAAGATATTCTGATCTCTTATTTTAAGAGGCTATTGAGAAAGAATTTTCATTGTAAAAGACCAGATCTATGGAAGAACAATCCTAGCATTTCGTATCACGATAAAGCGCTCTCTCACACAACAATCCTCTTACGCGGATTCTTGACCAAAAACCACTTCATGACAGACCTTTTGGGACCATTGGAGCCATAAAACAAAATTTAACAGAATGTAATTCGTAAAGCATAGAAGTGCTACGTACATTATAAATCTCATTCGATCGGATATTATGGAATTTTGCGGTACTATTGTAATTATGCAAATGGGAGACGTACCATTACTTGCTGGTCTCAATTTCCAGCAGTAATATATTGCATATCACATATAAGATATCCAGCGAAAATTCTCAGGCCCACTGAAATTTCAAGTACCATCTTCTAATACGAAGAAATAAATCCAGTCATTAATGCTGACAGTGATGATGGATAAAACGCATTTTGGTGAATAATAAAAATTTTAAAGCATGTTCTTTACAAATATGTAAATATGCACTCAATATAGTTTTATTAAGTTTAAATTTAAAGAATTTGAAATCCTTCTGTGGAAAAAAAGACGCTCTCGACTGCGCTGGGATTCGAGCCCAGGTTTTTCGATTGCCATTCCCTCGGGTCGAGTCCCAGCGCAGTCAAGAGTGTCTTATACCAGATATTAATTACAAAAATATGTATCTACCCGGATCCTATCTGGTTTCTATAAGGCAGTTGGCGTCTTGTGAGTTGTTAAAGTGAAAGTACATTTGCTACCCGGCCCTATCCGGTTCCTATCTGGAATATAAATAGAAATTAAATTACAAAAATATGTTTCTACCCGGATCCTATCCGGTTTCTATAAGGCAGTTGTCGACTTGCAAATTATTAAGGAGCCGGACACAAACCGGATAAAAATCTTAAAGGTCCCAGATAAGACCCATGTAGAAACCGGGTACACTGAGAAAAAATGATTACGTAATTTTACAATTTTTTATTGAGAACTTTTATTGTCCCATAATTTTTTTTACGATCACCATCCTTAAAATTTACTTGTTTGCACCGGAATATTTTTTTCAGTCATTTTCACAGTACGCTATTTTAAAAGTTTATCTTGATGTCAGTAATAAAATACAAGCCTAACAGAAAAATATGCCGTTAGTGTGTTGAAAGAAATACAATTCCTATTGGCAATGAAAACTACCACCGCGGGCAAAGAGGCGCGCGTGTAGCGAAACAAATATGGCAGGCAGTAGTATACATGTTTCTACAGCTGCATATGGATAAGTTCACAAAAAACATATAATGAAAGTGGTTAAGTTTTTAAAAAATGTTAACTCTGCCGTTACATACATTGTGCGAATTTGCGAATGCCATACTGTACTCAAGAAACTTAATAGAAGGTCAGAAAGTGGTGAATTCTGGCATGATTATAATGAGTGGTGTGACTAGCAAAAGCAATGAAAGCATTGAGTTGTTCGCATTATGTCTTCAAACAAGTGCATTAACGTCAGAGCCCCACAAAATTACTGGTAAACTAAAAATTAACGATTCGAACAATAATTATTCTGACAAGGAAAATGTCGTTACTATCGATAGAATGTCATGTTCTTGTAAAGCCGGTACTAGTCAGTGTTGTAAACCGATAAGAAATGCTTATAGAAAAGACAAAAAGCACCTGTTCTTGAACAGTTTTAAGCTCAGCCCACAAAATTTTTCTGTTGTGTTCATCAAGACAGATTGCCAACACTTTCTCAAAGTACACTGATGCATATAAGAAATAGATTAACTAACTGTAATAATGGAACAGCAATTGCTAAACATATAAATCGCAAACTTAATGCTTCAAGAGTACCTCTTCGACAAATCGAAACTCAAATACTACACGTAAATAGTAGAGAACTGCAAAACAAAGACGTTCTTTCTATGATCAACAATAATCATAGGCCAGATGATTTTGTAAATTGCACGCATAATTCTATTCAATCAATTACTAATAATGCCAAGTGCTCAAAAGAAATTGTATTTTTAAAGAACATAAAATTTAATTTAGCTGACTGTTGTCAAAATACTTTCGAGAATGAAATTACCTGTGATAATGTTTTGCAAACAGCTATAAGAACTAAAGATTCTAAATTGGCATGGCAGCAAGAAAGAAAATTTAGGATAACAGGCAGCCGATGTTACAGTGTATATACATATTCAAAAGAGGATTGGTCAGAGAAAGCGTGTGTAAGTACTTTTGGTCGAAAGAGTTTTCAAACAAATATACTCATGTAAATCAATATGAAAGGGTAGCTAGGAACATGTACGCCGAAGAAACTAATTTATTAGTGCAATAATGTGGATTAATTGTTTCGGATATCGAACCGTAGATGGCATACTCACCTGATGGTGTCGTAATAAAAGACTTTCAAGTACTTATATTGCTAGAAATAAAATGTCCATATGAGGTTATAAATACCACAAAAGAAATTTTATTGGATCTATAACTTAATTCGTGCGGTTTGAAGAGATAGCGTAACATGATTTTTATTCCATCGTTCCAATATTCCGAACATGCGTTGAAAAGCTACTGTCATTGTGCGTCTTTTTCAGTATATGTCACTCATTTGAAGCGTAAACAACAATAATTTCTTTCACTCAAATATGTCGAACTTTGTGCCTGAAAAAGTGTTTTTGCGGGTAGTTCTTCTTCATTGCTTTAATATGAAGACAACTGCTGCCGAAAGTCATCGTATTTTAATGGAAGTTTATGGTGAACATGCTCTATCTGAGCGAATGTGCCAAAAGTGGTTTGCACGATTTAAATGTGGTAATTTTGGCTTGGAAGACGAAGAACGTCCTGGGCAGCCAAAAAAGTTTGAAGATGAAGAAAATGCATCAATATTATGCCCAAATTCACTTTGGCATGGCGTTGCTAAATTTAAAAGATTGTGATATTGTATTCTATTCTAGTATTTCTCATTCAATTACAATTATTAATGTTAGCTTTGACAAAAAATGTGTAGAAGATTTATTATCTAAATTAAAATAGAAATATTTTGAAAAAATTTTGCACGAAATATGTAGAAATTCAAGAGTTTCTTAATTACATGAAATGTGATTATTATAGTTGAAGTGCAAAGTAAAAGATATAAGTTGATGCGTGTGATAATAAACTTTATTTCCAAAGTAAAATAATTAAATTTAAGAAAAGTGTTGTATCGTTAATTTATAGCTTACCAAATTAATCGCGTTATTCGTTGTATTTTTAATTGTATGTAATATAAGCAGAGAAAACTATTGTGTAGAAATTAGTTCCAAATAAAACTTGTGATTCTAATTTTATGTTCCATCTTATTTACAACTTTAAGCATTTAAAATTACAAAATATTTATAACATTAATTTGAAAAAAATTAATTCTGAACAATTTTATGATTATTAAATAATATAATTTAATTTAAATATTGTTACAATCACACGGCAAAACGGTTAAAATTTATCATCTGCAAGAATAGGTGTATCCATGTTTGCCAAGCAACAGCAAATTATAAAAATATCGTCAATGTAATTTATCATGTGCCAGGGAAATTTATTGTTTATAACTCTAAATTGCTTAATTCTCTGATTCATTCTTTGTATGTGTACCCTTGCGTTTGCTATTTCTCTGTTTTCAAGGGCTTCTTGCTCCGTTAATTGCTCTCGATTCTTCATGAATGATAGCCTGATTAATCTAATTTGTTCAGTGATAAAAATATTTTGCTGCTCATTGTGATTCAACTATAAGTTGAATACTTATTATATTTCAAATGTATAACTGTACTAATATAGGAAACTACTTATTTATCGGCACTAAAAAATGTTCGCGTTCGTCGTTACTTAAGTACATTGAACACATTTATCCATTGCCCGTATGTATAATATCGGCTTTCAACTTTAAATATAATGTTTTCAAGTACATTATGTATTTTTATTTCTTATGATTGATATTTTGGAAATAATTTTAAATTATACGAGATGCATAAAGCTCGCTTTCCACCGTCACGAATGCGAACTTCACTACGTGCTCGCGATATGCGTCGCATATGATGACGCATCTGCGTGGCGTGGTGAACGCACGCGTGATGTATAATCCGCAACCGTGCGTGCGGTAACGCTCGCACTGTACGCGCACCTTGTTATCTGGGTACATTCATCATCAATTAGAAATCCTCGATCAACCATTACAGCATCTCTCGTACTTTCTAAACGTCGAAGAATCCCACTATAACAGAAAATTGCTTTATCTGATGCTCGGCCACCGAAAGATTCACTAACAAATGTGATCAAGCCCGCCGGTGTGACTTCAGTCATAAATTTTACAGTCAAATCACCTTTATAATATTACGCTGAATTTCTTCCTTCGACAATGGAGAGATAACTGACTGCAATATTCTTCCTAATTTTCTCACTGTGTCGTAGAAAATATTCCTAATCGTGACTTCAGTAACTAGTTTGAAAAATACTGCAAGTGCACTAAAAGATATGTCCAATTTTAACTTTACTGTTGTTAAGATAATCGAATCACGCGTACTTAATAAACTTTTCCTTTGTATAGGATACGTTTCGTCCATCACTTCGGTCAATTGATTCAAAATGTCGAAGTTCTTTATATTACACAGTGTGATTAAATCTTTCTCACTTTTAATAAATGCTGGAATAGAGCAATAAAAAATTCCAGTATTAACTTGTACACTCATCTTGAAAAACTTCATCTATGCTGTTTCTTGTATCACCAATAATATTATAGTTATTTTTGTCTAGATTTTGACTAACGCTCCTATCACTTTTTTCCAAAATAAAATTTAAATTAGCATCAGTAGGTGTTATTTCATTTACAGGAAACATAGCTTGCGCTTTTTCTAATATTTCACAATCTTCATCGTGATCTTGTAATTCCACTTCGCATTCGTTGCAACCGTTTGAATCAATTGGAGCTCTTTTTGAAGATTCTTGAAATGATGGCTCGACTTTCATTTTTGACTTATTTTTCTTGGCTTTCTTAGGTTGTGTACTTTTTAAAAGATTTTCTTTTATCAAACGTCTACGATCCTATAAATATAAGTAGTAATATTAATGATTTAACATTATATGAAGGCTTACTATAAAAAATTTTATTTTATATATAACAGTCTTTCCTTTTTTTGAGAATTCAACGCCAGAGTCTTTTTGCAATTTTTATTAACGGGTATTGGAACAGCATTCTTTTTCAACTCTCGTTTTTTAGCAGGTAAATCTGTAATGCTATTATATTAGTTGACTAACCAATCTTTAATTTTTTTTTTTTAATTTTGTCTTATTTATAAAATAAATATTACTTGGAAAACAATAATTATCTGGACCAAACTGCTTTGAGCAAATTACTACTTGCTTACTCTCATATTTTATTTTTAATATTCTAAGCCACTCTGCTCTTTTGTCGACAATTTCAAGGTTTCCGATCAAATTTTTGATTTAAATATCATTTATGTGCCTCAGCCGCGGAAACTCGTTTTTCCGTTACAGCTGAGAGTAAAGCAATGTTGTATATTCTGTTACAGAGGAATACAATGTAGAAATTGAACTGCGCATGCGCATTATAGTCTTACAGCGGAACGCAATCTATTTCTTAATATTCTTCTTCTCACTTCTTCTTCGTACAGCGGAACGCAATCTATTTCTTATTCTTCTTCTTCTCACTTCTTCTTCGTACAGGGTTAGCACTGACTACTACACAAGACCGATAAAATCAAAATGGTCGGGACTAGTCGCCAATTTGCGCCCGCTTCGTACAACTAGCGCAGCAAACAACTACAATAAGTACTAGATTAGATTCCAATGTACGCATAAAAACTCGTATCCGTACCACAGTCACATAAAATAGAATATGTGCTAATGCACACAATTCGGGACATTGCGAGACTCGCGACAATGCTCGCAGGACTGATCGCGCCTCGGATTCGTCTCGGCTTTGCCTCACCTACGCCTCACCTACGCCTCGACTGCGCCTTGGCTACGATCTCCTGCGAACATTGTCGCTCGTCACGCAATCACCCTCATTGTGTGCCTAGGCACATAATATACTATTTCACTCTTTGGCACTTTATGGAAACTGAAGTTCTTTTTTTTGTTCATTCTCGGGTCACAACCTTTTACACAACATTTTGTTCTGCACTCCGATTTTCGCTGTTGAGGTGAAAATTCCATTTTTAAAACTCAAGAGGAATGAATGAAGATAGATAGGCCACAAGATATTTGCTCTTTTAAACACTTTTATTCAGTTTAATGGCAGAATAATATTAAATTTCCATATGTCAACGTTAATGAATGTATACCACTGTCGGACATTATTATTGGTTTACGTTGCGGCCGGTGGTGTCGCATGCTAATTTTAAACTCCCAATACGAGCGACTTTTGATGTGAGTTGGTTAAAAAAACTCGGGAGTCAGCAAGCAATTTTTACAATTTTTTGACTGGAAAATTCGGAGGGACGGTGTGAATTCCCATGTAATCATAATAATCATATGCGAGCACGTGTGCGTATGTGTGTGTATCTGATTGTGTCGAGGTAGTAACAATAACTAAGCATGCAGTTCAATTAACATGGGGTGAATAGTAAAATTAATTGAAGCTCTCATAGTAAACATAAGCAGTAGAAGTTACTACATAAGAGTATTATGTAATGTTATTTAATTCAAAAATTTGATCTGTTTCTTTCAAAAATATTTTATTTTATAAAAAATCGATTTAATAATTAAAAATCTTAAAAATTTTAATCAGAATCATAAATTGGCATAAAATTTTAAAATTCCCGATTACAGGGGGCTCATACACTTCTTACACGCCCCTGCAGTAGTTGCAGGTTATAAGCGCTATTTTCTTTCTTGTATTCCAAGCGTGCGCAGCCGAGAGGCTTAGTAGTTAGGTTAGTAATACGTTAATTATATGTAGAGACCCTAGCGAACTGGCTGAACGGTAGCTTTACGCTGTAGCGTAAAGCTATCGTAAAGTAGCATTATAACTCATAAATGAGGCAAAATAAACATTCAAAATGTTTTTATCCTTATTCTACGTTGAAAACAACGTTAACTGGTAATTGAAATATGCAATAATTTTATTTATTTACGCTAAAAATTGAAAAAAACATAATACCTGTCATTCAAGTCAGTACAGTGGTTCATCACTTTCCATGTCTTTACCGTCAGGATTGACTATTTGTTAGAGTGAGATGAAAGTATAGTTGTGTCTTACTCCAACCAATCGTCAACTTTAACGGAGAAGTTCCACAAAAGGTGAACCACTGCACTGCCTTCAATGACAGGTATTATGTTTTTTTTAATTTTTAGCGTAAATAAATAAAATTATTGCATATTTCAATTACCAGTTAACGCTATTTTCAACGTAGAATAAGGATGAAAACATTTTAAATGTTTATTTTGACTCATTCATGAGTTATAATGCTACTTTACGATAGCTTTACGATAGCTTTACGGTACAGCGTAAAGCTACCGTTCAGCCAGTTCGCTAGGGGAGGTTTCGAACCCGCAGCGTTAAGAATAATTGTTAATACTGCCTAAACGAGCGTTTGTATAGTGTAGAAGGGGATGTGTCTTTGTAGGTAAGGGTGTATATAAAAATAGTAAGTTAAGTGTCTACTTGAATGTAAATACAGTTTTGAAATATACTGAGAATATTCCATCGATGAAACTACTGCTCTTATTTGATTTACCTATGTTCCTGCAGATCGCTTAAGGGGGTCCTACCATGTAAACGCCGTTTTTCGAGGCGTTTTTTGGGATCTTGCAGAAGGAAAAGAATTCAATATTTTCCAATGCGGTTTTTTTAAAAAATTTTATTGGTCCTTTGAGTATAAAAAAAATTGAAGTTTAAGAAATAAGTGTTATGCTGTAGCCACAGCACCCCTGCGAAATTAGCCCTTCCAAAAGTATGTGGGTTGATGGTACACACGATTTTGCAAAAACTGTTCGTCTGAAACACAAAAGGAAAAGTTTTTTACAATCTGCAGACTTGCCGCTATCGTACGGTAATAATTCACATAATTATCTTTACAATTGTCAAAATGTGCGGATCATGAAAAAAAAATCTCATTTTTCGGTTTTTTAAGCAGATAAAAACAATTTTTTTAATATTTGTTTATAACAATTGGAAGCTCATCTTGTATTGAACGATAGCGGCAAGTCTGCAGATTGTAAAAAACTTTTCCTTTTGTTTCAGACGAACAGTTTTTGCAAAATCGTGTGTACCATCAACCCACATACTTTTGGAAGGGCTAATTTCGCAGGGGTGCGGTGGCTACAGCATAACACTTATTTCTTAAACTTCGATTTTTTTTTATACTCAAAGGACCAATAAAATTTTTTAAAAAAACCGCATTGGAAAATATTGAATTCTTTTCCTTCTGCAAGATCCCAAAAAACGCCTCGAAAAACGGCGTTTACATGGTAGGACCCCCTTAATTTCAAAAATAAGACTGGGGTTTTTACGATCTACGGAAAGTAAGTTAAAAAGTAGTCACATCTACTGAGATTTTTTTTCGGTGTACGTGTAACAAAAAAGTACTGTCAATTTACTCAGAAAAAATTTCCTAGCTTGAAAACAGATTTTTTACCATTAAAACAGTAAATTTAACCTTCCTAGCGAATATCCCTCCGTTGCCGTTAAAAGCGGTAAATATTAGTCCTAACTCGAATTTTCCCTGTACTTTTTCTCTGAGTGTAAAGATATTATGCGATCCCAGATAGAACCCGGTTAAGCTCCGGAAATAAACCGGGTACAAATCCAGTAGCGCCGGATAAGAACCGAGTGTACGTGTTTTGAGGGCCCGACTAAAAACCGGATAAAACTCTTACAGAGCCCAGATAAGACGCATATAGAAAACGGGCAAAATATTATATCAACCCAGATAGAATCCGATTAAGTGCCGGATAAGAACCGGGTATAAGTATTTTAAGGAGCCGGATACAAACCAGATAAAAATCTCAAAGGTCCCGGATAAGAACCATGTAAAAACCGGGTAAAGATATTATGCGATCCCAGATAAAACCCGGTTAAGCTCCGGGTATAAACCGGGGACAAAAAGCGGGTACAAATCCAGTAGCGCCAAATAAGAACCAAGTATACGTATTTTGAGGACCCAACTACAAACAGGATAAAACTCTTACAGAGCCCAGATAAGACCCATATAGAAACCGGACAGAATTGAATTATTTCAGGTATCGACAACTCCATGTAAGAGTTTTTTTTAAAATAGTAAAAGAAACATGCGAAAGAATTCCCGAGCTAAGGCGAGAGTAGGTTGGAAAAGTAAGGAAAAGGGAGGAAAGTTTTCTGATTAAATCAGAGTGGTAAGTTCTGATTATTTATATTTTATGGTATCGTGATCACTAGTCAAACATATGTGGCTCGAGTTGTTCACAGTAATAATAAATATGATTATATTGAGGTGTACAAGCTTTATTAATGGAATAATTGATATTTAATTATGATACAATAGGTTTTGAGATGCTTATGTGTATGACTTATACTACTTCTCAGGATGAGAAGGCAATGTTAAGAGTTTATGTGCGTCTTCAAGTTATAATATACTAGGTTTTAAGATGCCTAAGTATACAGCTCGCGCATTAATGTATGTGCGTCTTACACTAATATACTAGGTTTTGAGATGCCTGTGTATACAACTCACGCATTAAAGTATATGCGTCTTCAAGTTAATACAACAGGTTTTGAGATGCCTATGTATATAACTCAGACATTAAAGTGTGTGCGTCTTAAGCTAATATACTAGGTTTCGAGATGCCTATGTATTTAACGGCACTTAATGGTTCACGGCTACCAGATTTGCACCACTTAGGGACCACGAGTTATATTTACCAAGTACTGAGGTAATCCTTGTGTAAGATACCGATAAATCGCGAAACCGACAGTATGACTTGTAGATGACTACAGACGAAAAGACATGTAGACTGAACGGCTACCGACGAAAATATTATTGTTTGCAAATTTTCGAAAATATTTCTATTTCGATTTTGACAGTTATTTTCTGTGTCCCATTTATCATCAATTTTCTTCATTGCAATGTGAAATAAGCCAATGACGGCGAAAAACAAAAAAGAACCGTATGTTCTATAGCAAGCTTCTTCAGCGCAACGATACTCTGTATTCTTAACATCTATCAAATGCTGATTTGATAGATGATTCTGAAAGTCATGCGGAGTGTATTCTTTGGGACACAAAAACAAAGGGTCATTTTTAAAGGCAAAGGATTTTAGGCGCTTGAACTTTTCAAATCCGAAATCAAAGTGTTTACACTTGGAAACTTAGTGTCACTTTCTCCGCTAATATCGAAAATTCTGCGTTGAATCACGATCCAGGGAATAGCGTAAAAGCTTTTGAAAACTGTATCGATTGCAGCAATTGGACTTTTCAAATAGTACTGAACGCCGTTATTAAACGCAAAACTTTTCCCTGCGTGTTTTTGACCACTGACCAGACGTTTTTCCCTTTCTTCCAACTTCGTTCACGTCCTGCTCGTTCTAAAAGCTATGAGCTGATAAACAAAATTCTTCACAAAAATGATAGATTTATCTCTCTTACTTTCACGTATAAGATGAAGCCAGACTCCACTCCGCTTTTACTTGGACGCCAAGATTTACCGCTGCTATTCGAAATTGATGAAGGGCAAGGGCATAATTGTGCCAAAAGCTTCATGACAAGGACAAACCTCAAATCTAAGAATGAGTAAATTTTGTTCAATTGTTAGAAGGAATTGACTAATCACATATGTTGCGTATGAATTATAAATTATTGGATGAATCGTTTTGATTTCGATGCTCTTCCCACAAACCCAAAAGAGAACGAAGCCCAGGAATTCGTTTCTTGTGTTACATCCCGGTAACATTAAATTTTTGACTTTTCATTATGATGCATATGAGCAATACGTCATACACCAGCGTAAATAAGTAGTAAATATTCTTTAAATCCAGTCTTATGGTAACTGCTATCTGAACCGGGTAACTGTTCTACAGAGGTAAACTGTTGCGCTACCTCACATCGATAGGTCGGCTCGACACTTGGTAACAAGTGATAAAGACGAGCATCGCTCGGTCTATATGGCAATTACCCGCGCGGTAATTGGATATAAAATTCAAATTGCAGATCAACATTGACCAATAGTAATAGACCGTGGTGGGAGAGAAACATAGATCTTTGATCAAACGTGACTTTATACAGAATTGCACCACGCGTGACTTTATACAAATTTTCACGGCACGTGATTTTATACAATTTTGCGCGATCCACTCCCACTGCAGTAACTATTGCGAGATACAATAATATATATACCCCAGATTCACCTCTGGGGGTTTGTCATTTAATTCCGATCAGTTGTACGGTCAACTCGATTCATTTCGGACCAGTAAGTCAACGTCGTGAGCAGACCCTTCGATAAACGTAAGTCTCAGTAGATTTCTATGAGCAAGATTCTACTTTCGGTACTTGGTACATAAAATCCTTGGTCCTTGAGTGGTGCAAGTCTGGAAACAGTAGTGCTGGATAGTTCCTCTGGATTACATGTATCGTCGTATTTAGTCGTGTCGGTTAATAGTGATTCATTTCTGAAATGGGGACGAACTAACCTATCTTGCTACTAAGTGCATGCCTGATTCATTTCTCGTGTACTTAGCAAGATAGGTAAGCGGATAATTGATCACATCAGTTGCTGGTGGACTTGCATCCCTTACACCATACCTCCTGCAAGATTTATGTTGTTTTGATACTTCACGGAGACTCAAACGAAACCCAACATCCTGCAAAGATTTGTGCCGTTGACTTGCAATTATAGAATTAAAAAACGACAATTCTCTCTTTTACCCTCTAATTTAAGAGGTAGACAAGTAAGTTATCACCTAAGTATCATTCTGTGTGAAAACTTATACATCTTATTTATTAATAATAAATTATCTTATATATTTATAAATTCAGTGTTTTATTATCATTGTGAACAACTCAGGGTTCATAGACCTGACAAGTGACAACGTACCCATAAACAAAAATAAATTATCAGGCCCTACCAACCTGATATAATCAGCTAAGCGCCTCCCTTACATCCAAAATCCAAACTACCCTCGCCTTTTGCTTAGGACGTAACACTTGTTTTTGGCAGCTTTGGTTACTTCTTTCTCAAAAGCAACAAACTCGGATGGAAGATTCAAGCTTTTTAAAGGATGAAAAGGCGATTTCAATCGACAAAATATCATCCCGAACCACGACATATGTTGCGCAAACGGGACAAGTTGACCTACATTTTTTACTAAAATTTGATTGTTTATAATTTCTTTTATTATTCATTCATGTAGAATAAAACGCTTGAAAGGGATTTCGACTCTATTGTTTTGTATGTCTATAAAATTAACAACAAATGAACCATGATTAATTGGTCTCCAAGGTGGCCTAACCCCTTAAATTATATCAGGATGGCTTATTATGGTAAGCCCATTATTAAACTTCTTTAAAAATTTCATTGGGAAATTGATGAAATCTTGAATTTTTTGTGATGTTGTGTTTTAAATTTCAATTACTTTTATTAGAACTAGAAAATTTTTCCCATTTATACACGCTTTTTTGAGAAAAAAATTCATGTTTTTTTAAAAAACAATCTGGAAAAAGCAGTGTTTCTTCACCTCAAAATTACAAGTGATTCGGCAAATATTCATTTTCAGAACTTGAATCTGTGAAAATTATGCCTGTTATGAATCAATGCCTTTTCTGACCATGGATTGGATAATTTAACTATAGGGTGATGTTTTCTTTGTTCGATCTTCACTGGTTTCTTAAGGGTTCACTTTTCACTAACAATTAGTGGATTGTCACTGATTCAAGTTAATAGAGCACATTAATTCAGTATGCAACTGAGAAAACTCCGGGAAAAAAGAACAAAAATATTCAATCTAGTGATACCAGTAAGGACGGATGTATTTAACTATATCAAGGGCTTTTTAAAAATTGAATACTAAATTATTCGATCAATAAATATATCCTTTCATTTCCAAAGGATTAAAAGTAGTTATCTTATTTGTTCATGATTTATTTAGGAAGAAATGGGTATAAGCTATTATGTCGGCAAGCTACAGAATTATTTACATTAGAGCAGCTTTTCTTCACAACAAAAAACAATTAAATTTGGGAATAAAGTGTACCGAAACACACTGAATTTGGGTTTATTTTCTTAAATAGCACTTAATTTTAGTGTAATTTTAAACAATACACCCAATTAGAGTGTATTTTAATACACTTATCTCAGAAACTGTTTTTTTGCCCAAGTGTCGAAAAGAAAGTTTTCTTGAACAATATCACAAAGTATATTATTATTATTAGCAATATAAATTGTAAGTTATTTTCATGACAATGTAAAATGTCTCATTTATCAAGAAAACATGTGATAATTTCTTACGCGTTTAACTGAACTTCCGGTAACTGAACCTTCGAATTCAAATTTCCATTTTGATAAAAATTTGGCTTGGGGTCGGGCTTTATGAAAAATATTCTTTATCAATTCTTCGGACAAAGATTTAAAAGATTCACGATCGATTTCTTCTTCTGAAAATTCATAAAATCTGTATAATTGATGCATAATAGATACAAATCAAATTCCTTGAAACTCCACTATGTCAAAATGAGGCAAGATTTGAGGTTAAGTAAAAATTTACCTATAGATATAGACGCTGCAATGCCACCGTGACGCTTTCGCAGCTCTACCGTATGGGTGTCAGAGCGATACACTTTTTGTAGCTGCCGTCGAGATACGTATACTGCTACTAGAGCGGAACTGTATCGCTACGGGGTTATTTTGAGAGCTTCGCTGTATTAGCTTTCTAATATCGTTCTAATAGTGTAATGGTACCACGGAGGTCTCGATTTCCAAGTGATATAAATTTTCGCCATTTGCTGGATAATGTATTTCTTGTGTTATTGATCTTGTGTTGTGTCTATTGTGAAGTTCTGTTTCTTGGATTAACATAGGTGAGTATGATTCATCCTTGACTCTTAACTCATGTTCCCATGGTTTAGCGTCTTCCACTTTTTTTTTCATTTTAGCATAGGTAAGTTTTAGCGGCTATCGTCAATTTAGTGTGGATGGGCAGCTGCACTTTTGTTCGAAGATGAGTTTGTCCATCAGTTCTTTTTACGCCAAGGTCAACAAAAGATCTTCCTCAAGCGGGCCAACCACCAACCCCTATTCCTTATATATCTTGAATAATTCCCACGAGGCATATGACCTGATAGCAGGTCTTATTGCATAAATGCATAAATTTCGTAAAGTTAATACCCCGATTTATCCAGTAGGGGTATGTTAATGGTGATGAGCAGTTATTCAGGCCTGATTTCAATATCTGTTCTTCCTAATTTTGATAGTTCTTCTCCACGCACATGGAAAGTGGATATTGGGAATTCATATACACTTAGTTTAAAATGTAACCTTTTTTCTCGTACTAATTCTGCAATGTTTCTAAATTGTTTCCAAACTTCTTTTCTTTCTTCTTTTATGCATACTTGTTTTTGACATATTAGTGATTTTGTTTTGGCGTCATATACTTTTGGTTGTGTGAAAATGTCTGATTTTGTGCCAAATAATCGTCATTCTCGGGAAGTGTCGACTTTCTTCTTTCATTCGAAGAAAACGGTGGCTGAAACGCATCGAGAGCTCTAAAAAGTTTACGAAGATGTTGCTCTTAGTGAAACAACGTGCCATCATTGGTTCCGTCGCTTCAAAGACGGTGATTTCGATGTTGACAACCTTCCGCGTGAAGGAAGGTGAAAAACCTTCGAAAACGCTGATTTTATTTATTATGAACTGTTGATACCGAATGAAACCATCACTGAAGAAAGATATCGAACGCAATTGATGCGTTTGAGCCGAGCATTGCGCGAAAAACGGCCACAATACAAGCAGAGGCGCGAAAAAGTCATTCTACAGCATGACAACGCTCGAACTCACGTTGCCAAACCCGTTAAAACCTACCTAGAAACGCTCAAATCGGAAGTCCTACCCTACTCACCGTATTCCCCAGATATTGCGCCGTCCGATTATTACTTGTTGCGGCCGATGGCGCATAGTCTGGCTGTTTAACAGTTCCGCTCCTATGAAGACATCGAAAAATGGTTTGATTCGTGGGTAGCCTCAAAAGATGGACACTATTACCGTAACGGTATTCGAGCTCTACTAGAAATATGAGCAAAAGTTGTGGCTAAGAATGGGCAATACTTTGAATGATTCATTTGTAACCATTTTTTCACAATAAAGTTGCACTTTTATCAAGAAAACGGCGGGAACTTATTTGCGCACCTAGTACTTTTTCAAGATAGTTTTTATTTAATCTTATCTCTTTATTCTGAAAATTTATTACATAGCTGATTGGGATTTGATTTATCATTTATTTTTATTTTTATAATGCGTATAATATGTACTATAATATACATACATATGCCTCTAATGGCCATCTAAACAAATTTTCAATTACTAAAATTGGATAAGGATAAAATAAGTCAGGGAGATAATATTTCAATTCCATTTGCAGTAAATGTATTATGATTTACATAATATACTATTGACATTGCTTTTATAAAACGGTGTCTATTAATTTAGAAATTTGACCCAAGTTTCTACCCCTGTCTGTATAAAATCAGCCTCTTCAAGTTTGTAATTTATCGCAATAGGTTAATAGCCCATTGTATAGTTAACTTATCTCATGATTTACTTTGTTTTGTTTCCATCTTCAATAATTTAAAGAATGGTAACATTTTCAAGGATATATTTTTTAAAGCAAAAATTTCTTCTTAATTCAGTAAGTTTGGCATAATAGTCTTAATAATCTTAATATTGTTCTTTTCCTGAAAAACTTTCAATTAAACAAAAGAATGCTTGCGGCTATAGTATATGATGTGTTCCATGCCAAATCTGACGGGTTCAGGACTCCATGTTTCCGATTTATTGCAATTTTAAGGATTGATAGAATAACATAAATAATGAAGAAACCCCAAATATGAGATTTTTTCATTCATTATTTAAAAAGTTTTGGGATAAACAAAACAAACAATTTTTTTGTTCTTTTTCAATTATTTAAAAACTGAAATTAGGAAAAATTCTGAAAAAAATTATACAAACGTAGTATTAGATGGCTGATGTAGTAGCATTTTTTGGAAAAAATTTTACTCCAAATTTAATAACAAAAAAACAAAAAATTTCAAACAAATTGATTTTTTGAAAAAATGCCATTTTTGAGAAATTTGAAAAAATTCATAGTGATAGCCCCAAGTATTACGCAAATTTTAGTATATATTAATATAATTAAGGTTTGAATTGTACGTTGATGAGAATGTGAGGAATCGCAAGGACTCTGATTTTTCGTCAACATTATTGTCTTCGAGAGATTTTTGGAATCGGAAGGTACCTGGAGGCCGTGAGAAGGAAAATTTTGAGTCATTCGCCGATTTCTGATAATTTCAACAATGTGCATTTTTTTCGACATCTTTGCATTTATTGAGAAAATGCTCTGGGAATGCCCTCAAACTGCTTGCATTTGAATCTGCGAGTATAATTTATTAAGAGGAAAATGAATTTTAAGCTCAGGCTCGATAAATTATTAATAGATTAGCAAGTGATGATTTCACTATATTTTAATCTGTATCGAGAGTGGAAAATCACGTAATATTCACTTACGGTTTTTGGCTTTGTATGGATTACAACGTTATCTTTTTTGTCGAATCATGTCAACTCCTCTTTGAAAATAAACTCTCCTGGATTTTTTACGAACTTATTTCATTTCATGATAATAACAAAAATTATTTTGCTGATAATTTATATTGGTATAATCATAAAACTCATTACAAAAAAATAAATAATCACTTCCCATCACTTTTTGATTATAACTTTCTCGAAAAAGTAGACAGTAATACATCATTAGTGGAAGCTGCGCCCAACGCCGTCGATCGAAGATCGTGATTCCACGTGCATCACATTACAAAAAAATTCATATTTCGCGCAATTTGTGAGTGCTCGCCTTAATTATATACCTAAAATTTTCGTAATACTTGGGGCTATCACTATGAATTTTTTCAGATTTTTCAACAATGGCATTTTTTCAATAAATCAATTTGTTTGAAAAAAAAATTTCTGTTATTAAATTTTGAGTAAAATTTTTTCCACAAAATGCTACTACATCGGCCATTTAATGATACGTTTGTGTAATTTTTTTCAGAATTTTTCCTAGTTTGAGTTTTTAAATAATTGAAAAAGAACAAAAACATTTTTTGTTTTGTTCATTTCACAACTTTTCAAATAATGCATTAAAAATCACAAATTTTGGGTTTTTTCATTATTTATGTTGGTCTATCAATCCTTAAAATTTCAATAAATCGGAAACATGGAGTCCTGAACCCGTCCGATTTGGTATGAAACACAACATATATACATGATCTTTGCGTGAAATTACTCTGTGTGTTTAAAAATTATAAGTATGGAACTATAATCAATAGTACCAGATATTGACTTGTCTCTAATTTTCTATATACTTGATCATATGTCAGATTTTATTCAGACAAATTATATTTAGACTCTTTTAGTTGGAAGATACTTATCATTAGGTGATTGCCTTTCATTCATTATAACGAACAATAAAATTTATACGTAAACCGTTCGAGTTAGTTAAGCCACAGTTTTACCCGAGGGCAACCATGTTAGCTGGCATATGATTTTACTATTAACCAATACCACGTCGCTCCTGACCAGTGTTCCACTAGATTGCGTTCCGTGATTTTAGGGGACTGTAGGGTTGAAGACTATCTTGTCTGTTGTATCCTTTAGGTAAGACAAAGGGTTCACAGATTGTTTGGATGGCACGTTCAGACTTCGTCCTGGTAGAAGTGCTCCATTGATGTAGCACATATGTATTGAAATAAAGTTTTATAAATAATAATAGTCAAGACTCTGTTGTCGACTGCATGTTAATTTTTCAGAATTGAAATTAAAATTCGACATCGTGTTTTTTCTATTTTCTGCAGCCGAGAAGTAACAGTATCGATTTTTATTGTTAATTTTATTAGTTTAAATTCAACAAAGAATCACACTTTCAAAAATTTAAGTGTTAATTTAGCGCCATTCATTCAGTTTACTGTCATGTTATCGAAATGCTACCCAGTAGTTACCGAAATACTAACCAATTTGGTAACAGCTCGGTTAACGCGACCTACCAGGGAAGTATTTTCGAGAATATTGTCGCCGACAGGCAAAAAGAGGGATTCATTCGAAGAGTTGACTCATTCTACTAAATGGAAAGAAAAACTGGGATCAAAAAAATTTGAAAACAACAACTTTACTTTTGGACAATAAAAATTCTATATTTATTTTGATTTGGGGTTATGCTTCCCTTCCCCTCTTTGAACACCATTCAAGAGGGTTGGATATCAATATTTTTTCATTCTGCTTGTAGACTTAATGATAATAGACAAAATAAAGGGACTCAAAAAAATTGAAAATTTTAAATACTTTTACATGGAAGCCTTTTTACCCAGAAATTTTCGCTAACTTTACTTACATCGTTGAAAAATCATCCTCTTTCACGACATAAGACATCTATACATTATTCGAACAAACATCAAGAATTAGAGGAACATAGAAAATAATTTCACTATTTATTTAATCCTGTATCAACTTTCAAAACATGAATTACATTATTTATTTCATCGACATTCAGAAAATTACTGATAATGACGCTACTTACCATGTAATGTAATGCTCGAAATTGATTTCTAATCAGGAGTGCTATTCTCGAGTCCACTGGAGTAACTTTCGGCTGCGAAAGTATATTTCTACCTTCTTTTGACTACTGACTTTTAAAAATGACAGCATTAGGGTGCCGTGCCATGATTGCGTTTTTTCTTTGCGTTGTGTTTTGTCACTAGGTAGTAAAATGGCGCTGCGCACTTGTGCCGTGTTTACAGAAATCATGGTGGCGGTACTCCATGTTCCACAAGTTCCGTGAAAAATTTCGTCCAGACAGAGATGAGTTGGGAGATTGCGAAAGTAATGTATTTAATTTCGAGTGATTTTCCGCAGCGCGCCCTGTTGCGAATTGCTCTTGGGAACTAAAATGAAAAGTTCATGCTACTACTTGAAGGGTAAAGCAGAGCCAAGCAGAGCTACTGTTTATCACTTTTGCAGTACCCCCAATTGCGTACAGCTTTTTCGGATCTTTTTCGAACTAAAATTAAAGGTCCGCGCTGTTATAATAATATGTGGGAGCACACACAATGAAGCGCATCATGTCAGTGTATCCTCACCACTGATCTCTATAATACACTGAATGCACAATCAATGCAAAGTCTTGTGCTTTATTGAAGGCTGAGCCGCCATCTTTACTTAGGTTGATTCCATAATTCAGTATGGCGGCAATACACTAGGTCAATGCAGCACATCTGCTAATTAATATTTATTAACGCTTTAGTGATATTATTCAATCAATAATTTCTAATAGTTATTTAAGGTGTTGAATTAGTCACTACTTCCGTTTGACATTTAAAACTTCTTGTTTGTGATTGATAATTTTTAATTAAGTGATTTGCTGCTTGTGAAGTACTTTCGTACCTGATGTTTTGTACTATTTAGTGATAATCTTCTATATTATTACTTAGGTCTTTATAGAAATGGATTCTATTATTTAGTAAAATATACTAGTCACAGCATGTACATACTTAATTTTCACGTAATATCTGCATTCAGTATTAATTATATTTTAGGGTTTGTTTCTTTTCCAATTTTATTAATTCCTAATAAATTAAAATGCTCGTAAACGACCAAAATACAATAGTTTATAATTTTTGTATATATTTAAAATTATTTCTATTACTTCTTTCAGTTGGAGCAACTTATTACTCCTGAGCAATTCAAACGTATGATGAAATACGCCAACAAGATCGAGTAATTCAACATTGTTTAAAACAGAAGGGGATGGAGCTTTTTTCCAGTTTTTAAAACCGTTAGTATACAGGTACATAAGGGTTGAATTATGAAACGCGAATTAATTTATACTAAAAATAGTTATTATATGTGACTATTATTAATAGTTCACGTTCAGAACGTAAGATAATTTTTACACTACTCCAAGGTACGTTTACTTGTTGAATTCTGTAATCTATATTTGATAAATTTATAATAAATTTATATTTAATTATAGTTAAGAAAAAAATACATATGCCCATTTAAATATATACAACATTATATACCATAATAATAAATATTACCGAGTTATATTTTAGTATTATTTAATATATTTCATTTCATTAGTTTAATTATGTATACTATCAATAACAATACCGGTAAAAAAGCATGGATTTCATATTGTTTCTTTAATATTTACACTTTTCCCTTTTTACTATATTTGAATTTACCGCAACATTCTTTGTAATCAATCTAAGTAAATATGGCGGCTCAGCCTTCAATTGGGCACACGACTTTGCGGACTTTCCCATTGGCATTGTGCATCTAGTGTATTATAGACATCAGTGATCCTCACTAACTCTCTTCGATTTCACGCTGTCGGTTGTCGAGTTAAATTAGAAATTGTATTTTTCTCGACTTCATGCAAAGGAGGCGCGAAATCGACGCAGAATTCAGAAGCCTTTAATCGTAAATTTTAAGATACGCAGTTCACAGGAATTTCAATTAATTTTTTTTTTTTTCCTGGGTACAATTTCGCAAATTAAATATTTAAAAATACATAGTTTAACATTTTATTAATGAAATTAGAAACTTGAATTTTAAGGTTATAACCATTATCCACTGTCCTTAATATATAATAAAAATATTTTAAATAAGAACTGGTGTTTCAAAACTTTGTTATAATAATCTAAATCAATATAATTTAATCTTTCATTCTTTGTCATGTTTTAAGTGTATAATGCAAAATGTATAATATTAAAGCAAATGTCTACTTACTGCCCAAAAGAAGGATATATGCATTGTAAAGGTAGTCATCGTTTTCTTTGCTACCATACCACCAAATTTTGTACTTCTGTGATGCATTAAAGTCTTTCCGATGCTTCGGAGAAAAGTTTATTACAGATGCGACTGGAACCACTTTCTCGACACCATTAACAAAATACGGTAGTTGAGTTGAGTAAAATTACTTCAACTATTTTTCTCCGTGTACAATAGGGTTTAACTACCTTAATCATAATTAGTTGAAACTATATGTGATATACATCGAATAGTTTAAATTCAAAACTGAATTAAAAATTATTCGTATCGTATATAAATTTGAATCATTTACCTCTTCTTTTCGAATTTTTTTGTATGTATATTTAGATGACGATGGAAATGGATCAGCTGACCCGCGTTCTGAGTACTGTTTGTACGATCGACGGTTATCCATGATGATCTACAAAATAAATAAATGAAGCAAATAGTGAAATGAAATTAATGTTGAATTGAAAAAGAAATGTCAAGGAATATGATAATGTTTAAGAAAACAAAAGTAAACAATTTCGGAACTCTTTTTTGAAGCCCTTAAATTATTTTACTTTGGTCAGAGTTTCAGTTATCAAATTTTTCTTGAGGATTAATAATGTTCTGATTTCTCATTTATCAAAGGATGAGCTAAAGCTTCAATATTTTTATTTAAAAATTCTGCTAATTCTTATTAAGAAATTCAAAAATTGTCATACCTTACATTTGGAAAATGAATCTATTATAGAGTTTCTTATTGCTAATTATAGAATTAACTGAGTGAAATTTTTTAGTTGTTGGATTTAAATTTAATTATTTTTTTAAATTAACGAAAATTTTAATTTTTAAACTTTGAAATATCTAAAATAAGTATTTTTATTTTTTTACTGCTTTGTTAATTGTATTTGAAATTTCTTCAAATCTTAGTTTAGCTTAATTTTCCAATGTATTAAGTTTCTCACGTATATTTTCTTAAATTTTAGGGACGAAGATTTATTAAAATTCGATCAACTTTTAACAATTATCTGTGCAACTTTTGATAAGGACTAATTTTACAAAAATATTGTTACACTAAGTCAATATGATCGTTTACAATAATCACGACTATTAATTATTTCATTTGCTCATTTTATTTATGGTTGCACTCTAAAAATATTTATTTCGAAATAAGTATTAATTTTGATTCTAACCTTATAAAACGTTAGCTAGTAAAGGAATTATTGTTTTTCAATTTTCTTATCATTGTGTTACGTCACAAGTACGCAAATATACTTACTTTGATCGAAGATTCCTCGTTTCAAGTTAGGATCGAATGATCCTCGCTTAGCGATGAGGATAAGTCAATGAAAGACACAATGATTATGAAAATAATACAAATTGAATTTATTTTACTGGTTAAAAGTTAAAAGTTCAGAATACACATTCGTTAAGACAATGCTTATATAATGTAGGCACAGGCTAGTTGGTACGTGGGTGAGAAAGAGACAAAGAATAAAGATAGAGAGAGAGAGAGAGAGAGAGAGAGAGAGAGAGAGAGAGAGAGAGAGAGAGAGAGAGAGAGAGAGAGAGAGAGAGAGAGAGAGAGAGAGAGAGAGAGAGAGAGAGAGAGAGAGAGAGAGAGAGAGAGAGAGAGAGAGAGAGAGAGAGAGAGAGAGAGAGAGAGAGAGAGAGAGAGAGAGATGCTTACTCAACCAAGTACATATTTTCAATTTAATTTGCCAATTTGTAACATAAAAATTTTGTTTATACATAATTTTAGGAATTGACATTTTCAATTATTGTTGCGAATTATAAATTTATAACAAGTTTTACATAAATGCATAGTAATAACGGAGGATACAAGTCTGGAAATATTACAGTCATTAATTACATATGTTATAGTGGTGATTAGGTAATTTAACAATTTTTTCATTGATTGATAATAACTATTTAAACTTAAAACATGGTGATTGTTGATAAAAAAGAAGATTAAAAATTGTAAAATTTCATCGATTAGATATAAAATAGTAAAGAGCAATTTACAAGTATTACGATGGTTGATGTATACATTAGTAAAAAGAGCAATTGACATATATGATATTAATAATACAGATTAAAAATAATATTCAGATCGTTGATAACATATATTAATTAATAAACGTTGTAACTTGGTACATTGAAGAGAAAAAACTTGGTTAAGTCTAAAATTGATTTCTTCAAAACATGGCATAGCTGTTGCTTATTATTGCTTTTACATGTTTCTAAAAATTAATTTCATGAACTTCAATTTCATTGGTGTATTATTAAATGAATAAAATAATCATCAGAAAAACAATTTTACATAATCACAGGGTAATAGATTTTCCTACAATTCTTGTACTTTTAATTGTTTTTCTAATCTTTCTTGTAAAATTAATAGTTATTTGTGCATGAAACATGTGAAGAATAGTAATTATTCAATTTGTTATTGTTGCACATTAATTTCTATTGGAAAAGCAATTTTTACATTAACAATTTTGTAACGCCATCGCATAGTATACATTTACAGACTCAATATTTGTAGAAACTATTCTTCCAATAGGATGGGAATCAAGAAAAGTTCCCTTGATGGAAGAAAAAACAAAATTGAAATTATATTTATGATGGCACCGATTATGAAGTGCTTATTTATTCTTGTCAGAAAAAGTCTTTTTTTCATACAAAAAAGAAGAAAAATACAAATATTTCTACATTTTTCTTTAAGTGATAAAATATAATGTTGACTCGAATGAAAACTAGCATTTGTCTTTCTAAAAAGGTTATTAGTTTGTTTTTTGAAAGGTTGGTGAACAAAAATAAAATTGATTAAATTAAATGCAATGAAATTACACATAAGAATTTTAATGAAATATAATTTCTTTGTGATGATATTGGATTTTTTGTTTTTGCTGAACAGAAGAGAAAAGTTAAACATTTTTGATTAATTTGATAGATACTTGATAGTTTGACAAGTTTAATTTACTCTGAAAAAAGACACGAAATATATTGAAATTTTTTGATTGGTATTTGAAGGTACAGTGAGCTTCTCGAATCTCTAAAATAGAAAAAATAAGATTAGAATAAAATTTGAAAAGATCTTATGTTTAAAACATTTCCTGGTTTAGTTATTCTAAACGCTTTGGTTGTATGCAAAGTTTATATTATTTTAGGTTTGAGTAGTTATATAGGGCCGGTTCTAGATACAAATTCCTGTAACCGACATTTACCGACATCGAGAAGCTTCGATTGGTTCTGTTCCAAGCTAAGTCTGGAAGTTTCAAGAAGGAGTTCGAAGCATATGACGTCACACTATACCCTTGATAAATTGTTTATTAATGAATGGTGGTGGGGGGTGGGGTGGGGGTCATCTCTTTCGGGAAACGTTTATTTCAAAGACTTTAGGAGTTGGTTTAACCTCTGTATGTATGGAATGTAAAGGACAAATGTTAAAAAATATTTCCTAGAAAAATAAAGGCATGTGACGTACAAATATTGAAAAATATTTCTCAGAAAAATAAAGGCATATGGTTAATTTAAACACTCTCAGGATGTTTAGTGTAATAAATTTGATAAAATTTTTTCTAATTAATTTAGACGTGGGGTATGTGTGAAATGATTTCGTTTTTAGAGCTTGGATTGTTTATGCTAATAAAATTGATATGACATCTCTCAGTTAGACTGCAGTAATCTGATATCTTACGTTTATGACATTAAATCACATTCGGGATATGTGAACAATAATACAGTAGGGGGTGGGTGGTGGGGGGTGGTGGAGTCATCTCTTTCGGGAAACGTTTATTTTAAAGATTTTAGGTGGATCTTGAAAATATGACCTCAAAATCATGTGTTGGTTCTTTTTTAAGGCTTTTATGTTAAAAAATATATAAAGATAAAATGATAAAAAATAATTCTCGGAAAAACAAAGGTATATGTTTGTGACTTGATTGGTTAAACGCTTGCAGGATGTTTAAAGGATTAAATTTGATAAAATTTTTTTGGTTTAACCTCTGCACGTATGGATTGTAAAGGACAAATGTTTAAAAATATTTCTCAGAAAAATAAAGGCATATGGTTAATTTAAACGCTCTCGTTTAATGTAATAAATTTGATAAATTTTTTTCCGATTAATTTAGACGTGTGTGTCGGTGGTTCCCTTTGATGAGAGATAGAATTACCTTCTAGATACACTACTGTCGCCATGTGAATAATGATAAAAATTGTTTTAAAACAAATATTTCTCAGAGACCGCTTCTGGAGTCAAAGATTCCTTGAAGGGTAAGTAATTAATTAAGATATCAAAAGAATGTTATCGTCTTGAAAAATTAGCATTATTCCTCAATGATGATGAAAAAATAATTAAAAAAAGACACTGTGTAAATAATAATGAACTTTCATTTATTGATTACAAAAGGAGTCTTTCCATACAGTTATATTGACGATAATTTGGAAAAATTAGAAGAAAATCAATTACCTTCAAAAGAGGCATTTTTCTGTAAAATTAAATAATTCAAGTATTTTTAATGAAGATTATCAGCATGCTCGTAGAGTTTGGGAAAACTTTTAACTTGAAAACTATAGGTGAATATTCAGATCTTTACCTCAAAACTGATGTTCTATACTTTTATCTGATATTTTTGAGAATTTCAGACACTATTGTTTAAAAACATATAATTTAGATCCACCTGGACTTGCTTTTGATGCAATGTTAAAATTTACTAAAATAGAACTCGAATTGTTGACAGATCCTGAAATGTTATTGTTCATCAAAAGTGTGGGGATTTTGAATGGGTGGAAGATTTTTAAATGATTGATTTTTTTAATATTCCTGATAATCCATCTGCAGGTTTTATACTTAAAGTGGATTTTGAATATGGTTTTGAATATGGTCTTAATAGAGCTTAATCAATTAAAAGTACATTTAGAAAACCAGTTTATACAAGTTTCATCATTTTCGATATATGAAAAATAATGATTTATGATTTCCATTATAATTACATGAAACATAACTTGGAAATAATGCAAAATTACTTTATACAGATACAGACGGGCTAATATATAATATCACACCCCTCTGATTTTTTTGCTTACATTCGAAGAGATATTCATAAATTCGATGTGTCTCATTATCCTCCAAAAAATGTTTATGATATTCCTCTTGCAAATAAAAAAATTTGAGGTTTAATAAAAGATGAGAAGAATTGGAAAATTATGTTAGAATTTATTAGATTGCGATCAAATTATATGCACTTAAAGTGTGATCGAGAAGAAAAACGAAAGAGCATATACTCCTGAAAGTTCTTCTTCTGAAGCTGGACTTATCAAAGTGGATCATATTTCTATCAACAAGCTCTGGAATATATAAGGAGGTGACTACGTGAAGGAACCACTAATAAATTCACCATCATCATCATCATCATCATCATCATCAGTGTTACAAGAAGTTCTTGAAAAATTAAAGATTGAAGAGAAATTAAAGAACAAAAAAAACGGTTAGTAAAAAACTACAATATCTTTTGTGAAAGTGAATTTGAAGTGTTTTTACAAACATTGGGATATTTCATTTCCACCGATATCTGTAAGTAATTTTCTTATTCTATATTGAAGCATCAAAATATCTGGAATCTTTTATGATCACAATTATAAAATGCAATTTTATGAAAAGAAAGTATGCTTAAAATTCTAAACGCTTAAATAATTTAATTGAAATTTTGTAAAAATTAAGTGGATCGAGAATGTTCTTAGTTTTCAATGATTTAATACTTATATATACACTACCGGTCAGAATTGTGGGACCACCTGTTTTTTTGATGATTGCTTAAATTATCTTAATTTCAATTCTGTGAGTGATGAAATTTGTACTATTAATAATGTGAAATCCATGAAATTATCTTTAAAACTAGTCTGGAATGAAGTCGTTTCGCTAAATTTTGAAGTAGTTATTGCAAAACAAGTCTAAATTTCAATGTTTTCTTAAATTTTAAATAAATTTCGAAGCAATCAACATTTTTTAATGTTCTTAGGTTCATTTCAAAGCTAAAATTTTATAGAATCGCAGTAAATTGTCATTATAAATCTATAATTTTTTTCTTGCATAATGTAAAGAGTTGAAATTGTTACAAAAAAGTAGAAAAATTTCGAAAACATTTCATCTGTAGGTAAATCACAATAAAGATCATATGAATATATATTTTAAGGGAATTCGATACAAAATTCATGATTATATGTTTTATATATCTTATAAAAATGTTTTTCTCAGCATAGCAATATTGGAATTTTTTAAACTTTCTTATTTGAACTTTAACCTCGAGCAGTATATAAGAAAAAAATTGCACATCAATTCCAAAGACTTTGTTCGATTTTGCAGAAATTTAGGTTTAAAATTAGTCCAAAGCATTTTAAAATGTTGATTATTTCGAAAGTTATTTAAAATTTAAGAAAAAATTGAAATTTAGACTCTTTCTGCAATAACTTCTTCAAAAATTAACAAAACGAATTCATGTTTGGCTCATTTTATGAAGAATTTTGATAGCTTTAAATTTAATTAAGAGAACAAATTTTTTCACACACATAATTCAAATTAGGATAATTTAAGCAATTATCGAAAAACAGGTGGTCCCACAATTCTAACCGGTACTGTATATATTTTTATTCTAAAAAAATTACTTGAAAGTGACCTAAAAATATGAAATTAAAGATGTTTCATTTGAATTTACATGTGGTTTTTACACTAAATTATAAGAAAAAAAATTTCCGTTTCCTAATACATATCTGATTCACCAGAAACACTTGATTGAAAAAATCAAAAACTACAGCATGCATGAGGTTTAGCCGTAAACAAACCAAAAAAATTAAATACGTGAAAAATTACTTTTTAGATTTAAATTTGTAAACTGTTTATTCTTTAATGATTTTTCTCAATTATTAATGATTTTATCTTCTAATATTTTATCTTTTTCAACTTAGAAGATAAAATCATTAATAATTGAGAAAAGTCATTAGATAATTAACAGTTTATAAATTTAATCTAAAAATAATTTTTCACGCATTTAATTTTTCTTAGGTTTTTGGCTAAACTTCATGTATGCTGTATTTTGATTTTTAATCAAGTGTTTCTGATGAAACAAATACGTAGGAAACGAAAATTTTTCTTATAATTTGATGTAAAAACTACATGTAAATTCAATGAAATATCTTTACTTTCTTATTATTAGTTTACTTCCAAGTCGTTTTTTTAGAATCAAAATATGTATAAGTATCAAATCATTGAAAACTACCCCCCTAAATCTGAATTAGTGAGAAGTCGGTCACTAATTTGCTTCAGTGAAAATTTCTACTAATCATTAATCAATTTTCACTACAACTTTAGTGAAAAATTGAAAATTACTAAAAGAAAGAGTGAAAAATGACTAACTATTAGTAGAAATTTTCACTAAAGCAAAATTAGTGACCAACTTCTCACTAATTTAGATTTAGAGAGTAAGAACATTCTCAATCCATTTTAATCAAAATTGCAGTTAAATTATTTAAGCGTTCAAAATTTTAAGCATACTTTCTTTTAATAAAATTGCTTGATATGATTGTGAAAATAAAAGATTCAAGATATTTTGATGCTTCAGGTTAGAAAAGAAAATTATTAAAGTACATTCTGAATATACGTATAATTTATTTCAAATTTGTAAAATTTTATTTTTTATTCAAATTTTGTCATAAAATAGTAATTTTTTTTTTCAAAAATATTTGTTTCAGAATATGGATTATGTTCATATACTTCCATTAGTACAAATTCCTGAGGCGTGGATCAGATCTACTCCATATCATATCGTAAAGAACGTGTGCTGTGATGCAATTTCCAAATTTATGGAAGATTCGAAAGCGTTAATTGTCATAGAGTTTGGTGGGGTTTATGCCATGCTCCAAAAAGAAGAAGATGGAAGTGGACTCATTTTTAAAAAATTATAAAAAGCAAGAACAAAAATTTTTTAAAAATATTTTTCCAATTATAGAATATGAATTAGATAATGTTTGTAAAATTGAAAAAATGTAACTGGATAAATTGCAATGAAAAATGAAAAAAAAAACAAAAAAAATGCAATGAAAGTTTTGTAATATAAAAGATAAAATTGTGTCCTTTCATTTTACCGCCTCCCCCTTATTTATGATGCATCATTTATTGAAAGATGTTTATTTGAAAAAATTCTGTTTCAACAAATTTTTTTCCATTTCTGAGTTTAATAAAATTGTATTTGAGTAAAACTTTTTTGATAACATAAATTAAATTTCAGTAATTTTTCAACAAACGTACTTTACATTTGAAAATATAACTTTTATTTTTAAGTATTTCTTAAATCTAACTTTTAAAAAATACTAATTATTAATCATTTTTATTAGTAAGTAGCGAGATTCTTTTTTTCTTTGAATTGTACTCTTTATAATCTTAGGGTGCCATCCCATGATGGTGTTTTTACTCGGCGTAAAACAGAAAAAATAATGAGAGCGAGAGAGAGAGACACACAGATATACGCTCTCTTTCACTCTTATGATTTTCTAACACCAACATGGGATTCCAGTCTTATTGTTACGTCCCGAGCAAAAGGCGAGGGTAGGTTGGATAATTGGATGTAAGGGAGGCGGTAGGCTGATTATATCAGGTTGGTAAGGCCTGATAATTTATTTTTGTTTGTGGGTACGTTGTCACTTGTCAGGTCTATGGGCCCTGAGTTGTTCACAATGATAATAAAACACTGAATTTGTAAATAAATGACAATTTATTATAAATAAATAGAATGTTGCATAGTTTGTTACTTAGGTGGTAAACTATACTACTTCTCGGACGAGAAGGCAATTTTATGAGTTTTATGCGTTTACGAGCCAAATATACAGGTTTTGAGATGCCTATATATATGTCACTTTCGCAGTTGATTGTGTACGTGTTACGCTAATATACTAGGTTTTGAGATGCCTAGGTATACAACTCACGCACCACATTCAGTGTTATAAGTTTTGTACGGTTATGAGCCAAATATACAGGTTTTGAGATGCCTATATATATGTCACTTTCGCAGTTGATTGTGTACGTGTTACGCTAATATACTAGGTTTTGAGATGCCTAGGTATACAACTCACGCACCACATTCAGTGTTATAGATAATATAGTAAGTTTTGAGATGCTTATTTATATGTATAACTTACTTGTCTACCTCTTAAATTAGAGGACAAAAGAGAGAATTGTCGTTTATTACTCCTATTGTTGCAAGTCAACGCGCACAAATCCTTGCAGGATAGTTGGTGTAAGGGATGCAAGTCCACCAGCGACTGATGTGATCAATTATCCGCTTACGTATCTTGTTAAGTACACGAGAAATGAATCAAACATGCACTTGTTAACAAGATAGGTTAGTTCGTCCCGATTTCAGAAATGAATCACTATTAACCGACACGACTAAATACGACGATACACGTAATCCAAAGGAACTATCTAGCACTACGGTTTCCGGACTTGCACCACTTAAGGACCAAGGATTTTATTTACCAAGTACCGAATGTTGAGTTGCTCATAGAAATCCACTGAGACTCACGTTTATCGAAGGGTCTGCTCACGACGTTGAATTACCGGTCCGGACCTAACAACCGTACAACTGTTCGGAACTTAACGACAAACCTCCAGAGGTGAATCTGGGGTATATATACTATTGATGCTTCTATTAGTGGGAGCAGATCAACGTAAATCGGTGGCACGGCACGTTCGAATCGTAAATCGGTGGCACGGCACGTTCGAATCGCAAATCGGTGGCAAGGCACGTACGAATTGCGAATCGGTGGCCAGGCACGATCTCTGCAAGGGTTCATGAGTTCATCTCTTCTATTGCCCAATTTTATATCTAGTTTCCAAATAAATGCATTTATAATTACTCATTTCTGCATTTATTTGTTTACAATTTGTGTTACTTATTTTATGAAGTATGATCATTAATTGGTTGCCAATGATCAGTCAATCGATTTCTTATCTATGATCCATAATCAATGATCGATTTTTATTCATTGATCGTGATCGACTCATCGGCAATCAATACATAATGGCGATAATATTGATCAATACTATTTTACTACCTGAGGTATCAATAATAGTACTGATGTAATGTTGATACATAATTAATATTAATATAATAATGATTATAATATTTAGTCATTATAATTAGTGAGGCTGTGCCGATAACTTCTCATTCTCTCATTAGGTTATTAGCACGGCGTTACTACTTTATCGGCTCGCGGTGTGAGTTACTGACTCATTACCACGGGTGCAATTACCATATAGACAGGGCGCTGTTCTTCTTCATCTCTTATTACCATATGTCAAACCGATTCGTCGATGTGAGGTATACATAGGTTTACCTCATGCGCACAGCTACCCGGTCCATATGATAATTTATCATAGGAACACTCTTATACTTGAATGATGTCTTCCTCGTTATCCTCGGTGTTTGGCGCATTGCCCTTGCACAGGGGCAATATAAAATTTTAAAAGTTACTGGGATGTAACATTATTAGTCAGTAATGGGATTCAAGAACACATAATGATAATAATCATGTGATTTCTTAAGAATTTATATATAGAAAAGTACGGTATGGTGACTTCTATCTGCGCACACATTATGAATCGTCACCCGTACAAGCTCCACAATGCAGCGGAGTTGATCCTTAAAACGTTTTAGAATCACCAAACACTACTTTGACAGACTTGAATCGCAGAATATAGTAACCAAGTTGTGTGCAAGAAGCCTGCCACAAAATAGAGATTACATTTTGAATAAAATTTTCTTTCTACTACTTAGAAATCGTACAATACAATTCAGCTCATCGACTCTTTATTTGGTTTGAATAAGTATGACATACCATTAAGTTCTGTGTTTCTTACAAAAAATGAGTTTGGAAAATAATTCACTACATTGCTTATACTCCATGCAGCAAAAGCTCTGACTTTCTTTAATGGACGTCCCTAGTCACACTAACACAATACTTATGGATTGACATGCGTTTATCCAATTCTAACAATCACTCGTTTAGTGCAATACTTGCATAAAAATTTGACTATAGGATACTTGAGGTACTTATAGAACTCGAAAATCAATTTTGATTTAATTATCATCCCTTTCCGAATCATGCACCAATATATACTTATATTTCTCAATATTTCAGCAAGATCAAGAAATATTGATATGTTTAGAGCTTTAGAGATAAAGATCTAGAGCTAGAGTTTAATTCATAAATGCACAATGAAGTAAATTGATAGCTAAAATAAAAACATACAAAAATATGATTCCTCGTCAAAAAAATGTAATACTTTTAAGATTATTATGATTTTAAAATGATTTTAAGATAATTAGAAAGTTTTATTTGGAATTTAAAATAAAAAGTAGAAAAAAACTTATAAGATAGAAAATAAGAATAATAATTCTCAATTAATTCAAATTATATATACAAATTATTTTATATATATATATATATATATATATATATATATATATATTTAATACAAGAAAAATTGTTTTTTATTTTTTGATCCACCGTAGTAAAAAATTATGGTAGGTCAGCAGTGTGACTGAACTTTTCTATATACAAATTCTTAAGAGATCACATGATAGTTATTTTCATTATGTGTTCTAACATTCCATTACTATATTTATTCGTCACTTTTTCACTCTGAATCGCGAAAAACAAAGATAATTTCTCATTTTTTTTCGCATTGAGTCAGTATTTTGGGTCAATATAATAGCAGACATGTCAATGAACATGTCACTTTACAATTATTTTTATAATCTTAGGGTGCCGTCCCATGCCTGTGTTTTTACTCAGCGTAAAGCAGAAAAAAATAATGAGAGTGTGAGAGACACAGAAAATCATAAGATTGATACAGAGCATATATCTATGTGCGACATGGGACTCCAACCTTATTAATCAGTAATGGAATGTTAGAACACATAATGAAAATAACTATCATGTGATCTCTTAAGAATTTGTATATAGGAAAGTTCAGTCACACTGCTGACCTACCATAATTTTTTACTACGGTGGATCAAAAAATAAAAAACAATTTTTCTTGTATTAAATATATATATACATATATATATATGTAATTATAATGGAAATCATAAATCATTATTTTTCATATATCGAAAATGGTGAAACTTGTATAAACTGGTTTTCTAAATGTACTTTTAATTGATTAAGCTCTATTAAGACCATATTCAAAACCATATTCAAAATCCACTTTAAGTATAAAACCTGCAGATGGATTATCAGGAATATTAAAAAAATCAATCATTTAAAAATCTTCCACCCATTCAAAATCCCCACACTTTTGATGAACAATAACATTTCAGGATCTGTCAACAATTCGAGTTCTATTTTAGTAAATTTTAACATTGCATCAAAAGCAAGTCCAGGTGGATCTAAATTATATGTTTTTAAACAATAGTGTCTGAAATTCTCAAAAATATCAGATAAAAGTATAGAACATCAGTTTTGAGGTAAAGATCTGAATATTCACCTATAGTTTTCAAGTTAAAAGTTTTCCCAAACTCTACGAGCATGCTGATAATCTTCATTAAAAATACTTGAATTATTTAATTTTACAGAAAAATGCCTCTTTTGAAGGTACTTGATTTTCTTCTAATTTTTCCAAATTATCGTCAATGTCACGTCCCGCGACGTATTTGAATGTATATAATACACACAGGCTGGATTGAGTTAGAAATCTATGAGAAAATCGATGAAGGGGAATAGGGAGTAGGGGAAGTAGGGAGCAGTATAGGGCCCCTTCTCCTCTAAGAAGATATGACTACGTCAGGATTTTCGCTGACCGTCAATTTGTATGAAAAAATATAAAAGAGGCCCACACCAAGAGAAAGCAGTCAGTAAATTCTTCGTCTAGTTCGACACTTAAATTTTCCTTCGGATTTATAACCGGTCTCGCGACAATAGTCCAATGCGGCATTTCAATTTAACTTCGGAAATCTCTGAGTTTGAGATTAATAAAATTCGACCGGGACAATTTAAAATCAAAGTTCGGGAGTCGTAAAAGTCATCGTGGACTTGTATAGATCTTTGTAAAGATCTTCGAACAGTGTCACAAATTTGGATCACCGCCCTTTACGGAATATAACTGTGCGGCCTATAACTCCGTCTCTCTCACACACTTGGAATACACCTGTGGGGATCCAGTATTTACTACTCACCGCCGTGTGGATTAATTCTCAACATAAAGTTACCGAACCTCCCTCTCTCTCTCTCTATCTTTATTCTTTGTCTCTTTCTCACCCACGTACCAACCAGCCTGTGCCTACATTATATAAGAATTGTCTTAACGAATGTATATCCGGAAATTTTAACCAGTAAAATAAATTCAATTTGTATTATTTTCATAATCATTGTGTCTTTCATTGACTTATCCTCATCCCTAAGCGAGGATAATTCGATCCTAACTTAAAACGAGGAATCTTCGATCAAAGTAAGTATATTTGCGTACTTGTGACGTAACATACTTCCTTTTTTCTGGTGCATCGGCCGGGAAACACAAGTCAATTGAAAATTAACGCATTGATTATTTCTAGTGAATAAATAAATGATTATGAAATATTATTTCAACTTGTAACTTGAAATTTCAATAAAATAGATTTGTTAGATCACAAAGGGATTTGACCTTGAGGCTAACCTTAATGATTTAATAATCAAATCATTTCTTTGAAATTTTATAATTTATATAAATTGTATAAAATAAAATAAGTTTGAAAAATCACGCAGGGATCTGACCTTGAGGCTAACCTAAGTGATTAAGTAACTTATCTTATTAAAAAATTATTCTAATTTGTTAACTAAGTTTTGATTTAAGTTAAAACAAACAAAAAAAAACAGCACACGAGAGTATAAGTCCCTTTTGGGTACGTTGAACGGTCACCATTGATTACGATCATTGGGTAGGGCAAAGTTCGAAGTGCTTGTGATTGTATTGTTTATAACTTTAATTTTAACTCTGTTAAGGAACAGAATATTTTTATTTGCAAAGATTGTCCAAGGATCTGAGCTTGAGCCTAACTTGTCCAGTCTAGAGAAAAATAAATTGTGCATAACTCGAATCTTATCTGATCCTTGTTATAAACAATTTTATTTATTTAAACAAAAAAAAAACAATTTATAATTTATTAATTTAATAACATAGATTATTATAGTTTACAAAAGACACACGTGGTTGGTACAAAATAAATATACATATATATATATATTGTTATAATTTTAACAAATGTTTTATTTAACATTATAATTTTACAAAAAAATTTGAGCGATTATTTATTTATTTGAATGTTTTATAGAATTATATTCTCATTTTGTTATTTTATTTCCCAATAAAAGAGTACAAATTTTAATTTTGTTATAAACAAAAAAAAATAATTAAATAATTATTATTAATATCATTTTTATGATTGGTTTTAAACTAAAATTATACTTTTACTAATTTCACTTTATTAACAAACAAAATTTTACATGTGGTTTTTTAAAATTGTTATAAACAATTGATAATTAACAATAAATAATCTAAGATAACGCTCAATAAAAGGGAAACTGTAAAATTATAATGACTCAATGTCAAATTCAAATACCCCTGTAGAATCCGCCCAAAAAGTTATCACACGTAGTAAAGCCAAACAAGATAACCAACTCGCAAAAATTGTGGATCAGAATCAAATAGATTCCTTGAAACTAAAAAGATCAGGTAAAATCAAGGGAAATTTAGTCGATAATAAATACAAAGATATTTCAAACCCTTTTCCTGCTGAACAAGAATTAGATGACACTCTTCAGCTAGACGATTCACGTTTTGACAAGACGCTAATTAATGATCAAAGCATATTAAGTGAAAATTCCAGTAAAACTAGCGGGTTTCATTCAAGTTTTTGTCAAGATTTAAGCATTGTGACAGGATCTAGTAATGAAGATCAAACTTTAACGATCTTATTATCTTATTTTGACGAATCTAATTTGCTAAGCTCAACGGTAATAACAATAGAAAACAAAACTTTGAAAGAAAAATTGAAAACCTCATTGGCACGCGACTCTCTAATTAGTAACAACGATAGCGACGACGACAAAAGCGATACAGAAGTCATAAATAAGGATAAAACAGTAATAGTAAACAACGAATAGATGGCCGTAGCCATACCTAACAGCCAGCAGGTATCCTTACGCGACGCGCTAGAGGTGGTCCCTTTGTTCGACGGAAGTAACCTCCCATTGTCCCATTTTATTGAGGGTTGCATGGAAGCAAAGGCAATGCTGCCGACACCTGCTGCCCAAGAAAATCTTGCACGTCTATTGAGAGGTAAATTGTCTGGTGAGGCACGAAAATGTATTTTTGGGTCAACGTATGCAACAATAGAGGAATT
The DNA here is from genome assembly GCA_030998225.1 of Diplolepis rosae. Classification (NCBI taxonomy): domain Eukaryota; kingdom Metazoa; phylum Arthropoda; class Insecta; order Hymenoptera; family Diplolepididae; genus Diplolepis; species Diplolepis rosae. The sequence goes on from JAPYXD010000707.1 coordinate 1,900,229, forward strand.
AATAGAAAAATTGAAAAGAGTATATGCCCCTGCGAAAAGCGTATATCAATTGCAGGGAGAATTAGGTAATACATTTATGTGGGAAAGAGAAAATGTCCTTTCCTATGCTGCTAGAATTAAGGAAATTGCTGATAGAATAGAAGATGCTCACAGACTTAATAATGACGGTCAGGTAGATAATGCTTTCAAACAAAATTTAGAAAGAGATGTAATTCAATGTTTTATACGAGGTTTGCGTCCTGAGTTAGAAATTCGTGTAGAAGAAAAGGACACATTTAAGGAAGTAGTTAATGATACAATAGACATAGAACGAAGACTGGCTGCATCTTCTGCACTGCGAAGAAATAGAAATACGGATTATTTAAAAACCGAAGAATCAACTAATAATAATAAAAGTAATAAAACCACCCGATTCAACGTAGCACTTGAAAATAAAACTATTTGTTTAATTTGTAAAAAATCAGGTCACACAACTGAAAAATGTTTTCATTTAAGTAAAGCTCAAGATGCAGTTCTTAAGAATAAACAACAAAATTTGTTGAATCCTAACCAACGAAGATATATTAATTTCAATGGTGAAAGAGGTAATAATAATAATAATTTTGCAAGAAACAATTACAATAATTTTCCAAATAACAATTTTTTGAGAAATAAAAATTATAATTTTAATAATAACAACAATCATTTTTTACAAAATAGAAATAACAATTATAGAAACAATAATAATAATTTTTTACATCAAAGATACAACAATAATAATAATTTTCCTAGAAATTTTTACAATAATAACAATAATGTTAATAATACTAATAGACAATTGAATCCAGGACAGTATAAAAACTTTAACTCAGGACAGTTGCAAAATCGAAATAAACCATATGAAAATAGATTTTTACAAAATAATAACACTCAACAAAATTCAAATTATACTGAAATAATTTGCAATTACTGTAAACAACCCGGTCATTTAGTACGAGACTGCAAGATACGACCAAATAACCAATCACAAACAGCTAATCAGGAAAACTCCAAAGCTCTCCCCAGCACGGGTGCACTGAGGAAAGCATAAATCGAGAACCACTGGCATCCACTTCTAACGATCATACAACAACAACAATAAATATTTCAAAGTCCACTTCAATTCCATCAATTATAATATCAACGGAAGGTCTAAAAATCCAACACACATGATGATTGATACTGGTGCTGCTCGAAATTTAATTAAACAAAAGGTTCTCAACCCTGAACTACCCATAAATAGCCAAAACGTATTGAAACTTACAGGAATTAATGATTTACCACTTTACACGTTAGGACAGGTAAAAATAAACATTTTTGGTTATCCAACGATATTTAACATTATTCCCAATGAAGTCCCAGTAGAAGAAGATGGAGTATTAGGATCAGAATTTTTTCAAGATAATAGTGTGAATATAAACTATACTTCAAAATGCTTAGAAATTGAGAACCACTGTTACCCTTTTAAATCTGCCAATACATTTACTACTCCAGCTCGAACAGTTACAACATTTTATGTTAATATAAAAAATACAGAAAAGAGTGAAGGGTATGTACCTCGATTACATATCCAAGATGGCGTCTACGTAGGTGACGCAGTTGTAAAAAATCACAGAGGAAAAGCTTATTTAAAATTTGCAAACACAAATGAAATCCCAATTACATCATCCGTCCCATTAGTTAATTTAGAAGACTTTGAAGAACAAGAATGCTATAAACAAATTGAAAATTTAATTAATTTCAAACAAACAAATAACGAAGATTTATCAAGTAAAATATTAAATAACTTTTTAAAAACTGACAATTCTCTAATTAACTCATGCAAATTTTATAATGTAACAGACGAAGACAGAGTAGAATGTATTAAAAAACTTCTTCGATTAGACCACTTAAATCAAGATGAATATGAACATGTAGAAAAATTATCTAAAAATAATGCAGACAGATTTCAAATCCCAGGAGAACCACTTGAAGCTACTAATGTATTGCAACATTCAATTCCTACTGTAGATGACGCTCCAATTTTTTCAAGACAATATAGATTTCCCCCAGTTCACAAGGAAGAAATTACAAGACAAGTCGATGAATTATTAAAAAATAAAATAATCAAGCCCTCACAATCACCATATAACACTCCAGTGTGGATAGTTCCTAAAAAACCTGATTCTCAAGGAAAATTAAAATGGAGAATGGTTCTTGATTTTCGTAAATTAAATGAAAAAACAATTGGCGATTCGTATCCTCTACCTAATATAAACGATATACTTGATTCTCTAGGGTCAGCAAAATATTTTTCAGTGTTTGATTTAGCTACCGGTTTTCACCATATAAAAATGGACCCAAAAGACTCTCATAAAACCGCATTTTCTACACCTCACGGTCATTACGAATTCGATAGAATGCCTTTCGGTTTGAAAACTGCACCAGCCACATTTCAAAGATTGATGGATTTAACATTAACTGGATTAATCGGAACGGAACTTTTTGTATATCTTGATGACATAGTTATATATGCAAATACTCTAGAAGAGCACGAAATTAAATTCAACAATTTAGCAGAAAGACTTAGAAAAGCAAATCTTCACTTACAACCAGACAAATGCGAATTTTTACGACCTGAAGTAGGATATTTAGGTCATATAATTGATAAAAATGGAGTACGTCCAGATCCAAAAAAGATAATAGCTGTAAAAAACTTTCCAGTCCCAAAAACACAGAAAAATGTTAAACAATTTTTAGGCTTAGCAGGATATTATAGACGATTTATTGATGGATTTTCAAAAATTGCAAGTCCTTTAAATCAACTTCTAAAAAAAGATATACCTTTTAATTGGACAGAAAAACAACAAGCAGCTTTCGAAATTTTAAAAGCAAAATTATGTGAAGAACCACTTTTACAACGACCTGATTTTTCTCAACCTTTTATACTCACAACAGATGCCTCAGGATTTGCAATAGGAGGTATTTTATCACAAGGTAAAATAGGTAAAGATAAACCAATAGCATATGCTTCACGTAGTCTAAGTGATACTGAGAAAAAATATGATACATATGAAAAAGAAGCTCTTGCTATAATATTTTGTGTAACTCATTTTCGTCCTTATTTGTATGGAAGAAAATTTACTTTAGTGACTGATCACAAACCTCTAGTTTGGTTTCAAAATTCTAAAGACCCTTGTTCACGAGTTTCACGTTGGAGATTAAAACTCGCAGAATATGATTTTGATGTAATTTACAAAGCAGGAAAAATGAATGTAAATGCAGATGCTCTCTCAAGAAACCCTATTGATGATAGCCAGGAAAAATCAAAATATTTACAGGTTGATGACAATGATACTTTCATGACTTCTCAAGAAAAAACGTTTTCCAAGAAAACTTTTACAAGAAATAAACAAGAAAACTCTAAAAATAAGGTAAGACCTTTAAAACGAAAAAACTTGAATCCGGGAATGGTACCAGACGACGTAGATCATTTTAGCGAAATTCCAGAAGCCCAAATATTAAATATTGACACAAAAATTCCAGAATTTTTACAAGAATTCCTTAGTGAAGAATCATTTAGTGAGATTGGTAAGAATATTTTAAAATACACAAATTTATTCAAAAATATGGCTTCAAGACTTATTTTTATGACAATATGTTTATTAAGTCCAATGTTTTCAAAAAAATACGAAAATTTATCATGGAAAACTATTACCACAAGAGCTCAAAAGAGAATACAACAAGAAAAAGCAAAAAATTTGAATCAAAATGAAATCCAAGAAAAATTAGACAAAAATTTTTCTTCTAAACCTCTTGTGAAAAAACCTCGAGGTAGGCCAAGGAAGAATCTACTTACAAATTTGAAAAATATTCCCTCTCAAACAAAAAGAAAGAGAGGTAGACCAAGAAAACAAATATTTGAAAACGAATTACGAGAAATAAATATGCAAAAGCGAAGCCGAACAAAAAGTAGAATCAGATTCCGACTCTGATCCTGATTATTTAGATTATTTGAAACAAACTCAAGCAAAAAAACATAAAGAAGAAGAAGAATGCCAAGAAGCCAAAAATATTAATGAATTTGAAAGTGAAGAAAGTGAAGAAAGTGAGAATTATTTTTCAACCTCAGAAGATGAAATCAACGACATTGAAACCTCACACGAAGGAAACAATGAAGAAAATTATGAAGAAAATTTGGAAGATAACTTTGAAGAAGATTTTGACGAAAATTTCAAAAAGAATTTTGAACAGAATTTTGAAGAACATTTTGGAGACGATCTTGAGGAAAATTTTGAAGAGAAGTTTGAAGAAAACCAAGAAGAAAAATTGGAAGAAGAATTTGAAGAGCCTTATTTTGAAGAAAATTTGAGATTAAACCGAAGATCTCAAATAAATTGTGAAAAAATCGATAAAGATCATGATAATTATAATCGCCCACCCCCAGAACCTCCTCCTATAAACTCTCAAACAGAAGAAATTATAACAAGGAAAAATTTAGTTGAATGTCGCGATCAATTAACTATGCGAAAAGATAATTATGCATATTTTGTTACAACAAATGGAACTCCTCGCGACAACGGATCAAAAACTTTAGAAAAACGTGAAATTTTACCAAAATTTAAAAATTTACAAAAAGGGATAGCAAAAGAGATTAAAAAAGGAAACTACTACCATTTTGCACTTCCAATTGAAGAAGAAACTAAAGACAATTTATCCGAAACATTAAATAATATAAAATTATCAATATACTCATTACATGAATTATCTCAAAATCTGAAGTTACGGTCAATTAGTATTTCTAAAACTTCCAGAATTAATCATATACTTTGGGAAGAAGTGAAATCAATTTTTGACTCAATTTTTTCAAATTCAACTACAAAAATTATAGTTTGCAATGGAATAACGCAATATCCAACAAAAGAACAACGAACTTATTTAATTGAAGAATCTCATTGTTCAGCATTAGGAGTCAATAAAGGCGTCACTAAAACTTATAGTCGAATTCTCCAAAAATTTTTTTGGGTAAATATGAAAGTAGACATTCAAAAATATATTCAAGACTGTTTACAATGTCAAGTGAAAAAAATTAATCAGAGTCAAAACAAAAAATCCTATGGTAATCACAGACACACCCACTACTGCTTTTGAAAAAATATCAATGGACATTGTTGGTCCACTACCTGAAACAAAATCTGGTAACTTATATATTCTAACGATACAAGACAATTTTACCAAATATTCTTTAGCAATACCTCTTCCTAATCACCAAGCTAGTACAATAGCAGATGCTTTTGTGAAAAAATTTATTTGCATATTTGGATCACCAAAAGGAGTACTTACTGACCAAGGCAGAGATTTTTAAAGTAATTTATTAAAAAGATTGGCAAAACGTTTTAAAATTAAACAATTTCGTACCACAGCTTTTCATCCTCAATCAAGCGGATCATTAGAACGTTCACGTCATGTTTTAGGAGAATATCTCAAACAATTTGTTGCAAAAAATTCAGAATGGGATGATTGGCTTGAACTAGCAATGTTCTCGTATAATACTAGTGTACATGAAGGCACAAAATGCACACCCTATGAATTGGTTTTTGGTAAATTAGCTCGTGAACCTTCCAGCGAACCTTTATCAATTGGAGACAACGTATTTTTATTAAAAGGAGGTAAAATAAAAAAACTAGAGAACCATTATACAGGGCCTTATGAAATATTGGAAGTGTTAGGAAAAGGGAATGTCAAAATAAGCTATAAAGGCAAACCTACTGAAGTTCACATTAATAGAATAAAACGCTCACACGTACAAGTACAAAAGTAGATAAATAAAAAAAATAACAAACAAAATATCTTTACTTTAATCATAAAAAATATGTATACATATACAATTTAAATAAAATATAGAAATTTTATTTTTTCGATAAATGGTAAGAATAAAAAAAAAATAAAAATATACATGTATAAAAAATTTATATAAAAATATATATTTTATATAAAAAATATATACAACAAATTTAGACATAACACATTATTCCAGATATAATGGATCAAATTCATCGCAAACGCATAGATGATCTCATTGAAATAGTTCCCTGTTTTATCGACATGGTAGCTCTCTGGCCATACTTAATTCAAACTGGAATTTTTAACCAAGACGACTGTAATATTCCCACATGGAGCAAAAACCTAAACAATCCAGATACAATAAAAGACATTTTTTCAACAATCAAAACAAGAGGACCAGACGCATACAAAAACTTGATTATCAGTTTACGCCTATCAGATCATATTGTCATAGCTGACATGTTGGATATTATAGACTAAAGATGGGATTACGAGGCTTCCTTTTGGCACTGCTCATTTGCAAATTCAACTATATAACAACAGTCTACGCCATCATAGGATTCGATTGCGGTTCAAATCAATCAAATATTACGACATTATCTTTACTAGAGGTAGGAGAATGTGATCTACCTCGATCTCAAGTACATGTTGAAAGAGTTTATATACAACTTTTACAATTAACTGGATTTTCAAATACAAAAGTAATACAATGCAAAATAGAAATTCGACGCGCCATCTCTCATTGTGGTATGCATTCTCACAGTTCCATAGTTGCAAATGGCCACAGTGAATATATACATGATGTTACACGAGATCAATGTAATCAAATGCACACAATAGGAACATTTTTAGTAACCCCTTCTCTTCAGATATCAAAGTTAAAAGTAAATGAAACTTCATTTCATAGCGTTACTTTAGCAGGTTCTGTAACACCTAATGGAGACTGTACTGGTACACAATTTTCTGACCCATATGGAACATGGAATAATGTCGTAGTCCAAGCAATATTCAAAATAACTTTACAAGAACATTACGCGACTATTCATTTAAATTCAAATAAAATTGAATTAGGATCTGGAATAATATGCACACTTTCAGACACATTCTGTACAGACGTAGAATATGGACAAACATTCTGGGATACATTACCTAATGACGTATGTAATTTTAACAAATATGAAATTATTTATGAAGGACCAGCAAATAAAACATATGACAACACGACAGACATTTCTGAAACCTTTTATTCTTTAACGACTGAAGATATAACCTTTGTACTGGCTGAAAAAACAAGAAAACCAGTTTGCAGTTACGTTTTAATACAAACTAAACATCCAAAATTATTAATTTTTGAAACCAGACCTGGGAATTCATTTTTAGAAAATAAACATTTAGTAGTTCAAAATATGGACATTTTCACATACGTCAACTCTAAATTTATATATGTAGAACGACACATACGCACTGAAGTAAATAGACTTTATCACGATGTTCTTACTCAACGATGCATACTTGAACAGCAAGTTTTTAGAAATACGTTAACCTTAGCAACCCAATCACCAGACGAATTTGCATATCATTTAATGAAGGACCCAGGATATATGTCAGTAATTGCAGGAGAAGTAGTACATATCGTAAAATGTATACCGGTTGAAGTAAAATATCGCAAAACTGAAGAATGTTATCTACAACTACCAATATTTAGAGGAAATCAATCCTTTTTCCTTTCTCCACGAACTCATATATTAACAAAATCAGGTATCCAAACAAATTGCAATTCTTTCCTTCGACCAATGTACCTTTTTGGAGAAACCTGGTACAAATTACTTCCAAATCCTGTCGAATCCATAGCACCAACTATAGTTAAACCTCTCACAAAAGCAACCTGGAAATACACAAATCCTTCATCCTTAGCAACAAGTGGCATTTATTCTCAATCTGACCTTGATAAGCTACGAGATCATATAATGTTCCCAGCAGAAACACCAATGATTTTAAATTCTTTAGCTAGAGAAATAACAGGACATCCGACTATTAATCAAGGAATATCATTGACAAATTTATTTAACCAAGAAGTAATTGATAAAATTGCTGAATCAGCTTGGGGTAGATTTTGGACAGTTTTTACAAATTTCGGTACTACTAGTGCAGGTCTAATTGGATTAATTATAATAATTAGAGGGATCAAATTAATAGCAGATACCATTATTCATGGTTATGCATTACATAGATTATTTGGATGGTCTCTCCATTTACTAGGCGCCTTCTGGGATTCGGTCACTAACCTTTTGTTACACTTAGATACCAACCGACCTGCTGGACCTCCCGCTGAGAGCCATCAACCACTGCTTACAGCTTCAGCACCACAAAACTCTATAAAGGAAACTAAAAGTTCATCTCCTAACGAAAATACCAATTCAGGTAAAGATCATAATAGTACGAAGACTACTCTTTATCCTCACTCTGAACTAAAAGAAGAACTTAGTAGATCACATTATTCAATCCGAATCTAACATCTTAAAGAATGTCGCATGTTCCTTTTACAACCTTACTAAACAAAATTATTCAACAAAGAGGAGATCGACCCCTCATTTATGAGATACTCATTGAACAAACCAATAATAATGAATGTCTATTTCACGTTAATTTACAATATAACAATTATATAATAATGAATAGTGGCAAAGATAAAGAAAACGTAAAGCAAAAGGTAGCACAAAATTTATATAATGCCTTAATTAATGAATCAAAGGAAACAAATCAAAACGTCCAACCGAATTCTATTGGTAAAAATTTCAAAAAATTAAACGAAATTTGCACTCAAAATAAAATCGAATATCCAAAATATACAGTATTACGAGTAAAAACTTCATCAAAAAACTCAACATACATAGCAATTTGTTTTATTAATGATATCAAACGAATAGGAATTGGAAACACAATAAAAACAGCAATGGATTTCGCAGCTATAAAAACGATAAATTCTCTTTTGCAAAAAGATAAAAAATGTGAAGTAAATTTAATAAACTCACTAGAAGATTTGCATGTTACAATCCAAGAATAACTTATAAATTATCAAAAACCTTCAACGAGTGGTCAGATAACAAAACCTAATATTAACAGTCGTTTTAAAAATATAAATCCTTATAAAATAAAAAGAAATAATATTTCTACTACATCGCCTTTTTCTGGAAAAAGCTTTAAGAAATGTTTTAAATGCGGATATAGACCCCCCAATCAGTACAATAAATTCTAATATAAATATTCCATACTGATTCAGGAAATCATCTATAATGGAGCATTACTATGATGAGCCTACCCACGTGCGAAGTTACAAAAAAGAGATATGTAGAACAGACTCTCTGGGACTTTTAAACCACGTGGAAATTTTGAGAAATTTTACGATAAAATATGGATTACCGTTACCACAATACATCGTTTATCCTGATCCAAATTCAAAAACCAAATCATTTTTTCTTGCTCAAGTTAATACAAACGATCATTTTGCTGTACAAGCGGGTCCTACAAGCGAGTTAGCCGAAAATAGAGCTGCTTTAAAATTACTACAAATATTAATAAGATCTTATGATCTTTGCGATGAGTATTTTTATAATAATAAATGTAAAGAAACAAAAAAAAACGAAGAATCAAAGTGTTCAAACTGATCCAAGACCAAAATTAGTATCATGGGAAAATTCATGTAGATATTGTAACACTCAAATGCATGCTACAAAAGAGTGCCGTAGACGGAATGTTTTTAAAGCTGATAAATCAACACAAGTTCCCCCTCCACTTCCACCACGACACTCCTCAACATTTAGTAATCTATTTTCCCCTTTTTTCCAAAAACTTCTAGACCTAAATCCAACCATATGTAAACATCCAATTTATCCAATACTAATCCTTTTTTTTTCTTTTTCAGCCATTCGAGAAGCATAATAAAATTCCTATACCAACCACCTTATGGCGTATACTTGATGCTAATTCTGTTTTTCACTTCTAAAGCAGATAACTTGTATATCAATTCACAATTTTATCACTCATCTGGTATTTATTTTGAACCAATTTCAAAAATACGTCTATTTTCCGAAAATTATAATTTTATCTCTTATTTTGACATTTTGCAACCAGAAAACTTAAAATATAAAATAGTAGATATATCTCACAAACTTTATGAACATTGTATACTCACAAATATTGCAAACAACTGTAATATATATAATCACCACACTCAGCTTGAATTTATGAAAGGACGTATAAATTATTTTCTCGGAGAAATTTCATTTATATCCAGACAAGCTCATAACATCACTAAAATTCCCAAAAATAGTGATCCATTTTTACATCAAATTCAAAAAGTTCTTCTACAATCAAAAATAAGACAAAAACTTCTCTTTATTGGCCTAAAGAAAATTTGTTCCTACTCCCAAATCCATTTTCTGAACAAATTAAAAATCTTTCATCCAATCTCAATAACGTTAAGATGTACAAAGACTGGCATAAATCACAAATTTACCCAAATTTGCACATTTATAGAATTCTTGCAGCAAATTGGCTGATGGACTTGCATGAAATATCCCGATCCTTTCTATCACTCCTAACACAGCTTACGGAAGCTATGACCCATGCCGCCACAAATTTATGGCACCCCATGCTGCTTCCAGATACCTTTCTAGACTTCAAATCCAACAAAGAAGATCCTCACCTTCCAACGTCTCTTTTTTCTATGGTCATTCCATTTTCTAAAATAAGATACTTTACTTTCAATAACTACTTAATTTTTACTATGACCATACCAATTCCATCTTCTGAAGAATTTCAAGTATTTAAAACACATTCAACCCCTATACATTTTGACTTCAACACTGATTATATTATACCTATATTCATAAAACCTCAATTTTCTTATATCGCGTTTTCTCCAAATAACGAATCTTACTTCACAACAAATGAAAATTTCCTCGCTTCATGCCACCAAAATGGACTTCAAAATTTTTGTCACCCTCCTCATTCCATATACAGTACTCAAAATAATCCTATTTGCGAAACATCAATGTTTATAAAATCCCAACCGTATAAATGTAAAACATTTATAACTTTCAATGAATATCCCTTTTTAACACCACTGTTGTCACACCGTGGATGGCTTTATTCAACTATTCTTCCTAAGCAAATCTTTTTATCTTGCTCCAAAAATTCCAAAACCCTTATTACTCTTCAAGGAATAGGAATTTTACAAATAGAATCTGACTGTAATTTGGACTCATCAATTCCATACTACAATATTAAGAATTACCCAAAATTAATGGATAACTCGATTCCAATTAGTAAATCGACCATTTCTCTCGAAATAATTTCTCCCTTCTTATATAATATGTCGATCACAAAACCTCACTTGTTAAAAAATGTATTACATCTTTTTCATAAAAAAGATGACATGCTTATATCGACCTTTGAAAGTCATGTTTTCTTACTCACAAAATATGCTAATATTCAGAAAATTATCCCATCTATTTTTAATTCTAGTGCACATAAAATATATATAGCACATACTATAGTTACTTTTCTTATAATAATTATTCTATTAATAATACTAATTAAAATTCAAAAAATTTCAAAAAAAACTAATAAAAATATAAATGAAATTAAACTAGATCAGAAAACTCCTCTTAGCCTATCAACAAAACCTCTTCTAAGTGACCTATCATTCAAATTTTAACTACTTCTTTTCAAACGTATCTATAAACTGGAATGGGTCCATATGTTCCATCCTTTCAACCTTCCTGGTACAAGTACAATCCATCCCTCTCTTTCTATACTGTAAAACCACAGCATGATCATTGGGAATGTACCTTTAGAAGAACAGTTTTTGTAAGGGTATTGTAATATAAGAATTGTTTTTCTAATGGAGAAGTAGAATACCTTTCAATAATGTATAACTTCTGTTAGAATCAAATTTCGGTACTTTTGCACGAATTAAATAGATAAAGTATAAAAATTATATAATCAAGGGTATAGTTAAGTAAATTTAGATCCCTTTCTTTTTAAATTTATAGAATGATTCCGACTGCGGCAGAACCGATCGTGTTCCACTCAGGACCTGTGGACGGTGTATGTCCACAGGATTATCCAATCACCAATGGACATTTAATAAATAGTTTTTGTTTCGACTTAGAAGCGTCAACCTTATTCATTTATTACAGTCAGGAAACAACAAGGAAATTTTGCCAATTTTGCTTCGAAAAATTACCAATTCCAGAACAAAATGAATACGAATTCTGTACCTCATGGCACTCAGTTTGTAAAATACAATGCGTTAATATGAATTGTAACGGTTGTAGGGAAGCATTAATAACGCCACGCTGTAGGGCAATCGACTGTAAAGGTTGTACTGAGCAATTCTTAAAAAATAAAATGCAACTTCAATTAGGAAACGAAGTTATAGTTGAAAATGTTTTTCGATAAAATATTATAAATTGTAGTCATAAATAAAATTTCAAATATGTCTAGAAAATTCTCTTTAAGCAAAACACTGTTAGGATCTAGTTAGTATTTTAAAGCTCAATAACGAATTTGTTATAGAAAAATGCTGCCGCAAGATTTTGAATCCATTCAAGCCGAAAATCCAGAAAACGACGAACAGTACTACCAACCGTATATCGATCAAATAATTATGAAACATTTTTGTTGTTACTCTCCAGAAAACGAAATATATCAGAATACTTTAGATCAAAAAATTCATATGTAAAGAATGTTACAGATTTAAAATTACCTTCTTTGAATCAGAAATATCTGTACCTTTCCTTAACCGCCACATGGTAACCACGGATCTTAACGAATTAAAATGTTCTGTCTGCGAAGAGCAAATTTTTTTCATACGTTTCAGAGCAGACCAATGTTTTCTTTGCACTGAATATCTCTTTGAGTTAGCAAACGCCGAAAACGAATAATTTATAATCCATATACATAATTCTTAACAATAATAATAACTAATTTCCATTTATATCAAATTAAATCACAAACAACTCAAATAGATAATTCTTTTGCAGATAAGGACAATGGCAATGCAACAAAGAGATTTGACAAAGGGTAGCGCAGTACAAATACTTAATGAAATAAGTATTGAGTATGATTTTTCAATACCAGAATACACAGTAAAATCTCTTGGAATACATCAAGAACTACCGCCATTCGAGGCAACTTGTGAAATTTTAAAAAATAATTTAACGTATGCTTGTGTTGGAGAACCTGCGTCCCAAAAGAAAGTAGCAAAACAAAATGCAGCAGCTAGAGTCTTGGAAACACTTTCCACGAAATATATATTTTTAGAAGAAAATTTAGAAAAATGCTTAATAACAGAATCTAAATTTTATAATATAAGCGATAAAAACAATAAAGAAGCTTTACAAAAATGGACTAATTCATGTGAAAGGTGTTTTCAAAGAGGACATTTAGCTCATAACTGCCGCAACCCTCTACGTAATAAAAAATATAAAAAATAACCCTTAAAGAATATTTTCACTAATCTACTACATTATAAAAATTATATTTTATATATTACAACATGTTATTTATAATTTACAAATATAAAATACCCCATTCACGTATAAAAAATATTAATGTATTTAGTTATATAACAAAATAAATCATTGTAACCTTATATTAATACTAAGTTCAAACTATTTTGAAAAAAAAAAAAAACTATGTAATAATTTATAACAAGACAATATAAATTTGTATCCAAAAAATATGTTAATATTTGAATTTATCAAATTGTGAAAATGCAAAAAAAAATACAAATTGTAGAACAAACGTAGAAATGAATGTTATATTTATCATTCAGATATTGTTATCAGAAAAAGAGTTGAATGTATTTCTTCAAAACAAAAAAAATGTATTCTTCTGCCGAAGTTTCGATCGCGGATCGTTAACTCCCCGCGCTCGAACTGAGGGGGGAGGTGTCACGTCCCGCGACGTATTTGAATGTATATAATACACACAGGCTGGTTTGAGTTAGAAATCTATGAGAAAATCGATAAAGGGGAATAGGGAGTAGGGGAAGTAGGGAGCAGTATAGGGCCCCTTCTCCTCTAAGAAGATATGACTACGTCACGATTTTCGCTGACCGTCAATTTGTATGAAAAAATATAAAAGAGGCCCACACCAAGAGAAAGCAGTCAGTAAATTCTTCGTCTAGTTCGACACTTAAATTTTCCTTCGGATTTATAACCGGTCTCGCGACAATAGTCCAGTGCGGCATTTCAATTTAACTTCGGAAATCTCTGAGTTTGAGATTAATAAAATTCGACCGGGACAATTTAAAATCAAAGTTCGGGAGTCGTAAAAGTCATCGTGGACTTGTATAGATCTTTGTAAAGATCTTCGAACAGTGTCAAAAATTTGGATCACCGCCCTTTACGGAATATAACTGTGCGGCCTATAACTCCGTCTCTCTCACACACTTGGAATACACCTGTGGGGATCCAGTATTTACTACTCACCGCCGTGTGGATTAATTCTCAACATAAAGGTACCGAACCTCCCTCTCTCTCTCTCTATCTTTATTCTTTGTCTCTTTCTCACCCACGTACCAACCAGCCTGTGCCTACATTATATAAGAATTGTCTTAACGAATGTATATCCGGAAATTTTAACCAGTAAAATAAATTCAATTTGTATTATTTTCATAATCATTGTGTCTTTCATTGACTTATCCTCATCCCTAAGCGAGGATAATTCGATCCTAACTTAAAACGAGGAATCTTTGATCAAAGTAAGTATATTTGCGTACTTGTGACGTAACATCAATATAACTGTATGGAAAGACTCCTTTTGTAATCAATAAATGAAAGTTCATTATTATTTACACAGTGTCTTTTTTTAATTATTTTTTCATCATCATTGAGGAATAATGCTAATTTTTCAAGACGATAACATTCTTTTGATATCTTAATTAATTACTTACCCTTCAAGGAATCTTTGACTCCAGAAGCGGTCTCTGAGAAATATTTGTTTTAAAACAATTTTTATCATTATTCACATGGCGACAGTAGTGTATCTAGAAGGTAATTCTATCTCTCATCAAAGGGAACCACCGACACACACGTCTAAATTAATCGGAAAAAAATTTATCAAATTTATTACATTAAACGAGAGCGTTTAAATTAACCATATGCCTTTATTTTTCTGAGAAATATTTTTAAACATTTGTCCTTTACATTCCATACGTGCAGAGGTTAAACCAAAAAAATTTTATCAAATTTAATCCTTTAAACATCCTGCAAGCGTTTAACCAATCAAGTCACAAACATATACCTTTGTTTTTCCGAGAATTATTTTTTATCATTTTATCTTTATATATTTTTTAACATAAAAGCCTTAAAAAAGAACCAACACATGATTTTGAGGTCATATTTTCAAGATCCACCTAAAATCTTTGAAATAAACGTTTCCCGAAAGAGATGACTCCACCACCCCCCACCACCCACCCCCTACTGTATTATTGTTCACATATCCCGAATGTTATTTAATGTCATAAACGTAAGATATCAGATTACTGCAGTCTAACTGGGAGATGTCATATCAATTTTATTAGCATAAACAATCCAAGCTCTAAAAACGAAATCATTTCACACATACCCCACGTCTAAATTAATTAGAAAATATTTTATCAAATTTATTACACTAAACATCCTGAGAGTGTTTAAATTAACCATATGCCTTTATTTTTCTGAGAAATATTTTTCAATATTTGTACGTCACATGCCTTTATTTTTCTAGGAAATATTTTTTAACATTTGTCCTTTACATTCCATACATACAGAGGTTAAACCAACTCCTAAAGTCTTTGAAATAAACGTTTCCCGAAAGAGATGACCCCCACCCCACCCCCCACCACCATTCATTAATAAACAATTTATCAAGGGTATAGTGTGACGTCATATGCTTCGAACTCCTTCTTGAAACTTCCAGACTTAGCTTGGAACAGAACCAATCGAAGCTTCTCGATGTCGGTAAATGTCGGTTACAGGAATTTGTATCTAGAACCGGCCCTATATAACTACTGGTTTGGATTCAAATTCAGTTAATCAATTTTGTATATTCATGTGCGATCTTTTTATTCGATTGATGTGAACTACTGTCGGTTTTCCTTTTACGTTGATTTTTACATTTCCTTTTCCTAGTACATCTATAACTTCGTGAGGTCCTGTGTATTGATTATCCAGCTTTTTAATTTTTCCTCCTTTTAATAAAAATACGTTGTCTCCAATTTTTACTTCTAAAGGATTTATTTTTTTATCATAATATATTTTCGATTTTTCTTTTGCTGAAATAAGAATCTCTCTTGCTTGTGTTCGCATTTCGTGTAGTTGAGTTACGAAATTAATTAATCATCATACGTTTGTAATTTTTCTTGTTGTGATAAAGGTTCGCTGGAAGGTTCACAAGCTAATTTACCAAAAACTAATTCATAGGATGTGCATTTTGTGCCTTCATGTACACTAGTATTATACGAGAACATTGCTAGTTCAAGCCAATCATCCCATTCTGAATTTTTTGCAACAAATTGTTTGAGATATTCTCCTAAAACATGATGTGAACGTTTTAATGACCCGTTTGATTGAGGGTGAAAAGCTGTGGTACGAAATTGTTTAATTCTAAAACGTTTTGCCAATCTTTTTAATAAATTACCTAAAAAATCTCTGCCTTGGTCAGTAAGTACTCCTTTTGGTGATCCAAATATGCAAATAAATTTTTTCACAAAAGCATCTGCTATTGTACTAGCTTGGTGATTAGGAAGAGGTATTGCTAAAGAATATTTGGTAAAATTGTCTTGTATCGTTAGAATATATAAGTTACCGGATTTTGTTTCAGGTAGTGGACCAACAATGTCCATTGATATTTTTTCAAAAGCAGTAGTGGGTGTGTCTGTGATTACCATAGGATTTTTTGTTTTGACTCTGATTAATTGTTTCAGTTGACATTGTAAACAGCCTTGAATATATTTTTGAATGTCTACTTTCATATTTTCCCAAAAAAATTTTTGGCGAATTCGGCTATAAGTTTTTGTAACGCCTTTATGGCCTCCTAATGCCGAAGAATGAGCTTCTTCAATTAAATGAGTTTGTTGTTCCTTTGTTGGATATTGCGTTATTCCATTGCAAACTATAATTTTTGTAGTTGAATTTGAAAAAATTAAATTGAAAATTGATTTCACTTCTTCCCAAGGTATATGATTAATTCTGAAAGTTTTTGAAATACTAATTGATCGTAATTTAAATTTTTGAGATAATTCATGTAATGAGTGAATTGATAATTTCATATTATTTAAAGTTTCTGATAAATTGTCCTTAGATTCTTCTTCAATTGGAAGTGCAAAATGGTAGTAGTTTCCTTTTTTAATCTCTTCGCTATTCCCTTTTGTAAATTTTTAAATTTTGGTAATGTTTCACGTTTTTCTGAAGTTTTTGATCCGTTGTCGCGAGGAGTTTCATTTGTTGTAACAAAGTATGCAAAATTATCTTTTCGCATAGTTAATTGATCGCGAAATTCAACTAAATTTTTCCTTGTTATAATTTTTTCTATTTGAGAGTTTATAGGAGGATGTTCTGGGGGTGGACGATTATAATTATCATGATCTTTATCGATTTTTTCACAATTTATTTGACATCTCCGGTTTAATCTCAAATTTTCTTCAAAATAAGGCTCTTCAAATTCTTCTTCCAATTTTTCTTCTTGGTTTTCTTCAAACTTTTCTTCAAAATTTTCCTCAAGATCGTCTCCAAAATGTTCTTCAAAATTCTGTTCAAAATTCTTTTCGAAATTTTCGTCAAAATCTTCTTCAAAGTTATCTTCCAAATTTTCTTCATAATTTTCTTCATCGTTTTCTTCGTGTGTGGTTTCAATGTCGTTGATTTCATCTTCTGAGGTTGATGAATAATTTTCACTGTCATCACTTTCAAATTCATTAATATTTTTTTGCTTTTTGTCATTCTTCTTTTTTCTGTTTTTTGCTTGAGCTTGTTTTAAATAATCTGAATAATCAGGATCAGAGTCGGAATCTGATTCTACTTTTGTTCGGCTTCCCTTTTGCATATTTATTTCTGGCAATTCATTTTCAAATATTTGTTTTCTTGGCCTACCTCTCTTTCTTTTTGTTTGAGAGGGAATATTTTTCAAATTTGTAAGTAGATTTTTTCTTGGGCTACCTCGTGATTTTTTAACAAGAGGTTTAGAACAAAAATTTTTGTCTAATTTTTCTTGAGTTTCATTTTGATCCACATTTTTTGCTTTTTCTTGCTCTATTCTCTTTTAAGCTCTTGTAGTAATAGTTTTCCATGATAAATTTTCGTATTTTTTGGAAAAAATTGGACTTAATAAAAATATTGTCATAAAAATAAGTCTTGAAGCCATATTTTTGAATAAATTTGTGTATTTTGAAATATTCTTACCAATCTCACTAAATGATTCTTCACTAAGGAATTCTTGTAAAAATTCTGGAATTTTTGTGTCAATATTTAATATTTGGGCTTCTGGAATTTCGCTAAAATGATCTACGTCGTCTGGTACCATTCCTGGATTCAAGTTTTCTCGTTTTAAAGGTTTTACCTCATTTTTAGAGTTTTCTTGTTTATTTCTTGTAAAAGTTTTCTTGGAAAACGTTTATTCTTGAGAAGTCATGAAAGTATCATTGTCATCAACTTGTAAATATTTTGATTTCTCCTGGCTATCCTCAATAGGGTTTCTTGAGAGAGCGTCTGCATTTACATTCATTTTTCCTGCTTTGTAAATTACATCAAAATCATATTCTGCGAGTTTTAATCTCCAACGTGAAACTCGTGAACAAGGGTCTTTAGA
Organism: Diplolepis rosae; assembly: GCA_030998225.1. Classification (NCBI taxonomy): domain Eukaryota; kingdom Metazoa; phylum Arthropoda; class Insecta; order Hymenoptera; family Diplolepididae; genus Diplolepis; species Diplolepis rosae. Next base: position 1,918,928 of record JAPYXD010000707.1, read on the forward strand.
ATTTTGAAACCAAACTAGAGGTTTGTGATCAGTCACTAAAGTAAATTTTCGTCCATACAAATAAGGACGAAAATGAGTTACACAAAATATTATAGCAAGAGCTTCTTTTTCATATGTATCATATTTTTTCTCAGTATTACTTAGACTACGTGAAGCATATGCAATTGGTTTATCTTTACCTATTTTACCTTGTGATAAAATACCTCCTATTGCAAATCCTGAGGCATCTGTTGTGAGTATAAAGGGTTGAGAAAAATCAGGTCGTTGTAAAAGTGGTTCTTCACATAATTTTGCTTTTAAAATATCGAAAGCTGCTTGTTTTTCTGTCCAATTAAAAGGTATATCTTTTTTTAGAAGTTGATTTAAAGGACTTGCAATTTTTGAAAATCCATCAATAAATCGTCTATAATATCCTGCTAAGCCTAAAAATTGTTCAACATTTTTCTGTGTTTTTGGAACTGGAAAGTTTTTTACAGCTATTATCTTTTTTGGATCTGGACGTACTCCATTTTTATCAATTATATGACCTAAATATCCTACTTCAGGTCGTAAAAATTCGCATTTGTCTGGTTGTAAGTGAAGATTTGCTTTTCTAAGTCTTTCTGCTAAATTGTTGAATTTAATTTCGTGCTCTTCTAGAGTATTTGCATATATAACTATGTCATCAAGATATACAAAAAGTTCCGTTCCGATTAATCCAGTTAATGTTAAATCCATTAATCTTTGAAATGTGGCGGGTGCTGTTTTCAAACCGAAAGGCATTCTATCGAATTCGTAATGACCGTGAGGTGTAGAAAATGCGGTTTTATGTGAGTCTTTTGGGTTCATTTTTATATGGTGAAAACCGGTAGCTAAATCAAACACTGAAAAATATTTTGCTGATCCTAGAGAATCAAGTATATCGTTTATATTAGGTAAAGGATACGAATCGCCAATTGTTTTTTCATTTAATTTACGAAAATCAAGAACCATTCTCCATTTTATTTTTCCTTGAGAATCAGGTTTTTTAGGAACTATCCACACTGGAGTGTTATATGGTGATTGTGAGGGCTTTATTATTTTATTTTTTAATAATTCATCGACTTGTCTTGTAATTTCTTCCTTGTGAACTGGGGGAAATCTATATTGTCTTGAAAAAATTGGAGCGTCATCTACAGTAGGAATTGAATGTTGTAATACATTAGTAGCTTCAAGTGGTTCTCCTGGGATTTGAAATCTGTCTGCATTATTTTTAATTAATTTTTCTACATGTTCATATTCATCTTGATTTAAATGGTCTAATCGAAGAAGTTTTTTAATACATTCTACTCTGTCTTCGTCTGTTACATTATCAATTTTGCACGACTTAATTAGAGAATTGTCAGTTCTTAAAAAGTTATTTAATATTTTACTTGATAAATCTTCGTTATTTGTTTGTTTAAAATTATGTAAATTTTCAATTTGTTTATAACATTCTTGTTCTTCAAAGTCTTCTTAATTAACTATTGGGACTGATAATTTTATTGGTATCTCATTTGTGTTTACAAATTTTAAATAATATTTTCCTTTGTGATTTTTTACAACTGCGTCTCCTACGTAAACGCCATCTTGGATATGTAATCGAGGTACATACCCTTCACTCTTTTCTTTATTCCTTATATTAACATAAAATGTTGTAACTGTTCAAGCTGGAATAGTAAATGTATTGGTATATTTAAAAGGGTGACAGTGGCTCTCAATTTCTAAGCATTTTGAAGTATAGTTTATATTCACACTATTATCTTGAAAAAATTCTGATCCTAATACTCCATCTTCTTCTACTGGGACTTCATTGGGAATAATGTTAAATATTGTTGGGTAACCAAAAATGTTTATTTTTACCTGTCCTAACGTGTAAAGTGGTAAATCATTAATTCCTGTAAGTTTCAATACGTTTTGGCTATTTATGGGTACTTCAGGGTTGAGAACCTTTTGTTTAATTAAATTTCGAGCGGCACCAGTATCAATCATCATGTGTGTTGGATTTTTTAGACCTTCCGTTGATATTATAATTGATGGAATTGAAGTGGACTTTGAAATATTTATTGTTGTTGTTGTATGATCGTTAGAAGTGGATGCCAGTGGTTCTCGATTTATCCGTTCCTCAGTGCACCCGTGCTAGGGAGAGCTTTGGAGTTTTCCTGATTACCCAGGCGTAAAAGTCGGACTTATGCAGGATCTTACGAACGGCATTGTACCGCGCCAGTTGTAAATAAGGAACAATGCCAGTACTGATGATTGGTACCGCGCCGAGCGTTGGCGCGGTACTGGTATAGTGCTGCCCCAGTATGGAGTCAAATGCTGGCTAGAAGCCGACTTAGGGATTTATGCCGAGCGTTGGCGCGGTACTGGTACAGTACTGCCCCAGTATGGAGTCCAAATGCTGGCTAGAAGCCGACTTAGGGATTCATGCCGAGCGTTGGCGTGGTACTGGTGTAGTACTGCCCCAGTATGGAGTCAAATGCTGGCTAGAAGCCGACTTAGGGATTTATGCCGAGCGTTGGTGCGGTACTGGTTCAGTACTTCCCCAGTACAGATATAGATAAATTGATTTATCTCACAATAATTAATAGTTTAATATATTTGACTAATTAATTATAGTAATTTTATTTTTACTAATGTTTCTGTAACGTTTTCTACTAAAAATTACTTAAATTTAACTAACAATTAGTCAGTTTTGACTAATTCGGATTTAAAGAGTGTAATTTAAGAATTAAATTTATTTATTATCAAAATATTGGAAATATACAAAGTTCATCTTGAGCTGCTTCTGCGTTTTAAAACCAACGTCTTTAAGACGTTCCTTAGTTTCGACTTGATATTATTATTCTGATTTAAGTAAACGAGTGTACCCAGCCGGAAATGTCAGATCTTACGAACGGCATGGTACCGCGCCAGTTGTGAATGAGGAGCAACGCCAGTACTGATCATTAGTACCGCGCCGAGCGTTGGCGCGGTACTGGTATAGTACTGTCCCAGTATGGAGTCCATGTGTACTATTTTTTTTAATAGTACTTCATAAGTTGGAATAACTTATTGCGAACTTGAATGCATAATTTCGTTATGAGATAATTTTCTTGATTCCAAAGTTTCATCATATTTTTGGGATTGAATAAACTCAAAATTTTTAGATTCTGAACATACGTTGATTTTACTCTTGAGAACAAAAATTAAAGGAATCATAACCTGTATAAAGTATCACTAATATACAATAATCAAAGTTAATAATTCTAAAATGTATATAAATCTTTTTATTATGTAATGTTCTTTAATAAATTCAAAAATTTGATCGCTTTCCTTCAAAAATATTTTATTTTATAGAAAATCGACTTAATAATTAAAAATCTTAAAAATTTTAATCTGAATCGTAAATTGGGATAAAATCTAAAAATTCCCGATTACACGGGGCCTATACACTTCTTACACAGCCCTGCAGTAGTTGAAGGTTATAAGCGCTATTTTCTTCCTTGTATTCCAAGCGTGCGCAGCCGAGAGGCTTAGTCGTTAGGTTAGTAATGCGTTAATTACAAGTAGAGAGGGTTCGAACCCGCAGCGTTAAGAATAATTTTTAATACTACCCAAACGAGCGTTTGTGTAGTGTAGAGGGGGGGAATGTGTGTTTGTAGGTAGGTTTGTATATAAAAATAGTAAATTAAAGACTGCTTGAAAGTAAATAAAGTTTTGAAATGTACTAAGAATATTCATCGATTCAACTACTGATCTTATTTGATTTACCCCAGTACTAAAAGACAACTCACAGCCGAGTGACATTTTGTACTAATGCCAGTACCGCGCCAGTACAGTCCTTCGGTACAGGCATACTACTATTTCCAGTACAGCGCCGGTACAGATATTTGGTACAGGCATAGTACCAATTTTAGTACCGCGCCAGTACCGACAAACAACTCCCAGCCGAGTGACATTTCGGACGAATACCAGTACCCAGCCTATTCCACCCGGTATTATGCCAGTACAATGCCAGTACCGACATCCGCCCGGCGGTACTGGCGCGGTACCAAGCCAGTTGTAAATTTCCACCTGGGTAGCTGTTTGTGAGTCTGTTTGCAGTCTCGTACTAAATGACCGGGTTGTTTACAGTAATTGCAAATTATTTCAGTATAATTTGAATTTTGTTCAGTGTTATTATTTTGTAAAAATCTATTTTCATATGGTTTATTTCGATTTTGAAACTGTCCTGAGTTAAAGTTTTTATACTGTCCTGGATTCAATTGCCCATTAGTATTATTAACATTATTGTTATTATTGTAAAAATTTCTAGGAAACTTATTATTATTGTTGTATCTTTGTTGTAAAAAATTATTATTATTGTTTTTATAATTATTATTTCTATTTTGTAAAAAATGATTGTTGTTATTATTAAAATTATAATTTTTATTTCTTAAAAAATTGTTATTTGGAAAATTATTGCAATTGTTTTTTTGCAAAATTATTATTATTATTACTTCTTTGACCGTTGAAATTACTATATCCTTGTTGGTTAGGATGCAAAAATTTTTTTTGTTTATTGTTAAGAACCGCATCTTGAGCTTTACTTAAATGAAAACATTTTTCAGTTGTGTGACCTGGTTTTTTACAAATTAAACAAATAGTTTTATTTTCAAGTGCTACGTTGAATAGGGTGGTTTTATTATTTTTATTATTATTAGTTGATTCTTCGGTTTTTAAATAATCAGTATTTTTATTTCTTCGCAGTGCAGAACTTGCAGCCAATCTTCGTTCTATGTCTATTGTATCATTAATTACTTCTTTAAATGTGTCCTTTTCTTCCACACGAATTTCTAACTCAGGACGCAAACCGCGTATAAAACATTGAATTACATCTCTTTCTAAATTTTGTTTAAAAGCATTATCTACCTGACCGTTATTATTAAGTCTGTGAGCATCTTCTATTCTATCAGCAATTTCTTTAATTCTAGCAGCATAGGAAAGGACATTTTCTCTTTCCCACATAAACGTATTACCTAATTCTCCCTGCAATTGATATACGCTTTTCGCAGGGGCATATACTCTTCAATTTTTCTATTAATTCCTCTATTGTTGCATACGTTGACCCAAAAATACATTTTCGTGCCTCACCAGACAATTTACCTCTCAATAGACGTGCAAGATTTTCTTGGGCAGCAGGTGTCGGCAGCATTGCCTTTGCTTCCATGCAACCCTCAATAAAATGGGACAATGGGAGGTTACTTCCGTCGAAGAAAGGGACCACCTCTAACGCGTCGCGTAAGGATACCTGTTGGCTGTTAGGTATGGCTACGGCCATCTCTTCGTTGTTTACTATTACGGGATTATCCTGATTTATGACTTCTGTATCGTTTTTGTCGTCGTCGCTATCGTTGTTACTAATTAGAGAGTCGCGTGCCAATGAGGTTTTCAATTTTTCTTTCAAAGTTCTATTTTCTATTGTTATTACCGTTGAGCTTAGCAAATGAGATCCGTCAAAATAAGATAACTCGTTCGTTAAAGTTTGATCTTGATTACAAGATCCTGTCACAATGCTCAAATCTGGACAGAAACTTGAATGAAATCCGCTAGTTTTACTAGAATTTTCACTTGATATGCTTTGATCATTAATTAGAGTCTTGTCGAAACGTGAATCGTCTAGCTGAAGAGTGTTATCTAATTCTTGTTCAGCAGAAAAAGTGTTTGAAATATCCTTGTATTTATTATAATCGACTACATTTTCTTTGATTTTACCTGATCTTTTTAGTTTCAAGGAATCTATTTGATTCTGATCGACAATTTTTGCGAGTTGATTGTCTTGTTTTGCTTTACTACGCGTAATAACTTTTTGGGCGGATTCTACAGGGGTATTTGAATTTGACATTGAGTCATTATAAATTTACAGTTTCTTTTTGTTGAGCGTTATCTTAGATTATTTATTGTTAATTATCGATTGTTTATAACAATTTAAAAAAACTACATGTACAATTTTGTTTGTAAATAAAGTGAAATTAGTAAAAATATAATTTTAATTTATAAAAATTCAAAAAAAAAATTATAATAATAATTTCAAAATATAATTTAATTATTTTTATTTGTTTATAACAATAATTAATATTTTTACTCTTTCATTAGGAAATAAGATAATAAAATAAAAATGTAATTCTATAAAATATTCAAATAAATAAATAATCGCTCAATTTTCGTAAAATTATAATGTTAAATAATACATTTCTTAAAATTATAATAATATATATATAGATATATTTTGTACCAACCACGTGTGTCCTGGCAATTATAATGATCTATTTTATTAATTTATTGAATTATAAATTGTTTTTTAAATAAATAAAATTGTTTATAACAAGGATCAGATAAGATTCGAGTTATGCACAATTTATTTTTCTCTAGACTGGACAAGTTAGGCTCAAGCTCAGATCCTTGGACAATCTTTGCAAATAAAAATATTCTGTTCCTTAACAGAGTTAAAATTAAAGTTATAAACAATACAATCACAAGCACTTCGAACTTTGCCCTGCCCAATGATCGTAATCAATGGTGAACGTTCAACGTACCCAAAAGGGACTTATACTCTCGTGTGCTGTTTTTTACATTCTCATCATGGATGAGAAGGTATTGGTTTTATGTGAAAAATGACTTTCGAAATTTTCATCAAATCTTTACGTTTTGAGACCCCCTGAGTCAGAAAAAATGGTTTTTACGAAAGTGTCTATCTGTCTGTCTGTCTGTCTGTCTGTCTGTAGTAGGTCGTGTGCGGCATAACTCTCGATAGAATTATCAGATTGAATTGAGCTTTGGTACACTTTATCGGAGCCGGAAAAGTAAGGACAAGTTCGTTAACCAGCCACATCCAATCAAAATTGAGGGATGGAGCACTACTTTTGTGTTTTTGAAAATAATTTTTTGAAAAAATCAAAAATTCCAATCCTGGTTTTTGATAGTGCTCATAAATCTCTACAAATTATCCTTATAACATTTTTTGATTAAATCAAAATTAGAAATGTTACAGCATATTCAAATTCGAAAAAAGTCAATATCAAAATTCCATTTTCCAGTTAAATTATACGAAATACGAAAAAACGTTATGATACAATATTATTAAATAAATAAAGACCTACAAATTTGCATTATAACATTTTTTCATAAGATGCATATTTTTCTTTTTAATTAAAAAAAAAACTATTGAAAATCCAAAATTCAATTTTTTAACAATAATATTCGAAATACGAAAAAAACGTAAGAATACAAAGTTGTTCGTTTCAAAAAGATCTACAAATTTTGTTTCACATAGTTTCTGATAAAAGATATATTTTTCGTTTCAATTCCAAAAAATACGATTAAAATTCAAAAATTCCATTTTTTAGACAAAATATGTGAGATGCAAAAAAAACGTTTAGATGGAAAATTGTTTGCCTAAATGAGGTCTACAAATTCTCATTAAGACATTTCGGGACAGGATTTATATTTTATGTTTTGATTTTTAATATTAAAAAAATTCGATTTTTTCACCAAAATATGTGAGATACGAAATAAGCGTTGTTCTGGAAAATCGTTTCCTTAAATAAAGTCTACGATTGTTTTTCCTTTTTGATAGATTTGGAAGAAAATAAATTATTTTAATCATGTAATTTATTAAAAAGTTATACTGAAATGTATACAGAAAATCGAGCGCGAAGCGCGAGTGTCATGATGAGAATGTACGCAAATATACTTACTTTGATCGAAGATTCCTCGTTTTAAGTTAGGATCGAATGATCCTCGCTTAGGGATGAGGATAAGTCAATGAAAGACACAATGATTATGAAAAATAATACAAATTGAATTTATTTCACTGGTTAAAATTTCCGGATATACATTCGTTGACAATTCTTATATAATGTAGGCACAGGCTAGTTGGTACGTGGGTGAGAAAGAGACAAAGAATAAAGATCGAGAGAGAGAGAGAGGTTCGGTACCTTTATGTTGAGGGTTAATCCACACGGCGGTGAGTAGTAAATACTGGATCCCCGCAGGTGTAGTCCAAGTGTGTGAGAGAGAGACGGAGTTATAGGCCGCACAGGTATATTCCGTAAAGGGCGGTGATCCAAATTTATGACACTGTTCGAAGATCTTTACAAAGATCTATACAAGTCCACGGTAACTTTTACGACTCCCGAACTTTGATTTTAAATTGTCCCGGTCGAATTTTATTAATCTCAAACTCAGAGATTTTCGAAGTTAAATTGAAATGCCGCACTGGACTATTGTCGCGAGACCGGTTATAAATCCGAAGGAAAATTTAAGTGTCGAACTAGACGAAGAATTTACTGACTGCTTTCTCTTGGTGTGGGCCTCTTTTATATTTTTTCATACAAATTGACGGTCAGCGAAAATCGTGACGTAGTCATATCTTCTTAGAGGATAAGGGGCCCTATACTGCTCCCTACTTCCCCTATTCCCTATTCCCCTTTATCGATTTTCTCATAGATTTCTTAACTCAATCCAGCCTGTGTGTATTATATACATTCAAATACGTCGCAGGACGTGACAAATATAAAAATATAAATATAAATATTAAATATAAATATAAATACTCAAATATAAACAATTATTATTAGAGTTTATAATAATTTTTGATAATATTTTTATGTATAATTTAAAGTTGCAAAAATATAATATATTTGGTCTTTTTGTATTCAATTTTTAAAGGAAATTAAAACTGCTACCAACTTGTCGACTTGTTAAATGGTTATTTTAAGAAAATAATTTTAATTATTAGAAAAATTTAACTCAAACTGAAATTATTTTAATGAAATTTCAGATTTTGTAAAAAAATATAAAAACTATTCAAGAACAAATTTGCATAAAATTCATAAGGCTTGATGTTTGCCGACGGCCAATGCACCAGAATAATTAGCTCTGTGACGTCCTAAGTTTTAAATTATAATATATATATTTCCTATCTAAAGTCTAGAGCCAATTACCCTAACTATGTTCCTCTTTTTATTGTTAAAATTAACAATTAATCGGGTAGAGGACAAGCCAAATGAATTAGATTGCAACTGATTTTAATAATAATTTATTATAACAATACAAATTTTATTTTAACCCAAGCGACTTTGTTAGTGGTTGGTTGCAGGCTGTTTTCCTTTGGTTGGTCGAGTCTGATTGGTCCAACCTTAAAGAAAAACACACCGTGATTATAAAGGGCTCAAAAGAAAAGAGAAAAGAGAACTTTAATAAAAACAATGTTATTTGACTTACCGGTTGTTCTTGATGACCTCCCCTAATTATCCTTGTTGACCAACAGTGGCAGGTTAATCCTTCTCTCTAAACCTGAATCAGTGAAATAGTCACTGATTATATCAGTGAAAATATATCAACTGATGAATCAGTGTCCTGCTTTGACTTCACTGAGGAATCAGTGAACGCGTCACGTGAACATAACTTTTGAATTCGCGAATTCAAAACTTTCATCTACACTTTAAATAAAAAAATAATAATAATTACGTAATTTCGTTTTAGTGTTGTTTAGCCTAAAATAAACGAGTTCTTCGATCGTTAAAATATATTGCTGGTTTTATTACTCCCACCTGAAGCTTTCACTGATTCAATAAGTGAGTTCAATCTATTTCACTGATTCATCAGTCGGATTTCACTGATTCTCAGTGAAAGACTTATAGCTGCTGCCATCAGTGAATAGTCACTGCGAATCAGTGGCTTTTCACTGATTCAGGTTTAGAGAGTTTGTTTAACGGGTATCCTTATTTTGATACCTCGATGACAATGCACTAAATCTAATGTTATGATATTCACTCCGTTGTTAATAGATTGGTTTTCCTGAATACGTGGAAATTACGGCCACTTAGCAAGCAAATGACATTTTCTTTTTGGTTTTAAAAATTGAAATCAAATTTTATTTTTTGAGAATTTCATTGACAAACATTTAAATTGAAATTCTATTAATTTTAAATTGTTCATTTTTGAAAGATTAATTTTAAATTTAGTTATAACTATTTAAAAAAATCTCCTAACTTAGATTATTTATCTAGCAGGTGTACATTGGTGAAAATACCTACATGCATATAGATGTATGGGAGACCATCAGAAAGAAAAACGACGCGAAATTCGTCAAGGACCTGGCAGTCCAAATTTGGGGTACACCGGTGTTGCAAAGTAAATGTCTGAATCCAAGCAGAGCCATTAAAAACGCGCAATATAATGAAGAAGCAATAAGAAAAATATTAACTCCAAGGAAATACCAATTAATAAAGGGTAGGTTTTCCAAAAATGCGCCTTGAGCTTTCTTCACGTGCAAAAGTTTACTAAAACTCATGATTTTTTGTCAATAACACTTTTAAAAAAACACTTGATCCTTACGTTTTATTCTTGTTTTTTATTTACGTTCGATATTTATTTCGCAGAGTTGCTATATGAAAAAATCTCAGACGCTGGTGTTTCCGGATCCCAACGACAAGCTAGAGTAAGCAAACTATGGAGATACCTATAAGAAAAAATTTACTACTTACGTAAACAATTACCACAACATTAAGTAATATACATATAAAATGACGGTAGAACTTTCCTTCCAAGACTTTCTTTTTTCTTTTCACTAATTCGTTGTTTACTTTAGTTTCGTAAGAAAATGTTCGTGGGCTTTTTTTGCAGGACAAGACTGACTCACTTAATTCTTCCATCTTGTCACTTTGTATATTTAAGATACCCATAAGATGCATACATTCATCAATATTGAGCGTTAAGAAAACAGAAATTGTTACTTATTCTAATTCGTTGTTTACTTTTATTTTGCGGAATAAGAATAAATTATTTTAAGCTTTTTATCTGCCACTTTATACAGGGTGTCCCACCATCTGCAACACCCCTTGTATTATGTGATAGAGGAGTTTGGACAGAATAAGGGTTCAAAGTTAGGCTTAAGTGGCCTATGAGGAGTAACTATTTTTATTTGCGAATGCTGCGAGAGTTGAAGTGTGCCGTCAAACTCAGACTGAATTTTAACGCTGGGAACAAGTACGTGTTGAGTAAAAATGGTACAAGGGGTGCTACAGATGGTAGGACACCTTATATATTCAAGGTATAATGTAAAGGAAGAAAAGTGCACTTTTATATTTTTTTCTTTACCTTTATGTGGGATAATAATTCATAATTTGCTTCATAATTTGCAATTAATAAACTAAACATATACCGCAAAACAATCCATATTTATTTCCTTCAATTATAAGTCTCTTCGTAATGTCCGTTCGATTGAAAAATAAGTAGAGTAATTCTTTTTAATTCAATAGTGTTTTTAATCATAATTTGCAATTAATAAGTAAGAAACGACATAAAAAACGACGTAAAAATGACATGAAAAGCGACATAAAAAATGACATGAAAAACGACATGAAAATCGACGTAAAAAACTATCCCAATTTTTCATGTAGTTTTTTACGTCATTTTTTACGTCGTTTTTCATGTCGTTTTTTACGTCGTTTTTTGCGTCGTTTTTCATGTCATTTTTTACGTCGTTTATTATGTCAAGTTTTTCAATAGGGGAAAGAATATTTAGTTCAATGTAAATTAACGAGATTGTAAGTTAAATTTAGATATGAATGAATTATATTATAGCTTGACTTTTCCATTTTTAAAATTTAACGAAATCTGTAAACATAATTATTTAAATAATTAATTTTTAACACATTTTATTTTAAGAATATACATGTAGCGTCATCTCTTGGGAAATCGATGAACTTGGAAAAGTTTGGCAACTCCTACAAGGCCCAACCCAATGGGTCAGCCCTTAGAATTTTCGCCTACTATTGCGAGGGCGTAACTAGCCACAATAGCTATTCAACCAATCATAAAACAAAACCTAGTATTCTCAACTCCCCTAAATAATTTTCAAGTAGAAAGGGAAAAGAGGAAAATACATAAAAGCTATGTATTTTCATTTTCAGCTCAGTTATTTCTTACACAAAAATTTTCGACAAAGTCTCTACTTATACTAAATTCAGTTCTTTCCTACATAAAATTTATGAAACAACTCTTCACTAACACAAAATTTTCAGTCCGTTCTCTTCAAAATTTTTTACAATTTTTCAAAAGTTTTACGGAATTTTACGGATTTTACGGAATTTTCGCCGAGTTTACAAGGAGTTTACAAGCCATCTAAATTCATCGATTCTTCCAGGATTTTGGCAAAAGAAAAGAGGAATTTTTATACGTCATAATAAAAAGTAAGTTTCCAATTTTAATCGCTGTGTGCTTTCTACACTTTGTCTTCTCTGACTCTTTATATATATTTGAAAATTTTGACTTTGATTACAAATGTTTGAGTGCTGGTAACCACCCCAGTACTAGCATTTGTACATTTTGTTTCCTTCCGTTCCAAATCCTTAGAATTAAGGACAAAGTGGCGTGCTCCCTTTTATGGGAATAGTACGACATTGTCCGAAATTCGCCATGTTCTTTCCCATCTTATATTTCATTTGATGTCTTTGTATTTAATTTTTTTGTTGGTTGAGAATAATCTATTAACGAACAGTAGTCCTGGGTTATTGGAATTAATTTTCCAGACATGTCTCCTCATTACAACACTGATAGTAGGAAACACCTGTCAGAAATTATCTGAGATCGACAAGGCAGTCGAGTTGCATAAAACAAGAACACTGCCTTGCCGTCGGTAAAGTAGAAAATCAAATAAGTAACATTAATAATTATTTAACGAAAATAAATAACAATAAAATTCATTATTGTTGTTAAATAGTTAATAATAATCAAACACTAGTACATAATAATCGGCAAGGACCAATAATGGATAATCAATTACATCAATCACATTATTGGGGATTCACAAGATAACGCAAATAATATTTCAAAATATAGACACTAGAAGATTATGTATTACATAAATACTATAAGGAAATAAGATTAAAAACTAATGTATAAAATAATAGATGAGTCAGTGCATTTGTAACTTAGTACAATTGCACCGACCTGTCAACATATACATATTAAGTAACATAGCTGAAAAGACGAGAGAAAGATGTACCACATTGAGCGTAAATGAACTTTGATCCCGATAGTATGACCTGTGTGGGAACGCGCCGCGACTTCATGCATTTACGCAATTGTCAGCAAGTATGGTCGATGACACTGCTGCCAGACGCGTGCCGATCCATCGAGTAGCAAGGTACGTGCCGATCCACGAAAATATGAATGCTCTCCCACTATAGGAATAATCAATAATATATAAACCCCAGATTTACCTCTGGAGGTTATCTTTTCGCTAGTGGCTGTTCAGTCTTCAAGATCTTAACGTCGGTAGCCACTCCGTCCGCAAGTCATACTGTCGGTGTCACGAATTGACCCTTCGATATTCGTAAATCGGTATCTTACACAAGGAATACCTCGGTACTTGGTAAATAAAATCCCTGGTCCTTAAGTGGTGCAAGTCCGGTGGTCGTGAATTGATAAGTGCCGTTAAATACGCGTATCGTCGTATTAAGTCGAGTTCTGAGAGTTAAATCCACAGAAAACGAACTTAATCAGTGTTTAGCAAGCAAGTTGGATTGTCTGATACGCTTCCTGTACTACTTGACTAGCACTACTTAACTCCGGCCAGGATTGTGCCATTATCCAGCTATCAACAAGGAGAAATATACGACAAAACTCTTTCTCTTGCCTTCTCAAGCAAGGAAAAAGCGTAAGTTATATATATAAGCATCTCAAAACTTATTATATTAACTATAACGCCAATTGTAGTGCGTGAGTTGTATACCTAGGCATCTCAAAACCTAGTATATTAGCATAAAACGTACAAGTTACATATCTAGGCATCTCAAAACCTGTATTAATAACTATTAGACGCACACACTTAAACGCGGAAGTCACATATATAGGCATCTCAAAACCTGTATTATTGACTCATAAACGCATAAAACCCTTAATATTGCCTTCTCATCCTGAGAAGTAGTATAAGTCATACAAATAAGCATCTCAAAACTTATTGTATATCTATTTTGTAATTAATAATGCTTGTACACCGCAATATAATCAAATTTGTTATTATTGTGAACAACTCGAGCCGCATAGGTTTGACTAGTGACCACGATCCCACAAAAATATAAATAATCAGAATTTACCACTCTGATTTAATCAGCAAACTTTCCTCCCTTTTCCTAATTTTCCCAACCTACCCTCGTCTTAGCTCGGGACGTAACACCAAAATTCAATTTTTTAAATATTTTTAACAATTTCAATTTTATTTATCATAATTTTTTTTTACTCCTACAATTTTATCTTTATGTATCGCTTTATTTTTTTTAGCCTGCATTAATCGCATTAATAATAAAAACATGGTTGGTATGATTATAATAGGAAATCGTAATCATAATTTATAGTAAGAATATCAAAATACTACTATAATTAAAATTATCATTATTTCCTATCTTTTTTTTTACATTTTCATCACGGATGAGAAGGTATTGGTTTTACGTGAAAAATGACTCGAAATTTTCATCAAATCTTTACGTTTTGAGACCCCCTGAGTCAGAAAAAAACGGTTTTTACGAAAGTGTCTGTCTGTCTGTCTGTAGTAGGTCGTGTGCGGCATAACTCTCGATAGAATAATCAGATTGAATCGAGCTTTAGCACACTTTATCGGAGCCGAAAAAGTAAGGACAAGTTCGTTAACCAGCCACATCCAATCAAAATTGAGGGATTGAGCACTACTTTTGTGTTTTTGAAAATAATTTTTTGAAAAAATCAAAAATTTCAATACTGGTTTTTGATAGTGCTCATAAATCTCTACTAATGATCCTAATAACATTTTTTGATTAAATAAAAATTAGAAATTTTACAGCATATTAAAACTTGAAAAAAGTCAATATCAAAATTCCATTTTCCAGTTAAATTATACGAGATACGAGAAAACGTTATAATACAATATTATTTTCAACATAATACCTACAAATTTGAATTGTAACACTTTTTCATAAGATGCATATTTTTCTTTGTAAATTAAAAAAAAATATATTGAAAATCCAAAATTCAATTTCTTAACAATAATATGTGAAATACGAAAAAAACGTAAGAATACAAAGTTGTTCGTTTCAAAAAGATCTACAAATTTTGTCTAACGCAGTTTCTGATAAAACATATATTTTTCGTTTCAATTCCAAAAAATTATTTGCCTAAATGAGGTCTACACATTCTTATAAAGAAATTTCTCAACAGGATGTATATTTTATGTTTTGATTTTTAATATTGAAAAAATTTGATTTTTTTCACCAAAATATGTGAGATACGAAATAAGCGTTGTTCTGCAAAATCGTTTCCTTGAATAAAGTCTACGTTTTTTTTTCTTTTTTAGATATTTGGAAGAAAATAAATTATTTTAATCATGTAATTTATTAAAAAGTTACTGAAATGTATACAGAAAATCGAGCGCGAAGCGCGAGGGTCATGATGAGAATGTGTTCCTTAAGGCCGATAGAGCCTTAAGTAAATTGAATTTCCTGTTTCACTTAAACTGAAAAAGAAATTTAGTGAATTTGAGAAAATGAGTAATTCACATCATCTTTAATGTTATAAAATTGGTTTGAGCGTCAGTATTAAATTATAAGAAATAAACTTCAATGTTTATTTTATTTTTATTTTATTTTTATTTTATTATACATATTAAAAATTATAATTTTTTGTTGTTGTGTTTGTTGGCCCTTGATAATTAATAATAAAATAATAATAACATAAATATTATCTAAGGGTGAGGAAAGATTAGTAAGTATTATTTTCCACTTATTTTTTTTTAATCTAAGACTTGATAAATACTGCCTAACAACAAAAACACAAATTAAAAAAAAAGAAAATAAACATATTTCGTTCTATATTGGGTTGTATCCACTTTTTTATTAAGTTCTAAAATTTAAGAAATATTATACAACTATTAGATGGAAATAGTAAATGCATGCCACTTAGAGAAACGAATTGATCTTTTGTGAGCAAAGGATCACATCGTTTGGTGGGGCGTTGAGACGGCCCAGCCTCAAGTATCCGCCTTTTGCGAGGAAACGGGGGCAGAATCCGCGAAATTAGGCTAGCCTAGTGAACAAGCAGGTGCACACGAAGCCCGCACAAAAGATTTGCAAGGTTTGAATAAGTATTCGCCCAGTAATTAATGATTTAATTCCAAACCGGAAGTGAATGTGGCGAGAACGAGGCAGTCTGCTTTTCACGGACATTTTCGTTTGTATCCTCAGCGAGCGCCACACTAACCTGTGTTTGCTCCCACTCGACCGTTCACTCAGGTCAAGCAGCTTGCGGCATGGTTCACTGGATGGGTGGGCGTCCCACACTGTTATTTCTTCTATTTTTTTTTACATTATTTATCGCAGGATTATTTATTCATTTGCATGTATGGGAATTGTAATTAATAATTAAATAAAATAATTAAATAAACAAGTAAATGAATAAATGGATGGGTAAACAAATTAATGTCATCAAAGATAATCTCATTGCGTTGGAAGATAGACATAAAATGTAATATATAAATAAATGAACGAATATCATTGTTATAAATAAATATAGTTATTATTACATCGTAAATGAGGAAACACAATTATTATTGCATTATGAATTAATAAATATAATCATTATCGCAGTGTAAATATTAAAAAATCTTTAATATTATAAATAAAGATAATTATCATTGTATCGTAAACACTATTAGTATTAAACATTACGAATAATTATAATTATAAATATAAGTCACTTAATAATGATGAATTGATGTTGATTAATTGAAAATGTAAAGACTCTCCCCAGACAATGAGCAATATGTGAAATTTATAAATAATTTAACAATGTGTGACCATTGATTATTTTTATTGTATATTATTTTAACGTTTTTTTGGATATATCTAATATTAAAACTCATTATTACCTATTAGCAATGCATCCAATCTTTTTTTAGAATTTTTTTTTATTATTAAGATCTTTACACAACGTTCAAACCTTCCCATACTGCTGTCCAATAGGAGCACGCGCCTACGCAGGTAGCACGCGCCAGCGGGAGGTGAAATGGGGGAAAAGCTTTCTCTCAGATACCGCGCGGTATGTTTTCGCTTTTCAGCGCACATTAAATTTTGAACGCCTCTACCAGACGAAATATGCGACCATTTGAAACTAGAAAAGTATCATTATGATCGCGCAACATTAGCCTTCTTCTGATACCGGTTTCTAACCCTAAAACGGTCGCAAAAAGGGGGAAAACATCGTGTATAAATTCCATAATTTATTGATCTCAATGGACTTGATGGCGGTGGCTAATTCAGGCGCGCGCATATTAATTAAGGGGGGGAAATAATTAAGAGGTGGAAATAGGAGACGATGTGCTTGATTGCATATCCCCGAAAGCCAGTCCGGTTCCGCACCTCAAAAAGGTGAGGACTTATCGCTCTTCGCGGCGATTTTTTGACATTTTATTAGGTCAAAGCTCATAGTTAGGTGTGGTGCATTGTAGCATCACTGCACCTGACTATTAGAGAATTTAATCGTTTATGCTATCCCCCCCCCCCTTGCAGATAGGGACTAGCAGGCTCATTTTCTTATAATTGGCGCGTTTTTGATTTAGATTTTATTGGGGTTTACAGGATCTATTAAGTTCGATATCGGCGTCTTACAAGGGATTTGATTGTTGGAAAAATAAAATAGATTTGTTCTTTAACTCTTGAATGGCGAGTACCCGTTGACTCACCCCGAGTGAGAAATTGAGAAAATCACTCCTATTTTAAGGAATCCTTGTGTCTTTTAGTTGCCAATCAGGTGCCGTAGCCTTTAGGGCACTTTACCTGTGAGGAAATAATTCTTCATTTTAATATTTGTTTTTTATATAACAAACCAAATTGTCAATCAGGTGCCGTAGCCCCTCAGGGCAGTTTACCTGGGAGACGACATCCTTTTTCTCCTATTTTCTTGGTAAATTCAATTGTGGATCTGGTGCCGTAGCCCCTTAGGGCACTATACCAAAGACACGTGCTTCCTTACCCTCGGAGAATTTAAGAACAAATCTACGCGAAACCGCTTTGTCAGGTAGGGAGGTTTTCCTTTCGAAAATTGAGGAATTGAACGTATCTTTTAATGCAAATGACGAAAGTTTCTCTGAGTGTAAGCCTGAGTGCTTTTAGTCACAACAAAACCTCTGATGCTATCAATTGGAAGGTTTCCTCAATTTCATTAGTCCTGAATTAGCAAAAACTTTGCTTTGTTTGAACGTTTCAAGGGTGGAAAATGTAAATAAAAAGGGGCATAAAAAGAATCGAAGTCAAAAGAGCCTGCCAGTCAACCAAGTTTTATTTTCAGGATTAGGGAATTCCCAAAATTAAAGCGTGTATTTGAAGGCGCAATTGCACGAAATTTTAACAAATATTAATTGAAGTTTTTTTTTATGGTTTTTAGATTCTTGAAAATTCTATATCACGGAGAACGGTTGCGAGAATTCGTCCATTTCGCCTTTGTTCACGAGGAAAAATTAACGTCGTGAGTTTCTTCGGTTTTCTTACTCACCAAAATAAAGAATAAAAAACTCGCGAAATTTTCTCCCTTCGTGTGACCCACACGTAGATTTTAAAGGGACAATTTTGAACCAAAGTAGGGCAAAATTGCTAATCAAAAACTTAGAAAATTGATGTTATTAATAATGGCAAATTTGAAATTTAATCTCGAACTTAAAGAGCGAAACTTTTGGCCAAATCAGGCAAAAATAGCGTTATGAATGTTAAATTTGATAAATAAATATTCTAAAAGGTCGAAATGTTTCAATATAATTTCTTGTTTGGTCTTTAACAAAGAATTTGACATTCAAAACTTTATGACTATTGGCGGATCACTCTGTATATTACGTTATTGTGAGTCATGAAGTATTATATTTTTTTTAACTTAGAAATTCAATTGTAACGAACCGTACATTGGCACTTCGCCGCGACGTTGGAAGGGGTGCCCCTACCGCCGCTGCTCACGTCAGTACTCCCACCGACCGCCAAGCCGCGCGCGCAGCTACCTCCACCGCTCGCGGACGGTATATAAGGGAGGACGAAGGACCGAAACGGGGCAGTTCGGTTGGAGCCAGTGTCTCCAGAACGTGGGATTTTTCGGCCCGCACCACGTTCCCATCTGGGAGAAACACATGCAAACGTGGCGTGTCAGTGTGTCGGCTCTGCTACACGCTGCGGTCACCAGCTTCGTGTAAAGCCGAAGGTGCACGAAGACGGACTTCGTTACAATGCTTGAGTTTTCAAGTTATTTTTAGATTTCAGGCTTTCGTTTATCGAGTCGAAATTAAGAATTGTATTTTTCTCGAGTACGTGCAAAAGAGGCGCGAAGCAGACGACGAATTTGAATTTACGAAGTATATAGTTCAAGAAATAACACTTTTCTTCAATTTCTTGAAGAAAGTCTGCATGAAATAAACATCAGTATGATCTTGGAAAATTTCATGAGGATTTCAACACTTCAAAAATAAACTTTCAGTGAAATTTAGTGACAATAAATGTATAAAATTTGAATCAATATATAATTTTCCATTCAAATTTATATACTTCTTACTAATTTTGTACATTTAACAATTTTTCAATTAGAACAATATTTTCTATCAAGATACAAATGAACATAAAATTCAAGTTCATAATTTATATTTTCAGTTATATGTTAGAAATATTTTCATCTCACATTTTTGTAGCCTAAGCACAAACTTTTCATTCCAAAACTTAAAATCTCTACGGAAGTGGAAAATTGTCTAATAGCAGTAGATAAATTAAAAAGCTAAAATATGTGTTTATTGGTATTTCCATATTAACATATAAATATCAATCAACTTTAAATTTTACATAAAAATGTTCGTTCGAAGTGTTCAAATCTTGTTACAATTTGACAAGATTTTATGGAGGAGTGCAATCTTTTGGATGAAATATTTTGTAGTTCTTAATTTGTCTGTCCGTCTGAAATCGTAGTAAGATTTGAACAGTAAACAACAAATTTTCCAATAGAATTCAGGATCAATAATAATTGATTCAGGAAATACTTCAACTCTGTAGAGCATTTTTGTATTTCGAATTCAAAATGTGTGCTTAAGCCACAAAAAAGTAAGCTGAAAATGTAGATATAAAACTAATTATGTCATGTTTATGTCTTCTTAATGGAAAATACTTTGCATATAATTCTCTAATTCGATATTTTTTTAATGTATGAACATTCAAGAAATTGATAAATATTCCATCTTTTTATAGGAACTAAAAATTTCCGGATAATGCTTTGATTGAGAAAGCTAAAAATTTGTCAAATATTGATATAAATTGCAATTTTACAATTGCATTATTTTTCAAATATTTTAACATCTCTTCAATCTTGATAATTCTTACAGAAGTTTATTTCATGTGAGTGACTTTTTCTTTTTCTAATGAAAGATTTCGTAATTCTAAATTCGGCCCAATTCGTAACATTGTAAAAAGATTTTAAAACTTCATAAAAATTTTTTTATGTTTTATCCAAAGTCAATAAATATTCAATGTTTGGAATCGAAATATTAAGTAAATGATTTTTAATTTCTGGGAATAAACTGCTTTAATAAGACAATCTTTCTTCTTTGTGAGAAATCTCAATTTTAAAATTAAAATTCTACGCATAGGATACAAAAACATAATATGAAAATACTTTTATTACAGAATTTTGAAATATACAAGTTGACCAATTTTTAATCGAGTAAATCGGCTACTTTAAGCAAAAAATTATGTTAAAAATATTTTATCAAAAAAAAATAAGACACATTAAATTACGGTTTAAAATCCACATTCATAGATTGATGGTAAAAGCAGTTTAAAGTTTTTTAATCTTACGTTTTAGTGACGTATGCACAGACTTTTAATCAGATAAATGAAATGCTTTATAGAAAGTCAAAATTTTCTTTTTACTGCACTTCATCAAATTTATAAAGTAAAAATATTTTTTAATTGATGCTTTCACTCAATTCTTTAAACATTCATTAATTGAAAATTGTACTCAAAATTTAATCTTGCAGCGTTCCAATATTCCCACAATGTTACAAAATCTTATTAATCATTATTTTAGTCGAATTATTTTCAAAATATTTAAAAAATATTTAAAAAATAAATGTAAATATTTTGATTAAATACTCTGTCAAATTTTGCATTTGACTGATCTTGCAAAATTGTTGAAAGTTTTGAATACCGATAGAAGAAACTTTAAATGAAATTTTATGTCCATAAATGGTATAGAGGTCAAATTGGAGACGAAAACAAATAATAATAGCAACCTTCTTTTGTTTTCTTCTAAGATATACTTGATTCTCGCTTTATGCGTTATTTGAGAAGGCAAGAGTGTGGATTCTTCATATTTTTATCGTAATTCCTTATTGAAAACGGCAAAAGTAAGAATATTATATTATTATTTGGTGATACGTGAGTGCTCTTACGTACGTTAATGTTTGATGCTTGTGGGTAAGTTTATTTTGTGAAACTTAATTTGCGTGCAGATTACAAATTATTCACATTCGCTCAATTTTATCGACTTTTCATCTTATTAATTCTTTTCAAATAATTCTGTTTTCCTTCGTCGTATAATTTATTGTTCACAATGAGTAATCCGGTTGACCCAAATTCGAGTGTTTTGAAGGACAGCCAGGTTCAAACGAAGGTTGACCACCGTTTGAACTCTGGTTCAAACGAATGTCAACCCGCTAGAAAAGTCATGAAAAATGCAAAAAACTTTCAGTTGGGATGGTTTGAGGAATTTCCGTCGTGGAGAGAGTGGGTGGTTACATTAGCAGATGAAACAAGATTTCATTGCAAAATTTGCAATAAAACGTTGCTATATGGCAAATCGGAAATTGAAAAGCATGAAGCATCTTTATCACACAGAAAGAAGCAAGAGTTTTCAAATAAATTAGAATGTTATGGAGTAGTAAGTGAAAATTCTTCTAATGTAACTGCCAATTCTTACAGTGTTGAACCTTGTGTAGCAAGTTCTTCTGCTTCAGAATTCACAAATTCCTTCGATTCCGGAAAGTGTTACTTTCGAACAGAAAGTACAAGAAGTAGAGATTAGGATTAGTACATTTTTCGTAGAGCATAATTTACCATTCGCGATTTCATCAGAATTGATAGGACTTTTCCAAGATATGGAACCTTTGGTTTTAAAAGACGTTAGATTGAGCCACACTAAAATGGTCCTAGTTGTAAATAACTTTGTATGTGCTGCTGAAACTGATCGCATGGCAAATATTTTGCGTAAGCAATCATTTTCAGTGTACGAAGACGAAACGACCGACAGGACTCTAGAAAAGTGGCTGTCATGAATGGTTCGATATGTGGAGCCAACGACATTTTCTGTCAGGGTGGAATTGCTCCAGCTTATTAATGTAAATGCTTCGGATTGTTCTGCCTCTAAAATTTTTGATGCGTTCGAAAAAGCATTGTCCGGGCAGAAAATCCCTTTATCTAATATCTGTGCTTTAGCTTGTGATAACGCACAGGTGATGGTCGGCAATAGGTCCTCAGTTTAAACAAAATTAAAGGAAAAAAGTCCCCGTTTAATTGTTTTCCCGTGTGTCTCGCATTCGTCAGCAATTGTAGCAAAATATGCTTGTGTCACAATCCCAGATGTAGAGGATTTAATCAAAGATTTGCCAGCTTTTCTTAATGCTATCTCCAAGCGAACGGCTATTTTTCGATCGATTGTTTTGGAATTAGGAAATGACTATCAAAAAATTCCTAGTCATTCTGAAACTCGCTGGCTTGTCCGCTATCAATGCATAGATATTATAATAAAGAATTGGGAAGTTATTCTTCAGTATCTTATGGTCCTCGTATCTGAGAAGGTAGAGAAGGCCAAAGACTTGTTAGGAAAAATGCAGAATTCTTTGACACTCGCATATTTCCTATTCTTGAAATTTACTTTGAATAGGTTCAACGTATACAATGCGAAATTTCAAAGTCGCGAAACAATGGTTCAAGAACTCCAGCCAAACTCGGCTAAATTCTTCGTATGGATTCTTAGCAGTTATTTGAAAGAGGGTCTTCTTCAACCGAATTTATTCTTTCAAATCATTAGAAATGTTAACTTTGCAGATCCTAGTAATCAAAAGCCGCTTCAAGACATTGACGTTGGTAAGGAAACGCGAGAATATTTCCAGCAGCAACTTACAAACAAGAAATTGCAAATAGTAGAAGTTGATCTATTTCTTCGTAATTGCTTGAAATTTTATGTCACAGCAAGCGAAGAAATTCGCAATCGACTTCCTTTTGATGTCATCTTTTTGTCTTGCGTTGCTGTTTTCCGGCCTCAAGTAGCTTTCTATGCTGATCAAAGCGAAACTTTTCCTAGGGTCTGGAAAGTTTGTCAAGATTTAGGGTCGTTTGATAGAATAGGTGTACAAAAAGAGTGGGATTCTTTACTCAAAATCAGACAGGAACTCAAAGAAGAGTGGTCGAATTTATCTTTTGACGAAATGTGGTCTAGTATCGGTGTATCTTCGACGAGTACAGGAGAAAAACTTTTTCCAAATTTGACCTCACTATTGAATCATGTTCGGAGTCTTCCTCATTCAAATGCTGAGGCGGATCGAGGTTTCTCCATGCTCACGGGCGTGAAAACTCCCAAAAGAAATCGCTTAGGAAACAGGAAGGTCAACTCAATTTGTGTTACACGATCAGCCCTAAAGGCGAGAGCTGAAACAGCCAGAACAACGAGCATCACTTCGAAGCATTTGCAATTAATGACCGAAAATCTATATGAGATGGCAGAAAGTGATAGGGAAAGTGATTTGTCGCTCTTCGCTCACGAAGGAGAGGATTAATTCTAATGGCCAAGGCATGGCGTTAATCAATTTCAAACCCCTTTCTTACTCACAAAATAATGACATTTTATTTCTTATATCAGAGATACGTTCTTTATTCCTTTCTTCGCGTGCCTCGGGTATGGAAATTGTTTAGTTTTAATTATTATTTTGTGAGTAAGAAAAGATACTGAATTGAGTAATATCACGCTTTGGGCATAAGTGAGAGGCAAGGGGACTCACAATAATCAAGCACCCCAAATCATCCCGAATTAATCAAACTTCTTCATTATTTGATTTAAAACAAAACATTTTTGTTCGACGTATACTGGCATTTGATAGAAGCAAGCCTGAAGTACGGGCTACATTTGTAGCGTTTTTTACCACTTTGCTTCATTTTTTTCCTTTTTTCTTTTTGCTTGAAAGCAAAAACCCTTTTCGTTTCGTAGGACGTGGACTAGGCCTACAGGGGATACCACGTAAAAAAAACGAGCCTTAAACTCTACCTCCGTGGTGGTGTGGAAAGGAGTTTTATTTCAGAATATTTGGGATTCTATAAGAATGAACCAGCTTTCTTATTTTAATATTTCAAATGTGTTTTCTTTCTTTTATGTGTAAGGTAAAAACTAGATCCAAAAAAAGCAAAAAAACCTATTTCTCTAATTGCGTCCAAGATTAGAACAGAATCTATGCAACCGATTGTTAAAGGTTTTAAAAGTTTTCGCTTTAATTTAAAAAGCAAGTCTTCATAGTATTTTACTAAGTAATGAAAGTATGTCTACAATTGTTTTCTTGAATCCTACCCAAAGGTCAAACATGGTGCAAAAATGTCGTAAAATAAGAAAAATGTCGTAAAATAAGAAAAATGTCTGAGTACTTTGAAGAATTTTTTCTAAATCGATATGTATCATATTCCAATAATATTTAGGAATATTTATTAAAATATTCATCTTCTAAATTTGTTTGATTAATGTAAAGAGTACACTTTATATTTGAAATTTGTATACACTCTAAATCTGAATCAGTCAAATTTTCACTGATTGAATCAGTGATTTGCCTTTTCACTGAATCATCAGTGGAAACAATATTTTTCACTGTTAAATCAGTTAGTTTTCACTGAAGTAATCAGTGAAATTTGACTGATTCACAGTAACCTGTTTTTAGTTATATAAATCAGTCAAATTTCACTGATAATCAGTAGATTTTGACAGATTCATATTTGAAATTTGTACAGTTTTTAAAAAAATCCGAAACTTTTTGAATTTAGTAGTTTATTTATAAAATTTGAGAATGTTGTAGTTGATATTTCTATATAGAACTTTAAGCATTTATGGACATAAAATTTCATTTAAAGTTTCTTCTATCGGTATTATGTTTTTGTATCCTATGCGTAGAATTTTAATTTTAAAATTGAGATTTCTCACAAAGAAGAAAGATTGTCTTATTAAAGCAGTTTATTCCCAGAAATTAAAAATCATTTACTTAATATTTCGATTCCAAACATTGAATATTTATTGACTTTGGATAAAACAGAAAAAAAATTTTTATGAAGTTTTAAAATCTTTTTACAATGTTACGAATTGGGCCGAATTTAGAATTACGAAATCTTTCATTAGAAAAAGAAAAAGTCACTCACATGAAATAAACTTCTGTAAGAATTATCAAGATTGAAGAGATGTTAAAATATTTGAAAAATAATGCAATTGTAAAATTGCAATTTATATCAATATTTGACAAATTTTTAGCTTTCTCAATCAAAGCATTATCCGGAAATTTTTAGTTCCTATAAAAAGATGGAATATTTATCAATTTCTTGAATGTTCATACATTAAAAAAATATCGAATTAGAGAATTATATGCAAAGTATTTTCCATTAAGAAGACATAAACATGACATAATTAGTTTTATATCTACATTTTCAGCTTACTTTTTTGTGGCTTAAGCACACATTTTGAATTCGAAATACAAAAATGCTCTACAGAGTTGAAGTATTTCCTGAATCAATTATTATTGATCCTGAATTCTATTGGAAAATTTGTTGTTTACTGTTCAAATCTTACTACGATTTCAGACGGACAGACAAATTAAGAACTACAAAATATTTCATCCAAAAGATTGCACTCCTCCATAAAATCTTGTCAAATTGTAACAAGATTTGAACACTTCGAACGAACATTTTTATGTAAAATTTAAAGTTGATTGATATTTATATGTTAATATGGAAATACTAATAAACACATATTTTAGCTTTTTAATTTATCTACTGCTATTAGACAATTTTCCACTTCCGTAGAGATTTTAAGTTTTGGAATGAAAAGTTTGTGCTTAGGCTACAAAAATGTGAGATGAAAATATTTCTAACATATAACTGAAAATATAAATTATGAACTTGAATTTTATGTTCATTTTATCTTGATAGAAAATATTGTTCTAATTGAAAAATTGTTAAATGTACAAAATTAGTAAGAAGTATATAAATTTGAATGGAAAATTATATATTGATTCAAATTTTATACATTTATTGTCACTAAATTTCACTGAAAGTTTATTTTTGAAGTGTTGAAATCCTCATGAAATTTTCCAAGATCATACTGATGTTTATTTCATGCAGACTTTCTTCAAGAAATTAAAGAAAAGTGTTATTTCTTGAACTATATACTTCGTAAATTCAAATTCGTCGTCTGCTTCGCGCCTCTTTTGCACGTACTCGATAAAATACAATTCTCCCAGATGGGAACTTGGTGGGGGCCAAAAAATCCCACGTTCTGGAGACACTGGCTGGAGCGACGATCCGGGTCACACCGGAGCGACACTCTAGACGGACGGAATGTCGATGCCTCTCCTGATGGGTTCTCCCATAAGAGGGTATCTCCAACGTCAACTGCCAAACACCTGGTGAAGCCGGACCAAGCGCCGATCGATGGATTCCCCCATGATCGAATCTCAGTGGGAGCTGACACCCAGCGTAAGGTTCCTGTGACTGGGTGTTGCTCCAAGCGAAGCCAGGTGGTGACCGATACACGACGCGAGGAACTTCCCGACACCGGTCCTTCTGGTCCAGGCGCATTGGGCATCGAACGATGGGTTCCCGTAACTGGTTACTGCTCAGGCTAGCCTGTTCGACATCGACCGATCACCCGGAGATGCCGCGTCGAACACTGACCGATGGGTTCCCCCATTGGCCGGTTTTCAACATGTACGAGGGGTCAGCGCCAGGTTCCCCTGACTGACCCTCATTCAAACATCTCTTGGTGAGCCCACCACAACACCGATAACCGAACATACCCAAACCGTACCCGACAGTACCCGTGCTGGACTTCAATCGTATTCGAACCTGCCCAACCGTATATACAATAACGGTGAACCAGCTCGTTCCTTGACCAAGGGCAATAGCCATTAGACATGGGACGAGAGGGCAATGTGTGACGTCAGGCGCACCCGATCACACCTCCCCCGGTTCTCACCGGGGCATAATAAGCCCGACTCTCACGGGACCCATATACTGAAACGTCAAAAATAAAAATGAGTCACGCGTGTCCCGACGCCATATTTATAAATCTCGTAACCCTGAAAATATAAAAAAAACTTAGCATGCAAAAGAAAAGCAAAGCTAAGCAGGAATTCCGGCTAGGGCTGGAATGGACTCGGGAGTTCGGATCAGGTAAGGATTTTCAAGTTAGGGAGGAAATTATCAAGGCGATATGACTCTAAGAGAGCCTGAGAACCACGCAAGTGTCAATAAAAGACAAGAAATTTACAAAGAAATTACCACTGTTAAGTAATTATAAATGGCCCGGAATGTAATCTTGAAGACTTACCGGTCTTCTGCCCGCAATCTCGCGTCTTACTTCCTCCAAATTGAACTCCATAGTGGCGTCCATTAAAAGTCAACAAAATTTTTCGTCTCTTTGAGGTTATTTGTCACTCGTGCGACAACGACAGAATAAAGCTGCGCGCCGAAGGTGTTGCGCAGTATTATTACATCAGCTGGAAAGGCTGCCGCACGCGCATGAAGCTCAGGTTTGCGCGGGCGACTCGTCTTGTGAGGACGACGGCGCCAGGCAACCAATAAGCGGAAGCGTCTATAGGTCAGCTTGCCCCATTGGCTTAAAACGTAGAGGGGTGCATTTAAACTACGAAGAGTTTGTACTGCGCAACACAGTAGTTACAAATAGACAATGCTATTATACAATATATAATGTAATTTATGATTATTCCAACTCGTCATGCCCTTTCTATATTAATTATAATAATAATGGTACGACGGTGTTGGAAACCATGGGCTGCAGCACGTGGTCGTTTCAAATACCATGCCTGCCGGGTGATGCCCTCTGTGGCTTGCCTGTGAACCCCTCTGACGTGGATGGTAACACAGCGATCTCTTTGGCGGCGCCTTTCAAGCTGGTGTTAATGATGAAAAAAAAAGAAAACGGCCAGAAAAACAATTAAAAATAGAAGAATTTTACGAGAAGCTCTCAGACTATCCCTGACAATGTCGAGTTCTAATTAAAAATGGTGGCTTGAGCTCGATCCTGTCGTTGCCGGTCGAGGTAAAAGAATTTAACGTAATTTACCACGTTACACCTTGCAAAGGCACATTTTTTTGCTGCACCTGCTCCAGATATGAAAGTGTCTATAAGGGTTTTTGAGCTCGCTGATTACGAATCTGAAGTCAGATTTTCAAAATTCATAAAGGCAGATTCAATATGGTGGACTAAATTGTCAAAAAGTAGCGTATAAAAATTATAATTTGTATATTTGGTTTTTAGGGCGCCGATTACAAATCTGAAGTCAGATTTTTGAATTTCAAAGTGTCGTATTCAAAATGACACTCGAAACATTTAAAATCAGCAAACAAACGGGAATTGTAGAGTTATTGATCACAGATCTGATCTCAAATTTCCAAAATAAAGATTATGAATCTAAGTAGGTAATAAAAATTTAGAAAATTCTACCAACAGGAATATTTGAACCATATTTCTATCCGATTTAAGTTTTACTGAAAATAAAAATAAAGTCACATTGCACGATGTGCAATAAAATTGTGATCGACCTCGATTGGTTTTAGTACTACAAAGGAAACAATGTTTGGAGCTGTCCTCATACTCACCAGGCAAATGTTTCTGTACTGACGTTCTGATACTTTCAGGTGTTTTAACTTTTTTTGTAGCATGGATACTGGGTATATTTGGACATGGTCTTCCCCATTTCTCTTCGCAATTTATTCTTATGAGCTCATCTAGTATTGATAATCGAAAGTCTTTCAATTTTAAATCTTTATTGGGATTGAGTAATTTGAAAATTATAGAAGAATTGACAAGAGTTATCTTTTCCTTGATTTTTAGGAAGACCTCTTCTGTCCTTCCCAATTCTTCCACAGGCTTAAATTCCATCTTTCAATAAAGTAATAATCAAATCGTTACTTGCGAAGTAATCTTCGAAATAGATATGGTAATTTTTATTTTTCAAAGTTTGAGATAAATCCTTGATAACTCTCTCCCCTAAATTTTCCTCAGCAACATTAGCAATTTTCCCTGTGTAAATTTGGAATTCGCATACATTGCCATTCATGCCTGATCTCACCCCTAGCTTATATCCACATTTTATGGGTTTCTGCGTCATGAATTGTTTTATAGTATTTCTACCTTTGAATTTTACCATGCTCTCATCTATGAATTTTGTTTGTTTTCTGATGGTTGTGTTGAGGTGTGGTGACTGTGGTCCAAATTTGGTTGTGTTTTGGGGATTCAATTGGTTTCGAGTCCTTGGAGTTTTTAATTATGAATTTCTCTCTGGTTGGATCATAATAATGCAGATAAGTTTCAGAAATTTTTTCAATGAATGGCCTTATGTTGTACAATTTGTCGAAATTAGCGTCTCCTTTTTTAGGTTCTTCAGTCTGATCATTCAAATGAAGATTACTGAGCAAGAAAGAGAATGTCTTGACCGGCATTGGCGAACTTATGTATGCATCATTCAACTAAGGATTTAATAACCAATAATCACGACAAGACGGTAAACGTTTGATACCCATCATTATGTTCACTCCAATAAATTTCTTCATTTCCTCTGCAGTTACGAGAACTTCATTCTTATTTTTATTCTGTTGATAATACAGACTGGTTTGTTGAATCATAAGCTCAATATTTTTTGTTGATAAGAGCATCAAAAAAATACCTCCAGGTGTTTTGACAGTATCTGGAATATTCTTTGGTCCAACATTCTGTGTGAAAGTTAACTCATTGTAAGGCAAAGTCTGATTTTACCAAGTTTCATCTGACAAATTTTGAGTGTCTTCGAACCTACGAGAATTATTAGCAAAATGCCTTCCAATGCCTACATTCAGGTCACAATCTTCGTCATGACTGATGTCATTCCCATGGACAGATTCGTTGCCTAATGGAATTTCATCTCCTTCATATCCTTCTTCAGAATCAGTCATTTCGACTTTATCGAAATTACTCACTTTTTTCATTCAACTAATCAATAAGAAAATTGAATGCAAAGTAAAAACTATGATCATACTATTTTGACCGTTAGCCCGCCACTCAAACGTGATCTCTAACACGGTCAAAATTTTTTTATTTATCGAAATTACTCGCCTCTCTTATTCAACTAATCAATAAAAAAATTGAATGCAAAGTAAAAACTATGTGCACACTATTTAGACCGTTAGCCCGCCACTCAAACGTGATCCTTAACACGGTAGAAATTTCAAATACACGGAATGTGAGTGAAATGGGGCATATGGAAAATGCGGGATCACCTCGAAGGGTACCATTTCACCGTCCTGACAAAACACTTGTCACTCACATGGCTGGGACAGATGGACAACTCGCCCGGCCACCTTGCTCGATGGGCAATGGAGCTCAGCCAATGGGATTTCACCATAAAATACCGAAGAGGCAGCGACAATCCACTAGCCGACACCTTGTCTCGCCAACCGATACCGATTTGCGAAATTTTAAGTCAGAAAGACTGGTACCACTGCCGAAAGAGGGTCGTCGAAGATGACCTAAAAGCGCATCCAGAGTACTCTGTTAGAGACGGCCGGATATACTGACATATCCTCCATACATTGAAGGTATGCATACCTCGAGCAGAAAAAACAATCATCCTGAGGGTGGCACATAACAAACCAACGGCAGGTCATCTAGGACTCGCCAAAACCCTAGTCCGCCTCGCCCGTCAGTACTACTGGCTAGGGATGCTGCCAAAAGCACAAAGCGCAGGAGCAAGCCACGGCTGGAAAGATGCACACCACGCTAGAGTTCTAAAGAGTTTATGTGACCGAGAATATGTCTGGGAGCACGGGAATATGACTGAGAATTTCTCTGATGAATGTGCTCTTCGAGAATTTATGAGAATTTAAAAATATTTTTCCGTAACGGTTCAAGCTTTCAATTGTTTTTGATAAATGCTTTGTTCTGGAAGTTCGTGTAACGTGCGCAATAAAAATGGAAAAAAAAGAATATAGTATATATGTATAGAAAGCATGCCACTCGACAAATAGAGCACTTAAAAAAGTGCATAAACTGCCCCAAAACTGTCAAACAATTATTTAAATCAAAGCGTAATTTGTGCGAAGAAAACTTGAATGACTTGTTCTTTATGTTTGAATTTAATATAATGGCTATAAAAAAATATTTTTTGATATTGAATTCCGATAAAACTTGACATTTTTCGTAGTTTATTTTTATGAAACCTTCACTATTGCAATTCATAGTGTTTGGAAATAAATTTACAATATTATAAGGTTTAATGATAAAGATAATGTTGGTGAAGGTATGGTGAAATTCGCTTAAATTCTCTGTAAATTCTCAAGTTGTCTTAAAATGACGGTCACAGTCACGAGAACGTGACCGGATTTTAAACGTCCAAGAAATTTAGAAATCTACACCACCCACGTAGATCAGCCTTGGAAAATGATTTCGACGGACTTGATCCGGCCACTACCAAAATCCACAGCTGGACACACTTGGCTCCTCGTAATGCAAGACCAATCCACCAAGTAGATCGAATTGTGCTCGTTAAAAAAGGCCACCGGAAAAGCGGTCACAGATGCCGTCAGAGTCCAGGTTTGCCTTCAGCACGGATGCCCAGATGTCATCGTGACCGGTAACGGACGCCAGTTCACCAGCAACGAATTTAGGAAATTTGTTCAACGTGTTGCACATTAAACACCGACCGACTCCACCGTACACACCGCAGTGCAATCCGGTAGAGAGAGCCAACCGAGTCATAAAGACGATGATAGCATTAAATGTCACAAGAAACCAGAAGACTTGGGAAAAATAGCTACCGGAACTGGCGTTCGCTTATAACACGGCACAACAGGAATCAACCCGCCTACTTAAATGTCAACAGAGATTTGAAAAGCCCAGGAAGTATGGCACAAAAAGCTGCCTTACCCCAGCGAGACGAGCACCACAAGCGGATTGGCAAGTTACGAGAAGCCCTTGAACTGGCCAAAATCAAAATCGCCCAGTTTTCAACAGCAGCAGAAATATTGTAACCTCAGGCAGAGAAGTTGGGCACCAGAAATTGGGGACAAAGTCCTGAAAAAGACCCAATACAAAACCAAGCAGCAAAATATTTCCGTCATGTGTATATCGGTAAGTTAAAACCCTATCAGGAACCAGACTATAGGGCCAACGAGAAAAAACGCACAACTTTGAGGCCAGGGACCGGCAACCCTACAACAAACCTTTGGCCAGAGGAGAAGCACCGACGGAGGGGAAATAACATTATTATTTAATCACTGAGTTTAGCCTCAAGGTCAAATCCCTTTGTGATTTTATCAAATTCATTTTATTCTAACAAAATATGTGTGTAATCAGATAAATTGTAATTGTAATTTATAACCATTTGGTTCCTAATGATTATAAAATTTTCGATTTCCCATTCACTGACTGTAGTGTTTCCGGGCCGATGCACCAAAAAGAGAGATTGAGTATGTTACGTCAGAAACGTAACACTTCTCTTCTTTTATGTTTGGGACCAGAAGGATTCTCTCTACACGGAAAAAAAAATCTGAATATAATAGTAAGAACATATGTCATGCTTTTGTAGCAGGTTTCGTTCTTACTATCGTGGTAAAAAAATCATTTATTTTAAGCAGGGATCCCTTCATGCTAAAAAAGTACCAAGTTTCATGCTTTTGGGGTAGTTGTGCACTGGCGAAAATAGTTCGAACTTCGCCTTACTATGATTTCTAGAAACCCATCCTATTTTAGTATGAGTTCTCTTACAAGCGAGATGTTAGGCCACGCCTACTTTTGAACGTAGCACCTCACGTGTTCTCTCAGTTGTAAGAAATTTATCCTATTTCAGTATGAGTTCTTTTACAACCGTAGCCAAGCGAGAACCTTGCTATGACAGCATATGGCACTAGCAATAATGGCATGCGCTTCTTTCTTTTATAATATAAGACATTTCATGCTAAAAATGCACGAGTTGATACCAATACTGGTAGAAGCTCATACCAATTTTGCACATTAAGTTCGGTGCTTTAATAGAAAGAGCTCAGCCTACTATAATAGTTGGATTTTTTTTCCGTGTAAGGGATGAAGAATAGTGGTGAATAGGAAGGGGTCAGTTATATGAAATATATTTATTAACATAAAAATTATTTTAAGTAAGCACCATGGAAAATGGAAATACATATACTATCTGATCTAATTTGACCCGGACTGGTTGCAAAAAAAAAAATTGTATGCATTTTAATACAAATATTTATTATCGCCTTCAAAATAGGCTCATTTTGAGCCAATACAAGCATGCCAACGGTTAATGCAATTTTCTATACACTTCTTATAGGCCTTTGCCGGTATAGCTCTTTGCTCCTTCAGGGAATTTCTTTTTATGGCCTCAATTGACTCACAGCGCGTTATCCAGAGCGGATATTTGAGTTTTGGAAAAAGGGAAAAGTCATAGGGAGACAAATATGGCGAATACGGTGGCTGAGCAATGACTTTTGTTTCGTGTTCAGTCAAAAATTCAGTTACAATCAAGCTGGAATGTGACGGAGCATTATCGTCGTCTGGCGGCAACGCGCTTCATTCCCAAAACATGAACCACAATGTGTTGAGCCGATCCGTAAGAGATGTTGAGAGCCTCTGCTACCCTTCTAATGCCCAAACGACAATTTTTTGACACAATTTTCTTCACCTTTTCGATGTTATCGTCGTTAACAGAGGTGGATGGACGACTCGCATCAGGCAAGTTTTCTACGACCTCATGACCCTCATTGAATGCTTTATCCCACTTAAATACTTTCTTTCTCAATAGAGTAGACTCTCCAAAACACTTATGTAACATTTTCAATGATTCCGTAGCCATAATTCCATTGGGAACACAAAATTTCGAGCGAACTCGTTGTTGATTTTTTTTCCATAGTAAAAATCGCCAGACAAACTTTTCACCTCGTAAACCAATGACTGCCAAACAAACACTAATGGACATATCCCGCTCAAACTTCACACGACTTTTGAAGAAGGTGTTACCGACCTAGAAAAAAAACTGTTTACCGTTCCGGTTTACGCGCGCGATTTAACTCGACCAGTCCGGGTCAAAGGCCGTAGCAGGATAAGCATGGTCTGGGTTCTCCCGCTCGGACTTGATCCATATTGCGAGGTTAAGTGGTGTCCATTAAGATAAATTCACCCCGATTATCAACTCGGAAAAATTTTTTTTACAAAAGTTATGAACGAATTTTTAAAAATCAAAAAATATAATTTTCTCGAAAACGGCTCAACCGATCTTGATGATTAAATTCATATTATAGAGGGTACTAAAGAGGTTCTGAAAAAAATTCAAGAACCCATTTCGTTCATAAAAAGGGGGTAAAATTTTTTTTTCAATTTTTGAATAATTTCTTTAATGTGAATTACTTCTTGAACACCCACCATTTTTTTCTATATCATGCTCAAATTCAAAGTGACAATATATATTTTTTCGAAAATTTTCGGAGAGGTACTCCATAGTTAAAAAAAATAAAAACTTCTTTGTCCCTTACAATGTATGAAACAATTGATACCCTATGACTTATCGAAGCACTTGTTTCTATACTCACGAAAGTTTTACGTTGATCACCTACAATACCTCATTTATTCCTACGTATTTGCTGCATAGTGGATTACATAGTACACTTTATATGAAAGTGACACCCTGTCTGTGGAATTGATCGTTATCAATTTAAAAAAAAAACACATCTCTACACGATCGCCTTGTTTAACTCTACTCGTATTGAATGATATTGTATGTATAATCGCATATTTATATGATTTTAGTTTTAGGAGACGCACTTGTATTAATTTTAATTGAATACCGTGCTATTTTGTAAATTCGACATAATTCTGTATAGAAAAACTTTTTTTTGCTATTGACTCAATAATATCAATTCCTCAAGATTTTTCAACAATAATGAATTTTGTTATCTGAAAATTTAGAACATAATAAAGGTCACATTAGCGGATGGCTGAATGAATTTGATGTGAAAACTTTATTTTATTAAATCAATGTGAAATTTAATTTTGAATAAAATGTACATACAAATACAGTCAAATTATAAAAAAAAATTTCCTATATTTTGCATATTTTGAATTACCCCAAATCATTTATCAATACTTTTTAGAAAATACTTTTTAGGATTTGTGACTGTGGTCCATGAATTCGCATCATGCATAAAAGTAAAAACTGACAATTGAATGACATCAGAGACTTTGCATTATTCATGCAAATTTAATTAATATCAGCAACTTTTATTGCGTAAATGTCATTATTAAATCAATTTATTTTACACAGTTGCATTTCTCAATCCAAAAGATTTGTTTGATTAATTACGGCAGTCGGTAAAGTCGCATCATGCACAAAAAAAAAATTACAATTGAATGACATCAGAGGCTTTAAAAAATACTGTTTACATTATTCATGCAACTTTAATTAATTTCAGCAACTTTTATTACGTAAAGTTCATTAGTAAATTCATTTACCTTACACATTTGCATTTCTCAATCTTTTATTCTGTTTTTAAATTTAGCGCGCAAAATGCTACTGAGAGCAGGTGAAGCCGCCTTCAGTGACAGGTATTATGTTTTTCTAGTTTTTATCACTGAAGAATAAGATAATTGTATTTATTGCTACACCTTCTAATCCAAATTTAGCCACAGAATCATAATTCCAATGCTTTTAATGTCTTCTTTACCGTTCTTAGCCGTAATAATGCGAGGTCATAGAACGGTCATAGAACGGTCAGAGTATTCTATGACCGTTCTCTCACACGGGTCCGCTAGGGTGGTAGCGAAGCAAAGGGGGATGTTAACGTGTAGAAAAATCCCACCGCTGCCACAAAACAGTTTCTTACGTACGGGTGGTAGTGTAATAAATAAATAGATAAATATTGCAAATAAATTATTATTTATTTATAATTATACGCGGAGGCTCACAAATTGTGGAAAACTTTCATGTTTATTTTCATTTATTTTTAATTGGGATCGTTTTGTACTACTCATCTACTCTCATCCTGCTACCAGAATAAAAGTATATAGCGTCAGAATTTTTGGTGAATCAAAAACATTTACTAAATTTCAAAGGAACTCAAACTAAAGGTTTTGCTTCCGGATTCTCATGATTACTATAAATAAAATATTATAAAATAAGAACGATACATCTTATCGTTCTCGTTTACTGAATCCTACCAGTTAGCAGGGCAAGGGCAGGAGAAAGAAGGTTGCCTTTGCTGCCCTGGACCCTCAGATCCAGCTGGGCTTCAAATTTGCTTGTTTCGTGACTAAAAGTTAGTCACTCTTGTCCTTTTATTTCGGTTATAAACTTACACACACGTACGCACATGAATTATTCTTCACTTCCTTGCTTTTATTAATTTTATAAAAGTCAAAAGATGTATGACTCTTAACTGAAAAGAAATTAGTACTTTAAATTGCTTTCATTCTCCACTTTTGATGTTTTATAACCTTAATATAGCTTCTCGAAAAATATCTTTTCGTTGTTTTGAGATTCGACGACAGGATTATTTTTCTGATATTTTCATTTTCAACCCCAGGCCGTGAACGCACATTTAACATTTGCGGCTAACTGACCACCGACGCACTTAAAATATTACTTCAGCGCGCCAGAATACTGATTTCAAAATCGGTCTTAACTCATTTTTGAAATGAATGATTGTTATCATGTTTTGAATCTCCATGACACACTTTACGCTGTAGCGTAAACCTAGCGTTTGGCCGGTTCGCTAGGGTTGAGTTTAGCCGAATATTAAATTCCATTTGATAAGACATTTTCGCAGCTGAAGGAAATCTACTTTTCTTCTATATACAAATTATCTTTAACATTTATTTTTCTGAAGTAATTTCGTATAGTACAGTCAATATTTAAAATGGTCATCTTCTTTATCCAACTGTTTTTGACTCCTATTGTAGAATTTACATCTTCAATTATATGGCTTTTTCATTATTTTTAGCGATATTGCATATGAAATTCATTTGAATTATACTTTACTTATTTACAAATAATATAGATTTACTTTTACTGCAAGATTATATTATCAATACCTTGATTAATTATTTTTCGAGGAATTGGATACATACAATATATTTACTCATTTTTATAACTTTAATAATTAATTTTGTCACCATTGAAATAAAGTTAGACGGATCAAATTCCTCAGTTTTTCAGTTAATTAAAACTTTGCTAATAGACCAAGCTTCTAAGCGTACGACTAGAATTTGCTTGGAAATATCTTGTATATTTTCAGTATTACATAACTAAGAGAAAAAGTGTAATCAAGTACTTTCGATCGCTCAGTGCGTTAGTGGTCTCAAGACTGAGACGTAGTTTCTTAGTGCCACCCACAAAATGACATCAACGGGCTCTTTTTTTGATTCTAACTGTATGACTTTGACACGTTTTGTTCTCGCTGAGCAACGGAATGTCCCAGCTGCAACCGGTGACCTCACACAATTGCTAAACAGCATTCAAACAGCTGTAAAAGCTATTAGTTCAGCTGTAAGAAAAGCAGGCATAGCTAACATGTGAGTCTACAAACCAATGAATTTGTGTTTTCATGTTTAGCTTCAAGTATTTTACAGTATTTTAAACTATGGTTTATGTTGAAATATAAATATCAAAAATATATGGAGAGAGTGGTCACGAGTGGGTTTCAGAATAGAATTATCAGTGGGATTGTAACAGAAATATACGTTCGCGTAAGTTTGTCCTTCTCGTGCTATACACGGAGAAAATTTGGTCAGTAATCTCTACAATAAAATTTGGTAAGACTCGAATATAATAAAATTTCGCTAATATGGAACATTATTTCGTGAGTATAATCTGTACTTTGTTATTAAGAACGCAGAGAAGGATTGTAATTTTTCAAGTCATGCAATGTAACTTACGAACGTAATATTTGACCCTTATTCGGTTTTTATTTTCTTGAGAGAAGGTTTACTTCTATTGGAGCAATTTCTTCGCGAGTAAACGGTAACATTACGTATTCTCAGAATTTCAGAATTTTTAAACATCAATTATTTGATTACAAATTATGTATATACTGAATGTTGACATTCACTTAAGTTTGAAAGCAAAACACCTCACAACATTACTTCATAAGAACGATTCTTGAGAATAAATTTTTAATACATATCTGGAATTATAAGGAATAATTTTTCATCAAAAATCTTTAAACAAATAAATATAATTTGAAAATACTTAATATTTTGAAATTTAGATATGGTATAGTTGTAAAAAATCTTTTTATCACGAAAACAAGTCGTCTTTGATTAGAATGATACTTTGTCAAATTGTTAATGCTGTATTATTAGTATATATTTGTCAGTTGGTATTCTGTATACTATTAAAAGTCTTTGAAACAATCAAATTTCTTCCAGAAAGGAACACAGATATTTATTAGTGGACCCTACATAAGTTAGGAACACATTAAATACTTTTTTTAAAGATCCAATCGTTTCGTAGCTGCGAAGCTTGAGTCGTTAGATTAAGATACGTGTAAAACTAAGTTAATAGTTGGGAAGGATATGTAGGTAGGTAGGTTCTAATCCCAGTAGGGTTAAGAATTTGCGTAAAAATGTGATGTGCGATTACATGTGTAAGTAACCGTTTGCGTAGTTGTGTAATAATAAGCATAAATAAAATGTAATATTTAAAACAATTTTTTGTTAAATTTGATATTCCAAGAGAATGCTCTTGGAAATTATTCTACATTAATATCCTAAAACTGTCAATACGATCTACGTGCGTGAATCACTCTTCCTTTGAACAAAAATATATACCTTTCTTACTACATGAAGATCCCCCTTAATTCTTTTATAAATTCCTTTTTAGTTTTTCAGACTTGTACGATTTTTATTATGATGTACGACGTGAAAATGTACTGAAACGACACTATTTGCGACTTAAAACAAACTGTATTATAGATATTATGGGAAAAAATTTCTGCGTGTAACCTATTTTGCAACCCACTCGCAACAAACCTGCATACATATATAATATAATCATGATTATAAACTATAATTAATATTAAGTTAAGGAATTGAAGCGATTCAAAACATCGGATTATAGATTTATTTTTAAATAGGATGATTCCAAAGTTTTCAAGTCACTAATATTTGTTACGTTGAGGAGGACGAGAAAGATTTGAAATCTTTTAGTCAATTAAAAATAAATTTTCTGCTAATTATTTTCAAAGCAAAAATCTATGTAGAAACTTATATGGCCGATACGTATACATAATTGGGACAAGGGATGTTCCAGGCACTCAAGTAGGAGCGCACGAGAGATCAAATATACGATTTCCTATAACAACCCCAAGCCAAAAATTTCATTTTTAGAGTGGAAGTTTTTAGGGAAAAATTTATTTCAAACATATATTTTGTATGACCTGATGATACAATGCTTCGCTGATGAAGAAGTCAAGAAAAACTATTGCTCATGCATAGGTAATAGAAAACTACTACGCAGAAGTTTTACATTACTCGAAAAACTACTTCTTGGAGTAGAAATTAATGAATGAAATCACACAAGAACCTTTATAGGCTGCTTCAACATTTCCTTGTGCCAATCACGTACATGACAACCAAGTGTGCTCCTAGATGAGTTTTATGCGAGGGTTAGCAATGGGCAGGGCTCACTAATAACTTTGCTGAAGTTGATCAGAACCATATTATTCTTTAAAATCAATAAATACCATATAACTATATTGAAATATGAATTGATAAGAAAAGAAATGATGATTCTGAGTATTTTATATACTTGAAATATTTCATAAAACCTATTTGTACATCTATACGCAGAGGGAAAAGTTTTTTTAATTCTATGGCACGCGTCTTTACACTTATTTAGAAGCAGATGCTATCAATTCGAATAAATACGATCTAAAATATATAGTGTTAGAGTTGACACAAAAGGTATAATTATTGGTTTAAAAGTGATGCTGTTTTTTACATCTGCTTTTCAACGAGCATAAATATGTAAGTTGTACTTTTGACAATATTTTTGTCACAATATATAAATAAATAAAATAAATGTGAAGCATATGTAGCAATTTTCTCTCGTAAACACGATAAGCAGATTGTCTACTGTTGGAGTCAAAGTTTCTTCGATAGCCGCTACATAGGTCATATGACCTCTTTCTTAAATCCAGCAAAAACATATTTCTTCGATACTTCACTTAGAGTTGAGTCAAAATTTGCATCATATTTTTCGATGGTCAAACTTTTTCCGTGGTAATTACTTTATTCGGTTCACAAGGATGAATAAAAAATACAGTTAAAGTAGTATGGCGAAATTCGAAGTTTTACAAAAGTTATTGTTAATAACATTTTTCTGCATGAATTTGGTCATTATTTATTTGCTATCGTTTCGCTGCGTGAATTTTGCTACTTTTTTATGTGGTAATTGCCAACTATACAATCTTTCGATAGACTTTTTTATTTTGATAATAAACGTAATTTGTTGAAAATATAAACAATTTATTTGAACAAATATAAATAATAATAACTTCTCTATTGGATTTTTTCTTTTTAATCATCGGTTATATAATATAATATAATATAATATAATATAAAACAAAGCTGAGACGAAGCCGAGGCGTGATCAGTTCTGGGAGAATTTTAAACGAGTCTTGTAATTACCCGAATTGTGTGCATTGGCACATATTCTATTTCATGTGACTTCGATGCGTATACCAGTTTTTATGCGTACACTCGAATCTAATCTAGTATTCATCATGATTCTCGTCCAATGCACTTGATATTTCGCGACTAGTTATCGAGAAAATCAAAATGGCCGGAAGTATTCGTGAAATGTCAAGTGAGATGGGCGATAATCACGTCAATTTGAACCTTTTGAGATTCGATTCGATTGTCGCATTGTCGCTCGTCGCGTAATAACCCTCATTACCATATGCGCCTAGGCAAATAATATACTATTCTGCTTCAACAAAATCAGTAAAAGAAGACGTTGTGAAGACTATTGTAAATAAAAAATGATGTTCTTAGTTTCATTGAATGTGAATTCATTTATACGTGCATGTCAATGCGAAAAATACAAAATTCGATTTGTTGTACTTTAAACTAATTATATATTATGTATTATATTATTGTAAAAATAAAAAATGTCTATCGAAAGAGTGTCAAGTTGACAATTATTACATAAAAAACTAGCAAAATGCACGTAGAAAATCGATTGCAAATAAATAATGACCAAATTCATGCATAGAAATTTTATTAATAATACATTTAGTAAAACTTCGAATTTCGCCAAACTGCTTAAATTGAATTTCTTATTTATCCTTGAGAAGCAAATAAAGTAATTACCACGGGAAAAGCTTGACCATCGAAAAATATGTGTCTCATGTGGCAAATTTGGACTCAGTTCCAGATGTTACAAAGAAAGATGTAATCTCAAAAACAATAAAACACATTAAAGAATTCGCAAAAAAATTGAGATAAGGTCATCAAATAATGGCTAAAACTGAATCATTTCATTTTATTTTAAAAAGCGTTTCAGATGTAAATGATATGCAATCCCAAATATTGTAATCAGAGCTCACTCTAAATTTGTATATTTGAATGAAATCCGATAAATCGAAAAAATTAATACATTTGTCTATACACGAAAATCTGAATTTTGTATTTTTTTATTGGTAAATATTCTCTAATTCAGAAATACAGAAAAATTGTAGCCACAAAACTCTTTATTTTGATGAAAAAAATTGATCGTAGTATAATATAATTCAAAACCTCCTGATAGAAAGTGCAAATGGTCACGGATCCCAAAAAACGAGAGTTTTTTTTTATGGTGAGGAGGAAAAATGGCAAAATCTTTTATAGACGTTATACAGGACTCTCCTAGGACAGGTCTGTTAAAACCAAAAAACCCCATCTCTCGAACCAATATGGTACACCGCCCGCGGAACCGCCTTTCGAATTTACACTTCGCGGGCAGTTGGTTCCAGCTTAAAGTCGCGTACGACTCTTCCGTCATCCGTTCGCCCGGGACTCCCGTCCACGGGCACACGCCCGTTAGGCAGGCCGACTAGCCCCGCCAACCAGGGGAGGAACAAAAAGATTCCTCCCCTGGTCGACGCGGACAACCAAGTCCACCCAAGACGCAGGACCGCGGGTGCCGGTCCCGATGCGATTTCTACAGGCCCCCGTTGTTGCCGCGCTCTGCACGCACATCGAGCTCCCTCGTCTGCATCACCAGGGTGACGAATGACTCGATAAGCGTCCATATCTGTTCAGACTGGAGCATGAGAGAGCCCATCGTGTCAGGAGTAAGTTGTGCGCCCACTGCCCGACCGACAGCCTCCCTTTCCGCGTCCCACCTGGCACAGACAAAGAGTGTGTGCTCTGCATTTTCCACAAGGGATCCGCAGTAGCGACACGACTCATCGTCTCTTTTCTTGAAGCGCTTCAGGTACGCATTAAAGCAACCATGGCCCGAAAGCGCTTGCGCCAGGTAAAAGCCCACTTGACCATGCTTTCTATCCAGCCAGGTAGCGAGCTCCGGGATTAGACGGTGTGTCCATCTCCCGGATTGGCCACCATGCCATCTCGTCTGCCATTTCTCGACAAGTCTGCGCCTTCTATCCTTGCGGATGGTCTCCTTCGCGCGAGCGATTTCCTACCTTTTTCTTAAGCAGGTGAGCTCCTTACAAAGCTCAAAGGTCTCCTTCCTTTCCTCCGCCAATAATTCAATTGACGGGACGCTCGACAGGACCAGCACAGCGCTCGTCGACACAGTTCGGTATAGTGAGACAATTCTCAGCACCACACGTCTCTGTGCCGAGAACAGCTTCTTCTGGATAGCATGGTTGTTAAGGGCACTTGCCCAGACCGGAGCTGCGTAAAGCAGCTTCGAATTTACCACGCTCGCCACCAGCCTTCTCTTGGCTTCCCTGGGGCCAACAATGTTGGGCATGAGCCGAGTTAGAGGGGCTCCACATTGGATGACTTTGGCAGTCGCGATCTGCAGGTGTTCGCCGAAGCAAAGCCTTCCATCTAATTGCACACCCAGGTACTTAATGCTCTTTTTCCACTCAATTTCATGTTCCCCGAGAACTATCTTTGGGTATTTGAAGGATCTTCTGTCCGTGACCAGCAAAGCCTCAGGCTTTTCAGGGAAGATTTTCTGGCATCTGCCATCCAACCAACGCTTTACCCGCCACAGACTATCATTAATCCTCAGCTCTAGGTTTTTTGCGTCGTCAGCGGCGCACACGACAAGTACGTCATCCGCGAAGCCGATGATGCTCGTTCCAGCAGGTAGGTACATGCGCAGGAAATCGTTATACATGACGTTCCAAACGAGTAAACCCACCCGTGACCCTTGAGGGGCGCCACATGTCATCTCTTCTTTGAGAGACCACTTGTCGCCCTCGTATATCACTCACCTGTAGCTCAGATAGTCATCTATCATTCGCAACAGGTAGTCTGGAACCTTTTTCCGCACCATCGCCTCGATGCAGATGTTCCACCTCGCGGTATTGAACGCATTGCGTATGTCAATGCTGATCAACGCGCAAAATCCCTTACGGTTACCAGTTCCTCTTCTTGCTTTAGTGGCGATGTCCACCACTGCCTGGATGGCGTCAAATGTGGACCTGCCTTTCCGAAAGCCGAACTGGTTTTCCGAGCGACCGTTCTCGCCGACCATGTGACCCTGTAGTCTTTGTAGAATCATTTCCTCCAGGAGCTTCCCCATTATATCAAATAGACAAATAGGTCTATAGGATGAGGCATCTCCTAGAGGTTTGTTGCCGTTCCTCAGCAGGACCAACCTTTGCTTCTTCCAGTCAACGAAAAATCACCTCTTTGAGAATCTCGTTTGTTACCCCGTCAACCCTCGGCGCTGTATT
The DNA here is from genome assembly GCA_030998225.1 of Diplolepis rosae. Taxonomy (NCBI): domain Eukaryota; kingdom Metazoa; phylum Arthropoda; class Insecta; order Hymenoptera; family Diplolepididae; genus Diplolepis; species Diplolepis rosae. The sequence continues at coordinate 1,963,153 of JAPYXD010000707.1, forward strand.
TGCCTTAAGCCTCCCACTCGCTCTCTTTAGTTCCTCCAGAGTGAAGAGTTCTTCGCGCCAGACCACGCAGGAACTTCGGTCCTTTCTTTGGAACGGCTATAGGTGTATGTTTAGGTGGAAACAAGCTCCACACAATTTACTTGACTCGATCGGCATTATCCAGGCCTGGGGTCTTCCTTCTAGTCACCAGTCTCTTAGTGACTATTTTGAAGGCGAGACACCATGAGTCCATCTCGACTTCCCCGATCAAGTCTTTACAGCACTGAAGTCGGCTTTTCTTTATGCCTTGCCCAAGAGCTGATTTTGCTCTTTTCCATGCCTCGCGCAGCAAAGGATCACCCTTTGAGCGGGTAAACCTGCGCCGCGCTATGAGGCATTTTCGACGCCCGACCAAGCTCATCTATGAGCCTGGTTTCTTCAACATTTTCGTGAAGCTTGTCTTTGCTGAGTCGTTTTGTGTTCCAGGATGGGCTCCTCACCTCTCCGCTCCTTCCCGTATTCACTGGGTGACTCCGTTCCATGATGCTAAACTCAGTGCACTGGTGGTCACTCAAGACCTCGAGGACGCACCAGTCGCCTATCTTTGAGGCAAGACAGGGCGCGGCAATCGTGAGGTCGATAATCGACCCCCCCCCCCCCCCCCTCGCCGCTCCTCGTATGAACGTGAGATCCCTGCCCCGATTTAAGAATGAAATTGTGTATTTTTGAAGGTTATTGACCATAGAAAAAAAAATGACATAGATGCCAAATCATAGAAATGTATGCATATCTTTAGCGACATCTATGAGTAAAACCGGCAAATTTCAACTAACACACCTGGTAATTATAAATAATATCGCTTATCTTCTTAATATATGGAATCTTATCTGTGGTTTTTTTACTATTTTTTTTATACAAACAAAACTAAACTTTCTAAAACCTTGTTCATTTGCTTGTTAATTATGAAATCACAGCCTATATTATAATTGTTAATATTGATTGAGGTTGCAACTATGCTTATGTAAATTTTCTTAAATTCATTTACAAAGTTGGTTTGCTTATCTTCTAATTCTTGAAATATATTCACAAGACCTAGATGACCGTGCCATTTTTAACCAACTTTATTACTTTGATTTCTTCTTTTTCTTGAGAATTAGCTTCTCTCTTATAGATTCTCAAATCCTGGCTGTGGAATACCCTGAGACGGCTCAGTCTCAAGTATTGGTCTCTTTTTAGAAGAAAATGCAGGGAAATTATGGAAACTATTGGCATGAAGAGGTTGCGCGTGACAGGTGGGAGCTCGCACGCAAAATCCACAGCTTTACAGTTCAGATTGCGGAACCTGTCCTATGATTTCACCATATGTTACGTGTTATTTTTCTTCAAATTGTTTTTATTGTTATTATTATTTTCATAAAAATTTTTGAAAATAAAAGTGATTTTGCTGCCCGTGTCGATGAGTGTTCCTGTTTTGATACCCTGAATTTTTATATTAATGTTTGGGCACTTATCGACATTATTTACTGTTTGGAGATCTTCTGATTCCAGAAGATCCTTCCCATTATCCAATTTAAGGGTGTTTTTACATTTTTCGACCCTGCATCCGCCTGTCAGGTGCGCTTCCGTTATTCTCCTGCTGCGCCCCCATATCACCGTCTTGAGGCTGCTAAGACACTTTGATGTCTTTATACGGGATGCTTACATTCTCGCGTCGATAAGATACCCCATTTTAAACAAAACCATTACCTCTTTTTCTGATCATAATTCCTATTTCCTGAGCGGTACCTGTTATAATCCTGCGCCTGGCTTGTGCCAAGATGGCCTGAAGGAACCAAGTTACGCCATTTGGAATCAGGCGTATTACCGGAAAAAAACGAGAATTATTCTTAAAATCTTGGCTATTAAAATCAGCCCCACGATTATAATTGTAATGTTTATTTTACTGAGCGAGAGTAGATGTTGCTCCAAAGTTATTTCGACTTTTGTACAAAATATCATTAAACGAAATAAATATTTGTTTTTTTAAACACAGGAAAATAATTTTATTAATAAATTTTATTTTTGACCCAACTTTTTTTCTTATTGCTTCTTACCAATTTTTCAAAAATTATGCGATTTTAATTAATCATGAATCTTTTTTTCAGACAAAAGATTTTCCACAACTTAACCATTTCCAATTTTTGAAAATGAATAAATTATTATCAAATTCAGCAATTTATTTATAAAAATTTCGTTTTGGAAAATGTTTTTTAATGGTTTCAGCCATTAAAGAATTAAATTTTTAAAAACAGAAACGATGAAGTTCTGGGAAATCTTTTCTCTGAAAAAATGATTCATGATTTATTAAAATCGCTTAATTTTTTTAAAATTGGTAAGAAGCGATATGAAAATAAGTGGGGTCAAAAATAATCTTTTCTCTTCCAAAATAGTCCTCCAATAATAATATTGCTATTCTTGAAAGAAAATTTATCTATTTTTGCCTGAGGTCTAATTTTCGTGGATGAAAACTACCTTAATGAAACAAAATTTTTTTGATTCAAACAAAATATCTTTGGACCAAATAAATATTTATTCGAATCAAATAAATTTCTGCCTTCAATCAGACCATTTATATCTTTGACCATATATCATTGAATTAATTTCTTTGTTTTGAAGAAAAATTAATTTGATTCAAACAAATATTTATTTCGTTTAATGATATTTTGTTTGAATTAAACAAATTTTATTTCATTTAAACAAATCATTTCTTTAAATCAAAAAAAGTCGTCCAAACAAATCATTTTCTTTGATTCAATCAAATCTTTTTTTACGAGTGCACTAATTTTGATTTACAGAGGGAAATAAAGCGTACTTGTAACGTCCTAGTTACTCACCTTTTATTATATTATTTATTCTTTCCTCGTTTTTTGTTCAGAAAAGAAACCTGGAAAGATATCTTAACCGGAACAAGGGTTGAGGATAGCCAACAATAAAACTCAAAAATATTACAATTATTAACCCTTTTATTTAAATATTTTGAATACAAATGTGATAGAAATTCCCCTTGAAAATTCCTCCTGGAAAGCAGCTTGAAAATGGAAGGGGCGAATTTATAGATGTGTTCAAGTTAAATTAGGGACTTAATAAAAATTTGGTACTTACAATAAATGCTTTATGTTAGTGATTCGAGTCCACCAAATCCTTATGTCCCCTGGGTACTATGATGAGGATAATTTATGTAGATCCAATATTTAAATTCCTCAACAGCACTGATAATCCAATTGGTATTCACAATGATGAACGAACTGATAAACTGATAGAAATGAGTGACGATTGAATTTGCTTTCTAAGAAAAGTATCGAGTACCGAACTTGAAGTCACTTTTTCGAGAGTCACTTTTCTAAGAGAATTCCGGGGTTGTTAATTTTCTGAGAGAGATCTGAAGTTCAAGATGGTCCGACGGTCACTTTTAAGATGAGTTCCGAGGTTCAAGATGGTCTGACGGTAGCTGAAGATTTGCGGATTTGCAGGTGCTTTTATAGACTGTTTTTTCGGTTGATATCCGCCATTTTTTGATCGATAATGACATGACATTTGCAAGATGTTCCCTAAAAGCTTTTCTTCCAGCCAGTTGAGACCATAATTGTTTCTACGAAGATTTCAAAATTTTCTTCAATTTGCATCCATAGCGACAAGATTCTAATTTTAGTCCCACTCAGTAACAGGTCTTCTAAATTTTCCTGCGTGTTCCTCTAGCCTCCCTATTTTTCTTAGGTGAATGGACTATGCAGGAAGTGGAGGGTTAATGGTTTGTGTACATAACTCATTATAACGCATTCCGATGGGGTTCCCCAATAAATACAATTTCGTTTTGTCTAGACATTTAGGGTTTTTCGACGATCGATATATAGAGATACCTGTTGATTTTACTTGTTTAATATTTTCAAATTATTAATTTTACACATATTATTTTGTAAATAAATATTAATAGTCACGGGACGTGACATACTTACCAAAGGTGATGCTGATTTATGTAAGAATTCCCAGTAGAATTATTAGGAAAGGAAATTCTAAAAATATCCTCAAAAGACGGCACAAAAAATAATTGTTTCATTTGAAATATTTCATTAATTGCAATTTGAAATGATTTCCATGAATAAATTTCCTAGTTTTCTAAAGTCCGAGGACTATGTTTATTTTTTCGATCTATAACTAAAATTACTTTAGATTATATAGATTTAGTTTAAAAACGCTTAAAAATCGAGGAGATTTTACCATTGGAATTGTTTGCAATTAAAATTTTTGTAAAGAGGAACCATTATAATTATTTATAATTACTTATAGCCTTAAAAAAGCCTTTGAAAATTAAAAATTTTTTTAGTTCAAACGATCTTAAAACTATTTCATTTTTAGATCATTGTATCATTAATTTACTGATTTATATTGTACTTTTGTGAAATTTTGATATCTGTAATTTAATTTTCATTTGCAAGACTGCAAGAGTATTGGATTTAAATTCTAAACTCAAAATTTCAATTTCTCATTTGGACCAAAAATATTGACAGTAACAATTTTTCCCTTCATAGATGTACTTTATTACCTAAGGTATAAGTAAGAAAGAATATTAAAGAGTTATTTCCTGTAAGTAATTATTTATTTAGTAGTTTCATAAATTTCGGGTTGGCTGCAAAGTTTTTCCTACGTAAGCAAACTTGAAGCTAGATTTCCACATTTTTTCTTTAAAGCAGTGTTTTTATATTCTCAGAAAATAGAATTACAAGAAAGGTAATTATGACAGAATTTATTAATTAAAAATGATTATTATTTTTAAAATTTAAAAAAAATACAATTAATTAACATTCTGAATTTACAATATTCAAAATCAATTGAGTGAAATCAAAGAAAGTTAAAAAATAAAACTACTTGAATACAACAGATTATGAACCTAACCTCAAATTCTGAATTTAAATTCTACAAACAAATAGTATCGAATAAATAGTCCTTGCAGATCACACACTCGAAAGAATTATTTAACATTTAATGAAATTCAAAAAATTTATGTCACGTCATCAACATTATTTAAGATTTTTTACAAAATTTGTTAGCTGTCAAATTTTGTAAATAGAAGTCGCCGGGCGAGCAGACGACCAGATGCACGAGACATCGAATCGAAGAAATCGCAGACACTGAGGAAGTTAGGGAACGCTTGCTTTTACTTTATTTCGTATATGCTATATATACATAGACGAAATAAGGAGAGAGCCGAAGTTTCCCGCAGATTTTCGGGCATCTCCGAGTTTTCGAATTCAGAAGAGGAGAAGTTGCTTGCGCGCGCAACCAAACTCACAGCTCCTACTTTATTCACACGGACCTAGCCTGTAATTGTGTGCGAATGGTTGACGTGTTCGATCTGAGCACACTGTGCTAGTGACCTATGATAGTGCCCGAAACCTAAGCAACGGTAGCATTTGCTGGACGCAGTCCTCTTTCGTACCCTGCAAGAAACCCACTCGATGTTGATGTGGGTCATTTTGAGCACCTTCAGAGCACGCGATTGCTTTAATTTGATGAAGGCCTTACTTCTACCTCTGAAAAGCCTCCTGGCCACGTGACCATCAGCGGAACTTCCGTGGTGGGATCAATGTCTGTGATCGTCACCTGGACCATCCGGACGAGGTGGCGGATGGATTTGCTCTCGCCAACGACTCCACGAAAGGCAGAGTCTAACCTCCCTCTGATTATTCAAAGTATTATATGATATCTAACAACGCATTTGTTTTCTTTCTCTGTTCGACTCAGACAGCTTTAACTTTTTCGCTTTTACCAAGCTCCAACAAAGTACGTATGGTTGAACGGCAAATTGAGCTGATCAATATTATAAAGTCCAAAGCTGAGCGTTGACCGCTTTATTTATAATATACAGGACTGAGTTCCTTTACCCTGCGTAACATTTAAAGTTCGCTCATGTGTATAATTTGAGTTGAAATAAAATTTATGTACCTGGTGACATTTATTTGAGGACTCAAATCTATTGGTTTCCTTTTACGACATTCCCAATTTATCTGGACATATACGGTGTTATATTTTGATGAATGTCGGCGCGAATGTAGGGTGTGAACGAACTTCCAAATGCATAATTGGATGCATCCATTGTCTGGATCAGTATAGTATATCTGGTCAGTATTTTCTTATATCCGACGCTGCGTAGGGCAAATCGCATATCGTCTAGCCTGCAGGTTGGGTCAGGTGCCAGGACGGAATCGGCATCACCCATTTAATACGGGTGACGTTAAACCAATTGCATCAAAATGGCGCAGGCCTATCCTGTAAGAATATCATTAGTTAAACCAAAAGTGTCGATAGGGCCGACCACCCAAAAGCCACCTCTCGGTTTCGGCACCTATAACTAGGGACACACACAGGCGAGGATAGTAGCTCCACCAAGGTGGTGCTCCTATGATCAGTGCACCGTCGTTATAGGAAATATTGTAAAGATGATGAAATTTGTAATAAAAGGCAAAAAGGAGAAGATGGCGACGAACGAGCCACAGCAGGATGCTAATTTTTTGGCCACATCTGGTGCACAAAGTCAGAAACAAAGGAGGATGTAGCCCCATCGGGATGTGAGGGATGAAGAGATGTCCTCCTGCTCCAGAAGGAGCAGACCATCAAAATGGAGCAATTGGGTAGGGTGCTAAGCGTCATCCAGAAAGGGATGATAAATAGTAGTCCCGAGGTTATTAAATCGAGTGACGTGGAAGCTGCAGGAAAGATGCCTGTTGGAGGTGTGGTGACTTGACGGACAGGATCGAGGAGTGCAAGGCTCAGCCTAAGTGTATGACATGCGTGGATAGGGGTGCAAAAGATGTCCCCCATGTATAAATGGTCCGGAAACTCTGCCTGGTGCCAGGATGCATCAAGGCGGGCTAGGATCCTTGTGTGCAACCCCGATTACGGCGTCGGGGACGTTCTGGGGTCCGAGGCAGGATTCGTTTGGGTGGAGGTAGCGGGTGTGTGTGTGTACAGCTGCTACTTCTCCCCAGGCAATTCTGTCAAGGTCTTCGAGACACAGATTCACCTCTATGTGGAAAGCATCAACGAGGCTACCGGGTGAATCCTCATAGCCGGTGACTTCCGTAGTGAGTCAATAATAGACCTTACGTTTGCCGCGCCCCGTCTTGACTAGAGGATAGACAACTGGTGCGTTCTCGAAGTGGCTACCTTGACCGACCACCAGCACATTGAGTTTCACTTTGCTCTTTCAGGAGCTGTAGGATATCCTTCAATCCTTCATCTCCCGAAAGAGTCTCACATTATTTACTCCCACTTTTTCAGCTTTTTAGAATCCATAAACATTTTAACTAGTGCATCGTGCGTAAAGAAGTGAGTCGGAATAGTTGGAAACGGGTACATCCTCGGACCCTAGTCTCTTAGTTCCATTCGGGAGAGAGCCCTTACATAGGTTCTTCTCTCACATTCCAAGGACTTCTATCACAGTCTCGCGGTGCGGTCATTCATCCATCTACATTCAATTAATTTACTCTTCTCGGACACTAGCAGACTCATACCAAGTGCCGCTGCCTGGGTCATACATCCTTCCTCATCCATGGAGATAAACGCGTCTATAGCGTACCCCTATTTCAGCTTGGAATATACCCGTCAATAGGGCACCCTCCATGCATTTGGGAAGATGCCTGTTTATAGATCCTTTACATTTTCACCGATTTATCAGGACACTACAACCTTCATGGCTAGAATGCCTTCCACTAAGCCTCACCATTCGTCCTTTTTTGGCATTGCCAAGAGAAGTAATTCGTTAAGGTGCCAGTCCAAGGGGAGGACTGTCGAAGAGTTCGAGTGAGATCTCTCATTTAGTTTGTTCACAGTGCTCGATGTTGTCAGTTTATCTCAAGTGTGTTTCGAGATTTTTCCAATGGGTAAGAATATCGAACAAAGAATTTGGCTTAAATTTTGCACTGCAAAAGGAATTTCGTGTGCGGAATCGCTGAAAACAATAGTTTATGAGAGATAGCCGCTGAAATTTCTGTATCTCACGAATCGATTCGTACCATTTTAAACGGTTGTTTGGGCATGAAACGCGTTGCTGCTCGACTAGTTCCGAAATAGAATTTCACAAATTTATTGTTGTGAACGAATTTCTGGCTAAAAACTTAAGGAATGTCATCGAACAACCACCGTATTCACCTGATATGGCTCCAGACAAGTTTTTTCTCTTTTCACAACTTAAATTACAACTTCGAGGCGCCTGTTTTCAGTCGATAGAAGAAATAAAAGAGAACTCGTGGTAAGAACTGAAGTCGATTCCGGAAAATGCGTTCAAAAAATATTTTGATAATTGTATTATTCGTTGGCATAAGTGTATTATTTTGAGAGGGGCCTACTTTGAAGGGGAAGAAATAAATTTGGATGAATAATAAATAGTTTGTGTTTTATAGAATTACATTGTCCAATGAAGTACATAGAATTTTTTATTATATTGCATAATTCTTATTTTATTAACAATTTTTTAATGATTTTTTATGGGATTTGATACTTTTCTGCATTAGAAGTGTATATTGTATGTTGGCTCAGAACTCAACTGAAAGCAGTTAAACAGGATATGGAAATCATTCAAGCCTTGATTTCAGGGGGACTACGCAACACATACCAATGGGGTCGCTGGGAGGTCTACTGTGTAAAGAACCCCCACACTTATCAGTGATGGCAAAAGCAGTGTTTACCATTAGGTGCATGACTTCTCTAACAAAATGAAAATAGAGTTCTAGGTATAATGAACTCCTTTGCAAAATTATGTCCAGACCAGAAATGGCCATGAGACAAGAAAAAAGTGCCAAGTAGTATATATTCCAAAGGCAAACTGATGGATCCATAATAGGGGGCAGTACAGGTGCCGTGATTGGTCGCTGCATGAAAGCAGAAATTATTCCGTGCCATTGAGTTCTTATGCTATAGTCTGGCAAGCGGATTTGTCAGCAGTGCTGATTCGTGCTCAAAGAATGCTGGAGGACAACAAGGCCGGTCAACAGATCAGGATATGCATTGCCACTCAAGCAGTACTAGCGGTCCTCAAACATCCTGTTTTAATCTCCATATTTCGAGCTGAGCGTCAAGGAAATCTTAAATGTGATGGGATCGTTGTTTCCTCGATCTTGGGTTGAGATTTTCGTCATTCGTAAATTCTTTTTGAAAAGTAAAGTACTATGACGCACCTTCGCGCCACTTACGGTAATGGCAGTCAGGCGACGCCAGAAATTGGCGACCATGCGTTTCTTGCTATTCTTATAGTACGATACAACTTTTCTTCCAGTACAAAAGGGAACCAATCACCCAGAAGGGGTGATGACGAAATCCCTTGCCCGTGTAGCTCCGCGGAAAGGGATTTCGTGGGGGCAAACCCGTGGCGCAGTCACCGCCGGAAGGCTTTGCTAAACAAAATTAAAAGGACGCTAAGCTATTTTGAATAAAACACACCATATTTTCGATTCCAACAACAAAAGTGTACTTTATTTAATTTTAATCTTTCCCCCCTTTTATTATAATTTTACATTTTTACCCCACCCAATCACTCATCCATCCACTCCAGGCACACTCACACCGGACAATAATTTTTCACTTCACCTTTTCTCTAGAAGACTGAGAGAGAGAGACCTTCGTTGCCCTTTTTGGCTCTGACTATTATGGCTACGACAACTTATTTCTTTTTTTTGAAGGAATCAGTGATTTCAAAATTGGCCTTCTATTCTCACCACTTGTCGAAACAAATACCTTACTTGACGAGCACACAAGACAGAATGGCGTCTCTCCTCACGGCCCAGCTTCCCGTTCCACGTTCCATGTTCCATGGCCGGGAGGTGCTGCCATCTCAAGTTCTTGACATAAACTTTTTATTCTGGAATTGGCCGCCCCGCACGCCTCTCCTCGCTATTAAATAAGTTGTAATCATTATTTATGGATTAAGACCTCTTCCTGGCCAGAAAAGTGGCAATATGGAGGAGTCTTGTGCCCTTCGTTGTTTTGTTACCAACTTCCAGTCGATCTATAACGTAATAGCGAGAGGACGAGCGGCGTAAGGCCATTCACTATATTGGCTGGCTGCCATTGGTAAATCTTCTCGGTCCAGAACCGTGTGCCGTCGCTCTCCGCTTAGAGAGCCGCCATTCCTGCCCACAATCTACTTTCCTTCTTCCTTTTAGCTTTCGTCTCTCTCTCTGTCTTCTCTGGAAAGTCTACGGCAATTTACACATTGACACAAGAAAAATTATTACAATGGTAGATAATCATTTAGTACATAGACAGTTATGACCTAAACGAACTTTGTAATTTAGTAACTTAGTAAATAAAGATAATACACTTTTTCCACCCAGATCGAGTTCTTCTTTCTTCTCGAGTTATTCATTAAGATTTAACCCTTTCTACTCGATCTGGCGTGGTCCTACTTACGCAAGGTTACGTTGCGGATCCTGCCTTGTGTGTCTTTCTCCCTCTACCCGTTCCAAGTGAGAGAGTGCGTTTAAGTGTCAACGCGCTACAAACGTGTGTTCTTAGAATTTTTTTGAAAGCAATTATTAAAGTTACCCAGAAAGAATTTGATAGAAAGGGTTTTCCAATAGGGATATAACAATTTCGCATCTTTTTATGAACGCACCCTTAAACTTTTTTAATGAACTATCGATGTCAAAACGTTATTTAAAGTCAACATTTTCAATATGGTAAAGTTCACGAACCAGCAACGTTTGGAAATTATTAAAAATTACTACCGAAATTCTGAGTCGGTGGTTGCAACTTTAAGAGCGCTTACTCCAATTTTCGGCCGTGATAATCGTCCCACCCGACAGGCTGTGCGTGCTATTGTGGATAAATTCGAGACCAAATTTACACTACTGTACGTTCCGGTGCCAAAAAGACGTCGTATCGCTCGAAGCGAAGAGATAATCGCAGCCGTAAGTGCATCGATTCAAAATGAGCCAAATCAGTCGATTCCACGTCGTTCTCAAGAATTGAGCATCGCTCAAACGACACTGTGGCGTATTATGCGTAAAGATCTTGGCCTGCATGCTTTCCAGATTAAATTGACTCAAGAACTAAAGCCACTTGATCATTTGAAACGCCGAAACTTCTCCAATTGGGCTCTTGCAAAGCTGGAAGAAAATGAAGAATTTTATCGAAAAATCATCTTCAGCGATGAAACTCATTTCTGGCTCAATGGCTTTGTTAATAAGCAAAATATGCGTTATTGGTCAGCAACAAACCAAAATCTCGAGAAATGGTCCGGTCGAATGGCCGCCTCGTTCATGCGATCTAACGCCATTGGATTTCTTTTTATAGGGCCATATCAAGTCACTGGTCTATGCCAACAAGCCAGCAACTTTAGACGACCTCAAAGACAACATCCAACGCGAAATTGCCAACGTTCCGGTCGAAATGTGTGCCAGAGTGGTGGAAAATTGGGTCTAACGAATCAACCGCTGTAAACGGGCTCGTGGTGGTCATATAACCGATATCGAATTTCATTCATAAAATGTAATGCTTGCACTATACCCACAAAAAATTTGAACTCAATATCTCAAATATTTCTGTGTTTTATTCATAGATAAAATTATTATTTCCATATTGGAAAACCCTTTACTTATGAAAAACACTTTAATGTACTAAGAAATTAAATTAACAATTATACAATTTATATCGTTCAATATGATTGTTTTGTTTTTTTATACATGCCAAAATGGAATGTCGCATAAGGAGTAGGAAATTCGAATCTTCCAGATCTTCATCTAATATTTAACATTAATTACAGGTATGGAGTTTCTGGAACGACAAACATTCAAGGAGAAGAAGTGAAAAAATTAGATATACTTTGTAACGAGCTGATTATCAATATGATTGCATCTTCTTTTACTACTTGCTTGCTGATAAGTGAGGAAAATCCTACAGCTATTGAAATTGACAGCGGAAAACATGGAAAGTACATAGTATGTTTCGACCCCCTTGATGGATCATCAAACATAGATTGCTTAGTCTCAATAGGCTCAATTTTTGGAATATACAAAAAATTGGAAAATTCTAAACCACTATCGATTGCTGATGCTCTTCAACCAGGCCATAATTTAGTAGCTGCTGCTTATGCGCTCTATGGATCTGCGACAATGATGGTTCTTTCACTAGGACAAGGTGTGAATGGATTTACGTTTGATCCAGCTGTAGGAGAATTTTTGTTAACAGACAAAGACATTCAGATCCCATCGAGGGGAAAAATATACAGGTATAAAACGTTAACGTTAGAGTTGAAATTTTTGAATAATGTTCTTGAAATAAAAATCGATCACACTATTATGAAAGGACATTGCGCATGGAAAGCGGCAAGGTGTATGTAAAGGATTCTATTCTTTAAAGAGAAATTTGGGTACTAAAATTTCCCATAATACGAAGTTTTTGAGAAATGGGGGAATGAAATACCCAAAGATAGCATTGGGGCTATCCTTGAGAAAATTAAATACGCAACACAATAGGCTAGAACATTCGAGAATCATTAGAACTCTGATAGGCTCAGCTTTTTATTGATGCTGAAAAATTATCCAATTGTATTTTGTGTAAAGTTTATTGGGAAAACGTATCGAATGCGTACTTTCGTGCTAAAAATTTAGTAGCGGGCTGCAATGGGTATCAAATGGGTTTCTATTATGTTTCCTGCTCGGGATGTAAAACGCCTGTAGTAAATTTCTATGCAGCTTCTATTGAGTATTTATTAAGGTATTTTTTCCAAAAACTTCGTCTCAACGTCGGCCTACACAGTTAGCGTAAAGAATATTATCGGACCAAACTTTTTCGAAGCCACTCGTGTTTTTTTAATCCCCAATTGGCGTGGGAATGGTATAAAAGGCTATTGGCTTAAATAAGACAAGGCTACATGCCACACATCACGCAAAACAATAGACTTTTTGAAGAAAATTTTTCACTAATCGAATCATATCCAAAAATGGCAATTTTCACTGGCCTCAGCGTTGAACCGATTTAACGTCACTATATTTTTTTTGTGCTTGGAGAAAAATAGTTGGGATAGTTTTACTCAACTCTGTTGGTTAAACTTGGGACATAGGGATACTGTAACATCTTTTAATTCATAATTGAGTAAAAGGAATTTGATAAATACCTTATTCACCCAGTGTGGATAATAATAAACGTTACATAGGGAATAGTGAGGAATTGAGTGAAACGTGTTGGACGACAAGGCATTAATATGCGTCAGTGGGTTAGCGTGAAATGTATAAGTATATCACCGACATTCAAGGAGCCTCGAACGATAGCTCTGTAATAAATACACTTAAACATGGAACCTCACAAATATTGTTAGGTGTACAAATAAGTTTTGAGGGTTTTTTGGTGATTTTGAAGCTTTATTCAGAGAAATTGGTATAGTGTATGTTATTCACAGTATTGCCCATCTCTTTCTACTACCTTTGACCATCTTTCAGGCAGCGTACGAATACTGCGTTTAAAAAATTCATCATCTTGTGAGACGATCCAAGAATCGACCCAATTTTTGGGTGCTGCTCAGCCAGGCCATGAGCGATTGACCGGAAAAAGTGGTAGATCGAAGGAGCAATGTCTGGCGAATGCGGCGGGTGGAGTGGGACATCCCAGTTAGGTGCTTTCAAAGTTTTCTTGACGACTTTAGCAACGTGCGGCCGAGCGTTGTTGTGCTGAAAGATCACTTTGTCATGTCTTGGCATATTTTTTGGGCCGTTTAAACTCTAATGGTCGGCTCAATTGCATCAATTGTTCTTGGTAACGTTCCGCAGTGATGGTTTCGTAAGGCTGGAGTACTTCATAATAGACCACTCCAAGCTGATCCTACCAGATGCACAGCATTAGCTTCTTGCAATTAATTTTCGATTTGGCCGTTGAAGTCAATGCATGGCCGGGCTTGCCACACGATTTTCTGCGTTTTGGACCCTTCCTATTTTGTCTTTGGAGCAGTTGTTTGCATGTGAAAAAACAGCGTTTGACGTCTCTTGGCTTGATATCGATTGCTATGTGAAGAATATGGGGAACATGCTCCATCAACAAAAACATGTAAGTATTGGTTTCGGCGTTTCAAGAGTGGCAAGAAGCTATTGCTGAGCATCTGCTGGGATCATTTCGGAGTGGTCTACTATGAGATACTCCGGCCTAATGAAACCATCACTGTGGAACGTTACCAACAAAAATTGATGCAATTGAGCCGAGTATTGAAGTTTAAACGGCCCAAAAAAATATGCCAAAAGACATGACAAGGTGATCTTTCAGCACGAAAACGCTTGGCCACACGTTGCTAAAGTCGTCAAGGAAACTTTGTTACTCTAGGACCTTTTATACACACAGAGCGCACTTGACCAAATTTATCAATCTATGTCCCCGCTATGACCCGGTTAGATCCTGTTAGACGCCTATACCTTCGATTCAAGAGATCCCTGATCTCGTTTAGTCCTGAACCCTTTTAGACACCCAGAGTACACTTTGACCAAATTTGTCTGTCTATGTCCCCGCTATAAACCGTTTAGATCTTTTTAGACGCCTATACCTTCGATTCAAGAGATCCCTGATAGAACCACGGTAGACCCGTTTAGACACCCAGATCGAAATTGGTCAAATTTGTCAATCTATGTCTCCGCTATAATCCGTTCAGACTCTGCTGGACGCCCATACCTGCGATTTAATAGATCCCTGATAGAACAAAGCTAGACTCGTTCAAACACTCAAACTGCACTTTGGAGGAATAATTTTTACATATTACTAATCTTGGACGGTAGCCAGGTATACCCTGTGAGATCCCGTTTTCCAATTAAAATAATATAATTTGAGTACCAATTACCCATGTAGAACTCGCTTACAATTTTACAATTTTAACATTTTCTGGTAGAAGCAAGGTATGTCCTGATAAAGTGACAGAGCTTATGATGAGAAGCTACCCGGGTTCTAAATGGCGTTCTACCCAGTTCCAACCAATGTTCTAACGGTTTTTTTTATGGAGGGAAGGGATGAAACACAGCGATTGCAACGAGCGCGAAGTTTGTTGTCTGAGAAAAGCGAGGGCTGCAGTTACATTCGTTAAATCCATTGTATTTTTTTCCAAGTAATGCATATTTTCTTTTATAGCAACTTTTTCGAGAATGTGATTTGATTTTCATAAAAGGTACTATAAAAAATTACTTCTTTTTACTAAATTGACTATAGCTTTTGTAGCTCAAGTAGGGCTCAATTAATGCACCAATACCGAATTTTTGACTCCTTATTTTTATAAAAATATGCATGGTCCTGCCAGCTTTACCGTGAAGCTAGCAGCGCCACTCTGAAAATCATTCAAAAACTGCTTATACCAATTTTTCCTCTTGACAAAATAATTCGGGCTCAATTAACGTTCAAAGTATCCACAACATTCAACCCTGTAACTATCACGCTTTTCAAAGGGTTATAGGGTCTCTACAGGCCAGTTGTCAAAAATGGACTTTTTAAATATTTTTCAGTCCTATGATTAAGGGCTCAATTAGGGCTCAATGCCATAATTCAAAACCTGCAACTTATTATTTTTCATTTTAATTTTCTTGGTCCTGCTTTAAAAAATCTGTTGAAGCACATGAAGCGCCGTGAAGCGCGCAATAGCGTGCTATAAACGCTAGGTCCTGTTAGGTATACATACCTGTTAAACGATGAGCTAGTTTGAACTTGACAGCTCTGTTTTTCCATTTTTCAGAAATTTTATCGTTTGCCATTTCTAATTTTGTTTTATACTTATTTTTCGAGATGGATTGAAGGAAAATTTTATCAATTTTCCCATGCTCACTTAGGTTTCTTATTTAAATGTATTTCCATTGGAGTTCATTGAGTAGTTTCGTGGTAGGTTTCATTCACACAGCTTTAAATAATTTTAATCCACCTTCACCGCGATCAATTATTTTCTCCAATAAGAGATTTGAAAAATGTCGACGATTCCCTGTCGATTCTTTCCACTATGTTACTTTCAAGATGTTTTATTGAAGGGAAAATAGGTTGAATATCCTTCTCTTTTGAGAGTTCGGACCAAATAGGACAAGACTTCATTTAGTTTTGTAGGTAGGTAATCCTTAATTTTAGAGAAGCAAGTATGAGTCGCAACTAGCCAAACATCGCGTGACTATTTTAACACATTTTGGGTAATAAGAGAAATCTTTTATCATTTTTATAACTTTTGAAGGGCCAATATGAGCATACATTTCATGACAAAAATAAATTCGAACCTGTATCACTACAAATTCAAATTCCCCTTAACGCCCAAACAAAAGTATAATTAAATATTTCGGAAATTCGAAACCGTTCAAGTCCTTAAAATACAAAAAAACGACAAAATTTTGAGCAAATAATATTTCTTAAAATAAACTATTATGAGAAAACCAAAAAAAGGGAGGAAAGAAAAAAAAGGAAACCTTTCAAAACCCCTTCCTTCTTTTTCTTCCATTCGTCCTTTTTTGTGTTTATTACCCACAATCATTTACACAAGAAAACTACTCGCCGACGTTTCGGTGCTCTTTTGGCACCTTCTTCAAGGCTGAAATTCTAAAAAATAAAAAACTCTATCACCTATCACTTTCCATGGGGACGTAGAACCCTCCTTCATGAACGCTAACAGGAAACTAAAACAATTTTTTGCGTGTCCCTACCTATTAACTACTTGGAGTAATTTAGTAAAACTGAGCGACAGAACAGAGTTTTTCTTTCCTTAAAAGCGTGTTCCAATTCGTCATTCCATGCCCATTTAACTCCTTTTTTAAGTAGCTCTGAAAGTGAATCTATTTTTGCATCATGACAGGACAGTTTCCTAGCTAAACCAGCCATAAACGGCCATATTGTCACAAGGTGGCGTTGGTTAGAATTAGAGTTAATTTGATTAAGATAAAATTAGGTCAACGAAAAGGCTTTGAGTGTTGCTTAAGCGAAATCTTTTTACGCCAACTACTATCCCTACCTAAGGTTATTCAACAAATTTCCGAAGTTTTTATAAATTGAACTCGGGCATCAGATGGCCAGGTACACATGTTTCAAAGCAACCTAGTCCTGGCGTGCCTCATCACTTGCCCTTCCTCCCTGAATTGAAAACAATAACGTTGAAATTCACGGCGCTTGGCATTGCTTCCCTCTATGGATGGATTGTAGTGTAAAACAAAGATTCTCCAGGCGAAGTTCCCAAGGGGGATTCGACACTCCTCAAATAATTTTCTTGAAGTTGAGTCCTCGGAGGAAGCTCCCCTCAGAGTTTCGACCACCTTAGACTGTGCTCCGATTTTTAATAGATTTAATTAGGGGAGTACTATGTTCGATGTGTCTCCCTAGATGGGAGATCACTCGACTAATAGTACGAGGTGAGCTAACCAAGCGTTGTATACTAATAAAAACCCTTCGATTTTATCTTATTATTACTCCATCTCTTTTTTTTAAATCCTAATTTATCTGCGTACCGGAAAAGCCTCTTGGTTCCTATCTAAAGGAGGACGGAGAACATCGTCGATCAAGTTCTCCAAGGGTCAGGTGCGGTGATGCTCAAAAGCACGTCACTTGACTCCGGGCCTCGATCTGTTTGTCGCAAAATGTTGCCTGGGGTGATATATCCTCACCTTAATTAGGTGCGGCACCTGACTGATTTCCTAGGATCTGCAACCAAGCTTATTGCCTGGGATTTCCACCTCTTTAATAAATTCCCACTTTAATTAATATGCGCGAACCTCAATTAGCGACCGCGATGAAGTCCAGTCCAATCGATAAATTACGAAGTTTATAGACGATGTCTTTCCCCCCTTCCAGGCCGTTTTAGACATGGAAATTGGTGTCAAAAAAAAAATATAACGTTTTCGCGATTCTTACAATGTATTTTATATTACGATTGGTCCCATATTACGTCCGGTGGAGGCGTTTAAATATTCGCACGCGCTGAAAAAGGAAGGCATACCGTACGTTAACGAGGAGAGCGTCTTTCCCATATACACGCTTCTCCTGGCACCGGTGACGATCCATGGATAGCATAAACGCTTGCTGATTGGCCGCCCGTGTCCCCAGGCGCCAATTGCACGCGTTCTCTGAGTGGACGCGTGCTCCTATTGGGGAGCAGCGTGCAAAAGTTTAAAGTTCACGTAAAGGTCTTAGATATTCCATAGACGAGTGAGGAAATGGTTAAATGCTCCCGTATTATTTATTCATTCTCGAGATCTGCATTTTTCTCAACATTTATGACGTTTTAATAATTTTAGACGTTCATTTACGAGTCATGAAAAAATTATATTTTTATTGAATTTATATTAATTTATTTTATTTTTTAATTCGTATTTATATTTCTATATAACTTATATTTACGTTTATAAATTAATTGCCACAGTGTCTGAATATTTGTTTATTCATATTTAAACATGATAGACCAGTATTATTTAATATTAAACTACCTACACACATAAAAACAAAGAAAACAATGATAAATAGAGTTTAAAAAAACGCAAAATGGAGATGAACGTGGGACGCCCATCCAGTGACTAGTGCAGGCTAATGCGGCGCTCTCTGAGACTACGAACGAAAATGTCCGTAAAAACCAGACGCCCGCGCATAAGCCACATGCACTTCCGGTTTGGAAGTTAATGAGTAATTACTCAGCGACGACTCAACGAAACCTCGCGAATCTTTTGTGCGGGATTCGTGTGAATGTGTTTGTCCTTATTGCGACCCTATTTTCGCGGATTTTGCTCCCCTCTCCTCGCAAAAGGTGGTGACTTGAAGCTGGGCCATCTCAATATATTAATTAAAATCATACTTTTTTATAATTTAGTCACAAATTTCAATGTAGGGATTCAACTTCTATCATGTAAAGATGAAGCAGTAGAATGGATTATCAACAAATCCGGAAATTTATTGTGAATGTTATTAGTATTGCTTGAGCGGAAACATATTTTATGTATTACATTCCATGTATTCAATTTAATGTAATCGCGAAAATACGATTATTAACCTATCGAAATATCAATGTAAATTACGGTTGATAATTATGGCTTCTGCTTTATTTTTACAAAAGAAATTTTTATTTTAACAAGAATTTTAATTAGAGTTGATTGCTCATTTTAATTTTTTCCGAAAGTTCAAATACGGTCATTCTAAATGTATTGATCGTAGAAAACCCCCAAATTTCTAGACAAAACTAAATTGTGCGGATTAGTAAACCCCATCGGAATGTGTTATGTACACAAACCATTAATTCTTTACTACCCGAAAAACCCATTCACCCCAGGGAAACAGGAAAGTTAGAGGTACACGAAGGAAAGTCTATATGACCTGTCACTAGGTTGTAATAAATTTTATGTGCTTCCGGTGCGTAAACTCGTTTTTTTGGCTACAATTAAGAGCAGCGTAATGTTGTGTATTGCGCTACAGACGAATTTTATGTAGAAATTGAACTAGGCATGCGCCTATAGCCATACAGCGGAGCACAATCTTCTTCTTCTTCGTACAGCGTTAGCACCCTATTGACAAAGCCTCGTATATTTGAACTGCGCATGCGTTCATTAAAATCCACTACTACTACACAAGATCGGTAAAATCAAAATGGCCGGGACTAGTCGCGAAATATCAAGTGTGCATAAAAATTCGTATACGCACCGATGTCACATAAAATAGAATACGTGCCAATGCACACAATTCGGGAAATTACGAGACTCGCGACAATGCTTGCAGGACTGATCGCGCCTTGGTTTCGTCTCGGCTTCATCTCGGCTTTGCCACAGCTACGCCTTGGCTTCGATCTCCTGCAAGCATTGTCGCTCGTCGCGCAATAACCCTCATTGTGCGTCTTGGCACGTAATATACTATAGCATCATATCAGTATCGATTTGAAATAAAAGAAGCTGCATTAGGATGACTCAATAGGTATGCGTATTGAAGCGTTATGGATCATGCTTTCTCAAGTGGGCCCTGATTTTGCAAAGGTTTGTATTTTTCGTTTTCCTTGATAAATATATAAATATTTGATTATTTTATATTACAATATTAGCATCATAAGTATTTTTAGTTATTAAATATTTTTAATCACTTCCGCATAGAGTAACAATCACAAGTTTTGTTGTACAAGAAGGATAAGAAGTCATATACCTTGAGACGGCCCAGCCTCGAGTCTCTACCTTTTTGCGAGGAAAAGAGAGCGATATCCGTCAAAATATGGTCGCAATAAGGACGAACACATTCACAAGAAACCCGCACGAAAGAATCGCAAGGTTTCGTTAAGTCCTCGCTGAGTAATCACTCATTAACTTCCAAACCGGAAGTGCATGTGGTGTGAACGCGGCCGTCTATTTTTCACAGACATTTTTGTTTGTTCGTGATTTATTTATTATGGTTTTATTTATTTGTATGCACAAATAAATAAATCTTCAAATACTATATTAATTAATTCATAAATGTTAATCTGACTTGTATAAAAATTTAAATATAAATTAAAAATTAAATAAATTAATATAAATTAAATAAAAATATAAATTCTTCAACTAATTAATGAACGCTAAGAATAATAAAAACATTGTAAATGATGAGTAAAATGCCAATCTCATGAATAAATCAATAATGCGGGACCATTGAATCATTTTTTCACTCGCCTGTAGGATGTCTTTGATCTTTACATGAACTTTGAGCTTTCTCATGCTCCCACCCAATGGAAGCGCGCGTCTACCCAGGGCGCGTGTGTGATTGGTACCTCGGGACACGGGAGGCCAGTCAGCGAGCACCTATGCCATCCACGGGTTGTCACCGGTGCCAGGAGAAGCGCGTTTAATGGAAAGACGGTTTCCTCGTTAACGCACGGTATGCATTCCTTTTTCAGTGCGTACAAATTTTCAAACACATCTGCTGGACGTAATATACGACCTTTTGTAATAAAAAATACATCGTAGTAATCGCGAAAACGTTACCTTTCTTTTGACACCAATTTCCATGTCTAAAACGGTCTGAATATAAATTTTATAATTTATTGATCGAACTAGACTTGATCGTGGTCGGTAATTGAGGCACGCGCATATTGATAAAATGGGAATTTGGCAGAGAGTTGGGAAACCGAGGAACGAGCTCGGTTGCAGATCCTCAAAAAGGATTCCAGGCGCAAAGCCTTATAAGATGAGAGCCCAGCTCAACGCCTTGTTAAAAAACAGATTGAGGCTCGAGATTAGGTGCGGTGCATTGTTGCATCAACGCACCCAATCTTTAGAGAACTCATCACGTATGCTCCCCGTCACCCCATTGTTAGGGATCAATGATTTTTAATTTTAACGTTTTAAATACGGTTACATCCAATTTCTTCTTATCACTTGGTTAGCTCAGCTCGTGCCACAAGTAGTGTGAACTCTTATATCGAGAGGCACATCGAACGTGGCACTCCTCATTTTCGGCAATAAAAAATCAAAATAAATAAAAAGGCGTGCTTGGAAGGTGTCGAAAACCCACGGGGAGCTTCGCTTGACAAATCACTTCTTGTGCAGCATAACTACTTCACTTTTCCTGTTTTCTTCCGCCGAGCAAAGCCTGCCAAGTGACGCGTATTTTTATAGAAGCGTTGATAATTATATGGGAGGAAGGCAGATGATGAACTGTGGCAGGCCCGTGTCACAAATTCTACAGTGCCCTGTCCTCCTCTGATGCCGCTTTTCATTTAAGTTAAAAATTCATAGAAGGGAAGGAGAATCTTGAAAACTGGGAGAATCTTGTATGTTCTATAAAAGAAAACCCATTGATCAAAACTTTTTATTCACAACTGTAGGGAAAACCACTAAAACTAAAACTTTCTTTTTTTACGCGCATCTACGCAAAATTGGAGGCTGTGATTAAAGTTTTTTTTATATTTTAGATTTCGAAAATTACGAAGGACGGACCTTAGAACGAGGATTTCCGGACATAGCTTTGAGCCTCTTGAAATATTAAAAGTGTGAGTTTCTTTTGGCATCCTCACTCGTAAAACAAAGAATCCCAACTCGCGAAATTTTCCCCCTTCGTGGTACCCACACGTGAATTTTAAGACAATATTGAGCTAAATTAGGCCAAAATTAAAGCTGAAAGTATTAAATGTCAATAAATCTAAAATTAAAAAGTCGAAGTGTTTCAACCTCTATACATTAATATATGAATTGATAAATAATTTAAGCCAGAAAAACAATATTTATAACGTTACACGTAATCTTTGCTTCTTCTTGAAAATGAGTTTTTGGAATATTTTACATTACAGGAATATTCTGCATTTAATCACATTTTCATTTTTTGGAACAAAACAGTGGTATTGACGCATGTTTTTTAGGGTTTTTACTTTTGAGTACGCTTTTCTAAATTTTCAGAATGGTTTTTATGCTCGTTTTTGTCACAATAACCAAAATCAATTGGTTGATATAAATTATTTATCCAATCATATATAAATGTATGGAGATACACAGTGTGTCCCAAAAATAACCGAACTTTTTGGATATAGAATAAGATACACATTATATTACCTTTGAAAGTTATTATTTATTCAAAATAGGCTCAATTAGACCCAATACAATGTTTGGAACGATCAACCAGCGCATGCATAGATTTTTTTATGTCATTTATAGGAATGTTCTTCAGCGCCTCGGTTACGGCTGCTTGAATGGCTGGGATATTATCATAAAATGCTCTTTTCATCTTGGTTTTCAGTTTTGGAAATAGAAAATAGTCACATGGTGATATATCAGGTGAATACGGAGGATGTTTGATGAGAGAAATCTGTTTTTTCATAAAAAATTCGTTCACTTTTTTGGTCTTGTGAGTTGGTGCATTATCGTGCAATAAAACAACTGTTTTTCTGCTGGATATTCAGGTCTAACACGATCAATTCTTTTCCACAAACGATCTGAAACGCCTAAATAGTATTCTCCATTAACAGTTCGACCTTCTGGAACAAATTCCTTGTGGACAATACCCTTCGAATCATAAAAAGTAATCAACATTGTCTTGTTTTGAGACTTCTGAAAACGCAAGTTTTTTGGTTTTGGCTCGCCTTTGGACTTCCATTCAGCAGATTGACGCTTAGTTTCAGGGTCATATTTAAAGCACCATGACTTACCAACTTACCCAAATCTTCAGTTGAAATTCTCCAAATAGTGTTTTTACTCGTATTTAATTCCTCAGCCAACATTCTCGTAGTAAAATTTGCATCGATACCAACGAAATCACGGACTTTTTCCACCAATTCAGCACGATTACTAACTTCTGGACGACCTGGCCTTAGGTCGTCATTTAAATCCTCACGACCATTTTTAAATCGTTTAAACCACGTATAAACTTAAGTACGACTTATACAATCATCACCATGAACTTTTTTCATCAATTCGTATGTCCCAGCGAATTTTCAATAGATGGCGCTGCATCTTGTATGATTTAAATATAAAGTTCGGTTATTTTTGGGACACACCAGTGTTCGCAGAACGTGGACGTAAACGGCCTCCACCATGGACTCTACCAGCTCATGGTCTCTTCCTCGCTCCACGGCCATAGGTTGGTTGAATGAGGAAGGCACAATGAGCTCGAAGCATCTATGGTGGGGACCGTTTACGTCCACGTTCTGTGAACACTGGGTCACACTGTGTACACACGCAAAAAAGGAATTTCGAAGAATCAGAAGATATTTGATTAAATTTTAGCAAGTCGATTGCTGATTAGTGGCTTTATGGTGGATTTTCTGAATTTCATGATTAAATAGCAGTAAGTCGTTTGCTGAAAATTTCAATATGATCCACACTGAATTTCAGCAAGTCATATACTAAAAATTAGAAAATTTTTGCTGCTCTTGAGCATTTTCATGCTTGAATAACGGTAAGTCGCTGAAAATTTCAATATGATCCACGCTGAATTTCAGGAACTCATATGCTAAAAATTAGATCATTTTTGCTACTCTTGAGATTTTTCATGCTTAAATAACAGTAAGTCGTTTGCTGAACTTTTTCAACGACATCAACACTAAATTCTACCAAGCGATATGATAAAAAGTAGAAAATTTTTGCTGCTCTTGATCAATTAATTTTATGAATTAACTATTAATTAAATAATTAATAGTGAGTCTTTAGCTTTGGATGTCAATATGCTTCACGATAAATTTTATGAAGTGATTTGCTAAAAGTTAAGCCGTACCATCTACTTTCGATCATCTTCGTTCACTGATTTTTAGCATCTTCATGTTTCGATAAAACAGAATAGAATTTGCTTCTTGACAGCAATAGCCTACTAATTTACGGGATACCGTATACTTATTTTCAGCAAGTGAAATCTAGCAATGGACTTACTCGACTTTAGCAGAAAATTTTCTAAAATTTAGTACTCTTCCACTGATGTGTAGTAATTTTTGTACCCTTCAGCCGAATTGCTAAAATCTAGAAAGCGCTTTCTGATATTCAGAAAATAATTCTAATATTTAGAAATTCCTTTTTTTCGTGTATGACTTCTTATACTTCTTGCACGACAAAACTTGTGATTCTTGCACTATGCAAAAGTAATTAAAATTATTTAATAACTAAAGATCCGTATGATGCTAATATTATATCGTAATATAATATAATCAAGTATAAAGTTAGAGTACAAAGTATAACGTTACTTAATAAAAATAAAAGAAAGTTAAAATAAAGTTATTCTTTCAATCAAAAAACAGTATAGAAGGCTTTAGAACGAAGAGTGCGTTGAAGTGCGGGACTTAGGCGATATACATATCGCGCGCGCACACAAAAATGTTATTGTTGTGACTGAACCACTTCGATCTATACGCTTTTTTACCAGGAAAATATGCACGAATGTTTATTACATAAGTTGTTGTTAATGTTGATCCCAGAGGCGCAGAAATAGTTTTTAATTTTATTTGTTTATAAAAAATGTTTTTAATAAACGTTGAAATTGAGATTTTTGTAACGAAAAAAATACTGTTTTAATTGTCATGTCTTACTGACCTGCAATTAAAAAATCATTCAATTCGAGTACTGACTTGCTAAGAAAAAAATTAATTCCCAAAACACTACAGAAAACTTTGTTCATAAAAGATGTACAATCTGGAATTTGACAACGAAATTAACAGGATGTACTTTTTGACCAATTTTAAGAACTTTTTATTCTTGGTAATTTACGCCATAAGTCTATTGCTTTCAAAAAAAATTCTCAATAACCTCGAAAGTACCGCAGTATGTTCGGTTGATCGAATTGAGGCGATGTTCAGAAAAATTGGATATCGAGAGACAACCCCCGGTGAAAATTGCTCACGACTGCAGCAGGCCTGCAGTTCGTTTAGAGACCTACAACAGGCCTGTAGCAGGCCTGCTTTCAGTCACATGCCTGCAAGAGGCCTGCAGCACACCCGCAAATTGAATCGAAATATTACATTTATATATAAATGTTCAATCTGCGGGTGTGCTCTAGGCCTCTTGCAGAAATGTTATTGAATACAGGCCTGCTACAGGCCTATTGCAGGTCTCTAAACGAGCTGCAGGCCTGCTGCAGTCGTAAACGATTTTCACCCGGGACGCCGGCATGAGAGAAAACCTTCGCAGAAATGAAGACACTATTAAAGCTATCGACCTTAAAGATTCTATCCGTCTGTATGTTTATCTCTCTCCCGCTTTTTCTCTCATTCATGAATTGCACTGGAGATCGAGGATTTTTTTCGGGTTTTTACTCACGACTTTACATCGATAAATATGTCGATGCGCGGAGTTTCACATCGGATACTAATTTGATCTCTGAGCATTTTTTTCTTGAAAGGAATAGATTTATGACGAAAATTACTAAGAGTAAAAAGTTCTTAAAATTGTTCAAAAAATACATAGAAATTTTTTCGGTGTGTTTTAAGCAAGTTTAAAAAAAACATCGAAAAAATCGTGCTTTTTTTAAACTGAATTCTTTTATGATTAATAATTTTTCAGATCAATTTCGTATTTACCGTCGGAAAGGGCAAGTCTTGAACTTCAAAAATATGTCCCTATCAATTTTTGCAGTCGCGAATAGCATAAGTTACACGACCTCAAAGACCGGTGTATCGTTTATGCCATTTTGGCCCTTAACGAGTTAAGCTAAATATTAACGAAAAATACAAACCTTTTAAAAATCGGGGCCCAATAGAGAAAGCCTTCTCCTATGTCAATATCGACCGAAAAATGGCGAACATAATGTCAGTATCGACCGAAAACAGGTCTATAAAATCACCTGCTATTTAGCGAATCTCAAGTAACCTGCTAACTTTTATCCACGCCGTTACTCTCCCCAAGAGTAACCTGCCAACTGTCACCCGTGCAGATACTCTGCCCGAAAATAACTCCCAGATTATCCTGAAGACTGATAAAGAAAGGTTCTTACTTCTTTCGACTGTGGTACCTCCGTTTGATGTAGAAGTTGTTAGGGATTTGATGTAATAAAAGGCTGATAAAAAACTTTTCCGGTAAGTCTCCGACTTCTTATTGCCCCCAATTTCTGAATCTTGAATTAATATATATATTGTCCTCATTTTTACATTTCAAGCTGCTTCTCAGGAGGAATTTCGTAACAAGCTCCCTTCTCTTTGATATTTAAGGAGGATGATCTAATTTGTAGTTGATGAAAAAATCTTGTTAAAACATTAATTATAAGCTTATTGATATAAGCATCGATTTTTAATAGGAAAAATTAACGTTCATGCAAAGAAATGGCTTGAAAAATGCGATCCAGACTCTGTTCCATCGAGACAAATGGTAGAGAAGTGGTTTGCTGATTTTAAATGCGGCCGTATGAAGACCGATGATGCTAAACGCTCTGGTCGCCCAAATTCGGTCCAAAATAGTTTTAGCCAATCGTAATTGGAGTTGCGTGAGATAGCTGACACCTTAAAGATATCAGAAGGCAGTGTATTCACCATTTTGCATGAAGATTTGAGCATGAGAAAGCTCTGTTCGAAATGTGTACCACGTATGCTCACAGTTGATCAAAAACAACAAAGCGTCGCCGATTCAGATTCAGAGTGCTGTTTGGAGCTGTTTCAGCGCAATAGTAAGGATTCTTTCAGGCAATATGTGGGGATGGATGAAACATGGATCCATCACTACACTCCAGAGTCAAATCAGCTGTCAGTTGAGTGGACAGCAAAGGGCGGAAACCGTCCAAAGCGATCAAAGACGCAAATGTTAGCTGGTAAAGTTTTGGCCTCCGTATTTTGGGATGCGCACGGTATTCTATTCATCGATTACCTCGAGAAAGGAAGAATCATCAATAGCGAATGTTATATGGTGTTATTGGTGCGTTTACTTTATTCACGCTATCATCATCGGAGGAATCCGAATAAACTTTTCTGTACGATAATTTATAATTTGGCAACGTATTTTTATGATATTCTGTATCTTCGAGGTTTTCGTCACCCTCAATAATTGAATTGTAAAATATTCGAAAGAAAATCATGGAAATCAATAAATCATATGAAGCTTTGCATATTATAAAAAGATGTAGCTAGCGCCACTATTTCGGGAAGTTTTCAAACAGACCTCCAGAGTATCTCATTTATTCCAATGGTGTCTTCGCGCGCAGTCACCCTGATGAACTAGGAAAATGGAAACTAAAGGTTTCAGTATTCACAGAAATTTAAACCAACCGGATCGTGTGTAAAGTTACTCGCTGTTACAAGAGTATCAAGGCGGCCGAAATTTTCCAAAAAATTGTAATAATAAATTATTAATTAAATTGTATGCCACTTGAAGCGAACGTAACCCGAGCATCTTGCCAAGACTACAGCTGCAGCTCAACATTGCTCTGGTCGAAAACTTTAAAAAAAGGTTGGTTCAGGAAGGAAATTCCCAATCTTGCTACTTTACGCCAAATGGTTATTAATTTAAAATTATTATTATGTATCTTTATCGTCAAAATGTTATTGGTTTTGAAGCACTTTACCATTAAAGTGATAAATTAAAGTCAATGCAATCGTATATTATGAAAAACTGGCATACAGGGTGATCCGCCAATAGTCATAAAGTTTTGAATGTCAAATTCTTTGTAAAAAACCAAACAAGAAACCATATTGACAAAATTTTGTGCCAACAATAGTTTTCAAATTAGTTTACCAAGATTCACTTCAGATCAGTAGAAAAATATTCTCAGCCAGACAAGAGACAAACTGTTACCGAACCAACATGAAAATGGAAACTCTATAGTAAACAAATTTTTAATTGTAAGTACCACTAATTAAATCTTAAAAGGAGTCATTTTCTTTTCATAGCGCCTCTTTTGAAAATCCGATTTTCGGTACCTGCGAAGCGGGACAAAACTGCGATTTTCAACCCTAGGGGTGAAACTTTAAAGGTAGGGTTGCAGACCGCACTTTCGTCCCGCTTTACAGGTACCGAAAATCAAATTCTCAAAACAGTTGCTATGAAATAGTATATTACGTGCCTAGGCGCACAATGAGGGTTATTGCGTGACGAGCGACAATGCTCGCAGGAGATCGAAACCGAGGCGCGATCAGTCCTGCGAGCATTGTCGCGAGTCTCGTAATTTCCCGAATTGTGTGCATTGGCACGTATTCTATTTTATGTGACTTCGGCGCGTATACGAGTTTTTATGCGTACACTCGAATCTAATCTAGTATTGTAGTTGTTTGCGGCGCTAGTCATTACACTTGATATGTGACGACTAGTCCCGGCCATTTTGATTTTATCGATCTTGTGTAGTAGTAATGGATTTTAATAGACGCATGCGCAGTTCAAATGTACAAGGCTTTGTCAGTAGGGTGCTAACGCTGTACAAAGAAGAAAAATAAGAAGAAGATTGTGCTCCGTTGCATGGCTATAGGCGCATGCGCAGTTTAATTTTTACATTTCATTCCTCTGTAGCGCAATATACTACATTGCGCTACTGTTAGCTGTAGCGAATGCAACTCGTGTGGCTTGTTTCGCTCGGGCAGCAAACTTTACACTCGTTTGCAATCGCTGTGTTTCGCCCCTTGTAATGTAATATACTATTCTTATGTATGAAAAATCCAAACTCATGGAGAATTCAGTTATTTTTGTAATTCGTATTTTAATGGTGGGAAGCTCAATGGACAATTGACTGTGATATGGTTTCCAACTTGATGTTGGTTCAGTTACAGTTTGTCTCTTGTATGGCTGAGAATATTTTTCTACTGATCTGAATTGAATCTTGGTAAAAAATTCGCCCAGGAAGTTTATGAGCGCGCCGAAATAGTGAGTTTCTATTGGCCAATTGCAATGCTTAATAGTGTTAAAACTATTGTTGGCACAGCATTTTGTAAATATGATTTCTTGTTTGGTTTTTAACAAAGAAATTGACATTCAAAACTTTATGACTATTGGCGGATCACCCTGTATATTCATATTGAATTAAATAAGTTTTCAATCAGAATATATCAAAATTATAGTTAACATTATTAAAATATATACATACGTATATTAAAATTCAAGTTAAAAGCTGTATTCTTCTTAAGATGAAAGTATTTCGAATGTCATATGCTCTACTGAAGAACAAACTTCCATTATATGCGATTATAGTTTAATACAGAAATTTCTAATACTATTCCTACAAATTTTACCTGAGTAATAATTTACCAAACTAATTCGAAATTAAAACTGAAATTTGAATAAAGGCAGGATCACTATAAATATAAATGACGAAAACTAATAGGTAAATATCTGCAGAAACTTATAGCTAGCGTAAGTTAGATTTTAATCAGATTCTTTTGGCAAGTGGTCCGGAAATACCGGATAATCTGTGATAAACATTGACGCCACATGGGGTTCACCAGGACTATCGAGACCACTTTGCCTCTCTCTATCTCTTACTTGCGAGTGATTTTCTCTGTTTCGGGTTCGCATTTCCTTTATTAATTAACCTCGCTTTTTCTCGTGGTAACAACGGGTTATTTATCGAAGTAAAGTGCTATTAATTTATTGTCTCTCTGGTGGTGACGCGCGTCAATAAGTTGAATTCGCCATATTGTCGCGTGGCTCGGAAAATCCCGAAATTCATGTCATTTTATTTATACTTGTCGCTATTATTACAGATGTTTTGGCTTTTGTATCAGATTTCAGTTTATATCGAGTCCTGACTCATTTTAATAAATCTTGTTTAGCCACTTATTTTAATAATCAAATTCTGGTGTCTTATTTATTTTACTTGGTAAACTGTTGTGACCTTACTTTGACCCCGCCTTGTATTAACGTTATGAATTTCGAGTCTCGCCGTTATTGTCATAAGTAGTGTTAATATTATCGTTGCCATTGTCTGTGAAAATTTTGTTACTCAAGAGAGTGACTGGCGCTCAACAAGTCCTCAAGCAAACATTTTATTTCAGGTCATTCCGAACTGAAATAAAATTAGTTGGGCTAGCCAAAACTACGAGTTGAAAGGTCGCGGGTAAAACCTGCATCTCAACTGGCGACCAACGTGGGGCCCGAGCATAATCGAAATAGTTATTTTGCCCGGACAACAGTAGCCAGGATTTGATTAAAAATATTAATTCAAAAGTTTAAAATTAGTTGAAGGTTGTTTCTTTTTGAAAAATTTGGATTTTTTTTGTAAATTAAAATTGTTAAATTTAAATTTTTTTGTGTGAAATTTAAGATAATGGGAATCAGAAGATTACGATTATTGAAGACCTTTGTTTTGTGCAATTGTATTTCAGGTTATAACGAGATTTATTGTTGGAAATATTAATTCGGCAATTTGAGAGATTTGAGGATTCTCTCTCAAATTTCCGAAACCAAGACAACATATTCGAACTTATAAAATTTCATGAATGGAAATTAAAGGATGTTGAAAAATATTAGAAAGTGGGAAAATGATAGGATTGAATATTTTCTTTGGATCTTGAAAGATTTGAGAAGTTGTTGCAAGTTAAAGTTTTTTTGAGTAGAAAATTTTAATATTATATCGAACAAAGGAATTTCGAAAAAGTGCATCCCGGGAAGTTGGAAATTTTGGGATTTTGGGACATCACGACTTCGGAATTTCTCTTGAATTTACCATTCGAGAAATTTGAGGGATTTGAAGTTTCTCTCTCAAGTTTCCGATACAGAGAGAACCCATACCAGAGAGAAAGAGAGAGAGAGAGCACACGGAATATTTGGAGTTTTGATTTTCAATGGTTTAGTTGTAATTTTATATGCATTGTATATTTTAATTTTAATGTGTATTCGAAACAAAATTGGCAAAATTTCTTTGTTGTTTCCTGACTGTAATAAATGAATAAGGTTGACGCTTCTAAGTCGAAACAAAAACTATTTATTAAGTGTCCATAGGTGATTGGATAATCCTGTGGACATACACCGTCCACAGGTCCTGAGTGGAACACGATCGGTTCTGCCGCAGTCAGAATCATTCTATAAATTTAAAAAGAAAGGGATCTAAATTTACTTAACTATACCCTTGATTATATAATTTTTATACTTTATCTATTTAATTCGTGCAAAAGTACCGAAATTTGATTCTAACAGAAGTTCTACATTATTGAAAGGTATTATATTTCTGCATTAGAAAAACAATTCTTATATTACAATACCCTTACAAAAACTGTTCTTCTAAAGGTACATTCCCAGTGATCATGCTGTGGTTTTACAGTATAGAAAGAGAGGGATGGATTGTACCTGTACCAGGAAGGTTGAAAAGATGGAAAATATGGGTTTGTACTTGGTTGGATGTGAGAAAGAGGAGAGAAAAAAAAATAAATAAAAAAGTAGTAAAAGTCAAGAATTGACAAGGGCTTTAGGCGACACTGGTCAAGAAAGAAGAAAATTTTATATTGTTTGAGCCATGAAGGTTCTAACGATTAGGGTAATAAAATCTTTAAGAAAACCTGTACGAGTTTCAGCTGGTGTTTGGTATGCTCGTAAAAATTTGAAAAGAGGAAATGAAGGAGCCAATGTAGTTTAGACTTTTAGTCTTGATATATATTTGGAAGTGATATAAGATACTAAGGAAACATGGAAGAAATTTTTGAATTATTAAATGAAATTGATTTTACTTTGTTGGAATCAAGTAATGTGAATGTTGAAAAGGCTAGTGACTTAATTTCAGATTCGAGTTATGATATCAGTGCAAGAAAAAGTAAGGAATCAACTGATGATGTAGATTTGGAAGGATTATGTGAAGAAGTGATACGAGGTGGATGTGTAGACAGAATTGATTTCAGATCTTTGGTAAATGAGATAGATTCTGGTTTTGAGAACATTAAATGTCGATCTGAGAGTGACTTAAGGACAATAATAGAAGAATTGGAGTCAGTGGGTTTGAAATTTAATGGGAACAGTGGTTTTGACGTTTTTTGTGGAGGGAAAACAGTAAGGTGTCCTTGTGAGTGGAACTCGTTACCTGCGGACAAAAGAATTGCCTTGCTTGATGAATTGAGGCAGCAGGTAGCGTTCCGTGGGGTTTCTGGAGCTTTTTACTTAAGAGGGATATTTTGCAATATTGGCAGAGACAATGTGTTTAAAAGGGTAAGTTGGTTTTGATGGTTTTTTAGATAGTTGCTCATTTTTGAAATAGTTGCTCATTTTTGAAATAGTATGTAATTTTGTGTAATATTATCAGTTGGATCCTTCGCGAATGCGGTCCATGCAGGATAGAAGGCGATTGGTGAGGCCTAATTTCAGGTTAAAACCGAGAATTCGTCTTCCAAAAGAGTGGCAAACCAATCGTCTAATGAAGATCGAGGATTGGTTGAGGCCATGTAAAAATTCTGGAGAACCTTTTTCTTCTGGGGGAATGAGGTGGATAATACATCAGCAGAAAATTTTTCGTGTAAGTAATAGGAGTATATCTTGTTAGTTTGTTTGTAAAATTTTGATTGTTCATACATTTCTTTCATTCTTCTGTGTTTTTTGTAGGTAGGGCCTAAAGATTTAAAATGGACGGGTCAAAATTCGTCTATTGCAATCAAGGTAAACGATCGTTATATTGATTGTTATGGGCGAATTTTGCGTATACCCATGGATTGACTCTACGTAAATAGTAGTAGGCTAGAAAAAAGCAAGAAAATTCTTTCGCATGTTATAAGGAATAATATGGTGGATGTTCCTTTCATCATTAAAGAGAAACGATAACGCATTATGAATGATGAAGTTGTTGAGGTAATGTATAAAATTATTATTCACTAATTTGTTTAATTTAAAATTGTTTATTTGTTTTAAAAAAAAAATATTTATTTTCAGTTTTGGGGCGACTGCAATGATTAATATTTGTGATTAATATATTTAATTTATTGTTATTAGTTTTAGATTAATATTTATACATATTTTGTGACTGATTTTTGTTTTTGTGTGTGAGTTTATTGTCATATGAATGTTTTTTATGTTGAAATTTGTATTCAAGTAAGATATTTTGTTTGCGTGTATTTTGAATTTTGTTAAATTGTTGTCGCTGTTTAATATTTTTCATTTTAATGTAAGTCAGATCAGAGTCGTGTATTTTTCTGAATAGGTTTGGACTGAATGTAATAGCTTTTTTAACCTTAGGTATAAATAGGGATGTTTTGGACGGTCTGCTTCAGTTTTTCTCCAGCAGTGAACATGGAGAACGATCGACCTGAAGACTTTGAACCCCCTGTGAAGCGGCTGGCTTTGGAACATCTTGAAGAATTGAGGGGTTCCGAGACTGAAATAGGAAAATCGAGTGGCTCCGAAACTGAAATAGGAGAATCGAGCGATTCGGAGGTCGATATGGAAGAAGCACCTGTTCCTGAGGTAAATGCAAGGGAATATAGTCATGCATTTTCTGTCATACCAGAGGATCAATATATGTATTCCCCGATAACTGAATATCGCTCAGAGTGGGCGAACGAAATGTTGGATGACTGGGGAATGAACCGGAGGCGTTTAATAGTTGAAGAGGACGATTTCCCTGATGAGGGAGTAAGTATTAAATTTCTAGTATTATTATATCTCTATTGTGAAATTAAATTTAATTTGTTTGTTTATTTATTTCAGTTTGAACCAGCAGAAAATAAGCCTCGGATCCTCGAGGGAAGGGATTTGTGGCCACTCGATATCATACCTCAAGACCCAGGGGACTACATTGCTCCTGATTTTGAGATGCTAATGGAATTGCATTATCCTTCCTTTTTACCTGATCCGGATTTCTTCCTAGTGGCGTAGCGACGTGTGGAACTTTATGGGTGGTACCTTAGTGATTGAGATTTATAAAAAAAAATTGGTTTTTAATATTTAAGTAAAAATATTTGTAATATATATTTTATTATAGTTTTAATCCATTTTTATGTTGTATTTGTGCAGTTTGTATTTTTTTAAATGTAAAAAATATATATATTTTCTTAAATGGATTAGCTGTCTATTTATTTGCATGTCAATAGTTAGAATTTAAATTTTAAGTCACTTAGAAGTGGTTTTGTTGATAGGCTAAGAGGAGTTTTCTGAACTAAGTTAATTTTATTTATATTTTTATTAGTTTTTTTTTGACATTTTTTGAATTTTAATTAGTATTATTAATAGAATAATTATTATAAGAAAAGTAACTATAGTATGTGCTATATATATTTTATGTGCACTAGAATTAAAAATAGATGGGATAATTTTTTGAATATTAGCATATTTTGTGAGTAAGAAACATGACTTTCAAAAGTCGATATAAGCATGTCATCTTTCTTATGAAAAAGATGTAACACGTTTTTTAACAAGTGAGGTTCTGTGATCGACATTTTATATAAGAAGGGAGAAATTATGTCAAGAGAAGTGGTCGATTTACTAAGTGGAATTGAGTTATCCATTATTTTTGGATAATTTTTAATATTGTAGTTTAGAATTGATGAGTCCAAATTACAGTCAGATTCTATTTGTAAAATTCCTATTCCTTGATGAGTAATAAGGGTTTTGGAATTTTTGGAGCAAGATAAAAAGATTTGTTTAGGAAGAATAGTTGAATAAAGCCATCCACGATGTGACAACAGTGGTGTTAAAAAAGGATATTCATTGAAACTTATAAATGTTTTACATTTATACGGTTGGGATTTTATAAACATTGATGTTTCGCAAATAGGATTATTGTGAGTACTGTATATGGAATGAGGAGGGTGACAAAAATTTTAAAGTCCATTTTGGTGGCATGAAGCGAGGAAATTTTCATTTGTTGTGAAGTAAGATTCGTTATTTGGAGAAATCGCAATATAAGAAATTTGAGATTTTATGAATATAGGTGTAATATAATCAGTATTGAAGTCAAAATATATTGGGGTTGAATGTGTTTTAAATACTTGAAATTCGTCAGAAGATGGAATTGGTATGGTTTTTGAAAGTAAAGTATCTTATTTTAGAAAATGGAATGACCATAGAAAAAAGAGACGTTGGAAGGTGAGGGTCTTCTTTGTTAGATTTGAACTCTAGGAAGGTATCTGGAAACAGCATGGGGTGCCATAAATTTGTAGCGGCATGGGTTATAGCTTCCGTAAGTTGTGTTAGGAGTGATAGAAAGGATCGGGATATTTCATGCAAGTCCATTAGCCAATTTGCTGCAAGAATTCTATAAATGTGTAAATTTGGGTAAATTTGTGATTTATGCCAGTCTTTGTACATCGTAACGTTGTTGAGATTGGATGAAAGATTTTCAAGTTGTTCAGAAAATGGATTTGGAAGTAGGAATAAATTTTCTTTAGGCCAATAAAGAGAATTTTTTTGTCTTATTTTTGACTGTAGAAGAACTTTTTGAATTTGGTGTGAAAATGGATCACTATTTTTGGGAATTTTAGTGATGTTATGAGCTTGTCTGGATATAAATGAAATTTCTCCCAGAAAATAATTTATACGTTTTTTCATAAATTCAAGCTGAGTGTGGTGATTATATACACGGAGAAAAATAGTTGAAGTAATTTTACTCTACTTCCGATCAAATTTGGGGCATAAGGACAAGTTAGAAGTTATTTAGTATCATTGTATTTATTTGTGATATATTAAATGTTCAAAAATGAATCAAAGTTGAGTAAAATTCAGAAGCGTAGGGTGAAGTATGAACGCGTGCATTAAAATTTTTTAAATATATATATTATTACTCGTATTATAACTATAAAAAACCAATATTTTATTAAATCACAAAAATAGTAGAGCTTTCCGTTCATTCTACTCTACGCTTCAATCGAGAGTTGAGTAAACCGTGAATCGCAAGATTTATTCCAACAGCTACATCTATTCACACAGGAACGAATGAAAGTAATCTGCGCCTCGGGCACACATAAAAAATTTTTAATTTCAAAAACTTAAATTCTTAAAATTAAATTGATATTATGAAAATTTAAACAAAAAAAAGTCGATAAGTGTATTACATAAAATATGAAATATAACATAAATTCCTCAGGCAGAATAATAATTTGGAATTCGCAAATGTAAAATCCATATTTTGAAAACATAAAACACAGAAAATAAAAGAACCTTCTTTTAAATGTTTTTATACAAAATACTTCTTAATAATAATGGAATTTTTTAATGTACATTTGAAAATTTAGTTTCACTAAACTTCATACGTCGTATAATAAAAATATATACTAAATGTAATTTAATAATTATATTATATATATTAATCATCATAGTTATAATAATTGATTAATTATATTAATTTTTAATAATATTTTATTAATCATTTATGAAAAAAGTTGATTAATTTTTACTTGAGTAAGGCTCAAAAATTTTATTGACGGCACTTACTCTCACAAGCTCTGAATAACTAAGGCAGTCACTATATAAGAAAGTTCCAAGTTTTATATCTCAGCATTGTAAGCAAGCGTGTGCGTGATTCGACGAAAGCGTATCGTACTATATATAAGTGTGTAGTTATTAGGTTTATATATGTAAGGTTATATGTTTAAGTGTATTTGTGATTTGAAATGTGATTGGCTACGTCTGAAAGGTGTGAATGAATTTGTATGTTGTTTATGTATGTACCGGATGACTATTGGCAGGCTCAAGGTAAGAATTTTTTTTTATTTAAGAGAACCATACCATTGCCAATTCAAATAATACGCCCGATGCTCATTTTACCCAACTACGGTTTGAAGCACCTCAAGCGTCGGTGATATACTTATACATTTCATGTTAACCCACTGACGCATGTTGGTGCCCTGTCGTCGATAACGTTTTACTCAACTCCTTACTATTCCCTATGTAACGCTTATTGTTATTCACTTTGGGTGAATTAGGTATATATCAAATTCATTTTACCCGACTAGGATTTAATAGATGTTCAAATGTCCTTATGTCCCAAGTTTAATCGACAGAGTTAAGTAAAATTACTTCAACTATTTTTCTCCGTGTATATTACAGTTATTTGCAATATTTGTAAGTATACAATGTTCATATAGTTTGTGAGAAATATCTACTATTTTATATTTTAAGTTTTCTGATTGCAAAATGTCCAAATAAGAGATAAAATTATAATTTTCGGAAAATAGACTTATTTTTGAAATTGGTTCAAAATAAATACCAGATGAGTGATAAAATTGTGAATTGATATACAAATTTTCTGCTTTAGAAGTGAAAAACAGAATTAACATAAAGTATACGCCAGAAGGTAGTTGGTATAGGAATTTCATTATGCTTCTCGAATGGCTGAAAAAGAAAAAAGGATTAGTTAATTAATAGTTTTCGGTGTTACCGGTATTATAACATTGAGGAAAGTAGATGACCTTTCCGGTTTTGTTTAATTATTTAAGTTAGTGAAATATGAAAAATAAATAATATTTCACTAACTTAAATAATTATACTATCTAAAAATATTATTTATTTTTCATATTTCACTAACTTCAATAATTATACAAAACCGGAAAGGCCATCTACTTTCCTCAATGAAAAAAGGATTAGTATCGGAT
Organism: Diplolepis rosae; assembly: GCA_030998225.1. Taxonomy (NCBI): domain Eukaryota; kingdom Metazoa; phylum Arthropoda; class Insecta; order Hymenoptera; family Diplolepididae; genus Diplolepis; species Diplolepis rosae. The sequence goes on from JAPYXD010000707.1 coordinate 2,000,978, forward strand.
AAAATTGGATCTTTACATATGGTTGGATTTAGGTCTAGAAGTTTTTTTGAAAAAAGGGGAAAATAGACTACTAAATGTTGGGGAGTTTCGTGGTTGTAGCATGCATTTAAGTGCTACAATATCTACATGAAATTTTACATGATACTAATTTCGGTCTTGGATCGTTTCGATTTGTTTCCTTTGATTTATTAATCAAGGCGTTATATAAATTTTGTGCTACCTTTTGCTTTACATTTTCTTTATCTTTGCCACTATTCATAATTATATAATTTTTATATTGTAAATTAACGTGAAACAAACATTCATCATTAAAGGTTTGTTCAATGAGTATCTCATAAATGAGGGGTGGATCTCCTCTTTGTTGAATAATTTTGTTAAGTAAGGTTGTAAAAGGAACATGCGACATTCTGAAGGTGTTAGATTTGGATAGAGAAGTGGGTTCTACTAAGTTCTTCTTTTAGTTCAGAGTGAGGATAAAGAGTAGTGTTTGTACTCTTGTGCTCTTTACCTGAAGTAGTATTTGCGTAATACGATGGACTTTTAGATGCCTCTTTCGAGCTTTGTGGCGCTGAAGCTGTTAGCAGTTCTTGATGGCTCTCAGCAGGAGGTCCAGAAGGTCGTTGGGTACCTAAGTGTAATAAGAGGTTAGTGACCGAATCCCAGAAGGCGCCTAGTAGATGTAGAGACCATCCAAATATTCTGTGTAGTGCATATCCACGAATAATGATATCCGCTATCAATTTAATCCCTCTAATTGTTATTATTAATCCAATTAGGCCTGCACTAGTAGTTCCAAAACTTGCAAAAATTGTCCAAAATCTACCCCATGAGGATTCAGCAATTTTATCAATTACATCTTCATTAAATAAATTCGTTAATGATACTCCTTGATTAATAGTTGGATGTCCTGTTATTTCCCTAGCTAAAGAATTTAGAATCATTGGTTTTCTGCTGGAAACATAATATGATCTCGCAGTTTATCAAGATCAGATTGAGAATAAATGCCACTTGTTGCTAAGGATGAAGGATTTGTGTATTTCCAGGTTGCTTTTGTGAGAGGTTTAACTATAGTTGGTGCTATGGATTCGACAGGATTTGGAAGTAATTTGTACCAGGTTTCTCCAAAAAGGTACATTGGTAAAAGGAAAGAATAGCAATTTGTTTGGATACCGGATTTTGTTAATATATGAGTTCGTGAAGAAAGGAAAAAGGATTGATTTCCTCTAAATATTGGTAGTTGCAGATAACATTCTTTAGTTTTGCGATATTTTACTTCAACCGGTATACATTTTACGATATATACTACTTCTCGTGCAATTACGGACATATATCCTGGGCCTTTCATTAAATGATATGTAAATTCGTCTGGTGATTGGGTTGCTAAAGTTAATGTATTTCTAAAAACTTGCTGTTCAAGTATACATCGTTGAGTAAGAACGTCGTAATAAAGTCTATTTATTTCAGTGCGTATGTGTCTTTGCACATATATGAATTTAGAGTTAATTAATAATTTTGGATGTTCTGTTTGTATTACAACATAACTGCAAACTGGTTTTCTTGTTTTTTCAGCCAGTACGAAGGTTATATCTTCAGTCGTTAAAGAACAAAAGGTTTCAGAATTAACTGTTGTGTTGTCATATGTTTTATTTGCTGGTCCTTCATAAATAATTTCATATTTGTTAAAATTACATACGTCATTAGGTAACGTATCCTAGATTGTTTGTCCATATTCTGCGCCTGTATAAAATGTGTCGGAAAGTGTGCATGTTATTCCAGATCCTAAATGAATTTTATTTGAATTTAAATGAATAGTTGCGTAATGTTCTTGTAAAGTTATTTTGAATATGGCTTGGACTACGACATTATTCCATGTTCCGTATGGGTCAGAAAATTGTGTACCAGTACAGTCTTCATTAGGTGTTACAGAACCTGCTAAAGTAACGCTATGGAATGAAGTTTCATTTACTTTTAATTTTGATATCTGAAGAGAAGAGCTTACAAAAAATGTTCCTATTGTGTGCATTTGATTACATTGATCTCGTGTAACATCATGTATATATTCACTGTGGCCATTTGCAACTATGGAACTGTGAAATGTAAAAGCTGTATATAAGTTCTTTCAACGTGTACTTGAGATCGAGGTAGATCACATTCTCCTACCTCTAGTAAAGATATTGTCGTGATATTTGATTGATTTGAACCGCAATCGAATCCTATGATGGCGTAGACTGTTGTTATATAGTTGAAGTAACAAATGAGCAGTGCCAAAAGGAAGCCTCGTAATTCCATCTCTGGAAAAAGGAGGTTCCAATTAGCAGCTTGCTTTGTAATACATGAATTAATAAAATTACTTAATAAACAATTTTGTTGTTACTGTTATATATATATTTTTTAATAATATTTATTAAGTTTTTATTTCATGTAGCTAGTCTATAATATCCAACATGTCAGCTATGACAATATGATCTGATAGGCGTAAACTGAGAATCAAGTTTTTGTATGCGTCCGGTCCTCTTGTTTTGATTGTTGAAAAAATGTCTTTTATTGTATCTGGATTGTTTAGATTTCTGCTCCATGTGGGAATATTACAGTCATCTTGGTTAAAAATTCCAGTTTGAATTAAGTAACAGGGAACTATTTCAATGAGATCATCTATGCGTTTGCGATGAATTTGATCCATTATATCTGGAATAATGTGTTGTCTAAATTTCATGATCTTTTTTTGTTTGTTTGTTGTGTGACGTCCTGACACTTACCTTCCTTTAATAATATATTTTATTTTTCCCTCGTTTTAGATCGGTAAAGAAATCCATAGGATTTCTAAACCGAAACTGGGATGAGGGTAGCTAACTAAAATGGAACTCGAAACTTACTGAATTTACAATTGTTAACCTTTATTTTGATGGGTACAAACTGAGAGAGAGACATAGAGAGAGAGATAGGAAGTTATTAAAATTTCCTCCAGGGGTCATATATTAAAATTGGACTTACTCGAATCCAGGCCGGAACTACTGATAATCCGGAAGGGGTACACACCTTCTAATTCACTTTACGACGCGTTGAAATTCTGACAGGTAGACCAAAATCCAAATAGGAAAACTGTGACAGGTGGGCCTTAAATCCACAAATCTATTTCGGGCTGGACTAGTGACGATCCCGAAGGGTGAGTTGAAGATGCACCTGTTAATATATAAGATGTGGGGCCTCGGTGGAATCGAATCGTAGACACTTCAATATATACAGGTTTTGAGATGCCTATTTATGTAACTTCCGCAGTTGATTGTGGACGTTTTACGCTAATATACTAGGTTTTGAGATGCCTAGGTATACAACTCACGCTCCACATTTAGCGTTATAGTTAATATAATAAGTTTTGAGATGCTTATTTATATATATAACTTCCGCAGTTGATTGTGGACGTTTTACGCTAATATACTAGGTTTTGAGATGCCTAGGTATACAACTCACGCTCCAGATTTAGCGTTATAGTTAATATAATAAGTTTTGAGATGCTTATTTATATATATATTTATAACTTACTTGTCTACCTCTTAAATTAGAGGGCAAAAGAGAGAATTGTCGTTTATTACCCCTATTATTGCAGGTCAACGCGCACAAATCCTTGCAGGATAGTTGGGTTTCGTTTCAGTCTCCGTGAGGTAGCAAAACAACGATAAATTTTGCAGGAGATATGGTGTAAGGGATGCAAGTCCACCAGCAACTGATGTAATCAATTATCCGCTTACGTATCTTGTTGAGTACACGAGAAATGAATCAAACATGCACTTGTTAACAAGATAGGTTAGTTCGTCCCGATTTCAGAAATAAATCACTATTAACCGACACGACTAAATACGACGATGCACATAATCCAAAGGAACTATGTAGCCCTACGGTTTCCGGACTTGCACCACTTAAGGACCAAGGATTTTATTTACCAAGTACCAAATGTTGAGTTGCTCATAGAAATCCAATGAGACTTACGTTTATCGAAGGGTCTGCTCACGACGTTGAATTACCGGTCCAGACCTAACAACCGTACAACTGTTCGGAACTTTATGACAAACCACCAGGGGTGAACCTGGGGTATATATACTATTAATCTTCGAATAGTGACTGCAGTGGGAGTAGACTCGCGCAAAAGTGATGGAAGTCACGTCCGTTGCAAAAGTGATGGAAGTCACGTTCGTTGCAAAAGTGATGGAAGTCACGTTCGATCAGAGATCTATGATCCTCTCCCACCACGGTCTATTACTATTGGTCGATGTTGATCTGTAATTTGGATTTTTATATCCCCTCTATTCTCTCTCTTACCTATTCTTATTTCTAATCAACAAGTAGAGCCAGGTATGACTAAGAATACCTGCATCTACTTAGTTGTAGCTTATATTTTATGTGTTACAGCCTATAATTGATTGATTGATTGATTTTCTTTAATCAATCAATCAATATTTATGATAACATGTTTTCTTGTTTGTGGCTGGTTTATGATTAATTGATAAATTGTTTTTATCAATATAAGTAATAATTGTATGCTTAAATACTAACAGGGATGGTACATTAATTATTAATTAAAACAGTAATTAGTCAATGTTAATGGTGCCACGCCAGTAACCCGTTACCATCTCGTCAGGTCACTAGCGCTGCATCACTATATTATCGACGCGTGGCATGATTCACCGACTAATTACCGCGCGGGTAATTACCATATGGACCGACCGATGCTTTTCTTTATCACTTGTTACCAAGTGTCGAGCCGATTTATCGATGTGAGGTAACGCATTAGTTTACCTCCGTAGAACAGTTACCCGGTCCAGGTAGTAATTACCATAAGACTAAATTTAAAGAGTATTTAGTACTTATTTACGCTTGTGTATTACGTATTGCTCATATGCAGGGGTAATAATTAAAATTTAAAAATTTAATGTTACCGGGATGTAACAGTCCTCCCTCCTTAGAATAAGCATCGTCCTCGATGAAAATTATAGAGGTGTTTGGGTTAATTGAACTTCATGTTTGATTAGTGATTGCGTCTGGTGTCGATGCCTTGTTATGCGTGTGATGCGTGGAGGCTCCGGGTATCCCAGGTAAGTGCAGCAGATCTTCTTATTTCCGGTTGTCATAAGAGCATTTTTTTTTTTTTGTATTTCTTTTAGTAATGTTATACTGCAGCTGCTTATTGATGGTTTCATTGGATGACATAATTTTCGTCCTAATCAGACGCGGCGTTTTTGGTATTTTATTCTTTCGCTTAGGCTTTGTTCATCCTGAGAATTTTGTTACCCGAGGATTCAGCTGACGTTGGCATGATGTCATTTTCCAGAGATGCTGGATAGTAATGCCATGCTGTGGCTGCCGTGAGTCAATTTTCTGTAGAATTTGACATGGCGATTTTGGATCCTGTACTTTGTCGTGGTGCACCTGGGTTTCATGCTGTCGTCTTGGTGGGAATTATAGCTGATCCAGGGCTTTATAGTGATGTCATGTGCTGGATGCAGGGTCATCTGCTTGGTTCTACTGTCAGTTTTCTTGTGATCATGGACAGCGACACTTCCAGCTCCAGCTCTGTCACCATGTCCTACGAGGACTACTACATTGATCAGGGCCACCTCCTTCCCTTGAAGAGGGGATCTTCTGTGGTGCCTGAGATTGGTGGTGAGTACTCTCTACTCATTCTTTCAAGTGCGGTCAGCCTGACTAGTTGTTAAATAGTTTCGCCATCCAAGTGCTTTAGAACTGTCGGTTTTGTCAGGTCAGGCTGATTCGTTTGAGTCGTTCCTCGCTGAGTGTTTTGACGTGTGCCCCTCTAGCTCACATAACAACGCTTCAATGGGATCCGCGTGTCCTTCGGTGATGGAAAGTGTGGTTGACTTTGATTTGTCATTGTTAGGACCGGTCGATGAGGGTAAATCCGCGGCTAAGGCAGCTACTGTGGTTGCCTTCAGTGGGGCTGTCTTGGGCCGGGATAGCGTGAAACTCCGGATCTCTGAAATCGAGGATCGCTTGGGTGTACATCAATTTGCTTTCTGGCGAGGTTCCCCCAGTGTTGCGGTATCTCTGCTCGTGTCACTATGTCGAGAAGAGCTAGCGTTGCAGATCGAGGAAGCTGATGTCACCCTAGTTAGAGAACTAGATTGTCGGCGGTGCGGGGTTTTACTGCGCGTGCCGACCGTTGTCCTGAAACAGCAGATCCTGGCGGCTAGGGATATTTTCAAGCTGCTCGGGTACTTCGTGGATCTCGCCTAGGTGTGTCCTTCGGGTTGCGAATCCCAAAATGGCTTACGTTTTCAGAATTAATTCCCTGTTTATTGTTTACTTGTATTAATCTCTCTTTAATTTTGTTTGTTTGTTTCAGTTATATACGGTCGTCCGTGTAGGCGGCTGCGATGTCGTCCAGGGCTCTTCCTGGCCAAAGTCCGGCTTTTGGGTGCGGAAATAGCTCAGCACCTGTTTGAGGGTCAAGGACGTCGTGAGGTGGCCTACACTATACGGGTGCGGGGCACTGCCGCTGGTCCATCCCCTGGTGGGGCCCACGGTGACATTTTTGAGGCTCACTATCTGGCTTCCCTGGAACAGACGCCCAGGATACAGCTGGAGCTTGCCAGCGATCGAGCAGCGGACTTGCTATCTCTAGTAGATGCGCATGTGGCCATTCCCGCGGCGCGGAATTGTGTTCACTGGCCTCCTACGTCCTCTGTTTGCCTGGGGTGAGTTGTGATTATCCTATGAAGTTTTTACAGGTTTACCTAGCCTTGTATAATGTCGTTGCCTTAATTTCTTCCGTTCTTTTTTCATTTTTCAGTAATTCTGGAGCCGCGGGGGTTTTCTGCAAGTTTCTCCACTCCGGCCGGGGGTGTTCTCCTTGTGGGTGTGGGTCGAGTCCTGTAATTCTTCCTGGTAGGTGTATTTTTCCTGTTCTTGACTAATTTGAAATTCTCCCGGACTCAGGTGTTGATTTTTAATGTTTTCTTTTTCTTTTCAGCAATGCAGCCGGCTGAGGAGGGGTCGTCCGAGGAGGAAGATATGGAGGACTACTATTGAAGTAATTTAAATAGTTGTATCCTAACATTAAGTACCTGTATAGTTATTCCATCTATTCTCTAGTTTTAGTTATTTTTATGCGTTTGTTATATTTATTTAGTTGTAGAACCTAAATTTGTAAATACTTTCTCGTTATCGTTAATTAAATATGTCAAAACAAGGAAATCGCCTGAGAGACTGGCAGAGGGGTTGTTGTATTCTTATTTTTCTTTAAACGGGAACCACCCCCTTCTGCCAGTTTCTCTTATTACAGAGTTTTGGTTCACCCTTCCCTTAGTATTTTTACAAAATAGATATATATATATATATATAATTTGAATAAACCATAAATAAAATTAAATAATAATAAAGAAAAACAAAATCTCATCATTTTTAACAATAAAACTATTTTGCTTCTGCTATATCTATTCCTTGGTTGTATTTGTATTTATTATTGGATAGTTTTGAAATTATAAGTTATACCAAAAATCGTTAGGACCGATTATATCCTATTGATTAGTTTCTAACTGTAACTTTCATGATTCGAGATTTGGGCTTATTGGCATGTGATAGCTGGACCCTTACACACCTGTGCACACACATAGACACATATGTGTATACACACGCATGTGGAGACCCAAAATTATGAGGCTTAAAATCGATTGAGACACATGATTGAGGGTGTACAGGGTTTTAATCAATAGGTATTTTAAAATTGCAAAATGAATTCTATCAATTTCGACACAGGACCAACCGAATTTGGTTGCTGTGTTGATATAGCTGTATTAGGGTAGCATTAAGATTGAGGAGCATTCATGCTGTTACATCTCCCTGAAGCTTTCTTGGTAGTGGTTTAAATAACCATGCCTTGTTTTTGTAAGTGTTCGTTAAGTATGTCGAAATTGTATATGCATTTATGACGTTGCATAGATACTCATAATGCATTCACAATTTTATCGACATTATTTCTTGATCAAAAGAAAGAACATCAAACTTGTGTCTCTCATTAGTTAATATAATTGAACATTGCTAGAAACTCTTGAAAACTTCCCAAAGTTCTATTTTACGAAGCTAACACAATATGATGTTATTCATGATGTTTTGATTATAAGTATTTAAAATTGCAAATTGCCCTGAATCTTTTAGAATTTTCTTAATCTTATGAAGCTGTAAAATAGTCTTTATAAAATTTTTCATAAAATTATAGTTCTGCTAAAAAATTTTCTTTTTCATGTTACTGCATAAAACTTCAGTTGACCAAAATGTTAACTTAGTTCTGTGTAATTAAAATTAAAACATTTTCTTAAAGTATTGATATTTTACAACATTCTATCCTATTTTTAACTTATAGTCTGATTATAATCCAAATTCTGGGAATCCATTTTGTAGTTATTTTAGTGATTTCCATTTGTTGCTTATTTCTAGGTTAATTTGGCTGGCACGAGCTCATTTATTGGCCAAATCGGGTAATTTATAATTGAAAATTCATGGTGAAGTTTTGCGTTACCCGATTTTACCAATAATGGCTTTATTAATCGCCATGCTCGTAAATATTTTCTTGGACAAAATTTGGCCTTATCCCATTAAATAGTTAGTTAATCAATTACTTGAAATATCTCTGTGGTTATTTCTAGTATTGTGTTAACAATGGAGATATGTGATATGTGGGTTTTCGGCAAGTCTAATAAAGAACTTTTAATAGGCATTCATATAGGTACAGGAGAACTGCTTAGTATATATGATTCATTGCAGGCGGTCGCGAGTCTTCTTATCGCTGGGCGGTTCAAGTTACGCTCTGGCCATGTTGTCGGGAGTCTTGACTGCTAGTGATACGCTGCGTTCAGTAAGGTGTCACATTGCATTTCTTTATGTGATTGGATTATAATTCATTATGGTTGCTCTCGGTGGGTGTGATTAATTTCTTTCTCAAGTGGGAGTGGTTTGCTAGCTTGCTACGGCTAAACTCCTCGTACTTTCTATGATCCTTATTTTTTTTTCCTCTGTTGCTTTGATTGTTAGTTTATTATAGCTGTCATTATGTATTGTGATTAATTATTGTATATTCCTGGTGGTATCCATGATGTATCGTAATTCAGGGTGATTTTTGGCAAAAATTTTGTCTAGTTGGGTACTTGTCCTCCCTCCTTAAAAGTGACGTTGTCCTCAACGACTTGCATTTGTTTATGCAATTCTAACATTTGTTGTTGGGATTGTTAATACTCTTGGAAGGGGGTGAATTTCTTCTGTGTTTGTTTGGTTGTCTACCGAAAGGGGTTGTAGTTCTACTTCCTCTTGGTTTTCTTTTATGTTTAAATTTTTATTATTACACGTTTTACAGTTTTTACGGATTATTCCTTGTGTGAGGTATATTACTGTTGTTACTATTAATAAGGTTAGGATACTAGACCCTCCTAGCCAATATTTTTGGGCTAGTTTAAGTTTATAGTGATTGTTTTCCATGTTGAGAAGTTGTTCTTCTATGGTAGAGAGTGATTCTTCCGTATGTAGATTTTTTAATTTTTCATCTTTTTCTGTTTCCCAAAAAATTGATGTTATCGTAGGGATATGCATCGTTTTATAGATTATTGGGGAAATTTCTGATATGTTCAATGAAAATCCGGGGTTGTAGATAAATTCTTCTGAGTTAACGTTTATTTGAGTTCCAATTAAAGTTGTATGTTCCGTTCTCGCAATACACCCTGCACTTAATCTTAATATTCCTGAATTTGTAATTTGTCCTTTTTCTGTTCTTCCCTTTTTTCAGGTGATGCTGATTGGCCCTGGTTTTTTAGTTGAAAATATCCATGCGTTCAAGGATGGAATATGCTTCCAAAAAATTGAATTTTTTGTGTTTATTTTTATATCACATTGCTTTAAAATTTCCATTGAAGGGCATGTAAGCATTTGACATTCGCAGGACGTTGTTGTGACTGCTTCGTGTGTTGGTTGGGTGTTTTCGCAAATTGTGTGATAGATTGTTTTCTGGCAGGTGTCATAGTACTCTTTATCTGCCAAAAAGATTTTCTTTCGTCTTCTGTCAGGGCAATATATTGTTTTCTTGGCGAAATGTAGATGGCTCTTGTATAATTTCCTGAAATGTTCTGGTAAACAGGAAATGGATAAATTTTATATAATTGTAGTGCTTCATTTGCCTTCTCGTGCGTATTCTGTTATTTTAATGAATTGTTTTATTATTTCATATAAATGTTCCAATTTTAGTTCTAAATGTATTGACAATTGCATCATTTTTTTGTAATACACATAATCATTCCAATATTGTTCTTGCGATTCTATTTTGTGGATGGCTTCATTTATTTTCCTTGTTTAAGTTCTGACGAATATTATTTGCTTCTGCTTTTACTATGTCTGACGTGCACGTTTTTACTACTGTGAATGCTTGTTACTCTGGGCATTTCACAAGCTGTAGGGAATGCTGAAGGGATCCCAGTAGTTGACGGTATCTCATGTTGTGCTGGAATTTCTAGAGTGAATGCGAATAAAGACATTGCTTTATCAATCGTCCCTGAAAATGTTGTTCCGCACCTGCACATTCAGAAAATTATATAAATATTTGATATCATGGCAAGGATTTGTGTTAGATTGTCGTTGGAAAATTCAGCTACCAACAATTAATTTAGTCAATGTTTATTGTCGCACAAAATTGATATATTATTTAACTGAAACATTTACAAAAAAATTACCTAATAATCAATTCGCATGTTTTATTTGTATGAACAATTGGTCGTACAGTTTTAATAGCAGTATGAAATTGTTAGAGTTATATCATATTATATATATAATACATATAATACAAATAATATATATAATTTTTCTATTTAATAATTTTATAATTGAGATACAATTTTTCAATGAAAACGCTTTTTTCTTATTTTTTTAATTTATTAATTTTAAGAATAGCTTATTACGTTTCTATAATATATAATATGTTAGATAGTACAATATGCAATGTGGATACACAATCTGAATTTACTCATTTTCCGTCAACATTTGCTATGCGAAATTTAGAAGGTAATGCATTGACCCACTTTGTTTTTTTTAGGATCCTTGTGTTTTGTAAGTGAATTTTGACACAGTTATTTTCATTAAAAGAAAACACGATAAGAAAATTGTGGATTCGAATATTATTAGAATTGAGGATATTACCTTGAACACTAATAGAATTTCGCAGAAAAACTATTTTATGATGATCTTGTTCAACGGAATTCCAGGAATATCAGCCAATTCAGTATTCCATAAAATTGTTATATTATTACAAATTATTTCCATCTTACTGATTATTCAATAAGCTTAATTTTGAAACGCGGAAATTTTAAAATTAAAATTGATATGCATATCATATTACTAACATCTTAAATGACTATGAAAGAAATTAACAGTTGAGAGCTGAAAAGTTTCTAGTTAGTAATTTGAATAAATAATTTATAGATATGCTAGTTATAATTATTAAATCTTATAATTAATTAAGTCTAAAATTTTAATATTATATAATCTGGAGATAACTTTTTAAGTTAGAAGTTTAGTTTAAGCTAACGTTACTTCGAAAGGCTGTATTCATCAAGACAAAGAAGTATAATTTTATTACTAGAAGATTTAAGTCTTGCCAAATGAAAGCTGTACCCGCTTAAAATGCTCTTTTGGAATTGAGAATTCACTGTTAATTAAATCAATAATTGAATTTTTAGTTTTACCTTAAATAAGGCATGACCGACAATTAATAATAGTAAAAGATTCCATTGTGTGAGGCAGATTCTCCAAGTAGCAGTGAAAGGATTGCAAAATTATTGTGAACATTACCTTTCAAATATACGTTAGGAAAATCGTAAAAAATAGGTAAGAATTATCATACATATAGACTTTATGAGTTATTCATGTCACATTATTGCCTGGGAGTCATCATATCATCCGGAAAGTGATTATATGTCATTTAACCAATACCACATGGCTCCCTTTCCAGTGTGCGCTGGATTGGATACTGTGTCCAGAACAACCCGTGGATTTTAGGATTAAGTTGCTGGTTGTTTCCCTTTTTCAGCTCCATAGGCACGTCAATAATCAGTGCTTTAGCACAGTCAGGCGTAGGTGAGGACGTTTGAATGCCAAGTTCAGGTGACGAGGTAGGATAGACGCTTGATTGATGCGTGTGAATACTTTGCGATTTATAATGCTTATGTGATTCTGTTAACGCATCTTGCGATTCTTCTGTAACTTTTTCAGTATTTTCATAACCAGTCAGTGATGTCCTGGGAATATTAGTATTTAATAGGGTTGATGCTTTTACTATTTTCAGAGCCAAAGGGACTTCACTTTGAGGATCCGAAGTACTTCTTTTTCGTTTTCTGCATTCTTTTATAACTTTTTCTTCTCTTATAAAGTCTTCCTTTTTGGTTTTTACTCTGATTTTATTCGATCTTCCGGATTTCCCTAAAAGATTTTTCGTGATGGAGTTCGCAGAAAGTGCAGAATCTAAAATTGAGTTACTTTTTAGGGTACTTTCAAAGCGTGTGGTTTCGCATTCTTTCACATTATCATGTTCTGTAAATGCATTGATTAAATCGGTTGATTTTGGCATACCTAATTCTTCACGTTGCCGATAGTCTATTCTATAATCGGGGCTATGATTAGATTGCCGATGGTTATAATTTTGATGCATTGAAGAATTTTGATAGGGGTTGAATTTTACATTTTGTGTATACTGTTGTTGCTGGTCGAGGTTACTTTCAAACACCGGATTTTCGAAATCGTTGAGCCTTTCATCTGAGTCTTGCGCGGGGTTCGTAGACTTTATTCCATTCAGAGTAGAACGTCCTTCAGGGCTAAAATTTTTCTCCTCTGGATCGCGATAGCTTCGTAGTTGATAGCATATTCGAAAGCTTCTTGCAGGGTCACTGGATTTCGCGCTTCTATCTTTGCCGACATCCAGTCAGGTAAACCCCGAATGAATGCTTCTAAGACACAGTCGTCGAGGGGGAGTATCATCTGATTGGCATTTTCATATTTATTTTTAAGAAATGCCTGAGCTCTTGACTTTAAAAGCGTTAATCGGTCGTATAATTCATAAATACCTTCATTTTGAAGCATTTGAATGGTAGTTATTTCGCGTACGTACCACAAGTAAGTTTTATGGGGGGCAAATCACTGTTCGAGATGTTGAATTAGGTCACTAAGGTTAGAAAATGTCTTTCCATAAGTGCTTTCTCGTGCAGCACCTTTTAATCGCGCTAACACTGCTATAACGTATCGTTTTTCACAAGTTGCAGGCACGAATGACTGTCCAGTTATAATATCTTTGATAAAATCGCTAACAGGCATGTTTTTGCCATCAAATATAGGAATGTTTATAATCCCTTGTTGTATGGCAAAACTTTCTGACATTAACCTTATCATAGCGTCTTTTGGGTCCCACGAAATGTCATCTATGAATTTTCTACTCCGAGTTTCCTTTAATATGGTTTTTTCCTGGAAATGAGACATTTTGTCTGATAGTGTTTATTAAACGTTATATATGTAATTTAGATTTTGGATTTGAAGACGATTAGTTGAGAATGTAAGAATGCACCAAGGTCCTCTATTTGAAGATTCATGGCTTGGCACGCATATTTTGATATCACGATTTATTTATTCATTAATTTTGTTTTTTTTTTTTGTTCAAACAAATTTTTTTACTAATACTAATTTTGAACTGTTATTGTCAATTATTTGTTCTAGCTATTACTGCATTGCAAATTGTTGCTGTGGCGCGCGCAGTCGCTGCAGCGTTTAACCTTGGATTATATGTTTTCAGTGATATAAGGCGGGTCAGGCCAGCCGCGACCGCGAATTCCTGAGCAAATTTTTGCAATATTTGAATATATAATTTGGTTATGCGTATTAACAACTTGCCTTTTCGGTGATACAAAATTAATTAAGCCAGACTCAAGCACAAACCCTTAATTAATCTTTAAAATCACAGAAAATGTTTATTGTTAATAAACAAAAAAAAAATTTGTTTTATGGCACAGAATTTTAGAGATGCAAGATTGGACAACCTAGACTCAAGCACAGACTCTTGGACAATCTTTGCAATAAAAAATATTCTGTTAGTTAACAAAGTTAAAATGAAAGTTATAAACAATTACAATGCTAGCACTTCGAACTTTGCCTTTCCCAGTCGATCGTCATCGATGGTGACCGTTCAACGAATCTAAAAAGGACTTATACTATCGTGTGCTGTTCTTGTTTTTGTTTTAAACTTAAATTCAAACTCAGTTACCAATTTGAAAATTTCAGTAGTACGAAATTAGACTTAGTTGGTAACTTATACTACTTCCCAAGATGAGAAGGCGATGTTGTGAGTTTTATGCGGTTATGAGCCAAATATACAGGTTTTGAGATGCCTATTTATGTAACTTCCGCAGTTGATTGTGGACGTTTTACGCTAATATACTAGGTTTTGAGATGCCTAGGTATACAACTCACGCTCCACATTTAGCGTTATAGTTAATATAATAAGTTTTGAGATGCTTATTTATATATATAACTTCCGCAGTTGATTGTGGATGTTTTACGCTAATATACAAGGTTTTGAGATGCCTAGGTATACAACTCACGCTCCACATTTAATGTTATAGTTAATATAATAAGTTTTGAGATGCTTATTTATATATATATATATAACTTACTTGTCTACCTCTTAAATTAGAGGGGAAAAGAGAAAATTGTCGTTTATTACTCCTATTATTGCAAGTCAACGCGCACAAATCCTTGCAGGATAGTTGGGTTTCGTTTGAGTCTCCGTGAGGTAGCAAAACAACGATAAATTTTGCAGGAGTTATGGTGTAAGGGATGCAAGTCCACCAGCAACTGATGTGATCAATTATCCGCTTACGTATCTTCTTGAGTACACGATAAATGAATCAAACATGCACTTGTTAACAAGATAGGTTAGTTCGTCCCGATTTCAGAAATAAATCACTATTAACCGACACGACTAAATATGACGATGCACATAATCCAAAGGAACTATGTAGCCCTACGGTTTCCGGACTTGCACCACTTAAGGACCAAGGATTTTATTTACCAAGTACCGAATGTTGAGTTGCTCATAGAAATCCAATGAGACTTACGTTTATCGAAGCGTCTGCTCACGACGTTGAATTACCGGTCCAGACCTAACAACCGTACAACTGTTCCGAACTTTATGACAAACCACCAGGGGTGAACCTGGGGTATATATACTATTAATCTTACAATAGTGACTGCAGTGGGAGTAGACTCGCGCAAAAGTGATGGAAGTCACGTCCGTTGCAAAAGTGATGGAAGTCACGTTCGTTGCAAAAGTGATGGAAGTCACGTTCGATCAGAGATCTATGATCCTCTCCCACCACGGTCTATTACTATTGGTCGATGTTGATCTGTAATTTGGATTTTTATGTCCCCTCTATTCTCTCTCTTACCTATTCTTATTTCTAATCAACAAGTAGAGCCAGGTATGACTAAGAATACCTGCATCTACTTAGTTGTAGCTTATATTTTATGTGTTACAGCCTATAATTGATTGATTGATTGATTTTCTATAATCAATCAATCAATATTTATGATAACATGTTTTCTTATTTGTGGCTGGTTTATGATTAATTGATAAATTATTTTTATCAATATAAGTAATAATTGTATGCTTAAATACTAACAGGGATGGTACATTAATTATTAATTAAAACAGTAATTAGTCAATGTTAATGCTGCCACGCCAGTAACCCGTTACCATCTCGTCAGGTCACTAGCGCTGCATCACTATATTATCGACGCGTGGCATGATTCACCGACTAATTACCGCGCGGGTAATTACCATATGGACCGACCGATGCTCTTCTTTATCACTTGTTACCAAGTGTCGAGCCGATTTATCGATGTGAGGTAGCGCATTAGTTTACCTCCGTAGAACAGTTACCCGGTCCAGGTAGTATTTACCATAAGACTAAATTTAAAGAGTATTTAGTATTTATTTACGATTGTGTATTACGTATTGCTCATATGCAGGGGCAATAATTAAAATTTTAAAATTTAATGTTACCGGGATGTAACACCACTTTTTAACTCACGAACAATGTTCCACTACATTGAATTTCTATGTAATGTTAAGTTGACGAGGAAGATACTGACAAAGATGGACTGAGTTGACCGGGGTAACTTGGGTAGAGAGTTCTCAAATTTTAAGATGGTCCGAGGGGAACTAATGTTTTTAGCAGATTTGTGGCGTTGAAGATTTCCCGGCAGCAACTGTACTTTTCGGGAGGAGTTCCACTTCTGAAAATAGACCCGACGGCAACTGAAGATTCGCAGATTCGCAGGTACTTTTATGTGCTAATTTTCGGTTGATACTGACTACCTTTTGATCGATACTGACATGGAACTTCTATTTGGTGATTAATGGGTTTTATATTTTTTGTCGATACTGACTATGTTTAATTTTGCCCTGCTAATATTCTTCTGATGTTGGCCTGACCTTGGCACGTGTCTGAGCTGGCCTCTTTTCCTTTGGGTTGCCATTTTTTTATGTACTGAAGAAAAAAGGGGAGACTTCGTTTCCTTATTTTGGTTTCCCCGACGTTCCTTCTTGAGATGATTCATTTTTTAATTTCTATCATTTGCTGCGCCCGTCGATATTCTTGTGTACTTAGGACATTCCGATGGGGTTCCCTCGTTAACAGCCACCATGCCGCCCTTGGTACACAATCTACTATTAATAGCTGTTACTTATGCATGTTTTATGTTAAAATCTTTTATTAATTTTACATATTTTGGTATTATGAAATAAATAAATAGCGACGGTCACGGGACGTGACAGTTGTATATATTTTTTATATAAAATATATATTTCTATATAAATTTTATATATGTATTTTTTTTTATTTTTACCATTTATCGACAAAATAAAATTTCTATATTTTGTTCAAATTGTATATGGATACAAATTTTTTTATAATTAAAGTAAAGATATTTTGTTTTTTATTATTTTTTTTATTCGTCTACTTTTGTACTTGTACGTGTGAGCGTTTTAGTCTATTAATGTGAACCACAGTAGGTTTGCCTTTATAGCTTATTTTGATATTTCCTTTTCCTAACACTTCCAATATTTCATAAGGCCCTGTATAATGGTTCTCTAGTCTTTTTTATTTTACCTCCTTTTAATAAAAATACGTTGTCTCCAATTTTTACTTCTAAAGGATTTATTTTTTTATTATAATATATTTTCGATTTTTCTTTTGCTGAAATAAGATTTTCTCTTCCTTTTGTTCGCATTTCATGTAGTTGTGTTACGAGATTAATTAATCATCATACGTTTATAATTTTTCTTGTTATGATAAAGGTTCGCTGGAAGGTTCACGAGCTAATTTATCAAAAACCAATTCATAGGGTGTGCATCTTGTGCCTTCATGTACACTAGTATTATACGAGAACATTGCTAGTTCAAGCCAATCATCCCATTCTGGATTTTTTGGAACAAATTGTTTGAGATATTCTCCTAAAACATGATGTGAACGTTCTAATGACCCGTTTGATTGAGCGTGAAAAGCCGTGGTACGAAATTGTTTAATTCTAAAACGTTTTACCAATCTTTTTAATAAATTACTTTAAAAATATCTGCCTTGGTCAAGAAGTACTCCTTTTGGTGATCCAAATATGCAAATAAATTTTTTCACAAAAGCATCTGCTATTGTACTAGCTTGGTGATTAGGAAGAGGTATTGCTAAAGAATATTTGGTAAAATTGTCCTGTATCGTTAGGATATATAAGTTACCAGATTTTGTTTCAGGTAGTGGACCAACAATGTCCATTGATATTTTTTCAAAAGCAGTAGTGGGTGTGTCTGTAATTACCATAGGATTTTTTGTTTTGACTCGGATTAATTTTTTCAGTCGACATTGTCATTTACATTTTGGTAAAGTTTCACGTTTTTCTAATGTTTTGATCCGTTGTCGCGAGGAGTTCCATTTGTTGTAACAAAATGTGCATAATTATCTTTACGTATAGTTAATTGAACGCAACATTCAACTATATTTTTCTTCGTTATAATTTTTTCTGTTCAAGAGTTTATAGGAGGAGGTTCTGGGGGTGAACGATTATAATCATCATGATCATTATCGTTTTTTCTAGAATTTATTTGAGATTTCCGGTTTAGTTTCAAATCTTTTTCAAAATGAGGCTCTTCAAATTCTTCTTCCAAGTTTTCTTCATGGTTTTCTTCAAAATTTTCTTCAAGATCGTCTCCAAAATGGTCTTCAAAATTCTGTTCAAAATTCTTTTCGAAATTTTCCTCAAAATCTTCTTCAAAATTATCTTCCAAATTTTCTTCATAATTTTCTTCATAATTTTCTTCGTGTGAGGTTTCAGTGTCGTTGATTTCATCTTCTGAGGTTGAGAAATAATTCTCACTCTCTTCGCTTTCAAATCCATTAATATTTTTTGGCTTCTTGGCATTCTTCTTTTTGTTTTTTGCTTGAGTTTGTTTCAAATAATCTCAATAATCAGGATCAGAGTCGGAATCTGATTCTACTTTTGTTCGGCTTCCCTTCTGCATATTTATTTCTGGTAATTCATCTTCATATATTTGTTTTCTTGGTCTACCTCTCTTTCTTTTTGTTTGAGAGGGAATATTTTTCAAATTCGTAAGTAGATTTTTCTTGGCCTACCTCGTGGTTTTATCACAAGAGGTTTAGAAGAAAAATTTTCGTCTAATTTTTCTTGAGTTTCGTTTCGATTCAAATTTTTTGCTTTATCTTGCTCTATTCTCTTTTAAGCTTTTGTAGTAATAATTTTACATGATAAATATTCGTATTTTTTTGAAAACATTGGACTTAATAAAAATATTGTCATAAAAATAAGTCTTGAAGCCATATTTTTGAATAAATTTTCATATTTCAAAATATTCTTACCAAGCTCACTGAATGATTCTTCACTAAGGAATTCTTGTAGTAATTCTGGAATTTTTGTGTCAATATTTAATATTTGGGCTTCTGGAATTTCGCTAAAATGATCTACGTCGTCTGGTACGAATCCTGGATTCAAGTTTCTTCGTTTTAAAGGTCTTACCCCATTTTTAGAGTTTTCTTGTTTATTTCTTGTAAAAGTTTTCTTGGAAAACGTTTTTTCTTGAGAAGTCATGAAAGTATCATTGTCATCAACTTGTAAATATTTTGATTCCTCTTTGTTAACATCAATAGGGTTTCTTGAGAGAGCGTCTGCATTTACATTCATTTTTCCTGCTTTGTAAATTACATCAAAATCATATTCTACGAGTTTTAATCTCCAACGTGAAGCTCGTGAACAAGGGTCTCTAGAATTTTGGAACCAAACTAGAGGTTTGTATCAGTTACCAAAGTAAATTTTCTTCCATACAAATAAGGACGAAAATGAGTTACACAAAATATTATAGCAAGAGCTTCTTTTTCATATGTATCATATTTTTTCTCAGTATCACTTAGACTACGTGAAGCATATGCTATTGGTTTATCTTTACCTATTTTACCTTGTGATAAAATACCTCCTATTGCAGATCCTGAGGCATCTGTTGTGAGTATAAAGGGTTGAGAAAAATCAGGTCGTTGTAAAAGTGGTTTTTCACATAATTTTGCTTTTAAAATATCGAAAGCTGCTTGTTGTTTTTCTGTCCAATTAAAAGGTATATCTTTTTTCACAAGTTGATTTAGAGGACTTGCAATTTTTGAAAATCCGGCAATAAATCGTCTATAATATCCTGCTAAGCCTAAAAATTGTTTAACATTTTTCTGTGTTTTTGGGACTGGGAAGTTTTTTACAGCTATTATCTTTTTTGGATCAGGACGTACTCCATTTTTATCAATTATATGACCTAAATATCCTACTTCAGGTCGTAAAAATTCGCATTTGTCTGGTTGTAAGTGAAGATTTGCTTTTCTAAGTCTTTCTGCTAAATTGTTGAATTTAATTTCGTTCTCTTCTAGATTATTTGCATATATAACTATGTCATCAAGATATACAAAAAGTTCCGTTCCGATTAATCCAGTTAATGTTAAATCCATTAATCTTTGAAATGTGTCGGGTGCTGTTTTCAAACCGAAAGGCATTCTATCGAATTCGTAATGACCGCGAGGTGTAGAAAATGCGGTTTTATGTGAGTCTTTTGGGTTCATTTTTATATCGTTTATATTAGGTAGAGGATACGAATCACCAATTGTTTTTTCATTTAATTTACGAAAATCATGAACCCATTCTCCATTTTATTTTTCCTTGAGTATCAAGTTTTCTAGGAACTATCCACACTGGAGTGTTATATGGTGATTGTGAGGGCTTGATTATTTTATTTTTAATAGTTCATCGACTCGTAATGTAATTTCTTTCTTGTGAACTGGGGGAAATCTATATTGTCTTGAAAAAATTGGAGTCATCTACAGTAGGAATTGAATGTTGTAATACATTAGTAGCTTCAAGTGGTTCTCCTGGGATTTGAAATCTGTCTGCATTATTTTTAATTAATTTTTCTACATGTTCATATTCATCTTGATTTAAATGGTCTATTCGAAGAAGTTTTTTAACACATTCTACTCTGCCTTCGTCTGTTACATTATCAATTTTGCACGACTTAATTAGAGAATTGTCAGTTCTTAAAAAGTTATTTAATATTTTACTTGATAAATCTTCGATATTTGTTTGTTTAAAATTATGTAAATTTTCAATTTGTTTATAACATTCTTGTTCTTCAAAATCTTCTAAATTAACTATTGGGACTGATAATGTTATTGGTATTTCATTTGTGTTTGCAAATTTTAAATAAGCTTTTCCTTTGTGATTTTTTACAACTGCGTCTCCTACGTAAACGCCTTCTTGGATATGTAATCGAGGTACATACCCTTCACTCATTTCTGTATTTTTTATATTAACATAAAATGTAACTGTTCGAGCTGGAATAGTAAATGTATTGGTAGATTTAAAAGGGTAACAGTGGTTCTCAATTTTTAAGCATTTTGAAATATAATTTAAATTTACACTATTATCTTAATTGAAAAAATTCTGATCCTAATACTCCATCTTCTTCTACTGGGACTTCATTCGGAATAATGTTAAATATCGTTTGATAACCAAAAATGTTTATTTTTACCTGTCCTAATGTGTAAAGTGGTAAATCATTAATTCCTGTACGTTTTAACAAGTTTTGGCTATTTATTGGTACTTCAGGGTTGAGAACCTTTTGTTTAGTTAAATTTCGAGCAGCACCAGTATCAATCATCATGTGTGTTGGACTTTTTAAACCTTCCGTTAATATTATAATTGATGGAATTGAAGTGGGCTTTGAAATATTTATTGTAGTTGTATGATCGTTAGAAGTGGATGCCAGTGGTTCTCGATTTAAGCTTTCCTCAGTGCACACGTGCTGGGGAGAGCTCTGGAGTTTTCCTGATGAGCTGTTTGTGATTGGTTATTCGGTCGGATCATGCAGTCTCGTACTAAATGACCGGGTTTTTTACAATAATTGCAAATTATTTCAGTATAATTTGAATTTTGTTGAGTGTTATTATTTTGTAAAAATCTATTTTCATATGGTTTATTTCGATTTTGAAACTGTCCTGAGTTAAAGATTTTATACCGTCCTGGATTCAATTGTCTATTATTATTATTCACATTATTGTTATTATTGTAAAAATTTCTAGAAAAATTATTATTATTGTTGTATCTTTGTTGTAAAAAATTATTATTATTGTTTCTATAATTATTATTTCTGTTTTGCAAATTATTATTGTTATTGTTATTAAAATAAAAATTTTTATTTCTTAAAAAATTGTTATTCGAAGAATTATTGTAAATGTTTCTTGCAAAATTATTATTATTATTACTTATTTGACCATTGAAATCACTATATCCTTGTTGGTTCGGATGCAAAACATTTTTGTGTTTATTATTAAGAACTGCATCTTGAGCTTTACTTAAATGAAAACATTTTTCAGTTGTGTGACCTGGTTTTTTACAAATTAAACAAATAGTTTTATTTTCAAGTGCTACGTTGAATCGGGTGGTTTTATTATTTTTATTATTATTAGTTGATTCTTCGTTTTTTAAATAATCCGTATTTTTATTTCTTCGCAGTGCAGAAATTGCAGTCAATCTTCGTTCTATGTCTACTGTATCATTAATTACTTCCTTAAATGTGTCCTTTTCCTCCACACGAATTTCTAACTCAGGACGCAAAATGCGTATAACATTGAATTACATCTCTTTCTAAATTTTGTTTAAAAGCATTATCTACCTGACCGTCATTATTAAGTCTGTGAGCATCTTCTATTCTATCAGCAGTTTCTTTAATTCTAGCAGCATAGGAAAGGACATTTTCTCTTTCCCACATAAATGTATTACCTAATTCTTCCTGCACCTGATATACGCTTTTCGCAGGGGCATAAACTCTTTTCAATTTTTCTATTAATTCCTCTATTGTTGCATACGTTGACCCAAAAATACATTTTCGTGCCTAACCAATTTACCTCTCAATAGACGTGCAAGATTTTCTTGGGCAGCAGGCGTCGGCAGCATAGCCTTTGCTTCCATGCAACCCTCAATAAAATGGGACAATGGGAGGTTACTTCCGTCGAACAAAGGGACCATTTCTAGCGCGTCTCGTAAGGATACCTGCTGGCTGTTGCGTATGACTACGGCCATCTCTTCGTTGATTACTATTACGGGATTATCCTGATTTATGACTTCTGTGTCGCTTTTGACGTCGTCGCTGTCGTTGTTACTAATTAGAGTCGCGTGCCAATGAGGTTTTCAATTTTTCTTTCAAAGTTTTATTTTCTATTGTTATTACCGTTGAGCTTAGCTAATTAGATCCGTCAAAACAAGCTAATTCGTTCGTTAAAGTTTGATCTTGATTACTAGATCCTGTCACAATGCTTAAAACTGGACAGGAACTTGAATGAAACCCGCTAGTTTTACTAGAATTTTCACTTGATATGCCTCGATCATTAATTAAAGTCTTGTCGAAACGTGAATCGTCTAGCTGAAGAGTGTTATCTAATTCTTGTTTAGCAGGAAAAGTGTTTGAAATATCCTTGTATTTATAATCGACTAAATTTTCTTTGATTTTACCTGATCTTTTTAGTTTTAAGGGATCTATTTTATTCTGATCCACAATTTTTGCGAGTTGATTGTCTTGTGTGGCTTTACTACGCGTAATAACCTTTTGGGCGGATTCTACAGGGGTATTTGAATTTGACATTGAGTCATTATAAATTTACAGTTTCTTTTTATCGAGCGTTATCTTAGATTATTTATTGTTAATTATCAATTGTTTATAACAATTTAAAAAACTACATGTAAAATTTTATTTGTAAATGAAGTGAAATTAGTAAAAGTATAATTTTAATTTAAAACCATTTATAAAAATAATATTAATAATAATTATAAAATATAATTTAATTATTTTTATTTGTTTATAAGAAAAAATAAAATTTGTACTCTTTTATTAGGAAATAAAATAACAAAATGAGAATATAATTCTATAAAATATTCAAATAAAGAAATAAATGATCGTAATCAATGGTGACCGTTCAACGTACCCAAAAGGGACTTATACTCTCGTGTGCTGTTTTTTTTGTTTGTTTTAACTTAAATCAAAACTTAGTTAACAAATGAGAATAATTTTTTAAATAAAATAAGTTACTTAATCACTTAGGTTAGCCTCAAGGTCAGATCCCTGCGTGATTTTTCAAACTTATTTTATTTTGTACAATTTATATAAATTATAAAATTTCAAAGAAATGATTTGGTTATTAAATCATTAAGGTTAGCCTCAAGGTCAAATTCCTTTGTGATCTAACAGATTTATTTTATTGAAATTTCAAGTTACAAGTTGAAATAATATTTTTTATTCATTTATTTATTTAGTATTAAGAACCAATGTGTTCAATTTCAATTGACTTGTGTTTCCCGGCCGATGCACCAGAAAAAAAGGAGAGAGATAGAGAGAGATAGAGAGAGATAGAGAGAGAGAGAGAGAGAGAGAGAGAGAGAGAGGGAGAGAGAGAGAGAGAGAGAGAGAGGGGGGGGGGGGGGTTGCATTTCGTTTTTGCTTACATTTCGATAATATATATGTCATCACGAAATTTTCAGTTTCGTCATCAGAACCTGAATTTTGATTGTACGACTGTTTTTCCTCGAATTTTGAAGAATTTGTGGCTACCGGAGGTTCGGGCTCGCCATCACAATTTTTGTCGTTAATATATGTTTGTATTGAATAGAAAGGATTTGTATGTTTCGTAGAATTTGTGGATTTTTCAGATTTTGCTTTCGTCTCATAATTCTTTTCTTTATCATTTTCTTTGTTGAAATATTTTGAATCATTCTTGTTTTTAGATTCAAAGGTATTTCTTTTATTTTCAGTTTCTTTAATATTTTCGACAGGATTTCGTGATAATGAATCAGCATTAACACTCGTTTTTCCTGCTTTACATACAACATCGAAATCATATTCGGCTAATTTAAATTCCCATCTCGTTACTCGAGAACAGGGGTCTTTAGAATTTTCGAACAATACTAATGGTTTATGGGCGGTTACTAGAGTAAAACGTCTGCCGTAAAGGTAAGGTCGAAAGTGCTGAACTTAGTAAACTATTGCTAGTGCCTCCTTTTCATAAGTGTCAAATTTTCTTTCACTGTCCTTAAGTGTACGAGAAGTATAAGCTATCGGTTTATCTTGTCCTATTTTTCCTTAAGAAAGTATGCCTTCTATCGCATATCTGGATGCGTCTGTAGTTAATATAAAGGGTTTGGAAAAATCGGGTCGCTGCAGTAAAGGTTTTCCGCATAATTTTTGTTTCAATATATCAAAAGCTACTTGTTGTTTTTCAGTCCAAACATAAGGTCTATCCTTTTTTGAAAGTCGTGTCAAGGGACTTGCAATTTTAGAGAAATTTTCAATAAACCTTCTGTAATAACCGGCTAAACCTAAAAATTGTTTAATATTCTTTTCATTTTTTGATCTTGGAAATTCTTGTACAGATTTTATTTTTTTAGGGTCGGGTCCAACTCCGTTTTTTTCTATGGTATAATGTGTCCTGAATAAGCCACCTCAGGTCTGAGAAATTCACATTTATCAGGTTGTAAATGTAAGTTACTTTTTCTAAGTCGATTCATAAGTTCATCGAATTTTGCTTCATGTTTTTCTAATGTATCTGCATATAGAACAATATCATCTAAATAAACAAAAAGTTCGGTTCCTTGTAATCCCGTTAATACTATATCCATAAGTCTTTGGAATGTCGCTGGCGCATTTTTGAATTCAAAGGGCATTCTATCAAATTCGTAGTGTCCAAATGGAGTTGAAAAAGCTGTTTTACGTGAATCTTTAGGATCCATGGGGATATGATGGAATCCAGTGGGTAAATCAAAGATTGAAAAATATCGTGTGTTTCCTAATTGATCTAAAATATCAATTATGTTTGGTAATGGATAGGAGTCTCCGATCGTTTTGTCATTTAATTTCCTGAAATCTAAAACCATTCTCCTTTTTCTTTAACCATGTGAATCTAGTTTTTTAGGTACAATAAATACTGGTGTATTATACGGTGATTGAGAAGGCTTAATTATTTTATTTTTTAAAAGTTCATTAACTTGTTTAGTGATTTCTTCTTTGTGTGCTGGTGGAAATCTATATTGTTTCGAGAAAATTGGTCGTTCATCTACTGTAGGAATTGAATGCATAGCAGCATTAGTTGGTTCTGAAGGTTCATCTGGTATTTGGAATCTATCAGAATGTTTAATAATTGATTTTGTTACATGATCGAACTCTTCTTGATTCAAGTGATCTAAACGAAGCGATCCTTTGATCATTTCAATTCTATTTCATCCCGTAATTTTATAAAATTGAGATATTATTTGTTCTGTGTCACTAGAATTTATAAATTTGTCAATTAATTCTTCAGGGGATTTTTTATGATTCTTGTTCGTAAAAGTGTTAATTTGATTTGTAGTTGGTTTAATTAAAGTACAACTCATTGTGATTTCTTCAAAATCTTCTAGCATAACTATAGGAGTTTCTATTTCTATAAGTATAGAAAGTATGTTTTCTACTTTTATAAAGGCTTTTCCACCATGATTTTTGACAATAGCATTTCCTGCATATATTCCTTTTTTCAAATTAAGTAAAGGTATAAATCCTTCTTTTTGATTTGTATTTAAAATATACATAAAATAGAATACGTGCCAATGCATACAATTCGGGAAATTACGAGACTCGCGCCAATGCTCGCAGGACTGATCACGCCTTGGCTTCGATCTCCTGCGAGCATTGTCGCTCGTCACGCAATAACCCTCATTGTGCGCCTAGGTACGTAGTATACTATTGTAGAGATTTATAAGCACTATCAAAAACCAGTATTAAAATTTTTTATCTTCCCAAAAAGATTTTCCAAAAACACAAAAAATGGTCTAGTTTCCTGAATTTTGGTTGGATATGGCTGGTTAACGAACTTGTCCTTACTTTTTCGGTTCCGATAAAGTGTGCCTGAGTTTAAATCAATCTGATGATTCTATCAAGAGTTATCGAGTATACATACGACCTACTACAGAAAGACAGACAGACAGATAAACATTCCCGTCAAAACCACTTTTTTTCACGCAGGCGGTCTCAAGAAGTAAATATTTGATGAAAATCCTGAAAGTCATTTTTCACATAAAACTAATACCTTCTCATCCATGATGAGGATGTAAAAATACAACGAATAAAACTGAAATGAGTGTTCTAATGAACTAGTTGAGCAATATTGTTTATTAAGATTGGATAAAAATTAGAACTAGGAACTAGTTACTGAGAGTTCAGGAACTGCATGAAAGGTTACATAATTAATATTAATAAACAAATAATTTTGACTCAAAATGATAAAAAATGTATTGCCTTATCTTCGAAAATTCAGAGGAATTAATTCTCGTATTGCTCGAAGCGAAGAAATAATCGCAGCCGTAAGTGCATCGATTCAAAATGAGCCAAATTAGTCTATTCCACGTCGTTCTCAAGAACTGGGCATCGCTCAAACGACACTGTGGCGTATTATGCGAAAAGATCTTGGACTACATGCTTTCAAGATTAAATTGACTCAAGAATTAAAGCCACTTGATCATTTGAAACGCCGAAACTTCTCCAATTGGGCTCTGCCAAAACTTGAAGAAAATCAAGAATTTCATCGAAAAATCATCATCAGCGATGAAGCTCATTTCCTGGCTCAATGGCTTTGTTAATAAGGAAAATATGTGTTATTGGTCAGCAACAAATCCAAATGTGCTTCTTGAGACACCGTTGCATCCGCAAAAAGTGACTGTTTGGTGCGGTTTTCATGCCGGAGGTGTTACTGGGCCTTATTTTTTCGTGGATGAATACGACCGTCATGTTACCGTCAATGGAGAGCGCTATCGTGCTATGTTGGAAGATTATTTGTGGCCAGAATTGGATGAACTTGACATCAACGATATGTGGTTTCAACAAGACGGTGCCACTAGCCACACAGCACGCGTCACAATCGATTTATTGAAAGGCAAATTTGGTGAACTTGTTATCTCGAGAAATGGTCCGGTCGAATGGCCGCTCGTTCATGCGATCTAACGCCATTGGATTTCTTTCTATAGGGCCATATCAAGTCATGGTCTATGCCAACAAGCCAGCAACTTTAGACGACCTCAAAGACAACAATACAACAATAAAATTGTTATGTCCCTATTGGAAAACCCTTTACTTACGTTGAAATGGTCTTCACAACAAAATATTGTTGATGTTAACGATGTTGTAGGACACTTGTCACGTCGGACAGTTTTATACCAATTGTTCCGTATTTCGCCTTTCAGTACACAAAGAAATATTTTTTCTCGATTCTTTACATTTAGGGACAAAACACCACCGGTAACATTTATTTCTTCCCATTTTATGGGAAAAAATTAATTATACAGCTTGTTTTTAAACTTCTCAAATCAGATGACGTCACAGCAAGATGGCGGAAAGGCGTGACAGAAACAAGTGTTTGAAATTATTGTAATATACCGAATACACATTTTTCTTTTTCAGCTAATAAATTGAAAAAATTATCGTTTTTTCAGATTATATTTGTAAAGGGTTTCCCAATAGGGGTGATATGATTTTGAATGTCCCTATCGGGCTCATTTGAACTGAAATTTGTGACGTCTGCTGTCAGTTGTCATCAGTAAGGTTTGCCATTTAATCATGAGTAGTTTCACGCTTCCACAACGTTTGGAAATTGTCCAATTATTTTATCAAAATTCGAGAAGTTTTGTCGGTGTTCAAAGGGCATATCGTGCAAAATATGGTCGTCATTCTGCTCCATCCGCGCTCTCAATTCGTCGAATAATCGATAAGTTGGAGAGTGAATTTACTCTATTGGATACTAAGCCTAAAAATCGTATGCGTACCGCACGTTCTACACAGAATATAGCCGCCGTACAGGCCAGTATCGAGGAAAACCGTGAATTGTCCGTGCCACGCCGATCTCAGGAATTGGGCCTGTCCAGGATGACTACCTGGCGTATTTTGCGATTGGATCTTGGCCTGCATCCCTATAAGATGATTCTGGCCCAAGAACTGAAGCCTAATGACCATCGTTTGCGTCGGGAGTTCGCGGATTGGGCTCTGGAATCAATTGAAAATGATCCCAATTTTCATCAAAAAATCATCTTTTCTGATGAGGCGCATTTTTGGCTCAAGTCTCGGGGGACATTTGGCCGATATATTGTTTAAATCATAAATGGCATAGAATATCCAATATAATAAAAAAGATTTCGATCAATTCCGAATGAATATTCAGTGTTTTTTTCAATTTCAAAACATATCACCCTTATTGGGAAACCCTTTATTATGAGTATTTGCAAAGCCTGCGGTTTCATATTCAAGCTTTAAAAAATCTGAATTAATCCAGGGCTTGAATGATTCGCATTGATTCGGATTGACCTGGATTAAAAACTTGGCTTCATATTGGTTCAGATTCATTTGGATTAATGTCTCAGAATGAATCGGATTAAGTCGGATTGATTTTTGACCGTTTTTCATCAAACGAGATACAAAACGTTATTCGAATTTGTTCAGAATGATTCACATTGGCTCGAATGCAAGTATCGGAATGAATCGGAATAGTTCTGATTGACTCGGAATGAAATTCAATCCGATTCTTTCGCCAGGGTAGATAACGGCACAATCCTGGCTGGAGTTAAGTAGGCCTATTTTGAAATACGATATCATATACGACGTAGTAAATGACATCGTCAACATCTTCGTGTATGACGTCATATATAACTTCGTATAAGACATCGTAATTTGGGATAGTATGTAATGTCGTTTACGATGTCGTGTACGGCGTCATATACAATTTGATAATTTTTTTAATATTGGACTTAATTCGTGCGGTTCGCTAAGAGATGGCGTAACTTGATTATTATTCCATCGTTACAATATTCCGATCATGCGTTGGAAAGCTACTGTCATTGTGCGTCTTTTTCAGTATATGTCATTCATTTGAAGCGTAAACAACAATAATTTTTTTTCACTTAAATATGTCGAACTTTGTGCCTGAAAAAGTGTTTTTGCGGGGAGGTCTTCTTCATTACTTCAATATGAAGAAAACTGCTGCCGAAAGTCATCGTATTTTGGTGGAAGTTTATGCTGAACATGCTCTAGCTGAGCGAACGTGCCAAACGTGGTTTGCACGATGTAAAAGTGGTGATTTTGGCTTGGAAGACGAGGAACGTCCTGGGCAGCCAAAAAAGTTTGACGATGAAGAACTGGAAGCATTACTCCATAAAGACTGTTGTCAAACACAAGAAGAGCTCGCAGAATCTTTAAGAGTCACTCAAGCAGACATTTCAAAACGTTTAAAAGCAGCCGGATACATTCAAAAGCAAAAAATTGGGTTCTACATGAACTCAAGCTGAGAGACGTCAAAAGGCGGTTTTGCATGCCTAAAATGCTGCTGGAATGCCACAAAAAAAGTCAATTTTGCATTGGATTGTTACTGGTGATGAAAAATGGATCCATTACGATAACCCTGAGCACAAAAAATCATATTTGAAACCCGACCAACCAGCCAAATCAACGGCAAAGCCGAATATCCATGGCGCGAAGGTAATGATCTGTATTTGGTGGGATCAGAAGGGTGTGCTGTATTATGAGCTGCTAAAACCAGGTAAAAACATTAATGGAGAACGCTACCGAAGACAATTAATCCGTTTGAAGAGAGCAATAGCCGAAAAACGCCCGGAATATGCGACCAGACACGAGGCAATAATTTTCCATCGTGACAACGCTCGGCCCCATGTTGCTATTCAGGTTAAGAACTATTTGGAAAACAGTGGATGGGAAACTTTACCCCACCCGCCTTATAGCCCAGACCTTGCCCCTTCTGACTACCATTTGTTCCGGTCGATGCAGAACGCCCTCACTGGAATTCGGTTCACATCAGAATAATGTATCAAAAATTGGCTTGATTCATTCTTGGCCGCCAAGCCGGCGCAGTTCTTTTCGGATGGAATCCATGAATTGCCAGAAAGATGGGGAAAAGTTATAGCTTTAGATGGGCAATACTTTGAATAATACTATTGTACATGTTTTTCTTGAATAAACGTTCAAATTTTGAAAAAAAAAACGCACGAATTAAGTTGTGGATCCAATAAATATTTTTTAAGTAATATAATTAACTCTGTAATTAAGTGTTAAAATTTAGCAAAGAATCTTACGTACGAATAATTTAACTTTAATATAAATAAAAATATTAAATCCAAATACCCGTTCGTTTGAGGCTCCAAACCTTTCTTAAGAAAAAGAAAAAAACCGAATGAAGAGATAAACAAGCTCAAAGATTTCCAGTTCTATAATTTAATTGGCCACACAGATGTAGGTAAATGAGAATATACATATATGTGACGCGATCTGAAGAAAAACCCCTAAGCGGCCAAAAATCGATTCTCTGCTTCGTAATGTTTTACGCAGGCTCGAACGTGCTCTTTAAGATGGCATAGTTAAAAAATTCTATCATTAATAATTTATTCAGTACAAGCGTTTAAACATTGTCGTTCGGGAGAGCACTCGAGACAGGCCGTGCAAACCTAATGGAAAGGTGGTGGACCGTTAGCAACTAGCGCCGCGTACAGCACTGCGCATGAACTACCATTATGTGTGCACGTGTTAG
This sequence comes from Diplolepis rosae, assembly GCA_030998225.1. Classification (NCBI taxonomy): domain Eukaryota; kingdom Metazoa; phylum Arthropoda; class Insecta; order Hymenoptera; family Diplolepididae; genus Diplolepis; species Diplolepis rosae. The sequence continues at coordinate 2,032,201 of JAPYXD010000707.1, forward strand.
TGCATATACATGCATACGTAGGTTCTTTAAATGTGTTACAAAGAATATATTTAAATAAAATTAAAAGGAAATTGAAGATTTAGCGCAAAATTGTGAAAATTTAATTCAAGATTGAGAAGTTATGTTGATATCAACTCACTCTTTAATTACATTTACACAATTTTGCCTTAAATCATGGTTTTCTCGTCATAAATAAAAATCAAAAATATCTGTAATTTGTATTTTTATTTTCAGAAAATATAGTTGCTTAGCACATTTTGCGTTGATTTTTGTACTACAAGATAATCGAACACTTTGTGGGGTCGAGATAGCTCTCTTCGGTGTTGTGTGAAAGTCTTCTCCAAACACATCCTTGCTGCTTCCTGCTTCTGGGATATCTTCTGATTCTTTTTTCTGGAATATAGATTAAAAGCATTTAATTTATATGAATATTTGAAATTTATTTCGTAGGTATTTTATAAAATAAATAAAAATAAATTTTATAAAATAAAACTCCAGTCATATGTTTCGCGAAATTGTGGTGGGAATTTCTGACATTGTCGAATTTGTATTGGCAATTCTCAGCTATTTTTTCATAAATAATCCTTTGCAATTTTATACTATATATGTACTTGCATCTATATCTTCAGTAACATTTAGACAGAAGTACACTGCCGGTCGAAATTATTTGTTCACGTGTTGTTTCAGCTATTCCTAAAGTGTCTTAATTTTTATAATAACAAGTTGAAATTTTTTTCTCTATCATAAAATAAAAGTTAATAAAATTTTGCAAATAACAAATAAAACAAAATAAAAAATAATAAAATAAACTAAATAACAAAATTGAAGAAATTTTTTTTTTTCACAGAAAAATTTCTTCAATTTATATTGGAAAATACCATCTAGTTTTAAATAACGTTGGATTAATTCTAAATCAGAGGTTGATAAGGTCGATATAGTAGAGTTCCGTTGTCACGTACAGTGATACACTCTTCTAATGATCGACATAATCGACTAAAATGATTTAGAAAAATCAGAAAAAATAACAAAATGTTAATTTTATAAAAAAATATTTCAGAAAACTTGAAATTTCAATCATTCTGAAAAATATTAACAACTCTGAAATTAATTAAGATTTTTAAAAGTTCTTTGTCTCATTTAAATAGTAGGTTTTCATAGTATTTTGCTAACTAATCAAGATATTTTCAGATTTTTTTTCCTGGATTCTACCCGGCGTCAAAAATGATACAAAAAGGTCATAAAATTTTTAAAATGTGTAGCTACTTACAAGAAATTTTTAAAAACCAATGTGTATCATATTTTAATAAAATTTATAGATTACTGTCTTCATTTGAAAATTTTCGACATGTTTGTACCATGTTTGACCCCAGGGTAGAATCCAAAAGAAAAATTCTAAAAATATCTTGATAAGTTAACAAAATACTATGAAGAGTAACCTTCAAAATGAGACCAGAAACGTTTAAAGGTCTTAATTAATTTCAGTGTTATTAATATTTATTCAAAAAGATCTAAATTTGACGTTTTTTGCAATATATTCTTATAAAATTATCATTTTGCCTTCAACTTGGGCTCACTAGATGCAAAATTTAAATAATTACAAAAATTAAGACACTTTAAGAATAGCTAACACAGCAGGTGAATAAATAATTTTGACCGGTAGTGTATATACTACTTTCTTAGTTTGGTATCTCAAAATTACGTGCTAGAATTTTATTGTCATTCCTAAGGAAGTTTTAGATACTTCATCGAAGTTTCTTGTACTATTTTATGTAAATTTTCTTACGATTTTTACATTTTTTCACATTTTCGAAGTTTACTTCGAAATAGGGCTCATATATGTAATATTTTATTTATTGCACTTAAAATTTTAGAAATAAAGATCACTAATGAGGACTCTGATCAGAGTCGAAAAGTTTGAAATTATATACAATATCGTATGAAATTAAAAATATTGTTACTTACGTGTGCAAACTGCACGCTACTTTCTTCAAAGTCTCGTGTGCCTTCTGCAGGTTTTTCTACTTCGGGAATAAAAATTTCGAAGTCTGATGGGGAAGAAACACTCGCCGGTTTAATGTTCACATCACTTCCACTCGACACATCACTACACGACGGTAAATTTAACGACGGAAAAATGTCGATGACAAATAAAAAATTGTCTTTCTAGTACTTCGAGGTATCCTAACCTCGACAAGTAGGGATTTGAGCATGCTTCTATCCATCGTTGTCCGGCATTTTCTTTCTTCGGAAACCGATGAATTGACACATTCTTCTTCCGACCCCTTTTGGAGGTACACCCACTCACAGCACACTGAATTTCGTACTTCGAATTCATTTTAAATGATTATTAAGCGCGATCGCGTACGAATTGTTGATACATGTATACAACAATGGCGGAACTCATACGAAGCCGTTCCCTTTGCCGCACTCCGCCCGCTTCCGACAACTAGCGCCGCGTACACCACCGCACATGAACTATCCTACGGGGACACCCAATACATTAGAGGTCGACCTGCCCTGACTCGAGACCATGGGGGTGAAACACAATGGTAAATTACTGGAAACAAACATGGCGGTAAAAGCATGTGATCCCCCCCTTTTGCATGGAGCCTTTCAGTGCTCCCGTTGCCCTCCTGCCCCTTTGTCCAAATAAATTCTAAAATAAAATTTTCATACATCTAAAGCGATTAGATGCTGAAATTGCAAAACTTTGAATTACTATCTATTTAGCAGTAAATTTAGTGTTGTAATTTCATAACTTGATCGCCTCTGGTGCCTCATTGAAGTGTTTGGCATTAATTTCCTTGCCTTCAGACTTAATATTATTTTGCAAGCAGCTATGACTTCTGAACTGCGAGATAAACTATTTTCTGGGGGATTTTTAATTGGCTGCGTGTTTCCCCCACATTTACATGGACGTGTTTCTCCCCTTCCAAAGCAGGCTTCACTCCCATGGTTTTCTGGGGGATTTTTAATTGGCTGCGCGATTCCCCCACATTTGCATGGGCGTGTTTCTCCCCTTCCAAAGCGGGCTTCACTCCCATGCTCGAGACTTCTCTCTCGACACGTACACATGCGCGAATGCTGTGAGTGTGGATACTCTGTCTTTCTTTCCGAAGACGGCTGAACCGATCAGACTCACACACACAATAGACCTCTACAAGTATATGCGATGGAAAGGTAGAGTAATATCGGAAGAGTCCTATCGGCCCATCGCCACTTCTCCTGCTCCTTCTCTAAAATTTACGTTTGGCCGCTTAGGGGTCTTTCTTCAGATTGACTCCACATGCATAGATCAATATAATTGGAACGATACCTGTTTACAATACATTTCTTTTAGCTCTACCAGTCCTAGGAGAGTGTGAGGGAGAGAGAGAGAGAGATTTTCCTCTGGGCTCCTTATCCGTCCTAGACTGGGCGATGATGTTTTGTATTAATAGTTGCTCAAAAACACAACTTGAGTCTTATTTGTGAGTCGCGCACAACATACGCGCACACACAAATACCGTTTTGACACTTTCTATTAGTTTTAATAGGAAAAGTAGCGGTTGGCTTTGAACCGAGAAGGGTCGAATGCTTTCAAATTCGCTCTTCTCACCGTTGAATTTTTCTGTTAATCCTGATATTAAACATTTGATGAAAAATTATCAGTACCGTTTTGAGATTCGGTAGTGTTAATTTGCCGGTGATTTTCGCACCTTTTTGCCGTTCTGTCAAGATAACTGGACTTTCAAATTAGTCCTCCGAAGGTAGATATTTTAGAAATATATTTTTATATATTTCAAATAAAAAAATTGCTTTCGTCTAGATAAAGTCTTGCGTCTTTTACGTCCGCCCGACACGATCCGAAAATACATACCTCGTTAGACAAAATTTTACGGTTTCAATCAACTAACGAATTGAGAGGAAACTGTCGTTCTAGACCGCAGACGGGCACGATGAAAGAAAAATGTTTTCTTTGCTATTCTAAGGTCTGAATCCGGTCACGGTGTGCCCATTCCCATGTATTACAAAGGGGTACTTACAGATGGTGGCGGGGGGAATGAATTTATATCAGCGACATCTAGGGGACGTAGCAGGAACTAGATTTCATGAAAACTACCCCTCCACTACAGATCCAGTACTAAAGAGCGCGAAATTTTCGCCTTCTCATGCGAAAAAGGAAAAATTCGGATTTTATTATATTTGAGGTTACTTTACATGGCTTAAATCAGCTTTGAAGTGAACTGGAGTTTTATCTTTATCAACACTTAAATGCGGATTTAAAGCTGAAGAACGAAAATCCTTTTTAATGCAAACTTTCTTACCGCGTTTTGCAATATAATACGCAATGAATTTTTATAAACAAAACGAGAAACCAAGCCTTTATGAGTTTTATTTTAGATTCAAAACAAAAGTTATTGGTGAGCTACCCGATTTGCAGCTACAACTATTTTCATTTGGAGGGCAAACAGTACAGCACTGCTAATTGTTGGCACATTAGTCTAGGTATTAGAACTTTAAAGATCGAAGTTCACTAAAATCACTTGAAATCGCAATCAATTGTAATCAATCACAACATGCAGACAAGTGACAACATGTTTACCGCGCATGACGTTCATTTCCATGACACACTAGCGGCGACTAGGGGACGTAGCAATCACTATTTTTCTTTCGACACTTGGCCTATGGGAGTGGGCACACCGCGGAATCCGGTCAAGATACTCAGAAGACTGCGAATTTGATTTTGCCTTGATCCGTTTTACTAGTTCATCGTGAGGTGAGCATGGTAGGGTTTTTTGATGACTATGGACTTCATGATTGGATAAAGGTAATAATGGTAGGGAGGATTTAAGAATTTGCAAAAATGCTGATGTGGTTGTTGCACCATTTGCTGATTTTTAGGTGTCAAATATTTCTCCCCTATTCCCACACTTATCGTGAGAAAGGAAATGCGCTCATCGATTTTTAGTATTTGTTGCATTGTCATAAAATTGTAGAAACGATTTTATTTTCTAATATATTTCATACTAAATTGAAATATGTTTAATTAGTCTAGGCTTATAATCATTATATGAAAACGCCTCAACATAATCATTTAAACATTCAAAGGAGTCTTAGTTTTTAGTTACAAAAAGCACGTGGCTTTTGTTGTGGGAGATCATCTGACTCAGTACATAAGCCTTTAAGTAAAGATAGGCGCACGACAAGGAAGTGTGAATATGGAATGAATGCTAGCCTTGCGTTGTACAGCAGAGCACATCAAAATGTTTCTAAAAGAGACGGGTATATCGGGTATGTCCATAGGCGAACGAGGAAGGGAATTGAAAAACGGCAGAAAGCTATAGTGATATACAGTGCATGAGTGTACGCGCGCTGGACGTCTCTCCCTCTTCCTCTCTTTTTCATTATCTCTTTCCTTTTCTATTCATCCATTCTATTGTAATAATACAGTTGCGAGTTTACTATCATTCATTCTCCTCTGACACCTATTCCTTGCGTTTCTCTTATTCCATAGTTTTACAGTACATAGCGATCGAGTGCTTATGCAGTCTCGTTATGAATTAATTTACATAATAAAACATTGATGCACCTGAAAAATAAAAGGACGAAATAGTCTTACTTTTAAAAGTTTGATTTAAATGTATTTGAATAACTCGAATTAATTAATTTATAAATTACTGTACGTCTCAAGACCAGCTTGCATGACCAGAAATGCTGAGTTGCATTAGCCATTGGAATGCAATCAGGTTACGAACGCTCAAAAGTATGCATTTAATTCACATTTAAAAGCGATCGATATTCCATAAATTGGATTTTACACATCAATCAAAACATTTTCCAAAAAATATTGCACACTTTATTTGAAACTATTTGTAGAGTTTAAATAGAGAATTTGAGGTTAGGTTAGTAACCTGTTGTATTTAAGTAGTTTCATTTTTTAACTTTCTTTGATTTCACTCAATTAATTTTGAATATTGTAAATTTATAATGTTAATTAATTGTATTCTTTAAATAATAATAATTGTTACTTAATACATTCTGTCATAATTACTTTTCTTGTAATTCCATTTTCTGAAAATATAAAAACACTGCTTCAAAGAAAAAATGTGGAAACCTAGCCTCAAGTTTGCTTACGTAGGAAAAACTTTGCAACACCTTTAATGGCTGAAAATACTTACTTCCTTAGGTTCCACCCGAAATTGATGAAATAACTAAATAAATAATGAGTTACGGGAAATAACTCTTCAATTTTTCCTCACCTATACCTCAGGTAATAAAGTAAATCTATAAAGGGAGAAATTGTTACTGTCAATATTTTTGGTCAAAATGAGAAATTGGCATTTTGAGTTTAGAATTTAGATCCAAAACTCTTAAAATCTTGCAAATGAAAATTGAATTACAGATATTAAAGTGTCACAAAAGTACAATATAAATCAGATAAATTAATGGTACAATGATTTGAAAATGAAAGTTTAAAAAAAGTTTTAATTCAAAATTTTTTAACTTTTAAAGGCTTTTTTAAAGGCTATAAGTGCTTTTTAAAAGTGATTAATTAAAAGATTACAAAAATTATTCCTATTACAAGTATTAGTATTTCCAGGAAAACATATACAAAATATTCAAGACTTTGTAACTAAAATTTATTAAAAGAATTTTTTTACATAAATTTACTAAAAACAATAACAAAATTCCCTGAAATTCTGTCTAAATTTTGGGAGGTTGTAGCTGAATAAAACTCCACTCACATGTTTTGGGAAATTGCAGTAGAAATTTCTAACAGTGTAGAATTTGTATTAGAAATTCTAAGCTAATTTTCATAAATAATCCTGTCTAATTTTTATACTACATATATACTTGCATCTATATCTTTAGCAGCATTTAGACAAAAATATATACTAGTTTTTTAATTGATTTACCTTAGAGTTATGTGCTAGAATTTTATTGTTATTCCTAAGGAAGTTTTTAGGTAATTTATCAATGTTTTCCATACAATTTCATGTAAATTTTCTCACAATATTCTTCACTTTTTTACATTTTTTACATTGCCAAAGTTTATTCCGAAATAGAGCTCATGTGTGCAGTACTTCATCCACTGTTTCAAAAATTTTAGAAATAAAGGTCACTGATGAGGACTCCGATTACAGTCAAAACGTTTGAAAGTATGTAACTTCCTGAGTTATCATTTCTGGACCCTAAAGCCATTTATTAACAACAACATCGTATGAAATAATGTATATATTTATTAGAAAAATCAATAACTGTGATATGCGTTTGAATAGCTGGATGTCAAAGGTTATTGTTAACAGTTAAAAAAATGTCAGGTTAAGTGAGATGGAAAGGAAGATTTATAAAGAACAAAACTTTAGGCCATAAAGTGCGTTGAGATTCGGGACTGGTTGAAGCGAGGAAAAGAAAACATTCTGCCGGCAATTTCACGTATGCTTCCAAGCTGGTTGTGTGTGTGTGTGTGTGTGTGTCGATACCTACAGCAGACAAGCTGCAGAAAGGGAACAGTGTTGCCGGGTCGCGATACTGTTACGTTTATCTGTTTGAAAATGACTGAAATTTAAATGTTCTAAATTAGATTATCTATAAATCTGCACGGTGGAGAGATTTGATGTTTTTTTTAATTTATATTTTCAAGCAGCACAAATACCGACATTTTTTAAATTTCTCTACCTGAGCGTTTAATTACTACAAATTAAAATGTGGAGAGTGCCTATGCATTGCCCATGAATTACGTGTTAAAATAGTCAACTTTGACATTAATTATCTCTGCATCGGTACGGTTGAAAAATTTCAAATTAGTTTAGCATGTAAATAGTTATTCTACTTAAATATCAGCTCCTTTTTTAAAAAATTCTACCAGAGATCTATTTTTTTACATACAACCTTAACTACCTGTTAACGAGGGAACGCCATCGGAATCTCAAGCAGAAGGAACGTCGGGGAAACCAGAATAAGAAAAACGAAGTCTCCCCTTTTTTCATCAGTACACAAAAATGCCCACCCAAAGGAAAAGAGGCCAGCTCAGCCACGTTCCAAGGTCAGGCCAACATCAGAAGAATATTGGCAGGAAAAATCAAACATAGCCAGTATCGCCTAAAAAATAAAACCCACTAGTCAGAGCACCTAGAAGTTCCCTGACAGTATCGATCGAAAAAATGGCGAAAATAGCCAGTATCGACCATAAATTAAGTGCATAAAATTACCTGCGAATCTTCAGTTGCCGTAGGACTATCTTCAACGCCGGAACTCTGCTCAAAAAATTAGTAACAGAGTTCCCCTCGGACCATCTTGAATTTGAGAACTCTCCTTCGAAGTTACCCCGGTTAACTCATTCCATCTTTTGTCAGTGTCTTCCTCATTAATTTAAAATAACATTGAAATTCAATTTAGCCCAACATTGTTGTGAGTTAAAAAGTGGAACCTATGAACGGTTCTTATATTGAAGAGTGTCCACGATTCGAAATCACAGAAGTCACATCGCATATATTGAAAGGTGTATCTAAAACTCGTCCTTTGGGATCATCAGTAGTTCAGCCCGGAATTGATTTGTAGATTTGGTTCCTACCTGTCAGAGATAACCTACTTGGATTTTGGTGCCTACCTGTCAGAATTCCAACATATTGTAAAGTGAATATGAAGGTGTGTACCCCTTCCGGATTATCAATGGTTCCAGCCTAGATCCGAGTAAGTCCAATTTAATATGACCTCGAGAAGAAAATTTTAATGATTCACTATCTCTCTCTCTATCTCTATCTCCTATTTTGTACTCATTAAAAATAAAGGTTAATAATTGTAAATTCAGTAAATTTCGAGTTTTATTTTAGTTAGCTACCCTCATCCCAGTTTCGGTTTAGAAATTCTCTGGATTTCTTTACCGATTTAAAACGAGGGAATATAAAATATAATATTGAAGGAAGGTAGGTGACAGGACGTCACACAACTTATTCGATTTAAAATTGGAAATATTACTAATTGAGCAATTTTCAGTACCTCATTATTTTAAATCTGTCCACTTATGATTCTCTTGTAAACTTTTAATTAATCACTTTCAAAAAGCACTTATAGCCTCAAAAAAGCCTTTAAAAGTTAAAAAATTTTGGAATTCAAACGAATTTAAAACTTTCATTTTCAGATCATTGTACCATTAATTTATCTGATTTATATTGTACTTTTGTGACACTTTAATATCTGTAATTCAATTTTCATTTGCAAGATTGTAAGAGTATTGGAAATAAGGAGAGAGCAGAAGTTTCCCGAAGATTTTCGAGCATCTCTGAGTTTTCGAATTCAGAAGAGGTGAAGTCGGTTGCGCGCGCAACCATACTCACAGCTCCTACTTTCTTCACACGGACCAGCGGTGCCATTGCTACTGATTTATCAGGAGTTCTACTGATTTTTGAGAGTGGCTACTGATATACTGATTTTCTTTAAAAGCTCCTGATTTTCTTTAAAGTTTCCTGATTTTTTTTCGGCACTTGAGCAAAGTGCACAGGAGCCTATAGAGGAATAGGGGAACAGGTTTTAACCAATGCGATTGTCGTCGCGCGAACCCCAGGCGATCATCTCATTGGTTAAATGCTGTTCCCCTATTCCTCAATTACGCTATTCTCCTCGATGTAGGATTGCAGTGCTTATTATTTCAAAAATAATAATCATTTTCGCGTCAAGAGAATTTGAAATTTTCCCGCGAAAAAATTTAAGGTGGCTGAAGAATCCGCGATCTCATTGGTTGAAAAATGTGAAAGAATGATGTTTACAACTGAAAAATGCTTCATTTCATGGCATTTTGCTTTTATATAATGAAACTATATTATTTAAGAGTATTTTAATTATTTTAAGAATAATTCATAATTTTTATAAATCTCCTGATTTTTTGTTAAGTCTCCTGATAAAAAGCTCCTGACTTCTTGTCTCGACCGTTGGCAACTCTGACATGGACGTACCCTGTAATTGTGTGCGCATGGTTGGCGTGTCCGATCTGAGCACACTAATCCAACTTGCTAAACACTGGTTAAGTTTGTTTTTCGTAGATTCAACTCTCAGAACTTGAATTAATACGGCGATACACGTATTTAAAGGCACCCAATGATTTACGGCTACCGGAATTGCACCACTTAGACACCAGGGGTTATGTTTACAAACTACCGAGTTATTTCTTGTCTAAGATACCGATGAAGTCTCGAAAATCGAAGGGTCAAATCGCAAAACCGACAGTATAACTTGTAGACTGAACGACCCTCCGACAAAAAGACAACTTCCAGACGTAAATCTGGGGTGTATATATTATTGATTATTCCTATAGTGGGAGAGCGTTCATATTTTCGTGGATCAAAGTCCATTGACGCTCAATGCGGTACATTTTTCTCTTGTGTTTCCAGATATGTGACTTACTATGTATATGTTGAGCTCTAATGTATTTTATACGATGTTTATATATGATTAACTGCCTTGCCGATGTCTGGTAATTCTTTACAGGTATTTTCCTATTGTTATTGCAATGAGGTGACATGCATCAGTCATATCCCTGGAAGTTTACTAGGTTGCCTAGGTGTAGGCCAAAGGAATAAAATTTGTTAATTATCCAGGGATGTAACACTAATAACAAAGCTTGTAAAAATCACTAGGTGGATTTAATTGGCAGCAGTATCTAGAGATTTAACGCATTATGCATTTCTAGGCGAATATTTTTGTCATGAGCCAATGGCCTCAATCCAGACCGTGTCCGAATGGGCAAAGTACATTACAAAGCAAATACTTCCACCATAGGATGAAAAGAAGCCGACGTTTTCTGACGTAATAACTCACTCTTTTCATCCTATGGTGGAAGTATTTACTTCGTAATGTACGTCGCCAATTCGGACACGCTCGTAGTATTAATGAATCATAATTTTCCGAAGCTGATGCAATTACGCAATATTATTTGCTGGTTTATGAGTAACTTTACAAATATTTGATTTATTAATGAATTATTAATATTTTGTGTACAGTATCAATGAGGGTAATGAGAAGTCATTGGGCCCAGCGATTAAGGAATACATCTACTCTAAGAAGTATCCAATTGAAGGAAAGCCTTATAGTGCAAGATATGTTGGTTCCATGGTTGCTGATGTACACAGAACTATCAAATATGGTGGAATTTTTTTGTACCCGGCGACTAAGGAAAACCCTAATGGGAAGGTAAATACAAAATTACTGTCTGTAAGAAATGAACACTAACAATACATTTTTGTAGTAGCTGTAATATTCAAAGATATTTCCTTGTATTTTGATTGCGGGAAAAAATGTTCGCAAAAGTTATTTATAATGGAAATTTAATGTTACATGATCAAAATTTTTCTTGTGAACGGCTCAACGGAATTTTGCGATTCTTACGTTGACATTCCTGTTAAGAAACGTTATATATCGAAAATTCCATGCGATTTTTTGTGCCTACCTCTCATTTTTTTATGAACGAGATTTTGTTGGAATCGTAAACATGGGATTTTTTATCTACTTTGCAAAATCTCGACGGAAGATTAAAATGAAACTTTTGAATTCAGTTTTTCTTGCATGTTCATATATTTGGAGCATTTTCTGAGCATTCAAGTTCTCGGTGAAGAGCTCTAAACATCCAAAACTCGCGATTTGACTCTTTCAGGCAGATCGTCGACTGTTTTATTGGCTTTATAACGCTCAACCCACTTCTCCACGAACGATTCCGACTTTTTGATGTATTTAGCAGCGGCTGTATAGGACATTAGTGGTACCTTTGGATGGGTACACAAGAAGACCGCTTCAAAACGTTTCGCGTACACAGAACTCATTACGACTCACGTCTGCTCTCTCGGACGATTCGAGCGCTACTGAATCGCTTTGGTAATTGCGCCGTAGTCCTTTGAATGTACAATAATTAAAAAAAAAAAGTTCAAAAATCTCTAATAGTTTTCGAAAAATCGAAAACTCGCTCTTGTTGAACAGACTGTAGCTTTATTATCACTTACAAGTAGAGGTTAATCTACAGACGCGAACCACGAAACGGACGGACAACTATCATAGCAGACCGAAAAGAGTGACACCGAACCAACCAGTAGCAATTAGGCAACAGCAACTGCCCTCGCGAACTCTTCTTGGTAACATCTATGTTACGAAATATAACCTCTTTATTTCAGTTGCATTGTTTGATATACTTATAGAAGTTGCAAATTCTCATCATCAGGTGCAGAATATGATGACAATTATTTTTATAAACAAACTGAATTAACAAAAGCAAAATTTTAGCATTCTCGCGCAGAATCTTTGATGTTTTTCAGAGAAGTCAGTCTCCAAATACGTTGCCTGAGAGGTCTAACTACAGAAAATAGATGAATATTAATAATTTTCATATTGTATAAACGAACTGGATAAACAAAAGCGATATTTTGGCATTCCGAACTATAGTTATAAACAAATATTACATAGAATAGGACACTTTTATGTTTGTAATTTAAATCCTTTAGTTTTATAAACAATTATAGCAAACGAAAACCCATGTTCAATATTGCATCAACATTTCAAGGAACAAAAGCATACGTTTTTCAACTTTCTCATTTTGAAATGACTCAATAAAGTAGGATCTCTATGGATATTTGAATAAAATAATTTGGGTGAAGAAGTTTGAATTATTTTTGTTTAGAAATATTCAGTCTAGAATTTCTAAGAGCGCTCGTTGTTTTAACTTTTTCAATTTTTTTATGTGTGCAATAATTTATAAATAAATAATGCCTTGAAATGAAAGTTTTCAACAATATTATTTTTTATCTCTTTATGAACTATTTTTATAAACGAATTATCAGTGAAAATCAGAGTACATATATCTAGAGAGCAAAAATAATTGTCTGGGCGGTGAGCATAATTGTTATTAATAAATTTAAGAAGTAATTACTTGACTATGTTTCTTCAGCGTAGAAAATGTTAATTTATAAGCGGTAATTGCTCAGATTTTTTATAACAATGATAGATAAAAATGATTTATAAAAATATATATTTATATAAAACTCAAATTTAAAAAATTCGAAATTATTTAAATTTGAATTTACTTTCCATTTATTTGCGATATAAGAGTTTGAAATTGTCTACGAGGACACCTGTCGGCAACGTACCCTTTCTGATACGCGACTAGTGAACCTCCGATAATGTAGGCAGTGACAAAAATTTCAAACTCAACTAATTAATTTATATAAAACATTTAAATGAACAAATATTCGATTTAGTTACTTTTATATTTGCCACAGCTTGTTCTCTTGTTCAAACCCAAAAGGAATTACTGTAAAAATTAATTATCAATGCCGAATCGTTGTAAAACAATTACACTCGAGATTCCCTCCACCAACAAGCTCGAGCATCGGAGTGTTCTCTGCAATGAGCGCGAGAGGGATCCCCTCCATACCCTACTTGGCATATTATGCGCGCAGTCAGTGATGCCATGTGAATAATTGTATGTAGTGAATAAGTGTAAGGGAACGCTCGTTGGATGGAATCTCGAGTGTATTTGTTACTGGGTATTTAAATATGCTATGCGACAGTCTCGGACCCTACGTGAACTAACTAAAATGACCGTGGATAACATATTAAATACGCGTAAAACATCACGAAAACCAGCAAAAACATAGCGGTTAACTGTAATGATCGTTTAACTGAATAGATAAGTGCTGTAATGAGTAGCTCTGATGAGCAAGGTACTTCCGAGTTAATCATGATTTGCTCCAATAATAGAATTTGCACGTCAATATCGAAAATCAACAAGTTTCGGAAGTTGTTGCGTCAGTGGTTGTGACTCCAAAGAGAATAAAGACCTCAAATTATCATAGTGTCGCTTCAAAATTTTAAAATAAGAAGGCAAAATTTAAATGTGAAAGATTATAACATCAAGAATTTATTTGTCTGCTCCTTGAATTTTTATGAGAATGATTACTGGTTTCCAGGTTGGTGTACTGAATATTAATCGAATAAATAATACTTAATATTATTATTTGACGAAAATGTAACTGTTATGATCTAGAGATTTTACTGTTACACAGAGCTAGACGCAAAAAAACGATCTCTCACGCGAGACGCTATTCCTTGGCCTTGTAATGCACAAATGAGAAAAATAAATAAAAATATTCAAAGACAAAAAATATTGGTATGTATGTATGATTCCCTTTACTAATTATACGTATTTAACTTTTGGTAGGATGTGAGATGGTCCATAAAGCAGTGTAGAACCAATGACAGTATCAAAGTCAAAGAAAATAAACGGCAAACAACGGCAAAAGAACAAGAGAAATCTATTGAAATCAGTATTGGTTCAGCAGATCATACTAATGTATTAGGTGCGCAACGAAGTTCTCGCTGTTTTTTTTATAAAATGCAACTTTATTGTGAAAAAATGGTTAAAATTGAATCATTCAAAGTATTGACCATCATTAGCTACAATTTTTGCCCATCTTTCTGGTAGAGCTCGAATACCGTAACGGTAAAAGTGTTCATGTTTTGAGCCTATCCACAAATCAAGCCATTTTTCGATGTCTTCATATGAGCGGAACTTTTAAACAGCCAGACCATGTGCCATCGACCGCAACAAGTATTAATCGGACGGCGTAATATCTGGGGAATACGGTGGGTGGGGTGGGACTTCCCACTTGAGCGTTTCCAGGTAGGTTTTAACGGGTTTGGCATCGTGAGGCTGAGCGTTGTCATGCTGTAGAATCACTTTTTCGTGCCTCTGCTCGTATTGTGGCCGTTTTTCACGCAGCGCTCGGCCCAAACGCATCTATTCCATTCCATACCGTTCCCCAGTGATGGTTTCGTTCGGTTTCAACTGCTCATAATAAATAACATTAGCGTCTTCGAAGGTTTTTGGCCTTCCTTCACGCGGACGGTCGTCAACATCGAAATCACCGTCTTTGAAGCGACGGAACCAATCACGGCACGTTGTTTCACTTAGAGCAACATCTCCGTAAACTTTTAGGATCTCTCGATGCGCTTCAGTCGCTGTTTTCTTCGAATGAAAGAAGAAAATCAACACTTCCCGCAAATGACGATTATTTGGCACAAAATCAGACATTTTCACACAACCAAAAGTATATGACGCCAAAAAAAAATCACTAATGTTTCGAAACAGTTTGTTTACCATATGTCTAAGCTTGGTTCATGACGTTTTCGATATGTCAAAATCGACCAGCACTTACTGCTGGAGCCATCTATTGACAAACAGCGGGAACTTAGTTGCGCACCTAATATGTGAACTTAATCTGCTCCAAAAAGTATCATCAAAAGTGAGAACGAGAAAACTGTCTGCAATGTTGCAATTAGTTGTAAGACGGGTTCCTGAAGAAGACATAGAGAAAAATATGCCAAAATGCCTTGGAAAATTTAGCTCAACAACAAGTGTTCTCGACTGCACAGAAAAAATAAATAAAAAACCTAAGTGTTTAAAATGTAGGTTGAAATTTTATTCTTACTATAAGGGAGATTTAACAGTAAAATTCATGACGGAAGTAACATCAGCAGGTATAATTGTTGAATCTTTTGGATGACGTGCATCTGATAAATGTATTTTCAATCATACTGATATTCTACAACATTTGAAGAGTACACGTAGTTCAGTATATTTAAAGAATATACCAGCGAATAAAGAAGTTGGGAATTTTAAATCGTAAATTTTCTTGGGATCTTATTAACTATATCGACGATATATTTCTCGTCTGCTGCGGACTGGCCATCCTAGTCACTCCTGGGTAGGAAATCGTGAAATGGATCACTTTTTTCTCGACTTTATGAAATACAGAAAACAATCATTGTATATCAAAGTACGCATCAATACTAAAGTTTTCCTAAAATATTTTGGAAAAATATTGACAATTACAAGAGATATTAACAAAAGAGTGTTTTTGACAAATTTTTTAAAAAAATTTCTGCAATGAAAACAAAGCCTTTCGATAAAATTTCACCCTGAATAGAAATTGTTCGAAACTTATTAAATTTTGATAAAAAGAATACTGCGATAAAAAAAATTAATTTTTTACAAAAACAAAATTGTTTATCATAAAAAATTTGAATTTCCTTAACTTTCTTGATGTTTTCATTGAAAATTGTTTAACTCTTTATATTTGTTAATGTCTTCCCAATGATGAACGGGAAAACAAATTTTGGATACTTGATTAATCAATGAATGGCATCTGTTCTTGCGGGCCGGAGTAACTCTCCTCGCCCAATCGCGACATATCCGATCGCGATGCTCTTAACTGTGCATAAGTACTTAAAGTGTGTGCTTTACTATAAATAACTTTGCTACGATCATGTATCTGTTTTATTAAAAAAAACGTTAAATATCAATGTTGGGAATTAAATGATGATTAAATACACTCATTAATCATTGTTTCACATTGTAATTTCATGAAAAATCACAATAAAAATTCGAATATACATATAAATCAAATACAATGGGTTAACTTCTTTTAACTACATACAACTTTTGCATGATAAAAAAGAAAGTCAACCTACACATAAAAAATTAATTTGCAAAATCTTTTCGGAAGATAATACTTCAACCCTTTGCACTCCGTTGTCGCCATATTTGCGACATTTATTCTCTATGAGTTACTAGGCTGGAGCGCAAAGGGTTAATTACTCTTACAGTTATATTTTAAAACAGTAGAGTGTAGGTTGACTTTCTTTTTCATCATGCAAAAGTTGTATGATATTAAAAACAATTATTCCATTGTATTTAATTCATATTCGAATTTTCATGAAATTAAAATGTGAAGCAGTGAATGATGAACGTATTCAGTTATCATTTACTTCCCAAACATAGAATACAATAAAAAACATTGGATAATACACTACATGCATTATTGTGCGCACGGTGCTTGTGAGCGCTATTAAAAATCATTGCTGACTTTGAATCACGATATCTCGGTGAAAAAAGAGACAGGGCATTTTTTAAAAAAACAGTTGGAAAGCTTATGGAATTCTACGTCTAGTGATGCTCAACAAATATTTTTTTGACCTTCTGAAAATAATACAGCACGTGAAGAGATAAAAAAAATTCAAGATTTCCTCAAATTCTCTATCTCAACTTCAACTTTTAGCATGACCTAGGGAAAATTTTTCAAAAATCTGAAATTTATACGACATAGAGTCTAAAATCTTATCTTTAATTTAATTGAAGAAAACTTAAAAAATATTTATGGGTACCCGAGATACGATTAAAAATGTTCAATCGTATCTGAGTTGAATTTTAATCGACGATCACGGATCTCGGCCAGTTTGTTGCTTGCCTCCTTCGTTGAGGCAGGACCGAAATGGCCTCGCACAAAGGTGGCGCTTAAGTGAAGCCCTCTTATATGTATTTTTGATTCTGTTCATTAGTAATATTTATTTCTAATTATTCTAAATTTAAAAAATATTTATTGTTATTTGTGATTATTAAAAATTATTTAAATACAATATTATCCCCATATTAACGACTGTAACAATGATATGTAAACATTTTTTATTTCTTAAAAATCTTATAAACTAGAACAGTAATAAAAATTTTAATAGTCATTGTAAATATCAACTAAGAATGGAAGGAAAGGAAGTAAAGGAAACACGTTCTTGGATCAAAGAACATATAAGAGAGTTCCATTTAAGCGCCACCTTTGTGCGTGGCCTATTCGGTCCTGCCTCAACGAAGGAGGCGAGCAACAAATCGGCCGAGAACCGTGATCGTTGATTGAAATTCAACTCAGATACGATTGAACATTTTTAATCGTATTTTGGGTACCCATGAATATTTTTGAAATTTTCTTGGCTTAAATTGAGGTAGAGAATTTGAAAAAATCTTGAATTTTTTTTTAACTCCTCACGTGCTGTATTATTTTGAGAAAGTCAAAAGAATATTTGTTGAGCATTACTAGACTTAGAATTCCATAAGCTTTCCAACTGTTTTTTTAAAAAAATGCCCTATTTCTTTTTTCACCGAGATATCGTGATTCAAAGTCAGCAATGATTTTTAATAGCGCTCACAAGCATCGTGCGCACAATTTCCGACTGTAGTGTAATACTATTTGAATTATAATTGCATTATGTAACTGTGAATGAAAGGTTTCAGTATTTAAGAAACCAAAATTATATCTAAATTTGCACACGGAATTACACCTTGCAATTCCTCTAACATTAAATAAAATTGAAAAATGTTTCAAAGTATTTCCTTCGGTCTGGAAATAAAATCCTTTGTCGTACGAAATAAATATAATTTCTAGGACAAAAGAAAACAAATTGTATGATATAACCTAATAAGAAATGTACACAAGCCCAACTCAAAAAAATGCGTACATTAAATCGATCACTTCCATTACTACAACGACGATCCGTCTTAGATTTCCGTTAAAAAAAATTTTATGATACAACTTTGATGGAAACCAAAATATTTAATGAATTTCAAGCACGCTTTACAAAATTATTCTAAAGAGAGACGATTGAAAATCCTTCGATGATTGAAAGCATTAAAAATTAATGAATTTATTAAATCCATTTCTTTGACGCACACACGTTAGATAATCGCGATAATATAAGAATATATCGTGCACCACAAAAATCACTCGCGGGTATTCCACTGTTAAGCACTAGACGATGTACGAGTTTTTTAAGTTTGAAAAAAATTACCTTGGAGTCCAGCATAATATAAAAAAGTTGTAAAATTTAAAAAATGTGTAGCTTCTTGCAAGCATTTTACGAAAATCAATATATATAATTTTTTAATGACATTTGGGGATATTTATTATAATATTAATAGTTTAAATTTTTAAAGTTACTGTATAGAGTACAGTCATTATTTGAAATTTGACGACATTTTAGTACCATGTTTGACCCTAAGGCACAATCCAGGAAAATAATTCTAAAAATATCTTAATTAGTTAGCAAAAATGTTATGAAAGAATTAGATAAAAAATTATACCAAAAAGTTTTTAGAGGCGTGATCAGTCCTGCGAGCATTTTAAGCGAGTCTCGTAATTACCCGAATTGTGTGCATTGGCACATATTCTATTTTATGTGACTTCGGTGCGTATACGAGTTTTCATGCGTACAATCGAACCTAATCTAGTATTCATCATGATTCTCGTCTATTGCACTTGACATTTCTCGACTAGTTCCGGCCATTTTGATTTTCTCGCTCTTGTGTAGTAGTAGCGGATTATAATAGACGCATGCGCAGTTCAAATGTACAAGGCTTTGTCAGTAGGGTGCCAACGCTGTACGAAGAAGAAGAAGAATAAGAAGAAGATTACGCTCCGCTTTATGGTTATAGGCGCATGCACTGTGACGTTGCAGTTTTCACGTCACAAATTATTTCGAAAATTCAGTAATTCTAGTAACTTTAATAAAAATAAAATTCCCTTGAACCTATGGCCGAACTCGAGACTGCAGAACATTCCACAGCGAATACCGAGCGATATGAGACGTATCTTTTTTTGTAGATATTTATCCGATTTTTTGTTATTTATTTCTTTTATATGTATATTTCGACGTCTGCTGACAACGTGAGACGTCGAGAGACGTTGAAGACCATGAGAAGACCCCAATCAACTCCTTCAGAGAGCTGGCCGACGCGACGTCGCATTTCAAATTTGAAGATAATCCCGCCCAGCGCGACAGAGTCGACGAACTGCGCAGTCGTATCCCGTCATGAATATTTTCGCAAAATATCACCAGGATCAGAGGAGAATTAATTAACTACTGGATGCTGGATGAACCTATCTACATGAAGTGGGCTTTAAAATATAAATTATCCTTAAAGAAGATTTTGGCGCCGATCCCCGGTATATCGCGTGGGACCTCTAGGCTCAGGCCCGTAACATACCACATTTTATCTGCTGGCTTCTTGCAAGACTCCTAGCGTGTACAGATGGGCATGGGAGGCCAGAAACTGACTTCGTGCATGCCAACGGAGAGGAAAGACGTCAAATTAACATCTTCCGTATAAATAATTAATTACTAAAAATAATTAATTGCTAAAAATAATTAATTACTAAAAATAATTAATTGCTAAAAATAATTAATTACTAAAAATAATTAATCATTAAAAATAATTAATTACTATGAATAATTGATTACTATGAATAATTAATTACTATGAATAATTAATTACTATGAATAATTAATTACTACAAATGGATTAATTACTATAAATAGATTAAATTACTGAAAATAGTAAGAGCACTGTCATGATTGAACGAAGTAAACTAGGACTAGTTACGGTCCTTTATTTAAATAAATTACTGCATCTGTATGGTGGCTCCCTATTTTTCACTAGTAGCGGGCAGTAGACAGCAAAATTGGCGACCGGAGCGACACCTATAGAGAATTTTGGCGGGCTGAAACGACGAAGCGGAAGAGATCGAAAGAAATAGGAGACACTTCTTGTGGGACTTCGAGAGAGAAACGTCGAGAGTCGGCCAGAGACGAACGTGTCCGTTGATTAACAAGGAAAGGAAGGCGATTATCGAGCTGGTTTTGGAGCGAGGCGTGATAGCGAGGAGTAGCGTTCGGCGTTGAAAAATGGTGATAGTGATGTAGGCCTCTTTTGTCTTTGGCGAGAGGATACTATTTGAGGTTAGACGCCACGTGCAGGCGCCAAGTAAAATTGTGCTAAGCAAATATAGTGTGGGAAATTTCATTAATTTGCGTATTTTGTGGGGTTAAAGATTATTAAGTGTTTTATCGATTTAGAACAGTGTCGCATAATATTAATGATTTCGAGTGGTAACAAGGATCTTGCCTTTGAGGTTGAGGCTTGCACGTGGTGACGCGTAATGGAATCCTCAGCCAATTAATGGTGAGACAACGTGAGGAATCACGCGGAATAATTTCGATTTCGAGTAGTTGAATTCTCACACGTGCTCCGGAATTTTAGCGATCGGGTTTATGGAACTATTGAAGAGTAATTTCGAGATTTTTTACGAATAGTACACGTGTGAGGATTTAATATTTTTCTCTTATATATGTATATCGAACTTTTACCAAGTGTAGAGTGTGGTTTACGAGCTTCTATAGTAGGATTGTTATTGTTAAAATATATAGCATGTTATTACTAGCCGAAATTTTTACCTGAGAACCCTTTCCCCCAAATATATCTTGGCCATTCATAGCGATTCATATTTGCGATATATACATTAGCCATCTTTTGCGAGGAATATTGATTTTACCCTGATTAGCCGATAATTTTACCCGTCCTCTAGAGTTGTTAGTTGAAAATAAACTGGAAGACGATCCGAGGAGGAAAGAGTCGTGGATTTCGAAGCTAAAGAAGGATGAGCTTATAGACGAGCTTGCCCAGCGCGGACTTAGGGTGGATGGTAGCTTGTCTGTTTTACGCGAACGGCTCATTCGTTTCGAACGCGTAGAGGCGGAGAGAGTAGTAAGAGAGGTAATTGACTCCGGTATCGAATGCGTGAATTTAGGGGACGCGACCGGCAGCGTGACCGAGCCGAGCGGAAGTCAAACCACCACCACCGGGGACGCCGATCCGCGAGCACCTTCGTTCCCAACTGGGAGTAGTATAGCTTGCCAGACTGAGGCCGAGGAAGTAGAGCCCTCTCTTGGAGGACAGCAAACAACTATGACCCACGAGTGGATTCTTCCCCACGACGGAGAGTTTTCTTACAGACCCCCGGGCTCAGCTGATCATAGAAGCGCGAACTTGCATGTGAATTCTCAACGCGGAAACAGGAGTGACTACGATTATGAAGGTTACCATGGTCGACATAGGGAGTGTCGCGAGTCTTATCATCGGCCATTTGACCCATATGCGGACGAAATATATGATGGGCACAGTATTATTACACGCCTGTCCGTAGCGAGTTTAGCCGACTGAGGGTAAGCGGTGTTCCGAGTGTGCCGTGTGATCCGCGAAGGGAGTAAAGCGTTCCCCCGGAGCGTTACGACGGATTGGGATCTGCTGATCCGCGGAGGCGAGGATGTAGTACTGGCACAATTCCTAGAAGACAACATGTGACTTTTGACTTGTCAACCCCACGTGAAAGCCCTCCCCATAGCGTTAGTTATCGTCGCGACACCACCCCTTTAAACCCGACGCATGCCTACGAGATACTGCATAAGTGGAACCTAAAATTTTCGTGTGCTGGTCAGAAGGACCCAGAGACCTTTCTTATGCTAATTGAGGAAGATAGGATGTTAGTACCAATTCAGGACAGGGATCTTGTGCGCGCCCTTCCCTTTTTCTTCTCGGGTATAGCGTTAAACTGGTTTCGAGGATCTAGACACCGTTGGGCTACTTACAATGACTTCGCTGCTGCATGCAGGATCAGGTTCGGCGACATGGATTTCCAATTCGAGATGCGACAAGAAATCCATAGGCGAACTCAGGGTGAGCGCAAAAGGGTAGCCGATTATCTGACGTGCATGAGGTCACTCTTTGATAGAGTCATTCCTGGGTTATCCGAATCAGAAGAGGTCAGCTATGCACACCGGAACTTACTCCCGCGACTGCGGGAGTAGTAGTAGTAGTAGTAGTAGTAGTGGACTTCGTTCACTTGGAGGTGTTAGCGACAGCGGCAGAGAAAAGTTATCGCGTAGCCGGTTCCTTTAGACCCCCTCCATCCCCAGACCGTTCGCTGATACCAGATTTAGCTTACCGCGATGTGCGTGTCCGAACACAGGATTTGGCGTGATTCGCGATTGGGCAGTCGAAAATTTGGGTGAAGCCTTCCAAAAGCAAGCAAAATACTATAATCTGCGCCGGCGTGAAGTACGATTTCGGAGTGGAGACTTAGTATTGATCCGTACCCATACACTTTCCGACAAAGAGAAAATATAGCTGCGAAACTATGTCCTAAGTACGAGGAACCTTACCGAATAACAAAAGCCCTGTCAGGTGCGGTATATGAGGTCAGCGGTTTGGCGCGAGCAAAACTTTTAAAAAGTCCACATTAAAGACCTAAAGCCATATATAGCGACTGGTACAGAGTGAATATTTTGATTTCAGGTGACCCTAAGAAGAGAGGGAGAGACCCTGCAATAGCGATTTCCCAGTAGCCGATTCCCCCCATAGCGATCCAGATGGCGGACCCATTGCGAGAGCAATCCTTGTTCCCGTGATGGTTATATTTGCAGCCTTACCAAGACCTGATAAGGAGGCTCCAGAGAGACGAGCCAGGATTTTTCGCAGCCTTGTTAGAGGCATATAGAGTCCACCGCGAGGCAGGCGAAGTAAGGGCTACGGCAGTCCTGACGGAGTACCCCTCCGAAGAACAGTTGTTGGCTCAGCTGACGGCCAAATATGACCTCGTGCCACGCAGGCCGGAGGCCAAGAAGAAGAGCGTGGGCACCCAAACGAAGCGCCCGCCGGCCAGGATGGACGGAGAGACTCAATGCCTCACCTTGACACGCAACGCGTCGACTCAACTAGACTTGCCGCCGCCGAAGGGGATGCCCAGACCAAAGAGCTGCGACGCCGAAACGCAGTACTTCCCCCAATTCCAGCGCATAGAATGGAAAGTTCCCCACCCCATCGGAAAGTGCAACTTTTTGAGTACCAAAAAAAGTCGGAATGAGGAACCCCAGCCAGCCAAACCGAAGGTGAGGGAGAAGCTCATACCTGCTCCTAGGAGGAAGATCCCACTCCCCCCTTCACTATTGGAGATGGTGGTATGAAAGTCACAGGTGGAGCCTGCAGCGTCGAGGCCTGGCTGTTTCAATTGTACCAGCCTGCAACATCGCTATCCTTCGTGCCCATGGCCATTCTGGAAGCGATTCTGCTTTCGATGTGGGGAGCCAGATGTCATGATTAAGGATTTAACGGTGCGAATGAGGTTAGGATTAAGAAAAATTGTGTGTTCACCAGTATAAAAGTGGCGGGTCGAGTTTTTTATCGAACTTTAAAGTCGAACTAACGAATCTACCCTGGTGTCAGAGGCAGATTTTGCGAGCTAGCGAAACAAGATGGCGTGGCCGTCTCGGTATTGAATTACTACGATTATTGCCGTTCGAACTAGGGTTGGCTTATTATTGTATTATTGTATTATTGAAATTTAGGAATGTCACCGGACAGCGGATTTAATTATAAGTAAATAGAATTTTATTACATTTTATTTCAGCTTCTTTATTTTTTTCTGGGATTAAAGCCTTTACTTTCCCGACCGTGCACGAACCCCGCGCTCCACCATTATCCAGAATTCGGGACTGAGCTAGACCGATTATGCCCGGTATACTGTATTTCTGAGTTTTGATTTATTTTGAGGTTAAGTTTTGTTGATGCTTATAGTCTCGCGGTGCGTTGTGCCCGGGATATAGGAATTTAAGTTGGTATTTGTCGTGCTCTTGTTTGCGGTGCGCCCTGAGGCGACAAGTGACTCCCCCCCCCTTTCCTGAGTGTGAAATTGACCCAAGAAAGGTCTGGCGCCCTGAGGGTTTGTTTTGAAATTTAGAACATAATTTTTTTTTGTGGATCTCAGAAATACGGTACTGAAGTGGCCGTTGCTGGTCGACAAGAAACAGCAGCGTCACAGTACAGATCACTTTTTACATTACATTTCTCTGTAGCATAATACACTACATTACGTTACTCTCAACTGTAGCGTAAAAGCGGGTTTACAAAATTAAGATTTTGCTTTTAACTTAGGCTTATTAAAAGCAAAATTGTATTAACTTTCATTCATGCATCAGGGAAATTTAGTTAAGCTTTCAATATAAAAATTGAGTTACTGTAACAGTAGCTACATCAATAGGTGAACCTTTAATTTCTAATAGTAATGTATAATGTGTAGAGAAAGGGTTTGGGTATTAAAAAAATGAATGAATTATGTCTGAATTCGCATACGAATTTGCATATTGAGATTCATTTAATGTGAAATTAATTAGACAAACCATTACTGTGGAGTATAATAATTTGGAAAAAATTTATAAAATACGTTACATTTTTACATCAGAATTTAAGTATATAGGTGTATACGTAGAGTTTGAATTTTCAAAAACTACATAAAGTATACCTAAATTATCACACGAAATTGCACAATAACTTTCCTTGGTATAGAGCAAAATAGAAAAATATCATAATAATGAAATAATTTGAAAATACTTTTAAAATACGTAACCAAGGAGATTCCGGAAATGCAATCCACACCACAAATTATGGGGCCCACATCTCCATATAAAACGCCCACTACACTTTTTCTCACTAATTCACGCAAGACACTTATCATTTCATCGTGGACGATGATTATTCTAAGGAGGAAGGACTGTTACATCCCAGTAACTTTAAAATTTTTACATTGCCCCTGTGCAAGGGCAAGACGCCACACGCCAAGGAGAGCGTAGAAGGAATTATTTAAATATAATAAGTGTTGCTATGGTAAATTATCATATGGACCGGGTAGCTGTGCGTATAAGGTAAACCAACGTATACCTCACGTCGACGAATCGGTTTGACACATGGTAATAAGAGATAAAGAAGAACAGCGCTCTGTCTATATGGTAATTGCACCCGTGGTAATGAGTCAGTAACTCACACCGCATGCCGATAAAGTAGTAACGCTGTGCTAATAACCTAATGAGAGAACGAGAAGTTATCAGCACAGCCTCATTAAACATAATGTCTAAATATTATAAGCATTATTATATTAATATTAATATTGTATTAACATTATATCACAACTATTATTAATATCTCGGGTAGTAACATAGTATTGATCAATATTAGCGCCATTATGTATGGATTACCGATAAGTCGATCACGATTAATGAATGAAAATCGATTATTGATTATGGATCATAGATAAGCAATTGATTGACTGATCATTGGCAATCAATTAATGATCATACTTCGTAAAATAAGTGATGTAAATCATAGACAAATAAATGCAGAAATAAGTAATTAAAAATGCATTTATTTGGAAACTAGATATAAAATTGGGCAATAGAAGAGATGAACCCATGAACTCTTGCAGAGATCGTGCCTAGCCACCGATTCGCAATTCGTACGTGCCTTGCCACCGATTTGCGATTCGAACGTGCCTTGCCACCGATTTACCTCTGGTGGTTTGTCATTAAGTTCCGAACAGTTGTACGGTTGTTAGGTCCGGACCGGTAATTCAACGTCGTGAGCAGACCCTTCGATAAACGTAAGTCTCATTGGATTTCTATAAGCAACTCTACATTCGGTACATGGTAAATAAAATTCCAGGTCCTTAAGTGGTGCAAGTCCGGAAACCGTAGTGCTAGATAGTTCCTTTGGATTACGTGTATCGTCGTATTTAGTCGTGTCGGTTAACAGTGATTCATTTCTGAAATCGGGACGAACTAACCTATCTTGTTAACAATTGCATGTTTGATTCATTTCTCGTATACTTAGCAAGATACGTAAGCGGATAATTGATCACATCAGTTGCTAGTACCATACCTTCTGCGAAATTTATCGTTTTTTTGCTACTTCACGGAGACTCAAACGAAACCCAACTATCCTGCAAAAATTTGTGCCGTTGACTTGCAATAATAGGAGTAAATACGACAATTCTCTGTTTTGACCCCTAATTTAAGAGGTAGACAAGTAAGTTACCACCTAAGTATCATTCTGTGCGAAAACTTATATAACATCCTATTCATTTATAATAAACTATCTTCTATATTCGTAAACTCAGTGTTTTATTATCATTGTGAACAACTCAGGGCCCATAGACCTGACAAGTGACAACGTCCTCACAAACAAAAATAAATTATCAAGCCTTACCAACCTGATATAAACAGCTAACCGCCTCCCTCACATCCAAAAATCCAAACTACCCTCGTCTTTTACTCGGGACGTAACAGGTGAACCATTCTTACCTTTAAAAGTTTTATCAATTAAATGTATTCAAATAACTGGAAAGATTAATTTAGGAATTACTCTACATCTCAAGATCAGCTCGTATGACCAGAAATTCTGAATTGCATTAGCTATTGGAATACAATCAGGTTACGAACGCTCAAAAGTGCGCATTTAATTCACTTCTAAAAGCAATCGATATTCCATAAATTAGATGTTGTACGTCAATCAAAACATTTTCCAAAAAATATTGCACACTTTGGACCGCCCGTAACATCAGAGAGTACTAAAATAAACTGTAATTTTATATTTTGTATATTTTTAATTGATTTTGATTATTAAATAAAATAACTTGGAACATCAGTATGCTGAAAATTCAACACGTTTTTCAAATTTAAAACTCAACTCTAGATTGAAGCGTAGAGTAGAATGAATGCGAAGCTCTACTATTTCTGTGATATAATAAAAGATTGGTTTTTATAATTATAATACGAGTAATAATATATATATATAATTATAAATTTTTAATGCACGCTTTCATACTTTACCCTACACTTCTGTATTTTACTCAACTTTGATTCATTTTCGAACATTTAATTAATATATCACAAATAATCACAATGATACTAAATAACTCCCAACTTGTTCATATGTCCCAAATTTGATCGGCAGTTAAGTGAAATTACTTTAACTATTTTTCTCCGTGTATTTTCTTCAGCTGAAAGTTTTTCAAGCTGTTTATCAGTTCTTTTCAGAACTCTAATTTCTTTAACTGGAATTTCAATCAGTTTCATCATGTCTTCAAGACTGACATGCAAAGATAAAATTGCAAAGTTTTGTTACGTCTGCGGTCATTACGCATCTACGAAGACTTGTAGATTTATAACTGACTTCATCAAATAAAAATGTTTGGGTTACTTTAAAATATC
This sequence comes from Diplolepis rosae, assembly GCA_030998225.1. NCBI lineage: Eukaryota > Metazoa > Arthropoda > Insecta > Hymenoptera > Diplolepididae > Diplolepis > Diplolepis rosae. The sequence continues at coordinate 2,059,921 of JAPYXD010000707.1, forward strand.
CATGATAAACTTAGATAAGCCATGGGTACCTCGATGTATATGCAATCTATGCAGAATCATGTTGTAACGACAGTCTCACTAACGAGGGAAGACGCCAGCGAAAGTGTCGCACAAATGCCCAACGTGATCTTATTTGCAGGACGCCAGGCACTGATCTGTAGTACCGAATGTAATTAATTTTCCAACTTTAAATTTATTTCCAACAATTCCGATCTCTAATCAATTGTTAATAAATTATTATTGCTTAATAATATTCTAGCAATCCTGGTTAAGTCGGTAGAGGGGAACGTGGGGGCGAACACTTGGATAGGTCAAACACAAGACAATAGAAATTTTGAAATGAATAAGACACTTATAGAATTGATATGGATAAAATAACAAAAGCCTAATTTATTAACAAAGTGTTACCAAGAATAAGATCAATTGCAATTACGCACCACAATATTTAAACGTATTATAACTGGAAAGGTTAGAAACTTTTATCCTGACCAAAGCTAACCTTGATTGACACAATTACGTCATGACAATAATAGGTGATGTAAGTTGACACACTCAACTTACATTCACTACACAGCAAAATCCCCAAATGCTTAAAACTAATTCTCTCCAATTTTATATTTACTCAAATTGGCTCAAATATTACTTACAGCTACGGCATTAACAATTTAGAACTTCTAGTTATTTACGGAAACTTATTTCTGACCTTGTCTTTACTTTCAGCTGAAGGCATAAGGTCAACAGAAAATCAACAACATTTATATTCAAACTCAAATCTCTACTCTAGGCTACCTTGACTCTATAATTTTAACTTAATAAACCTAGAATTCACACTTTAAATTCCTATTCTAACTCAAATCTCAATTATATACAGAAATCTAACTTCACTCTATACTCTAATGTTATATTTCACTTGCTAAACTTCCCTAATGCTAACCTATAACATGGCCGCCCTCAGCGTGCTTTTAATTTTGTCGAGAGAGAGGACGTGATCGGGCGTCTACCTGGGTTCGAGACACTCCGCCGAGAGTTTGTTTATTTACTCTGACTTGGCTGTTTTCCCGCTACTGGCTATACGGCACCAACTCCTCTCCTTCCTCACAAAAAGGCACTCAAATTTAAATTTAATTTAACTGCAGTTGACAGCTTGCTGCCCGAACGAGTTCTGCTGTTCCGCTGTTCCTTCTTCTCCCATTACTTGTTCATTCCACCTACAGTTGGTGTCCATGTCGTTGCAGACGAGCAGTTTGTCCTGGAGGTAGGGTACCCACGCGGCCATTCTGGGAACTAGCCTAGCAGCTGTCAGTGTTGATAATATGTCTACCGCCAAGTCCCACTTCGATTGACTTGTTATTGTCGATCGATATTTCGCTTACGTGTGATCGCGTACCCCATTCTGTGTCGTGTGGTTGTATTTCTCGATTTCGTGCCGGCAGTGAAATAGTGGTGAATAAGCGTATAAGATAGTCTTTGGTATGTAGAGTTAGGTAGATAGTGTTTACCTAACCTCCTGAGGGACCAGCTGTCATCGAGGGAATTCTCGTCGTCGCCTGGAGCCAGAGAAAACACCCCATCGCCGTCCTCAACCCTTTTTATGCTGTGCACATCTCGTGACAACTACTATACTCCAAGGTGTGTTCATTTTATTTCTTGTTTCTAATACTCTTACCTAATTTTCTCTACTTTAATCTACACTAAGGTATTAATACATCTATAATATAGTGTCTAAATGTTCATAAATATTGTATAATTAATAATCAGTGAGTCCCTTCCGGCCAGCATGCTGTTCACTTTATCTAATTATTCTTTGTTTCTTTTCAGGATCAGGAAGGAGCAGGGATCACGGCGTGATCGTCACGTCACAATGTTTATTAATTGGGGTATTTCTGTGCACGTGATATCACTGGATATAATAAATAGTTTGAATATAAAATGGCTTCTTCAAGTGTAAGCACGATTAGTCCAGCTAAATTTGGAACTCGTGCTTCAAATGAAAATACAGTCAAGATTACGGATACTGATGAAATAATGTATACGTGGTTAGTCTAATTGCTCTCTGTGAATTACATGTGGGATGTTTGGAAACCTAACTTCAAAATTAAAATATATGATATTTCATCACGTGACAGGGTTTGTTTCTTTGTCTATTTATTTCTTCATTGGTCTTCATTTGTTTCGTTTCTTCGTCACTTCTACCACTAGAGTTCCACTATTATCGTTTCCCATAAGAGGATATTTTTCATTTCATTTTCTTCGGAAACCGATGAATTGACACATTGTTCTTCCGACCCCTTTTGGAGGTACACCCACTCACAGCACACTGAATTTCGTACTTCGAATTCATTTTAAATGATTATAAAGCGCGATCGCGTACGAATTGTTGATACTTGTATACAACAATGGCGGAACTCATACGAAGCCGTTCCCCTTGCCACACTCCACCCGCTTCCGACAACTAGCGCTGCGTACACCTCTGCACATGAACTATCCTACGGGGACACCCAATACATTAGAGGTCGACCTGCCCTGACACGAAGTCGAGTGAAACATAATTTTCGATCTTGGCATAACAGCCGAAAGCGTGAAATCGAAGCGAGGAAGTGGGGACACACCAACACGGCGCGCTTGATTGTGTGTGCTCCCACATGGGAGCGTGGTGGGGGCCGCCAGTTCCCACGTTTTGGGATCACTGACTCTTAGAAGATGTGAGTAATACCCACACTATGAAGAAGATCCCCTCGATTAGTCAGACAAACTGGAAAAACCGGTATGACATATCAACGAAGCATACAAACAAACTGGCCCATACTTTCAATTCACCACATTGACCATTAAGATTCTAATGGGAACTTCAAATAATATTGAATGTACATGGCATATAATCTCTAATGCTTGGGTCTAGCGAGTTGAAAGTACAGATTACCTATATAAGCAGATACTTTGTACCCTAAGCAGAGAGTTGAGTCGTGGAGGGTCCGGAATGAGCCAGTAAAAAGTCGAGAGTCTGAGATTTGTCTTATCGTCGCACTGCCTAAAAAAACCAAAGGATATAGCACGTGGAAGTACCAAGTGAGAAATTCAAGTTCACCACTTTTAAGTAAATATACACAAGGAAATTGATACGCTTCATTTCCTAATCGACTCGAAATATAATTGTATATTAGGACCTTACTCCAGGATTTTACTGATATCATTCGATAAGGGATTTTACCTGAAGGTTATTAGAAAATATATAAATCTAATTTCTTCAACTTTCCGTTTTCATCATAATTTTTCTCAGACTTACAAGAGTTGTGTTTTCTTTGAAGGTTGGAGAAACGATTAACACCGACCCGGAGGAAAGCACCAAATTGTTACAAATGGTACCAACTTAACAAATTAACAAAGTCCCATAGATTAAATAATTTTATGTTCTCTTCAAAAATTAATAAATATTGTTCTTTTTTAATAATTTTCATAGAATTCATTGACTTGTCCTTAACCCGGGAAAATTGTTAATTTATTTAACAATAAATTGAGGAACGTATATAGGGCAATAGACTCTAGACTTTTAGCTAGGAATTGTTTACCAAATTAAACTTTAGGACATTAAGATTCACCATTTATTGTTAACATAATTGTTATAATAACTTCAAAGCGTGTCTTATAAAGCATATAATTGAATGTTTTATCATTTCATGCTACATTGAAAGACGTGTTATTCTAATAATTTTTTTAAAGTATTAATATTTCTGCATGACCACAAATATAATATAATTTTGAGCGAGGTAAAAAAGATCAGAAAATACCTTTTCATCCCCCAGGCACAAAATACTATACTGACCATGTAGCATAGAGAAATCGATGTAAAGCTCTTTCAATTTCGTAATAATTATGATCATAGCTTCTCCCGCGCAAATTATGGAATTATTAAGATTTCCCTATCAGCAAAGTCATGTTCTTTTTCGTGGTGACGAGACAAGTGAGGAAATGATTTTTAAACCCCATTACTCAAAATCTTGACAGTGTAGCATAGGAGAATCTATTTAAAAATTGATTTTTCCGTGCTGATTTCAAAGAGTTGTTTTCTTCATCAAGTTAAAGAAAATATCATTATCTGCAGAAAATCTAGTCCTTGATACTTATATTCTCTTTATATCAGTTTTATTGTAAGTGTGAGGTGTAATGTAAGTTTGCGTATAGTTTTCAATTTTTAATGTATTTCTTTTCAATCGTTCATATTCCATATTTTCCTAAATTTCTCTGTCAATTCTCTAATTATTTTGTTCACGAATTCTGTCCCGTTATCTGTAAATGATACACGCGGCGTTGCCCATTCGGTTATTATTTTATTCTGAAATTCTTTTTCTTTTATTATTTCCTTTGATTTTTTAATTGCTGTTATTCCTATCCATTTTATTTTTTTCTTACCTGTCGAAATTTTGCATTATTCCATTCATCCGTTTCGTCTTTAAATGTAATTATTTTTCTTTCACTGAGGCGGCTAAATGTGATTTTATACTTCCGTTATTTCTTGATAAAGCAACTGATACTATATTATTTCTTTCCTTCCGGTATTGTATCCAATAATTCTGATGTTCATCATGTATATCTACTTCTTCGATTTTTTAAGTTGTGAAATGATTTTAGCGCAATGTGATTTGTTATTATTTTAAATTCGTACCCTTCTAAATACGGTCTAAATTTTTAAATATCCCAAATTACAGCTTAAAATTTTTTGTTGTTGTTGAATTATTCTTCTGTCTCGGTTAATCCCTTACTTCCATATGCTATTACGTAATTCTGCCCGCCTCTTGTTTGTGTTACTACTGCTCCAAATCCAGTGTCACTTGGGTCTATCTTCGAAATAAGTGGTTGTCTAAAATCTGGGCGATCTAATATTAGTGTAGTTGTTAACTGTTTCTTTATTTTAATAAACGGATTTTTTGTGTTTCTGTCCATTCATATTTAATATTTTGTGTTCTGGGAAGATCTAGTATTGGATCGATTTTATATTTGTCTACTTGTAAACCTCTTTCGTTTGAAACGAAACTTAAGTATTTTACTTGTCAGGATCCAAACTCACATTTCTTAGGGCTAATTGTTAAGCTTTACTCATTTAGTTCATCAATAGATAAGTTTAAATAATATAAGTATTTTCTAAAATCCTGTAAAACTATTATTATATCAACAAAAACATTGGGCTTTGAATCTGGTATTATTATTTTATAAAATAAACGTTAGAACGTTGCTGGCGCGTCCACTAGACCAAATGGCATTCGTTTTTGTTGGGATATTCTTTTTCTTGGTTCTGTAAAAGCTATAATTGGTTTTGATTTTTTTTGCCGCTATTCGTAAATGAACCCATTTTAAATACAATATATTTTTGAAATATATTTTGCTGACCGTAACATTTATAAAATTTCTTTCATCTAAGATATCGGATATAAATCTTTTTTAGTAATGCTATTCACTTTTCTGTTATCTAAACAACAAAACAAAATAGTAAGGGTTAAAAGATCGGCGATTTACAATGCATTGTCGTAGCCCGATTGCCCTTGAGGGGCGCGTTCACCCAAATCTCTTATCCGGTCGTTCGTTTAGTCACCGCTAATTGACGGGACCCGTTCCTGGACACGGCCTCGGCCATGGCAGGATCCAGAGGGCCGAGGGTACTGGTGTGTCGGTCGGTCGGTCGGTCGGTCGGTCGGTCGGTCGGTATATTCATCCGGTGAGATGGTCCAGTTTACGTTGCCTTGGCGCGAACTGGGTGAGGCGTGAATCAGGTGTACCTAACGTTACGCACCGCCCCCTCGTCTCCTGGTCAATGGCTTCAGCCATTGGTCAGGGTACCATCTGGTTCACTGGTTTTGTATATGCGGGCTGGTATAGTTGAACACGGTTAGGTACGGATGGCAACGGTGGGGTATGGTTAGATTCGGTTGTGAACGGTGGCAGTGTCGTCTGTGTTTGTCCTGGTGCAGCCTGAGCAGCAACCAGTCAGGGGAACCTGACGCTGGGTGCCAGCTTTCACCGAGAGTCGACCATGGGGGAACTCATCGATCGACGCTCAATGTGGCCGGACCAGGAGGACCGGTGTCGGGGCCGTCTCGGTGTCAACCTGGCCAGCCTGAGCATCACCCAGTCAGGGGAACCTGACGCTGGGTGCCAGCTTTCACCGAGAGTCGACCATGGGGGAACTCATCGATCGACGCTCAATGTGGCCGGACCAGGAGGACCGGTGTCGGGGCCGTCTCGGTGTCAACCTGGCCAGCCTGAGCATCACCCAGTCAGGGGTAGCTGCGTGAGCGGCTCGGCGTTCAGTGGGAGTACACACGTGAGTAGCGGTGGTACGGTTCGTTACAAGTTCACAAGTTACAGTAGTAGTCGGACGGCGCGATTTCAGGAGAGTCTTTCTTTACTGCAGCATAATAATAAATTACAACCTTCTGGTCCCACCATATGCATAGTATTACCTTGGATCCATGGGTCCATGGATGGTCGAAATCTCCACTTTCAAATCGTCAAAACCAATTTTCAACATTATAAAAGATGCTGGTTTGCGATCAATGAGGGTCAAATATAAAGAAGAAAACTCTTCATAATGTCATAATTGTTGCGACGTTTCGTTGGCTATGGGTTTGCCAACCTCATCAGGCTTTATTAAATCTAAAAAAAAACCAAATAGTAAAATTGTCACACACATAAAAAATAAAAATTAAATTAACTTAATATCAAAAACATACACAAAATTATTAAATTTTACCTTTATAAAAGAAGGTTAGCTCATAATGAGTAATTTTGAGAATATAAAATTATAATAAAAGTCATGATTTTACTAATAAAATGACGTGATGTCATGGAGTCGACCACACTTTGTCTACTAAATTATTAGATTCAAACAGTTAACTTTAAATATTGACAACAGTTATTGTAAACATAGAATTTGAAATGTAAACAGACATCAGCTGGAAAGCTATCATGAATTTAATCTATTAAGTAATGAAAAATAAATTCTATTCAAAGTAAATACGTCTTCTTTTTTATTTATACTAAATTTATTAAATTTTATATGGATCATCTCTGATGTTAATCTTTTCCGATAGTCAGAGACATAATCAACAATCTTGGTATTTTCCCAATCAAATTCATGGTTGAATTCCAATTGATGTTCACAGACTACGGATTCACTGTTTTTTTTATTTTTGTGTTCATTAATACGAACTCTTAATGCTCTCTTAAATTCACCAATATAAGTCGCAGGGCAATTTTTACAATTATATTTATACACAATATTAGTTTGTTCCCATTTGTTTGTGGAGTCTTTACCTAATTTTATTATTGATTTCAAAGTTTTTTTAACGACTGGGATAGTTGACATATTGTATTTTTTGAAAATATTAGACAATTTAGTGATGTTTGTTACGTTGTATGGCAAACATACTTTTGGTTGATGTCTGTATAAATCTGAACGGTTTTTTTTATTTAGAGAATTTGGAGAGCAGTATTCAATTTTGTTCATACGGATTTTTATATTTTTATCGATAAAGCTATTTAGATAATCGTTGTTTAATAATATTTGTTTAACAATCTTCAAATTGGCGTTATGAAACGTTTTGTGAGATAAAGATATCGCTCGGTCAACTAAGTCAATAAATTTCTTTTGTACACACAGAATAGTGTCATCTACAAATCTGTAATAAAATAAAGGAGAGCAATTATGTTTGTCTTTTAAAATTCGTAGGCAATCATTTTCCAAATCATCCATGACAATGTCTGCGAATAGAGATGAAATTGGTGAACCCATTGGAGTGCCAGAAATTTGCAAATAAATATTATTATTAAAGGTAAAGTATGTGTTTTCGAAAAGAAATGTAGTACAATAAATAATTTGATCAAATGGAATTCTACAGTTATTATGAATAACCTGACATCTTCGGTATAAACTCTTTAGGACCAAATCACAGGGTACATTTGTGAATAATGAACTGACATCTAGTGAAAGCAGGACATAATTATCATCTACAACGAGATCTTCCAATTTTCTTTGAAGATCTAAACGGAATAACAAATACTGTCAAAACAAGCTCAAGGATGGTGCTTTGATGTGAAGTTAGTTGCAATTTTTTCCGATGTCAAAACATTCTTGTTGCGCCATCTCTTAGAAATACCAGAAAAATTAATTCAAGCACACAATAATATCTGATACCTAAACCCTGTTTGCCTCATTTCGAAACGATATCATACTGAAATATAATTCACTTTTATGATTTACTAGAACAAAAAGTCCTTTAGTGTACGCAATTTTTATTCAAAAAAATTTTCTATTTCAAAGTATTTTATTCGGAAGCAATATTATTCTCAATTGCTCTATGCCAAAAAATATTTACATGGGTATTTTATATTTAGACTCAAACCAAAGAAAACTTTATGTATATATGAAAACTTGGGTGCATTTTGTGTACACACTGAATCATCAATCTCATTGCCCATGCCCATAATTGGAAAAATCTTTAGTATGATATTACGCATTTTTTAAAAGTTTCTGATTCATTGTAAAAAAATTGACAATTTTTCAATTTTTTTTAAAAAGTATTTTAGTCAGAAGCAATTCCAAGTTTTTGTCGATGCATTAAAAGAAGACATAAATAATAAAATTTCCCATCGAGGAATCCCTTAGTTAGCGGAATTGTTTTATGTACTTTTTAGATCCAAAATAAATCACTGATGAGGGCTCCGATCAGAGCTGAAACCTTTGACTATGTAAAACTTTAAGTTTTTATTAACCTTAATCTCTAAAGCCAACTATCAACATCAACATATAACTTCAATTAGTCGAAGAAATAATGACTGAAAAATGTTATTGATTGAAAAATTCAAATGTGTTAAATGAATGTAATTAATTGTGGAATTAACGTAAGGAAAAATGAAAATGTTAACTTTGTCGTATTTTCCGAAAAACTGGATCACGATGCCATGGGAGTTCATTTATACAACAGTTGGACAACAACAAGAATTTGAAACGCGCGTGTCGCAGTGAAATTCGTGTAACAACGGTCTATTATTTCTGATCAACTAAATTTCGAGTATTCAAAGTAGCCGTTCAAACACGATATTTTTTAAAATACTTAGTAATCGCTCTATTAGCAACACGTGGAAATCTCGCTGCATAGGGACATTAAAATTATTAAATTTTCTGAAATTCAAAATCTCTGCACAAGGAGATTCACAAGGAAATCGGACATTTTCAGCTTTCTGTACACGGAAAATAAATTCTGGAGAATATGAGAGATCACAGAAAACCACTTCTTCTTGAATTTTGAAACAAGAAAGAGTAATTTTTATTTTCACAACACTTATATTGAAAATCCGATTTTCAGCGCCTGCAGAGCGGGTCGAAACAAGGTGTTTTCAAGCCTAGGGTTAAAACATTAAATGTTTTACTATTACGGATCTAGTAAATAACACACGTGCGCAAATTTATTCAAGCTGTCGAGAGTTTTAAGAAAACGCTAGAAAATGACCATTTTCATCCACAGATGTCAATCTTGGGCGGAATTTCATGTACAAAACTACTCCCAATTATATTCCCTACTCTGAAGACCACTCGTGACCACTCTGTATAATACAAGTGATTGTAAATACAAGAACAGATTGAAAGCTTATGAACATGTATTAGGAATAATTATATTAGGGTTGATAACCCCTAAAAAGATGTATTTTGGAAAAAAGTTTCTTTATCGCTGTAATGCAAATGTTGTCAATTATTATTTTAGAAGAAAACATTTTAGATTTCCATAAGTCATGTATAATTTGAAACCTTCAGCTGTTCACACTCATGCAGAATGAACTCCTGAACATGATATTGTGTGGATAAAGATTGTAAAAAAAACATGATGAGGATGTGGGCTTTGATTATAAGCGAAGAGTAGTTGACTTTTGAAAAAGTGGTAAAGTCAAGGAAAATCTTGAATTGAAGTCAGTTCAACATCGGTTGCAGACTTATCTTTTAACAGTTCTAAAAAGGTGCAGATGTTGATATTATAGTCCACGATATCAGCCTTCAAAAGTGGACTTTGCGTATCAAATAATTTCTTAAATATAAAGACATACGATTTAAGACATCTGGCTGGTGGGATTGGCCTTTTATAAAGGTTCACCGAATAACGTTTGGTAAAATCAAAAAATTTACCAGGTAAAAATTTGAAAATGCGGGGTCTTTGAAATTAAATGTATAGGAATTTGTAAATGAAGCAAAGCTGTGCCTCACTGTACATAAAAGACCGAATGTTTTCGATTTTGATAAAAGTGGATTCTAGTAAAAAAAAGCATTTTGAACGTACTTTCGCGATTGAAGGTACACGCCAAGAATAATGTGTCGTACAAATCATTTCTTCTACAACCCACTGTTTACACGGTCCAGTCCGCAATCCTGCGAAGGGCAGGCTTCTCGCTTGTGATGTCGGAACAGCACTAAATATTTTTTTTCAAATCTAGAACTCTCGTTTCATAAGTTTGGTAAAAGACGTTATACAGTGTTTCAATTCCGTTTTTTGTCGCTAAGAATTTAACTCATTGAAAAATCAAGGTGAGGGTTGAATTCTTGTACATCCCATAATAAGAAGCACGATAAAAATTCAAAACCTTGGAGATTGAGTATGATCAAGGAGAAAACAACTACAGTATTGGGTTGGATTCCAGCAATTAGTAGATTCGGAGAGGAAAAGTCTTGAAATTGTAAATTATTGTCACGTCCCGCGACTCTACCACCTAGAGCAACAAACAAATTAAGGAACCAATGAAGAGATCAAGGCAACATTACCGCGTGCGTGATTATATCGACTCAAGATACAGCAAGATCTAATGAGAAATAGGAAGATCGTTAAAATCGAAAGGCAGATTAAAATTAAATTGATATATTTGGCTGTGACATTAATGCCAGGTAATAAATTTCATCGGCGCGTGAGTCATCGGAGAAGGCAACTCATCCGATCTTAAGCTCCAATACCAAATATGGAAAAGGTGGCACACTTGGTCGTTCACCCCCACCATGATTGACATACTTTGGGTCTATAAAAGGCGAAGGTTCCAATAGAAGTCAGTTCAGTCAGTTAGTCAACGTCCGATAACTAAAATGTAACCAACGCGAGTCCAGTTCAGTGTCGTCACTTCTTATCGCGAGTTCAGTCCAGTCAGTGCAGTTCAGTCCAGCCTCATCAAATTATTCACCGCTAGTCGGACCAGTTCTAATTCGACGCCAAGTTCAACGAATGTATAAAGTGAAAGGGAATCGCCTTCCAAATTCTCTCTAAAACCTGGGGTCAGAGAATCGACTATCTTAACCGGTTGGACCACAAATTTCTGATCTGATTAAAATTATCTCAACATCCACAAGTGAGGACTCAAGTATTCATATCCAATCTACTGGACTCATTTCATCACCGACCAAATTCCAACGCAGGGTAATTACTAAGTATTTTAACGTTTATATATTCATTTCCATCTTTTCCATGGTGCTTACTTTAAATACTTTTGTTAATAAATATATTTATATGATCAACCCTTCTTATTCACTGACTATTCCTCTTCCCTTAGCGAGGATCCTTCCGATCCTTACATAAAACGAGGAGATCTTTAAAGAAGAGAAATGTTACGTTTCTGACGTAACATTATGATGAAAAAAAATACAAAGAAAGGGTGTGGAAAAAAATATATTGTAACTTTGATTTTACTGAATGAAATACGGCAACACTGCCAGATGAATATGGGTTACTTTCAGTAACGTTTAATGTCTGTTTAATTTGAAATTAACCAAACAAAACTTTGGGCTTCAGACCTACCTTGGTGGATTAAAAAAAAGCTGCAATGTATAATAGAACTAAGATTCCAAATAAAATAAATTAACCAGTTGGTCTAAAATAAATGAATTCTAGCCTGATTAATATTAATTACCATGAATTTATTATAAATATTCAGTAGACAAAAATCTATGTTAAATTGATTTAGCAATTTTACAAATTATAATCTTGAGAATAATACATAATTATAACATTAAAAACAGACTAAATCTCTACAACACATGTAAGGTGGTAAAATACTTTAATTTTTTTTTACCTCGACTGACAACGACAGGATCGAGCCCAAGCCACCTTTTTTTATGAAACTCTAATTCTCTAAGGATATTCTGAGAGCTGCTTCAAAATTTTTTTTTTTATTTCGGTTGAAGTTGATAGAAACATTCTTAGGTCAGAGTTGCTTAGGAGAAAAACTTTTCTAATTATTTTTTTTCAAAATGTAACAAAGGATGATAATTGTTGACATTGTTTTTATCAGAAACTGCGTAACAGTTTGAAATTATACTTTAAAATCACCATGATTCGTATATCAGTTTTGCTATTTTAGCATACTGATGTCCATACGAAATTCGATCTCTGTGCAATAAAAGTAAAATGAATGTTTTGCGATTTTAGTAAATTCAGATTTGTGTGGAATTCGGAAGAGATTTTTTTCGGTGCAGCTAAAATCGTCTGTACAATCATTTCTTGAAGTTTACTATTACCAAAGAATTGTAAGTAATCTTTAAACACGAAATATTACATGTGGAAATAACATATGTACATTTCTCAAACTAAATGAATTTAATCAATTTGACAACAACAAAAAATTAGTAGCGTACTTAGTTCCATGGACTTATAAGCATTGGTAAGTTTCACAAATTTTTTGGTACTGCTTACTAAAAATATAAAAATGTAACCTTTTAGTCAGCACAACTAATAGGATTTCTATGAGTATAGGAGGCGAGAACCGATGTAGATGGTCAATTCTTTTTTCCACTCCTCATATCGTACATGACTGTCCCCATTCGCAAAGGAAGTAGGAATACTTTGTGAATTGGTAAGAGAAACAGCGGCATATTTATTACCATTATGAAGTGAAACAGCTTTAAGAGTGATCTTAGAAAAATAAATGAAAAACCGAGAATCAGTTGATTGATATATCCCTGGAATAAAATCATTTGATATTAAAAATTATGATATACAAATCATTTCAATATACGATGGATTCTTCCTTTGAAAAACATTTTTGAAATCCTTCATCTCTTTTGATATTTGGAGACTTTAGTGTCAGGAGGCAGCATATTCCTTTCTTTGAGCCTTGATGGTAATAACTAAGCTGAGTTCTTTGGAAAACTTAAGTCACGCACAAGATTACTCAGACTATTTTGATTAAATAATATAGGTTCAAAATCAAAATATGGGGCATAATTTCTCAAGTGATACTACCCCAAAAAAAGAATTCGTCTGATCGAGCTTAAAGTTTGGCTGATTGGAGTGCTATTTGATGGTACTTCCTACAAAAACCATTTTTTTGTTTTCACAAATATTTGCTAAAATGGGGGGGGGGGGGTGCAATTTTCAGACTTTTGATGGGAAGCCTCTTCTTCTAACGAACATAACTTATTTCTTCTTGAATAAAGCAAAATTTTACTTTCTATGTTTCCTTCAGTCTTTTTCGTGATCTTTCAACTAGTTGCAACTATTTTTGAAAAAAATCTAAATTTGACCTCCATTTTCAAAAATAAAAAATAAATTTGAGTTTTTCTCAAAGTAGATCTTTATGTAGAAAATTATTTTGTATGATAATTTTTTTCATATATCGTATAATTTAACTGGAAAATGGAATTTTGATATTGACTTTTTTCAAGTTCTAATATGCTGTAACATTTTTAATTTTGGTTTAATCGAAAAATTTTATGAAGATAATTAGTAGAAATTTATGAACACTATCAAAAACCAGTATTGAAATTTTTGGTTTTTTCAAAAATAAAAAAAATGGTCTAATTTTCTCAATTTTGGTTGCATGTGGCTGGTTAGCGAACTTGTCCTTATTTTTTCGGTTCTGGATTTTGCTAACTTAGGGGGGTTAAAAGGAGTTTAATAGAAATTCATATTAATTAAGGCTCTCACTAGTTTTTCCTATTAGCACCTACTTACTGACAGAGCCAAACAGCTAGGGCCCTACCACAATCCAATTAAAATCTCTGTTGCCTAGAAATTGTAGCTGACGATTCAAAATTTGTACCTCACGTTTTTGTGGCCAATGCATAGATTTTTATTTAAAAAATTGAAAAAATCTACGAAAATAAAGAATTTTCTCATTAAAATATTTAACTAACAAAGCTACTAAATTTCCAATCAACACCTTAGCTTGAAATTTGAAACATTTATTGACTATTGAATTTTATTGGTATTTGAAAAACATTCGCCTCATATAAACATTTTTGAGATTATGTGAAATTTTTAGAAAATTTTCAGTAAAATTTAAAGTCAATTAATCTTTGAAGATGTAACATCCCTACTTTCCCCCTGGTTGTCAGACGCTTCAGTCAGCCAGGGTTCGGTAGGAGTGGGGGAGTAGGCAATGACATAATCGTAGAGACGGTCAAATACAATTTAAATTACAGTTTTTTTAAGAAAAGGATTAATAATAAATACATATAGATAGATGATATAATAAAAAGGTAGATTAAGATGAAGCGTGTGCGTGTGTGTGTGCGTGTGAGTGGATATAAAAACTAATTTATCTGTTGTGTGCCGGTGTCCGTGTAAAAGAGTTTACGCGTACGTGTGTGGGTGTGTGTGTGCGCGTGCGCGTGAGTGTTTGACTGACGAAATGCGTGAGGATGTAAGCGGAATGCTTGCAGCAGAGATGCACATGTGTGAGGAAACAAAGTGGGTGCTGGCCTATCGCTTTCGTGATTCTGGAAGACAAATGTAAACAAGGTCATTTATCGTTCGCGCTACGACATGTAACTGGTCCCCTCTCCTTTGAGTACGTATCGTCCGTGCGATCGGGTCAGTGTCATCTTAGGGCAGGGTGCTCCCAGCGGTATCTGGGTCCGCGCCCTGGCCTACCCGGCTACCCGGCCATGGCGGTATTCAGGGGGCCGGGGTTTCGGGTTTTTCGGTCAGTAGGTCCGTCGGTCGGTTATCAAAAGAATGGGAGAGGAGGCTATGTCGCGTGATTGGTTGAGCCCGGTGTTGGTTTCGGCGTGCGTTCAGTCGGTTCAGGTCGTGTTCCAGTCGGTCGGACATGCTTGAAGTGTGGGTCATGCTCGGGTCAAGTGCGGGTCAAGTTCGCATTGAAAATGTCCGGGACAAGTACGGGTCAAGTTTGCGTTAAAACGTCCGGGTCAAGAGCGGGCCAATTTCGCGTTAAAACGTCCGGGTTAAGTTTGGGTCAAGTGTGGGTCAAGTTCGCGTTAAAACGTGCGGGTCAAGTTCGGGTGAAGTTCGCGTTGAAGCGTCCGGGGCAAGTGAAATGACGTCCTCACCCAGAGATGCCGGGGCCAGGGTCAGTCAGGTGCGCCTGAAGCTGATTTCCGGCCCATGTCGAAATCCGACCATGGGGGAACCCATTCGTCGGTGTTCGATGCGGCATCCTCTGGGGATTAGTCCGGTCGGGGGTTGCCACATCCTGGTGTTGCCTGAGCAGCACCTAGTCAGGAGCACCTGAAGCTAGGCGTCCGTTCATTGCGACACTCTGGTGTAACCCGGCTAGCCGCCCCGGGCAGACTGCCCTTTCTTGGCTCTCCGGTCTTCCCTTTATACCCATCCGCGCGTGGTGGGGGAAGGCGGAGAGTAGTAGGGGTCGCTGCTGCGCGCGCTGGCTGGTATGCTGGTGGGGGAGAACGTGACTCAGTGTACTGCCGAGTACAGTCCGTCACAAAGATTTAAATCAAGATATTAATTGAAACACGTTTCGGGCTTATAAATTTGATCAACTGCATCAATTAGAAAATTTTGCCTTTGTGTTAAGAATTTCTTTTTTTCATAGAAAAGTCTATGCATTTAAGCCACTAAAACGTTGAATGAGAAAATTTTTATCTATTATCACCATGTAATTAGGAATGTTTTACTTATTTTATTAAATAACATATTTTCCACTTAATTTTTTAATTGATATAGTTGATTCACGTACTATAAAATTTTTTTAAAACTATTTTATCAGAAATAAATATTTTATGTTTGTATTTTATATAAGAGAAATCGTAAAGTGTAATTTCGTATGCAAATTTAGATCTAATTTTGGTTTTTTGTATACTGAAACCTTTTAGTTTGTAGATATGTTGTTACCGGTATTATAATTTCAACATTTTAACATTCACTTTAATGTTAAAACTGAAACCTTTTATTCAGTTTTATAATGAAATTCATATGTAAATAATATTACGTATTTCAAAAAGCTTTCAGAGTATTTTATTTGAATAATATTTTTTTCAATGTTGCTTTAGGCCAGAGGAGAAACTCTACTATCTAATTTCGAGTGTATAATTAGATATAATTGATGTATTGCTCAAGTTTTTCAATATTTTATTTTAAAACTCCAATATCATATTTTATCATTCCTTAATATATAATATTCTTGACATAATTTTCTAATTCAATTATTTGATTTGCATAGCTAAAAAATATTGAAATTAATATTTTGTTTTGAAACTTTGAAAATTTATTGATTTTAAATTTCAATAGAAAATAATTTTTTAAGTGTTTGAATCATTCTAAAAGTTAAAATAAAATGTTTAGATATTCTTTTTAGGTGAATGTTTTTAAAAATATCAAAGAAAGAAAGGTAATATCTTAAATGATATATTTGGTGATTTTGAATTTGTCGTCTGCTTCGCGCCACTTTGACACGAAGTCGACAGAAACATAATTTTCGATAATTTCGTGACATGTTTTTGTTCATGCCTTAATTATTATCTTGGCCCAAAATTGAATCGTTTTAGTATTTTGTATTGGCATTGGTTCAGCTCATTTCCATCAGGAATAAATTATTGAAAGAAACTGTTCTAGATATATAAAACAAGAAGCATGTTTAAAAAAATAAAAAAGATAAAAAAAGAGGGGTAAAAAAGGCAAACGTTTCGGCCACAAATGGGGGCCCTCTTCAGTTCCAGCTAATTTTCTGAACTTAATGACTAAGCTGTAAGCGTGCAAAGAAACCCATTATTTTTAGTAAGAACTAGATTTCTTTTTTGGTTTTATGTTTTTTCTTTTATTAAGCATGATATTTTATAAAAAAAACGTGCAAAGGAACTTATATATTGGGGCAAGCTCCAAGGCGTTCAGGAACCAGACCGCTCCGAACCACAGTCCTCAAAAAGCTTGAAGAAAGGTTCCTGTTTTGCCGATTCGCGAAGAGTGTGACCACGAGTTTGCTTCTTCTTAAAGGCACACACCAGAACCACGTATAAATTATAACGGGTGACCTCCGCTGAAACGTCAGAAATAAAAAGCATTTAACAAAGCGGACCCGAGGATTTGGGATTACCCTCGGTGTCACCGGCGTTACTAAGGCGGCTAAAATAATGAGCGCCTGGCGTCTCTGGACGCCATATTTATAAAAGCTAAAAATAAATTAAGCAAATAAAACTAAGCTACAATTTATTTAGTTATCGGGCAAGGCCCAGGCTCGATACAAATTCAAAAGAGCTGACAGCAAAAATTATCAAAATATCGTGGCCGACATGGCTCGTGGTACAAGAAAAGAGGCAGAGCTCTAAGAGAGCCTGAGAGCCACGGTTTAGAAAAGAATAAGAATTTTTAATACAGCCCGGAATAGAGTCTCACAGACTTACCGAGGATCTGGCCGCGATCTCGCGCCTAACTTCGTCCAAGTTAAAATCTCCGGTGGCGTCCATTGGGAGATAAAAGAATAATTTTTCCTCTTTGGCTGTTTGCCACTCGGATCGCAACGACAGAATAAAGCTGCGCGCCAAAGGTGTCGCGCAGTTTTATTACATCAGCTGGAAAGGCTAGCGCACGCGCGTGAAGCTCAGGTTTGCGCTGGCGACTCGACTTGTGAGGACGACGGCGCCAGGCAACCAATGAGCTGAAGCGTCTATCGGTCAGCTTGCTCCATTGGCTTAAAACGTAGAGGGGTGCGTTTAAACTACGTCGAGTTTGTACTGCACAACACAGCAGTTACAAATAGACAAGGCTAATATACAATGTATAATACAATTTCTAATTGTTCCAACCCGTCATGCCCTCTCTATATTAATTATAATAATAATGGTGCGACGGTGTTGGAAACCATGGGCTGCAGCACGTGGTCGTTTCAGATGCCATGCCTGCTGGGTGATGCCCTCTGTGGCTTGCCTGTGAACCCCTCCGCGTGCGATGGTAACACAGCGATCTCCTTAGCGGCGCCATTCAAGCTGGTGTTTTTCAATGAAACAAATAAAAAAAAAACGGCCAGAAAAACAATAAAAAAATAAAAGAATTTTATGAGCAGCTCTCAGACTATCCCTGACAGTTTTGAGTTTTAATTAAAAGGTGGCTTGGGCTCGATCCTGTCGTTGCCGGTCGAGGTAAAAAAAAGTTAACGTAATTTACCACGTTACAACACCCCCCGGCCAGACCGGAAACGACCCCCCCAAGTCTCCAAGACCACACTCCGGGCCAACTGACCAATTATTAGGTCTAGAAACTCAAAAAAAGGAGATGCAACCCTGCGGCCCAGGCTGTCTGAGAGCGTGCTTCAATACTTAACACTAGTGCAACTTACAAGCTAGGAATACCAAAAAGGCGTAAGCCTCAATATAAAGAAATAGAAAAAGAAGAAAAAAATGAATATGCGGCAGCTCGCTGTTTGCGATGCCGAGGACGAGCCTTATTAACTAGCTTAAGAGCTACTATCTTAAAGGTTCTAGGGACAGGCCAAGGAATCAAACTCTCCATATACCAAAAATTCACAGGTTTAATATGGCGCCTTGCGCCCATGGGCCATGCACCCTGTACAAAAGAGGAGACAACCTAAAAAAAAAAGTCCACTAGTGGCGCCTAGATAGGGCGCCAGCGCTGTATGAGTGCCGCAATTCGGCGCTCACGGACCAGCCGTCCGGACCCCCGCCCGCGGCGTCGTCTCCTAGGGGCTCCTGGTCCTAGTCCTAGTCGTCTCCTCGTCCTGGAAAGAGGTCGGTGATGAGGTCCATTACTTCCTCATCGTTGGGGACGAAAACCCCGCGGAAGACGTCTGTGGGCTGTGGGCGAGAGAAGAAAAGAGAAATCAGCCGATTATCAGGCGATTCATGCATACATGCAGGACAGCATAACAACATTCAACTCACATGGACGGACAAGGACGAACATTTCCCCTTGGACAATATGGCCACCACCTAGATTAAAACATCTGTAAGTTGTCCGAGGGCGCTACTCAGAGGCAGCGGCCTCTAGATACGGCTTGAGGTCTTTGGTGTCCGCGCGACCGACCGATTCGCCTCTATCATTCACGAGTTCGTAAATAGTCCGCGAGATCACTCTCGATACCGTAAATACGCCGTCGAATTTATTTGTGAGCGACGCAGAAGAAATTCGCGGAAGAAAGCGTACGGTGTCGCCGAAGGACGCGGTCACCGACTTGGTAGGTGCGCGGACGTACTCGGAGATTATACGCGTGCGCCTCTTATTATGGGCAGCATCTTAGTGTCTCTTCATGAGGTCTCTCAAGGCTTTGAGCTCTTGACTCTCTCGGATCAGGTGTCGACATTCCCGGGACGAGGGGGTTCTGATGAAACAGGCTCGAGTTTTTCATGAAGAGTACCCTGGGGCAGTGTATCTCGGCCGAAATTTAAAAACGACGGCGAGGTTTTTAAAGACGAATGATATGCGGTGTTGAACGCGAAGCTGAAGTCGTTTAGGTGGACGTCCCATTTACGCTGCGTCTCCTTGATAAACGAGATTATCATCGTCTTTAGTACTCGGTTGATTCGTTCGACCAGGTTCGCTTGCGGGTGGTAAGGCGGCGTCTTAACGCGCTTAATCGCGTACTCCTGACAGATCTGGTCTACGATCTTATTACAAAATTCGGTGCCGTTGTCCGTAAATAAAAACTTCGGCGTACCCCAGCGGGTTATAACCAGGTCTTTAAATGCCTTGGTTATAGTCGCGCCATTCGCGTTTCTTAATGGAAGGACATCTATCCACCGCGTGAAAAAGTCCTGAAAAACGAGGAAATAGCGATGCTGGGCGGACGAGGGCGTATAACGGCCCATAATATCCGCACCAACCATGAGCCATGGCTCTTCGATAACCCTATGACCCATTTCGCCAGCAGGTTTCGCCTGCTCTACCTTGCAGCGTTGGCAAATATCGCAGACTCTAACGTACTGCGCAACGTCGTGGTAGAAACCCGGCCAATAGTAGCGGGTGGCGAGACGGTGATAGGTTTTATCCACCCCTAAATGTCCCGCTTGAGGCTGATCGTGCGCCTCAGCCAGAGCTGCAGCATGATGCTCTTTAGGGAGGACCATCTTCCACGAATCTAAATTTGGGAGGATGGGATCGAGCCATTTATTCGCGCGATGGTGGTATAAGAGTCCGTTCTCTATTTTCCACGTGGGGAACGCGCGCGAACGCTTCTGAAGATCCGAGAGGCGCTTAAGATACCAAGCGTCCTCGGTTTTGTCCATTGCGGCGACCTCTTCAGGACCATCTAAGTCCTGGTCAAGCCGTGATAGGAAGTCCGGTACGACATTTAAAGCCCCCTTTCTATACTGGACCTCAAAGTCGTACTCTAAAAGACTTAGTCCTCAACGGGCTAGTCGCCCAGTCGGGTCTTTCAGTGACCTGAGCCATCGAAGACTACTATGGTCCGTCACGACCGTGAAACGGAATCCTTCGAGGTATTCACGGAACTTTTTAATTGCCCACACGACGGCCAAGCACTCCTTCACAGTCACCGAGTAGTTACGATCGGCGGCTGACAGGGAGCGGCTGGCGTAAGCGATTACGCGCTCTACGCCTTCTATCGTCTGGGTCAGGACGGCTCCAACTCCAGTGGAGCTTGCATCTGTTTGTAGAGTGAACGGATGCGCGAAGTCTGGGCGAGCAACTACTGGCGCCGTAGTTAAAGCAGTTTTGATTGCCTCAAATGCAGCTTCCTGCTCTGCCTGCCAATCAAAGGGCTGCGCTTTCTTTAACAGTCGGAAAAGGGGCTCTGCTACTGTCGCGAAGTTCGGTATAAAGCGCCGATACCAACCTGCCGAACCTAGAAAACTCCGAAGTTTGCGGATGTTTCGCGGCGCTGGCGAGTCCAAAATAGGGGCCAGCTTGCTTGGATCAACCTTGACGCCCTCGTTGTTAATGAGGAACCCAAGGTACCTGATCTCGCTTCGGAAGAATAAGCATTTATCGGGGTTATGACGTCGTCTAAATAGGCGCACGCATGAGGTTCCAATTCCGGGTCAATGACTTTGTCGATTAGACGCTGGAACGTAGCGGGGGCGTTGGTAAGTCCAAAAGGCATGCGAGTAAATTGGAAAAGACCGCGTCCTGGTACCGTGAACGCGGTGAGTTCCTTACTCTTCTCATCTAATGGTACCTGATGGAAAGCCTGGTCCAGGTCAATCGTGCTAATATGCACTATTAGACGGCTCAACTAATTTTTGTTCAATTAGTTTGTCCATCAGCTTGTTCATCTCGTCCATCACAGCAGGAGACCTAACATGGTACTTCTGCTTGATGGGCGGATGGTCACCCACATCAATGGTATGTTTGGCAAGGTGGGTAGCACCCAGTTCCTTTTTTGAAACCTTTAACTCGCGCTTAAGGAAATCCTCTACCAGAGCCATTTGTATCTTGGTGAGTTCCTTAATCGCGGCGCACCCATCGTCGTCTATCCGCGCCAAGTTGGACAATAAGTCTATAGTGGCTGTGCGGTAAACTTCGTCGTCGTAAGCCATACGAATAACGTTGGCGTTGCCATCCACAATTAATCTAAATTTGTTGAATGGCGTCCATGCCCAGAACACATTGGTATTTAAAATTCGGCACCACTTTGTATTCTACGCATTTTTGGACGACATCGAGGGTGCTAGGTAGCGCCACTTGCCCTAAAACTGACTCTATGCTACCATTCGGGAATAGAATTGCTTTAACTTCAGAGGGTTTAATCTCTTGATTAAATTCTGCGGCTAATTCTATCCCCTCTGTAACCAGAATGGATTTCGTGGAACCCGAGTCCACTAGCGCGTCGAGTTCTCTGTTGGCGATTTTTAATTTCACGAAAAATCGTGTGCCTTTGTCATAAAATTTTAAGGCTGCGCAATCGTTTTCCGAGAACTTCTCGGAATCGAGATATACGCGTGATTCGACAGGCGACATACGCGCCCCCTCCCCGCCAGAATACGATCAGGGCGAGAAAAATGGAGAAACAGAGTACTCATTAGAGACGCTGGTTGCAAGGTCTAATAAAATTGGGCTAGGTTCAGCGCTGACCTTTAGCGCTGAGCCCGTTTCGCGTTTCACAGAGGCTTTTTGGAAGCTTTACACTCCGGTGTTGGACAATCCGGGGTTCTATATCCTGCACGACCACATTTGTAGCAAAAAATTTGCTGTTTCGTAGTACATTGCATTGTACTGTGGTCGTGAGGTGCAGGTATGCCATAAGAAAGGCAACTCCTGCATATAATCGTCGTCGAAGTAGATGGCGCTTGAGAAATTGCGTCTACATTTATTTTCGCCACGTTTTGTTTAGGCTTGTTCGCTGAGGGAAGCCTATGCGCGTTATTGTTGCTAATTTTGCGACCCGGCCTAGGACTTTTTTGCCTAGGTGGGCTATGTGAATTCGGGTAAAAATGTCGTTTCCGGCGCAGGGGGTGGTTTGTAATCGCGGATGGTTGCCCATTCCGCTTCCCAATCTTTACCCAGCTGCGCGAGTTCCTCGAAATCGGCGATATCCTTGCGTTTTATCACGCACCTAAATTCTGGTCTCAACCCCCTGTGAGCATTATCAAGTTGCTCTTCGACCGAGTATGGACCGTCTAACTTGTCGTATAAGCCTAACAGGCAAGTTAGATAGTCTTCGATTTTTTCTTTCGCGCCTTGAGTGCGCGCGCGGATTTGGTCTCTTACGCGGCGGTCAAAATTATCGTCTTCGAATTGACTTCTGAAGGCTGTTCTAAATGTGGACCATGATGTCCATTGCGACTCCTTCAGCCGATACCATTGTAAAGCGACACCTGTCAGCAGCAATGGTAGTGCGCTAATTAATACAATATCCGAGAGTGGAGAAAAAAATTCTGCACTCGTCTATTCGCGTTAGAAAATCTTCCGCCCTTGCTTTTGATGAGCCATTGAATTTTAAATTCCTTTGGCGCACTACTTTACCGACGTCCCTATTTAATTCAACACGAGTGTTGGTACCTCGCGAATTATGATTATCAGAGTTCGTAGGCGCGGAATTAAAATTTTGCTCTTCATCTGATGTTATTGGCGGAATTCGCGTCGAATTATACACATTTGCGCCTGCGTTATTGTGCGGCGCATAGGGGTTAAAATTACTGTGGATATTAGGGGTTGATATCCCCATGTAGTCGAAACTTTGTTGCGCGACAAAGGGTATAACGCGACGTGGGACAAAATGCATTGATTCCGTCGTTAAATTGGTTGAAATAGTAGTGCTCGGGGCCTGGTGCGCAACAGGTACGAACCTGGATGCATTTTCGAAATGCGATGCAACGGGTCCTGGGTAGGCTGCGGTGTACGCCTGCGAATACGGTGCATATGACGCGCCTGCGTAGGTCGTTATTATCGACGTGGTCGTCGCGGTGGAGGTAGTAAGAGCGTGGGTGTTAAACGCAGTCGCGTCTAAAATGTTCGATAGGTCAGACGGTTTTCGAGATACCGTCTGATCATCGCGTATCTGTGGTTGTGACGTGCTAGTGTGTCGTCTTCTTCCCACGGTATATTATTATCGCCTGCTCTCTTTTTAATATATCGAACTACGCGATCTCTTAAAATTGGTACCACCCCCTCTGCATTTATATTAAATGCATTCGCGAGTCTTCGCAATTCCGTTTCACCCAGTGTGTACACCCACGATTCGGTTGCGTTAGAATCCATTATCGAGCTATTTGCAATTAAAGTGACTATCAATTACTAATAATAGAGTAATTTTTATTAATTGATAACGATTAGTAATTTAAAAAAAAATCATCAATACTAAACTCAAGCAATCCTTTCTCGAGCTAATAAAATGGCGCGAGTGATATAAGATTGTTTAATTAATTAATATTAATTAGTCATTTAAATTAATATAATTATAATAAATTTAAGTAATCAAAAGAAATTAAGAGATTCAACATAAACGTGAATTTATTTCTTTATTTCCTCGCGCTATGGTGTCGAGCACTCCCGGAGAAACAGAGACAAACACTTCACTCGCATACACGATTTTTCGCGACCTATCACCGCCTACCCGCACTTTAAATTAATATGGCAGCTTTATAGTGCAGAGCACTTTTATTCTTGTATAGCGCTTTAGCGCTTTTTTTCTTGTATAGCGCTTTAGCGCTTTTTTTCTTGTATAGCGCTTTAGCACTTAATCAAAAAATACAAGATATAAAATGTGGTACATATAAAACACTAATCAATGTATAAATACATATAGAACGTAAAAACATATAATATATAAAATAAATATTTTTCTAATTTGGAAAAATAAAATCCAAAATCCTGCGCGGATAAGCGAGCGCAATAGCTGAAAGTAAAATTCAGGAGGAAAAAAAATAATATTCAAGAAGAATATGAAATAAAAAATTTCAAAACTCAACTCAAAATTAAAAAAATTGAGTTTCGAGTATTTACTGAAATTTTTAAGCTTCATAAGAGAAAGGAAGCTTGTTTACAAAATGAAGGCTTTTGTGAATATTTTTTTCCCGATAATTCAAACTCCTTTTAGCCGTTGGGCGCCATTTATACCGGGTGACCTCCGCTGAAACGTCAGAAATAAAAAGCATTTAACAAAGCGGACCCGAGGATTTGGGATTACCCTCGGTGTCACCGGCGTTACTAAGGCGGCTAAAATAATGAGCGCCTGGCGTCTCTGGACGCCATATTTATAAAAGCAGCGACCCTGAAAATAAAAGCTTAGCATGCAAAAAAAGGCGAAGCAAAGCAGGGATTCCGGCTAGGGTGATTATGGATTCGGGAGTCCGGATCAGGCAAGGTTTTAGGTTAGGAAAGCAATCTTAACCTAAACATAGAAGCTCTTGTGCAAATAAAATAATAAAATAAATTAAGCAAATAAAACTAAGCTACAATTTATTTAGTTATCGGGCAAGGCCCAGGCTCGATACAAATTCAAAAGAGCTGACAGCAAAAATTATCAAAATATCGTGGCCGACATGGCTCGTGGTACAAGAAAAGAGGCAGAGCTCTAAGAGAGCCTGAGAGCCACGGTTTAGAAAAGAATAAGAATTTTTAATACAGCCCGGAATAGAGTCTCACAGACTTACCGAGGATCTGGCCGCGATCTCGCGCCTAACTTCGTCCAAGTTAAAATCTCCGGTGGCGTCCATTGGGAGATAAAAGAATAATGGATTAAATAATTTTTTTTTAATAATCACAAATAACAATAAATATTTTTTTAAATTTAGAATAATTAGAAATAAAAATTACTAATGAAAAGAATCAAAAATACATATAATATAAGAGGGCTCCACATAAGCGCCACCTTTGTGCGTGGCCTATTCGGTCATGCCTCAACGAAGAAGGCGAGCAACAAACCGGCCGAGAAGCGTGATCGTCGATTAAAATTCAACTCAGATATGATTGAACATTTTTAATCGTATCTCGGGTACCCATGAATATTTTTTAAGTTTTCTTGGCTTAAATTAAAGATAAGATTTTAGACTTTATGTTGTTTAATTTTCAGATATTGAAAAATTTTTTTCCTAGGTCATGCAAAAAGTTGAAGTTGAGGTAGAGAATTTGAAAAAATCTTGAATTTTTTTTTTTAACTCCTCACGAGCTGTATTATTTTGAGAAAGTCAAAAGAATATTTGTTGAGCATCACTAGACGTAGAATTCCATAAGCTTTCCAGCTGTTTTTTTAAAAATGCCCTATCTCTTTTTTTCACCGAGATATCGTAGTTCAAAGTCAGCAGTGATTTTTGATAGCGATGACAAGCACCGTGCGCACAATTTCCGACGGTAGTGTACGTTGACTTTGTACTGCACAACACAGCAGTTACAAATAGACAAGGCTAATATACAATGTATAATACAATTTCTAATTGTTCCAACCCGTCATGCCCTCTCTATATTAATTATAATAATAATGGTGCGACGGTGTTGGAAACCATGGGCTGCAGCACGTGGTCGTTTCAGATGCCATGCCTGCTGGGTGATGCCCTCTGTGGCTTGCCTGTGAACCCCTCCGCGTGCGATGGTAACACAGCGATCTCCTCGGCGGCGCCTTTCAAGCTGGTGTTTTTCAATGAAACAAATAAAAAAAACGGCCAGAAGAACAATAAAAAAATAAAAGAATTTTATGAGCAGCTCACAGACTATCCCTGACAGTTTTGAGTTTTATTTTCTTGATTCCTCTTTAGACACAGAGGCAGCAGATAGAATTAGCTACACGCTCTGTTCAGAGTCAAACAGGAAACTGCTTTGGAAAAAGAGCAGTACGGTTTAAAAACTAGCGTAAAAAATTAATATATACAATGACCATTTGTTTCTGCGTCCTGTGATACCGCGTTACCGCGCGTTACCGATTAGTCGTTAGTCCGCCGTATTGACAAGCAGATGTTCTGTGCTCCAAACTTACTCCAAAGTACGTGCAATGTACTCTGAAACATATTTTATATAATTAAAGTTAAATTATCAGTTATACCATGTGGAGTCGATTATTTACAACCTGGTGTTGCATATGGAGTTTATAGGCTACTCCGATATCCACAAAAGCCTATATTGGCGACCCCGACGTGATGGCGTCGTTAAAGCAACTCTAATAACGAATCCATCATCAAAATTAAATGAGTTGACATCGACTGGCGGCTAACAATACCTGATATTTTACACGAGGACTTTGTCTGTTATATCGCCGACATGTGGACGTTACAGACTGGATTTTTTCCTTTTATGGCAATGGACAGCTGACGCCTTCAATGGAATTTTTGCTGTTAAGCTCAACCATCTATTTACTATTTGATGGCCTTGGAGGATTTCTGGTATTTACATCCTAAGTATTTTCTTTCTTCTTTTTTTAAAAAAAAAGAAATAATACTAGTTCGTACTTTTGTTTTAAGAACTTTTTATACGCATACTTAAAATTATGTAATTTTCAAATAACACATTTCGTGAATGTGGCGAAATTAATCGCCTGCAGCATTTTTGAGCTTACTTACCGACAAAAAATTATTTTAAATAAACCGTAAAAATGTAAAAATGCTCATTTTAATTGGTCAAGCTAACTCATTTACGAGCTACGTCATTTATTAGTTCTGATCAAGGCGTCATATTATTGTAACCTTGGTTGTTGCCAAGCCAAGTCAGCTGTATACTTTGACTAAATGTTCTCATCTTTATTTTTCGTCCTTTGAATATTTAACTTCAATATTATTATTGTTATCCTAACTTAATTTAGTTTAATTTCGGATGACTTGTTTATGCATTTTAAATATTCCCCGAGCGATATTAGTTGTCATGTTTTTAACAGCATTCTCTTTTCTTGCTCTTCTGATTTTATAATGTAACAATTCCAGATTTATTCAGGAGCTATTCTAACGAAATTTTTTTAAATCGATTCGGTGCGTCGTCTTGAAACCTTTTCATGTTTCATATAATTCTAACTTGTCGTTATAATTTCAATTTTATGTCATACCCGGCATTTATCAAATGTGTGCAGTCTTAATATAACTTAAGGTCACTAAAATTTATTGATACATTATTACGCCGAAAATTTGTTTTTGTTTCAATTTTAAACAAAATTTACACTCGCACATAATTTAATTTCTTACGTTTATTGTAACTACTTAGTTCTTTTGAATTTTGAAATTATCAAGATCATTGATCAACGGATTTTATAGTAAAAACATGTGTTCCGAAAAAAGCGTTGATGCCGGACCACAGGAGCGGGTTTCTGTATCTCGCATTTTCTTACTGGAAACCCGGTCTTGTGATTTGGCTTACCATAACCATTTACGCCTATAGGAACTATGTTGTTTGAAATTTTTCTGCACATTCGCTGGTGATATACATTTATTATTTAAATAGAAAACCTCCTTTGCGTTGATTGGGGTTGTTGTTTTCTTTTAGATATTCAAAATGAATTTATTCTCCGAAATTTTAAAGCATGCACTAATTGTGCTATCATGAAGATATTTAATACTTTTTTTATGATCTGTAACCACTTTCTTTTTCTATATACACCATGTTTTTAGCTGTGTTATACGATGGCATATCGGTGTGTGGACTTTCGGGAGACTTACTGGTTGCCTTCCTGTTACTCAGCAAAAACTAAAAAATTTAACTTAAGTTAATTTCGTTTTTTCTTTTCTATTCCTTTTACATGTCGGGCTTTAACCGCTCATAGCTTACAAACATGGCCTCAAATAATGTTAGCAGTGATCCCGATCCGAGCGATATCCCCAGGCTTCTGCAGCAAATTGTGGACACTCATCAAAACCGTGTAGAGGCATACCGCGTCCCGCGAATCCCTGCGTTTTATCGGGAGGATCCGTCGTGTTGGTTTATTCAGATCGAAGCCTCTTTTGCTCAAGCGGGCCTACGCGACGAAACGACAAAAGCACATACGCTCATTGCAAATTTAGCTGTGGACATGATCGCTCACATTAGAGACATCATCACAACACAGCCACAACCTGCTGATCTTTATACGCGCCTTAAAAATCGACTCTTGGCTAGTTTCTCCATTTCTTCTGAAACACGTTTGCGTCAACTTTTAAAGGGGGAGGTCATCTCCGACGGTAAACCATCCCTTCTTTTGAATCGTCTACGAAATCTAAACGATGGCAACTGCAGCGAGGAAGTCATCAAAGCCGTTTTTCTCGATCAACTACCGGCGAAATTACGTGGAATTCTCGCCTTGTCAAACGTTGATAACATCCAAGCATTAGCCGAACTAGCTGATAAAATTACGGAAGCAATGGGTCCTTCCGAATTTAACGTGGCAACCACAACAACAATGGCAGACCCAAACCAACTCAACATTGCAGCTGTGACTTCCACCGACAAACTTGCTGGTATGATAGAAAGACTTACTCAACGAGTTGACAGACTTTCTAGAGAGGTTAGCCGTCCCTCTCGCAGCTTGTCGCGTGACCGTATCGGTTCACGCTCACATTCACGTGAAAGGCTTAGCCGCTCACGTAACGAAAAGTTATGCTTTTACCATCGGAAATATGGCAAAAAAGCGCAAAAATGTAACCAACCTTGCTCGTGGAAACCCCTTCCTCGGGAGGAAAACTAGCTCAGCCTGCGCGAGTGGAGACCGTCGCTCCGGGCTTAACTAAATCCAAGCGTCTCCACATTAGAGATCGAAGCTCAAATATGGTTTTTCTGATTGATACTGGCTCTGACATTTCGCTTATCCCCGCCACCAAGGACGTGTTGAGAACGCGGCCTAACGATTTGACACTTTTTGCAGCGAACAACTCGCGTGTACCAACGTTTGGTGATAAACGCCTAACCTTAAATTTAGGTTTACGTCGCAATTTCATATGGAACTTCTGCGTTGCAGCCATACCGAACCCGATTATCGGGGCCGATCTGCTGGCGCATTTCCATTTAGTTCCGTTCTTACATCAATCAAAATTGGTGGACACATCTACTGGTCTTAGTACCTCGGGATTTTTAAAAACGGCAAACATCTTTGGCCTGAGCGTTATGAGCCGCTCTGAAAATTACTTTCGGCTGCTGTCAGAATTTTCGGAAATTACACGGATGCCGCAGTACCCAATCAGTGCAAAAGGCAATGTTAAACACCATATTCTGACCCAAGGCCCGCCCGTGGCGGAGCGTTCACGTCGTTTAGCACCGGACAAACTTCGTGTTGCTAAGCAACAATTCACGCAGATGCTTGAGCAGGGCATTTGTAGACCTTCCAGTAGTCCTTGGGCATCACCCATTCATATCACAAAAAAAGCCAACGGAGAGTGGCGCATTTGTGGCGACTTTCGCCGTTTAAACGCGGTCACCGTTCCGGATAAGTACCCCGTACCTCATTTACACGACTTTTCAGCCAACCTTCGTGGCAAGACAATTTTCTCCAAGCTCGATTTGAAAATGGCTTATCACCAGTTGCCTATTGCCCCTGAAGACATTCCAAAAACTGCTGTCATTACTCCGTTCGGTCTGTATGAATACACAGTGATGACATTCGGGTTGCGCAATGCTGGGCAGTCATTTCAACGCTATATTTATGCCGCTCTTGGAGATCTGGAATTTGTATTTGCTTACATTGATGACATTCTCATTGCATCCTCAAATCCTGAGGAGCATGATATGCATCTACGAACTGTGTTAAAACGTCTGAAGGAATATCGCCTACACATAAATGTCAGCAAATGCCAATTTGGTCAGAGCGAATTGGAGTTTCTTTGGCATCTTGTAAATCGCGTAGGGTTCAAGCCAACTGCTAAAAAAGTAGGGGCTATTACTGAATTTCCAAAACCTCAGATCGTGATTGAATTACGTAGATTCCTCGGGATGATCAACCTTTACCGGCGTAGTTTGCCTCACGCCGCCGAGGCCCAAGCTCCATTGAACCCATATCTCTGCGACTCTCGTCGAAACGATCGTAGACCAATCGTTTGGACCCAACAGGCCGAAGGGGCGTTTATCAGGATCAGAAACGATCTTGCCAACGCCGCCCTTCTCGCTCACCCAGATGCTACCGCTGAAACTCGTCTTGTTACTGACGCTTCAGATTTGGGCATGGGTGCTTCTTTAGAACAGCTTCTCGATTCGGTATGGAAGCCGTTAGCGTTCTTTTCACGACGTTTTTCTCAAGCTCAAAGGAACTACAGTGCTTATGACCGGGAACTTACAGCCATTTATGAGGCCATTCGATATTTTCGACATTTTCTCGAGGGTGGAGACTTCAAGGTGGTTACCGACCATAAGCCCTTAACCTTCGCTTTTATTCAACGCTCTGAAAAAGCTGCGCCACGTCAGCAAAGGCAACTTTCATACATTTCACAATTTACAACTCGAATCGAGTACCAGCCTGGTCAAACAAATGTAGTTGCAGACTCTCTATCGAGGGTAGATGCGATTCATCTTCCCACCGAGTTCAACTTGCTGGAGATCGCTGAGGCTCAAAAGCTGGATGAGGAGCTTAAACGCACCGTTGGAGATCCGAAATGCTCTCTGAATTTTAAAAAGATCAATTGGGGGAAGGACCATCATACCGTGTTCTGCGACCTCACAGGTGAGACTTTACGTCCTTATATACCGTCACCGATGCGCGAGCGTGTTTTTCATCTTTTCCACAATCCCGCTCACCCGAGCGCTAAAGTCACGGACCGCGTTATCCGCAAACGATACGTTTAGCCGTCGATGCACCGAGACATCACTAAACTTTGTAAATCATGTTTAGACTGTCAACGCTCTAAAGTTTCTCGGCATAATCACTCGGCTCCGGCTCAATTCGTGGCTCCTGATGGTCGTTTTAAACATATTCACATGGACTTGGTCGACCCTCTCCCATCTAGCAACGGTTTTCAATACTGCCTAACCATGATAGATCGTTTTTCTCGCTGGCCCGAGGCAGTACCGCTCCCAAACATCGAAGCACTCACCGTTTGTCGAGCTTTCGTGGACAACTAGATATCGCGTTACGGTTCCCCCGAGACGCTGACTACCGATCAGGGCAGCCAATTTAAATCGCGTCTGTTTTCCGCACTCTTGCAACTCACCGGTTGTCGTCGGATTCGTACGACCGCGTACCACCCCTCGTCTAATGGAATGATCGAGCGGTGGCATCGTTCCTTCAAAGCGGCCATTATGTTACAAAATTTTATTTTGTTTCTCTTCTCTATTTTAATACTTGTTACAACTTTTGTCAACGCAGCGACTATTAGGTTTACATAACTTAACAGGCTATATCATATAGATACTTGTTATTATATTCTTAGAAATTACAAACTGTAAGACTGATTTACCAAATTAGCAAATAATTAAATGTAAGATTACTTTTAACGACTAGCTGTTTACCAACTAAGTTAATTGTGATGTATTTTAACGACTTAGGAGTTATTACGAAACTTGGCGCGCCTTAGTGTATAACCTTCGATTATCATAAATTCAGCCTATGAAATTTTTTTTAAATTGTAAAGTACATTACTGTCTTTAAGAAACATGTAGAACTAGTCTTATCTTTTATCGTTAACACTCCGGGGGGAGTATTGTAGGAATCTGTAGTCCCACACTACCACTCAGTGCAAGTGGCGCGTAGTAACACAAGTGTACTGCTTTTCCTGCGTCCTGCGATACCGCGTTACCGCGCGTTACCGATTAGTCGTTAGTCCGCCGTATTGACAAGCAGATGTTCTGTGCTCCAAACTTACTCCAAAGTACGTGCAATGTACTCTGAAACATATTTTATATAATTAAAGTTAAATTATCAGTTATACCATGTGGAGTCGATTATTTACAACCTGGTGTTGCATATGGAGTTTATAGGCTACTCCGATATCCACAAAAGCCTATACAGGCGGTAGGTCCATCTCCAGGTCTGCTCACCATGCCATCTCATCTGCCATTTCTCGACGAGTCTGCACCTTCCATCCTTGCCTACGAATTTAAAACCTGAACCCGCATCACCACTGACCCGGACTCCTCTCAACGTCCAAACAAAAGCACAATGCTTGGGAGGGACGGGTATTCGGGGTCTTGTTTCAGTTTCCTGTTGGCGTTCCGTGGAGGAGGGTCTGCGTCTCCATGGATGGTGATAGGAGACAATTTTATTTGAATAATTAAATTTTTTTGTAGTATTGCAGCTCTGAAGAGGGTGCTGGAAGAGCACCGAAACGTCGGCGATAATTTAAGTTTTATTTATATAAATGGTGGTGGGTAATAAAAACAAAAGAGGACGAAAGAAAGAAAAAGAAGGAAGGGGTTTTGGAAGGTTGCCTTCTTTTTTCTTTCCTCCTTTTTTGCTTGTTTTTCTCGCGATTTGTTTTCTGTTGAGGTGCGGTGTTTTTGGTCCGAATTTGGTTGTTTTTTTTGTGTTTTGGGTATTCAACTGTCAGAGTCCTTGAAATTTTTTTTAATTAAGCCTACGATACAGCTGCACCTCCAGGTACTTAATGCTTGTCTTCCACCCGACCTGATGCTCTCGGAGAACGATCCTCGGATATTGAAAGGATCTCCTGTCTGTAACAAGCAAAGCCTCGGTTTTCTGAGGGGCCATTTTTGGGCCTCTGCAATCCAACCAACGCTTTGCTCGCCACAGACATTCATTGATCCTCCGCTCTAGGATTTCAACGCCGTCAACGGCGACACGACAAGTGCGTCATCCGCGATGCCGATGATGCTCGTTCCGGCAGGCAATTCCATGCGCAGGAAATCGTCGTACATGACGTTCCAAACGAGTGGACCCACCCGCGACCCTTGAGGTGCGCCACATGTCATCTCTTCATTGAGAGACCATTTGTCGCCCTCGCATATCACCCACCTGTCGCTCAGATAGTCATCTATGATGCGCAACAGATAGTCTGGAACCTTTTTCCGCATCATCACCTCGATGCAGATGTTCCATCTTGCGGTATTGAACGTATTGCGTATGTCAATGCTCATCAACGCGCGGAATCCCTTACACTTTCTATTTCCTTTTTTTGCATTTGTGGCGATGTTAACCACAGCTTGGATAGCGTCCACAGTGGAACTGCCTTTCCTGAATCCGAACTGTTTTTCTAAGAGACCGTTCTGCCCGACCAAGAGAGCCTGAAGCCGTTGTAGAATCAATTTCTCCAGAAGCTTCCCCATCGTATCCAACA
Source organism: Diplolepis rosae (assembly GCA_030998225.1). Classification (NCBI taxonomy): domain Eukaryota; kingdom Metazoa; phylum Arthropoda; class Insecta; order Hymenoptera; family Diplolepididae; genus Diplolepis; species Diplolepis rosae. Next base: position 2,093,711 of record JAPYXD010000707.1, read on the forward strand.
GGCATATTGGTCTATACGACGAAGCAACCCCTAGAAGTTTGTTGCTCTTCCTCAGCAGAACCAACCTCTGCTCCTTCCAGTCTACGAAGAACCTCCCCTTCCGAAGACTGGATTTGAAGGCTTCTAGGAGGATCTCCGGGTATGCCCCGATCACCTCTTTGAGGATCTCGTTCGACAACCCGTTGACACCCGGCGCTGTATTTGCCTTAATCCTTCCACATGCTCTCTTTAGTTCTTCGAGAGTGAAGAGTTCTTCGCACCGGACTTTATGCCGGACTTTATGCCTCGCCTCAAAACTGCTTTTGCCCCTTTCCATGCTTCGTGCTGCATAGCATCCCCTTTTAAGCAGGTGAATTTTCGCCGCGCTGCGTGGCATTCTCGACGGAGGGCCGCAAACCGGTCGTTCCACCAGTACATCGAACTCTTGGCTTGCCTGCCCTTGCGGCGTGGCTTCGACTTGTTGCAAACCGCGACCACCTTTTGCCTCGCTGAGCGCACAGTTTTCTCCAACGACCCAGCAGGCCCGACATAACCAAGCTCATCAATGAGCCTGTTCGTCTCGAGATGGACTCGGAGTCTCTTTCTACAGAGTCATCCTGTGTTCCAGGAGGGGCTCCTTCCTTCGCTGCCCCTATCCTTATCCACTGCTTGGCACCGTTGTTCTAAATTTAATTCCATGCACCGGTGGTCACTCAAGGTTATTACCTCGAGGACGCACCAGTCACCTACCTTTGAGGCGAGACAGGGTGTGGCAATCGTGAGGTAACTAATAGGCCCCCCTGCTCCTCGTCTGAGCGTAAACTCCTTGCTCTGATTTGAGACGATCAGGTCATTGCTAGCGACCATCCTGCCAATCAAGATTTCCCTCCTATCTAGGCGGTCCTCGCCCCAATCGGGCGACTTACTATTATATTATATATTGATTATTGCTATTAATTTGATTAATAATTAATAACAGTAAAAAAAATATGTTTGTAACAGAAAAATAATTTTAATTGTTTAGGTAAAAACTACAATTCAATAAAAAATAAAAATAAATAAATAATAATAATGACACAAGTTGTTATATTGTAATCAATTGAAATGTAATACATGTTGTTGATCACTTATCGCATTATAATCAGACATGGTAATAATAATATTCATAATAGTAAAAGTAAAAGTGAATCCCACTCCAGATCGACTTGCTATGTAGTGGCGAGAAAAACCTCTTCACCGGCAGGCACAATGATGTGGGTGGGATTATTCACCAACAAATAGCATTGAACACACCAGAGAGAAATGAGTATACTCATTCAATTGATTCGCATGGACCTTTTTCGTTTTTTTTCAATCGTTGCAGTTTCATTTGTTTCGGTTCTCACGTGTTTTTTGTCCCTGAAGGTTCATCACAAAATAGATAGACTTGCATCTTCCGTAAGCACAAAAATTAGATAAACTTATTCATATTCGTTATATGTGCTTGGGTTGTTTGATTTAATTTGTTTCGTTTTCTACTTGTTCCGGTTCTCACATGTTTTTCGTAACTCAACGTACAAGTTATACGCTCGTTTCTTTAGAGGGTCAGTCAAAAGTTTGGGCACGTACCCATTTGATTCTTGTGTTTTCCCAACTTTTTTTTGCCACAATTCTCGAATCCAATAAGTAAGGATTATTTCTCATAAAGTGCAGATTCGTGAATAAATTGTTTCCGTGTTATTCCTGTCTTCTTATTCTATTATCCTTCTTCAGATTTAAGTTATACATATTATAAAGTCCTATTAGTTGTAAGTTTCAAGTTGTCCTTTCATAAGTTGCTATCGATATCCTTATCGTCGATAAGATTCATTGTTCTAACAATGAATGAATTAAAAGTTCCGAAGCAAGTTCTTTGTGATTTTCTGATCACAAACGGTGTTAAAGATAGAGGAGCACTCGTAAGCCATATCAAAACCAATTATGGCATCGGAGACGAATATCTAAAAGCAGTCGAAGACAAGTTAACTTATTTCATGTCCACATTTGAACAAAAGTGGAAAAATTCTTTCTATAATGCAACAACATTCAAGGCCCAGAATGCGGAATGGCTACTTTCAGATTTCTCTGTACAATTCTTTGGAGTTGGTCCCGGGAGGAGACTTTCAGATGATTTCGAGAATAGCTCAAAATCAACCAAAAGACATAAACTGCTTCAAATTCAGGAATGTTATTCTGAGTCGATAATACAGTGTGCATCCCTGAATATTTTGCGATGTTCTGGTAAAACTAAAATTGCTAATGACATCATGAAACTTTTGCCAAAAGACGATGATGAACACAATGAATTACCTGACAAGTTATCAGGTTCAGAAATAGGAGGAATTACACTCTACACTGATGATGAGGCATTAGCACTGATTGAAGACGCAAAATTAAGTGTATACCAGTATGAAATTGTCCGCATCCAAGCGAAAGCTAAAAATTCTGACATTTACCCACTCTACAGGAGTCTATCAGATGCCAAAAAAGGTGCTACCCTACAGAATCTGATTTCATTATAACGGAAGAGAGTGTGAGTATCAACACTCAAGCCTTGCTGGATCATACAGTATCTCGCTTGGCGGAAATACCTGGAATCTCACCTTTAAATTTAGTTAGCGGACCTAATTTTTCAATGACTCTAACTTCGAAGTATGGATGTGATGGGACATCTGGTCATAATCCATACAATCAGTCTTTCATCGATTGAAGTAAGTCAGAGGTAAGCGTCTTGATTTTTTCGATGGTTCCTCTAGCATTGGAGATTTTCGACTCGAAAAGTGGTAAAGGTTTGCCATTTTGGAAGAATCCACGTCCTGGGTCATTCAGACTTTGTAGGATCATGCGATTCCGCTATGTGAAGGAAACGATGGAGACTACCACCTCTGAGGTAAAGCTGATTAAAGAAGAAAAAAAAACTAAGACCTACAACAATTAAGTTCGGACAAAGTCGGAATCGTTGCAAAGTCACGCATAAAATGATTATGTCCAGGGTTGATGGAAAAGTTTGCCAAGCGCTCACTGAAACTCCATCATCACAATCGTGTTATATATGCGGCGCAAAGCCCTTCATGATGAACAAATTGGAAGAAGTGAAACTCTTACCTGTAAAGATCGAAAACTACTCTTTCGGTCTCTCCACCCTACATGCTTGGATACGCTTCATGGAGTGCATCCTTCACATTGCGTATCGTTCAGATTTCTGCAAATGGGCAGCGATGTAATCCGATCAGAAGCAGAAAATGAGCGAAGCAAAAAAGAGAATCCAAAAAGAATTTTTGGAGGAAGTGGGCCTGATTGTGGATGTTCCACAACATGGGAGTAGGACATCCAATAATGGCAATACTGCTCGAAGATTCTTCCCAGATCCTGAATTAACTTCGAGTATTACCGGGGATGCCGAAGTATTGATCGAAAAATTTGGCATTATTCTACAAGCTATGACATCTGGAAAGAGAATAGACTTCATCAAATTTGAAGAATATTGTGAGGAAACTGCGAAACTTTACGTTAGCTTATATGAATGTTTCAAAATTCCTGTGACATTACATAAGGTCCTAATCCATGGGGCTAAGGTAATTGAAAATGCCTCATTGCCTATTGGTCAATTGCCGGAAGAGGCCCAAGAAGCAAATAATAAGATATTCAAGAGGATCAGGGAATTCAATACCCGTAAAATCAGTCGGATGGAAACCAATGAAGATTTGGGTCACAAGTTGTTGATCATGACCGATCCTTATATAAAATATTTCAGAACTCTTCATGAGAATCTCACTCTTCCTATGAAAGCGAAAGCTCAAGATTTGCTGATTGAAGATCATTTTCGCAGAGGAAATTGATGATCAGGCAGAAAAAAAGGAATTTTATATATCCATCGGCGCCTGTTCATTGAATTTGTTCATGAAATTTGTTTATAACAATATGAAAAATTATATTTCGGGTACGGATTGTAATAGAACATTGATTCCAATCGACTCTATGGAAAAAACGCGATGAAAAAACTTTCAGGCATGAATATATAGAAAAAAAGATTTTTTCCATTAATTTGTTTATAACAATTGAACAGATTGCACGAATTTCACCTAAAATATCTTTTCTGCAAAATCGGCCTCGACAGACTTCTTTAAAATTTAATTAGCTTTAATTTAAAAAAAAAAAATTGAATCGTAGGAAAATTGTAGGCTCTGAATCATTTTGAACCCCAATTTTCTCATTCTACACACTGTGCCCCGCCCCCCTCTTGTGGTAATCTACGCCACCGTATAAATACACTATACAGCATCTATTAGATTGCCATTCAATTATTTATTAGAGTCATCATCAAATAAAAATTAATTGTAGTCAATTTAAAATTTTATATCCATATGATTTACATCACTCTCAAATGCAATTGAATCGGGACGTATCAAGATTTGCCATTTTGCTTGAATTGTAGTCACCGAAAGTTTGAAACTCATGAATAAGACAAACTATTATTTTAAATTATAGCTTATTTTTTCAGTAAATTCCAGCATTAGAAATAAAATCATATTTATCATGTTTCGCAACATGTTTTTAGTAGTCTACGTAGTTAAGAACTACATGTAACGTTCAATTTCTTTTTTCAGCTTCGTCTACTCTATGAATGCATACCGATGGCATATATAGTAAAGCAAGCTGGTGGTCTTGCATTTAATGGTGAATTAGATATCCTAGATATCATTCCCTCAGACATTCACCAGAGATCACCGATTTTCTTGGGATCAAGTGAGGACGTAACAGAAATTCTACAATACATTAAAAGACATGAAAGTGTGCAATTTTGTTAATCTGTCATAAAATAATAAAGATATGAATATTGCTTCTAAGATTTTCTTCATAGCGTACTTGGTTAGATAGAAATGAGCACTACTAGTTGTTACACGGAAATAATAAGTACTGGGAAATTTACTTGACAGTCCTCGACTTTTGGACAGGACAAATTTTTCCGATGATCCTATATACTTTTTATGAAGAAGCTTAGAACTTCATCGAAAAAATGTAAGAATGTCTTAAATTAATTCAAGCACAGTCAAAGAACGAAATTCTTTCAAATTTTATTGTAAAGATTTTGAAAAAATTATAGAAAGGCAAATACTTCTTCTAAAGAGTGCTTCAGGTTTTAAAAGAGTTTGGATAAAATAATTTGATTAGAAAGAGATGAATGCCAGCTATACAAGTCAAAGAAACGTTCTTGGGTTGCGTTTAAAAGTTTTGTGAAATATGTACTGGTACGATGCGTAGTTGTCAATGTCAGTTTTTGTTACTTTCTGAACTGACATAAACTTTAGAAATTATAAAATCCTTATATTTGATATTAATTTATTAAAAATCTCTTCATTTAAAAACTTTTGTTAGCCTCATATAAAATTAATGGCGAAACAAGGCGCAGCAATTTCTTACACGGCCCTGCATTTTCTAAGGATAAAATGTACACAAAATTTTTTAGGAAATATTACAAGTGCTTCGTTAGCCGTGCGGTTTAATTTATAAGGTTAGACTGCGTTATAAATTTAGGTTAGATAAAAGTTAAGGTTCGAATCCTGTCAGCGTAAAAATAATTTCAATAGCGGGTAATATATTATGTTCAGCGATGTGTAGTGATAGTGTATAGTAAGTATAATTAAAGTATTAAAAAAAGGTAGCTTGCGAAAATCGTTTTTTTTTCTTATTGCATTTGATAGTCTATAAAAATTTTATTGCCTGGCTTTGAAGTTTTCATGGACGAGTACATAGAAATTATACATTTTGCGTACTCAGAATTTTCACGGACTTCCTATTGAATACTTTTCTAATGTTCTATATTTTTTCCAGGACTATTAATCTAATTGTACAAGAACGGTACTTCTAGTTTTAAGTAACTTTTGAATGTATCTGAAAATCAAGCACTCTGTCATGTAAATTTCCCACTACCTATTTTTTCCGTGTATATTGACAGTCTTTGTAATTCTAACAAGGTTTTCTGAACTACAGTGAATCGTCTTGAAAAACTATATTGCTGAAAAATGGCAGCTTCCAAAAATTGATTATTAATCTAATCCCTTAAGTTCAGCTCAGCTTAATTACAGCGCGTACGATAAGAAATTGAAGGCCATCTGTAATACCGTGAAATTTTTTCGTCACTTTCTTCAAAGTTCTGAGTTCAAGGTAAGTAATGTTCATAAGTATTTTCTTTGTGCCTTCCTGTAGTACTCCGAAAGGGCTCTTCCTCAGTAACAGCGATAATTATCGTAAATTTCGAAATCTATTGGGTTGTCCCACCATTGCCAATTTCACATATAGATGTCTTTGACCAGCTTTTTGAATGATTTCTATCAATGTCATCATTTTTTCTTTCCGGAATTTGATGGCTATCGCTCTTAACTCGCATTACAAAAAAATTGCGCGTAATTTCATTTGAAGTTGTTAGTTTGGCATCAACTTTAAGCTGGAGTGTAAATACGAGAATTTTCGTCATATTTTGCTTTTTTATTTCCCTAAAAGAAAGAACGCAGCTCACGCTGCTAAATAGTTACGTGATATGTATGGTGAGGAAGCCTTAAAAGACAGACAGTGTCGAAATTGGTTTGATATGAAAAACATGAGCAACGTTCAGGTCGGTGAGTCTGGATCAGTCCGCCATCTCGTCCCCACGGTCGAGGTGGAGATATTGGAGGAAAACAGGAGTTTTGAGTTTAGTGGTTATTGCTTTAGCCGAATCTCACACAGCGTGCATAAATACATTCTCTTTTCTCCTATGAAAAAAAAAAAGTTACGGCGACCACTTTTAGTACCTACATTGACGGGTCAACCATTGCTTGAATTCAACCACAAAAAGTAGCTAAGCACATTTTTAACTACATATATCACGTCACTAAGCCCAGGATTTTTTCTCAGTGTGCTCGAAACAACCAGAATGCAACTATAATCTTACTTCTAACTGTCTAATATTCAAACCCAAAGTCGTTATTCCACCTTCGCTCAGATAGCGCATCCTCAATTATCTACTTGCAATACATATTGGAGTCTTCAAAATGAAAGGCATCGCGCGTTAATTCATCTGCTGGCCAGGTATTGATGGTGATATTGAACGTGTCACTAAGTCGTGCGCGAAGTGTACAGAATACGCACATGCTCCACCCAAGTTTGGTGAGCATCATTGAGAGCATCCCAAAGAGCCATGAAAACGAATACACATTGATTACGCAGAACCAGTCGAAGGAACCATATTACTAATTGTGATTAATGCATATAGTAAATAGGTTAAAGTCAAAACAACAAAATCTATTACAAGTGCAGCCACGATAGCACTTCTGGATGATTTTTTTGCTGCTTATAGTGTACCGATTACAGAAGCATAGGATTACGGAACACAATTCATGTCTGAAGAATTTGAAATGTCTCTAAATATGAGAGGGGTAAAGTACTACGGATTCAGTGCCTCGTAACACCCAAATACCCACGGACAAGCTGAAAGAAACGAAGGTATTCCCAGAAGTACCCGACCTGACAAAGAAATCCCAACAAATTTGAAATAAAATACTTTTGATTCTCAACGTAGTCTGTTTTTAGCTTGATACACTTTTCCCAGCGATGTTCAATAGCTTCAATATTCTTTTTATAGTGAGAGCCGTCGAGCTCCTTAAAATAAGCATTAATCGAAGACACCACCTCTTCATTTTGGCCATCGCCATAAGGGATGTGAGAACTTGTGCATTGCCCGGAAGGAACAACACTTTCTTTTTTGGTAGATCCGGACATTTTTTCTTGATATCATCACTTATACGCTGTGATAAGTTCGCATAATACTCGTCGTTGATTGTTTCTCCTTTATGAAGATACTCAATGAAAATTTTGCCACGTGCATCCCAAAAAACTGATGCCATGACCTTTTCAGCAGATAAAACTGTCTTCACCCTCTTTGGAGCAGATTCTCCCCTTTTAGTCTATTGTTTTGACCTATATATCATCCATGGTTATGAATCGACGAAAAAAATCGAGTTTAATGCTGTGAAACATCGCCAAAGACTCGATTAGAACATTCGCATGAAGCTGTTTTTCTGGCCTCTGTTTTTTCAGTCAACTGCGTGCCATTCTTTACTTTTCTTGATGGACAAAAATTCAAAAAAGTTTATAGTTCCAGCTGTAACTGTTCAAAATATACATATATGGCAGAGAAGTTGTCTTTTTTCATGAAGTTGCCAGTTTGACGACTTACATGTACTTGAGGTGAATCATTGTACTGTATCTTGTATGTTATTGCATGGAATTCTACAATATTTGCAATATTTACAATGTTCACATAGTTTACAGTATTTACAAAATTTCAAATGTCCATTTTGCATTATTGGTTATCTCCTGTCGAAAGATTACAAGCTGCTACTTCAGACTAGAAAATTTTCCCCTTGCATGCTCAACGATGATAAGCATTTCGTTCATCAGTCATGAAAGTCTAACAGTCGTCTTTATGATTCCTATATTTTGTGCTCCCCAAGAAATTGCTTATAACAGCTTTTACTGACAACCGAATTTGTCTCTCAAGGTCAGTTGAGCTCTTTTCGAAATCACAGTCCAACATCAGTTGTCGAATTTGTGGTGCTTGAAAAACCCCTTCCTTAATTTCAGCTTCACTAAGCTTAGAGAATTTTCTTTTCAAGAAACGAGAACCTTCTACGTTTTTATCCATCACTTTGAAAAACATTTTTACGGTGCCGAGCTTTACATGTAATGGTGGTAGTAAGATTTTTTAAGAATCAACCAGTGGTTTTTAAACAACGTTTATTTTTCCTGGAGCTAACGTCTTTCGGTGTGACCAAACTCTAACATTATAACGTAATAACTACTGTCCCAAAGGCGTAGAAAGCAATACTGCTATGTATAGTCAGATTGCAGTCAGAGAAAAATCCCTATGAGTTTAAATTCGCAACAGATAGACCACTCATCTGATCTACAATTTATTTTGTCAGGTAACAATTTCATAACAGTATAGCACTCTTTCATATTGTTGTCATGAGTGATGAGTATTGATGAAAATTGTCGCACTTAAATTCTGCTCACAAGACTAGTTTTCTCTCGGTGGCGTGTCCTTTTTATATTATATTTCTTAGTGCCGTCACGCATTGTGCTGTCTCCCGCAACGTGTGACGTTGTTATACCTCTCTTTGCAATGGGTGGTTTTCTCTCTCCTTTAGTAATTTCCCCAGATTTTTCTTTAGACCTAGCCCGTGCCTATAGTACATTCAAATACGTCGCGGGACGTGACACTTCCCCCCCCCCCCTAGTTCGAGCGCGGCGCTGAAGCATCCGCGATCGAATCTTCGGAAGAAAAATACATTCATTAATGTTTATGAATAACATTCATTTCGGCGTCTGTTTTACAATTCGTATTGTTTGCATTTTACTATTTGATACATTCCAATATCGTACATTTTTTTTGGATGACATAAAAATTTATATTAACTTCATATTATAATTTTTTTTGTTATAAATAATTACATAGTTTTTTTTGCACAGTATGAACTTAACATACGGTTACATATGATTTTTTATTATATAACTAAATACATCAATAATTTTTTATTTTATATTCGTAACTTATAAATAACATGCTTTAATATAAAACGTAATTTCATAATGTCGTAGATTAGTGAAAATTTTCAAGAGTTATTTTTGTATTTGTTATTACGTAAGGGGTTGCGGCAGTTGTGAGCTAAATGTCCTCTTTGAAAACATCTTTCACAAGAGTTGGTCCATTTTTTCAAGGTTTCGTTACTGATTTCATCACTTATTTTGAAAATTTTGGATTCCGGGATTAAGCTTTTTCCTTCTATTTCTTCTAAAAATACATATCTTGTGGAAAGCATTTCCAAGAGTTTAGTTGCTGCATTTTGCTTTTCAGACTTTTTTTGAGGGGCTGGTTCCCCAATACAAGAAAAAGTTATTTCATTTTTAAGGATTTCGCAAGTTGCTTGGAACGGTGGCAGTTCTTGGTGTTTTCCAAGCGATTTTACAATATATGAGGGTTCGCAGAAATCATACTCTATACTCATTTCGTTTAAAACTTGTACAGCAGTACCTTTCGATAGGTCTGTTGTCTGCAAGGCCATTGTTTTGATCTGCAAAAGAATTACCTGTTTGAGTTGATGATTAAATTTATTAAATTTCTAAAGTTAGTTAGTTTTTTTATTAATAATTTTGTGTTTGTTGATAAATTCACATTCCGCGTTTCCTAACTCAAAGAGATATTTCATGCAGAGAAAACAGTGGTCAGATTTAAGATGTACAAAAAAAAGTTTGTTTTTCTTCGCCGATAGAACATTTTAATTTATTAAGGTTTGTCGTTACATTATGGCGGTTGAGGAAAAGTAGTGATGTATATGCAATATGATTTTAAACAACGAATAAAAATAAAAAGGGAAAATTGTTTAACGAAAGTTATTAATATATCTTGTTTGTATCTAGAAAAAAGAATAATAAAAAATATGTTTTGATTTATTATTTTTATTCGTCGTTATTATAAAAAATGGTGGATGCTTCAGAATCGACGTCGATATATAATGCGTCTTGTTGGCATAAATGAATTACACGTTCGGCACAAGTTACGCATAAATCTGATCTTTGCCCCATGTAAAAAATTAGTGTATCGCAAAGGGAGCAGTCGAGGCTGGATAGTTTTAAGGTACAATATAAGTCTTTAGTTACTATGTGATCTATTCGGACAGGTAATGTTACTTCGGTTTCAAAGAAGCTAAGTTTTGTCATCCAACAATCCTCGCAAACAAGTTTTTTTTCGAGGACGTTCATATAGAAATTTTCGATAAGGGTTGTGCAGCAATATTCCGAATTATAAATGATGTCAGTGTCTCCAGAACGTGGGATTTTTCGGCCCCCACCACGTTCCCATCTGGGAGAAACACATGCAAACGTGGCGTGTCAGTGTGTCGGCTCTGCTACACACTGCGGTCACCAGCTTCGTGTAAAGCCGAAGGTGCACGAAGACGGACTTCGTTACAATGCTTGAGTTTTCAAGTTATTTTTAGATTTCACGCTTTCGTTTATCGAGTCGAAATTAAGAATTGTATTTTTCTCGAGTACGTGCAAAAGAGGCGCGAAGCAGAAGACAAATTTGAATTTACGAAGTATATAGTTCAAGAAATAACACTTTTCTTCAATTTCTTGAAGAAAGTCTGCATGAAATAAACATCAGTATGATCTTGGAAAATTTCATGAGGATTTCAACACTTCAAAAATAAACTTTCAGTGAAATTTAGTGACAATAAATGTATAAAATTTGAATCAATATATAATTTTCCATTCAAATTTATATACTTCTTACTAATTTTGTACATTTAACAATTTTTCAATTAGAACAATATTTTCTATCAAGATAAAATGAACATAAAATTCAAGTTCATAATTTATATTTTCAGTTATATGTTGGAAATATTTTCATCTCACATTTTTGTAGCCTAAGCACAAACTTTTCATTCCAAAACTTAAAATCTCTACGGAAATGGGAAATTGTCTAATAGCAGTAGATAAATTAAAAAGCTAAAACACGTGTTTATTGGTATTTCCATATTAACATATAAATATCAATCAACTTTAAATTTTACATAAAAATGTTCGTTCGAAGTGTTCAAATCTTGTTACAATTTGACAAGATTTTATGGAGGAGTGCAATCTTTTGGATGAAATATTTTGTAGTTCTTAATTTGTCTGTCCGTCTGAAATCGTAGTAAGATTTGAACAGTAAACAACAAATTTTCCAATAGAATTCAGGATCAATAATAATTGATTCAGGAAATACTTCAACACTGTAGAGCATTTTTGTATTTCGAATTCAAAATGTGTGCTTAAGCCACAAAAAAGTAAGCTGAAAATGTGGATATAAAACTAATTATGTCATGTTTATGTCTTCTTAATGGAAAATACTTTGCATATAATTCTCTAATTCGATATTTTTTTAATGTATGAACATTCAAGAAATTGATAAATATTCCATCTTTTTATAGGAACTAAAAGTTTCCGGATAATGCTTTGATTGAGAAAGCTAATACTGAGGTCAAATTTGGAAAAAGTTTTTCTCCTGTACTCGTCGAAGATACACCGATACTAGACCACATTTCGTCAAAAGATAAATTCGACCACTTTTCTTTGAGTTCCTGTCTGATTTTGAGTAAAGAATCCCACTCTTTTTGTACACCTATTCTATCAAACGACCCTAAATCTTGACAAACTTTCCAGACCCTAGGAAAAGTTTCGCTTTGATCAGCATAGAAAGCTACTTGAGGCCGGAAAACAGCAACGCAAGACAAAAAGATGTCATCAAAAGGAAGTCGATTGCGAATTTCTTCGCTTGCTGTGACATAAAATTTCAAGCAATTGCGAAGAAATAGATCAACTTCTACTATTTGCAATTTCTTGTTTATTTCCTATTCTCGCGTTTCCTTACCAACGTCAATGTCTTGAAGCGGCTTTTGATTACTAGGATCTGCAAAGTTAACATTTCTAATGATTTGAAAGAATAAATTCGGTTGAAGAAGACCCTCTTTCAAATAACTGCTAAGAATCCATACGAAAAATTTAGCCGAGTTTGGCTGGAGTTCCTGAACCATTGTTTCGCGACTTTGAAATTTTGCATTGTATACGTTGAACCTATTCAAAGTAAATTTCAAGAATAGGAAATATGCGAGTGTCAAAGGATTCTGCATTTTTCCTAACAAGTCGTTGGCCTTCTCTACCTTCTCAGATACGAGGACCATAAGATACTGAAGAATAACTTCCCAATTCTTTATTATAATATCTATGCATCGATAGCGGACAAGCCAGCGAGTTTCAGAATGACTAGGAATTTTTTGATAGTCATTTCCTAATTCCAAAGCAATCGATCGAAAAATAGCCGTTCGCTTGGAGATAGCATTAAGAAAAGCTGGCAAATCTTTGATTAAATCCTCTACATATGGGATTGTGGCACAAGCATATTTTGCTACAATTGCTGACGAATGCGAGACACACGGGAAAACAATTAAACGGGGACTTTTTTCCTTTAATTTTGTTTTAAATGAGGACCTATTGCCGACTATCACCTGTGCATTATCACAAGCTAAAGCACAGATATTAGATAAAGGGATTTTCTGCCCGGACAATGCTTTTTCGAACGCATCAAAAATTTTAGAGGCAGAACAATCCGAAGCATTTACATTAATAAGCTGGAGCAATTCCACCCTGACAGAAAATGTCGTTGGCTCCACATATCGAACCATTAATGACAGACACTTTTCTAGAGTCCTGTCGGTCGTTTCGTCTTCGTACACTGAAAATGATTGCTTACGCAAAATATTTGCCATGCGATCAGTTTCAGCAGCACATACGACGTTATTTACAACTAGGACCATTTTAGTGTGGCTCAATCTAACGTCTTTTAAAACCGAAGGTTCCATATCTTGGAAAAGTCCTATCAATTCTGATGAAATCGCGAATGGTAAATTATGCTCTACGAAAAATAAACTAATCCTAATCTCTGCTTCTTGTACTTTTTGTTTGAAAGTAACACTTTCCGGAATCGTGGAATTTGTGAATTCTGAAGCAGAAGAACTTGCTACACAAGGTTCAACACTGTAAGAATTGGCAGTTACATTAGAAGAATTTTCACTTACTACTCCATAACATTCTAATTTATTTGAAAACTCTTGCTTCTTTCTGTGTGATAAAGATGCTTCATGCTTTTCAATTTCCGATTTGCCACATAGCAACGTTTTATTGCAAATTTTGCAATGAAATCTTGTTTCATCTGCTAATGTAACCACCCACTCTCTCCCCGACGGAAATTCCTCAAACCATCCCAACTGAAAGTTTTTTGCATTTTTCATGACTTTTCTAGCGGGTTGACATTCGTTTGAACCAGAGTTCAAACGGTGGTCAACCTTCGTTTGAACCTGGCTGTCCTTCAAAACACTCGAATTTGGGTCAACCGGATTACTCATTGTGAACAATAAATTATACGACGAAGGAAAACAGAATTATTTGAAAAGAATTAATAAGATGAAAAGTCGATAAAATTGAGCGAATGTGAATAATTTGTAATCTGCACACAAATTAAGTTTCACAAAATAAACTTACCCACAAGCATCAAACAATAACGTACGTAAGAGCACTCACGTATCACCAAATAATAATATAATATTCTTACTTTTGCCGTTTTCAATAAGGAATTACGATAAAAATATGAAGAATCCACACTCTTGCCTTCTCAAATAACGCATAAAGCGAGAATCAAGTATATCTTAGAAGAAAACAAAAGAAGGTTGCTATTATTATTTGTTTTCGTCTCCAATTTGACCTCTATACCGTTCGTTTGCGATCTAAAACATTGGTAACTTTTGGCTAATAATCTGATTGAGCTACAACTTTTCAGAAAACTTTCTTTACTAAAGTATTAACATTTTTCTCCTGTAGATAGTTTCAGAAAATGTAGACACTTAATACAATATTAATAAAATCGTAAAATTCTGAAAATTTGTTAAGCTAGCGCGAGTGGAAGTAGAGAAAACAATTTTTTTTTAAATGTACTTCTCCCAATTACTTGAAAAATTAGAAGTTTTAAAAATGTTTGCAAAAGGAAAAACGATGTGCCTTGAAAGTGTGTACAAGTCCTTGAAATTCAAATTCAAACGATTTTTATAATTAATTATCCTGTACATTTAAAGATACAATTTTTGTATTTGGAATAAGTTTTCTGCAATTAGGAAAAAATTTATTCAGAGTACATAAAATTTATTGAACTATTACTAGTAAACTCTACCTCCGTGGTGGTGTGGAAAGGAGTTTTATTTCAGAATATTTGGGATTCTCTAAGAATAAACCAGCTTTTTTATTTTAATATTTCAAATGTGTTTTCTTTCTTTTATGTTTAAGGCAAAAACTAGATCTAAAAAAAGCAAAAAAACCTATTTCTCTAATTGCGTCCAAGATTAGAGCAGAATCTATGCAACCGATTGTTAAAGGTTTTAAAAGTTTTCGCTTTAATTTAAAAAGCAAGTCTTCATAGTATTTTACTAAGTAATGAAAGTATGTCTACAATTGTTTTCTTGAATCCTACCCAAAGGTCAAACATGGTGCAAAAATGTCGTAAAATAAGAAAAATGTCTGAGTACTTTGAAGAAGTTTTTCTAAATCGATATGTATCATATTCCAATAATATTTAGGAATATTTATTAAAATATTCATCATCCAAAATTGTTTGATTAATGTACAGAGTACACTTTATATTTGAAATTTGTATACACTCTAAATCTGAATCAGTCAAATTTTCACTGATTGAATCAGTGACTTGCCTTTTCACTGAATCATCAGTGGAAACAATATTTTTCACTGTTAAATCAGTTACTTTTCACTGAAGTAATCAGTGAAATTTGACTGATTCACAGTAACCTGTTTTTAGTTATATAAATCAGTCAAATTTCACTGATAATCAGTAGATTTTGACTGATTCATATTTGAAATTTGTACAGTTTTTTAAAAAATCCGAAACTTTTTGAATTTAGTAGTTTATTTATAAAATTTGAGAATGTTGTAGTTGATATTTCTATATAGAACTTTAAGCATTTATGGACATAAAATTTCATTTAATGTTTCTTCTATCGGTATTCAAAACTTTCAACAATTTTGCAAGATCAGTCAAATGCAAAATTTGACAGAGTATTTAATCAAAATATTTACATTTATTTTTTAAATATTTTTCAATTAATGAATGTTTAAAGAATTGAGTGAAAGCATCAATTAAAAAATATTTTTACTTTATAAATTTGATTAAGTGCAGTAATAAGAAAATTTTGACTTTCTATAAAGCATTTCATTTATCTGATTAAAAGTCTGTGCATACGTCACTAAAACGTAAGATTAAAAAACTTTAAACTGCTTTTACCATCATTCTATGAATGTGGATTTTAAACCGTAATTTAATGTGTCTAATTTTTTTTTTGATAAAATATTTTTAACATAATTTTTTGCTTAAAGTAGCCGATTTACTCGATTAAAAATTGGTCAACTTGTATATTTCAAAATTCTGTAATAAAAGTATTTTCATACTATGTTTTTGTATCCTATGCGTATAATTTTAATTTTAAAATTGAGATTTCTCACAAAGAAGAAAGATTGTCTTATTAAAGCAGTCTATTCCCAGAAATTAAAAATCATTTACTTAATATTTCGATTCCAAACATTGAATATTTATTGACTTTGAATAAAACAGAAAAAAAATTTTTATGAAGTTTTAAAATCTTTTTACAATGTTACGAATTGGGCCGAATTTAGAATTACGAAATCTTTCATTAGAAAAAGAAAAAGTCACTCACATGAAATAAACTTCTGTAAGAATTATCAAGATTGAAGAGATGTTAAAATATTTGAAAAATAATGCAATTGTAAAATTGCAATTTATATCAATATTTGACAAATTTTTAGCTTTCTCAATCAAAGCATTATCCGGAAATTTTTAGTTCCTATAAAAATATGGAATATTTATCAATTTCTTGAATGTTCATACATTAAAAAAATATCGAATTAGAGAATTATATGCAAAGTATTTTCCATTAAGAAGACATAAACATGACATAATTAGTTTTATATCTACATTTTCAGCTTACTTTTTTGTGGCTTAAGCACACATTTTGAATTCGAAATACAAAAATGCTCTACAGAGTTGAAGTATTTCCTGAATCAATTATTATTGATCCTGAATTCTATTGGAAAATTTGTTGTTTACTGTTCAAATCTTACTACGATTTCAGACGGACAGACAAATTAAGAACTACAAAATATTTCATCCAAAAGATTGCACTCCTCCATAAAATCTTGTCAAATTGTAACAAGATTTGAACACTTCGAAAGAACATTTTTATGTAAAATTTAAAGTTGATTGATATTTATATGTTAATATGGCAATACCAATAAACACATGTTTTAGCTTTTTAATTTATCTACTGCTATTAGACAATTTTCCATTTCCGTAGAGATTTTAAGTTTTGGAAATAAAAGTTTGTGCTCAGGCTACAAAAATGTGAGATGAAAATATTTCTAACATATAACTGAAAATATAAATTATGAACTTGAATTTTATGTTCATTTTATCTTGATAGAAAATATTGTTCTAATTGAAAAATTGTTAAATGTACAAAATTAGTAAGAAGTATATAAATTTGAATGGAAAATTATATATTGATTCAAATTTTATACATTTTTTGTCACTAAATTTCACTGGAAGTTTATTTTTGAAGTGTTGAAATCCTCATGAAATTTTCCAAGATCATACTGATGTTTATTTCATGCAGACTTTCTTCAAGAAATTAAAGAAAAGTGTTATTTCTTGAACTATATACTTCGTAAATTCAAATTCGTCGTCTGCTTCGCGCCTCTTTTGCACGTACTCGAGAAAAATACAATTCTTAATTTCGACTCGATAAACGAAAGCCTGAAATCTAAAAATAACTTGAAAACTCAAGCATTGTAACGAAGTCCGTCTTCGTGCACCTTCGGCTTTACACGAAGCTGGTGACCGCAGCGTGTAGTAGAGCCGACACACTGACACGCCACGTTTGCATGTGTTTCTCCCAGATGGGAACGTGATGGGGGCCGAAAAATCCCACGTTCTGGAGACACTGAATGATGTTCAAAATACGGCTGAACATCCTGCTCGCTTGCTCGAACTTCTTCTGCTTCGATTGTTTCGATTTCTTGGGGCAGCATTTTTCTAAGGAGAAATTTACAATATTTAAGGAATTTGAAATATTTGCAAAATTTTACAATTTTTTAGTATTGAGGATTCTATTAAAATGTACACAATTTTTTATGCGTGAGTACATGCGTGGAAGGTAGATACGTATAGATCATGCAGGGATATTTTCTACCAGAACTTTGTTTCCTTGACTAATTTTGAATTTGTTATTTAAATATGTTTTGATGCATTCGTTACAATTAGCTGCTCTTTGTCTCAGATTAATTAATAGTTCTTGACAACCGTAACAATTTATATATATGAATTTCAATTTACAAATGGAATGCCATGAAGTAAAAAACTCACAGTTATTTTGAGATTCCTGATCTAATTTCTCGAAACAGAATTGACAACATCTTTTTGTGGTTTGGTGATTATAATATAAAAACAATGTCGACGCTTCTAATTCGAAGCAATAACTCTGTAATAAGTACGCGTATGCTATCGGATATTCTTGCGGACATACACCGTCTACTGGTCCAAGGTGGTTAGCAATAGGTTCAGTTGGAGTTGGTATCATTTTCTACAAATTGTTAGAATAGATTTTATTTATTAAGGTCTGATAAGGAGATTGAATAATAACTTTTTGAATATATTTTCTAATCATGCAAGGTAAAAGATTTTGCTAGAAGTATTCTACTTTCCGTCAGAAAAACAACTCTTATATTACAGTTTGTTATTTCTTTAGATGGAAACATTAAAGGCGTGGGTACAAAAACTGTCTTTCTGACGGTATAGGATTTACAACGTTCATGCACGTGGTTTTAAGGAAGGCAAGGACGGAATGTGCCTGTATCGGAAAAAATTTCTAAGGTGACTGTGAGTCTATATAGAAAAAAGGGGTGTAAAGAAAGTGGAAGAAAAGAAAGGTCAAAAGTTGAATGTCAAGTCGGTGAGTAAAGGTTTTGTCACTGAGCTTAAAGGAGTTTTTTGTAAAAGTTCTATACGTGTTAGCATTTTGTTTATTTTTTTAGATATTTTTTGAATTTTCAATAGTATTAATCCTAAAATTGTAATCATAAGTAAAGTGATATTAATTAGTGCTAATGTTAATTTATGTGCACTAGAAATAAAAATAGATGGAATGATTTTTTGAATGTTTGCATATTTTGTAAGGATAAAGACATGGTTTTCGAAGATTGATAATGGCATGTCTTCTTTTTGCTTAACAAGAAGTAATACCTTTTTTAGTAAGTGAGGCTCTTGAATAGAAATATTATATAAAAATGGTGAAATTATAGCAAGGGAAGTACTTGATTTGCTGACTGGAATTGAATTATCCATTATATTCGAATGGTTTTGGAGATGGTAATATGGAGTTGATGAATCTAGATTGCAACCTGACTTTGTTTGAAAAATTCCTATTCCTTGGAGTGTGATCAAGGTTTTAGAGTTTTTTAGACATGATAAGAAAATTTCTGGAGGGAAAATTGTCGAGTATAGCCATCCATGATGAAATTGCAATGGTGTTAGAAAGGGATATTCACCAAAACTGATGGATATTTCACACTTGTATGGTTGAGAATTTAGAAACATTGATGTTTCACAAATAGCATTGTTATCTATATTAGATATAGCTCCTGGTGGGTGACAAAATGGTTGGAATCCATTTTGACAACATACATTGAAGAAATTTTCATTTGTGTTAAAGTATGATTGGTTATTTGAAGAAATAGCGAGATAAGAATTTTGATGTTTTATGTAAATAGAGGAAATTACGTCAGTATTAAAACCGAGATCTATTGGAATTGGATGTGGTTTAAATAATTAAAATTCTTAGCAGATGGGATTGGTATAGTCATAATAAAAATCAAGTACTTATCGAATAAGAAGTATTGTATTTTAGAAAATGGAAGGACCATAGAAAAAAGGGATGTTGAAAGGTGTGGGTCTTCTTTGTTGGATTTGAAGTCTAAGAAGGTATCAGGAAGTAACATCGGTTATGTAGGTTATAATGTTGTCAAGTTTTGAAGAAAGATTTGTATCTTTTTGGAAAAATGGGTTTGGAAGTAGAAATAAATTTTCTTTGGGCCAGTAAAGGGAGGTTTCGTGTCTCATTCTCAATTCTAAATGTACTTTTTGTGTCTGTTGCAGGAATGGATCATTAGTTTTAGAAATATTCGTGATATTGCGAGTTTGTCTAGATGTAAATGATATTTCTTCAAGAAAATAGTAAGTTGGTACGTGGGTAGGCTCGTCGCAGTAATGCTCCATTGTAGTTGATTTCCTGAATCGGTATGGAATGTTTATATTAGAATTTATTGTACTGGTCGGGAGGTCTATATCCGCATTTAAAACATTTTTTAAATCTTTTTGTAGAGGAAGATAATGTAGTATGATTAGTATTTTTTTCATTTTATATGAATTCGTATTTTTATCACGATTGTTATTTGAAGTAATAGGTTTTGTTATTTGGCTACTCATTGAAGGTTTTGGATCGTTTATAGATGATTCTTGAATTGTTACGTGCAAATGTTCTAGTGAGTTTATCAAATTATGTTCACATTTCTCGTCTTTCTGCGAAAGGGAATTAATAATTTTTATGGCAGCAAAATCCTTAGCTGTTTTTATCGAGTTTGCCATTCCTATTTGTTTAATGTTGTTAATGAAACAAATTGCTATGTATGTTGAGTCTTTTGATGAGGTTTTTATTCGTAATACGGTATATTTTGGATAATCAAATTTATTTTGAGTGCAAATTTCGTTTAATTTTTTGTAATTTTTACTAATAGAATTTGGTTGGACGTTTTGATTTGTTTCCTTTGATTCATTAATTAAGGCATTATATAAATTTTGTGGTACCTTTTGCTTTACATTTTCTTTATCTTTGCCACTATTCATTATTATATAATTTTATATTGTAAATTAACGTGAAATAGACATTTATTATTATTGGTTTGTGCAATGAGTATCTCATAAATGAGGGGTGGATCTCCTCTATGTTGAATAATTTTGTTTAGTAAGGTTGTTAAAGGAACATGCGACATTCTGAAATTGTTAGATTTGGATTGAGTAGTGGGTTCTACTAAGTTCTTCTTTTAGTTCAGAGTGAGGATAAAGAGTTGTGTTTGTATTATTGTGATCTTTACCTGAAGTAGTATTTGCGTAATACGATGAACTTTTAGGTGCCTCTTTCGAGCTTTGTGTCGCTGAAGTTGTTAGCAGTTCTTGATGGCTCTCAGCAGGAGGTCCAGAAGGTCGATGGGTACCTAAGTGTAATAAGAGGTTAGTGACCGAAACCCAGAAGGCGCCTAGTAGATGTAGAGACCATCCAAATATTCTGTGTAGTGCATATCCATGAATAATGGTATCCGCTATCAATTTAATCCCTCTAATTGTTATTATTAATCCAATTAGGCCTGCACTAGTAGTTCCAAAACTTGTAAAAATCGTCCAAAATCTACCCTATGCGGATTCAGCAATTTTATCAATTACATCTTCATTAAATAAATTCGTTAATGATATTCCTTGATAATTAGTTGGATGTCCTGTTATTTCCCTAGCTAAACAATTTAGAATCATTGGTTTTTCTGCTGGAAACATAATTTGATCTCGCAGTTTATCAAGATCAGATTGAGAATAAATGCCACTTGTTGCTAAGGATGAAGGCTTTGTGTATTTCCAGGTTGCTTTTATGAGAGATTTAACTATAGTTAGTGCTATGGATTCGACAGGATTTGGAAGTAATTTGTACCAGGTTTCTCCAAAAAGGTACATTGGTAGAAGGAAAGAATTTCAATTTGTTTGGATACAGGATTTTGTTAATATATGAGTTCGTGGAGAAAGGAAAAAGGATTGATTTCCTCTAAATATTGGTTGTTGTAGATAACATTCTTTAGTTTTGCGATATTTTACTTCAACCAGTATACATTTTACGATATGTACTACTTCTCCTGCAATTACTGACATATATCCTGGGCCTTTCATGAAATGATATGCAAATTCGTCTGGTGATTCGGTTGCCAAGGTTAATGTTTTTCTAAAAACTTGCTGTTCAAGTATGCATCGTTGAGTAAGAACATCGTGATAAAGTCTATTTACTTCAGTGCGTATATATCGTTCCACATATATAAATTTAGAGTTAACGTATGTAAAAATGTCCATATTTTGAACTTCTAAATGTTTATTTTCTAAAAATGAATTTTCAGGTCTGGTTTCAAAAATTAATAATTTTGGATGTTCAGTTTGTATTAAAATGTAACTGCAAACTGGTTTTCTTGTTTTTTCAGCCAGTACGAAGGTTATATCTTCATTCGTTAAAGAATAAAAGGTTTCAGAATTGTCTGTCGTGTTTCATATGTTTTATTTGCTGGTCTTTCATAAATAATTTCATATTTGTTAAAATTACATACGTCATTAGGTAATATATCCCAGAATGTTTGTCCATATTCTACGTTTGTACAGAATGTGTCTGAAAGTGTGCATATTATTCCAGATCCTAATTGACTTTTATTTGAATTTAAATGAATAGTTGCATAATGTTTTTGTAAAGTTATTTTGAAAATTGCTTGGACTACGACATTATTCCATGTTCCATATGGGTCAGAAAATTGTGTACCAGTACAGTCTCCATTAGGTGTTACAGGACCTACTAAAGTAACGCTATGAAATGAAGTTTCATTTACTTTTAACTTTGATATCTGAAGAGAAGGGGTTACTTAAAATGATCCTATTGTGTGCATTTGATTACATTGATCTCGTGCAAAGTCATGTATATATTCACTGTGGCCATTTGTAACAATGGAGCTGTGAGAATGCATACCACAATGAGAAATGGCGCGTCGAATTTCTATTTTGCATTGTATTTCTTTTGTATTTGAAAATCCAGTTAATTGTAACAGGTGTACATAAGTTCTTTTAACATGTACTTGAGATCGAGGTAGATCACATTCTCCTACCTCTAGTAAAGATAATGTCGTAATATTTGATTGATTTGAACCGCAATCGAATCCTATGATGGCGTAGACTGTTGTTATATAGTTGAAGTTGCAAGTGAGCAGTGCCAAAAGGAAGCCTCGTAATCCTATCTCTGGAAAAAGGAGGTTCCAATTAGCAGCTTGCTTTGTAATATAAGAATAGAAAAATCTTTTATCGTAACATATTTATATTTTTGAAGTTATTGATTTACTTTTTGTATTTTGCGTTCCTAGTTCATTATATCCAACATGTCGGCTATGACAATGTGATTTGATAGCCGTAAACTGAGAATTAAATTTTTGTATACATCCGGTCCTCTTGTTTTGATTGTTGAAAAAATACCTTTTATTATTTCTGGATTGTTTAGGTTTCTGCTCCATGTGGGATTATTACAGTCGTCTTGATTAAAAATTCCAGTTTGAATTAAGTATGGCCAGAGAGCTACCATGTCGATAAAACAGGGAACTATCTCAATAAGATCATCTATGCTATTGCGATGAATTTGTTCTATTATATCTGGACTAATGTGTTATGTCTGAAATTTCATTTTTATTTTGTTTTGTATATCCCCCCCCCCCCCACCTCATATAACATTTTCAATGTTTTAACTAAAGGCTAAGGTTTAACGCCCCGCGATGTTAATCTGAAAGTTCGAACCTTTTATTTTTCTCGCGAATATTGTTAAATTAAATAAAGGTGATCAATGAATCTAGATCAATTCAGCGACTTTGGGCCTTTTTTCTGCTTACGAAGGTTGTAAAATCAGAAAAAAGGCTAAGTTCGTCAAGCGATGTGACTATATTTTTGCTATTTATAATTACTCTCGCATTACTTGCGCGTTGCCCAGAATATCATGCAATTTTTTTTCTGTCACTTCGGACCTTTTTTCTGGTTACAAAGGTTGTGAAATCAGAAAAAAGGCGAAGTTCGTCAAGCGATGTGACTAAATTTTTGCTATTGGTAATTACTCTCGCATTACTTTTGCATGAAAAATTCGTGATCTTGAAAAAACAATGCGATATATAGCCTAGATTTATTTTTATACATTTACCGTTCGACGTTGACCTTTCAAGTCCTTAGCGGCTTCTTGATGAGACGATTTTTCTTTTAACATATATATAATTTGAACTACTGATTGAGCGAAGTGGAGTTGAATGAAAAGGAATGCATTCATTTTCATTCAAGTATCTTAATTCAAAATGAATTTCGTGAAGAAGATGAATGTTTTAATTTAAATTTGTAATTGAAAATTGAAGGTTAGAATATTTGATCAGGACAAGAGTTGTTAACTTTGATATTCCCTATTGAAACACTTTACATAGATGTGCTTTACTTCTTAGAATAGTTTGCAGGTATTCCTTGAGAAACCATAGAATTATATACTCAAGTTCGAACCCAAATAAATTCTTTGGTGCGAGCTGAATGTGGATAGTTTGACCTAGACCATTGAGGCTATTTTTTTTAACTATTTTTTCTGAAAGTATTTTAAAACTATTTTTAAACTATTTATAAAAAATATTCACATTTTTGAATATCTTATCTGTAACGGTATCTACACGGAAAAAAAAACTAGTGTGGCGCACGTGAAAGGTACCAAGCCTTGAGAACAAGTGAAATGACGCGTGTGAAATACATGAATTCAAGTATTTTACACTAGCCAATTTCACGTGCGTCGCACGTGAAACTCAAGCGTTTGTTACACTGGCCCTCTAATGTTTGCAACAAGTCATCTTGTGGCTAAATCTTAAACTCATATAATTCGCATGTGAACGCAGTGTATCTACTGCATGGATAATACCGTATGTGTCAGGCATGAATATCCCAAGGTTCTTTTATTTGAACTTCATGATCATGGAGAATAGACATAAGGAGACCAAACTGTAATGCATGTACTTCACAGGAAACGAGCACATTTCTCTCCGAAGTAAGTAGTACGGAATCTTCCCGAGAGAGTCGCACGTGCGAGTACGGGCTGAAATGGCCGCCACCGTGTCTGCAGTCTCCCGGTTTATTTATATTCATGGAGAAAGGTGCAAAAAAATATTTTAGTAACGTATACCGTCATATTTATCGTTTGTGAAAGAAAAGGGAGTTGAAAAGTGCAACTTTAATGATTGAAGTGCAATATGAGACAGGTAATAACTCTATTTTATGATATGTATGAACATATCCTAATGTCATGTTTAAATGCTTTAAATGTATAAAAGGCAAATCGTGCAAGTCATTAATACAAAAATATAAGTAATATTCCTGAAAATATATTGTGATATTGTGATGTAACACTTATTTGCAGACGTGTAAACAGAAAAAAGTATTGCATCGAAGATGCGCAGGTTGCAATTATACTCGATATAGTGGCACTAAGGAAAATGCTCGGCCTAGAAAATTGTTTAAAGTACCGAAGGTAGGGAATGAAAGAATTGAAGTAAAGATTAATGAAAATGAATTAGACTGAATTACAAAATTGAAAAATTTGCATTAGAAAGCAATCCTCAAGATCTCATCAAATTGCATTGTAATGCTTTTGTTTTACAATTATTTGTAATGTGTTATTGCAGGATATGAATTTAAGGAAGAAATGGGAAGATGCCATGTCAAAACCTTTACAAGAATGTGATTGTCGTTGCGAAACACATTTCAATGAAGAAGATATCGAATTGTATTTTGAAACTAAAATGCCAGATGGAACAATTAGTCGCATACTTAAAGAAAGGATAAGTTTAAAACAAAACGCTATTCCGAAAAAGGTATGATGACTTGTAGGTTATTATTTTTTTAATTCTAACCAACTGAAATATATTATAGAATAGACATTACGAGAAGCAGAGCATCGCTCTGAAAGATCCCGCGAATAATGTCTTTATATTACGCGTATTAAATGCTGTTGACGAAAATTCCATGGTAATTGCGGATCCAGTGGAGGAGAATGATGTGCAAGGTTTCTTTGTAAAGGTACAAAATGACTTCTTTCAGTTTGATAATTCAGTCTACTTTAATTACTTTAAGGAAACTAAAATACAAAATACTTGGCACTTTTTTAGGATGCTACGGTCGCTTCTCTCAACGTTGGCAATGAAAATCCGTATTCAGTACGGGAAATTGACTTGCAGGATTTTGTCTCTTTAGAGGTATAACTTGCTTTTAATAATTACTTTAAGGAAACTAAAATACAAAATATTTTTCACTTTTTTTAGGATACTACAGTCGCTTCTCTCAACGTTGGCAATGGAAATGCGTATTTAGTACGGGAAATTGACGTGCAGGATTTTGTCTCTTCAGAGTCGAAAACTTCTACTCAACATGAATCTCGTTGTTCTGAACGAATGTTTGGCAATGCAACACATGTAAGTAAACGATTTTTTTTTCATTTTGACTTTCCTTTAATACGAATAATTTACAACTTTTCTGACTGCAGAAACACGAGAAGGCTTATGAGTATAATTTTAAAAAGTTACAACACGATGCTGAGAAGATGCTACGTAACGATTGGTCAGTTGTTGTATTCCCATGCAACCGAAACAGAATAATAATTGGCCAGTGGGATAAATTGGGGTCCAGTGCAAAGAAACTGATTGTTGATATGGATATGTCTACTAAGGTGGACAAAATAATTACTAGATGCAATTAATTGCAATGATTTTTTTAATGTAAAATAAATGAATTATCAGGTTTGATGGCTAATCAAGTCTTTCTTCGGCCGTCATCTATTTCCGTTTTTATCTAGATTTATGTGAACGAAGCACAAGTATTCCTGCCAGGAATAAGAGAAATAAATTCTTTCGAAGATGTGACCCATAATTTAAAAGTTTTAAATGCCATAAAGCCATGCCCTGGAGTGAAGAAAAATACAAGGTAGAATACACAAATAATGAATTATTTGTGTAGATCATATTGCTATTTACGTAAATGTAACTCTCAATTGTGTACATTAATATAGGTCAGAGGCTTGTGTACGATACTTGGGAGCGAACACAAGAAGCGAATTCTGCGTACCATGTCACCTACTACGACGCAAAACAATACGCAAAGAAGCATGGAGGAAAAAACGAGGCAAGGTACCGAAGAAAAAGAAACAAAACATATTACAGTCATTGAATGACAAAATGAAGCGCTTGAAAGCAAAAGTATGTATTGCCTTAATATTTCTGTCTTTACAATCGCAATTTTCCATATTTTCATGCCTTTCACGTAATGAGGTTATTTCTTTGTAATACAGGTTATCAAATTCAGAGAATGCATAATTCATTTAAAAAATAAGTGTTCTAGAATGGAGGATATTCTTGAGAAAAATATTGCTTCATTGCCATCAGAACAACAGCAGGCGGTTCGTACATGTTTTGAGCAGCAAAAGTAAAGAATCCGCGAGGGAAACGGTATGACACACGCTGGATTTACGAATGCATTCTCATGAGAATTAAGAGTAAAAGTTTGTACCAACACATTCTTGAGAGAAAGATATTAGTTGTTCCGACCTTACAAACCTTGAATTTATACATTTAAAAAATGCATTCTTCGTACGGCTTTGATTTAAATGTCTTTGAATGTCTGAAAGAGAAGTGTTCAAATATGAGTGAACTTGAAAGAAGAGGTAATAATTATTTCTGTTTACAACGAGATACTTATTTTTACGTTTTTTAATGTACATTTTTAAACCAAGACTAAAGGCAATTATTTTACTTTTATAAAAGTCTACATTAGTTTTTGCTACTTTTTCTAAATACAGAGATTTTTACTATCTTTTAAAACTCATTAAGTACTGCGAGGCTTGGAATCAAAGAAAAGAATTAAGCTTTATTCGTCTTACTTTTCTTTTCTAGGAGTTCTTCTACTAGACGAGATGCAGCTAACTCCTTCAGTATCGTTTGACCGAAAGAGTTTTCGTTTTAACGGATTTACTGATCTTGGTGCACACACTCCAGTGCATCAAAGTAGGGAATTGGGAGATCATGCGTTAGTCTTCATGTTTCAGCCGTTTGCTGGAAAATGGGTTCAGACTCTTGGATGCTTCTTAAGCAAAGGCTGTGCGACGGGAAAAATTTTGTGTCACCTAGTCATAGAATGTGTAAATTTACTGCATGCTGCCGGATTGTACGTAGACGCTATCATCAGTGATGGTGCTCAATGGAACAGGGGAATGTGGACTCAGTTTGGAATACATGAAAACAACGTATCTTGTCAACACCCCTGTGATGAGAAAGAACAACTGTGGTTCTTATCGGATTTTCCCCACTTAATCAAAAATCTCAGGAACTTTATCGTATCCAAAGAGGAAACCTGGGTAAATTTTGTTTATCTTCTAACTACATGTAATCACTGTTTATCTTATTAAGAGTACATTAAAATATATTACTTCATCACAGACTCCTGATGGAATAATTCGAAAAAGGCATTGGAGAGCTGTTCTGGAAGTAGAGAACAAAAATTTCTACAACATGAAAGTGGCTTATAAGTTAACCCCTGACCATGTAGATCCAAAGTATTTTCAAAAAATGAATGTTCCGATGGCATTTTACGTATGTACTTTTACACTTTTTACCATTCCTGCAAATACTATTGAATATATTTAACTTTTTAAAACATCAAAAATGTCCAGTTCTTTTCAGAACCCGTATATAGAGCCATGGAACTCTACAGTAATATTAGCAACGAATTAAGAGATTCGTTAGGCACGAGAACTTTCATGGAAAGAATAAGAAAGTTGATAACGGCTATGATGTCTCGTACACCCGAAAATTCACTGAGAGAAAACTCAGATGGGTATAAAGTTAGTACCAAAATATTGAATACTTCTTACGGAAATCGAAATTTCAAATTTAACTGAATCACTTGAAAGAAAGATTTATTCGGATTTATATTTATTTTTTGTATAGGCCATATTTGACTTTTTACAATATCTTGGAGAATGGGAAGGAGGAGCTAAAAGAGATGGAATCCCCTTTTTAAGTCATAGCACGTGCCTAGGACTAAAAGTTACATTAAACGCGACCTTACAGCTGTTTGCTTTTCTAAAGGAGAAATGTAACTTATCATACCTGATGACAAGTCGATTAAATCAGGATGCTTTAGAGGTATGGAAATTTACAAAAATATAGAAATGCTTGTGGCAGTTGACAGTATTTCTATAGGAAAAAAAACATGTTTATCCAATTTTTAAATTTAAATTGATTTTCACTTGGACTTTTAGCGATTTTTTGGCTTAGTGAGGCAAGCTTGCGGCTCCAATGACCATCCCGACTCTCGGATGTTTGCACAAATTTATCGCCTTCTAAGTGTTTACTCTCTTATCAAACCTAGAAGAGGAAGCAATGTTGAAGGCGTTGACATCTTGAATACCATGCTGAATTTTCGTGATCTACAGACAGAGAAAAATCAGGAAAATGTGTGTGAAATTTTAGACACAATTATATCCGATGATGACCCAGCTGTAGAACACATTCCAACATTTTTGGAGAAAATTAAACATCATGACCACCGATTGTGCAAATCACCGGACTTTGTACAAGGGTTCGTTGCCGGTTACGTCGCTTTCCGAGCTAAAACATTAACAAAGTGTATAGACTGCATCGCAAATGTGCAAAACCAAAGAAAAGTAGGAGACGACGAACGATATAAATTGATTGATGCTTGCAACCGTGGACGACTGCAATATCCATCGGATGATTTATATAAATTGACCGATAATCTCGAAAATGTTATTTTACATATTTTGGCTGGCGGTCAATTGAATCGCGACACGTTTCTTCACATCTTGGATAGTCTCGATGATTGTGAAATTCCAAAAGTGGGATGTTCTGAGCATAGTCATAAGTTCACTAAGTCAATCATTAGCTTTTATTTAATAACGCGGTCACACTTCATCACAAAGCGATATAACCTTATAAACGATGCTTGTCGAAAAAAATCAAAAAAATGCAGAAAAGACGCAAAGCTTTGAACTGCAACGTATTTTGAATGTTTCGTATTCAAGTTTTTTATGTTTCACAATTGTATTGGTTTACATTCTAAAGTGAAAGAAAGACACTGAGTTGTAAATATGCATGTTTAATATTTCATATTTACATTCTTTATCTTTTGAATGTCTATAATGTCTATAAGAAAATGGAAAGTTTTAATAAAAATCTTTTTTTTTAAAAGAAAAAAAGAATACAACTATTTTCATCACAACTGTTACCTTTATTTTCACACTCACATCTTCATTTTAATACATTTTTTTTGCGTCTCACAGTGTCATTCACAATAAACACACTATACATAATGGAAACTGAATTACTAGTAATACGTATCTAAGGTGTAAAAAATTAACATGACAGAATGGCATAAAAAGAATTTATAACAATAAATTAATCATAAAACTTATAATTGCGGGGCACAACGTTATAATTGTGCTATAATTTGGCCATAAAGTTTTTATCGTTTTGTGTTCACACTTTTTATTTGAATAAAACTTTCGAAATCAACGTAACTTTCCTGATGAACTTAAAGGCTTTAAAATTCTATGTGAGATGAGCTTCAGTTAAAATGCTTTATTGTATACATGATATTCATGATGTAAAAGAATAAAAGTTTTCTGAATAATCAGAACTATAGAAATTAAGAAATAAAAATAAATACATGTGTATAAAAAATAAGAAGTAAAAATATACATAAAAAATTTATAATTATGCCACGTCAATGTATAAAAGAAGAACAAAAATAAAAAATTTCATTACACATATTTACAATTCATATTCAAAATCCGCACTGTTTATAAACTGATGTGCCACAATTTTCTGTATTCCATATATTGTAACAAATTGAGAACTCATTCCCTCTTAATAACGGAATACGCTCAAGTATTTTTTAATTTTACAAACCATAACTTTATAACTTTAGCATATGAAATACAGAAAATTACTATGGCACACATTTCAAATTGGCACATTCAAATTCATACTACATACAGGGTGGGCCATATAAAATTTTAAATTTAAAAAGTCAATAAAAAAAAACGGCTTGATATTTTTTAAAGGTCTAACATTTATTTCAAAGGTTGTTTTATGAAATTTATTTGTGGAAAACAATTTCGGACAAATGACCACCACGGCTGAGTTTACAGTAGCTTATCCGTTCCACCCAATTTTGGAGTACTTTCTCGATGGTTTCAGGCCTTATGGCAGCAACAGCAGCTTGAATCTCGTACTTTAGATCTTGAATTGTTTCTGGATGGTTGACAAGAGTTGGACAATACTTGGTTCCAGCAGGACGAGGCTACGTGCCATACAGCAAACGCTACACTCAATCTTTTACGCCCTATCTTCGAAAATCGCATAATCAGCAAAAGAGGTGATGTGAATTGGCCTCCCAGAAGCTGCGATTTAACTCCGTTGGACTATTTTCTGTGGGGAGCTGTTAAAGATAAATGTTACGCAAACCATCCAGAAACAATTCAAGATCTAAAGTACGAGATTCAAGCTGCTGTTGCTGCCATAAGGCCTGAAACCATCGAGAAAGTACTCCAAAATTGGGTGGATCGGATAAGCTACTGTATACTCAGCCGTGGTGGGCATTTGTCCGAAATTGTTTTCCACAAATAAATTTCATAAAACAACCTTTCAAATAAATGTTAGACCTTTGAAAAATATTAAGCCGTTTTTTTTATTGACTTTTTAAATTTAAAATTTTATATGGCCCACCCTGTACAATTTAAATTCACTTGCGTAATTAA
Source organism: Diplolepis rosae (assembly GCA_030998225.1). Taxonomy (NCBI): domain Eukaryota; kingdom Metazoa; phylum Arthropoda; class Insecta; order Hymenoptera; family Diplolepididae; genus Diplolepis; species Diplolepis rosae. Next base: position 2,125,099 of record JAPYXD010000707.1, read on the forward strand.
CAAGTCATCTTATTTGTAAGGTATAGAATCATGTTGATATCCTCAATACTTTTCGGCTTTTCGACTTTCATCCAAGGACACGCTTTCTTTTTCAGATACACTTCTACATTTAAATTGTTTCTAATTATTATTTTCCGCTTAGTATTGCCATTTTCTATGTTCTGAAAAGCAATGTAAGGAAAATTATCCATTCTAAGAATTCCCCATTCACGATTTGACGGTAAACATCATACCAAATGTTGGTTCTGATTCAGGTAATTGAAGTCGAACTTTATCGTTTTGGCCATCGCTACTGCAAATAATAAAACAGTAAATTAATTCTTTTCTACACAAAAACTCATTTCTTCACTATTCTTTTCCTCTTACACATACAAAATAATGCAAAAAGAGAAAATGAACGTAACGCATACTTGATATTATTATGTACAATTTCATTTACATTTTCTTCTAATTTTCCCGCTCCCTCGTGTCTCAAAACACTTTCATTCATCAAGCAAATAAAGCTAAATTAGACACTTGAAAATTGCTACTGAATGACTTACCTTCCTTACGCCTTCATACACGACTTCACATAACCATTCTTGAACCTCCTTTTTATCAACAAAATTTTCACATCTTTTTTAGTAGCAAAATTTTTACGCCCAAATTTTCAATCGCATGTTAATTATTTATTTTCATTTTCAGTTACGTACATGGTTATGTAGCTCGCGTTGACGTGTTGACACGGCGGCGGCCATTTCAGCCCGTACTGGCACGTGCGACTCTCTCGGGAAGATTCCGTACTGCGTACTTCGGAGGAAAATGTGCTTATTTTTGGTTACACTACTTTGATCTCCTTATGTCTATTCTCCATGTTCATGATTTCACCACTCGATTGGGTTGAAGTGCTGAACACTTATTTGCCCGAAGTGCGCGGCACTGTTTATTTCTCTCTGTGTAAAATTAAATTCTTTGGTGACAGGTTGAAATGAATGAGCTTAATGTAGAATATTAATGCTCATTTATGTGCCTGCGACGCATAAACTCGTTTTACGCTACAGTTGAGAGTAGCGTAATGTTGTGTATTACGATACAGAAGACTGTAATGTAAAAATTGATCTGCGCATGCGCCTATTACTTTACAGCAGAGTGTAATCTTCTTCTTATTGTTCTTCTTCGTACAGCGTTGGCACCGTACTGACAAAGCCTTGTACATTTGAAATGCGAATGCGTCTATTACAATACGCTACTACTACACAAGATCGAGAAAATCTAAATGGCTGAAAGTATTTGCGAAATGTCAAGTGAGATGGGCGATAATCACAGCAATTTCGACCTTTTCAGATTGGATTCAAGTGTACGCATAAAAACTCGTATTTGCGCCGAAGTCACGTAAAATAGAATATGTGCCAATGCACACAATTCAGGTAATTACGAGACTCGCTTAAAATGCTCGTAGGACTGATCGCGCCTCGGCTTCGCGATAAAATATCTGAAAGTAGCGAAACCATCTTTTTTGTATTTTCTAGATTTTAATAAATATCACTGATGAGGGCTCCAATCAGAGCCGAAACGTCTGATTAATTAGACTTCTTCATTCATGGTCCCGTAAGCCAACCACTGTGAGCCGGAAAAAAAAAGTTTTCAAGCAAAAGTTGTAGCCAGACGATTGATTAACAAAATGACACAAATCCAATTCCGAAAAAATGAACTAACTGGGACTTTTGATTTTTCAATTTCAGGGTTGAATTTCAATTTATGAAAATGGAAAAAAATATAAATAAACAAGATACTGCAATTTCTTGATCGAAAATTAAAGTCAAGTGGCCATTGGATGGATTTTCCCACGCCTTACCACTATTTTAGATTGTTAACAAAATATGTACAAGGGCCTAAATAGGGAAACTTTTGTTAAATTAACAATTTAATCATTTAAAAAATATATATCTGGGAAGCTTAAAATTTCCAGACAATGTTGGCATATAGGTGGACTATCGATTTTGAAGAATCAAACATTGTAAATTTTTTATTTGGTGCTACAGGATTGATATAAAAAAAGGTCAATTTTTTAATTAACAATCTCATATTTCGTAAACAAATCATTTTTTCGGAATTGGATGTGTGCCATTTTGTTAATTAATCATCTGGCTACAACTTTTGCTTGAAAAATTTTTTTGGCCGGCTCACAGTGGTTGGCTTACGGGACTACATTGGATCCAGTGAGAATGGATGTCTTTCGAAGTAAATATAATTATATGAGAAAGTTTTTCAGGCAAAAGTGTTACATCCCAGTAACGCATAAGGTAAACCAATGTACCATATACCTCACGTCGACGGATTGGTTTGACACATAATAATGAGTGATAAAGAAGAACACCGCTCTGCCTATATGGTAATTGCACACGCGGTAATGAGTCAGTAACTCACACCGCATGCTGATAACGTAGTAATGCTGTGCTAATAACCTAATGAGAGAATAAGAAGTTATCAGCACAGCCTCATTAAATATAGTGTCTAAATATTATATGTATGTAACTATTATATTATATTATTATTAATTATTGACACATTGGTATAATATTACAACTATTATTAACATCCCGGTTAGCAATATTTCAATAATCATAATATTATATCATTATTAGTGCTATTATGTATTGATTGCCGATGATCAATCGGGATCAATGGATGGAAATCGATTATTGATCATGGATCATAAATGAAAGACTAATTGATTGATCATTGGCAATCGATTATTATTCATAATTTATATATAATATAAAACACAGACGAATAAATGCAAAAATGAATAATTAAAACTGCATTTATTTGGAAACTAGAAATAAAATTGGGCAATAGAAGAGATGAACCCATGAACTCTTGGCAATTCGTACGTGCCGTGCCACCGATTTGCGATTCGTACGTGCCTTGCCACCGATTTGTGATTCGATTGTGCCGTGCCGTCGATTTACGTCGATCTGCTCCCACTATTGGAAGCATCAATAGTATATATACCCCAGATTTACCTCTGGTGATTTGTGATTAAGTTCCAATCAGTTGTACGGTCAACTAGATTCATTTCGGACCAGTGAGTCAACGTCGTGAGCAGACCCTTCGATAAAAGTAAGTCTCAGTGGATTTCTATGAGTAAGATTCTACCTTCTGTACTCGGTAAAGAGAAATCTTGGTCCTTGAGTGGTATAAGTCCGGAAACAATAGTGCTAGATAGTTCCTTTAGATTACCAACTAACCTATCTTGTTAACGTGTGCATGCCTGATTCATATCTCGTGTACTTAGCAAGATACGTAAGCAGATAATTTTCATACCAGTTGGTGGACTTGCATCCTTTACACTATACCTCCTGCACGATTTATCGTTGTTTTGGTACCTCACTGAGACTCAAACAAAAACCAAACTACCTCCTGCGAAATTGATCGTTGTTTTGCTACTTCACGGAGACTCAAACGAAACCCAACTATCCTGCAAGGATTTGTGCCGTTGACTTGCAATTATAGGAGTAATAAACGACAATTCCCTCTTTTGTCCTCTAATTTAAGAGGTAGACAAGTAAGTTATCAACTAAGTATCATTTTATGAAAACTTGTGCAACAACTTATTTATTTATAATAAATTACCTTATATACAACGCACCCACAAACAAAAATAAATTATCAGGCCTTACCAACCTGATATAATCAGCTAACCGCCTCCCTTACATCCAAAATCCAAACTACCCTCGCCTTTTTGCTCGGGACGTAACAGCTGATTTGGTGGCAGCGGTGAGATTGTCACTTTTGTTGTAACAATTGATAATAATTTTAAAAATTATTCAATTGAAGCTATTAAAAATTAAATGTACAATTCATTTCGAATAAAAATTGTACAAAAATAAAAGCTTCAAAATTTATAAATTTTGAAAACTACAAAATTATAAGTCTGGTAGAAATAATTAGATAAGATATTTCTACTTGTCAAAATTTAAATATTTGGGATTAAATCTTGAAATAAATTATTTTATTTCAGGCTTTGGTATACTTAGCGTGTTCGCAAGCTCTGCCATCGTCAATAACATCATCGAATTACCCTGAATAAACCTTGCATGTATTCTTTGTAGCAAGATTGTGCAAGTGAAGGGTGTAAAAATAATAGAAAAATTAAAAATATTATTCATTTGACTCAAATCAATTTAAAATTCAGAGCTTTTTCTGCTTAGAGTTTACACAGAAAATTGTGTTTAAGCCTAACCTGAATAAACTTATAGTATTAAAGCATTGAATATTTAAATTCAAAATATTAAAACTATCCGAATTTCTGAAAGTACTAAAATTATACAAGGTTTTGAGCTTGAGCCTGGCTTGTCTAATTTCGTACTACTGAAATTATCAAATTTTTAACTAGGTTTGAATTCAAGTTTAAAACAAAACAAGAACAGCACACGAGAGTATAAGTCCTTTTTAGATTCGTTGATCGGTCACCACACAGTAAAAAATAAAAAGAAATTTACAATTTGTAGTTTGAAAATTACCGTTTCTAGTGTGGTACTGTTACCACGTTGAGCGAGGGATAATTACCACTTTTTAGATAATAAAATGGTAAGGACTTGTGATTTCAACAGTTTCAGTACGGGTATGTTACTTGGCGCTGTAGTATTACCATTTGGAGTAGTAAATATACAATACAACGTCCAACGTAGGTAATAATCCTACCTAAGTTTATCGCGGTTAATTTTACTGAGTTTGGTAAAATTACAAGTCAACAAAAATCCTGTTTAAAAATGTAACCTTCAATTTCGAATTAGGAACTTTTCATTCTTGAGAAATATTACAAAATGAACGTAGTAATAAGCAGTATTTAAATTTCAAATTTTTCATTTTATGTGAAATTGTGTGAAAAATTATACCCCTATTGCATTATTAATAATAAAGATCCAATAATAAAAACTATATCTTTTTAATGACGATTGTGATGCCGCACAAAGAAATTCTACCCACTTTACAATTGTTTTGCGCAACGTGTGCATGCAGTGCTGTGCGGGCGTTCGCGCATATTTGCTAATGGCGCATATACATGCTGATATGGAAGTATGCCAAAATCCCGACTAGTGTAGTGTGATCGAGTTTTCTATGGAAAATAAAAGCATGACCGAAACAAACAACAGATGGGCGTGTGCAGTGTGTCGAGACCACGAAGGAATAATAAGGAGACCTATCTCCATGTAAGCGACTTGGCAGGTGCAACGGCACGGTAAGTGCCCGGTTTGTAAGTTGGAAGTAGTAGAAAGGAGTGCGCAAGTGCGCAGTTGTCCTCTTTTTACTTATGAGAAAATGTGCGAGTGAGACGAATTTGTCAAATTGTCAAATTAATCTAAGCCAGAATGGTTATGTTGATTGATTTTTTGATCATTTGCAAGCGGCAGATATTTGTTCAATTTCAATTTAGTTTAAAAAAAGAAATATATTATCTCAGGACTCCTATAAAGCTAAAGGAGTGCATTATAAAAGTGGTAAGTATATATCGAATATAAGATTGTAAATCTTGAAATTGAAATAATGGTATTTGTTATTACGGTTATTACTTCGTAAATCGTGTGTTAAATAATGTTGAATAGTTTTTTCCTTTAAAGGTGAGGGAAATTAATCCGAGAAATTTTCAAGATTGTGAAGATCGCATGTAATATAATACAGTAAAACCTATCGTAGCCGACACATATGGGAGACAAGTTCGGCTACGATGGGTACCAATGACATGCGATAATTGCTAGGGACTTATTACTAGCTTGGTTCAGTGCTGTGGCAACAGGTGCCCCTGTGTTTAGTAACACACATGTACCGGCTTGTACTTACTTTTTGTGTTTACTTTTGTGCAAAAAGGTGAGTAAAAGTTAGTTTGAAAAATAATCAGTTATTTTTGTTGATAATTTAAAAATTTCATCTATAAATTCAGTCGATTAAAAATTATAAGGAATACTTAGTGCTTTTAGTGGAAAATGTATAGATAACAGTTGAGGTTATGTTGCACGACTGTACATACATATTTAAGATCTTAATAAGTTGAAATGTAATTGGTTATGAAAATTCTCCAATTTTTCGAAGTTAAATTGTAATTAAAATTTATAATTCAAATATAATCATTAATTAAATTAATATTTCATTTTAAATATTCATTGAAAAAAAAAATTACTAAGATTTTTTACAAAAATATGAGGACCCTCCAAAGACGGTGTTTAAGGCGGCCCTGACCATGCACATTTCTCGACCAATAATGTGAAGCGTCAGAGTGGGATGTTCGTTAGGAGAGTGTCGGCTACGATAGGTTTTACTATATACGGCATGTAAAGGGTTTCCCAATAGGGGTGATATGATTTTGAATGTCCCTATCGGGCTCATTTGGACTGAAATTTTTGACGTCTGCTGTCAGTTGTCATCAGTAAGGTTTGCCATTTAATCATGAGTAGTTTCACGCTTCCACAACGTTTGGAAATTGTCCAATTATTTTATCAAAATTCGAGAAGTTTTGTCGGTGTTCAAAGAGCATATCGTGCAAAATATGGTCGTCATTCTGCTCCATCCGCGCTCTCAATTCGTCGAATAATCGATAAATTGGAGAGTGAATTTACTCTATTGGATACTAACAGGGCAGGTCGACCTCTAATGTATTGGGTGTCCCAGTAGGATAGTTCATGTGCGGTGGTGTACGCGGCGCTAGTTGTCGGAAGCGGGCGGAGTGCGGCAAAGGGAACGGCTTCGTATGAGTTCCGCCATTGTTGTATATATGTATCAACAATTCGTACGCGATCGCGCTTTATAATCATTTAAAATGAATTCAAAGTACGAAATTCAGTGTGCTGTGAGTGGGTGTACCTCCAAAAGGGGTCGGAAGAACAATGTGTCAATTCATCGGTTTCCGAAGAAAAGAAAATGCCGGACAACGATGGATAGAAGCATGCTCAAATCCCTACTTGTCGAGGTTAGGATACCTCGAAGTACTAGAAAGACAATTTTTTATTTGTCATCGACATTTTTCCGACGTTAAATTTACCGTCGTGTAGTTTGCACACGTAAGTAACAATATTTTTAATTTCATACGATATTGTATATAATTTCAAACTTTTCGACTCTGATCAGAGTCCTCATTAGTGATCTTTATTTCTAAAATTTTAAGTGCAATAAATAAAATATTACATATATGAGCCCTGTTTCGAAGTAAACTTTAAAAATGTGAAAAAATGTAAAAATCGTAAGAAAATTTACATAAAATAGTACAAGACACTTCGATGAAGTATCTAAAACTTCCTAATGAATGACAATAAAATTCTAGCACGGAATTTGGAGATACCAATCTAAAAAAGTAGTATATACACTACCGGTCAAAATTATTTATTCACCTGCTGTGTTAGCTATTCTTAAAGTGTCTTAATTTTTATAATTATTTAAATTTTGCATCTAGTGAGCCCAAGTTGAAGGCAAAATGATAATTTTATAAGAATATATTGCAAAAAACGTCAAATTTCGATCTTTTTGAATAAATATTAATAACACTGAAATTAATTAAGACCTTTAAACGTTTCTGGTCTCATTTTGAAGGTTACTCTTCATAGTATTTTGTTAACTTATTAAGATATTTTTAGAATTTTTCTTTTGGATTCTACCCTGGCGTCAAACATGGTACAAACATGTCGAAAATTTTCAAATGAAGACAGTAGTCTATAAATTTTATTAAAATATGATACACATTGATTTTTAAAAATTTCTTGTAAGTAGCTACACATTTTTAAAATTTTATGACCTTTTTGTATCATTTTTGACGCCGGGTAGAATCCAGGAAAAAAAATCTGAAAATATCTTGATTAGTTAGCAAAATACTATGAAAACCTACCATTTAAATGAGACAAAAAACTTTTAAAAATCTTAATTAATTTCAGAGTTGTTAATATTTTTCAGAATGATTGAAATTTCAAGTTTTTTGAAATATTTTTTTATAAAATTAACATTTTGTTATTTTTTCTGATTTTTCTAAATCATTTCAGTCGATTATGTCGATCATTAGAAGAGTGTATCACTGTACGTGACAACGGAACTCTACTATATCGACCTTATCAACCTATGATTCAGAATTAATCCAACGTTATTTAAAACTAGATGGTATTTTCCAATATAAATTGAAGAAATTTTTCTGTGAAAAAAAAATTTCTTCAATTTTGTTATTTAGTTTATTTTATTATTTTTTATTATTTGTTATTTGCAAAATTTTATTAACTTTTATTTTATGATAGGGAAAAAAATTTCAACTTATTATTATAAAAATTAAGACACTTTAGGAATAGCTGAAACAACAAGTGAACAAATAATTTCGACCGGCAGTGTACTTCTGTCTAAATGTTACTGAAGATATAGATGCAAGTACATATATAGTATAGAATTACAAAGGATTATTTATGTAAAAATAGCTGAGAATTGCCAATACAAATTCCACAATGTCAGAAATTCCCACCACAATTTCGCGAAACATGTGACTGGAGTTTTATTTTATAAAATTTATTTTTATTTATTTTATAAAATACCTACGAAATAAATTTCAAATATTCATATAAATTAAATGCCTTTAATCTATATTCCAGAAAAAAGAATCAGAAGATATCCCAGAAGCAGGAAGCAGCAAGGATGTACTTGGAGAAGACTTTCACACAACACCGAAGAGAGCTATCTCGACCCCACAAAGTGTTCGATTATCTTGTAGTACAAAAATCAACGCAAAATGTGCTAAGCAACTATATTTTCTGAAAATAAAAATACAAATTACAGATATTTTTGATTTTTATTTATGACGAGAAAACCATGATTTAAGGCAAAATTGTGTAAATGTAATTAAAGAGTGAGTTGATATCAACATAACTTCTCACTCTTGAATTAAATTTTCACAATTTTGCGCTATATCTTCAATTTCCTTTTAATTTTATTTGAATATATTCTTTGTAACACATTTAAAGAACCCACGTATGCATGTATATGCACTAACACGTGCACATATAATGGTAGTTCATGCGCAGTGCTGTACGCGGCGCTACTTGCTAACGGTCCACCACCTTTCCATTAGGTTTGCACGGCCTGAGATACTAAGCCTAAAAATCGTATGCGTACCGCACGTTCTACACAGAATATAGCCGCCGTACAGGCCAGTATCGAGGAAAACCGTGAATTGTCCGTGCCACGCCGATCTCAGGAATTGGGCCTGTCCAGGATGACTACCTGGCGTATTTTGCGATTGGATCTTGGCCTGCATCCCTATAATATGATTCTGGCCCAAGAACTGAAGCCTAATGACCATCGTTTGCGTCGGGAGTTCGCAGATTGGGCTCTGGAATCAATTGAAAATGATCCCAATTTTCATCAAAAAATCATCTTTTCTGATGAGGCGCATTTTTGGCTCAAGTCTCGGGGGACATTTGGCCGATATATTCTTTAAATCATAAATGGCATAGAATATCCAACATAATAAAAAAGATTTCGATCAATTCCGAATTAATATTCAGTGTTTTTTTTCAATTTCAAAAAATATCACCCTTATTGGGAAACCCTTTAATATAATAAATTTTTTTCTCAGCAATGTCGTGTCGCGTTCCAGGTTGCATAACCTCTCTGGCTTTGATCAATTTGACAAGTTCATCTCACTCGCACATTTTCCCGTGAGTAAGAAGAGGACAACTGCGCACTTGCGCACTCCTTTTCACTACTTCCAACTTACAAACCGGGCACTTACCGTGCCGTTGCACCTGCCAGATTTGGAAAAGTTTCCCATGGCAGTTTGGTCTCCTTATTATTCCTTCGTGGTCGAGACAACTGTGGAAGATTAGCTATCCTATCTGCTCGCTAGGTGGTGCTGACCATGAAATAAATCCCAAACGCATGAAACAGGTGATAATGTTTTTATATAGTGATTAGATTCAAGCTTATGTGCGAAAAATCATCATTAATTTGGACCAAACTTGATATGATTAAAACAGATTGCAATGGTTTTATATAAAATTAGTAGTTTTCAGGCTATGTGCGGAAAATCATCATTAATTGGATCGAACTCGATCCTAATTAAACAGATGGTAATGTTTCTATATGAAATTAGTAGTTTTTAAGTTATGTGTGGAAAATCATCATTAATTGCACCAAACTTGATATGATTAAAACAGAAAATAATGTTTTTATAAAATGTCACTAGGTTTAAGGTTATTTGCGGAAAATCATCATTAATTGGACCATACTTGTTATGATTAAAACAGATTGCAATGTTTTTATATAAAATTAGTAGTTTTTAGGTTATGTGCAAAAAATCATCATTAATTGGACCAAACTCGATCCTAATTAAATAGATGGTAATGTTTTTATATAAAATTAGTAGTTTGTAGGTTATGTGTGGAAAATCATCATTAATTGCACCAAACTTGATATGATTAAAACAGAAAATAATGTTTTTATAAAATGTCACTAGGTTTAAGGTTATTTGCGGAAAATCATCATTAATTGGACCATACTTGTTATGATTAAAACAGATTGCAATGTTTTTATATAAAATTAGTAGTTTTTAGGTTATGTGCAAAAAATCATCATTAATTGGACCAAACTCGATCCTAATTAAATAGATGGTAATGTTTTTATATAAAATTAGTAGTTTGTAGGTTATGTGTGGAAAATCATCATTAATTGGATCAAATTAATTTCATATGATTAAAACAGATGATAATGTTTTTATAACAAGTCACTAGATTTAAGGTTATGTGCGAAAAATCATCATAAATTGGACCAAACTTGATATGATTAAAATAGGTGATAATGTTTTTATAAAAAGTCACTAGATTTAAAGTTATGAGCGGAAAATCATCTTTAATTGGACCAAACTCGATCGTAATTAAGCAGATGGTGATGTTTTCATATAAAATCATTTGTTTTAAGGTTATGTGTGGAAAATCATTATTAATTCGACCAACCCCGACTATTTTAACGAAATTCCCTTTTTCTTTTTCTTATCATAATGACTTTTTTTAAAATTATATTGTACAATTTTCAAATAAAATTTTAATGGGTTTTTGAAAGAATATTGTTGAAGAATATTTTCGAAAAGTAAGCTTCACAAAGCTTGCGCAGGAAAAATAACATACGTAGATATTGAGTAGGAACTTTAGGAATTTATATATAATACAAAAACTACTTACAATATAAAAGTTATTTACAATAGAAATTTACATTATAAAAACTAGTTACAATAAATATTTACAACACATTATATATACAAATAAGTTCAAGATAACTAAACGATGGATACAATGGAGAACTGACCCAGTTAGAAGGTGGTTATTGAACGGCATTGATATTTCAAAACGTGGAAAGAAGCGGGAGCAAGAATCAAACTTTTGGATGCATTTTTATGCCAAGGATTCGAGATAATGCATTCAAAAGCTTTATTCTCGATACCATTTCTATTTATTATCATCTGTTTTAATCATATCAAGTTTGATCCAATTAATGATGATTTTCCGCACATAACCTTAAAACTAGTGACTTCTTATAAAAACATTATCATCAGTTTTAATCAAATCTAGTTTGGTCCAATTAATGATGATTTCCCCACATAACCTAAAAACTACTAATTTCATATAAAAACATTACCATCTGTTTAATTAGGATCGAGTTTGATCCAATTAATGATGATTTTTCGCTGATAACCTTAAATCTAGTGACTTTTTATTAAAACATTACTATCTGTTTAATTAGGATCGAGTTTGGTCCAATTATGATGATTTTCCGCACATAACCTTAAAACTAGTGACTTCTTATAAAAACATTATCATCAGTTTTAATCATATCAAGTTTGGTCCAATTAATGATGATTTCCCCACATAACCTAAAAACTACTAATTTCATATAAAAACATTACTATCTGTTTAATTAAGATCGAGTTTGATGCAATTAATGATGATTTTTCTCTGATAACCTTAAATCTAGTGACTTTTTATTAAAACTTTACTATCTGTTTAATTAGGATCGAGTTTGGTCCAATTATGATGATTTTCCGCACATAACCTTAAAACTAGTGACTTCTTATAAAAACATTATCATCAGTTTTAATCATATCAAGTTTGGTCCAATTAATGATGATTTTCCACGCATAACCTTAACTCTATTGACATTTTATAAAGACATTACTATCTGTTTAATTTTATATTCTACTCTTTATTATTACGAAAACATATGCATTATATTTTCTTTATTTATGCGTTTGGGATTTATTTCATGGTCAGCACCACCTAGCGAGCAGATAGGATAGCTAATCTTCCACAGTTGTCTCGACACACAGCACACGCCCATCTGTTGTTTGTTTCGGTCATGCTTTTATTTTCCATAGAAAACTCAAGCACACTACACTAGTCGGGATTTTGACCCGTCGGGAGTTTGGCACAGTGATCCCAGAATGCGTAAGATTTTTTCTCCCACCATGATCCCGCGTGTAAGCAACACATATAAACGCGTCGTGTCGATGTATCCCCGCTCCATCGCTTGTTTGCACGCTTGCAAATAGAGAATTGGATGATTCCCACTGCTTCTTCGTTTTCCTTCGGCTTCGCTTCGGCTCTTGGATTCGGTACTGTTGGTTCGTCGAAAGTCGAGAATTGCCGAGGATGCACGATTGTAACACGTATATTTTCAGAGTTCATGCTGTTGGTTATTGAGTGGAAATTGAGAATTGTGTTTCTCTCAACTTTCTCGACATCGCGCAATAGAGGCGCGAAACATACGACAATTTTAAATATATGAAATATGTTGTTTAAGATATTATATTTCTTTTTTTGAAATTTTTAGAAAATATCCCTAAAATAAATATCTGAAAAATCCTGTCAAATTATTTAAGGGTTTTAACACGTTAAATGTGAAAAATTTGAATCAATACATACATTTAAAACATTTTTAGCTTTTCAAAAATCAAAGCTTCAATTAGTAATTACGAATTTCCATACTTCTTAACAAATTCGAACATTTAAACAATTTTCAGTTGGCAAGTTATTTTTCATTGAGAAGAGATGTACATAAAATTTATGTTTGAAATTTCCATTCTTAGTTTTATGTTAGAAATATTTTCATCTCAAGTTTTAGTAGCCTAATTGCAAATAAAAACCTGTAAATTTCGCAGATAAAATCGGTTAATTCTGTAGATTAAATATACAAATTATACAAATGGAAAATGTATTTTCTTTTAGTTCAATCTATTAATTTTACAAATACAGTTAGTCAGTTTACGGGCTATGTCGTAGATTCTGCAGATGAAAAATGTATATTCTATATATTCTATCTGTTTTTGTACAAAAAAAATTCTGTATATTCTACAGTTTTGAAAACTATAATTTCAGTAGACTAAATCCTTTGTATATATATGCAGAAAAATTAAAGTATTTGGTTCATCTTGTTACATTGTAAAAAGATTTTATAACTCCAAAACAAATTTTTATGCTTAATCCAAAGTCTATAAATGTTCAATGTCTCTAATCGAAATATTAAGTGAAAGATTTTCAAGCTCTAGAGATCAACCACTTATTTAATAAGACATTTTAAATTTTCCCACAATTTTAAAATTTCTTATAAATCTTTATTTTAGGCCATTTCTGTTTTGAAATATTCGAGAAATACGTGTAATTATTTTAATTAAATACTTTGAAAACTTTTGCAATTGGCTGATCTGGCAAATTTGTTGAAAAATTTGAACGTTAATCGAAAAATCTTCCAATGAAATTCAAAGTCAAGAAATGTTGCTCAGGTCGAAAAACAATATAGCTTACACCGGATTTGCATTTAAATTTAATATTAATTTAATGTGGTCTAAGTACAAATTTTTAATTAAAAAAATTAATTGCTGTACTTTAATTTATTTATGATTGTATGGAATATGATTGCCATTGTCACTTCGTATTCTGTCGACTTAGCTTCGGCTCTTCGGTTCGATATTGTTGGTTCGTAGAAAGTCGAGGATTGTCGAGAATGCACGATTGCAACTTGTATTTTTTCGCCGGTTTGGCTAATTTCAAGATTTGGAGGATTTGGAGGTTGAGGTCGTATTCTATCACTTTTGTTTACAAAATTTGACAACTCCAACAAAGGCTTGAAAACATTGACGTTTGAAGTCTTGAAATATGATATGTTAATTACTTTCAGGACATTTTACAGGATGTTTTCGAGTGTGTAATCTACAGACAATACATGATAAGTTACTGGAGGTTTATAAAGTTGTTATATATTCAATATATTACATAAGAAAAGTGGTGGTTAGGTTTAAAATATATATATCATTCTCAAGTCTCAAGTGGTTTTAAATTTTGAAATTTCGTGGTTCATTTTTCAAATGATTTAAAATATTGCAAATTTAGAATAATACTAATTATATTTATTATACATTTATGCAGTTAGTCAACATTTATTTTAATGATATTTTCGTAAAGAAGCATGAAAATTAAAAAATTTGTAATTTATAACAATCTATTAATATTTAAAATTTTTTTTTGCATAAGTACTTTCTTAAATTTTCATTAAATTAAATATTAAATATTTATAATATTTTCAATGAAAATAGAGCATATATATGAAATATAATATTGTTTATCCCTATACTGATATAAGAATTTTAAGCAATTAATAGTTTTGTAAAGTTTTAATAAAAAAACTTGTAGTTATATTAATAAGTTTTCCTCTCAAAGTTGTGGTTTTTATTATTTCATATATATGCTCTATTTTCATTGAAAATATTATAAATATTTAATATTTAATTTAATGAAAATTTAAGAAAGTACTTATGCAAAAAAAAAATTTTAATATGAATAGACTGTTATTATAAATTACAAATTTTTTACTTTTCATGCTTCTTCACGAAAATGTCATTGAGATAAATGTTGACTAACTGAATAAATGTATAATAAATATAATTAGTATTATTCTAAATTTGCAATATTTTAAATCAATTGAAAAATGAAACACGAAATTTCAAAATTTAAAACCACTTGAGACTTGAGAATGAAATATATACTTTAAACCTAACCTCCACTTTTCTTATGTAATATATTGAATATATAACAACTTTATAGACCTCCAGTAACTTATCATATATTGTCTGCAGATTACACACTCGAAAACATCCTGTAAAATGTCCTGAAAGTAATTAACATATCATATTTCAAGACTTCAAACGTCAATGTTTTCAAGCCTTTGTTGGAGTTGTCAAATTTTGTAAACAAAAGTGACAGAATACGACACCAACCTCCAAATCCTCCAAATCTTGAAATCTTGAAATTAGCCAAGCCGGCGAAAAAATACAAGTTGCAATCATGCATTCTCGGCAATTCTCGACTTTCAACGAACCAACAGTACCGAACCCAACAGCCGAAGCGAAGCCGAGAGAAAACGAAGAAGCAGTGGCTATCATCCAATTCTCGATTTGCGAGCATGCTAACAAGCGATGGAGCGGGGATACATCGACACGCCACGTTTATATGTATTGCTTACACGCGGGAACGTGGTGGGAGAAAAAATCTTACGCATTCTGGGATCGCTGGTTTGGCATGCATCCCAATGAAGTACACGACTTTGCATTGATTATGCATCCAGCGTATTATCAGAGCTGGGTAAAATGGTTCTCAAAATGTATTTAAAATGTAAAATGCGAAATAGTTTCGCAAAACCCATTTAAAATGCAAAATAGAAAATGGTTTCCTATTTTCTATTTAATATGAAAAATGCAAAATTTATATTTGAAATAGATTAGTCAAATTGCAAAATGGATTTTAAATAATACAAAAAATTACATCAAGAATATTTATTATTCTTTGCGGATGTGTTCTTTTGCTTTAAGTAGCAATTATTTCTCGAATATTGCGTCCCCCATGGATTTTCTTTTTGGGCGCAAAATCACGCCTGCATAACTAAATAGTAAAATAAAATCAGTGTTTCGAAAAATGACTGCCTGTGCGAGCAGCGTGTGTTGGCTTCCCGCTAGACAAATTCTGCCATCGGCTGTAAACTGGCGCGCGATTCAATATCGAATTAAATTAATTCGATTTTAAATCGCGCGCCAAATTTTGACCAATGGCAGCATTTCTCCGGTGGGAAGCCAATATGTGCTTTTACTTGCCCAGGGCAGAACCGAAAAAAAAACTAGAAAATAGTATTTTAAGTTGAAAATAGGTTGAAAACCTATTTAAAATGGAAAATACAAAATGGAAAATGACATTTTGCATTTCAAATATGTATTTGAAATGGATTCATTTGAAATAGTTACCCAGCTCTGTATATTATAGAGATCAGTGGTTCAACACAATGCTTTTGTAGAGCGTGACGCGTGCAGCGCGCTCTGGTGAGAAAATTTTGCACATAGAAACTATAATTACTAAGGGAAGCAAGCTCTCGCCGTTGCAGGCAGGGAGTCGGATAGGGCTGGTTTCTACGTGCCATAAAGTAGAAAATCATGGAGAATAGACATAAGGAGTCCAAACTAATGTAACTGAAAATGAGCATCTTTTTGTCGGAAGTACATTGCTTGAGTGCGGGAACTTCCCAAGAGATGGCTCTCCAGCAAGTAGCGTAAAAAAAAGAACTCTTCGTATACCTTTGCATGCATGCAGGTTGTCATGGTAACATATATTTATTAAAAGAATTCAAATTAATTAGTTGAGTTTGAAATTTTTGTCACTGCCTACATTATCGGAGGATCACTAGTCGAGGTCTTTCGATTGCCGGTCGACTGCTGTGGTCAGAGCAGTCGACCGGCAATCGAAAGACCTGGGCTCGAATCCCAGCGCAGTCGAAAGCGTCAT
The DNA here is from genome assembly GCA_030998225.1 of Diplolepis rosae. Taxonomy (NCBI): domain Eukaryota; kingdom Metazoa; phylum Arthropoda; class Insecta; order Hymenoptera; family Diplolepididae; genus Diplolepis; species Diplolepis rosae. Next base: position 2,141,916 of record JAPYXD010000707.1, read on the forward strand.
TTTTTCCACAGAAAGATTTTCAAATTCTTTAAAATATTATAAGAATGTTTACAAACATTTACAAATATTAACCTTAATTTGCGGTTATGTTAGAATATTTTGAGCGAACAGAAGAAAGCGGGCAATTTTTTTACGCCACGTGCATTCGCGCCATCAATCGGAAAGTTCTTATACCTTTTCCATGTACTTCCGACAAAAACGTGCTCAAATTTTGTGAAGTTCATGTATAAGAGATTGGCATGAAGACTAGATATTAGGAGACCAATCTCTATATATCCATTTCCGAAATGAAGTTCTGCCAAGTACATAGTTACAAAACTTCCCGATGAGGGCATGTGTATTCCCTGGGTGAAAAATGGCGACGTCTAATACACGATGCTTATAAGCCGTGGATGCCACCATTTTGCACTCAGGGAACACACGTGCCCTCATCGGGAAGTTTCCTAACTAAGTACTTTGCAGAACTTCATTTCCTGTTTTGTGAAGTACGGCCATAAGAGATTGGTCTCCTTATATCTAGACTCCATGGAGATTGGTCTCCTTATGTCTATTCTCCCTGTAGAAAATAATGAAGCAAAAAGAGATACATAGATATACTACTTTCTTTCTGTCTCATGATTTTCTTCTTTACGCCGCGTAAAAACGCCGGCTTGGGACTGCACCCTTAAGCAATCATACTATTGGTCAATGACTATTCCAGTCACTGATCTCTATAATACACTGGATGCACAATCAATGCAAAGTCGTGTGCTTCATCAAGGCTGAGCCGTCATCTTTTCCAGAGAGGAGTTGGGAGATTGCTAAAGTAATGGAATAAGAGAATTTCACAAAAGTGGGCTGATAAACGCACCCTCTGAACGCGTTACGCAAAAGGTGTACTTTGCGCGTCGGTAAATAATGAAAGTTAGAAAATCCAGAAATGATTTACCATCAGAATTTCTATGGAGGGTCAGCGGCGCGCGCTGCCCTTGTTTCTTCCTCGTCGCTCTTGCACGCGAGAACGACACGTCCCACTTCTCCTTATTCTCCTCGCTTCCTTCGTCCAATGCTATTTTTAGATTTCATGCTTTCGGTTTTCGAGTCGGAATTGAGAATTGTGTATTTCTGTCGAAACCGTGCAAAAGAGGCGTGAAGCAGACGACAATTTCAAATTTACGAAATATGTTATTTAAGAGACAACACTTTTTTTTCCGATATTTTGGAAAAAATCTGCCTAAAATAAAAATCTGAAATATCGCGTAAAATTTTATAAGCATTTAAACACTTCAAAAATAAACTTTCAGTAAAATTTGATGCCAATAAATGTTCCAAATTTGGATCAATATATATTTTCAAATTTAAATTTCCATACTTCTTATCAATTTTGTGCATTTAAAAACTTTTTAGTTAGAGAGATATTTTCTATTAAGAAGAGATAAACATAAAATTCAGGTTTAAAATTTACATTCTCAGTTTTATGTTAGCAATATTATCATCTCAAATTTTTGTAGCCTAAGCACAGACTTTTCATTAAAAAAATGAAATGGTCTATGGAAAGGAAAAATTTTCTAACAGATGTGGATAAATTAAGAAGCTAAAATATGCGTTCATTAATATCTTCATATGAACATTTAAAACATTTAAAAGATTTTTTTTATTATGTCTTCATAGTGATTTGTTAACCTAATTAAAATATTTTTAGAAAGTCTTTTCTTGATTATATACTGGGGTTAAACATGTTACAAAAAGTCGTGTAATTTTAAAAATGTGTATCCCCATACCAATGAAATCTTAAAGTGTGCTGTTCGATAAAATATTAGATATAATATATTTTACTTTTGAATAATCAAACCTTTTATTTATACTTATATATTGAAATCTTCATTTAAAATATGTTATGTATTCTGAAGGTTTTTTCAAAAAATCAGCCTTAAAGAATATACATTCTTATCATGATACTTGCGCTTCGCGCTCGATTTTCTGTATACATTTCTGTAACTTTCTAATAATTTACAAGGTTACAAAAAATCTATTTTCTTCCAAATATTTAAAAAAGGAAGAGAATTTATAGACTCTTTTTGAGGAAACGATTTTTTGTATTATCGCTTATTTTGTATCTCACATATCATCATCATATTTGTATATATTATTGAAACGGTAGGGGGTAGGGTATTAATTGTCTAGAAATCGATTTCTCCAAAAGTTCTTTTCTCCCAGAAACTGTCAACTTCAGGCTACACTTCTTGATCGCTTATTATTTTCATAATAGAGAGACTAACACTTGTCAGTATGGGTGAATGTCGGCAGTGGAGAAATTTGTAATTTTGAAATTGAACAATAGATGGCACTTAGAGTAAATTCTTTGAGAAGCATTTTGAAGGGTGAAGTACAACAGAAAACTTTAATAAAACTATAACTGTGATAGTTAATAATAATATTTGAACATTAATGGTTACAAAAGCAAATTTTATTGCATTTTCAATGACCCCGTTGTCTAGGATCATGCACTAGGTTGCTAAAACAATACTCCACAGGAACTTTTTTATATTCACATTTAAACGTTATAAAAACAATTTACAATGCATTTTCAATGACCCCGTTGTCTAGGATCATGCACCAGGTCGCTAAAATAATAATCAACTGGAAATTATTTAAATTCGTACACTAATTCTTTAAACAGCAAATTCTCTTAAATTTTCAATGACACCGTTGTCGAAGATCATGCACCAGTTTGCTAAAACAATACTCCACAGGAACTTTTTTTATATTCATATATTAAGGTTTATAAAAACAACTTAGAATGCATTTTTAATGACACCGTTGTCTAAGATCATGCACCAGGTCGCTGAAATAATAATCAACTGGATTTTTTTTTAAATTCGAACACTAATTCTTTCAACAGAAATTCTATTGCATTTTCAATGACCCCGTTGACTAGGATTATGCACCAGGTTGCTAAAACAATACTCCACAGGAACTTTTGTTATATTTATACATAAGTAGTTACAAAAACAACATTATAATGCATTTTTAATGACCCTGTTGTCCACGATAATGCACCAGGGTGCTAAAATAATAATTTACTGGAACTTTTTTTAAATTCAAACACTAATCCTCCAAAAGCAAATTCTATGGCATTTTCAATGACCCTTTTGTCCAGGATCATACACCAGGTCGCTAAAATAATAATCTACTGGAACTTATTTCATTTTCGAACACTAATTCTTCAACAGCAAATTCTATTGCATTTACAATGACCCCGTTGACCAGGATCATGCACCAGGTTGCTAAAACAATACTCCACAGGAACTTTTGTTATATTTATACATAAATAGTTATAAAAACAACATACAATGCATTTTTAATGACCCTTTTGTCCAGGATCATACACCAGGTCGCTAAAATAATAATCTACTGGAAATTATTTTATATTCGAACACTAATTCTTTCAACAGAAAATTCTATTGCATTTTCAATGACCCCGTTGTCTAGGATTATGCACCAGGTTGCAAAAACAATACTCCATATGAACTATTGTTATATTTATACATAAATAGTTATAAAAACAACTTTATAACGCATTTTTAATGACCCTGCTGTCCACGATTATGCACCAGGTTGCTAGAATAATAATCTACTGGAACTTATTTTATATTCGAACACTAATTCTTTGAACAGAAATTCTATTGCATTTTCAATGACCCCGTTGTCTAGGATCAAGCACCAGGTTGCTAAAACAATACTCCACAGGAACTTTTTTATATTCACATTTAAACGTTATAAAAACAATTTACAATGCATTTTCAATGACCCCGTTGTCTAGGATCATGCACCAGGTCGCTAAGATAATAATCTACTGGAACATATTTAAAGTCGAACACTAATTCTTTCAAAAGCAAATTCTATTGCATTTTCAATGACCCCGTAGTCTAAGATCATGCCCAAGGTTCCTATAACAATACTCCACAGGAACTTTTTTTATATTCATATATTAAGAGTTATAAAAACAACTAGAAGTGCATTTTTAATGACCCTGTTGTCTAGTATCATGCACCAAGTCGCTAAAATAATAATCAACTGGATTTTTTTTTAAATTCGAACACTAATTCTTTCAACAGAAATTCTATTGCATTTTCAATGACCCCGTTGACTAGGATTATGCACCAGGTTGCTAAAACAATACTCCACAGGAACTTTTGTTATATTTATACATAAGTAGTTACAAAAACAACATTATAATGCATTTTTAATGACCCTGTTGTCCACGATAATGCACCAGGGTGCTAAAATAATAATTTACTGGAACTTTTTTTAAATTCAAACACTAATCCTCCAAAAGCAAATTCTATGGCATTTTCAATGACCCTTTTGTCCAGGATCATACACCAGGTCGCTAAAATAATAATCTACTGGAACTTATTTCATTTTCGAACACTAATTCTTCAACAGCAAATTCTATTGCATTTACAATGACCCCGTTGACCAGGATCATGCACCAGGTTGCTAAAACAATACTCCACAGGAACTTTTGTTATATTTATACATAAATAGTTATAAAAACAACATACAATGCATTTTTAATGACCCTTTTGTCCAGGATCATACACCAGGTCGCTAAAATAATAATCTACTGGAAATTATTTTATATTCGAACACTAATTCTTTCAACAGAAAATTCTATTGCATTTTCAATGACCCCGTTGTCTAGGATCATGCACCAGGTTGCTAAAACAATACTCCAGAGGAACTTTTGTTATATTTATACATAAATAGTTACAAAAACAACATTATAATGCATTTTTAATGACCCTGCTGTCCACGATTATGCACCAGGTTGCTAGAATAATAATCTACTGGAACTTATTTTATATTCGAACACTAATTCTTTCAACAGAAAATTCTATTGCATTTTCAATGACCCCGTTGTCTAGGATCATGCACCAGGTTGCTAAAACAATACTCCACAGGAACTTTTGTTATATTTATACATAAATAGTTACAAAAACAACATTATAATGCATTTTTAATGACCCTGCTGTCCACGATTATGCACCAGGTTGCTAGAATAATAATCTACTGGAACTTATTTTATATTCGAACACTAATTCTTTCAACAGAAAATTCTATTGCATTTTCAATGACCCCGTTGTCTAGGATCATGCACCAGGTTGCTAAAACAATACTCCACAGGAACTTTTTTTATTTTCAGGTATTAAGGGTAATAAAAACAACTAACAATGCATTTTCAATGACCCTGTTGTCCACGATCATGCACCAGGTCGCTAAAATAATAATCTACTGGAACTTATTTAAATTCGAACACTAATTCTTTCAAAAGCAAATTCTTTCGCATTTGCAAAGACCCGGTTGCCCAGAATCATGCACCAGATTGCTAAAACAATACTCCACAGGAACTTTTGTTATATTTATACATAAATAGTTACAAAAACAACTTATAATGCATTTTTAATGACGCTGTTGTCCACGATTATGCACCAGGTTGCTAGAATAATAATCTACTGGAACTTTTTTTATATTCGAACACTAATTCTTTCAACAGAAAATTCTATTGCATTTTCAATGACCCCGTTCTCTAGGATCATGCACCAGGTTGCTAAAACAATACTCCACAGGAACTTTTTTTATATTTATACATAAATAGTTATAAAAACAACTTACAATGCATTTTTAATGACCCTTTTGTCCAGGATCATACACCAGGTCGCTAAAATAATAATCTACTGGAACTTTTTTTATATTTGAACACTAATTCTTCAAAAGCAAATTCTATTGCATTTTCAATGACCCCGTTGTCTAGGATCATGCACCAGGTTGCTAAAATAATACTCCACAGGAACTTATGTATATTCAGGTATTAAGGGTAATAAAAACAACTAACAATGCATTTTCAATGACCCTGTTGTCCACGATCATGCACCAGGTCGCTAAAATAATAATCAACAGGAACTTATTTAAATTCCAACACTAATTCTTTGAAAAGCAAATTCTATTGCATTTTCAATGACCCCGTTGTCTAGGATCATGCACCAGGTCGCTAAAATAATACTCCACAGGAACTTTTTTTATATTTATACATAAATAGTTATAAAAACAACTTACAATGCATTTTTAATGACCCTTTTGTCCAGGATCATACACCAGGTCGCTAAAATATTAATCTACTGGAAATTATTTTAAATTCTAACACTAATTCCTCCAACAGCAAATTCTATTGCATTTTCAATGACCCCGTTGTCTAGGATCATGCACTAGGTTGCTAAAACAATACTCCACAGGATTTTTTTTTATATTCATATATTAAGAGTTATAAAAACAACTAACAATGCATTTTCAATGACCCTGTTGTCCACGATCATGCACCAGGTCGCTAAAATAATAATCTACTGGAACTTATTTAAATTCGAACACTAATTCTTTCAAAAGCAAATTCTTTCGCATTTGCAAAAACCCGGTTGCCCAGAATCATGCACCAGATTGCTAAAACAATACTCCACAGAAACTTTTGTTATATTTATACATGAATAGTTACATAAACAACTAACAATGCATTTTTAATGACTGTTGTCCAGGATCATGCACCAGATTGCTAAAATAATACTCTACAGGAATTTTTTTTATATTCGAACACTAATTCTTTCAACAGAAAATTCTATTGCATTTTCAATGACCCCGTTCTCTAGGATCATGCACCAGGTTGCTAAAACAATACTCCACAGGAACTTTTTTTATATTTATACATAAATAGTTATAAAAACAACTAACAATGCATTATAAATGACCCTGTTGTCCACGATTATGCACCAGGTCGCTAAATTATTAATCTACTGGAAATTATTTTATATTCGAACACTAATTCTTCAACAGCAAATTCTATTGCATTTTCAATGACCCCGTTGTCCAGGATCATGCACCAGATTGCTAAAACAATACTCCACAGGAATTTTTTTTATATTCATATATTAAGAGTTATAAAAACAACTAACAATGCTTTTTTAATGACCCTGTTGTCCACGATCATGCACCAGGTCGCTAAAATAATAATCTACTGGAACTTATTTAAATTCGAACACTAATTCTTTCAAAAGCAAATTCTTTCGCATTTGCAAAAACCCGGTTGCCCAGAATCATGCACCAGATTGCTAAAACAATACTCCACAGAAACTTTTGTTATATTTATACATAAATAGTTACATAAACAACTAACAATGCATTTTTAATGACCCTGTTGTCCACGGTTATGCACCAGATTGCTAAAATAATAATCTACTGTAACTTTTTTTATATTCGAACACTAATTCTTTCAACAGCAAATTCTATTGCATTTTCAATGACCCCGTTGTCTAGGATCATGCACCAGGTTGCTAAAACAATACTCCACAGGAACTTTTTTTATATTCATATATTAAGAGTTATAAAAACAACTAACAATGCATTTTTAATGACCCTGTTGTCCACGATCATGCACCAGGTCGCTAAAATAATAATCTACTGGAAATTATTTTATATTCGAACACTAATTCTTTCAACAGAAAATTCTATTGCATTTTCAATGACCCCGTTGACTTGGATCATGCACCAGGTCGCTAAAATAATAATCTACCGGAACTTATTTAAATTCGAACTCTAATACTTTCAAAAGCAAATTATTTCGCATTTGCAAAGACCCGGTTGCGCAGAATCATGCACCAGATTGCTAAAACAATACTCCACAGGGACTTTTCTTATATTTATACATTAATAGTAATGAAAACAACTAACAATGCATTTTTAATGACCCTTTTGTCCAGGATCATACACCAGGTCGCTAAAATAATAATCTACCGGAACTTATTTAAATTCGAACTCTAATACTTTCAAAAGCAAATTATTTCGCATTTGCAAAGACCCGGTTGCGCAGAATCATGCACCAGATTGCTAAAACAATACTCCACAGGGACTTTTCTTATATTTATACATTAATAGTAATGAAAACAACTAACAATGCATTTTTAATGACCCTTTTGTCCAGGATCATACACCAGGTCGCTAAAATAATAATCTACCGGAACTTATTTAAATTCGAACACTAATTCTTTCAAAAGCAAATTCTTTCGCATTTGCAAAAACCCGGTTGCCCAGAATCATGCACCAGATTGCTAAAACAATACTCCAAAGGAACTTATGTATATTCAGGTATTAAGGGTAATAAAAACAACTAACAATGCATTTTCAATGACCCTGTTGTCCACGATAATGCACCAGGTCGCTAAAATAATAATCTACCGGAACTTATTTAAATTCGAACACTAATTCTTTCAAAAGCAAATTCTTTCGCATTTGCAAAAACCCGGTTGCCCAGAATCATGCACCAGATTGCTAAAACAATACTCCACAGGAACTTTTGTTATATTTATACATAAATAGTTACAAAAACAACTTATAATGCATTTTTAATGACGCTGTTGTCCACGATTATGCACCAGGTTGCTAGAATAATAATCTACTGGAAATTAATTTATATTCGAACACTAATTCTTTCAACAGAAAATTCTATTGCATTTTCAATGACCCCGTTATCTAGGATCATGCACCAGGTTGCTAAAACAATACTCCACAGGAACTTTTTTTATATTTATACATAAATAGTTATAAAAACAACTTACAGTGCATTTTTAATGACCCTTTTGTCCAGGATCATACACCAGGTCGCTAAAATAATAATCTACTGGAACTTTTTTTATTTCGAACACTAATTCTTTCAACAGAAAATTCTATTGCATTTTCAATGACCCCGTTGTCTAGGATCATGCACCAGGTTGCTAAAACAATACTCCACAGGAACTTTTTTTATATTCATGTATTAAGGGTAATAAAAACAACTAACAATGCATTTTCAATGACCCTGTTGTCCACGATCATGCACCAGGTCGCTAAAATAATAATCTTATGGAACTTATTTAAATTCCAACACTAATTCTTCAACAGCAAATTCTATGGCATTTTCAATGACCCCGTTGTCTAGGATCATGCACCAGGTTGCTAAAACAATACTCCACAGGAACTTTTGTTATATTTATACATAAATAGTTATAAAAACAACTTACAATGCATTTTTAATGACCCTTTTGTCCAGGATCATACACCAGGTCGCTAAAATAATAATCTACTGGAACTTATTTAAATTCCAACACTAATTCTTCAACAGCAAATTCTATTGCATTTTCAATGACCCCGTTGTCTAGGATCATGCACCAGGTTGCTAAAACAATACTCCACAGGAACTTTTTTATATTCATATATTAAGAGTTATAAAAATAAGTAACAATGCATTTTCAATGACCCTGTTGTCCACGATTATGCACCAGATTGCTAAAATAATAATCTAGTTGAAATTTTTTTATATTTACATTTAAAAGTAATAGAAACAACTTATAATGCATTTTCAATCACCCCGTTGTCATGGATAATGCACCAGGTTGCAAAAATAATGAACTACTGGAAATTGTAATTATTTGTAACAACTGTGAAAACTTCCGTAAATTATGATAAACATCCCGTAGATTATTGTTTAAGTAACCTGGATTTTGAGCATGGGGAACATGAACATTGAAACTGCAATAAAATTTGTTTTTTTAACTATATATACATATATAAAATTTTTTGAAAAGTTTTCGTAGATTATTAGTTTAGTAACCTGGAGCATGAATAAAAACAATGGGATCAATGAGATAGTAATGAACTTTGTATTTGTAGCTGTATATATAAATATAAACAAAGTTCCGGTGGAGTGTTGTTTTAGCGATCTGGTGTATAATCCTGAACAACACGGGGTCATTGAAATGCATTGTCAGTTGTTTTTATGACTATTAAGGTATAAATATAAAAACAGTTCCTGTGGAGTATTATTTTAGCAACCTGGTGCATGATCCTAGAAAACGGGGTCATTGAAAATGCAATAGAATTTGCATTTGAAGAATTAGTTTACGAATTTAAAAAAAGTTCCAGTAGATTATTATTTTAGCGACATGGTGCATGATACTAGACAACGGGGTCATTGAAAATGCAATAGAATTTGCTTTTGAAGAATTAGTGTACGAAGTTAAAAAAAATCCAGTATATTATTATTTTAGCAACCTGGTGCATAATCGTGGACAACAGGGTCATTAAAAATGCATTGTTAGTTGTTTTTATAACTCTTAACATATGAATCTAAAAAAAGTTCCGGTGGAGTATTGTTTTAGCAACCTGGTGCATGATTCTAGACAACGGTGTCATTGAAAATGCCATAGAATTTGCTTTTAGAAGAATTATTGTCTGAATTTCTAAAAAGTTCCAGTAGAATATTATTTTAGCGACCTGGTGCATGATCCTAGAAAACGGGGTCACTGAAAATGCAATAGAATTTTCTGTTGAAAGAATTAGTGTTCGAATATAAAAAAAGTTCCAGTAGATTATTATTTTAGCGACCTGGTGTATGATCCTGGACAAAAGGGTCATTAAAAATGCATTGTAAGTTGTTTTTATAACTATTTATGTATAAATATAAAAAAAGTTCCTATGGAGTGTTGTTTTAGCAACCTGGTGCATGATCCTAGACAACGGGGTCATTGAAAATGCAATAGAATTTGCTTTTAAAAGAATTAGTGTTAGAATTTAAATAAATTCCAGTTGCTTATTATTTTAGCGACCTGGTGCATGATCCTAGACAACGGGGTCATTGAAAATGCAATAGAATTTGCTTTTGAAAGAATTAGTGTACGAATTAAAAAAACCATCCAGTAGAATATTATTTTAGCAACCTGGTGCATAATCGTGGACAACAGGGTCATTAAAAATGCATTGTTAGTTGTTTTTATAACTCTTAACATATGAATCTAAAAAAAGTTCCGGTGGAGTGTTGTTTTAGCAACCTGTTGCATGATCCTAGTCAACGGGGTCATTGAAAATGCCATAAAATTTGCATTTGAAGAATTAGTTTACGAATTTAAAAAAAGTTCCAGTAGATTATTATTTTAGCGACCTGTTGCATGATCCTAGACAACGGGGTCATTGAAAATGCAAGAGAATTTGCTGTTTAAAGAATTAGTGTTCGAATTTAAAAAAAATCCAGTAGATTATTATTTTAGCAACCTGGTGCATAATCGTGGACAACAGGGTCATTAAAAATGCATTGTTAGTTGTTTTTATAACTCTTAACATATGAATATAAAAAAAGTTCCTGTGGAGTATTGTTTTCGCAACCTGGTGCATGATCCTAGTCAACAGGGTCATTGAAAATGCCATAGAATTTGCTTTTGGAAGAATTAGTTTACGAATTTAAAAAAAGTTCCAGTAGATTATTATTTTAGCGACATGGTGCATGATCCTAGACAACGGGGTCATTGAAAATGCAATAGAATTTTCTGTTGAAAGAATTAGTGTTCGAATATAAAAAAGTTCCAGTAGATTATTATTTTAGCGACCTGGTGTATGATCCTGGACAAAAGGGTCATTAAAAATGCATTTTAAATTGTTTTTATAACTCGTAATATATGAATATGAAAAAAGTTCCTATGGAGTGTTGTTTTAGCAACCTGTTGCATGATCCTAGTCAACGGGGTCATTGAAAATGCCATAAAATTTGCATTTGAAGAATTAGTTTACGAATTTAAAAAAAGTTCCAGTAGATTATTATTTTAGCGACCTGGTGCATGATCCTAGACAACGGGGTCATTGAAAATGCAATAGAATTTTCTGTTGAAAGAATTAGTGTTCGAATATAAAAAAAGTTCCAGTAGATTATTATTTTAGCGACCTGGTGTATGATCCTGGACAAAAGGGTCATTAAAAATGCATTGTAAGTTGTTTTTATAACTATTTATGTATAAATATAAAAAAAGTTCCTATGGAGTGTTGTTTTAGCAACCTGGTGCATGATCCTAGTCAACGGGGTCATTGAAAAATGCCATAAAATTTGCTTTTAGAAGAATTAGTGTACGAATTTAAAAAAAGTTCCATTAGATTATTATTTTAGCGACTTCGTGCATGGTCCTGGACCACAGGGTCATTAAAAATGCATTGTAAGTTGTTTTTATAACTATTTATGTATAAATATAACATATGTTCCTATGGAGTATTATTTTAGCAACCTGTTGCATGATCCTAGTCAACGGGGTCATTGAAAATGCCATAAAATTTGCATTTGAAGAATTAGTTTACGAATTTAAAAAAAGTTCCAGTAGATTATTATTTTAGCGACCTGGTGCATGATCCTAGAAAACGGGGTCATTGAAAATGCAATAGAATTTTCTGTTGAAAGAATTAGTGTTCGAATATAAAAAAAGTTCCAGTAGATTATTATTTTAGCGACCTGGTGTATGATCCTGGACAAAAGGGTCATTAAAAATGCATTGTAAGTTGTTTTTATAACTATTTATGTATAAATATAAAAAAAGTTCCTATGGAGTGTTGTTTTAGCAACCTGGTGCATGATCCTAGTCAACGGGGTCATTGAAAATGCCATAAAATTTGCTTTTAGAAGAATTATTGTTCAAATTTAAAAAAAGTTCCAGTAGATTATTATTTTAGCGACCTGGTGCATGATCCTGGGCAACAGGGTCATTAAAAATGCATTGTTAGTTGTTTTTATAACTCTTAACATATGAATATAAAAAAAGTTCCTGTGGAGTATTGTTTGAGCAACCTGGTGCATGATTCTTGACAACGGGGTCATTGAAAATGCCATAGAATTTGCTTTTAGAAGAATTATTGTTTGAATTTAAAAAAAGTTCCAGTAGATTATCATTTTAGCAACCTGGTGCATGATCCCGGGCAACAGGGTCATTAAAAATGCATTGTTAGTTGTTTTTATAACTATTAACATATGAATATAAAAAAAGTTCCTGTGGAGTATTGTTTTAGCAACCTGGTGCATGATTCTAGACAACGGGGTCATTGAAAATGCCATAGAATTTGATTTTGGAAGAATTAGTGTTTGAATTTAAAAAAAGTTCCAGTAGATTATTATTTTAGCGACCTGGTGCATGATCGTGGACAAAATGGTCATTTAAAATGAATTGTATGTTGTTTTTATAACTATTTATGTATTAATATAAAAAAAGTTCCTGTGGAGTATTGTTTTAGCAACCTGGTGCATGATCCTAGACAACGGGGTCATTGAAAATGCAATAGAATTTGCTTTTGAAGAATTATTGTTTGAATTTAAAAAAAGTTCCAGTAGATTATTATTTTAGCGACCCGGTGCATGATCCTGGAGAACAGGGTCATTAAAAATGCATTGTTAGTTGTTTTTATAACTCTTAATATATGAATATAAAAAAAATTGTTAGTTGTTTTTATAACTCTTAATATATGAATATAAAAAAAGTTCCTGTGGAGTATTGTTTTAGCAACCTGGTGCATGATTCTATACAACGGGGTCATTGAAAATGCCATAGAATTTGCTTTTAGAAGAATTATTGTTTGAATTTAAAAAAAGTTCCAGTAGATTATTATTTTAGCGACCTGGTGCATGATCCTGGGCAACAGGGTCATTAAAAAAAGCATTGTTAGTTGTTTTTATAACTCTTAATATATGAATATAAAAAAATTGTTAGTTGTTTTTATAACTCTTAATATATGAATATAAAAAAATTCTTGTGGAGTATTGTTTTTGCAACCTGGTGCATGATTCTAGACAACGGGGTCATTGAAAATGAAATAGAATTTGCTTTTAAAAGAATTATTGTTCGAATTTAAATAAATTCCAGTTGATTATTATTTTAGCGACCTGTTGCATGATCCTAGACAACGGGGTCATTGAAAATACATTTTTAGTTGTTTTTATAACACTTAGTATATGAATATAAATAAAGTTCCTGTGGAGTATTGTTTTAGCAATCTGGTGCATGATCCTAGTCAACGGGGTCATTGAAAATGCCATAGAATTTCTGTTAAAAGAATTAGTGTTCGAATTTTTAAAAAATCCATTTGATTTTTATTTTAGCGACCTGGTGCATCATCGTTGACAACAGGGTCATTAAAAATGCATTGTTAGTTGTTTTTATAACTCTTAATACATGAATATAAAAAAAGTTCCGGTGGAGTATTGTTTTAGCAACCTGGTGCATGATTCTAGACAACGGTGTCATTGAAAATGCCATAGAATTTGCTTTTAGAAGAATTATTGTCTGAATTTCTAAAAAGTTCCAGTAGAATATTATTTTAGCGACCTGGTGCATGATCCTAGAAAACGGGGTCATTGAAAATGCCATAAAATTTGCTTTTAGAAGAATTATTGTTCGAATTTAAAAAAAGTTCCAGTAGATTATTATTTTAGCGACCTGGTGCATGATCCTGGGCAACAGGGTCATTAAAAATGCATTGTTAGTTGTTTTTATAACTCTTAACATATGAATATAAAAAAAGTTCCTGTGGAGTATTGTTTTAGCAACCTGGTGCATGATTCTAGACAACGGGGTCATTGAAAATGCCATAGAATTTGCTTTTAGAAGAATTATTGTTTGAATTTAAAAAAAGTTCCAGTAGATTATTATTTTAGCAACCTGGTGCATAATCGTGGACAACAGGGTCATTAAAAATGCATTGTTAGTTGTTTTTATAACTCTTAATATATGAATATAAAAAAAGTTCCTGTGGAGTATTGTTTTAGCAATCTGGTGCATGATCCTAGTCAACGGGGTCATTGAAAATGCCATAGAATTTGCTTTTAGAAGAATGATTGTTTGAATTTAAAAAAAGTTCCAGTAGATTATTATTTTAGCAACCTGGTGCATAATCGTGGACAACAGGGTCATTAAAAATGCATTGTTAGTTGTTTTTATAACTCTTAACATATGAATATAAAAAAAGTTCCTGTGGAGTATTGTTTTAGCAACCTGGTGCATGATTCTAGACAACGGGGTCATTGAAAATGCCATAGAATTTGCTTTTAGAAGAATTATTGTTCGAATTTAAAAAAATTTCCAGTAGATTATGATTTTTGCGACCTGGTGCATGATCCTGGGCAACAGGGTCAATAAAAATGCATTGTTAGTTGTTTTTATAACTCTTAACATATGAATATAAAAAAAGTTCCTGTGGAGTATTGTTTTCGCAACCTGGTGCATGATTCTAGACAACGGGGTCATAGAAAATGCCATAGAATTTGCTTTTAGAAGAATTATTGTTTGAATTTAAAAAAAGTTCCAGTAGATTATTATTTTAGCGACCTGGTGCATGATCCTGGGCAACAGGGTCTTTAAAAATGCATTGTTAGTTTTTTTTATAACTCTTAACCTATGAATATAAAAAAAGTTCCTGTGGAGTATTGTTTTAGAAACCTGGTGCATGATTCTATACAACGGGGTCATTGAAAATGCCATAGAATTTGCTTTTAGAAGAATTATTGTTTGAATTTAAAAAAAGTTCCAGTAGATTATTATTTTAGCGACCTGGTGCATGATCCTGGGCAACAGGGTCATTAAAAAAGCATTGTTAGTTGTTTTTATAACTCTTAATATATGAATATAAAAAATTGTTAGTTGTTTTTATAACTCTGAAGAGATGCATATAAAAAATAGTCCTGTGGAGTATTGTTCTTGCCTCCCGGTGCATGATTCTAGACAACGGGGTCATTGAAAATGCCATAGAATTTGCTTTTAGAAGAATTATTGTTCGAATTTAAAAAAAGTTCCAGTAGATTATTATTTTAGCGACCTGGTGCATAATCGTGGACAGCAGGGTCATTAAAAATGCATTATAATGTTGTTTTTGTAACTATTTATGTATAAATATAACGAAAGTTCCTGTGGAGTATTGTTTTAGCAACCTGGTGCATAATCCTAGTCAACGGGGTCATTGAAAATGCAATAGAATTTCTGTTAAAAGAATTAGTGTTCGAATTTTTAAAAAAATCCATTTGATTATTATTTTAGCGACCTGGTGCATGATCGTGGACAACAGGGTCATTGAAAATGCATTGTTAGTTGTTTTTATAACTCTTAATATATGAATATAAAAAAAGTTCCGGTGGAGTATTGTTTTAGTAACCTGGTGCATGATTCTAGACAACGGGGTCATTGAAAATGCCATAGAATTTGCTTTTAGAAGAATTATTGTTCAAATTTAAAAAAGTTCCAGTAGATTATTATTTTAGCGACCTGGTGCATGATCCTGGGCAACAGGGTCATTAAAAATGCATTGTTAGTTGTTTTTATAACTCTTAAAATATGAATATAAAAAAAGTTCCTGTGGAGTATTGTTTTAGTAACCTGGTGCATAATCAGAGACAACGGGGTCATTGAAAATGCCATAGAATTTGCTTCTGGAAGCATTAGTGTTCAAATTTAAAAAAATTTCCAGTAGATTATCATTTTAGCAACCTGGTGCATGATCCCGGGCAACAGGGTCATTAAAAATGCATTGTTAGTTGTTTTATAACTCTTAACCTATGAATATAAAAAAAGTTCCTGTGGAGTATTGTTTTAGCAACCTGGTGCATGATTCTAGACAACGGGGTCATTGAAAATGCCATAGAATTTGATTTTGGAAGAATTATTGTTTGAATTTAAAAAAAGTTCCAGTAGATTATTATTTTAGCAAACTGGTGCATAATCGTGGACAACAGGGTCATTAAAAATGCATTGTTAGTTGTTTTTATAACACTTAGTATATGAATATAAATAAAGTTCCTGTGGAGTATTGTTTTAGCAATCTGGTGCATGATCCTAGTCAACGGGGTCATTGAAAATGCCATAGAATTTGCTTTTAGAAGAATGATTGTTTGAATTTAAAAAAAGTTCCAGTAGATTATTATTTTAGCAACCTGGTGCATAATCGTGGACAACAGGGTCATTAAAAATGCATTGTTAGTTGTTTTTATAACTATTAATACAGGAATATAAAAAAAGTTCCTGTGGAGTATTGTTTTAGCAACCTGGTGCATGATTCTAGACAACGGGGTCATAGAAAATGCCATAGAATTTGCTTTTAGAAGAATTATTGTTTGAATTTAAAAAAAGTTCCAGTAGATTATTATTTTAGCGACCTGGTGCATGATCCTGGGCAACAGGGTGTTTAAAAATGCATTGTTAGTTTTTTTTATAACTCTTAACCTATGAATATAAAAAAAGTTCCTGTGGAGTATTGTTTTAGCAACCTGGTGCATGATTCTAGACAACGGGGTCATTGAAAATGCCATAGAATTTGCTTTTAGAAGAATTATTGTTTGAATTTAAAAAAAGTTCCAGTAGATTATTATTTTAGCGACCTGGTGCATGATCCTGGGCAACAGGGTCATTAAAAAAGCATTGTTAGTTGTTTTTATAACTCTTAATATATGAATATAAAAAAAATTGTTAGTTGTTTTTATAACTCTTAATATATGAATATAAAAAAAATTCCTGTGGAGTATTGTTTTTGCAACCTGGTGCATGATTCTAGACAACGGGGTCATTGAAAATGCCATAGAATTTGCTTTTAGAAGAATTATTGTTCGAATTTAAAAAAAGTTCCAGTAGATTATTATTTTAGCGACCTGGTGCATGATCCTGGGCAACAGGGTCATTAAAAATGTATTGTTAGTTGTTTTTATAACTCTTAACATATGAATATAAAAAAAGTTCCTGTGGAGTATTGTTTTAGCAACCTGGTGCATGATTCTAGACAACGGGGTCATTGAAAATGCCATAGAATTTGCTTTTAGAAGAATTATTGTTTGAATTTAAAAAAAGTACCAGTAAATTATTATTTTAGCAACCTGGTGCATAATCGTGGACAACAGGGTCATTAAAAATGCATTATAATGTTGTTTTTGTAACTATTTATGTATAAATATAACAAAAGTTCCTGTGGAGTATTGTTTTAGCAACCTGGTGCATAATCCTAGTCAACGGGGTCATTGAAAATGCAATAGAATTTCTGTTAAAAGAATTAGTGTTCGAATTTTTAAAAAAATCCATTTGATTATTATTTTAGCGACCTGGTGCATGATCGTGGACAGCAGGGTCATTGAAAATGCATTGTTAGTTGTTTTTATAACTCTTAATATATGAATATAAAAAAAAGTGCCGGTGGAGTATTGTTTTAGCAACCTGGTGCATGATTCTAGACAACGGTGTCATTGAAAATGCCATAGAATTTGCTTTTAGAAGAATTATTGTCTGAATTTCTAAAAAGTTCCAGTAGAATATTATTTTAGCGACCTGGTGCATGATCCTAGAAAACGGGGTAATTGAAAATGCCATATAATTTGGTTTTATAAGAATTATTGTTCAAATTTAAAAAAAGTTCCAGTAGATTATTATTTTAGCGACCTGGTGCATGATCCTGGGCAACAGGGTCATTAAAAATGCATTGTTAGTTGTTTTTATAACTCTTAACATATGAATATAAAAAAAGTTCCTGTGGAGTATTGTTTTAGCAACCTGGTGCATGATCTTAGACTACGGGGTCATTGAAAATGAAATAGAATTTGCTTTTGGAAGAATTAGTGTTCGAATTTAAATAAATTCCAGTTGATTATTATTTTAGCGACCAGCGCATGATCCTAGACAACGGGGTCATTGAAAATACATTTTTAGTTGTTTTTATAACACTTAGTATATGAATATAAATAAAGTTCCTGTGGAGTATTGTTTTAGCAATCTGGTGCATGATCCTAGTCAACGGGGTCATTGAAAATGCAATAGAATTTCTGTTAAAAGAATTAGTGTTCGAATTTTTAAAAAAATCCATTTGATTATTATTTTAGCGACCTGGTGCATGATCGTGGACAGCAGGGTCATTGAAAATGCATTGTTAGTTGTTTTTATAACTCTTAATATATGAATATAAAAAAAGTTCCGGTGGAGTATTGTTTTAGCAACCTGGTGCATGATTCTAGACAACGGGGTCATAGAAAATGAAATAGAATTTGCTTTCGGAAGAATTAGTGTTCAAATTTAAAAAAATTTCCAGTAGATTATTATTTTTGCGACCTGGTGCATAATCGTGGACAACAGGGTCATTAAAAATGCATTGTTAGTTGTTTTTATAACTCTTAACATATGAATATAAAAAAAGTTCCTGTGGAGTATTGTTTTCGCAACCTGGTGCATGATTCTAGACAACGGGGTCATAGAAAATGCCATAGAATTTGCTTTTAGAAGAATTATTGTTTGAATTTAAAAAAAGTTCCAGTAGAATATTATTTTAGCAACCGTGGTGCATGATCCCGGGCAACAGGGTCATTAAAAATGCATTGTTAGTTGTTTTATAACTCTTAACATATGAATATAAAAAAAGTTCCTGTGGAGTATTTTTTTAGCAACCTGGTGCATTATTCTAGACAACGGGGTCATTGAAAGTGCCATAGAATTTGCTTTTAGAAGAATTATTGTTTGAATTTAAAAAAAGTTCCAGTAGATTATTATTTTAGCGACCTGGTGCATGATCCTGGGCAACAGGGTCATTAAAAATGCATTGTTAGTTGTTTTTATAACTCTTAACATATGAATATAAAAAAAGTTCCTGTGGAGTATTGTTTTAGCAACCTGGTGCATGATTCTAGACAACGGGGTCATTGAAAATGCCATAGAATTTGCTTTTAGAAGAATTATTGTTTGAATTTAAAAAAAGTTCCAGTAGATTATTATTTTAGCAACCTGGTGCATAATCGTGGACAACAGGGTCATTAAAAATGCATTGTTAGTTGTTTTTATAACTCTTAATACATGAATATAAAAAAAGTTCCTGTGGAGTATTGTTTTAGCAACCTGGTGCATGATTCTAGACAACGGGGTCATTGAAAATGCCATAGAATTTGATTTTGGAAGAATTAGTGTTCGAATTTAAATAAGTTCCAGTAGATTATTATTTTAGCGACCTGTTGCATGATCCTAGACAACGGGGTCATTGAAAATACATTTTTAGTTGTTTTTATAACACTTAGTATATGAATATAAATAAAGTTCCTGTGGAGTATTGTTTTAGCAATCTGGTGCATGATCCTAGTCAACGGGGTCATTGAAAATGCAATAGAATTTCTGTTAAAAGAATTAGTGTTCGAATTTTTAAAAAAATCCATTTTATTATTATTTTAGCGACCTGGTGCATGATCGTGGACAACAGGGTCATTAAAAATTCATTGTTAGTTGTTTTTATAACTCTTAACATATGAATATAAAAAAAGTTCCTGTGGAGTATTGTTTTAGCAACCTGGTGCATGATTCTAGACAACGGAGTCATTGAAAATGCCATAGAATTTGCTTTTAGAAGAATTATTGTTTAAATTTAAAAAAATTTCCAGTAGATTATTATTTTAGCAACCTGGTGCATGATCCCGGGCAACAGGGTCATTAAAAATGCATTGTTAGTTGTTTTTATAACTCTTAACATATGAATATAAAAAAAGTTCCTGTGGAGTATTTTTTTAGCAACCTGGTGCATGATTCTAGACAACGGGGTCATTGAAAATGCCATAGAATTTGCTTTTAGAAGAATTATTGTTTGAATTTAAAAAAAGTTCCAGTAGAATATTATTTTAGCAACCTGGTGCATAATCGTGGACAACAGGGTCATTAAAAATGCATTGTTAGTTGTTTTTATAACTCTTAAAATATGAATATAAAAAAAGTTCCGGTAGATTATTGTTTTAGCAACCTGGTGCATGATCCTGGACAACAGGGTCATTAAAAATGCAATAGAATTTGCTTTTGAAGAATTATTCTTTGAATTTAAAAAGTTCCAGTAGATTATTATTTTAGCGACCTGGTGCATAATCCTGGACAACAGGGTCATTAAAAAAGCATTATAATGTTGCTTGTGTAACTATTTATGTATAAATATAACAAAAGTTCCATCGGAGAATTGTTTTAGAAAACTGGTGCATAATCCTAGTCAACGGGGTCATTGAAAATGCAATAGAATTTCTGTTAAAAGAATTAGTGTTCGAATTTTTAAAATGTTCCAGTAGATTATTTTAGCAACCTGGTGCATAATCGTGGACAACAGGGTCATTAAAAATGCATTGTTAGTTGTTTTTATAACTCTTAACATATGAATATAAAAAAAGTTCCTGTGGAGTATTGTTTTAGCAACCTGTTGCATGATTCTAGACAACGGGGTCATTGAAAATGCCATAGAATTTGCTTTTAGAAGAATTATTGTTCAAATTTAAAAAAATCCATTTGATTATTATTTTAGCGACCTGGTGCATGATCCTGGACAACAGGGTCATTAAAAATGCATTGTTAGTTGTTTTTATAACTCTTAATATATGAATATAAAAAAAGTTCCTGTGGAGTATTGTTTTAGCAACCTGGTGCATGATTCTATACAACGGGGTCATTGAAAATTCAAAAGAATTTGCTTTTAGAAGAATTATTGTTTGAATTTAAAAAAATTTCCCGTAGATTATTATTTTTGCGACCTGGTGCATGATCCTGGGCAACAGGGTCAATAAAAATGCATTGTTAGTTGTTTTATAACTCTTAACATATGAATATAAAAAAAGTTCCTGTGGAGTATTTTTTTAGCAACCTGGTGCATGATTCTAGACAACGGGGTCATTGAAAATGCCATAGAATTTGCTTTTAGAAGAATTATTGTTTGAATTTAAAAAAAGTTCCAGTAGAATATTATTTTAGCAACCGTGGTGCATGATCCCGGGCAACAGGGTCATTAAAAAAGCATTGTTAGTTGTTTTTATAACTCTTAATATATGAATATAAAAAAAATTGTTAGTTGTTTTTATAACTCTTAATATATGAATATAAAAAAAATTCCTGTGGAGTATTGTTTTTGCAACCTGGTGCATGATTCTAGACAACGGGGTCATTGAAAATGCCATAGAATTTGCTTTTAGAAGAATTATTGTTTGAATTTAAAAAAAGTTCCAGTAGATTATTATTTTAGCAACCTGGTGCATGATCCCGGGCAACAGGGTCATTAAAAATGCATTGTTAGTTGTTTTATAACTCTTAACATATGAATATAAAAAAAGTTCCTGTGGAGTATTGTTTTAGCAACCTGGTGCATGATTCTATACAACGGGGTCATTGAAAATGCCATAGAATTTGCTTTTAGAAGAATTATTGTTTGAATTTAAAAAATTTCCAGTAGATTATTATTTTAGCAACCTGGTGCATGATCCCGGGCAACAGGGTCATTAAAAATGCATTGTTAGTTGTTTTTATAACTCTTAACATATGAATATAAAAAAAGTTCCGGTGGAGTATTGTTTTAGCAACCTGGTGCATGATTCTAGACAACGGGGTCATTGAAAATGCCATAGAATTTGCTTTTAGAAGAATTATTGTTTGAATTTAAAAAAGTTCCAGTAGATTATTTTAGCAACCTGGTGCATAATCGTGGACAACAGGGTCATTAAAAATGCATTGTTAGTTGTTTTTATAACTCTTAGTATATGAATATAAAAAAAGTTCCAGTAGGTTATTATTTTAGCAATTTGGTGCATAATCCTAGTCAACGGGGTCATTGAAAATGCCATAGAATTTGCTTTTAGAAGAATGATTGTTTGAATTTAAAAAAGTTCCAGTAAATTATTATTTTAGCAACCTGGTGCATAATCGTGGACAGCCGGGTCATTAAAAATGCATTATAATGTT
Organism: Diplolepis rosae; assembly: GCA_030998225.1. Taxonomy (NCBI): domain Eukaryota; kingdom Metazoa; phylum Arthropoda; class Insecta; order Hymenoptera; family Diplolepididae; genus Diplolepis; species Diplolepis rosae. The sequence continues at coordinate 2,164,481 of JAPYXD010000707.1, forward strand.
GTTTTTGTAACTATTTATGCATAAATATAACGAAAGTTCCTGTGGAGTATTGTTTTAGCAACCTGGTGCATAATCCTAGTCAACGGGGTCATTGAAAATGCAATAGAATTTCTGTTAAAAGAATTAGTGTTCGAATTTAAAAAAATCCATTTGATTATTATTTTAGCGACCTGGTGCATGATTCTAGACAACGGGGTCATAGAAAATGCCATAGAATTTGCTTTTAGAAGAAATTTGTTTGAATTTAAAAAAAGTTCCAGTAGAATATTATTATAGCAACCGTGGTGCATGAGCCCGGCCAACCGGGTCATTAAAAATGCATTGTTAGTTGTTTTTATAACTCTTAACATATGAATATAAAAAAAGTTCCTGTGGAGTATTGTTTTAGCAACCTGTTGCATGATTCTAGACAACGGGGTCATTGAAAATGCCATAGAATTTGCTTTTAGAAGAATTATTGTTCAAATTTAAAAAAATTTCCAGTAGATTATTATTTTTGCGACCTGGTGCATAATCGTGGACAACAGGGTCATTAAAAATGCATTGTTAGTTGTTTTTATAACTCTTAACATATGAATATAAAAAAAGTTCCTGTGGAGTATTGTTTTCGCAACCTGGTGCATGATTCTAGACAACGGGGTCATAGAAAATGCCATAGAATTTGCTTTTAGAAGAATTATTGTTTGAATTTAAAAAAAGTTCCAGTAGAATATTATTTTAGCAACCGTGGTGCATGATCCCGGGCAACAGGGTCATTAAAAATGCATTGTTAGTTGTTTTATAACTCTTAACATATGAATATAAAAAAAGTTCCTGTGGAGTATTTTTTTAGCAACCTGGTGCATTATTCTAGACAACGGGGTCATTGAAAGTGCCATAGAATTTGCTTTTAGAAGAATTATTGTCTGAATTTAAAAAAGTTCCAGTAGATTATTATTTTAGCAACCTGGTGCATAATCGTGGACAACAGGGTCATTAAAAATGCATTGTTAGTTGTTTTTATAACTCTTAACATATGAATATAAAAAAAGTTCCTGTGGAGTATTTTTTTAGCAACCTGGTGCATGATCCTAGTCAACGGGGTCATTGAAAATGCAATAGAATTTGATTTTGGAAGAATTATTGTTTGAATTTAAAAAAAGTTCCAGTAGAATATTATTTTAGCAACCGTGGTGCATGATCCCGGGCAACAGGGTCATTAAAAATGCATTGTTAGTTGTTTTATAACTCTTAACCTATGAATATAAAAAAAGTTCCTGTGGAGTATTGTTTTAGCAACCTGGTGCATGATTCTAGACAACGGGGTCATTGAAAATGCCATAGAATTTGCTTTTAGAAGAATTATTGTTTGAAATAAAAAAAATTCCAGTAGATTATTATTTTAGCGACCTGGTGCATGATCCTGGGCAACAGGGTCATTAAAAAAGCATTGTTAGTTGTTTTTATAACTCTTAATATATGAATATAAAAAAAATTGTTAGTTGTTTTTATAACTCTTAATATATGAATATAAAAAAAATTCCTGTGGAGTATTGTTTTTGCAACCTGGTGCATGATTCTAGACAACGGGGTCATTGAAAATGCCATAGAATTTGCTTTTAGAAGAATTATTGTTAGAATTTAAAAAAAGTACCAGTAAATTATTATTTTAGCAACCTGGTGCATGATCCTGGGCAACAGGGTCATTAAAAATGCATTGTTAGTTGTTTTTATAACTCTTAACATATGAATATAAAAAAAGTTCCTGTGGAGTATTGTTTTAGCAACCTGGTCCATGATTCTAGACAACGGGGTCATTGAAAATGCCATAGAATTTGCTTTTAGAAGAATTATTGTTTAAATTTAAAAAAATTTCCAGTAGATTATTATTTTAGCAACCTGGTGCATGATCCCGGGCAACAGGGTCATTAAAAATGCATTGTTAGTTGTTTTTATAACTCTTAACATATGAATATAAAAAAGTTCCGGTGGACTATTGTTTTAGCAACCTGGTGCATGATTCTAGACAACGGGGTCATTGAAAATGCCATAGAATTTGCTTTTAGAAGAATTATTGTTTGAATTTAAAAAAAGTACCAGTAAATTATTATTTTAGCAACCTGGTGCATAATCGTGGACAACAGGGTCATTAAAAATGCATTGTTAGTTGTTTTTATAACACTTAGTATATGAATATAAATAAAGTTCCTGTGGAGTATTGTTTTAGCAATCTGGTGCATGATCCTAGTCAACGGGGTCATTGAAAATGCCATAGAATTTGCTTTTAGAAAAATGATTGTTTGAATTTAAAAAAAGTTCCAGTAGATTATTATTTTAGCAACCTGGTGCATAATCGTGGACAGCAGGGTCATTAAAAATGCATTATAATGTTGTTTTTGTAACTATTTATGTATAAATATAACAAAAGTTCCTGTGGAGTATTGTTTTAGCAACCTGGTGCATAATCCTAGTCAACGGGGTCATTGAAAATGCAATAGAATTTCTGTTAAAAGAATTAGTGTTCGAATTTTTAAAAAAATCCATTTGATTATTATTTTAGCAACCTGGTGCATGATTCTAGACAACGGGGTCATTGAAAATGCCATAGAATTTGCTTTTAGAAGAATTATTGTTTGAATTTAAAAAAAGTTCCAGTAGAATATTATTTTAGCAACCGTGGTGCATGATCCCGGGCAACAGGGTCATTAAAAATGCATTGTTAGTTGTTTTATAACTCTTAACATATGAATATAAAAAAAGTTCCTGTGGAGTATTTTTTTAGCAACCTGGTGCATTATTCTAGACAACGGGGTCATTGAAAATGCCATAGAATTTGCTTTTGGAAGAATTAGTGTTCGAATTTCAAAAAAGTTCCAGTAGATTATTATTTTAGGGACCTGGTGCATGATCCTAGGCAACGGGGTCATTGAAAATGCAATAGAATTTCTGTTAAAAGAAATAGTGTTCGAATTTGAAAAAAGTTCCAGTTGATTATTACTTTAGCGACCTGGTGCATTATTCTAGACAACGGGGTCATTGAAAGTGCCATAGAATTTGCTTTTAGAAGAATTATTGTCTGAATTTCTAAAAAGTTCCAGTAGAATATTATTTTAGCGACCTGGTGCATGATCCTAGAAAACGGGGTCATTGAAAATGCAATAGAATTTGATTTTGAAGAATTATTGTTCTAATTTAAAAAAAGTTACAGTAGATTATTATTTTAGCGACCTGGTGCATGATCCTGGGCAACAGGGTCATTAAAAAAGCATTGTTAGTTGTTTTTATAACTCTTAACATATGAATATAAAAAAAGTTCCTGTGGAGTATTGTTTTTGCAACCTGGTGCATGATTCTAGACAACGGGGTCATTGAAAATGCCATAGAATTTGCTTTTAGAAGAATTATTGTTTGAATTTAAAAAAAGTACCAGTAAATTATTATTTTAGCAACCTGGTGCATAATCGTGGACAACAGGGTCATTAAAAATGCATTATAATGTTGTTTTTGTAACTATTTATGTATAAATATAACAAAAGTTCCTGTGGAGTATTGTTTTAGCAACCTGGTGCATAATCCTAGTCAACGGGGTCATTGAAAATGCAATAGAATTTCTGTTAAAAGAATTAGTGTTCGAATTTAAATAAATTCCATTTGATTATTATTTTAGCGACCTGGTGCATGATCCAAGACAACGGGGTCATTGAAAATTCATTTTTAGTTGTTTTTATAACTCTTAATATATGAATATAAAAAAAGTTCCTGTGGAGTATTGTTTTAGCAACCTGGTGCATAATCCTAGTCAACGGGGTCATTGAAAATGCAATAGAATTTCTGTTAAAAGAATTAGTGTTCGAATTTAAAAAAAAATCCATTTGATTATTATTTTAGCGACCTGGTGCATGATCGTGGACAACAGGGTCATTGAAAATGCATTGGTAGTTGTTTTTATAACTCTTAATATATGAATATAAAAAAAGTTCCGGTGGAGTATTGTTTTAGCAATCTGGTGCATGATCCTAGTCAACGGGGTCATTGAAAATGCCATAGAATTTGCTTTTAGAAGAATTATTGTTTGAATTTAAAAAAAAGTTCCAGTAAATTATTATTTTAGCAACCTGGTGCATAATCGTGGACAGCAGGGTCATTAAAAATGCATTATAATGTTGTTTTTGTAACTATTTATGTATAAATAGAACGAAATTTCCTGTGGAGTATTGTTTTAGCAACCTGGTGCATAATCCTAGTCAACGGGGTCATTGAAAATGCAATAGAATTTCTGTTAAAGAATTAGTGTTCGAATTTTAAAAAAATCCATTTGATTATTATTTTAGCGACCTGGTGCATGATTCTAGACAACGGTGTCATTGAAAATGCCATAGAATTTGCTTTTAGAAGAATTATTGTCTGAATTTCTAAAAAGTTCCAGTAGAATATTATTTTAGCGACCTGGTGCATGATCCTAGAAAACGGGGTCATTGAAAATGCCATAAAATTTGCTTTTAGAAGAATTATTGTTCAAATTTAAAAAAATTTCCAGTAGATTATTATTTTAGCAACCTGGTGCATGATCCCGGGCAACAGGGTCATTAAAAATGCATTGTTAGTTGTTTTTATAACTCTTAACATATGAATATAAAAAAAGTTCCTGTGGAGTATTGTATTAGCAACCTGGTGCATGATTCTAGACAACGGGGTCATTGAAAATGCCATAGAATTTGCTTTTAGAAGAATTATTGTTTGAATTTAAAAAAAGTTCCAGTAAATTATTATTTTAGCAAGCTGGTGCATAACCGTGGACAACAGGGTCATTAAAAATGCATTATAATGTTGTTTTTGTAATTATTTATGTATAAATATAACAAAAGTTCCTGTGGAGTATTGTTTTAGCAATCTGGTGCATGATCCTAGTCAACGGGGTCATTGAAAATGCCATTGCATTTGCTTTTGGAAGAATTAGTGTTTAAATTTAAAAAAAAGTTCCAGTAGATTATTATTTTAGCAGCCTGGTGCATAATCGTGGACAACAGAGTCATTAAAAATGCATTGTTAGTTGTTTTTATAACCCTTAACATATGAATATAAAAAAAATTGTTAGTTGTTTTGATAACTCTTAATATATGAATATAAAAAAATTCCGGTGGAGTATTGTTTTTGCAACCTGGTGCATGATTCTAGACAACGGGGTCATTGAAAATGCCATAGAATTTGCTTTTAGAAGAATTATTGTTTGAATTTAAAAAAGTTCCAGTAGATTATTATTTTAGCGACCTGGTGCATGACCCTGGGCAACAGGGTCATTAAAAAAGCATTGTTAGTTGTTTTTATAACTCTTAACATATGAATATAAAAAAGTTCCTGTGGAGTATTGTTTTAGCAACCTGGTCCATGATTCTAGACAACGGTGTCATTGAAAATGCCATAGAATTTGCTTTTAGAAGAATTATTGTCTGAATTTCTAAAAAGTTCCAGTAGAATATTATTTTAGCGACCTGGTGCATGATCCTAGAAAACGGGGTCATTGAAAATGCCATAAAATTTGCTTTTAGAAGAATTATTGTTCAAATTTAAAAAAAGTTCCAGTTGATTATTATTTAAGCAACCTTGTGCATTATCCAAGACAACGGGGTCATTAAAAATGCATTGTTATTTGTTTTTATAACTCTTAATATATGAATATAAAAAAAGTTCCTGTGGAGTATTGTATTAGCAACCTGGTGCATGATCCTAGACAACGGGGTCATTGAAAATGCCATAGAATTTGCTTTTAGAAGAATTATTGTTTGAATTTAAAAAAAGTTCCAGTAGATTATTATTTTAGCGACCTGGTGCATGATCCTGGGCAACAGGGTCATTAAAAATGCATTGTTAGTTGTTTTTATAACTCTTAATATATGAATATAAAAAAAGTTCCTGTGGAGTATTGTTTTAGCAACCTGGTGGATGATTCTAGACAACGGGGTCATTGAAAATGTCATAGAATTTGCTTTTAGAAGAATTATTGTTTGAATTTAAAAAAAGTTCAGTAGATTATTATTTTAGCAACCTGGTGCATAATCGTGGACAACGTGTTCATTGAAAATGCATTATAATGTTGTTTTTGTAACTATTTATGTATAAATATAACAAAAGTTCCTGTGGAGTATTTTTTTAGCAACCTGGTGCATTATTCTAGACAACGGGGTCATTGAAAGTGCCATAGAATTTGCTTTTAGAAGAATTATTGTCTGAATTTCTAAAAAGTTCCAGTAGAATATTATTTTAGCGACCTGGTGCATGATCCTAGAAAACGGGGTCATTGAAAATGCAATATAATTTGCTTTTAGAAGAATTATTGTTTGAATTTAAAAAAAGTTCCAGTAGATTATTATTTTAGCGACCTGGTGCATGATCCTGGGCAACAGGGTCATTAAAAAAGCATTGTTAGTTGTTTTTATAACTCTTAACATATGAATATAAAAAAAGTTCCTGTGGAGTATTGTTTTAGCAACCTGGTCCATGATTGTAGACAACGGGGTCATTGAAAATGCCATAGAATTTGCATTTGGAAGAATTATTGTTTGAATTTAAAAAAAGTTCCAGTAGATTATTATTTTAGCGACCTGGTGCATGATCCTGGACAACAGGGTCATTAAAAATGCATTGTTAGTTGTTTTTATAACTCTTAATATATGAATATAAAAAAAGTTCCTGTGGAGTATTGTTTTAGCAATCTGGTGCATGATTCTGGGCAACCGGGTCTTTGCAAATGCGAAAGAATTTGCTTTTGAAAGAATTAGTGTTCGAATTTAAATAAGTTCCAGTAGATTATTATTTTAGCGACCTGGTGCATGATCCTGGACAACAGGGTCATTAAAAATGCATTGTTAGTTGTTTTTATAACTCTTAATATATGAATATAAAAAAAGTTCCTGTGGAGTATTGTTTTAGCAACCTGGTGCATGATTCTAGACAACGGGGTCATTGAAAATGCCATAGAATTTGATTTTCGAAGAATTATTGTTTGAATTTAAAAAAAGTACCAGTAAATTATTATTTTAGCAACCTGGTGCATAATCGTGGACAACAGGGTCATTAAAAATGCATTATAATGTTGTTTTTGTAACTATTTATGTATACATATAACAAAAGTTCCTGTGGAGTATTGTTTTAGCAACCTGGTGCATGATCCTAGACAACGGGGTCATTGAAAATGCAATAGAATTTCTGTTAAAAGAATTAGTGTTCGAATTTTTAAAAAAATCCATTTGATTATTATTTTAGCGACCTGGTGCATGATCGTGGACAGCAGGGTCATTGAAAATGCATTGTTAGTTGTTTTTATAACTCTTAATATATGAATATAAAAAAGTTCCGGTGGAGTATTGTTTTAGCAACCTGGTGCATGATTCTAGACAAAGGGGTCATTGAAAATGCCATAGAATTTGCTTTTGGAAGAATTAGTGTTTGAATTTAAAAAAAGTTCCAGTAGATTATTATTTTAGCAACCTGGTGCATAATCGTGGACAACAGGGTCATTAAAAATGCATTGTTAGTTGTTTTTATAACTCTTAATACATGAATATAAAAAAAGTGCCTGTGGAGTATTGTTTTAGCAACCTGGTGCATGATTCTAGACAACGGGGTCATTGAAAATGCCATAGAATTTGCTTTTAGAAGAATTATTGTTTAAATTTAAAAAAATTTCCAGTAGATTATTATTTTAGCAACCTGGTGCATGATCCCGGGCAACAGGGTCATTAAAAATGCATTGTTAGTTGTTTTTATAACTCTTAATATATGAATATAAAAAAAGTTCCTGTGGAGTATTGTTTTAGCAAACTGGTGCATGATCCTAGACAACGGGGTCATTGAAAATGCAATACAATTTGCTTTTGGAAGAATTAGTGTTTGAATTAAAAAAGTTCCAGTAGATTATTATTTTAGCAACCTTGTGCATGATCATGGACAACAGAGTCATAAAAAATGCATTATAATGTTGTTTTTGTAACTATTTATGTATAAATATAACGAAAGTTCCTGTGGAGTATTGTTTTAGCAACCTGGTGCATAATCCTAGTCAACGGGGTCATTGAAAATGCAATAGAATTTCTGTTAAAAGAATTAGTGTTCGAATTTTTAAAAAAAATCCATTTGATTATTATTTTAGCGACCTGGTGCATGATTCTAGACAACGGGGTCATAGAAAATGCCATAGAATTTGCTTTAGAAGAATTATTGTTTGAATTTAAAAAAAGTTCCAGTAGAATATTATTTTAGCAACCGTGGTGCATGATCCTAGTCAACGGGGTCATTGAAAATGCAATAGAATTTCTGTTAAAAGAATTAGTGTTCGAATTTTTAAAAAAATCCATTTGATTATTATTTTAGCGACCTGGTGCATGATCGTGGACAACAGGGTCATTAAAAATGCATTGTTAGTTGTTTTTATAACTATTAACATATGAATATAAAAAAAGTTCCTGTGGAGTATTGTTTTAGCAACCTGGTGCATGATTCTAGACAACGGGGTCATTGAAAATGCCATAGAATTTGATTTTGGAAGAATTAGTGTTCGAATTTAAATAAGTTCCAGTAGATTATTATTTTAGCGACCTGTTGCATGATCCTAGACAACGGGGTCATTGAAAATACATTTTTAGTTGTTTTTATAACACTTAGTATATGAATATAAATAAAGTTCCTGTGGAGTATTGTTTTAGCAATCTGGTGCATGATCCTAGTCAACGGGGTCATTGAAAATGCCATAGAATTTCTGTTAAAAGAATTAGTGTTCGAATTTTTAAAAAAATCCATTTGATTATTATTTTAGCGACCCGGTGCATAATCGTGGACAACAGGGTCATTAAAAATGCATTGTTAGTTGTTTTTATAACTCTTAACATATGAATATAAAAAAAGTTCCTGTGGAGTATTTTTTTAGCAACCTGGTGCATGATTCTAGACAACGGGGTCATTGAAAATGCCATAGAATTTGCTTTTAGAAGAATTATTGTTTGAATTTAAAAAAAGTTCCAGTAGATTATTATTTTAGCAACCTGGTGCATAATCGTGGACAGCAGGGTCTTTAAAAATGCATTATAATGTTGTTTTTGTAACTATTTATGTATAAATAGAACGAAATTTCCTGTGGAGTATTGTTTTAGCAACATGGTGCATGATCCAAGTCAACGGGGCCATTGAAAATGCAATAGAATTTCTGTTAAAAGAATTAGTGTTCGAATTTAAATAAATTCCATTTGACTAATATTTTAGCGACCTGGTGCATGATTCTAGACAACGGGGTCATTAAAAATGCCATAGAATTTGCTTTTAGAAGAATTATTGTTTGAATTTAAAAAAAGTTCCAGTAGAATATTATTTTAGCAACCGTGGTGCATGATCCTAGTCAACGGGGTCATTGAAAATGCAATAGAATTCCTGTTAAAAGAATTAGTGTTCGAATTTTTAAAAAAATCCATTTGATTATTATTTTAGCGACCTGGTGCATGATCGTGGACTACAGGGTCATTAAAAATGCATTGTTAGTTGTTTTTATAACTATTAACATATGAATATAAAAAAAGTTCCTGTGGAGTATTGTTTTAGCAACCTGGTGCATGATTCTAGACAACGGGGTCATTGAAAATGCCATAGAATTTGATTTTGGAAGAATTAGTGTTCGAATTTAAATAAGTTCCAGTAGATTATTATTTTAGCGACCTGTTGCATGATCCTAGACAACGGGGTCATTGAAAATACATATTAAGTTGTTTTAATAACACTTAGTATATGAATATAAATAAAGTTCCTGTGGAGTATTGTTTTAGCAACCTGGTGCATAATCCTAGTCAACGGGGTCATTGAAAATGCAATAGAATTTCTGTTAAAAGAATTAGTGTTCGAATTTTAAAAAAAATCCATTTGATTATTATTTTAGCGACCTGGTGCATGATCCTAGACAACGGGGTCATTGAAAATGCATTGGTAGTTGTTTTTATAACTCTTAATATATAACTATAAAAAAAGTTCCGGTGGAGTATTGTTCTAGCAATCTGGTGCATGATCCTAGACAACGGGGTCATTGAAAATGCAATAGAATTTCTGTTAAAAGAATTAGTGTTCGAATTTTTAAAAAAATCCATTTGATTATTATTTTAGCGACCTGGTGCATGATCGTGGACAACAGGGTCATTGAAAATGCATTGTTAGTTGTTTTTATAACTCTTAATATATGAATATAAAAAAAGTTCCGGTGGAGTATTGTTTTAGCAACCTGGTGCATGATTCTAGACAACGGGGTCATAGAAAATGCCATAGAATTTGCTTTTAGAAGAATTATTGTTCAAATTTAAAAAAATTTCCAGTAGATTATTATTTTTGCGACCTGGTGCATGATCCTGGGCAACAGGGTCATTAAAAATGCATTGTTAGTTGTTTTTATAACTATTAACATATGAATATAAAAAAAGTTCCTGTGGATTATTATTTTAGCAACCTGGTGCATGATGCTGGACAACGGGGTCATTAAAAATGCCTTAGAATTTGCTTTTAGAAGAATTATTGTTCAAATTTAAAAAAATTTCCAGTAGATTATTATTTTTGCGACCTGGTGCATGATCCTGGGCAACAGGGTCATTAAAAATGCATTGTTAGTTGTTTTATAACTCTTAACATATGAATATAAAAAAGTTCCTGTGGAGTATTTTTTTAGCAACCTGGTGCATTATTCTAGACAACGGGGTCATTGAAAGTGCCATAGAATTTGCTTTTAGAAGAATTATTGTTTGAATTTAAAAAAAGTTCCAGTAGATTATTATTTTAGCGACCTGGTGCATGATCCTGGGCAACAGGGTCATTAAAAAAGCATTGTTAGTTGTTTTTATAACTCTTAATATATGAATATAAAAAAAATTGTTAGTTGTTTTTATAACTCTTAATATATGAATATAAAAAAAATTCCTGTGGAGTATTGTTTTTGCAACCTGGTGCATGATTCTAGACAACGGGGTCATTGAAAATGCCATAGAATTTGCTTTTAGAAGAATTATTTTTCGAATTTAAATAAGTTCCAGTAGATTATTATGTTAGCGGTCTGCTGCATGATCCTGGACTACAGGGTCATTAAAAATGCATTGTTAGTTGATTTTACAACTCTTAATATATAAATATAAAAAAAGTTCCTGTGGAGTATTGTTTTAGCAACCTGGTGCATGATTCTAGACAACGGGGTCATTGAAAATGCCATAGAATTTGCTTTTAGAAGAATTATTGTTTGAATTTAAAAAAGTTCCAGTAAATTATTATTTTAGCAACCTGGTGCATAATCGTGGACAGCAGGGTCATTAAAAATGCATTATAATGTTGTTTTTGTAACTATTTATGTATAAATATAACAAAAGTTCCTGTGGAGTATTGTTTTAGCAACCTGGGGGATGATCCTAGACGACGGAGTCATTGTACATTCACTAGATTTTCTGTTGTAAGAATGAGTGTTCGATTTTTAAAATAAATCCAGTTGATTATTGTTTTAGCGACCTGGTGCATGATCCTAGACAACGGTGTCATTGAAAATACATTTTCAGTTGTTTTTATAACCCTTAATATATGAATATAAATAAAGTTCCTGTGGATTTTTGTTTTAGCAACCTGGTGCATATTCCTAGTCAACGGGGTCATTGAAAATGCAATAGACTTTCTTTTAAAATAATTAGTGTGCGAATTTTTAAAAAAATCCATTTGATTATTATTTTAGCGACCTGGTGCATGATCCTCGAAAACTGGGTCATTCAGAATGCATTCTAAGTTGTTTTTATAACCCTTAATATATGAATATAAAAATGTTCCTGTGGAGTATTGTTATAGCAACCTGGTGCATGATCCTAGTCATCGGGGTCATTGAAAATGCAATAGAATTTGCTTTTGGAAGAATTAATGTTCGAATTTAATTAAATTCCAGTAGATTATTATTTTAGCGACCTGTTGCATGATCCTAGACAACGGGGTCATTGAAAATACATTTTTAGTTGTTTTTATAACACTTAGTATATGAATATAAATAAAGTTCCTGTGGAGTATTGTTTTAGCAACCTGGTGCATGATCCTAGACAACGGGGTCATTGAAAATGCAATAGAATTTCTGTTGAAAGAATTAGTGTTCGAATATTTAAAAAAATCCAGTTGATTATTATTTTAGCGACCTGGTGCATGATCGTGGACAACAAGGTCATTAAAAATGCATTGATAGTTGTTTTTATAACTCTTAACATATGAATATAAAAAAAAGTTCCTGTGGAGTATTGTTTTAGCAACCTGGTGCATGATTCTAGACAACGGGGTCATTGAAAATGCCATAGAATTTGATTTTGGAAGAATTAGTGTTCGAATTTAAATAAGTTCCAGTAGAGTATTATTTTAGCGACCTGTTGCATGATCCTAGACAACGGGGTCATTGAAAATACATTTTTAGTTGTTTTAATAACACTTAGTATATGAATATAAATAAAGTTCCTGTGGAGTATTGTTTTAGCAACCTGGTGCATTATCCTAGACAACGGGGTCATTGAAAATGCAATAGAATTTCTGTTGAAAGAATTAGTGTTCGAATATTAAAAAAAATCCAGTTGATTATTATTTTAGCGACCTGGTGCATGATCCTAGACAAAGGGGTCATTGAAAATGCATTGGTAGTTTTTTTCATTACTATTAATGTATAACTATTAAAAAATTTACTGTGAAGTATTGTTCTAGCAATCTGGTGCATGATCCTAGACAACGGGGTCATTGAAAATGCCATAGAATTTGCTTTTAGAAGAATTATTGTTTGAATTTAAAAAAAGTTCCAGTTGATTATTATTTTAGCAACCTGGTGCATAATCGTGGACAGCAGGGTCATTAAAAATGCATTATAATGTTGTTTTTGTAACTATTTATGTATAAATATAACGAAAGTTCCTGTGGAGTATTGTTTTAGCAACCTGGTGCATAATCCTAGTCAACGGGGTCATTGAAAATGCAATAGAATTTCTGTTAAAAGAATTAGTGTTCGAATTTTAAAAAAAATCCATTTGATTATTATTTTAGCGACCTGGTGCATGATTCTAGACAACGGTGTCATTGAAAATGCCATAGAATTTGCTTTTAGAAGAATTATTGTCTGAATTTCTAAAAAGTTCCAGTAGAATATTATTTTAGCGACCTGGTGCATGATCCTAGAAAACGGGGTCATTGAAAATGCCATAAAATTTGCTTTTAGAAGAATTATTGTTCAAATTTAAAAAAATTTCCAGTAGATTATTATTTTAGCAACCTGGTGCATGATCCCGGGCAACAGGGTCATTAAAAATGCATTGTTAGTTGTTTTTTATAACTCTTAACATATGAATATAAAAAAAGTTCCTGTGGAGTATTGTTTTAGCTAACTGGTGCTTGATTCTAGACAACGGGGTCATTGAAAATGCCATAGAATTTGCTTTTAGAAGAATTATTGTTTAAATTTAAAAAAATTTCCAGTAGATTATTATTTTAGCAACCTGGTGCATGATCCCGGGCAACAGGGTCATTAAAAATGCATTGTTAGTTGTTTTTATAACTCTTAATATATGAATATAAAAAAAGTTCCAGCGGAGTATTGTTTTAGCAACCTGGTGCATGATCCTAGTCAACAGGGTCATTGAAAATGCCATAGAATTTGCTTTTGCAAGAATTATTGGTAGAATTAAAAACATGTTCCAGTAGAATATTATTTTAGCAACCTGGTGCATAATCGTGGACAACAGGTTCATTAAAAATGCATTGTTAGTTGTTTTTATAACTCTTAATATATGAATATAAAAAAAGTTCCTGTGGAGTATTGTTTTAGCAACCTGGTGCATAATCCTAGTCAACGGGGTCATTGAGAATGCAATAGGATTTCTTTTGAAAGAATTAGTGTTCGAATTTTTAAAAAAATCCATTTGATTATTATTTTAGCGACCTGGTGCATGATCGTGGACAACAGTGTCATTAAAAATGCATTGATAGTTGTTTTTGTAACTCTTAATATATGAATATAAAAAAGTTCCTGTGGAGTATTGTTTTAGCAATCTGGTGCATGATCCTAGTCAACGGGGTCATTGAAAATGCCATAGAATTTGCTTTTAGAAGAATTATTGTTTGAATTGAAAAAAAGTTCCAGTAAATTATTATTTTAGCAACCTGGTGCATAATCGTGGACAGCAGGGTCATTAAAAATGCATTATAATGTTGTTTTTGTAACTATTTATGTATAAATCTATCAAAGGTTCCTGTGGAGTATTGTTTTAGCAACCTGGTGCATAATCCTAGTCAACGGGGTCATTGAAAATGCAATAGAATTTCTTTTTAAAGAATTAGGGTTCGAATTTTAAAAAAAATACATATGATTATTATTTTAGCGACCTGGTGCATGATTCTAGACAACGGTGTCATTGAAAATGCCATAGAATTTGCTTTTAGAAGAATTATTGTCTGAATTTCTAAAAAGTTCCAGTAGAATATTATTTTAGCGACCTGGTGCATGATCCTAGAAAACGGGGTCATTGAAAATGCCATAAAATTTGCTTTTAGAAGAATTATTGTTCAAATTTAAAAAAATTTCCAGTAGATTATTATTTTAGCAACCTGGTGCATAATCGTGGACAACAGGGTCATTAAAAATGCATTGTTAGTTGTTTTTATAACTCTTAACATATGAATATAAAAAAAGTTCCTGTGGAGTATTGTTTTAGCAACCTGTTGCATGATTCTAGACAACGGGGTCATTGAAAATGCCATAGAATTTGCTTTTAGAAGCATTATTGTTTGAATTTAAAAAAAGTTCCAGTAGATTATTATTTTAGCAACCTGGTGCATGATCCCGGGCAACAGGGTCATTAAAAATGCATTGTTAGTTGTTTTATAACTCTTAACATATGAATATAAAAAAAGTTCCTGTGGAGTATTTTTTTAGCAACCTGGTGCATGATTCTAGACAACGGGGTCATTGAAAATGCCATAGAATTTGCTTTTAGAAGAATTATTGTTTGAATTTAAAAAAGTTCCAGTAAATTATTATTTTAGCAACCTGGTGCATAATCGTGGACAGCAGGGTCATTAAAAATGCATTATAATGTTGTTTTTGTAACTATTTATGTATAAATATAACGAAAGTTCCTGTGGAGTATTGTTTTAGCAACCTGGTGCATAATCCTAGTCAACGGGGTCATTGAAAATGCAATAGAATTTCTGTTAAAAGAATTAGTGTTCGAATTTTAAAAAAAATCCATTTGATTATTATTTTAGCGACCTGGTGCATGATTCTAGACAACGGTGTCATTGAAAATGCCATAGAATTTGCTTTTAGAAGAATTATTGTCTGAATTTCTAAAAAGTTCCAGTAGAATATTATTTTAGCGACCTGGTGCATGATCCTAGAAAACGGGGTCATTGAAAATGCCATAAAATTTGCTTTTAGAAGAATTATTGTTCAAATTTAAAAAAAGTTCCGGAAGATTATTATTTTAGCAACCTTGTGCATTACCCAAGACAACGGGGTCATTAAAAATGCATTGTTAGTTGTTTTTATAACTCTTAATATATGAATATAACAAAAGTTCCTGTGGAGTATTGTTTTAGCAACCTGGTGCATGATCCTAGACAACGGGGTCATTGAAAATGCCATAGAATTTGCTTTTAGAAGAATTAGTGTTTGAAATAAAAAAAATTCCAGTAGATTATTATTTTTGCGACCTGGTGCATGATCCTAGAAAACGGGGTCATTGAAAATGCCATAGAATTTGCTTTTGAAAGAATTTTTGTTTGAATTTAAAAAAATTTCCAGTAGATTATTATTTTAGCGACCTGGTGCATGATCCTGGACAACGGGGTCATTAAAAATGCATTGTTATTTGTTTTTATAACTCTTAATATATGAATATAAAAAAAGTTCCTGTGGAGTATTGTATTAGCAACCTGGTGCATGATCCTATTCAACGGTGTCATCGAAAATGCAATAGAATTTGCTTTTGGAAGAATTATTGGTAGAATTAAAAACATGTTCCAGTAGAATATTATTTTAGCAACCTGGTGCATAATCGTGGACAACAGGTTCATTAAAAATGCATTATAATGTTGTTTGTGTAACTATTTATGTATAAATATAACAAAAGTTCCTGAGGAGTATTGTTTTAGCAACCTGGTGCATAATCCTAGTCAACGGGGTCATTGAAAATGCAATAGAATTTCTGTTGAAAGAATTAGTGTTCGAATTTAAAAAAAAATCCAGTTGATTATTGTTTTAGCAACCTGGTGCATGATCCTAGACGACGGGGTCATAGAAAATGCCATAGAATTTGCTCTTGAAGAATTATTGTTTGAATTTAAAAAAAGTTCCAGTAGAATATTATTTTAGCAACCGTGGTGCATGATCCCGGGCAACAGGGTCATTAAAAATGCATTGTTAGTTGTTTTATAACTCTTAACATATGAATATAAAAAAAGTTCCTGTGGAGTATTTATTAGCAACCTGGTGCATTATTCTAGACAACGGGGTCATTGAAAGTGCCATAGAATTTGCTTTTAGAAGAATTATTCTTTGAAATCAAAAAAAGTTCCAGTAGATTATTATTTTATCATCCTCGTGCATGATCCTGGACAACAGGGTCATTAAAAATGCATTGTTAGTTGTTTTTATAACTCTTAATATATGAATATAAAAAAAGTTCCTGTGGAGTATTTTTTAGCAACCTGGTGCATGATTCTAGACAACGGGCTCATTGAAAATGCCATAGAATTTGCTTTTAGAAGAATTATTGTTTGAATTTAAAAAAAGTACCAGTAAATTATTATTTTAGCAACCTGGTGCATAATCGTGGACAACAGGGTCATTAAAAATGCATTATAATGTTGTTTTTGTAACTATTTATGTATAAATATAACAAAAGTTCCTGTGGAGTATTGTTTTAGCAACCTGGTGCATAATCCTAGTCAACGGGGTCATTGAAAATGCAATAGAATTTCTGTTAAAAGAATTAGTGTTCGAATTTTTAAAAAAATCCATTTGATTATTATTTTAGCGACCTGGTGCATGATCGTGGACAGCAGGGTCATTGAAAATGCATTGTTAGTTGTTTTTATAACTCTTAATATATGAATATAAAAAAAGTTCCGGTGGAGTATTGTTTTAGCAACCTGGTGCATGATTCTAGACAACGGGGTCATAGAAAATGCCATAGAATTTGCTTTTAGAAGAATTATTGTTTGAATTTAAAAAAAGTTCCAGTAGAATATTATTTTAGCAACCGTGGTGCATAATCGTGGACAACAGGGTCATTAAAAATGCATTGTTAGTTGTTTTTATAACTCTTAATATATGAATATAAAAAAAAGTTTCTGTGGAGTATTGTTTTAGCAACCTGGTGCATGATTCTAGACAACGGGGTCATTGAAAATGCCATAGAATTTGATTTTGGAAGAATTAGTGTTCGAATTTAAATAAGTTCCAGTAGATTATTATTTTAGCGACCTGTTGCATGATCCTAGACAACGGGGTCATTGAAAATACATTTTTAGTTGTTTTTATAACACTTAGTATATGAATATAAATAAAGTTCCTGTGGAGTATTGTTTTAGCAATCTGGTGCATGATCCTAGTCAACGGGGTCATTGAAAATGCCATAGAATTTGCTTTTAGAAGAATTAGTGTTCGAATTTTAAAAAAAATCCATTTGATTATTATTTTAGCGACCTGGTGCATGATCCTAGACAACGGGGTCATTGAAAATGCATTGGTAGTTGTTTTCATTACTATTAATGTATAAATATAACGAAAGTCCTTGTGGAGTATTGTTTTAGCAATCTGGTGCATGATCCTAGTCAACGGGGTCATTGAAAATGCCATAGAATTTGCTTTTAGAAGAATGATTGTTTGAATTTAAAAAAAGTTCCAGTAGATTATTATTTTAGCAACCTGGTGCATGATCCCGGGCAACGAGGTCATTAATAATGCATTGTTAGTTGTTTTTTTAACTCTTTATGTTTGAATATAAAAAAAGTTCCTGTGGAGTATTGTTTTAGCAACCTGGTGCATGATTCTAGACAACGGGGTCATTGAAAATGCAATAGAATTTGCTTTTAGAAGAATTATTGTTTAAATTTAAAAAATTTCCAGTAGATTATTATTTTAGCAACCTGGTGCATGATCCCGGGCAACAGGGTCATTAAAAATGCATTGTTAGTTGTTTTTATAACTCTTAACATATGAATATAAAAAAAGTTCCGGTGGAGTATTGTTTTAGCAACCTGGTGCATGATTCTAGACAACGGGGTCATTGAAAATGCCATAGAATTTGCTTTTAGAAGAATTATTGTTTGAATTTAAAAAAGTTCCAGTAGATTATTATTTTAGCAACCTGCTGCATAATCGTGGACAACAGGGTCATTAAAAATGCATTGTTAGTCGTTTTTATAACTCTTAACATATGAATATAAAAAAGTTCCTGTGGAGTATTGTATTAGCAACCTGGTGCATAATCCTAGTCAACGGGGTCATTGAAAATGCAATAGAATTTCTGTTAAAAGAATTAGTGTTCGAATTTTAAAAAAAATCCATTTGATTATTATTTTAGCGACCTGGTGCATGATTCTAGACAACGGTGTCATTGAAAATGCCATAGAATTTGCTTTTAGAAGAATTATTGTCTGAATTTCTAAAAGTTCCAGTAGAATATTATTTTAGCGACCTGGTGCATGATCCTAGAAAACGGGGTCATTGAAAATGCCATAAAATTTGCTTTTAGAAGAATTATTGTTCAAATTTAAAAAAAGTTACAGTAGATTATTATTTTAGCGACCTGGTGCATGATTCTAGACAACGGTGTCATTGAAAATACATTTTTAGTTGTTTTTATAACACTTAGTATATGAATATAAATAAAGTTCCTGTGGAGTATTGTTTTAGCAACCTGGTGCATAATCCTAGTCAACGGGGTCATTGAAAATGCAATAGAATTTCTGTTAAAAGAATTAGTGTTCGAATTTTAAAAAAAATCCATTTGATTATTATTTTAGCAACCTGGTGCATGATTCTAGACAACGGGGTCATTGAAAATACAATAGTATTTGTTTTTATAACAATTAGTATATGAATATAAATAAAGTTCCTGTGGAGTATTGTTTTAGCAACCTGGTGCATAATCCTAGTCAACGGGGTCATTGAAAATGCAATAGAATTTCTGTTAAAAGAATTAGTGTTCGAATTTTTAAAAAAATCCATTTGATTATTATTTTAGCGACCTGGTGCATGATCCAAGTCAACGGGGTCATTGAAAATTCATTTTTAGTTGTTTATATAACTCTTAATATATGAATATAAAAAAAGTTCCGGTGGAGTATTGTTTTAGCAACCTGGTGCATGATTCTAGACAACGGGGTCATTGAAAATGCCATAGAATTTGCTTTTAGAAGAATTATTGTTCGAATTTAAAAAAAGTTCCAGTAGATTATTATTTTATCATCCTCGTGCATGATCCTGGACAACAGGGTCATTACAAATGCATTGTTAGTTGTTTTTATAACTCTTAATATATGAATATAAAAAAAGTTCCTGTGGAGTATTGTTTTAGCAACCTGGTGCTTGATCATAGTCAACGGGGTCATTGAAAATGCCATAGAATTTGATTTTGGAAGAATTAGTGTTCGAATTTAAATAAGTTCCAGTAGATTATTATTTTAGCGACCTGTTGCATGATCCTAGACAACGGGGTCATTGAAAATACATTTTTAGTTGTTTTTATAACACTTAGTATATGAATATAAATAAAGTTCCTGTGGAGTATTGTTTTAGCAATCTGGTGCATGATCCTAGTCAACGGGGTCATTGAAAATGCCATAGAATTTCTGTTAAAAGAATTAGTGTTCGAATTTTAAAAAAAATCCATTTGATTATTATTTTAGCGACCTGGTGCATGATCGTGGACAACAGGGTCATTGAAAATGCATTGGTAGTTGTTTTTATAACTCTTAATATATGAATATAAAAAAGTTCCTGTGGAGTATTGTTTTAGCAATCTGGTGCATGATCCTAGTCAACGGGGTCATTGAAAATGCCATAGAATTTGCTTTTAGAAGAATGATTGTTTGAATTTAAAAAAAGTTCCTGTAGATTATTATTTTAGCAACCTGGTGCATAATCGTGGACAACAGGGTCATTAAAAATGCATTGTTAGTTGTTTTATAACTCTTAACATATGAATATAAAAAAGTTCCTGTGGAGTATTGTTTTAGCAACCTGGTGCATGATTCTAGACAACGGGGTCATTGAAAATGCCATAGAATTTGATTTTGGAAGAATTAGTGTTCGAATTTAAATAAGTTCCAGTAGATTATTATTTTAGCGACCTGTTGCATGATCCTAGACAACGGGGTCATTGAAAATACATTTTTAGTTGTTTTTATAACCCTTAATATATGAATATAAAAAAGGTTCCTGTGGAGTATTGTTTTAGCAACCTGGTGCATAATCCTAGTCAACGGGGTCATTGAACATGCAATAGAATTTCTGTTGAAAGAATTAGTGTTCGAATTTTAAAAAAATCCATTTGATTATTATTTTAGCGACCTGGTGCATGATTCTAGACAACGGTGTCATTGAAAATGCCATAGAATTTGCTTTTAGAAGAATTATTGTCTGAATTTCTAAAAAGTTCCAGTAGAATATTATTTTAGCGACCTTGTGCATGATCCTAGAAAACGGGGTCATTGAAAATGCCATAAAATTTGCTTTTAGAAGAATTATTGTTCAAATTTAAAAAAATTTCCAGTAGATTATTATTTTAGCAACCTGGTGCATGATCCCGGGCAACAGGGTCATTAAAAATGCATTGTTAGTTGTTTTTATAACTCTTAACATATAAATATAAAAAAGTTCGTGTGGAGTATTGTTTTAGCAACCTGGTGCATGATTCTAGACAACGGGGTCATTGAAAATGCCATAGAATTTGCTTTTAGAAGAATTATTGTTTGAATTTAAAAAAAGTTCCAGTAGATTATCATTTTAGCAACCTGGTGCATGATCCCGGGCAACAGGGTCATTAAAAATGCATTGTTAGTTGTTTTTATAACTCTTAATATATGAATATAAAAAAAGTTCCTGTAGAGTATTGTTTTAGCAACCTGGTGCATGATCCAAGTCAACGGGGTCATTGAAAATGAAATAGAATTTGCTTTTGGAAGAATTAGTGTTCGAATTTAAATAAATTCCAGTTGATTATTATTTTAGCGACCTGGTGCATGATCCAAGTCAACGGGGTCATTGAAAATGAAATAGAATTTGCTTTTGGAAGAATTAGTGTTTGAATTTAAAAAAAGTTCCAGTAGATCATTATTTTAGCAACCATGTGCATTATCGTGGACAAAAGGGTCATTAAAAATGCAATATAATGTTGTTTTTGTAACTATTTATGTATAAATATAACGAAAGTTCCTGTGGAGTATTGTTTTAGCAACCTGGTGCATAATCCTAGTCAACGGGGTCATTGAAAATGCAATAGAATTTCTGTTAAAAGAATTAGTGTTCGAATTTTAAAAAAATCCATTTGATTATTATTTTAGCGACCTGGTGCATGATTCTAGACAACGGTGTCATTGAAAATGCCATAGAATTTGCTTTTAGAAGAATTATTGTCTGAATTTCTAAAAAGTTCCAGTAGAATATTATTTTAGCGACCTGGTGCATGATCCTAGAAAACGGGGTCATTGAAAATGCCATAAAATTTGCTTTTAGAAGAATTATTGTTCAAATTTAAAAAAATTTCCAGTAGATTATTATTTTAGCAACCTGGTGCATGATCCCGGGCAACAGGGTCATTAAAAATGCATTGTTAGTTGTTTTTATAACTCTTAACATATGAATATAAAAAAAGTTCCTGTGGAGTATTGTTTTAGCAACCTGGTGCATGATTCTAGACAACGGGGTCATTGAAAATGCCATAGAATTTGCTTTTAGAAGAATTATTGTTTAAATTTAAAAAAATTTCCAGTTGATTATTATTTTAGCAACCTGGTGCATTATCCAAGACAACGGGGTCATTAAAATTGCATGGTGAGTTCTTTTAATAACTCTAAATATATGAAGAGGAAAAAAGTTCCGGTGGAGTATTGTTTTAGCAACCTGGTGCATGATTCTAGACAACGGGGTCATTGAAAATGCCATAGAATTTGCTTTTAGAAGAATTATTGTTTGAATTTAAAAAAGTTCCAGTAGATTATTATTTTAGCAACCTGCTGCATAATCGTGGACAACAGGGTCATTAAAAATGCATTGTTAGTCGTTTTTATAACTCTTAACATATGAATATAAAAAAGTTCCTGTGGAGTATTGTATTAGCAACCTGGTGCATGATTCTAGACAACGGGGTCATTGAAAATGCCATAGAATTTGCTTTTTGAAGTATTATTTTTTCAATTTAAAAAAAGTTCCAGTAGATTATAATTTTAGCAACCTGGTGCATAATCGTGGACAGCAGGGTCATTAAAAATGCATTATAATGTTGTTTTTGTAACTATTTATGTATAAATATAACGAAAGTTCCTGTGGAGTATTGTTTTAGCAACCTGGTGCATAATCCTAGTCAACGGGGTCATTGAAAATGCAATAGAATTTCTGTTAAAAGAATTAGTGTTCGAATTTTAAAAAAAATCCATTTGATTATTATTTTAGCGACCTGGTGCATGATTCTAGACAACGGTGTCATTGAAAATGCCATAGAATTTGCTTTTAGAAGAATTATTGTCTGAATTTATAAAAAGTTCCAGTCGAAAATTATCTTAGCGACCTGGTGCAAGATCCTAGAAAACGTGGTCACTGAAAATGCCATAAAATTTGCTTTTAGAAGAATTATTGTTCAAATTTAAAAAAAGTTACAGTAGATTATTATTTTAGCGACCTGGTGCATGATTCTAGACAACGGTGTCATTGAAAATACATTTTTAGTTGTTTTTATAACACTTAGTATATGAATATAAATAAAGTTCCTGTGGAGTATTGTTTTAGCAACCTGGTGCATAATCCTAGTCAACGGGGTCATTGAAAATGCAATAGAATTTCTGTTAAAAGAATTAGTGTTCGAATTTTAAAAAAAATCCATTTGATTATTATTTTAGCGACCTGGTGCATGATTCTAGACAACGGGGTCATTGAAAATACATTTTTAGTTGTTTTTATAACACTTAGTATATGAATATAAATAAAGTTCCTGTGGAGTATTGTTTTAGCCATCTGGTGCATGATCCTAGTCAACGGGGTCATTGAAAATGCCATAGAATTTCTGTTGAAAGAATTAGTGTTTGAAATAAAAAAAATTCCAGTAGATTATTATTTTAGCGACCTGGTGCATGATCGTGGACAACAGGGTCATTAAAAATGCATTGTTAGTTGTTTTTATAACTCTTAATATATGAATATAAAAAAAGTTCCTGTGGAGTATTGTTTTAGCAACCTGGTGCATGATCCTAGACAACGGGGTCATTGAAAATGCCATAGAATTTGCTTTTGAAGAATTATTCTTTGAATTTAAAAAAAGTTCCAGTAGGTTATTATTTTAGCAACCTGGTGCATAATCGTGGACAACAGGGTCATTACAAATGCATTGTTAGTTGTTTTTATAACTCTTAATATATGAATATAAAAAAAGTTCCTGTGGAGTATTGTTTTAGCAACCTGGTGCATGATCCTAGACAACGGGGTCATTGAAAATGCAATAGAATTTGGTTTTGATAGAATTAGTGTTGGAATTTAAATAATTTGCAGTTGATTATTATTTTAGCGACCTGTTGCATGATCGTAGACAACGGTGTCATTGAAAATACATTTTTAGTTGTTTTTATAACACTTAGTATATGAATATAAATAAAGTTCCTGTGGAGTATTGTTTTAGCAATCTGGTGCATAATCCTAGTCAACGGGGTCATTGAAAATGCAATAGAATTTCTGTTAAAAGAATTAGTGTTCGAATTTTAAAAAAAATCCATTTGATTATTATTTTAGCGACCTGGTGCATGATCGTGGACAACGGGGTCATTGAAAATGCATTGGTAGTTGTTTTCATAACTCTTAATATATGAATATAAAAAAAGTTCCTGTGGAGTATTGTTTTAGCAACCTGGTGCATGATTCTAGACAACGGGGTCATTGAAAATGCCATAGAATTTGATTTTGGAAGAATTAGTGTTCGAATTTAAATAAATTCCAGTTGATTATTATTTTAGCGACCAGCGCATTATCCAAGACAACGGGGTCATTGAAAATTCATTTTTATTTGTTTTTATAACTCTTAGTATATGAATATAAAAAAAGTTCCTGTGGAGTATTGTTTTAGCAATCTGGTGCATGATCCTAGTCAACGGGGTCATTGAAAATGCAATAGAATTTCTGTTAAAAGAATTAGTGTTCGAATTTTAAAAAAATCCATTTGAATATTATTTTAGCGACCTGGTGCATGATCCAAGACAACGGGGTCATTGAAAATTCATTTTTAGTTGTTTTTATAACTCTTAATATATGAATATAAAAAAAGTTCCTGTGGAGTATTGTTTTAGCAACCTGGTGCATGATCCTAGTCAACGGGGTCATTGAAAATGCCATAGAATTTGCTTTTGGAAGAATTAGTGTTTGAATTTAAAAAAAGTTCCAGTAGATTATTATTTTAGCAACCTGGTGCATAATCGTGGACAACAGGGTCATTAAAAATGCATTGTTAGTTGTTTTTATAACTCTTAATACATGAATATAAAAAAAGTTCCTGTGGAGTATTGTTTTAGCAACCTGGTGCATGATCCTCGTCAACGGGGTCATTGAAAATGCAATAGAATTTGCTTTTGAAAGAATTAGTTTTCGAATTTAAATAAATTCCAGTTGATTATTATTTTAGCAACCTGGTGCATGATCCTCGTCAACGGGGTCATTGAAAATGCAATAGAATTTGCTTTTGAAAGAATTAGTTTTCGAATTTAAATAAATTCCAGTTGATTATTATTTTAGCAACCTGGTGCATGATCGTGGACAGCAGGGTCATTAAAAATGGATTTTAATGTTGTTTTTGTAACTATTTATTTATGAATATAAAAAAAGTTCCTGTGGAGTATTGTTTTAGCAACCTGGTGCATAATCCTAGACAACGGGGTCATTGAAAAACAAGAGAATTTGCTGTTAAAAGAATTAGTGTTCGAATTTAAATAAATTCCAGTTGACTAATATTTTAGCGACCTGGTGCATGATCCTAGACAACGGCGTCATTAAAAATGCAATAGAATTTGCTTTTGAAAGAATTATTGTCTGAATTTCTTAAAAGTTCCAGTAGAATATTATTTTAGCGACCTGGTGCATGATCCTAGAAAACGGGGTCATTGAAAATGCCATAAAATTTGCTTTTAGAAGAATTATTGTTCAAATTTAAAAAAAGTTACAGTAGATTATTATTTTAGCGACCTGGTGCATGATTCTAGACAACGGTGTCATTGAAAATACATTTTTAGTTGTTTTTATAACACTTAGTATATGAATATAAATAAAGTTCCTGTGGAGTATTGTTTTCGCAACCTGGTGCATAATCCTAGTCAACGGGGTCATTGAAAATGCAATAGAATTTCTGTTAAAAGAATTAGTGTTCGAATTTTTAAAAAAATCCATTTGATTATTATTTTAGCGACCTGGTGCATGATCGTGGACAACAGGGTCATTGAAAATGCATTGTTAGTTGTTTTTTATAACTCTTAATATATGAATATAAAAAAAGTTCCGGTGGAGTATTGTTTTAGCAACCTGGTGCATGATTCTAGACAACGGGGTCATTGAAAATGCCATAGAATTTGCTTTTTTAGAAGAATTATTGTTTGAATTTAAAAAAAGTTCCAGTAGATTATTATTTTAGCAACCTGGTGCATGATCCCGGGCAACAGGGTCATTAAAAATGCATTGTTACTTGTTTTTATAACTCTTAACATATGAATATAAAAAAGTTCCTGTGGAGTATTGTTTTAGCAACCTGGTGCATGATTCTAGACAACGGGGTCATTGAAAATGCCATAGAATTTGCTTTTAGAAGAATTATTGTTTGAATTTAAAAAAAGTTCCAGTAAATTATTATTTTAGCAACCTGGTGCATAATCGTGGACAGCAGGGTCATTAAAAATGCATTATAATGTTGTTTTTGTAACTATTTATGTATAAATATAACGAAAGTTCCTGGGGAGTATTGTTTTAGCAACCTGGTGCATAATCCTAGTCAACGGGGTCATTGAAAATGCAATAGAATTTCTGTTAAAAGAATTAGTGTTCGAATTTTAAAAAAAATCCATTTGATTATTTTTTTAGCGACCTGGTGCATGATTCTAGACAACGGTGTCATTGAAAATGCCATAGAATTTGCTTTTAGAAGAATTATTGTCTGAATTTCTAAAAAGTTCCAGTAGAATATTATTTTAGCGACCTGGTGCATGATCCTAGAAAACGGGGTCATTGAAAATGCCATAAAATTTGCTTTTAGAAGAATTATTGTTCAAATTTAAAAAAATTTCCAGTAGATTATTATTTTAGCAACCTGGTGCATGATCCCGGGCAACAGGGTGTTTAAAAATGCATTGTTAGTTTTTTTTATAACTCTTAACATATGAATATAAAAAAAGTTCCTGTGGAGTATTGTTTTAGCAACCTGGTGCATGATTCTAGACAACGGGGTCATTGAAAATGCCATAGAATTTGCTTTTTAGAAGAATTATTGTTTAAATTTAAAAAAATTTCCAGTAGATTATCATTTTAGCAACCTGGTGCATGATCCCGGGCAACAGGGTGATTAAAAATGCATTGTTAGTTGTTTTTATAACTCTTAACATATGAATATAAAAAAAGTTCCTGTGGAGTATTGTTTTAGCAACCTGGTGCATGATTCTAGACAACGGGGTCATTGAAAATGCCATAGAATTTGCTTTTAGAAGAATTATTGTTTGAATTTAAAAAAAGTTCCAGTAAATTATTATTTTAGCAACCTGGTGCATAATCGTGGACAGCAGGGTCATTAAAAATGCATTATAATGTTGTTTTTGTAACTATTTATGTATAAATATAACGAAAGTTCCTGGGGAGTATTGTTTTAGCAACCTGGTGCATAATCCTAGTCAACGGGGTCATTGAAAATGCCATAGAATTTGCTTTTAGAAGAATTATTGTTTGAATTTAAAAAAGTTCCAGTAAATTATTATTTTAGCAACCTGGTGCATAATCGTGGACAGCAGGGTCATTAAAAATGCATTATAATGTTGTTTTTGTAACTATTTATGTATAAATATAACGAAAGTTCCTGTGGAGTATTGTTTTAGCAACCTGGTGCATAATCCTAGTCAACGGGGTCATTGAAAATGCAATAGAATTTCTAATAAAAGAATTAGTGTTCGAATTTTAAAAAAATCCATTTGATTATTATTTTAGCGACCTGGTCCATGATCCTGCACAACGGGGTCATTGAAAATGCATTGGTAGTTGTTTTCATTACTATTAATGTATAACTATTAGAAAAGTTACTGTGAAGTATTGTTCTAGCAATCTGGTGCATGATCCTAGACAACGGGGTCATTGAAATTGCCATAGAATTTGCTTTTAGAAGAATTATTGTATGAATTTATAAAAAGTTCCAGTAGAATATTATTTTAGCAACCTGGTGCATAATCGTGGACAGCAGGGTCATTAAAAATGCATTATAATGTTGTTTTTGTAACTATTTATGTATAAATATAACGCAAGTTCCTGTGGAGTATTGTTTTAGCAACCTGGTGCATAATCCTAGTCAACGGGGTCATTGAAAATGCAATAGAATTTCTGTTAAAAGAATTAGTGTTCGAATTTTAAAAAAATCCATTTGATTATTATTTTAGCAACCTGGTGCATTATTCTAGACAACGGGGTCATTGAAAGTGCCATAGAATTTGCTTTTAGAAGAATTATTGTCTGAATTTCTAAAAAGTTCCAGTAGAATATTATTTTAGCGACCTGGTGCAGGATCCTAGAAAAGGGGGTAATTGAAAATGCCATAAAATTTGCTTTTAGAAGAATTATTGTTCAAATTTAAAAAAATTTCCAGTAGATTATTATTTTAGCGACCTGGTGCATGATCCTGGGCAACAGGGTCATTAAAAAAGCATTGTTAGTTGTTTTTATAACTCTTAACATATGAATATAAAAAAAGTTCCTGTGGAGTATTGTTTTTGCAACCTGGTGCATGATTCTAGACAACGGGGTCATTGAAAATGCCATAGAATTTGCTTTTAGAAGAATTATTGTTCGAATTTAAAAAAAGTTCCAGTAGATTATTATTTTAGCAACCTGGTGCATGATCCCGGGCAACAGGGTCATTAAAAATGCATTGTTAGTTGTTTTTATAACTCTTAACATATGAATATAAAAAAAGTTCCTGTGGAGTATTGTTTTAGCAACCTGGTGCATGATTCTAGACAACGGGGTCATTGAAAATGCCATAGAATTTGCTTTTAGAAGAATTATTGTTTGAATTTAAAAAAAGTTCCAGTAAATTATTATTTTAGCAACCTGGTGCATAATCGTGGACAGCAGGGTCATTAAAAATGCATTATAATGTTGTTTTTGTAACTATTTATGTATAAATAGAACCAAACTTCATGTGGAGTATTGTTTTAGCAACATGGTGCATGATCCAAGTCAACGGGGCCATTGAAAATGCAATAGAATTTCTGTTAAAGAATTAGTGTTCGAATTTAAAAAAAAATCCATTTGATTATTATTTTAGCGACCTGGTGCAGGATCCTAGTCAACGGGGTCATTGAAAATGCATTGGTAGTTGTTTTCATTACTATTAATGTATAACTATAAGAAAATTTACTGTGAAGTATTGTTCTAGCAATCTGGTGCATCATCCTAGACAACGGGGTCATTGAAAATGCCATAGAATTTGCTTTTGAAGAATTATTCTTTGAATTTAAAAAAAGTTCCAGTAGGTTATTATTTTAGCGACCTGGTGCATAATCGTGGACAGCAGGGTCATTAAAAATGCATTATAATGTTGTTTTTGTAACTATTTATGTATAAATATAACGCAAGTTCCTGTGGAGTATTGTTTTAGCAACCTGGTGCATAATCCTAGTCAACGGGGTCATTGAAAATGCAATAGAATTTCTGTTAAAAGAATTAGTGTTCGAATTTTAAAAAAAATCCATTTGATTATTATTTTAGCGACCTGGTGCATGATTCTAGACAACGGTGTCATTGAAAATGCCATAGAATTTGCTTTTAGAAGAATTATTGTCTGAATTTCTAAAAAGTTCCAGTAGAATATTATTTTAGCGACCTGGTGCATGATCCTAGAAAACGGGGTCATTGAAAATGCCATAAAATTTGCTTTTAGAAGAATTATTGTTCAAATTTAAAAAAATTTCCAGTAGATTATTATTTTAGCAACCTGGTGCATGATCCCGGGCAACAGGGTCATTAAAAATGCATTGTTAGTTGTTTTTATAACTCTTAACATATGAATATAAAAAAAGTTCCTGTGGAGTATTGTTTTAGCAACCTGGTGCATGATTCTAGACAACGGGGTCATTGAAAATGCCATAGAATTTGCTTTTAGAAGAATTATTGTTTAAATTTAAAAAAATTTCCAGTAGATTATTATTTTAGCAACCGTGGTGCATGATCCCGGGCAACAGGGTCATTAAAAATGCATTGTTAGTTGTTTTATAACTCTTAACATATGAATATAAAAAAAGTTCCTGTGGAGTATTGTTTTAGCAACCTGGTGCATGATTCTAGACAACGGGGTCATTGAAAATGCCATAGAATTTGCTTTTAGAAGAATTATTGTTTGAATTTAAAAAAAGTTCCAGTAAATTATTATTTTAGCAACCTGGTGCATAATCGTGGACAGCAGGGTCATTAAAAATGCATTATAATGTTGTTTTTGTAACTATTTATGTATAAATATAACGAAAGTTCCTGTGGAGTATTGTTTTAGCAACCTGGTGCATAATCCTAGTCAACGGGGTCATTGAAAATGCAATAGAATTTCTGTTAAAAGAATTAGTGTTCGAATTTTAAAAAAAATCCATTTGATTATTATTTTAGCGACCTGGTGCATGATTCTAGACAACGGTGTCATTGAAAATGCCATAGAATTTGCTTTTAGAAGAATTATTGTTCAAATTTAAAAAAAGTTACAGTAGATTATTATTTTAGCGACCTGGTGCATGATTCTAGACAACGGTGTCATTGTAAATACATTTTTTGTTTTTTTTATAACAATTTTTATATGAATATAAATAAAGTTCCTGTGGAGTATTGTTTTAGCAACCTGGTGCATAATCCTAGTCAACGGGGTCATTGAAAATGCAATAGAATTTCTGTTAAAAGAATTAGTGTTCGAATTTTAAAAAAATCCATTTGATTATTATTTTAGCGACCTGGTGCATGATTCTAGACAACGGTGTCTTTGAAAATACATTTTTAGTTGTTTTTATAACACTTAGTATATGAATATAAATAAAGTTCCTGTGGAGTATTGTTTTAGCAACCTGGTGCATAATCCTAGTCAACGGGGTCATTGAAAATGCAATAGAATTTCTGTTAAAAGAATTAGTGTTCGAATTTTAAAAAAAATCCATTTGATTATTATTTTAGCGACCTGGTGCATGATTCTAGACAACGGTGTCATTGAAAATACATTTTTAGTTGTTTTTATAACACTTAGTATATGAATATAAAAAAAGTTCCGGTGGAGTATTGTTTTAGCAACCTGGTGCATAATCCTAGTCAACGGGGTCATTGAAAATGCCGTAGAATTTGCTTTTGGAAGAATTAGTGTTCGAATTTAAAAAAAGTTCCAGTAGATTATTATTTTATCATCCTCGTGCATGATCCTGGACAACAGGGTCATTAAAAATGCATTGTTAGTTGTTTTTATAACTCTTAATATATGAATATAAAAAAAGTTCCTGTGGAGTATTGTTTTAGCAACCTGGTGCATAATCCTAGTCAACGGGGTCATTGAAAATGCAATAGAATTTCTGTTGAAAGAATTAGTGTTCGAATTTTAAAAAAAATCCATTTGATTATTATTTTAGCGACCTGGTGCATGATTCTAGACAACGGTGTCATTGAAAATGCCATAGAATTTGCTTTTAGAAGAATTATTGTCTGAATTTCTAAAAGTTCCAGTAGAATATTATTTTAGCGACCTGGTGCATGATCCTAGAAAACGGGGTCATTGAAAATGCCATAAAATTTGCTTTTAGAAGAATTATTGTTCAAATTTAAAAAAAGTTACAGTAGATTATTATTTTAGCGACCTGGTGCATGATTCTAGACAACGGTGTCATTGAAAATACATTTTTAGTTGTTTTTATAACACTTAGTATATGAATATAAATAAAGTTCCTGTGGAGTATTGTTTTAGCAACCTGGTGCATAATCCTAGTCAACGGGGTCATTGAAAATGCAATAGAATTTCTGTTAAAAGAATTAGTGTTCGAATTTTAAAAAAAATCCATTTGATTATTATTTTAGCGACCTGGTGCATGATTCTAGACAACGGTGTCATTGAAAATACATTTTTAGTTGTTTTTATAACACTTAGTATATGAATATAAATAAAGTTCCTGTGGAGTATTGTTTTAGCAACCTGGTGCATAATCCTAGTCAACGGGGTCATTGAAAATGCAATAGAATTTCTGTTAAAAGAATTAGTGTTCGAATTTTTAAAAAATCCATTTGATTATTATTTTAGCAACCTGGTGCATAATCGTGGACAACAGGGTCATTGAAAATGCATTGTTAGTTGTTTTTATAACTCTTAATATATGAATATAAAAAAAGTTCCGGTGGAGTATTGTTTTAGCAACCTGGTGCATGATTCTAGACAACGGGGTCATAGAAAATGCCATAGAATTTGCTTTTAGAAGAATTATTGTTCAAATTTAAAAAAAGTTACAGTAGATTATTATTTTAGCGACCTGGTGCATGATTCTAGACAACGGTGTCATTGAAAATACATTTTTAGTTGTTTTTATAACACTTAGTATATGAATATAAATAAAGTTCCTGTGGAGTATTGTTTTAGCAACCTGGTGCATAATCCTAGTCAACGGGGTCATTGAAAATGCAATAGAATTTCTGTTAAAAGAATTAGTGTTCGAATTTTAAAAAATCCATTTGATTATTATTTTAGCGACCTGTTGCATGATCCTAGACAACGGGGTCATTGAAAATACATTTTTAGTTGTTTTTATAACACTTAGTATATGAATATAAATAAAGTTCCTGTGGAGTATTGTTTTAGCAATCTGGTGCATGATCCTAGTCAACGGGGTCATTGAAAATGCCATAGAATTTTGTTAAAAGAATTAGTGTTCGAATTTTTAAAAAAATCCATTTGATTATTATTTTAGCGAACTGGTGCATGATCCTAGATAACGGGGTCTTTGAAAATGCAATAGAATTTGCTTTTAGAAGAATTAGTGTTTGAAATAAAAAAAGTTCCAGTAGATTATTATTTTAGCAACCTGGTGCATAATCGTGGACAACAGGGTCATTAAAAATGCATTGTTAGTTGTTTTTATAACTCTTAACATATGAATATAAAAAAAGTTCCTGTGGAGTATTGTTTTAGCAACCTGGTGCATGATTCTAGACAACGGGGTCATTGAAAATGCCATAGAATTTGCTTTTAGAAGAATTATTGTTTGAATTTAAAAAAAGTTCCAGTAGATTATTATTTTAGCAACCTGGTGCATAATCGTGGACAACAGGGTCATTAAAAATGCATTGTTAGTTGTTTTTATAACTCTTAATACAGGAATATAAAAAAAGTTCCTGTGGAGTATTGTTTTAGCAACCTGGTGCATGATCCTAGACAACGGGGTCATTGAAAATGCCATAGAATTTGATTTTGGAAGAATTAGTGTTCGAATTTAAATAAGTTCCAGTAGATTATTATTTTAGCGACCTGTTGCATGATCCTAGACAACGGGGTCATTGAAAATACATTTTTAGTTGTTTTTATAACACTTAGTATATGAATATAAATAAAGTTCCTGTGGAGTATTGTTTTAGCAATCTGGTGCATGATCCTAGTCAACGGGGTCATTGAAAAACAAGAGAATTTGCTGTTAAAAGAATTAGTGTTCGAATTTAAATAAATTCCAGTTGACTAATATTTTAGCGACCTGGTGCATGATCCTAGACAACGGCGTCATTAAAAATGCAATAGAATTTGCTTTTGAAAGAATTATTGTCTGAATTTCTAAAAGTTCCAGTAGAATATTATTTTAGCGACCTGGTGCATGATCCTAGAAAACGGGGTCATTGAAAATGCCATAAAATTTGCTTTTAGAAGAATTATTGTTCAAATTTAAAAAAAGTTACAGTAGATTATTATTTTAGCGACCTGGTGCATGATTCTAGACAACGGTGTCATTGAAAATACATTTTTAGTTGTTTTTATAACACTTAGTATATGAATATAAATAAAGTTCCTGTGGAGTATTCTCTTAGGAACCTGGTGCATGATCCTAGTCAACGGTGTCATTGGAAATGCAATAGAATTTCTGTTAAAAGAATTAGTGTTCGAATTTTAAAAAAAATCCATTTGATTATTATTTTAGCGACCTGGTGCATGATTCTAGACAACGGTGTCATTGAAAATACATTTTTAGTTGTTTTTATAACACTTAGTATATGAATATAAATAAAGTTCCTGTGGAGTATTGTTTTAGCAACCTGGTGCATAATCCTTGTCAACGGGGTCATTCAAAATGCAATATAATTTCTGTTTAAAGAATTAGTATTCGAATTTAAAAAATTCCAGTTGATTATTATTTTAGCGACCTGGTGCATGATCCTAGACAACGGTGTCTTTGAAAATGCAATAGAGTTTGCTTCTGTAAGAAGTAGTATTTGAATTTAAAAAAAGTTCCAGTAGATTATTATTTTAGCAACCTTGTGCATAATCGTGGACAACAGGGTCATTAAAAATGCATTGTTAGTTGTTTTTATAACTCTTAATACATGAATATAAAAAAAGTTCCTGTGGAGTATTGTTTTAGCAACCTGGTGCATGATTCTAGACAACGGGGTCATTGAAAATGCCATAGAATTTGCTTTTAGAAGAATTATTGTTTGAATTTAAAAAAAGTTCCAGTAGATTATTATTTTAGCAACCTGGTGCATAATCGTGG
Organism: Diplolepis rosae; assembly: GCA_030998225.1. NCBI lineage: Eukaryota > Metazoa > Arthropoda > Insecta > Hymenoptera > Diplolepididae > Diplolepis > Diplolepis rosae. The sequence goes on from JAPYXD010000707.1 coordinate 2,198,678, forward strand.
ACAACAGGGTCATTAAAAATGCATTGTTAGTTGTTTTTATAACTCTTAATATATGAATATAAAAAAGTTCCTGTGGAGTATTGTTTTAGCAACCTGGTGCATGATCCTAGACAACGGGGTCATTGAAAATGCAATAGAATTTGATTTTGGAAGAATTAGTTTACGAATTTAAAAAAGTTCCAGTAGATTATTATTTTAGCGACCTGTTGCATGATCCTAGACAACGGGGTCATTGAAAATACATTTTTAGTTGTTTTTATAACACTTAGTATATGAATATAAATAAAGTTCCTGTGGAGTATTGTTTTAGCAATCTGGTGCATGATCCTAGTCAACGGGGTCATTGAAAATGCAATAGAATTTCTGTTAAAAGAATTAGTGTTCGAATTTTAAAAAAAATCCATTTGATTATTATTTTAGCAACCTGGTGCATTATTCTAGACAACGGGGTCATTGAAAGTGCCATAGAATTTGCTTTTAGAAGAATTATTGTCTGAATTTCTAAAAAGTTCCAGTAGAATATTATTTTAGCGACCTGGTGCATGATCCTAGAAAACGGGGTCATTGAAAATGCCATAAAATTTGCTTTTAGAAGAATTATTGTTCAAATTTAAAAAAAGTTACATTGTATTATTATTTAAGCGACCTGGTGCATGATTCTATACAACCGTTTCATTAAAAATGAATTGTTAGATGTTTTTATAACTCGTAATATATGAATATAAATAAAGTTCCTGTTGAGTATTGTTTTAGCAACCTGGTGCATAATCCTAGTCAACGGGGTCATTGAAAATGCAATAGAATTTCTGTTAAAAGAATTAGTGTTCGAATTTTTAAAAAAATCCATTTGATTATTATTTTAGCGACCTGGTGCATGATCGTGGACAACAGGGTCATTAAAAATGCATTGTTAGTTGTTTTTATAACTCTTAATATATGAATATAAAAAAAGTTCCAGTGGAGTATTGTTTTAGCAACCTGGTGCATGATCCAAGACAACGGGGTCATTGAAAATGCCATAGAATTTGCTTTTAGAAGAATTATTGTTTAAATTTAAAAAAATTTCCAGTAGATTATTATTTTAGCAACCTGGTGCATGATCCCGGACAACAGGGTCATTAAAAATGCATTGTTAGTTGTTTTTATAACTCTTAACATATGAATATAAAAAAAGTTCCGGTGGAGTATTGTTTTAGCAACCTGGTGCATGATCCTAGACAACGGGGTCATTGAAAATGCAATAGAATTTGCTTTTGGAAGAATTAGTGTTTGAATTTAAAAAAAGTTCCAGTAGATTATTATTTTAGCAACCTTGTGCATTATCCAAGACAACGGGGTCATTAAAAATGCATTGTTAGTTGTTTTTATAACTCTTAATATATGAATATAAAAAAAGTTCCTGTGGAGTATTGTTTTAGCAACCTGGTGCATGATCCTAGTCAACGGGGTCATTGAAAATGCAATAGAATTTGCTTTTGAAAGAATTAGTGTTCGAATTTAAATAAATTCCAGTTGATTATTATTTTAGCGACCTGGTGCATGATCCAAGTCAACGGGGTCATTGAAAATGAAATAGAATTTGCTTTTGGAAGAATTAGTGTTCGAATTTAAAAAAAGTTCCAGTAGATTATTATTTTAGCAACCTGGTGCATGATCATGGACAGCAGGGTCATTAAAAATGCATTATAATGTTGTTTTTGTAACTATTTATGTATAAATATAACGAAAGTTCCTGTGGAGTATTGTTTTAGCAACCTGGTGCATAATCCTAGTCAACGGGGTCATTGAAAATGCAATAGAATTTCTGTTAAAAGAATTAGTGTTCGAATTTTAAAAAAAATCCATTTGATTATTATTTTAGCGACCTGGTGCTTGATCGTAGACAACGGTGTCATTGAAAATGCCATAGAATTTGCTTTTAGAAGAATTATTGTCTGAATTTCTAAAAAGTTCCAGTTGAATATTATTTTAGCGACCTGGTGCATGATCCAAGTCAACGGGGTCATTGAAAATGCAATAAAATTTGCTTTTAGAAGAATTATTGTTCAAATTTAAAAAAAGTTACAGTAGATTATTATTTTAGCGACCTGGTGCATGATTCTAGACAACGGTGTCATTGAAAATACATTTTTAGTTGTTTTTATAACACTTAGTATATGAATATAAATAAAGTTCCTGTGGAGTATTGTTTTAGCAACCTGGTGCATAATCCTAGTCAACGGGGTCATTGAAAATGCAATAGAATTTCTGTTAAAAGAATTAGTGTTCGAATTTTAAAAAAAATCCATTTGATTATTATTTTAGCGACCTGGTGCATGATTCTAGACAACGGTGTCATTGAAAATACATTTTTAGTTGTTTTTATAACACTTAGTATATGAATATAAATAAAGTTCCTGTGGAGTATTGTTTTAGCAACCTGGTGCATAATCCTAGTCAACGGGGTCATTGAAAATGCAATAGAATTTCTGTTAAAAGAATTAGTGTTCGAATTTTTAAAAAAATCCATTTGATTATTATTTTAGCGACCTGGTGCATGATCCTGGACAACAGGGTCATTAAAAATGCAGTGTTAGTGGTTTTTATAACTCTTAATATATGAATATAAAAAAGTTCCGGTGGAGTATTGTTTTAGCAACCTGGTGCATGATCCTAGACAACGGGGTCATTGAAAATGCCATAGAATTTGCTTTTAGAAAAATGATTGTTTGAATTTAAAAAAAGTTCCAGTAGATTATTATTTTAGCAACCTGGTGCATAATCGTGGACAACAGGGTCATTAAAAATGCATTGTTAGTTGTTTTTATAACTCTTAACATATGAATATAAAAAAAGTTCCTGTGGAGTATTGTTTTAGCAACCTGGTGCATGATTCTAGACAACGGGGTCATTGAAAATGCCATAGAATTTGATTTTGGAAGAATTAGTGTTCGAATTTAAATAAGTTCCAGTAGATTATTATTTTAGCGACCTGTTGCATGATCCTAGACAACGGGGTCATTGAAAATACATTTTTAGTTGTTTTTATAACACTTAGTATATGAATATAAATAAAGTTCCTGTGGAGTATTGTTTTAGCAATCTGGTGCATGATCCTAGTCAACGGGGTCATTGAAAATGCCATAGAATTTCTGTTGAAAGAATTAGTGTTCGAATTTTAAAAAAAATCCAGTTGATTATTATTTTATCAACCTGGTGCATGATTCTAGACAACGGGGTCATAGAAAATGCCATAGAATTTGCTTTTAGAAGAATTATTGTTTGAATTTAAAAAAAGTTCCAGTAGAATATTATTTTAGCAACCGTGGTGCATGATCCCGGGCAACAGGGTCATTAAAAATGCATTGTTAGTTGTTTTATAACTCTTAACATATGAATATAAAAAAAGTTCCTGTGGAGTATTTTTTTAGCAACCTGGTGCATTATCCTAGACAACGGGGTCATTTAAAATCCCATAGAATTTGCTATTTAAGAATTATTGTTCGAATTTAAAAAAATTTCCAGTAGATTATTATTTTAGCGACCTGGTGCATGATCCTGGACAACTGGGTGATTAAAAATGCATTGTTAGTTGTTTTATAACTCTTAACATATGAATATAAAAAAAGTTCCTGTGGAGTATTTTTTTAGCAACCTGGTGCATTATTCTAGACAACGGGGTCATTGAAAGTGCCATAGAATTTGCTTTTAGAAGAATTATTGTCTGAATTTCTAAAAAGTTCCAGTAGAATATTATTTTAGCGACCTCGGGCATGATCCTGTGCAACAGGGTCGTTAAAAATGCATTGTTAGTTGTTTTTATAACTCTTAACATATGAATATAAAAAAGTTCCTGTGGAGTATTGTATTAGCAACCTGGTGCATGATTCTAGACAACGGGGTCATTGAAAATGCCATAGAATTTGCTTTTAGAAGAATTATTGTTCAAATTTAAAAAAAGTTCCAGTAAATTATTATTTTAGCAACCTGGTGCATAATCGTGGACAGCAGGGTCATTAAAAATGCATTATAATGTTGTTTTTGTAACTATTTATGTATAAATATAACGAAAGTTCCTGTGGAGTATTGTTTTAGCAACCTGGTGCATAATCCTAGTCAACGGGGTCATTGAAAATGCAATAGAATTTCTGTTAAAAGAATTAGTGTTCGAATTTTTAAAAATCCATTTGATTATTATTTTAGCGACCTGGTGCATGATTCTAGACAACGGTGTCATTGAAAATGCCATAGAATTTGCTTTTAGAAGAATTATTGTCTGAATTTCTAAAAAGTTCCAGTAGAATATTATTTTAGCGACCTGGTGCATGATCCTGGGCAACAGGGTGATTAAAAATGCATTGTTAGTTGTTTTTATAACTCTTAACATATGAATATAAAAAAGTTCCTGTGGAGTATTGTATTAGCAACCTGTTGCATGATTCAAGACAACGGGGTCATTGAAAATGCCATAGAATTTGCTTTTAGAAGAATTATTGTTTGAATTTAAAAAAAGTTCCAGTAAATTATTATTTTAGCAACCTGGTGCATGATCATGGACAACAGGGTCATTAAAAATGCATTGTTAGTTGTTTTTATAACTCTTAATATATGAATATAAAAAAAGTTCCTGTGGAGTACTGTTTTAGCGACCTGGTGCATGATCCTAGACAACGGGGTCATTGAAAATGCCATAGAATTAGCTTTTGAAGAATAAATGTTCGAATTTAAAAAAATTTCCAGTAGTTTATTATTTTAGCAACCTGGTGCATGATCCCGGGCAACAGGGTCATTAAAAATGCATTGTTAGTTGTTTTTATAACTCTTAACATATGAATATAAAAAAAGTTCCGGTGGAGTATTGTTTTAGCAACCTGTTGCATGATTCGAGACAACGGGGTCATTGAAAATGCCATCGAATTGTCTTTTAGAAGCATTATTGTTTGAATTTAAAAATAGTTCCAGTAAATTATTGTTTTAGCAACCTGGTGCATAATCGTGGACAGCAGGGTCATTAAAAATGCATTATAATGTTGTTTTTGTAACTATTTATGTATAAATATAACGAAAGTTCCTGTGGAGTATTGTTTTAGCAACCTGGTGCATAATCCTAGTCAACGGGGTTATTGAAAATGCAATAGAATTTCTGTTAAAAGAATTAGTGTTCGAATTTTTAAAAAAATCCATTTGATTATTATTTTAGCGACCTGGTGCATGATCGTGGACAACAGGGTTATTGAAAATGCATTGTTAGTTGTTTTTATAACTCTTAATATATGAATATAAAAAAAGTTCCGGTGGAGTATTGTTTTAGCAATCTGGTGCAAGATCCTAGTCAACGGGGTCATTGAAAATGCCATAGAATTTGCTTTTAGAAGAATGATTGTTTGAATTTAAAAAAAGTTCCAGTAGATTATTATTTTAGCAACCTGGTGCATAATCGTGGACAACAGGGTCATTAAAAATGCATTGTTAGTTGTTTTTATAACTCTTAACATATGAATATAAAAAAGTTCCTGTGGAGTATTGTTTTAGCAACCTGGTGCATGATCCTAGAAAACGGGGTCATTGAAAATGCCATAAAATTTGCTTTTAGAAGAATTATTGTTCAAATTTAAAAAAATTTCCAGTAGATTATTATTTTAGCAACCTGGTGCATGATTCTAGACAACGGGGTCATTGAAAATGCCATAAAATTTGCTTTTAGAAGAATTATTGTTCAAATTTAAAAAAATTTCCAGTAGATTATTATTTTAGCAACCTGGTGCATGATCCCGGGCAACAGGGTCATTAAAAATGCATTGTTAGTTGTTTTTATAACTCTTAACATATGAATATAAAAAAGTTCCTGTGGAGTATTGTTTTGGCAACCTGGTGCATGATCCTAGAAAACGGGGTCATTGAAAATGCCATAAAATTTGCTTCTAGAAGAATTATTGTTCAAATTTAAAAAAATTTCCAGTAGATTATTATTTTAGCAACCTGGTGCATGATCCCGGGCAACAGGGTCATTAAAAATGCATTTTTAGTTGTTTTTATAACTCTTAATATATAAATATAAAAAAAGTCCCTGTGGAGTATTGTTATAGCAACCTGGTGCATGATCCTAGACAACGGGGTCTTTGAAAATGCAATAGAGTTTGCTTCTGTAAGAAGTAGTATTTGAATTTAAAAAAAGTTCCAGTAGATTATTATTTTAGCAACCTTGTGCATTATTCGAAACAACGGGGTCATTAAAAATGCATTGTTAGTAGTTTTAATAACTCTTAATAAATGAATATAAAAAAAGTTCAAGTTGACTATTGTTTTAGCAACCTGGTGCATGATCCTAGTCAACGGGGTCATTGAAAATGCAATAGAATTTGGATTTTGGAAGAATTAGTGTTCGAATTTAAATAAATTCCAGTTGATTATTATTTTAGCGACCTGGTGCATGATCCAAGTCAACGGGGTCATTGAAAATGAAATAGAATTTGCTTTTATAAGAATTATTGTTTGAATTTAAAAAAGTTCCAGTAGATCATTATTTTAGCAACCTTGTGCATAATCGTGGACAGCAGGGTCATTAAAAATGCATTATAATGTTGTTTTTGTAACTATTTATGTATAAATATAACAAAAGTTCCTGTGGAGTATTGTTTTAGCAACCTGGTGCATAATCCTAGTCAACGGGGTCATTGAAAATGCAATAGAATTTCTGTTAAAAGAATTAGTGTTCGAATTTTAAAAAAATCCATTTGATTATTATTTTAGCGACCTGGTGCATGATTCTAGACAACGGGGTCATTGAAAATGCCATAGAATTTGCTTTTAGAAGAATTATTGTTTGAATTTAAAAAAAGTTCCAGTAGAATATTATTTTAGCAACCGTGGTGCATGATCCCGGGCAACAGGGTCATTAAAAATGCATTGTTAGTTGTTTTATAACTCTTAACATATGAATATAAAAAAAGTTCCTGTGGAGTATTTTTTTAGCAACCTGGTGCATGATTCTAGACAACGGGGTCATTGAAAATGCCATAGAATTTGCTTTTAGAAGAATTATTGTTTGAATTTAAAAAAAGTTCCAGTAGATTATTATTTTAGCGACCTGGTGCATGATCCTGGGCAACAGGGTGTTTAAAAATGCATTGTTAGTTGTTTTTATAACTCTTAACATATGAATATAAAAAAGTTCCTGTGGAGTATTGTATTAGCAACCTGGTGCATGATTCTAGACAACGGGGTCATTGAAAATGCCATAGAATTTGCTTTTAGAAGAATTATTGTTTGAATTTAAAAAAGTTCCAGTAAATTATTATTTTAGCAACCTGGTGCATAATCGTGGACAGCAGGGTCATTAAAAATTCATTATAATGTTGTTTTTGTAACTATTTATGTATAAATATAACGAAAGTTCCTGTGGAGTATTGTTTTAGCAACCTGGTGCATAATCCTAGTCAACGGGGTCATTGAAAATGCAATAGAATTTCTGTTAAAAGAATTAGTGTTCGAATTTTTAAAAAAATCCATTTGATTATTATTTTAGCGACCTGGTGCATGATTCTAGACAACGGTGTCATTGAAAATGCCATAGAATTTGCTTTTAGAAGAATTATTGTCTGAATTTCTAAAAAGTTCCAGTAGAATATTATTTTAGCGACCTGGTGCATGATCCTAGAAAACGGGGTCATTGAAAATGCCATAAAATTTGCTTTTAGAAGAATTATTGTTCAAATTTAAAAAAAGTTACAGTAGATTATTATTTTAGCGACCTGGTGCTTGATCCTGGACCACAGGGTCATTAAAAATGCATTTGTAGTTCTTTTATAACTCCTAAAATTTGTATATAAAAAAAGTTCCAGTGGATTATTGTTTTAGCAACCTGTTGCATGATTCTAGACAACGGGGTCATTGAAAATGCCATAGAATTTGCTTTTAGAAGCATTATTGTTTGAATTTAAAAAAAGTTCCAGTAAATTATTATTTTAGCAACCTGGTGCATAATCGTGGACAACAGGGTCATTAAAAATGCATTATAATGTTGTTTTTGTAACTATTTATGTATAAATATAACAAAAGTTCCTGTGGAGTATTGTTTTAGCAACCTGGTGCATAATCCTAGTCAACGGGGTCATTGAAAATGCAATAGAATTTCTGTTAAAAGAATTCGTGGTCGAATTTTAAAAAATCCATTTGCTTATTATTTTAGCAACCTGGTGCATGATTCTAGACAACGGGGTCATTGAAAATGCCATAGAATTTGCTTTTAGAAGAATTATTGTTTGAATTTAAAAAAAGTTCCAGTAGAATATTATTTTAGCAACCGTGGTGCATGATCCCGGGCAACAGGGTCATTAAAAATGCATTGTTAGTTGTTTTATAACTCTTAACATATGAATATAAAAAAAGTTCCTGTGGAGTATTTTTTTAGCAACCTGGTGCATTATTCTAGACAACGGGGTCATTGAAAATGCCATAGAATTTGATTTTGGAAGAATTAGTGTTCGAATTTAAAAAAGTTCCAGTAGATTATTATTTTAGCGACCTGGTGCATGATCCTGGGCAACAGGGTGATTAAAAATGCATTGTTAGTTGTTTTTATAACTCTTAACATATGAATATAAAAAAGTTCCTGTGGAGTATTGTATTAGAAACCTGGTGCATGATTCTAGACAACGGGGTCATTGAAAATGCCATAGAATTTGCTTTTGGAAGAATTATTGGTAGAATTAAAAACATGTTCCAGTAGAATATTATTTTAGCAACCTGGTGCATAATCGTGGACAACAGGTTCATTAAAAATGCATTATAATGTTGTTTGTGTAACTATTTATGTATAAATATAACGAAAGTTCCTGTGGAGTATTGTTTTAGCAACCTGGTGCATAATCCTAGTCAACGGGGTCATTGAAAATGCAATAGAATTTCTGTTAAAAGAATTAGTGTTCGAATTTTTAAAAAAATCCATTTGATTATTATTTTAGCGACCTGGTGCATGATTCTAGACAACGGTGTCATTGAAAATGCCATAGAATTTGCTTTTAGAAGAATTATTGTCTGAATTTCTAAAAAGTTCCAGTAGAATATTATTTTAGCGACCTGGTGCATGATCCTAGAAAACGGGGTCATTGAAAATGCCATAAAATTTGCTTTTAGAAGAATTATTGTTCAAATTTAAAAAAGAAGTTACAGTAGATTATTATTTTAGCGACCTGGTGCATGATCCTGGGCAACAGGGTCATTAAAAATGCATTGTTAGTTGTTTTTATAACTCTTAATATATGAATATAAAAAAAGTTCCTGTGGAGTATTGTTTTAGCAACCTGGTGCACGATTCTAGACAACGGGGTCATTGAAAATGCCATAGAATTTGCTTTTAGAAGAATTATTGTTTGAATTTAAAAAAGTTCCAGTAAATTATTATTTTAGCAACCTGGTGCATAATCGTGGACAGCAGGGTCATTAAAAATGCATTATAATGTTGTTTTTGTAACTATTTATGTACAAATATAACAAAAGTTCCTGTAGAATATTATTTTAGCAACCTGGTGCATAATCCTAGTCAACGGGGTCATTGAAAATGCAATAGATTTTCTGTTGAAAGAATTAGTGTTCGAATTTAAAAAAAAATCCAGTAGATTATTATTTTAGCGACCTGGTGCACGATTCTAGACAACGGGGTCATTGAAAATCCATAGAATTTGCTTTTAGAAGAATTATTGTTCAAATTTAAAAAAATTTCCAGTAGATTATTATTTTAGCAACCTGGTGCATGATCCCGGGCAACAGGGTCATTAAAAATGCATTGTTAGTTGTTTTTATAAATCTTAATACATGAATATAAAAAAAGTTCCTGTGGGGTATTGTTTTAGCAACCTGGTGCATGATCCTGGACAACAGGGTCATTAAAAATGCATTATAATGTTGCTTGTGTAACTATTTATGTATAAATAGAACAAAAGTTCCAGCGGAGTATTGTTTTAGCAACCTGGTACATGATCCTAGACAACGGGGTCATTGAAAATGCAATAGAATTTCTGTTAAAAGAATCAGTGTTCGAATTTTAAAAAAAATCCATTTGATTATTATTTTAGCAACCTGGTGCATGATTCTAGACAACGGGGTCATTGAAAATGCCATAGAATTTGCTTTTAGAAGAATTATTGTTCAAATTTAAAAAAATTTCCAGTAGATTATTATTTTAGCAACCTGGTGCATGATCCCGGGCAACAGGGTCATTAAAAATGCATTGTTAGTTGTTTTTATAACTCTTAACATATGAATATAAAAAAGTTCCGGTGGAGTATTGTTTTAGCAACCTGGTGCATTATGCTAGACAACGGGGTCATTGAAAATGCCATAGAATTTGCTTTTAGAAGAATTATTGTTTGAATTTAAAAAAAGTTCCAGTAAATTATTTTTTTAGCAACCTGGTGCATAATCGTGGACAGCAGGGTCATTAAAAATGCATTATAATGTTGTTTTTGTAACTATTTATGTATAAATATAACGAAAGTTCCTGTGGAGTATTGTTTTAGCAACCTGGTGCATAATCCTAGTCAACGGGGTTATTGAAAATGCAATAGAATTTCTGTTAAAAGAATTAGTGTTCGAATTTTTAAAAAAATCCATTTGATTAATATATTAGCGACCTGGTGCATGATCGTGGACAACAGGGTTATTGAAAATGCATTGTTAGTTGTTTTTATAACTCTTAATATATGAATATAAAAAAAGTTCCGGTGGAGTATTGTTTTAGCAATCTGGTGCAAGATCCTAGTCAACGGGGTCATTGAAAATGCCATAGAATTTGCTTTTAGAAGAATGATTGTTTGAATTTAAAAAAAGTTCCAGTAGATTATTATTTTAGCAACCTGGTGCATAATCGTGGACAACAGGGTCATTAAAAATGCATTGTTAGTTGTTTTTATAACTCTTAACATATGAATATAAAATAAGTTCCTGTGGAGTATTGTTTTAGCAACCTGGTGCATGATTCTAGACAACGGGGTCATTGAAAATGCCATAGAATTTGCTTTTAGAAGAATTATTGTTCAAATTTAAAAAAATTTCCAGTAGATTATTATTTTTGCGACCTGGTGCATGATCCTGGGCAACAGGTTCATTAAAATTGCATTGTTTGTTTTTTTATAACTATTAACATATGAATATAAAAAATGTTCTTGTGGATTATTTTTTTAGAAACCTGGTGCATGATTCTATACAACGGGGTCATTGAAAATGCCATAGAATTTGCTTTTAGAAGAATTATTGTTTGAATTTAAAAAAGTTCCAGTAGATTATTATTTTAGCGACCTGGTGCATGATCCTGGGCAACATGGTCATTAAAAAAGCATTGTTAGTTGTTTTTATAACTCTTAATATATGAATATAAAAAAAATTGTTAGTTGTTTTTATAACTCTTAATATATGAATATAAAAAAAATTCCTGTGGAGTATTGTTTTTGCAACCTGGTGCATGATTCTAGACAACGGGGTCATTGAAAATGCCGTAGAATTTGCTTTTAGAAGAATTATTGTTTGAATTTAAAAAAGTTCCAGTAAATTATTATTTTAGCAACCTCGTGCATAATCGTGGACAGCAGGGTCATTAAAAATGCATTATAATGTTGTTTTTGTAACTATTTATGTATAAATATAACAAAAGTTCCTGTGGAGTATTGTTTTGGCAACCTGGTGCATTATTCTAGACAACGGGGTCATTGAAAGTGCCATAGAATTTGCTTTTAGAAGAATTATTGTTCGAATTTAAAAAAGTTCCAGTAGATTATTATTTTAGCGACCTGGTGCATGATCCTGGGCAACAGGGTCATTAAAAATGTATTGTTAGTTGTTTTTATAACTCTTAACATATGAATATAAAAAATGTTCCTGTGGAGTATTGTATTAGCAACCTGGTGCATGATTCTAGACAACGGGGTCATTGAAAATGCCATAGAATTTGCTTTTAGAAGAATTATTGTTTGAATTTAAAAAAAGTACCAGTAAATTATTATTTTAGCAACCTGGTGCATAATCGTGGACAACAGGGTCATTAAAAATGCATTATAATGTTGTTTTTGTAACTATTTATGTATAAATATAACAAAAGTTCCTGTGGAGTATTGTTTTAGCAACCTGGTGCATAATCCTAGTCAACGGGGTCATTGAAAATGCAATAGAATTTCTGTTAAAAGAATTAGTGTTCGAATTTTTAAAAAAATCCATTTGATTATTATTTTAGCGACCTGGTGCATGATCGTGGACAGCAGGGTCATTGAAAATGCATTGTTAGTTGTTTTTATAACTCTTAATATATGAATATAAAAAAAGTTCCGGTGGAGTATTGTTTTAGCAACCTGGTGCATGATTCTAGACAACGGGGTCATAGAAAATGCCATAGAATTTGCTTTTAGAAGAATTATTGTCTGAATTTCTAAAAAGTTCCAGTAGAATATTATTTTAGCGACCTGGTGCATGATCCTAGAAAACGGGGTCATTGAAAATTCCATAGAATTTGCTTTTAGAAGAATTATTGTTCGAATTTAAAAAAAGTTCCAGTAGATTATTATTTTAGCGACCTGGTGCATGATCCTGGGCAACAGGGTCATTAAAAATGCATTGTTAGTTGTTTTTATAACTCTTAACATATGAATATAAAAAAAGTTCCTGTGGAGTATTGTTTTAGCAACCTGGTGCATGATTCTAGACAACGGGGTCATTGAAAATGCCATAGAATTTGCTTTTAGAAGAATTATTGTTAGAATTTAAAAAAAGTTCCAGTAGATTATTATTTTAGCGACCTGGTGCATGATCCTGGGCAACAGGGTCATTAAAAATGCATTGTTAGTTGTTTTTATAACTCTTAATATATGAATATAAAAAAAGTTCCTGTGGAGTACTGTTTTAGCGACCTGGTGCATGATCCTAGACAACGGGGTCATTGAAAATGCCATAGAATTAGCTTTTGAAGAATTATTGTTTGAATTTAAAAAAAGTTCCAGTAGATTATTATTTTAGCGACCTGGTGCATGATCCTGGGCAACAGGGTCATTAAAAAAGCATTGTTAGTTGTTTTTATAACTCTTAATATATGAATATAAAAAAAGTTCCTGTGGAGTATTTTTTTAGCAACCTGGTGCATGAATCTGGGCAACTGGGTTTTTGAAAATGCGAAAGAATTTCTTTTTAAAGAATTAGTGTTGGAATTTAAATAAGTTCCAGTAGATTATTATTTTAGCGACCTGGTGCATGATCGTGGACAACAGGGTCATTGAAAATGCATTGTTAGTTGTTTTTATTACCCTTAGTACATGAATTTAAAAAAAGTTCAGTAGATTATTAGTTTAGCGACATGGTGCATGATCATGGACAACGTGGTCATTAAAAATGCATTATAAGTTGTTTTTGTAACTATTTATGTATAAATATAACAAAAGTTCATGTGGAGTATTGTTTTAACAATCTAGTGCATGATCCTAGACAACGTGGTCATTGAAAATGCAATAGAATTTGCTTTTGAAGAATTTTTGTTTGAATTTAAAAAAATTCCAGTAGATTATTATTTTAGCGACCCGGTGCATGATCCTGGAGAACAGGGTCATTAAAAATGCATTGTTAGTTGTTTTTATAACTCTTAATATATGAATATAAAAAAAGTTCCTGTGGAGTACTGTTTTAGCGACCTGGTGCATGATCCTAGACAACGGGGTCATTGAAAATGCCATAGAATTTGCTTTTGAAGAATAAATGTTCGAATTTAAAAAAAGTTCCAGCAGATTATTATTTTAGCAACCTGGTGCATAATCGTGGACAGCGTGGTCATTAAAAATGCATTATAATGTTGTTTTTGTAACTATTTATGTATAAATATAACGAAAGTTCCTGGGGAGTATTGTTTTTGCAACCTGGTGCATAATCCTAGTCAACGGGGTCATTGAAAATGCAATAGAATTTCTGTTAAAAGAATTAGTGTTCGAATTTTAAAAAAAATCCATTTGATTATTATTTTAGCGACCTGGTGCATGATCCTGGGCAACAGGGTGATTAAAAATGCATTGTTAGTTGTTTTTATAACTCTTAACATATGAATATAAAAAAGTTCCTGTGGAGTATTGTATTAGCAACCTGGTGCATGATTCTAGACAACGGGGTCATTGAAAATGCCATAGAATTTGCTTTTAGAAGAATTATTGTTTGAATTTAAAAAAGTTCCAGTAAATTATTATTTTAGCAACCTGGTGCATAATCGTGGACAGCAGGGTCATTAAAAATGCATTATAATGTTGTTTTTGTAACTATTTATGTATAAATATAACGAAAGTTCCTGTGGAGTATTGTTTTAGCAACCTGGTGCATAATCCTAGGCAACGGGGTCATTGAAAATGCAATAGAATTTCTGTTGAGAGAATTAGTGTTCAAATTTAAAAAAAAATCCAGTTGATGATTGTTTTAGCAACCTGGTGCATGATCCTAGACTCACGGGGTCATTGAAAATGCCATAGAATTTGCATTTGGAAGAATTAGTGTTTGAATTTAATAAAAGTTCCAGTAGATTATTATTTTAGCAACCTGGTGCATGATCCCGGGCAACAGGGTCATTAAAAATGCATTGTTAGTTGTTTTTATAACTCTTAACATATGAATATAAAAAAAGTTCCGGTGGAGTATTGTTTTAGCAACCTGGTGCATTATTCTAGACAACGGGGTCATTGAAAATGCCATAGAATTTGCTTTTAGAAGAATTATTGTTTGAATTTAAAAAAAGTTCCAGTAAATTATTATTTTAGCAACCTGGTGCATAATCGTGGACAGCAGGGTCATTAAAAATGCATTATAATGTTGTTTTTGTAACTATTTATGTATAAATATAACGAAAGTTCCTGTGGAGTATTGTTTTAGCAACCTGGTGCATAATCCTAGTCAACGGGGTTATTGAAAATGCAATAGAATTTCTGTTAAAAGAATTAGTGTTCGAATTTTTAAAAAAATCCATTTGATTATTATTTTAGCGACCTGGTGCATGATCGTGGACAACAGGGTTATTGAAAATGCATTGTTAGTTGTTTTTATAACTCTTAATATATGAATATAAAAAAAGTTCCGGTGGAGTATTGTTTTAGCAATCTGGTGCAAGATCCTAGTCAACGGGGTCATTGAAAATGCCATAGAATTTGCTTTTAGAAGAATGATTGTTTGAATTTAAAAAAAGTTCCAGTAGATTATTATTTTAGCAACCTGGTGCATAATCGTGGACAACAGGGTCATTAAAAATGCATTGTTAGTTGTTTTTATAACTCTTAATATATGAATATAAAAAAGTTCCTGTGGAGTATTGTTTTAGCAACCTGGTGCATGATTCTAGACAACGGGGTCATTGAAAATGCCATAGAATTTGCTTTTAGAAGAATTATTGTTCAAATTTAAAAAAATTTCCAGTAGATTATTATTTTTGCGACCTGGTGCATGATCCTGGGCAACAGGGTCAATAAAAATGCATTGTTAGTTGTTTTATAACTCTTAACATATGAATATAAAAAAAGTTCCTGTGGAGTATTGTTTTAGCAACCTGGTGCATGATTCTATACAACGGGGTCATTGAAAATGCCATAGAATTTGCTTTTAGAAGAATTATTGTTTGAATTTAAAAAAAGTTCCAGTAGATTATTATTTTAGCGACCTGGTGCATGATCCTGGGCAACAGGGTCATTAAAAAAGCATTGTTAGTTGTTTTTATAACTCTTAATATATGAATATAAAAAAAATTGTTAGTTGTTTTTATAACTCTTAATATATGAATATAAAAAAAATTCCTGTGGAGTATTGTTTTTGCAACCTGGTGCATGATTCTAGACAACGGGGTCATTGAAAATGCCATAGAATTTGCTTTTAGAAGAATTATTGTTTGAATTTAAAAAAAGTACCAGTAAATTATTATTTTAGCAACCTGGTGCATAATCGTGGACAACAGGGTCATTAAAAATGCATTATAATGTTGTTTTTGTAACTATTTATGTATAAATATAACAAAAGTTCCTGTGGAGTATTGTTTTGGCAACCTGGTGCATGATTCTAGACAACGGGGTCATTGAAAATGCCATAGAATTTGCTTTTAGAAGAATTATTGTTCGAATTTAAAAAAAGTTCCAGTAGATTATTATTTTAGCGACCTGGTGCATGATCCTGGGCAACAGGGTCATTAAAAATGCATTGTTAGTTGTTTTTATAACTCTTAACATATGAATATAAAAAAAGTTCCTGTGGAGTATTGTTTTAGCAACCTGGTGCATGATTCTAGACAACGGGGTCATTGAAAATGCCATAGAATTTGCTTTTAGAAGAATTATTGTTTGAATTTAAAAAAAGTACCAGTAAATTATTATTTTAGCAACCTGGTGCATAATCGTGGACAACAGGGTCATTAAAAATGCATTATAATGTTGTTTTTGTAACTATTTATGTATAAATATAACAAAAGTTCCTGTGGAGTATTGTTTTAGCAACCTGGTGCATAATCCTAGTCAACGGGGTCATTGAAAATGCAATAGAATTTCTGTTAAAAGAATTAGTGTTCGAATTTTTAAAAAAATCCATTTGATTATTATTTTAGCGACCTGGTGCATGATCGTGGACAGCAGGGTCATTGAAAATGCATTGTTAGTTGTTTTTATAACTCTTAATATATGAATATAAAAAAAGTTCCGGTGGAGTATTGTTTTAGCAACCTGGGGCAGGATGCTAGACAACGGTGTCATTGAAAATGCCATAGAATTTGCTTTTAGAAGAATTATTGTCTGAATTTCTAAAAAGTTCCAGTAGAATATTATTTTAGCGACCTGGTGCATGATCCTAGAAAACGGGGTCATTGAAAATTCCATAAAATTTGCTTTTAGAAGAATTATTGTTCAAATTTAAAAAAAGTTCCAGTAGATTATTATTTTAGCGACCTGGTGCATGATCCTGGGCAACAGGGTCATTAAAAAAGCATTGTTAGTTGTTTTTATAACTCTTAACATATGAATATAAAAAAAGTTCCTGTGGAGTATTGTTTTTGCAACCTGGTGCATGATTCTAGACAACGGGGTCATTGAAAATGCCATAGAATTTGCTTTTAGAAGAATTATTGTTTGAATTTAAAAAAAGTTCCAGTAGATTATTATTTTAGCGACCTGGTGCATGATCCTGGGCAACAGGGTCATTAAAAATGCATTGTTAGTTGTTTTTATAACTCTTAACATATGAATATAAAAAAAGTTCCTGTGGAGTATTGTTTTAGCAACCTGGTGCATGATTCTAGACAACGGGGTCATTGAAAATGCCATAGAATTTGCTTTTAGAAGAATTATTGTTTGAATTTAAAAAAAGTTCCAGTAGATTATTATTTTAGCGACCTGGTGCATGATCCTGGACAACAGGGTCATTAAAAATGCATTGTTAGTTGTTTTTATAACTCTTAATATATGAATATAAAAAAGTTCCTGTGGAGTATTGTTTTAGCAACCTGGTGCATGAATCTGGGCAACTGGGTTTTTGAAAATGCCATAGAATTTGCTGTTGAAGAATTAGTGTTGGAATTTAAATAAGTTCCAGTAGATTATTATTTTAGCGACCTGGTGCATGATCGTGGACAACAGGGTCATTGAAAATGCATTGTTAGTTGTTTTTATTACCCTTAGTACATGAATATAAAAAAAGTTCCAGTAGATTATTATTCTAGCAACCTGGTGCATAATCGTGGACAACAGCGTCATTAAAAATGCATTATAAGTTGTTTTTGTAACTATTTATGTATAAATATAACAAAAGTTCCTGTGGAGTATTGTTTTAGCAATCTGGTGCATGATTCTGGGCAACCGGGTTTTTGCAAATGCGAAAGAATTTGCTTTTGAAAGAATTAGTGTTCGAATTTAAATAAGTTCCAGTAGATTATTATTTTAGCGACCTGGTGCATGATCGTGGACAACAGGGTCATTGAAAATGCATTGTTAGTTGTTTTTATTACCCTTAATACATGAATATAAAAAAAGTTCCTGTGGAGTAATCTTTTAGCAACCTGGTGCATGATCCTGGATAACGGGGTCATTGAAAATGCCACAGAATTTGCCTTTGGAAGAATTAGTGTCTGAATTTAAAAAAAGTTCCAGTAAATTATTATTTTAGCAACCTGGTGCATAATCGTGGACAGCAGGGTCATTAAAAATGCATTATAATGTTGTTTTTGTAACTATTTATGTATAAATATAACAAAAGTTCCTGTGGAGTATTGTTTTAGCAACCTGGTGCATAATCCTAGTCAACGGGGTCATTGAAAATGCCATAGAATTTGCCTTTGGAAGAATTAGTGTTTGAATTTAAAAAAAGTTCCAGTAAATTATTATTCTAGCAACCTGGTGCATAATCGTGGACAACAGCGTCATTAAAAATGCATTATAATGTTGTTTTTGTAACTATTTATGTATAAATATAACAAAAGTTCCTGTGGAGTATTGTTTTAGCAACCTGGTAAATAATCCTAGACAACGGGGTCATTGAAAATGCAATAGAATTTCTATTGAAGAATTAGTGTTCGAATTTTAAAAAAAATCCATTTGATTATTATTTTAGCGACCTGGTGCATGATCGTGGACAGCAGGGTCATTGAAAATGCATTGTTAGTTGTTTTTATAACTCTTAATATATGAATATAAAAAAAGTTCCTGTGGAGTATTTTTTTAGCAACCTGGTGCATTATTCTAGACAACGGGGTCATTGAAAGTGCCATAGAATTTGCTTTTAGAAGAATTATTGTTTGAATTTAAAAAAAGTTCCAGTAGATTATTATTTTAGCGACCTGGTGCATGATCCTGGGCAACAGGGTGTTTAAAAATGCATTGTTAGTTTTTTTTATAACTGTTAATATATGAATATAAAGAAAGTTCCTGTGGAGTATTGTTTTAGCAACCTCGTACATGATCATGGACAACAGGGTCATTAGAAATGCATTGTTAGTTGTTTTTATAACTCTTAATATATGAATATAAAAAAAGTTCCTGTGGAGTATTGTTTTAGCAACCTGGTACATGATCCTAGACAACGGGGTCATTGAAAATGCAATAGAATTTGCTGTTGAAAGAATTAGTGTTCGAAAATGAAATAATTTCCAGTAGATTATTATTTTAGCGACCTGGTGTATGATCCTGGACAAAAGGGTCATTGAAAATGCCATAGAATTTGCTTCTGGAAGCATTAGTGTTCGAATTTAAAAAAAGTTCCAGTAGATTATTATTTTAGCGACCTGGTGCATAATCCTGGACAACAGCGTCATTAAAAATGCATTATAATGTTGTTTTTGTAACTACTTATGTATAAATATAACAAAAGTTCCTGTGGAGTATTGTTTTAGCAACCTGGTGCATAATCCTAGTCAGCGGGGTCATTGAAAATGCAATAGAATTTCTGTTGAAAGAATTAGTGTTCGAATTTTAAAAAAAATCCAGTTGATTATTATTTTAGCGACGTGGTACATGATCCTGGACAACAGGGTCATTAAAAATGCATTGCTTGTTGTTTTTATAACTCTTAATATATGAATATAAAAAAAGTTCCTGTGGAGTATTGTTTTAGCAACCTGGTGCATGATCTTAGACAACGGGGTCATTGAAAATGCAAGAGAATTTGCTGTTGAAAGAATTAGTGTTTGAATTTAAAAAAAGCTCCAGTTGATTATTTTTTCAACGAGCTGGTGCATGATCCTAGACAACAGGGTCATTAAAAATGCATTGTTAGTTGTTTTTATAACTCTTAATATATGAATATAAAAAAAGTTCCTGTGGAGTATTGTTTTAGCAACCTGGTGCATGATCCTAGACAACGTGGTCATTGAAAATGCCTTGTTAGTTGTTTTTATAACTCTTAATATATGAATATAAAAAAAGTTCCTGTGGAGTATTGTTTTAGCAACCTGGTGCATGATTCTGGGCAACCGGGTTTTTGCAAATGCGAAAGAATTTGCTTTTGAAAGAATTAGTGTTCGACTTTAAATAAGTTCCAGTAGATTATTATTTTAGCGACCTGGTGCATGATCCTAGACAACGGGGTCATTGAAAATGCATTGTAAATTGTTTTTATAACGTTTAAATGTGAATATAAAAAAGTTCCTGTGGAGTATTGTTTTAGCAACCTAGTGCATGATCCTAGACAACGGGGTCATTGAAAATGCAATAAAATTTGCTTTTGTAACCATTAATGTTCAAATATTATTATTAACTATCACAGTTATAGTTTTGAAAAAGTTTTCTCTTGTACTTCACTTTTCAAAATGCTTCTCAAAGAATTTACTTTAATTGCCATCTATTGTTCAATGGCAAAATTACACATTTCTCCACTACGGACATTCACCCATTCTGACAAGTGTTAATCTCTCTATTATGAAAATAATAAGCGATCAAGAAGTGTAGCCTGAAGTTGACAGTTTGTGGGACAAAAAAACTTTTGGAGAAATCGATCTCTTTACAATTAATACCCTACCACTGAAACGAACAATTTTCCATTCTTACGTTTTTTTCGTATTTCACATATTTTAGTTAAAAATTGAATTTCGTATTTTCAATGGTATTTTTTTTTTTAATTAATAAGAAAAATATACATCTTATGAAAAAGTGTTGCAGTTCAAGCTTCTATAGATCTTTATATCATATAGGTTTGGTTTCGTCGGTGTGGCGGTCAATAAAACAAAATTCTATAAAAAACTCCTTCATTATATTTGGTCAAAAATTCTCCTATGTTTCGACCTCACTGCGAGTCTTTTTCAAGGAATATATATGTCACTAAAAATTGAACAAATCAATTTACAATAATATTTCTTTTTCCAAAGAGAACTATTTTATGTTGTGTTGATATAATAAATAAGTACTTACATAAATTACAAATAAACGAAAGCACACATGAAGATTCAGTCTTATTCTTGAAAATGTCATTAAAATTAAAGCCTCAAAGATTGAGGGCTTCAATAATTTAAAAATACATTATAATACAGTGTGTAAGTACAATCCGATGAAGCAACGCAAACTGTATGATAGAGAGACGAAGATACGATAAAAATTGAATTAAATTCACCAATGAAAAGTGTGCTAAAACTTGAGAACACAAACTTGAAAATCATATGTTAAATAATTTCATGGCAAATTCGATTAATATTCATAATTTCAGCCTTAAAATTTATTGAAATATTAATATTTTTCATAATACTTGGTACGTTTGCATTGGCTTCAGGGTCCATAAATGAAAAAGTATATTTAATCAGACGTTTCGGCTCTGATCGGAGCCCTCATCAGTGATATTTATTAAAATCTAGAAAATACAAAAAAGATGCTGTCACTAATTTCACATATTTTCTCTGAATAACTAGAGTACTAAACGTATTATACAAAAAAAGAGTACTTGATATGTTAAATGAAGAGGAAAGTTTGGATATATTCTTTGGTGCGAAACTGAATGTAAGTGGTTTGGTCTAAATTATTAAGGCTATCTTTTGACTATTTTTTCCGAAACTATTTGAAAACTATTTATAAACTATATATAAGAACATTCACATTTTTTTACATTCTCATCATGGATGAGAAGGTATTGGTTTTATGTGAAAAATGACTTTCGAAATTTTCATCAAATCTTTGAGTTTTGAGACCCCCTGAGTCATAAAAAAGGGTTTTTACGAAAGTGTCTGTCTGTCTGTCTGTCTGTAGGTCGTGTGCGGCATAACTCTCGATAGAATTATCAGATTGAATTGAGCTTTGGTACACTTTATCGGAGCCGAAAAAGTAAGGACAAGTTCGTTAACCAGCCACATCCAATCAAAATTGAGGGATTGAGCACTACTTTTGTGTTTTTGAAAATAATTTTTTTAAAAAATCATAAATTTCAATACTGGTTTTCGATAGTGCTCATAAATGTCTACAAATTATCCTGATAACATTTTTTGATGAAATCAAAATTAGAAATGTCACAGCATATTCAAATTTGAAAAAAGTCAATATCAAAATTCCATTTTCCAATTAAATTATACGAGATACGAAAAAACGTTATGATACAATATTATTAAATAAATAAAGACCTACAAATTTGAATTGTAACATTTTTTCATAAGATGCATATTTATCTTTTTAATTAAAAAAAAAACTATTGAAAATCCAAAATTCAATTTTTTAGCAATAATATTCGAAACACGAAAAAAACGTAAGAATACAAAGTTGTTCGTTTCAAAAAGATCTACAAATTTTGTCTTACACAGTTTCTGATAAAACATATATTTTTCGTTTCAATTCCAAAAAATACGATTAAAATTCAAAAATTCCATTTTTTAGACAAAATATGAGAGATACAAAAAAAACGTTTAGATGGAAAATTGTTTGCCTAAATGAGGTCTACAAATTCTCATTAAGACATTTCGGGACAGGATGTATATTTTATGTTTTGATTATGAATATTAAAAAAATCCGATTTTTTTCACCAAAATATGTGAGATACGAAATAAGCGTTGTTCTGCAAAATCGTTTCCTTAAATAAAGTCTACGATTATTTTTCCTTTTTGAGAGATTTGGAAGAAAATAAATTATTTTAATCATGTAATTTATTAAAAAGTTACTGAAATGTATATAGAAAATCGAGCGCGAAGCGCGAGCGCCATGATGAGAATGTGTTCCTTAAGGCTGATAGAGCCTTAAGTAAATTGAATTTCCTGTTTCACTTAATTTCAAAAAGAAATTGAGTGACTTTGAGAAAATGTGTAATTCACATCATCTGTGATATTATTATAAAATTGGTTTGAGCTTCATTATCAAATTATAATAAATAAACTTGAATGTATGTGAAGAGCACAAGACCCAGCGCGAAGCGCGAGGTCCAGAAAGAACGGAGCGCGAAGCGCGACGATCAAATCGCGCGCCCTAGGCGCGCTCAAACTTGCGAGCTGCGCGCGATGCGCGCGATGAGAATGTGCCCACGAAGCGTGCAGATTTTTTTTAATATGTCTAGTCCATATATTGATATAAATTGATTCAATAATTTTTCTTTAATTTTGTTTTATTGACCTTAAGACCGACGAAACCAAACCTATATTCTATAATATACAGTGAATTCTACATATTTTTTCCAATTCGTGTTGTTGCTTACTGGACTTCTTCATTTTGAATTGAAAGCAATGAGATAAGTTTTTGAGTTTCATTATTATCCTTATTTTAATTATCTTCTACATTTTTATCATTTACGAAAATTTTGAATTAATCTTTTAATTTATGGCACTGAAGAGGGCCCCCGCATATGTAGCCGAGAATTTTGCCTTCTCTCTTTTTTTGCGTTTTTTATCGTAAGTAGCATTGATAATATTAATAGAAGAAAATAAAAAGAGGCTGACCCAATGCCAAAAAAATGAGAAATTAACACAAATTCTGTGAATTTTGGGTCAATATAATAGCCGACATGTCATCAAGCATGTCACTTTACAGTTATTACTCTTGTAGATCTTGTTGAACTTTCAGGGTTCGTGAGAAATAAGAGACAAAATAAACGCTTATATCTTTCTTTTATTGCCTGACCCCAAAAAATCTCTGCTGTGTTACAGCGATACAGCTATAAGAGAGACTAAAGAAAAAACTTAGAATAGAGAGCGCACTCACACATAGGGAGACTTGGCGCTTGCGCATGACAAAAATAAAAAAATTTGAAAGGAAGTATTCAAACAAACAATTCAACACTTCCGCCGGTTGAATACTTCATTACAAGTGACGCATGCCCAAAACATTGCGCATTTTAGAAAAACGCTCCCTTGGCAGAGCCTTAGTGAAAATATCAGCTTTCTGATTGTCAGACGGGACAAACTTGACAATGATATCACCAGACTGTGCTTTTTCACGTATGTAGTGGTATCGAATATCCACGTGCTTGGTTCTTTGATGAAACTCTGGATTTTTGATCAACTTAATTGCACTTTGGTTATCAACGTTCAAAGTAGTTGGACCAGCACATGGACTTTCAATGCTTTCAAGAAGTCTTCTCAACCAAATAGCTTCCTTTGATGCCGTTGCTGCTGCTACGTATTCTGACTCGGTAGTGCTCAACGTTACTAGTTTTTGTCGTTTTGAACTCCAAGTAACAGGCCCATTGGCAAAATTAAAAAGATACCCGGTTGTTGATCTCCGAGTCTCAAGATCACCAGCATAGTCAGCATCAGAGAAACCTACAAGTCCAAACGTGCTTCCGCCGTTTCCATACTCAATACCATACTCAAACGTTCCCGTAAGATATGCAAACAATCTTTTTACTGCGCGCCAATGATACTCGTTGTGATTGTTCAAAAATCTACTCAATGAATTGACCGCAAAAGACAAATCAGGACGGGATACAATTGACAAAAACATAAGAGAACCGATTGCCTCTCGATAAGGTACATTTCTTTTTGTTTCCTCACCCTCGTACACAGGATGCAAAATCACGTTTGGATCAATTGGCACACTGACTGGTTTTGCATTTTTCATATCGAATTTTTCTAAAACTTTTCTCGCATACGCGCTCTGATGTAAGAAAACAACCTTTCTTGTGCGATCTCGCTCAATTTGTATACCAGCGAACAAACTTGCATCACTCAGCGTTATTTTGAATTCACTCTTTAAATATTCAACAACGATTGAAACAATTTTCCCGGATTTTGAGGCAATCAAACCGTCATCAACAAAAAGAGCGAGATACACAGAAATACCATCCACACTCCCGACAAAAATACATTTATCAGCATCTGATTCTTTCAAATTAAAGCGCCGCAAAAATGCACAAAATTTGCTGTTCCAGCAGCGTGGAGACTGTTTTAGTCCATACAAGGACTTCGACAATTTACAAACCAAATTCTTCCGCGCACTGACACTTTGCTCTGCTTTTACACTTAGACCTTCTGGAACCTCCATGAATTTATTTTCCTCGAGGTCACCGTAGAGGAACGCCGTCTGCACGTCGAACTGGGTCAGTTCAAGGTCGTTGACTGCAACCGACGCCAGGAACACACGGAGAGAGTCGTACCGAACAACTGGAGCGAAGGTCTCGTTGTAGTCGATGCCATGTTGCTGCATAAAACCTCGAGCACAAAGTCGGGCCTTGAATCGCTGGATGTCTCCCCCTGGGTTCTTGATGAGTTTGAAAACCCACTTGGAATCGATGGTTTTCATTACAGATTTCCGATCAACGAATTTCCAGGTTTCATTCTGCTGCAAAGCTTGCAGCTCATCTTGAATAGCATCCCTCCACTGAGTTGCTTGCGGTCCACGTACAGCTTCCTGGAACGAATGAGGAGTTATATATTCTGCGACGTTCGATTCAAAACGCGTTGGCTTTTTGATGTTGGCACGATTCCGCAGGTTGTACTGAGGTTCAGCGATATCTTCGTCGTTGTTGATGGGTTGTGCTTCTCGATGTACAGCGCCATCCTCTTCCAGCACAGCTTGTTGATCTTCAAGGACATTCTCTTGGTCTTCAAGGGCATCTTCCTGGTCTTGCGAATCAGGATCTGACGAAAATCTCACCTCAACTTCCTCGTTTCTTCTCAATGGCTCTGGTTTCGTGTCAAACTCATTGAAAATTACATTCCGTGAAACAGAAACTTTGTTAGTAGCTTGATCATACACTCGATAATTCGGAGAATCACCCTGCTAACCGACAAAAATTACCTCTTTGGCTCGTGCATCAAGTTTCTTGGTAAACTGCTTTGGAATGTGCATGTATGCTTCTGAGCCAAAAATTCTCATGTGTTCGAGGTTGGGGTTTCTTCCCATCCATAGCTCATACGGTGTTGCTCCATTCTTGACACTTGATGACCCGGTGCGATTAATGATGTAGACCGTGGTGCTTGTCGCCTCAGCCCATAATGACATCGGAAGAGATTTCGCATGGAGCATTGTGCGACCACTTTCAACAACGGTTTTTCTGTCCCTCTCCGACCTGCCATTCTGCTCGGGTGTGTACGGCGCCGTATTTTCTTTCACGATTCCCCGCGACACGATATAACTGTCAAGATTAGCATTAACGAACTCGCCACCGTTATCGAACCTTAAAATTTTGATGCCTTTACCGAACTTGTTTCGATCACTTTATCGTATTCTTTGAAACGTTCGTAAACATCCGACTTGTGCCGCAAAAAGTAAACATACTGAAAGCTCGTCGCGTCATCTTTGAAAGTCAGAAAATATCTCGCGCCACCAATCGAGTCTACCGGCATAGGACCGCAAAGATCCGTGTGCACGACTTCACCCGGGACCGTCGACCGTTTTTCACTATCGCAGTTAAACGGCAACCGATGCGACTTTCCGATTGGGCAGGCCTTGCAAAAAAAATCGTCTTTTTCTGACAAACGGATTCCCTGCATGAGATCCTTTTCTATCAAATCTTTGATCGCGCGTTTGTTGACATGCCCAAGCCGCTCGTGCCACACGCGCCAACTCGCGACCGCATTGGCTTCGACATCACTTCGCGGAGTCACGACTCGGAAAAACATTCGGAAAAGATCGTTCGTTTGTTTCACTCCCGACGCGATAACATTGTCTTTGGTGTCCGTGACAACAACGAATTTGCCCTTGAATTTAACTTCATGTCCTTTCGAAGTGCACATTCCGACAGAAAAAAGATTTTTCTTTAAATCGGGAACGTACACGACTTTTTCTATTCGCACGTTTTTTTATATCGACAGTTCCTTCGCCGCCAATTTCGCAATGTTTATCGTCTCCGACACGCACTGTGTCGCCCCCTTTTACTTCGCGGAACTGCGAGAACCAATCGCGCCGAAAAGTCATGTGCCTCGATGCACCACTGTCGGTAACCCAGATCTCACTCACGTTTTCGTACAGTAAGGTAGCCTTTCTAGTAGATTTTCAATCGTCTGTCTAGTCGGGTCAACACTGTCCCAGGCGGTTTGAAAATTGCAGAACTTTGATGACAAACTTCCGAGGAGCTTCGCCATGATCAATGTGTCAGAGACGGTTTCTCCCACGTCCATCATTTGGGCCGCCATATTCTGCACCTTGGAGATATGCTGCGTCATCGTGTCTCCTGGTGACATTCGGCACTCATGTAACTTCTGGGCAAGCAACAGCTTACTCGTGGCTGATCTCTGCTCATGTAGTCCACAGAGCTTGTCCCACATTTCCTTTGAAGATGTGCACACGAGTAAAGACTCGAGCTGTCCAAAATCCATGGCCGATGAAATGAGAAACATCGCCTTGGCATCTTCTTTTACCCAGGCTTTCGCGTCAGCCGAGTTCGGATCGTTAGGGCGCGCGCGCGTGCCGTCGATCACGTCTTTGATACCGTTCGCGATAAACAAGGCGTTCATTTGGAACTTCCAGCCTTGAAAATTAGTTCCGTTAAACTTCGCAACGTTTCGCACGGAACTTTCATCTGCCATTGTGCAATGTTATTCACAATGTGCAAACCGAACGAATATCCGATCGCAGATGCGCGTTTACAAGATGGCCGAGTGCGAGTCACTCCCGCGCGCGGCGAGCCTATCTTGTCTCGTTCGTATCCAGGCCAAATTTCTCTTTTCTCGCGGAATATCGCGCAGGCTGGGTGACTGGGTCCATAACCTGTTGAACTTTCAGGGTTCGTGAGAAATAAGAGACAAAATAAACGCTTATATCTTTCGTTTATTGCCTGACCCCAAAAAATCTCTGCTGTGTTACAGCGATACAGCTATAAGAGAGAATAAAGAAACAACTTAGAATAGAGGGCGCACTCACACATAGGGAGACTTGGCGCTTGCGCATGACAAAAATAAAAAAATTTGAAAGGAAGTATTCAAACAAACAATTCAACAGATCTTTATGTAGTAAACCACTTTTTATCATAACTTTTATTCGTATCTTGGATAATTTAACTGGAAAATGGATATTGACTTTTTTCAAGTTTTAATATACTGTGACTTTCTTAATTTTATTTTAATTGCAAAATATTATGAAACACAAAAAATGCTCCTATTTTGACAATTTTTGTCAGATGTAGCTGGTTAACGAACTTGTCCTTACTTTTTCAGCTGCGATAATGTATGCCAAAGCTCAATTCAATCCGACAATTTTTTTCTATCCAGAGTTATTGAGTATATGACCTATTACTACTGCAGACGGACAGACAGACAGACAGACAGACACTTGCGTAAAAACCGTTCTTTCTGACTCAAGGGATCTCAAAACGTAAAGATTTGACGAAAATTCCGAAAATGATTTTTCGCATAAAACCAAAACTTTAATTCTCATATGATGAGAATCTAAAATACATCAAATTTAGATCTTTCTTAATAATATTAATAACTCTAAAATTAATTAACATTGTGAAAAGTCTGTAGTCTCATTTCAAAGGTAAGTTTTCATAGTATTTTTCTAACTAATTAAGATGTTTTTGGAATTTTTCTGCTAGATTCTGCTCTAGAATCAAACATGGTAATGAAAAATCATCAAATTTCAAATGATGATTGTACTACATTCATTTGAAGAATTCAAAAAATCCAAGCTATCAATATTTTGATAAAAATTTCTAAATTTATTAAAATATGATATACATCGATTTTTAAAAACTTCTTGAAGAAGCTACATATTTTAAAAATTGCATGACTTTTTTGAATTATTTTCAACCTCAAGATAGAATCCAGGAAAGAATTTCTAAAAATATTTTGATTAGGTTAAGAAATCACTATGAAGACATACTGAAAAAAAAACCTTTTGAAATCTAAATCTAAATTAAAATTTATTTTGTAATATCTTTCTATAAAATAAAACACTTTGACGAAAGTTGAAACTCCAGGTCAATCTGTAATTTCCGATGGTAGTTTATATATATATATACGAATTTTTCATGTAAAAGATGTTAAATTTCAAAAAATTTTATTCAATGTATTTTATTTTTTAGTAAAGGTTTGTCGACTTAGCTTAATATCAAGAAAAGTTTGAGGTGTAAATTCACATATAATTTATGTATTTTCTTAAATCAGCAAACACTTAATTTACATTCATCTATTGAAATTGCCATATGTATAAGATGTTTCATACTTCAAAAAATGGAAGGTGTAAATTCATATTGCGAATTCAGATATAATTTATGTACTTTCTTCGTAGTTTATCTTCAAAAATTAGATCTTAGGTAAAAAAAGATAATTTTGCTTCCAAATATAGAAAAATTATTATTGAAGAGATCATTTCAAAGAAAAGAGATTAATTTCCAAGAAAAATATTTGAAGCATTAGAAAAAATAAATTTAACAAATTTTATTTTTACCCCGACTTTTTTTCTTATCGCTTCATACCAAATTTAAAAAAAATGATGTGATTCAAATAAATCAAGAATCGTTTTTTCAGGCAAAAGACCTAATACAACCTAGCCGTTTCCATATTTCTAAAATGAATAAGTTTTTACCAAATTCAGTAATTTTTTTACAAGAATTTTGTTTTGGAAAATTTATTTTTAATGGTTTCAGCCATTGAAGAATTTATTATAATTTCCAAAAAATGGAAACGGTTAAGTTGGAGAAAGCCTTTTTCTTAAAAGGATGATCCGTGATTTCACAGAATCACATCATTTTTTAAAATTTGGCTCGAAGCGATAAGAAAACAAGTCCGGGTAAAAATAAAATTTGTTAAATGCATTATTTGTTTATGTTTTAATTTTTTTTTCTTGGAAACTAATCTCTTTTCTTCCAAATGATCTCTTCAATAATAATATTGCTATTCTTGAAAAAAAATTTATCTATTTTTGCCTGAAGTCTAATTTTTGTGGATGAACTACCTTAAATTAGCAAACACTTCATTTACATTTATTTATCGAAATTTTCATACAAAAGATGTTACCTATTATGAAAATGTTCAAACCCTTCATTTTTGAAACTTGTATCTCATCTTGAATGATATCTTATTATAAAATATCCTCTACATGATTTTAAAAAAAATACTGAAATCGATATTTTGTTTCGAATCTTTAAGCATTTATTGACTTTAAATTTCAATAAAAAATTATTTTTCAAGTATTTAAATCATCTTAAAATTTCACAAAATCTTTTAGATACTTATTTCAGATCAATATTTTTCAAAGTATATAGAAAAAAAGTGTAATTTTCTTAATGTTATATTCCGTAATTTTGAATTCTGTGTCTATTTCGCGCCTCCTTTGAATGAAGTCGAGAAAAATACAATTTCTGATTTTAACTCGACAACAGACAGCGCGAAATCGAAGCGAGTTAGTGGGGATACACTGACATGACGCGCTTCATTGTGTGTGCTCCCACATATTATTGTAGCAGTGCGGACCTTTAATTTTAGTTCGAAAAAGCCACGGGAAAAGCTTTACGCAATTGGGGGCGCTGCAAAAGTGTTAAACAGTAGCTCTGTTTTACCCTTCAAGTAGTAGCATGAACCTTTCATTTTAGTTCCCAAGAGCATTTCGCAATAGGGCGCGCTGCGGAAAATCATTCGAAATTAAATACATTACTTTAGCAATCTCCCAACTCATCTCTGTCTTTACTCAGGTTGATTACAAAGAATGTTGCGGTAAATTCAAATATAGTAAAAAGGGAGAAGTGTAAATATTAAAGAAACAATATGTAATCCATGCTTTTTTACCGGTATTAGTATTGCTAGTATTCATAATTAAACTAATGAAATGAAATTCATTAAATAATACTAAAATATAACTCGGTAATATTTATTATTATGGTATAATTTTATATATATATATATATATATAAAATTATACTATAATTAAATATAAATTTATTATAAATTTATCAAATATAGAATACAGAATTCAACCAGTAAATGTACCTTGGAGTAGTGTAAAAATTATCTCACGTTCTGAACGTGAACTATTAATAATAGTCACGTATAATAACTATTTTTGTTATAAATTAATTCGTGTTTCATAATTCAACCCTTATGTACCCGTATATTAACGGTTTTGAAAACTGGAAAAAAGCTCCATCCCCTTCTGTTTAAAAAAATGTTGAATTACTTGATCTTGTTGTCATATTTCATTATTTGTTTCATACATTTTTTCTTTTAAGAATTGTTTATTTATTACTTTTGCATGCAGTTTAAAAATTATGGTGTTGAATTAGCCACTACTTTAGTTTGACATTTAAAACTTCTTGTTTGTGATACTCTGGTGATTTTTAATTAAGTGATTTGCTGCTTGTGAAGTACTTTCGTACCTGATGTTTTGTACTATTTAGTGATAATCTTCTATATTATTACTTAGGTCTTTATAGAATTGGATTCTATTATTTAGTAACATACTAGTCACAGCATATACATACTTAATTTTCATGTAATATCTGCATCCAGTATTAATTATATTTCAGGGTTTGTTTCTTTTCCAATTTTATTATTTTCTGATAAATTAGAATGTTCGTAAACGACCAAAATACAATAGTTTATAATTTTTGTATATATTTAAAATTATTTCTATTACTTCGTTCAGTTGGAGCAAATTATTACTCCTGAGCAATTTAAACGTATGATGAAATACGCCAACAAGATCGAGTAATTCAACATTCTTTTAAACAGAAGGGGATGGAGCTTTTTCCAGTTTTCAAAACCGTTAATATACAGGTACATAAGGGTTGAATTATGAAATGCGAATTAATTTATAACAAAAATAGTTATTATACGTGTCTATTATTAATAGTTCACGTTCAGAACGTGAGATAATTTTTACACTACTCCAAGGTACGTTTACTTGTTGAATTCTGTAATCTATATTTGATAAATTTATAATAAATTTATATTTAATTATAGGTAAGAAATAAATACATATGCCTATTTAAATATATACAACATTATATAGCATAATAATAAATATCACCGAGTTATATTTTAGTATTATTTAATAAATTTCATTTCATTAGTTTAATTATGTATACAATCAATACTAATACCGGTAAAAAAGCATGGATTTCATATTGTTTCTTTAATATTTACACTTTTCCCTTTTTACTATATTTGAATTTACCGCAACATTCTTTGTAATCAACCTAAGTAAATATGGCGGCTCAGCCTTCAATTGGGCACACGACTTTGCGGACTTTCCCATTGGCATTGTGCATCCAGTGTATTATAGAGATCAGTGATTCCACTATTCTTCTAATCTCTCTCATGGGACTTCAGCGTTAAAGGTATTCTTATCATAGAGACATTATAGATAGAGGAGACATGCCAACCCCTGAAGCCTGTCAGCTCGGGCGAGAGAAAGAGTGAATTTCGGGTTAGGCTGTCTCTCGCTAACGCCGAGGCTAGTGCGGTACGCGTGGACTACACTGTAAAAAGTGTCAAGGAAAATTACATTTTTCTCTTGTAATTCTTTCCTATGATATTTTGCAGTAGAACTGTAATTTTACCACGAATATCACGGGTAATAAACATACCAGTGATAATCGTGGGAAATTTACAAAGAAATGGAAAAGAAATAAAAATGTGATTTCACAATGTTGAAGTAAATTCCCAAAGCGAAGCACGTAAGAAACCCAGTCCAATGTAAAATTACCATTTTTCTGCGCGTGGCTTATAATGTAATGGTGATTTGCGACGGCCAGCGACCGTCTTATTTGATTTTATATTTTGACTATACTTTGATTTGACGATCCGATCCGCGGTTTTCATAGGAGATAAAGGTAAGTTTAAAACAATATAAATATCATGTTTTAGAAAGTGTGGAGATGTGCACTCTCATTTAAAACCCATGTGCTTCCAATGCGAGTGGAGATTACTGTTCAATTTGGTTATTTATAGACCACTATAAGGGTAACGGTCTATTCGTGACGGTCACTGCAAGGTCCCGACAAAACAGCATTGTCCCGAATTTCTGTACTTGTTTTTCACTTCAAAGGAGGTAGAATGGGATACTATGTTTTCAGGACTTTGTGTATTCAGGACAATGCTGTTCTGGGTCTTTGGAGTGTTACCATTCGTGACATATATGAGGTTATGTATGGTCTTCACAGCAAGTGTAAAAGTTACTTAAGAAATTGTAAGTTTAAGTTAAGTTCAAGTACATAATTACATTATTAATAACTTAATAATTATTGTATTATTCTTTTATATTAATAGTACACTTCAATTGCGAAAATTTAATGAAGCATATGTATTTCAGCGGACTTTGAAACCAAAAACGGATTTGAAGAATGTAAGAATCTCCTTCGTGAAATATGAAAAATCTTCGTCTTGATCGCTGAAGGGGTCAGCTTAGCGCAATTGAGGCACCGAATGGAAAAAAAGGATTAGACCAAGCAACAGGGAATTTGTTATGAATGATTTATGACATTATTTATTTCAGAAAACGGACTGCGCCATCAGAAGAGAAGTTGGTCATAAAGTAATTGTGTCATGTTTTGGACAACGAAATATGATTTATCAATTTGTTATTAACATTTAAGACCAAAAAATCGAACTTTTTTTATTTTTCTGTTTATAACATCAAAGTTAATAATCTAATCTTGATGACATTAATTGAAAAGTTGTAGAAAATTGAATTGCGAACAAAATGAGCCACCGTTCGATCTGATTGGATAATTAGAAGCGAAGAAAATTCGGAAAAATCGGGAAATTGAGCTTTTGTTAAACAAATTAATATCTCAGTACATTTTTAACTTTTCGGGTTGAGGTTTGGTGGAAAAGTAACCGACTTTATGCTCTTCAAATGAATGAAAAAGGGGACACTTTAAGATAATACGTTTCCGCGCTATTGACACTTTAATTTATTTCATGCGTTAATTGTGTCTGTGTGTTAATTAATGTCGGCTTGCCGCAGACGTGGTCCGATTTTTATTTTGAAAACGGCTATTAAAAATATAAATCAAGCACAACAGAACGTCAATCTTGGTTTTTCGCTATAATGTTGCTAAGTTTATTAAAAAAAGGTCTAAACATGGCTCTAAACGCTTGAAGGCAGCAAAGTGACAGTGGTGGGGGGAGAAGGCGAGTAGGCTCACTGTGTCACTTTGCTGCCTTCAAGCGTTTAGAGCGAAACATTATAGCGAAAAACCAAGATTGACGTTCTGTTGTGCTTGATTTATATTTTTAATAGCCGTTTTCAAAATAAAAATCGGACCACGTCTGCGGCAAGCAGACATTAATTAACACACAGACACAATTAACGCATGAAATAAATTAAAGTGTCAATAGCGCGGAAACGTATTATCTTAAAGTGTCCCCTTTTTTATTCATTTGAAGAGCATAAAGTCGGTTATTTTTCCACCAAACCTCAACCCGAAAAGTTAAAAATATTCTGAGATATTAATTTGTTTAACAAAAGCTCAATTTCCCGATTTTTCCGAATTTTCTTCGCTTCTAATTATCCAATCAGATCGAACGGTGGCTCATTTTGTTCGCAATTCAATTTTCTACAACTTTTCAATTAATGTCATCAAGATTAGATTATTAACTTTGATGTTATAAACAAAAAAATAAAAAAAGTTCGATTTTTTGGTCTTAAATGTTAATAAAAAATTTATAAATCATATTTCGTTGTCCAAAACATGACACAATTACTTTATGACCAACCTCTCTTCTGATGGCGCAGTCCGTTTTCTGAAATAAATAATGTCATAACAAATTCCCTGTTGCTTGGTCTAGATATAATTTCTGGCCCGCTAGCGGAATCAGATTGAGTTGCTCCCTGTCTTCTGAAAAACGAAGTTTCCAATTTTAATTTTCGAAACTTGTAAATTTTATTGTGCATGTTTTTTTTAGCCCTTATGAAAAAGAAGTATTAGTAAGTATTAGATCAAATACTTTTCTCGCGAATAAGTATTAGAAATCATTTACTTTTTCGCAAAAATAGTACTGGATCCAATACTTACCAATACTTCTTTTTCATAAGGGAGGCAAATATTTGCATCACATACCATATTAAAATGCTGACCAGAAAGTCGTTTTTTCAGAATTGAAAATTTCAATCCTTTTTTTTTACTTCTTGTGAAAAAATTTGAACAACTTATTACATGATGTGTTTTGCTGAGAACTCAAAAAAAAGAAATACTCCACTATTCTTATTAACAAAATAGATTTGTTATGTATTACGTATAATGTATATTCGTTATACATCATACTCAATCTGACTTGGCGGAGCGGGCCAGAAACCCTTGCATTGAGCCCTTCAATTATAAAAAGATTACCTTCTATTTTGTTACATTTTTGTTATTTCAAATATAAATAAAAAATTTTCCTTCTATATGAACTATTCTTTTATCTCAAGATTTAAGGGAAACAGAGAATTTGAATTCTGCGATTTGAATTATCCGGGTATGCTGGAGCGCATGCGCAAACCCGTTTTCACATTTGGAACTGGAATTTTACAAAGCGAGTGTACAATTACATTGCCTCTAACTTGTGTAACGGTGTGGCCGTTTTCGGTACTGAACATGAAGGGCTCTAGAACCCCTATTGTAATAACACGTTTTCTAAACAAGGAAGAAAACTGCATAACCGATAGATAGCTCGCAGGAAATAATGGGAATCGACATTACCGATAGCATACGCGCTAGAATTTGAACGTAATGACTCATAGCCTTGACGGAAAGACTCCTCTGTGTCTCATTAGCAAGCTTACACGTGTAGGAATTTGAGGAATGCGAAAGCACGCAATAACCTTGTGGCAAATATATACTCATAAATCTGTTTTAATTACCGAAGCGTGCCTTAAGTCTAAAAGGAACCGGATGCTATGTTTATAAACATTATTAAGAATTTTAACCTCTCAACTTTGACTGTTTATAAAGTCACCTTTTATCTATACAATAATTTGAATTATTAGCAATAGGCGGTCCTGCGTGGCCTGGCATTCTATTTGTCAAAGTACCATAAAATTCGCTGACGTAAGCAATTTGATTGGTGAAAGGGTTCAACCCCACTCGAAACCGACCTTACAAATATACCACGGAGCGTCGAAAACTCAGATTTCGCCGCTTTTATCAGAGTCCGAAACGTAACTTCGAGAACTGTAAAATATTCTGAGACGTTGGACTTAGAATTATTTCTCACAAATCGTACTTGTGAAATTGTCGGTAAGTCAGGCGAGCAAGGCTTGACAATCCAAGTGTAAACTAGAGTATATAATTAAACTGTATTTAATTATGTTTATAATTAAAAACCATTTCGGATAATAAACTGTGGAGTTATACAGTGAACAAGTGTTTAATTAATTTAATAAAATAAAACCTCTCCCTTTTTCGCGGGTGTTCGTTTCAACGGACCAACGACATCAAACGGATCCAGCAGCCCATCCAATCAACAACCAGCATCATCGGAAGTTGTCTAACGTACCGACGCTGGGTCGTAACACTTGCTTCGTGGTAATTTTACCATTCCAATGCAATTTTACACTACTTCCGTAAATTTCCAGCGATTATCACTGGTATTTTTGGACGTGTATCAAAATCCCGACGTCTCAAAGTCCCGACTAGTGTAGTGTGATCGAGTATTCTATGGAAAATAAAAGCATGACCGAAACAAACAAGAGATGGGCGTGTGCTGTGTGTCGAGACAACTGTGGAAGATTAGATATCCTATCTGCTCGCTAGGTGGTGCTGACCATCAAATAAATCCCATACGCATGAATGAAGAAAATATAGTGTATAATTTTTCGTAACAATAAAGAGTTGAATATAAAAATACAATTAGGATAAAATGATAAACATTGTTTTTAATCAAATTCAACATTAATTAAACCAAACTCGATTTGATTTAAATAGGTGGTAATGTTTTTATAAAATGTGAAATGATTTAAGGTCATCATCGAAAATTCCCAATTAATTGGACCAAAATTGATTTGATTTAAACCAGCCCTATCCAACTCCTCCATTTTTGCATGGAACGCGTCTGTAAATATATGACCCCCAGATGATAGTTCCTTAAAATCCCGACTGAGGGCGCAGTTGCGCTTCAGCCTGACTTTAACATTGTTTCATATGGGTAAATGTTACAAAGAATTTAAAAAATCATATTTATCAATAAAAAATACTCATGAAACTATCACAATAAATTGACAAACATATAATAAGAATTTTCAGCCAACAAAATTTTGATAGATAATGATAGGAATGGAGAGGAAACATTTTAAACGCAGTCGCGCTTCAGCCTGTCTTCTTAACATTGTTTCTTATGGAATAATTTTACAAACAATTTAAAAAATTATATTCTTCAATAAAAAAATATTTATGAAAATATTATAATAAACTAACATTAAAACATTAAAATTT
Source organism: Diplolepis rosae (assembly GCA_030998225.1). Taxonomy (NCBI): domain Eukaryota; kingdom Metazoa; phylum Arthropoda; class Insecta; order Hymenoptera; family Diplolepididae; genus Diplolepis; species Diplolepis rosae. Next base: position 2,235,878 of record JAPYXD010000707.1, read on the forward strand.
ACAGCAAAAAAAAATTGTAATAGACACTGATAGCAATGGAGAAAACAATGTTGAATACATATATTTATATAGCTTTCCATAGTGTATTAAAGTGTTATAATAATTGAATTGATAATAATTTCCAATAAATTAACAAAGCAATTATTATTATGGTCAGCTATCTATTACTTTGTACGTAAATTTATTTCTAAACTTCATTTTGAAGTGAATTGCTTTGTTAATTAATTGGAAATTATTATCAATTCAAATTATTATAACACTTTGATATACTATGGAAAGCTATATATATATATATATATATATATTCAAAATTGTTTTCTCCATTGCTATCAGTATCTATTAAAAAATTTTTTTCCTGTAAATTTTTAATATGATATGTCTGTTAATTTATTATGAAAATTTCATAAATATTTTTTTATTAAAGAATATAATTTTTCAAATTGTTTGTAAAATTATTCCATACGAAACAACCCGGTAAGAAAGTATGGATTAAATTAGATAGAAACGTTTCTATTCAATTCAATACCGTTTTTGAAAATTACGTTTCAATCCAGAAGAGTATTAAAGACGTAAAAGAAATGGATTGAAATGAATCCACCAACCTAATCAGGATTAAAACGGAGTAAAAAGTACCGCTTTAGTGGAACGGAATTGAACAGAATTACCCTCAAAAAAGAAAGAGAGAAGTTTATTTATTCATGTTAAGTTTATACGTCATTTTAATTTATAAATTGAATTTATTCTCAATTATGTATAATTTTGGATTGATTCAATCAATGTTCATTTCATTTTTACAAGAGTTTCTCACTTTCATTTTTTGTCATATTTAGTAAACATAACGTTCATTGTGTCACGTCCCGCGACGCATTCGAATGTACTATAGGCACAGGCTAGGTCTAGAGAGAAATCTGGGGAAATTACTAAAAGAGAGAGAAAACCACCTATTGAAAAGAGAGGTATAACTACGTCACACGCAGCGGGAGACTGCGCAACGCGTGACGTCACCAAAAAATATAATATAAAAAGGACACACCGCCAAGGGAAAACTAGTCTTGTGAGCAGTATTTAAGTGCGGGATTTTCTAAAAAACTAAAAAGGATTCTCAGCGTGAGACAATTATACCGTGCAGTTTGACAGTGTAAAGACCCGAGAGTCATAAATTTACCGTGGTCCGTTTTTCAATCCTTGAAAGGATCTTAGACTCAGTGCCAAAAAGAGTGAATAGTTGTTGTGTCCTTATCACACCTGTGGATATTCACTCCTTCGCAGTCACACCTGTGGGAATCGCATTGCAGTCATACATGTGAGGAATATTTAAGGAAACAAAGGGAAATCATAAAGGTACCGAACTCTTCTCTCTCTCTATATATATGTTCTGTCTCTTTCCAACCAACCAGCCTGTGCCTCCAATTATAAATCAATTGTATCGGCAATTTAATATTTTCAATTTATAATTATTTTAATAAATTCAATTTTTATTATTTGATAATCATTGTGTCTTTTCATTGACTTATCCTCATCCCTAAGCGAGGATCATTCGATCCTAACTTAAAACGAGGAATCTTCGATCAAGGTAAGTATTTACGTACTTGTGACGTAACAATGGTATTATGTGGTAAATTTATTCAAGATATATTAATTGCATATTTATTATTTCTCAACTGCATTTTTTAAGGGAATTTATCTAAATTATTTAGAAAAAATTTGCAAAATAATTAATTAGAATTCAAACTCCTGCCATTACAGTGGTCAAACCGAATTAAATTGACTTCAATTTTAGACGAGAAACAACAAAATTAGTTTTTTCCACATATCCACTCACAGAATGAAATTAAAATGACTTCAACTTCTTAGGTTATCCTACGTAATTAAATTGAATTATTTTCTTTCACACTTTGACTCATAAAAACGAATTAAGATGTCTTCAATATTATAAGTATCTTTCCGAGATTAAACAGAATCAACTTGACTTCAAATCTTTCACCCTTGATAGAATTAAAACGTGTTCATTCTTCGTCGCAGGATTCAACGGAATTAAAACGAGCACAAACGTAGCACGCTAAAATGAATAGAAGTGTTTACGCTCAAAAACGGTATTGCTTTGGATTAAAAGTGTTGGAAAATCGCCCATATTCAAACTACTTTTAATTCAATTTAATCCATACTTTCTTACATAAAATGTTAAAAAGTCGGGCTGAAGCGCGAGTGCGTTTAAAATTTATTTTCTCCATTCCTATCATTATATTTTTAATTTTTTTTGCTGAAAATTTGAATTATATGTTTGTTAATTTATTGTGATAGTTCCATAAGTATTTTTTATTGATAAATATAATTTTTTAAATTATTTGTAACATTATCCCATAAGAAACAATGTTAAAGTCAGGCTGAAGCGCAACTGCGCCCTCAGTCGAGATTTTAAGAAACTACCATGTGGGGGTCACATATTTACGGACATCTTTTAGGCAGTTAGATAGGGCTGATTTAAACAGATGGTAATCTTTACATATAAACCAGCCCTATCCGACTCCCTGCCTGCAACGGCGAGAACTTGATTCCCTTAGTGATTATAGTTTCTATGTGCGAAGTTTTCTCACCAGAGCGGCGCTGCACGCGGCACGCTCTACAAAAGCATTGTACTAATAGACAAATATTTAAAAAATTTTAAATAATTAAGTTTCTGAACAATATGAAATGAAAAAATATTCCTAAAATGATTCTAAGACATAAAATACACATTTTGCATAAATCAATTAATACAAAATAAAAAAAAGAACACATTAAATTTCGTAAAATATATACTGTGGATACGCATGAAGAATTCTTGAGACCCTGAACAAAATTCTTTTTATGTTCTTCCCATATAATTGAAAATATATTTAAAAATAAATAAAAAGCTTAAGCTTATAAATAGAAGTATTTTCCATTTTTATTTTCCAGCTTCAAACGAATGAAATGAAAAATAAATATTTTGTTAAGCCCTGTGTTCAACATAAAAAACCATGCGAAGGGAAATATTTACTCAATTAAAATTTTTTAAATCTAACAAAAAATATTCATTACTATAAAATTTGCTAGTACATATTTTTAACATATTTTAAATTTTTAACATGTACAGATCGATGATGACTAGTTAAGTGTCGCAAAGCTTGGCATGCTTTTTTTCAAGCCGCTAAATTTTTAAATTTCAGCCATTTCCTGTCTTACGAATTGTCTTATTCTTATTTAAAATAAAATTAAATCACATATGCTAACATCTCTACAGCTTCATTGGCATGTTCTTTGCATTGAAAAATAAATTTTGTTTCACATGACAAAAAGTATTCATTACTATAAAATTTGCTAGTACATATTTTTAACATATTTTAAATTTTTAACATGTACAGATCGATGATGACTAGTTAAGTGTCGCAAAGCTTGGCACGCTTTTTTTTCAAGACGCTAAATTTTTAAATTTCAGCCATTTCCTGTCTTACGAATTGTTTTATTCTTATTTAAAATAAAATTGAATTATATATGCTAACATCTCCACAGCTTCATTGGCATGTTCTTTACATTGAAAACTAATTTTTTTTCATCAGATGAAATTAAATCGTCAAGAATTAGATCAAAAGAATTGCTAGACCGGCAATGATTGTTAAATAGATATTCGATAACTGTGATAAGCTTGTATAACTTAACATTTGGATGTATGAAATCTTTATTTATTTTTGCAAATCTACTCAAACTTTCAGGTAACTGATCACAAGAAAAAGATATCGTATCTGCATTAATTTCAGAAGTAGTCAAAAATGCATTTAAGCATGTCGAACACTGAGTGTGCTGTTTAATGTAAGCAGTTATACGACCAGTTGTGTAAAAAATCAAACAATCTCTAACAGCTGGTAAAGCATAATCGTGCGCTACTGCATCTACAAAATCACTAAAATCAGTTTCTTCACAATCGATTATTGCTTTTAACTTTTCTTGAATTTCTTGAATTGCGCTTTTACTATTCGACTGATGTAATTCTTTCATTTTTGAAATTGTTATTAGGGGCTGTGGAGGGTTGCCATCGAAAGTACTACAATTTCCAAGCTTTGGAGGATTCAAAATGCTAAAGGCAGCTAATATCTTGTATATTTGCAAGAAGGTTGGTGTACAAGGATGATCATTTGGTCCTCCAGCTAATCTGATAGTGCCAAAAAATCTCTAAACAAAAGGAAAGGAACAAAAATTTAGTGAAACTTTTATACAGTATTGATAATATTCCATTCGAAATCTCATACTGAATAAAATATTCTTATCTTGTTCAGTTAAATTTTCTGAAATTAAGGAAGCTAAAGAAATACTAAATGGATTTTGAATGCAACATCAACGACACTATATTTCTTATACAAATCCATTTTGTAAAAAAATATAAAAGTGCTTTCTTCGATATTTATATTTCACTGGAAGAATTCGGATGAAATGGAATGGATTGAAGGGATATAAAGATAAATTTTGGAGTTAAATAAGTACCGTGATTATTAATATGAACGTATCTGGAAATAAAATATTAGACCAGATTTTATATAAAGATATTTTATTATACGCGTAAAAAATACTGAGTATAAAGTAATTAAAATAAATATTTTGATATTATTATTATAAACGGTAGTTTATCTTTCCTGCAAAACACGTCATATTAAAATGAATTCATATGTTCATATTTTTCCGCGAAGTTCAATACTTACAAAAATTGATTGAATATAATGAAAAAAGACGAAAAAATTCAGCTATATCTGATAAAGTATCTAATATATCTATATTCCCTGTACGAAATATGTCGAACATAACCGAAGACATATATGTATATGTTAAAAATATGTACTAGCAAATTTTATAGTAATAAATATTTTTTGTCATGTGAAACAAAATTTATTTTTCAATGCAAAGAACATGCCAATGAAGCTGTAGAGATTTTAGCATATGTGATTTAATTTTATTATAAATAATAATGAGACAATTCGTAAGACAGGAAATGGCTGAAATTTAAAAATTTAGCGTTTTGAAAAAAAAGCATGCTAAGCTTTGCGACACTTAACTAGTCATCATCGATCTGTAGATGTTAAAAATTTAAAATATGTTAAAAATATGTACTAGCAAATTTTATAGTAATGAATATTTTTTGTTAGATTTAAAAAATTTTAATTGAGTAAATATTTCCCTTCGCATGGTTTTTTATGTTGAACACAGGGCTTAACAAAATATTTATTATTCATTTCATTCGTTTGAAGCTGGAAAATAAAAATGGAAAATGCTTCTATTTATAAGCTTAAGCTTTTTATTTATTTTTAAATATATTTTCAATTATATGGGAATAACATAAAAAGAATTTTGTTCAGGGTCTCAAGAATTCTTCATGCGTATCCACAGTATATATTTTACGAAATTTAATGTGTTCTTTTTTTTATTTTGTATTAATTGATTTATGCAAAATGTGTAGTTTATGTCCTAGAATCATTTTAGGAACATTTTTTCATTTCATATTGTTCAGAAACTTAATTATTTAAAATTTTTTAAATATTTGTCTATTAGTACAATGCTTTTGTAGAGCGTGCCGCCTGCAACGCCGCTCTGGTGAGAAAACTTCGCGCATAGAAACTATAATCACTAAGGGAATCAAGTTCTCGCCGTTGCAGGCAGGGAGTCGGATAGGGCTGGAATGGTGTATCTGTGTATCTCTTTCTCCCTCATTATTTTCTGCTTTACGCCGCATAAAAACGCTGACATGGGACTGCACCTTTATACCTCTCCGGCTGGGGGCTGGCAAATTTATCTACAGAAGTTTATTGGTTCATTCTGTTGAATTCTGTGTTGCCGGAGTGAGCGCTTTTAACTTCCCGGCAGCTCCATAGAAAATTCCCAACTTTTCCCGGACAAATTTAAAAACTTCCCGGAACTTTCCCGTAAATTAAAATCATCTAAAACTACTTAAAATTGTTCAAATATTTTAAACTCTGTTAAAAATATGTCTTATCCTAGGTTTTCATAGTTTTTAAAAAATATATATTTGTTGATTTCGAAAAATAATCAAAATTCTAAATCAAATAATTGTCCATCGACCTCAGTCTTTATGTTCTTTACGTTGATGAACAAATATTATTTTGAAAAATTGTGGATAAAGACCTGTAGGAAATAAATTACTCTTATGGTAAAGTACCACATGCCCTACTAGAGACAATATTTTACTAATAAATGTATAAACAATATATGCGTACTGATCACGTTTAGAAAATACTGTACAGAAACATAACTTTACTTTTCTATCTTTTCACTCCTATAATCAAAGAGAATCAAAATAATTATATAATTTATACTTACAGGCATACAAGGTAATTTGGGATTCTCTTTTCTAACCAAAAATATATCCATTTCCGAATTCTATATTTTAAAAATCTATTTCAAATTCCATTCAATGATTCTTTTTTGAGACATAATACTTTTATCCAATCAACATAGATACTGTGAGAAACTTTAGGCTAATTTTACACATAAGCGACTATCAAGAGATGTGACTCATTCATTTGAAAACCTGAAAAATCTGTTCATCTCACTTTAGCATATTACGTCAGAAGGAGTTAGAGTGAAATGAATAGCAATAGGCCTTTTACACTTGGTAGCATGAGAGCACTATGACATGAAAGCGCCCTAAGGGCCTGCAACCAATAAAATGATTCTTTTTTTTAATCAAAACTCATTATGATTGGTTGTATTTAACGAAAGATCTCTTATTAAATCTTCTATGCAAATTTCATACATAATAAGGCAATTATAAGACAATATCCCGGAAATTCCCGGAATTTCTTGACATCCCGTAAAATTTCCCAAGTCAGTCAAAATTACCCGGATTCCGGGAAATTTCCATGCAATTGGCAACACTGTTTGTTGGCCAGGGTGTTACAGAATCTGCGTTTTTCAATTTTTCTTGAATTATTTACATTTTATTTAAATTAATGTGCAATGAAAACCAAATGAAACAACACGTGACACGTTGTATTTTTACAATCCTATTTGTAATTTGATTTTCGTTGCACATTAATTCAAGTAAAGTGCACTTACGTCAAGAAAAATTGAAAAACGCAGCTTCTGTATACTCCTAGAATAATCACTTCCTTCAAAATTCATATAAAAACTACAATCAACACAAAACTACGTCGTAAACCACTGAACGTCTGCATACACAAATTAACACAACTGCACTGACATATATCGGTGACGGGAAGGCTTAACATTTTTAGTGGCGGAGGTGGCGCCATCGAACTTCACGATTTGAACTACGTAGCCAGAACTTTGTTACAGTGAAATACATTGGAGTTTGGGGGGCCTGTTTGCAACCATGTTTACGGTATTCCATGATTTTAACACTTTCGTTTCATGATTCTTAGTACAGATTTCCTAATTATTCAAAAATACGGGACAGTCTTTAATTACGTAGTTAAATTCTACATATATGCATAAAAAGCGTATTTGTATAATTTGTGATGTCTTTTATTTGAATAAAGGAAATAGTTGTGGAAATTATGAAAAAAATGACTACTGATTAACAGGTCAAATTGGAATGCCACTTTATAGTATTACCATAAATATTCTTATTTATCAAGCAATTGAGCTCTTGCATTGTCATGAAATGAGTGCGTGTTTTTAAAACTTTGGACATAAATAATTGATAACATTTTGTCGTATAAATTATGTAAAAATATACTGTATGCCGTGCGTGCCATTAATTCTTTACAATTTCTTCAGATCCGCAAAATATTTTGGTATGTATATTTATATTGAAGTTTACAATGCTCTATCAGTACTCACAAGGTAAACTTGTTCTAGTTTTCCGTGCACTATGAAATATGTTTCTTGAAATTGAATGGCAGGTTATTTTTTTATTTACAACTAATAACCAATAGTTCTGCTTGAAGTAAATTATAATGTAATTTTCTACATCGCAATCAGGTTAGGATAGTCTAGTTCAACTGGTGTTGTCAAATTCTCGATAATTTAATTCCGAGTAGTATAACCAAGAATATTACGGTCATTTAAAACTTCCAAGAGATTATAAGAGAAAATTACGAAATTGTATCTGAAATAATCTATTTAAATTCAAATTTTTTTGATAACGGGCGGAGGAATCAATTGCCAAGTAAACAGTTGATTTATCTCAATCTAAACTTCCAATATGTCTTTTTTTAGCAACGATCATTTAACGAGACTTCATTAAGTCTGAAAGTCACATCCCATGACGGCAGAAAACGCAAAGTAGAAAGCAAGAAATCATGAGTGACCGATGAATAGACTCATTCTTTCGTTTACTATTATTATTTTTTGCTATTTGCTTTATGTTTCCTTACAACATAGGAGAGCACCATAAAACATAAAAACTACGTAAAAATGCAAAAATAGTGAAAATACAAAAAAATTTATCTTCAAAACCAACAATAGATTTCTCGGCAATTGAATGTAACTGCCATTTGCAACGTTTATAAACGAAAATACAAAACCAAAATTCCATCATCTGCAAATAAAATTTAAAATAATTTACGGATAGTTTATATTTTCATGTATAAATGTTAAAAAAGACAATAAAAGTAATTATCAGTCAATTATTTAATTAGTTGAGTTTGAAATTTCTGCCAATTTAATTAGTTGAGTTTGAAATTTCTGTCACTGCCTGCATTAATGGAGAATCCGAAAGACCTGGGCTCGAATCCCAGCGCAGTCAAAAGCGTCATTTTTTCCACAGAAAGATTTCCAATTCTATAAATTTCAACTATTTAAAAACCAACAAATCATAATTGAAAACAAATTTGATCTTTTTGGCTATAAAACTTGCAAACGGCAGTTACATGCAATTGATGCATTCACCCTACTATATAATTATTCTTCTTTATTATAAGAATATTCCTCATAGGAGATCCTATGCAATTCGTCTTTCAGTTTTTCTATTTCGAGGTAGGTTGGGAAATTACATAGGTTCAAGATATAAGGAATCATTATAGGGAATTTTTTAATAAAAACTCCAAAACTATGCAGTAGATTCCCACAATAGTTTCGGCTGCGCAATATTTTTCTGAGGCTTATAAACCTGTCCATATTTATTGTAGCACTTTCTGAACTATCGCGGAGACAAAAAAAATTCCCAAGTGGGACTTTATGTCGGAGCAATTCACAAGTTTTCGAAAAGGAATTTACATAAGAACCTATGTGAGAACCTACGTGGGTTCCTATTCGGGGCTGGCAGGCTAAGTATGGAGGTATGGAGGTATGGAGTACTCGGCACCCTGGATTGGAAAGAATACGTAATGCCATACCCTGCAACCAGAATGATCCAAAAACCGTTTTTACATTCTCATCACACATGAAAAAGTATTAAATTTGTGTTGAATTTGGCATTCGGTTTTTTAACAGACGTCCACGTTTTATGAGTTCTTGAATCCTAAAAATAGGTTTTTAAATCCAGTCTGTTCATCCGTCTGTCGTTTTCGTCGACTGTAAGTTCAATAACTCTCAAAAGAATCATCAGATTGATTCGTCAAAAATTTCAAAAATGCCAAAGTTTAATGAATTATATAAATATAAGATCCCATATGGGATTCTATTTTCCTTCATTTGATCCTATGTGGGAATTTGCAGTAAGGTGTGAATGTGGTTCAATTTTTTCAAAGTTACTTCGATTCTCAGTAGATTTCTATTACAGCACTTGCGCTTTGCGTTTGATATTTATGATTAAAAAGAAAGAACTGGGACTCGCGCATTCGCTTCACGTCTAGTTTGGAAATGGCTGGTCTCCGTTCACAGACAGTGAAATTAGTTAGTGGAGGGATCACTTTATTTCCGAAGGGGAATAAAGTGTACCCTCACCACAAGCTGTTTTCACCGGTCGGTAAACTGAGACTTAGCACCCGCAAAATAGATTGCGTAAAGTACCCACATTACGCTAGTGTTGCATGAAATAAATATTAATTTATTTCTGTAAGATAACACTTTTAGTATACAGAATATATTTTTTCTACTAGCGGGTCATAAAGTAAATCTTATTGCTCCCTGTCAATAATAATAACAATACGGGAAAACATTTATTTTACTTGTATGATTGTTGTCCTCGCTTTGCTCGAACATCAAACTTCACGCTCACAAAATAATTTTTTTTTCCCTAGTTGCACAATATACTTAATAATTAATATATACTATAATATAATTTTTCCAAATCATTTCAGTCAATTATGTCGACCACTAAAAGGTTGTATCACTCACCGTGATAACAGAACTCTACAATATCGACTTTATCAACCTATGATTTAGAATTAAGGCCATATCACGGACGTGACTTTATTCAATACTTTTCGTTCTTCTCATTCTTAAATTAACTTAATAATAGCACCTCTATTTTTAAAGGAATGCATTGATATAAAATTTAATACCATAATATGTGCTCCTTCTGATGATATAGAAGTTTGAGACGTCTCAAACCCAAACTTGTGACGAATTGTGAGACGGGAAATTAAGAAAGAAATTCTCATAGTGACGGAAATTTATCCCTAGATCAGGTAACGAAAAAAATACAATAAGAGCAATAAACAATACCTCTATATATCAAAAGACTTTGATACCTAACTTCGGGATAACACTTACACGCGTGCAACCCTTGGGACACGCGACAATATATTAACTTCGAGTTAAAAAAAAATGACCGCAAAAAACACACCTTATATTTTAACACTACATGTGCGAAGTCCGCGAAGATTGCATATGTGCATATGTGCTATAGGACGAATCGTCTCCCAACTTCTGTCGGCCGCTTGAAGTCGAACTAAAAGCAGGTAGTAGATCATGACAATGGAAGCAATAAACTGTACGCGTGGCGTACTCTAATTGAAAATTAATATTATCCCTCATTAGCCCATGAGATTGAAAATCGTTAAGTTTTCTTGCAAAACACATAATATGAGTGTCATGCATGAAATCATAAATATTTGAGAAAATCATGAGTCACTTTTGCATTCAGAAATATGGTTTTTCCATTAGAATTTCTGTATATGCATTTCTGGATTATTCAAATTATTTATCAAACAAGTAACTTATTGAGATTGCGTTACTCTTTGTAAAAGAGTAACATTTCAAGCTCACGTGACTACGGAAGACATGGGGCAAGCCATCAGTGTTTTGCGAAGGGAACAAGTGTTGGAGCAAACACTAGTGGCATAAAACTGACTGCCGATATGATACGAGACATTTCCAAAACTCATGTAATAAATTGACTTCATAGACGGTCGAAAAAAACTATGACGTCCTCCTATTCTTTAAAGTTTTAAATCTCTAGCTGATAGAGAAAACCTTTACGAAGCGAAAGAATCGTATTAAAAAGTTCGCGTCGAATGGGAAGTTGGTTTTTTATTAAAAAAAAAAAATATATAATTTTCTGGAATTTGTGGTCTATTTGAATGCTCAATTGCTCCGAGCTAAACGGCATTTCTGATTCGTAGTTTAGCATGGATGATAAAGCAAAGTTTCAACTTCATATTGCAGAAAAGTATGTCAAGTAAAAGTGCATAGAACTTGAGATTTTGCTCTTTTCGCAGTTGCATAAATTCGTCTAACTTGCCAGAAATCAAATTTTCTGAATGCCAGATATGAGACGAAAATCGTCTCACAACTTCTGTCGGACCGCTTGAAGTCGAACTCAAAAGCAGGTAGCAGATCATGACAATGGAAGCAATAAACTGTACGCGTGGCGTACTCTCAATTGAAAATTAATATTATCCCTCATTAGCCCATGAGATAGAAAATCGTTAAGTTTTCTTGCAAAACACATAATATGAGTGTCATGCATGAAATCATAAATATTTGAGAAAATCATGCGTCACATGCATTCAGAAATATGGTTTTTCCATTAGAATTTCTGTATATGCATTTCTGGATTATTCAAATTATTTATCAAACAAGTAACTTTTTGAGATTGCGTTACTCTTTGTAAAAGAGTAACATTTCAAGCTCACGTGACTACGGAAGACATGGGGCAAGCCATCAGTGTTTTGCGAAGGGAACAAGTGTTGGAGCAAACACTAGTGGCATAAAACTGACTGCCGATATGATACGAGACATTTCCAAAACTCATGTAATAAATTGACTTCGTAGACGGTCGAAAAAAACTATGACGTCCTCCTATTCTTTAAAGTTTTAAATGTCCAGCTTATAGACAAAACCTTAACGAAGCGAAAGAATCGTATTAAAAAGTTCGCGTCGAATGGGAAGTTGGTTTTTTATTCAAAAAAAAAATATAAAATTTTCTGGAATTTGTGGTCTATTTGAATGCTCAATTGCTCCAAGCTAAACGGCATTTCTGATTCGTAGTTTAGCATGGATGATAAAGCAAACTTTCAACTTCATATTGCAGAAAAGTATGTCATGTAAATGTGCATAGAACTTGAGATTTTGCTCTTTTCGCAGTTACATAAATTCGTCTAACTTGCCAGAAATCAAATTTTCTGAATGCCAGATATGAGACGAAAATCGTCTCACAAATTCTGTCGGACCGCTTGAAGTCGAACTCAAAAGCAGGTAGCAGATCATAACAATGGAAGCAATAAACTGTACGCGTGGCGTACTCTAATTGAAAATTAATATTATCCCTCATTAGCCCATGAGATTGAAAATCGTTAAGTTTTCTTGCAAAACACATAATATGAGTGTCATGCATGAAATCATAAATATTTGAGAAAATCATGCGTCACTTGCATTCAGAAATATGGTTTTTCCATTAGAATTTCTGTATATGCATTTCTGGATTATTCAAATTATTTATCAAACAAGTAACTTTTTGAGATTGCGTTACTCTTTGTAAAAGAGTAACATTTCAAGCTCACGTGACTACGGAAGACATGGAGCAAGCTATCAGTGTTTTGCGAAGGGAACAAGTGTTGGAGCAAACACTAGTGGCATAAAACTGACTGCCGATATGATACGAGACATTTCCAAAACTCATGTAATAAATTGACTTCGTAGACGGTCGAAAAAAACTATGACGTCCTCCTATTCTTTAAAGTTTTAAATCTCCAGCTGATAGACAAAACCTTAACAAAGAAAGAATCGTATTAAAAAGTTCGCGTCGAATGGGAAGTTGGTTTTATATTAAAAAAAACATATATATAATTTTCTGGAATTTGGGGTCTATTTGAACGCTCAATTGCTCCGAGCTACAACGGCATTCCTGATTCGTAGTTTAGCATGGATGATAAAGCAAAGTTTCAACTTCATATTGCAGAAAAGTATGTCATGTAAATGTGCATAGAACTTGAGATTTTGCTCTTTTCGCAGTTACATAAATTCTTCTAACTTGCCAGAAATCAAATTTTCTTAATGCCACATATTAGACGAACATCGACTCACAAATTCTGTCGGACCGCTTGAAGTCGAACTCAAAAGCAGGTAGCAGATCATAACAATGGAAGCAATAAACTGTACGCGTGGCGTACTCCTAATTGAAAATTAATATTATCCCTCATTAGCCCATGAGATTGAAAATCGTTAAGTTTTATTGCAAAACACATAATATGAGTGTCATGCATGAAATCATAAATATTTGAGAAAATCATGCGTCACTTGCATTCAGAAATATGGTTTTTCCATTAGAATTTCTGTATATGCATTTCTGGATTATTCAAATTATTTATCAAACAAGTAACTTTTTGAGATTGCGTTACTCTTTGTAAAAGAGTAACATTTCAAGCTCACGTGACTACGGAAGACATGGGGCAAGCCATCAGTGTTTTGCGAAGGGAACAAGTGTTGGAGCAAACACTAGTGGCATAAAACTGACTGCCGATATGATACGAGACATTTCCAAAACACATGTAATAAATTGACTTCGTAGACGGTCGAAAGAAACTATGACGTCCTCATATTATTTAATGTTTTAAATATCTAACTGATATATAAAACCTTTACTAAGCTAAAGAATCGTATTAAAATTTTCGCGTCGATTGGTATTTTGTTTTTTTATTTAAAAAAAAATATAAAATTTTCTGGATTTTGTGGTCTATTTGAATGCTCAATTGCTCCGAGCTACAACGGCATTTCTGATTCGTAGTTTAGCATGGATGATAAAGCAAAGTTTCAACTTCATATTGCAGAAAAGTATGTCATGTAAATGTGCATAGAACTTGAGATTTTGCTCTTTTCGCAGTTGCATAAATTCGTCTAACTTGCCAGAAATCAAATTTTCTGAATGCCAGATATGAGACGAAAATCGTCTCACAACTTCTGTCTGACCGCTTGAAGTCGAACTCAAAAGCAGGTAGCAGATCATGACAATGGAAGCAATAAACTGTACGCGTGGCGTACTCCTAATTGAAAATTAATATTATCCCTCATTAGCCCATGAGATTGAAAATCGTTAAGTTTTCTTGCAAAACACATAATATGAGTGTCATGCATGAAATCATAAATATTTGAGAAAATCATGCGTCACTTGCATTCAGAAATATGGTTTTTCCATTAGAATTTCTGTATATGCATTTCTGGATTATTCAAATTATTTATCAAACAAGTAACTTTTTGAGATTGCGTTACTCTTTGTAAAAGAGTAACATTTCAAGCTCACTTGACTACGGAAGACATGGGGCAAGCCATCAGTGTTTTGCGAAGGGAACAAGTGTTGGAGCAAACACTAGTGGCATAAAACTGACTGCCGATATGATACGAGACATTTCCAAAACTCATGTAATAAATTGACTTCGTAGACGGTCGAAAAAAACTATGACGTCCTCCTATTCTTTAAAGTTTTAAATGTCCAGCTGATAGACAAAACCTTAACGAAGCGAAAGAATCGTATTAAAAAGTTCGCGTCGAATGGTAAGTTGGTTTCTTATTAAAAAAAAAAATATATAATTTTCTGGAATTTGGGGTCTATTTGAACGCTCAATTGCTCCGAGCTACAATGGCATTTCTGATTCGTAGTTTAGCATGGATGATAAAGCAAAGTTTCAACTTCATATTGCAGAAAAGTATGTCATGTAAATGTGCATAGAACTTGAGATTTTGCTCTTTTCGCCGTTGCATAAATTCGTCTAACTTGCCAGAAATCAAATTTTCTGAATGCCAGATATGAGACGAAAATCGTCTCACAACTTCTGTCGGACCGCTTGAAGTCGAACTCAAAAGCAGGTAGCAGATCCTGACAATGGAAGCAATAAACTGTACGCGTGGATTACTCCTAATTGAAAATTAATATTATCCATCATTAGCCCATGAGTATGAAAATCGTTAAGTTTTCTTGCAAAACACATAATATGAGTGTCATGCATGAAATCATAAATATTTGAGAAAATCATGCGTCACTTGCATTCAGAAATATGGTTTTTCCATTAGAATTTCTGTATATGCATTTCTGGATTATTCAAATTATTTATCAAACAAGTAACTTTTTGAGATTGCGTTACTCTTTGTAAAAGAGTAACATTTCAAGCTCACGTGACTACGGAAGACATGGGGCAAGCCATCAGTGTTTTGCGAAGGGAACAAGTGTTGGAGCAAACACTAGTGGCATAAAACTGACTGCCGATATGATACGAGACATTTCCAAAACTCATGTAATAAATTGACTTCGTAGACGGTCGAAAAAAACTATGACGTCCTCCTATTCTTTAAAGTTTTAAATCTCTAGCTGATAGAGAAAACCTTTACGAAGCGAAAGAATCGTATTAAAAAGTTCGCGTCGAATGGGAAGTTGGTTTTTTATTAAAAAAAAAAATATATAATTTTCTGGAATTTGTGGTCTATTTGAACGCTCAATTGCTCCGAGCTAAACGGCATTTCTGATTCGTAGTTTAGCATGGATGATAAAGCAAAGTTTCAACTTCATATTGCAGAAAAGTATGTCATGTAAATGTGCATAGAACTTGAGATTTTGCTCTTTTCGCAGTTGCATAAATTCGTCTAACTTGACAGAAATCAAATTTTCTGAATGCCAGATATGAGACGAAAATCGTCTCACAACTTCTGTCGGACCGCTTGAAGTCGAACTCAAAAGCAGGTAGCAGATCATGACAATGGAAGCAATAAACTGTACGCGTGGCGTACTCTTAATTGAAAATTAATATTATCCCTCATTAGCCCATGAGATTGAAAATCGTTAAGTTTTATTGCAAAACACATAATATGAGTGTCATGCATGAAATCATAAATATTTGAGAAAATCATGCGTCACTTGCATTCAGAAATATGGTTTTTCCATTAGAATTTCTGTATATGCATTTCTGGATTATTCAAATTATTTATCAAACAAGTAACTTTTTGAGATTGCGTTACTCTTTGTAAAAGAGTAACATTTCAAGCTCACGTGACTACGGAAGACATGGGGCAAGCCATCAGTGTTTTGCGAAGGGAACAAGTGTTGGAGCAAACACTAGTGGCATAAAACTGACTGCCGATATGATACGAGACATTTCCAAAACTCATGTAATAAATTGACTTCGTAGACGGTCGAAAAAAACTATGACGTCCTCCTATTCTTTAAAGTTTTAAATCTCCAGCTGATAGACAAAACCTTAACGAAGCGAAAGAATCGTATTAAAAAGTTCGCGTCGAATGGGAAGTTGGTTTTTTATTAAAAAAAAAAATATATAATTTTCTGGAATTTGGGGTCTATTTGAACGCTCAATTGCTCCGAGCTACAATGGCATTTCTGATTCGTAGTTTAGCATGGATGATAAAGCAAAGATTCAACTTCATATTGCAGAAAAGTATGTCATGTAAATGTGCATAGAACTTGAGATTTTGCTCTTTTCGCCGTTGCATAAATTCGTCTAACTTGCCAGAAATCAAATTTTCTGAATGCCAGATATGAGACGAAAATCGTCTCACAACTTCTGTCGGACCGCCTGAAGTCGAACTCAAAAGCAGGTAGCAGATCATGACAATGGAAGCAATAAACTGTACGCGTGGCGTACTCCTAATTGAAAATTAATATTATCCCTCATTAGCCCATGAGATTGAAAATCGTTAAGTTTTTATTGCAAAACACATAATATGAGTGTCATGCATGAAATCATAAATATTTGAGAAAATCATGCGTCACTTGCATTCAGAAATATGGTTTTTCCATTAGAATTTCTGTATATGCATTTCTGGATTATTCAAATTATTTATCAAACAAGTAACTTTTTGAGATTGCGTTACTCTTTGTAAAAGAGTAACATTTCAAGCTCACGTGACTACGGAAGACATGGGGCAAGCCATCAGTGTTTTGCGAAGGGAACAAGTGTTGGAGCAAACACTAGTGGCATAAAACTGACTGCCGATATGATACGAGACATTTCCAAAACTCATGTAATAAATTGACTTCGTAGACGGTCGAAAAAAACTATGACGTCCTCCTATTCTTTAAAGTTTTAAATGTCCAGCTGATAGACAAAACCTTAACGAAGCGAAAGAATCGTATTAAAAAGTTCGCGTCGAATGGCAAGTTGGTTTTTTATTCAAAAAAAAAAATATAAAATTTTCTGGAATTTGTGGTCTATTTGAATGCTCAATTGCTCAGAGCTAAACGGCATTTCTGATTCGTAGTTTAGCATGGATGATAAAGCAAACTTTCAACTTCATATTGCAGAAAAGTATGTCATGTAAATGTGCATAGAACTTGAGATTTTGCTCTTTTCGCAGTTACATAAATTCGTCTAACTCGCCAGAAATCAAATTTTCTGAATGCCAGATATGAGACGAAAATCGTCTCACAAATTCTGTCGGCCCGCTTGAAGTCGAACTCAAAAGCAGGTAGTAGATCATAACAATGGAAGCAATAAACTGTACGCGTGGCGTACTCCTAATTGAAAATTAATATTATCCCTCATTAGCCCATGAGATTGAAAATCGTTAAGTTTTCTTGCAAAACACATAATATGAGTGTCATGCATGAAATCATAAATATTTGAGAAAATCATGCGTCACTTGCATTCAGAAATATGGTTTTTCCATTAGAATTTCTGTATATGCATTTCTGGATTATTCAAATTATTTATCAAACAAGTAACTTTTTGAGATTGCGTTACTCTTTGTAAAAGAGTAACATTTCAAGCTCACGTGACTACGGAAGACATGGAGCAAGCTATCAGTGTTTTGCGAAGGGAACAAGTGTTGGAGCAAACACTAGTGGCATAAAACTGACTGCCGATATGATACGAGACATTTCCAAAACTCATGTAATAAATTGACTTCGTAGACGGTCGAAAAAAACTATGACGTCCTCCTATTCTTTAAAGTTTTAAATCTCCAGCTGATAGACAAAACCTTAACGAAGTGAAAGAATCGTATTAAAAAGTTCGCGTCGAATGGGAAGTTGGTTTTATATTAAAAAAAACATATATATAATTTTCTGGAATTTGGGGTCTATTTGAACGCTCAATTGCTCCGAGCTACAACGGCATTTCTGATTCGTAGTTTAGCATGGATGATAAAGCAAAGTTTCAACTTCATATTGCAGAAAAGTATGTCATGTAAATGTGCATAGAACTTGAGATTTTGCTCTTTTCGCAGTTGCAGAAATTCTTCTACATTGCCAGATATCAAATTTTCTTAATGCCAGAAATGAGATGAAAATCTTCTCACAAATTCTGTCGGACCAATTGAATTCGAACTAAAAAGCTGGTGGTAGATCATGACAAAGTAAGCAATAAACTGTACGCGTGGCGTACTCTAATTGAAAATTAATATTATCCCTCATTAGCCCATGAGATTGAAAATCGTTAAGTTTTATTGCAAAACACATAATATGAGTGTCATGCATGAAATCATAAATATTTGAGAAAATCATGCGTCACTTGCATTCAGAAATATGGTTTTTCCATTAGAATTTCTGTATATGCATTTCTGGATTATTCAAATTATTTATCAAACAAGTAACTTTTTGAGATTGCGTTACTCTTTGTAAAAGAGTAACATTTCAAGCTCACGTGACTACGGAAGACATGGGGCAAGCCATCAGTGTTTTGCGAAGGGAACAAGTGTTGGAGCAAACACTAGTGGCATAAAACTGACTGCCGATATGATACGAGACATTTCCAAAACACATGTAATAAATTGACTTCGTAGACGGTCGAAAGAAACTATGACGTCCTCCTATTCTTTAAAGTTTTAAATCTCTAGCTGATAGAGAAAACCTTTACGAAGCGAAAGAATCGTATTAAAAATTTCGCGTCGAATGGGAAGTTGGTTTTTTATTTAAAAAAAAATATAAAATTTTCTGGAATTTGTGGTCTATTTGAATGCTCAATTGCTCCGAGCTACAACGGCATTTCTGATTCGTAGTTTAGCATGGATGATAAAGCAAAGTTTCAACTTCATATTGCAGAAAAGTATGTCATGTAAATGTGCATAGAACTTGAGATTTTGCTCTTTTCGCAGTTGCATAAATTCGTCTAACTTGCCAGAAATCAAATTTTCTGAATGCCAGATATGAGACGAAAATCGTCTCACAACTTCTGTCTGACCGCTTGACGTTGAACTCAAAAGCAGGTAGCAGATCATGACTATGGAAGCAATAAACTGTACGCGTGGCGTACTCTAATTGAAAATTAATATTATCCCTCATTAGCCCATGAGATTGAAAATCGTTAAGTTTTCTTGCAAAACACATAATATGAGTGTCATGCATGAAATCATAAATATTTGAGAAAATCATGCGTCACTTGCATTCAGAAATATGGTTTTTCCATTAGAATTTCTGTATATGCATTTCTGGATTATTCAAATTATTTATCAAACAAGTAACTTTTTGAGATTGCGTTACTCTTTGTAAAAGAGTAACATTTCAAGCTCACTTGACTACGGAAGACATGGGGCAAGCCATCAGTGTTTTGCGAAGGGAACAAGTGTTGGAGCAAACACTAGTGGCATAAAACTGACTGCCGATATGATACGAGACATTTCCAAAACTCATGTAATAAATTGACTTCGTAGACGGTCGAAAAAAACTATGACGTCCTCCTATTCTTTAAAGTTTTAAATGTCCAGCTGATAGACAAAACCTTAACGAAGCGAAAGAATCGTATTAAAAAGTTCGCGTCGAATGGTAAGTTGGTTTCTTATTAAAAAAAAATATATAATTTTCTGGAATTTGGGGTCTATTTGAACGCTCAATTGCTCCGAGCTACAATGGCATTTCTGATTCGTAGTTTAGCATGGATGATAAAGCAAAGTTTCAACTTCATATTGCAGAAAAGTATGTCATGTAAATGTGCATAGAACTTGAGATTTTGCTCTTTTCGCAGTTACATAAATTCGTCTAACTTGCCAGAAATCAAATTTTCTGAATGCCAGATATGAGACGAAAATCGTCTCACAACTTCTGTCGGACCGCTTGAAGTCGAACTCAAAAGCAGGTAGCAGATCATGACAATGGAAGCAATAAACTGTACGCGTGGCGTACTCCTAATTGAAAATTAATATTATCCCTCATTAGCCCATGAGATTGAAAATCGTTAAGTTTTATTGCAAAACACATAATATGAGTGTCATGCATGAAATCATAAATATTTGAGAAAATCATGCGTCACTTGCATTCAGAAATATGGTTTTTCCATTAGAATTTCTGTATATGCATTTCTGGATTATTCAAATTATTTATCAAACAAGTAACTTTTTGAGATTGCGTTACTCTTTGTAAAAGAGTAACATTTCAAGCTCACGTGACTACGGAAGACATGGGGCAAGCCATCAGTGTTTTGCGAAGGGAACAAGTGTTGGAGCAAACACTAGTGGCATAAAACTGACTGCCGATATGATACGAGACATTTCCAAAACACATGTAATAAATTGACTTCGTAGACGGTCGAAAAAAACTATGACGTCCTCCTATTCTTTAAAGTTTTAAATCTCTAGCTGATAGAGAAAACCTTTACGAAGCGAAAGAATCGTATTAAAAATTTCGCGTCGAATGGGAAGTTGGTTTTTTATTTAAAAAAATATAAAATTTTCTGGAATTTGAGGTCTATTTGAACGCTCAATTGCTCCGAGCTACAACGGCATTTCTGATTCGTAGTTTAGCATGGATGATAAAGCAAAGTTTCAACTTCATATTGCAGAAAAGTATGTCATGTAAATGTGCATAGAACTTGAGATTTTGCTCTTTTCGCAGTTGCATAAATTCGTCTAACTTGCCAGAAATCAAATTTTCTGAATGCCAGATATGAGACGAAAATCGTCTCACAACTTCTGTCAGACCGCTTGAAGTCGAACTCAAAAGCAGGTAGCAGATCATGACAATGGAAGCAATAAACTGTACGCGTGGCGTACTCCTAATTGAAAATTAATATTATCCCTCATTAGCCCATGAGATTGAAAATCGTTAAGTTTTCTTGCAAAACACATAATATGAGTGTCATGCATGAAATCATAAATATTTGAGAAAATCATGCGTCACTTGCATTCAGAAATATGGTTTTTCCATTAGAATTTCTGTATATGCATTTCTGGATTATTCAAATTATTTATCAAACAAGTAACTTTTTGAGATTGCGTTACTCTTTGTAAAAGAGTAACATTTCAAACTCACTTGACTACGGAAGACATGGGGCAAGCCATCAGTGTTTTGCGAAGGGAACAAGTGTTGGAGCAAACACTAGTGGCATAAAACTGACTGCCGATATGATACGAGACATTTCCAAAACTCATGTAATAAATTGACTTCGTAGACGGTCGAAAAAAACTATGACGTCCTCCTATTCTTTAAAGTTTTAAATGTCCAGCTGATAGACAAAACCTTAACGAAGCGAAAGAATCGTATTAAAAAGTTCGCGTCGAATGGTAAGTTGGTTTCTTATTGAAAAAAAATATAAAATTTTCTGGAATTTGGGGTCTATTTGAACGCTCAATTGCTCCGAGCTACAATGGCATTTCTGATTCGTAGTTTAGCATGGATGATAAAGCAAAGTTTCAACTTCATATTGCAGAAAAGTATGTCATGTAAATGTGCATAGAACTTGAGATTTTGCTCTTTTCGCCGTTGCATAAATTCGTCTAACTTGCCAGAAATCAAATTTTCTGAATGCCAGATATGAGACGAAAATCGTCTCACAACTTCTGTCGGACCGCTTGAAGTCGAACTCAAAAGCAGGTAGCAGATCCTGACAATGGAAGCAATAAACTGTACGCGTGGAGTACTCCTAATTGAAAATTAATATTATCCCTCATTAGCCCATGAGATTGAAAATCGTTAAGTTTTCTTGCAAAACACATAATATGAGTGTCATGCATGAAATCATAAATATTTGAGAAAATCATGCGTCACTTGCATTCAGAAATATGGTTTTTCCATTAGAATTTCTGTATATGCATTTCTGGATTATTCAAATTATTTATCAAACAAGTAACTTTTTGAGATTGCGTTACTCTTTGTAAAAGAGTAACATTTCAAGCTCACGTGACTACGGAAGACATGGGGCAAGCCATCAGTGTTTTGCGAAGGGAACAAGTGTTGGAGCAAACACTAGTGGCATAAAACTGACTGCCGATATGATACGAGACATTTCCAAAACTCATGTAATAAATTGACTTCATAGACGGTCGAAAAAAACTATGACGTCCTCCTATTCTTTAAAGTTTTAAATCTCTAGCTGATAGAGAAAACCTTTACGAAGCGAAAGAATCGTATTAAAAAGTTCGCGTCGAATGGGAAGTTGGTTTTTTATTCAAAAAAAAAAATATATAATTTTCTGGAATTTGTGGTCTATTTGAACGCTCAATTGCTCCGAGCTAAACGGCATTTCTGATTCGTAGTTTAGCATGGATGATAAAGCAAAGTTTCAACTTCATATTGCAGAAAAGTATGTCATGTAAATGTGCATAGAACTTGAGATTTTGCTCTTTTCGCCGTTGCATAAATTCGTCTAACTTGCCAGAAATCAAATTTTCTGAATGCCAGATATGAGACGAAAATCGTCTCACAACTTCTGTCGGACCGCTTGAAGTCGAACTCAAAAGCAGGTAGCAGATCATGACAATGGAAGCAATAAACTGTACGCGTGGCGTACTCTTAATTGAAAATTAATATTATCCCTCATTAGCCCATGAGATAGAAAATCGTTAAGTTTTCTTGCAAAACACATAATATGAGTGTCATGCATGAAATCATAAATATTTGAGAAAATCATGCGTCACATGCATTCAGAAAAATGGTTTTTCTATTAGAGTTTCTGTATATGCATTTCTGGATTATTCAAATTATTTATCAAACAAGTAACTTTTTGAGATTGCGTTACTCTATGTAAAAGAGTAACATTTCAAGCTCACGTGACTACGGAAGACATGGGACAAGCCATCAGTGTTTTGCGAAGGGAACAAGTGTTGGAGCAAACACTAGTGGCATAAAACTGACTGCCGATATGATATCGAGACATTTCCAAAACTCATGTAATAAATTGACTTCGTAGACGGTCGAAAAAAACTATGACGTCCTCCTATTCTTTAAAGTTTTAAATGTCCAGCTGATAGACAAAACCTTAACGAAGCGAAAGAATCGTATTAAAAAGTTCGCGTCGAATGGTAAGTTGGTTTTTTATTCAAAAAAAAAAATATAAAATTTTCTGGAATTTGGGGTCTATTTGAACGCTCAATTGCTCCGAGCTACAACGGCATTTCTGATTCGTAGTTTAGCATGGATGATAAAGCAAAGTTTCAACTTCATATTGCAGAAAAGTATGTCATGTAAATGTGCATAGAACTTGAGATTTTGCTCTTTTCGCAGTTGCATAAATTCGTCTAACTTGCCAGAAATCAAATTTTCTGAATGCCAGATATGAGACGAAAATCGTCTCACAACTTCTGTCGGACCGCTTGAAGTCGAACTCAAAAGCAGGTAGCAGATCATGACAATGGAAGCAATAAACTGTACGCGTGGCGTACTCCTAATTGAAAATTAATATTATCCCTCATTAGCCCATGAGATTGAAAATCGTTAAGTTTTCTTGCAAAACACATAATATGAGTGTCATGCATGAAATCATAAATATTTGAGAAAATCATGCGTCACTTGCATTCAGAAATATGGTTTTTCCATTAGAATTTCTGTATATGCATTTCTGGATTATTCAAATTATTTATCAAACAAGTAACTTTTTGAGATTGCGTTACTCTTTGTAAAAGAGTAACATTTCAAGCTCACGTGACTACGGAAGACATGGGGCAAGCCATCAGTGTTTTGCGAAGGGAACAAGTGTTGGAGCAAACACTAGTGGCATAAAACTGACTGCCGATATGATACGAGACATTTCCAAAACTCATGTAATAAATTGACTTCGTAGACGGTCGAAAAAAACTATGACGTCCTCCTATTCTTTAAAGAATAAAATCTCCAGCTGATAGACAAAACCTTAACGAAACGAAAGAATCGTATTATAAAGTTCGCGTCGAATGGGAAGTTGGTTTTTTATTAAAAAAAATATATAAAATTTTCTGGAATTTGGGGTCTATTTGAACGCTCAATTGCTCCGAGCTACAATGGCATTTCTGATTCGTAGTTTAGCATGGATGATAAAGCAAAGTTTCAACTTCATATTGCAGAAAAGTATGTCATGTAAATGTGCATAGAACTTGAGATTTTGCTCTTTTCGCAGTTGCATAAATTCGTCTAACTTGCCAGAAATCAAATTTTCTGAATGCCAGATATGAGACGAAAATCGTCTCACAACTTCTGTCGGACCGCTTGAAGTCGAACTCAAAAGCAGGTAGCAGATCATGACAATGGAAGCAATAAACTGTACGCGTGGCGTACTCTTAATTGAAAATTAATATTATCCCTCATTAGCCCATGAGATAGAAAATCGTTAAGTTTTCTTGCAAAACACATAATATGAGTGTCATGCATGAAATCATAAATATTTGAGAAAATCATGCGTCACATGCATTCAGAAATATGGTTTTTCCATTAGAATTTCTGTATATGCATTTCTGGATTATTCAAATTATTTATCAAACAAGTAACTTTTTGAGATTGCGTTACTCTATGTAAAAGAGTAACATTTCAAGCTCACGTGACTACGGAAGACATGGGGCAAGCCATCAGTGTTTTGCTAAGGGAACAAGAGTTGGAGAAAACACTAGTGGCATAAAACTGACTGCCGATATGATACGAGACATTTCCAAAACTCATGTAATAAATTGACTTCGTAGACGGTCGAAAAAAACTATGACGTCCTCCTATTCTTTAAAGTTTTAAATGTCCAGCTGATAGACAAAACCTTAACGAAGCGAAAGAATCGTATTAAAAAGTTCGCGTCGAATGGTAAGTTGGTTTTTTATTCAAAAAAAAAAATATAAAATTTTCTGGAATTTGTGGTCTATTTGAATGCTCAATTGCTCCGAGCTAAACGGCATTTCTGATTCGTAGTTTAGCATGGATGATAAAGCAAACTTTCAACTTCATATTGCAGAAAAGTATGTCATGTAAATGTGCATAGAACTTGAGATTTTGCTCTTTTCGCAGTTACATAAATTCGTCTAACTTGCCAGAAATCAAATTTTCTGAATGCCAGATATGAGACGAAAATCGTCTCACAACTTCTGTCGGACCGCTTGAAGTCGAACTCAAAAGCAGGTAGCAGATCATGACAATGGAAGCAATAAACTGTACGCGTGGCGTACTCCTAATTGAAAATTAATATTATCCCTCATTAGCCCATGAGATTGAAAATCGTTAAGTTTTCTTGCAAAACACATAATATGAGTGTCATGCATGAAATCATAAATATTTGAGAAAATCATGCGTCACTTGCATTCAGAAAGTATGGTTTTTCCATTGAAATTTCTGTATATGCATTTCTGGATTATTCAAATTATTTATCAAACAAGTAACTTTTTGAGATTGCATTACTCTTTGTAAAAGAGTAACATTTCAAACTCACGTGACTACGGAAGACATGGGGCAAGCCATCAGTGTTTTGCGAAGGGAACAAGTGTTGGAGCAAACACTAGTGGCATAAAACTGACTGCCGATATGATACGAGACATTTCCAAAACTCATGTAATAAATTGACTTCGTAGACGGTCGAAAAAAACTATGACGTCCTCCTATTCTTTAAAGTTTTAAATCTCCAGCTGATAGACAAAACCTTAACGAAGCGAAAGAATCGTATTAAAAAGTTCGCGTCGAATGGGAAGTTGTTTTTTTATTGAAAAAAAAAATATAAAATTTTCTGGAATTTGGGGTCTATTTGAACGCTCAATTGCTCCGAGCTACAACGGCATTTCTGATTCGTAGTTTAGCATGTATGATAAAACAAAGTTTCAACTTCATATTGCAGAAAAGTATGTCATGTAAATGTGCATAGAACTTGAGATTTTGCTCTTTTCGCAGTTACATAAATTCGTCTAACTTGCCAGAAATCAAATTTTCTGAATGCCAGATATGAGACGAAAATCGTCTCACAACTTCTGTCGGACCGCTTGAAGTCGAACTCAAAAGCAGGTAGCAGATCATGACAATGGAAGCAATAAACTGTACGCGTGGCGTACTCCTAATTGAAAATTAATATTATCCCTCATTAGCCCATGAGATTGAAAATCGTTAAGTTTTATTGCAAAACACATAATATGAGTGTCATGCATGAAATCATAAATATTTGAGAAAATCATGCGTCACTTGCATTCAGAAATATGGTTTTTCCATTAGAATTTCTGTATATGCATTTCTGGATTATTCAAATTATTTATCAAACAAGTAACTTTTTGAGATTGCGTTACTCTTTGTAAAAGAGTAACATTTCAAGCTCACGTGACTACGGAAGACATGGGGCAAGCTATCAGTGTTTTGCGAAGGGAACAAGTGTTGGAGCAAACACTAGTGGCATAAAACTGACTGCCGATATGATACGAGACATTTCCAAAACTCATGTAATAAATTGACTTCGTAGACGGTCGAAAAAAACTATGACGTCCTCCTATTCTTTAAAGTTTTAAATGTCCAGCTGATAGACAAAACCTTAACGAAGCGAAAGAATCGTATTAAAAAGTTCGCGTCGAATGGTAAGTTGGTTTTTTATTCAAAAAAAAAATATAAAATTTTCTGGAATTTGTGGTCTATTTGAATGCTCAATTGCTCCGAGCTAAACGGCATTTCTGATTCGTAGTTTAGCATGGATGATAAAGCAAAGTTTCAACTTCATATTGCAGAAAAGTATGTCAAGTAAAAGTGCATAGAACTTGAGATTTTGCTCTTTTCGCAGTTGCATAAATTCGTCTAACTTGCCACAAATCAAATTTTCTGAATGCCAGATATGAGACGAAAATCGTCTCACAACTTCTGTCGGACCGCTTGAAGTCGAACTCAAAAGCAGGTAGCAGATCATGACAATGGAAGCAATAAACTGTACGCGTGGCGTACTCTTAATTGAAAATTAATATTATCCCTCATTAGCCCATGAGATAGAAAATCGTTAAGTTTTCTTGCAAAACACATAATATGAGTGTCATGCATGAAATCATAAATATTTGAGAAAATCATGCGTCACATGCATTCAGAAATATGGTTTTTCCATTAGAATTTCTGTATATGCATTTCTGGATTATTCAAATTATTTATCAAACAAGTAACTTTTTGAGATTGCGTTACTCTTTGTAAAAGAGTAACATTTCAAGCTCACGTGACTACGGAAGACATGGGGCAAGCCATCAGTGTTTTGCGAAGGGAACAAGTGTTGGAGCAAACACTAGTGGCATAAAACTGACTGCCGATATGATACGAGACATTTCCAAAACTCATGTAATAAATTGACTTCGTAGACGGTCGAAAAAAACTATGACGTCCTCCTATTCTTTAAAGTTTTAAATGTCCAGCTGATAGACAAAACCTTAACGAAGCGAAAGAATCGTATTAAAAAGTTCGCGTCGAATGGCAAGTTAGTTTTTTATTCAAAAAAAAAAAATATAAAATTTTCTGGAATTTGTGGTCTATTTGAATGCTCAATTGCTCCGAGCTAAACGGCATTTCTGATTCGTAGTTTAGCATGGATGATAAAGCAAACTTTCAACTTCATATTGCAGAAAAGTATGTCATGTAAATGTGCATAGAACTTGAGATTTTGCTCTTTTCGCAGTTGCATAAATTCGTCTAACTTGCCAGAAATCAAATTTTCTGAATGCCAGATATGAGACGAAAATCGTCTCACAACTTCTGTCGGACCGCTTGAAGTCGAACTCAAAAGCAGGTAGCAGATCATGACAATGGAAGCAATAAACTGTACGCGTGGCGTACTCCTAATTGAAAATTAATATTATCCCTCATTAGCCCATGAGATTGAAAATCGTTAAGTTTTCTTGCAAAACACATAATATGAGTGTCATGCATGAAATCATAAATATTTGAGAAAATCATGCGTCACTTGCATTCAGAAATATGGTTTTTCCATTAGAATTTCTGTATATGCATTTCTGGATTATTCAAATTATTTATCAAACAAGTAACTTTTTGAGATTGCGTTACTCTTTGTAAAAGAGTAACATTTCAAGCTCACGTGACTACGGAAGACATGGGGCAAGCCATCAGTGTTTTGCGAAGGGAACAAGTGTTGGAGCAAACACTAGTGGCATAAAACTGACTGCCGATATGATACGAGACATTTCCAAAACTCATGTAATAAATTGACTTCGTAGACGGTCGAAAAAAACTATGACGTCCTCCTATTCTTTAAAGTTTCAAATCTCCAGCTGATAGACAAAACCTTAACGAAGCGAAAGAATCGTATTAAAAAGTTCGCGTCGAATGGGAAGTTGGTTTTTTATTAAAAAAAAAATATATATAATTTTCTGGAATTTGGGGTCTATTTGAACGCTCAATTGCTCCGAGCTACAACGGCATTTCTGATTCGTAGTTTAGCATGGATGATAAAGCAAAGTTTCAACTTCATATTGCAGAAAAGTATGTCATGTAAATGTGCATAGAACTTGAGATTTTGCTCTTTTCGCAGTTGCATAAATTCGTCTAACTTGCCAGAAATCAAATTTTCTGAATGCCAGATATGAGACGAAAATCGTCTCACAACTTCTGTCGGACCGCTTGAAGTCGAACTCAAAAGCAGGTAGCAGATCATGACAATGGAAGCAATAAACTGTACGCGTGGCGTACTCTTAATTGAAAATTAATATTATCCCTCATTAGCCCATGAGATAGAAAATCGTTAAGTTTTCTTGCAAAACACATAATATGAGTGTCATGCATGAAATCATAAATATTTGAGAAAATCATGCGTCACATGCATTCAGAAATATGGTTTTTCCATTAGAATTTCTGTATATGCATTTCTGGATTATTCAAATTATTTATCAAACAAGTAACTTTTTGAGATTGCGTTACTCTATGTAAAAGAGTAACATTTCAAGCTCACGTGACTACGGAAGACATGGGGCAAGCCATCAGTGTTTTGCGAAGGGAACAAGTGTTGGAGCAAACACTAGTGGCATAAAACTGACTGCCGATATGATATCGAGACATTTCCAAAACTCATGTAATAAATTGACTTCGTAGACGGTCGAAAAAAACTATGACGTCCTCCTATTCTTTAAAGTTTTAAATGTCCAGCTGATAGACAAAACCTTAACGAAGCGAAAGAATCGTATTAAAAAGTTCGCGTCGAATGGTAAGTTGGTTTTTTATTCAAAAAAAAAATATAAAATTTTCTGGAATTTGTGGTCTATTTGAATGCTCAATTGCTCCGAGCTAAACGGCATTTCTGATTCGTAGTTTAGCATGGATGATAAAGCAAACTTTCAACTTCATATTGCAGAAAAGTATGTCATGTAAATGTGCATAGAACTTGAGATTTTGCTCTTTTCGCAGTTACATAAATTCGTCTAACTTGCCAGAAATCAAATTTTCTGAATGCCAGATATGAGACGAAAATCGTCTCACAACTTCTGTCGGACCGCTTGAAGTCGAACTCAAAAGCAGGTAGCAGATCATGACAATGGAAGCAATAAACTGTACGCGTGGCGTACTCCTAATTGAAAATTAATATTATCCCTCATTAGCCCATGAGATTGAAAATCGTTAAGTTTTCTTGCAAAACACATAATATGAGTGTCATGCATGAAATCATAAATATTTGAGAAAATCATGCGTCACTTGCATTCAGAAATATGGTTTTTCCATTAGAATTTCTGTATATGCATTTCTGGATTATTCAAATTATTTATCAAACAAGTAACTTTTTGAGATTGCGTTACTCTTTGTAAAAGAGTAACATTTCAAGCTCACGTGACTACGGAAGACATGGGGCAAGCCATCAGTGTTTTGCGAAGGGAACAAGTGTTGGAGCAAACACTAGTGGCATAAAACTGACTGCCGATATGATACGAGACATTTCCAAAACTCATGTAATAAATTGACTTCGTAGACGGTCGAAAAAAACTATGACGTCCTCCTATTCTTTAAAGTTTTAAATGTCCAGCTGATAGACAAAACCTTAACGAAGCGAAAGAATCGTATTAAAAAGTTCGCGTCGAATGGGAAGTTGGTTTTTTATTAAAAAAAATATATATAATTTTCTGGAATTTGGGGTCTATTTGAACGCTCAATTGCTCCGAGCTACAACGGCATTTCTGATTCGTAGTTTAGCATGGATGATAAAGCAAAGTTTCAACTTCATATTGCAGAAAAGTATGTCATGTAAATGTGTATGGAACTTGAGATTTTGCTCTTTTCGCAGTTGCATAAATTCGTCTAACTTGCCAGAAATCAAATTTTCTGAATGCCAGATATGAGACGAAAATCGTCTCACAACTTCTGTCGGACCGCTTGAAGTCGAACTCAAAAGCAGGTAGCAGATCATGACAATGGAAGCAATAAACTGTACGCGTGGCGTACTCCTAATTGAAAATTAATATTATCCCTCATTAGCCCATGAGATTGAAAATCGTTAAGTTTTCTTGCAAAACACATAATATGAGTGTCATGCATGAAATCATAAATATTTGAGAAAATCATGCGTCACTTGCATTCAGAAATATGGTTTTTCCATTAGAATTTCTGTATATGCATTTCTGGATTATTCAAATTATTTATCAAACAAGTAACTTTTTGAGATTGCGTTACTCTTTGTAAAAGAGTAACATTTCAAGCTCACGTGACTACGGAAGACATGGGGCAAGCCATCAGTGTTTTGCGAAGGGAACAAGTGTTGGAGCAAACACTAGTGGCATAAAACTGACTGCCGATATGATACGAGACATTTCCAAAACTCATGTAATAAATTGACTTCGTAGACGGTCGAAAAAAACTATGACGTCCTCCTATTCTTTAAAGTTTTAAATCTCCAGCTGATAGACAAAACCTTAACGAAGCGAAAGAATCGTATTAAAAAGTTCGCGTCGAATGGGAAGTTGGTTTTTTATTAAAAAAAAAAATATATAATTTTCTGGAATTTGGGGTCTATTTGAACGCTCAATTGCTCCGAGCTACAATGGCATTTCTGATTCGTAGTTTAGCATGGATGATAAAGCAAAGTTTCAACTTCATATTGCAGAAAAGTATGTCATGTAAATGTGCATAGAACTTGAGATTTTGCTCTTTTCGCAGTTGCATAAATTCGTCTAACTTGCCAGAAATCAAATTTTCTGAATGCCAGATATGAGACGAAAATCGTCTCACAACTTCTGTCGGACCGCTTGAAGTCGAACTCAAAAGCAGGTAGTAGATCATGACAATGGAAGCAATGAACTGTACGCGTGGCGTACTCCTAATTGAAAATTAATATTATCCCTCATTAGCCCATGAGATTGAAAATCGTTAAGTTTTCTTGCAAAACACATAATATGAGTGTCATGCATGAAATCATAAATATTTGGCTATAGTACATACTTATATCAGAAAAAATAGGTCATAGCAAAAAATACTTCAAGTTCAAGCATTAAATTTTAAATAATACTTAGATATTAATGAAAGATTACAATCCCTTTTGAGAAATTTAAGAAGAAAGTATGAATAGGACATATTTTCTCTATTTTAAGATGTATTATAGTCAAAATAGCATACGTGAAGAAAATGAAGACTCACAGATGGTTTATGTGCTGCTTTGTGGTATATACCTGTAACTACAATTTCATATACGAATGAGTGGAATAGGCCTAAAGGGGAAACCACTAAATAATAAAACGCACCAAGAAATACTCTACCTCATGGGTGGTGAGGAAATGAGTATATGAACTCCAAGCAATTGAATAGATTTTAATCGAATTTAATGACAATCAATTACGTGGACTAAAGAAAAATACAAAAAAAAATCTGCCCGCTTCGCGGGCAAATTCTCATTGCGCGCTTCGCGCGCAGCTCGCAAGTTTGAGCGCGCCTAGGGCGCGCGATTTGATCGTCGCGCTGCGCGCTCCGTTCTTTCTGGACCTCGCGCTTCGCGCTCGGTCTTGTGCTCTTGGCATACGTTTAAGTTTATTTCTTATAATTTAATACTGAAGCTCAAACGAATTTAATGATATTAAAGATGATGTAAATTAGTCATTTTCTCAAAGTCACTCTATTTCTTTTTGAATTTAAGTGAAACAGGAAATTCAATTTACTTAAGGCTCTATCGGCCTTAAGGAACACATTCTCATCATGACACTCGCGCTTCGCGCTCGATTTTCTGTATGCATTTTTGTAACTTTTTAATAAATTACATGATTAAAATAATTTATTTTCTTCCAAATCTCTCAAAAAGGAAAAACAATCGTAGACTTTATTTAAGGAAACGATTTTGCAGAACAACGCTTATTTCGTATCTCACTTATTTTGGTGAAAAAAATCGAATTTTTTAAATATTAAAAATCAAAACATAAAATATACATCCTGTTCCGAAATGTCTTGATGAGAATTTGTAAACCTCATTTAGGGAAACAATTTTCCATCTAAACGTTTTTTTTGTATCTCACATATTTTGTCTAAAAAATGGAATTTTTGAATTTTAATCGTATTTTTTGGAATTGAAACGAAAAATATATGTTTTATCAGAAACTGCGTCAGACAAAATTTGTAGATCTTTTTGAAACGAACAACTTTGTATTCTTACGTTTTTTTCTTATTTTACATATTATTGTTAAAAAATTGAATTTTGGATTTTCAATAGTTTTTTTTTTAATTAAAAAGAAAAATATGCATCTTATGAAAAAATGTTACAATTCAAATTTGTAGGTCTTTATGTAAAAAATAATATTGTATCATAACGTTTTTTCGTATCTCGTATAATTTAACTGGAAAATGGAATTTTGATATTGACTTTTTTCGAATTTGAATATGCTGTAACATTTCTAATTTTTATTTAATCAAAAAATGTTATCGAGATAATTTGTAGAGATTTATGAGCACTATCAAAAACCAGTATTGAAATTTTTGATTTTTTCAAAAAATTATTTTCAAAAACACAAAAGTAGTGCTCCATCCCTCAATTTTTATTGGATGTGGCTGGTTAACGAACTTGTCCTTACTTTTTCGGCTCCGATAAAGTGTACCAAAGCTCAATTCAATCTGATAATTCTATCGAGAGTTATGCCGCACACGACCTACAGACAGACAGACAGACAGACAGACAGACAGACAGACAGACAGACAGACAGACAGACAGACAGACAGACAGACGGACAGACAGACAGACAGACAGACACTTTCGTAAAAACCATTTTTTCTGACTCAGGGGGTCTCAAAACGTAAAGATTTGATGAAAATTTCGAAAGTCATTTTTCACATAAAACCAATACCTTCTCATCCATGATGAGAATGTAAAAAACTACATAGAAGTTTTAATTCTGAGTCCATCATCATATCGCAATATCAAAATGAAGTTGGAACTTTGCTTTATCATCCATGCTAAACTACGAATCAGAAATGCCGTTTAGCTCGGAGCAATTGAGCATTCAAATAGACCACAAATTCCAGAAAATTTTATATATTTTTTTTTAATAAAAAACCAACTTCCCATTCGAAGCGAACTTTTTAATACGATTCTTTCGCTTCGTAAAGGTTTTCTCTATCAGCTAGAGATTTAAAACTTTAAAGAATAGGAGGACGTCATAGTTTTTTTCGACCGTCTACGAAGTCAATTTATTACATGAGTTTTGGAAATGTCTCGTATCATATCGGCAGTCAGTTTTATGCCACTAGTGTTTGCTCCAACACTTGTTCCCTTCGCAAAACACTGATGGCTTGCCCCATGTCTTCCGTAGTCACGTGAGCTTGAAATGTTACTCTTTTACAAAGAGTAACGCAATCTCAAAAAGTTACTTGTTTGATAAATAATTTGAATAATCCTGAAATGCATATACAGAAATTCTAATGGAAAAACCATATTTCTGAATGCAAGTGACGCATGATTTTCTCAAATATTTATGATTTCATGCATGGCACTCATATTATGTGTTTTGCAAGAAAACTTAACTATTTTCAATCTCATGGGCTAATGAGGGATAATATTAATTTTCAATTAGGAGTACGCCACGAGTACAGTTTATTGCATCCATTGTCATGATCTGCTACCTGCTTTTGAGTTCGACTTCAAGCGGTCCGACAGAAGTTGTGAGACGATTTTCGTCTCATATCTGGCATTCAGAAAATTTGATTTCTGGCAAGTTAGACGAATTTATGCAACTGCGAAAAGAGCAAAATCTCAAGTTCTATGCACTTTTACTTGACATACTTTTCTGCAATATGAAGTTGAAACATTGCTTTATCATCCATGCTAAACTACGAATCAGAAATGCCGTTGTAGCTCGGAGCAATTGTACGTTCAAATAGACCCCAAATTCCCGAAAATTATATATTTTTTTTTTTTAATAAAAAACCAACTTCCCATTCGACGCGAACTTTTTAATACGATTCTTTCGCTTCGTTAAGGTTTTGTCTATCAGCTGGACATTTAAAACTTTAAAGAATAGGAGGACGTCATAGTTTCTTTCGACCGTCTACGAAGTCAATTTATTACATGTGTTTTGGAAATGTCTCGTATCATATCGGCAGTCAGTTTTATGCCACTAGTGTTTGCTCCAACACTTGTTCCCTTCGCAAAACACTGATGGCTTGCCCCATGTCTTCCGTAGTCACGTGAGCTTGAAATGTTACTCTTTTACAAAGAGTAACGCAATCTCAAAAAGTTACTTGTTTGATAAATAATTTGAATAATCCAGAAATGCATATACAGAAATTCTAATGGAAAAACCATATTTCTGGATGCAAGTGACGCATGATTTTCTCAAATATTTATGATTTCATGCATGACACTCATATTATGTGTTTTGCAAGAAAACTTAACGATTTTCAATCTCATGGGCTAATGAGGGATAATATTAATTTTCAATTAGGAGTACGCCACGCGTACAGTTTATTGCTTCCATTGTCATGATCTGCTACCTGCTTTTGAGTTCGACTTCAAGCGGTCCGACAGAAGTTGTGAGACGATTCGTCCTATAGCATATATGCACATATGCAATCTTCGCGGACTTCGCACATGTAGGGTTAAAATATAAGGAGTGTTTTTTGCGGTAATTTTTATTTAACTCGAAGTCGAAATATTGTCGCGTGTCCCAAGGGTTGTACGCGTGTAAGTGTCATCCCGAAATTAGGTATAAAAGTCTTTTGATTTATAGAGGTATTGTTTATTGCTTCTATTGTATTTTTTCGCTACCTGATCTAGGGATAAATTTCCGTCTCTTATGAGAATCTTTCTTTATTTTTCGTCTCAAATTCGTCACAAGTTTGGGTTTGAGACGTCTCAAACTTCTATATCATCTCCTTCTGCACCAATTGGTCATAATCTTGACATTAGCAAGTTTAGTTATTTAATTGTTTGCAGTTTATCTAGTCACACACAATAAAGTATCATCAACATACCGAAAGTAAAAACAGACTTTTCTATAATAAAATTGAATCCTTTGAGAAATTTTTCTTCATTTAACTTTGCATGAAATTTGATTTTATTTCATCTATCTTCACAATACAATTCCTTGAAATTTCTAGATTCTGTGAAATGGTTTCATATTTTACTGTATGTCTTTGTGGGGTTTTTGGGTATACAGGGTAAAGAGACACGAAATTTCGGGAATAAAAATGAAAACGGACGAAAGAAGGAATGAGTTTTAGAAGGCCGCTCTCTTTTTTTTTCTCTTTTTTTTCTGAGTTCCTGTAATTTTTGTTTAAAGATTATGTATCGAAAACAAAAATTCCTATGGATTTTTTTTATTGGAGATTCAGATTCTTTATTAAAAGATTAAAAGTTTTTTAGTTTCCAATATTATAAACACATTTTTTGGTTGAATTTGAAATTCTCGCAATTGTCTGACTCACCAGAGGATAAGCAGTAACATATCAGATAGGATACGTTCCCGACAGGTGTCCTCGTAGACAATCTCAAACTCTTATATTGCAATAATGCAAATTAAACTTAATTTGGAAGAATTTGGTATCTTTTTGTAGAAAAAGAGATGCTTTCGTCATGCACTTACAGTTTTGAACGTTCAAATGAACGATGAAAAAATAGTTTTTCAAAAATAGAATTATTTGTGATATTCTGGTTCACGGAACACAGGATATCCGATCCCATTGAAAAAATATTAAATTTTTTTATTTCCTGCACAAAAAACTACCCTTATACATAAATTTCTTAAAATCGGTTATTTCACATCAATCATTATTATTATTGTCTTTTAAAAAGGGGGAAAAAATTGGGTAACCTACCCTTATACATAAATTCCTTAAAATCGGCTATTTCACATCATTCATGCAATTAAAAAAAAAATTTCCACTCCTAAAAAATAAGATTAGCGGAATACGAAATGATTAGCGTTCTTTAATTCTTTATTCAAATATCTGAGATATTAGAACTGGATATTTTACAATTGTATTTTATTTACTATTGATTTTTACTGTATTTATATAATTTCGTACAATCTTGAATCTATTAAGGGCATATGATACGTTACCATATGAGCGTATTCAATTTCCGTACACTGAGGAAAAAGATTCTTAGATCCAAGGAAATTAATTTAATTGATTCCATTTCTTTGTATCAAACGATTCATTACCCGATTCAATTACAAACAAATATTTCTTTGCTTGTGAATGTGAGGGAATTAACTCAACCGAATAATGTCTTTGAAACTAAGTACCTAGTTTATTTGAATCTTGTTTTCGCACTCAAAGAAATATTTATTTGATTCAATGAGTCCCATTTTTTAAATTCAACAAGACGCATTTAAATCAAATGATTTATCCATGGATGAATCAAGCTTTAGGTTTAGTTGAATCAAGGAAATATTAATTTAATTGAAGCATTAATTAATTAATTTAGGAAGATATTTATTCGATTCAAAGAGTTGATACATGTATATCAATGTAACGTTTCTTTATATGAATAAAATATTGTGTTTACATAAATATTTATTTCTTTAGTTGAAAGAAATGTTTTTTGTGAACGGTAGAATGGAAGAATTCATTCAAAAAAGAACATTTATTTCAAAGAAAACGATATTTTATTGAAATGACCGCAAGTGCGTTCAGTTAAAGTAAATAATTTCTTTTATATAAATGTTTGGTATCATTGTTACAATTGTCAATCTTTTTGAACATGCAACATATTTTGTAGGATTAAATCTTTATTAGATTTCTCCTAGGAAATATTCGCCTGCATTATTAATATGGAATAATTTAGACCAAACAAACCATTTTTTTAAAAGAAAGAAGTATTTTTTTAAAAAACTGGTATTTTTCGTTTAAAAAATTTCTTTATTCTATTTAAACGTTTGGCATAGTTGTTATGATTACATGTTTTTTAAACTTGAAGCATATTGTCTATAGAATTGAAAATTTATCATTCTCGTTCTAAGAAACATTTGCTCTCATTATCAACTTGAAATGTATCATTCCAAACAAATATTCGTCCCACAATAGTATACATTTTTTATCTATTCAACTGTTTGTCATAGTTGATATAAATATACATATACATACTTTCAAATCTGGAATATATTTCATAGGGTTGAAGATTTATCAGTCTCTTCAAAGGAAATATTCGTTTTGATTCACAATATCAAATATATCATTTAAAACGTAATTCATTTATAATTACTTCTTTATTTTTCATTCAGGTTGTTACAATTAAATTGATTTTACAAAAATTTAAACAGCAAAAGTTTTGATAAATTTATAACATAAAATCTAAAAAATCTGTACAAGATTTAGATTTTACATAAATTTCTTAGGTACAATAATAATTTGGAATTCACAATTGTATTGGGGCTGTAACTTAATTTGTGCGTTTTTTTTCAAAATCTGAACGTTTATTTAAGAAAAACATGTACGATAGTATTATTCAAAATATTGACCATCTGAAGCTATGACTTTTTCCAATCTTTCTGGCAATTTGTGGATTCCTTCCCAAAAGAACTGCGCCGGTTTGGCGGCCGAGAATAAATCAAGCCAATTTTTGATACCCTGTTTGATGACCGGAACAAATGGTAGTCAGAAGCTGCAAGGTCTGGGCTATAAGGCGGGTGGGGGTAAAACTTCCCATCCACTGTTTTCCAAATAGTTCTTAAGCAGAATAGCAACATGGGGCCGAGCGTTGTTATTGCTCTCTTCAAACGGATTAATTGTGTTCGGTAGCGTTCTCCATTGATGGTTTCACCCGATTTTAGCAGCTCATAATACAGAACACTCTTCTGATCCCACCAAATACAGAGCATTACTTTCGCGCCATGGATATTCGGCTTTGCCGTTGATTTGGCTGGTTGGCCGAGTTTTACATATGATTTTTGGCGCTTGGGGTTGTCGTAATGGATCTATTTTTCATCACCAGTAACAATCCGATGGAAAAATGACTTTTTTGTGGCGTTCCAGCAGCATTTCGGACATGCAAAACCGCCTTTCAACGTTTCTCGGATTGAGTTCATGTGGAACCCAATTTCCTTGCTTTTGAATGTATCCGGCTGCTTTTAAACGTTTTGAAATGGCTGCTTAAGTGACTCCCAAAGATTCAGCGAGCTCTTCTTGTTTTTGGCAACAATCTTCATCAAGTAATGCTTCCAGTTCTTCATCTTCAAACTTTTTTCGTTGCCCAGGACGTTCTTCGTCTTCCAAGACAAAATTACCACTTTTAAATCGTGCAAACCACTTTTGGCATGTTCGCTCAGCTAGAGCATGTTCACCATAAACTTCCACCAAAATATGATGACTTTCGGCAGCAGTTTTCTTCATATTAAAGTAATGAAGAAGAACTCCCCGCAAAAACATTTTTACAGGCAAAACGTTCGACATATTTGAGTAAAAAAAATTATTGTTGTTTATGCTTTAAATGAATGACATATACTGAAAAAGATGCACAATGACAGTAGCTTTCCAACGCATGTTCGGAATATTGGAACGATGGAATAATAATCAAGTTACGCCATCTCTTAGCAAACCACATGAATTAAGTTATAGATCCAATATAATTTATATTTTGAAAATATTCAACACAGAAAATAAAAAACCTTCTTTTAAATGTTTTTATACAAGATTCTTTTTTATATTAATGAAATTTTTGGATATATATTTTAAAGTTTAGTTTCATTAAACTTCATACGTATAGTTATTGTTACGTCAGAAACGTAACAATTCTCTTCGTAAAAGATTTCCTCGTTTTATGTAAGGATCGAAAGGATCCTCTCTAAGGGATGAGAAGAAGTCAGTGATTGAAAATAGTTAATGATGTAAAATATATTTATTGACGATCAAATAATAAATGAGTAAGCACCATGGAATTGTAAATAGAATTGTATTACTGAAATACCCTTGTAATTACTCTGAGTGAAATTTGCTTGATGATTTATTGAGTCCAGTGGAGCGAATGTGGTCAGTTGAGTCTTCGTTATAATCTTTGAGATAGTACTTGTCGGATGGAAATTCGTAGTTCAGACGGTTGATATAGTTGATTCTTGATCCTAGTTTCAGAGAGAATTTGGAAGGCGATTCTTCTTCACTTTCTAAAGACGTTGAACTCAGCGTCGAGTAAGAATTTGTCTGAGTAGTAGTCCAGGCGATATAGTCCAAAAAACAGCCTTTCGCGATGTTTTCTTGGAGCAGGCTGAAAAATTGAGTTTAGGCGTAAAAAAATGAGTGAAACAACATATCTTTTCCCGTATTGTCAAATCGATGGACGCCATTGTTTAAATTACGATTATTTATAATTTTCCAACGAAATTTCACGTTTTTCGCTTATATCTTTGATTTTTTTCATTTTATCGGAAAATAGTTTTATAATTTTTTTCCTCATAAAAAACCCTACAAAACTAGATGCTGACCGTAAAAAAATATTAATTAGGTCAAAAGTTATGAATAATAATAGATAATGTCTATGACGCTTAAATAAACAATCATTCAAAGGCTTTGCTTACTCATATCGCGCCGTTCAACAACGTCCGAATACTTCTTATTATTGACAATTATGTTGCAAAACCTGAAGTCGGAAAGTTTGTTAGTTTATGACTTATGGCCTTATAAACAAATTAATAAACAATTAACTTGTACGGACCTGAGAAGTAGATATAGTGATACTGATTTTTTTATCGATAGATTTCACTATTTTACATTGAAAATCATCATTGTTTAATGAAAAAATTCAATTTTGCAACTAATGGAAATTTGTTTATAAATTTCTTAGTTGAAAAATAAATTTTTCCAAGTGTTCCACTCAATTTTTATAACTTTTTATTGCACACATCGAAAGTATATGAAAAGTGCTTTCATTTAAAAAAAAAAGTTCAAGATTTATCAAGAAACAATGGAGATACAGTGCAATGAAGTTTTTGCTCAATTGTTCAACAAATTTAACGACTAGCGAAAAAAAAATATGTCGATAATTCTTAGACTAAGTACTTTTATAAACTGTAAACAACAAATTCCCCGTGGAAATATTCACTGAAAAAAAATTCATCAAAATCAGCAAAGCGGTGGATTTTCGATAGCTGATGCACGATGGCAAAGTGGGGAGGGGCTGGATGCACTCTGCAAAAAT
Source organism: Diplolepis rosae (assembly GCA_030998225.1). NCBI lineage: Eukaryota > Metazoa > Arthropoda > Insecta > Hymenoptera > Diplolepididae > Diplolepis > Diplolepis rosae. The sequence continues at coordinate 2,276,893 of JAPYXD010000707.1, forward strand.
ATTGATTCGATCGTTCAAAATCGACGGCGCAGCTTTAGTCGCACTTTTCTCGGGAACTATTTGCAATAAAGTAATGATTTTTTTTTTGATTTTATACCCCGCAAAGAAAGGAATTCATTTCTACTGTTGAAAATTCAATAATTTTGCTAGTTGAGCAGTGAAATTGTTTTAGAAAAATATATATCTCAACAATCATATATTTTACAAGCGTATATTTTTTACTAATTAATAATATATTTAATATAATTATATGCATACAAACATTTTATCATGCCTACAAATCCTTTTGTTAATGACTATACAATGACATTGTTAATCAAAAATCCACCGCTTTGCTGATTTTGATGAATTACTTAATCTACGAATTATCGACATATTATTTTTTTTTGCTAGTCGTTAAATTTGTTGAACAATTGAGCAAAAACTTCATTTCACTGTATCTCCATTGTTTCTTGATGAATCTTGAACTTTTTTTAAAAATGAAAGCGCTTTTCATATACTTTCGATGTGTGCAATAAAAAGTTATAAAAATTGAGTGGAACACTTGGAAAAATTTATTTTTCAACTAAGAAATTTATAAACAAATTTCCCTTAGTTGCAAAATTGAATTTTTTTATTAAACAATGATGATTTTCAATGTAAAATAGTGAAATCTATCGATAAAAAAATCAGCATTACTATATCTACTTCTCAGGTCCGTACAGGTTAATTGTTTATTAATTTGTTTATAAGGCCATAAGTCATAAACTAAAAAACTTTCCGACTTCAGGTTTTGCAATATAATTGTCAATAATAAGAAGTATTCGGACGTTGTTGAACGGCGCGATATGAGTAAACAAAGCCATTGAATGATTGTTTATTTAAGCGTCATATACATTATCTATTATTATTCATAACTTTTGACCTAATTAATATTTTTTTACGGTCAGCATCTAGTTTTGTAGGGTTTTTTATGAGGAAAAAAATTATAACACTATTTTCCGATAAAATGAAAAAAATCAAAGATATAAGCGAAAAACGTGAAATTTCGTTGGAAAATTATAAATAATCGTAATTTAAACAATGGCGTCCATCGATTTGACACTACGGGAAAATATATGTTGTTTCACTCATTTTTTTACGCCTAAACTCAATTTTTCAGCCTGCTCCAAGAAAACATCGCGCTTTTCACTAAATTGCCTGGACTATAGCGGTAAAATTTGATGAGGCTGCACTGAACTCGTAGTGTAGAGATAATGAAACTGGACCAGACTCGCGGCGTTGATGATGGTACTGGACTAGACTCGCATTGGTTACATTGTAACATTGCTTTCTCTGATCACTTATGCTTCGATGAAATTTATTACCTGGCATTAGTGTCACAGCCAATATATCTATTTATTTTATCTGCTTTTCGATTCTAACGAAAAAGGTCAACTACTGTGGAAGTAAAAATAAGGTTACGATCTTTTCCATATTTTGGTATTGAAGCTTAAGGTCGAATGAGTTGCCTTCACCGATGAGTCACGTTCCGATGAAATTTATTACTAGGCGTTAATGTCACAGCCAAATATATCTATTTGAATCTGCCTTTCGATTCTAACGATCTTCTTATTTCTTGTTAGATCTTGCTGTTGAGTCGATATAATCAAGGACGTGGTAATGTTGCCTTGATCCCTTCATTGGTTCCTTAATTTTACATAACGGGTCCGCCATATTGGATCAGCCATTTTAAATTTCGAAAAACTCACCTAAGATTTGAATTTAGTGATGACTAAAACCTATGAGATTGCTAATTGGCAAATTTTACACCATCCTGGTTTGTAATAAAACTAGACATATACGTATTTCTACTAGCTTCATGGCAGCCGCCATCTTGAATTTTAATTTTATGGGCTAATATTGCTTCCACCAATCATAATTGGTGAGGCAAAACTCGTAATAACTTATTTGTGAAAATTTAAATTATAAAAAAAATCGTACCCCAAAAGTAGCGTTTTTTTGGGTATTTTTGGGAAAATAAAGAGTTTAGCGTCATTTTTTGAGAATTCTGACTGTGCCATTCGAAAGAGCGACCCCAAAAACGGTAGGATATGGAGTTTACGATCCTTTTTCATCTTTTTTCTATAAATGGTACGACATTGTAGTCGACGTGAAAATTCTGCACATCTGGGCGTTAAAGGGTTAATTCCCTTAAGAGAACGTCTCTAGTACGACGGGTTGTCACTATACAGGGACTTGAATTTTGAACCTTTTACTGCGCACGCTGATACTCAATTAACCATAACTTCTACAAAAGTTATCCAAATTAATTTTTTTATGAAGGTCTTAGAAACGTGTTTTCACCAGCTTCACGCTGGAGGCAATGGTTTCAGATTCAAAAAATTATTTGAGCTTTATTTTCTAATTTTAAACATATTTTTGAGTTTTTCTCCAAGTGCGGCCGTTAAATTTCTTTCCAAAATTATGTTTAAAAAAAAGCTTGATTTTTTCTTTTTAAAATGAGCCATGGTCGAAATTGGGGCGAAAGTAATTGGTGGAGATATATAACACTCCTTGCGCGCGGCTTCTGCCTCGCGAGCGCCCATGCTTCAAATTCAGAATGTACGGTGTTTAATCGACTACAAATAATCGACTACAATCTGCATTTTTTAACCAAATAATTATTATCGTTATTAACTATTTCACGGTTAATAATTCTTATTATTTATTGGACAAGTAAAATCCACTTTTATGTCGATGCTTCATTTTTAAGACTTTAGAGAGAATTTGAAGAACCCGCCGAGAAAATTAGTACACATATTTGACCACTAGATGGATGTCTTCGATACCTTTCTCGCAACAAAACTCATTGTCAGTTATTATAATTGCCAATCATTTTTCGATCAGAAATTGCTTTTATGCGATTTAGCTTCGGCTTATTTCGACGTCATAATACTGCAGGTTTGTACTTTCCCGTATATTATTTATTCTCATTTACTTTTCTCATCATTCAAAATAGACATAGTATTACTTGAATACTATATTTCGAACACTTACCCACCTTCCGTGGTTGGACTCGCATTCTTATTCAGTGCCTCAACTTAGCTTTTTCTTCTGCTCAATTTTCAATCATGCCAAGAAGAACCAGCTTGGGTCGTCGTTGTTACAATCCTTTTTCTAAGGAAAATCACAAGCGTGATCCGTGCAGTTTAAGAACAATTTCTGTAACTCTTCAAGAAAAGTATCCCAGTATACCCATCGATGCGAAACTGTGTGTAAATTGCAGAAAAGAAATTTTCAACTTGCATTGCTATCCTTTTTGTATTCTCATACTGATCCAACAATTGAAGATGCTTCAGTGATCAACGATAATTCACCTCCTATTGTCGATAATGATATTTTAATGGAAGACGACGATATCTCTGCCGATCCTTCTACATCCAAGTTTGAAAAATCTAAAACTCATTGTTCTGATGAAAATCATTACGCCGGAATGGAGGTTTTTGAACAAACCAAAGAAAAATTTTAAAAATCTGCAATTAATTCAGAAAAAGTGTTACTTTTAACTCTTGCTCTGAAATCTTAGGGCCCCAGAAGATTGTCTTAAGAATTTGGTGCTTCTGAACGCCAAACTAGAAAGGCTAAGAAATTAGTAGCTGAGAATGGTATTTTAACTTCTCCTAATTTAAAAAAAGGTAAAACTTTAGATTCCGTAATTGAAAATTTAGTCAAAAAATTTTACCTTGATGATGAGAATAGTCGTATGATGCCTGGCATGAAAGATTTCGTTTCCGTAAAAAAAGATGACGGCTCCCGTGAGCACGTTCAAAAAAAGTTAATTCTGTGCAATCTTTCTGAATAATATGCAAATTTTAAGGCTCAGCATCCTACAGTTGAAATTTTCTTATCAAAATTTTCTCAGCTTAGACCCCGAAATTGCATACTCGCTGGAGCTGGGGGTAATCATACTGTTTGTGTTTTTGCCCATCATGAAAACGTTAATCTAATGCTAGATGCTGTAGATTTAAAAGAACCAATCTGTGAAAATTTTTCCCCATTAAGACTTATCATGATGCTATGAACAGGATTATGTGTAGCGTTCCGACTTCAGAATGCTATTTGAATGAATACACAGCGCGTCCTGATACAAGCACACTTAAGGACTTTATAACATCAGTTCTCGCAGACCAGTATATTAACAGAGTAGAATTCCAGACTTAGCAACAATCTGACAGAAGTACGTTACTAACGGAAATAACAGACGCAGAAGATTTTGTTGAACAGATTTGCGAACGCTTGCTTAAGCTTAAACCTAACTCTTTTACAGCCAAACAACAGTCGCATTTCTTCAAAAACCTTAACTGAAAGAAGGATAATTTCTTATCCTTTGTGATTTTGCTGAAAACTATGCCTTTGTAGTCCAGAATGCAGCTCAGTCATTTCTTTCGAACAATGATCAAGCTACCATTTTTACAGTGGTAATTTATCATAAAGAGGACAACATTCAAAAGCACCGCAGTCTTGTTAGGTTATCAGACTGTTTGACTCATGACACAATTGCTGTGTAAGAATTTCAAAAAATTATTACACACTATTTGAAAGAGAATTTTCAACCCAGAAAAATGATTTATTTTACAGATGGAGCCGCCCAGCACTTTAAAAATAAATATAACTTGATCAATTTGCTCCACCATGAAATAGATTTTGGTATTCCACCCGAGTGGCACTTCCATGCAACGGCGCACGGAAAAGGCCCTTGTGATCGTATTGGGAGAAATTTAAAAACACTCGCAGCACGTGCTAGCCTACAAGCGTCATCTAATGATCCGATTTTGACTGCTGATACCTTGTATCAATGGGCAAAGAAAAATTTAGTTGAAACTTTAGTATTCTTTAGTCCCAAAGAAAATCACGCCATCACAGCTCAAGAACTTAAGAGTAGATTTGCATCAGCAAACACAGTGTCTGGTACACAAAAATATCACTCTTTCGTTCCCTCTGCTGAATTAACTCTCATGTTGAGAAAATATTCTTTATCATTATAATGTGATGTTTTCCCGAAAAAAACTGTGAGGCAAAGAAGAAAGAGAAGTGCACATACACTGTAATAAGCAAATTATTTGACTCAATTTTCGATGTGAGGAGCGAGGGGACTCACACTAAAAAATGACTCCGAATTACAAATTAATTTTTATTTTTAATTTCGTACCAGCCAAAAATAACAGTTTTACGAATAAATTATAAAAAGTACAATTAAATAAGTTCCCAATGGACGGTACATCGTGATATTGGCGCCTAGCTGCACTGCGTCGCAGAAACCGCGCGCAAGGAGTGTTATATATCTCCATTAATTTCCTCCGCCCCAATTTCGACCATGGCTCATTTTAAAAAGAAAAAATCAAGATTTTTTTTAAATATAATTTTGGAAAGAAATTTAACGGCCGCACTTGGAGAAAAACTCAAAAATATGTTTAAAATTAGAAAATAAAGCTCAAATAATTTTTTGAATCTAGAACCATTGACTCCAGCGTAAAGCTGATGAAAAAACGTTTCTAAGACCTCCATAAAAAAATTAAATTGGATAATTTTTGTAGAAGTTACGCTTAATTGAGTTACAGCGTGCGCAGTAAAAGGTTCAAAATTCAAGTCCCTGTATAGTGACAACCCGTCGTACTAGAGACGTTCTCTTAGGGGAATTAAAAGAGGTTCACTAGGACAGTAATTTCGCAAACTTTCAAGGAAATTGGAGACAAACAGTTTTTAGGCGGATACACTTGACAAATTTTGCCCTACCTTGTTGCAATACTGACCTGCAACTGAAGATCGCATATTATAAGTGTCCCTAACATCAGCATTTTCCTTGGCCTTAAAAACTTGTGATACATAATTACTTTTTCTTATTTCTCTAGGTTGAGGTAAACCTTCAACCTTATTCTTACCTTCTTTTCTTATAGCAGTCCTAGCTTCTACTAATCGTTCCGATTTAATTGCATTTTGAACGATATGCTCCATATCGTTGGCATTTTCTAGTCTCTGTTCTATTTCGGGTTTTAATTTCCTTTTAAAGCACTCTATAGAATTATTTTCAATTGATGTTTTAAACGCGGCGTTGACATTACCTGCATTCACACTTTGAGTTTCTATGATCCGCCTACCCAAGTCCCTGATGCACAAGAAAAAAAAATATACATATCAGGTATGTCTATCTATAATTCAACGCGACACAAAGGTTCTAATAACAAGGTTTTTTATTCATTGTAGGCAGTGACAAAAATTTCAAACTCAACTAATTAATTTGAATTCATATATAATTTTTACAAAGTCAGAATTATTAATAACAAAAAAAATTTCAGTCCGATATGTCTGATTCACCAAAAAGATTTCTTAATTCTTCCCTAAGCTTATTGTTTTTGAATGGTTTCGGCGTTGGTTTCGGCGTTAGTTTCCACGTAAGGTAGTAATTCTCTTCGAAGTAGTTCCTAGAAAATTCGTTTCTAGGACGACCCTTGGCTCTTGTGTAAGCTCAATATGATCCACAATAATGGGGTCATCATTGATCTCGCTTGAATAGGGCGGCGTGATCAAGCAAATAACCGGCGGCTGAGCTTGTACTGGGACTGAGACTCTTGGCCTGACGAAAATTTTGTCGCCGAAATCCTTGAGTTTTTTATTTTAAAACGTGGTAGTGGAGGGCACTGTATTGTATCCCTATGTGCAGTAATGCGATTTAATCCCTCGTGATCAAATTCTTTTTAGAGCTCCCTTCACTTTTTGAGCTGCAATCGGGTGCTTTTGCTGAAATTTCGTTTGCGTTTTGAAACGAGTCAGCCTCTGTGTATCCACTGTAAAAAAGTCAAATTTCCTGTCAATTCTGCAAACTTTTTACCAAATTTAATATTTCCTTCTGATCCTTTACAATTTTGGAATATTCCTCTGATAATGTAGAAATAGCTTTCGTTAGATTTTCATTGGTCTGAGCCAAACTATTATTTTCCTCACGCAGATTATTGAAGTTTTTTTCTAAGTTTTCGATTTTCTTACATAAATAAGCTGCTGTTGACCATCGGTCTTCATCTAATTGTAACGAGGTTACACTAGCGCCCCGGGAGGACACAGCCCTGCGACCGGAATTCGGGGGAACTTGGCCCGGCATGCCCTACGATGACACGCCGTCGCCGGTTACCGGCTGCTAGTAGTTAGGATCTAGGTCAGCGTGTCAATACAAGTTGACTACCTTTTTCGTTGTGCCTGTAGACTGTGCTTCGGAGTGTCGCGCACCGACTTGTAAGTTTTAATAAATCTAGTTACCGCGATTGTGATTTTTATTTGGTGTGCACCTTCTCGGCGTCCCTTCCTTTTCCCCTCCTCAGTTTGCGACCCCGGTCACAAACTTGGCGCCCAACCAAAAAACCCACGAAATCCTATTTAGCCAAATAGTGGAAAATCCTCCAGCCGAGAAAACACAAAGTAATAAAATTGCCAAGTGACAAAAGAAAAATACAGTGCGGTGAAAAATTAAGTGAAAAACAAAAATAAAATAAAGGAATAGCAGACATCACGAGTAAGTAACGTAAAATAAGTCGATGAGATTAAGGTCCGGAAAAGTAAAAAAGAATAGAAAAATGGCCAATAAAAATAAAGTTATCGAAAATGAAAAAATAAAAGAAATAGAATTGGAAAATAAATTATCAAAGAATGAATTAAGGGGGGAAAAGAGTGAAAATGAAGAAATAACGGAAAATAAAAGAAAAGAAGTAGAATTAGAGATTAGAGAGAGACAGCATGCCAACAAAACAGGCACAATACCGAAAGCCACAATACGTAGCATAGAGACAATTTCAAAACCACGCGACAAAGACGGACGAAGCAAGGACATATTACAGAAACACAACATAGACACAGAAATAATAAATAGTACCTACAAAGGCATGCTATCTCCTAATACGGAAAATACGGTAGGTTATTGGCGAATATTAGAGGAAGAAGAAAATTTAAATTTAGATAAAGTAAAATTTCGGGAATTAGAATTGGAGTACTTAGAGAGAGAACGCGAAATAAGAAGAAGCGAAACGAAAAAACTAGATAAAGAGAGGGTAGAGATCGAAAAAATAATTAGGGAAAAATGGGAAAAGGATAAATTAGAGCAAGAAATATACAAAATAAATGAAAGAAAAGAAGAAGATAGGACATTCGAAATAGACTCGTTTATAGAAACAAATAATGAATTTTGGAAAGAAGCAAAAATACTCATCGAAAACGAAGAACAAAAAAACGACAAGTCAAAAATTGAAGAATTAACCTTAGAAATAGAGTCATTAAAAGAAAAAATGGAACGAATCTTAAAGAATACACAAAATAAAAGTATAGAAGCACCTAACATAGTTAACCTCAAAACAGTAAACCAAATAAAAGTCGATAGTGATAGGAAAACAAAACCCAAAGAAAGGTCAGAAAACATAAATACAGAAGAGAACGAACAAAACCAGAATAAGTTTAAGTTGCCAACACCGGTTCCCCGAAAATTAATAAGAAGCGAGATATTGACTAACCCAGAAAATAAACAAAACGAGGCGCAAGTCGAACTATACGATAACCAAAGTAGAGAGAATAACAACCTAAGCGACGAAAGCATACAGGACAACGAATTACAAACAATGCGAGCATCGCTTTTCCCATTCGGAATGGTCCAAACACCTTTCCAGATCATGCTAAACTGGCCGGTTAAATTCAGAAACAATATAGACGATAGCCCAACAATTTTTTTAAATAATTTATTGAGATTCAAAAAAGGGTATAAAATCAACAGACAAGATATCTTAGAAAATTTAGACGCCGTATTGATAGGAGAAGCTCAATGTTGGTACCAAGTAAATAAAAGAAATTGGCATAACTTGGAAGATTTCATACAAGAATTCAAACAGGTCTATTTGAATGAAAAGTACCTAGAAGTAATTCATAACAAAATAAGATATTGTAATCAAAAGAAAAATCAAGAAATTCACAGTTTCATAATAGAAATGAGACAGTTATTCGAGAAATTAGAACCACTTCCCAGCTTGGAATGGCAATTAAAAAAAGTTTACGGGAATTTAAGACTCGAATATAAAATTTACATTACAAGAAATTCATTCAAAAATTTTACAGAATTAGAAATATTAGGACGCGAATGGGAAGCAGAAATGGCAAAATCAAGAATGAAAGGGCAAGAAATTAAAATATGGGAGAACAATAGGAATGACAGATTGTATATAAGAGAACAAGAGAGAAACCAAGAGCAACAAAACAATCAAAGCCATGAAAATAATTATGAAAGACAAAATAATAGTAAATACGAATTATACAACATACAAAGCAGACAACAATTCCAGCCAAGATATGCCAACAACGGGACCAAATATTTCTATAACAACCAAAGAAGCCAAAACACATACCCACAAAACCGAGGTATCAACAAATTTCAAAATAGAGTAGGAGTTAACTATAACCAAAATTACAGATACCCAAATCCAAACAATTGGTTTAGGAAAGAGGAAAATCAAATAGCCAGATACAGCAACAGACAACAGCTCGAAGGGAACCCCAAATTACCAGAACTAACATACAACCTAAGAGACGAAAACCAAAGAAAGGAACTAGAGGACATGGAACAGAACAAACAGGAAACAAATGACAACAATAAAGGAAGATATCAAGAAAATAATAAATGGGAGTTGAACCCAAAGGCAAGAGAATTCACCCAGTACAGGGAACAAAAAGGAGAAAACAGCAGCAATACAGCACAACAGCTAATAAAATGTTATAATTGCGGAGGCAAAGGACATATGCAACGCGACTGTTGGTACAGTCAGGGAAACGCAAACGGAGGCTACTAGAGGCGAATAGTAGCCCGCAGAAATACCAAATCAGATCGCCAAAGAAAACCGAAACAAACAACACACCAGACGAAACAAGAATGCACATAATAATAAAATGGGAAAAAACAAAATATAAAGTATTAGTGGACACAGGTGCAACCCACTCATATATCAGCAAAGAATTCTTTAAACAGATAGAAAAATCGGACTACGAAATCAAAAAACCAAGCAACGACAAATTAATAGTTGCAAATGGCCAGAAATTAGAGATAACGGGACAAGTACTGATTCCGATTGAGGTAGGCCACATTAAAAAGTATTTATTATTTAGATTAGTACCCGAACTGCAATCCACAGGAATCTTAGGAACAGATATGATAGAAAGACTGGGATTAAAGTTAGACTTCGAAAAAGAGAAACTGGTGGCTACCAGAAAAACCACAAATAAAATACAAAATAGAAACAAACCCCAAGGAAAACGAAATAAGAGAAAACGAAAAGGAAAGAATAGAAGAACAGAGAAAAACAAGCAACTTACAATGGAGAGAAATACCCACTAGTACCCCAACCAACCATACCCGGCCTGTAGTCGTCCAGACAAGGGACACAAAAGGGTCCAAAATACCAGTAAGACAGAGAAGTCTAATCCCACAAGAAAATAAAAAACAGAGGCAAGAAGTCACTAGTTTTAGTCCCTTAGAAGAAGAAAAACGTAATACAAACAGCTCTCAAAGCAAAAATCAAGAGTGAAGATAAACAAAGAGTAAAGGAAATAGAGAAAGAACCCGAAAAGGAAATAAAAAATAAATTAAAACTGAAAAGAGAACGAAACGAAGAAAGCAAGAATGAAGAAGTATCGAGGGAAAGAAAAGAAACAGAAAACGAAAAATGCGAGGGAATAATTGAACTAAATGAAAACCAAGGACAACAATTAAGAAAATTAATCGAAAGAAAGGTTAACAAAACAGGAATAAAACTAGAACCTACACACATGACAGAACACAAAATAAACGTACAGGGCCACGAACCAATTAAACAAAGATATTACCATGTCTCACCCAAAGTAAGAGAGTACATGTACGAAGAAATAGATAAAATGTTGGAAGAAGACATAATTGAACCCTCAGACAGCGATTGGTCAAACCCGGTAGTTATGATAAAGAAACCCAACGGAAAATATAGATTCTGCTTGGATTTCAGAAAAGTAAATAAAATAACAAAAAAAGACCTGTACCCAATACCAATCATGGCAGAAATTTTAGATGCATTGAGGTCAGCAAGATACATATCAAAAATTGATCTCCGCTCAGCATACCACCAAATACCACTAGAAGAAGAATCAAGAAAAATAACAGCATTCACAGTACCAGGAAAAGGAATGTACCAATTTAAAAGAATGCCATTCGGTTTAACAAACGCTCCAGCTACGTTCCAGCGTTTAATGGATAAAATAATAACACCAGACTTAAAACCTAACGTATTCTGCTACCTCGATGACATAATTATAGTAACAGAAAACTTCGAAGAACATTTGAAAAATTTAGAAATAGTTCTAGAAAAAATAAACCAAGCAGGATTAACAATAAATCTGGAAAAGTGCGAATTTGGATGCTCGGAAGTGAAATACTTAGGATTTGTAGTAAACGAAAAAGGACTATTAATGGACGAAGACAAAATAAAACCTATACTAGAATTCCCAACACCAAAAAATGTGAAACAACTGCAAAGAATTATAGGAATGACATCATGGTACAGAAGATTCATACCAAAATTTTCGGAAATAATGGAACCTTTATACACACTATTAAAGAAAGGAATAGAGTGGAAATGGGACATAGAACAAGAACAGGCATTAGAAAAAATAAAAAAATTACTAACAACAAAACCAATACTGGCATGCCCAAACTTTCATCATCCATTTCAACTTGAAACCGATGCGAGCGATACGGGATTAGGAGCCGTCTTAACCCAAAATATAAATAACGAAAACTACGTAATAGCATTCGCAAGCAGAAGCCTCAACGAAGCAGAAAAAAAATATTCAACATCAGAAAAGGAATGCTTAGCAGTGGTATGGGCAATACGGAAATTCAGACCTTACCTAGAAGGATATACCTTCAAAGTACTAACAGACCATATAGCTTTAAAATGGCTGCATAATTTAAAAAACCCGACGGGACGACTAGCAAGATGGGCACTGGAACTACTCGAATACGACTACGAGATAGTATACAGAAAAGGCTCACTAAATTACGCACCAGACGCATTATCAAGAACACGCGAAAAGTTGGACTCGTTATAAAGTACGTTATCAATGGCAAAAGAAAAAGAAAAAGAGAAAAGCAAAGAAACCAACGACGAATGGTATAGTCACAAACTAAAACAAGTAAAGGAAAAACCAACAGAAAACCCAAACTGGCGAATAAGAGATGACCAACTTTATTTCTTCAGACCAGATCCGTTAAAATCAAGCTTGAACCTGGATAATAGTCCATGGAAATTAACAATACCGAAGGAATTAAGAGAACAAGTGTTAAAAGAGAACCACGATAATAAACAAGCAGGACATTTGGGCATGGAGAAAACATATGCAAGAATCGCAGAGAACTATTTCTGGCCAGGTATGTATTCAGAAACATTAAAATACGTAAAAGAATGCGACACATGCCAAAGAATCAAACCAAAAGTAAACAATCAAGTAGGACTACTGGGAAAAAGAATAATCGAAGAACCATGGACAGTAGTAGCAGCAGACATAATGGGCCCACTGCCGAGGTCGAAAGCAAAAAACCAATATATACTTGTTTGCGTGGACATGTTCACCAAATGGGTGGAAATAATTCCAGTAAAAAACAAGGTAGCAACAACAATAGAAAAGGAATTCCACAGAAGAATCATATCGAAATGGGGAACACCAAGAATATTATTCACAGACAACGGCAAAGAATTCGTGAACAAAATCATGGTAAAGTTAACGCAAAACTTCGGAATACGACATTCGAAAACACCACGATACCACCCACAATCAAACCCAACAGAAAGATGTAACAGATCAATAAAAACAGCGATCAAAGCATACCTAGAAAAAGACCATAGAGAATGGGATGAAAATTTAGAAGACCTACAATTCGCGTTAAACACTAGTAAACATGCGTCAACAGGGTTCACACCAGCATTCTTAAACCTTGGAAGGGAATTAGAACCAATTCAAACCTTATACAAAGACTTAATAAACATAGAAGGAATAGAAGCACAAGAAGTAGGGGAATGGGTAGAAAGACTAAACAGGTTGAAAATAATAAAAGACGAGGTACAGAAAAATTTAGATTTAGCAAATGAAAGGCAGGAAAAATATTATAACTTAAGACGTAGACCAATTAGCTACGAGATAGGGGAAATGGTACTAAGAAGCGAAAAAACGTTGTCAAATAAAGCAGATAATATAGCAAAAAAATTAAATAAAAATTTTGAGGGCCCATTTTTCATAAAAACAAAAATCTCACCGACAATTTACGAAATAAAAAACAAGAAAGGTAAGTCACTTGGCAATTGGAACATAAAAGACATTAAAAAATATGTAGAAAAAAATTAAGTAAACAAATAGAAACACACATAAAATAGTAAATTGACAAACCGATACAGAGACACAACGAAAATAATTATGTTAACAGATGATGGAGCAGAAACTAAACCTAAAGTGCGAGCGATGTTATCGAGAGATAACAGTGGCAGAAGCTTTAAAGCACAAATGCCCGAGACTTCTTGACCTAATCCAGACCCCGCTTGTCCCAGAATCACCAGAAGAAGAAACCAGAGAAAAAATGGGAATAAAAAGCTATGAAGAGGAAAAAAAAGAATGGGAAGAAAAGAAGAAACAAGAAGAAGACTTTATAAAATGGAGGAAAGAAAAACTGCAAAGAATATATACAAACGAACTAAAAGAAGAAGACAGAAAAAGAGAACAAGAAAAATGCGATAAAGAATGGAAGAAACAGAGAGAAGAGCTTAGACGATGGGAAGAAAATCAAGAGCAGGAAAGGAGGGCCTGGAAAGAAGAAAGAGAAAAAGAGAAAGAAGAAAAGATAATGTTCCAAAAAATAAGAGAGGAAAAAGAAGAAAGGGAAAGAAGAACATGGAACGAAGGAATAGAAAGAAAAAAGAAAGAACTGAGGGAGAAGAAAGAACGCGAAGAAAAAGAAAAAGAACTAAGAAAAACACTTGAAGAATTAGAAAAAGACACAGACAGTGACAGCGACACAGAATCTGATGATTCAACGAAAACGATTATTTACATAGAAAATAAGAACTAAAATTAATAAAAAATGTACATTAAATTAATGGAAAAGGATCAAAATAAGATAATATATTTTCTTTTTTCTATTTCGATTCGTTTATACATCGACCGAATTCAAAGAAGAATCAAAATAATAAAATTTTTTTTTCTCGTTGTATAAATAATTAAAATAAATAAATAAAATCAAGCAAATCGTCTTGTTTACAATAAAATAATAGTATAAATGTTTAGAAGTAGATAAACTATTTAATTTCAGGTACGGCAATGGAAGACATCGAGATGTGGGAGTGCAGGTTCTGCGAAAGAAGAGTGCCAAAAGAGTTATATATATTCCATGACACCTTCTGCAAGAAAACACCAAACAGGATCAGAAACTACTATACAACACCAAACAGCGCGAAAACCAGATATATGAGGGGCGGATGGATGGATATAAGTAGAAAATTCAAGAAAACCATAGAAATTAGCGTGAAAAAGAAAACAAAGCCAACGAACGAAAACAGCCAGAGCGGAGAAGACACATACATTACACTAGACATCGAAACAGACCCAATCTGGCTGGAGTTCGAGGAAGAAATACAAAAAATACAAAAATATAGGGAATAAACCACAACCCGATCAGGAGGGAGGGGGTTGTAACGAGGTTACACTAGCGCCCCGGGAGGACACAGCCCTGCGACCGGAATTCGGGGGAACTTGGCCCGGCATGCCCTACGATGACACGCCGTCGCCGGTTACCGGCTGCTAGTAGTTAGGATCTAGGTCAGCGTGTCAATACAAGTTGACTACCTTTTTCGTTGTGCCTTTAGACTGCTTCGGAGTGTCGCGCACCGACTTGTAAGTTTTAATAAATCTAGTTACCGCGATTGTGATTTTTATTTGGTGTGCACCTTCTCGGCGTCCCTTCCTTTTCCCCTCCTCAGTTTGCGACCCCGGTCACATAATTCTTCGTAATCAGTAATCCTTTCAGCGGTTCGTTTTAAATTCTCAAATAATATAACTTCGAAAACTGTTATATCTAGAATATTCAACATTTTAGTAACTATGGGTGCATTTTAACTAACACCCTTCCAAGCTTTTAACAGTATGCTTCGAAAAAAGTATTCACCAGATAGATCTCACCTCTCAGCCTCTCAACAATATCGAACTTTAGACGAATTTAAATATAATTCCGCGATGTCCCTACGCAATTATAGCCAATACATCCCCCCGGGGCCTCCAAAAATTTAACTAACTACTATGTTACGTCCTGCGACGCTCAAGTCGTTTAGTCACTAATTGTTTTTAAGTCAACGCCCATGCGTTATAACTTAGGAATCTAGGCCTATTAACCGTAAGAACGATTGCGCAATTACTTGAAGAATCGTGAGAGTATTTCCCTCATCTGTGAAGGGTTGAGAACAAACCAGGACGATTAAAAAAATTCAGAAACACCTTTAAAGGTTCCCAACGGGTTGGTGGGTTGGCGAATACCCATAACGTAATCTAAATAAACAAATTTTTACTTATTATACGACATTTAACAGAATTAATACTTGAGATTCAATATTGGATCCACACTGTCATGTCCCGTTGGGTAAAACCTATATTATTAAAGAGGAAGATAAAAGATTTATCTCTCGAGCAATTCTAATTGCAACAACTGCACAATTCGACTAAAATACAAACAACGCTCGAATTCAATGGATATACAGTCTGTTAAACAAAAGCGAGTTCTCGATTTTTCGAAAACTATTAGAGATGTTAAAACGTTTTTTTTTTTTTTTTTTAAATAAAAGGACTCTCGAAGGACTACGGCGCTACTACCTAATAGATAGTCCAGTCCCCATCGTTGTCCAGAATGGCCTGGCACCTTTTCGGCATGCTTTCCACTAATTTTTTAGCGTAGTCCGTTGGTAATTCTTGCCATATCTTCCTGATTTTTTGCGAGAGCTGTTTCAGGGTGAACACACGTTTTCCCGCAAGCTTCCTCTTTGAAACACTCCACACATTTTCAATTAGATTCGCATCGGGGGACTGTGATAGCCAGTCAAAACTTGTGATGCCATTTTCTGTTTTCCAGGCGGTGCAGAGACGGCTTCGATGTTTCGGGTCGTTATCTTCTTGTAAGATCCAATCGGCCGTATCGGCTCGAAATATCTTTTTAGCAGACCTTAGAAGACCGCGTTCATATATTTGGAGCATTTTCTGAGTATTCAAGTTCTCGGTGAAGAGCTCTAAACACCCAAAACTCGCGATTTTCCTCTTTCAGGCAGATCTTCGACTGTTTTATTGGCTTTATAATGCTCAACCCACTTCTTCACGAACGATTTCGACTTTTTGATGTATTTAGCAGTGGCTGTATAGGACATAAGTGGTCCCTTTGGATGGGTACACAAGAAGACCGCTTCAAAACGTTTCGCGTACACAGAACTCATTATGACTCATGTCTGCTCTCTCGCACGATTCGAGCGCTACTGAATCGCCTTGGTAATTGCGCCGTAGTCCTTTGAATGTACTTTCATTAAAAAAAAAAAAAAAGTTCAAAAATCTCTAATAGTTTTCGAAAACTCGAGAACTCGCTCTTGTTGAACAGACTGTACAGTGAACGAAATTAATGTCCAGAGTATACCTTGTCGTTGAGAAACTGTTCAGCCCAAAAACCTTAAGGTTCAATATAATTGACAAGAATCATCAGACTGAAGAACTATCACAATTCAACATCTTGCGTAATGAACGAAATTAATGTACAGAGCGTAGTACATTGTTGACAGAGAACGTTTAAATGATAGACATAAATATTCAATATTACTGACAATGAACAATATTCGAGAAACAATTTGGGCACACTTTACAATGAACGAAATTAATGTCCATAGCGTAGGAAGTTGAATAATTTTGGTATTCTTAAAGAAACATAGTTATAAACAAGTACAATAGGTTTGATGGACATTTACAAGCAATACACAATGAACGAAATTAATGTCCAGAGTATAATGCGTTGTTGAAAAAGTAAAAATTGAGTAATTTTGATTTTTCTTAAATAAACAATGTTATAAACAAATAAGTTTCATAAACATTTACAAGCAATACACAATAATCTAAATTAATGTCCAGAGTGTAATGCGTTGTTGAAAAAGTAAAAATTGAGTAATTTCGATTTTGTTAACTAAACAAAGTTATAAACAAATAAGTGTTACGAACGAATTTTCAAAAGCAACTATCCCACTCAAAGACCTGAAAAGAGGTGTTACGAGAGAAGAATGAGAAGTAATTGCCTTAGTTTGTTCGCCCGAGGAACCAAACAGCCAAAGTAATTAGCATTAGTTTGTTTATTTTATTTATTGTGGGGAATCGTCTACTGAGCTCTATTTCCTGGGGAAATACCTTTCGCTGCCTAGCCTTGAATTCCTGAAAGCGTTAAGGTTTTCAAATAACTTTAAACTCCAATTTACAGTGAAATGACACAAAATTTATTCACCAGAGTAGTGGTGGTTTTATTTAGACAAAGGCAATTCTTAAAAATTGTAATGCGTCACAAGTAACATACTTTTGTCGATATTAAAATTTACCAAAATTTTTACGACCCGGCGCTACCGAGGAATAATACAATTTTATTCACCAGGGTAGTGGTGGTTTAAATTAGAAGATTAATAAGCTTAGAAACTATAATACGGCACAAATAACATAATTTTGTTATTCTAAAAATGTACCAAACTTTTTACGACCTTAATACTACCGCCTGACCTTCGAGCAAGAAGAGTCGACGGGCAAAAATTCTGTTCGTTCACTACGAAAAATAATCATCGGGCTGCCGCTAAGATTAATTTATATTTGCTGCGGAAGTCAGCTGTAAACTCAGTTGAGAGAGACAGAGAGCGCGAGAGCGGGAGGTGGAGAATACATACTCTTACCTTGCTTTCCCGGGCCATAAATCCCTCTCCTGTGTTTCCCTAGCGGCACATAACACCATTTTCACTTTCACGCCGCGAGGTGTCACTCCAAAGGCTACCGCAAAATTCTGTGGTGATTTTTGCGCAAACCCTAGATTGAAATTTCGAGTTTTTTGAATACGTCGAATCGCACCGATTTTACCTATGTGATCTTACAAATCAAGTCGATACGCGCACAAGCTTCTTAGCTTTCTTGTCCCTTGAAACTCAGCAATTAACACTTTGTTTCACTCCCGAACTGGACCGGTTGCACACAGCTTTTAAGTTTGATTTTACGCGACTCGGTTACCCTATTTACGTCCCGAAACACCCTCTAGTGTACTCGAATTTTCGACTCTGAGGAGCCTTTGGAGTAACTCTCAGGACGCGATTCGTGATGGGAAACACGGACGGAGCGAGGGAACAGTCACCTGTCCCTTTTTCCACACGACCCGCTGGACATCTTGTCCGTCCGAGAGATCGAAGAGGAATGCTGACGACGCCAGTGTCTCCAGAACGTGGGATTTTTCGGCCCCCACCACGTTCCCATCTGGGAGAAACACATGCAAACGTGGCGTGTCAGTGTGTCGCCTCTGCTACACGCTGCGGTCACCAGCTTCGTGTAAAGCCGAAGGTGCACGAAGACGGACTTCGTTACAATGCTTGAGTATTCAAGTTATTTTTAGATTTCACGCTTTCGTTTATCGAGTCGAAATTAAGAATTGTATTTTTCTCGAGTACGTGCAAAAGAGGCGCGAAGCAGACGACGAATTTGAATTTACGAAGTATATAGTTCAAGAAATAACACTTTTCTTCAATTTCTTGAAGAAAGTCTGCATGAAATAAACATCAGTATGATCTTGGAAAATTTCATGAGGATTTCAACACTTCAAAAATAAACTTTCAGTGAAATTTAGTGACAATAAATGTATAAAATTTGAATCAATATATAATTTTCCATTCAAATTTATATACTTCTTACTAATTTTGTACATTTAACAATTTTTCAATTAGAACAATATTTTCTATCAAGATAAAATGAACATAAAATTCAAGTTCATAATTTATATTTTCAGTTATATGTTAGAAATATTTTCATCTCACATTTTTGTAGCCTAAGCACAAACTTTTCATTCCAAAACTTAAAATCTCTACGGAAATGGAAAATTGTCTAATAGCAGTAGATAAAATAAAAAGCTAAAATATGTGTTTATTGGTATTTCCATATTAACATATAAATATCAATCAATTTTAAATTTTACATAAAAATGTTCGTTCGAAGTGTTCAAATCTTGTTACAATTTGACAAGATTTTATGGAGGAGTGCAATCTTTTGGATGAAATATTTTGTAGTTCTTAATTTGTCTGTCCGTCTGAAATCGTAGTAAGATTTGAACAGTAAACAACAAATTTTCCAATAGAATTCAGGATCAATAATAATTGATTCAGGAAATACTTCAACTCTGTAGAGCATTTTTGTATTTCGAATTCAAAATGTGTGCTTAAGCCACAAAAAAGTAAGCTGAAAATGTAGATATAAAACTAATTATGTCATGTTTATGTCTTCTTAATGGAAAATACTTTGCATATAATTCTCTAATTCGATATTTTTTTAATGTATGAACATTCAAGAAATTGATTAATATTCCATCTTTTTATAGGAACTAAAAATTTCCGGATAATGCTTTGATTGAGAAAGCTAAAAATTTGTCAAATATTGATATAAATTGCAATTTTACAATTGCATTATTTTTCAAATATTTTAACATCTCTTCAATCTTGATAATTCTTACAGAAGTTTATTTCATGTGAGTGACTTTTTCTTTTTCTAATGACAGATTTCGTAATTCTAAATTCGGCCCAATTCGTAACATTGTAAAAAGATTTTAAAACTTCATAAAAATTTTTTTTCTGTTTTATTCAAAGTCAATAAATATTCAATGTTTGGAATCGAAATATTAAGTAAATGATTTTTAATTTCTGGGAATAAACTGCTTTAATAAGACAATCTTTCTTCTTTGTGAGAAATCTCAATTTTAAAATTAAAATTCTACGCATAGGATACAAAAACATAATATGAAAATACTTTTATTACAGAATTTTGAAATATACAAGTTGACCAAGTTTTAATCGAGTAAATCGGCTACTTTAAGCAAAAAATTATGTTAAAAATATTTTATCAAAAAAAAATAAGACACATTAAATTACGGTTTAAAATCCACATTCATAGAATGATGGTAAAAGCAGTTTAAAGTTTTTTAATCTTACGTTTTAGTGACGTATGCACAGACTTTTAATCAGATAAATGAAATGCTTTATAGAAAGTCAAAATTTTCTTATTACTGCACTTAATCAAATTTATAAAGTAAAAATATTTTTTAATTGATGCTTTCACTCAATTCTTTAAACATTCATTAATTGAAAATTGTACTCAAAATTTAATCTTGCAGCGTTCCAATATTCCCACAATGTTACAAAATCTTATTAATCATTATTTTAGTCGAATTATTTTCAAAATATTTAAAAAATAAATGTAAATATTTTGATTAAATACTCTGTCAAATTTTGCATTTGACTGATCTTGCAAAATTGTTGAAAGTTTTGAATACCGATAGAAGAAACTTTAAATGAAATTTTATGTCCATAAATGCTTAAAGTTCTATATAGAAATATCAACTACAACATTCTCAAATTTTATAAATAAACTACTAAATTCAAAAAGTTTCGGATTTTTTAAAAACTGTACAAATTTCAAATAAGAATCAGTCAAAATCTACTGATTATCAGTGAAATTTGACTGATTTAAATAACTAAAAACAGGTTACTGTGAATCAGTCAAATTTCACTGATTACTTCAGTGAAAAGTAACTGATTTAACAGTGAAAAATATTGTTTCCACTGATGATTCAGTGAAAAGGCAAATCACTGATTCAATCAGTGAAAATTTGACTGATTCAGATTTAGAGTGTATACAAATTTCAAATATAAAGTGTACTCTGTACATTAATCAAACAAATTTAGAAGATGAATATTTTAATAAATATTCCTAAATATTATAGGAATATGATACATATCAATTTAGAAAAACTTCTTCAAAGTACTCAGACATTTTTTCTTGTTTTACGACATTTTAGCACCATGTTTGACCTTTGGGTAGGATTCAAGAAAACAATTGTAGACATACTTTCATTACTTAGTAAAATACTATGAAGACTTGCTTTTTGAATTAAAGCGAAAACTTTTAAAACCTTTAACAATCGGTTGCATAGATTCTGCTCTAATCTTGGACGCAATTAGAGAAATAGGTTTTTTTGCTTTTTTTAGATCTAGTTTTTGCCTTAAACATAAAAGAAAGAAAACACATTTGAAATCTTAAAATAAAAAAGCTGGTTCATTCTTAGAGAATCCCAAATATTCTGAAATAAAACTCCTTTCCACACCACCACGGAGGGAGAGTTTACTAGTAATAGTTCAATAAATTTTATGTACTCTAAATAAATTTTTTCGTAATTGCAGAAAACTTATTCCAAATACAAAAATTGTATCTTTAAATGTACAGGATAATTAATTATAAAAATCGTTCGAATTTGAATTTCAAGGACTTGTACACACTTTCAAGGCACATCGTTTTTCCTTTTGCAAAAATTTTTAAAACTTCTAATTTTTCAACTAATTGGGAGAAGTACGTTTAAAAAAAAATTGTTTTCTCTACTTCCACTCGCGCTAGCTTAACAAATTTTCAGAATTTTACGATTTTATTAATATTGTATTAAGTGTCTACATTTTCTGAAACTATCTACAGGAGAAAAATTTTAATACTTTAGTAAAGAAAGTTTTCTGAAAAGTTGTAGCTCAATCAGATTAATAGCCAAAAAGTTACCAATGTTTTAAATCGCAAACGAACGGTATAGAGGTCAAATTGAAGACGAAAACAAATAATAATAGCAACCTTCTTTTGTTTTCTTCTAAGATATACTTGATTCTCGCTTTATGCGTTATTTGAGAAGGCAAGAGTGTGGATTCTTCATATTTTTATCGTAATTCCTTATTGAAAACGGCAAAAGTAAGAATATTATATTATTATTTGGTGATACGTGAGTGCTCTTACGTACGTTATTGTTTGATGCTTGTGGGTAAGTTTATTTTGTGAAACTTAATTTGTGTGCAGATTACAAATTATTACAAAAAAGTTTCAGTTGGGATGGTTTGAGGAATTTCCGTCGTGGAGAGAGTGGGTGGTTACATTAGCAGATGAAACAAGATTTCATTGCAAAATTTGCAATAAAACGTTGCTATGTGGCAAATCGGAAATTGAAAAGCATGAAGCATCTTTATCACACAGCAAGAAGCAAGAGTTTTCAAATAAATTAGAATGTTATGGAGTAGTAAGTGAAAATTCTTCTAATGTAACTGCCAATTCTTACAGTGTTGAACCTTGTGTAGCAAGTTCTTCTGCTTCAGAATTCACAAATTCCACGATTCCGGAAAGTATTACTTTCAAACAGAAAGTACAAGAAGCAGAGATTAGGATTAGTACATTTTTCGTAGAGCATAATTTACCATTCGCGATTTCATCAGAATTGATAGGACTTTTCCAAGATATGGTACCTTCGGTTTTAAAAGACGTTAGATTGAGCCACACTAAAATGGTCCTAGTTGTAAATAACGTCGTATGTGCTGCTGAAACTGATCGCATGGCAAATATTTTGCGTAAGCAATCATTTTCAGTGTACGAAGCCGAAACGACCGACAGGACTCTAGAAAAGTGGCTGTCATTAATGGTTCGATATGTGGAGCCAACGACATTTTCTGTCAGGGTGGAATTGCTCCAGCTTATTAATGTAAATGCTTCGGATTGTTCTGACTCTAAAATTTTTGATGCGTTCGAAAAAGCATTGTCCGGGCAGAAAATCCCTTTATCTAATATCTGTGCTTTAGCTTGTGATAATGCACAGGTGATGGTCGGCAATAGGTCCTCATTTAAAACAAAATTAAAGGAAAAAAGTCCCCGTTTAATTGTTTTCCCGTGTGTCTCGCATTCGTCAGCAATTGTAGCAAAATATGCTTGTGCCACAATCCCAGATGTAGAGGATTTAATCAAAGATTTGCCAGATTTTCTTAATGCCAGCTCCAAGCGAACGGCTATTTTTCGATCGATTGTTTTGGAATTAGGAAATGACTATCAAAAAATTCCTAGTCATTCTGAAACTCGCTGGCTTGTCCGCTATCGATGCATCGATTTTATAATAAAGAATTGGGAAGTTATTCTTCAGTATCTTATGGTCCTCGTATCTGAGAAGGTAGAGAAGGCCAAAGACTTGTTAGGAAAAATGCAGAATCCTTTGACACTCGCATATTTCCTATTCTTGAAATTTACTTTGAATAGATTCAACGTATACAATGCGAAATTTCAAAGTCGCGAAACATTGGTTCAGGAACTTCAGCCAAACTCGGCTAAATTCTTCGTATGGATTCTTAGCAGTTATTTGAAAGAGGGTCTTCTTCAACCGAATTTATTCTTTCAAATCATTAGAAATGTTAAATTTGCAGATCCTAGTAATCAAAAGCCGCTTCAAGACATTGACGTTGGTAAGGAAACGCGAGAATATTTCCAGCAGCAACTTACAAACAAGAAATTGCAAATAGTAGATGTTGATCTATTTCTTCGTAATTGCTTGAAATTTTATGTCACAGCAAGCGAAGAAATTCGCAATCGACTTCCTTTTGATGACATCTTTTTGTCTTGCGTTGCTGTTTTCCGGCCTCAAGTAGCTTTCTATGCTGATCAAAGCGAAACTTTTCCTAGGGTCTGGAAAGTTTGTCAAGATTTAGGGTCGTTTGATAGAATAGGTGTACAAAAAGAGTGGGATTCTTTACTCAAAATCAGACAGGAACTCAAAGAAAAGTGGTCGAATTTATCTTTTGACGAAATGTGGTCTAGTATCGGTGTATCTTCGACGAGTACAGGAGAAAAACTTTTTCCAAATTTGACCTCAGTATTGAATCATGTTCGGAGTCTTCCTCATTCAAATGCTGAGGCGGAGGGAGGTTTCTCCATGCTCACGGACGCGAAAACTCCCAAAAGAAATCGCTTAGGAAACAGGACGGTCAACTCAATTTGTGTTACTCGATCAGCCCTAAAGGCGAGAGCTGAAACAGCCAGAACAACGAGCATCACTTCGAAGCATTTGCAATTAATGACCGAAAATCTATATGAGATGGCAGAAAGTGATAGGGAAAGTGGTTTGTCGCTCTTCGCTCACGAAGGAGAGGATTAATTCTAATGGCCAAGGCATGGCGTTAATCAAATTCAAACCCCTTTCTTACTCACAAAATAATGACATTTTATTTCTTATATCAGAGATACGTTCTTTATTCCTTTCTTCGCGTGTCTCGGGTATGGAAATTGTTTAGTTTTAATTATTATTTTGTGAGTAAGAAAACATACTGAAATTGAGTAATATCACGCTTTGGGCATAAGTGAGAGGCAAGGGGACTCACAATAATCAAGCACCCCAAATCATCCCGAATTAATCAAATTTCTTCATTATTTGATTTAAAACAAAACATTTTTGTTCGACGTATACTGGCATTTGATAGAGGCAAGCCTGAAGTACGGGCTACATTTGTAGCGAATTTTAAAATTTTTCTTCATTTATTTACTTTTTTCTTTTTTGCTTGAAAGCAAAAACCCTTTTCGTTTCGTAGGACGTGGACTAGGCCTACAGGGGATACCACGTAAAAAAAACGAGCCTTAAACTCTACCTCCGTGGTGGTGTGGAAAGGAGTTTTATTTCAGAATATTTGGGATTCTCTAAGAATGAACCAGCTTTTTTATTTTAATATTTCAAATGTGTTTTCTTTCTTTTATGTTTAAGGCAAAAACTAGATCTAAAAAAAGCAAAAAAACCTATTTCTCTAATTGCGTCCAAGATTAGAGCAGAATCTATGCAACCGATTGTTAAAGGTTTTAAAAGTTTTCGCTTTAATTTAAAAAGCAAGTCTTCATAGTATTTTACTAAGTAATGAAAGTATGTCTACAATTGTTTTCTTGAATCCTACCCAAAGGTCAAACATGGTGCAAAAATGTCGTAAAATAAGAAAAATGTCTGAGTACTTTGAAGAAGTTTTTCTAAATCGATATGTATCATATTCCAATAATATTTAGGAATATTTATTAAAATATTCATCTTCTAAATTTGTTTGATTAATGTACAGAGTACACTTTATATTTGAAATTTGTATACACTCTAAATCTGAATCAGTCAAATTTTCACTGATTGAATCAGTGATTTGCCTTTTCACTGAATCATCAGTGGAAACAATATTTTTCACTGTTAAATCAGTTACTTTTCACTGAAGTAATCAGTGAAATTTGACTGATTCACAGTAACCTGTTTTTAATTATTTAAATCAGTCAAATTTCACTGATAATCAGTAGATTTTGACTGATTCTTATTTGAAATTTGTACAGTTTTCAAAAAAATCCGAAACTTTTTGAATTTAGTAGTTTATTTATAAAATTTGAGAATGTTGTAGTTGATATTTCTATATAGAACTTTAAGCATTTATGGACATAAAATTTCATTTAAAGTTTCTTCTATCGGTATTCAAAACTTTCAACAATTTTGCAAGATCAGTCAAATGCAAAATTTGACAGAGTATTTAATCAAAATATTTACATTTATTTTTTAAATATTTTGAAAATAATTCGACTAAAATAATGATTAATAAGATTTTGTAACATTGTGGGAATATTGGAACGCTGCAAGATTAAATTTTGAGTACAATTTTCAATTAATGAATGTTTAAAGAATTGAATGAAAGCATCAATTAAAAAATATTTTTACTTTATAAATTTGATTAAGTGCAGTAATAAGAAAATTTTGACTTTCTATAAAGCATTTCATTTATCTGATTAAAAGTCTGTGCATACGTCACTAAAACGTAAGATTAAAAAACTTTAAACTGCTTTTACCATCATTCTATGAATGTGGATTTTAAACCGTAATTTAATGTGTCTTATTTTTTTTTGATAAAATATTTTTAACATAATTTTTTGCTTAAAGTAGCCGATTTACTCGATTAAAACTTGGTCAACTTGTATATTTCTAAATTCTGTAATAAAAGTATTTTCATATTATGTTTTTGTATCCTATGCATAGAATTTTAATTTTAAAATTGAGATTTCTCACAAAGAAGAAAGATTGTCTTATTAAAGCAGTTTATTCCCAGAAATTAAAAATCATTTACTTAATATTTCGATTCCAAACATTGAATATTTATTGACTTTGAATAAAACAGAAAAAAAATTTTTATGAATTTTTAAAATCTTTTTACAATGTTACGAATTGGGCCGAATTTAGAATTACGAAATCTGTCATTAGAAAAAGAAAAAGTCACTCACATGAAATAAACTTCTGTAAGAATTATCAAGATTGAAGAGATGTTAAAATATTTGAAAAATAATGCAATTGTAAAATTGCAATTTATATCAATATTTGACAAATTTTTAGCTTTCTCAATCAAAGCATTATCCGGAAATTTTTAGTTCCTATAAAAAGATGGAATATTAATCAATTTATTGAATGTTCATACATTAAAAAAATATCTAATTAGAGAATTATATGCAAAGTATTTTCCATTAAGAAGACATAAACATGACATAATTAGTTTTATATCTACATTTTCAGCTTACTTTTTAGTGGCTTAAGCACACATTTTGAATTCGAAATACAAAAATGCTCTACAGAGTTGAAGTATTTCCTGAATCAATTATTATTGATCCTGAATTCTATTGGAAAATTTGTTGTTTACTGTTCAAATCTTACTACTATTTCAGACGGACAGACAAATTAAGAACTACAAAATATTTCATCCAAAAAATTGCACTCCTCCATAAAATCTTGTCAAATTGTAACAAGATTTGAACACTTCGAACGAACATTTTTATGTAAAATTTAAAGTTGATTGATATTTATATGTTAATATGGAAATACCAATAAACACATGTTTTAGCTTTTTAATTTATCTACTGCTATTAGACAATTTTCCATTTCCGTAGAGATTTTAAGTTTTGGAATGAAAAGTTTGTGCTTAGGCTACAAAAATGTGAGATGAAAATATTTCTAACATATAACTGAAAATATAAATTATGAACTTGAATTTTATGTTCATTTTATCTTGATAGAAAATATTGTTCTAATTGAAAAATTGTTAAATGTGCAAAATTAGTAAGAAGTATATAAATTTGAATGGAAAATTATATATTGATTCAAATTTTATACATTTATTGTCACTAAATTTCACTGAAAGTTTATTTTTGAAGTGTTGAAATCCTCATGAAATTTTCCAAGATCATACTGATGTTTATTTCATGCAGACTTTCTTCAAGAAATTGAAGAAAAGTGTTATTTCTTGAACTATATACTTCGTAAATTCAAATTCGTCGTCTGCTTCGCGCCTCTTTTGCACGTACTCGAGAAAAATACAATTCTTAATTTCGACTCGATAAACGAAAGCGTGAAATCTAAAAATAACTTGAAAACTCAAGCATTGTAACGAAGTCCGTCTTCGTGCACCTTCGGCTTTACACGAAGCTGGTGACCGCAGCGTGTAGCAGAGCCGACACACTGACACGCCACGTTTGCATGTGTTTCTCCCAGATGGGAACGTGGTGGGGGCCGAAAAATCCCACGTTCTGGAGACACTGGCTGACGAGGATCGGTAAAAATTAGCGTTGTGGGTGTATGCATGGAAGGAACTTTTTTGAATTTGTAACTTGACTCCTGCTGACTACTGTGAGAACGAAGGCAGGATGTGGCGCGACCTTAAAATGCTGATACTGATAACGCGCTAGCTAAACAGTTTTGCAGGACACGTGCACTAATGTCAAATCAAAGTCAATCGTTTAATTCTCGTTATTGGAATTATCATCTCAATAATAATTATTATCATACAGTTAATTATTATTATAATAAGTATCATCAAATAATTAATTATTATAATAATAATTATTATTATGCAATCATTTATCATTATAACGATTATTTTTATTACGAAATACTACGAATGTTGCTAAAATTATTAGTTCGTATTTTTATCATCATTTTAAAGTTGCGCTGGAACTCTATTGCATTAAGAGAGCTAGAAGAAAGAAAAAGAACAGACGAAGAAAGAAAAGAGAATCTCGGCCACGGCACGCATGATAAAATTACGCATTGGCCACGGGAGTATCTTATGTTTGATTTGATTACTCCCTTCTCGTAGAGTCTACCGTAACATAAGTTTAATAAACATTTATAATCAATACACAATGAACGAAATTAATGTTCAGAGTGTAATGCGTTGTTGAAAAAGTTAGAAAATTGAATTATCATTAGGAAATACCAATCTATTGTAAAGGTTCTTAGGAAGAGAAAGGATTTCAACTAAGTAATCATTAAACGTAAAAATCAAGAAAAAAAATTTGAATATAGTTGGACCAAGTCCAAGTCTGCCAAAAATTTTGTGTTTCCTAGGACCAAGTCTAGGATGAATTGATTTTTCATGGAAATTGTCGACGTATTTATATGATTTGGTTCCCGCGTGTTCTATGAGTAATACAAAGAGAGCATGAGGGCTTTTTTTGGGTTATACCGAGTGTCCTCATATTAACTTTACCTTTTACAAAATTCTTTAGAAAAATATACGTCATTCTTTAGATTTTCTTATATTTTAAGTCCTATACGGTAAATTTCATTCAAGTTTAACATGAATTGCTAGTTTAATTTATTTTCATGTGTGAATTTCACCCTTTATTCGTTTGCTTTTTGTACTTACAATTTTAACTTACTATTTAACGATTATTTAACGATACAATAAAATTTGGTCACACCCTTGAACATATAAATTGAATTTATTTTGATTTCGCGCGACTTTATCGATAAAGTAGTTCAAATAAAAGAAAATTAATGAAATATTATTTTGAAGAGAAACTATAAAAATATGTAAGAAATCTAGAAAGTACTCTAAGTGCAGTGTCTTGAGACTAGGGGAGCGTCCTTATAATGCACTTTCGACATGTTTATTGCACTCCTGCAGTCAAAGTCAGCTGCAGTCAAGTGTCTATTTCCCGTATATAATAGGTGACCGAAAATTTTTAAGAATCGCTGTATTAATTTCTTATTCTACATGAGTATTAACAATTTAAACTTATGCAGGATGTAACACTATTCAAAAGACAATTGTAAATTATTAAACTTAATTAAACGTAATCACCCAATAGTAGAGTTCCTTTATGATTTAGAAAAACTTTTCTAATGATCGACATAATCAACTGAAATAATTTGCAAACATTGATAATTACTTGGATTTATCTTTAAATATGATGTCATGTGTTGTCAGTCAATTGATACTTATATTTAGACCTATATTGATTAAACTTTTAAAATGGTTGAGAATAGTAAAAGGGATAAACTCTGTAAAACGCCAAATTTGGTTCCAAGAATCCTATTTTTATTTGCGATATATTTAACAAGGAGTTTTGAAATTTACAAATTCTTAACAACTTGACACTGCGAATATTAACGTCTATTAGATAAATTCTAATAAAAGAGACGATACGAATTTTATTTTGACACCCTACGCAGTACTGTTCCTACCCTGGCTTCTACCATGGAACGCTTTTGTGGTTGTTAGCTTCAAATTATTTCATTGAGTTAGGTCAAAAAATCTCAATTCCCTGTTTTAGTAGCTTAAGATATTCCCGGTGCTTAGGAGTTCTAAGCTTGCTCGAGATACCATCAAACTTATGTTTCATCAAGATCTACCTTATATTACAAGAACGATTAGAATTGAATTTCTGCCATTTTTCGAATAATAAATCTGAAAATTTACAGAAACCTTTCTCCAATAGTGAGGAACAAACGTCTTACTGGAAGTTGTTTTCAATATTCAGTTACCTCGAAGTTACTCGAAGGAAGAAAGATTTCGGACCTATTTTTTGTTTGTTTGTATAAACAGAAATTTACGTGTAGTCAGCTCACGTTTTATAATTATTTATTCCATGCAGAAGAGAAAATATTGAACCGGTAGGTTTTTTTTTATTTTTTTGGTGAGGAGGAAAAATGGCGAAATCTTTTATAGACATTGTACAGGACTCTACTAGGACGGGGCTAGGCATACCTGTTAAAACCAAAAAACCCCCTCTCTCAAACCAATACACCACCCGCGGAACCGCCTTTCGGCTTTAAACTTCACGGGTGGTTGGTACCATTAAAGTCGCGTACGACTCTTCCGTCATCCGTTCGCTCGGAGCTTCCATCCGCGGCCACACGCCCACTAGGATAACCCACTAGCCGCGCCCCCCAGGGGAGAAACAAACAGATTCCTCCCCCGAACGACGCGGACAGTCAAGTCTACCCGAGACGCAGGGCCGCGGGTGCAGGCCCCGATGCGATTTCTACTGGCCCTCCCCGTTGTTTCGCTCTCGACGCCCATCAAGTTCTATCGTCTTCATCACAAGTGTGACGAATGACTCGATGAGCGTCCAGAACCGTTCAGACTGGAGCATGAGAGGGACCATCGTGTCAGGAGTAAGTTCGGAACCCACCGCCTGACCGAGGACCTCCCTAGTCACATCCCATTTTGCGCAGACGAAGAGTGCGTGCTCTGCGTTTTTCCGGAAATTTATTTCTCAATGTGTACTGAATCACGTGAATAGAGTTTCGGAATAGAAAACCATGAAACAATCGACTTTTCCTCTATGTAAACTTAATTTTGATCGACTTTTTGTAAAAAGATCTTTGCCAATGCATTGTTTCCTCATAGCTTACAGTGAGACACATTTTTCAATTAAGGATTTAAATTCAAATTAATTAATTGAGTTTAAAATATCTGTCACTGCCTACATTATCGGAGGATCACTAGTCGCGTATCAGATAGGATACGTTGTCGACAGGTTTCCTCGTAGACAATTTCGAACTCTTATATCGCAAATAACGTAAATGAATTCAGATTTTGAAGAATTTGATCTTAAATAGTTCTAATCGATTATAGAATTGGAATAATGAAGAGCATGCTTGAATATACACCTAAAATCTTTTTCGTACGCAAAATTTTTATTATTTGCTTTTTTTTTTTTGATTTTCGTAAATTATTTGATTTAGAAATAATCTTAACAGAGACTCAAGCGTCTGACATTGTTCAATCTAATGAAAAAAAATGCAATCCTGAAATTGTTCTATTTTTTAGAAAAATATCTGAGCTTTTTAACTAGACTATTTTTTAAAAATGGGTCCAAATTTGAGAATAAGTAAAATTTATTTTTATTTTCAAAAATGAAGGCCAAGTTTTGACTTTATGCAGAAACGGTTGTAACCAGTTGAAATATCATGAAAAAGACCGGCGAAAACAATAAAAAGTCAACTTTTCGTGTATGCAAAATGAAGTTGGTTATATACGTTTTAAAAAGAGGCTTCCCATCAAAAGTCTAAAAATAGCACACCCCCCCCCCCCCCCACACACACACACACACTTTAGCAAATATTTGTCAAAAGGAAAACATTCTTTTTTGGTAGTGAATACCATCCGATAGGACTCCAACAGTCAAACTTTGAGCCCGATCGGACGACTTCGTTTTTTGAGCTGGTACCACTTGAAAAATTATGCCCCATATGTTCAATTGAAAAAACTGTCTATCATAAATAAAGATATGCCAAGTCATTTTTAGAGGGAAAAAAGTAATTTTCTCAGAAAGAGACATTTTTTATTATTTGTATCAGAATATTTTATATGGATGAAAGAAAATTGCAAAATCGATAACCACCTTTCTTGTAAAAATTCACCTCAAGTTTCGTCCCATTTGACAATATTTAAAAATAATTTTAACTGAATAAACTTATCGTGCTATCTGACATTAGATTTCTTTTCAATGTAGCATAATGATTTTTTGATCAGTTAATTAATCATTCGTTTCAGTCTTGTCCGAAGTGTCAGATATTACACAACATTAAGCCATGGGTGCTATCTACGCTAAACGTTACGATGCGGTTTTTTTGTGCACCCATGCACGCGGACCACATCTTCCATACTCAGCTGCTGCCAAAGTGCTTAAAAAGTCTAAGCACTTCGTGAAAATGTATGGAGTGTCGTGAAGAGGAAACTTGCAGGAAGGTGTGCATTCGCCCTAAAGCAGCTCTGTCGACGAATTAAGGACGTATGGCGCTCTCTACCTACGGAATATGCCGAAAAACTAGTCGAGAGCATGCCCAGAAAGTGCCAGGCCATTATCCAGAACAACGGCGATTGGACGGTTTATTAGTTGAGTGCGCCCTAGTGCTTTATGCGCACTGTTGTGCCAAAAAAGAAAAATGAGGTTTTCTTCAAAACTTTCTGAGTAAACGCGTACCTTTTCTTGTTGAACAGCCTGTAGTCCGGTAACGATCAAATGAGCAACTATAACAATTTTTCGAAAATGTCTCATGTGCGTTGCAAAATTCCGAACATTGTGCGAAAATTTCGAAATAATTCTCCGAGATATACGGTAAAATACGATTTTCAAAGAAAAATTAATATTCTTATGAAATTTCCCAACGGTTCCTTAGTTTTCCGCAACGCCGCCACCAGAAAATTTTTCGTAAATTCGTAATATTATGAGCCCGCGAAACGACTTTCTATCAGAGCCTATGTTAAAATTCCATATTTCGAGACGTGATAATTCAAAATTTAAAATGGTAGGGCCCAAAATGGCAAAGGACTTTTCGATCGGGAGGAGTCTAATCTATCGATATATGAAATAAAATAGGGCACTTAACCACCCCCCTTCTCACTACCGGACTACCTTAATCAAGAAGTATATAATTACGAAATAAGTGACAAATATTTGCATTATCGAAATCATTTAATCCAAAATGTGGACATTTATTTTAAATAGAATTGATTGGCAGTTCTCGATACTTGTGTACATCAATAAAAGATTGATCACAAAATTTGAGCAGATGAAAAGTGATTTGAATTATTTAATGTTACAGATAGACAGTTTTTTATTTAGTTTTTTTTTCAACGAATATGAACATTAAAATGTACTATAAGTATTTGGATATAATGAGTAGAAATAAGAGT
This sequence comes from Diplolepis rosae, assembly GCA_030998225.1. Taxonomy (NCBI): domain Eukaryota; kingdom Metazoa; phylum Arthropoda; class Insecta; order Hymenoptera; family Diplolepididae; genus Diplolepis; species Diplolepis rosae. The sequence goes on from JAPYXD010000707.1 coordinate 2,310,015, forward strand.
AAAACACCGTGCTATTATATATTGAACTGAATTGATAAGTTTCTGTTCTACAAATGTCGATCTATAAGCATGGTAAATAAAAGCAGGGAAATAACCTTTTTTTCGGAAAAATTCGTTAATATTTTTCAACATTGTCTTTTTTTAGCTTCATACACTTGGTTCAGTTTTGTAACGTTGCGTTGTTATGATAGAAGAAAACATGTTTTGTGCTAATTTCAGCCGTGCTGCTTCGCAATACTTTTTCCCTTGCATTTTTAGTCGATTATCAGATATAATGGCAATCAACGTGCACACAGCCCTTTTCCTTAATTTTAGATGTAGAATATTGTGCACTATCACTACTGAGGTGCCTAATATCACATCTGTTTTACGCATCTACATCCGGTGATTTTCCAAGACGATACCGTGTGCCAAAAAGTAAATTTTTGCGCTATTTCTCGTAAATTTACCATACTTATTGGATGACTCTTATATTAAAGCTGGTACCTGTAGGAAGTTAAAATACGAAACAATAAATCAATATTTTTGTTCTTTGCTTTAGGAGATGTCAAGTTATGGAAAAGAATTGAGAAGAGGAGGAAAACTTGAAACCTTTTACGAGGTTGTAACGTATTAAACAGTTATTTTACAATGTCGCAAGTAGACGTTGCTGCTGGGCCGTTATTAGAAAATCAGACTGGTTTAGCTGCAGATAATAACCAAAATTTAACACGTGCTATCGGTGTACCCTTCACCAACAATGACATGAATATTACCAGGAACAACAATACCAACCAAAATCCTCTTTTTCGCATGCGTGACAGATTATTCCATGCTTTATTTATCAAAGCTTCCTTAGCATATGCAAGGACATTTCCAAAGCCAGTGAGACGGTTCATAGAATTTATAATTTTATTGAAGGTAAGCATGGGAAGCTTTTACTATTTTTTTTTCTCATATACTATGGACACCTTGGGAATACGCTACTTATATATGTTTATTTTGGCACATTTCCATATTTAGGAAGTGTAATTATGCCTCACTGTTCGTAAGAAATGGCATGAAAACTTATATTTCAGAAAATAATATCGAATCGTGTTAAACGAACCCATAACTCTTACAAAAACATGAATAACACTTATATCATTATTGAATAATGGTTTAATTGCCTCGCATCATTATTATGGGTTAATCAAGCCAGATTTATGAATCAAATTTTCTGATACATTTTGGTGTTGAACAGGCACTGTAAAGAAGAAAATTGTGTGCTCATGAGATTGTTAAAGCTAATTACTTTAAAACTATGAAAATTGTGAACAGGCTGACAAAATGCCATGGCCGTAATATCACATTATTGTAGTATTTTCAAGGCTATATGTGTGCTCTCAAAATTGTGTATGTTATCGCCCAAAAAAATGTGTTACAATTCATATGCAGATTATGCCAAAAAGTTTGAAATATGTAATTAGAAAATATTTATCAATTTTTTTCAAGCAAAAATGAAATTTTCTATAGAAATGCCCATACGTAAATTTGGAAGTTTCGTTTGTCTTCTCTGATACATTTTGCGCTTTTAGTGAAGAGGATCTAGTCCAACATTTCCGTTTTCACACACATCCAATTGCGTAGACATTTTTCATTACTTTCCTCTTTTATGAAATCAACTACAGAGTGGGCCATCTAACATTCGGAATTTGAAGCTGCTATAAAAAAAACTTATGGCTATTTTTTCAAAAGTATGGTTTTATTAGAAAGATTGAATCTTTCCATTCAAGAATGAAACACAACAACATCATTCAATAAGCAAAATTGTCGCATTTGGGGCTTAGAAAATCCAAACGTCATCATTGAGAAGCCGATGCACTCATAACGAGCGACTGTTTGGTACGGATTTTGGTACGGTGGCATCATTGGGCCATTTTTTTCGAAAATGAGCAAGGAATATTGTAGCACCTTAACACACAAATAATTTGAAAATGAAAGTAAAATTTAGTTGCTATAGCACGATTAGACCAGATCCATACAAACATGAATCCGGTAATGGTAAATTTTCAACGTCAGGTCTCTCATTTATGTTAATTCTACCTCTCTCGGACTCAAAATTGAAAAAAGAATGAGCGACTTACGGCTAGAATAACTAACATTAATGTAATTACTCATCCTGTCGAGTATGAACTTATTTGTTCCATGATTAATGAAAAAGTGTGTTAGGTCTTCACTCAAATGTTTTCTTCCTCTCACCGTACTGTTCGTGGAGCGAAACCTTTTGAAGTGAATCACTCAGAACGCGACTTATTGGATCTATAACTTAATTCGTGCGGTTTTTTTCAAAATTTGAACGATTATTTAAGAAAAACATGTACAATAGAATTATTCAAAGTATTACCTATCTGATGCTATGACTTTTTCCCATCTTTCTGGCAATTTGTGGATTCCATCCCAAAAGAAAGGCGCCGGCTTAGCGGCCAAGAATGAATCAAGCTAATTTTTGATACTCTGTTCTGATGTGAAGCGTATTTCAGTGAGGGCGTTCTGCATCGACCGGAACAAATGGTAGTCAGAAGGGGCAAGGTCTGGGCTATAAGGCGGGTGGTGTAAAACTTCCCATCCACTGTTTTCCAAATAGTTCTTAACCAGAATAGCAACATTGGGCCAAGCGTTGTCATGATGGAAAATTATTGCCTCGTGTGTGGTCGCATATTCCGGGCGTTTTTCGGCTATTGCTCTCTTCAAACGGATTAATTGTCTTCGGTAGCGTTCTCCATTAATGTTTTTACCTGGTTTTAGCAGCTCATAATACAGCACACCCTTCTGATCCCACCAAATACAGATCATTACCTTCGCGCCATGGATATTCGGCTTTGCCGTTTATTTGGCTGGTTGGCCGGGTTTCACATATGATTTTTTGCGCTTGGGGTTGTCGTAATGGATCCATTTTTCATCACCAGTAACAATCCGATGCAAAAATCACTTCTTTTTGTAGCGTTCCAGCAGCATTTCGGACATGCAATACCGCCTTTTAACGTCTCTCGGCTTGAGTTCATGTGGAACTCAATTTCCTTGCTTCTGCATGTATCCGGATGCTTTTAAACGTTTTGAAATGTCTGCTTGAGTGACTCCCAAAGATCCTGCGAGCTCTTCTTGTGTTTGGCAATAATCTTCGAGTAATGCTTCCAGTTCTTCATCTTCAAGCGTTTTTGGCTGCTCAGGACGTTCTTCGTCTTCCAAGCCAAAATCACCACTTTTAAATCGTGCAAACCACTTTTGGCACGTTCGCTCAGCTAGAGCATGTTCACCATAAACTTCCACCAAAATACGATGACTTTCGGCAGCAATTTTCTTCATATTAAAGTAATGAAGAAGAACTCCCCGCAAAAACACTTTTTCGGGCACAAAGTTCGACATATTTGAGTGAAAAAAATTATTGTTGTTTACGCTTCAAATGAATGACATTTACTGAAAAAGACGCACAATGACAGTAGCTTTCCAACGCATGTTCGAAATATTGGAACGATGGAATAATAATCAAGTTACGCCATCTCTTAGCAAACCGCACGAATTAAGTTATAGATCCAATAAAATAGAAAGTATTATCTTTTCGAGTGTAAGCTAGGGTCTAATGTATTTACAGCCGTTTTAGATTGACGCGAGTAAATAAACTTTTCCAAAAATTGTCCGTATATATGATTTTCAATATATATAAGTCTGAACCAATGATCTAGACCTTTGGTCTAGAAGAAGAACTTTAGTCTTTAGTCTTGAAGAAGGAGCAACTACTTTTATCGGGAAATAAAAAGTAATGTAGATTTGTTACGTTTTTCAGCGAAATGGCTATTTTTAATTAACTTTACAGTTTCAGAAATGTCTTTGAATAAATACTTCACAGGTTTGGGGTATTATATGAAGTCAGTATTGTACATTATTCAGCTTTACCCAACGTACACTGCGGAGAGACAGTCTACGTCACAACTTACCTGATCTACTATTGTCAAAATATTTACAAAGCTATATACAAACTATATTTTAATACACAAATGTAGAAACACTGGTGTACTCAGAAAAAAGTGTTTATTGAATAAGAATATAAATCACACTGACCAAGGAAACTTTTAACGACTTCCTTCCACGAGGTTTTCGAATCAACTCACCGTTACTTCTGATACACGTTAGGCGGCGCTGATACAAGTCGCGGTAATTTTCAAAATCATACAAACTTAAAATCCTACTAATTCTGCCACTCTGATGTAGATCCGCCTCGGATGTGAATTATTTTACTTATTTAGCCCACGGTTTGATAAACTCCGCGCATGTACTAGTATTTAGTGGTCCTTCGTGGACGCCTAAACGCGAAACATCATATGTATCGTTTGATTTAACCTTGACAATTCGATATAGCCCATGAAATTTTTCTTTAATTTTTCTTCCTGGCCCTAATTGTGTACACAAAATAGCTTCGATATCGCCTACTTTATATTTAACAGGGTTGCGTCTTCGAAGGTTGTAAGTCCTGCGATTTTCTTTTTAGACTTTGTTGATTTGTGCCTTAGCTATTCGTCTAAGTTCGTCGCGATTCTCTTGGAATTGATCCTGAACTTCTTCTTCAATGAGTTCTTTAATTCTCATATCTTCTTTCGTATGCATTTTAGTCCTGAAGAGTAATTCGAACGGAGACATGTTGATGCTACGATGATACGTCGAATTAATGATCTGCTGCAGAGAGTCGACATGACGATACCATATTGATGGGTATTCTAAAGACAGTCTCGTCAAAACGCTTATGGTTGTTCTGTTTAGTCGTTCGACCTGTTCGTTGGCCCTTGGTAGCCCGGTGGTAACAGTCATATGCTTGATTCCTTCTTGGTTACAGTATTCCTTGCATTCTTCGGATGTGAACGCTGTGCCACGATCAGAGATTATCTGTTTTGGATTTCCAAAAACATTCTTCTGCACATTCAGCTTGTCAGTCACTTCCTTTGTGGTCGTTGATTTGGTCGGATAGAGCCATACGAATTTCGTGAATCTATCGATTACGGCCAGAATATAATGGTATTTTTTGCTAGTCGTTTCAAGAGGCCCAAGATAGTCGACGTGATATGTATGGAATGGAATTTCATGCTTGGATAGAGGGTGTAGAAAACCTTCCTTTTTACCTTGTTTTTTGTTACTTAAAATGCAGGGAATGCAGTTAGATATCACCTTATCAATTTTCTTTTGCAGATCAGGGATGAAGTATTCTTGTTTAATTAATTTTTCCGTCGCTTTTTTGGAGAAGTGTCCTCGCTCGTGAGCTCTTTTGATAAGGTCGATTTGCATGGAGTTTGGAATCACGAAAACGTCTCTTCCGTCTTTTGAATTATAGAGTATTCCGTCACCGGAATTACCGGGTGACGACTAAGTGCGTCGACGTGCTTCATCTTAGTTTCAGGTCTGTGCTCAATTATATAATCAAATTCTTCAAGTAATAGGGCCCATCTTGCAACTCTGGTCGCGAGTTCCTTTTTGCTCATGGTCTTCTCAAATGCCGCACAATCAGTGACAATCCTGAAGTGGATTCCCAAAAGATAAATACGGAACCTTTTAAGAGCTTTTATAGTAGCAAGTACCTCCAATTAATAGCTAGAATACTTTTGTTCTGTAGGTGTAGTCTTAAGGCTCATATAATATATCGGGTGAAGTTGTAAATCGTCGGGTGACTTCTGGAGAATCACTGCACCATATCCGATCTGACAGGCGTCTGTATGTAATTCTATCTCATTCTTAGGGTTGTAGATGTTTAATAACGAATCTCTAGCGAGAATAGATTCAAGCTTCTCAAACGCTTCCCACTCTTTCTCAGCAAATTGGAACGGTCGATCATTGTGTAGTAGGTCAGTCAACGGCTTTCCTATAATTGAGTGATTGTCGATACATTTCATAAAATGTCCTGTGAGTCACACAAAGCTTTGGACATACTTGGTCGATTTCGGATCAGTAAAGTTCAGAACTGCTTTAGTAACCTCGAACGATGGGTAGATCTTGCCATCCTTAATTATATGTCCTAAAAATTCAATTCGTGAATGCATTAGTTGACATTTCTTTTTGTTTATCTGTAATCCATAATCGCTAGCTGTCTGTAAAACCAATTAAAATCGTTCTAACGATTCGTCATAGTCGCAAGCCGGGATGACGATATCGTCAATGTAAGAAAAAGCTATTCCTTTCTTTATCAGTTCGTGAAGAACAGTATTCACAAATCTTTGAAAAACTGCAGAGGCATTGCAAATGCCAAAGGGCATCTTTAGCAATTAACATTGCCCTGAGTGAGTCACTATTGACACATATTTTTGACTATCTTTAGCAATAGGCACGTGAAAGAAGCCATTCTTTAAATCTATCGTCGTGAAAATACAAGTATCTACTAGTTTATCTAATATATCGTCGATCTATGCTAATGGATATCTATCTCTAATGATTTTTTTATCTAATAATCGAAAGTCACAACAAACTCAAGGACTGTCATATTTTCGTTTAGCTACTGCTACGGGGCACGCATATTCGGTTGAGCCAGGTTCTATTGAACCTTTTTCTATCCATTCTTCGATTTGTTTATCTATGATTCCTCTTTCAATTATTGGAAATCGTCTCGGTCCCTTAAAAATAGGTATATTGTCGCTGAGCGCGATAGTCATTTCAATATTAGTCTCTTTTACTTTATTCGGCTCATAGGATTCGAGAAGGTGTACCGCGTCATCGCGAATTTTAGAATCGGGTATGTGATCCGATGAAATAAAAAATTCGACAATTGTGTCTATGCGTGTAAGAAATATAGTTTGATTACGCTTTTCGACTGATATGCCATCCTTTTCAAATATAATCTTAGCTTGAGGAATGATATCACGACCTATGGTTACTTTATGCTTTGTACATTTATTAGAAACGACATAAAGCGTGAGAGGTTATTCATTATTGTCAATCAATACAGGTGTCTGTACATAACCTAAAGCTTCCACGGGGTGATCGTCAATTCCTGGTAGTGTGACATCTGTTTCATGCGCCAGAGGAGATCCGATTTGTTTATAAGTATCTACACGAATAAATGATATATCACTACCGGTATCCATGAATGCTTTAAATGCAACATTGAACAAAACGACATCCTTATACGCCGTACAATCATTGACTGTTGATCTTTTTAGAGAATTCTTCTATTAGTGCAGCCTTCAAAGTTTTCCAGGTGTTTATAATATATTCACTCTGAATAAATAATTTTGCAATTCCAGTGAGCGATTTCTTTTCAAATATTAATTTTTGGAGTTCGCTCCAACCGAACAGTTTTGATGCGTCTTCGAATTCTGCTATCCATCGTTCGACAGGATATTTGTCACTGCCGTCGAATGGACGAATTGAGTCTTCTACGTTTTTATAATGCAGCGAGAAATTCAACGGCTGACGTGAACCTCGATTCGTACACTGATTAGGATCATTATTGGTGCTGCCATCGTCTATTTCGTCCTCGTTATTTTCGTTACCTCCTTCGTCGTCGTCATCCTCTTCGTCTTCATTATTTTCTTCGTCTTCAACATTTCTGTGAAGAGAATCTAAATCCATGAGTCCCTGGTAGATGCGATTAATCGATTTTCTTTTGTACCTGAATAATTCAAACCAAGTAAATTGCATATATCTATCAAATCTCCTTGTGTGAGATTTTCACACGCGTAGGCCTTTTTCGCAGTAAGATCTTCGGATTTTTGTGAGAAAGTACAGCCTGAGAATGCACGAAGGCGTTTTCGGTTTCCGCGATCACCATTTTCTTCTAAAATAGATTTGTGTAAAGCTCTGACGGATGCTACAGGAGCTGTTTTTAATGCTTCCTTTATAGTCGGTATTTGTTCTAACGATTCCATGACTCTTATTTGTCTAACTAATTTTTTTCAAATCAAAAGGAAAATGTGTATTCGGAAATATTAATTACTTTTTTTGTTCTTTAGGCAAAATCCAATAAATGACACATACAGTTCGTCGTTTTTGTTCCGTCTTGTATCTTTGTTTCACGTCTTGATATTACGATTTCATTCACACAGCACACACTAATATAGGTTATGATAAACGAAAAGTCCTCGGAGTTAGCCACAGTTATTTCGTGTTTCGCCACTGATGAAATCAAAGGAAATTCGTCTTTTTCCTATGACTTTGACACTTGTAACTGATGGTTTTTTCGTCGTCGCGTCGTATATTTTTCGTGGCGTCATTCGTCGTGTCTCGTGCTCGCGATTTACTCACGTCGTTGCCGTACACTTTTTCGGCTTTTCATCTTTTAAAATGACCTCAAAAGTTACGTAACATACATCCCGGTGGAGCCCCCATATTTATAGAAACACTGGTGTACTCAGAAAAAACTGCTTATTGAATAAGAATATAAAACACATTGACCAAGGAAACTTTTAACGACTTCCTTCCACGAGATTTTCGAATCAACTCCTTGTTACTTCTGATAGACGTTAGGTGGCGCTGATACAAGTCGCGGTAATTTTCAAAATCATACTAACTCAAAATCCTACACAAATATATTCAAAATGTATACAAACTAAGAATTAAATAGAAACGAAGTATGAACAAAACGACATAAAAGCTCTTAATAAGAAAGATTCTGGTCTTCTTTTGCATTGGAGTGATCGGAAAGAGTGTTGGGCACACCTTCGAAATAAGGGTCACACGTTTTACCTGGTCTAGAGAATACGAGGGTCGTTCAATAAGTCCTTAGAAAAAGTCAGAGATTAATCTGTGTAGATGATCCCACGTGCATTCCAAAAAATTGTGGCCATCATCTTGCCGGCCGATTTTACCGTCTTTGCCTTCAGAGCCCGTTCGCCTTCAAAAACCCACTGTTTTGACTGTCCTTTGTCCCTGGAGTGTAGTGGTGTATCTATGTTTCGTCCAGTTATGTATCGACGCAGAAACTCGTCAGAATTGCGACAGAAAAGTGCCAAAATAGCCTTAAAGTCGACCACACGATAGCGTTTTTTCTCCTCAGAGAGCAAACGCAGCACCCATCTTGCCAAGATTCTTGTCACGCCCAATTTTTCGTGCAAAATTAAAAACACTGTACCTTGTGATATGCCTATGGCATCAACTATTTCGCGCACTTTTATTCCTCAACCACTCAAAACCATATCCTGGATTTTGTCAATCATTTCGGGGGTAGTCACTTCCACTAGACGTCCCGAACGATGTTCATCTTTTTTCGATGTACAGCCACATTTAAACTCATTTACCCAATTGTAAACAGTTGCAAACACAGGAGCAGATATGCCATGAACTTCATCCAACTCAGCTTTGATCTCTTTCGGTGGTAAGTCTTTTAAATATAAGTGTTTAATCACCGCTCGAAACTATGTGATGGATATAACTGAGACTTTAACAGCTGCCTAGTGAGTAATAATGCTTACTAAACCCAAAAATCGATTTTTCGTATTCTAAACAAATTGATAGTTTTTGAGTCGCTCTTTTGTTTGCCAAAATTCAGAAATTTTAAGGTTGGTTCTTTTTTTGTTATCAAGCTACAAATGTAGGCATAATAAACGCAAAATACTCACAAGCAGACTATGTTACGATCACTCGTCCTGTGAAATCTAGCTTTCAGACGTTAACTACCTTTCCTCGCGGATGTTCACCCGTAAAGTCCGACTTAATGGTCTTTTGACCGTCGATTTAGCTCAAGTGGTAGCGCATTCTGCTTCTAGGCAAAAGGTTGCACGCTTGACTCGCTATTTCCACGTTTTTCAAACTTGCTAGTTTAGGGCTGCTCAGAAATGTAACGTTTTTGTATAATCTAGACAGGCTAACCAGCTATTGGTCAACCACGAGCTTGCAAATGATAAGCTGATAGTTAATTTTTTGTTTTTTAATATATACATAATTCTGTTTATTTTTGAAGCTTATTAAAAAGGCCAGATAAGATTAACTAGAGTGAATGGATCAATCCAAGACCCATCTAAGCCAGATCTGACACTAGACTGTCATGAAACTTTTGCACATGGAGATCATGAATTAGTCATAAAACTGTTATTTTGCACTTATGGTGGCATTTCCTGGGCACCATAGAAAGGGGTTGGACATTCAAAATTAAAATAATTTGAGTATATAGGAGTTTGTGTTTGTGAGTTTTGCTATTCATTCAGCTCATCAGTACCACGCAGAATGTGATCTACGCCTAAATATTACTACATCAATGTAGTTTCCACTGAATCAGAAAATTCTATATCGATAATTTACATACCGTCTGCCATTTGTTTCGCAGACTTTTGTCTTCAGACGTGAGTACAGATCCTGAGTGAAATTGATCCTCACCACACCGTCACCGTGGGTACTTACACAAAACAAATTAAACGTTGATGAGAAGGCTGACGAGGCTGACAATCGGCTGACCGTCAGGCACCACTCTTCCCAGCGCATGTCAGAACTGCAAAGTACGTGTGCTTGGAGTCCAAGCACACTGAGCCCTAGGCACACAGACTTTCCCTTTTTTACATGTGTTGAGAGATTTATACCCGCATCAGTTGATTGGAATCCACTTTGAACAATATTGAAAGTGAATATAATGGTTTTAAGATCACCATTTTTCTAAGATAGTCAAGGAGGAGAGACATTCCTTTTTTGCTTTTTTGGAATTGATTCGTCCTTTGCAATCCATTGCTTTAAGTACTTTTTCGTCTCCGCAGTGTAGTGATGTATCCAACTCTCATTAACAGTAATAAAACGTCGTTAAACTCATATTCTTCATACCTAATTCCTCATTTAAAAAATAGTGTGACCTTTAGTATGAGATACTAGCAGCCTCTGCTATCCCTTTTAAGGTTAATCGACGATCGTCTATTACGATTCGGTGATCGCCATATACTAAATGTGATTGAGCTTTAATTTCCATAGGAGTTCTTCCTTTTAAATAAATACATTTTAGCACAAGGCGATACTCCAATTTCTTCATTGTTAACAAATTGTCACTTTCGAAGTCTGTCACAAACGGACTAATCGTTAGTTTTATAGCAAACTTAGGCCTTTGTATTTATATCACTGTCGTCTATTCGAAAAGTATTCAAATTTGACTGAAATATTACTCTTTTTCTGGTCAGATCGACAATTTTTAATCTGCCCTCGTATTACCTTATATTCGAATTTGTAGGTAACAAAGGTTCCATCATCATGCTATAAGAATAGACTTATGTTATCACATATAACTATTACTAATCAATATTATGAACAATTTACATTTCTGAAAAGTGACACGATTACAGTTCTACTACGTTACAGGCTGACAAAAGTCATAGGTAATATTTTGTTTCCACCACATTTTTGATCGAAACGAATCCTATTTCCTTTATTCGAGTTCAATGTCGCCCATTAAAATTGGGAAAAAGTTCAATATATGTTATTTGTATACGTTGAAATAGAGCGAGTACAACAGAAAAGGATTCAAGAAGGCAAAGTGCAAGTTTTAAATGTACAAAATTGTCAAGTTATGAGATGGGAAAAAAAAGTGATCATATGATTAACAATTATTCATAAAATGAATGACGATTATGGTTATGGTTGTCACTAGCTGACATTAATGAATGAAATTACTTATCTTGATTGTTTATTGAACAATATACAACTATGACAGAAAAAACTTTGAACTCAAAAGTTGAGATTTAACCTTTTGGCAGTTTCTTGATATTTTTATTTTGAAGTGAAATATCGTATTATGAAAATAAGTTTTTAAAACTAATAACCGATATTTACATTTGTTTTTTCTTTTACAGGCTATCATGGCATTTTTCGTGTTAGCGTACATACATGTAGTGTTCTCGCGAACACCGACAAATTGCTTAGAGCACATTAAAAATGATTGGCCTCGAGATGGTATACTAAGAGTAGAAATTTTAAAAAATGGTGGCGATGATTACAGTATAGAAAAAAGTTATGCAAAGGAAGAGAAGATTCGTCAAGAAAAAGTGGAAGATTTAACTAACGTACTAGGAATATTAACCAGAGATGGGTAATTTTTCTCAAATATTTAAAACACCCTGGTAGTATAAACAATAATCAAAGAGTACAAATTAATTATTTGAGTTCTGAAATTTTTGACACTGCCTACATTATCGGAGGATCACTAGTCGCGTATCAGATAGGATGCGTTGTCGACAGGGGTCCTCGTAGACAATGTCAATCTATTATATCGCAAATAATGCAAATAAATTCCAGTTTGAATGAATTTGAAATCTTTCTGTGAAAAAAAAATGCTTTCGACTGCGATGGGATGCCGGTCGTTGCTCTAATCACTGAGCTACATAGACGTAGTCAAAAGTGTCTTTTTTCCACGGAAAGATTTCAAATTCTTTAAAATTTGAATTTATGCTCTAAGAAAATTGCATAGATTGGCACGTAAAAATGTGAAATAGCTCCCTTATTATATGCAAGTTTTTTAATTACTAATAATGAAAATTGTCCTAAAATGTTTTAGAAAAGAATTAAGTTTTCAATTAAAATATATCCAATACCATAGTGATTAATGGAACTGAATATATTCAGTAAAACACAAAATATGTTTATGAATCCTTGAATTACAGATAACAATTTCCTAGTTACAATTTTTTTATTTCAACAGAGAAATTTTTGTTGTTTGTGTATAAACCTCTTAATTATTACATTGCTATCAATTGTGTTATTCTGTAAATACATATTTTTTTAATGTAATTAAGTGAATTTGTTTATCTGTGAAGCAAAAAATCGATGTGCTCCATCTAAGAATATTATTCACGACAGCATATTGCATGAGAGGTTATTTAGATAGGTGTTCTTTAGTAAGATCTTTAATTTTGCCAAATAACTTTCGCAGTTAGGCCCTGACAGCCGACTACTCATTGAATACTTGTAATTCCACAGCTTTATAAATATCGAGCCCTCAGCTGCAGACGAAGATCAAGAAAACGTGAAAATTGCGAGAAGAAGTAATCATGAAAACCTCAATTTGGCTGGTCAAAAGGAAGTAGGAATTCGAAGTACAACCGTTGCAAGCCAACGAAAATTTAATAATATTAATGTGACAAACACTACACTGAGTCGGATTGTTTCTACTAATATGTGGAACGAAGAAGAAGTGGAAAACACTGAGGTATGTATTAAAGCTACACAACTATTGTATATTGAATAGAAATACATAGAATAGGATCTGGAATGTCTTCCAGAAAATTTTCAGGAAGTGCTGTAACTGTTATGACTGAAATCTAACTTCTTTGGAACAATAAATATGAAATTTTACTATTATATTATAAAAGCGGTTGGTTATCGATCGATGAGAGTAGAATATAAAGAAGAAAACTCTTCATTATGTGCAAATTGTAGCGATGTTTCGTTGGCAACGGGTTTGCCGACCTCATTAGGCTTCATTTAATTAAAAAAAAAAACACCAAATAGTATTGGATCTATAACTTAATTTGTGCGGTTTGCTAAGAGATGGCGTAACTTGATTATTATTCCATCGTTTCAATATTTCGATCATGCGTTGGAAAGCTACTGTCATTGTCCGTTTTTTTTCAGTATATGTCATTCATTTGAAACGTAAACAACAATAATTTTTTTTTGACTCAAATATGTCGAACTTTGTGCCAGAAAAAGTGTTCTTGCGGGGAGTTCTTCTTCATTACTTTAATATGAAGAAAACTGATGCCGAAAGTCATCGTATTTTGGCGGAAGTTTATAGTGAATATGCTCTAGCTGAGCGAACGTATCGAAAGTGGTTTGCACGATTTAAAAGTGGTGATTTTGGCTTGGAAGACGAAGAACGTCCTGAGCAGCCAAAAACGCTTGAAGATGAAGAACTGGAAGCATTACTCGAAGATTATTGCCAAACACATGAAGAGCTCGCAGGATCTTTGGGAGTCACTCAAGCAGACATTTCAAAACGTTTAAAAGCATCCGGATACATGCAGAAGCAAGGAAATTGTGTTCCACATGAACTAAAGCCGAGAGACGTTAAAAGGCAATAATTTTCCATCATGACAACGCTTGGCCCCATGTTGCTATTCTGGTTAAGAACTATTTGGAAAACAGTGGATGGGAAGTTTTACCCCACCCGCCTTATAGCCCAGACCTTGCCCCTTCTGACTATCATTTGTTCCGGTCGATGCAGAACGCCCTCACTGAAATACGCTTCACATCAGAACAGAGTATCAAAAATTAGCTTGATTTATTCTTGGCCGCTAAGCCGGCGCCTTTCTTTTGGGATGGAATCCACAAATTGCCAGAAAGATGGGAAAAAGTCATAGCATCAGATAGGTAATACTTTGAATAATTCTATTGTACATATTTTTCTTAAATAAACGTTCAAATTTTGTAAAAAACCGCACGAATTAACTTATAGATCCAATATAAAATTGTCACACAAAGAAATTTTTTGTTTTATTGCAGGTTGCCAGGCCCAGAATAGGTTCCGGGCCATTTGGTTTTCCTGTCGCCCCTTTATTTTCCAGCTGGTCGGCTTTCTCGTCTCCCTTGATCCCTGAGTGACCGGGGACCCAAATCAGGGCCACATTATCTTGATCCGCGAGTTGGTTTAGTGCCTTTTTGCACTCCTACACCAGAATCGAAGAGATTTATGGTTTCCCAAACGCTCTGATAGCCGCCCGGCTATCAATTAGGTTACTGTCCCAGGGGAATTGCCAAACTCCTTTTTTCTGCGCTGTCGTACAGCCCAGCACCTGCCCAGTCCTTCCCTTTGGAACCTTCTGTGAACCATAGTTCCTCCTGTAGGAGGGCCTTCCTTTCTTCCTCCTCCCACGCCTCCCTTTTTGGAATGCATGTCCGGATGAGTTTGTCGAAGTTGTACTTCTTGACCGTTTTGTCCTGCCTTATCGATAGAGTTGGCAGTTCGGTAATGTCCTTTGAGAGCCTGGTATGTTTGGCCCCCCTCGTCCACTTGCCCATAGCTGTAAGGCGTCCCATCGTCTGGGCCGCCTCTGTGATTGTTGCTATGTAAATGGGCTCCTCTCAGACATTGCGCTTCCAGATGCTCCGCCCAATTTAGTTTCTTATCGAGGATAACTCCTAGATACTTTATCGATTGGGCTGCTTGGAGTCTCTTTCCGCAAAAGACGGGACCAGTTACCCTAGCCGTCTTGTACTTCTTTGTGAAGACTACTAGTTCTGTCTCTGAACGATACGGAGAGCTGATCTCGTGAGGCCCATCAACGTGTCTAGGTGGGCACCCCTTAACAGGATCACAAAGTCGTCCGCGTCGCCTTAAATGTAAAAACCCTCATCATTTAGTCTACGTAAGAGTGCATATAACATCATGCTCCACAGAGTAGGCGACAGGACGCCCCCTTGCGGGCAGCCCCTGCATGCCCTTCCTCCTACTTTGATGCCTCCCCGTTCCGTTTAGAGGCGCCTGTACTGCAGCATACTCTGAATCCAGTCCACAAGCTGCCTCGGCACACCACACTTCAGCGCCTCCCTACCTATCACTTCAGATGGAGTATTACTAAAGACATCTTCTATGTCTGAGAAAGTGCCTGTTACATAGCCCCCTTCCTCCAGTTGCTGCTCTATTCTATTTACAGCCTCATGCAGTGTCGTGTCGACAGAGCAGCCTTGTTGCAAGGCGTGTTGTCCATTGTGACGTGGCTTATTGGTTATTCGTCAAGCTCATCTGCCTGAAATCCTTGGCTGCGGTGTACCCCTCTCTACCCAGTTTGGGTACGAAAATCACTCTGTTGCCTCTCCATACCATTGACACGTTTCCTAGAGCAATACTTGCCCTGAGAATCTCCGTCAGGGGAAGCCGTTGGTCCTCCAGGCCCTCTTGCGAAATCACTGGGTAGACCTCGTCCGCCCCCGGTGATTTTTATGGCTGAAAGGTGCCCACAGCCCATTCAATCGTCTTTACTGTTACAATCGAGGCCGCAAATTCCAGTCCGCCCTTTTACAAAAGAAGAGCCATTTTGGGGATATTTTTAGTTTCCCCGAAAAAGTCTCTCCACCCCTCCTGCTTGCATTTATTAATTTTGTTTTTTTATTCCTTCTGGGCCTCCTTATAGAGGTCACAGTCGGTTGCCTTTTTGGCCCTTTGTGCCCTATTGATTAGTTCTGGTCCTGTCTGCTTCATAGCCGTGCGTCTGGTTAATACTTCCGAGGCGCCTTTGCTATGATGAAAATTTATTTGTGTACACGGAATACCCGGCCCAGCCATCGCTGGGTTAGGTCGGGGTATTCCCTATCGTAGCAGTACTTTGAGGGCCCTGAACCAGGGCCCTTGGTTGTTTTGCTTAAGTTTATGTAAGATTCTATGTTTAATCCCACGAGTAGCATGGGAAAATAGTTTTCCGTCCAGGCAGAGCACCGCTTGCCAGGATGGGGCTTTTAATAATGTGCGTGCGTGCAGGCCCCTATCAATGACAGGCTCCCGCTCGCCGACACCACGGGATGATTTGGTTACCCTAGTGTCATTCAACCTTCAACACGGTTAGTCACATCTTGGTTTGGGGGTCAAAGGACTCGCGCCCTCGATATTCAGCTAGGCATGACCGGTACCCAACAGAAGGATCACTCCTTTGTTCAGACCCCGCGTGCCACCGGTCTCTCTGTTTCCCGGGATCCTTGGGCCTCGCAGCCCATCTTTCCTGGTTAACAGCTCTCGAGGCGGCCGCACGCGTGGACCTTTAAGCCCTTCCACCAGCTGCAAGGTCACGTGATCCCTAGGGAGAGTAACTAAAAGGATAGTAGAAATATATTTTTATTAAATCTTTGACAATTTAGTAAAGTTTGTTGTGTTGTATTGTAAGCATACCTCTGGTTGATGTTTGTATAAATCTGAAGGTTTTTTTTTTATTGACGTAATTTGGAGATCTGTATTCAATTTTATTCATACAGATTTTTATATTTTTATCGATAAATTGATTTGGATAATCTTTGTCTAATAATATTTGTTTAACGATCTTCAAATTGACGTCATAAAACGTTTCGTGAGATAAAGAAATCGCTCTGTCGACTACAGTTATAAACTAAGCTGTAAACAATATTTTTTTCTCACAAATTGGATGATTAGAAAAATAATTGATTGATCTATTTGATAAGAGGTAGGTTTCTGAAACCAATTATTAATTATTTCATTTTATTTTATAATCAATGACAAGTCGAGAAAGTTAATTTGATTATTCTATTGCACTTCAAAGGTGAATTGTAAGTTATTGTCTTGTAAATTAAAAATGTTAAGGTCCAAATCAATAAATTTCTTTTGTACACACAGAAAAGTGTCATCTATAATGAAATAAAGTAGAGCAATCATATTTATATTTGTTAAGATTATTACCGATTGAGGAAAACATTATCATTATATAGTAATTATATTATTATATTTCATTTACTTATTTATAATACATATATTTACTTAATATAGCATACCCTATGTATAACACTATAACTGGTTTCGATCATTCTGATGCTACATGACTAACTTAATTGATATCTTCCTTAAACACCCACACACACTCTACTCACATGCATACTCTGAGCTGCGCGCGCATAGATCGCTCATAGATATATATATTTACATATGTGTGTACAGCATAATAATTACTCATATTTCAACACACCTCCTTAATTATATACTGTACGTATTTACTGTATACAGTTATTTTCCTGAATACTAACATTTTTCAAAATATAAAATTTAATTAACGATTTTTGTTATTTCGCAATAAATTTTTGAGTAGTTGTAACAATAGTTACTTTTTCAAATTTAACAATAATCTTATTTTCTCAAACTTATTTCTACCTATGGCTTTCGTTAATATATCAGCTAAATTACTTTCAGTATCAACCTTTAGAATATCAATCTCCTTTTTATCATAACATTCATTTACAAAGTGATAATGTGTTTCAATATATTTGGAACGTTTAGTTAAATTTCCATACTTCGCAATTAACACTGTGCCAGCATTATCTTCATAAATTTTAATTGGCAAATCGATTTTTATATTGAAATCATTTATCAAATCTTTTATAAATTTAATTTCGCTAACTGCTTCTGACAATGCCACATATTCAGCAGAAGTAGATGATTTAGTTACGCTGTTTTGTTTCTTTGTCTTCCAATAGATAACATTTCCAAAAAATCTAATCAATAATCCAGTTGTTGATTTTCTATCGTAAGTATCACCAGCCCAATCTGCATCAACATAACAATCTAATATTTCGGCTTTTGAATTTTTCATAAAAGTTAATTTTAATTCTTTTGTTAAATACAAATATTTTAATATTCTTAATGCATATTTATAATGCGTTTCATCATAATTATTTTGGAATCTACTTAAATAATTTACACTATAGCTAATGTCCGGCCAATATCGAATATTTAAATTAGCATCCGACATTAAACATCTCGCGGAATCCATAATAGTTCTATTAAAACGCTCAGCGGTTCCATTTAGTTCATGTACATAAGGTGGACATTTATCTAAGAAAATTCCCTTTTCTCTAATCAAGTTAAATATGTCTCTGTTCATGTATTCTTTACCATTGTCGCACCTCAATTTCTTTATCCTTTTGCCTGTATAATTTTCTACTTTATTTATATAGTCCACAAAACAAGTATAAACATCACTCTTTGATTTGATTGTATAAACAATTGAGCATTTACTAAAATCATCAAGAAAAGTAACAAAATATTTAGAATTGTCATAACCAGTGTTTTTATGTGGACCATTTACATCTGTGTGTACTATTTCCAGAATTTCTCTTGCTCTACTTCTCTCATTTTTAAAAGGTAAATTTTGCATTTTATTTTGAATACAGGTACCACATCTCAAGTAAATATTCTCTAGACTTTTAGGGATTCCATCTATATAGTTTTCTTTGCACATTTTGTTTAAATAATTGAAATTTATGTGGCCTAACATTCTATGATATCTTTCTTTTTCAGTCATGGTATGCGAGTTATTTACACAGTGATTATTATTTAAAATATAACTCTCTATCTTATATAAACCATTTTCTTTGTAAGCTATTCCTATTACTTTTCCAAACTTGTTATAAATTAATGATTTATCTCGTACTGAAACAATCTTATAATTATCTGTAATCCTCGCATAACTTAATAAATTTTTGTCCATTTCTTTTACATAAAACACATTGGATACTTTTATCTCAGATTCTCTACCGTCAACTATCAGATACATCAAAACTTTGCCAACTTTAGTGACTCTCAATGGTCTACCATCTCCTACTTTAACTACAACAGGGTTTTCCAATTCAGAACTTTCAATAAAATATGAATCATTATTTATAATATGGTCTGAACAACCGCTATCAAGTATCCAATCTATCTCACTAAAATCATTCATAAAAACTCTACTATTGTTTTCGCAAATTTTAATCTTTTGATCTTTTTCATAAACAATTTCCTTTTCAAATTCTACTTTCGCAAAGAACGATTCATTCGTCTTAAAATTATTCTCTTCGTTATATGTATACCTTGCGTTGTGTTGATAACCACCATTGTTGTTGTTGTTGTAGCGTCCTTCTCCTCGACCTCTTGGACCATTTCCTCTGTCGCTGTAGTCTCTACCTCTTGAATTTGTAAAATTACCTCTACTTGCGCTATTGAAATACCCTCTCGGTTGATGCGAACCTTCGTACTGTTGTCGTTGGAATGGTTGATTTGACTGTTGTTTTTGATACTGATAATGTTGCTGTTGATACTGGCCACCTCCTGGCCATCGTGCTCTTTGACTAGCACCTCCTCGCAATTGACTGCGGCACTCTCTTGCATAATGCCCTTTCTTGTGGCATCGATAACACTCAACGTCACGAACTTCGGATTTGAACACACTTGATCTAATATGACAATTTGAATTTTTAGTTTTAGTTTCGATCATCACAATTTTGTTCTTTATAAATTCACAATTTTTTTCACTATCTTTCACACTATCTATTATGTCACCAAGATGACTAAGTGAGTCAGGTAAAGTCTTTAATAGATAATCGAGTTTTTCGGTTTCAGTTATTGTAGCCCCGGCACCTTTTAATTCATTTATTAATTTTTCAAACTCAAGAAAGAAAGCACTAGAATTTTCAAAATTTTTCAGTCTTAATCGGTCAAGTCTATTTCTCACACAAATTTGTAAAGAAGTTGAAGTGTTCAAATAACTTTTGTCAAATTTTTGCAGTATTTTGTAAGCACTGTCTTCATCACCGACAAATTCGAGTTGTTTGTTTGAAATACTCGAGTAAATATAGTTCATAGCTTTTATATTAGATTCATTCCACATTGCTTCATCGTCTTTGATTGTTTTAGCCCGTATTGCGTTTTCTTCGCATTTTTTCCACTTTAAGAATAATAATATGCGTTTTTTCCACAACGCGTAATCTGCGCCGTCAAAAACCGGTACTGATATCTCGTCAGGCTTCGTCATTTTCCCTTTTTTTTGTTTCACGTGTGCGTTTATTCAATCTTCATTTACAATTTTAATCCACGCGCATCTCGTTCAATTTTAATTCAATTCAACAAAAAATTTATTATTCACGACGTTCTTGATTGTTTGTTTAGTTGTAAATCGTTCATATGTTTATGTTTATTATATTAACTGTTTATTTCAAGCTTCACAGTTTTTCAGCAACACGTGCTTTGACAACTTCAAAAATTTCCCCCTTTTTGTTTAAATTTTTATTTTAAATTGCGTTTAGTTTCACAGTCCTCATTTTGTATCTTTATTTCTTTGATTTGTTCTCCAATTATTAATCTTTCACTGTTCTTTCGCGCCACATGTCCAACATAACCTCTCACTTTTCCTAACCACGCTCTGCTACCATGTTAAGATTAGTACCGATTGAGGAAAACATTATCATTATATAGTAATTATATTATTATATTTCATTTACTTATTTATAATACATATATTTACTTAATATAGCATACCCTATGTATAACACTATAACTGGTTTCGATCATTCTGATGCTACATGACTAACTTAATTGATATCTTCCTTAAACACCCACACACACTCTACTCACATGCATACTCTGAGCTGCGCGCGCATAGATCGCTCATAGATATATATATTTACATATGTGTGTACAGCATAATAATTACTCATATTTCAACAATATTATTATATCTTAAATTTTTAAATTTGAAGATCGTTAAACAAATATTATTAGACAATGATTATCCAAATAGCTTCATCGATAAAAATCCGCATGAATAACATTAAATACAGCTCTCCAAATTCTCTCAATAAAAAAACCGTTCAGATTTATACAAACATCAACCAAAGGTATGCTTGCAATACAACACTACAAACTTTACTTAATTGCCAAATATTTTTGAAAAATATAGTACTTAATATAATATTAATTCTACTATCCCTTTAGTTAACAAAAATTTGAAATCAGTGATAAAATTAGACGAAGACCCCACAAACAAATGGGAACAAACTAATATTGTTTACAAATTTAATTGTAAAAATTGCCCTGCGACGTATATTGGTGAATCGAGGAAAACATTGAGAGTTCGTATTAATGAACAGAAAAAAAAATAAAACGAATCCGTAGTCTGTAAACATCAATTAGAATTCAACAATGAATTTTATTGGAATATACTAAATTGTCGATTACGTTTCTGACTATTGAAAAAGTTTAACATCGGAGATGATCCACATAAATTTTAATAAATTTAGTATTAATAAAAAAGAAGTTATATTTACTTTTAATGGAATTTTATTTTCATCACTTAGTAGATTAAATTCATAATTGTTTCCTGCTGATGTCTGTTTACATTTCAAATTCTGTGTTTATAATAACTTTTGTCGATATTTAAAGTTCACTATTACAATTTAATAATTTCGTTTCGTCAACTCCATGACATCAAGTCATTTTAATAACTAAAATCATGGTTTTTATTATTATTTTATCTATTCGACATTTGTCATTATGACTTAAGGGATCT
The DNA here is from genome assembly GCA_030998225.1 of Diplolepis rosae. Classification (NCBI taxonomy): domain Eukaryota; kingdom Metazoa; phylum Arthropoda; class Insecta; order Hymenoptera; family Diplolepididae; genus Diplolepis; species Diplolepis rosae. The sequence continues at coordinate 2,331,953 of JAPYXD010000707.1, forward strand.
TCCACATTCGAGGTTTTGAAAAATCTATTTCTTTTTTTGCATATTTCTAATCTAGAAGTCATTATACATGTGTCCCATGAAGGAAATATAGGATTCCACTATTTAACGAGTAATTAAACGCATGTCTTGTTCGCTCGCGGTCCTTCTATGCGCCTCTGCGGTAAGTGGTCGCGCCGTCACACACACACACCCGTTTTCCTCGTGACGGTACAAGATGTCACTCCTTCCCTGTTCACGTCGGATCTATTGAAGATTTTATGAGCCAATGCTCCCAACTACATTCATCATTTGCTTCCCTCTTCCCTTTTTAATAAGCACACGTGAATTGAAATTGGCTCCCCGTAAGTTAGATTATTGCGTTGTAGGTTAGGGAAGACGTTGGCCATTTCTATATTACATACATACATTTTTTCTGATCAGTCAAGTTACGTTTGATTAGTGCTTGTTAGGTTGAGGAAGACTTTGTCAATTTTTGACCATTTCCCATTCACAGATTTCGTGCGTATTTTACTTTGACTTTCAGCGTTATCTTATGCGCGGATGCAGGCGAACATGGATAAGTCCTCAATTTATTGTAGCGTTGAAGAAAAACGGGTTCTACTTCTAAGGGATCTTGTGACCTAAATGATTTTCGAGGATCAACATCCAAGCTCGTAAGCTTTGAGAGTCTAATTTTTCCGCACCTTGGAGGTTCCCCACTTCAATTAATTGCGCGCGCGTCCTCATTACTGATAGATTCTACCTATGCTAATTCATTGGATAAATTATAAGTTTTGTAATCAATCGTTTAACCTTCCTTAAACATGATTTACTGAGATGTTGATACGTGGTGTGATAAAAAAGTAACGAGAATTTCAATTTTGTTGGAAATCGTATATTTATTCTTCATGGTTTATTTCGTCCCCTTCGAAGTGGTCCCCCTGTAATATCATGCACTTATTCCAACGTAGCTTCCAGCTTGAGAAACATTGGCAGAACGCCTCTTTACGTATTGCCTTAAGCTCGGCCTGTGATTTTGCCTTTATATCATTTATAGTTGAAAAACGTCTTTTGAGTGTCCGTTTGAGTTTGAGAAAAAAGAAAAAGTCACCGGTGGCTAGGTCTGGCGAATAGGGTGGTTGCGGCATCACAACGGTTTCGTGTTTCTCCAACAACTGCTGGATGAGTAACGCGGTGTTTCCTGGTGTGCATTGTCATAGTGCAAAATCCACGAGTTATCTCTTCAAAGTTCAGATCGTTTTATCTGAATCATCTCACTTAAATTGCGTAAAACTTCTAGATATTACTTTTTATTGATGGTACGGCCTGGTGGTAGGAATTCATGATAAACAATTAAATAAGAGTTCTTTCAGCCAACAGATTTTCTTCTCTCCTGATACTTTTATTCATTTGAAAAGCCGTACGTAACATGCATAACTATATAATACTTACAATAATAATTAGAGATCTCTAAGATCTTTTTGTGGATAAATTTTTAAGTATTTTCTCTTTTTATTTGTATTTCATTATTAATTTCGTTTGAAGAATTATGCCAATAGAGACCTAACTGTCTAAGTACGGTCTACGTTGCCCCCTATTGTTTGACACTCGAAATCAACCAGCAGTCCTCAAACGATGAACATCTTAATGTGACGCCCTTTCGCCGGAAGTCCGCTAACCTATAATCTTGAGCCTTATCGACGTCGTCTAGTGACTCCCCGCGCTATAAGGTGAAACCAGAACCTCCAAAACTTCGGTAAAAGTATTAAGAAAAATTTCCATTGGTACCGACTCAGGGATCGCACCCCAGACTAGTGATCTATAGTGTAAATTTTTTTCAATCCAAGTCAAAAGTCATCACAAAACATCCGTTTTTAGTGAACAGAATACAAGTTTTGTTTTACAATAATAATGCATGGTTTTATACAGCACGAACAACAGTACAGAAAATTCGAGATTTTGAGGGAGAACTTTTACCTAATGTAGCGTACTTCACTAACCATTCATTAAGTGTTTATCACTTTTTCGAGGTTCCACAAATTTGTTACTAATGTTACTAATGGTATCACAAACTATCATAAATGATAATGGGTTAATACATCATTAATTTTAGAAGTCTACTAAGTAAAGAACTTGATATCTTGATATGTTCCCGTACATGTTCATTGTTTTATTGACCCACAGTAGTAAATCGATGATAGTCAATTTGGCATGGGGTCAGTTCTTTTTTAATCACTTATGTGATAAAAAGCTACTTGAGGACGTTTTTCTGGATCGGCCTGGTTCCTGTACGCCTTGGAGCTCGCCTACTCATAAGTTCTTTTGCATGCTTTCAATTTTACTTAAATTTAATTAATAAGGAAATAAAATCCGAAAAACAAAATAATTATTAAGCATTGTACGGTTTTAGCTAGTCAATTTTTAATCTTTAACTTTTTAAATGTAAATACAAATTTTTTGACACTGAAGAGGGTCCCCATTAGTGACTGAAACATTTGCCTTTTTTGCTTTACATGCTCTTTAACAGATAAAAAATAAGATAAAGAACTGACCCCTTACCAAATTAACAATCGCAGTTTAGGAGCTTGAGGGGAAGCACCACCCAAATTTCAACCTGTTCAAATTGAAATCACTAAATGTTACGGGCGGTCCAAAATGTGCAGTATTTTTTTGGAAAATTTTTTAATTGATGCACAAAATCTAATTCATGCAATATCAATTTATTTTCAGAAGAGAAGCAAATGCATATTTTTTGGCGCTCGTAACCTGAGTGCGCTCCAATAACGAATGCGACTTAGCATTTCCAGCCATGCGAGCTGGTCTTGAGATGTATATTAATTTCTAAATTAACCTGTTCGAGCTATTTAAATCCATTATTTAAATTAAACTTTTAAAAATTTGAATACAACTTCGAAAAGTGAGAATATTTTGTCCATTTGTTTCCCAGGTCCATCAATATTTTATTATTTACATTAATCGATAGTGAGAGCGCACAAGCACTCAATCGCTGGGGATTATAACAGTATGAAATAAGAGGATGAGAGAAACGCAAAGAATCAGTGCACATGCCCAACATACCCGTCTCTTTTAGGAATATTTTGATGTGTTCTGCTATATATCGCGACGCCAGCATACATTCTATAATCACATCTCCTTTTCCTGCGCCTATCCTTGCTTGGATACTTTAGTCAGCTGATCTCCCGCAACAAAAGCCACTAAAACCTAAGACTCATCTGAATAATTAAATGATTATCTTATGGCTTTTAATCCATTAAATGATTAAAAGACTAGACTAGTTAAATATATTTCAATTTACTCTGAAATATATTGGAAACTAAAATTGTTTCTACAATTTGATTCGAAAGACCTGGGCTCGAATCCCAGCGCAGTCGAAAGCGTCTTTTTTTCCACAGAAAGATTTTCAAATCCTTTAAATATTGAATTTCATTTGCATTTATTTGCGATATAAGAGTTTGAAATTGTCTACGAGGACACCTGTCGGCAATGTATCCTATCTGATATGCGACTAGTGATTCTCTGATAATGTAGACAGTGACAAAAATTTCAAACTCAACTAATTAACTTGATGAAATATTAATGTTAGATAAATAAGTGAATGAGTCGTGGTTAATATAAGAAGGAAAAAGAAAGAATTTATTATTTATGACGTAGCTCACGATTACAGTAATGTGTGTTACAATAGCGCGGGTGGGATCGAGACTACTGGCGTCGCTCGCTGGTTCAGGCACATCACCTGATGTGATCGGGAGGAGGCGAATAATTTTGCTAACCCTGTACTAATAAGATACATTACTTTAAGTAAACATATAATCATTACTGTATTCCTTATAGATACAAGATTAGGATTATCCATTTACATTTTCAACACGCCTCCTTAAATTTATAATCCTGATTTATTTAACATTCATTAGCAGTCTGAACTTCTCAAATTTCTCTCTACATAAGACTTTCGTGAATATATCTGCTATATTATTTTCTGAATCAATTTTACATACTTCAATTAATTTTTCTTTAACACACTCATGAACAAAATGATGATGAATTTCAATATGTTTATAATACTTTGTAAAATTTCCATGATTAGCAATATTTATCGCACCTGTATTGTCCTCATAAATTTTTATCGGTTCATTGATTTCTACTCCAAACATTTTTAGCAATTCTTTTACATATTTTAACTCGCTTACAACTTCAGATAACCCAACATACTCAGCATACGTTGAAGTTTTTGTTATACTTTTTTGCTTCCGAGATTTCCAGTCAATCACATTACCAAATAGTCTAATTACATATCCTGACGTAGATTTTCTATCAATATTGTCACCGGCCCAATCTGCATCTACATAGGAATCGATTAAATTACAATTTCCATTTCTTTTATATTGCAAACTTAATTCTTTGGTTAAATATAAATATTGCAAACTTAATTCTTTGGTTAAATATAAATATTTCAAGATTCGTAACGCATATTTCCAGTGAGTTTCATTATAACTATTCTGGAATCTACTTAAATAATTAACGCTCTGACTTATATCTGGCCGTGTACCTGAACTAATGTATAGTAATGCGCCGATTAAATTTCTGTATTTTATCTCTGTTTCACAATTTTCAGCTTTTTCAATTTTCAAATTTGTCTCCATTGGAGTCTTATATAGTCTACTATTTTCTATAGTGTACTTAACTGATAATGACTCAATGTATTTTGTTTGACTTAATTTCATTTTTCTTTCATAATAATCATAATCTACATTAATGCCAAGGTTTTCTTTATATCTTCTATCTCCTTCTTATCCTTTCCGCAAATTAATAAATCATCTACATATATTAGTAAATAAATGATATTATCACCTTTTCCAAGAGAATATAAACACAAATCTACATTATTTTTCCTAAAACCAAGTTTTGTAACATACTCATCAAAGCACTCGTACCAGTCTCTAGGACTTTCTCGCAATCCATTCAATTCTTTAGACAATTTCAACACTCTATTGGACCCATCCTCATAACCTTTAGGTGGATTCACATATACTTCCGTTGTTACTTTGCCATTCAAGAATGCAGTTTCAACATCCATCTGTTCAATGATTAAACCATTTTGACAACAATATGAAAATAAAATTTTTAACGTTTGATTTTTCGCAACCGGAGAATATATGTCATCAATTACATCTGTCTGTTGAAAGCCTCTCACAACTAATCTAGCCTTATATCTATCATCTGACTTCCTTGTATAGACCCATTTTACATCAAGTACTTTTTTATCTTTTATTCTATCCACTAATTTCCAAGTTTTATTTTTATTTATACATTCTATTTCTTGATTCATTGCTTTTTCCCAATTTTTATAATCGCTGCTATTCATCGCCTCCTCAAATATACAAGGCGTATCCACTCTACTAAAATTTACAAAGATATTATAAGTTTCCGGATCTGGGTATCTTGCTGTACCTTTTCTGTCACGCTGTGATCTACGCGGAATTCTCTGTTCTACCTTTTCTTTATCATTTTCAAGTTCTTCAGACTCATCTGCGCTTACAACAACATTATCTTCAAAATCATTATTGCGATCATTCTCTCTTCCTCTACTCTGCTCGAGAACCGAAGTAGACGGAAGTGTATATTCAGTCTCGTTTTCGTCAAGATCTAGACCGATACATTGTACATCGCTTTCAACTATATCTACATGTCTCGCAACTATTATTTTTCTATCTACAAGGACTCTATATCCTACTTCACTATATCCAAGTAAAATTCCCATAATAGATTTTTTATCCCATTTCGAAAATCTTTTTTGTTCCGGAATCCGTACAAATACTTTACTCCCATATAATCTTAAATTTTTCACATTTGGACGTTTATTAAAAAATATTTCATACGGCGTATGTATTGTATTAGTCAAAGTTCTATTTTTTAAATATGCAGCCGCGCACACTATTTCTGGCCAATAACATTTATGTACTTTTGCTTCGGCTAATAAACATCGCGCCATGTTAATTATTGATCTATTAAACCGTTCGGCTGTTCCGTTCAATTCATGAACATATGCTGGACAATTGTTTAAAACAATACCTTTTCCTTTAATGTATTTATAAAACTGATTATTTAAATATTCTTTACCATTATCACATCTCAAGAATTTTACTCGCTTTCCCGTTAAATTTTCACTTTCATTAACAAAACTAATAAAGCAATCAAGAACTTCATCTTTAGATTTTATACAATAAGCTCTAACTATTTTGCTATAATCGTCGATAAACGAAACAAAATATTTTTCGCCATTAAATCCTATAGTTTTAAATGGACCGCAAACATCCGTATGAACTATTTCTAAAATTTCTTTTGCTTTATTTCTCTTGTTTTCGAACGGTAAATTATGCATTTTGTTTTCGATACAAATTTTACATTTCATAAACTCTGTTTCAAGTTCTCTCGGAATACCGTTGAGCAATTGCTGTTTACATATCGTATCAAGATAACTAAAATTTACATGACCTAACACTCTATGCCACCTTTCCTTTAAACTCATTTTATTATTTCGTTCGGCACTATTTACAATAGTCTCAATAATTCTCAACGTACTTTTCACTTTATATGTACCATTAACTTTAAACGCTATCACCATTAAACCATTATTATCATCTAAAATTTTTGCAACTTTTCCTTTCGAGATTACTGTATTATTTTTATCAGTTAATTTTCCGACACTTATTAAATTCATATTCATTTCTTTAGCAAAGTAAACGTTTTTAATATTTACTTTATTTTGTTTCTCGAAGGTCGCGAAATAAGTAGATACTTTTCCTATTTTTGTCGCCTTAATAGTCCTATTGTCACCCAAATAAATATTTACAGGTTCTTTTAAACTAATGCATTTTTCAAAATATTCATCATTGTTAATTATATGATCTGAACACCCACTATATAATAGCCAGCTTATTTCTAATTCCTTACTACATAACCTGTTCGTCTCGCTGCTGCTCGCCGCGTGCGCCGTCGCTACCCAAGCGCTCGCTCCTTCGCTGCTTTGCTCGCTCGTGCTGGCTCCATGCTGGTCACGCTGTCCTCTGCCGCCATTGCGTCCTCCGCCATAGTTGCCTCTTCCGGTTCTGCCGCGTCCCCGGCCACGTGTTGAACCTCGCCATGATCCGCCGTTGCGTCCCGGTTGGCACTCTCGTGCAAAATGTCCTTTCTTCCCGCATTTGTAGCATCCATCCTTGTTTGCGGTAAACGCGTTTGCCGTTTTCTCCCTTGGATCCTTTTGGTTTTTCATTTCAGCTAATACAATTTTATTTCGTATGTAGTCGGCCGTTTGATCGTCTTCTTTTAGAGTATCAATTAAATCGCCTATATAACTGTATGATTCCGGCAACGTGTTCAGCATATAATTCAATTTTTCCTTTTTTCCCACTGTTGCACCCGCGCTCTTCAGTTCATTAAATGTTTTCTCAAATTCACTAAAAAATGTCTCCGAATTACTATAATTATTTAGTTTCATTTTTTCTAATCTGTTTTTGCACAAAATTTGTAATGCTGTTGACTCTTTTAAGTACATACTGTCCAACTTTTTCATAATTCCGTAGGCTGTTTCTTCTTCGCACACAAATTCTAATTGCTTGTTTGATATTGCACTGTATATATGATTCATCGCTTTTAAATCCATTTCGTCCCAATCTTCTTTATCTGTGGCAAGTTTTCCTCTTTTTATCACTTCATCACATTTCTTGAACTTCAAATACAGTATTATTCTCTTCTTCCACATGCTGTAATCTTCTCCGTCGGACACAGGTATATTAATGCCATTCTTGCCTGCCATTTCGTCTTCTTCGTCTGTCTTCAGCGTTCCTTCGTGTTCGGACGTTTTCTCCTTCTTGATTTCCACCTTCGGGTATTCTTCCTTTCGCGGCACTTTTCTTGCGTTCCACGTAATTTTCCTTTACTTGACTCGAAAGCCAGAGTAGAAGGAAAAAGAAAGAAACTTACTAACCTTGCTCTGCTACCATGTTGGATAAATAAGTGAATGAGTCGTGGTTAATATAAGAAGGAAAAAGAAAGAATTTATTAATTATGACTTAGCTTACGATTACAGTAATGTGTGTTACAATAGCGCGGGTTGGATCGAGACTACTGGCGTCGCTCGCTGGTTCAGGCACATCACCTGATGTGATCGGGAGGGGAGGCGAATAATTTTGCTAACCCTGTACTAATAAGATACATTAGTTTAAGTAAACATATAATCATTACTGTATTCCTTATAGGTACAAGATTAGGATTATCCATTTACATTTTCAACAATTAATAATCGTTGTGCGCATTTCCTTTCTCACAATAAGTGTAGAAAGATGGGAGAAATATTTGCCATGTATATAAAACAGAGATTCCTTTATCGTGCCCGTCCGTGGTCCGAAACGCGCGATCTTAGATTACTACAAGTAGTTAAGGCTGACTTGTAAAATTGGCTAGTAATAACGGTTAATCGCAATAACGGTGTTTGTCTTTATTATTAACCTATAGATTCCCAGTTTTAACCAAAGGCCATTACCTAATACATTTTTCTTTTGTTTATGTTTTGTTGTTTTATATGTGTGTGCGTATGTGTCTATATATATATATATGTGTGGTACTCTACCTATTATAAGTATATTATTGTACTCTTATGTGTGTTTGCTAATAGGAACGCAGAAACCTATTGAAGGTAAAAATAGAAAAATTTATGAGTTCTCGAAAGATCGAGTTGAATTTTCCGAACCTTCCGTACAATTCAAAGTATCGAATGACAATCGAAACCTTCAGGGAACCTTCGGTAGCGATCCTAACGAGTCAACTACTGAAGTGTACCCAAATATCGCTAACTCACTATCAGGACCCAATCCTAATATCGTAGCCACGAATAAATCAATGAACCTAGATGCAAGTGCAGCTATGGCCTCCGTGTTACAGTGCATGACTCTTTAACAAAGTGTCTATCATATATCACAATTCGACGGCAAAAATCCTCCGTTGAAGGAATTTTTACAAGACGTGACAAACGGCACAGTATACATAGTGCGACAAATAAGTTCCGAGACTGGAACCATCTTCGAACCGCCCAGACCGGCGTTTGAAAGCTGCGACATTCCTCTTTCTGGAAATACCAGTTTTCCTGCAATCGATTGATAAATAGCAAAGTTATGACAGTTCTCCCAAAATAACTTTTTTGGCGATGTTGAAATACTAACATAGAACTAAGAGCAGTTATTAAATTTTACTCAAAACTTGGTAAAAATGCATCAGAAACATTCTGGTTGATGCCGCCTGTGTACGGCGATGATTGTTTGACTAGAGTAAATGTTTTTCTGTGGCAAAACGTTTTTTGAAAGGCAGAGAGAGGTTAGAAGTTAATAATCCTGAAGGAAGGCCAATTTCAGCAATGCTCATTACAATCAGACAACAATTTAAAATTTACGAAATATGTAGTTAAAGGAATAGCATTTATTTGTACGATATTTTGGGAAAAATCTGCCTGAAATAAACATCTAAAAGATCGTTAAAAATTTTATAAGGATTTCAACACTTCAAAAATAAACTTTCAGTAAAATTTGATTCTAATAAATGTTTAAAATTTGAATCAATATATATTTTCTTATTCAAATTTCCATACTTCATACCAATTTTGTATATTTAAAAAATTTTCAGTCAGAGAGATATTTTCTATTAAGAAGAGATATACGTAAAATTCAAGTTTAAAATTTACAGAATTTTTATTCATTTTGGCATTGGGTCAGATTCTTTTTATTTTCACATTAAAAAGTATCAATGGCAAATATAAAAAAACGTAAAAAGTAAGCGAAACGTTATGGTCACATATGGGGGCTCTCTTCAGTGCCATAAATTAAAAAATTAATTCAAAATTTCATTTAAAGATTCAAATATAGAAGATTATTAAAATAAGGAAAACCATAAAAATCAAAAACTTATCTCATAGTTTGCAAATCGAAATAAAGCATTCCGGTATGCACAACACGTATTGAGAAAATATGTAAAATTCACTGTATATAGACAATCGGATGGAACGAACAAAATTTAGAATTTTTCAGAACGAAACGGTCGGATAATTTTTCTTTCTTTTTTTATGAATGTGAATAGATAAATCGTGGCAAACCGAACACTAGTCAATTTTGAGAATTTTCCTTGGGGACTTTTTTACCAGAGTTTTTCAACGATCGAGTTGAACTGTTTTAAAAACTGATTCGGGACATGTGGCTTTGCTGACTGAAATTTTTTTGTGAAAATAAAAACAATCTGACTCAATGCCAAAATAACAAAATGAATAAAAATTCTGTGGATTTCGGGTCAATATAATAGCAGACATATTTTCAAACATGTCACATTCCATATTTAAAATTAACATTCTCATTTTTGTATTAGATATATTTTCATTTCACATTTTTGTTGCCTAAGCACAGACTTTTCTTTCAAAAAATGAAATGCTCTACACAAAGGAAAAATTTTCTAGTTGAAGTAGATAAATTAAAAAGCCAAAATATGTGTTCATTGATATCTTCATATGAACATATAAATATTAGTGGACTTCAAATTTAACTTAAAACTTTTTTTCGAAATGTTCAAATCTTCTTACAATTTCACAGGATCTTTTAAATCTTTTAAATGAGATATTCTATAATTCTTAATTTGTCTGTTTTTCTGAAATCGTAGGAAGATTTGAACAGTAACCAAATAATTTTCCAATAGAATTCAAGGTTAATAAATGCTTAAAGTTTTTATATCAAGATTTTAATTGCAAAATTTTGAGGCTTTGTAAATTAACAGTTTGATTCATAAAATACTTCAACTTTGTAGAGCATTTTTATATTTTGACTTTAAAATCTGTGTTTAGGTCACAAAAAATTAAGATAAAAATACGTTCACTATAAAACTAAGAATGGAGATTTAAAAGTTATTATGCCATATGTTTATCTCTTTTTAATGTGAAATATTGTACATTGCACATAGTTCGATATTTCTTAAGTGAATGAACATTTAAGAAATTTATAAATATTTCATTAGGTGAACAGATAAATTTCCGCCGTTTTTTATCAAAAATTGGGCATTTATTGTGAAAGAACGGAACTTTATGTTTTATTCGAAGTATTGTCTATCGTATTGTTCTTCTTGCGTTTGGCACGAATCATGATCCAATAATGCTTCCAATTCCGCGTTTTCATACACTTTCGGCCTTCCGCTACGTTCTTTATCTTCGATGTCAAATTCACCGTTCTTAAACTTTTGTATCCACTCACGACAGCTTCTCTAACTTAAGGCAGCCTCACCATATGATTCTACAAGCAATCGATGTACCTCAGCTGCAGATTTCTTCAAATTGAAGAGGTAAATCAAAAGTTCCCGCAAATGACGCTTATTTGGCTCAAAACTCAACATTTTCGCACACAAAAGAATATATTATACTGATAAAAATTCACTAATATTTGTCCATAATTGATCTATTGTCTTGTAAGTTTAGACATAAAAGGACTTGAAATTAAAAGTCTGCGCATGGGTTACATAAACGTTAGATGAAAATACCTTTATTATATATTTTAAAATATACATTTCAAACTTAAAAACTATTTGACTGAAAAAAACGTTTTAAAGATCTTGTCAAAATTTAGGAACATTCGAATACTCCAGAAACAATCTTATACTTAAATACCTCTGCAACGAACCTGTGATCGAATACCCCGACTTCGATAAGCCCTTCAAAAATGAACTCCTGCAGGCGAAACTACTCGAAAGCATAAAAATAATGCCTGGTCGTACCGTACGCTGTTACAAACTTCCTTCTATATTTGTATGGTAGGGAATTTGTGCTAGCTTACGACTACTATTAATAATCCGGTTGCAAGGTTGCAGCGATAGCGACTAAGACTCCAGGATTGCACAGACTCACAAAATAAAGTAGTATGAACTTTACATGTGACTAGGCTACCCTTATGGATTTTGAGCTGCTGAATTCGAATCCGGTCTCAGAATTTTCCCTAGACCCCGCAATTTCCCCCTAGCCCAGGGAAAAAGTGTGAAATCTTGGAAGTTTTACGCTCCGTTAAAGTAATATTTATCTAAGGGAAGGTTAATAAAATATTGTGATGTCTAGGTATCTCCAGTCGCTAAGTTCAAATCTGACATTAGAATTTTTCTGCAGTACCCCAGAATTACCCTAGCTTAGGGGAAAAAGTGTATAACTTAGCAAAACTTGAGGTTTCACAGAGGTTTTATTTTTTCACGAAAAAGCTGATATCTTTCTGTATTTTGAGTTGCACTAGTTTTTTGCATTATTAAGTTGCAGTATTTTAAATCGAAACAAAAGTTTTTCTACAGTATCTCGGAATTCCCCTAACCTAGAGGAAAAAATGTATAAATTAGCAAAACTTGAGGTTTCACGGAAGTTTTATTTTTGGACGTGACAGCTGACGTGCGCATGTTTTATGTTTGAGTATTTCAAGGCACAGAATTCTAATTTGTTATCGAATTTACTGCGCTGTGCCTTACTTATTTTTCCTAACATAGAAAGATAGGTAGAAAACTGAGAAAAAATTCAGTTTCTATGTGGGTCGAACTTATGCATTTAAGAATCGATGGCATGATAGAACATCTTAATATCTTTAGTGTCGCTGGATTTGGCCACGAATTTACTTTGACTGTGTTCGTTTTCCCCCAGCATGGGGGAAAGAATGCAAGTTCCATGGAATTTCTCCACATTTAAATTAAAATCTAGCTATACTTGTATGCAAGTAGATAAAGTGAATGTCGTATTCTTATCGATCTTGAGCCGGTATGAGTTAATTTTCTCTCGGAATAATTCTACAGTACGTATCTTCGTCCCAAACACAAAAATAAAACGTAAAAAAGGGAGAAACGTGAGATTTTAACAGGTCATATGGATGCATCTAAGAGTTAATGGGAAAGAATAATATCATATCAGGTGATTTGAGGTACTAAATCTTAATGCGTATTACATATTGATTCCCATTCTAACGGGCAAATATACTTGTCCTCAACGCACTGAAAAATCCTGCTGCTTCCTTGAATGCTGGAGCGATTGCACTGCCCGAAAAGGGATGTGTAGTCTGACTCGTCTTACAGTTCGTCGAAGTAACGATGCCAGTAGCAACGCATTGCCCTACAGGGGGGCGTTATGGTATGAGGATGATGCCGTAGTGTGGCAGCCGACGAGTTGACATTGTCTTCGTCAAAGTCGGAAAGTCCTCATACTTAGTCCTGGGGAGGTATGAGGGTTTTTACTCTCAGGCGGGCGGACTCACCTGCGAGTGGACCAGGATCCCTTACGTGCGGGTTTCTTTATCAAATGTGGATCTCCAAAAACAAACCAAACTCCGGCCATAGCCACCAATTTAGCGGAAACGCTAACACTTTCTGTTATGTTTGCAGTGAATATGTCACTCGAAAATGTCAAAGAAATATTAATTCTTGTTATTTTGGCATAGGGTCAGTTTCTTCTTGTTTTCTTTATTTAAAAATTGTCAATGGTAGATATAAAAAACATTGGTGGGGGGGGGGGGGGACTCTCTATACAAAGTGGATAAAACGAACAAAACTTAGCAATTTGCAACTATACCAGACGCGAAAATTTTTTAAAACATGTCCGAACGATTATTAATTACAAAAAATATGCCTCCCGAACTATACATTTTTGAATATTTATAACTTTTTTTACCAACTCCAGTCTTTAGCTACATCTAGGGAAAAATTTTAAAAGTATATAAATACATATATTAGCGAAATTCTACGGAAATTCACCTTCAAAATGAGCTCGAGTATTTACAAAATTATTAATTATTTTCAAAGTTATTAATATTTTTCAAAAATATCGAAATTCCACGTTTTTGTGTTATATTTGTTCAAAAATAGACATTTTGCCTTTAGCTTGAGCTAACCAGACACAAAATTTTATTAGCTTTCGTACTATTGTGGGGAAAACATTCTTAATTTAATATTATATGATGAAACTTGAAGGATCTTAGTAAAGGCTAAAAAACGAGTGGTCTGATATTTTCCGACGATAGTGTATGATTGTAACTTGCCATTATATGTGCTTGTGCTATTTTTGTATCTCACATTCTCCCCAATTTTTTTCATTCTATAATTTTATAGAGTTTAACTATTACAGATTACATATCTAACACTCAATTTCGTTCCTGAAGCAGTCATTGCATTTATCTTAGTCCTCCAAATTGAATTGAATCCAGAGTAAAACCTGAATATTTTATCACTGTAAAATATATATATTTTATCACTGTAAAATATATATATATTTTATACATGCAGGATGTCCCGAAAATGAATGAAACTTTGAACATTCTCGTTTCCTTTGTGAAAAACTATATTGAAAAATTAAGTGCTAAAAATTAACAGTGAAAGACACACCAATCAGGATAGGAGATTGCCCGCGAACTCTCACTGGCATTATGTCGCATGGCAATTTTCATACGGCAGAGTTATTCAAAAAATCTCGATGGTGGCTCACATATGCTTACATGACCAACGCGACCATCTGATTCCGGTTTTTCTTTGATTTTTCAATTTTGCATTTGATTAATTTTAAGCGAAGCACCTTACGATTTAGTTTTATGACTTCGCATAAGTTTACCCTTTTCGCATTCATAGCTTATTCTGCAACCCACTCGTTGCCATTCTGTATATATTGTATCTCATACATGTTCAATATTTGACGGTTTAGAATTCATATATTTTGTTTTAAATCTTAAATTAAAAAATTACAGCTAAATTTGGAAAAAACATCTTCTATCACTTTCCAAAATAATACCATAAATCAGAAGGATAAGGTACATTCAAGTCAAGACACCTCCATACACCCTGCAACAAATTCAGTTTCTGAAATGGAGAGGATAATAAAAGCTGGTAAGCTCATTTTAAGTTAATTATCATTTTTTCCCGTTGTGAACGGTGACTTCGAAAAATGAAAAACTGAGAAGAAGGCGACCTTCAAAAACCCTTTTCTTCTTTTTCTTGTTTTTTTCCTGTTTTGCCTCTGATACCCACAATCATCTACATTAAAATTAATTAGCCGACGTTTCGGTGCTTTTCCAGTACGCTCTTCAAGGCTCTTGCCTTTGAAAATAAAGTTGCTATAAATAAAAATCAGGTTAATAGAACTGTTTCTTTGTCTCATGAATAATTACCCGCAATATTCAAGAAATACACATGAAACTTAGAACTGAGAAAATTAAAAATAAACAAAGTAGTAATGAATGTAGATATGGATACACAAAATGAAGTTTTTGAGCAATGTTCTTCCATATTTTGGACAAACTTCAAAAACAATTCAGTTTATGTTGAACAAATTTTAAATCCATACAATCTTTAGAATACAGTTTAAAATGGAAATAATTATAACTTGAGTTAAAGTTCTCATGAATAGATTTTCATATGGAAAGGCGGGAATTGATGGAGTTGTTATATATAAAAATGGTTGGAATATATTCTATAAATTCAAAAAGAGTTTTAGTAAAGTACAATGTTTGTTATGACAATATAATAAGTTACATTCAAAGCCCATGTTTCACAATATACTTCCTTGAAGATTCTAGATTCTGTGAAATAGTTTTAATTTTTATTGAACAACACGCCTTCTTTGTGCTTTTTTGCCTTAACTTGACACCAGTGACAAAGAACGCGAAGGGAGGCCAGTAAAGTTTGAAAACGCTGAGTTGGAGGCATTATTGGATCAAAATTCATGCCAAACTCAAAAGAAGCTCGATGAAACCATGGGAGTGACTCAACAAGCGATTTCAAACCGTCTCAAGGCCATGTGTATGGTGCAAAAACAAGGATATTGAGTTCCGCATGAACTCAAGCCAAGAGACGTCGAACGTCGTTTTGTCACGTGCGAACAACCTCTCCATAGGCAAAATCGGAAGGGTTTTTTTGCATCGAATAGTGATGGGGACGAAAAGTGGATCCACTAGGACAACTTTGTGGCTATGGGCGGGTGGTAGCCCGCCCGGGGATACCTGAAGTCAACTATGGGCATACTCCCCGATCTTAAAGCGAAGCTCAACTGCATCCGCAAAGGCGGGAAGTCAGATGGCACGCGAGCCTACTATCCACCGCTCCAGTTTACTCCCACCAATAAGGTACCGCACGTAGAAAAATTGGGTCCGGCGTAGCTGTCGAAGAAATAAAAAGCCGATCGACAGACGTCCATTGGACCCGTCAGGTGTCCACTGGTATAAATACCAGTGAAGGAGCCATGTTAGCCGCGCTTGCCCAACGCAGCCCATTGCCCCAGAACCTCTCTACCCGCGAGCCCCATTGAAGGGGTGCTCGCTAAGGCAGTGCAGGAATCCGGGGCCGGACACCGAGAAGGACGCAAGCACGTTGCCCAGCGGGTACGACGAGGACGTCCAGCTCCCATTTTGCACAAAAATGCACCTGAAAAGCACCTGGGCCAATGCGTTCAACGAGTGAGCTAAGTGGGGTACTGGGTACCCCACCCGGTGCAGCACATCTTTGGCCGACCCGCTGGATCCACTAGGACAATCCAAATCGAATATTCATGGCAAGAAGCTAATGCTGTGGTGCTGTGCATCTGGTAGGATCAGCTCGGAGTGGTCTATTATGAGCTACTCCAGCCTAACGAAACCATCACTGCGGAACGTTACCAACAACAATTGATGCAATTGAGCCGAGCATTGAAGTTTAAACGCCCCCAATATGCTAAAGTTGCTAAAGTCGTCAAGGAAACTGGAAGCACTTAACTGGGATGTCCTACCCCACCCGACGTATTCGCCAGACATTGCTCCTTCGGACTACCACTTGTTCCGGTTGATGGCTCATTGTGTGGCTGAGCAGCACTTCACTTCTTATGAAGAAGCCAAAAATTGGGTCGATTCTTGGATCGCCTCACAAGATGAGGAATTTTTTAAACGCGGTATCCGTATTCTGCCTGAAAGATGGTCAAAGGTAGTAGGAAGAGATGGGCAATACTTTGAATAACATACATTGTACCAATTTTTCTGAATAAAGCTTCAAAATCACCAAAAAAACCCTCAAAACTTATTTGTACACCTAATAATTTTAATAGAAATGGTTGTGGGTATAAGGGACATAAGAGGAAGAAAGAAAAAGAAAGGAGTTTTGGAAGACTTTTTTTCTTAGATCGTCATAATTGTTTATTTCGAAGACTTTTTTGGTCAAAATTTAGTTATTTGCGTTTTTTGAAAGTTTGAATGGTTTCAAATTCTCGAAACTGTGAACTTAAAAAAATTCACGTTAAAAGGTAACTTAAAGCCTATTTGTTCGAATAATACCATATTTCAAGCACAGCCTGGCTCTAAATATTTCAAACAGTTGTATAATAGTATTTTAAGCGTTCCAATTAACTTTAAATTAGTTTTTGTAGATGATGAATACATTGTTGAATATTCTTTGGAGTATGGATTTTTGCGACTATCACCTGCAGCTCGACAAAGACTAAACATTCCAGTGAAAATCGTAACTCTGGACCCTTTGAATGATAAATGTTTTGGGGATTCCTTTTCGCGATTCATCCTAGATGAATTCTTAGGGTATGATGATTTATTAATGGCTAGCATCAAAACTTTGGCTGAGCATGAAGACAACAAAGGCTTTTTACGGTAAGACACTTCAAGTTGTTTCAAATTGTGAGAAATATATGGCGAAAATTTCAGAAGAAGTCGATACAGAATCCAATACTAGTCATGGTAAGGTCTTAACATTAAATTCAAAAGAAAATTCGAATCTATATTACATACAAACGCAAAGTCATCTTAACGCCCAAACAAACTAATAAAACTTCAAGCAATCCAAATCAATTAGAATGGTCGAATTAGTATGCAATCAAATTTGGTCCAAAATAACCATGCAAGCCTTTTCACCCAATTTCTCGTCCCTTGTTGTTTTTAATCCCAAAACAGTTTAAACTGAAATTTAAATACGAGGGTGGTTCAAAAAGTTACAAAAAAGTGAAATTTTTATAAGTGCCCACAAAGTTTCCTTTCTGACGAATTTTCTTAATTCGAACTCTGATTCGTTGCTTGGCCATTGCTCGAATTGAAACGTTTCAAGTAAATGTGGAAAATGGAGAAAATTGCAATTCGTGGTGTGACACAAATCTTTTTTCTGGAAGGAGAAAGTGGGAAGAAGATTCATGAGAGGATAACGCTTTCATTAGGAGACTTTTCGTAGGCATCAAAATTGACCGGATACATTTTATTTTGCATCATAACTTGCACATACAAAACTGTGCACACGATGGGCGCCGCCTTTGCTCACTCTAGAGCAAAAACTAAATCGTATGCGAACATCTGCCGGATTCTCACAACTGTCCAAGAAGAATTCTATTGCTCTTTGTGACGTTTTCTAGGACGCAAAAGAAATCCTTTTTATTGACTATCTTGAGAAGGGGTGAACCATCACTGGGGAATATTGCGCATCCCTTTTAGGCAGTTCAAAGACAGCGATCGCGGAAAAACGTCCAGGAATGACTAAAAGAAAGGTGTTGTTCCACCACGACAATGCGCTGGTCCATTCAAGCCGGGTAGCTCAGCAAAAATTGACCGAGACGCGCTTTGAGCTGCTGCCGCACCTAGCGGCATTTACTAAAAGATGACAGGAAACACATGAGAAAGAGGTTCAACTATGTCTTTCAATCACTTTTCAATAGTGGTTGGAGTGAAGAATCGTCGCTATCGTCGCTCTCGTCATCACACTCTGCGTCTGAATCTACTACAATTTCTGTTTATTTTTCTGGCTTTTCTCTACCTCTACCTCTTCTTCTTTATCGTCTTCGAACACATTCTTGCTCCGTCAACAAATTTTCGAGCGATTTTGTCCTCAATGCGTTCAATCAGCGAGTTAATTTCAATCCATTTATATTCTTCTGTTTTTCCATAAAATTATCTAAAAATAAAATAAAATCCTAAGTACATTATTAATATTGTGCCGAAATGCGAAAAATGTATTAAAAAGTAACTAAAAATGATCTAAAAACGACATTTTTAACTACTCGAAGACTAATAAATCAGGATATTCCGATTTTTTTAGGCTTGAAATATTAAACCACCTTCTTTTAAAAGTCATTGCAAAATGATTCCTGGGTAAGAATTCGTGAAACGGATCACTTTTTTCCCGACTTTATGGAATACAGAAAACAATGATTGTTTTTTAGAGTACGCATTAATACTAAAGTATACCTAACATATTTTCAAAAAATATTGTCAATTACAAAAGATATTATCAAAAAAGTGTTATTAACAATTTTTTTCAGAAATTTCCAACAATGGAAACGAAACCTTGCGATGAAATTTCACCCTCGATAAAAATTGTTCAAAGCTTATTAAATTTTGATTTAAAAAATTTAAAAACCCAATCTATTCGAGGAGGAGATTCACAGGGAGAGAAAAATAGTTTTTTCTGATATAAGATAGATGAAACGACGTCAACTAATCTGTCAAAAAATCTTAAATCAATTAGCTATTGAATGTGTCAATCTGAGTGACCCTCTGAAATAGTTTACAAAATTTTGGAGTTGGAAAAATAGGCCAATATGTCTTAAATCGGATTTGACTATAAAATGCACTAGAGTATCCTTCCAAAGGTCTAGAAATATGAAGGTCAAAACCATACGACTGTAGAGACTGTATAATAGAAAGTGGATACCGAACAAGCACTTTATTTCTTATCTTGTTTCTTCACCTTCTAATTTGAATTATGGACATGCCCAAATAACAATATTCCGATATACTATACGTAGTATGGCTGGTGCTGTGTTTCGACACAACCAGAAGTGTCGTCCCTGGTAATGCATATAGCTTGTACGCGAAGCTTCGAACGGAAGCGTGCACAATGCGAGTCGTGCGCGAGTATATGTAGTGAGCTAGCGGGGATAGTGCAAGTGGCATGCACGCGTTACATGGAAAAAAGTTTTTAAATCTAATGAGGATTTGTTGGGTTAAACCAGTCATATTTATGGTAAGAATAGTAAATAATATAGCTGGAACAGCGATATGTTTCTTTCTATCAGCTACACATTTTTTTTGCGCGTACAAAATATTTCTTGAATGAGCAATTCTGTATGTGCAACTATGTTTTACGGTGAGGAAGTAAGTAATGTAAACTGTGCGATCATAAGAAAAAATATAAGCTAATCGCACCAAGCCCCCACCCGACGTGAGAAGTGAAGCAGGTTTTGTGCGCCGAGTGTTCTGTGCCATGATTCTGTAGACCATATCTTGCCTGCACCTAAGACTTCGCGCACAATGCAGGCTGAAGCGAGTTCTGTGTGACACAGGCTCTAATGGCACTTGCGTTGGATGACTTTTCAAACGCACGCCAGATTTCGCTTGCAGTACGGACGGGAGCGACTTTAGTGCCTCGTACCTTTTTTATTTGGGTGAATATTATATTTGTACACCTTATGCAAATCAATCATTTTTTGGATTACCTTCTCCCGTTAAGTACTAGAATTGTTATAAATTGTATGCCAAGAACGTTTACAATCGCCCTATCTGTAGAAATTTTCAGACACCACTATGAGCTCCGGGTATTAAGGAGGTTGGGTAGATCACTTGCGGGGCAAGCGGTGAGAGGGGTATGCCTATGCCTATACACGGGCGTTCGGTAGTGTGACCAACCTTAAATAAAAAAATTATATGATTTTTTTACGCTATTTACGTATCGATGTGCAATAAAGTGTAGTGTAAATATCTTGTTTTAGTATTAAATACCAGCAAATTCATGTTTTATGTGAAATAAAGTTTATTTTCATCAACTTGAAGTTCTTTGAAATAACGAAAGACGTTTGGCAACGTTGTGTTGTTTGAACTGGTTTTTTGTATGCATATAAATAATTATTCTATTTAAATATTAGCTCCTTTCATAAAAAATTCTACCAGAGATCGATTTTTTTACATACAACCTTAAACACTATAATTAACCGAACATTGATTAGTCTGCAAGTATTGAAAAAATGTTCTTTAGTTTATAATAAGTTATTTTTGATATTTTTTATAATGAGATTGTTTGTACAGCATTCTAATAAATAAAAGTAATTAAGCATGTAATGTTCCATAAGTACGTTGTTTATTTACAATGAATCCTGTGAATCTGTATTACTATTATAATATAGCAGATACCGCAGCGTTGTCACACTTCTTGATGACGGCTGACCGTTTGCCCCAAAACAACGAATATATTTTCTTCAAGTTCAATTATCTAAATAACTACATTGTAAGTGCACATTTTTTTTGTTTCAAAATATTCAGAAATATTCAAAGTTCATATTGCAACTGAGCTTCCAATGAGTTTATCATTTTTAACAAAAATATTGAAGGGAGATTGATGGACATCAGTTTTCTCCCATAAGAGCCCATGTATAAGAGGACTATTTTGACATTGATTTTCTCGAAAACTGCACTGTCAATCCTTTTAAAATTTTTACGTGATTTTCCTTTAATATTAAACAGTAGATTGTGAAAGTTTCAAAAGTTTTTAATCATTTTCATTCTACTACCCAACCTCCTTAATTTCAGTGAAGTCTGTCGGTTGTACACTATTCTAATCTACATAGTTTATACAGGCACCGTTCTACTCAAAGAGACCCATTCTACACGACAACTTGACGTGACGCGTTTTTTTGGACATCATATTCGGTTTCAGCTGATAAGGATTACGTGAGAAATACTGGTTCAGTCTTTCGATACAATTGTATCAAATTTTTTTATTTTTACTCAAATCAATAATAAAAATTAATTTTTGTTGCATTTCTTGGCAAGTTTACAGTACGAGTCTCATACGACTGGTGCAAACTTGACGCGAGTCAGAACTGCATGATTCCCATACATGTTGCACACGATATTTTTTGTAACACATGTAAGAAATATGACACTTACATAAATAGAGGTGCATAAAGAGGTTCGTTAAAAAATTATTTTCTGATTATGGCTGAAAAATCGAATAAATTGATTGGATACCTCGAATCGATTTTCAATTGTTTTTATTAATATAATACATTTGGAACTTAAAGAAATTAACTGTAAACGAGTATTTTAAAGATTACCATGGGAGTGCGTGGTAAATTATAGGAATTGTAAAGTTCCGCTTGGAATGCGCATGCGCAACCGAAGTGAAAATTACTCTCGCACCCTGACCTGAAATTGATCATTTTCTGCACGCTGTACACGTGCAAAATTTGTCACCTATTTTTGGATATATTAGAAGAAAATGTTTTTTGGGGTTTAGAACATTTTTTGTCTACATCCTGTGAATAATATTTTCAATTTTTAAATGTAATTGTTGAATAATATAATTTGAAAAAATTACAATTTAGGAATGTCTAAACTCTGAATAACGTCATTGATGTTCCTGAAATTTTTAATTGAAAAGCGAACGCGTTTCGTTTCATTTCTGGGGTTCTCTTTAAAACTGCAAAACTATAAAGTATTTATATAATAAAATTGTAAGAGTATTGTGATTTGTCAAGAATGTGAAGTGATTGTGATATGTAATTGGATTTGTGTAATTGGTAATAAATTGTATTTTAAAAATGTTTTTTTGGTTGAAAACTTAGAAAGATTTCTATTTTACAAACGTTAGTCATGTTTTTTTCCATTTATGTCAAACATTTCTTTTAAAAAAAGAAAGTAAAAGACTAAGAGCTGTTTCTGCTATATTACATTTCTGAAAGAAATAAAGATTATAAAGTGTGATATTTTTTAACATAAAATGTATTTTAATTCTCAGAACTGAATCTCTTGAATTCATATACTAAATCGTAGATATATGTACAATAGCAATTCATGCAGTTAATTTTGTATGCGTGACAGTCCCTTGACCATTTTCACTTTTACAGGTTCAATTGAACGATTTGAACAAAACTTTGTAGATTTTGTGTACATGTCGAGATTGATATGTTTACCTAGTTTGAGGTCAAACTATTAGTTAGTTCTTGAGATATAAAAATGTGACATCCTTTTGGTAAGAGAGATGTCTGGAGAACAATGTGTCATTTTCACGATTATTTTTTTCTTTGATTTAGAAAGATATGACAAATCTCATAAATTATTAGTGTTTTTAACATATTTTTTTAATTAAAAAAATCATGTAAAAAATTATATCTAGCTTTCGTACCGCTAATTAAAATCCCATTACGCATGCTTGGTGCGTAGATCGTTCCCACCACATTCTAACTTTACTACAACACGCCTGAAAATACCAGGTGCTTGATGCAGGCAAATTACGCTTGAATTTCTTTAATCCTGGGCACTCATACCAGGACACGCATAAGACTGGCACCTAAACACATACAGTGAAAGAATGGAAGGATGTGTGAAAGGACTATGGTCGACTCCTGGTAAATATTCCCAACAGACTATCCAAGGGGGAAGTAGTAGCCTCCCAACCGCGGCGGGATTCGATGTCAGTACCATACCTCTATGGCAGTTATATGGGTAAACGTCGGTCCCTTCTTCGGTCGTCTGCCGGTGAATGGCGAAAGTCCCGTGATACTACAAATTAAGCTAGAAAGAACGCACGCGTTTCCACTGGCCAATGTTGGGGTAAAAACTGTGGATATGGGTGACATTTAACCTTTTGTATCAATATGTTGCATCTCAATCCCGTAAAAGTTCTTACTAGTAGGAAGCTGGGGGGTGATAAGACATCCTCCAGCTCCTTATGGAGAAAAGCAACAAAATAGGGAGACTATACATAGTCCTAGAAGTCATTCAAGAAGAGATGCTCGAAAAGAACCTTTATAGAAACCGGAGTTAGAGAGCAAAAGCCTTGAAGTGGCTCCTGTGAAGTTCGAAGCTTTGATGGCCACCGACAGAAGATTCTTGAAGTACCTGAAGATTGTTTTCGGTGAACACGAAGTCACGTGGAGCAGGAGAATTAAGTACCTGAGAGTACAGTTGCCTCGGCTCATGACCAACATTGCTGGTCCAAGGGATGTAAGAAGAAGACTGGTAGCAAGCGTGGTGCACTCGAAGCTGCTTTATGCAGCTCCAGTCTAGACAAGTGCCTTTGGAAACCGTGCTACCCAGAAAAGTCTGTCCTCGGCATGGAGAGGTGTAGCGATAGGAATCATCTCAAAATACCGAACTGTGTCGACGTGTGCTGGGCTGGTCCTGGCGAGCGTACCGCCAATAGAACTATTGGCGAAGGAAAAGCAGGAGCCCTTTCTGCTCTGCAAAGAGTATGCCTGTTTCAACAACGAATAGGAAATTGCTTGCGTGGCGTAAGCCATCCGCAAGAATGTTAGACGAAGACTTGTCAAGAGATTAAATACGATATGGCATGGTAAGCAGACCGGGAGATCGAGACACAGTCTAATCCCGGACATTGACGAATTGCGGAAAAGTCGTACGTGACTTAAAGCCGAAACAAGCCGCACGTGCAGTTAAAAGTCGAAAGGCGGTCCCGAAAGCGGCAATGTGGTTTGAGAGGGATTTTGTTTTTGTTTTAAAAGGTATGTCTAGACCCATCCTAAGAGAGTCCTGTACTTCGTCTATGAAAGGCTCTGCCACTTTCCATTCTCAAAAAAAAATCTACAACATTCCATTTTTAACTAGAGTAAATATTATCTGAAATAGAATAAAAATGGAATAATACCTAAATATTAGTGAATGAAATGAAATTATTTGATTTTTTCGATGAGTAACTTGTTTTAATGTGCTTGACAATAATCTGAATTTTGTATCGTACATTATTTTCCAAAATACTCTTGAAATTTGACGCACTTGGCCCAACATTTTTTAGGCTTCCCGATTCATTTCCTAAAGTGGTTTCTTTCAAGGCCCTCGAAATCATATATTAATAATCTGGTATCGCTCGGTCATGATCGGTAGCGCTTGGTAGCATTCGGTAACATAGGTGTCGTTCGGTAATGTTTGGTTACGATCGGGTACGTTCAGATACGTCTGGTGGACCTAGAATTCACCTTGGCCACGCTGAGTCAGAGGGCAACTAGCCCTGGACGCGTGCTCCTGCCGAATACCGACCATGGGGGCTCTGCTAGGTCCCTAGTTTGGTGTCGGGTTGAGGAAAACGTCGTCCTGGTGTCATCGGAGCTGAGGTCAATCAGGGGCACCTGATGCTGATCCTCCGACCATGTCGAAGGCTGGCCATGGGAGCACCCATCCGTCGACGCTCAATGTGACTGGGCCAGGAAGACCGGTATCGGGGGTTTTCGGGTTGTGCCAATATACGGTTCGTTACAGGTTTCTGAAACAAATGGAAGTCCGAAAAAGCCAAATCGGGTGGATAGGCTAGGTGCCACAGCAATTCATAGCGCAGTTCGGTACTCCCCAGTGATGGGTTTTCCCTTCCCAATATAGTCAATAACACCACAAAAAGCATCAGAATTCTTCTTTAACAGTTATGAAAATCCGGCAGATGTTCACATGTGATTTCGTTTTTGCTCTGGACTGACCAAAGGCAGCACCCATCGTGGACACAGTTTTTTCATTTACAATTCATGAAAAATAATATGTACCATGTCAATTTTTATTCCTACCGACCCTGCTAACTTATGTATATTTACTTGCCTTTCAGCCAAAACGATATCGTGGATTTTTAAATATTTTCTGGCGTCATAGCTGATTTTGGAGCTTCAAGATGTGGTGCGTCTTTGATGCTTGTCCTACCTCGCTTGAATTCATCTAACTTAAGTTTCACTGTCTTATAGCAAGGAAATAAGTCGCCTAATGTAGGCGCAATCCTCTTATGAATTTTCTCCACAGTTTTCCCTTCCAGAAGAAAGAATTAAATCACACCACGAATTCCAATTTTATCCATTTCCCAATTTTACTTGAAATTCTTCTATTCAAACAAGAATAAAATAAAATTTTGGAGTTATAATCAATTGTGACCATAGAATATTCACATACAGAAAGGAAACTTTGTGGGCAGCTATACCAATCTCACTGTTAGCCTCTCTTAGTATGTGAGCCAAGTTACTTATCGAATCACACTCGTATAAGTAAATTATAAATGACAATTTATTATAAAATTCGAGTAATGTCATAGCTACAAATGGTCAGTAGAAAGAATCTTGAAAAAAGTATTTAATCGTATTCTTAAAGATTTCAAAATTATTATCGGTAGCAGATAAGATTATTTTTAATGGAATCATTTTGAAAATTCACAAATTAGTTGCTTAAGAAATCCTATTATTTACCAAATCCTTTTGGAAACCACTTTTTTAAACTAAATTGCTCATTAAAGAAAAAAACGAATAAATATATTTTTGTCAAACCGAATGAAGTTTGATTTTAGAAAGTCTGTCTATCTTTTGAAATGACATTACTGACTTTTTAATGAATAATAATGTTTTTGAAAAAATGATGCTCTTGCAAAACGAAACATTTTTTTGCTATTTTCACTGTTGAATGAAGAAAAAATCAAATCATCGACTATAGTTTCGACTAAAAGTAAAACTGTCCACAGACGTTTTTTTGCCCTATTGCGGCGCGGGCGTGGTCTTTCATTCAGTCAAGCGCAAACCCAACTTGCTTGTTGACGGCAAACATTTCAAAGTCCCATGGCGTCCTGAAAATTATTCTGTAACGATTTGCACATAGCCATCGGTTAGAGCAATTATGCCAAGTACATGTCATTTGGCAGGTACAAGTTTCATGTAGGTACAGATACGTAAAAACCGTAGTTTTTAAAAATTTTGAAAATCCCTTTTTTGTCATCAACTCTTGAAATATGTGTGTAGGATGTAGGATGATCCAATTGAATATTAATGTTGGTCTTGTTATTTTCGTTCTCGGGCTAAAATTACAGCCTCACACATGCAAACTTTCACGTTTCCTTATCTAATTCAGACAGATTTCATATCTCAAGGATGAGGATTACTATTACTGTTTCAGTGACATATTTTTAAGAAAAAAAAACTGGTTAAGGCTTGTACCTTCTCTTCCAGTCTCAAAACTGACCTCAGTTTCGAAAGATTTCTTCAAGATTAAGACCGTTGCTACTAAAAGAGAAACACGACAGACAGAGTGAAGAGTTTGAATTGGAGATTAGAAATAACCACAACAATAAGACAGTTGACAAGAGTCCAAAAACGGTTGGGTACGAGACCTCAAAATTTAAAAAAAAAAAAAAAAAAAAAAAAACAATTCCTGGACTCGAAGGAAGAGGAAAATTAACGGTTAAATTGATCGATAAACTCTTTCGTTACTATGGTCTGGCAATCATGCGTAACTCCCGTTTTTTTTTTAATAGAAAAGTGAAACATAAAAACGGTTGGAGCAAAAGGAAGACAAATCTTCTTCAGCGGTAAAGCGAAACGAAATAAAGTTGGAGAAAAAGAAAAACAAATCTTTTTTAGTGGTAGAGCGAAACCGCTAAAAAAGACGTCCCTCATTTGCTTCAAATTTATTTTGTTTCGCTTTACCGCTAAAAAAGACGTCCCTCATTTGCTCTAACTTTATTTTGTTTCGCTTTACCGCTAAAGAAGATTTGTCTCCCTTTTGCTCCAACCGTTTTTATATTTCACTTTTCTATGACAACAATATTTACTTTCCTTTTGTTCTAAGCGCCTCAGGTGTACTGGGCAGGTATCAATATTCAGCCCCACTTAATCCAGTTGTTGTTAAAACGATTAAACTTATTTATGGTGACGTGACTTCGGACAATCTGCTGGGACGCTGCGTTGGAGGATTTACTCAAAATGTGAATGAGAGTTTCAAAAATGTACTTTGTCGCGTAGCACCCAAAGTAACGCATAGCGGCATAAATATTAACGATATCGCTGCTAATGTGTTAGCTGCTTCATTCAATGTGGGGAACAGAGTTTATCTTCAGATCATGGAGTCTTTGGGTATCGCAATCGTATGAAACGCGGATGATTATTGACAAAAAGTAGATGTGCTGTATGGTCGTGAAATCGCAGATTAAAGGTAAGGCATTTTTTGCATCTGTTCTGGAAATTATTTTTGAAAAAATGTCCATAAAATTGGTTCAAACAATTAAAAAACTAAATTTTCCATTATAAGAATTCTTCTTTTGGCCAAGTACTTTTATCCCAATATTGAATTCAGTGTGAGTTCATTAGCCTGCTGAAAGCACTTGATAGTTTTAAAAATTGTTTGTGAATTGATAACCTGTTTACGAATTATTAATTTTTTACTAATTATTGTTGTTCAATATCATTAACATGATAAATCGGAAAATTTCAAGACAACAAGTTTATTTATCATTAGTGCTTTGTCTAGTGATTATAAACAATTTTTTTGAAATGACTGATTTCATAATTACTTGAGAACGTTAATTTTGAACATAAAATTCCTGATCCAAATCATTCAGCCAGGATCAGGAAATAGAGTTTGTCAAACATCAAATGCGTTTTTCTCGGAACGTGGTTTCCGAAATCTCTGCCCACCATATCTCGGAAACGGGTAGATTGATTTTTATGTAATTTTGAAACATTTCCTTCAACGAGTTTTCTAGTCCTGCACGTAGCTGCTCAAAATTAGTCTTTAATTCAAATGACCGCCATTTTGTGAATTTTCTATTTCTCAAAAATCTGCTTCGTGCAGGACTGCTATATATATTCTATAATAAGAAAAATCATTTTTTTATTTTCAGATGAACTGACAACTTAAGCCAGCAGGCAGGGCAAGACATAAAAATAAAAAATGACGTTGACGCTGACGCAGATAAAATATAAACAATGGGTCAGAATTTGTGAAATCATCATGAAAAAAATTGCTATCCTCATTTTTTATCGAAACGTTGAAAAAACGTTTCTATTTGATCATAAAAATTACTCAACCAAATCGGAGATTATTATTATATTCTTTACCAAAGTTATTGTTAAATAGAATTTTTGGTAACTTTTTTAACAAAACCTTGTTATTCTTGAAGCCGTAAATTAATTTTGATGAAACTTTAGCATATCGAAGGAAATGAAATTGATCTTGCATAATTCTTCTTGAATTTACGGAAAATACATTTTTTCATAATTTTCAATGCAATTATTGATAAACAATTGATTTTTAGTTGTGCTCTGAACCTTTTAAAAATCTGAAAAAAATGTCATTTGACAACAAAAGTTCAAGGAATCTGAATACGCAGAGAAATGTTCCGAGCCACGTTTATTTAAGTAATTATGATTAAAATAATGCTACGCTGCGTGGTAAACCAGCGCGCTCACCATCTCACGGCGCGCACTTTTTCCGAGGGCGCGATTATTATGAATTTTTTTTACCTAATACAAAGATGATGAAATAGAACAAATTTACTTCTTTCTCCTTTAAAAGCATAATAAGGTTTATAACTTGAAATTGTATACAATATTTATGTACAATACATCATGGTTAAAAAACAATTACCATAATTCGTCGACAACGAAAATTTCTGAATTCGACCTTTCTCTACATTCAACTTGCTTTTATATTGAGCTGCACATCCGTTAGAAAAAAAATATATTCTCTTCACATTTTCGCTTCCGAAAATAAGTTCAAATGATTTATCATTTTTGTGTTGAATAAGTGAACCGCAACTGTATTATGCTTATTCATTTCTGATATCATGACGATACATTCGTTTACAATGGTCGTTTCATTTTTGTAATAGTTAACATAGGGATGCCGTGTAGCCTGTTCATTTGACCACTGATACGACATAATCTGCATCCTGTATCTTGAAACTACAGTTCTCGGCGAAGTCAAGGGTAACTAGGATAAATACATGCTTCAAAAATAACGGCAATTCTTTCTCTAAATTTTTTAAGAACATTCCAGTTTTCTCGACTTTATTAACAAATTGCAAAGGTTATTTGGATCGAGACACGTCATCTGCTTTGTCAAGTCACTTATGAAATATGTTTGACCCGTTCCTTGCAGCGCAAGATTCAATCCATGAATTTTAAGTTTCATGTTTTGGTGCGAATTGCAAACACATTCATTTTGATCACCACTGTAACCAACAACTACGCAAGAAGCTGCTCGAAGCTTTGTGAACTTCGCAAGACTGATCTTTATGTCTGGATACTTCAACAAAAATTTCCCATGAAGTTCTCTCAGTTTGCAAAGCAGCAGTCTTTTTTGGACTCTTTCCTTTTTTCCATTGATCATAACTGAAATGCAGTCCTTCTTCCCTGGCATCACACGGCTGTTTTCATCCAATTCATAAAATTTTTGAACCTTTTCAACAATCAAATTCGCTAGAGAGCTACCAATTTTCCTATTAGGAGCTGCACAAAATCCTGATGATCGATGAATTTTTAATTTAGTTTCAGCCATGTAACGGGTAGAGTCATGTAACGGATAGAGCGACTGTAATCTCTGCTGCCGAGGCAACATCTTTTTCAGAGTCGGATGCAACTGATTATTTTCTTTCCATTATATCACTTTTACTTATGAGATGTTCCTCCACAAAACGAGGTCAAATGATTTTGTGATCATATAATTGAGGAGTGACTGAAAAAAAGTTAAATTTTCCCTTCAAAATCTAAATAGTCGGAGTCACTGTCGTCACTGTTTTCCTCATTAGATCCGTGTTCAGGAGCAGAAACAGATTTTTCGGATAACTTCGGCAATTGAACAGCAGCACTATGCTTCTTGACAGTTATTCTGCATGTTTCGCATACATATTGCCCATTTAAATTTGATTAAACACTGTTTCACTTATCAGTAACTTTTGAGATCCCCTTATAAACAATACCATGCATATTTTTATTCAATGGATTACAACATGCATTAGGAGGTGACATATCGATAGATATTTCACTTAAAAGACAAGATAATTCACTTCTACATTGATTGAACAACAACAATCAACTGGTTAAAAGCTGCCGAAATCGATGAAAAATCCGAAATGGAAAATTCCACAATTACATTTAAAGACTTTTCGTGAGAGTAAATCATAAAAATGAATTACATTTTAGTATGATATCGTTTTAAAATGAGGCGAACAGGGTTTCCGTATCAGATATTAATATAGTGGTTTTTAAACGGCAAAGTTAATATTTTCGTTTGAATAAATGTTTGAATATTATATATTATAATATTAGATTATAACATTATACTAAATTTTCATTCAATTTTACCATTTACTCTAACGAAAAGTCTCAGCGCACACAGTCGCGGATGTTTCATATTAAACAACCGGTAATACATTAAATTTTAATCGAAAGTATGACCTTTTTTCCTTAAATGTAAAAAAGGTCATAATGAACGCGCTCTTGGAAAATGTATAATGCTGTGAGATGGTGAGCGCTCTGGTTTACCACGCAGCGCAGCATTATTTTAATCATAATTACTCAAATAAACGTGGCTTGGAACATTTCTCGGCGGATTCAGATTCCTGTATTTGTGTTGTCAAGTGACATTTCTTCAGATTTTAAAAGGGTCCAGAACACAACAAAGAATCAATTGTTTATAAATAATTTAATTGAAAATCATGGAAAAATGAATTTTCCGGAAATTCAAGAACAATTATCCAAAGTCAATTTCACTCCCTACGATATGCCAGAGCTTTATCAAAATCGATTTATCGCTTCAAGCATAACAAGGTTTTGTTTTAAAAAGTTACCAAAAATTTCATTTAACAATAAATTAGGTTAAAAAAAAAGAGTAATAATTTCTGCTGTGTTCGATTAATTTTTATGATCAAATAGGATCGTTTTTTAACGTTTCGATAAAAAAAGAGCATAGAAATTATTTTCATGATGATTTCACGAATTTTGACCCCAATGTGAATGAATTTTCGTCCCAAAATTTATAAATAGGGAAAAATTCGTCAAGTGTACCAGCCTAAAAATTTTTTGTCTCTGATTTCCTTGAAAGTCCGCGAAATTATTGTCCAAGTGAACCTCTTTTAATTCCCCTAAGAGAACGTCTCTAGTACGACGGGTTGTCAAGTATACAGGGGCTCGAATTTTCAACCTTTTACCGCGCACGCAGATACTCAATTAACTATAACGTCTACAAAAGTTTTCCAAATTAATTTTTTTTATGAAGGTCATAGAAACGTTTTTTCATTAGCTGTACAATGGAGGCAATGGTTTTAGATTAAAAAAATTATTTGAGCTTCATTTTTTAATTTTAAACATATTTTTGAGCTTTTCTCCGAATGCGGCCGTTAATTTTCTTTCCAAAATTATGTTTAAAAAAAAGTTTGATTTTTTCCCTTTAAAATGAGCCATGGTCGAAAATGAGGCGAAAGAAATTGGTGGAGATATATAACACTCCTTGCGCGCGGCTTCTGCCTCGCGAGCGCCCATGCTTCAAATTCAGAATGTACGGTTTCTAGTCGACTACAAATAATCGACTACAAACTGAATTTTTTAACCAAATAATTATTATCGTTATAAATTAATTCACGGATAATAATTTTTATTATTTATTGGACAAGTAAAATCCACTTTTATGTCGATACTTCATTTTTAAGACTTTTAAGAGAATTTGAAAAACCCGCCGAAAAAATTAGTACACGTATTTGACCACTAGATGGATGTATTCGATACCTTTCTCGCAACGAATCTCATTGTCAGTTATCATAATTCCCAATTATTTTTTTATCAGAAATTGCTTTTATGCGATTTAGCTTCGGCTTATTCCGATGTCATAATACTGCAGGTTTTTACTTTCCCGTATATTATTTATTCTCATTTACCTTTCTCATCATTCAAAATAGACATAGTATTACTTGAATACAATATTTCGAACACTTACCCACCTTCCGTGGTTGGACTCGCATTGTTATTCAGTGTCTCAACTTAGCTTCTTCTTCTGCTTAATTTTCAATCATGCCAAGAAGAACCTGCTTGGGTCCTCGTTGTTACAATCCTTTTTCTAAGGAAAATCACAAGCGTGATCCGTGCAGTTTAAGAACAATTTCTGCAACTCTTCAAAAAAAGTATCCCAGTATACCCATCGATGCGAAACTGTGTGTAAATTGCAGAAAAGAAATTTCTCAACTTGCATTGCTATCCTCTTTGTATTCTCATACTGATCCAACAATTGAAGATGCTTCAGTAATCAACGATAATTCACCTCCTATTCTCGAGAATGATATTTTAATGGAAGACGATGATATCTTTGCCGATCCTTCGACATTCAAGTTTGAAAAATCTAAAACTGATTGTTCTGATGAAAACATTACGACGGAATGGAGGTTCTTGAACAAATAAGGGAAAAATTTCAAAAATCTGCAAGTAATTCAGAAAATCGTGTTACTTTTAACTCTTGCTCCGAAATCTTGGGTCCGCAGAAAATTGGCTAAAGAATTTGGTGCTTCTGAATACTTAAGGACTTTATAACATAAGTTCTCGCAGACCAGTGTATTAACCGAGTAGAATTCCAGACTTAGCAACAAATTGACAGAAGTACGTCACGCACGGAAATAACAGACGCAGAAGATTTTGCTGAACAGATTTGCGAACGCGTGCTTAAGCTTGAACCTCACTTTTTTATAGCCAAACAACAGTCGTATTTCTTCAAAAACCTTAAAGACACACTGAAAGAAGGAGAATTTCTTATCCTTTGTGATTTCGTTGAAAACTATGCCTTTGTAGTCCAGAATACAGCTCAGTCATTTCATTGGAACAATGATCAAGCTACCATTTTTACAGTGGTAATTTATCATAAAGAGGACAACATTGTAAAGCACCGCAGTCTTGCTATGTTATCAGACTGTTTGACTCATGACACAATTGCTGTGTACGAATTTCAAAAAATTATTACACACTATTTGAAAGAGAATTTTCAACCCAGAAAAATGATTTATTTTACAGATGGACTCGCCCAGCACTTTAAAAATAAATATAACTTCATCAATTTGCTCCCCTATGAAATGGATTTTGGTATTCCAGCCGAGTGGCATTTCCATGCAACGGCGCACGGAAAAGGCCCTTGTGATTGTATTGGGGGAAATTTAAAAAGACTCGCAGCGCGTGCTAGCCTACAAGCGTCATCTAAAGATCCGATTTTGACTGCTGATGCCTTGTATCAATGGGCAAAGAAAAATTTATTTGAAACTTTAGTATTCTTTAGTCCCAAAGAAAATCACGCCATCACAGCTCAAGAACTTAGGAGTAAATTTGCATCAGCAAACACAGTGCCTGGTACACAAAAATATCACTCTTTCGTTCCCTCTGCTGAATTAACTCACATGTTGAGAAAATATTCGTCATCATTAGAATGTGATGTTTTCCCGAAAAAAACTATGAGGCAAAGAAAAAAGAGAAGTGCACATACAATGTATATAAGCAAATTATTTGACTCAATTCTCGATGTGAGAGGCGAGGGAACTCTCACTAAAAAATCACCCCGAATTACAAATTAATTTTTATTTTTAATTTCGTACCAGCCAAAAATAACAGTTTTATGAACAAATTATACAAAGTACAATTAAATAAGTTCCCAATGGATGGTACGTCGTCATCGTGGCGCCTAGCTGCACTGTGACGCAGAAACCGCGCGCAAGAAGTGTTATATATCTCCACCAATTTCTTTCGCCTCACTTTCGAGCATAGCTCATTTTAAAGGGAAAAAGTCAAGCTTTTTTTAAACATAATTTTGGAAAGAAAATTAACGGCCGCACTTGGAGAAAAACTCAAAAATATGTTTAAAATTAAAAAATGAAGTTCAAATAATTTTTTTTATCTAAAATCATTGCTTTCAGCGTAAAGCTGATAAAAAACGTTTTTAAGACATTCATTAAAAAATTAATTTGGATAACTTTCGCAGAAGTTATGGTTAATTGAGTATTAGCGTGCGCGGTAAAATGTTGAAAATTCGAGCCTCTGTATACTGACAACCCGTCGTACTAGATACGTTCTCTCAGGCGAATTAAAAGTAGTTCACTAGGACAATAATTTCGCGGACTTTCAAGGAATTCGGGGACAAAAAATTTTTAGGCGGGTACACTAGACGAATTTTGCCCCTTATATTCCAGAAGGTAACCGTTGTTGTCAAGCACATTTGATAAAAGGCCGGTTTTTTATGAAGAATTAAGTTCTTTACGTGTATATTCGAATTTCACGAAATTGAAAGATTCAGAACTATCTGAATTACTTGAAAGTTTGACTATTGAATGTGACACCACGATTCTTGATAAAGTTGGGGATTTTTCTTTATCGAAAGAAAAAATACATCTTTTTACAGGTTTGACATGGGAAAATATTATTGAACAGCGCAAAATGCTAACGTCAATGCGAAACAATCAAACCTGCGATGTAACACTAGCTCTAGTCGTGTTCTTATTAACACTACTGATGTCTCTAAAACGTTGTTCAATTTTACTGAAGAACTAATCTTAAATTGTGAAGGTACATATTCCCGCCATCAGATCCGCATGGTTTGTGCCAATTATTGAATGATGGCGACAAACTTTTCCTTGATCGTGGTTTTCGATATGCGACAGACGTACTGGAGTCAAAAGGCTTTACTGTACTGATGCCAGCGATAAAGGGCAAGCGAAATAAGCTGACAACTAAAGAAGCAAACTAGTCTCGTTTCGTGACAAAAATTCGCTGGTCACTGGAATCTGTCCATGGAATAATTAAACAAAAATATCGATTGCTGGATCATATAATTGATAACAAATTGCTTCCAAATGTTGAGTTGTATTTTAAAATTGCAGCATTTCTGTACAGTCAATTTGGAAAGGCGTTGAAATCAGATGTCCATGTTTCAGAAGAAATTGTAATAAGAATGAAACATCAGTTACATGAAGAAAACACTTTGGCTAATGAAGCTGAGGAATGATACTGGGTACATCAATTTACAATTTGTGAAAGACAGGCAAATATTTTGAAGACCCAGGTACAGTCAAGAAACATTAGTCGGAATGTATACAGAGGTTTATTGTACAGAGTTATAAGCTAAAAATGAAGTTGGCCCCCCGTTCTAATGGAATTACACACATATATGGGGCCAACATTGATATTTTCTTTTTTTTAACTTTAAAGTTATCCTCTGATCATATCTCAAAAAATATATGTTGTTACTTGGGTTATGAGTATATTATTGCAAAAGATAGCGGTATTGCAACAAAAACTCTCTTCCTGTGAAGGAATTAAGTGTCAATTTTTCTTTTGATTGCCTTAATACCCTCTACAATATATATTTTTGAAGCATGAATATCGTTTCTGTCAATTTTGAGAGAATCAAATTTTTTTATTTTTCAAAATTTGTTTATAACTTTTGTAAAAAAAAATTTTGAAGTTATTATTTGGGATAAATTAGTTTTATAATGGTACTAACTTATCCATCACATATGAATCAAATCCAAGCGGAGGCTTCATAATTCCGCTTTCGTAGAAAGTTTGGTTCTTAGAGGCAAAACGCTGAATCATCTCATTTTTGACAGCCTCATTTGAATCGTATGCTTTTTCATTCAAATGGTTTTGAAGTAAACGGAATAAATGATAATCGGATGGTGCAAAGTCAGGACAATAAGGTGGATGAGGCATCACTTCCCAGCCTAACTCCAATAATTTTTTGCCAGTGACCAAAGATTTATGTGGTCTGGCATTATCTTGATGGAAGATGATGCCTTTACGAGTTGACAGTTCTGTACGCTTTTCCTTGATTTCTTTATCCAATTTCATTAGCTGGCGACAATAGACATTCGAATTAATAGTTTGGTTCCTTGGTAGCAGCTCAAAATAAACAATACCTTTGAAATTCCGCAAAACACTTAGCATAACCTTCTTTTGATGAATATTGCTTTTGATGTCCATTGTGCAGGCTCATCTCGCTTGCTTCATGAAATTTTTCGCACGACGTTATCGTAAACAACCCATTTTTCATCTCCCGGTATGATTCGCTTTAAAAATAGATCGGTTTCGTTACGTTTCAGCAGTGAATCACAAATGGAAATTCGTTTGGTGAGTTGAATTTCGTTCAGTTTGTGAGAAACTCAAATATCGAGCTTATTGACGTAACCAAGTTGTTTTAAATGTCTTACAATGCATGTATGTGATATGTTGAGCTTCTCTGCAATCTCTCGTGTCGTGCTACGCCGGTTATTTTCTATCATTACTTTTATTTTGTCGCCGTTATCTTCACTTGAGCGTCCAGAGCGTGTTGCATCTCTGAGGTCAAAATCTCCGGAACGAAAACGAGCAAACCGATTCTGGCACTGGCGTTCTGTCGATGATTTTTCACCATAAACATCATACAACTTTATCTGAGCTTGCACTGCGTTTTTACCTTTTTGGAAGTAATAAAGCAAAATGTTACGAAAATGACCGTCTGGAATCTCCATTTCAAATCAATGCAAAACAATAAATAAACAAGGAAACTTGAAACTTTTTTTTTTACTGAATAATCTATGAAACGTCAGCTGTCAAATACTATATACGGTCTGAAGTTTGCGATGGACAAGAACGACTTCGAACGACTAAAGTCATCTAGCGGAAAAAAGCGAAATGATTTTGTTGGCAACCCATTAATTAAATGTTGTAATATTATATTATAACTACCGTCGGAAATTGTGCGCACGGTGCTTGTGACCGCTATTAAAAATCACTGCTGACTTTGAACCACGATATCTCGGTGAAAAAAAGAGATAAGGCCTTTTTTAAAAAAACTGTTGGAAAACTTATGAAATTCCACACCTATTGATGCTCAACAAATATTTTTTTGACCTTCTAAAAATAATACAGGACGTGAGGAGGTAAAAAAAAATTCAAGATTTTCTCAAATTATCTACCTCAACTTCAACTTTTAGCCTGACCTAGGCAAAATTTTTCGAAAATCTGAAAATTATACGACATAAAGTCTAGAATCTTATCTTTAATTTAACTCAAGAAAACTTAAAAAATAATCATGGGTCCCCGAGATACGATTAAAAATGTGCAATCGTATCTGAGTTGAATTTTAATCGACGATCACGGTTATCGTAAACTCGTTTTTACGCTACAGTTGAGAGTTTCGCAATGTTGTGTATTACGATACAGAGGAATGTAAGGTAAAAAGTGAACTGCGCATGCGCCTATAACCATACAGCGGAGCTTAATCTTTTTCTTATTCTTCTTCGTACAGCGTTGGCACCGGACTGACAAAGCCTTGTACATTTGAACTGCGCGTGCTCTATTACAATACGCTACTAAAGGGTTTCCCAATAGGGGTGATATGATTTTGAATGTCCCTATCGGGCTCATTTGAACTGAAATTTTTGACGTCTGCTGTCAGTTGTCATCAGTAAGATTTGCCATTTAATCATGAGTAGTTTCACGCTTCCACAACGTTTGGAAATTGTCCAATTATTTTATCAAAATTCGAGAAGTTTTGTCGGTGTTCAAAGAGCATATCGTGCAAAATATGGTCGTCATTCTGCTCCATCCGCGCTCTCAATTCGTCGAATAATCGATAAGTTGGAGAGTGAATTTACTCTATTGGATACTAAGCCTAAAAATCGTATGCGTACCGCACGTTCTACACAGAGTATAGCCGCCGTACAGGCCAGTATCGAGGAAAACCGTGAATTGTCCGTGCCACGCCGATCTCAGGAATTGGGCCTGTCCAGGATGACTACCTGGCGTATTTTGCGATTGGATCTTGGCCTGCATCCCTATAAGATGATTCTGGCCCAAGAACTGAAGCCTAATGACCATCGTTTGCGTCGGGAGTTCGCGGATTGGGCTCTGGAATCAATTGAAAATGATCCTAATTTTCATCAAAAAATCATCTTTTCTGATGAGGCGCATTTTTGGCTCAAGTCTCGGGGGACATTTGGCCAATATATTGTTTAAATCATAAATGGCATAGAATATCCAATATAATAAAAAAGATTTCGATCAATTCCGAATGAATATTCAGTGTTTTTTTTTCAATTTCAAAACATATCACCCTTATTGGGAAACCCTTTACTACACAAGATTGAGAAAATCAAAATGGCCGGAACTAGTCGCGAAATATCAAGTGCAATAGACGAGAATCATGATGAATACTAGATTAGTTTCGAGTGAACGCATAAAATCTCGTATACGCACTGAAGTCACATAAAATAGAATATGTGCCAATGCAGACAATTCGGGTAATTACGAGACTCGCTTAAAATGCTCGCAGAACTGATCGCGCCTCGGCTTCGTCTCGGCTTTGCCTTGGCTTCGATCTCCTGCGAGCATTATCGCTCATCGCGTAATAACCCTCATTATGCGCCTAGGCCCATAATATACTATTGTTGACCATCACTAGATGTGGGATTTCATAAGCTTTCCAACTGTTTTGTTTAAAATGCCCTATATCTTTTTTCACCGAGATATCGTGGTTCAAAGTCAGCAGTGATTTTTAATAGCGCTCACAAGCACCGTGCACCGTGCACCGTGTACATATAATAAACAATCAAATTAATAGAAGATGTATTTGATTAAATTTATTTAATAATATTATATTTTATTCAAATTTTCCTATAGGGAAATATTTTTTACTCATTAATTTATATATTGATTAACTAATAACTTTCCCTTAAGGCAAGGTTACCATCGAGAGGCAGGGAAGATGCATGTACTTCGGGAATTTTTTTTATATAAAATAAATATGATACTTTTGGAAGTGGGTTTTAACGTCTTATTCTTTTATCAATGGAGAGTAAAGTCCACATTTGTTTATAGAAAAAAAGTCCAAGATCGTGGCTCCAGATCCCGTTAAATAAAGCCATACACGGTGTGTTTGGTCTACGCGGGGTGCTTCACAGCCTTTCCAGTTCATCTGAATTAAAAACAGATTGAAATTTATTTAGCTAGACTAGATTATGAGAGCCTTATCTTTTTTCGTTTCCTTAGAAACCCCTGGATGACAAAATGGCAGAGAAAAGGTATCCCCAGCAAGCGCGTTGCGAGCGCCTCAACTACCAGTTTTCTAGCCAACGGAAGGTTCCGCTCAACAGGCTGTAAATTCTAAAATACATTTTTTTTAATTTGGTGAGGAGGAAAAAAAAATGCCTCCCCCGATCGACGCGAACAGCCAAGCCCGCCCAAGACGCAGGACCGCGGGTGCAGGCCCCGATGCGATTTCTACTGGCCCTCATCGTTGCCGCGCTCTGAACGCCCTTTGAGCTCCCTCGTCTTTATTACCATGGTGACGAATGACTCGATAAGCATCCATATCTGTTCAGATTGGAGCATGAGAGGGACGATCGTGTATTTAATGCTTTTTTTCCACTCAATTTCATGTTCCCCTCCTGTCCAGACGGGCTTCACCCCACTCAGGCGACTTACTATTGAAGTCGCCCGCAATAAGGGACTGCCCACTAGCCTCTCTGAGGCTGGTGGCCGCAGCGTATGTGGGCGATGAGCTGCCCTTCCTTTTTTTGAGAGTCCGATCTTTGGGGGGAGAAGGTGCAACCCTCTCTCCCCCTTTGTGAGCTTTTTTGGGGTTCTCCCAGAGACGCAGAGTGCGGTCTCCGAAAGATACCCATCCTTTTCGAGGCGGAGCGTTATTAACATGGCCAGGGTTATTTCTCAGCATACCCTGACGCTGAGAGCCCTGGCCAATTTTTTCGTTTTGCTCCCTCAGGAGCTGAAGGACGTCCCTCCATCCCTTAGCTTCTGGAGAAGCACCCAAGTCCGATTTCCCCACAGTTTTTTCTTTTAAATCCATGAATTGCTTTACCAGCGCATCGTGCGTAGAGGAGCGGGTCGGAATAGTTGGGAACGGGTGTACCCTCAGACCAAAGTCCGACCCCAGTTCCCTGAAGCCCAACCTTCGCTTATCCGGTCCCGGAATACGCGGACAGATCGGACTCGTTCGAAGTAACACAGGCTCCAACACCTGTGTTTAATACGCACTACCTGATCAAGGTCCCGAAGGGGCTGGCTCCTGATCCCGCATGGCACACCACCTCGGAAGAGCTAGGCTCACATCAACCTCGCCTCCTCATGAGCCGGGGAAGACACCACTCGGCGACGAAGCACTCCCAGTGGAATGCCATACGGAAACGATCGTTTGGACTGTTCTTGGTCGCAGACTGCGGAGGCTTTGCAGTGTCCCCCAGGAGATTCCATACACCAATTCGTACTGCTCCACATTCAAGAGAGAGCCCATCCATAGGTTCTTCTCTCACATTCGAAGGACACACATCACAGTCATGCGGCGCTGACATTCATTCAGTTCACTCATTCCTCGTAGGCACTCGCAGTCTCATTTGCAACGCCGCTGCCTAAAGCATACATCCTTCTTCATGCATGGGAATCGACGCGTCTATAGCGTCCCCCGCTTTCTACCTGGGATAGACCCGTTTATAGGGCACCCTCCACGCAATGGGAAGATGCCCGTCTATAGAGCCCCCTGCATTTGTTCACCGATTCATCGGGACACTACAACCCCCATGACCCGAGGGTCGTCTGCTAAGCCTCCCCACCCGTCCTTTTTTGGCATAGCCAAGAGAAGGACTTCTTCAAGTTACCAGTCCGAGGGGAGGTCTAAAATACATTACATTTGAAATTATACAAATTATGTATCATAAAGAAAAGAATTCGAATTTTTCATTGTCATGAACGGTATATACTTCTCTGAATATTTGGTTTTCTTCTACTAGAATTTCTAACTCAGGTCATGAATCTCGTATAAAAAATTAAATTGAGTATATTTGATATTCTATACAGAATTATTATTTACCCGCGCACTATCATTGATTCTATTAGTATCTTTGATTCTGTCAGCAAGTTCCTTAGTTTTAGCTGCATAAGAAGTTCGTTTTTTCTTTTCCACATAAATATATTTCCTAATTCTTCCTGCAATTGCTGAAAACATGCCGTGTGAGCATATACTCTATAAAGTTTTTCATTTAGCTTACATAGTTATCAATATTATAGTTGCGTATTAGGGACGTTTTTAAATTCTTCTTTGGAGTTCCATTTTCTACCTTGTATGTTTTTATTATTTTCCATTCTTATGTATATAAAGTTCTTGGCTTGTATATAAAGTTTTAGTTAAATACAAATAAAAAATGTCAGCTTCAGCTGGAAAATCTGTAATCGTCTTTCATTTTGTTTGCAGGAATGTGGTTACTGGAGAGCATTATCGATTTGTGAGCATGTGGATGGCTAGAACATCCTACTTAGCTGCTTTTTTCATAATGATTGTATTTGTGAGTATGGCATTATCATATTATTCACAATTACTGATACGGAATGCTTTTTTGGGCATACTTGCCGTGATGAAAATTCAATTTCAATTGTGCAAGTTGTCTTATCTTCAAAATTGAATGATAGTAACGTTTTTACTGCTTGGTATGATTACAAATATTTTAAAAGCAGGGAAATCGCACAACTGTGACTTATTCGCTTTGGTACCGTATTCTCATTATTCTGCTCTAAAAGCCATACGAAAAGGAGTAAATAATGCAAATTCAAAACTATGGCTTCGATCGCTATCT
The DNA here is from genome assembly GCA_030998225.1 of Diplolepis rosae. Classification (NCBI taxonomy): domain Eukaryota; kingdom Metazoa; phylum Arthropoda; class Insecta; order Hymenoptera; family Diplolepididae; genus Diplolepis; species Diplolepis rosae. Next base: position 2,374,331 of record JAPYXD010000707.1, read on the forward strand.
TTGGATAGCATTTTATCATACTATGAATGCATTTTGAAAAGTTCAATCCTGGTGAAGTAAAATATATCTTAAATTTCGATTCGTATAAAAAGTTAACTTGGATTTTAATAAACACATTATTTTTCGATGCATAATAATATTAATGACACAGGCCCACAAACAGAATAAAGTAGTCTGCGCTTTGGATAGGACCATGATATTTCTATGTCTATATTTTATGTTCTGAGTGCGTGTCTGGTGTTAGCTGTCTCAGCGTATATCGACAGACATAACCTGGCTGTGAAAGTCTTTTGATTTTTTAGGTATTTTGAACATAGAATTCGCTCGGGAAGTGTTTCAGGGTTATGTTTTTATCGCGAAAATATCATAGAAATCACAGTTAAAATTTTTGAGCTGAGCTAAGAGAGGGAAGAGGGGGGGGGGGGTGTTTTATATATGCTGGTGGGAGTAATGCCTAAGGTTGCCTCAATCTCGCAGCGTGTCATATATTGATCTTGCATTATTAGTTTTTTGCACAGTAGCAATGTTTTCTGGCCCAACAACTGATTTTGGACGGCCTTTACGAAATTTGTCGGTGAGTGAATGGTGGCCACGATTAAACTCGTTATACTAGCGTTACACAGTGCCATAGGATGGGGCTGCATCGCCAAAAGTGGAAATAAGTTGATCGATGCATTCTTGTCTGGAAATCCACGTCGAAAGTCGTAATAAATCATCGCCCGAAAATTGTCACGAATCAATTCCACTTTTTTTTACTCAGACGCAATTCTCAAGTCACTGTAAACAACACAAATAACGAAACGTTCTAAAGGTGGTTATGGTAAAAAATGTCAAACATTCCAGTGCAAATGTCAAATGACACCTGAGAACACTCAGTGTTGCCAGGGCTCAAAATATAAATAGTGTTACGTCACAATTGCGTGAATACTTAATTTGATGAAAGGTTCCTCGTTTTAAGTTAAGATCGAATGATCCTCGCTTAGAGATGAGGATAAGTCAATGAAAGACACAACGATTATCAAAATAATACAAAGTGACCTTATTCAAATGAATTCGAATGTCGGATTTTCGACAACCGAGTCAAACGTGAGTCGCTTTCCGACATTTGAATACGAGCAAGCGCTGAGTCGAATGTCGGATTTTCGACAACCGAATGTTGAAATGTAAATAAATACAGTAATGCTTTCTATACGTAAAGGAAAATTTGAGGTTATGAAAAACAAAAAGCACTAATATTCCAAAAATAGAAAATTTAAATCCCGCATTCTTTTTTCTAAAACGCATAATATTTTATTGGACAAAACTATTAAAACTTTTGCATACATTTACTACTCTGAAGGTTCTCGAATTTTGATGAAATTTATACTTGTACATATTGGTGGTCATCAAAAAGCAAGCAGTTCTTTTTTTATCGGTCGAAAAATATTTCCAAGGGGTAATAACAACCCGTGAAGTTCAACCCTAAAATTGACTTTTATCAATTTTAACGAAAAATACAAAATATTTTCGTGTTAAATCAATTGCATAAATTAGTCTAATAACGTGCAATTAGTTTGACAAAGAAATATTGACTAGTTTAGGTTAAAATTGATAAAAGTCATTTTTGGAGGTGAACTTATTAAATTGTGACTTATTGATCAACTTGCATGCAATTTTATAGGCAAATAAGTCAAAATCAAAACTAAAACAAACTTGAAAATAATAAAACTTTTTGGTTTGCCAGCTTGTTGATAACTATTAGTATGACTATTATTAAAATTAAGATTATGTTTCAAAGTTGATGAAAAAATTTAAATAAATAGATCGATATTTTTTAAATTCAAAGGATAATTTGAGTTTATAAGAAGTAAACGACTAAAGTTGCATGATTCAAAAATTAAAATCTCGCATTCTATTTTCTAATAGGTATTTATTAGACAAACTGTTAAAATTGTTGCAAAATTAATAAAATTTAAAATCGCGCCTACAGCAAGGCAACCCGGCATACAACCAGGCGATTGACGAACGTAAATCACATCACTGCGAGGATAACTACTTGTCGATAGGATAATTACCTGAGATCGACAAGGCAGTTGAGTTAAAAATAGGAAAACTACCTTACCGTCGGTAATGTAGAAAACCAAGCCAATAAAACATTAATAATTATTTAATGAAAATAACAATAATATTCACTATTATAAATGAAGAAACGCCATCAATCCGATCTATCACTTTATTTTAAAAAAGAAGGATTCAAATTCCTCTAGCTTTCTACCCTCAATTTGAGTCCTTTTCAAGAGCTGTCAAAATCATATAAATTCTAAAATTATTTAAACATTCATCACTATGAAAAATAAATAAGAAATATTTTTAACAAAAACAGAACTTACATAAAAAGGTCAGTAGATAAATCATGTCAAAAAACACTTATTTTTCATACAATGTCAATAAAATAAAAATTAAATTAAATTAAAAACTACGTGGAACGACCAGCACATATCATGGTCGAAGTCATGCGGACACTAACTTATAACTAAACAAATACAATCGAGGATGAGAAACAGAGAATATCAATCACATTATTGGGGATCCGCAAATTAGCTTAAATAATATTTTAGAATATAAACACCAAAAATTCATGTATTTCATAAATACTATAAGAATATAAACCAAGTTGTAAAATAATAGATGAGTCAGTTCAATTATGACCTAGTACAATTGCACCGACCTGTCAACATATATATTAAGTAACATAGCTGAAAAGACGAGAGAAAAATGTACCGCATCGAGCGTCAATGGACTTTGATCCCGATAGTATGACCTGCGTGGGAACTAGCCGCGAGTTCACGAGTTTACGCGACTGTCAGCAAGTATGGCCATCGACATTGCCGCCAGATGCGTGCCGATCAACAAATTATCAACGTACGTGCCAATCAACAAATTAGCAGGCACTCTCCCACTATGGGAATAATCAATAATATATAAAGCCCAGATTTACCTCTGGAGATTGTCTTTTTCGCTAGTAGCTGTTCAGTCTTCAATATCTTAACGCCGGTAATCACTCCGTCCGCAAGACGTACTGTCGGTGTCACGAATTGACCCTTCGATATTCGTAATTTCATCGGTATCTTACACAAGGATTACCTCGGTACTTGGTAAATATAATCCCTGGCCCTTAAGTGGTGTAAGTCCGGTGGTCGTGAATTAATAAGTGGCGTTAAATACGTGTATCGTCGTATTAAGTCGAGTTCTGAGAGTTAAATCTACAGAAAACGAACTTAACCAGTGTTTAGCAAGCAAGTTAGATTGTCTGATACGCTTCCTGTACTATTTGACTAGCACTACTTAACTCCAGCCAGGATTGTGCCGTTATCCAGCTATCAACAAGGAGAACTATACGACAAAACTCATTCTCTTGCCTTCTCAAGCAAGGAAAAAGCGCAAGTTATATATATAAGCATCTCAAAACTTACTATATTAACTATAACGCCAATTGTAGTGCGTGAATTGTGTACCTAGGCATCTCAAAACCTAGTATATTAGCATAAAACGCACGCAATCAACCGCGGAAGTCACATATATAGGCATCTCAAAACCTGTATTATTAACTCATAAACGCATAAAACCCTTAATATTGCCTTCTCATCGTGAGAAGTAGTATAAGTCATACACATAAGCATCTTAAAACTTATTGTATATCTATCTTTTAATTAATAAAGCTTGTACACCGCAATATAATCAAATTTTGTTATTACTGTGAACAACTCGAGCCGCATAGGTTTGACTAGTGACCACGATCCCACACAAAAATATAAATAATCAGAATTTACCACTCTGATTTAATCAGCAAACTTTCCTCCCTTTTCCTAATTTTCCCAACCTACCCTCGCCTTAGCTCGGGACGTAACAAAATTAAAGAAATTATATTTGTACATGTATATAGATAAAATATATATGTTTATTTTATACTTTTCCTAGCGAAAAGCTGCTAAAAATTAAAGAAAAAAACATTTCAATAAAATTTTATAAAATATATAATTTAAATATTTGAATATTTTATAAAATTTTATTGAAATGTTTTTTTATTTAATTTTTAGCAGCTTTTCGCCACGAAAAGTATCAAATAAACATATATATTTTATTTATATACATATATAAATATAATTCCAATAATTTTAACAGTTTGTCTAATAAATACCTGTTAGAAAAAATAATGCGAGATTTTAATTTTTGAATCACGCAACTTTAGTCGTTTGCTTTTTATAACCTCAAATTTTCCTTTGAATTTAAAAAATATTGATCTATTTATTTAAATTTTTTCATCAACTTTGAAACATAATCTTACGTTTAATAATAGTCATACTAATAGTTATCAACAAGCTAGCAAATCAAAAACTTTTATTATTTTCAAGTTTGTTTTAGTTTTGATTTGGACTTATTTGCCTATAAAATTGCATGCAAGTTGATCAATAAGTCACTATTTAATAAGTTCACCTCTAAAAATGACTTTTATCAATTTTAACCAAAACTAGTCAATATTTCTTTGTCAAACTAATTGCACGTTATTAGGCTAATTCATGCAATTGATTTAACACGGAAATATTTTCTAGTTTACGTTAAAATTGATAAAAGTCAATTTTAGGGTTGAACTTCAGGGGTTGTTATTAACCCTTGGAAATATTTTTCGATCGATAAAAAAAATACGGATTGCTTGCTTTTTGATGACCACTAATATATACAAGTATAAATTTCATCAAAATCCGAGAACCTTCAGAGTTGTAAATGTATGCAAAAGTTTTAACAGTTTTGCCCAATAAAATATTATACGTTTTAGAAAAAAGAATGGGAGATTTAAATTTTCTATTTTTGGACTTTTAGTGTTTTTTGTTTTTCATAACCTCAAATTTTCTTTTACATATAGAAAGCATTACTGTATTTATTTACATTTCAATATTCGGTTGTCGAAAATCCGACATTCGACTCAGCGGTTGCTCGAATCGAATTCAATTCGACTCATTTCTCAGCTGAGTCGAATCGAAAATTAGTCGGTTAAATTCGACTAATGCACATCACTGATCTATACAAGTCCACGATGACTTTTATGACTCCCGAACTTGGATTTTAAATTGTCCGGGTCGAACTTTATTGATTTCAAACTATGAGATTTTCGGAGTGAAATTGAAGATACCGCACTGAACTATTGTCGTGAGACCGGTGATAATTCCAAAGGAAAATTCAGGAGACGAACCAAACGAACAATTAACTGCTCGCTCTTCTTGTGGGCCTCTTTTACATTTTTCCATACAAATTGACGGTCAGCGTAAATCGTGACATAGTCATTTCCTTAGAAGAGAAGGGCCCCTTTACTGCCCCCTACTTTGTTTTTTACCTAGGTAAAGCGAGGGTTGAGCCTAAGAAAGAAAGAGCGAGCGTTTCACGGAAGGTTGGCTCTTCGTCGGGGTGAGTCCGAACCTTTCCGGCGAGCTTTCGATGGGGATGAACAGGACGTCGTCCTCCGGCAGGTCGGCCGGATCGAAGTTGAGAGGGTCGTACCACTTGCCGGGGGTCGGGGGTTTCTTGGCTCTATTCAAGACGTGAGATGACACCGGCGCGCGAGGGGAGGTCGCGGGTTCCCGGCGGAAGAGTTCTTCCGGCAGCGGAAGGGGTTCCGTCGGAGGTTCCAGTAACGCGGGGATTGAGATCGCGGAGGGTCTCTCTCTTGGAAGAGGCCGAGGTGAGAAATTTGGGTGTAGAACCGCTTCCACGGGGTCGTACACGGAATGTTGGACCGTTGGCGGAGGGAGAGAAAGGACGGGTACCGCGGGTGTCAGGGTAAGCTGGGCAGCAGCGCGGGCTCGGACGCGGTCGCGATGGCGTTTTCCCGGACGGGACTTACCGCGGCGTCGACGGGCGATGAACTTCCGCGGTGGGACGGAGAAGGAGGCGGTTATCAACGCGGAGGTGTACGCGACGCGAGGCACGGGAATCGATCGTCGGACGTTCAGCGTCGAAGCCAAACACCCACGACTCAGCGCGACGACCGTTTCGCGATCGTTGGACGCTTGACGCGGAGGTCGGCACCCACGACTCGGCGCAAAACGACCGTTATTCGCGGTCGTTGGACACTCGACGCTGAGGCCGGTACCCACGACTCGGCGCAAAACGACCGTTATTCGCGGTCGTTGGACACTCGACGCTGAGGTCGGTACCCACGACTCGGCACGAACAACTTGACGCGAGGGCGCGAAACACCGCACTTTATCAACTTCTTCTAACACGCGCGTCACACTCACACACCCTGGAAAGCACAAACACACTAATGGACTAAAGGCGAAAACTTTGTACTAAAAAAAGAAACTTTATTTTAAAAATTGCACTGTCTAACAATCTTCTGATGGCCGTACGTCGCGAGGACAAGGTTTAAGATTTTTGTTGTCGGTACGAGGCCCAAAATCTTACTGACTAAAAACGGACTCGCAGGTCCCCGAAGCGTGGCTTCGTACGCACCGATGCGAACCAGGAGGGGGGATGAGCGTCGGTAAAGAGGGATAGACGAGAGAGCTAATCGGAAGGCCTCCTAGTTCAGAGAAAACGCCCATAGCCCCTCTCCGGGATTCAGCCTCGGCCTGTTCGAAACACAGAGCCCAATAACATCTACCAGGAATGAAATTTAAAATAATTCAAAAATATTTAAAAATAATAATAATTCCATGAGCGAAATTACTACGATAATACCAAACCAATGACAAGAACAAATTATTACAATGATTAATAAAACTAAAAATGATTATAAGATTAAAGCTATTAAGATGATTAATAAAATATCCTGAAGAGCTGAACATAAAAATGTGCAGAAAAAAATACGACCCAAATGAGCCTGTTATGCGCGCCGCCGAACAAGGCAACCAAAGTCGGAAAGATGTAAAAATGTAAAAATAAAATATAATATAAAAATATAAAAATAAAACGTAAATATAAAAAAAAATTATAGAAAAAGAGAAAGGCACTTGAAACAAATATCTCAATGTATATTAAAGAATTCTTCTAATTTCTGCTTCCCCCAAGTGATCTCCTTAATTTTCTCATACCTCAAATAGGCGGCCAACTTATTCGAGGGATGAAAGCAATTGGGGAATTTCCAGAGATTCAAGCACTAAGGGCAAGCAGGTAATCATTCAAGTCCCCGGGTCTTCATCTGCTTGCCAGATGCGGCCGGCAAGAGAAACCAAATGATATTTATGTTAGTACCTAAAGCTAAAGGTACAATCATGGTCGTCACTAAGGATCAAGCGAGTCCAAGGTTCTGTGTCATTAAATTATTCGATTTAAGATTCTCGGAAAGGACAAACTCAATAAAGTATACTGAGTGTCGAACCTGGACTCGAACGAATCCTTTCAAACCTATGCCACCGGCTTACAACAACTTCCCTTACTTCTTATTACCCTTTATTGATTTTCTCATAGATTTCTACTCAATCCAGCCTGTGTCTATTAAATACATTCAAATACGTCGCGGGACGTGACACCTCCCCCCTCAGTTGGAGCGCGGGGGCAAGGCTTCCGCGATCGAATCTTCGGAAAAAGAATATATCAGTTCATGTTTTGAAAAAATGCATTCAAATTCTTTTTCTGATATAATAACAATATGTGAATGATAAATATAACATTCATTTCGATGTTCGTTTTACAATTTGTATGGTATTTTTTGCATTTTACTATTTGATACATTCCAATATTAACATATTTGTTGGATGTCATAAAAAATTTATATTATCTTAATATTATAATTTTTGTTATAAATTATTACATAGTTTTTTGAAATAGCATGAACTTAACATTAATATAAGGTTACTGTTACGTCCCGAAGGATTAAACAGACCCAATTTAATTTATATTTACACTCTCCCGTTTTATTTATGAAACACAAGGTTTCAAGCTAAGGGAACGGGAACAAAAGGTCACTCAATAACCTAATATATTTAGAAAAATCAGTTAAACACACATATATATTTTTACACACAAGAATTAAACACAAAGATATGATTTTAATTACAACAGAAACTGACAACTAACAGATTGGAAATTTTAAGAGTATTAACACAATTCACTGATTTTAGTCAAACCGATTTGGCAAGTTGCAGGAATCTTCTTCTTCTTTCGGGTTCCTAGAGGAGAAACCCAAATTTTAACAAATTGATACAAGAGCAAAATATAAAGAATAAAAGATATAGTCCTTACCTTGATTTGTTTGTGGTGTTAGCTTTGAATTTCGAGGGTGGCACGATCCGCCAGGTATGCAGGTAGGCGCCGCTGCAGGTAGCTGGGTTGGTAAGCTTCCCCAAAGCGGTAAAGGTTCCAGCTGCGAAACCAGGCTGACGGAGTCTGAGAAGTTGCAGGTACTTCCGCACTGATAAACTTTTAATTGATCCAACTTCTGATAATGCCGATTCAGGATTAACTCGTTCAGAGATTGTTGAGACTTTTTGAAGATATTGATCACTATCAGCGCGTGGTCTCGATGTTATAGGTAAGGTTCGGTGGTGAATATCAGACTGACGACTGCGATGGTAAAAATCAGACTGACTCTCCGTGATTGAATTCCGCCAATTTATAATCGATGGGTGGTTGGGTGTTACCTTGGCAACCTTATGGTGAATCGCGCATCATAGCCCAGTAACAAGTAGTTATTGATCCATTTTCCAAAATTCGTAATCAGTGGGTTGTTGGGTGTTGCCTTGGCAACCTTATGGTGAATCACACATCATGGCTCAGTTTGCGAATGCGATAATGGTTATCGATCTAACTAATAGTTTCTAAAAGCTTTTAAGTTAATTACATTTTCAATAAAAAACTAGTTGATAATGGAACTGTCAGTCAAGTTAATTTATTACAATTTGTTCAATCTTTGTTAGTCATAAGGTCTGCCACTACTTAGTATAACAATGATTTATATTTTGCCAGCTGTCTACATTTTCGATACAATGGTTTATTCTTCTTTTTAAAACAGTTTACGCTTAATTTCTATAATAACGGTATAATATTTTTATTAATTGTCACAGGGACGTGACATTACATATGATTTATTTTTGTTATTATACCTAAATACATTAAGGGGGTAGAACACAGTGACGGGCATGTTTTGTGGGTCATTTTCATAAATTTATTGCTAACTAAATAATGATGTAACACCACCATTTTTTTTTGTTTTATTATCTCCCATACTTATCAAAAAAGGTTTAAAAAATTTTTTGTTAAAAAAAAAATGTTTTGATATATGCTGCTTCGCGCATCTCTATGATTTTTGCGCATGGTTGGATGGTGTACATTATTCTGCGAAAACCAGTCATCTGGAACAAAAAAACAAAATATGCTCATCATCTATATTGTATTGGCTATAGCGTCACGTAGCCTTTTTTTTTTTAGCATTTTTTGGCAACGAGAAAAAAATTTCTGAATTGAACATACGTTTTTTGGGCCGAAATTTCATCTTATGATTGTTTATAAATATTGAACAAAACAAGATATTCGCAAAATCCTACGTGACGCCAGAGGCACTCATCCATAGAGTAAGTGTGTCAAATTTCAAGTCGATTCGTTAATTCGATCTTGAGATATCATGCACACCGTTTTGAAAAACATCATTTAGAGACAAACGCGTTTAATCATTTGCAAGAGCGCATTTCAGAGCATTTCGAGGCGCTCGAGTGATGACTTGAAATTTAAAAAAAAACGACTTCCGGTGGCTATAGGATCTTTTGTCCCTTATTCTAGAAGGTCAAAAGGATTTTTTAAGCCAATAAAAAAAAATGACTTTTGAACAATTTACTGTGATCTACCCCCTTAATAATTTTTGTACGTGATTGAGATATTTCATATTCGTAAATTATAAATAACATGCTGTAATATTTTATATAAAACGTAATTTTATAATGTCGTAGAGTAGTGAAAATTTTTAAGGGTTATTTTTATATTTTTTATTACGTAAAGGGTTGCTGCAGTTATGAGCTAAATGTCCTCTTTGAAAACACCTTTCACATGAATTAGTCAATTTTTGTAAAGCTTTTTTATTATTTTTATCGCTTATATTAAAAATAAAGATAACTTCGTTTCCTATCTGAAGTTGCATTTTATTTTTTTTAAATTATTTAGTACAACTTTTACAGTCCGTTGCCCTACAGCGTGGCGTTATTAATGCTTCTCTACAACCGTTGCAATTCATATTAACGCATTGTATTTTACAAACTGAGTGCCATGAGGTACAGAATTCATATCTATTTTGTTCTACTATTGGTAATTTTTTGAAAAAAAATGACAAAATTTCTTTGTTGCTTCCTGAGTGTTGTAATAAATGAATAAGGTTGACGCTTCTAGATCGAAACAAAAACTATTTATTAAGTGTCCATATGTAATTAGATAATCCTGTGGACATACACCGTCCACAGGTCCTGAGTGGAACACGATTGGTTCTGCCGCAGTCGGAATCATTCTATAAATTTATAAAAAGAAAAGGATCCAATTTTACTTGAGTCTACTTTTGATTATATAATTTTTATACTTCATCCATGTAAATCGTGCAAAAGTACCAAAATCTGATTCTAATAGAGGCTCTAGTTATTAATAATATTTATTAATTAATAAAGCCATCCACGGTGTGACAACAGTGGCGTTAAAAGAGGATATTTACTGAAACTTATAAATGTTTTACATTTATACGGTTGGGATTTTATAAACATTGATGTTTCGCAAATAGGATTATTTTGAGTACTGTATATGGAATGAGGAGGGGGACATAAATTTTGAAGTCCATTTTGGTGGCATTAAGCGAGGGAATTTTCATTTGTTGTGAAGTAAGATTCGTTATTTGGAGAAATCGCGATATAAAAAATTTGAGATTTCATGAATATAGGTGTAATATAATCAGTATTGAAATCAAAATATATTGTGCTTGAATGTGTTTTAAATACTTAAAATTCTTCAGAATATGGAATTGGTATGGTCATAGTACAAATTGAGTAGTTATTGAAAGAAAAGTATCTTATTTTAGAAAATGGAATGACTATAGAAAAAAGAGACGTCGAAAGGTGAGGGTCTTCTTTGTTAAATTTGAAGTCTACATGGAGAGAAATAACTGGTGCCATGCACATGGAACTCACAAAGTGTTACACACATGTCGAATGACGATTGTGAAACACGCAAATTCAAGTGTTTGACACTCTACTTATGAAATATTCGTGCGCGTAGCACTAGCGACTCGGACCTCGAACACATGAACGCTGAGTATATGATGCATGGTTTTCTTCATGTTCCAAACGCTTCAGCTTCACGTGCGCCGCACGTGAAACACAAGCGTTTGGCACCTTTGGCCCATCTAGCATCTACTATTGGATCTATAACTTAATTCGTGCGGTTTGCTAAGAGATGGCGTAACATGTTTGTTATTCCATCGTTCCAATATTCCGAACATGCGTTGGAAAGCTACTGTCATTGTGCGTCTTTTGCAGTGTATGTCATTCATTTGAAGCGCAAACAACAATAATTTTTTTTCACTGAAATATGATTGTTACTTGTGATGAAAAATGGATCGATTACAACAACCCCAAGCGCAAAAAATCATATGTGAAACCCGGCCAACCAGCAATAATTTTCCATCATGACAATGATCGGCCTCATGTTGCTATTCCGGTTAAGAACTATTTGGAAAACAGTGGATGGGAAGTTTTACCCCACCCGCCTTATACCTCAGACCTTGCCCCTTCTGACTACAATTTGTTCTGGTCGATGCAGAACGCCCTCACTGGAATACGGTTCACATCAGAACAGGGTATCAAAAATTGGCTTGATTCATTCTTGTCCGCCAAGCCGGCGCAGTTCTTTTGGGATGGAATCCAGAAATCTCCAAAAAGATGGGAAAAAGTCATAGCTTCTGATAGGCAATACTTTGAATAATACTATTGTACACGTTTTTCTTAAATAAACGTTCAAAATTTGAAAAAAAAAACCGCACGAATTAAGTTATAGATCCAATATAAGTCGCATGAGTAGTAAATGTTGTAATATCACATACTTTTTATGTGAAAACACAGTATTTTGTCTTTGTAGATTACTGTGCGCAGCTCGCATGAATTTGGAGTATTTATTACTCGAGTTTATAAGTTCATCTATTTAAACAGCCACAATTGCCAAACACTGGTCTCTTTCGAGTACATGGCACCAGTTATTTCTCACCGTGTAGGAAGGTATCTGGAAGCAGCATGGGGTGCCATAAATTTGTGGCGGCATGGGTTATAGCTTCCGTAAGTTGTGTTAGGAGTAAAAGAAAGGATTGGGATATTTCATGCAAGTCCATTAGCCAATTTGCTGCAAGAATTCTATAAATGTGCAAATTCGGGTAAATTTGTGATTTATGCCAGTCTTTGTACATCGTAACGTTGTTGAGATTGGATGAAAAATTTTCAAGTTGTTCAGAAAATGGATTTGGCAGTAGGAACAAATTTTCTTTAGGCCAATAAAGAGAAGTTTTTTGTCTTATTTTTGACTGTAGAAGAACTTTTTGAATTTGGTGTAAAAATGAATCACTATTTTGGGGAATATTAGTGATATTGCGAGCTTGTCTGGATATAAACGAAAATTCTCCGCATTTTCCATGATACTAATTTGGGTCTTGGATCAGTTTAAACACTTCGATCCTTTATTTTTCTTGTCCCTTTCGGAGTATTATTGTAAAAATCCTGATTGCAAAGATCATAAGATCTTATCAATGGTTGTAGTAATTTCAAAGCAGCTCTATTTTCGGCTAACTCGCTGGTAGGACCCGCTTGTACAACAAAATGATCGTTTGTGTTAACTTGAGCAAGAAAAAATGATTTTTTTTTTAATTTGGATCAGGATGAGCTATGTATTGTGGTAACGGTAATCCATATTTTATCGTGAAATTTCTCAAAATTTCCACGTGGTTTAAAAGTCCCATAGAGTCTGTTCTACATATCTTTTTTTTATAACTTCACACGTTGGGTAGGTTCATCATAGTGATGATCCATTGCAGATGATTTCCTGAATCGGTGTGGAATATTTATATTAGAATTTATTGTACTGATTGGGGGGTCTATATTCGCATTTGAAACATTTCTTAAAGCTTTATCCAGAAAAAGGCGATGTAGTAGAAATATTATTTGTTTTCATTTTATAAGGATTTATATTTTTAAAAAGACTGTTATTGGATGTATTATGTTCTGTTATATGACCACTTGTTGAAGGTTTTGGATCATTTATAGGTGATTCTTGGATTGTAACATGCAAATGTTCTAGTGAGTTTATTCAATTTAGGGGAGAAGCGGCGAAATTGGCGCGTCGTCTAAATTGGCGCACCCTATTTTTCAGAAAATGATAACATAACAAAAAATAAAAATAGTTCTATCGTGTGCATTCTTGTATGATATGTATTTGATAGAAAACATTATAAAAATCTAATTACTTAATACAGTTTTATTGCGATTAATCGTTTTTTGTCATAATGGTTATGTTCGAAGCCATTGAGTTAAATCGTTAAATAATAGTAATTCAAGGTGAATTAGATTAATGCAACGATTTTATAATCTTTGATATTTAATATTACGATTAGGATAGAATATTTGTATGAAAAAATAAGCATTTTACGTAAAACGTATTTAATTAATGAACGATACACTTGCGGCAAAATTGGCGCATACGAGATTCAAATCAGAGGCGAAGTTGGCACACGTGTTGTGTTTCTGGAAACCGGTGACTGAAGTCAAGTGCTCGGATGTTTATGATTTAAAATATAAAGAAGATAGTAAGTACACAATTATTAATAAATAGATATATACATTTGAATGTTGCTGAACTTTTCTGCTAATCTTTTTCTTAAGATTTTTTGTGACATGGGAGGTAATGTGGTTCGCAAAACTGATGTAACGACTTTGTAAGGTTATATTCATTTGAACAATCAGTGGTTAATTTTTTTTTTAAGTTTGAGGCATTAAGGCATTTTAAAAGCGATTTTTAATAATTAATTTGCAGTCTGACAGTGTTTTGAAAGTTTTCTCGATTTTAAGATGTGAAAGCAATGTAAGTAAAAAATTTGTATTTTTGATTGATTGTTTCTATTATTTATAAGTCTTCTAAAGTTAATAATTGTATATACTTCTGATTACAAATTCAAATAATTCTGTATAAAAATGATTTCAATTTGAATATTCACTTAAATATCCACAATTGCCAGTATTTTATTGTACAAATATATAATATATTTTAACTTTGGCTGGTTTATGTGAATAAAGGTATAAAAAACTTCACATATCTTGATATACTATCTCAAATTTAGTTTCAAATTATAACTACCTCTTTTCATCAACCTTTGCTACTGAAATGTAATTCTAAATCTATGAAAATATAACTAATACGTGGCAAGAGAAGATTATAATGTTAGTGCGTCAATTTACCCGACATGGCGGGTAAATTGACGCAGGTGCAGTCCTTCGGAAATCTGAATAAAAACCTGCTTTAATAATTTCCAATGCAATCTTTATCCATTGGAAAGTATAGAAAAGATATCCAGCTATTAAATAAATATTTTTCATAATTTTTAGTCATATACTTTCTTTTTAAACTCGCACTTTCTATTAGGTGCGCCAATTTCGCCGCTTCTCCCCTACTTTACATTTTTTATCTTTTTGCAAAAGAGAATTTATCATTTTTATTGCTGCGTAATCCTTTGCTGTTTTTATTGTGTTTGCAATTCCTATTCGTTTATGGTCATTAATAAAACAAATTGCTATGTATGTTAAGTCTTCTAATGATGATTTTATTCGTAATACTGTATATTTTGGATACTCAAATTTATTTTGAGTGCAAATTTCGTTTAATTTTTTTCAATTTTTACTAATAGAATTCGGTTGGACGTTTTGATTGTTTTTTTTTTATTTATTTATTAATAAAGGTATTATATAAATTTTGTGCTACCTTTTGCTTTACATTTTCTTTACCTTTGCCACTACTCATTATTATTCAGAGAATCGGCAATTGCAAAATGAGATAAAATTTCAATTCATGTGATTTTGTTCTGATCATTATTCACTCGTTTTCAATTGTTATGCATAACCATTTAGAACACTCATCCTTAAAATTACAAAATCGTTAAATATTACTCGAGATTTCTTTATTCAACTCACCCTGCAAATCTATACCTTTTATGTTGATTTCGATAAGAACAGATACTATACTACACTTTGATTTTCCACAATTTACACACACGAGCGCAGTGGAAGCGTGGTTGGGCCCATAACCTGATGGAGGTATGGGCAGCGTGACTAAATAAAACACTTCGATTATTATTTAATATAGTATCTTCAATTTCAATTAAGACGACACACTTTCTTGTTCGCTCGACTCTGTGATAGCAGAACGTGGTTTCGATAAACGGACCTCTGATTAACAAACAAAAACGAGCGCGGTTGCGCCGGCAACGGCAGATGCCAGTCACGGAGTAGGAGTAAAAGTATGAGAACCCAGAGTCTCATACTTACATACAAGTACATAGGCGCATTCAATATTCTAACAATAAATAATCGCTCAATTTTTATTGTAAAATGAAAATGTTAAATAATACATTTCTTAAAATTACAACAATATATATATATTTTCTGATCTTTCTAAATCATTTCAGTCGATTATGTCGATCATTAGAAGAGTGTATCACTGTATGTGATAACGGAACTCTACCATATCGACCTTATCAACCTATGATTCAGAATTAATGTAACGTCTCGCAAGACTAGATGGAATTTTTTTAAATTATAATTATTAAGAAATTTTCTGTGAAAAAAGGAACGCTTCCACTCCGCTGGGTATCGAGCCCAGGTCCTTTCGATTTCCGGTCGAATGCTCTGTCATCTGAGCTACGGAGGTTCCACAACTTTTCTCACAGAAACTTGTTAACGCCAATCATGGCTACGGATAAACCGGGAACTATTTTCTGATCTTTCTAAATCATTTCAGTCGATTATGTCGATCATTAGAAGAGTGTATCACTGTATGTGATAACGGAACTCTACCATATCGACCTTATCAACCTATGATTCAGAATTAATGTAACGTCTCGCAAGACTAGATGGAATTTTTTTAAATTATAATTCCGTTATCACATACAGTGATACACTCTTCTAATGATCGACATAATCGACTGAAATGATTTAGAAAGATCAGAAAATAGTTCCCGGTTTATCCGTAGCCATGATTGGCGTTAACAAGTTTCTGTGAGAAAAGTTGTGGAACCTCCGTAGCTCAGATGACAGAGCATTCGACCGGCAATCGAAAGGACCTGGGCTCGATACCCAGCGGAGTGGAAGCGTTCCTTTTTTCACAGAAAATTTCTTAATAATATATATATGCATATTTTTTGTACGAACTACGTATGCCTTTTTCGTAAATTATAATGATCTATTTTATTAATTTATTAAATTATAAATTGTTTTTAAATAAATAAAATCGTTTATAACAAGGATCAGATAAGATTCGAGTTATGCACAATTTATTTTTACTCTAGATTGCACAAGTTAGGCTCAAGCTGAGATCTTTGGACAATCTTTGCAAATAAAAATATTCTGTTTCTTAACAGAATTAAAATTACAGTTATAAACAATACAATCACAAGCACTTCGAACTTTGCCTTGCCCAAATGATCATAATCAATGGTGACCGTTCAACGTATCCAAAAACGAATCATACTCTCGTGTGCTATTTTTTATGTTTGTTTTAAACTTAAATCAAAACTTAGTTAACAAATTAGAATAATTTTTTAAATAAGATAAATTACTTAATCACTTAGGTTAGCCTCAAGGTCAGATCCCTGCGTGATTTTTCAAAACTTATTTCATTTTATACATTTTATAAAAATTATAAAATTTCAAAGAAATGATTTGATTATTAAATTATTAAAGTTAGCCTCAAGGTCAAACCCCTTTGTGATCTAACAAATCTATTTTATTGAAATTTTAAGTTTACAAGTTGAAATAATATTTCATATCCATTTATTTATTCACTGTTAATAACCAACGTGTTAAATTTCAATTGACTTGTGTTTCACGGCTGATACACCATAAAAAAGGAAGCATGTTACGTCACCATTGCGTAAATACTTACTTTGATGAAAGGTTCCTCGTTTTAAGTTAGGATCAAATGATCCTCGCTTAGGGATGAGGATAAGTCAATAGAAGACACGACGATTATCAAAATAATACAAATTGAATTTATTCAAATGATTATAAGGTCACTCTACACATTAGTTAATACAATTCATATAGAAATGTAGGCACAGGGTGGTTGGTACATCAGTTAGAAAGAGACAGAAAATAAGACTGAGAGAGAGAGAGAGGGGGAGAGAGAGAGACGAAGAATTAACTGCTCGCTCTTGTTGTGGGCCTCTTTTATATTTTTCCATATTAATTTACGGTCAGCGTAAATCGTGACGTAGTCATATTTCCTTAGAAGAGAAGGGCCCCTCCCTACTTCCCCTACTCTTTATTTCCCTTCATTGATTTTCTCATAGATTTCTACTCAATCCAGCCTGTGTGTATTAAATACATTCAAATACGTCGCGGGACATGACAATAGTGCTCCTCGTATAATGTAAAACGTCGATTAGAACGTTTGAAACGTTTAATTTTATAAGATTTTGTTTTTCTATTACCTTCTATTTATTAATTTCAATTAGTACAACAGCGCATTTTCCAAAACTCTTGTTCGCAAAGCCCTAAATACCTACACATTAATAAATAAATTTCAATTATTTGATGAATATGTTAATATTGTAACATCCCTACTTTCCCCCTGGTTGCCAGACGCTTCAGTCAGCCAGGGTTCGGTAGGAGTGGGGGAGTAGGGAATGCAATAATTTCGGAGACGGACTTTTAATATAAAAATATATAAAATTTATTCAGGAAGAAACTTACAACTATTAGTAATAGAAAAATAAAGAAATAAGGCGGAGTGTATGTGTGAATGTGTGTAAAAAAATAAAAAATGGTGTGCCGGTTAAGTGTGTGAGTTTACTGTGTACGTGTTTGTGTGTGTGTGTGTGTGTATTTGACGTATTTGCGGGGGTGCATGAGCACAGGCCTAACGGTTCGCTGCTGGTGGACCGGTTATGCGTTGAACAATTTTACTTTCTGTAAATAAAACATACAAGGTCGTAGGGGTTAAGAATCGTCGATTTACAATATGATTGTCGTAGCCCGATTCCCCTCGGGGGGCGCGTTCACCTTGATTTCTCCTCCGGTCGCTCGTTTCGTCGGTCACGGTCAAGTCTCGGTCGTTTTAGGGAGGGACGCCCTCAGCGGTATCTGAGCGTTGGTGCCCCACCCTCGGTGCCTGGGCCATGGCGGTATCCAGAGGGCCGAGGGTACTGGTGGGTCGTTCGGTAATTCAGTCATTCGTCATGGGACGAGCTGGTTCGCCGGTTTGGTGGGTGCGGTTTGGTTGGGTACGGATGGGTACGGATGGGTACGGTGGGAAACGGTTAGGTTCGGTTTGGTACGGTTGCAGTATCGTCTGTGTTGCCCTGATGTAGCCTGAGCAGCACCCAGTCGGGGGAACCTGACGCTGGGTGCCAGATCCCACCGAGGGCTGACCATGGGGGAACCCATCGGTCCACGGTCGATGTGGCTGAACCAGGACAACCGGTGTCGTAGGGTCTCATCCGGGGAGTCTGTGCGAGGGTCAGTCAGGAGAACCTGACGCTGAGCCCTCCCACATGTCTAAAACCGGCCATGGACGAACCCATCGATCGGTGTTCGACGCGGCATCTCCGGGTGAACGGTGGGTGTCAACCTGGCCAGCCTGAGCAGCACCCAGTCAGGGGAACCTGACGCTGGGTGCCGGCTCTCACCGAGAGTCGACCATGGGGGATTCCATCGATCGACGCTCGATGTGACCGGACCAGGAGGACCGGTGTCGGGTAGCCTTGGTGTCGACCTGGCCAGCCTGAGCAGCACCCAGTCAGGGGAACCTGACGCCGGGTGCCAGCTCTCACCGAGAGTCGACCATGGGGGAACCCATCGATCGACGCTCGATGTGGCCGGACCGAATGCCGCGGTAGGGGCGCGATGGCGTAGTATGCACGTACGGTTCGTTACAATATAGCCAGATATAATTTCTTAAAATGCCGTTTATTTAGAATATAAGAGAAACATCTATTACACATAATTTTCGTAATTTTGCTTCATCATTGTTTTTATTAATGAATTTATATACATACATATATATTATTTCGTTTTTTATATTTTAACAATTCAACATATGTTTCAATTAAACAGTATTTTGTCCATGGAGCACTAACTACATGCATATTGATATAAATGAATGTAATTTGAGATTTACGATATTGAATGACATTCATTACACACATAAATATTTTTATTTGTTATTTTTTGTATGTTTATTTCATTTTATTTTCTTTCTATGAATAAATTTGTATAGTCGCACATATACTATTCCGTCTTTTAAATAATTCAATAAATGTTTCAATGAAACATTGATCTAAATTCATTATAATTATTTTCCTTATAATATAGACGCTCGTATATAACATCAAATACATTTACTATAGTCTTTCTATTAATATAATATTAAATTGTGAACAAAATTTGTTTTAATAACGCTGGTAAAGAAAAGTGACCTATGTGCTCATGGAATGAGATTTTTCATTTTTAGAGTAGTTTTTTATGCTGAATCCAAATCTGGCCTCTATTTTTCCCCAGAACATCAGGTTTTTGTGATTTTTTTAATCAATATTTTTTTTTTTTAATCAAAAATCATGAGATGAAATATTGTACAAAATTTTTTTATGAAAAGCAATATATGATTTCCGTGCATTTTTCAATGCAGAATTTAAAGGTGTGCTTGTTTTTTTGATATTTTGTAATCTTTCGTTTTCCAGTCGTCGAAGTGTCATTCTCTTCGTTTTTTGATGTTCAAGAAATGTAAAAAAAATTTAGGGTTGAGACTATCACCGTTCGCAAGATACATGGCAGAGAAGTTATCTCTTTCTATAGAGATGCCAGTTTGACGGGTTACAAGTACTGGAAGCGAATTATTGTACGGAGTCTAGTATTTCATTGCATCACAATCTACAATATTTGCAATTCTCACATTATTCACGAAGTTAACATATCTGTAGTGTTAACAAAATTCAAAGCTTCGGGTTTTCGAGCAAGTTTTAATCACGCAGGCGTCACACTGTCGCTGCACACGTGATACAAAGAATCGTCGTTGAGTGAAGATAGGTATAGAGGAGACATCGAAGGCGAATTTTACCTAATTATTAAATGTTATTCATCTGTTTTACAAGTTATTACAAGTTCAATTATTAATTTCATTTGTTTTCCTGTTACCTTTTTATTATTTGGAACTTTATCGGAGATGATTTCAAATCATAAACTTTATAGTAATACTTCATATTTATGTCAGAAACTTTATCATTAATAATACTCATTGCTTTAGAAATTAAACAATTTAAAAAAATAAAGACGTTCCAGACTGGCAAATATAGTGTGTTTTTTAAGCATAATTTCCTTTCTTAATAATGTAAACACTTTTTTATTTTGATAATTTAGATTCACAAAATTTGCAAGTAACAATTATATTTTTAAGTGTTATAAAACATTTTTAAAAAAGGTTTTTTTTACAGAAATTTGAAATTTTCAGAAAAAGGTATCGATTTTTGAAGATCAATTTAAAAATCGATCTTTTTAACCGATTAATCGATCAAATAAAATCAAAAATTTCACAATCGATTCCTTTTTTTTAATCGCCCATCCCTGGTCACGGTAGATTGGTTCCAGCTGCTTCGGAGTGGTAAGAAGAGATAACAGAAAGGTAACCCATTGATATCTCATTATTGTCATCAAATGACGAAATCTGGAAAGAACGAGCATTTGATTATCTCTTCACGACTGGGAGAGCACTGTCACGAGATAGGACATGCATTTCGTACTTTTAAGACGGCTGAATTCCATTTATTTTTTCGCATGAGAAATCTTTCAATCTTATTTTATACTTGAATTTCATAGGTTTAAGTGATGCATATTATATTCAATTCATATGTTCAATATTATTATTATTATTATTCAATATATTCAATTTTCGCGTTTAGTGGTCCAATTTTTTCGTCGTATTGCTCCTTAGAATTTTTATGTAATCTATCAATACAATATGTCTCCTTTCGAGTGATCGGTTAGTTTGTGGTTGTTTTCCAGAAGTAGTTAATTGTTTCACGTTAAACAGTCTTTCTAGGTGTTTCATTAATTTGCTTATAAAACTTCCTCCCCAGTCTGTTATGATGTATCTAGGCGCGCCATATTGGAAGAAGAGAGGTGTCGGAACCGCGTGAGCAATAATGGTCGTTTTTAAGTCCGGTATGGGGCAAAATTCGTCAAATGTACCCGCCTAAAAACTTTTTGTCTCCGATTTCCTTGAAAGTCCGCTAAATTATTGTCCTTGTGAACCTTTTTTAGTTCCCTTAAGAGAACGTCTCTAGTACGACGGGCTGTCAGTATACAAGGGCTTGAATTTTCAACCTTTTACCGCGCACGCTGATACTCAATCAACCATAACTTCTACAAAAATTATCCAAATTAATTTTTTTATAGAGGTCTTGGAAACGAATTTTTATTAGCTGTATGCTGAAGGCAATGGTTTTAGATAAAAAAAATTATTTGAACTTCATTTTTTAGTTTTAAACATATTTTTGAGTTTTTCTCGAAGTGCGGCCGTTAATTTTCTTTCCAGAATTATGTTTAAAAAAAAGCTTGACTTTTTCCCTTTAAAACGAGCCATGTCACATAAAAATGTCATATTTAATTGGCTACAAAAAAACAGTTTACATCATATCAAATAATCCCTACGTGTTTTACTAGATTTTATATGTATAAAGATACCCTCAAAATTTGAAGGCAATCCATGAAGATTTGTAGCGGCTATCGGTTCGCCCGATTTCAAAAATGGTGTTTTGAGAAAATCGCATTTGAACTTTTGACTCATTAATAACCAAAAGTTCGAAAAAGTTAGGTATACTTTGCTAATGCAGTTCAGGTAGTAAAATATGACGTACGAATTTGAAAATACACTTTTTTATGTTCTCGGGAACGCTTTACGTGAGTCAAAATTTCGTTTCAGCCACGAGAAAATTAAAGAAGGCAGCATTTATTTTTATTGGATCTATAACTTAATTCGTGTGGTTTTCTAAGATATGGCGTAACTTGATTATTATTCCATCGTTCCAATATTCCGAACATGTTTTGGAAAGCTATTGTCATTGTGCGTCTTTTTCAGTATATGTCATTCATTTGAAGCGTAAAGAAAAATAATTTTTTTTCACTCAAATATGTCGAACTTTGTGCCTGAAAAAGTGTTTTTGCGGGGAGTTCTCCTTAATTACTTTAATATGAAGAAAACTGCTGCCGAAAGTCATCGTATTTTGGGTGGAAGTCTATGGTGAACATGCTCTAGCTGAGCAAACGTGCCAAAAGTGGTTTGCACGATTTAAAAGTGGTGATTTTGTCTTGGAAGACGAAGAACGTCCTGGGCAGCCAAAAAAGTTTGAAGATGAATAACTGGAATCATTACTCGATGAAGATTGTTGCCAAACACAAGAAGAGCTCGCAGAATTTTTGCATCGGATTGTTACTGGTGATGGAAAATGGATCCATTACGACAACCCCAAGCGCAAAAAATCATGTGAAACCCGGCCAACCAGCCAAATCAACGGCAAAGCCGAATATCCATGGCGCGAAGGTAATGCTCTGTATTTGGTGGGATCAGAAGGGTGTGCTGTATTGTGAGCTGCTAAAACCGGGTGAAACCATCAATGGAGAACGCTGCCGAACACAATTAATCCGTTTGAAGAGACCAATAGCCGAAAAACGCCCGGAACATGCGACCAGACACGAGGCAATAAATTTTCCATCATGACAACGCTCGGCCCCATGTTGCTATTCCGGTTAAAAACTATTTGGAAAACAGTGGATAGGAAGTTTTACCCCACCCGCCTTTATAGCCCGGACCTTGCCCCTTCTGACTACCATTTGTTCCGGTCGATGCAGAATGCCCTCACTGTAATACGGTTCACATCAGAACAGGGTATCAAAAATTGGCTTGATTCATTTTTGGCCGCCAAGCCGGCGCAGTTCTTTTGGGATGGAATGCACAAATCGCCAGAAAGATGGGAAGAAGTTATAGCTTCAGATGGGCAATACTTTGAATAATAATATTGTACCTGTTTTTCTTTAAAAAACGTTCAAATTTTGAAAAAAAACGCACGAATTAAGTTATAGATCCAATAAAAAACACGACAAATTCAGAAACAAACATTTTTTGAAGCTGGATTTCGCATCGAACACTTTTTTTAAAAGAAAAGTAACACAAATTGGCACAAACATGTTAGACTATCAATATATTGTACACAAAAACTTCAAATTCAAGATGGCCACCTCAAAAGAGCAGTTTTCTAAATAAAATTTTGCTGCTTTGACCCTCCAGTAATTGTGATAAACTGGCTCAGTGCCCGACGAACTTATATGTCTTTTTCATCTTTTTTGTATACCTTCAATTGGCGATGCCTGCACCCTATAGTTGGCCTTCTACGTTGATGTTGAGCTCTTCTTTTCTCAACGACCTTGAGGCAGTTCGACCTGTTTTTGCAGCCTCAGTCAGCGATCAGTCTGAAAAATCGATGCGGAGTTCGTCTGCAGCCACGCAGAAATTGTAGCAATTGATTCCAACGGTCATCTCCAACTGTCGTATAATTTACATCACACTACAAATTCTATCTTTGAAAGTGCATACGGCAAGACTCCCAGCATTATCCAATATAGTTTTTCCGCTTGACGTAGATTTTGGGGCCATTGACCACCCCGTAGCGTTTAAACTTTCATTACTGTTTTGAGTCAAACCACCTAAGCATCGATGTAGGAGGTCGTCGCTACTCAATTCTTCGTAGATGGGCTTGATTGCTTCGAAAACTGTTTTCGATATAACCGGCTTGTGTGAAAAAGTAGTCAATTTTTTGGTGGCTCTTTCCTGTTGCTACGAACACCATGAATTTTCACTAGCTGGACACTTGCTGTGTTGAGAATTTTCATTCGTTGGCAGCTTGTGATATAACGTCGCCCAAATTTCATTTCTCATTTTTTCTACAGAGTTCTTTTCTGCACGTGATCGATACATTCTTTTTTCTGTATAACGAAGTCCTCATACGGTTCGCACTTTAAAAGACCTGTAAAGGTTTTACTATCGCCATCTTCAATATAGCTGCCGTATTTTACTTGATGTAAACTTTCAGAGCGCTGAAACATGTCAATAACTGCATCCACCTCCATTTTGCCAGCCGATCCCGGACGCTTTCGGTGGGATCATGTGCCTCCGCTTCAAAGCGGTTTTCAGGTCGCTTTGGTGACATAGATGGCTATTTTGACGACCTTCTTCCTCCTTGTTTACCTTTATAGCCATAATATTTCGATTTCTCAAGCATGTTATTCACTAATTTCAGTAAGTCGTAGTGAAAAGTTAAGCTGATAAAACACTGGAGCAAAATCACGCATGCAGCCTCCGTTTAACAGCTAGACTGATCTACTTAGAAAAAATCTATGTCCAGTGAGATATCGATATTTCCAAGCGATATTCGATATACAGGGTGATTCTCCAGTAGTCATAAAGTTTTAAATGTCAAATTCTTTGTTAAAAATAAAACCAGAAATCGCGCGCCCATAAGCTTTCTGCGCGAACTTTTTACCAAGATTCACTTCAGATCAGTAGAAAAATATTCTCAGCCAGACAAGATACAAACTTTTACCGAAGCAACATGAAGTTGGAAACACTGTAGTAAACAATTTTTAAATTGTAAGTACCACTAATTAAATCTTTAAAAGCGTCATTTTTGTTCCTATGTATGAAAAATCAAAACTCATGAAAAATTCAGTAATTTCCTCTAACAATTGTTCAAACAAATTTGAAAATTCAGTATCGTTTTTTATTTCTCGTATTTCCCAACATGATCAATTTAATTCATCTATATATTTTTATGCTTGGGGGCGTCTAATGGTATATTTTTCGGACATTTATTTTAATATATAATACAAAATATGACTTTTTACATTCTCATCAAATGAGAAGGTATTGGTTTTATGTGAAAAATGACTTTCGAAATTTTCATCAAATCTTTACGTTTTGAGACCCCCTGAGTCAGAAAAAACGGTTTTTACGAAAGTGTCTGTCTGTCTATATGTCTATCTGTCTGTCTGTTATTTTCATAAGATGCATATTTTTTTTTTAATTTAAAAAAAAACTATTGAAAATGCAAAATTCAATTTTTTAACAATAATGTACTTTCCCGTATATTATTTATTCTCATTTACTTTTCTCATTATTCAAAATAGACATAGTATTACTTGAATACTATAATTCGAAAACTTACCCACCTTCCGTGGTTGGACTCGCATTCTTATTCAGTGCCTCAACTTAGCTTTTTCTTCTGCTTAATTTTCAATCATGCCAAGAAGAACCAGCTTGGGTCGTCGTTGTTACAATGGAGGTTCTTGAGCAAATAAAACAAAAATTTCAAAAATCTGCAAGTAATTCAGAAAAAATGTTACTTTTAACTCTTGCTCCGAAATCTTGGGGCCCAGAAGATTGTCTAAAGAATTTGGTGCTTTCGAGCGCCAAACTAGAAAGGCTAAGAAATTAGTAGCTGAGAATGGTATTTTAACTTCTCCTAAGTTAAAAAAAGGTAAAAAAAAGATGATGGCTCCCGTGAGCACGTTCAAAAAAAGTTAATTCTGTGCAATCTTTCTGAATTATATGCAAATTTTAAGGCTCAGCATCCTACTGTTTGTGTTTGTGTCCATCATGAAAACTTTAATCTAATGCTAGATGCTGTAGATTTAAAAGAACCAACCTGCGAGAATTTTTCCCCCATTAAGACTTATCATGATGCTATGAACAGGATTATGTGTAGCGTTCCGACTTCAGAATGCTACTTGAATGAATGCACAGCGTGTCCTGGTACAAGCGCACTTGAGTACGTTATAACATCAGTTCTCGCAGTCCAGTATATTAACAGAGTAGAATTTCAGACTTGGCAACAAACTGACAGAAGTACGATTCGCACAGAAATAACAGACGCAGGAGATTTTGCTGAACAGATTTGCGAACGCTTGCTTAAGCTTAAACCTCACTTTTTTATAGCCAAACAGTCGTATTACTTCAAAAACCTTAAGGACACACTGAAAGAAGGAGAATTTCTTATCCTTTGTGATTTCGTTGAAAACTATGACTTTGTAGTCCAGAATACAGCTCAGCCATTTCATTGGAACAATGATCAAGCTACCATTTTTACAGTGGTAATTTATTATAAAGAGGACAACATTCTAAAGCACCGCAGTCTTGCTATGTTATCAGACTGTTTGACTCATGACACAATTGCTGTGTACGAATTTCAAAAAATTATTACACACTATTTGAAAGACAATTTTTAACCCAGAAAAATGATTTATTTTACAGATGGAGCCGCCCAGCACTTTAAAAATAAATATAACTTCATCAATTTTCTCCACCATGAAATAGATTTTGGTATTCCAGCCGAGTGGCATTTCCATGCAACGGCGCACGGAAAAGGCCCTTGTGATGGTATTGGGGGAAATTTAAAAACACTCGCAGCGCGTGCTAGCCTACAAGCGTCATCTAAAGATCCGATTTTAACTGCTGATACCTTGTATCAGCACAAAAATATCTCTCTTTCGTTCCCCCTGCTGAATTAACTCTCATGTTGAAAAAATATTCGTCATAATTAGAATGTGATGTTTTCCCGAAAAAAACTATGAGGCAAAGAAGAAAGAGAAGTGCACATACACTGTAATAAGCAAATTATTTGACTCAATTTTCGATGTGAGACGCGAGGGGACTCACACCAAAAAATCACCCCGAATTACAATTTAATTTTTATTTTTAATTTCGCACCAGCCAAAAATAACAGTTTTACGAACAAATTATACAAAGTACAATTAAATAAGTCCCCAATGGACGGTACGTCGTGATTGTGGCGCCTAGCTGCACTGCGACGCAGAAACTGCGCGCAAGAAGTGTTATATATCTCTACCAATTTCTTTCGCCCCACTTTCGACCATGGCTCATTTTAAAGGGGAAAAAGTCAAGCCTTTTTTTAAACATAATTTTGGAAAGAAAATTAACGGCTGCACTTGGAGAAAAACTCAAAAATATGTTTAAAATGAAGAAATTAAGTTAAAATAATTTTTTATCTAAAACCATTGCTTTCAGCGTAAAGCTGATGAAAAAATGTTTCCAAGACCTGCATAAAAAATTAATTTGGATAATTTTTGTACAAGTTGCGGTTAATTGAGTATCAGCGTGCGCGGAAAAGGGTTGAAAATTCGAGCCCCTGTATACTGACAACCCGTCGTACTAGAGACGTTCTCTTAGGGGAATTAAAAGATTTTCATCAATAAGGAAACAGTGAATATGTTACTTGAAGCGATTTTCTTGAAAATGGCCATCTTTTGCTTTAATGCCTGCAGCGCACAATTTTGGCATTCTTTTGATGAGTTTTTGAAGTGTTTGAGGTGGAATATTATCCCACGCTTCGTTCAAACAATTCAAGAGACCAGGAAGGCTTGTTGGCTTTAGATCTCTCACACGTCGGTCCAATTCTTCCCACAATAGCTCGTTGGGATTTAAATGGGGGGATTGAGGCTGCCGTTCCATTATATTAAGGTCACCTGTTACTTTTTTTCGTTCCAAATAAGAAGTACAAAGTTTTAAACTATGTTCCGGATCTTTATCTTGTTGGAAAGTGAATCCACGACCAATTAAATTAATGCCAGATCCTATTGCATGGCGTTGGAGTGTACAGGTGATACTGCTCTTTTTTCATAATTCCTTCAATTTTGTTAAGTTGACCAACGCCAGCGTGGCTGAAACAACCCCAAACCATTACTGAGCCACCGCCATGTTTTACAGTTGGCACAATACAATCTGGTTTAAATCTTTCATTGACTTTTCTGCGAACATATTGACCCCGATGGCTACTGAAAAGTTCGAATTTTGATTCGTTTGTCCATAAAACTGATTTCCACTGATCAATCGTCCAGTCAACATATTGTAACTTTATATTTTTTTCTTATTAATAATATCTATGTGTATTTCAAAACTTAATTTTTATTATAAGTATCGTGCCCAGGAGAGGAAGTAAGAATCATACAATTATTTTCGTTAATCAGGTTTAATATAATAAAATCTATACGCTCTCACTTTACAAATATAAACTCTAACATTGGTATAATAAGGCAATAAAGAGTGAGATCGTCCTGCGCTGAGTATGTAAATTTACTCACAGGTGATCAGCCTGGAGTTCCTAAGCTCTACTCTATGATACGAATTTTTGGTTGACAACTTATACTATGTGCACATTTGGTCCAAGATTCGCTTCTATTTGACAAAATTGCTTAATGTAAAGAAAATAAGATATAAAATGACATGATTTTGATATCTCGAGTATTGAACTTTTATATAAATCAGATACGCGAATTTAATACTACGAGATTTTATATAAGCCTACCGCGTGACTCGAAATATCACGAATACGAAATCAGTCTTGAAGCGCGAAGATGCTTTACATCGAATTTAACCCTTTTATGCTTCTATTGAGCTCGAGCGAGATCGCTGGCATAGGTATCTGAAACCTCTTATTAGTAAATACAAATTTACTAATGAGAAGGCTTTACAGATTACCTTTAGAATCGTGAGCGCCGAACTCAGATGAAGAAGAAAAACTTCTTATCCTGCCCAGCGGACCTCACGAGTGAGACCACTTGGAACTCGTCTAAGAGCAAAAAACTCTTAGCCTGCCCCAAAAAGGTCTCAAGTAGTAAGTCGGAACTCGTCTAAGAGCAGAAAACTCTTAGCCTGCCCCAAGATACTATTTTAGGCTGCCTGCCAGGTTACAACAGCCCCCCTAAATTTTTATTTCGAGGATTGCGTCGAAATTAAAATTTCAAATGTCTTCGTGTTTCTAGTCTTACCTCTCTTTCACCTCGTTGCCAGTCTTTCGTGATTGGCCATTTTTGTCCCGGCGACCACATTCTGAATTTCTCCATCCACTCCTGTTCTTCATTCCTTTTCTGCGTCTTTCTTCTTTCTTCCTTGATTTGCTCTCTCTTGTCTCTTTTGTTCCCTTCGTTTTCTTTTTCCATAACTTCTTTCGTTCTCTTTCTTTTTATGCTGGACATCTCATTCGCTAGGATATCGGCATATAGCTTTTCTTGTCTGCTGAGGTTACCTTGCTTTGCTGACACCTTCCTTTTCAGGGTTGGTAGAGGCCGTATTGGTTTTCTTCCCTGTCCAATGTTGTTGATTTCTTTTAAGATTATCACCTCATCCTCTTCTGGCACCCATCCGTCGGTCCCTACGCATTTTCTATGCGTCATCTTCTTTGTCTTATTGGTGTTGGCTTCCGAGATTTTCATCCCCGCTCTCACTGCCGGTGCTTTCTTCCTGTTGGTCAATTTCCTTGGCCTTGCATTTATCTCCTTCATTGCGTAGTACTCCACTATCACCGACGTCACTAATCCTTTTGTTTCCCCGCACTGTGTGGACACATTTCGGTGTGTGTCCTTTATTTCAGTTTGCGTCGCAATTTCCGGCATTGTCTCGTTTTATATTTGGTGCTCTTTCTGAAGCTTCAGAGAAAACTGACGCCTTGATGCTTTCTCTTTTTCCTTTGCGCTTTTCCTAGTGCGTCATAATTGTTGTTTTCTTCTCTCTCTCTGGCTATCCTTACTCCCGCTGGCACCATTGTTTTCTTCTCTCTCTCCGGTTGCCCCCACTCCCGCTAGGCGTTCCGTGAGGTATGGTTTGAGGTTTGCTGCATGGAACATCCCTCTTTCTCGTTTAGTCTGAGTGTTGCTGAGTATGTATGTGTTTCGTGCGACTCTCTTCGTTACCTTGAAGGGCCCTTCATAGAGGGCCAGGAACTTCGCTACCTTAGCGGCTGCCGCATTTGCTACATTGCACGCTTTTACCAGCACTAGGTCACCAGGTTGGAAGGTAAGTTCATTTTTATCTCTGTTCACTCGTGCATTTCTTTTTTCTCCCTTCGTTTTAATTCTCTCTCTGATAATTCGAATTAATTCTGATTGGTTGCTCGGGATTTTAATTGAGTCTATTTGTGGAATCCATTTTTCCCAGATCCTACTAGGTTTGTTTCCAAATAGTGCCTCGTGTGGCGTTACCTCTGTCGTATCATGGTAGGATTCGTTGAAAATGGTTTCTATCTCTTCAATCCAGTTATACCATGAATCATGTTTGTTTTCTGGCAGTAACGTTCTGAAACATCTCGCTAGCGATGAGCCCATGCTCATTACCGACACTCCGGCCGAGCCATTTGACAAAGTGTCCCTTGACACCGTCGGAAAACTACCCACAACTCCTCACGGGAATCGCCACATTCTCACGATGCAGGACAATTTCAGCAAGTACTGCATCGCGGTTCCCATACCGAACCTCAAGACAACCACCATCGCGCACGCCGTCACGACAAACCTCTTTTCGCAGTATGGCGCTCCAAGAGCCATACTTACAGACAGAGGGGGAAGTTTTGTGAGCAAACTCATGAGGAAGTTGGAAGGGCTGTTCAACTTCAAACAACTGACGACTTCAGGCTATCGACCTCAGGCCAACGGATCGTTGAAAAGAAGTCATATTGTGCTAACCGATTATATTAAACACTATACGAGCGACTACGACGACTGGGATCATCGTCTGCTACCATTCGCAATGTTCGCTTATAATACCTCGGTTTACGAGGCAACCAGTTTTACACCCTATGAAAAATGTGCCACCTCATGCAAAAAAAAAACCTTTTTCTAAACTACCATGGCGGCGTGTGCCCAACTTTCCACACCTGAATTGTAATTAACAACGTTAAAATTTTCGCAGGTAACGTCATGGAAACCGCTACAATCCTATTAACATTTCTGGCAGCAGGTGCTGTGCTCAAAGAAACCATCAGCCAAGGGACCGAGACCTACCGGATCGTGCCCTTTGAGGCCAGTACCGGTCTCTGCTATGAATACCAGGGGGTAATGAGGCGCAAAGTTTCCACCTGGAGAGTAACCAGCTTCCTGGACACTCAGAAGCTATGCCTTAGATTGGAGGCGTATAAATCGCGGCTAACTGCGCTGACCACGATGTGCCGACCAATGCTGGGAGTGGAATGTCAACCACTAATAAAAAGTTTCCACTTGGAGAGTAAATGGGAAGCTGCAAACAAACTACATCAGGAAATAACCCGCGAGGCAGAAGAATTAAACCGACGAACCGTTGCCCAATTACCAGCACACCTGGTAGGGAAACAGACTCACGTGGTACGAGCACAATTCGATGAAATACAAGGACGGTTCAACATTTATGAAGAACGTCAGAAAGAATTAAAACACCAGCTCACCGAGATCCAGAAAGGCATGTATGAAATGTCCTCTTCTGTAGTAAAACTGGAATACTCTCGGGCACTTTCAAACACCCTTCGCATCCTGGAGGCAGGACTTGATGAGCACCTCCGAGCGGCCGATCGACTGCTTGAAATTATCCATTGTGCCCGTCGAGGCCTGTCGCATCCCTCGTTGCTGACCACAAAGCAATTGGAACCAATATAACGAGACATCCAAGATCATGCCCCCGCCCTCGTTTTTCCGATCCCAGGGCCTGAGGTAAATATCGAAGAGCTAGCCCAGGCGGCAACCACGACGGTCTCCTGCAAAAATAAGACTCTTAGGATAAACTTGGACATTCCCCTGCTGGAAAAAGACGATTACAACCTGTACCAGCTACACTCGGTACCAGTGGTGCAGCCGTTACTGAGAAATGGCTCAGGAAGGGCATATGTGCGCTCCGAGTTTACCCATATAGCCATGGAGAACTCGCAACGGACTTACCTCTTGATGAAGAAAGGAGAGATGGAACAATGCAAGAAGCTGAGGGAATTTTACATGTGTCCAGATAACTCACCTATGTACGAAGCATCAACGTACGCATCCTGTGAAAGCTCCCTGTTGAACAATCCGACGATTGAGTCGTTCCGACTGTGCGAAGTCCAGGTGTCCTATAAGAAGCGTCCTTAATTCAAGTTCCTAGAAACATTGAGCGGCTGTATGTACTCTATCTTAACAACCACAACGGTCAAGGTAACGTGTCCATCTATAAAATCCCAGACAGTGCAGCTAAACGGAGTGGGTATCGTGCAGATTGCCCCAGGGTGCTACTTGAGGACTAGCGGATTAAGTCTACCATCACCAGGCTCAAGAGCACAAACGTCAGTGGTTACCTACGAACCACACCTTCACTTGAATTTATCTTAATTGTCACCGGCCTTGATTCAACACAAGCAGCTTATGGTGTCACCAGGACCTCAACAGGAACCACCCGAGAGGACCCCGGCTGAAGACAGTCAATATAAGAAGAACGATGAGACGCTAACCGAGCTCGAAGATCAGCTCAACGAGATCAGCTTCCAGGAACAGGGTAGGGCCAACCAAACCGCCCTGATCCATGGCTCCTATGTTGGGTTGGGACTCCTCTCGATAGGCTTGTTGACCTATCTGTGCCGTGTCAAACTAATAGCAGTAATGGCAACTTGAAAATTCTGCCCGCCACGAGGACGCAAGGTTAAAACCCAATCAGCCATCGATCCAAACGACGAACAGGCAGCAAGGAAGACAGCAGACATTCATCAGGAAGAAGCCGGAGTGGAACAGCAACCCGTCGCCAGTGCATCTTTTAAATCAATATCCCTACCTGGAATCCACTAAATACCTTCCTGTAAATCAAAATTAATTTAAAAAACTTGGACAACGAAATATCGTTAGCCAGTGAGTGACATATTGCCATAAAACCTGAACCAACATTTTCCTGAAAGTATGAGAAATTGTTAAGGTATCAGGCCCTAAATTAAAAATATAAACATATAAAATTCTGGAGTTATAAAAATCCAGGAATCATTATAAATTGATAAAATGGCCAAGTCAACAAAAAATTCTCACTTGGCAACAGGCGAAAGAAATTTCGAAGCTACCAAGTATTTGGCGAGTCCAGTGTCAGCACAAATTCCTTTCCCATGAAAATCACGCCACTTAGAAATAATTCTAAGTCATCATTATTCCCCACCTGAATAACATCGATGCGAGTCGACGAGGTAAATTAATTCGAAATCAAAATTGCAGTCTGACGAGCTTCTTACTCCGGGTAAGAACTCTAGAGAGCAAAACACGGATCTTTGCTTTTGCCCGTCCGCGGTTCGGAACAAACGTGTTGTCAGGAATCGACAAAGTTGGTTAAAGTACACACCCTTGGGCGGATGTAAATAATTTCAAAATCTTTCCTCCGACGAAAGCTGTTCACGAGGTTGTCGCGCTAAAAAATATCTATCGTATTTTTACCACTACGCTTCGCGCCAAAATAATATTTTGAGTGCGTCTGTGGTCGGTCAGCCGCAAGAGTTGATTGTGCGCGCACAGCCTGGCGCTGAAAAACAAAAATTCCGAAAAATAATCCTGTCGAACCTCAAAACGACGAGAAGATATTTTTCGAGGAGCCGTATTAAGATTATAAGCAATTAAAAGTGAAGAAAGAAAACAATTTAAAAGCACTGTTTTCTTTCTGGTTCAAAGCCATCCGCTTTTTAATTTTTATAAAATTAACAAGGCCAGAGTGTCGAAAGTTCGTGCGTGTGTGCTTGTTGCGACTGCGTGCAATTGGCGAAAAGGACAAACAAGAGTGACTAGTTTTAGTCACGCCCAACAAAGTTTTTTTTGAAGCCCAGTGGGTCAGGAAAATTAAGGGTGACGTCGAAGGCAGCCTTCTTCTCCAGCCCTTATCCTACCGACTGGTAGAATTAATACCTTCGAACTGGTAAGCTGTATCGTACGATTTTAGAAACTATTTTGTTTATAATAAATTATAGTACAACCTTCCGATCGAAATTCACCAAAATAAATTTCAGCACTCTTTCAAAATTTTCATTCGGTAGCAAGTCAGGATTAGGGAAAAACACCGGAGAGCGATCCCGCTTAAAAATAAAAAAGGGACACGAAAGTGTCCTACAGTTTGGACGACCTCCGCGTACACCTTGTCATCTTTGAAATAAATGTTAATATATTATTTATAATATTAATTATTTATTTATTTCCCACACCTACCATCCGTACGCAACAGTCTGCAAACAGGTTGTAGTCGCTGTGAGCCAGATCCGGATAATATGGTGGATGGAGAAGCAATTCAAAGTACAATTCGTGAAATTTTGCCATTGTTGTGATCGATTTGTGACACGGTGCGTTTTCTTGGTGCAAGAGAATCTTTTTCTTCCTTATTTGAGGTGGTTTTCTCGCAATTTCTTCCTTCAAATGCACCAATAACGCCATATAATATACCCTATTGATGGTTCTTCCTTTCTCAAGGTTATCGATAAATAAAATACCGCGCGAATCCCAAAATACGGAGACTAAAACTTTACCAGCTGACATTTGCGTTTTCGGTCGCTTTGGACTGTTTTCACACTTTGCTGTTTACTCAGCTGTTCTATAAACTTTACTAAACTATTTTTTTCCGTGTTGACGACCGTCCGAGTGAAGGAAGGCCAAAAACGAGCGCGAAAAACGGCCACAATACGAGCAGAGGCACGAAAAAGTGATTCTACAGCATGACAACGCTTGGCCTCACGTTGCCAAACCCGTTGAAACCTACCTGGAAACGCCCAATTGGAAGTCCTACTCCACCCGCCGTATTCCCCAGATATTGCGCTGTCCGATTATTACTTATTCCGGTCGATGGCACATGGTCTGGCTGATCAGCAGTACCGCTCATATAAAGACATCTAAAAATGGCTTGATTCGTGGATAGTCTCAAAAGATGAACAACTTTACCGTAACGGTATTCGAACTCTACCAGAAAGATGGGCAAAAGTTGTAGCTAACGATGAGCAATACTTTTAATGATTCATTTGTAACCGTTTTTCACAATAAAGTTGCATTTTCATAAAAAAAACAGCAGGAACTTAGTTTCCCACCTAATAGAAAATCGTTGGAATGATTGTATCACTCTTAAACGAGACTATTTCGATGAACAAAGTCAAACTTTGCCTAAAAGTTTTTGTTCTATTAGTCTTCCTACGAACTTATTGAGGGATGTATTATAAGAACAATAAATAACGTTGGGATCGTTAACTTTAAGCAACTTTTTATCAATGACAAAAATTTATTACATTTCAAAAATTGATCAACTTTATTGTTGCTTTTATAACTTCGAAAGATATTATTTCAGTTATGAATTAGTATATTACGTGCCTAGGCGCACAATGAGGGTTATTGCGTGACGAGCGACAATGCTCGCAGGAGATCGAAGCCCAGGCGTAATCGAGTAATTTCCCGAATGTGTGCATTGGCACGTATTCTATTTTATGTGACTTCGGTGCGTATACGAGTTTTTATGCGTACACTCGAATCTAATCTAGTATTGTAGTTGTTTGCGGCGCTAGTCATTACACTTGATATGTCACGACTAGTCCCGGCCAGTTTGATTTTATCGATCTTGTGTAGTAGTAATGGATTTCAATAGACGTATGCGCAGTTTAAATGTACAAGGCTTTGCCAGTACGATGCCAACGCTGTACGAAGAAGAATAAGAAGAAGATTGTGCTTTGTTGCATGGCTATAGGAGCATGCGCAGTTCAATTTTAACATTTCATTCCCCTGTAGCGCAGTATACTACATTGCGCTACTGTAAACTGTAGCGAAAAAACGAGTTTTCGCTCCGGTGGCACATAAAAAATTATTAAATTACGTCTTTGTACTGCTAAGTAAATATCCATTGTGAAAAGTATTTTTGATAACTATCAGGTATACAAATAAGGTCAAAAGTGTACGAAGACGCGGAATTGAAAACATTATTGGATCAAGATTCGTGTCAAACACAAGAAGAATACGATAGATAATACTTCGAATAAAACATAAAATTCTCACTTTTTTGTGACCTAAGCACAGATTTTGAATTCAAAATATAATAATGCTCTACAGAGTTGAAGTATTTTCTGAATTAAGTAGTTTATTTATAAACCTTCAAAATTTCCTATTAAAATCTTGATATAAAACTTAAAGCATTTATTTATATTCGTCTACAAGATCTTATGAAATTGTATCAAGATTTAAACACCTCGAAAAACAATTTTAGGTAAAATTTGAAGTCTATTAATATTTATATGTTCATATGAAGATATCAAGCATTTTAAACATTTATTGGCATCAAATTTTACAGGATCTTTCAGATGTTTATTGCACGAAGATTTTTCCCAAAATCTCGTAAAGAGAAGTGTTATTTCTTTAAATACATGTTTAATAAATTTGAAATTTTTGTCTGCCTTGCGCCTCTTTTGCACGAAGTCAAGAGAAATACAATTCTCAATTTCAACTCGATAACCGACAGCGTGAAATCTGAAAACACTTGAAAACGCACACATTGCAACGACGATGCAAAAAGAATAAGGAGAAGTGGGACGAGTCGTTCTCGCGTACGAAAGCCACAAGGAAGGAACAAGGGCAACGCGCGCCACAACCTCTCCCTACTCGCTTCACACGGACACGAGGTGCTTCTATTCTCGTGACTGCGTCGGGAACTCAATTGTGCACACTGCTTGCAAGCATGAATAAGGAAATTATCAGCTTATAAGTGACAACGAGGAACGAGAAAGGATCTGCCGAAGCCTTCGTGGCGTAATCGGCTAGCGTACCACTTATGAAAAATGGGGATCATATTTATTCTAAAAAATCACATTACTCCAATTCCTAATTGTACAGAAATGATTTTGTTTGTTTTAGAGTTCAAAATAATTTGAGTCTTGTACCAAATTCTTCGAAATGATATTTTAAAATGATGAATATAATTTTGAATGCAACATTGCAAAGTTGAGCCCTTCAAATTGAATGTTTCATACAAATGAAGAATCTTAAATTTAAAATATTTCCAAATCAAGTTTAAAAAATTTAATAACTTCATATTTAAAACAAAATATTTTACAACTCGTTAAGTTACTTTAAAATTTTCATAATTTAGGACAATTGAGCCTCCGGAAAGCATAAAGGTCTGAGCGCGTGACCCGAGATTGACTAGTAGGTAAGGGAGGGGATACACATTGCCATGCGCTGCGTTTAATTGAAGACAAAATTTTGAAAAATAGTTTTTTTCATACTATTGAAATTTCAATTGAATGCAGAGAATAAAAACATCACATGGTCTCACGCGGCACTTTTGGATGCATAAAAACAATGTTTTTAATCGAATTTTTCATTTTTAAAGGGTTTTTCACGCTCTACGAAGAAAATTGTGCAGAATAAGGTGTTGCATTGCCGATTCATTCTGTCTTAAAACTTTTTTAGCGTAAATTTGTAAAAACTTCGTTTATTGTATATAGATTGAAGTTCTGCGAAATAAATCATGCGTCTAAATTTCTTGGAAGCGGCAAATTCTGTCGAAAATTTCTACGAAAGAATCAACTTGATCTGATTATTATTACCCGAGAAACCGCAATTACAAAATTTTGTCCTCAATTAAACGCAGTGCATGCAACGCGTATCCCCTCCCTTACACACTAGCCAATCTCGGTTCACGCGCTCAGGCCTTTATGCATTCCGGAGGCTCAATTCGTGTATTTTCAAAACAACAAAAAAATCTTTAAAAGACCACAAACATTTAATATCTTGCAATTTGCGAACATATTGAAGACCTATTCAATTTCTGTTCAAAAGTTTGTAATCAATTGACATTTAGATTTAAGAAATACAAGCATACAATAGAGATTTAGAATTGTTATGAATATCATATTTTTTCAAATACTAATTTATGTAATATAAAAAAACAACAAAATATTTGGGATTTCTAAATACGCTGAGAAGAAATTTGGCCTGTATTGAATTTTATTTAAATGAACAAATTAATTTTAGGAAAACTTTCTTGATTCTTTAATAAAGAATTAATATTTCGCTTATAACAAATCATAAATGAACAATAATCTGATCCTTTCTGATGTAATAAAAAGACAATATTCTGGAGATATACCCTTATTTATTGTGGTTTTGATGTAATAGCATAGTAAATATCGTTACAACCAGGCCATAACCGTCCAAGTGCAATGTCGGCCAGTTTCACCTAAGTGCGTTTTTCGATTCACTTCATGATTCACACATAGGATTATATTAGGTGTACAACTTTGCTTCCGCCGTATCTCGATAGATGACTACAGCGGTAAGTGTTGGTCGAAAAATGCAGATTAAAAATATCACACAGTAAGCTTGGATATCTGTCAACATAACAACAGCACCATATTAGTGAATTTATGTTTGCATCATAAATTTACTCTCGATAGAAAATGTCAGTTTTCGAGCTCAATTCTTGTCA
This sequence comes from Diplolepis rosae, assembly GCA_030998225.1. Classification (NCBI taxonomy): domain Eukaryota; kingdom Metazoa; phylum Arthropoda; class Insecta; order Hymenoptera; family Diplolepididae; genus Diplolepis; species Diplolepis rosae. The sequence goes on from JAPYXD010000707.1 coordinate 2,412,827, forward strand.
TTTACGGGAAGTTTTGATTTTCTACTTTCATTTGAAGGAAACTGCGGCTGAGGCTCATCGAATGATTCCAACACTTCAAGAGCGGTGATTTTGATGTTAAGGACCGGGCAAACGCAACAAGAATTAGCAGAATCTTCGGGAGTGGCTCAACGAGCCATTTCGAAACACCTCAAAGCCATGGGAATGATTCAGAAGCAACGAAATTGGGTTCCGTACAAGTTGAAGCCGAGAAATGTTGAACGGTGTTTTTTGCTTGTGAACAACTGCTTTAAAGACAGAATTGGTAGGGGGTTTTACATCGCATTGTGACCGGCGACGAAAAATGAATCCACTATGATCATCCCAAGCGCAGAAAATCATTGGGAATGGCCGGACATCCCTCCACGTCTACGGCCACACCGAATATTTACGGTGCCGAGGTTATGCGCTGCATTTTGTGGGACCAGTTCGGTGTGATGTATTATGAGCTGTTGAAACTGAGTAAAACTATCACAGGGGATATGTATCGAACGCAATTGATGCGTTTGAGCTGAAAATTGAAGGAGAAGCGGTCACAGTAACAAGAGAGACGCGAAAAAGTTATCCTCTAGCATGACAATGCTCAGCCACATGTCGTAAGACCGACAAGTCATACTTGGAAACGCTGAAATAGGAGGTCTTATGCTAGCTGCCGTACTCTCCAGACGTTGCTCCTTCCGAATACCTTCTGTTTCGATTGATGGCACACGGCCTGACTCATCAGTGGATAGCGACGGACTGTACTTTGAATCATAAATAGATAATCACTTTTCAAGAATAAAGCCTCAAATTTTGGGAAAAAACAGGGAAATGACTTCTTTTTGTGGTGTTCCAGCAGCATTTCGGACATGCAGAACCGCCTTTCAACGTCTCTCGACTTGAGTTCATGTGGAACCCAATTTCCTTGCTTTTGAATGTATCCGGCTACTTTTAAACCTTTTGAAATGGCTGCTTGAGTGACTCCCAAAGATTCTGCGAGCTCTTCTTGTGTTTGGCAATAATCTTCATCGAGTAATGTTTGCAGTCCTTCACCTTCAAACTTTTTTGGCTGCCCAGGACGCTCTTCGTCTTCCAAGTCATTGGAATATTTAAGGACATTAGTAATTTAAACGAATAGAAGACTAGATTTGAATTCACTTATTATTTATTCATAACTAACTGAGTTTACAAAGTTCGGGACACTTGAGTCCCCAAAGCAACGTAACCTGACAACATATAATTCTTCCCGAGTCCTAAAATATGGTGATGCTATCTTAAAGTGGTTGAACACCAGGTTGTTTTTGTAAAAAAAACCAAAATAATGAGATTTCACACTTTCATCTCGTCGCAAAGGTTAGTTTAGTTAGGTTAATGCGACAACGAGCTCCTCTCCTTAAAGAATATTTCTTTTTGAATAAATGTACAATTTCTTGAATGGAAATCGGAAAATGAAGGATTTGAATATCATAAAAAATTAGTGTCAAGGATTTTTTGGCAACAAAGAAATAGATTCTTTCTTGAACAGATGAATGGCAGTAGGGAATTTAATAAGTCCTCAGGATGACTAAAAAAACAACTTTTTTGGCAAAAATCATTTGTTTATAAAAATTCACTGTTTTATTACATTTTGCAACTAAGACGATTGTTTAATTGCTTCTAAATCAGCAACAAAACTGCAGATGAATTTTCTACTTGTTGCACTGGAAAGCTGAAATATTTTACAAAATTTTAGCGCAGATCAAATTTGTTTATAACAAATAGCAACGAAAATAACTTTTTTTTTAATTTAATTTATAACTTCGGTTCTACTCAATATTAAGAACTCGGACTGGCACGAAATTTAAGAGCGGCGTTTAAACTAACAATACATGACAAGCTCAATATCGAGCCGCCCTTTGTGCCCTCGGGATAGCCGGTGAATGTCAGCCCTTGCCGTGAGCAAGCTCACTCTCGCGCCGCGGCGTAGGAGTGGGGATGGAGATTCTCCGCTTTTCCGAGGCTAACGCGTATCCGCGCGAAAGCGACTAATGGAAAAAAAATGCAATATCTCGGGAAGTATGGCTCCAATTTCGACCTTTTTCTTTTTAAATCGGTAGAGCGCGTCATAATAATAATAATCGTGATATTTTCAAACGATAATTTTCAACCCTTAGAGGTGGAAAATGCGTTCAAATTTTTTTCTATTTTCTTTCTCGTGATTTTCATGTTACCATCGAAACACTTCCTTGTGATTTATATCAAAAATAGAAAAAAAGCGTATCGTTCAGTTTGAATCGTTCCTCTGTTCAAACAATGATTAGAAAATGAAATGTGAATTTGTAATCTATTTTGATAAGGAGGTCTTCCTGTGGAGAAGGAGATGTCGGACGCCTGTGTAGTTCAGTGGTCAGAGCAGTCGGCCGACAATCGAAAGACCTGGGCTCGACCTCAGCGCAGTAGAAAGCGTCATTTTTTCCACAGAAAGATTTTCAAATTCTTTAAATACGTCCCAAAAATAATCATTCCAATACTTTATATTAAAATTGATATTACATTATATTATATAGCGATAACATGTTATCGTTACATTATTGTAATTTCAAATTAATTAGTTAAGTTTGAAATTGTTGCCACTGCCGACATTATTGGAGGATCACTAGTCGGGTATCAGATAGAAAACGTTTTCGACAGGTATCCTCGTAGACAATTTCAAACTCTTATATCGTAAATAATGCAAATGAATTCAAATATTTAAAGAATATGAAAATCTTTCTGTGGAAAAAAAAGACGCTTTCGACTGCGCTGAGGTCGAGCCCAGGTCTTTCGATTGTCGGCCGACTGCTCTGACCACTGAACTACACAGGCGTCCGACATCTCCTTCTCCATTTCATTTTCTAATCATTGTTTGAACAGAGGAACGATTCAAACTGAACGATACGCTTTTTTTCTATTTTTGATATAAATCACAAGGAAGTGTTTCGATGGTAACATGAAAATCACGAGAAAGAAAATAGAAAAAAATTTGAATGCATTTTCCACCTCTAAGGGTTGAAAATTACCGTTGGAAAATATCACGATTATTATTATTATGACGCGCTCTACCGATTTAAAAAGAAAAAGGTCGAAATTGGAGCCATACTTCCCGAGATATTGCATTTTTTTTCCATTAGTCGCTTTCGCGCGGATACGCGTTAGCCTCGGAAAAGCGGAGAATCTCTATCCCCACTCCTACGCCGCGGCGCGAGAGTGAGCTTGCTCACGGCGAGGGCTGACATTCACCGGCTATCCCGAGGGCACAAAGGGCGGCTCGATTTTGAGCTTGTCATGTATTGTTAGTTTAAACGCCGCTCTTAAATTTCGTGCCAGTCCGAGTTCTTAATATTGAGTAGAACCGAAGTTATAAATTAAATTAAAAAAAAAGTTATTTTCGTTGCTATTTGTTATAAACAAATTTGATCTGCGCTAAAATTTTGTAAAATATTTCAGCTTTCCAGTGCAACAAGTAGAAAATTCATCTGCTGTTTTGTTGCTGATTTAGAAGCAATTAAACAACCGGTCTTAGTTGCAAAATGTAATAAAACAGTGAATTTTTATAAACAAATGAAAAAATCAATTATTTATGATAAAATGTACCCCTTAGAAGAGATCCTGACTGCGCTAAATTTTCATCCGACTCTGATGGAAAAGTTACTGGCATTTTACAAAAAGCCTTTTTCTTAGTTGCAAAATTAATAACTCGGGAATGATGACAGATAGAAAAAATTGGTAAAAGAGACAATTGTAGCACTTCTGAAATACTATATATCCCAATGAACGAGAAAACTTAAGTTGCATTTTTTAACAACTTATGACTAGTTAAACTTTTTTGTGATTTCTTAGATAATAATTGAATAACTAATGAACAAATTAATTGGGCTTAATGGCGTTTGAACATTCCTATGGGAAATTGCCCGCTCTACAACTTTTGTTTGAAAACTTTTTCTCTCTGAAGCACTCGTTTTCATCAATCCACGCGTAAATGAAAAAAAAACTCGAATTTTTAATTTAAACCCTCCCCCTTATATCGAAGCGTACAAAAATCGCTGTCCAATTTGTACTCGGATTGTTTCTAACACCCGCAAGAATGTCTCTGATTTTTTTGGTAGCTGTAGGATTTATTCCCCAAAACGGGCCAAAAATAGGCTAATTTGACTGGACTATTAGTCCAACGATCTTTCAAAACTTGGATGCCTCTCTTGTAATACGATTTGTCAAGGCCTTGAAAATAGTCATTTGTTTCCCACTTGACCTCTTCATTTGATGAAAATCTTTGTCCCTGGAGCCATATATTCAAGTTTGGAAACAGATAAAAATCGCTGGGGGCCAGTTCTGGAGAATTAGTTGGGTGAGAAGGCGATTCGAAGCGTAATCCATTATTTTTTGCCTTTGATTTTATTAATTTGTGAGCTGGTGCATTGTCTTGCAATTAATTAATTTTTTTTGAACATATGAAGCTGTTTTCTTGTTATTTCTTCTTTTAATCGGTCTCATAATGCACAGTAATAGTGGCTGTTGATTATTTTATTGATGGTTACTAGTCGGCGAAAAAATCGCTTGGATTACGGTTGAAAAGGTGCAAACAACTCTTTGAATTACAAACTAGTTGGCGTTTTGATCGATTGTTAGTAAACGCCGCACTTATTTTGCGGTCAGCATTCTCATGCTCAAATCCTCATGCGAAATTTTAGCCACTGACCCAATTGATATGCCTGCAGTCTCAGCTAACTCATGCACTTTCACTTTTGAATCATCCAATACGATGTCATTGATTTTTTCGATGATTTCTGGAGTGGTAACGCCTTTTGGCCTTACCGATCGTACAGCATCATTTGTGCTTGTCCGACCTCGTTTAAATTCACCAATCAACTTCTGAACCATTTGCCTCGGTGGACAAGATTCCCCATAACATTTATCAAGCCATCGTTTCGTCTGCACGGTATTTTCCCATTAGGAAACAGTGTTTAATCAGCACACGAAATTTTTTTTCCCCATTTTAATAAAAAAATAGAAAATTGTTCGCTTCTATCATCTATAACTTTGAAATTAAAAAATGAAATTGGCTCAAATTTGGACAGCTGTCGTCTGAGAGATTTTACTTCATAACAAAAATATGTAAATGTAAATTTTTGTGCCGTCTCAAAATAGTTTGTCATTCTACTCAACTTCCAATCAAGGTTGGGACATTGAAAAATTAGAAATTATATGGTATTATTGTAATTATTTATAACGTACTAAATGAAGTATGATAATAAGAACCAATATGCCTAAGAAATTTATGTAAAATCTAAATCCTTTGTAGATTTTTTATATTTTATGTATCACACTTATCAAGACTTTTGCTGTTTAAATTTTTATAAAATCAATTTCATTTCAAAAACTGAAAAAGTTGTCGAAATTCTCATTGACTAGTCATATTCAAAAGTCGATGACAATGAAAGAAATTGGTTTCGATTATTAAATATAGTAACGTGGAACATCTGTATGCTGAAAATTTATCACTTTTTTGGAATTAAAAAGTTTTTATGTGTGCCCAAGGCGCAGGTTACTCTTCAGTACAGAAGTACTCTTCAGTTTCAAAGTTTTTATTAATTTCTTCTTCATCTGTCGATTCATCAAATGATATGTCATTCATTTTTTTATTTTTACATTTGTTACACTTCAGTTACTACTATTACTTTCTAAATAATATCCACTAATTGCCACTAATAAACATTAGCAGAGAGCGGACAAATTTTGACGCTTGAGGTTATTGACGTTTTTACTCCCGCTATTATAGAGGGCGCGCATATAACTTGACCAATGCATGATAGTTAGACTTTCTGCCGTAAAATTGGTGCCGAAATCACGTACTTTCGACCGAGGTAGTAAGAAAAATTACTTGAACTATTTTTCTCTATGTAAATATTTAGCACTACAACCCGGTTAAACAGCTTGAGCCCTATAGAAGATTCTTTGTATTTATCGTCCACCCACCACGCTTACTCGCGGTAATATACGTGTCTTAATCAGAACGTCTGTTACGATCCTCCGACGGTCAACAGCAAGACCATTGTTGTGTCCTCGAACCTTTTTGATCGTTTCAAAAAGCTTATAAGACTGCGAATTTGAATTGAAATTGAATGTCCTCCAAAGCTTGTATGAGTGGTATTTAGTTTGGGAAATATGATGATTTTGTAATTGTAATTTAATTTTGTACTGACTGGAATAATGTTGAGATTTTGCACTCTGACAGTAGTAAGGGAAATGGGAATTTATGGAGATGTTATATATGCAAAGAGAGGGAACATATTCTATAAATTTAAAAACGGATTTAGTAAAGTACCATGTAAATTCCTGCGTAGGTTGTTACTTGATTTCCTGTATTGATTCCTACACGAAAACATTTTTCCGACAACATCATGTAAAACTTCTGCGCAATAGTTTTCTCTCGTTCGTAGGGCTGCGCAGTATTTTCCCTTGAATTGGTTAACATAGAGCATTCTATATCTATCAAAATATAATAATATCTTCAAAAGAAAAATTTTCTGACACAATTTCAAATCTAAGAATAAGATTTCTAACATGGGAATTGATACAGCAAATGGCATAGGATTTTCGAAAAGAAAGCTCTTAGTCCAGTCAATAGGTACTTGAAGCAATGCATGAGCTTCCGAAAATCCACTTCGAGTATGCTATTATCATTTTACAGACACTTGAAACACTTCTTTAGGACCTATTGTGCAAAAAATATCTTGTGTTCTATGATGCTTTACGTAATTTTATGTGTAAACTTAGATATAATTTATGTATTGCTTAAATATTCAAATACTTCATTTTCAAAACTTGAAACTCACGTTTCATCATTTCTTGGTATAAAATCTTTTCTACTAATTTTTCCAAATCATTTCAGTCGATTATGTCGGTCACAGGAAGAGCGTATCACTCTACGTGATAACGGAACTCTACTATATCGACCTTATCAACTTGTGATTTTGAATTAATTTAATGTCTCGTAAGACTAGATGGAATTTTTTAATAGGAAAAAAGACCTGGTCTCGATACCCAGGGGAGTGGAAGCGTTCCTTTTTTCACAGAAAATTTCTTCCAAAATTATATTGAAAAATTCCATCTAGTCTTACGAGACGTTAAATTAATTCTAAATCACAAGTTGATAAGGTCGATATAGTAGAGTTCCGTTATCACGCAGAGTGATACACTCTTCTAGTGATCGATATAATCGACTGAAATGATTTGGAAAAATTAGTAAATAATTCATGATATATCCGTAGCCGAATAGGCGTTAATAGATTCTGTAAGAAAAGTTGTTGAACCCCGTAGCTGAGATGACAGAGCATTCGACTGGCAATCGAAAGGACCTGGGCTCGATACCCAGCGGAGTGGAAGCGTTCTTTTTTTCACAGAAAATTTCTTCAAAAATCTTTTCTACATAATTTTCTAATTGAATTAATTTATTTACAAAACTGAAAAATATTTAATACTGAATACAACTCGACCTCAATACATTGGTCCTCGCCCCAAAAAGCGTTCCTTATCTCCTAGCTATTTCAAAATATCTCCTCAGGGATATATTTTATCACTGAAATAGTTATGTAATTGATAGAAGACTCAATTACCTTTGAGGTAAGCCTAAAACATTACAAACTATCCCACACTTACCGAGATAGAGCGTGCCACCGCAGACCTCTTTTAGCCCCTTTTTTGGCGAAAAACGGTAAAAATCGGTTTTTTCAAAATACCAGCGCGGAATTATGTCATCTATGATGATGGATTTATTATATATCACACCCGGCATGAATTTTTGCGATCTCAAAGTACCTATTGACTGGACTATCTCACATAGGATCCTACATAAGTACCTAGGATACATAAGTACATAAGGATACTACATAAGTTCCTATGGAGAATTTGAGATAGGTTCTTTTATAAGATACTACTCAAATTACCACATAGAAACCTATTTCGAAACCTAAGCAGGTTCCTGTCCTATTTTATCTAAAAATGTTACGGTATGGGATCCGACATTAGAACCTGGGTAGGTTTCCACATAGGTTCCTATATGGGGATTTTTATCAAGGATTATGTAACAAGTGAAGATAATATCAGGTGATAATGACATAGATGTCGTAGTGTAAACTGTGATTTGCAACAGTTATCATTTATAATCGATACGCTTGATAGCAATTGTTTATTGAACTGGTTCATGACCTACTATCGGTCAACGAAATCAGCGATCGTACACAAGTTGAATTTTTCTTGTGACACTTATCATAAGATGAAATAAGATTGGAAACTAAATTATATTAAACTTGCATTTTTCGTTGGCAATCTATTGAGTTTCCCTTTTTTAGTATTTTTAATATTTTGATATCAACGCGTGAAATACCAATGTGATTGGTATTTGGTAGTAGTATTGAACCACCAGATCTGAAAAGAAATAAAATAAAACAAAATAAAAATTGAATAATATCTGAACAAAAATATTAGTAGGCACAGCCATACGATCACTGGCCAGGCTTGGACTCGCTTCACTTCCGTGATCGGCCGAGAGCCAGCAAACTCAGCCTAGTATTACGTTGTCTGCTCTCATAAACGAAAAAGGCCGCGAAAACTTGCTACCTGTTAGCCTAGTCAATATTTCCAGTTTGCAAAAGTTTCGAGCATGAAACTGAGTGATTAAACCGATCCTAATTGATCATGAATCATAAAGAGACGAGATGATGCTGGAATATGTGCAAATATCTTTTCGCATAAGTAAATTCCAACACATTCACTCCTTTATTTACCATTCATGATTGTTTTCAGTTTTGAAGCCTTCCCGATAGAGATTAGACAGTCTCACCATGGAGGAAACATGGATACACCACTAATACTCCGGAATCACGTGAACGGTCAAAACAGTGGGTTAAACTTGGTCAAAGTGCACCAAAGCGTCTGAAAATGCAACAATCGGCTAGGAAAGTTATGGCATACTATGCTGCATAATTGGATCAATTGGTTTACGAAATCCGGAAGAAACGGCCCCATTTGAAAGAGAAAAAAATCCTTTTTCATGATGACAATGCATCATCTCAGACATTGAACATTGCACAGGAAAAAAAGCATTAATTGGGTTTTGAATCGCTTCCGCATACACCGTATTCTCCGGACCTGACCCCCAGCGACTATTATCTGTTCCCAAACTTCAAGAGATGGCTGGATGGTAGGCATTTTGAGTCGAATGAAGAAGTTTAATGGCAAAAAGAAGGGTATTTTGGAGGGTTTGACAAAACGTATTATTTGAAAGTCATAGAAAAGTTGAAAGATCGTTGGACTGATAGTATCGAAGTAGAAGGAGAGTACATTGAGAAAAAAACCGATACTTGCCAAAAAAATTAATTCTGGTTCATTTTATCACGTTAGTATCAAACACCCTGGTACGTACATTAAATTTCAAATTTTTGGAAAAAATGTCCTTCTGGCATCGAGGTTAAGTCAAAGCAAGAGATTTTGAGGGGATCCGAATTCATTTTCAACCTTTTACACTTACTATTTTAGTTGTCAATTTTGAAAATATGACCAGATAGGAATCTATAGATTCAAAATTTTGTAAGTTTTCCAATAGTTTTTTTGAAAAGTTTCTGGCTCTCGTTTACGAATATCCCTTTCTCGTGCAGACGATAAAAAGTAATATTTGGGCGTCGATTCGAGTCATCGGTATTCCCTTAGGTATGTTTTTGTACTGGAACAATGTCAATGAGAGTTTATTGTTTATGAAAATTTATTTTTTACAGTTTTCATATCGTCTTATGTTTTGTTTCATTTTATACTTTTTTAAGCTCAACAAAATTATATTTCTGATTTTTCTAAATCATTTCAATTGATTATGTCGATCATTAGAAGAGTGTAACACTGTACGTGATAACGGAACTCTACTATATCGACCTTATCAACCTATGATTCAGAATTAATGTAACGTCTCGCAAGACTAGATGGAATTTTTTTAAATTATAATTCCGTTATCACGTACAGTGTTACACTCTTCTAATGATCGACATAATCAACTGAAATGATTTAGAAAAATCAGAAAATAGTTCCCGGTTTATCCGTAGCCAAAATTGGCCTTAGCAAGTTTCTGTGAGAAAAGTGGTGGAACCTCCGTAGCTCAGATGACAGAGCATTCGACCGGCAATCGAAAGGACCTGGGCTCGATATCCAGCGTAGTGGAAGCGTTCCTTTTTTCACAGAAAATTTCTTCAAAATTATATTTATTTTGCAATCAGTATATTGTTATTGATAATTTTTATTATAATACTATTTGTTTATTTTCTTTATATTATATTGTTGTATTTTGAATTTAAATTTTCCAATGGCGGAGTTCTTGCACAAACAAGTTTCCCTTTCGTAGGCGTATACTCGTTCTTGCAGCGACGCTTCTCGCGGCGCTCGACTTGTTAACATTGCATTAGTCTGCCAAATTTGCTGGCATGAACATAACTTTTCGATTAAAATGCACGAAAATAATTGGGCTTCTACTTCCTTTTCTCTAGTATTTCAGAGTTATACATGAAAACTTTTCTATTGCAATCGAAGATACCACATGGCACGCATGCCTGCTACGCTTTTGATTGATAAGTTAAGTGCATGCTAGGCCCAAAAAAATGTAACAAAATAGCTTTAATTAAACATTTTACTATACTTTTACCCATTACATGACATTATAGGTTTGCAGCATAACCTATAACCTCGGAAAAATGATAAAAAACATAAAATTCTCATAAGGCTCTGTACACACATAGGCCGTTTTGAACTAGTGGCACCCTTTCAGATAGGCCCAGTATCTATTTTGACAATAAATTGTAAATAATTTAAATTGAATTTTAAACTTTTGTTATCTCCTTGAAGGGAGGATTTGATAAGAGATTACAGAAATGCAAAAATAAATTCTAAGAAAAAGTGACTCGAGCCCTTTTAAGCCGTTACCCTTCCATTTATTATGCAACCACAAAAATAATAATGAAAAGAAATTTTAAAAAGTATCGAAAATTCTCCTGTAGTTGTAGTGTTGAATCTCCATATGGGTGATTCTCTGCGAGGATGCAGTTTTGTGTCTTGAGGATTGTATGCTTAGCTTAGCATTTTTCAAATGATTGAGTACATGAATACGTTCAAAGAACATTTATTTTACTAATCCCGATGAATTATTTGTTCAGATATGCATTTTCATTTTTCTGAAGCACATAATGCACTCCAAATGTCACAACCGTGGCATGTCCTCAACCCTGATTTCCTGAAAATTTTATCTAATCACAACTTGAATCTTTCGCGAAATAGTAAATGAGCTATACGTGTGAGCAATAAGTAATTGTACCTGCAATATTTAAAGTTTTTGTAATTTTTGCACGTTTTTCAAATTACCTAACTTGACTTTAAAAAGTGTCCATCAGTTTTGATAAAAATTACATGCTTTGAATTATTATTTTGGTTCTTTTGTATCGTGCTTTGTTTTGCGCCTTGCATTTGTCAATTCGAATCAGCAGTGATCTCTGTAAGTTTTGACAGCGATATGTCAGTCTAAAAAAAATTTGTGTGTATTTTACCACCCGAGAAATACCAAAAAACGGTACGTATAAAAAATGTATGTCACAACCGTGGCACTTGTATCTTCTGAGTATTAAATAATTTATCGTGCATTTACCTATTTTTTATTGACAACTGATTTTAACAATGTATTGTAGTTAATATTATAAAAATATTTTGTGCTGCTGCACAAATAATAGGAATCAGGGGCGTAGATAAAAAAAAATTTCGGGAGGGGTTTTTCGAAAAAAATATATTTCCTTCGGTATTTTGTATTGTTTATTCTTTGATGATCTGGTTACTAGAGTAAGATTTTTCAGTTTTCTTATTTTTAAAGTCATACAACCTTTGGAGTCCAGATTTGTAGATTTTTCATGTTTGTATGTAATGTAAGGGCGTACGATTTTTGTGATTTTCAAGTCACTGAAGTTTAGGTTTTTTTTCCGTATACTTTTACTATTTTTCATAATTGTTTTAGTTTTTTTCCAAGTCGAAAGATTATCTAATATTATTATAGATTTATATTCAGCGTTATAAAATTCGATGCTCTACAAATCAAAGTTCTGAGAAATTTGAATATTTTTATAGATATTTGAGTAAATTATCAATACACAAATTTAAAGTATTTCGTTTATTTCTAAAAAATTTTTATTGTATTGTCACGTCCCGCGACTCTACCACCTAGAGTAATAAACAAATTAAGAAACCAATGAAGAGATCAAGGCAACATTACCACGTCCTTGATTATATTGACTCAACAGCAAGATCTAACAAGAAATAGGAAGATCGTTAAAATCGAAAGGCAAATCTAAATAGATATATTTGGCTGTGACATTAACGCCAAGTAATAAATTTCATCGGAACGTGACTCATCGGTAAAGGCAACTAATTCGACTTTAAACACCAAAATATGGAAAAGATCGTACACCTTGTTTTTACTTCCACAGTAGTTGACCTTTTCGTTAGAATCGAATAACAGATAAAATAGATTGCGACATTAGTGCCAGGTAATGAATTTCATTGGAGCACGAGTCATCAGAGAAGGCAACTCATCCGATCTTAATACCAAATATGGAAAAGGCGGTACACCTTGTTTTGCTCCCACCATGGGCAACCTTGCAAAAGTTCTATAAAAAGCGAAAGTTCTAATAGAGATCAGTTTAGTCAACATCAGATTTCTACAATGTAACCAACGCGAGTTCAGTAAGTTCAGTCACTTAGTCGACATCCAATTTCTGCAATGTAACCAACGTGAGTTCAGTCAGTTCATTCAACATCAGATTTCTACAATGTAACCAACGCGAGTTCAGTCAGTTCAGTCACTTAGTCGACATCCAATTTCTGCAATGTAACCAACGTGAGTTCAGTCAGTTCATTCAACATCAGATTTCTACAATGTAACCAACGCGAGTTCAGTCAGTTCAGTCACTTAGTCAACATCCAATTTCTACAATGTAACCAAGGTGAGTTCAGTAAGTTCAGTCAACATCAGATTTCTACAATGTAACCAACGCGAGTTCAGTCAGTTCAGTCACTTAGTCGACATCCAATTTCTACAATGTAACCAACGTGAGTTCAGTCAGTCAGTCGACATCCGATTTTCACAATGTAACCAACGCGAGTCCAGTCCAGTACCATCATCTCTACACGGCGAGTTCAGTTCAGTCTAGTCCAGTTTTATTATCTCTACGCTACGAGTTCAGTCCAGCCTCATCAGATTTTACCGCTACTCAGACGAATTCCTACTCGACGCTGAGTTCAACGACATTAGAAAGTGAAGGGGAATCACCGTCCAAAATTCTCTCTAAACTTGGATCAAGAATCGACTAGACCAACCGTCTCGACAACGAATTTCCCATCAACAAGTACTATCTCAAGGATCTCAACGAGGACTCACCTGACCACCTTCGCTCCACTGGACTCAATAAATCACCAGTCAAATTTCACTCGGGGTAATTACAAAGGTACATCTAAATTTCAATTCGATTTCCAATTCCATGATGCTTATTCGTTTCTCAATTTGATTGTCAATAAACATACTTTATATCAATAACCATTCTCAATCACTGACTTCTCCTCATCCCTTAGAGAGGATCCTTTTCGATCCTAACATAAAACGAGGAATCTTTTAAGAAGAGAAATGTTACATTTCTGGCGTAACAGTATGTTATTTTTACAAAGCAGTATTTTTCGGTATTTATGTAGATTTATAGTATTTCTATGGATCGCTGCATATTTTTTTAGAATTTGATTATATAGTATTGAAATTTTCAACCATTAATAGTATTTAAATTGATTCTACAGAAAACATTACCTTTTATATAGATTACCAGTATTTTTTTCGTATTTTTGTAGTATTCATGAAAGTTGTAATTCACAAAAATGCATCGATATTTTTTTACATAATCGTTAATTTGAGGAATACTTGTGCAACTTTGAATATTTTGGGACAATAAATATTTCCCTACTTCAATATTAGCACGAAAAAAAAGGAATAATTATAATTTTTATTTAGAACAGGAATTATATCGACCCTCGATAACAATATTTGTATTATTAGATAATTGACTTTAGGGTCCATAAATGAAAAAAACAGTAGTATTAATCAAACGTTTCGACTCTGATTAGAGTCCTCATCAGTGACCTTTATTTCTTGAATATGAAAAAACAACTAGTGAATATTGCGCATGTGAGTCCCACTTTTTAGTACAACTTTGATATTGTCTACAGAATAAAAATATGAGATAATTTACTTAAATTAAACATAAACATTTTTTGGTGAAACACAAGAGAAATCTTAAGAATTGATATTGAAAAGAAACACATACATTTTTTAAAAAACATCTGAGATAAAAAACTACACGGAGAAAAATAGTTAAAGTAATTTTACTCAACTTCCGATCAAATTTGGGACATAAGGACAAGTTAGAAGTTATTTAGTATCCCTGTATTTATTTGTGATATATTAAATGTTCGAAAATGAATCAAAGTTGAGTTAAATTCAGAAGTGTAGGGTGAAGTATGAAAGCGAACATTAAAATTTTTTAAATGTATATATTATTACTTGTAGTATAATTATAAAAAACAAGTCTTTTATTAAATCACCAAAATAGTAGAGCTTTCCATTCATTCTACTCTACGCTTCAATCGAGAGTTGAGTAAACCGTGAATCGCAAGATTTATTCCAACAGTTACATCTATTCACGCAGGAACGAATGAAAGTAATCTGCGCCTTGGGCACACATAAAAAATTTTTAATTTCAAAAACTTAAATTCTTAAAATTAAATTGATATTATGAAAATTTAAACAAAAAAAAGTCGATAAGTGTATTACATATAATATGAAATATCACATAAATTATTCAGGCAGAATAACAATTTGGATTTCGCAAATGTAAAATCCATATTTTGAAAATATAAAACACAGAAAATAAAAGAACCTTCTTTTAAATGTTTTTATACAAGATACTTCTTAATAATAATGCAATTTTTTAATGTACATTTGAAAATTTAGTTTCACTAAACTTCATACGTCGTTATAATAAAAATGTATACTAAATGTAATTTAATAATTATATTATATATATCAATAATCATAGTTATAGTAATTGATTAATTATATTAATTTTTAAAAATATTTTATTAATCATTTATGAAAAAAGTTGATTTATTTTTACTTGAGTAAGGCTAAAAAATTTTATTGACGGCACTTACTCTCACAAGCTCTGAATAACTCATGCAGTCACTATATAAGAAAGTTCCAAGTTTTATATCCCAGCATTGTAAGCGAGCGTGTGTGTGATTCGACGAAAGCGTATCGTACTATATATAAGTGTAGTTATTAGGTTTATATATGTAAGGTTATATGTTTAAGTGTATTTGTGATTTGAAATGTGATTGGCTACGTCTGAATGGTGTGAATGTATTTGTAAGTTGTTTATGTATGTACCGGATAACTAATGGCAGGCTCGAGGTAAGAATTTTTTTTTATTTTAGAGAACCATACCATGCCAGTTGAAATAATACGCCCGATGCTCATTTTACCCAACTACGGTTTGAAGCATCTCAAGCGTCGGTGATATACTTATACATTTCATGTTAACCCACTGACGCATGTTGGTGCCCTGTCGTCGATAACGTTTTACTCAACTCCTTACTATTCCCTATGTAACGCTTATTGTTATTCACTTTGGGTGAATTAGGTATATATCAAATTGATTTTACCCGACTAGGATTTAATAGATGTTCAAATGTCCTTATGTCCCAAGATTAATCGACAGAGTTCAGTAAAATTACTTGAACTATTTTTCTCCGTGTAGGCACGTTTATGTACAAATGTAACTTAAATTTTAGATGCAAGTATAAAAATGTGATAAAAAATAAGTCAAAAATTACACACAAAAATTTCGGTGAAACATCGATAAAACTTCAAAAAACCATTGATTGAAAAACACGAAAACTATTCCACGTTTATGTATAAGTGTATTTTAAAATATAGATGTATAAAATATGAAAAAACCTTAAAAATATGCAAACCAAACTTCGATAAAAGACTTTGATAAAACTTCGATGAAAACTTCAAAAAAACTTCGATAAAAAAGCATGAAAATTCTTTGGGATTGCGTGAAGAATAAAAACATGAGGAAATTTACATAAAGTTATACATAAAAATTTTTTGGGAACACAAAAGAATTCATAAGAGAATTAATATAGAAAAGTAAAACATACATTTTTAAACATCTGAGATAAAAAAAACTAGACACGTTTATGTATAAATGTAACTTAAAATGTGAATGTGAGTACATAAAGGTGTGAATAAGTAACTCAGAAAAGGCAAAAAACTCGATAAGAAACACCTATAAAAACTTCGATAAAAATTTTGATGAAAAGCTTCAAAAAACTTCGATAAAAACATGAAAAAAACTTTTGCAATAAAAATCGAATTATGTGAGTAATATTATAATATCAAGTGGACTGCCCTGACAAAACATGCATGGCATCAAGATCACACATTCGATTTTGATAATGTACAGGTCGTTGATCAGTCTGACAATTATAGAAAGCGGATGATTTTAGAAATGACCCATATAGCTAGCAACCCCAACACAATAAATCAAAGAACTGACACTGAAAATCTATCTGTTTTCTACCATTCACTTTTAAACAACAGGTCTAAAAACAAATGAAAAATTGATTTACAAATTTTTATCTTCCCTATGGAGTCAACAAATATCCTTATATTTTCCCCATACATTTTTTTTTGAACATTGTTGCTTTTCTCAAAATATTTAAAATAAATAAATAAATCTCAATTCTAACAAGGTATTCAAAAACTTATTTCATTATTAAATCCTCAAAACTCTCCAATAAATGAACACATAGGCCTCTTGAATTTTCTTTAAAATATGTAGGAACGTTACGACTCCGGATACAATTTATTATCCTTCCTTTATTATCGGGACAGTCTGGTCATCTGGTGTCAGTGTCTCCAGAACGTGGGATTTTTCGGCCTCCACCACGTTCCCATCTGAGAGAAACACATGCAAACGTGGCGTGTCAGTGTGTCGGCTCTGCTACACGCTGCGGTCACCAGCTTCGTGTAAAGCCGAAGGTGCACGAAGACGGACTTCGTTACAATGCTTGCGTTTCCAAGTTATTTTTAGATTTCACGCTTTCGTTTATCGAGTCGAAATTAAGAATTGTATTTTTCTCGAGTACGTGCAAAAAAAGCGCGAAGCAGACGACGAATTTGAATTTACGAAGTATATAGTTCAAGAAATAACACTTTTCTTCAATTTCTTGAAGAAAGTCTGCATGAAATAAACATCAGTATGATCTTGGAAAATTTCATGAGGATTTCAACACTTCAAAAATAAACTTTCAGTGAAATTTAGTGACAATAAATGTATAAAATTTGAATCAATATATAATTTTCCATTCAAATTTATATACTTCTTACTAATTTTGTACATTTAACAATTTTTCAATTAGAACAATATTTTCTATCAAGATAAAATGAACATAAAATTCAAGTTCATAATTTATATTTTCAGTTATATGTTAGAAATATTTTCATCTCACATTTTTGTAGCCTAAGCACAAACTTTTCATTCCAAAACTTAAAATCTCTACGGAAATGGAAAATTGTCTAATAACAGTAGATAAATTAAAAAGCTAAAATATGTGTTTATTGGTATTTCCATATTAACATATAAATATCAATCAACTTTAAATTTTACATAAAAATGTTCGTTCGAAGTGTTCAAATCTTGTTACAATTTGACAAGATTTTATGGAGGAATGCAATCTTTTGGATGAAATATTTTGTAGTTCTTAATTTGTCTGTCCGTCTGAAATCGTAGTAAGATTTGAACAGTAAACAACAAATTTTCCAATAGAATTCAGTATCAATAATAATTGATTCAGTAAATACTTAAACTCTGTAGAGCATTTTTGTATTTCGAATTCAAAATGTGTGCTTAAGCCACAAAAAAAGTAAGCTGAAAATGTAGATATAAAACTAATTATGTCATGTTTATGTCTTCTTAATGGAAAATACTTTGCATATAATTCTCTAATTCGATATTTTCTTAATGTATGAACATTCAAGAAATTGATAAATATTCCATCTTTTTATAGGAACTAAAAATTTCCGGATAATGCTTTGATTGAGAAAGCTAAAAATTTGTCAAATATTGATATAAATTGCAATTTTACAATTGCATTATTTTTCAAATATTTTAACATCTCTTCAATCTTGATAATTCTTACAGAAGTCTATTTCATGTGAGTGACTTTTTCTTTTTCTAATGAAAGATTTCGTAATTCTAAATTCGGCCCAATTCGTAACATTGTAAAAAGATTTTAAAACTTCATAAAAATTTTTTTTCTGTTTTATTCAAAGTCAATAAATATTCAATGTTTGGAATCGAAATATTAAGTAAATGATTTTTAATTTCTGGGAATAAACTGCTTTAATAAGACAATCTTTCTTCTTTGTGAGAAATCTCAATTTTAAAATTAAAATTCTACGCATAGGATACAAAAACATAATATGAAAATACTTTTATTACAGAATTTTGAAATATACAAGTTGACCAATTTTTAATCGAGTAAATCGGCTACTTTAAGCAAAAAATTATGTTAAAAATATTTTATCAAAAAAAAATAAGACACATTAAATTACGGTTTAAAATCCACATTCATAGAATGATGGTAAAAGCAGTTTAAAGTTTTTTAATCTTACGTTTTAGTGACGTATACACAGACTTTTAATGAGATAAATGAAATGCTTTATAGAAAGTCAAAATTTTCTTATTACTGCACTTAATCAAATTTATAAAGTAAAAATATTTTTTAATTGATGCTTTCACTCAATTCTTTAAACATTCATTAATTGAAAATTGTACTCAAAATTTAATCTTGCAGCGTTCCAATATTCCCACAATGTTACAAAATTTTATTAATCATTATTTTAGTCGAATTATTTTCAAAATATTTAAAAAATAAATGTAAATATTTTGATTAAATACTCTGTCAAATTTTGCATTTGACTGATCTTGCAAAATTGTTGAAAGTTTTGAATACCGATAGAAGAAACATTAAATGAAATTTTATGTCCATAAATGCTTAAAGTTCTATATAGAAATATCAACTACAACATTCTCAAATTTTATAAATAAACTACTAAATTCAAAAAGTTTCGGATTTTTTTAAAAACTGTACCAATTTCAAACATGAATCAGTCAAAATCTACTGATTATCAGTGAAATTTGAATGATTTAAATAACTAAAAACAGGTTACTGTGAATCAGTCAAATTTCACTGATTACTTCAGTGAAAAGTAACTGATTTAACAGTGAAAAATATTGTTTCCACTGATGATTCAGTGAAAAGGCAAATCACTGATTCAATCAGTGAAAATTTGACTGATTCAGATTTAGAGTGTATACAAATTTCAAATATAAAGTGTACTCTGTACATTAATCAAACAATTTTGGAAGATGAATATTTTAATAAATATTCCTAAATATTATTGGAATATGATACATATCGATTTAGAAAAACTTCTTCAAAGTACTCAGACATTTTTCTTATTTTACGACATTTTTGCACCATGTTTGACCTTTGGGTAGGATTCAAGAAAACAATTGTAGACATACTTTCATGACTTAGTAAAATACTATGAAGACTTGCTTTTTAAATTAAAGCGAAAACTTTTAAAACCTTTAACAATCGGTTGCATAGATTCGGCTCTAATCTTGGACGCAATTAGAGAAATAGGTTTTTTTGCTTTTTTTAGATCTAGTTTTTGCCTTAAACATAAAAGAAAGAAAACACATTTGAAATATTAAAATAAAAAAGCTGGTTCATTCTTAGAGAATCCCAAATATTCTGAAATAAAACTCCTTTCCACACCACCACGGAGGTAGAGTTTAAGGCTCGTTTTTTTACGTGGTATCCCCTGTAGGCCTAGTCCACGTCCTACGAAACGAAAAGGGTTTTTGCTTTCAAGCAAAAAGAAAAAAGGAAAAAAATGAATCAAAGTGGTAAAAAACGCTACAAATGTAGCCCGTACTTCAGGCTTGCCTCTATCAAATGCCAGTATACGTCGAACAAAAATGTTTTGTTTTAAATCAAATAATGATGAAGTTTGATTAATTCGGGATGATTTGGGGTGCTTGATTATTGTGAGTCCCCTTGCCTCTCACTTATGCCCAAAGCGTGATATTACTCAATTTCAGTATGTTTTCTTACTCACAAAATAATAATTAAAACTAAACAATTTCCATACCCGAGGCACGCGAAGAAAGGAATAAAGAACGTATCTCTGATATAAGAAATAAAATGTCATTATTTTGTGAGTAAGAAAGGGGTTTGAAATTGATTAACGCCATACCTTGGCCATTAGAATTAATCCTCTCCTTCGTGAGCGAAGAGCGATGAACCATTTTCCCTATCACTTTCTGCCATCTCATATAGATTTTCGGTCATTAATTGCAAATGCTTCGAAGTGATGCTCGTTGTTCTGGCTGTTTCAGCTCTCGCCTTTAGGGCTGATCGAGTAACACAAATTGAGTTGACCGTCCTGTTTCCTAAGCGATTTCTTTTGGGAGTTTTCGCGTCCGTGAGCATGGAGAAACCTCGCTCCGCCTCAGCATTTGAATGAGGAAGACTCTGAACATGATTCAATACTGAGGTCAAATTTGGAAAAAGTTTTTCTCCTGTACTCGTCGAAGATACACCGATACTAGACCACATTTCGTCAAAAGATAAATTCGACCACTTTTCTTTGAGTTCCTGTCTGATTTTGAGTAAAGAATCCCACTCTTTTTGTACACCTATTCTATCAAACGACCCTAAATCTTGACAAACTTTCCAGACCCTAGGAAAAGTTTCGCTTCGATCAGCATAGAAAGCTACTTGAGGCCGGAAAACAGCAACGCAAGACAAAAAGATGTCATCAAAAGGAAGTCGATTGCGAATTTCTTCGCTTGCTGTGACATAAAATTTCAAGCAATTACGAAGAAATAGATTCAATTTCTTGTTTGTAAGTTGCTGCTGGAAATATTCTCGCGTTTCCTTACCAACGTCAATGTCTTGAAGCGGCTTTTGATTACTAGGATCTGCAAAGTTAACATTTCTAATGATTTGAAAGAATAAATTCGGTTGAAGAAGACCCTCTTTCAAATAACTGCTAAGAATCCATACGAAGAATTTAGCCGAGTTTGGCTGGAGTTCCTGAACCATTGTTTCGCGACTTTGAAATTTCGCATTGTATACGTTGAACCTATTCAAAGTAAATTTCAAGAATAGGAAATATGCGAGTGTCAAAGGATTCTGCATTTTTCCTAACAAGTCGTTGGCCTTCTCTACCTTCTCAGATACGAGGACCATAAGATACTGAAGAATAACTTCCCAATTCTTTATTATAATATCTATGCATCGATAGCGGACAAGCCAGCGAGTTTCAGAATGACTAGGAATTTTTTGATAGTCATTTCCTAATTCCAAAACAATCGATCGAAAAATAGCCGTTCGCTTGGAGCTAGCATTAAGAAAAGCTGGCAAATCTTTGATTAAATCCTCTACATCTGGGATTGTGGCACAAGCATATTTTGCTACAATTGCTCACTAATGCGAGACACACGGGAAAACAATTAAACGGGGACTTTTTTCCTTTAATTTTGTTTTAAATTTGGACCTATTGCCGACTATCACCTGTGCATTATCACAAGCTAAAGCACAGATATTAGATAAAGGGATTTTCTGCCCGGACAATGCTTTTTTGAACGCATCAAAAATTTTAGAGGCAGAACAATCCGAAGCATTTACATTAAGAAGCTGGAGCAATTCCACCCTGACAGAAAATGTCGTTGGCTCCACATATCGAACCATTAATGACAGCCACTTTTCTAGAGTCCTGTCGGTCGTTTCGTCTTCGTACACTGAAAATGATTGCTTACGCAAAATATTTGCCATGCGATCAGTTTCAGCAGCACATACGACGTTATTTACAACTAGGACCATTTTAGTGTGGCTCAATCTAACGTCTTTTAAAACCGAAGGTTCCATATCTTGGAAAAGTCCTATCAATTCTGATGAAATCGCGAATGGTAAATTATGCTCTACGAAAAATAAACTAATCCTAATCTCTGCTTCTTGTACTTTCTGTTTGAAAGTAACACTTTCCGGAATCGTGGAATTTGTGAATTCTGAAGCAGAAGAACTTGCTACACAAGGTTCAACACTGTAAGAATTGACAGTTACATTAGAAGAATTTTCACTTACTACTCCATAACATTCTAATTTATTTGAAAACTCTTGCTTCTTTCTGTGTGATAAAGATGCTTCATGCTTTTCAATTTCCGATTTGCCACATAGCAACGTTTTATTGCAAATTTTGCAATGAAATCTTGTTTCATCTGCTAATGTAACCACCCACTCTCTCCACGACGGAAATTCCTCAAACCATCCCAACTGAAAGTTTTTTGCATTTTTCATGACTTTTATAGCGGGTTGACATTCGTTTGAACCAGAGTTCAAACGGTGGTCAACCTTCGTTTGAACCTGGCTGTCCTTCAAAACACTCGAATTTGGGTCAACCGGATTACTCATTGTGAACAATAAATTATACGACGAAGGAAAACAGAATTATTTGAAAAGAATTAATAAGATGAAAAGTCGATAAAATTGAGCGAATGTGAATAATTTGTAATCTGCACACAAATTAAGTTTCACAAAATAAACTTACCCACAAGCATCAAACAATAACGTACGTAAGAGCACTCATGTATCACCAAATAAGAATATAATATTCTTACTTTTGCCGTTTTCAATAAGGGATTACGATAAAAATATGAAGAATCCACACTCTTGCCTTCTCAAATAATGCATAATGCGAGAATCAAGTATATCTTAGAAGAAAACAAAAGAAGGTTGCTATTATTATTTGTTTTCGTCTCCAATTTGACCTCTATACCGTTCGTTTGCGATTTAAAATTTTGGTAACTTTTTTGGCTATTAATCTGATTGAGCTACAACTTTTCAGAAAACCTTCTTTACGAAAGTATTAAAATTTTTCTTCTGTAGATAGTTTCAGAAAATGTAGACACTTAATACAATATTAATAAAATCGTAAAATTCTGAAAATTTGTTAAGCTAGCGCGAGTGGAAGTAGAGAAAACAATTTTTTTTTTAAATGAAATTCACCCAAATAATTGAAAAATTATAAGTTTAAAAAATTTTTGCAAAAGGAAAAACGATGTGCCTTGAAAGTGTGTACAAGTCATTGAGATTCAAATTCGAACGATTTTTATAATTAATTATCCTGTACATTTAAAGATACAATTTTTGTATTTGGAATAAGTTTTCTGCAATTACGAAAAAATTTATTTAGAGTACATAAAATTTATTGAACTATTACTAGTAAACTCTACCTCCGTGGTGGTGTGGAAAGGAGTTTTATTTCAGAATATTTGGGATTCTCTAAGAATGAACCAGCTTTTTTATTTTAATATTTCAAATGTGTTTTCTTTCTTTTATGTTTAAGGCAAAAACTAGATCTAAAAAAAGCAAAAAAAACCTATTTCTCTAATTGCGTCCAAGATTAGAGCAGAATCTATGCAACCGATTGTTAAAG
The DNA here is from genome assembly GCA_030998225.1 of Diplolepis rosae. Lineage (NCBI taxonomy): Eukaryota > Metazoa > Arthropoda > Insecta > Hymenoptera > Diplolepididae > Diplolepis > Diplolepis rosae. The sequence continues at coordinate 2,436,540 of JAPYXD010000707.1, forward strand.
GTTTTAAAAGTTTTCGCTTTAATTTAAAAAGCAAGTCTTCATAGTATTTTACTAAGTAATGAAAGTATGTCTACAATTGTTTTCTTGAATCCTACCCAAAGGTCAAACATGGTGCAAAAATGTCGTAAAATAAGAAAAATGTCTGAGTACTTTGAAGAAGTTTTTCTAAATCGATATGTATCATATTCCAATAATATTTAGGAATATTTATTAAAATATTCATCTTCCAAAATTGTTTGATTAATGTACAGAGTACACTTTATATTTGAAATTTGTATACACTCTAAATCTGAATCAGTCAAATTTTCACTGATTGAATCAGTGATTTGCCTTTTCACTGAATCATCAGTGGAAACAATATTTTTCACTGTTAAATCAGTTACTTTTCACTGAAGTAATCAGTGAAATTTGACTGATTCACAGTAACCTGTTTTTAGTTATTTAAATCAGTCAAATTTCACTGATAATCAGTAGATTTTGACTGATTCTTATTTGAAATTTGTACAGTTTTTAAAAAAATCCGAAACTTTTTGAATTTAGTAGTTTATTTATAAAATTTGAGAATGATGTAGTTGATATTTCTATATAGAACTTTAAGCATTTATGGACATAAAATTTCATTTAAAGTTTCTTCTATCGGTATTCAAAACTTTCAACAATTTTGCAAGATCAGTCAAATGCAAAATTTGACAGAGTATTTAATCAAAATATTTACATTTATTTTTTAAATATTTTGAAAATAATTCGACTAAAATAATGATTAATAAGATTTTGTAACATTGTGGGAATATTGGAACGCTGCAAGATTAAATTTTGAGTACAATTTTCAATTAATGAATGTTTAAAGAATTGAGTGAAAGCATCAATTAAAAAATATTTTTACTTTATAAATTTGATTAAGTGCAGTAATAAGAAAATTTTGACTTTCTATAAAGCATTTCATTTATCTGATTAAAAGTCTGTGCATACGTCACTAAAACGTAAGATTAAAAAACTTTAAACTGCTTTTACCATCATTCTATGAATGTGGATTTTAAACCGTAATTTAATGTGTCTTATTTTTTTTTGATAAAATATTTTTAACATAATTTTTTGCTTAAAGTAGCCGATTTACTCGATTAAAAATTGGTCAACTTGTATATTTCAAAATTCTGTAATGAAAGTATTTTCATATTATGTTTTTGTATCCTATGCGTAGAATTTTAATTTTAAAATTGAGATTTCTCACAAAGAAGAAAGATTGTCTTATTAAAGCAGTTTATTCCCAGAAATTAAAAATCATTTACTTAATATTTCGATTCCAAACATTGAATATTTATTGACTTTGAATAAAACAGAAAAAAAATTTTATGAAGTTTTAAAATCTTTTTACAATGTTACGAATTGGGCCGAATTTAGAATTACGAAATCTTTCATTAGAAAAAGAAAAAGTCACTCACATGAAATAGACTTCTGTAAGAATTATCAAGATTGAAGAGATGTTAAAATATTTGAAAAATAATGCAATTGTAAAATTGCAATTTATATCAATATTTGACAAATTTTTAGCTTTCTTAATCAAAGCATTATCCGGTAATTTTTAGTTCCTATAAAAAGATGGAATATTTATCAATTTCTTGAATGTTCATACATTAAGAAAATATCGAATTAGAGAATTATATGCAAAGTATTTTCCATTAAGAAGACATAAACATGACATAATTAGTTTTATATCTACATTTTCAGCTTACTTTTTTGTGGCTTAAGCACACATTTTGAATTCGAAATACAAAAATGCTCTACAGAGTTGAAGTATTTCCTGAATCAATTATTATTGATCCTGAATTCTATTGGAAAATTTGTTGTTTACTGTTCAAATCTTACTACGATTTCAGACGGACAGACAAATTAAGAACTACAAAATATTTCATCCAAAAGATTGCACTCCTCCATAAAATCTTGTCAAATTGTAACAAGATTTGAACACTTCGAACGAACATTTTTATGTATAATTTAAAGTTGATTGATATTTATATGTTAATATGGAAATACCAATAAACACATATTTTAGCTTTTTAATTTATCTACTGCTATTAGACAATTTTCCATTTCCGTAGAGATTTTAAGTTTTGGAATGAAAAGTTTGTGCTTAGGCTACAAAAATGTGAGATGAAAATATTTCTAACATATAACTGAAAATATAAATTATGAACTTGAATTTTATGTTCATTTTATCTTGATAGAAAATATTTTTCTAATTGAAAAATTGTTAAATGTACAAAATTAGTAAGAAGTATATAAATTTGAATGGAAAATTATATATTGATTCAAATTTTATACATTTATTGTCACTAAATTTCACTGAAAGTTTATTTTTGAAGTGTTGAAATCCTCATGAAATTTTCCAAGATCATACTGATGTTTATTTCATGCAGACTTTCTTCAAGAAATTGAAGAAAAGTGTTATTTCTTGAACTATATACTTCGTAAATTCAAATTTGTCGTCTGCTTCGCGCCTCTTTTGCACGTACTCGAGAAAAATACAATTCTTAATTTCGACTCGATAAACGAAAGCGTGAAATCTAAAAATAACTTGAAAACTCAAGCATTGTAACGAAGTCCGTCTTCGTGCACCTTCGGCTTTACACGAAGCTGGTGACCGCAGCGTGTAGCAGAGCCGACACACTGACACGCCACGTTTGCATGTGTTTCTCCCAGATGGGAACGTGGTGGGGGCCGAAAAATCCCACGTTCTGGAGACACTGCTTTTCTATGCACCCAGTAATCAGTCACTAAACGATCCTCTTATAGTGAGTTTGTGAAAATGTTCCTTAAAAAACAGCGACGTAGAAAAAAGATGGAATTAAAACCAAGATTAAATTTATCAGAACCCAAGGAATTACAATGACTTAAGGTTAGAAAATTTTTATTTATAACAGATGAGATGATGAATTTGGATCCCATATTATAATATTACTCACAAAATTCGATTTTTATTGCAAAAGTTTTTTTCATGTTTTTATCGAAGTTTTTATAGGTGTTTCTTATCGAGTTTTTTTGCCTTTTCTGAGTTATTTATTCACACCTTTATGTATTCACATTCACATTTTAAATTACATTTATACATAAACGCGTCTAGTTTTTTTATCTCAGATGTTTAAAAATGTATGTTTTACTTTTCTATATTAATTCTCTTATGAATTCTCTTGTGTTCCCAAAATTTTTCATGTATAACTTTATGTAAATTTCCTCATGTTTTTATTCTTCACGCAATCCCAAAGAATTTTCATGCTTTTTTATCGAAGTTTTTTTGAAGTTTTCATCGAAGTTTTATCAAAGTCTTTATCGAAGTTTGGTTTGCATATTTTTAAGGTTTTTTCATATTTTATACATCTATATTTTAAAATACACTTATACATAAACGTGGAATAGTTTTCGTGTTTTTCAATCAATGGTTTTTTGAAGTTTTATCGATGTTTCACCGAAATTTGTGTGTGTAATTTTTGACTTATTTTTTATCACATTTTTATACTTGCATCTAAAATTCAAGTTACATTTGTACATAAACGTGTCTAGTTTTTTATCTCAGATATTTTTAAAAAATGTATGTGTTTCTTTTCAATATCAGTTTTTAAGATTTCTCTTGTGTTTCACCAAAAAATGTTTATGTTTAATTTAAGTAAATTATCTCATATTTTTATTCTGTAGACAATACCAAAGTTGTACTCAAAAGTGGGACTCACATGCTCAATATTCACTAGTTGTTTTTTCATATTCTAGAAATAAAGATCACTGATGAGGACTAATCAGAGTCGAAACGTTTGATTAAAACTACTGTTTTTTTCATTTATGGACCCTAAAGCCAACTATCTAATAATACATATATTTTTTATTATTTGCGTGAATAAATATTCTTGTCAAGCATTACATGCCTTTCACACCAAATCATTTTATTTGTTAAATTTCTTTTTAAGACGCACGCAACAATTTTTTTCATATCCATCTCTATCTTTTGAATATCTGCACAATGTATACTTTTTTTGGAAAATATGGTACGTTGTAAAACGCGACTTGTTTCTAAATAATCAATGAAGGCTACTGAAAAACGGCAGCAAGATATTACGATAATAAAAAAGTCGGTTTCCAATGCTGATAAAATAGGAAACCAGAAAGAAAGATTACTATTTATCGAATCTTGATTTGGTGCAATAATTTGGTTTTACTTTTCATTTATTATGTAATTATTCAACGTAAAAAAACGTGAATTTAATTTTTTTTCCAAGAAAAATATAATAAATATTGTGTACTTTGTTATCGAATGTATTTTGTCGTTTTATGAATCCACTTACAGCAGTCAACTGCACCAAAAGTAGAAAAAATGTCACAACCGTGGCACCGAAAATTGAAGATTTTATCGCCAAGAACAGACCATGACACTTGTAGCTTGACCACATTCGGGTGTATTTCAGTAGTAAAAACACAAAGGAAAATGAAAAAAACCGTTCAAAAAAGAGAATTTTCGTTTACAAAATTTTGGGTTTCCAAAACTGCGTCCTCGCAGAGAATCACCCATATACGCCCTAACCAAGGATCGATGCTATGCTTAGTGATAGATGTTTCACTTTTATGAAAGGAAAAAAAATTAGATTACTTCCAAGCCGAAAAAAAGATATATTATCAACCTCTTTTTTTTAAAAGGATACTCTAAGATTGAGCTAATTAGAAAGAAGCTGCAAAGGCTTCCCTTTTAAAATAGTTCAACATTTTTCTTATACGCCAGAAATCATAAAAAGAATTGTGAAAAGCGTTCACAATGATCTTTGTAGACGAATGCCGACGCTGCTGGCTCTTTTTTATGATCATCTACGTACACTGGGAATATTCTAAAATTAATTTAGTTACAACATGGTAATAAGGCGAAAGAGCTCAAAACGTGGTGAGTACAGAAAACTGAGATTTTTTGTTGCCTTTGTTACGGGCAATCCAAAGTGTACAATATTTTTTGGAAAATGTTTTGATTAATACACAAAATCTAATTTATGCAATACAATTTGATTTTTAGAAGTAAATCAAGCACATTTTGTAGCGCTTATAACCTGAGTGCACTCCTCTTCTTTGTTGGGGGCTTTTGGCCTTTTCTCCACCGGTTTCTTCGCCGCAGACGCCTCCGGACTAACAGTCGGCTCTCTGAGCCGCTTGCGCGTGTCCGGCATGGACTTCGCTGCCGGCTGTGGAAGGGTTTGGCTACCCTGATCCACGACTTCCTTGTTTTTAGGTGGTCTTATTACCTCCTTCATCTTCTGTATCATCCTGCCTCTCAGGAGGTACTCAAAGGAATCGAGGTAGCAGACGGTATCCTCCATATCATATCGCAGCCCCTTCAGCTCCTTGAGCGCCTCCTGGATGCCAACCCTAATAGGGAGATGCATATTCTTCTTGTTCCTCGAGAAGCTATCCATCTTCTCTAGGGCCAACTCCACCTTCTTTAAGATTTCCAGCTCCTTTTCATTCCTTTCATGGAGCCAGTCCCGGTACTTCCTAACCTTGGACTTATTGCTCTCAAACGGTTCGGGCACTTTCTCCGTCACGTCCAGCTCTTCTCCGAAAATCTCCTCGCAGATACTTTTATTTAGATTTAAATTCTCCATATTCTTCCCACGAGTAGCTAGGGAAGTAGTCAGTCCGCCCCTGCAGAGCCCCGCATGCAGGGGTAAGGCCTCAATACTCTAGAAGGTGGCCTGGTTTCCTAGAGACACCGCGAAAGACACTACTCCCTGGTGCCATGCAGCCCTCGGCACGTTAGTTAACACCTTGGCATTGGACCATCCCTGGAACATTGTCCGTGACTGCTTATTTAGTTTTGTATCCGTATTCAGCAGTAACCCTCGGTACAGGGCCCCTCTATCCGCAACCTGAAAACGCGCCCGGTGGCCTGTTCTAGGGACCCCTGATCGGTTTCCGAGGAAACCAATACAGGACCGGGAAGACTAGACATAATAATTATCATAAATAGTTGAATATTATTCTGCCTAGCTAATTCTACTGTATCAGTTTTATTTGAAATCTAAATATTTTAATAGCTGTTAGGCACTCCAGGCTGGTATCCTGGGAGTGAATTTCTGAAATTAGAGTAGAGCGATTTCTCTTTTTATTTTGGTTTTTGTGTTTCATAATAATACCATGGTACTTTTGTAAAGAGAAATCGCACGTATTCTTATAAGATTAAATTGAATTATTTAGCATATAAAATTTTGCTCTTATTTCTTCTTCCGTGGCCGTTACCCACCATTAGTGTTTATTTGAGAACTGGCTTGGAACAAATTTGAATAAAATCATATAACATTTTTTTATAAAGTTACAATTTATATTGACTAAATTCAGCAATTTGGACGACCTCCGCGTACACGTTATGCAAATAAATAAAATATATTAAAGATGATTTTTCCCGTTTCATGTTTTATTTAATTCAATATTACCCGAACCTAACACCTTCAAAATATTTATGATAAAACCAAGCAGAAAAAACGTTATTACTAATAAATCTTCGGGAAAAGGCAATAAATATAATTGCAGTGACTTGTCTTAACAATCATTAGGATTTGAAAATCTTAATACTTTTGCTTCAGTTTCTTCTTGCTCTGTTTTGCAATAACCGCATTTTCTTCTCTGGATACTTCAGATTGATACGTGTTTCTTGTTTTAGACGGTTTCAGTTTCCATGCTGCTTCGGTATTCACATCACCAGATCTTCATCTTTATCGGTATGTAATTTTAACTGACCCCAATTTTTTCAAGAATACTGCTTTAGTTTAATGCACTTCATAAAATCATGCTGATTCAAAAGATTGTAACTGGATCATTATAATTATTTTCTAATTTTTATTCTACAGTGGATCTCCTCCAAATGCTGGAATTCAACGTCACTGTGTCTTTCCCTGCTGCATCACTGCTTACTGTTATTCTGGCACTCGTTGGTAAATGGCGTAATGGACATGAAAGTGACAGGTGTCTTGACATATTCAAGATGGCATGAGGACATTTTTCTACACCTTACAAAATTCCTTGAATATATCATTACCACGCACGCCTGTCACTTTTTGTGTCTACTGCGGATTATTTTTTTCATAATTTTTATTGATTACTATTGAATATGAATATGCGTATTATTAAATATGTTTTGAAAGCGATAGATCACCTTTAGCGTTCTTGTAATGTAATATTCGTAATATTTAAATGGCCTTAAGCAATATAATCGTGACACCTTAGAAACAAACGAAAAGCAATTAAAATGCAAATACCTTTTTAATCTAAGCTCACCTTAATTTATATTTCGTCGTATTTCGTCACATTCAATAGAATTTACAATAATTTATCAAGCATTCAAATAATTTTAAATTACAATATTGATTAATTTTTCACTACATGAATGTTCCTTTCTTTAAACTCGTAGTTAAACATTAATTAGATCATGTTTCAAATTTCCTACATTCAGTATGGTGTAGGATCGGCCAAAAACCAACTAAAAAAATTAGAATTCGACCAGACAAAAAACGTATGCAATGGGTTCATAAAAAAAATTGTTTCAAAAAAATTATAAATGTGCGATAAAAACAGTTGAGTTTTATATCAACGGGTGCTATATAACTCAAGTAACTCGTGAAATACGAATTAGGCTCAAGATCGTGTTATATTTCGTAAATTGTACATGTGAATTAAATTATTTGACGAAAATTTCTTCTCCGTGAGTCATATATTCAGGTTTGAGAAGGGGAAGAGGTCGCAACAAGACAATTCTAGAATTGAAGAAAATTTCCCATTACCTTTCATTAAAGAAAATCTTTCCGACGTCAGAAATACCTAGAAAACTAGGTATGAAGTATTTTGATGAGTATTACTTACTCGACTTATACAAGAAAGTGAATTTTTGCGCTTTTTCTCATAAATTAGCCATATTTATTTTCTAAAAAATGTCCAGACCCAATCAACAGTGACCAGCTCGCTCCGAGAAAACAATCTCGGCCAAGAGCGAGGTCATGGTACCCAAATTACGCTCATATAAAAAAGGATGGCCATGTGCTTACGGGTTTCCGGTCGAAATAATTTACAAAGAGACCTTACCTTCTTCATTTATAACTAAAACATGAATAGTTAACCAATTCCACCGAAAGACAATTTGTGTACATTCTGTGCAGGGTCCTTTATTTATTAAATTTTGGAAAATATAATAGTTTATCAGTGTTAAATAAAAATCCGAATCATCATCCTGACAGTTAGTAACAGCTTTCTTATAATTTTTAATTTGCACAAATAATAATAAATATATCAGTTAAAGTCCATGACTAGAATACAAGGATCGTTAAAATATATCATATAAAAGTAATTACTCATGTAACGTTTTTTGAGTGGGTGTTTTAATTATTATTTTTTGAATGAAAACTGAAAGGTCCTAAATTTCACCGTTGTGTCATGTGTTACATTTAATCAAATTCCATTCCAGGAATGGAAGCAATAATGTCAGAGTTTTTCAATGACACCACAACTGCCTTCTATATTATTGTCATAGTCTGGATCTGTGACCAATATGATGCTATTTGTTGCCATACACCTATTACAAAGAGGCATTGGCTTCGGTGAGTTACAAAATTATTTTCTACGAACTGAACATTATGATTCAAATACATTAAAACGCGTTTGTTTCTGTTTCAGATTCTTTTATTTATATCATTTTTCATTTTATGCTTATCATTATCGATTTAATGGTCAATACAGCAGTTTGGCCTTAGTAACATCGTGGCTTTTCATACAGGTAAGGTATTTGCAATTGAAGTAAATTTTTAACACCAATTGTTGAATTCAAAAACAACTTTAAACATTTATTACATAGCATCGTGATGTTTTATATATAATACTGTAAGTAGATAGAAAAGGCTATCAGTGGATCAGATAAATGTTAAATTTGTGATTATGCATGAATTTAACATAATTCAGGAACTCATATGCTCTAATATGAAGATTCTATACTTAATTACATAATACTGATGTGACAGTTTCGTTTGTGATGACACTAGGACAGAGTATCAGTCAGGGTGAAATACACCAAATCTGATTAGTCGCCTTAATTTGCAGCGGGTAATATCTTTACATATTCCCATTCTGTACCAAGCTTATGACAGTGACCAACATTTTTCGGCAGAACTCACTATTCATATTTATCAAGATCACACTACCATATGGCAACTGCTGTTTCATTTTGAAAAATCGATATATTACTACTTTTATATTTACATGTTGGTCTTTATATACCCATGTATTTATAGCTGTCGAATATGAGCTTTTACGATTTTTTTCCGATTTCTTTTGGATTCGGAAGTTTTTATACACGGAGAGAACAAAAGAGTGATGGTTGATGTCAATCACGATTCTAACGCGCATGAGAGGAAAAAAAAGCTTCAAAATGCTCGCAATTGAGTGAACCGAATTTTTTCAGGAACACCACGTGCGTGTTTCACAGTGGCCAGAAGTGTGAGAAACATTTAAAGCTTTCACGCCTCCCATGACTGCGATCACGGCGCTCGGCACTATTTTCTCGCGCATCACTACTGTAATGTCACAGCGAAAGGGACGGTTTCATTATAGTCGCGACAGTTGTTTCACCTCATGCTGTATTGCCGCGTGATGAAGCTATCCCTGTCGCTGCGACGTCACAGCACTGATGCGCGTGAAAACAGTGCCGAATACCGTGATCGTAATCACAGTTCTGCCCACTGTGAAACACGCGCGTGGTGCACCTGAAAACTTTCGGTTCACTCATTTGTGAACATTTGGAATCTTTCTTTACTTTCCACGCGCGTCATCATCGTGATTCACATTAACCATCGCCGCTTTGTTTTCTCCGTGTCTGTTAAGGGTTTTTACTACTAACTATGATTTAAGAAAATTATTATTTTTTTTTTTAATGAAGAAAAATGTCAAAACGAGTTTGCGTTAATCCTCCTGACAGATTTTGTTATGTTTGTGACAAGTATGCTATAGAAAAACAAAGGTGGGAAATTACCAAATTGATTGAAGTAAACTATCGAAATCATTTTGATACATAATTGAGTAATCAGGATAAAACTTGGGTTCCTTATTTAGTTCACACTAGTTTCAATTCTACGTTGTCTTCTAGGTCTAAAAATGGTGAGAGTATGCCCTTTTCTACTCCTACAACTTGCCGAAAACCTCAGTCGCACGATGATTGTTATTTTTGCTTATTCAAAGTAGGTGAATTTAGTGTAAAAAATGATCTCATAAAATACCCTGGTGTATCTTCAGTCACAAAACCTCTCTCTTATGCACCTTGTAATGTTATTACGTCTCCACCTCAAAGTGCTGATGGAAACAACGATCATCATGATCTTCATAATGATCATAAAACTAATAATGATGGCGACAAATATGACTTACCTTTTATGGAAACGAAATCTGAACACCGACTTCGTACATAAAGTGACTCAAATGATCTCGTCAGAGATTTAAGTCTCACTAAAGATAATGCTAAGAAAGAAAAGAATTTGTACCTGGGCCGTTAATTGTTGTTCATACTCTGCTAGTACCTTCGTCTAAAGTTTTATTACCTCCTTTGCATATCAAGTCGGGACTAATGAAACAGCTTGTAAAGGTCCTAGATAAAAATTGAAGTGCTTCAAGTATTTATCTATCAAATTTCCCGAAATAAGCGATACAGAGATCAAGGAGGGTATTTTTTAAAAACTGAAAAAAATTTTGAAAACATGTATGTTGGATTATCACATGAAGGAGTCCTTTCAATTCTGGAGCAGACTTAGGTACGCAGGAGTCACATGAATACTTTGTCTTAATTTTCTAGTGTATATATAAATGAATATACAAATAAATGATCCGATAGATTTTGATAGATATATTTTTCTACTTTCTATACTGCAAATTGTTGGTCTTGATCACTGGGTAGGATTTACGCTAAGAAGAAGGGACGAAAAGAAACTCGAAGCAACAGAAATAAACTACAAAACATCCATTTCAATATTACACCTTTGTCTGACCGTCTCTTTTGTGAATCTAAAGGGGAGGTCTGTTGTTTCCGTCGAAGGCATTTGGATCTTGCTGTTGTGGCTAGTTGGAAGCGTCGAGTGTCGTATGATTTAGTCTAGTCGAGGGATACCGAATATCGACCTCGTATCTTGCGTATCCCATGAACCACAATACGCTTGCCACGTGTGCACGTGATGCAAGAGTTTGAACACCTGATCCACACGAACTATAATGAGTTAACCCTGACCCTGATCATATAAGGCTCTGGTATGATGTCACTGTTTTTCTCGTTCATGACATCTAACTGGAATTCTTCTTCTCTCTCTTTCAGTTGAAGGGGTTAATATTAGTTGACCCAAATCCCTTTAGCTACGAACAAATAGATCTAATTTTAGGCGCTGATAAATATGGCTTGTTCTCATTACCTGCTCTACGACAAGGTGTTTCAGCTTCAAACAAAATAGAAACTTCCATTTCACTTACGGCTCATCAAATTATTACAGCAGAAGTCTTACATGAAAACTTAACGCGGTTTCGGGAGGTAGAGGAAATTCCTGTTAAGGACTATTTGACAGAAGACGAAAAGTTTTGCAACGAGCATGTTGCGACGAACCACCAGCCAACAAAAGACGGACGTTACATGATACGTTTACCCTTCAAAGACGGTCCTCCGATGCAAATAGAAGCTTCCTTGGAGAGAAAAAAAATTGTTTTAAATAAGGTACTTCGTCGCTTGTCAGGAAATTCTGAATTATTATCGGAAAACTCAAGTTTTTTAGTGGAATATAAAAGACTCGGTAATATGAAACTTATTCCGGAACAAACGTTGGATAGGTCCTCAGAAACTGTATTTGCCTCACCACCCTGTTTCAAGAGAAAGTATTATAGATTTACCACTAAAATGAGGGTTGTATCTAACCATCATGAATTGAAGATCGAATCGTTTTGTGTATATGACCAAAATAAAAAAAATGTTTAGACAAATTTTAGTTGATCCTCCAGATTGCGATTACCATCGATTTGTCTGGATTTGTCCTGATAAGGATGTGGTCGCACAAAGACTTCTGACCGTTACTTACGGCACCGCCTATGCTCCATACCTAGCTGATAAAGTTATCAGTCAGTTATTTTATGACGAGAAGAGTGATTTTCCTTTGGACCAAACTATTTTTGAAAATAAAGTCTATGTTAACAATGTTTTTTTGGATCGGATATTCAGTTGGAATTTCCTGTAGGCAGACATGAGCGAGCCGTAGAGTTAGCGTTGATTTAGGATGCGCAACTTAAATTTCTAGGTTTATTTCGGGATCCTGGTTCTGATTCGTTCTTATTTAAGATGACTTCCACTCCAGTTGAGATTCCAACTAAGCTCGACTGTGATGAAAGAATACCTGTGGACCATTAGTTTTAAAGCTTATTCTGCTTCAGTTTATCCTAAAATCCTCTCTGGAAATCTTAGAGATTCTCAAGTCTGTTTATTAATGGCTAAATCTAAAGTTATTCCTATTAAATTTATATCCATTCCACGTTTGGGATTATGTGGGGCTACGTTGTTAACTACGACTCTCAAATTTGTCATAGAAGCTATGTCATTGAAGAATATGCCCATATATTGCCACTCTGATTCAGTGAAAATTTTAGCTTGGCTCAGTAAGCATCCCTCAATTTGTCCTATCATCTTCGCTAACAGAGTCTCCTTAATTTATGAGCTGTTATCGCATACTAAGTTGCAATATATCTTGACCAAAGTCAACCCGGTTGATGGCGCTATATAAGAACTCATGCCAGAAAAACTACCATTTCACTCGTTATGGTGGCAAGGCTTACCTTGTTTATCTTATCATTCTGCTGAATGGCCAGAGTATTGCCAAGCTACGCCCTAGTCGGGTGAATTAAAGGTGAGATTCCCAGACAAGCGTCGAGGTAGTCACTGACTTACCTAGTGTCGTGATAGCCGCTCTACTATCTGAGCAGATGCGGATGTTCCTGCCGTGGCCATGATTCCATGCTACGCATGCGCATTCAAGTATGGCCGCAATCTTGTTTTGAATAACTGTGGAGTGGGGTGACAACAGGACCACGAGGCTTGTATCGCTGTTATTCCCATAGACACCAGCCCCCGCACCCTCCCCGTTCTTGGAGCCGTCTGTAAACCAGTTGTCTCCATCCCCTGGGAGGTGTGCGCGACCCACCCTCCAATCTTCCACGGTTGACAAGCTTATCTTGTACCTTTTGTCGAAGAGGTACCGCGGAGACGTCCTATCATGGCCGTCTTCTAACTGACTCTGCTCCATTAAACTATTGATGCATAGGTTAGCCTGGGCCGCAGAATCGCTGTGACGATGCACAGCAGTGTATCGGGTTTCAGACCCCAATTACTTCCAATAGCTCTTCTGCAAAGCCGAAGGGTTGTTATAAATTTGTTGCACATGTTTTCAAAGTGGTCTTTCCAAGCTAGCTTATTGTCTAAGATAACTCCTAGATATTTAGCGCTCTTGGAGATTTCTAGACGCTGCTTTTTCAGTTCTAATGTTCTAGTTGTACTCCATTTGTACCGCCTGGTAAAAATGACTACGTCAGTCTTACCTGGGTTCACCGAGAGTCCTGTTCCTGTTTCAGTTGCATCCTGTTCTGTTGCATCACGCCCATCAGAGCATTCAAATGCATTCCGCACTGTCATGAGGAAAGTATGCCGATCCAATGACGAGCTTACCAATTCCTATTGGGTCGACTGAAGCCACCATAAAGTCTCTGGAACAACGATCCAGTAGTGGGACGATGTTGATGTTCTTCGCCAGAATGCATGTCCTCGGGTTGGGTGCCTCGGGGTACCTGTAATAACTAATGCCAGCCCCCCCCCCCCTAATCCCCTAATGGCATCGCTGTTCATCCACGGTTCTTGAATAAGTGAGAAGCCTGTGTCAGAGCTCTGCTTTTCTGCAGAACCGCAGAGGCGCTTTTGCTGTGGTGCAAGTTGATCTGGATAATGATTAAGCCATTTAGGGCTACTCCGGCCTTATCGTTTCCATGGCAGGCCCTTCCTGCTCTCGGCCGCTTACCTTAAAGGTAATCTGGCCAAAATGGTAGAAAGGCCTGTCGTTTAGGCCTGCTAAGGCTCTCGCCTGGGAGACTGGACCTGAACGATTAGGTGATGTTTTAATCCTGCCGTCGCGTTAGCCTCCTGAGGTCTCTCATGCCTCACAATACGCCAGGATGCTGTTTTCAGCGAGGGGTTGAACCCCTCTAGACGCCGCAGGACGACAGCCGGGTCCTCCGGTTTCCCGGGGATCCAGGCCGTCGCCTTTAGCATCTTTTTGATTATCTCCACCCCGCTTACTTTCAGGTTAGCTCCTTCCCAGGGCCTGAAATCGGCCACCGTTTTGGTTAGCCATGCTTTAGCCTCTAGGTTTAACGCTACGAAAATAAATACTCCTCCCCTACAGAAGGAGGTCTCAAATCTCTGCCAGCTGCTGGCCTGTTCTTTATCCAGACCGTGCAACGTGGCCTCCCTGAAGAATTCAAACTGCTCCGGTGACAGGACCGACTCCGGGTAACCGGAGTCCGCTACTATCACCGTCAGAGGGTTGGTTCTCTGAGCAGCCAAAGGCCCGACATCTGCCAACTCTGTGTTCGCCGCTAGGCGCACCGGCTTGGGCCTCTTCGGACTCCTCATCCCTCGGGGGGAAGGGGGGGGGGTCCTTGGGGCCCTTTCGTCTCTTGGGGGCCATTGCTCTCGACACAGGAGACTGAAAAGCTGTGGCGCTACTAGCCGCTTCGTTTGCGCAAAAGCCCTGTCGCCGCAGCTTCCTCTTCTGAGACCCAGTGAGTCTCTTTCTATCAGAGGATGCTGCAGCAGTTGCCTGCTCGTTTCTATCCTCTACCATCACAATTTCCTGAGGGACCACATTAGTACCCGACCCAGAAGAGCCAGGACTAGCAGCAACCGTCGGCACTTGCGATTCTTCAGGGGCGGTTTGCAGGGGTGAATTTGTGCTAGACCTTTACAAACGCAGCTCCGCAACCACCTCAGCTCCCGCCTCTTAAAATAATAATTTAAAATAATATTTAAAATCAGCGACCTAATAAATCCTCTTATAATAATTTTGAATAAAGAGTTTTTAGAGAGCGAAATCGTTTAATTTCGTAAATTTCGATCCGCCATTTTGAATCCGCCATCTCAGAAATGCAAATGTCAATTTTCTGACTGTGAATTGTCATTCACAGACCATCAAAACCCGCAAACACAAATTTTCAAGATGAATTTTCGAATGCAAAATGGTATGCACCAAAGAGTCAATGTGAATGCTCATAAGATTGTTCGGGTAAATGTCAAAACTTGATATGGCCGTATCTTTGTAAAAAAATAGCTCGTGTTAGTTCAATAGCTCATCTTGAAGGGAAAGAGTAGTGCTAAATGATGACATTTGAGAAAAAAACCAAAAAAATTTCTTGCGCTCTGTACATAACCTCAACAGTAGCCAAAAACCCCATTTTTCGAGCACATAACCTCAAATATCTCAAAATCCTGACGTAATAGACTGATTCTGATTCTAGATTCGGATTCTACGTCAAAAATTATTCCGGAAACGACCCATAGCTTTTCAACAACAAATACAAACCCATTATTTGCAGACCTGTGTAATTGTTGCAAGGAAGTAATTGTTGTTATTCTTGCTAATAGATTCATTTATAAATTAGACTTACGTTATTTTATCAATATGAGTTCTGTAGGTGCATTATTCATTTCAAAACTTTTCTTATACTGTGTTCGACCTATCCAAGTGTTTGCCTCCACGTTCCCCTCTACCCACCTAACCCGGAATACTTTTTTCTTTTTTTTTTCAGAGGAAATTTGAGAATGTATTTACGCACGCTGTGTGGGACTCGGCCAAAGCAATACCCACTAAACTCAAAACTCCCCTGTTTCCTCGTCAGACAATGACCTCGGAACCGCGTTAGCTTTACTTTAGGGTCATTATCTATGGGCGCAATCCACCGAACCCCGGCACTCTACGTTGCGATTCGGCCCCTGGCAGTCCTCCGCCATGTGTCCAAAAGCCAGGCAGCGGTAACACCTACCAATGTCCGTTTTCTTATTCTTATTTACTCTTCTTCTGAAGGTACCTCCTAGAAGGAACCTCAACCCACTCCTCCGTTTACTTAGATCTCCTAGGCCTCTTCTCCACCGGCTTCTTGGCAGCCCTCACCTCTGGGTTGACCGTCGGCTCCCTCAGCCGCTTACGAGGATCCGGGGTGGTGCTTTGCGCCGCCTTGGGGAGAGTTTGGCTGCCCTCATCCAGTACAACCTTCTTAGAGGATCTCACCTCCTTAATTTTCTGTACCATCTTGTGCCTAAGATGACACTCGAAGTGCTCGATGTAGCAGTCGTTGCCCTTCATGCTATTTTTCAGGAGCTGCATCTCCTGCAGAGCCACCGTGAAGCCTTCCCTGATAGGGAGGAACATGTTTTTCTTCGTCTGACAGAAGCCTCCATCCTCTTTAAGGTGTCTATCACCTTTTGCAGACTGCACCAGTCTCTTTCGTTGAGTTGATGCAGCCAGTTGTAATGCAACAGCATCTTAATGCTGCCTAGCCTGAGGTTTCTTGCAGTCATCAGGTACCTCCACCACGTCCAATTTACCTCCAAACAGCTCTTCACACATGCTATTATTTAAGTTTTGTTTCTCCATTTTGATTCCCACGATTAGCTTGGGAAATATTCGGTCCGCCCCTGCAGAGCCCCGCATACAGGGGTAAGGCCTCAGTGCTCTAAGAGGTGGCCTGTTTTCCTAGAGACACCGTGAAAGAACACCACTCGCTGATGCCATGCAGCCCTCGGCACGGTAGTAAACACCTTGGCTTGGGAGTTATTCCTTCGGGACCATCCCTGGAACATTGTCCGCGACTGCTTATTTAGATATGTATCCGTATTCGGCAGTAACCCTCGATACAGGGCCCCTCTATCCGAAACCCGAGGACGCGCCCTGTGGCCTGTTCTAAGACCCCCTGATCGGTTTCCGAAGAAACTAATGCATGATCGGGTAACCCGGAATACTAGAATTTTTATTAATCATAATAATTTAGTAAGAAAAGAATAGAGGTCAGAATTGTTGGGGTAAAGTTAAGGTTGGAAAATAAATTTCATTCGGTACTACAGATCAGTACCTGGCGCCCTACAAATAAGATCACGTTGGGCATTTGTGCGACACTTTCGCTGGCGTCTTCCCTCGTTAGTGAGACTGTCGTTACAGTGATAATAAATTAAAATAATTGAATATAATAATGAAGACATATTCAATACATACGATACAACTAATAAATGATGTATAATGTAATTGAATCATATATGAAATTCATTAAAGTATTTATAAAAATTAATGAAAGTAGATGAATAATCAAATCAATTCTATTAATCCTGACTTTGACTGATTTCAGCGACCGCAAACGTGCGGTGTTAAGAGGGTCTTTCACGTTCAGGCCAAAATTTCGAGCCTCTTTTTGCGAGTGGTTTGCGAAGAGACTATACATAATTTTTTGAAAATCATGTGAATCTTCCAAAATGGCAGGGTTCTTCACAAAATAATTTTTTTCGGACGTTTTTTAGCTCATAAGGTATTTAAAAATTGAACAAGAGATCATTTGAAAAAAGCCTGTGTTCTTACCTAGCGACATGTTTGCTGAGCAATTAAAAAGCAATGTAATTTCAGAAAGTCACCGATATTAGTTTTACCGGGAAGAGCAATGACGCGACCACCTACCGTAAAGGTACCCCTTGAGCATGTAGTTGCGCGTAAGAGTACCAAAACGCGACTAATTGTTGTCATAGTAATGCAATTGACGCGTTATGTTCATTTTACAATACATTTCATGGCGGTTGAGTATTGTTTACTGCCACAAGACAAATAACACTCAGTAAAATATCACTAAAAATCTTATTATTTATTACTTTTAGTAGTGGATTTTTGGCTATGTGAAGTAAAATTTGCCAGTGCGAAGTTAATTCAACTTTTGTTAGTTGAGTTGACTGATCAAACTACTTGTTCACCTCGCACTTGTTCACAGTTTGTAGTTTGTACTTCTTGACTGACTATTTTTGGTCGTTGCAGTTTCTATAGCTCTTTTGTTTTGTTTGATGTTGGTTTTTAGGACAATGGTAGGCTATATTTTGTTTCTGGTTACAGCTTGAGCCTTTCTTAGATTTTGTCATTTCCCTAGGCTATGACTAAGCTTAATCTGTGTCAAAACATACTATTCTTCTTCCTTCTAATGTTCGAAACCGCCCTCACTTACTTGCAGAGCACGGTGTGGCGGGATCATAGAAAATCAAGAAAGAATAAATGGTATGAACATAATTATATTCTTGTGATCAAAATAATGTTTCATGCAACGTTTTTTAAGCGGATGTTTTAATTGCTAACATTATCTCATTTACAATTATATTCTGTATCAAGGTTCCGAAACATTTGAAAAACATTCTTGATGCAATAGTTTTTACAGTTTAATGTATAAACTTTCAACTAAATAAATTTATAGCTTTTGAACTTTGTTTATACAATGAAGAATGAAGAATGTTTGAATAGCGATTGCCTATAATTCCTAAAAGTGTACAGAAATCAGAATGTCCAAATAACCTTAAAATAGTAATAACTTTGAAATTGTAATTAGACGTTAGAGCGGTAGTCCTATCCAGAGAGGGGATAAGAGAAAAAGGATGCCGAGAGAGAGGGAAATGCACTTGAACACGGGCACTAATAAAGTAGAAAACTTTATTTCGACTTACACTCCGAATGTTGAATACAGAAGCACTCAACCGCAAGCGGACGGACCATTAGTAAATCAATTAATTAATTTGGTTAAGCGCTTCGAACTAGCCAAGAGGCAGCCGATTAACTTTGGTAGACGAACAGGAGTAGAAAACACCGGCTGGCAGCGACTAGGCAACTCTGACCGCGCGAATTGACATCTCGCCCCTCGTAGTCCTTCGGTTGATCCCGCCTCGACTGGGACCTATGTCGACCTTTCCCAGTATCGTGCCCCCGGTATCACCGCTTGGTAACATCTATCGTTGCAAAAAAAGTCGTGTATGGTATAAATTAGGGCAAGTATCAATTTGTCGCAGTATCGACATCTTAAACCCTTGAAATTCTCTTCTATTAGATTCCTCAAGGTCTTGGTCGACTTGGCGATGATTTGTCTTCACCAGCTTTCTGCTATAGTTTCTTTAAATCTGGAGCATATATATATATATAAGAGAGAAAAAAAATCAAACAAAAGATGACAAAAAGACAGTTGGTAGCGTGGTCGGTTATTATATCTTCCACAACACAGACCAACAAAATTAGACGAAACTCCAGACCCTGGGACCAGACTATACTTTTCCGAAGGATTTTGGTGCGCTGAATCCGAAGCCGACTTCAGATTTGCTCCATCGCGTCAGGTTTTCGAGAAATCTTAACCTAAAAGTGCAAAAAACACTGTTTTTTGCTATATTCGGGGTTAAATTACATCGCGAATTAATTTTTTTTCTATAAACTCGTTACAGCATTTGAAAGTACGACGTTTACCCTTAAAAACATTTTTGAATTTTGCAGATATCTTTTTTTTCTTGGGGATATCTTTCAATGAAGTTGAGTACTTTGTCGTTTTCGTGAATACAACCTTACCGAAGAAAAGTTTTTCTGGAAAGCAGAAGAAATGGTGTATTTTGCACTTTTAGGTTAGGATTTCTCGAAAACCTGACGCGAAGGAGCAATTCTGAGGTCGGATTCGGATTCAGCGCACCAAAAACCTTCGGAAAAGTATAGTCTGGTCCCAGGGTCTAAAAAATGTCGGCCTCTGCAATCATCGTCTGGCACCACCAACATTTTGGAGTCATATTCATGCTGCTGAAATTAATATACATTCATATAATTATACAATTATGTTGTATAGATACTGTCAAAGCATTCATCCATTCCCTGTATATCTCTATTAATATTTGTATTTTCTTACTTGAAATCATTTATATTTCATTCCCTCACGCTTTCCCCCTTACGGGTTTTCAATTCATAAATTGTACAAAAGATATTCCTCTTAATTATATAGGGACCTTCGTATTTATCATAAAGTTTCACTGCCTTACTATCCGCTTTGATAGATAATTTTGTTGTTATTTTCAGAACCCTATCGCCTACCTTAAATTCTATAGGTCTTTTACGCAAATTATAACGAGTAGCCTGTTTTTCATTCGCTTCGTCCAAATTCTTTTGGAGCTCTTCCTTTATTACCTGTAACTTTCTTAATCTATCCATCTATCTATTTACGTCTTGAAATTCAATATCATCATCCCTATCGATGCTTTTTCTGAGAGATTGAAGTGGCTGTAATTCGCAGACTAAATTTAAAAATGCTGGGGTATACTGAGTCGATGCATTTTTACTAGTGTTAATTCCAAACTGGAGATGATCAATATTGCGAGTTTTTTTTCACATCCTAAATGTCCTGATTGCAATTCGCCATGGTTTTCTTTTAGAACCTGTGGTCTTTATTTTTTAGGAAAAACCAATTTTGGTAAATGGGAAGATTGAATGAGTCTGGTTTAGAAAAAACAGTTGAGAATCCCTAATTCTCCAATTTTCGTCATCTTCCGGTCTTTTACTGACTTGTCTCATTTCTTCTCAGTACCAATCATCTGTTTCGGCATTTCTTCCCGCTTTTGGTTTTTCCACGCTACATGCTAACATAAATACTGTTGATTTTGTTGTTTCATTAAATCAAGAAAAAGTATCTGGGACTTAGTTCGAACTTTCCTTTCTATAGATTACTTTGTAGTCGAATCCAAGTAGTTCAAACGCTCACCCAGCTAATCGTCCTGTAGGATTTTTCAATTTGTCTAAGGATTTAAGTGCCATGTGATCTGTTATTACTTTAAAACTATAACCCTCGAAGTATGGTCTGAATTTTCTAATAGCCCATACTACCGCTAGACATTCTTTCTCTGAGGCCGAGTATCGTGCCTCTGCACTATAAAGATGCCCCTTTGTGCGAGCAATTACATAGTTTGTTCTGTTTATGGTTTGAGTTACGACCGCTTCCAGTCCTGTGTCACTAGCATCTGTTTCTAATTGGAAAGGTCTGTCTTTACTGTTTCTTTATCTTTGCAGTTTTTATCACCCAGGCACAGTGGGCCAGAATCGCAAAAACTTGGCCAAAAGTCAAAGAAAGTATTTTTTTTTAGCTTTTTTTGTGTCAATAAGTGTTCTTAAGGGTCCTAGTGACTTTTTTTTCAATAGGAAAAATTTCTTCGCAGAGAGTTGACTTTGCAACACAGTGCGAACTTGACTACTTCTGCGCGCAGGGGGATGCTTTCGGAACTGCCTTAAACGTTTGTAAGCATAAACCGTGATTAATGAAGACTTACGCATCGATTCGGGTTCTTGAAACAATTTTTGCAGCTTTAACTAATGTGTGATACCAGAGTGTAGTTGAAAAATGAAAATCGTTTGCGTATTTATTTATAAATAGTGTTGAAGGTGTAGAATAATTCACCCCGATAAATGGTGAAACATTACTTTTTACCAAGGCTCCAAGTGTATTGTTCTGCAGTGTTCTATCTAGATTCTTCGTGAAAACTGTTATACTAACATTTCTGAGTAAAATTCAAAAAAATGTAGCTGCAAATAGCTGCACATTCGGCTCTTAAATCGAATTTTTTGTTCGAACGTTCCGATAAGATGTGAATAATCGACTCGTGAAAATTATAAAAACAGTGAAACGGGCATAAACAATAAACGAAAACAGAAAAATAAAGAACAAACAAATAAATTACTTGGTAAATGAAACTATGGGAAACTAAAATGTTAGAATTAAATAATATGAGGAAAAATATAATTCTACTTGATTTTTAATGGCAGTCTGTAACATTCTTCGAGGATAGTAAATTTGAACCAATATCTTTAATTTCATTACATTATTTCTCATTTTGGAGGCTTCTGCTCGATATTTTCATAGAATAAGTAAATCATTTGTATATAAAACAAAACTTGCTTGATAATTTTCATTTTGATTGGATTCAGCTATATCGAAAACTCGAGACTTTTTTTTAAAGTGAATCATGCGCATTTTCAAAAGAGGCATCTGTAATTTCAAATTAATTATTACATATGCTTTGAGGCCATTCAATATTAGTTTCAAAATCAGCGACCTCAAATACTCTCAAAACTCATTTCTGACGCACAAGCAGTTTCATATATTTTTTTTTTCAATTCATCGGTCATTTTGAATCGATCGTTATGTTTTTCAGAATTTTAATATATAATTAGGATTTAGCGATTCTAAAAACATCGGTAACGATTTTTTGAGCATTAGTCATTGCAATTTTTATGAAAATATCCGCCATTTTGTTTTCGGAAAATTCAATTGAATATTCGTAATCAGCGACCTCGAAAACCCTTAATAGTATTGTTTAACCCGTTTCCGGCGAAAACGCCACTCGCGGTACATCGGTCTTCGAGAGCTCATAACTAATGCTGTAGGCTTCAAAAAAATTCAGAGACAAATTTTTAAATTTTAAGACCTGCCCTTCTCCATAGCGAACTCAAAATTGCTTCTACATATCATTAATTAGGAAAAAAACGTTTTCGTGATAATATCAGCAATCGATAGATAATGCGCAGTTTTATAGTAAATTTTTTTCCTGAATTTTTAAAATGCATATTTGCCTGTAAAATAAATTGTTGAAAATTGCACATTTTCAAACAAGATTCAAACGCGCCAATATCATGGCGCGCGGCTAGCAGAAGGCCCTGTGACGTCACGATCATAAAACTGGGATACGTTAACGTAGGATTTGATAGACTCGCAAGTTGAAATAGATTTTTTTCACTAATTTATTGTACAATGAGCGAAAAAAACACACGTAACAACCAAGCAAAGTTTAAGAGGCTATCGAACATGTTTCGTTCCGTTGTGCGGGAACATTTAAAAAAAGAATCCTGATAAAGTGTTCGTTCACGTTCCCATCGATGCCAAAAAAAATGTCGTGACACTTCTACCAATTCACATTATTATTGTTTCCAGGATCATTTGAATGTAAGTACACTACATATGAAATACGAAATGTAAAAGTTATCGTTTATTACACTGACCTAACCTACAAATGACTTCGATTTTTATTGATTGTAGATTGAGAATGATCTTGAAAGTTACACGCGATTTAAATATAATATCAAATTTTTAATATTTACTTAATCGTTCATTTTTGAATTTCGAACTTCAGGATCATTGAACCTCTCATCATTTTTTACATAATCTAATACCATAAAAATATTCACTTTTGGAAGATTTCCAGAGTCAGCTTTTACATAACTTGACTCCACCTTTTTACTCATTTTTACTTTTTGTAAAATAATACAATTTAAGTCCGTTTATTTATATTAAAAAATACGTTGGCCGTATGAACTCTATAGAAAGATCTCAAGTTGTTATGATCGTGACGTCACTGCCTTCATGAGTCAGTAGCAAACATGGCCGCCCACTGTTTGAAAAGTATTTAAAAATACACATCTTAAAATCAATTGAAAAAAAATTTTTACAGGTCAAAAAAGTTTTTTTTAAATATAAAAATTTTATATATAACATGTAGATTGTACTATAAAAAACGCAGGTTGTTTGAGTAATATTGTTTGTACCTAATTATGAAAAAATGTTGTTTAAATAAAAAAAGCATGATTTTTACATACTCTTTTTTTCAAAAACTGAATTTTAAAGAGATTTCCTGTCAGCAATCAACCTGGAACCTTTTCAATCGGTGGAATAAATGTCTGAAATTTAAGAATCCATGGTTCAAAGTTCGATTTTAGGCCTTGGTATTTTCAAAATAGCGCCCTAACAGCAAAATTTTTGAAAATACATTCATGATTTTTTCAATCGAAAACTATGAACTTTCGGAGAAAACACCAAGAGTGAAAAAGTTCTTAAAATTAGTCAAAGAATGCAGTTAAATTTTTCCAACTGCTGTCGAGAAAATTTTTGTAAATAGTTAATTTTTGCAAAATCAAAAAATTGTTCAAAGCGCTTCAAAAAATAAAAAACAGAAAATTACTAAATTCTAATGAAAAAAAACGAAAAATACTATCTATATTCGTCGACCTTCACGATGGTGATAGTTGGGCAACATAAACTTTGTTTACGGCAGACAGACCATGGGTGCATTTTGATAATAGTATTTTGAAATTTGAAATTTTTTTTGACAGCAATAAACTCAAAACGAAAACTGGAAAGCATAAAATGTTTTACGAATTAGCCAAAGAATGCAAGATAATCTTTTGGAAGCGTTTTGAACAATTTTTGGATTTTGCAAAAATTAAGCATATACAAAAATTTTCTCGACAACAGTTGGGAAAATTTAAGTGCATTCTTTGACTATTTTTAAGAACTTGTCACTCTTGGTGCTTTCTCCGAAAGTTCATACTTTTCGATTCAAAAAATCATGAATGTATTTTCAAAAATTTTGCTGTTAGGGCGCCATTTTGAAAATACCAAGGCCTAAAATCAAACTTTGAACCATGGATTCTTAAATTTCAGACATTTATTCCACCGATTGAAAAGATTCCAGGTTGATTGCTGACAGGAAAGCTCTTGAAAATTCAATTTTTGAAAAAAAGAGTATGTAAAAATCATGCTTTTTTTATTTAAACAACATTTTTTCATAATTAATGATATGTCGAAGCAATTTTGAGTTCGCTGTGGAGAAGGGCAGGTCTTAAAATTTAAAAATTTGTCTCTCTGGATTTTTTTTGAAGACTACAGCATTAGTTTTGAGCTCCCGAAGACCGATGTACCGCGAGTGGCGTTTTCGGCGGAAACGGGTTAATAAGGCTTTGGATTAGACCTTCGATTTATGACTAGGTTTTTTAGATTCTGGCCCACTGTGCCAGGTTTTTAATTCTACCGTTGCCTTGGCTCACAATTTCCGGTTTTGCGTTAATGTCCTGAGTTTTTGGGGTGGGATTTTTTAGGACTTGAAATGTGTCTTTTGTGGGTATGTTGAATAAGCTTGGGGTATTATCACAAGGGTTTGCTTTGGCTATTTGCGCGTTTCTTGCTTTTTGGGATAGGTCTGAGTCATCATCCGTTTGAATGAAATCGTTAAGGTTCCTTTCTAACAAGGTTTTACAATTTTCTCTTCCACTTTTTGATTTTATTTTTCCCTCAAATTTTGTTTTTAGTTCCTTGTTATTATTTTCTATACCTTCCGTTCCTGACTTAAACCGACTATTTGCACTATTTTGAATTTTGATATTACTATTTATTTTATTTGCATTTATTTTCTTACTATCCTAATTACTGGTTATTGACCCCTTTTTGAGATTCTGTATAGGACCTTCTGAGATTGATTTGAATAGGGAATTAGGCATTGTCTCCATATGATAACGAGTTGGTGGGCTTCCTGGTAGCCACCAGGTTTCGATATTCTAATTTAGAGTAATTTTTAGGCTTTTAATCATGTTTGTCACCAAAATGCTCGTAGATTTCAATTCAGGGACTAGTCGAAACGATACATGGTTCACGGCCTTACTAATCCTAATTGGAATAACCATCTGTGAAATTGGTTTAAAAATCGAATAATTCGAACTTAGAATTTTTTCCAGTAGTTCTTCGACAACATATGAATGTGTGGCCCCTGTATCAACTAATATTCGAAATAAGTTATCTTCAAATGTCATCATTAAATGAAATCTCGTTTCATTTAATTCCTCCGTATCTAAATTTAAATATTCTGGCGTTCTGGTCATAGGTTTTATTATTGTTTTTTCTATTTCTCGCCTTTTCAGTTTCCCTGGTTTTGACTTGAATATGGACATTTTCTTTTGAAATGTCCCAGTTTTTTCCATTTGTAGTAGTTTAACTGTATTATATTTTCATCCGCGCGCGCATTATGTGACTGTGCACTTTGTTTCCACCAATTTAGATTATCCTGTTCTCTATCGTTTAAATTTCCGCTTTTCTGATTTCGGTTCACGTTACTCGCAGTTTCTTTTTGAAAATTTTTTGCACATTTTTTCCCCGAGTTATTTTTTGCATTTTATGTTAAAGATTCTAAGGTAGGCTGTGTTTGAATGTTGCCGTGCCTATTGCTAATTTGTTCATCCTGGGTATTAGGTGTGTAACTAAGTTCACACTGTTTGTCAATAGATGGCTCCAGCAGTAAGTGCTGGTTGATCTTGACCTATCCAAAACGTCATAAACCAAGCTTAGACATATGGTAAACGAACCGTTATGACACATCAGTGATTTTTTTTTGGCGTCATATACTTTTGTTTGTGTGAAAATGTCTGATTTTATGCCAAATAATCGTCATTTGCGGAAAGTGTTGATTTTCTTCTTTCATTCGAAGAAAACGCCGGCTGAAGCGCATAAAAGGGGAAGTCCTACAACACCTGCCGTCCGATTATTACTTGTTCCGGTCGATGGTACATGGTCTGGCTGATCAGCAGTTCCGCTCATATAAAGACATCTAAAAATGGCTTGTTTCGTGGATAGCCTCAAAAAATGAACACCTTTACCGTAACGCTATTCGAGCTCTCCCAGAAAGATGGGCAAAAGTTGTAGCTAACGATGGGCAATACTTTGAATGATTCATTTGTAATCACGTTTTCACAATAAAGTTGCATTTTCATATCAAATATAAAGCAGCTAGAACTTAGTTGCGCACCTAATATTGTCTGGTTATAAGGGTTGAAAGGAGATCCATATTCATTATTTCGGAATTTAGGTTAGAATCCTTGTGAAAATATTGGTTGGGGAGTGTTTTAGAATGTAGGGTAGAGGTTGGGTCTTTGTAGAGAAGATGTTTGATATTGTGGGATATCATATCTTTGTTGTACAAACGAAGCTCGATTTCTCGATTTTATAGTCGTACCCGCGATCGTCTAGTTGATTTATTCTGAATCTTTGATCGCCGATTTCCGATTGTTCATGATATAATTCACGACATTCCTTTCATACATCGAATTGAACATGTTTTAAGTGAATTGAATTTCCTGTTTCACTTAAACTCAAAAACAAATTTAGTGACTTTGAGAAAATGTGTAATTCACATCACCTGTAATATTCTAAAATTGATTTGAGCTTCAGTATCAAATTATAAGAAATAAACTCAAATGTATGCGAAGAGCATAAGACCGGGGGCTAAGCGCGACGATTTAATCGCGGGCCCCAGGCGCGCTCCAACTTGCGTGCTGCGCGCGAAGCGCGCGATGAGAATGTGCCCGCGAAGAGGGCAGATTTATTTTCTTTATATTCTTATGACCTGAATTCGTAACTTCAATTTGTGAGTAAATTTACGTCTATATGATACAAAAGATAATAAAATTATGTCTCAACTAACTAATTGAATGATAGCTTAGTGACTGAGGAGATTTCCTAAGTTCATTAAATTACACAGGTCTGCAAGGTTTTGTTCTTGAAAAGCTATGGGTCGTTTCCGGAGTAATTTTTGACGTAGAATCCGAATCCGGAATCAGAATCAGCCCATCACGTCAGGATTTTGAAATATTTGAGGTTATGTGCTCGAAAAATGGGGTTTTTCGCTTAGAGAGCGAAATCGTTTAATTTCGTAAATTTCGATCCGCCATTTTGAATCCGCCATCTTAGAAATGGAAATGTCAATTTTATGACTGTAAATTCTTATTCACAGACCATCATAACCCACATGCACAAATTTTCCAGATAAATTTTCGAATGCAGAATGGTATGCACCAAAGAGCAAATGTGAATGCTCATAAGGTTGTTCGGATAAATGTCAAAACTTGATATGGCCATATCTTTGTGAAAAAAAAATCGCTCGTGACTGTTTAATAGCTTATTTTGAAGGGAAAAAGTAGTGCTAAATGATGATATTTGATAAAAAAAAATTCTTGCGCCCTGTACATAACCTCAAAAGTAGCGAAAAATCCCATTTTTCGAGCACATAACCTCAAATATCTCGAAATCCTGACGTGATAGGCTGATTCTGATTTGGAATTCGGATTCTATGTCGAAAATTACCCCGGAAATGATCTTTCGTTTTCCAACAACAAATACAAACATATTATTTGTAGTCCTGTGTTATTTAATGGCTGTGTTTTTCAACGATTTTAATTATTATAGAGCTTTTAAGAGAAAACAAGTAGGGTAATGAAACATTCAATACATCTTTTTTTCTAAATGACAAAATCATGTTCCCTGTATCTCCAATTAGCCTAAGACATTAAATAAGAAAACGTATTTATTTCTTCTTGTAAAATTGATTTTCAGTTTTTGTGATTTCAGCATTCCATGTTGTACTTTTTCCATCACTACGAGTTACCTGTAATTCTAGAGCAAGCTCAGCTCCAACACTTATTTTATGGAAACCATGTACAGCCGATGCAACCGTCGACGTCTAATACCATTCCTCGCACATCGAGATCTTTATCAGCCTTTCCTGTTGCAACAAGTCGGAATGTAACCACTCCAGCTTCTGAACAAACACAGCATAATTACATCACTGAACTCTCATTACTTGATTCTGATTCCAATAATTTCGAAGAGAATCGCATGACAAATTTTATGAATTCCAGAACCAGAATACCCGAGTCTAATGGAGGTACAGAATATTTGCATGATATCATTTCATACTTTTCATATGATCAAAGTCTGTCAGATAGCCGTTCGTGACAGTCAATTTTTGGAGACCATATAAGTGGGGTCTCTGAAAATTGACCGCTGCAAATGAGCACGGCGTTCGTTGTTAAACGGCCGTAGAAATGCTAAAATCTACTTTTCTGATAGCATCTTTCAGTTCTCTTTTTTCTTGGATTTCTTGGCACAACAATGGTTTTTAACACAACCTCAAAAAAATAATCGCATCTTACCTTCTATGGGAATTTAATGGGAATTTGAGTTATATCATAAAATTTTTCTCCTAAAAATATTACTATATTGTTATCAAGTAAAGTGTGAGAATGAAAAAAAAACATTTGAACTATTTTCATTAAACGATACCTACCCCAGTCAAAATGATATTTTTGATGTCCCTGCGTAACAGATCATAAAAGAAAATAAGTAAGAAAAGTAGTCGAGAAGTATATGCAGTAAAATTTATATCATTCAAAAACCCTTTATACAATATTTTATTCCGTACACACGTTGAATTAAATGTTTAGTACCTTATCATTTGATATGTATATTCCTTATCTTTGTCGCGTTTTTCTTGTATTACGACATCTACACCGTTCTTGATTTTAGTACTTCATTTTGGGATTAAAAAAACGCTTTCTTTAAGATTTTTTATGGGAAGTATATTGTTGAACCATATAATTTTGATTAACACTAAATATTGTATATCTTAACACATAAAGAACATTTTTTGTGCATTTTTGTTTTCCACGCTTGACGATATATTTCGGTGATTTCGGCACATCGAAAAAAAGGCACCCTCATGTCGCAGGTTTTAGGGGTTGTAATTGGTTATTCTGAAAAATTTGAAATGATTATTGATCTATATGAATGTGGCTATCCTAGGAACTAAAATAATTTTTAAATGTTCCGAAAATAACAAAGTGGCGGACGTTGAAACTTTAGGCATCAATTTTTTTCTATTTGTTACCACTAGCGTATCTCTTGAAATGTTTCGATGCTTCAAGATAAAAGACCCATCCTGTATATAACACATGGTTCAATAAGTCTCGGGACTAACTAAGAAAACATTTGTTTTGCAAAATTCATTTTTATTCATCAATATAGTCACCTTCAAGTGCGATACAATCATTCCAACGCTTTTCTAACTTTTCGATACCATACTTGCAAAATGATTTGTCCTTGGCCTCAAAATAAGCTTCAGTTTCAGCGATTACTTCCTCATTCGAGCCAAATCTTTTTCCCTGGTGCATCTTTTTGAGATCAGCAAAGAGCCAGTAGTCACCTGGGGCTAGGTCTGGAGAGTATGGTGGGTGGGGAAGCAATTCGTAGCGTAATTCAGACAATGTTGCCATCGTTTTCATTGACTTGTGGCACGGTGCATTGTCTTGATGAAAGATAATTTTTTTCTTCTTTATGTGCGGTCGTTTCTTTGCGATTTCGTCCTTCAAAGGCACCAATAACTCAATGTAATAGTCGCTGCTGATATATTTTCCCTTTTCAAGATAGTCGATGTAAATTATACCGTGCGCATCCCAAAAAACTGACGCCATGACTTTGCCAGCTGACTGTTGCGTTTTCGGACGCTTCGGACGGCTTTCACCGGCTATACGCCACTCAGCTGACTGCCGCTTCGACTCCGGAGTGAAATGATGGATCCATGTTTCGTCCATTGTCACATACCGACGCATGAAATCCTGTTTATTGCGAGTAAACAGTGACAAACAGCTCTCTGAATCGTCGACTCGTTGTTGCTTTTGTTCTATTGTGAGCAAACGTGGCACCCATTTGGAAAATACCTTTTTCATGCCCAATTTTTCGTTTAAAATCGTAGACGCACTTCCAGTTGATATGTTCACCATCTCAGCAATCTCACGGACTTTCAGTTTGCGGTCGCCCATCACGATTTTCAAAACTTGCTTAATATTTTCCGGAGTTACTGCTTCGTTTGGCCTACCCGAGCGTTCCGCATCATTTGTATCAGTGCGACCGCGTTTGAAATTAGCATACCACCGGCAAATCGTTGTTTTCGACGGAGCACAGTCCGGATAACATTTTTCAAGCCATTGTTGAGCTTGTACGGTATTTGTCCCCATTAAATAGCAATGTTTTATCATCACATGAAATTCTTTTTTGTCGATTTTGTACACAAATGCCAAAGTACCGTCACTTTCACCACAGTAGCTTTGCTGTTTATGGTCTGATTGACGTGAAAGTCGGACACGTGTCATCTAAAGGTTAGTTCTTTTGAAAAACGAAGTGGATTTGATATTACTAACGCCATCTGTGGGTTAGTCCCGGGACTTATTGAATGATGTATTACATACATATTAATATTCACACATGCAATATATTTTCTATATGTTAATAGAGTAATACAGAGCGCTGTCAACGAATAGAGTGATATTAAAGGATGCGTTGATATAAGATTACACAGGCTCACAAAAAGAAGTGGTCTGAACTGTACGTGTGACTAGGCTACCCTTATGGATTTTGAGCAGCTGAATCCAAATCTAGTCAGAAACACATGGGTCATTAAGTCCCAGGGTTGACATATAGATGGCGCCGACAATGCCATGCCGCTTTTGTTTTCGATAGTACCAACCTTCAAAAGATACGTGTGAAAATTGCATGACATTTGGCTCAGTCATTGTCGAGATATTGAAGGTTAAGTGACGCGACTTTTGTTATTCTGTAAACAATGAATCAAAACGAGTTTCGTGTATTAATCGAACACTGTTTTCCGATGGCTAAAAATACCTTTCAAGATCAGCAATGCAGATTTCAAACGCAGTTGAACAGACACCGAAGACCTGGAGCGCCCAGGTCGTCTAATTGAGGTGGCTACGTCCGAAAACACAAAAAAAATCCTGAAAATCATTTTGTCCGAACAAAAATAAAAATTTATGTATGGAAAAATTTTATTCCAAGTGGGTGCCGCGTTTGCTCACAGTGGAACAAAAGCAACAATGAATCCATGATTCGGAGCACTGTTTGAAGCTGCTTACGCGTAATGAAAAGGTATTTTTACGTTGGTACATAACAATGGATGAAACATAGATTCATCATTTTACACCAGTGTCGAAAATAGCGTCAGCTGAGTGGAGAGTAGAGGGCGAAAGCCGTCCAAAGCGTCCCAAGACACAACAATCAGCAGGCAAGTTCGTGGCCTCTGTATTTTGGGACATGCACGGAATTGTCCTCATCGACTTTCTTCCGAAGGGCCAGACGATCAACAGCGACAATTGCATTGCCTTATTGAATCGCTTGGAAGACGCAATAAAGAAGAAATGGCCTCACATGGCAAAGAAACTGCTGCTTCAACAAGACAATGCACCGATCCACAAGTTGATGAAAACGATGGTGAAATTAAACGATCTACGATTCGAATTGCTTCCGTGCCCCCCATATTCACCAGATCTGGCCCCATCAAACTTCTACCTGTTTGCAGATCTCAAAAAGATGCTCCAGAGTAAGAGATTTAGCTCCGATGATGAGGTTATAGCTGCAACGGATGCCTATTTTGAAGCGAAAGACAAATCGTTCTATAAGAAAGGCATCAAAGGTTTAGAAAAACGTTGGAACGATTGTATTACTATGGAAGGTGACTATGTTGATGAATAAAGTCGAATTTTTCAAAAAAATGTATTCTCATTGATTATTCCGGAGACTTAATGACCCATGTCATTTCAATTTTTTATTGAGGAGGAAAAAGTGGCGAAATCTTCAATAAACATAGTACAGGACTCTCCTAGGACGGGTCTAGGCATACCTGTTAAAACCAAAACCCTCGGTCGCGGAACCACCTTTCGGCTTTGAAATTCGTGAGTGGCTGGTCCCGGCTTTAAGTCGCTGCGCGACTCTTCCGTTAATGTTATGATGCTTATATGTGTGATAAGTGCATGTAGTATTGCGTTGCTATAGTAGGGCTTCATTAACCTTCTCTTTTGGTTAATTAATTAATTATTTTTGTGTGGGTATTATAACAACACATGGTATTACCATCTTGATCTGTATGGTAGATCTTGCTGTAACTAGCGTCGACAAAGTCGCACACATGGTAATGTTATCTTCTTTCCTTTATTATTTTCTTAATCATCTTTTAACTTCAAGTTGATAGAGTCGCGGGACATGAAACTAATAATATGAACCATAATCAAGTGTGGTCACCTCTACGTCTATCACCTTTTTAAAATTTGAAAATGGGGGAAGGTTCTTTTGAATAAATTCAAGTCAAATAGATCAAAAATTACATAAATACATTATTTATTCTCAGAGAAAGAAAATAAACCAACAGATTTGAACATTTTTGAAGAAGTAAAAGGAAAGTAAAAAAAAATTATAACGTTATCTAACCTGACGTGATGTTATCATCGTAGACCCAAAAAAAGAATCACTCTTGTCTTTACGCGATTCACTCGCGCACACACTCTTTTCCTCAATTTTAACCTGATAGTTTCAAGGTGAGAAAGAGATAGATGGCTTTCAACCAAAAGGGATGCTGTGCTTCTAAATTGTCTGTCCCTCTCCACTCTTATCTCACAATAATTTTATTTACAGCCATAAGAAAAAAAACTCCTTGTCGTTTTGAAATTCGACGAGATTTAGATTTTCTTAGCTAGTTAGTACTTTAGTAACTATTTTTGTACAATAGCTCTAAATCGCGTCACACTATTAACACTCGGCTAAACGACCGCCGGCCAGCTTCTATACAATAAAAACCCGGAACTAAGCAGTGAGAGTATTTTGAAATACTCTGATTGTCACGATGTCGCGTTTGGCTTCCGTCGCAGAGAAGATTTGTTATTGTTACCGCGCTTGTTCCAGACCGTGGAGGGGTTCAGTAGAGAAAAGTGTATTCTCTACTGTCCGAGTAGTTCTGGTTAGTACCAGGTTGCTCGAATAAATACTATTTTGACTGAGTTTAGATTTACCTCGAAGACTCGTATCGATGATGCTTAAGTGGAAAATTTTGATGATTTTAGATATTCTAGGTTGCGTGATATTAGGAAAGGAATTTATGCTGACTTGTTTAAAGTTTGGATCATATTTCATGATATCGAATTTTTAATAAGTCAGATATAGTTTCGGGTCGTTATCTTGTTGGAAAATGAATCCACGACCAATTAAATTGCTGCCAGATGGTATTGCATGGCGTTGGAGTATAATACTGTGATAATGCTCTTTCTTCATATAAAATATGAAATATAATACAGCTGCCACTCAGGTGGACTCCTTTAAACCACGTGCAGAATTTAATTTGGTCCGTAATATAGAACAAGACGAAAATCATTTGAACAATCTATTGATTATGCATTAATTTAAAGAAATGATAAGTATCTTTCTTTTCTCGCGATGAATATTGTGAGAGAAATAGAATCATTCGACACCAATAAATCAGCAAAAGGTGCAATAGCAATTTCAGCTTATGTGAATTTTCCTAGGCCATACCTGTAACGATTACGTTCGTTCAAACCTGATTTTCTTACGGCCTTAGACCAACCGGACCACGTGACCAGATTCCTACCTTATCTGAATTTCAGCTTATGTATCCTCATTCACATGTAAAATGAGATATTGATTTGACAACTTATAAAGTAAAATAAAATAAACTAAGATAAGTCCGTCTGGTCATAAATGTTTATGATTATAAAAGATACTTTTTTTCGGAAAGAATTAAGTTACATTATACACATTTTTAACTAGACATACCTGTATTTGTGCATTTATTTTAATTCCATAAAATTTTAACTCGTTATTTCATTTTGTATGTAAATGGGGTTACACAAACTAAAATTCTGATAACGTAGGTATCTATGCACGTTGTCCCATTGGACCATGGCCACAATTGACAAAAATGTCTAACATGCTCACCTCGCGATAAACTAATGTGCCAGATCAAAAAAATATTTATCCTACTCTACTAGGACGAGGTTAGGTATACGTGTTAAAACCAAAAACAACCCTCTCTCGAACCAGTACACCGCCCGCGTATCCGCCTGTCGGCTTTAAACTTCACGGGTGGTTGGTTCCGGCTTATAATCGCGTACGACTCTTTCGTCACCCGTTCGCCCGGAACCTACTCCCCCGATGCAATTTCTACTGGCCATCCTCATTGTTTCACTCCCGAAGGACATCGAGTTCCCTCGTCTTCATCAATAGTGTGATGAATGACTTGATGAACATCCAGAACCGCTCAGACTGTAGGACAATAAATCTATGATTGGACAAAGGTAATAATGGCAGGGAGGGTTTAGGAATTTGCATGAATGCTGATGTGGCTATTGCATCATTTTCTGATTTTTAGATGGCAAATATTTCTCCCCTCTTTCTTTACTTATAGTGAGAAAGGAAATGCGCTCATCGATTTTTAATATTTGATGCATGGCCATCAATTGTAAAAACGATTTTAGTTTCTGATAAATCTTAGAGTAAATTGAAATATATTTAATTAATCTAGGCTTATAATCTTTATGTGGATTAAAAGCTGTAACGTAATCATTCAAGCATTCAGATGAGTCTTAGATTTTAGTTGCAAAAAGCTCATGGCCTTTGTTGCGGGAGATCAGCTGACTAAAGCATCTAAGCAAGGATTCTTTCTCTACTCATCCTTGCTCTTACATCATCGGTCTCGTTTCATACTCATTCCTCGCGTTTCTCTCAGTCTCTTATTACATACTTTTATAGTCCCTAGCGATCGAGCGTTTGTGCACTCTCGTTAGCAACTAATCTAAATAACGAAATTTTGATGCACCTGGAAAACAAAAAGACGAAGTATTCTTACTTTTAAAAGTTTTATTCAAAAATTTAATTTAAATGTATTTAAATAACTTGAATTGGTTCATTTAGAAATTATTCTACGTCTCAAGACCAGCTCGTATGACCATAAATGCTGAATTGCATTGGTTATTGGAATGCACTCAGGTTCCGAGCGCTAAAAAGTGTTCATTTGATTTACTTCTAAAAATCAATTAGCATTGCCTAAATTAGATTTTCTG
This sequence comes from Diplolepis rosae, assembly GCA_030998225.1. Classification (NCBI taxonomy): domain Eukaryota; kingdom Metazoa; phylum Arthropoda; class Insecta; order Hymenoptera; family Diplolepididae; genus Diplolepis; species Diplolepis rosae. The sequence goes on from JAPYXD010000707.1 coordinate 2,472,206, forward strand.
CATTAATAATACAGTTTCCAACAAATATTGCACACTTTGGACCGCCCGTAACAGTAATTGATGTCGCTGAGCCTAAAAGTTTTATTCTTACTCAGAAAAAGTCATAGTCTAAAAATACATAATAACTCTAAGTTTATTATTTGTAAAAAAGTACGTCTTTGTATTCTTATATTTGTAAATAAGACATTTCCGAAGAAAGAGTTTTCAATTAAAGAAGAAAAAACACGACACTAGGAAGATTATTATTGTATAAAAAGATATATATCTTTCCAAAAATGAAGTTGCTGAGTCTTCACAGAACATAACCGAAATGGATCATTTACGCTGCGAGGAACGTTCAATATAACTTTCTTCTCCCCAATTTTGAATTCATTTAGATAACGTTATTCTCCGTAATGGGTCAACTTAGAAATCAATTCCCCCTGTGTTTGTTTTTTTTTAATTGTTCCAAAGTTCAGTTACGTCAATATGCTATGTTATATATTTATGTTCTTTTGAAAAGGTTTGAATCTCACTCATATTTATATGCTGTAGAGAATTCTTAGCAACTCTTGTAGATGGCAAAATAATTAATATTTTATCTTTGCATTAGACATTTTCTAAAATTGCTTAGATTTTTGAAAAAATTGTAAACCAAATTGTTACATATAGAATAATAATAAAAGAGTAGAATAATTTGGAAGAATCAAGTGGCATAAGAAACAAATTATTGAGACTTGTGACTAATGAATTGCAAATACGATTAATTATCTAATTAACTTATTAATTATTAATAATAATTAGTTGAGATGATATGAATTGAGAAAATTAACCCTCTTTTCCAAGAGGAAGAGAAGGAACCACTGTACTTTAAAAGCATGAATGAGATAACTCGAGCATTAGTACGGGATGAAAAGTGCGCGTGCGATAATTTCGTGAACGGCCTTATAATTCAGCCAGAGAACAAAACGAAAACACAAATATTTTTAGTTATTTAAATGCTACTATCCGTTACATAATTTCGTATTAAATTTTCTCAATATAATATTAGTTAACGAAATTAGCGATGGTATCCATATTCAGTTTACTTTATGAGACATATCATAAAATAAAATGCAATTAAAAACTAAGTTTTGTTAAACATGCACTTAAATTTTGCTAGGTATTTTTGAGTTTCTCTTTTCCCTCTTTTTAATATGTTTATTTCATTTTTAATCTTATTTTAAAGTAATGTGTAAAATACTAATGTAGTTAGCGTTTGGTAGTAGTATTAAGTTTGAAAATTTATAAGAAAGGTACATCTTGTGTTGTAATCTCTCAAAAAACAGGAAAAAGAGGAAAGAAGAAAAAGTCATAGAATACGTTCTCAATTATCATTATAAAAGGAGAAGGAATAAAAATAAAATATGGGTAGGGGACTCCTATCCGAGTACTGACCATGCCTGAAGTTTTTCATCAACTGTTTGGAAAAGGGAAAAATGATCAACAGCGACTATTACTGTGCATTATTGGACCGATTAAAAAAATTGATCACAAGGAAACGGCCTTATTTGTTGAAGAAATAATGCACCTTTTTCACGACAATGCACCAGCTATAAAATTGATAAAAATGATGGCAAAAATCAATGAATTACGCTTCGAATTGTTTCATTTATTTAAGAATCGGAATTCTAAGGTTGCCAATAAGGTTCTAAGGTCACAGCTTCATCAGCATTGAAAGTTTTACCATTCAAGGAGTTCTGCAAAGATCAAAATAAATAGTAACCCGATGGTGCAAGGTCAGCATTATATAGTGGATGTAACATCACTTCCCAACCAAGCCTTGATAATTTTTGGCGAGTGGCTAAAGACGTGTGTGGTGCAGCGTTGTCATAGTGAAAAATTACACCTTTACGATTCACCAATTCTGGCCGTTTTTCTTTGACGTCTGCGTTAAATTTTTTCAGCTGACGATGCTAGACGTCCGAATAAATCGTTTGTTTCCATGGAAGCAGCTCAAAAAATCCACACCTTTCCAATCCCAACAAACAGACAGCATAATCTTTTTTTTGATGCAATTCGGCTTTGAATGTTGTTTGGCCGACCTGAACATTGCTCATGTTTAAGTGAAAAATTCCTAGAACGTAAATTATCAAACCAATTGCGACTCTGTCTGTCTTTTAAGGCTTCCTCACCGTACACATCATATAACATTTTAGCAGCCTATGCAGCGTTCTTTCCTTTACGGAAATAAACGGCTAACAAATGCCAGAAGGAAAAAATCATGACATTAAAAAAAGCTATTCAAAAAGATGTTCAAAGATATCTATATGTGTAATCGGCAATTACTTTTGGGACAACCCAATATGATGAAAACCAAAAGTATACTGTCAGACTACATGATTATTGTGCATCGATGGTTGAAGAAAGTGTGAAGTTTTATCGCGATATCAATGTGAAAAAAATCATGACAAAAATTTTTTCGCAAAATTTTTGTTTTTGATATGAGAACCGACATATTTATTTTTCTAAAACATATATTTCAATTTTGAGGTCAGATTCTGAAAGAGCATACCCTAAAATAGTTGGGAACAGGGTTTTCGTTCAAAAATTCCCACTCCTTAACTATAATAATGAGGCTTGAAAATGAACTAAAAATTCGGAGTTTTTCGTCGTTAATGGGTTAATAAAAAAATATTTGTGATGTTGCAAAATTTCTGCACATGACTAGATTTTGATTTGTAACTTACGGTACCTTACAGATTTGCGCCCCGTTACGGATCGTCTCAAGGTACTCCGGGATTGCGAAAATTGCATCAATCTGTAAATTATTGTTTAGATTAACTAAATTTATACTATTCTATGTTAAAAACGTCGTTTGAGACTCGCGGTCTAAGGAAACCTGATGACTTATTTTGGACTTTTAACGTCGAATACAAGATTTTTTCCATGTGACAAATCACTCGAGAGGCCACCCACTACTCAAAACTCCAACCTAGCGGAGTACGAACCTTCATCGACCAGCCCTGCTCAAGACTCAAGGCACGTACCAGATGTGAGTACTGGTTGGAACATGGATATCTTCGGTTAACGGCGCAATCCTGTGTACATCGCCTGTCAAGAATTGGTTATTAATAAATTATCTTATTTGATTTTAATAAATTAGGATAAGCTTTATTTCAGGTAGTTAACGACCACTCCCTCTACCTTTATCCAGACCACGGGGCTGAATTAGCAATATTATATTATTGAGTTTGGGAATTTATAATTTTTTTGGAAAATAACTACGCTATTCTAGCACAGGGTAACGAAATTGGGTGTGGCAGATTGACGCGTGAGAAGAAATCCACGCCACACATTATCTTCAACTTTCATTTACAAAGGATTTGTTTTTCCATCGTGGGACATTTTTGATTTTTCTTTTGCTGTTTCGAGATTTTCTTTCGCTTGAGTTCGCATTTCATGCAGTTGCGCGACAAAGTTTATCAAATAAATATCATAAATTTGCAATTGTTCATTTTGTGAAGGAGGTTCACTAATGGATTCTCGGCCTAATTTACCAAGAACTAATTCATAAGGTGTAAACTTTGTTTCTTCGTGTATGCTTGTCTTATATGAGAACATTTCTAATTCTAGCTAATCATCGCATTCCGAGTTTTTTGCAACAAATTATTTGAGATAGTCACCTACAACATGATTTGATCCTTGAAGTGATCCATTAGATTAAGGGTGAAAAGCTGTGGTACGATATTGTTTGATTCTGAAGCGTTTTTCTAATCTTTTTAATAAATTGCTTCAGAAATCTCTGCCGTATGCAGTTAGTACCCACTTTAGTGATCCAAATGTGCAAATAATTTTTTTCATAAAAGCATCTGCTATTGTATTAAGTGTACAACTTTCCTCCCGCCGTTTTTTAATAGATGGCTGAAACGTTAAGTTTTGGCCGAAATAGGCAGATTAAAAATGTGACACAGTAAGTTTAGACATCTGTTAAAATAACAACAGCACCATGTACAGCACAATGTATATCTGTGTTTGGATCATAAATTTATTCTCGATCGAAGATGTCAGTTTTCGAGCCAACTCTCGTCATTTGCGGGAAGTTTTGATTTTCTGCTTTCATTTGAAGAAAACTGCGGTTAAGGCTCTTTGAATGCTCTCAAGTACTTACGGTGAGGCTGCTCTTAGTGAATGAACGTTTCGTGAGTAGTTTCAACACTTCAAAAGCGGTGATTCGAATCATAAAGAGGTAACCACTTTTTAAGAATAAAGCCTCAAATTTTGGGAAAAAACGGCGGAGGCAAAGTTTTACACCTAATACTATTATAGATTGATGAATAGAAAGAGGTATTACTAAAAGATATTTTGTTAAATACTTTTAGTTTTAACTCGCACTTATTTTTTTATTTGATATTGTAAACAAGCTCGAATATACTTTTGAATATCGACTTTCGTGTTTTTCTAACAGAATTTCTTGTAAATTCGATTATATGTCTTTGTGACGCCTTTATGGACTTCCAGTGCTGAAGAGTGAGCTTCTTTAATTAATTGTGACCGTTATTTTTTTGTCAGATACCGCGTTATCCCGTTAAAAACTATAATTTTAGTAAGGAACTTCAAAGAAACTGAATCGCAAATTAATTTTATTTTTTATCAAGTTATATGCTTGATTTTTGAAGTTTTTGTAATTCTAATTTGTCTTAGATTTAATGTTTGAGGTAATTTCTGTAATGAGTAAATTGATAATTTTATGTTTTTCAAAATTTCGGATAAATTGTCCTTAGTTTCATGTTTAAGTCATGTAGGGTCTAAAGTTAATAAAAACTTAGAGTTTTACATAATCAGACGTTTCGGCTCTGAATGAAGCACTCATCAGTGATTTATTTTGAATCTAAAAAATACAGAAAAAAGATTGCTGACATAGGATTTCTTTCATAAAAAATTTAAAGTAATTAACATTTTTAATTCACAAGTTAGCAAAAAAACTTTGAAATTACTTCAAGGTAAATATTTCTTTCACATAACGTAAATCTCTGAATACCAGAAAGACACTTTTGAAAATGTTGGAAGAAAATTAACAATTTTTTATTAAATACTTACATATTTAATAAGTATGAAATACTTGGAGAAGAACAATCTTGGAATAAACTATCAATTTTGGCTTAAATATGGGGCAAAATTCAGCAAGTGCACCCGCCTAAAAACTTTTTGTCTCCGATATTCATGAAAGTCTGCGAAATTATTGTCCTAGTGAACCTCTTTTAATTCCCCTAAGAGAACGTCTCTAGTACGACGGGTTGTCAGTATACAGGGGCTCGAATTTTCAATCTTTTATCCTGCACGCTGATACTCAATTAACCATAACTACTACAAAAGTTATCCAAATTAATTTCTTTATGTGGTCTTAGAAACATTTTTGAACCAGCTTTACGCTGAAGGCAATGGTTTTAGATTTAAAAAGTTTTTGAGCTTCATTTTTTAATTTTAAACATATTTTTGAGTTTTTCTCCAAGTGCGGCCGTTACTTTTCTTTCCAAAATTATGTTTAAAAAAAAGCTTGATATTTTCCCTTTAAAATGAGCCATGGTCGAAATTGGGGCGAAAGAAATTGGTGGAGATATATAACACTCCTCGCGGCTTCTGCCTCGCGAGCGCCCATGCTTCAAATTCAGAATGTACGGTTTCTAATCGACTACAAATAATCGACTACAAACCGCATTTTTTAATAAAATAATTATTCTCTTTATAAATTATTTCACGGATAATAATTTTTATTATTTATTGGACAAGTAAATTCCACTTTTATGTCGATATATCATTTTTACGACTTTAGAGAGAATTTGAAAAACCCGCCGAAAAAATTAGAACACATATTTGACCACTAGATGGATGTCTTGGATACCTTTCACGCAACAAAACTCATTATCAGTTATTATAATTGCCAATTATTTTCGATCAGAAATTGCTTTTATGCGAATTAGCTTCGGCTTATTTCGACGTCATAATAATGCAGGTTTGTACTTTCCCATATATCATTTATTTTCATTTACTTTTCTCATCATTCAAAATAGACATAGTATTACTTGAATACTATATTTCGAACACTTACCCACCTTCCGTGGTTGGACTCGCATTCTTATTCAGTGCCTCAACTTAGCTTTTTCTTCTGCTTAATTTTCAATCATGCCAAGAAGAACCAGCTTGGGTCGTCGTTGTTACAATCCTTTTTCTAAGGAAAATCACAAGCGTGATCCGTGCAGTTAAAGAACAATTTCTGCTACTCTTCAAAGAAACTATCCCAGTATACCCATCGATGCGAAACTGTGTGCAAATTGCAGAATAGAAATTTCTCAACTTGCATTGGTATACTCAGTTCTCGCAGACCAGTATATTAACAGAGTAGAATTCCAGACTTAGCAACAATCTGACAGAAGTACGTTACTAACGGAAATAACAGACGCAGAAGATTTTGCTGAACAGATTTGCGAACGCTTGCTTAAGCTTAAACCTAACTCTTTTACAGCCAAACAACAGTCGTATTTCTTCAAAAACCTTAAGGACACTCTGAAAGAAGGAGAATTTCTTATCCTTTGTGATTTCGCTGAAAACTATGCCTTTATTGTCCAGAATGCAGCTCAGTCATTTCATTGGAACAATGATCAAGCTACCATTTTTACAGTGGTAATTCATTATAAAGAGGATAACACTCTAAAGCACCGCACTCTTGCTATGTTATCAGACTGTTTGACTCATGACACAATTGCTGTGTACGAATTTCAAAAAATTATTACTCACTATTTGAAAGAAAATTTTCTACCCAGAAAAATGATTTATTTTACAGATGGAGCCGCCCAGCACTTTAAAAATAAATATAACTTCATCAATTTGCTCCACCATGAAGAAAGAGAAGTGCACATACACTGTAATAAGCAAATTATTCGACTCAATTTTCGATGTGAGAGTCGAGGGGACACACTAAAAAACCACCCCGAATTAAAAATTAATTTTTATTTTTAATTTCGTACCAGCCAAAAATGACAGTTTTACGAACAAATTATACAAAGTACAATTAAATAAGTTCCCAATGGACGGTACCTCGTGATCGTGGCGCCTAGCTGCACTGCAACGCAGAAACCGCGCGCAAGAAGTGTTATATATCACCACCAATTTCTTTTCGCCTCACTTTCGACCATTTAACATTTAACTTAATTTCTTTACAAAATTCACAATTTCTAATCTCCAACATGATGCTACGCAATTTTTCCTTTTTTTCCAACTCAGCTTGTTTGTAAAAATTACTGTATAACCAAAAGAATGCTAATTTTTCATCACTCCACATTATACGAAAGAAACTTCTACTTATAATTCTGTGCACAAAGCTTTCTTTAATTTTCTTTTTTTTTACACCTACATATTTGAGCCAAAATTGGTAGTTTATTCGAAAATTGTCCTTCTCAAAGTATTTTATACGGAAGCAATGCTATTCTCAATTGATTTACACCAATGAAATATTTACATAGGTAATTTATATTTAGACTCAAACCAAATAAAACTTTATTTATAATATTATATGAAAAGTTAGGTACATTTCGTGTACATTCTGAATAATCAATCTCATTGTCCACACCCACAATTGGGAAAACCTTTAGTATGATACTACGCACTCTTTAAAGTTTTTAACTCATTGTAAAAAATTGTCAATTTTTCAATCCTCCAAATATTATAGTCGGTAGAAATTCCAAGGTAAAATCTATCGTCACGTACATAATGTTATATATATATTTTCCAAAAATTCCCTCTGTTTAATTTATGCCAAAGAAAAAATGTTAAATTTTTCCAAATTTCACTTCATACCAAAGGAAATTTGGTTGCATCATTTTATGGAACAATATAAAAATATTTTATATTTACTTATTCAAACAGGAATTGGTATTTTTTAGCATTTAAAAATGTACATTTATTAGCGTTTAAAAATGTACATTTTTTAGCTTTAAAACTAGTGGTTTATGATCAGTTATTAGAGTGAATTTTCATCCACATAGATGAGGACGGGAATGAGTAACGCAAAATATTATTGCAAATACTTCCTTTTTATGTGTCGTAATTTTTCTCAGTGTAACTCAGACTAGGTGAAGCATGTGCTATTGGCTTATCATAGCCTATTTTATAATACCTTGTGATAATGTACCTTCTATGGCAAATTCTAAGGCATCTGTTGTAAGCACAAAGGTTTAAGAAATATAAGATCGTTGCCAAAGTGTTTCTTCATATAATTTTGATTTTAAAATATCAAAAGCTACACTACTGTCGAGAAATATCAGCCCACCCTTTTTTTCAGCTGTTGCTAAAGTCCCTTAATTTTTATAATATTTAAAAAAACAGGAATTATATCGACCCTCAATAATAACTTAATAATAACTTAATAATTTACTTAAAATAAAGAGAAAAACCTCGATAAAAAACTTCGTTAGAACATCGCAAAAAAATTAGATAAAAAAGGAGAAAATTGAGTTTTATAAGTAATTCTATAATCAAGGATCCAAACTTTTCAGTCTCATCTGTTGTAATTTAAAAAAAAAATTTAACTTACCTTAAGTCATTGAAATTTGTTGAATTTGATTACATTTATTTTTAGTTTTTTTTTTTTTAAGAAGAGCTGTGATTCTAAAGGAAAAATAGAAGGATAAACATAAGATGACCAGACTGCCCGGGCAATAAAGAAAGGATAGTAAATTGTAACCGAAGTCACAACGGTTCCACACATTTTGAAGGAAATGCAAAGGGCTTATGCATTCTTTTATTGCAAAGTTCGAGCAATTTAATAAAAAACAAATTTTGGAAGCGCCTGTTAGAAATACTGGGGCAAGTTAGAAAAAATAAAAAACATTTTATATTTTTTCTGAAATGCAAACTATCTGTGAACGACATACATACACAACGTATACACATGCATATAAACATATACACATATGTATACACATAGATACATGCATATACACACATGCAGACACGCATCCATATACACACACACACATATATATATATATATATATACATCGTGAAAAATAATTGGCATAAAGAAATATATGTATAAACTACCAAAAAACATGAAAATATACAAAAGTATATGCATATGCATACATAAACGTATACACACGTACACACATGCATATACATACACATACACACGCATATAAAGAGTTTAATGCGGAAATTGAACAGAAAGGGATTAAGACTAAAAATAAATGTAACCAAATTCAACGAATTACAACAGATGAGACTGAAAAGTTTGGATCCTTTATTATAAAACTGAATCTTCCCCTTTTTTACTTAATCTTTTTTCGAAGCTTTACCGAAGTTTTTTGTCGAAGTTTTTCTGTTTATTTTAAGTTAATTTTGTCAATTTTTATACCATTATCTAACACTACAATTGCAACATGTTTTATGTACCTGTATTCACTCTACCTCCTTTTGTTTTTATGTACTTGCATCCTTATTTTAAGTTAAATTTATATATCGACGTAGTCTAGTTTTTTTTTTAACTCAGGTTTTCTTGAAATTTATATGTCAGTGTTCAATATTAATTCTTAAGAATTCTCTTGTGTTCTCAAAAAATGTTTATGTATAATTTTTCCTAAATTTTCTCATATTTTATTCTTCACACATTACCAAAGTTGTATTAAAAAATTGGGCTCATATGTACAATACTTACAAGTTACTTTTATCACTGATGAGGACTCCAATCAGAGTCGAGACGTTTGATTAAAACTACTGTTTTTTTTCATTTATGGACCCTAAAGCTAATCAACCAACATTCAAATTTTTATAATATTGAATTGAAAATTTTTTCTTCATAAAAGTACGACAGCAGACAAAATTTCGGGTCTTATTAGTCCGAGTTGAATGAAAAATGTCAATTTTGTAAAAAGATATCACACAAAAACGTGAAATTTTGCTAATATATCTAGATGTTTTTGAAGAATTTCCCCTAGATGTAGTCAGAGACTGAAGTTGGTATAAAAAAGTTGTAAAATTTCAAAAATGTATAGCTATTCATACTTAGAAGAAGTCTTTAAATATTAAAATATGTCATTTTATAATAAATATTACCAATTCTGTTGAAATATGAAATATTTTATGATATAGAGGTTTGAGACGAATTGTGAGACGAAATATTAGGAAGGAAATTCTTGTACGTGACGGAAATTTATCCCTAGATCAGGTAACGGAAAAAGACAATAGGACACGAACCCAAAAGCAGGTAGTGTGTTATGACAATAGGGCCAATAAATCGAACGTGCGGCGAATTTTCAATTCAAAATTGATCTTATCCTTAATTAACCCATGCATTTGAACATCATAGAGTTTCTTCGGGAAACACGTCATATGAGTGTAATGTTACATATGAGAACGCGAATTGTGGAATGCCCGTAAAGTGGCAGTATTTTTAATAAAAAAGTAATCTCAAGTATTGCATTTGAATCAAACTCCGGATTTTTTTTTTAGGTGAGGAGGAAAAATGGCGAAATCTTTAATAGACGTTGTACAGGACTCTCCTAAGACGGGTCTAGGCATACCTGTTAAAACCAAAAACCCCCTTTCTCGAACCATTACACCACCCGCGGAACCCCTTTTCGTCTTTAAACTTCACGGGTGGTTGGTTCCAGCTTAAAGTCGCGCACGACTCTTCCGTAATCTGTTCGCCCGGAACTCCCATCCGTGGCCACACGCCCGTCAGGCAGACCGACTAGCCGCGCCAGTCAGGGGAGGAATAAAGCGATTCCTCCCCTGAACAATGCGGACAGCCAAGTCTACCCGGGGCGCACGACCGTGGGTGCAGGCCTGGATGCGACTTCTACTGGCCCTCGTTGTTGTCGCGCTCCGCACACCCATCGAGCTCCCTCGTCTTCATCACCAAGGTGACGAATGACTCGATAAGTATCCATTTTTGTTCAGACTGGAGCATGAGAGAGACCATCGTCTCAGGGGTGAGTTGTGTGCTTACTTCCCGACCGACAGCCTCTCTTGTCACGCCCCACCTGGCACAGAAAAAGAGTGTGTGCTCTGCATTGTCCACAAAGGATCCGCAGTAGCTACACGACTCGTCGTCTCCTTTCTTGAAGTGCTTCAGGTACGCATTATCTCCCGGATTGGTCACCATGCCATCTCGTCTGCCATTTCTCGACGAGTCGGCGCCTTGCATCTTTTGATATATATATATATATATGCATTCAGCCGCACAATATGTATAAGCGTTTTGAAGCGAGTTTGAATTATCGCGGGCTTATTGTACACTGTGGTCTACAGTAGCGTAATTCGATATGTTCCAATTCAAGAAATATTTTCACGTCAGAGGTGCGACTGCTTATAGTAAGTTTTAGTCTTTCGGTAAGCTCTGCCTCGTGATGTATGTATTTTTCTTCTCGCGAAGAAATGTAAGATTGACGGATGTTCTCTGATTACTTTTTCATATCCGATTACATCGGCACCTTTGTATTAAGAATTAAAGCTATTGATTATCAGTAAATAAGGAAAAACGTATAAAGATGAAGTGTTTATTATTATTTTCGAAGCAATATATAAAATAATGTATTAAAGATACTAACAGCATCCTTGCGGATGTTCGCGAAGCTTGTCTTTGCTGAGTCATTTTGTGTTCCAGGAGGGGGTCCTCACCTTGCTGCCCCTTCCCACATCCACTGGGTGACTCCGCTCCTGGATGCTGAACTCAATACAATGGTGGTCACTCAAGGACATTACCTTGAGGACGCACCAGTCGCCTATCCGTGAGGCTAGACGGGGCGCGGCAATCATGAGGTCGATAATCGACACCCCCCCGCTCTTCATCTGAACGTGAAATCCCTGCCCCGATTTAATTCAATCAGGTCATTCCTAGCGACCATCTCACCAACCAAGATTCCCCTCCTGTCCAGACGGGCTTCACCCCACTCAGGCAACTTACTATTGAAGTCGCCCGCAATAAGGGACCGCCCACTAGCCTCTCTGAGGCTTTTGTGGCGTCAGAAGAACCTCACATGTATCTTATTTGAACCTGGAACTTTCGTTCCAATAGTTCGAGAAACAAACGTTGTGGGATGTCTTATTAATTTTTAGATTCCTAAACGGGATAATTGAATTCGGAAAAAAAGGAGGTAAAGGTTAAATGTTCGCACTTCCTATAATAAGGAGCACGTGAAACATTTAGAGCCTTTTAAGAAAGGGTTAAAACTGGGAAAAACGAACCACAGTACTGGAGTGATTACCAGCACCAAGTAAGTTCGGGGAGGAAACGTGATAATATTTTTATAAATTTAAAAGATGGAAGAAAGTAACAATAGCCAATTGAATTTACTTACTTTTATTTAATTCCTTTTTTATGAAGATAAAAATGTAGATGAACAGAGGAGATTTGGCATCCAGAACTTGAACTGACTTGAACGAACTTGAACAGTGAGTTTAGAATATATATTTTTTTAAAGTTTGTAGTGAATAGAAAAACTCTGACTTTGAACCGAACTGTTTAGAATTTTTAATGTTTGAAGTGAATAGAAACTGAATTTTTTTGGTGTGCAACCTGTTTTCATGAAATGCTCTACTTTCCCTTTCCATAAAAAATGTTCTAGCGCTACTTGGTTATTTATCTTTTGCTCTTATAATAGGTTTAGATAAGCGAGAGCAGTTACTCTCTTGATTCTCATAGGTAGATTTTGTAGCGGGCCTGATATCTGGGTCTAATGGGTGGTGCCAAACTTTTCTCAAGTTCATCTAGTTTCTCAGAGATGGAGACTTTTGTACAATTTTTAATGTAAATTATGATTTTTATGTAAATTCTATAGTTATTAACAATTAAATCAACATTTGTTAAATTTCGGATTCATACAATAATTTTTAGTTCTTTTGTTGAGAAAAAAAAATAATTTACTATAAATATAAGTCTTCAACTATTAGTTATTACAAAATAAATTTAATTTCATATTTTCAAAATAATCGATGCTTATTCTTATGATTTCTATTTCTTAAATAATTATTGATCATTATTTAAATTTACCTATTCAAATTGTAAATATGATAATTTATTCTTTAAGAATGAAACACGCATATATTCGCTTACTTTACTTTTACTTTAGGATATCAGCATAGAAATTATTTTTAGGTTTGATATTCAGAGTTTAATTACAAAATGAAAGTATTTGAAAGAAAAACAGAAAGGTAATAGAAAGATTAAATTCAACTAATTATACTCTGTATTTTAATTATCGTCTTTTGCCAGTAAAAGTAATGTAAAAATAAATTAACATAAATCCAAGTGTAGATTATTTACAATTTGAATTGGTCAAAGTGCCGGATATTAACGTTTTGTATAGAATTTGGCGATTATTACATGTATTTGAATAAATTAGTATACATGAACGAAGTTTTGTTAAAATAGGTTCAAGTAAATTGGTATATTGTAATAGAAGTCATAAGCTAGATTTTTACTTTTTAATACAGATTTATTCTAACTTAAGGTATTTATATCATATGATTTTTAGGTCACTAAATGATCAATTCGAATTACACCTTTTATCAAAAGTCATTATTACTTTTGGCTGAGAAAGCATAATTTGAATGATTATATTCGATAAAAATAGACTTAAAATATAGTTTGTTTTCCGTAAAAAAAAGTAATGTATTAATTAAATTTTTCTGTGCATATAATTTGTTTATAAAAAGAGTAAAAAGTTTTTTTTTTCGTTGGTAAATTCGACATTTTTATTTTTATTATAATTTATTAGTATGTGACTCTTATTTCTGACAGGAAATGCATTTAAGTCTATTTGTATTTACTTAGGTTTTTGTGTGGATCGTGTCTGTCCCTTTTGAGACGATGATACAAGTCGCTTTCTAGTTTCTAGGAAGTCTAACGAGATTAAACTAACTTCTCGCATTTGTATCATAGTTTATACATTTGAAAATAAATGAGCGTGATATTTTTTAGAGTAAGTGCGATCGTTTATGGTGAGTTAAGCTTAAACATACATTTGTTTTGTAACGCGAATGGTTTTTTCATATGTCTTGTAGATTTTCGTAGGCGTCTGAACGAAGTTTTCCTTTAGATAATGAATGTATACATAGACGCAAGTTGAAGTGAGAACAGAAAACGCATAAACGTCGGCCCCCCTCTCCTTGGCAATCTGCATCAGAAGGTTCTGGGCTTTCTTCCCTCTCCCGAGGTTGAGCTGTAGAAACTTCACTTTCCACCCCTCAACTTCGGAGCTCCGCCCTGAATATAGGGCATAAAACCGCTCCCAGAAGCATGGGCGACATCTTTTTCGCCCCTATCAGCACATGTCAGGCACCTAGGCGGAGCCTTGCACTCCTTGGCCACCTGCGATGCGCCCCACGCCTTCAGCAAGCTTCGAACGCCCGCCTCGATTAAACAAATCACCGCAGTCTGCACACCACCGAAGCGCTTATACAGCCTGCATTGGTCCCCGAGATCTGGCTTGCCCAGCGCGATACAGAGCGTGGCCACAACCTCTTCCCTTGTGACGGTCTCGTCGAGGTCCCCAACTTCAAGGGATCTCTTCGAGACCAAAGACTTAACTTCTGCTCTCTGGCCGACCGCCTGGTCGAGCGCCTTCTCGAAGGCCGAGACGTCACCCCCCTTTTTCAGGACCAAGAGGATCTTCTCCTTCCTGGTTCTCCGGATGGAGAGAACCTCCGCTCCCGAATTCTGATTCTCCTTGGGTTCCTGCGCATACCTGTTAAAACCAAAAAACCCCCTCTCTCGAACCAATACACCACCCGCGGAACCGCCTTTCGGCTTTAAACTTCACGGGTGGTTGGTTCCATTAAAGTCGCGTACGACTCTTCCGTCATCCGTTCGCTCGGAACTTCCACCCGCGGCCACACGCCCACTAGGATAACCGACTAGCCGCGCCACCCAGGGGAGAAACAAACAGATTCCTTCCCCGAACGACGCGGACAGTCAAGTCTACCCGAGACGCAGGACCGCGGGTGCCGGCCCCGATGCGATTTCTACTGGCCCTCCCCGTTGTTTCGCTCTCGACGCCCATCAAGTTCTCTCGTCTTCATCACAAGTGTGACGAATGACTCGATGAGCGTCCAGAACCGCTCAGACTGGAGCATGAGGGGGACCATCGTGTCAGGAGTAAGTTCGGAACCCACCGCCTGACCGAGGACCCCCCTAGCCACATCCCATTTATCGCAGACGAAGAGTGCGTGCTCTGCGTTATCCACCGGGGAATCGCAGTAGCAACACGTCTCCTCGTCTCTCTTCTTAAAGCGCCTCAGGTACGCGTTAAAACAGCCATGGCCCGAGAGCGCTTGTGCCAAGTAAAAGCCGACTTCCCCGTGCTTTCTGTTCAGCCAGGTGGCGAGCTCCGGGATCAGGCGGTAGGTCCATCTCCCTGTCTGCTCACCATGCCATCTCATCTACCATTTCTCGACGAGTCTGCGCCTTCCATCCTTGCGGATGGCCTCCTTCGCGCGAGCGATTTCCTGCAGGTCGGCGCAGGTAAGCTCCTTGCGAAGCCAATAAATCTATTGGCGGGACGCTCGCCAGGACCAGCACAGCGCTCATCGAGATAGTTCTATATGCCGAAACTATTCTCAGCGCGACAAGTCTCTGCGCCGAGAACAGCTTCTTCTGGATAGCATGGTTTTGCAAGGCATTGGCCCAGACCGGAGCTGCATAAAGCAGCTTCGAATGGACCACGCTCGCCACCAATCTTCTTTTCGCTTCCCTGGGTCCACCAATGTTTGGCATAAGCCGGGCCAAGATCGCTCCACATTAGATGGCTTTGGCAGCTGCGATCTTTAGGTGTTCGCCAAAGCTAAGCCTATGATCCAGCTGCACCCCCAGGTACTTAATGCTTGTTTTCCACTCGACTTCATGCTCTCCGAGAACCATCCTCGGGTATTGGAAGGATCTCCTGTCCGTAACGAGCAAAGCCTCGGTTTTCTCAGGGGCCATTTTAAGACCTCTGCCATCCAACCAGCGCTTCGCTCGCCACAGACTTTCATTGATCCTCAGCTCTAGGATTCCGACGTCGTCAGCGGCGCACACGACTAGTGCGTCATCCGCGAAGCCGACGATGCTCGTTCCAGCAGGCAGGTCCATGCGCAGGAAATCGTCATACATGACATTCCAAACGAGTGGACCCACCCGCGACCCTTGAGGGGCGCCACATGTCATCTCCTCCTTGAGAGACCATTTGTCGCCCTCATATATCACCCACGTGTCGCTCAGATAGTCATCAATCATTCGCAACAGGTAGTCTGGAACCTTTTTCCGCACCATCGCCTCGATGCAGATGTTCCATCTCGCGGTATTGAACGCATTGCGTATGTCAATGCTAATCAACGCACAGAATCCCTTACGCTTACCAGTTCCTTTTCTTGCATTTGTGGCGATGTTAACCACAGCTTGGATGGCGTCCACAGTGGACCTGCCTTTCCTGAATCCGAACTGGTTTTCCGAGAGCCCGTTCTCCCCCACCAAGAGAGCCTGAAGCCGTTGTAGAATCAACTCCTCCAGAAGCTTCCCCATCGTATCCAATAAGCATATTGGTCTATACGACGAGGCAACCCCTAGAGGTTTGTTGCCCTTCCTCAGCAGGACTCTCTTTAGTTCCTCGAGAGTGAAGAGTTCTTCGCGCCAGACCACGCAGGAACTTCGGTCCTGTCTTTGGAACGGCTCCACGTGTGGAAACAAGCTACGCACAATGTACTGGACTCGATCGGGATTATCCAGGCCCGGGGTCTTTCTTCTAGCCACCAATCTCTTGGTGACTATTTTGAAGGCGAGACCCCATGGGTTCTTCTCGACCTCACCGATCAAGTCTTTCCAGCATTGAAGTCGGCTTTTCTTTATGCCTCGCCTCAAAGCTGTTTTTGCCCCTTTCCATGCCTCGTGCAGCGTAGCATCCCCCTTTGAACGGGTGAATTTTCGCCGCGCTGCGAGGCAGTCTCGACGTAGGGCTGCCAACTAGTCGTTCCACCAGTACATCGAACCCTTGGCTTGCCTGCGCTCACGGCGAGGCATCGAGTAGTCGCAAGCCGCGACCACCTTCTGCCTCACCGAGCGCACAGCAGCTTCAAACGACCCAGCAGGGCAGACCCAACCAAGCTCATCGATGAGCCTGGTTTCTTCGAGGTGTTCGCGAAGTCTTTCCCTGCTGAGTCGTCTCGTGTTCCAGGAGGGGCTCCTTCCTTCGCCGCCCCTACCCTTATCTACCGTCTGACACCGTTGTTCTAGTGTGAATTCGATGCACCGGTGGTCACTCAAGGTTATTAACTCGAGGACCGACCAGTCGCTTATCCTTGAAGCGAGGCGAGGTGCGGCAATTGTGAGATCAATTATTGACCCCCCCGCTCCTCGTCTGAACGTAAATTCCCCGCCCTGATTCAAGACGATCAGTTCGTTCCTAGCGACCATCTCGCCAACCAATATTCCCCTCCTATCTAGGCGGGCTTCACCCCACTCGGGCGACTTACTGTTGAAGTCACCCCCTATGAGGGATCGCCCGATGGCCTCACGGAGGCTTTCCTCAAGGAGGAGGATCTGGGTCTCAAAGACATCGAAGGGATCGCCGGTGGAGAAGTAGCAGCTGTACACACGCACACCCGCCACCTCCACCCAAACGAACCCCGCGTAGGTCTCCAGGAAGTCCCCGACGCCCAAATCAGGGTTACAAACAAGGATGCCGGCCCTCCTTGATGCATCCTGATACCAAGCAGAGTTATCGGACCACTTGTACTGCTCACTAATGAGCAGCACATCAGCCCCCCTCTCCCTGGCAGTCTGCATCAGGAGGTCCTGGGCATCCTTCCCCCTTCCGAGGTTGAGCTGCAGGAACTTCAATTCCTACCTCTCAACCTCCGAAGCTCTTCCCGGAAGACCGGGCAGGAGCCGCTCCCCGACACATGGGCGACATCTTTGTCGCCCCTGTCTGCGCATGACAGGCACCTTGGTGGCGCCTTACAGGTCCTGGCCAAGTGTAATTTCGAGGGATCTCGTCGAAACCAGGGCTGAAATTTGCGCCCTTTCCCCGACCGCCAGGTCGAGCTCCTTTCGGAAGGCCGAAACGTCTCCCCCCTTTTTGAGGACCAAAAGGACTTCTTCCTTCCTGGTCCTCCGGATAGACAGGACCTCAAGTCCTGCCTTCCGGGGGTCGACCTTCGCCTTCATTTCCCTCAAGATGTCGGCGTAGGACTGGCCGTCCTTCGTCGACACCTTGATGGCGTCGCCCGACCTGGCGGGCGTGGAGCGCTTTGACT
Source organism: Diplolepis rosae (assembly GCA_030998225.1). Taxonomy (NCBI): domain Eukaryota; kingdom Metazoa; phylum Arthropoda; class Insecta; order Hymenoptera; family Diplolepididae; genus Diplolepis; species Diplolepis rosae. Next base: position 2,490,449 of record JAPYXD010000707.1, read on the forward strand.
TAGGAGTGGAGGCGGTCCCCTGCGCTTTTTGGGCAGGGTCCTCCGCCCTTTTTTCCTTTTTTTTTCCTTTTTTCTTTTTTTTTCTTTTTTTTGTGACCACATGCCAGTCCCCTTCTTTATTTGGGGGCTGGCTCGTGGCCACCTCGGCATAAGAGGGCGAAGAGCCACCCTTCCCCCTCTTGGGAGTTTTTTCCAGAGGGGGAGAGGGCGCAGATCTTTTTTCGCCCTTCGCCTGATTTTTTGGGGTATCTCCCAGAGACGCCGAACGTGGTCTCTGGAAGATCCCCAATTTCTTCATAGCGGGGTGAGATTCCATTTTCTTCTGGAATTTCACCCCGCTCTCCAGGAGGCACTTGTGGGTGTTGAGCATGCCGCTCAACACCTCAGTTGCCTCGTTCACCGAGTCTTTAACGAAGCCAGTGTTATTCCTCAGCATACCCTGTTGTATAACGCTGAGGGCCCTCGCTAACCTTTCCATTTTTTCATTTTGCTCCTTCAGGAGCTGAAGGACGTCTTGCCATCCCTCAGCTCCTGTAGGAGTGTGTGAGTGCGCATCTGGCGCCTTCACCTCTTCCTGTCCTTTATTTTTCTCACAGTTCATATTTATTTTCCTCGTGTCTTAAGACGGTTCGCCCATCATGGGAGCCCTACCGCAGTAGGGCTACTATCCCCGCCTGTATAGATCCCTAGTTATATGCGCCGAAACCGAGAAGCGGCTTATCGGGAGGTCGATCCTATCGGCAGATTAAATGAAGCTAGCAAAAAAGGTTACGGGATAGGCCCGCGCTATAATGATGCTAAAGGTTTAACGTCACCCCTATCGACCGAGCGGTGCCGGGTCCGCCCCGACACCTGACCCGGACTTCAGGCTAGACGGTGTGCGATTTATCCTACGCAGCGTCGGATATAAGGAAATACTGACCAGGTAATCCTTCATTCCTGCGCCCGGACGTCCATGATTTCAACCCCGACATTGGCTCCAGACAGTAGGGTCGTGAGCGGTTTTCCCAGATTAACATGTGGTTTCACGGGATCTTTGCCCTTCGCGGTCGAACACCGGAGGGACTTACGGTTACCCATATTACTTCCACAGAGGTGAGGTACTGACATCGCGTCCTACCCTGGTCGAGAGGCTACTACTCCTCCCTTGGCTAGTCTATCGGGAATATCCACCAGGCGCCGGCCGCAGCCCCATTCACTCAGCGTCCCATTCATTCTGGTGTGTGTGGGTTTCGGTGTCGTGCATGTGATTGTAGTGTGACCACAAGATCGCACGCGTGAAGTTCAGCGTCATCGCCGCATACGCATTTGGGGCGATACCCCGATTAAGGGGCCCCCCGCATTCACTCCGTGTAAGTTCATTCGGCATCAAGAGACCTGTTCAAGGTCCCCTGATGCTTTCGCTCCACACCGCGTCCTCACGCGCCTGAAAGTCGCAGAACAACCGTCGTGGCACGTGCGCCCGGCAGGCCCATCACTAGGGAAAAGCCCGTCTATAGGGCTCCCTTGGCGGCCATCCTGACGGCAACAGCCCTACTGCTGGCAGAGTCCTTGCGGCTACTACCGTTGGTGGGCTGCAGGACGCGTCTGCTCCGTGCTTGGACTCATGCGTTCACCTCGGCGAGACCCTGCCCGCCCACAGAACGCTCTCTTGGTTGTTAGGTGTGTTGTGTTTAGTGTCGCTGTAATGTGTTGTGTCATGTTGCTGTCTGTGTGCCCCCTCCTTTCTCATCCGGGCTTGGGACCGGCAATGGCGGAGTTGGAGGGCGATGTGCTGCCTTTCCCTTTCCTTGGGGTTTCGCTCCTCGGAAGGAGAAGGCGCAACCCTCTTCTCCCCCTTTGTCACCTTCTGTGAGGCATCTTCCAGAGACGCAGAACGCTGTCACCGAAAGATACTCATCCTTTGCGAGGCGGGGTTGGATTCCAGCCTTTTCTGGATTTCTACCCCGCTTTCTAGTAGGCACTTGTGGGTATTAAGCATTACACTCAACACCTCCGTAGCCTCACTGACACTGTGCTTAACAAGGCCAGGGTGGTTTTTCAGCATACCCTGCTGGATAACTCTGAGAGCCCTGGCCAACTTCTCCATTTTCACACTTTGCTCCTTCAGGAGCTGAAGGACGTCTTTCCATCCCTCAGCTCTTGGAGAAGTGTGTGAGGGCGTATCTGGCGCCTTCACCTCCGTTATTTTTTTAAAAATTAAGACGGTTCGCCCATCATGGGAGCCCTACCGCAGTAGGGCTACTATCCCCGCCTGTATAGGTCCCTAGTTATGTGCGCCGGAACCGAGAAGCGGCTTATCGGATGGTCGTTCCTATGGGCACATTAAATGAAGCTAGTAAAAAGGTTACGGGGTAGGCCCGCGCCATAATGATGCTAAAGGTTTAACGTCACCCCTATCGACCAAGCGGCGCCGGGTCCGCCCCGACACCTGACCCGGACTTCAGGCTAGACTTTGTGCGATTTATCCTACGCAGCGTCGGATATAAGGAAATACTGACCAGGTAATCCTTCATTCCTGCGCCCGGGCGTCCATGATTTCAACCCCGAAATTGTCTCCAGACAGTAGAAACGTGTGCGGTTTTCCCAGTTTAACATGTGGTTTCACGGGATCTTTGCCCTTCGCGTCCGAACACCGGAGGGACTTACAGTTACCCATATTACTTCCACAGAGGTAAGGTACTGATATCGCATCCTACCCTCGTCGGGTAGGACCTTGGCTAGTCTATCGGGAATATCCACCAGGCGCCGGCCGCAGCCCATTCACTCAGCAGTGCATTCATTCTGGTATGTATGGGTGTCGGTATCGTGCATGTGCTTGTGATGTGACCGCGAGAGGGCACAAGGGAAGTTCAGCGTCACCGCCGCATGCGCATTTGGGGCGATACCCCAATTAAGGGGCCTCCCGCAGCCACACCGTGTCCACTCATGCGGCATCAAAGAACCTGTTCATGGTCCCCTGATGCTTTTGCTCCACACCGCGTCCTCTCGCGCTTGTAGGTTGCGGAGAAACCATTTCAACGCGTGCGCCCGGCAGGCCCACCGCTAGGGAAAAGCATGTCTAAAGGGCTCCCTTGACGGCCATCCTGACGGCGACAGCCCAGCTGCTGAGCGAGTCCTTTCGGCTACTACCGTTAGTGGGCTCCAGGACGCGTCTGCTCCGTGCATGGCCTCACATATTCCTCTGGGCGATACGCTGCCCTCCCGCAAAACGCTCTCTCGGGTGTTGGGTGTGTTGCGTTCAGTGTCGTTGTTTGTATGTGGTGTCATGTTGCTGTCTGTGTGTCCCCTCCTCCATTCTCATCCGGGCTTGGGACCGGCAACTTGTTTGCGAGTCAAGTCCAAGTTGCTCGGGACCATCGATGTGTACGAACTTTTAGTTAAATTCTTTCAAGTTTGTTGTACTGTGATTTTTCCTTTCAATGAGTTTTCAATAAAAAGGTGGATTTGAATTTAAAATTCCTATAAATATTTTTCCAATCTATTTAGATAGTTATTTTTGTCACTTAATTTTAAATGCATACAAATCATTTGTGGTTCATATGGCAGTATAATGGCACCGACAATTGAAAAAAAATGATTACCAAAAAAGTTATGAATATTGAAAAATGACTTAATTCATGCGGTTTGCTAAGATATATTTTATAGCGATAAACAATTTTTCTATTTTAGCATCAAGCTCCGAAATGGACGAATACCAAGAAACAGCTTCTGGAGGAAGTGGTTGTCTTGCACAAAAGGAAAATAATACTGTGAAGTTGGAAGCAAGTATAAAAAATGTAACTTCACATAGAGAAACTCCCCCATCTGAAGGATTTGAGATGATCGACTCGTCAGGAATGGCACAACTTGGACAATCATCTTTGACCTTTGATGAAGTTTCATAGTTTTGTTTCCATACTTATTAATATTGAATATTTCGGCATATGGAAATATGAGGTTAAACATTACTTGAAGTTATTCATTAAAATCATATTTTTAATAATGTAAAGTTCTATGACAGTCAATGTTTCAATGAATTTCTAGGAAAGTACTTGAGTCCCTTAATCTGAAGAATTCAAAATACTCAAAACGTTTTCAGAATTAATAAAATGTCAACTTTTATTTTAAATGTACATAATTCTGCTTGATTTGGTACCAAATATTTCAAAATCATTCATATAACGGCGCACTTATTGAAAAATATTTTTGAGAAAAATGCTTGAGAGCATTTTTTATTTTTTAAATCAATTTTGTAAGTTCGATGTTTGAGGAATGTATTTAAGATATTTAGAAACAGTTGTTGATACGTTATACTGTCTTTTAAAAATGTAAGTTTCTAATCAGATCGCGATTACTTTTCAAAGAAGCGATTAAAAGTTTTAGGCGGGGTCTTCCAAGCAGGAAGCTTGGCTAGAATTCAATGAATCGTAGTTAGTCAAGCAATCTATAGCTTCGCATCATGCTAAACGTATGTAGTTTCCGGATAAAATTATGTGCACTAAAATAACTATAGTTCTTCCAATTCAAAAACCCTAAGTAATCTTTAAAGCTCTTAAGCAGTGTTTTGGAAAAATCCGTTAACTTCTCAAAGCAATATGAAAAAGAGCTCTTATAAGAAGATCAACTTTATTATTATTTTGCAAATGATCTTTTCTTGTACACAAGATACTATTGTAAAATTAATTTTGTGATGTGCACGGTAACATGCAATGTATTATCCGTTTTTATTATCAAGTTTTATGTTACAAAGAAAACAATCAAAAAATATTTCATTTTTATCTTTGTGTTATCCCAAAAACTCATGTGACATACTCATATATATAAATATGACGATTACAAATCTAAAATATCTTGAATTTTTTAGTACATTGTAATATTTAAAATTAATAATAGGTAAGTAAATTGTTCTCATTTGGATTAGCTGTATGTATTTAAAGAATTTTCAACACTTTATATGAATTTGACTAAAAAACATTACTCTTTTCTCACTCTTAGAGTCTACATCAAGTTCTGCAAAATGCCCAAAAATTTTGAATGTTTGTTAATGCTTTACATTGTACTTGAATAATACTGATTATTCGTTTAGCTTTTCCTTAAAGGAAGCTTTGTATTATTGAAAATTCTTAAACTTCTGAAATTAGTCTTTTGTAATGATTGTGAGCTATGATATATTTGATATGATGTATTATATGTTACGTCCCGGGTTGAGGCTATACAGAAAAAAGTTCAGCTCTGCAGTTAAGGGGGTCTTCTGGTTCGCCGTCTGATTTTCACACGCATTTTCAAGAATTTATTGCAAGCAAACCACAAAAGATAATGACATAAATTTTTTTCCATTGACTAAAGCATTGCAATGTCTTCCTTATATATTATTTTGAGTTTATTGTCTTGTCACTTGTGACGTCAGGATGACCCTGACCGGAAGCTTGAAAAATCCCTGTGCCGACGATTGAGCCTGTTCTGGTGGTCTGAAACAAAAAACACAATTACAACTTTATTTGTTATTTCATTGACTATCGTTGTCTGCTCAATTGGTTAAAAATATAGCAATTTATAAATATGGCAGCCATTTTTCTAAAAAGAGTCAATTTTTTCATGTTTGAGGAGCTATAAAAACGAAAATAAAAGGACTTCTGAGCTAATTGAGCAGACAGCGATAGTGAATGAAATAACAAATAAAGTTGTAATTGTGTTTTTTGTTTCAGATCACCAGAACAGGCTCAATCGTCGGCACAGGGATTTTTCAAGCTTCCGGTCAAGGTCATCCTGACGTCACGAGTGACAAGACAATAAACTCAAAATAATATATAAGGAAGACATTGAAATGCTTTAGTCAATGGAAAAAAATTTATGTCATTATCTTTTGTGGTTTGCTTGCAATAAATTTTTGAAAATGCGTGTGAAAATCAGACGGCGAACCAGAAGACCCCCTTAAGTTAATCCTTGTTAAAAATGAACATTTAACTGGATACGAACAAGTCATATATGGGTCATTCCCTGCTTTAAAAAACCGTTAGAAACATGGTTGGAACCGGGTTAAACGTCATTTAGAACCTGGATAGGTTCCCATAATAAGCTCTGGTACTTTATCTGGACGCAACTGGGTTCTACCAAGAAATTATAACATAATTGTGAAATGCTATCCGGGTGTAAGCGAGTTCTTAGAAACTTTAAACTTCACGGGTGGTTGGTTCCAGCTTAAAGTCGCGTACGACTCTTCCGTCATCCGTTCGTCCGGAACCCCCATCCGCGGCCACACGCCCGTTTGGCAGACCGATTAGCCGCGCCAACCTGAGGAGGACCGAGAAGATTTCTCCCCCTGTCTACGCGGACAGCCAGGTCCACCCAGGGCGCAGGACCGCAGGTGCAAGCCCCGATGCGATTTCTACTGGCCCTCGTTGTTGTCGCGCTCCACACGCCCATCGAGCTCCCTCGTCATCATCACCAGGGTGACAAATGACTCGATAAGCATCCAATTCCGTTCAGACTGGAGCATGAGAGACACCATCGTGTCAGGGGTGAGTTGTGCGCCCACTTCCCGACCGACAGCCTCTCTTGCCACGCCCCACCTGGTACAGAAAAAGAGTGTGTGCTCTGCGTTGTCCACAAGGGATCCGCAGTAGCTACACGACTCGTCGTCTCTCTTCTTGAAGCGCTTCAGGTACGCATTAAAGCAGCCATGGCCTGAAAGCGCTTGCGCCAGGTAAAAGCCGACTTGACCGTGCTTTCTATCCAGCCAGGTGGTGAGCTCCGCGATTAGACAGTGTGTCCATCTCCCGGATTGGTCACCATGCCATCTTGCCTGCCATTTCTCGACGAGTCTGCGCCTTCCCTCCTTGAGGATGGCCTTTTTGTATACATTTAGAACTCTTCTTAAGACCGGATGAAACCCGGCGCAGTATAAATTTACAATAACCGTGCACGAGTCCGTTTACACCCAGGTAAAAACCCTTATTCAAACAGGGTTATATCGGGTTCTCACGGTTTTTTAAGCAGGGTTATTTTTCAACCGGAACCCCTGTTGTCCAAAATTGGTTTGACTTGAAAAAATCGTGTTTAGGCTCAAAATTTATCAAATTTTATCAAGTTTTCAGAACCCTTGGGCGGTTTTTGAAATTCAATATGGCCGAATAAATATGGCATCGATAATTAGGAAAAACATAAATGAACAATGTACTCAAAAAAAAAAATTGAACGTGTCGATTTGAAATACTCCTTTTGGGCTTAAATTTTATGTTCGCATAGGTACTTTAATGAACCATATGACACGTTGCGAAATTTAAAATGGTGGACCCAATATGGCGACTGTACTCCATTGCTGAAATCGGCTTGTAAATGATTCCTGAAAGGTTTTGTTGGTCGCGTAATTGTGATTTTGCAGTCAGAATATCAAAATTGAACATGGTAGATCCAATATGGCAGCTGTGTGTCATCGATTTAACTTCCAGCAATATACATTGTTTAATCCGGCTTGGAAATAATTACTTGGGGGTTTTTTAGGTAGCTTATTGCGATTATTCACTTCATCCCTCCGAAGAAACAATTGTGGATTACCAAGAACGAAGTTCACTTGTTCTCTCGTTTGAAGAACGATTTACAAAAATTTTGGTCTTATGGGCCACAGAGGCAAAGTTTTGAGATTAATATATGGGGCAAAATTCGTCAAGTGTACTCGCCTAAAAACTTTTTGTCACCAATTTCCTTGAAGGTCCGCGAAATTATTGTCCTAGTGAACCTCTTTTAATTCCCCTAAGAGAACAAAATTTTTCTTTGCCCATTGATACAAGGCATCAGCAGTCAAAATCGGATCTTTGGATGACGCTTGTAGGCTAGCACGCGCTGCGAGTCTTTTTAAATTTCCCCCAATACCATCACAAGGGCCTTTTCCGTGCGCCGTTGCATGGAAATGCCACTCGGCTGGAATACCAAAATCCATTTCATGGTGGAGCAAATTGATGAAGTTATATTTATGTTTAAAGTGCTGGGCGGCTCCATCTGTAAAATAAATCATTTTTCTGGGTTGAAAATTCTCTTTCAAATAGTGTGTAATAATTTTTTGAAACTCGTACATGTTACGAGCGTGTCAAGGTGGCCAAATTTTTCCAAAATTATAATATAAATTTCTACATAAATTGCATGCCACTCGAAGCGCCCGTAACCGAGCACCTTGACAAGGTCGCTGATGCAGCTTATCGTTGCTCGGGTCAAGGAACTTTTAGCAAATGGTTGATTCGGGAAGGAAATTCCTAATATATTATTATATTAATATTGATATCACTATTAATATCATTGTAATTATATCATTAATGCTATATATCACGCCCATGTTGCGTTATATTATGCATTATATTGATGCGTGTTAATATATATATATATATATATATATTGATGTACGTGCAGGCTTGTGCACCTGCATATAAATATGAGTTTATGTTTACAGGTAAATGCGGATAATTATAACTACGATTTTTAAATGCGAGTGGCCTGTCACATGATCGCATAGATTGTAATTTCAGGAGTATCTAAATTCAGGAAATTCCTAATGCATTATTAATATTAATGTTACTATTAATATTAATATTGATTTTGTACAATATTTATCCAATTATTAAGTATCTAAATTCAGGAAATTCCTAATGCATTATTTTATTAATATTAATGTTACCCTTAACATTAATATTGCTTTCATATGATATTAATTCATTTAAAACCATTAATATTGTCGCCAATAATTATAACTATAGCTTCATGCGAGTGGCCTGTCACATAATCGCAATTTTAATACCTAAAATAATGTAAGTCCAGGAAATAATTATAAATATTTTCACTGGAAAGTGGAAGCAAAAGGAGAGAGCGCGAGAGAAGAAGAGAGAGCATAAGAGAGAGGAAGAGGGAGAGATATCCAGCGCGTGTATACTCATGCACTGTATCTCACTATAGCTTTCTGCCGTTTGTCAATTCCTTTCTTCGTTCGCCCATGCACTTGCCCCATATACCCGTCTCTTTTGGAAACTTTTGATGTGCTCTGCTGTGCATCGCGAGGCTAGCATACATTCCATTTTCACACTTCCTTTTGTGCGCCTATCCTTGCTTAGATGCTGTAGCCAGCTGATCTCCCACAACAAAGGCCACGTGCTTTTGTAATCAAAACCTAAAGGACTCATCTGAATATTTAAAATAATTATGTAAGGCTTTATAATTCATATAATGATTATAAACCTAGACTAATTAAATATATATATACATTTCAATTTAGAACGAAATATATTAGAAACTAAAGTCGTTTCTACAATTTGATGACAATGCATCAAATACTAAAATTCGATGAGCGCATTTCCTTTCTCACGATAAGTGTGGAAATAGGGGAGAAATATTCGACACCTAAAAATCAGCAAATGGTGCAATAACTGAATCAGCATGGTACAAAGTCCATCTAAATTCCTAAAACCTCCCTACCATTATTTCCTTGTCCAATCATAGATTCCTTAATCATCGAAAAACCCTACCATGTTCACCTCGCGATGAAACAGTAAAACAGATCAACGCCAAGCCGAAATTAGCAGTTACTCGAGCAAACCGGTACTATCCGGAACTACTCGGACAGTAGGGAATATACCTTTCTCTACTTTTGCCCGTCTGCAGTCTAGATCGACAGTTCCTAGATCCTCGTTAGTTGATTGAACCCGTAAAACTCTTTCTAACGAAATTATTTATTCGGAATCGTGTTGGGCGGACGTAAAACACAAAAGTCTTCAACTAGACAGAAGCAATTCTTTTATTTGATTATATCAAAATTAAATTCATCTTCAAAGGACCATTTAAAAGGTCCAATTCGTTGATCGTGAACGGTCGGTATACCTGTTTCACTAGTTGAGGGTAACTCGTAAACGATTATCTAGTGATAGACTCTTGGCAATCGCATCAAACGTGTATCAACGAAAATCTTCGGCGAACTATTTATAGTCCAAATCCAGTTTTTCGCGGGTTTTCTTCACCAAAATAAAACGGCACAAAGCAGCGAGAAATCGCAGAAAATTAATACTACCGAATCTCAAAACGGTAGTGATAATTTTCACAAAATATTTGAATTAGATTTAATAGGGAAATTTTAGCGGTGAAAAGAGCGAGTTTAAAAGCACTCGACCCTTTTCTGGTTGAAAGCCAATCGTTATATTTTCTTATTAAACCTAAAAGAAAAGTGGAAACAGTGTATGTGTGCATCATGCAAAGGACAAGGGTGGTTTCTTTTGGAAACCACAGATATATAAAATCAAGTTTGGCCCGGATAACTGAGGACTTCAGCAACGGGAACGCACTCTCTTCCTTGCTCCTGCTCTCCAGAAATCCGGTAGGATTAAGAACCTAGGAATAAAATCTTAATTGTGGTAAGGTATAATTTATATTTCTGACTTGTCTCTCTCTTGATTTATATTCAAAATGTTCACCTCGGGTTATTCGCTTTTTTCTTTTTGAAATAAAACTGTCTTATTTATTCGAATAATTGCCGCCTGACTTCATTTTATTCAAGGCACCTTTTCCCCTCTTCTTATTGTTCATAATTAAAGGTGATCAACGTAAACGTGAAGAATACACTCTCAGTCCGAGAGTAGAAGACCAACGACCCCACATAATAATAAACGAATTCAATTAATATTCACATTAATCGAATTCGGCAGTTTGGACGACCTCCGCGTACCCATTTTATTAATAAATAAAGTATATTAAGAGTAATTGTTTTTACTTTTTATGAATTTTATTTAAATTAATAATAGCCGCACGTAACAGTACACAGCCACTGTGTCATGAGTCAAACAGTCTGATAACATAGCAAGAATTCCAGAATTAGGTCTTTTATGCTCTTTAGCAGAAAGCCTTAATTCGAAAGAAAGAAAATAATCCCTTCTTTCCAATCAAAAATTGAGTTTTTGAGAATTCACTTTTGTGCTCTTTAGCAGAAAGTTAATTCTGAAATTCAAGCTCTTGTGCTCTTTAGCAGAGTGTCAATCTTAGATTTAAATCTTTTGTGCTCTTTAGCAGAAAGCCTTAATTCAAAAGAAAAAAAATGATCCCTTCTTTCCAATCAAAAATTGAGTTTTTGAGAATTTGCTTTTGTGCTCTTTAGCAGAAAGCCAATTCTGAAATTCAAGCTCTTGTGCTCTTTAGCAGAGAGACTGAATTTTAAACTTCAATTTTTACTAATATTTTGTTCCATTAAGGATTTACTCTTGTGCTTTTTAGCAGAGTGTCAATCCTAGAATTAAATCTTTTGTGCTCTTTAGCAGAAAGCCTTAATTCGTCAGGAAGAAGATAATCCTCTATTCTCCTGGAAATTGTGTTCTAGAGAATTCCCCTTTATGCTTTTCAACAGAAGATAAATTCTGAAATTTAAGCTTTTATGCTCTTTAGCAGAAGGAATAAATTTCGAACATCAATTATATCCCATCTTTGTTCCAATTTTCTTTTGTTAGGAATTTACACTTATGCTCTTTAGCAGAGTGTCAATTCCCGAATTAAGTCTTTTATGCTCTTTAGCAGAAAGCATTAATTCCCAAAAGAAAATTATTCATCTCTTCCAAAAACAATACAAACTCTTACGTTATTTTATTCACTATCTTATTTACAATTTCTATCCGAAATCCAATCCTGACAAAATCCTAAAATTGAGTAAAATTGGTGAATTACCGCGATATTTCCGCAGGGATGCCAATTTTGACAGTTTCAGTACTATTCCCGCGATAATGCGCCGAAGGAACTGAAGCCTCTCAATTAGAAAAAAATCCTTACAAGTGTTTTGTGCAAAATAGGCGAACCACTGCGATATTTCAATAATAAATTCACTTCATTTAAATAATATTTTTGTTGTTAATAAAATTCATTTTTCCGAAAAAAGAATTGTTTTTATTCTTCTGGGTCAACCGAGGTCCTGTATTCATTCATTAACATCTCTTCTAGTACCTCACTGTGCCCATCATCTGCAAACGTAAACGAAGATCCCGTGCAGGCAGGCAAGTGAGGGAAAAGATGTCCAAACAACTGACAGAATTTAAGACAGCCCTATCAATCCTGGAAACTCCCCAATCACCACGAGATTCTCCAATTATCCCCAAAATTTCTCCCAACGACTCCAACAATCATCATTCGGAATTGTTGACCAAAAATTCCAATTTGGCTATCTCTCTTGAAGCTTCACGAAGAAAACAAAAATTTGCAGGCTCAATTTCGACTCAGGGAATTCCCATCGTAGATCTAGTTTCTGATTCAGAAATCGACTCTGAAGCAGAGACCCTAGTAGATTTTGAAACTTGCTCCCAAATTCAAATTTCATGGGTGTACAGTTTGCAAATTTGGGGAAAAACGATAAACACCCCAACGAATCGTTCTGTGAGCAGAATCCGAATTTTAGAGGACAGAATTCTGCACCCCTTGGAGCGTGTTGACTTACGTCAGTTCTTCTGACTTTCGGTCACACCCTATGCTCAAAAAAAAAATTTTGCTGTAACAAATTCCGGGGGTGGTGACCTATAACCCCACGAGAATATGCCTTAAATTTAAAATAGGAAAAAGAAATATTATAAACAAATTTTATTAGAAGTGTTACCCTAGCAATTACCGAGGTGGACATTTTTGTATATAGATGTATGTAACGTATGAACCTATGAATAGTACTTAATATTAACAGTAAGAGTTGTGCAAGGTTGCGTCCGTCATTACAGTCAAACTTATGCAAAATTCAAAATAAATCTCGATGCAGCAAACGGAGATAATTTCTTGCTATTGAATAATTTTGCTATATAAGACGTAACTGCACGCACGTAATTGTAACGGAATTTTTATAAAAATTATCATAAAATTACGAAACTGTAACAAAATTTTCAGTTACATGCAGCTGCATAAAACTCCAGTTACCAAAACTACAGATTATTCCTGTTGAAAGTTTTAGAATTTCCAAATACAAGTGTCAGAGTATTCAACATTTTGTAACTAAAAATCAAAAAAATTGTCAAAAGTCTATGGAACTAAGAATGCTACTAGTTTTGTAAAATTTATCAAATTCATTAAATTTAAGAAAAGTAATTATTTTACTTTCATATGTAATACTTCGTGTAATCATAAATCTCTGATAATAGTAAAATTTTGCAAGTTTTAGATATTTCCTGCTTATCAACTGTTGTGAATCGTTTGAAATCGTCGCATGCATTGATTACTTGAAATTTTGCTTTTGTTCTTCATCAAAATGAGAAGAATTAAATCATGGTAATTTTAAAGTATAATTGTAAAATGTTGTCCATGTTTGTGATGAAAGATATGTCAACAATCATCATCCTTTGTTACATTTTGAAAAACCATAATTAAAAGGTTTTTCTCCTAGAGCAATTCTAACCTAAGACGGTTTCCATCGACCTTGAACGAAATAAAATAGATAAAATGATGAATTAAAAAATTTTTGGAATTCTTATTTTTATCATGTACGAATAAAACATTTCATTAGTTTCTAATTAAGATACTGGAATAATTTTTGATACAACCATTTTTCCGTGATGTCGAAAAGGAAATTTTTTTTTTAACTAAACTGGACAAATAGTAATAGCAATTAACATTAACGCAATTGGTAAGTTTTAAAAAACATATTGGTAACTTCTATTATAAGATCAATACAATGTGTAATTGCATAAACATAATTAAATAGGGAAATTTTTAACAATTATGTAATCCATCATTAAAGTCTAGAAAGAAATTATTTTAAAATACTAGGAAGCCTGAATGAGATTGTGCAGAATGGCGGATGAAACCTTGCACTTATCATATGCAAATTTGATGCAACCGATTTGCTCAAATCTCGAACCAAGGGTTGTTGGATTTGATAATGGCTCGTAGTGCCCTAATTCAATGTCGAGCATTTCCAACGGTGCCCTAAAAATCGTCGCTCAAACTAATGACTGTTCCTCCACAGACAAGGACATTAAAAATTTTATCATTTGGCTTGCCTACCATCTAACCACTCTAGAATCATCACTGTCTTCGAGGCAGTTCACCCGGAAGGGAAATCTGAGACGACCTATGCTGATGGAGAACGAGATGGCCTTAAAGGACACCCATGTGTACTGCAACCATCAAGCTGACTCAGGCATTCCAGAAGGAAGACCGCATGCTCGCTAGAGAAGTACAGGCTAACAGGAAAGTTTGTTGGAAACCTAGTTATTTTCCAATTTTTAAAATCAATCACCATCAGAAAAGGGAACAGTACAAGCTAGAACCACCCTACCTATTTCTGAAATGCATATTGTTCCTTTTTGCTATTATTATCATTTTTATAATTATTATTATTAATTATTAAAGTATTAATGGCGATGGATCCCTTTAATCATTAGGGCATACAATAAATTAGCCAATGAATCTTACATCACAAAGAGGGATAATAATTTGGAAAACTCATTTAGATGATCATAATGATCGTCGCGCTTCGCGCTCGTTCTTGTGCTCTTCACATACATTCAAGTTTATTTATTATAATTTGATACTGAAGCTCAAACCAATTTTATAATATTAAAGATGATGTAAATTATTCATTTTCTCAAATTCACAAAAATTTCTTTTTCAGTTTAAGTAAAACAGAAAATTCCATTTACTTAAGGCTCTATCAGCCTTAAGGAACACGTTCTCATCATGGCGCTCGCGCTTCGCGCTCGATTTTCCGTATACATTTCAGTAACTTTTTAATAAATTACGTGATTAAAATAATTTATTTTCTTCCAAATCTCTCAAAAAGAATCGTTGTCTTGAAAACTATTCTAATAAAGTAAGTTGGTATTGATAAATTTTTTCATCCGTACATGATTAAAATAGTAATCCCAACTTTGAAAAAAATGTTAAATTTAACAATTTTTGTAAATGGTAAGTTACATTATAATTAAATCAACTTATGGGTTGAAAAGAGATTAAACAGCAGTTTGAGGAATTTTCATTTTTATTTTTGTACAATATTTTCCAGACGGACGTAAAAAAAAAAATACTTAGAATTAATTTACATGTAACATTTTTTTTTTTTAGGAGCATTTTTATGATTACGTAATATTATTGATGAACAAATTCTCATAGACTAGATAAATAACAAACATATGTAAATAAGATATCTTGCAGAAAAACGATAAATATTTTATTCCTTGAAATACGAAAACAAATTGAAATTACCCAATCCTAAATTAATCCATATTAGTGTCGAAGCTAGTTTAATATTTTCCATTTTTCATGAAAACTAGATTTTGTGGTTTCAAAAATTCAGCAGCGATGGAGGGAAAAAATTTTTTTTTCGAAGTGTCTGTCGAACTATTACTTTTTTTAAGACGTTGGCGATTTTTCCATATTTAAGAAATTCCCCTGCTGTCATTTTAACAACTGTGCCAATTTTATAAGTATATTTTCCAAGATAACACTTTTTATTTGATAAAAATGATCAAGAACCGCGTCTTTAACTGTGATAATTGGTTTTTCGAAATTTGACTAGAATTCTGCATATTCAAACTCGTTTTTGAATCCATTATTGTCGAGGAAAATTTGAGACGAATGAAGCTGACTTTTCAACGCTATTGTATATGGTAAATTTATTCTATTGGATGAAGTTTGGGCTCCTTGTTTAAGGGGTCGATGCTTAGCTTCAAATCGAATTGTTGACAATTGACTTAATGGACCACTATTCCCGGGACTCCTGGTGCGGCACCCAGCACCTTTCCAGGCATCCAGCCTTCCTCTGAAAAACAAAATAGTTATTACCAGGGAAAGGACAATCAGCAACACCCCTTTTAAGGTCCATAAGAGGAGTAGAATTTACCAACTCCCATCGTGACGTCACGTTCTGGAAGGCGGTCCCCGTGCGGACGTCATAACCTATATGATGCCGCTGGAGGAACGCCAGCCTGCAATTCACGTCACGGGGCTGGATCCCCGTTTCTGGAGGTACCGGAGGAAGTTCCTCAAACCGCCTGAAAGTCATAAAAAGGGAAAGAATACACTTAATCACTTACGGGCGTGACATTATAAAAGTATGGGTGAGAAATGCACCTACCATTGGGTTAATGGGCCCCCGTCCGGGTGGCGCCCTTGCCACAACTCTGGCCACAACATCTCCTCTGGCAGGATCTTCAAGGGGTGACGGAAGTCATCCTGAAAGTAACACCTTACATTAAACCAAAGGCTCAAGAGCCGACTTATGAGAGTCAAAAGGGATTTCCTCACCTGTGCCCAGTAGCCTTGTATCAGGTACTTCCGTGTTGCTTCACTCCAGGTGAGCTCCTGAACCCAACTGTCAAGGTCACAAGCTCGCCTGGAGCACCCCAAGAGCGACTCGTCCAATGGCCACAAAAGGTCGGCGCCACGCCTAGCCTCCCTCTCTTCCTTCACCTGGCTAAAATGCAGGACGTGTCTAAAGAAAAAAAAAAAAATATATATATATATATATACTTTTCAAGAAGCCTAGAACTTCATCGAAAAGGGAAGGAATGTCCTAGATTAATTCAAGCCCAGTCGATAAAGGAGATTCTTTCAAATTTTTATTGTGTAATTCTTGAAAAGGAGAAAAATTCGAGAAGGTCAAGTAATGGTTCTTCCGAATAGCACTTCACGTTTTAAGGGAGTTTGGATAGAATAATTTGATTAGGCAGAGATGAATACCTGCTATGCAGTTCAAAGAAAAATTCCTAGAAGTCTTGCGAAAATTTTGGCGTTACGATGCACAGTTGTCAATTTCAGCTTTTTGATACGCAAAATTTTTCATCACTTTGTAATTTGACGTAAACTTTAGAAACCATGGAATTCTTATAATTGATATTTTAGA
This sequence comes from Diplolepis rosae, assembly GCA_030998225.1. NCBI lineage: Eukaryota > Metazoa > Arthropoda > Insecta > Hymenoptera > Diplolepididae > Diplolepis > Diplolepis rosae. The sequence goes on from JAPYXD010000707.1 coordinate 2,507,259, forward strand.
ATTCAGTAATTAATTTATTGAAAGTCTCTTCATCTTAAAACCTTGTTAACCTTATATAAAATTGATGGCGAAACAAGGCGTAGCAATTCCCTACACGGCCCTGTATCCTCAAAGGATGAAATCTATCCAACATTTTTGAGAAGTATCGCAAATGCTTCGGTAATTGTACGATTCCATCCTATCAGCGTGGTATTAATTTTAACAGCGGCAATATAATTTGTAATAAGGATCAATGAGGTAACGTACAAAGGAGGGTCAGCTTGCGAGAATAATTTTTGTTTCGTATCACCCTTCCCGTGTGGAAAAATTTCATGGCAGTTTGGAATCATACTAACGACAGTACAGTTTTTATCACGCCTGACTATTCACGAATTGCTAGCCTGGTGCGATCTTGGCGCTGTCTAGTTTTACTGTGATTGTATCGTTGTCAAGTCGGTCTACAAATCCTCATCAGAAAATTTTTCGACAAGGGGCTCAAATTTTCACTAAGGATCTCACATTGAACTTGATAATCTATTAACAAAAATTTCTAACTCACCCAGGTTTCCCAAGGGACCGTGCAGTGTCGCAGTCCTTCTGAGTAGTTAAGACATCAGCAAGAATTCCGAGGGAAGACGTCATTTCCATACCCCGTAAAGAAAGCTCGCGCCACCTGGCCACCTCTTGAGCCACGGATTCACTCTGTATATTGGCAAGTCCGAGCAAGAGCCGGAAGCGGTGGGACAACCCGTCCTTGTCCTGCAGATCCATTTTCTTTTCTTCCCCTTTTTTTTTCTTCTTTTTTCACAAAAAAAATCTATGACACTTGGCCGAAACACCTCGCGCACAGCACTCGTAACGAGGACTAATGAGACGCATAGTGAGATGCATGGGATACCCCCTCTGCAATTTGTGTGATAAAGGATGAACTCCGCGATGTCAGCATCTCTGAGAACCATCTCTGCGTAACAAGGCACCACTAACTACCCGCAAGAATATGCTGACCATGAAGGCCCTTACCTATCTAGGCCAAAGAATCACGCAGAAGTATCCTTCCTAAGCGAGTTAAAATAATAACCGCTGCCACACAAAATATTCCGAAAAACTTCAAAAATTTAAGAACGAAGCAGGTTCAAACCCTGTCACCTTATCTTATGGCATTTAAGAAGTAATTATTTGCCTTAATAAAATCATCAGGACCTTATCCTCCATAGGATTTTTCATCTCATCCTTCTTATGCTCTGAAAATTTTAAAACACCTCATCTCATGACACTAGGGTGTTATCCATTACCATATGACCATGGTTTCCTCAAATAGTGAAAAGGAATAATATGCATTCACTATCGAGCAGCCTCAAACAGCAGGAATAGATTTATTTACAATAATAATAATTTATTTCCTTTTCTATAATAATGTACTCAAAATTATTGGGAAATTTTTAGGGTTCAATTATGAACCTTTCATGAATTTATGAAATCTTTTAGAGAAATTCTAATTCTATTAAAAAGGAATTTTTGTTTTGATAAATGGGTCTACTTGTTTTTGTCAAACAAATTTTTAAACAACCATACGAACTAAAAATTGTTTTTCACTTTCGCAATTATCCAAAGACGTTAGTAAAACTTATACTATGAATTTCACTGAGAAATCTGAAATTCAATAAAGTTTAAAAATAAATTATTCTGGCAACATTCCTTAAGATTATATTTTATGACCTATGAACTTTATATTTCTGTAAAATTTGTATCATAATGTTAATTGAACCGAAATCTGAGGCGGATCGTTAAATGACTAAATAATGTTTTTGTTTTCAGCAGTAATTACGTTATTTTCCGTTCCAGAAAGTAGGAATATGGTCACTTAAGTTTTCTATTCCCACTTCCTTCTCTCATTAGTAAACTTAGAAATTTATACAGCATCCGCCTATCGAGAAAAACGTCGTGAAAACTTTACCCGTTCACAGTTCAGAATTCTCCAACTGTCAAGGTGACCCTTGTTACAACCTAAGGGAGTTTAAGGAATCAAATTCTAATAGGCAGGGGCACGTCATTGCAGGGAAATCCTACGCATCGAATATCAAACCAAAATTAAATTCCAACAATGTGAATTTGGGATTTCATTCCCGAATCTCCAGTTTGTCGGGGACGAAAACAACAAATTCCGGGGGTGGTTTGTTACGAGCGTGTCAAGGTAGCCAGATTTTTCCAAAATTATAATATAAATTTCTACATAAATTGCATGCCACTCGAAGCGCCCGTAACCGAGCACCTTGACAAGGTCGCTGATGCAGCTTATCGTTGCTCGGGTCAAGGAACTTTTAGCAAATGGTTGATTCGGGAAGGAAATTCCTAATATATTATTATATTAATATTGATATCACTATTAATATCATTGTAATTATATCATTAATGCTATATATCACGCCCATGTTGCGTTATATTATGCATTATATTGATGCGTATTAATATATATATATATATATATTGATGTACGTGCAGGCTTGTGCACCTGCATATAAATATGAGTTTATGTTTACAGGTAAATGCGGATAATTATAACTACGATTTTTAAATGCGAGTGGCCTATCACATGATCGCATAGATTGTAATTTCAGGAGTATCTAAATTCAGGAAATTCCTAATGCATTATTGATATTAATGTTACTATTAATATTAATATTGATTTTGTACAATATTTATCCAATTATTAAGTATCTAAATTCAGGAAATTCCTAATGCATTATTTTATTAATATTAATGTTACCCTTAACATTAATATTGCTTTCATATGATATTAATTCATTTAAAACCATTAATATTGTCGCCAATAATTATAACTATAGCTTCGTGCGAGTGGCCTGTCACATAATCGCAATTTTAATACCTAAAATAATGTAAGTCCAGGAAATAATTATAAATATTTTCACTGGAAAGTGGAAGCAAAAGGAGAGAGCGCGAGAGAAGAAGAGAGAGCATAAGAGAGAGGAAGAGGGAGAGATATCCAGCGCGTGTATACTCATGCACTGTATCTCACTATAGCTTTCTGCCGTTTGTCAATTCCTTTCTTCGTTCGCCCATGCACTTGCCCCATATACCCGTCTCTTTTGGAAACTTTTGATGTGCTCTGCTGTGCATCGCGAGGCTAGCATACATTCCATTTTCACACTTCCTTTTGTGCGCCTATCCTTGCTTAGATGCTGTAGCCAGCTGATCTCCCACAACAAAGGCCACGTGCTTTTGTAATCAAAACCTAAAGGACTCATCTGAATATTTAAAATAAGTATCTAAGGCTTTATAATTCATATAATGATTATAAACCTAGACTAATTAAATATATATATTTCAATTTAGAACGAAATATATTAGAAACTAAAATTGTTTCTACAATTTGATGACAATGCATCAAATACTAAAATTCGATGAGCGCATTTCCTTTCTCACGATAAGTGTGGAAATAGGGGAGAAATATTCGACACCTAAAAATCAGCAAATGGTGCAATAACTGAATCAGCATGGTACAAAGTCCATCTAAATTCCTAAAACCTCCCTACCATTATTTCCTTGTCCAATCATAGATTCCTTAATCTTCGAAAAACCCTACCATGTTCACCTCGCGATGAAACAGTAAAACAGATCAACGCCAAGCCGAAATTTGCAGTTACTCGAGCAAACCGGTACTATCCGGAACTACTCGGACAGTAGGGAATATACCTTTCTCTACTTTTGCCCGTCTGCAGTCTAGATCGACAGTTCCTAGATCCTCGTTAGTTGATTGAACCCGTAAAACTCTTTCTAACGAAATTATTTATTTGGAATCGTGTTGGGCGGACGTAAAACACAAAAGTCTTCAACTAGACAGAAGCAATTCTTTTATTTGATTATATCAAAATTAAATTCATCTTCAAAGGACCATTTAAAAGGTCCAATTCGTTGATCGTGAACGGTCGGTATACCTGTTTCACTAGTTGAGGGTAACTCGTAAACGACTATCTAGTGATAGACTCTTGGCAATCGCATCAAACGTGTATCAACGAAAATCTTCGGCGGACTATTTATAGTCCAAATTCAGTTTTTCGCAGTTTTTCTTCACCAAAATAAAACGGCACAAAGCAGCGAGAAATCGCAGAAAATTAATACTACCGAATCTCAAAACGGTAGTGATAATTTTCACAAAATATTTGAATTAGATTTAATAGGGAAATTTTAGCGGTGAAAAGAGCGAGTTTAAAAGCACTCGACCCTTTTCTGGTTGAAAGCCAATCGTTATATTTTCTTATTAAACCTAAAAGAAAAGTGGAAACAGTGTGTGTGTGCATCACGCAAAGGACAAGGGTGGTTTCTTTTGGAAACCACAGATATATAAAATCAAGTTTGGCCCGGATAACTGAGGACTTCAGCAACGGGAACGCACTCTCTTCCTTGCTCCTGCTCTCCAGAAATCCGGTAGGATTAAGAACCTAGGAATAAAATCTTAATTGTGGTAAGGTATAATTTATATTTCTGACTTGTCTCTCTCTTGATTTATATCCAAAATGTTCACCTCGGGTTATTCGCTTCTTTCTTTTTGAAATAAAACTGTCTTATTTATTCGAATAATTGCCGCCTGACTTCATTTTATTCAAGGCACCTTTTCCCCTCTTCTTATTGTTCATAATTAAAGATGATCAACGTAAACGTGAAGAATACACTCTCAGTCCGAGAGTAGAAGACCAACGACCCCACATAATAATAAACGAATTCAATTAATATTCACATTAATCGAATTTGGCAGTTTGGACGACCTCCGCGTACCCATTTTATTAATAAATAAAGTATATTAAGAGTTATTGTTTTTACTTTTTATGAATTTTATTTAAATTAATAATAGCCGTACGTAACAGTACACAGCCACTGTGTCATGAGTCAAACAGTCTGATAACATAGCAAGAATGCGGTGCTTAGAATGTTGTCCTCTTTATAATAAATTACCACTGTAAAAATGGCAGCATGATCATTGTTCCAATGAAATGACTGAGCTGCATTTTGGACTACAAAGGCATGGTTTTCAGCGAAATCACGAAGGATAAGAAATTCTCCCTCTTTCAGTTAAGGTTTTTGAAGAAATTCGACTGTTGTTTGGCTGTAAAAGAGTGATGTTTAAGCTTAAGCAAGCGTTCGCAAATCTGTTCAGCAAAATCTTCTGCGTCTGTTATTTCCGTGAGTAACGTACTTCTGTCAGATTGTTGCTAAGTCTGGAATTCTACTCTGTTAATATACTGGTCTGCGAGAACTGATGTTATAAAGTCCTTAAGTGTGCTTGTATCAGGAAATTGCGAATATTTCCGGTGATGCTAAAGTTTATATCCTTTGCAGAAGGGCCAATTATTAAAGTGGTGATTTGATGACATGTTAGGTAGATTGAAATATAGATTTTTTACCTTACAGATTAATGATCTTCAAAAATTGAGTGTTCTTACAATAGCTCCAGAAACATAGTACGTTAATAAAATCGTGAAAGAATTCAGCTACAGTAGGCGGATTACAAAAAAATCTAAAGATCTTAGAATTCCAAAAGGAGTTTTACCAGACACTACAGCGAAGACTGGTAAACCATTACCGATACTGGAATCTTTCCTTTTATTAGATTTGAGGGGACTCTACGGTGAGTATAAAGAAAGTCACCCAGAATTTTCAGTGAGCTTCAGCATATTCGCAAAACTTCGTCCGAAACATTGAATTCTTTCTCAGCCCAGCGGAACCCATTCCATCTGCGCTTGCACGACCCATCATTTATTGTAGTGATGGTGCGAAACAACATTTCAAGAGTAAGTTTCAGATGGTTAATCTCATTCATCATGAAGGAGATTGGTATCAAAGCTGATTGGAGTTTCTATGCAACCGCGCATAGTTTGACAACGCTCTAGCAGGCCCACAAATATTGAAAAATCAATGCTTCGAAGTAGAAAAGGATCGAACGCAATTCATTAAAAGGTACTCCAATGCTCCTGATGCTTCCACACTTGTATATGAGGCATGAACAAACTGTGGAGAGCACCCCGATTCGTGAGATGCAAAGCAACTCGCGAAAAAAAAGCGCCCCGAATCGTGAGAGGCAAGAGGACTCGCGTTCAAAAATCTCCTCGATTCGTGAAAAGCAATAGTTAGTGAATTAAGAATCCGAATTTTTTGTTTAATTTCTGATGGTGACCAGCACATTGAGTCTGTTTTCTTTTATTTTAGCTATGTGATCGTTGATTTGTGATCAGCATCCTCGCAAAATCACAAATAATCATTTCCAAGCCGATTTTAGTCACTGAAAAATGAAATTTTTGGCGTTAATCCATCATGTTGGATCCGCTTTGTTGAATTTTGATATTCTGACTGCAGAATCTCAATCACGCTACCACGAAAACCTTCTATGTATCATTTACAAGCCAATTTCAGCAATTGGAGTCACTGAATGTTGTATTGTTTGGCATAAATTCGACATATTAGCTCCGCCATCTTGGATTCCGATATTCTGACTACATAATCGTAATCAGATACCTTAAAAACCCCCAAGTAACTATTTCCAAACCGAGTTGGGGAAATTTAGTTGCAGGGAGCATAATCGTTGACATACAGCCGCCATATTGGATCCACCATTTTCAATTTTTCACAATGTGTCATATGGTTCATCAAAATACCTATGCAATCATAGAATGTAAGCCCAAAAGGAGTATTTTAAATCGACACTTTCATAATTGTTGTAAAAAGTAATTTTTTCATCTGTCTTTTTCTTGTCTCCCGACGCCACATTTATTCGGCCATATTCTGAGAACTAAATAAAATTTATAAATTTTGAGCCTTATAATATTATTTCATTGCACGCACTTGGCACCACACGAAACACCACATGGTTAGCCTGCACCAGGATACCGGCCGATCAATAGTGGTCGATACCGGCATTCTTGTAATGAGCCGGCATCAGGCAAGGAACATGATTGTACAGGTCAAAGAATTGTGTACCTACTTCAGTGTTGTCAAAATGGCAAAGAATGTCAGATCTGGATTAGCTGAGCATACAATGAAGTGTTTTGAGTGAATTGAGAGTAGCACTAGACGTAAAAACCTAGAGAAACGGTTCAAGATTGTTGCGACTGATTGTCAAGAATTATTGAATGAGTTTTTATCAAATGATGAAGGTAAAAATTTGTTCAAGGCATGTGAAGCCTTATTTTCCCCCACTAAGTTGGTCATTCTAAAATCCAAAGATGCCTCTGGAGTTACTAAATATGTAACCAAGTATAAAAATGATTTGTGTATGCTAAAGCACATCCCAATATCCAATTTTATTTTTCTCCATTCCTTATTCGTGGATAATCTAGTTGATGCACTCAAGGCAAATCCTAAAAGAGATTATGAGCATGAGGGTAAAGCATCCGGATTTTTCTACAGCTTGTCTTCAAGCTTTGTGTCTACCTACTCCAAACACAGACGTAGAACGCGGTTGTTCTGCTTACAATGAAATTGTGTGCCACAGGCGTTGTAGACTGCTACAAGGCAATGTTGAATTGATGCTTTGTCTTTTCTTCAACGATTCTCTAAATACGGAACAAAAGGTTACAGGGTTTGACGACCAAAACTTCACAGAGCTTTAATACTACGTAGAATATTATTAATTTATACAAATTTATATATATATATATATATACAGGGTGTCTAAAAAGTCCCGGGACGGTTGGATATTTCCTCAGGTAAAAATATTTTTCAAAAAAGTGGAGGTCATTCCTGAAGTCAATTTCAACGAGGAATTCAATGGTGACCTTCATTTTCACCTTGAAGTTGACCTTCATGGCTTTTTCAAGGTCAACTTTGTTTTTTACTTGGAAACACCCTTTTTTTACATTTGCAATCGATAGAGCGGAAAATTCTACGTTCAGATACTTACCCAAGTCATAGGGCAATTGTAACGTTCAACGTCAATTAGAGGTTATTTGAAATAAACAAAGTTTTTCAAGAGGTCAGTGCAATTCCTGAAGTATTTTTCAACGGGGAATTCAATGGTGACCTTCATTTTGACCTTGAAGTTGACCTTCATGGCTTTTTGAAGGTCAAATTTGTTTTTTTAAATGGAAACCCATTTTTTCACATCTGCAATCGATAGAGCGAAAAATACTTCGTTCAAGTACGTACCCAAGTCATAGGTCAATTGTAACGTTCCAGGTCAGTTAAAGGTTATTTGAAATTAACAAAGTTTTCCAAGAGGTCAGTGTAATTCCTGAAGTAAATTTCAACGAGAAATTCATTGGTGAGCTCTTTATTGATCTTGGTGATGATCTTCAAGGTTTTTTCAAGGTTTTTTCCAAGCAGTTTACGTTTACGTTTACGTTTAGCATTACCTAGGAACAACGACGTGGATGTAGTAAATTCTGTTCCCTTTGGGGTGTTTGATTAGCGTGAGTCCACTTGCCTCTCACGCTTCAGTGAAGATGTTCGCACTGAAAACCTTGAGCTTCTTGACAAAAAACTATGCGATTATAAAAATGAGGTACAGCATTACGAATCATTTCCCTATCAATCAAAGTAGCCTCTTGCAGAATCCGATTCTGCAATTCGTCTAAGCTTTGGGGTTGCGTTGAGTATACTTTTGCTCTTTAAATAACACCAAAGAAAATAGTCGAGAGGCGTCAGATCAGGAGATCTAGCAGGCCACTCGATTTCACCCCTTCTTCCAATCCACCTATGAGGGAACTGAGTATCCATATATGTTCGAACCTCCCTACTGTAATGAGCCGCTGCTCCGTCCTGCTGGAATCAAATATTTTGAAAATTATCGCCTGTAATCTCCCTTATTCTTGGTACAATTTGGTTTCTGAGAAGCTCTTGATATGCACGGGCATTGAGATTACCATCGATGAAGAAAGGGCCTATCAATGTATCATTCAATATACCCGCCCAAACATTAATCTTTTGTGGATATTGTGTATGACTCTCCAACATCCAATCAGGATTTGTGTCGAACCAATATCTACAATTTTGCCTCTTAACTTCACCTTTTAATGTGAAAGTAGCTTCATCTGAAAATACTGTATTCTACAAGAAAAGAGGATCTCTATCAATTCTGTCCATCATAATTTCACAAAATTCAACCCGACGATCAGGATCGTCTTCATTAAGCTCTTGTACCAGATAAACTTTGTAAGGATGGAAATTAATGCTTTTTAAAATATTTCGCACTGCCTCAGAAGCAACGTCCAGCTCATCACTAGTTTGACGTAAACCAAGGTGTGGGTTTACAACAAATGCTTGGGCTATGTCTATCTGGATCTCCTCAGATCTTGCAGATTCCTCGTTGAAATTTACTTCAGGAATGACCTTCACTTTTTTGAAAAATATTTTACCCTAGGAAATATCCAACCGTCCCGGGACTTTTTAGACACCCTGTATATAAGAATGTATGTATTCAGATGATTATTTATGTTTGTTGTTTTCGAGAAATAAAGATCTTTAATTATGTTTTGTGAAATAAAAGAAGAGATTTTAATAGTTTTTCCTATAATAATGACTTATTCTTCTTTTAATGTAATTTTATTTTTTACATTCTTTATTCTATATTCAATCTTCAAAAACTTTGTACAAACTGTGGGGTTTTGCTGAAGTAAAAGGTCCAATCAGTTTCCGCGTTTTGGTTCAATGCATGGTATTGCAAACTGTCGCTTACCTCACAAACGCCCAGTGTTCACAGACTGCGTAAGATTTTTGCTCTCACCACGTTCCCCGCTCCATCGCTTGTTTGCACGCTCGCAAATAGAGAATTGTATGGTTGTAACTGCTTCTTCGTTTTCTCTCGCCTTCGCTTCGGCTCTTCGGTCCGGCATAGTTGGTTTGTAGAAAGTCGAGGATTGCCGAGAACGCACGATAGCAACTTGTATTTTTTCGCCGGCTTGGCTAATTTCAAGATTTCAAGATTTGGAGGATTTGAAGGTTGGGATCGTCTTCTGTCACTTTTGTTTACAAAATTTGACAATCCCAAAAAAGGCTTGAAAACGTTGACGTTTGAAGTCTTGAAGTAAGATATGTTAATTACTTTCAGGACATTTTACAGAATGTTTTCGAGTGTGTAATCTACAGTCTATATATATGTATTGAATTTTTAAATTTTGTGCTTCATTTTTCAATTGATTTAAAATATTTCAAATTTAGAATAATACTAATTATAATAATGATTAGGACTTGTCTCGACCCTTCAGTTTTAATAATATTCGATATTGTTGATGTTCTTAGTTGGCTTTAGGGTCCAGAAAAGTGTAACTCAAGGTTTTATATTTTCAAACGTTTCGACTCAGATTGGAGTCCTCATCAGTGAGAATTTATTTCTATAAAAAGACAAAGGAAGAAACTCAAAAAAAAATTTCGTGTGACCGATGAACATTGTGGTAAAAATTGATATAAAAAATACAAAGGGAGAGACTTTAAACACTTTTTCACGTGTGACCGATGAACATTGTGGTAAGAAATGATATAAAAGAATTGCGAATGTGAAACTATAAAATTGGTCTAAATAACTAAATTTGCAAAAAAAAATGAAACTGTACAAACCAAAATATTTTTGTAAAATTGTTGGGGGGGAGATCATTGAAGAATTGCACGTGTGACGGATACAGTTTGTGGTAAAAACGGTATGAGTGAATTGTACATATGGACTATAAACTAAAAACTGTAAAACGAAGACGAAACTTAAATTTTATCGGTCGGGTATCTGAATTTTCGCGTCTCAAAAAATAGGGATATGTGGAAATGAGTGGAGTGTTTGTAAACTTACTAACCTTTATGTGGCTTGAAAGTGCATTGGTGGTATTTTGCACTGAAAAAAGGTGGATGTTAACTGCAAAATTGCTGCTTTTTCTCTTTCTTTTCTCCTCTTGGTCACCAATTTTTCCATGACACTATTCACAGAGTTTTTAAGAAGGACTGAAGTTATGTTACGAAGGACCAGGGGTGTTAGTTGAAATTTGCCGGTTTTACTCATAGATGTCGCTAGAGATATGTATACATTTCTATGATTTGGCATCTATGTCATATTTTTCTATGGACAATTACCTTCAAAAATACAAAATTACATTCTGCCAAAATAATAACATCATAGTTGTTTACCTCAGTGAATATGTCGAGTTTCGTTCCAAGTAAATCGCATTTGCGGCATTCGTTGCTTTTCTTACTTCATCAAAAGAAAAAGCAGTTGAAGCTCATCGATTGCTGGTAGAAACTTATGGTGAACATGCTCTAGTGATTAGAACATGTGAGACATGGTTTCGTCAATTTAAAAGTGTAGATTTCGATTTAACAGACAATGAACATCCTGGTGCAGCGAAAAAGTTCGAAGACGAGGTATTGCAGGCGTTATTGGATGAATACCCAATTCAATCGCAACAACAATTGGCACAAACACTAAATGTGACCCGAGGAGCAATTTGCCAACGTTTAAAAGCCATGGGAAAAATCCAAAAATATGGAAAATGGGTACCACACCAACTGAACGATAGACAAATAGAAAATCGAAAAACCATTTGTGAAATGCTGCTTGAACGGTTCGAAAGGAAATCTTTTCTGCAACGAATTGTCACGGGGGACGAAAATAGATTTATTTCGAGAACTCGAAGCGGAAAAAATCATGGCTTTCACCTGGTGAGGTCGGCCCATCGACTCCAAGGCCAAATCGCTTTGGCCGTATGACAATGCTCTGTGGTTGGTGGGACCAGTGTGGTGTGGTGTACTTCGAGTTATTAAAACCTGGCGAGACGGTGAATACAGATCGCTACCAACCATCTCTCTATAAAAGCCAGGTATCTTCTCACACTAACACACACGAAACACAACCAATCTCAACAGGTCATGCATACAAATATGTGCCTATGCCTTATGTAAAAGGACTGTCCGAAAAACTTTCAGGCATTCTCATACCGTTCAATATAAAAATTGCAGCTCGTAACACAAATGACTTAGCACTCTTTTTCAAGTCGGCAAAAGACACTTTCCCAAAACTTGATATGGCCGATGTCGTCTACAATATCCCTTGTTCTGGTTGCACAGCAACCTACATAGGCACAACAAAACGCCCCCTAAAAACCAGAATCCAGCAACACAAAAAAGATGTGTATAACCCCCCGGAAAAATGGACCGCTCTCACCAAACATGCATGGCATTAAGATCTCTCATTCAACTTCAACAATATAAAAATAGTCGATAGATCTGACCATTACAAAAAACGTATGGTCTTGGAAATGACCCACATTGGTAGCAATCCACATGCAGTCAATCAGAGAACCGACACGGATAATCTATTTTTTTTTACCTCCCTCTTTTGAACAAAAATTCGTAAAAATTCCAATTCTGCTATTTTCATTCATCCCCAAAAATCTATTCTCATAAATTTTCAGACCAATTCCCACAATATTGAAAACGTCCAGTGCATCATCAAGAATACCTTCTACATAGTCTCTAATCCTTATGGACATAACACTCCGTCCATCTTGCACGCATCTTTACAAATGTTTTTCTCTGCTCTTTTCTCTCGGTTTCCTTCCATAAAATCAAAACTATACGCAGATACCATACCCCCTACCCTCCAACCCCTTTTTTTTCAACATTCTCTACAAGTATACTTCGTAACATAACTTCAGTCCTTCTTAAAATCTCTGTGAATAGTTTCATGGAAAAATTTGTGACCAAGAAGAGAAAAGAAAGGGAAAAAGCAGCAATTTCGCAGTTAATTTCCACCTTTTTTCAGTGCAAAATACCGCCAATGCACTTTCAAGCCACATAAAGGTTAGTAAGTTTACAAATACTCCACTCATTTCCACACATCCCTATTTTTTGAGACGCGAAAATTCAGATACCCGACCGATAAAATTTAAGTTTTGTCTTCGTTTTACAGTTTGTAGTTTATAGTCCATATGTAGAATCCACTCATACCGTTTTTACCACAAGCTGTATCTGTCACACGTGCTATTTTTTAAGTTTCTCCCCTTGGTATTTCTAAGGGAAAAAAAATTTCTTTGTGCAGTTTTTATTTGTATTTTGTTGGAAATTTGGTTGTTTAGACCAATTTTATAGTTTCACACCTGCAATTCTTGCATATCATATTCACCACAATGTTCATCGGTCACACGTGCTATTTTTTAAGTTTCTCCCCTTGGTATTTCTACGGGAAAAAAAAATTTCTTTGTGCAGTTTTTATTTGTATTTTGTTGGAAATTTTGTTGTTTAGACCAATTTTATAGTTTCACACCTGCAATTCTTGCATATCATATTCACCACAATGTTTATCGGTCACACGTGCAAACTTTTTATGTTTCCTTTGTATTTTTATAGAAAAAATTTTTTGAACATTTTTCATTTTTTTTTAAAACCTAGTTATTTAGACCAATTTTATAGTTTCACATGTATAATTCATTTATATCGTTTTTACGAAAAAAGTTTATCCGTCACGCGTGCAATTCTTTAATGTTCTACCCCTAGTATTTTTATGGAAATATTTGGTTCGTACAGTTTCATTTTTTTTGCAAATTTTGCTATTCAGACCAACTTTATAGTTTCACAAACTTTTTATGTTTTTCTCTTTGTATTTTTATAGGAACAATTTTTTGTACATTTTTTTACAAATTTAGTTATTTAGACCTATTTTAAAGTTTTACACTTACAAATCTTTCACGTCATTTTTACCACAAGGTTCATCGGTGACACGTGCTGAGTTTTTCATGTTTTTCCCTTCGGATCTATATAGAAAATTTTTTTTTGTACAGTTTTCATTTTTTTGAAAATTTTAGTTATTCAGACCAGTCTTATAGTTTCATATGTATAATTTATTAATATCGTTTCACCACAATGTTTATCCGTCACAAGTGCAATTCTTCAATGATCTCGCCCCAGCATTTTTACAAAAATATTTTGGTTTGTACAGTTTCATTTTTTTTGCAAATTTAGTTATTTAGACCAATTTTATAGTTTCTCTTTCGCAATTCTTTTATATCATTTCCTACCACAATGTTCATCGGTCACACGTTAAACAGTGTTATATAATAATAATATCAACAATATCGTATATTATTAATACTAATTATATTTATAATAAATTTATTCGGTGAATCAACATTTATTTTAATGATATTGTCACGTCCCGCGACTCTACCACCTAGAGTAACAAACAAATTAAGGAACCAATGAAGGGATCAAGGCAACATTACCGCGTGCGTGATTATATGGACTCAAGATACAGCAAGATCTAATAAGAAATAGGAAGATCGTTAAAATCGAAAGGCAAATTAAAATGGAATTGATATATTTGGCTGTGACATTAATGCCAGGTAATAAATTTCATCGGTGCGTGAGTCATCAGAGAAGGCAACTCATCCGATCTTAAGCTTCAATACCAAATATGGAAAAGGTAGCACACCTGGTCTTGTACCCCCACCATGATTGACATACTCTGGGCCTATAAAAGGCGAAGGTTCCAATAGAAGTCAGTTCAGTCAGTTAGTCAACGTCCGGTATCTAAAATGTAACCAACGCGAGTCCAGTTCAGTGTCGTCACTTCTTACCGCGAGTTCAGTCCAGTCAGTGCAGTTCAGTCCAGCCTCATCAAATTATTCACCGCTAGTCGGACCAGATCTAATTCGACGCCAAGTTCAACAAATGTAAAAAGTGAAAGGGAATCGCCTTCCAAATTCTCTCTAAAATCTGGGATCAGAGAATCGACTATGTTAACCGGCTGGACCACAAATTTCCGATCTGACTGAAATTATCTTAACATCCACAAGTGAGTACTCAAGTACTAATATCCAATCTACTAGACTCATTTCATCACCGACCAAATTCCAACGCAGGGTAATTACTAAGTATTTTAACTTTTATATATTCAGGTCCATCTTTTCCATGGTGCTTACTTTAAATACTTTTGTTAATAAATATATTTATATGATCAACCCTTCTTATTCACTGACTATTCCTCATCCCTTAGCGAGGATCCTTCCGATCCTTACATAAAACTAGGACATCTTTAAAGAAGAGAAATGTTACCTTTCTGACGTAACAATATTTTCGTAAAGGAACATGAAAACTAAAAAATTTGTAATTTATTATAACAGTCTATTCATATTTTAAACTTTTTTTTGCATAAGTACTCTCCTAAATTTTCATTAAATTAAATATTAAATATTTATAATATTTTCAATGGAAATAGAGCATTTATATGAAATAATAAAAACCACAACTTCGAGAGGAAAACTTATTAATATAACTAAAAGTTTATGTATAAAAATTTTACAAAGCTATTAATGGCTTAAAATTCTTATATCAGTATAGGGATAATGAATATTGAAAAATATTGAAAGGTGAGTGTCAAAAGTATAGTGAAAATATGAACAAGATATTTACTTTCTGAACCCTAATAGATTGAAGCAAATAAAAATTGTAATATTAATAAGAATCAAATTTTAAAGAGCTCTACTTAACAACAACAAAAAATACTTATCTGCAGACCTCCGTGTTTATGTTCTTCAGGTCTGTGCATTTTTCTTCTTTTGAAAATTAAAAATTGTGAAAAAAACACTCTGACAAACTAAATTACTTTTATGGTGAGTACCACATGACCTTAAGTTCGGATAGTAATAAAGAGTAATAAAGCAGTAATAAACAACTTTCAATTTTTTATTTCTGAACATACTCAAATAATATTAAAGAATTTTGAAAATCTTTCTGTGGAAAAAAAGACGCTTTCGACTGCGCTGGGATTCGAGCCCAGGTCTTTCGATTGCCGGTCGACTGCTCTAACCACTAAGCTACACAGGCGTCCGACATATCCTTCTCCACAGGAAGATCTCCTTATATCGCCTAGTGGCTCAGCCTTGCGGCTGTAAATGATTTCAAATTCATTAGTTGAGTTTGAAAGGATGGGTGTTAATAACCTAGGTGATTTCCCCTATAAATCACGAAAAATAAAATGATTGCACAGAGCCTTACTGCTACATTTTTTCAATACTAGACTACCGACTCTGTGCGTTTTGCATAATATATCTTGCCTTTGATAAATATTTTTGTTTTTGTTTATAGTTTGAAATAGGATATTTTTGGGAATTTTCTCAAAAATTGATCATTTTTGTAGTTTAACATTTTTTTTATACATCAGAGCAATCTCCCAACACTTTATCCTTTACATATATGATTTAACATATTGTAAACAGTAACATATATAAATAAAAAAGTGTTGGTCCAGTGCGCTCGTATGTTACACATATGTGTACGTAAAGGTCAAACCGCACTAGCGCGACATTGCAACGAAGAGGCGCTGCGTGGCAGCGGAGCGGCGCGGCATGAAAAATATTCTTTCTATTGTTTCGAATGAATTAAAACGAACTACAGCGTCACGCGTCATTTTCTGCCCGCATAATCACGTCACAACTTGTCGAACGGTCAAATAAACAACAACTCGTTACTAAGCGCTAAGTTTTTTCTTTCATCGTGGTTTATATTAAGTTATTTATTATTCTGTTTTGAAAATAATTTGTGTAATATGAGCAAAAATATTTTTTGTGGTTTCTGTTCGAAAAGAACAAAAAAGGCAACTGTGAGGCGTATTAAAAACCGATATGCTATCGAGTATTTAAGAAGTGAAAAAAACGAATTTGATCCAAAATCCTTAGTTTGTACTAGATGTTTTACCGATGCCTATAAAAATAACAAAAAAGTGACAATGAGACGAAACGCAAGATCATTCATCACAGTAGATGAAAATCAAGATATTGAAAGTTTGCCGTTAACGAGTGGTAATGATACAAGTACGGATTTCAATACATCATCGTCTAATATTAATAAAAGTGAGTCAAGCGTTACTTTAAAAATAAAAAGGACTAGTGAGAGTCATTCAAATTGTTTTTTATGCAAGTCGAAGAATAATCTTCAAGATGTAACATTAAAGGCGCGCTGTCAAGCATTTATCCAAAAAAATATAATGATTCCGTCTGGAGAAAGATGCTGTAGAACACATTTACTCGATGACTTATTGAGTGATGAGGCTTTAAAAAGTATTAAAGAATTTTCTGAAAATATTACAATACATCCTACTGAATTAGAACAATTATTACAAGAATTATGAAAAAATAGCAAAAAAGGTTTAGACTTTGATAACGATTCATACATGTCAGATAACGATTATCATCAGTTGACAGGAATTACCAAAAATAATTTTAATACAATGGCTAATTGCATTAAATGTAAAATTCGTTCTACTTCTTCACGGTCTTATAGAACATGTCTAGCTATACTTTTAGTTAAACTCCGTACAGGTCTTTCACACTCAGTATTGTCAGTTCTTTTTAAACTAAAAAAAAGAATAATTGGAAGAAGTATACATTCTGCTACTAAAGCTCTTATGTCAGAATTCGTTCCTTTGCATTTGGGCTTAGATCATATGAGTAGACAAGAATTTATCGAAAAACATACTAGGAGTTGTGCTAAAAAATTATTCGCTAATGACAGAAATGATGTAGCTATCGTTATAGCTGATGGAACATATGTATGTATTGAAAAAAGCAGCAATTACTTGTTTCAACGCAGGACATATAGCATGCATAAACATAGGCCTCTTGTCAAACCCATGATTTTAGTGAGTTATCAGATAAAACAGGCGAAGAGTTATACAGAAGAGCATTTCAATGATTCAGGATTGTATGAACTATATGTCCATAAAGAAAGGCATGATGTTATTCGTGTTCAATTACAATCGCGATATTCAACTTCAAAAATATATAACGCATGGATTCAATATAATAACTACTTCTCTCCGCCAATATGTGGGTGGTACTGTCAGTGTAAAGTAGGTGCACGAGTGGTAGCCTGTTGTGCACGTGTAGCTGCAGTTCTTTGGTATTTATGATATAATATAGTAGGTACATAGAAAGAGAAAAAAGTCAAACGGTCACTTACAGTGACTACATCCTAGACGCCGCTACGTCACAGTGGTCTGATGATGATGATAGCGAAAACTCAAGTTAATTATCTTTACTATTATTATTACTAATTAACGATAATCTAACTTGTTTTAGTTTATTATTAACTTAATGATCTTATTAAACTTGTTACATTCTCATCATGGATGAGAAGGTATTGGTTTTATGTGAAAAATGACTTTTGAAATTTTTATCAAATCTTTACGTTTTGAGACCCCCTGAGTCAGAAAAAACGGTTTTTACGAAAGTTTCTGTCTGTCTGTCTGTCTGTCCGTCTGTCTGTCTGTCTTTCTGTCTGTCTGTCTGTCTGTAGGCCGTGTGCGGCATAACTCTCGATAGAATCATCATATTGAATTGAGCTTTGGTACACTTTATCGGAGCCGAAAAAGTAAGGACAAGTTCGTTAACCAGGCACATCCAATCAAAATTGAGGGATTGAGCACTACTTTTGTGTTTTTGAAAATAACTTTTTGAAAAAATCAAAAATTTCAATACTGGTTTTTGATAGTGCTCATAAATCTCTACAAATTATCCTGATAACATTTTTTGATTAAATCAAAATTATAAATGTTACATCATATTCAAATTCGAAAAAAGTCAATATCAAAATTCCATTTTCCAGTTAAATCATACGAGATACGAAAAAACGTTATGATACAATATTATTAAATACATAAAGACCTACAAATTTGAATTGTAACATTTTTTCATAAGATGCATATTTATCTTTTTAATTAAAAAAAAAACTATTGAAAATCCAAAATTCAATTTTTTAACAATAATATGTAAAATACGAAAAAAACGTAAGAATACAAAGTTGTTCGTTCCAAAAAGATCTACAAATTTTGTCTGATGCAGTTTCTGGTAAAACATATATTTTTCGTTTTAATTCCAAAAAATACGTTTAAAATTCAAAAATTCCATTTTTTAGACAAAATATGTGAGATACAAAAAAAACGTTTATCTGGAAAATTATTTACCTAAATAAAGTTTACAAATTCTCATTAAGACATTTCGGGACAGGATGTATATTTTATGTTTTGATTTTTAATATTAAAAAAATTCGATTTTTTTTACCAAAATATGTGAGATACGAAATAAGCGTTGTTCTGTAAAATCGTTTCCTTAAATAAGTTCTACGATTGTTTTTTCTTTTTTAGAGATTTGGAAGAAAATAAATTATTTTAATCATGTAATTTATTAAAAAGTGACTGAAACGTATACAGAAAATCGAGCGCGAAGCGCGAGCGTCATGATGAGAATGTGTTCCTTAAGGCTGATAGAGCCTTAAGTAAATTGAATTTCCTGTTTAACTTAAATTCAAAAAGAAATAGAGTGACTTTGAGAAAATGTGTAATTCGCATCATCTGTAATATAATTATAAAATTAGTTTGAGCTTCAGTATCCAATTATAAGAAATAAACTGAAATGTATGCGGAGAGCACAAGACCGAGCGCGAAGCGCGACGTTCAAAAATTCCAGAGCCCGAAGCGCGACGTTCAAAAATTCCAGAGCGCGCAGCGCGACGATCGTGTATTACGGAGCGCGAAGCGCGCGACGAGAATGCGCCCGCGAAGCGGGCTGATTTTTTGATATTATTTTCTTCGTTTATTTTTATAAAAGTATTCTCAAGATTCATTTTTTCTTGAGATGTCATAAAACTCTTCAGGGGAAAATATACCAATGTTATTGACACCCATCCTTGCTGCCACTGCCCACATTATCAGAGAATCACTAGTGATCCTCGGCAACGTATCCTATTTGATATGCGACTAGTGATTCTCTGATAATGTGGGCAGTGGCAGAAATTTCAAACTCAACTAATCAACTAATCAACTAATTATTTGATACTCAAATAATATTGAGTAAAACTACTTATATAGATATTAAAATAATTTATGTTTATGAAACGCCTTGCTTGCAAATTCACTGTTAAATGGATTGTCCGTGAAGCTGATATAAAAAATTTTTTCTTGAGAAATACACTCCTTCGTCCACTCGTGAAAATCACCATAAACGTCTCGAATTTCTTAACTAGGTATAGAACAATAGTCTTCTTCAAGGAGGAAAAAAAACCTTTCAGGATTGCTTATAAAAAAAAATTGTCGGTCAGCAAAGCCACATGTCCCGAGTCGGTTTTTAAAACAGTTCAGATCATTCTATGAGAGACTCCGGTTCAAAGTCTTCACGAAAAGTTTTCAAAAATGTAAACCTTGTTCGCGTTTTTCCACTGATAACCAATTTGGCATCCTTCTTTAATAATAAATTTTTTTTTAAATTCTGGTCGATTCGTGTGCACATTTTTTTATGTTTTTTTATTTATCCGGTTTTTTATTCACAGTTAACTCTAAATATTTTTCCAATTCGTGATGCTGCATACTGAACTACTTCATTTTAAATTGCAAGCTATGAGATAAGTTTTTGAATTCTATGATAATCCTTATTTTAATTATCTCCTATATTTTAATGTTTTACAGAAATTTGGAATTAATCTTTGAATTTATGGCACTGAAGAGGGCCCCCATATGTGGCCGAAACGTTCGCCTTGCTTTCTTTTTTGAGTATTTTTATATCTAATAGTGATAATTTTAATCGAAGAAAATAAAAGGAATCTGCCCCTATCTCAAAATAATGAGAAATGAACAAAAAATTCTTTGAATTTTGGGTCAATATAATAGCAGACATGTTATTAAACATGTCACTTTAAAAGTTATATTTTAATTTTATATCGTCATATTTAAAGAATAAAAAAATATTAATTATTTCAATTTGACACATTAATTTTGCATAATTTTAAGTAATTTTTTAAAAATATATTATTATTCATTTTATTAAATGTAAATATAATATTAAATTTAAAATAATTTGTAAATAAATTTTTCAAGTTATTATTAATAGTTTATCCTATCGGAATCGTGAGTCGAAAGAATTCGTTTTTTATATGCGATTTATTCATATCATTTAAAGGAATGTGTATTAAAATTGTTTGAAGAATCAGGCGACGTGATTTGTATTTATTAAAATAACTACAAAATCAAATTCTATACGCCTGAAAACTCGAGACAAATAATTATACGCACAGGAACTATACACAGTTATATATATTTAACAATTTTAATATTTTTAACCAACTCACTAAAATTTATCCTATACCATAAAACTCTACTTCTGAAACAAGACATAATAATTTTAATTTTGGAAATTTGAATAAACTTTACACAATAAAACTCTGTACGATAAAAGAGAAAACCCCACTGAACATAATTTTATTAATAATTTTTTAAGCACGATAAAATTGTACACTAAATTATATAAATTAAATTTTGTACATTCAAATGAAAACAATCTAAATTGTGCATACGACTAAAAATAATAAATTCTTTCGACTATGATGATATAAAATTAAAATACAACTATACAATGTATGTATATTCGACGTTCGACGGACGGCCGATCGAATACCAAAAATCCGAAGAAGGGTGCTTCGGATGTCGAATATTCGACATTCGACGGACGGCCGATCGAATGTCGAAAATCCGACATCCGAAGGAGGGCGCTTCGGATGTCGAATATTCGCCATTCGACGGAGGCCAATATCGGATCGAAAATCGAATCGAATCTTTTTGCACACCTGTAGTGTGTCTACGCTGGGATTAAGAGGAATTAAAAAAATTGAAAAAATGTTCGCCTGCATGGAATACAGCACAACTGGCAATCGTTAAGGAAATAGAAAAGAGTTGGTTTCGGAGATAAACCTATTCTTTCATTGGGCACTTCTTCCGATGGAAAATTAGCACATTTCAAAAAATTAAATAATTGTCATTCTTTCATTTAAGTCTGGAAATACTAATTTTTCTAAATTTTTCTCTTCTTACCAGGTAGTTATATTAATAAGTATTCCTCTCAAAGTTGTGGTTTTTATTATTTCATGTAAATGCTCTATTTTCATTGAAAATATTATAAATATTTAATATTTTAGTTTTCGTACTTCTTTACGAAAATATCATTAAAATAAATGTTGACTCACTGAATAAATTCATAATAAATATAATTAGTATTATTCTAAGTTTGCAATATTTTAAATCAATTGAAAAATAAAAAAAAAATTTAAAACCACTCGAGACTTGAGAATGATATATACATTATAAACTTAACCTCCACTTTTCTTATGTAATGCATTGAATATATTACAGCTTTACAAACCTCCAGTAACTTATCATATATTGACTGTAGATTACACACTCAAAAATATCCTGTAAAATGTCCTGAAAGTAATTAACATATATTTCAAGGCTTCAAACGTCAACGTTTTCGAGCCTTTTTTGGAGTTGTCAAATTTTGTAAACAAAAGTGACAGAATTCGACCACAACCTCAAAATCCTCCAAATCTTGAAATTAGTCAAGCCGGCGAAAAAATACAAGTTGCAATCGTGCATTCTCGGCAATCGTCGACTTTCTACAAACCAACAATGCCGAAGCGAAGCCGAGAGAAAACGAAGAAGCAGTGGTAACCATCCAATTCTCTATTTGCGAGCGTGCAAACAAGCGATGGAGCGGGGATACATCGACACGCCGCGTTTATATATGTTGCTTACTGTGATGTGGTAAAATTTACCCGTCACATTAAAAAGATTGAATTGGGTTAAACTCACCGGTTTGATAGCTGGGTTTATGACCCCGGGGAAAAATTCGTATGGTGAGAGACCGCACTTCGTCGCCACCCGAGAGCACTCGAAAACACTTATCACTCACTACCCGCACTTATGCTTCCTGTTCCGTCTGTTCCATACACGGCACGAGGACAACAGCACCAGAGGACATCAGCGTTGGAGATGAGGCGCAACCGGCTACCGAGTTGATGTCAACACTGGCGGCCATGTCGACTTTCGAGCAACGATATATCGATTCTTCGACCATCGCCGCTATCGATCGTTGGAGAGCGACGCGCAAGACGACCAGCTGCCACCACGTGATCCGGAAGACGTACCCTGGGACTTGATATTTAGTATTTTCGACATTTGTGATACTAAATTTATGTCGTATGATGTAAATGGACACTAATTATAATAGTGCCAATTTACTACACGCGCTGTTCGTTGTAATTGAGAGAACCGCGTGTTTATAGAACTTAGTTGTCGAGGGCAATCACTATACTAGGCACGGGTTGCCTAGTCGTCTAGCAGAAATGTGACATGTGACCTGCTTCCGGGTCCGCGATTGGGTCACGCGTTCAATTCGTGGGGCAGGTCGGGAATTTTATCAGCGTCGCGTCTTTTTTCTCCACTCTCGTCCTCTCTCGTGTAATCGTGACTTTGTCTCCCGAAGATCCAATCTCCCGACGAAACTATTGGAAGTTCGACCTGTTGGCGATGGAAGCCGAATTTGTTTTAAAATACGATCCGGTCATGGACGATATAATTCAAGTAGCGTAAGTTGGTTTTATTACATTTTTCTCTCTTTCTCTCATATATTCCGTTTATCGCAAAAACGGAGGGGTTCCCACTTCTTCGCCACCAGCTTGAACAATTGATTATTAGCACATGCGCCTAAACGAATAGTTTCACGCGCTTTCGCTGTTTATCATTGTTTACAGTCGTGTTCCAATATGCGTTTTTTTATTGTCATTATATGTGCAATTATAAATGAGTGAAAAAGTGGAACCGAACGATGGTACGTAAACGACTAGTACAAACAATACATTTTAATTACTTTAAAGCTTACATATTTCTCTCATAATTTTCGAATGCATGATTGAATTTTTTTCAGTAGAAATATTCCCGCATTTTGTAAAACAATTGATTCGCAATTGGTAAAGCGATTGCTGTACTAGGCACAATTCATGCTATAATTTGTCATAATAATATACATTGAAATGTGAAAAATTTATATATTTTTCTGTTACATATAAAACACAAATATGTAGCAATATATACATAAACGATAGTTTCATATCATATAAACGATATATTTCATATCTCCCCAATATACGAAAATTCATATAAATATATGCATCACAAATTTAAAAGTGAGGGGTATTCCCGCCTATCCTTAAGAATCACGTGCCCACTCCTTCTACTAATAAGAGGGAGAAAAAAATGGTAAAGTTTATTGCGATAAACGGGAGAGACAAGTTGCAATAAACGGGAGTTGCGATAAACGGGTGTTGCGATAAATGGGGTTTTACTGTATTAAATTTAATCCTCATCGAATTCTAGTTCTCTCTGGTGGTGACGCGCGTTAATAAAGTAGAATTCGCCATATTGTCGCGTGGCTCGGAAAAATTCCGAGATTTCTGTCATTTTATTTATACTTATCGATATTAATATAGATGTTTTGGGCTTTTATTAATATTCATTTTGCTTTGTATAGAGTCTTTATTCATTTCAATAAATCTTGTTTAGCCACTTATTTTAATAATTCAATTCTGGTGTTTTATTTATTTTACCCGCTAAACTGTTGTGACTTTGTGGTGACCCCGCCTGGTGATAATATTATTACTTTTGTCCTGAACTGTGAAAATTTTGTCACTCGAGAGAACGACTGACGCTTAACAACTTCAAGTTAGATCTTTTATTTCAGAGGTTTGGAACTGAGATGAAATCGGTTGGGTTGGCCATGATTAAGAGCTGCTAGGTTACGGGTAAAACCTGCATCTCATTACACAAGGGAACGTGGTGGGAACAAAAATCTTACGCAGTCTGTGAACCATGGGGGTGAAGCGGATCAGTGGAAGGGGAGAAATGCGTGCAGTGCAAAAGTGGGAATTAGAGTGGCCAATCATCATTCAGCATGACGTCATGTGTGACGTCACGTATTTTTCAAATGTTTCCAAACAGACGTCAGGTATTTTGGGGTTATGTGTATCATCTCAGTGTGAAGAGATAGACCGGTGTTGCAAGATTTGGTGGAAATTGGATGGAATTTTAAAGGTAACCGCCGAACTGACACATTTTTGTACTTTCTTGGAACTTTTTTTTACAAGAAGCCACTTTTTGCTACTTTTTTCATTTAAAAGCTACTTGAAGCCACTTTTTTTAAAAACAATGTTTGTATTCTCCAATATTTGCAGTATTTTTTCCATTTTGAAAAATTATTTTACGTTTTTACTGCTTCTATTCAAAATATTTTAAATACTCAAATTTATTATTATTTGTCTTATATTTTATAAATTCTTTTTTAAGGTTCGAAATTTGCCACAGGATCCAGTTTGTCCAGCCAGTCCAACACCCAGCTAGTTTAAAATCCAGTAACATTACGCCATGGTACATAACTTGTTAACTTTTACGGTCTATCAAAGGAGCCTCAAAGAGGTATAAGGAATTAAAATTTTAGAAACATTATGTCTGTCCTTAACCTCTGCTAAAGGCGAGTGTCAAGAACAGACATTACATTTTCAAAATATCACGCTTTAATAACTACAATTATCGCTATGTCTTTATTACCTTTTAACGTTATTTTTAACGTAGAATAAGTATAAAAACATGTTAATTATTTATTTTGCCTCATTAATAAGTTATAATGCTTCTTTTCGCTACGTTTGCGCTAGGTTTACGCTACAGCCTAAACCTATAGCGTGCACCCGGTTCGCTAGGGAAGTTTTGTATTCTTCAATATTTGCAGTATTTTCTCCAGTTAAAAAAAATTTTCTTTTCCTTTTCACTCCTTATATTCAAAATATTTTAAGTACTTCAACTTTTTGAATAGGGTCTTGACACTTTTCTATTGTCTTATAGTAGTTTAAAGTCTGAAATCGTTTAAAAATATTTATGAATATTTGAATTATATTTTCTAAATTCTTTTTTAAGGTTCGTGAAGTGCCCCGGGGTGCAGTTAGTTAATATTCGGGATTCGTGGGTCCCTATCATTTCCAGACGATGTGCAAATTCCTTGGATATCAGGGTATCACAGTGGTCGTGGTGGAACTGTACTGAAAATCGTCAAATCCCTGATTCAAGGAAGTGTTCTTCAATTTACAAAAACCCTGATAGAAGCGATGCCAAGTGTCTGCAAACTTCTTCCTTACGACTACGGATCTTCTGGACTTCTTGGATATTATCATGCTCAGTTAAACGATATCGTTCAATATCCGAAAACAAAAACTGATAATGAAATCAGCAAAATCGATTTGCTTGCATCAATTTACTCGCAAGTATGACTACTAATGCTGTGATATTATAAGAATAATCAAGCTATAACTGAAACCAAAGTACCTATAAGTATGACTACTAATGTTAGGATGTTGTAATAAGTTTTTAATATATAAGTATAATGTTTTAATTACGCTATATAGACCAATCGCTGGCGTTAGTTTCCATAATTTCTCCTCTGAATCGAAAAGTAACGCGGCCATGCAAAAAAAAAGAAATGCTACACTCCAATTGATGAAAATGTGAAAAATCTACGCTTTCATAGGTTTCCACGTGATAATAAAAATCATAGAGCATGGAAAATTGCCTGTCAGATAGAGAGTTCCATTAATTGTTCACATTTTTACGTTTGCGATGATCATTATTTTGTCGAAGGTGATTATGTTAACCATCTTAAGCAGAGAGTCAGGTTTAACGCAGTACCATCTGCTTCGAAGAAAGCAGGAGCACAGAGCCTTGTCAACCTACATTTGATGCAGAATCTTCGAGCACCGGTCTTCATAATCATACTTTTTCTTTACGTGATATTACAAATTCTAATTCTAAACCTGATTGCTGTCAGCAATCATCGAATATTTCATCTAATAAAAGTGAGGGTTTTCATTTTTCTGAAGAAACAAATTACTCGTCAATTATTGACCCTAAGGAACAATTGTCAAATTCTTTCCTTCGAGATAATAATTCGATATCTATTGATGAGGAATTACCTCCAAATTCTAACCTTCCAGATAATAATTCAATTTCTACCGGTGAGGAATTACCTCCAATTTCGAATGAAAATCTTCTTCATTTGGGAGAATTATTAACTTGTAATGCACAAGGAGACGGTGACCAGTTGATTGAGGTGGATGCATCGAATAAAGGTACTGATTCCAATCAGAATCCTACCAAAAACAGAAAATGTAACCATGGATTTCTTTCACAAATAGGCTTACATCAAAGAGATCTTTCCTCTATGAAAGAGAAAATGTATAAAATTCATTTGAATGTCACAAATAGACTGTCAAAGCTGAAAACTAAATTGGAATTTAAAGGGGGAGAAATTAAGACATTACAGTATTTATATAAAAAAGATTTGTTTCATGTAATTGAGAGAGATCTTAATGATGTAACTAAAAACTTTATACATTCTCAATTAAAACATAATAACAAAAAATCAACTCAGCGAAAATGGACGGTTGATGACAAGGCCTTTTTCCTCTCATGGTGCAAACGTAGCCCAAAAATGTACACTTACTTGAGTTCATTTTTCATACTACCAAGCATCCATTTACTAAAAGGCGTATTGTCTAAAATACCTTTCGATGCTAGTATTAATGAAAGCGTCATAGCAAATTTAAAACGCAATGTAAGGAATATGACTAAACGAGATAGATATTGTTCATTACTTTTTGATGAGTTTAGTCTCCATTCGGGATTATATTATGACGAAATGAAGCAAAAACTTATTGGATATGCAGATATAGGCCATCTAGGTCGTTCCATTCGCAGAGCAAATCATGCATTTTGTCGCGTCTAACCAATTACCTACAGAAGCTTTATTTACTGCCGAATTCGTGGAAATTATTGATAATTTGTTCTACTCCATGAATGGAGCGACTGAACATGGAACTGATAATAAACCATACAAATGTGGTATAAGAAACACATCGCCTCACCTGTTATTATGGGATAAATTATCCAATGATATTCCCAAATGGAAATTATGGCGAAAGAAATATTATTAAAAAACCGCTAGTTACGCATGGGCTCACAAAAACTTTTTCTTTTTTAGACGGTTGGGTTTCGAATATGAAAGCGTTAAAGTTCTTAAGGGGTACATTAAAAAAAGAAGGGTTTTCTTATTTGTGCGTCCGTAATTTGAATCAAGATCCGGTAGAAAACTTATTCTGCAACATCAGACAATACGGTATTGCTAACACCAATCCTACCTCTTTTCAATTTACTTCTTCCACGAGCGAAAAAAGCAATTGTGAAGAAGACGATTGTCAACCGTTGGATAATTTGCGCGAATTTTTGACAAATGATTACGATGAAAATGTCTCTCCATCGGAAAAATACGTTTCGCTTAGAGAAGAAAAAGAATGACCAGAAATACAAATTTATAATTTATCTATTCCAGATAGCTGCGATATTTCTAGTGTAGCCAAAGAATTATTGGCCAGTCTAGAAATAGCAGAAATGTGTCAAACATGTCAAAAAGCATTGTTTCGTACAGAAATTAGAGAAACATATTTACTGTCGCTTCTTGATGTCACGTTTAATGATCAGTCTGATAAATATGCGCAAACTTACGCCAGTGAGTCGGTCTTGTTATTGATAAAAAATACTTATGATTTCCTGTGGACATTTCTGCAAGAAAATGGGCACGAATGCCCTTCACACGACATTTTTTTACAATGGTTTCAAAAAAACTGTTCTGCTTATCATGCTTTCTGTAAAGATCACTCTTGCGAGAAACTGAAGTAGAAGAATGTTTCCATATGGTAATCAGAAAATTCGTAAAAGAAAATAAAGTAGTAAAAGAGGAACCTGTTGAAATTGTTCCAAAACCAGCAGTTTCTCAGATACCTGATATACCACATGATCTTCAAATTCAACATATTTCTTCAGAATTATCCACGGGACATAATAAGAAAATGAACAAATTCATTAGATCAAAAATTGTATGATTATTCATACTTTGAATTAGTTTTTGCTCCTTCTTTGAGGCTAATCTATTGGGCTAAACCTAAAATACTTTGCAATTTCTAGATTTTTCTACAGAGTAATTTGGTATACCTGTTAAAATTTCATCCATAATTTCATCCACGTTCAAAGCCTTAAATTTTAATTTTATAATTCATATATGATAATATATGTGTAAAAATACCTTGCAGTATTTCTTACATTCAGATTCAATAATTCTGTTTGTGCCTTAGGTTTACTTCTTGTACGCATAATAGTTTACTGATTTAGTGTAACACTTCCCATGTGTTCTGTATTTTATGAATGGAGAAAAATCTCTTTTTCATCGTGATATTGAAATGTATTGAACTTTCAACTTCATTACTATGTCAACATCGTTGCAAAATCAAAAATATTGATTAGTTGTATCTATTACTATTATTATATCAAGTTACAAGTTACGTGTTTCTGAATATTGTAATTCTTCAACTTCATTGTATTATACATATTGATATGAATCAAAAAAGAAATATTTTTTCTATTTCCAGGTTATGAGTTCCTTAATAAATTATTTCAGAGTTACAAAACGTTTTATTATTTCAAAAATAGTTATATTGAACTTGAAATGCAATTACAAAATAATAGAAAAATCACTATAAGTGCGTTTTTAATGAATTATGGATTTATTGAACAATTTTTTCTTTAAATTTAATTATTTTGATTGGGAAATAAATATAAGAAATATCTCGCAATTTGAATTTTGCGCCAAGGCGGCAGCGTAAAACTACTTTGATCAATTGAACAACTATTTTCACAATTGTTCAAGGAACAACGTAGTTTAGTGCTCTTAATTCCCCACATGCTTCACCCCCATGCTATGAACACTGCCAGAGATGAGTTGGGAGATTGCTAAGGTAATGGAATAAGAGAATTTCACAAAAGTGGGCTGATAAACGCGCCCTCTGAACGCGTTATTTTAAAGGTTCACTTTGCGCGTCGGTAAATAATGAAATTTAGAAAATGCCTTTTGTCCCATTGTAAAAAGTGGTAAATTATTTATTCCTGTAAGTTTTAACACTATTTTTTCATCTATTGGTAAATTAGGATTTACGGAATTTTGTTTAATCAAATTTCGACCAGCACCGGTATCTATCATCATGTGAGCAGGGCTTTGAAGGCCTTCTGCGCATATCATTATCGATGGAATTGTACTTGGTTTCGAAACGCTTATCTTTATAGCTGGTTGATCGTTAGAAGTGGATGCTTCTGGTTCATGCTGTATACTTTCCTCAGTGCATCCGTACTGGGGAGAGCGTTTGAGTTTTCCGAATTTTGCGATTGTTGTTTATTTAATCTAACATTAGAATTTGATATAATATGTCTGTTACGGGCGGTCCAAAGTGTGCAATATTTTTTTGGAAAAAGTTTTCATTAGTATACAAAATCTAATTTATGAAATATCAATTGCTTTAGAAGTGAATGAACTGCACACTTTTGAACGTTCGTAACCTGATTGCATTCCAGTGGCTAATGCAATTCAGCATTTTTGGTCATGCGAGCTGGTCTTGAGACGTAGAGTAATTCATATTCTAGCTATTTAAATACATTTAAATTAAACTTTTAAAAGTTTGAATAAAACTTTAAAAAAAAGACTATTTCCCCCTTTTGTTTTTCAGATGCATTAATGTTTTATAAACTAGTTTAATTAATAGCGAGAGTGCATAGGCACTCAATCGCTATGATCTAAGAAAGTATGAAATAAGAGAAAAGCGAAGAATGAGTGTAAAGTGAGAGCGATGATATAAAAACTAAGACGAGCGGAGAAAGAATAGAATAGGAAAAAGAATGAGCATTAGCAGACTCGCGATGAACTAGTAAAACGGATCAAGGCAAAATCAAATTTGCAGTCTTCTGAGTGTCTTGACTGTATTCAGACCTTAGAATAATAAAGAAAACATTTTTCTTTTATCGTGCCCGTCTGCGGTCTAGATCGACAGTTCCTAGGTCCTCGTTAGTTGATTGAACTCATAAAACTCTTTCTAACGAAATTATATCTTTGGAATCGTGTCGGGCGGACGTAAAAGACAAAAGACTTCATCTGGACGGAAGCAATACATATAAGATATATTGAAGTATACAAAATATATTTTTAATATATCTTTCTTCGGCGGACTATTTCAAAGTCCAATTTGTTTAATAAAAAAACGGCAAAAAGGTGCGCGAAATCGCGGAAAAATTAATACTACCGAATCTCAAAACGGTAGTGATAATTTTTCATAAAATATTGTAATTAGATTTAATAGGAAAATTCTAGCGGCGAAAAGGGCGAGTTTGAAAGCACTCAACCCTTTTCTGGTTAAAAGTCAACCGTTATTTTCTCTTATTAAACCTAACAGAAAGTGGAAAAACAATATTTGTGTGCGCGTGTGCTATGCGCGACTCGCAAATAGGACAAAGTGTGATTTTGAACAACACTCAACAGAAAACCATTGCCCAGTCTAGGACGAGTCAGGAACTAAGAAACTTCTTTTCCAAAAAATCAAAGAGGGTTTTCTTAAAAGCAGGGTATAGCCTCCTCAGTCAGAGGAGAGGGCAAATACGATTCCAGATTAAAAACAAATTTTGGTTTATTTAATTTATAATTTCCTAAATTGAAATTTGGCAGTTTGGAGCTTCAAGCGGGCGTATAATCGAATTTAATATTTTTATTATAATAAATTTAATTATTCGTACGTAACAAACTGATGGTGGCAGCGGTGGGATATTTTGTCTCGCGCTGTACCCAGCCACGTTACACGTTGCGGAGTCATACTCACTAGCTGCTTGCAACTGTTTATATTATTTCTGACTTGTATAGTTTCTGTTTTTCATATTGATATTGATCTGTAAAATTTCTTGTTTTAAATTAACTCTCCTTTCCAAAAATAAAATCCTTTTTCTTTCCAAAAATTGTGTTCTAGAGAATTCTCCTTTATGCTCTTCAGTAGAAGGTAAATTCTTAAATTTAGGCTTTTATGCTCTAGCAGAAAGAATAAATTTCAAACATCAATTTTATTCCATCTTTATTCCAATTTTCTTTAAGTAGGAATTTACACTTATGCTCTTTAGCAGATTGTCAATTCCAGAATTAAGTCTTTTATGCTCTTTAGCAGAAAGCATTAATTCGAAAAAGAAAATTATTTTTTATTCCTAAAATTGTGTTCTAGAGAATTCTCCTTTATGCTCTTCAGTAGAAGGTAAATTCTTAAATTTAGGCTTTTATGCTCTTTAGCAGAAAGAATAAATTTCGAACATCAATTTTATTTCATCTTTATTCCAATTTTCATTTACTAGGAATTTACACTTATGCTCTTTAGGAGTGTCAATTCCAGAATTAAGTCTTTTATGCTCTTTAGGAAAGCATTAATTCGAAAAAGAAAATTATTTTTTATTCCTAAAATTGTGTTCTAGAGAATTCCCCTTTATGTTTTTCAGCAGAAGGTAAATTCTTTAATTTAGGCTTTTATGCTTTTTAGCAGAAAGAATAAATTTCGAACATCAATTTTATTTCAAATCACCTCTTTCAACTTATTTTTCGTTTAGGAATTATCCTTTATGCTTTTCAGCAGAAGGACAATTTCATAACTTGCGCTTTTATGCTCTTTAGCAGAAAGCTTAAGTTAAACGAAAAATTCTTTACCTTTCCTCATGTCACAACCTACCCCTAATAGAGATTGCAAACGCAAACCAAAGTCCCGAGCAGGAAGGCAGGTCAAACAAAGAACAATTCAGCAATTAGAAGAATTAAAATCAATTTCTAACAATTTTGAGGAATCGGTTCCTACTGTGGCACCCGAGGCTCCAACCCAAATTTTCAACCATCAGGAATTCAAAATTAAGGAAATAAATAATTTCGACGAATTTTCATTCTTTTTTGAAAATCTGCTCAATAAGGCGGAAATTGACTTGAGGAAATTCCAGCAGGAAAAACGAGAGTCAAGGAGCGTCCACTTCCAAATAATAAGCTTGTTTACCTCTCTATTCTTGACACACGTATATTACACATTTCTTTCGACCCATTTAGTATACTCTACCATTAATCTCAGCCCAACAATAAATATTTGTTGTCAGGATCTCCAAATTTTTCTTCAAAAAAAAAAAATTTTTAATACCGGCGGAAGGAGAATAATATAGCGGAGTTTTGATTGAACAATTAATTCAATAAAAATCCTAGTGGTTCTCTCGCTCTGAAGTACGTACGTTGAGTCACTGACTCTGTTGTCACCGTTGAGCGATTGAATTGATTATTCACCTTTTTCCATAAAATAGGGAGAGAAAAATTCAAACTAGAAATTTCCTGATTTGAATTTTCTTAGAATTTCGTCCCCTCTGTGGTACGTACGTTGAGTCATAGACTCTGTTCGCCACGTCGAGAGTTCGAATACTCCTTATTCTATGTCCTGTCAAAAGAATCCTACTCTTCTGGAACCACCCAAGAAGAAAAAGCGTTCCGGGAGAAAACACCTTTACACACCCACCCAATCAACAATTTATCGAAGCCTAATATTCCCTGTTAAGAGAAATATTCCTGTGTGTGTAGTTTTACCCGTTGAACGGACAAAAGTGCCTGCACCTGAAATCACGCGCGAAGTCCCTCAAATCACAATAATAGATTTGGAAATCAGTGAGGCCCTTCAATAAAGAAGGCAAGCTTATAGAGAGGAGAATCACCGTCCACGTGAAATCGACCAAGTTAGTATCGGAAGGGCCCAAAATAGAGGTATTTCTGAGAACGAAATTTCTGACGCTGAAACTATCATAATTGATTCAGAGTCAGAAACTGAACAAATGTCAGAGTAAGCCGATTCCTGCACCGTCGAACTTTAAGACGCCAGACAAGGTTCAAAGTCACCCCTTTCGTTTTTTTCCGCTCCTAGCGAGGACAAAATTTTGAGGCTCTTGAACTTGCCTCAGCTGAAATAATAATAAAAAAAAACAGAGTTCACTGCAAGCTGACGATTCCCAGTTCTAATAACAGGCCACTATCAAGTACATTTTTTTTTCTCTTTCTCTTTCACCTGTATATTGTTTTTTATTTGTGTACATAAGTGTCTGTGTGTATATATTCTATTATAGGCATATCACTATACTCATAAGTTTGTCCGCTCATAGGAACACAAAAACCTATTTAAAAATAAACGTTTACAACCTTTCAAAATTTACGTCGAATTTTCCGGATTCTCAGCACATTTTAAAATGTCGAATGACAATCGAACCCGTAATCATAGGGAGCCAATCGGTAACGACCCTGACGAATCAAGTACTGAAGCATACCCGAGTATCACTAATTCATTATCCGGACCCAACCCTAATATCGCGCCCCCTAATCAATCAATGAATTTAGATGCTAGTGCGGCTTTGGCCTCGGTATTAGAGCGCAGTATACATCACGGAATCCACAGAACCCGGTTTCATAAAAGTTGTTTTAAGTAAGCTCAAGGGTGTCGCGCGACAAAGCACTAGAGGAAAGACTAAGGCAAACGGAAAGACTAAGGCCCACCGCGTCATCTTACCACATCATGCGGCAAAATGGGAAAATACCGGAACGCGCCCCATCACCTAGCCCTTATACCAGACAGATGGTTAAACCCGGGAGTAATCAACCATGGCGCGGGTATAGTAGGCCGCCAGGAGCCATGACACCTCCTAGATCAACTTCACCAGGGCCTCCGGAGAATTTAAACTCCCAGCAGGTTCGTCGCTCGGACGTGGCAACGAACCAAACTCACCGAGAGCGTCCCAAGACAGTCCACTTCCAAGACAGCTCAGTAGGATCTTTCGAACAAGATTCAAAACCGAAGACTCACCCGTAGTTGAGTTGAGTGCCTCTGAGTTCCGCAATAGCAAGGCTAGTTTCCTTGTGGATCCAGGTTCGGACGTTAATTTAATCAAGCTGAGCGCCTTGCGTCAAGAACTAATTCTTGATCCGAAAGGATCAATCCCGATCATCGGTATAACAAACCACCCCGTAATCACGATAGGCACCATCAACCTTTCGATACTGAACACCCTAGTGGAATTCCATGCCGTGAAAATAGTATCCCTATTTCACCAGATGGAATTCTAGGGAGACCCTATTTAAGGCAAGAACAGGCTCAAATTTCCTTCCGGCACAACGCATTAGTGACTGCTTCTAACCCTATTACACCGATTCCATTCATCGATCGAGAATCACAGGAAGCCAGAGAATCACTTAAAACCGAAATCAAACCTTTTTCCAGAATATTAAAAATTAGTGCTAGAACGAGGCAACCTATTGCTATAAGCGTCACGAACCCAGAGGTTGCTGAAGGCTACCTGCCTAAGCTGAACACTCCTGAAGGGCTCTACCTTGGAGAGGTAGCAGTCTCGACACACAATGGCGTCTGTCACGCAATTGCCATCAATACCACTGAAGACGATATAGATATAGAAATTGCCCCCCAGCAGGTCATACCGTTCGATTTTTGTACATTTCCTGGTGAAGAAACCTTTGACTCAGAACTCGAGTACTCTACCCTAGACATACAGGAACATCCGAGCTCTTATGCAGAGCGTGCCGAAAGAGTAAAAAGGAACCTGCGCCTTTCTCATTTAAATGATGAAGAGAAGGATTACGTCCTTAGGTGGGCAGATGACTACGCTGATATTTTCCACCTAAATGGCAAGAGACTTAGCAGCACTCATCTGATCCAGCACCGAATTCCAACAATGGATAACGAAGTGATTGCCAAGAAACAATATAGGTATCCTCACGATGCGACAGACCAGGTCATTCTGCAAACTGAAAGACAATACGACAGCAGGATTATTGGTGACTCTAAGTCCCCTTACAATTCTCCACGTTGGATTGTTCCAAAAAAGCTCGATGCCTCGGGAGAGAAGAAGTGGAGAGTTGTTATTGATTTCAGAGCCCTCAACGAAAAGGTAATCGGGGATGCCTACCCCTTGCCCAACATCACAGATATTTAAGACCACTTGGGGAATGCACAGTACTTTTCTGTGTTTGATCTGTCCAGTGGCTTTCACCAAGTAGAAACGCATCCCGACGATCGATCAAAAACGGCGTTCTCGACCCTCCGTGGGTACTTTGAGTACCTGTGGATGCCAATGGGGATTGAAAATGCTCCTGCTACCTTCCAACGCCTCATGGACGTCGTTTTGAAGGGCATGCATGGGACCGAAGTTTTTGTCTATCTGGATGACATTGTTATTCATTCAGAAACCTTAGAAGAACACGATACAAAAGCCAGAAGACTGTTCAATAGACTAAGAGAAGCACATCTAAAGCTTCAACCGGATAAGTGTGAATTCTTACGAACCGAGGTAGCTTATCTGGGCCATATAATCGGCCGTGATGGAGTTAAACCCAACCCCGCTAAGATAGCCGCTATTAGAAAATTTCCAAAACCGAGGACAGTCCGGGCCATTCGACAATTCGTAGGCCTTTCCGGATACTATAGGAGATTTATAAAAGACTATGCAAGGCTAGCAAAACCCTTGTCCAATCTCCTGAAGAAGGACACAAAATGGGAATGGGGACGCTCGCAACGGAAAAGCTTCCGAAGAATACGCAGATACCTCTGCAGCGAACCCGTACTCCAATATCCCGACTTTAACAAGTCCTTTAAGCTAACCACAGATGCCTCTGAGCATGCTGTCAGGGCTATGTTAACCCAAGAAAGGGATGGAGTAGATATGCCAATCGCCTACTTTTCCAAGGTGATGAATTCCTGCGAAAAAAACTACTCGAAAGCAGAAAAGGAATGTCTGGCGGTGTTGTACGCTGTCACGAACTTTCGCCCATATTTGTATGGAAGGGAGTTCGTGCTGGCCTGCGACTACGAACCAGTTCACTGGATGACTTATATTGATAATTCAGGATCAAGGTTGCTGCGATGGCGACTTAGACTCCAGGATTACCAATATAAGTTTGAATATAAACAAGGGAAACTGAATAGGGGTGTTGAAGCCTTGTCAGGAAACCCTGTGGCTAACGAACCATACTCAGAATCTTCTGACTCAACTGACTCCTATGAGTCTGACGATTCCAATAAATGCTACAATTCTTCTTCTCTGCAAATCAACTCTGTAGACATTAGGAGCTCCACATCAGAACCTCCAGACATCTGAAAGATATTAGTAATAACGCGTTCCGGAGCATCGTGGGCAGAACCTAGTCGAGGTGAACCTTCCTCCACCAGTCAGGATCCCTCAGATTCTACTGGACGCATAACTCAAACAAAGATATTCATGCTGTCAAAGAACCAATCCATTTCCAGATCCAGTGTGGAATCTGCGTTGCCATTAAGAAACAAAGGAAAACCTTCTGTACCCGGATCCATCCCCTTCAACGCAGTAAGGACTAAAACCACAGTTTCTCCACAACCCTCCACCTCAGCCGGAGCAATGCCTAAACGACGCGGAAGGCCAAGAAAAGATTCGGCTCCTGAAAATCCCCAAGCAGCTAACAAACCCCAAAGTGAACCGAAAGCAACCAACCTTGACGAAAGTTGCATTGGTAAAAAACTTTCGAGACGAAGAGGAATAGTGAGGCCCCAGTGTTAAACGAACACTCTTTCAGTGATCCAGCGTCAGATGACGAGGATAGTGATGACTCCGACCCCCCAGTGCTTCGCGAATCCGGTAGTGTTTTGCCGAACTTAAAGCCAACCCTTGTAGGAAAAACGGACAACACTGCCCCTAAAAGTGCACCCCCTAGACTTCCAGGTCCAAGCCCTTGGTCAGCCCCATTACAGGACACTTACATAGATGTTTACGTCGACGGAGCGTGCAGTTACAATGGACTTCTCAGCTTCTTGATGCCAGCCTCTTGAGCCTGTTGAGCTGCTACGGTTGCTGCTTCAATTTCGGCTGAGTTATTTGTTTTGTTACATCCCGGTAACATTAAATTTTTATAATTTCAATTATTGCCCCTGCATATGAGCAATACGTAATACGCAAGCGTAAATAAGCACTAAATACTCTTTAAATTTAGTCTTATGGTAATTACTACCTGGGCCGGGTAACTGTTCTACGGAGGTAAACTAATGCGCTACCTCACATCGATAATTCGGCTCGACACTTGGTAACAAGTGATAAAGAAGAGCATCGGTCGGTCCATATGGTAACTGCCCGCGCTGTAATTAGTCAGTGAATCATGCCATGCGTCGATAATATAGTGATGCAGCGCTAGTGACCTGACGAGATGGTAACGGGTTACTGGCGTGGCACCATTAAGATTGACTAATTACTACTTTAATTAATAATTAATATACCATCCCTGTTAGTATTTAAGCATACAATTATTACTTATATTGATAAAAATAATTTATCAATTAATCGTAAACCAGCCACAAATAAGAAAACATGTTATCGTAAATATTGATTGGTGGATTATAGAAAATCAATCAATCAATCAATTATAGGCTGTAACACATAAAATATAAGCTACAACTAAGTAGATGCAGGTATTCTTAGTCATACCTGGCTCTACTTGTTGATTAGAAATAAGAATAGGTAAGAGAGAGAATAGAGGGGATATAAAAATCCAAATTACAGATCAACATCGACCAATAGTAATAGACCGTGG
The DNA here is from genome assembly GCA_030998225.1 of Diplolepis rosae. Taxonomy (NCBI): domain Eukaryota; kingdom Metazoa; phylum Arthropoda; class Insecta; order Hymenoptera; family Diplolepididae; genus Diplolepis; species Diplolepis rosae. The sequence goes on from JAPYXD010000707.1 coordinate 2,545,625, forward strand.
AGGGAGAGGATCATAGATCTCTGATCGAACGTGACTTCCATCACTTTTGCGCGAGTCTACTCCCACTGCAGTCACTATTGGAAGATCAATAGTATATATACCCCAGGTTCACCCCTGGTGGTTTGTCATTGGATTTCTATGAGCAACTCAACATTCGGTACTTGGTAAATAAAATCCTTGGTCCTTAAGTGGTGCAAGTCCGGAAACCGTAGTGCTAGATAGTTCCTTTGGTTTACGTGTATCGTCGTATTTAGTCGTGTCGGTTAATAGTGATTTAATTCTGAAATCGGGACGAACTAACCTATCTTGTTAACAACATCAGTTGCTGATGGACTTGCATCCCTTACACCATACCTCCTGCAAAATTTATCGTTGTTTTGCTACCTCAAGGAGACAAACGAAACTCAACTATCCTGCAAGGATTTGTGCGCGTTGACTTGCAATAACAGGAGTAATAAACGACAATTCTCTCTTTTGCCCTCTAATTTAAGAGGTAGACAAGTAAGTTATATAAATATAAATAAGCATCTCAAAACTTATTATATTTAACTATAACGCTGAATGTGGAGCGTGAGTTGTATACCTAGGCATCTCAAAACCTAGTATATTAGCGTAAAACGTCCACAATCAACTGCGGAAGTTACATATATAGGCATCTCAAAACCTGTATATTTGGCTCATAACCGCATAAAACTCATAACATTGCCTTCTCGTCTTGAGAAGTAGTATAAGTTACCACCTAAGTAACAAACTGTGTAACAACTTATTTATTTATAATAAATTACCTTATATATTCGTAAATTCAGTGTTTTATTATCATTGTGAACAACTCAGGGCCCATAGACTTGACAAGTGACAACGTACCCACAAACAAAAATAAATTATCAGGCCTTACCAACCTGATATAATCAGCTAACCTCCTCCCTTACATCCAAAAATCCAATCTACCCTCGCCTTTTGCTCTGGACCTAACAGCTGATTTGGTGGCAGCGGTGGGATTGTCACTTTTGTTGTTGCAATTGATAATAAATTAAAAATGATTTAGTTGAAGCTAATAAAATTATATAACATATTTCTACTTGTCAAAATTTAGATATTTAGGACTAAAATCTTAAAATAAATTATCTTATTTTAAGCGTTGGTATACTTCGTGTGATCACAAGCTCTGCCATCGTCAATAACATCATCGAATCACCCCGAATAAACCTTGCATGTATTCTTTATTGCAAGATTGTGCAAGTGAAGGGTTTAAAAAATATAAGAAAAAATAAAACATCATTATTTTGATTTAAAATAAATTTAAAGTTCAGAAGTTTTTCTACCTAGAGTTTACGCAGGCAATTGTGTCTCAACCATTACCTGAATAAACTTATAGTATTAAAACATTGAATATTTAAATTCAATATATTAAAATTATAGGAATTTCTGAAAGTACTAAAATTACACAAGGTTTTGAGCTTGAGCCTGGCTTGTTTAATTTCGTACTACTGAAATTTCCAAATTGTTAACTAAGTTTGAATTTAAGTTTAAAGCAAAACAAGAACAGCACACGAGAGTATAAGTCCTTTTTAGATGCGTTGAACGGTTACCATCGATGACGATCGACTGGGTAAGGAAAAATTCGAAGTGCTAGCATTGTAATTGTTTATAACTTTCATTTTAACTTTGTTAACTAACAGAATATTTTTGATTGCAAAGATTGTCGAAGAGTCTGTGCTTGAGTCTAGCTTGTCCAATCTTGCATCTCTTAAATTCTGTGACATTAAACAAATTTTTTTTTTGTTTATTAACAATAAACATTTTCTATGATTTTAAAGATTAATTAAGGGTTTGTTCTTGAGTCTGGCTTAATTAATTTTGTATCACGGAAAACGCAAGTGGTTAATACACATAATCAAATTATAAATTCAAATACTGCAAAGATTTTCTCAGGAATTCATGGTCGCGGCTGGCCTGACCCGCCTTATATCACTGAAAATATATAATCCAAGGTTATACGCTGCAGCGACTGCGCGCGCCACAGCAAGAATTTGCAGTGCAGTAATAGCTAGAACAAATCATTGACAATAACAGTTCAAAATTAGTATTACCGCATTCATTTAACAATAAACAATTACAGACGAACAAATAATCACATTTAGCAATAAATAAAATTTTCTAAATTAACAATTAAAAATAAAATTCAAGGATTATAGTATACAATAATAATTGAATTATAATAGTTTTCTTTTTTAAAATATAAATTCAACACTTTGAACAGATTCTCATACAAACACAATAAAAAATCAATTTCAATACCATAACAGCTGATTTGCTAGCAGCAATCAAAATTCATACGGTCAAGGATCCTAGGAAGAATTAAAATCTACAGAATAGTTTACCAAAATTTTAAAAATCAAAATATTCTCAATTTTGCTCACAAAAGGACAAAATTTAGGGACAATTATATAAAATATTATTATCCGAATAAGCTAAAAAATTAAGATCGGTAAATTACAATTAAAAATAAGAACACAGAGATAAAAATTATATGGCACATAAAAACTCGCATATAGTGTTTAAACACCATTCAAGCTCTATAATTTCAGTTTATTCCGACTTATTAAAAGGCAAAGTAGGCGACTTTTTATACGACCCAAATTTAACAATTAATCTAATCCAGAAGGAAAAATTAGCCTCTTTTAATAATATCAATCATCTCAAAATTTACATTATACACAACGCCACCCTTACAACAAGTGGTGTAGTAAAAATCCCCATATTAAAGCAAGAAATCGAATTCAACATTATAAATCCGGAAATAGGTACAGGTATATCCGGAGTAATTGGAAAATCATTTCCAACTCTTTTCAAAATAAATATTCCGGACAAAGTCTAAATATTTCTTAGAAAAATTACAATACTGGAAATAAAAATCGATATAATTATAATAATTAAAAACAATAAGCATTTTATATAGGGCAACCTAATTTTGGAAGGACTAATTTCAAAAACAATTTTGTTTCAAAAACAAATTTTGGCATTACACTGGCAATTTAATTAATTTATTAATTTTTTTAAATCAATAATAATTAATAATTAATAATAATTGATTAAATCAATTTAATTAATTTTGAAAAAGTCGGTTTTTATTAACAATCGAAATTGAGTATCAGGTATTAAATTCAATATAATTTCACACACAAGGAGTATTCGAAACTCCCGTTTTCTGGAGAAACTATATTATAACGGATTGCATTTAACTTGCCGAATAACAAAAAAATAGAGTCGGCAGCTTTTTCGTATTATCCATAATTATAAACAAAATTTCGTTCAAAATGTAGATTAACTACAGAAATAGTTTGAATAATTTGTAAATATATTAATTCTCATAAATGACAAATTTATTGCCCAGAAACATAGTATAAGACAAGAAATTTTAAAATCAGAAGATTCAAGGCAAAATCACATCAGAAAGTTGGTAAAAAAATTTGTTTGAACAAAAAAAAAAAAAACGAAACAAAACCAAAATTAATGAATAAATAAATCGTGATATCAAAATATGCGTGCCAAGCCATGAATCTTCAAATAGAGGACCTTGGTGCATTCTTACATTCTCAACTAATCGTCTCTAAATTCAAAATCTAAATTATATATATAACGTTCAATAAAAACTATCAGACAAAATGTCTCATTTCCAGGAAAAAACCATATTAAAGGAAACTCAGAGTAGAAAATTCATAGATGACATTTCGTGCGACTCAAAAGACGCTATGATAAGGCTAATGGCAGAATGTTTTGCCATACAACAAGGGATTATGAACATTCCTATATTTGATGGCAAAAACATGCCTGTTAGCGATTTTATCGAAGAAACTATAACTGGACAGTCATTCGTGCCTGCAACTTGTGAAAAACGATACGTTATAGCAGTGTTAGCGCGCTTAAAAGGTGCTGCACGAGAAAGCACTTATGGAAAGACATTTTCTAACCTTAGTGACCTAATTCAACATCTCGAACAGCGATTTGACCCCCATAAAACTTACTTGTGGTACGTACGCGAAATAACTACTATTCAAATGCTTCCAAATGAAGGTATTTATGAATTCTACGACCGATTAACGCTTTTAAAGTCAAGAGCTCAGGCATTTCTTAAAAATAGATATGAAAATGCCAATCAGATGATACTTCCCCTCGACGACTGTGTCTTAGAAGCATTCATTCGGGGTTTACCTGACTGGATGTCGGCAAAGATAGAAGCGCGAAATCCAGTGACCCTGCAAGAAGCTTTCGAATATGCTATCAACTACGAAGCAAGACACCAAACAGATAGGCTTTTCTTTCAACACTTTTCGCGGTATCAGCAGCCGAGCTATCGCGATCCGGAGGAGAAAAATTTTAGCCCTGAAGGACGTTCTACTCTGAATGGAATAAAGTCTACGAACCCCGCGCAAGACCCAGATGAAAGGCTCAGCGATTTCAAAAATTTGGTGTTTGAAAGTAACCTCGATCAGCAACAACAGTATACACAAAATGTAAAATTCAACCCCTATCAAAATTCTTCAATGCATCAAAATTATAACCATCGCCAATCTAACCATAGCCCCGATTATAGAATAGACTATCGGCAACATGAAGAATTAGGTATGCCAAAATCAACCGATTTAATGAATGCATTTACAGAACATGATAATGTGAAAGAATGCGAAACCACACGCTTTGAAAATACCCTAAAAATAACTCAATTTTAGATTCTGCAATTTCTGCGAACCCCATCACGAAAAATCTTTTAGGAAAATCCGGAAGATCGAATAAAGTCAGAGTAAAAACTAAAAAGGAAGACGTTATAAAAGAATGCAGAAAACGAAAAAGAAGTACTTCGGATCCTCAAAGTGAAGCCCCTTTGGCTCTGAAAATAGTAAAAGCATCAACCCTATTAAATACTAATATTCCCAGGACATCACTCACTGGTTATGAAAATACTGCAAAAGTTACAGAAGAATCGCAAGATGCGTTAACAGAATCACATAAGCATTATAAATCGCAAAGTATTCACACGCATCAATCAAGCTTCTATCCTACCTCGTCACCTGAACTTGGCATTCAAACGGCCTGGTCTACGCCTGACCTCGCTAAAGCACTGATTATTGACATGCCTATGGAACTGAAAAAAGGATACAACCAACAACTTAATTCTGAAATCAACGGGTTGTTCTGGACACAGTCGCCACTCCAGCGCACACTGGAAAGGGAGCCATGTGGTATTGGTTAGGTGACATATGATCAATTTCCGGATATTATGATGACTCCCGGGCAATAATGTGACATGAATAATTCATAAAGTGTATATGTATGATAATTTTTACCTATTTTTAAGATTTTCCTAACGTATATTTGAAAGGTAACGTTCACAATAATTCTATAATCCTTTCACTGCTAATTGAAGCATCTGCCTCACACAGTGAAATTTTTACTATTATTAATTGTCGATCATGCTTTATTCAAGGTAAAACTAAAAATTCAATTATTGATTTAATTAACAGTGAATTCTCAATTCCAATAGAGCATTTTAAGCGGGTACAGCTTTCATTTGGCAAGACTTAAATCTTGAGTTAAGTTAAAAAATTTTTCAAATAATTTTTGGACCTTTAATACACTAAATACTTCATGATAGTAAACGGAACCAAAAATTTATTTGTTATACAGAAGTTATTTAAAAAAAAAAAAAACAAATTCTAGTAATAAAACTATACTTCTTTGTCTTGATGAATACAGCCTTTCAAAGTAACGTTAGCTTAAACTAAACTTCCAACTTAAAATGTTATCTCCAGATTATATAATATTAAAATTTTAGACTTTATTAATTATAAGATCTAATAATTATAGCTAACATATCTATAAATTATTTATTCAAATTACTAACTAGAAACTTTTCAGCTCTCAACTGTTAATTTCTTTAATAGTCATTTAAGATGTTAGTAATATGATATGCATATCAATTTTAATTTTAAAATTTCCGCGTTTCAAAACTAAGCTTATTGAATAATTAGTAAGATGGCAATAATGTGTAATAATATAACAATTTTATGGAATACTGATTTGGCTGATATTCCTGGAATTCCGTTGAACAAGATCATCATAAAATAGTTTTTCTGCGAAATTCTATTAGTGTTCAAGGTAATATCCTCAATTCTAATAATATTCGAATCCACAATTTTCTTATCATGTTTTCTTTTGATGAAAATAACTGTGTCAAAATTCACTTATAAAATACAAGGATCCTAAAAAAAAAAACAAAGTGGTTCAATGCATTACCTTCTAAATTTCGCATAGCAAATTTTGACGGAAAATGAGTAAATTCAGATTGTGTATCCACATTGCATATTGTACTATCTAACATATTATAAATTATAAAAACGTAATAAGCAATTCTTAAAATTAGTAAATTAAAAAAATAAGAAAAAAGCGTTTTCATTGAAAAATTGTATCTCAATTATAAAATTATTAAATAGAATAATGATGTATATTATTTGTATTATATGTATTATATATATAATATGATATAACTCTAACAATTTCATACTGTTATTAAAACTGTACGACCAATAGTTCATACAAATAAAACATGCGAATTGATTATTAGGTAAGTTTTTTGAAAATGTTTCAGTTACATAATATATCAATTTTGTGCGACAATAAACATTGACTAAATTGGTTGTTTGGTAGCTGAATTTTCCAACGACAATCTAACACAAATCCTTTCCATAACATCAAAATATTTATATAATTTTCTGAATGTGCAGGTGCGGAACAACATTTTCAGGAGACATGGATAATTGATGAAGCAACGCTTTGTATTTTCATACACTCTAGAAATTCCAGCACAACATAAGAAGCAACCTTCTCAGCATTCAGAAAACCCAAGGCTATTTCCACCCTATTTCCAGACAACCTGGATGATGACCCAAGCCCCAGAAAATCAACGAACGCGAAGAATGGAAATAAATATAAAACACCCAGACGAACTCACTACGGATTTCACTAGTTTGCCGTCTGACCATTCGCGACCTCAACTACTGGCATCCCTTCAGCATTCCCTACAGCTTGTGAAATGCCTAGAGTAACAAGCATTCACAGTAGCAAAAACGTGCACGTCAAACATAGTAAAAGCAGAAGCAAATAATATTCATCAGGACTTAAAAAAGAAAACTCAACAAATTCAAATCATTCAGAAAGAATTAAATGAAACTATTCACAAAATAGAATCGCAAGAACAATATTGGAATGACTACATGTATTATGAAAAAATGATGCAATGGTCAACACATTTGGAACTAAAATTGGAAAATTTATATGAAATAATAAAACAATTCATTAAAATAACAGAATACGCACGAGAAGGCAAATTACACCCTTCGACAATTTCCAAAGCCCAACTACAAGAAGTAATCACTGAAATACACATTAAAATGGAAGATTACGAATTTTCGATTCCTACTTCACACATTAGAGTGGAATTACTTTCACAAATTGGCAAGACAGACCTTAAAATTAAATCTGGAAAATTACTAATATCAGTAGACATCCCATTGCTAGATTGAAAAGCACTACAATTATATAAAATTTACCCATTTCCTCTGTTCCAAGACATTTCAGCAAACTATACAAGAGCCATCTACATTTTGCCAAGGAAACAATATATTGCCCTGACAGAAGACGAACGAAAATTCCTTTTTTCAGATAAAGAGTACTATGACACCTGCCAGAAAACAATCTATCACACAATTTGCGAAAACATCCAACCAATACACGAAACAGTCACAACAACGTCCTGCGAATGTCGAATGCTTACACGCCCTTCAATGGAAATTTTAAAGCAATGTGATATCAAAATAAACACAAAAAATTCAGTTTTTTGGAAACATATTCCATCCTTAAACGCATGGATATTTTCAACTAGAAAACCAGAGCCGATCAGCATCACCTGTATAAAGGGAAAAACAGAAAAGGGACATATTACAAATTTAGGAATATTAAGATTAAGTGCAGGGTGTATTGCCAGAACGGAACATACAACTTTAATTGGAACTAAAATAAACGTAAACTCAGAAGAGTTTATCTACAACCCCGGATTTTCATTGAACATATCAGAAATTTCCCCAATAATCTATAAAACGATGCATATTCCTACGATAACATCATTTTTTTGGGAAACAGAAAAGGATAAAAAATTTAAAAATCTGCATACGGAAGAATCACTCTCTACCATAGAAGAACAACTTCTCAACATGGAAAGCAATCATTATAGACATAAACTAACCCAAAAATATTGGTTAGGAGGGTCCAGTATCCTAACCTTGTTAACAATAACAACAGTAATATACCTCACACAAGAAATAATCCGTAAAAACTGTAAAATCTGTAATAATAAAAATATAAACATAAAAGAAAACCTAGAGGAAGTAGAACTACAACCCCTTTCGCTAGACAACCAAAGAAACACAGAAGAAATTCACCCCCTCCCAAGAGTATTAACAATCCCAACAACAAATGTTAGAATTGCATAAACAAATGCAAGTCGTTGAGGACAACGACACTTTTAAGGAGGGAGGACAAGTACCCAGGTAGACAAAATTTTTGCCAAAAATCATCCTGAATTACGATACATCATTACGGATACCACCAGGAAAATACAATAAATAATCACGATACATAATTACAGCTATAATAAACTAACAATCAAAGCAACAGAGGAAAAAGAATAAGGATCATAGAAAGTACGAAGAGTTTAGCCGTAGCAAGCTAACAAACCACTCCCACTTGAGAAAGAAATTAATCACACCCATCGAGAGCAACCATAATGAATTATAATCCAATCACATAAAGAAATGCAATGTGACACCTTACTGGACGCAGCGTATCACTAGCAGTCGAGACTCCCGACAACATGGCCAGAGCGTAACTTGAACCGCCCAGCGATAAGAAGACTCGCGACCGCCTGCAATAAATCATATACACTAAGCAGTTCTCCTGTACCTATAAAATGCCTATTACAAGTTCTTTATTAGACTTACCAAAAACCCACATGGCAGCGGGCCTTATACCAATGGATGCACCGACAAGATGGTTATCATTATCAAAAACTCCATGGCAGCCCCGCAACAATGGCCACCTAAAATACAAGTATTATTGGATATGTCACCATCATGGAGGGACAAGTGATACATATAGGTATACAGAGCAGCGAACTCCACATACGGTATGTTATCCGGTCAGAAAATTTTAGACGAACAATCAAATTCGGGCGATTCCATTAACATTAATTGAATAATATCCGCGAAGAATAAAAGATGTTCATTGCCATACATCCATAAACCTTTAATTACGTAAATCAATCAGAATTGAGCCACATAACTAAGGGTTTCTCCGAACTATAAGGGCACATATCTCCATTGTTAACACAATACTGGAAATAACCACAGAGATATTTCAAGTAATTGATTAACTAACTATTTAATGGGATAAGGCCAAATTCTGTCCAAGAAAATATATACGAGCATGGCGTTTAATAAAGCCATTATTGATAGAATCGGGTAACGCAAAACTTTACCATAAATTTTCAATTATAAATTACCCGATTTGGCCAATAAATGAGCTCGTGCCAGCCAAATTAACCTAGAAATAAGCAATAGATGGAACGAATAAAATAACTATGAAATGGATTCCCAGAATTTGGATTATAATCAGATTATAAATTAAAAATTAGGGTAGAACTTTGTAAAATATCGATGCTTCTAACTCATTAAAGGAAGTGTTCTGGTTTCGAATCACACGGAATCAATTTAACATTTTGAGCAACTGAGGTTTCGTACAGTTGCATGTAAAAGGAAATTTTGTCACATAATTATAATTTTATAACAACTTTTATAAAAATCCTGTTACGGTTTCATAATACTGACTAAAAATTCAAAAGTTGATGCATGTTCCGCAATTTTAAGATACCTATACTCAAATGCCTTGAGAATACCGTCAAATTTTACATCGAAAATTCAGCAATTTCAAGAGTTCCTAACAACATAATAAATAAATAATAAGAAACAAAAATAGATGAAACTTTAATCATAATTAAGAAATAATGCTGAAATTGTATAAAATCACGTATAATTTTATACAATTTCGGCATACAAAAGTAAAAGGGGAAAATCTCATGACTGCCCCGCAATAATGGCTACCTAACAAGCACACAATTAGACAAGGCATGGTTATTTAAACCACTACCATGAACGCTTCAATGATATATAACAGCACGAGTGCTCCTCTAACAGCATGCTACCCTACTAACTACTTACTAACCCAGCAGCCGAATTCGGGTGGTCCTCTGGCAAAAATTGACACAATCCACCCGGCAATCTGAAAATAATTACTAATCAAAAGCCTACAAACCCCAAAATGTGTAAATCCATCGAAATTGAGTTACATAATTTGAGGTTTCCCGGAATAGTAATCGATTCTAAATTCCAGCATGGCAGCTCCAGTATCTTTACGGTGAGGTTAATTACTCACCAGGTGTAAAAGTATTGCGAAGGCGGAAAACTACAAAGGTGGGAACGCGCAATGGCGGAATCTGACCCCCCCCCCTCTACCATATCAAAATAGGGAACAATAATAATACAACCAATGACTATAAAGTACCTTTACCTCAGAAATATTCGGTTTTCCCGGGACAAAGGCTCAGATTTAGCTAGCGAGCGAACCTCAGGTGAATTGATTGATATAACCAATCAATCCACTACAGCTAGGTATGGGGACATGGGATATTAATCAATGAACCCATACTAAGACGGTTCAGCTGTATTCCGATTTATATCATGCATGTCATATTATTTATAAATTACAACTAAAATCTTTGAAAATAATAAAAAGATAGACCTTATTAAGCCGTCATAATAAGGCGAAAGATGCAATATGCAAAGCAAAATAGATTGTTTTGGAAACTTTTATTTAATTTTGGCACGTTTCCTTGATCAAGTGCCGTTAGGAAAATTGCGTAACCTGTGAGGGGATTTAAACCCACGAAAATATTGACACTGGTGTCTAGCCATTAGACTACGGGTCAAGGCCGGTTACGAGACGACGACAGGTGAATTGTTTTTCCCATTCTAACACTCGTGTGTTCTCTTTCCCTCTTATCTCTGATTGCAAGAAAATGCAAAAAGGCATTTTTCTGGCAAACCAAAAATGATAAAAATATGGGAAAAGGTTCGTTGTAACGCGTGAGGAAGCGCGCACCATTTCGACCGGGTAAAATGGTATAAGGAGCATTAATGTGTAAAAAGATAATTATTTTTACGAATTTTTTTTCTACCAATCCCATTGGTTCCCCATTTTTGGTGATCTCATGTCAGGACAGTCATGTGAGCCCCCTTCTATCTAACTTATGAAAAGTGGGGAATCAATAACCGCGAATCAAAGAAAAACCAAGGTGACGAGCGCGGTGAAAAATTACCAAAATTCACTTCGGTCTCAGCACCTGCTTAAGGTAGGTTCGAGGGACCATCCAGACCCTGGGAAGCAGTTGCAACTCTGAGTTGCCCCGAGTTTCCTCAGGATCGCCTTTCAAAGAGAAAAGGACTTGGTAACTGTTTCGCTGCATTGTAGCATCAGCGAATCAGTTGCTTAAGAGCTTTTTCGCATATGATTACCCGTCCCCCGGCAATAGCTAGGGGTTTGTTGGCTCACACGGTCACTTGTAAATTTTAAAAAAAGCGAATATTTTTTAGTAAAGCCTGGAATAAGGAGGTTTTTTTTGATCACATATCTTCCGAAATCTCGAGTAGTGATTCCCTTTCTACCTGAAAAGGGCAAGGGATAGCTACTCGTCACTCTGTGTACCCACGCCAAAATCAACGAAAAAAACCGACTTCTTACCCGTCGTGGAATTAGTCATTTTTTCTCGTTATCCAGCGAAAGTCACGACCATCTACCTTATGGAGCTGGTAAGGTGATTTTCACTCATTTCCAACTCCTTTTGATTATCCACTGAGATTTTGGAAAACATGTGATGTAGGATCTTAAAGTAGTACAGAATTCTTTTTTCAAACGCGGTCTTATGGTATGCATCGAAGCGATACTAACAAGCCCACAAACATTATTTACAGGAATTAGGGAACTCCCAAAAATTAAACCGTGTATTCAAAGGCGCGACTGCGCGAAATTTTAGCATTTATTAATTGGAGTTTTTTTTATTTTAGATACGTTACTTGAAAATTACGCGCTGTGAAAACGAGGATTCAGACAATCAGCACTCGCTTTCTCCTATATTAAAAATAGTGATTTTATCCGGTATTCTAGCCCTCTAATTTAAGAATTACATTTCGCGAAATTTTCACCCTTCGTGTTACCCATACGCAGATTTTAAAGGGACAATTTTCGACCCAAAATAGGGCAAAATTGTCACTCAAAAAATAATTAGAAAATTGGCGTAATTAAAAATTACGTATTTAAACTTAAAACTAAAAATTCGGTCTAAAAAATATTTAGTTAAAAATTAGAATTAGTCAAAATGTTACAACTGGCGCCCAACGTGGGGCACGAAGATTTTTCTTACGTATCGGTCTTTGTGATCTATTGAACCCCGGGAAAAATAGCGTTTCACTTGGTCTGAAATTGTTTGCCACCCTTTATATTGATTTTATTTGAATATTTTAATTTGCTCAAAGGTGAACAATTTCGCTTTGCATGCGAAATAGCCAAGTGACAACAATGGAGCGTCACCCTAACAATAATCAGCTGACTTTGACGTTCAGCTGTGTGCTAACGCGTGTAGCCAGGAACTAGGCATTAAGGTGAATGCCCTGGGAAATAAGTAATTATTGAAATAATATTTGAATTATTTGATTTAATGGGAAATAAAAGTTAAAAGATTAGCCGATAAAATAAATTCCCGAAATTAAATTGGTTAAATTCAGACGAGGAAGACATAGCGGAACTTGATAAAATGCTGTTAAAACTTAAGTCTATCGGCGTAAAAATAAAAAGTGTAGCGAATAATCAAGCAAAAGTTATCAACACGGTAAAGAGAAACTCTAAGAAGATATCGGATCTAAAGCAAAACACAACGAGAAAACTTAGCGAATTTACTGATTTGATTGTTGACAGAATGGATAGCTGCCAACAAATGTGCAAGGCAGAGTGTGAATATAAAAATTAGAATTAGAAAAGAATGTCAGACAGGTAGAAGAAAAAGTTAATGTGTTAAGTGAGACTTCCGAAGAACTTCACTGCCTGACTGGAGATCTCATTGCTAAAAAAATGGCACATGACAAAAAAATAAAACATCTGGAAGACCACCAGTTTGTCTTGGAGAACAAACTAGAAAAAACCCAGGGAAGTTCTTCGGCAGCCTCGTCGTGGTTAAATAAATATCCATTGCCTAAATTCTCAGGCCATAAGCGTGAAAGGCCCATGCGTTTCTTAAAAGATTTTGAGAGATATATAAATGCAATAGATATAAGCACTAACGATTTTAATTATGTAGTTTTTGCTTGCTTAGAAGGTATCGCAAGAGAGTGGTGGGAGCTGGTTTCCTCAGAACATGACACCGCAAGCTCTTTTCGAGAGAAGTTTATAAAAAAATTTTGGAATGAAAATGTGTGCTTCCAAATTAGTTCAGACTTACAGTTTGGAAGACACATTCCCAATACCAATTTATCTAGAGCTGAATATGCAATAAAAATGATTAATAACGCGAAAGACTTGATCCCACCACCCTCCGAGAATGAAATTGTATCAAAATTATCGAGGCATTTTAATGATGATGTAAGGACGGCAATTATTATCAGAAATGTCAGAACTTTTGAAAATTTAATAGAATTACTCGATGCCTTTGATCAAGCAGGTCCATCCAACACCAGCTCTAATAATAATAGCCACTATTTGGGTGAAAGTCAAAGATCTCATCCAAATGTGTACGGAGAGACGTCATTTCCAAATCAAAATAATTTTAGGAGTCGTGATTTTTACCCAAACTCAGGCAGAAATAATTTTGGAGCAACAAGTAATCTAGCCCAACCAAATAGAAATTTTTATCATAATCGTGGGCACGGTTTTGCGGGTAATAATTATAGAAATGATAACTTTTCTTCCCCTAATAATACGGCTCGTCTCGAAGGGCAAAATAATGCTCCCATGAGCCGTCCTGGCACTAGCCAGGCCCACGATAATAATAGACGTGATACGCGTGATAGAAGCTACAACGCTAGGCCAAGTGGCAACGGATATGTCCAAAACGGCGTATACCACCGTCGAGAAAATGTTAGTCCCCCGAATGCGGGCGCCTATGAGTCCGGACGACCTCAAGGCGTGAATGTACAGGAGGGAATGCGAAAGGTGCGGGTGGTTGCTAACGCGCCAAGCGAAATACAAGGGCGTTGCAACGAAAATTCAAATGTGTCAGATAATTGCGAACCTGAAATTTCGAATTTCACAAATAATGTTGATACAACTAATAACCAGGGAAACTAGGTTGCCCTGGGCAGTCAGATATTAATATGTTAGAGGCAATCCCAGGGTGTAGTGTTAATGAAAGACCTCTAGACTTAGATGTAAGAAAAGATTTGTTAGAAAATGAAAATTGTGAAATCATCGAAAATGTCGATAAGTGCCCAAACATTTTTGTAAAAATTGAGGGCATTAAAACGGATGCACTTATCGACACGGGTAGCGAAATAACATGTATTTCGGAAAACTTTTTTGAAAACAATAAAAACAAATTGAAAAATTGTAAAATTTTGCCAATCGTCGGCACAAGCGTCGTAGGTGCCACAGGTGTCAAACCGATAAAATTAAAGCATCAATTATATGCAGATTTAAACGTAAATGATGAAACGTATTCTTGCGTGTTCATAATAGTTCCAAAATTGAACAAAAATTGTATTCTGGGAATAGATGTGCTTAAGAAGTTGAAAGGAAGGATCAATATAGAAGAAAATTATGTAATACTACGAAATGAAGATAAAGAATTGAAAATTGAATTTATTAAGGATGAAGAAAAATGTATTCGGGTAATCCACGAAATAAATATGGAGCCCAGCGAAAATTTAACGGATATTGATTCACAAGACTTCGCAAATGAGACTAATTATCCAGAGAAATACGAAGAATTTGGCAACGTAAAAGAATACGACGAAATTGAAGATAAATACTGTATATCCGATGCGGAAATGGAAGAAAAAGTGGCAAAATGTGAACTGCTCAACGGCGAAGAAAAGAAGAAATTCTGGGAGATCTTGAAGAAGTATAAGGACATATTTTCGAAGAAACCCGGACGCCTTTCAATATACGAACATGAATTGAAAATTAAAGATGATAAACCCTTCATAATTAAAACTTATCCAATTCCAATGAAACTGAGAGAATTGGTCACTGCTGAATTGAACAAATTATTGGAACTAGGAATTATTCGTAGATCGAATAGTCCCTACATAAATCCACTGGTGACTAGTCTAAAAAAGGATGGAAGCGTTAGGATATGTTTGGATGCCCGTAAATTGAATGATATAATGATAAATGACTATGAATGCGCAGAACCAACTGAGGTACTTTTTCAGAGGTGTGGAGGCAGTAAAATTATGTCAACAATGGATCTGACCAGTAGTTTTTGGCAAATTCCACTAGCCGAGGAATCAAAAAAATACACGGCGTTTCTACACGAGGGTAAATGTTACGAATTTTGCGTAACTCCCTTCGGACTAAAAACTAGTACAGCGGCATTGGTCAGAGCCCTAGACTTTGTCCTTAACGGTCTAGGAAATTTTTATTTGACTTTTATTGATGACATTTTCTGCGCTTCTGAGAACGTGCACCAACATCTGCATCATTTGGAGTTACTCTTCCATAGATTGATGGAAAATAACCTAACAATTAATCTGGAAAAATCTCATTTTTTCAGGTCAGAGGTTAAATTTCTGGGACATATTTTAACCTCTACTGGAATAAAACCAGATCCAGAAAAAATAGAACTTATCCAGAATTTTTCAAGACCACGAAATTTAAAAGAATTGCGTGGATTTTTGGGCTTAATTAATTTCTACACCAAATTTTCAAAAAATCATGCAGCAAAAATAGTTCCACTTTTGGAACTTTGAAAAAGGGAGTGAAATGGTCCTGGAACGATAATCTAGAACAAGCTTTCAACAGAATTAAGCTTCTTTTCAGTAGCTCGGTTTTGATAAATTATTCAGAAATCAACAAACCCTTTTATTTGCAGACTGATGCGAGTGATGTGGCTTTGGGTGCCATTCTTTTTCAAGTTGACGAAGTTGGAAACCCATGCCCCATTATTTATGCCAGTCGAACTTTAAAGGGCGCTGAATTGGCATATTACACAACAGAGAAGGAGCTACTGGCGATAGTCTGGGCTCTACAGAAATTTCGTTCGTATATAATGGGAGGTAAAGTTATCATAAGAACTGACCACAAAGCATTGACGTTCCTGAAAACATGTAAGCTTTTGAGTGGAAGGTTAACCAGGTGGACAATAGCCATTCAGGATTATGATATTTCCATTGAGCATTGCTCTGGTAAAAATAATTTAGTTGCAGACACACTAAGTCGTCTACCAGAACAGGAAAATGCTGCCAAAATGGCCCACAAGCACGGTAAAATCATTTTATATGCCTTGGCCAAAAAGCCATCACCAAACCTACGTACTCGTTTACAAAATTTTGCACAAGAGCAAAAATTAGATCCTATTCTGGGACAAAAGATGGCAGAAGTTGAAGAGAAGAAAAATTCAAAGTATGAAATTCATGATGATTTACTGTATTTCATAAATGGGGAAAATAAACGGTTATGTTTAACAAAGGGCATCATTCATGACTTAATTGATGAATGTCATGAAATGTATGCTCACATAGGCCCTTTAAAAGTCATGAAAATGTTAAATGACTTCTTTTACTATCCAAAAATGGCCAAAATAGTCAGACGACGTTTGGCCAGCTGTGATTCTTGTCAGAGAAACAAAGTCACGAATCAAACTTGCTTCTCCGAGATGAAAAATTATCAACCTGAGAGGCCAAATGAAATCCTGTCAATTGATTTCTATGGCCATTGCCAGCATCGAAAGGTGGTTTCAAATATATTCTGTCCACAATTGATGCGTTTTCAAAATACGTGGTTTTATATCCGTTGAGGTAAGCAAATACCAGAGCTGTTATTAATAAATTGTCTAAGGACCATTTTCCAAAGTATGGAAAACCTTCCAAAATAATAACGGACCATGGGACACAATTCACGTCCCCTATTTGGTCAGAATTCTTAAAAGAAAAGGAAATACAGCCTGTTTTCTCCTCTATAAGACATCCACAAAGCAACATAGTGGAGAGAATCCATAGGGAATTATCAAGGTTTTTCAGATCTCTCATTGGAGTGAATCATGGGTCATGGTGGAGTTGGATTAAGATTATAGAGAGCTGCATAAATGAGACATACCACGAAACCACTGAGTTTACTCCGATGGAGCTACATCTCAATAAAAAACCCAAGCGAACTTGGGAAAATTGGTTAAATTTTCCCCCAAGCAACTCAAAAATAAACTACGAGAGAAAACTGGAATTGGCTAAAGAAAACATCTCCAGAAAAGGAAAATACAGAGCTTCAAAATTTAATGAAGCTCACCGTATAACGGCTTTAAAAATGGGAGATTATGTACTTGTAAAAGCCATTAATGAATCTGACCCAAAAAGAAAAATTCTCAAAAAGTTCCTTCAAATTTATGAAGGCCCTTATGAGATAAAAAAGCAAGTGAGACCGGGAACTTATATCTTATGGAACCCAGAATCAAAGGAGGAAAGGGGAATCTTCCACTCTCAAGATCTGAAAATTTATAACAAGAGAGAAGAGGACTTAAGTGAAAAAGATGAATCCGAAATAAAAAATGTCGGGTAAAAATGACTTTGTCATTTACTTCTTGTAAAATTAAATAAAAATTAGAGTAGTTAAAATTAGGACTAAATCATAAACCAAAAATTCGAGTTATCTTTTGCAAATCATGCACCTTAGCCTATAAAGAAAAACCATTTTAAAACTCAGTGTTAAGCAAAAAAAAAATCACGAAAATTACAAAAAGATATATGTATTAAGCTTATTATATTTAAACAGGGTTTAAGCTTAATTTTTGCCATTTTCTTTTGATTTCTGCAGTGAGCGGTGTGAAAAATAATATTTGATATGTATTAAGAAGCTAAGAACTGAATAAAGGGATCGGGTCACTTCATTTTCAAACTTATGAATATTTAAAAGTGCCAAATTTTTCGATTAATTAAAATTGAAATTAGTGTAAAAATCTGAAAGATGAAAATGAAATATCAACAGGGCAAATAAATTTCAAATATTCATAAACAAACTCTATAATTCAATTGTCTTTGAACTCATGTGCTCCAAGCCCACGCCTAATAATAAGCTCAACGTCAAAGTCAAACACGCTACGGGGATGTTTATTTTCAATTATTAACTAATACTTAGAATGTCAGCAGTCCAGGGCTCTGCATGAAAATATTTCCTAGAAGCTTAGTAAGACTTAAACTGTGGTATCAAGTGGTAATTACTGGTAGAAATTGGAGATTTGTGCCCCTACGGATTCGTGCGGTTTTGGGTTCTCTCACTAATTGTTGCATAGGTAAGCAAAATTGAATAAAGTTGTCATTGCGCTGATAGGGGTGGATAGGTGGTACAGCCATGTTTATGACTAGGTTAAGTCTAAATTTCTCTTCCCTGCTGATATAAATATAGCAATATATTGAGACGGCTCAGCCTTCGGTATCCGCCTTTTTGCGACGAAAAGAGGAAGAAATCCACAAAATTAGGATTACTTTCAGAACAAGTAGATTCCCACGAGACTCGCACAAAAGAATTGCGAGGTATGATCCAGTATTTGAGCAGCAATTAATGATTTACCTCCAAACCGGAAGTGAACGCGGCGTGAACGAGGCAGCCTGCTTTTCACGGACATTTTCGTTCGTGCTCTGAGCGAGCGCCACACTAACCTGTGGTTGCTGCCACCCGACCACTCACTCAGATCAAGCAGCGTGTGGCATGGTCCGCTGGATAGGCGGGCGTCCCACACTGTTACTTTTTTTTATATTCTTTTTTATTATTTATAACAGGATCATTTATTTATTTACACGTATGGGAGTTTTAATTAATGATTAAATAAAATAACCAAATGAACAAATGTAATGTATAAATAAATGAACCTAACTGTATGGTTATAAGTGAATACAGCTATTATTATATGGTGAATAAGCAAATATAATTGTTATTTTATTTTAAATAAATAATTATAATCATTGCCACATTGCAAGTATTATAGATTTTTGATATTATAAGTAAGGATAATTATCATTGTGCCGTAAAATCCATTAGTATTCAACATTACGAATAACTGTATTTATGAAAATGGGTCACTTAACAATAATAAATAGAAGTTGATTTATTGAAATCTCCTTTTTATTATAAAAAGCGTTACACGACGTTCAAGCCTGCCCACACCGCTGTCCAATGGGAACCCTCGCCCACGCGGGTGGCGCGCGCCGGCGGGAGGTGAAATGGGGGAAGGGCTTTCTCGTCATCGTCGCGCGGTGCGTTTTCGCTTTTGAGTGCAGATCAATTTTTGAATGCTTCCACGGGACGAAATATGCGACTTTTTGAAATCTGAAAAACATCGTCATAATCGCGAGAATATCAGCTTTTTCCTGATACTGATTTTCAACCCGAAAACGGTCGTAAAAAGGGGGAAAACATCGCGCATAAAACTCTTGATTTATTGATTTAATTGGACTCGATCGCGGTCGCTAATTGAGGCGCGCGCATATTAATTAAGGGGGGAAGTTAATAGAGAGGTGGAAAACCGAGGTAACGTGCACGGTTGCTGATCCACAAATTTTATTACAGGCGCGCTGCCCAGAAAGATTCTCAAAAATCAAATATCACGGGCAATATATCCGACGATTCCTCCGTTCTATTTTGCTCATTCGGAAAAACTGAAAATCGTGAGTTTCTTTGCTGTTCTCGCTCTTAAAATAAAGAATAAAAATTCGCGAAATTTTCACCCTTCGTGTGACCCACACGTAGATTTTGAAAGGACAATTTTGGTCTAAAATAGGGCAAAGTTGCCTTTCCAAAATTCAGGAAATTGATATAATTAGAAATTGCAGATTTGAAATTTAAAATCAGAATCTAAAAGCGAAACTTTTGACCAAATCGGGCAAAAATAACTTGATAAATTTTTAAAAATTGATAAATTAAAGATCGTAAAGGTCGAAATGTTTCAATATATCTTGCTCAGTTAGAAGCAAAAATATCAAAATAGAAGTACATGATCAATAAATAAAGTACAACATATGGTATGAAAAATCACGAGAATAAGATGTATGGTACCTAAGTCTCAACAAAACACTTTGATACCTTATAGGAATTAAGAAGGCCTAAATAACATTTAGTGAATTAGTTCACTTTCAAAGCTGCATATAATTTCGAGTCTGGACAAAAACATATATGTTAACTCTGAGATATCACGTACTTCTTATGTATAGTTAAATTTTTTAAAATTAAATTATAGACTATCACATAACCTTGAAAGGAACTATGCAATCAATTAAAAGCGAAAGACGCTTTGAGGGGTATCCAGTTAATATGATATATTGCAATTATTTCATTTACATACCACTCAAATGAATATCTCCAGTGCTTTTCCTACTGGGTCCCAATTTGTGTTCCCGAGTCAAACAAAAAGCATTTGCCATATTTTAATTGCTGTGTTTTAAATTACATATAGTTCCATGACACATATAACTTTATGAATATCCTTGTAAATTTTTTTTTGTACCTACGATAGTATGGTTGAATCAGCCTGGCCTTTTCTGTCAGTGTGTTTTGCTTATAAGCCCTACTCGGGGTTAAATACTTCCCCCTCTATTGTTGTTGGGCTTCCCTAGTAAGTTTTTTTTTGTTCCTTTGCAGCCTCTATAATGGACACAGGCACTTGCATTCCCAAAACTATGAGGGATCGTGGCACGCAACTCCGCCAACCTTACCTTGCTTCACACCTCCAAAAGTTCGAGGTGAAAAGCAAAGCCGCCTCAAGCATATCTGAGGACAACCTAAGGGTCCTACTCTTGGCCCAACCTATAAATAGGACCCTCAACAAATCGACCCAGACAGGAAGGTATGGCCCCTGGGACAAACAGGGAAACATCCGATGCCAGTCCTTCAAGATGCCTTCAGAGGAGTGCAGAAAAGACCTATTCCTAGAACCAAAACCTGGACCAGCGCCAAAAAACAACCCCACAATTGCAAAAACGGTAGTTTTAAACTCTACAAATAAAAGAAAATATTGTGAGGATTTAATCGCCGAGATAAAAAATCAGGCAGAGTTCGACAGGATGTTCGAACATGTGGACGATTCCTTAGAAAAACAACTAGCAAAAAAACCTGCCATCTAAATAAATTTTTGTATTACCTCCAAATACAGTATTTATCTTTTCACGTCTTTTGCATGCGCATGCCCTCTTTTCCAAGCTCCACAGGGATGGTATATTACCCTAGCACGACTAAGTTAAACTCATTGATACTTAATGGTTGCGATTGGGTTATTGTGTACCGAGAATTAAAAGCATAGTCATTTTATGAATAAGTCTATTTAAATATAGGCGCACGAGTTGTTTTTGAAATTTTTTTGTTATGTTTTTCTTTTAATGCAGCAAAATTCTGAAATGGATTATATACCATGGTGTGGGGACAACCAGGAGTTTGCAGGACCATTGGACCATATTCCTAACCCGCCAGTTCTCGTGGGTATGACGTACAACTTTAGACCTATACACTGTTGCAGTCCCTCGGATTTTGTGGTACGCAACTGGGATCGTGAGGGGCAATATGCCCAGTTAAAACTTGAACTAAGCGAGATCTACCAAGAACAACCAAGGTGGTTAAGGATTAACATAGAGGACGCTCGCACGATGACTCCCATCGCCTATGTAGATTCCGACCACCACGCAGGAAGAGGCTACGTTATCATCCACGAGACGAGTCCAGAGCTGGTAATTTTCGACGTTGACGACGGGATATACCAGGAAGTCCACATTGAGAATGTGTTTTACGTGGGAAAAGATCATGCTTCCATCCCAGCCTTTGCAATACAATGTGCCGTACAAGGAGTCAGACCACCCATCTCCAACGTCTGGAGCCAAGAAACCTGCGAGTCCTTCGCAGATTTTATCAACACGATATGCATCAATTTCGAAGTAGCAAATGTAAGAGGGGAAACCTTTTTTGGTGATGGTGTAACCAGGAGGGATGGACTGTCACTGATATCTTGGTTGGTGCATATGGGCAAAGCAATTCAAAGAAGGGGAAACCCCATTGCCTACGCCCACGTAGAAGGCGAATGATATAAATATCAATTTTTTTTATCACCTAGTTTAATGTCAATAGAAAGGTTTTTCTTTACTAAATTGCGACAACTTATTTACTGCATGTGGAGCTAGAATTAAAGGTTAGGATAGGAAAACACTAGATTACTGCATTACCTACAATATATATATATATATATAAATAGCATAAGCGAGTAAATATACCAAGCGGAACAATAAAACATTTTTCTGCTTCATAGAAAATAAAATAACTTTAAGGAAAATAAAAAAAAATTAAGAAAATAAAACAAAAACAAAAACAAAAAAGGGACACAGATGGAAAGAGTGTGAGGCTGGTTGGTTGACTCTTTCCTCTTTTTCTTAAAAATAATTACCAGTTGTTTTTTTTTAGAAAGAAACGTAGTAATTCATTGTAAGAAAAGAATTACTCCGTTTGAGGGGGTATTGGCAATATAAATTGGCTTAATTTAAAATAAGAATACATTAGAATATATGAATATACAATATCAATTATAGGTAAATATTATTGGCCATATAGATGGGATAGATAAATAGCGAAAATCTATACGTCAATAATTGGTTTAACTATTCTAATTTTAATTAAAAATAAAAAATCCACAAAACACAAGAAAAAAAAATATATTATTCATAGCATAATGGTGTTGGAAATATGGGAAAATAATAATTTTAAATTCCAGATTTTGAGTCGAAAACTTGAAATCTAATAAGTTCATTACAACAAATCAGAGCAAAAATTCTTACAATACATTTTATAATACAGCTTGAAAAAACGAACTGATCCTTATAAATAAGGGATCACTTCGTTTGGGGGGGCGTTAAGACGGTTCAGCTGTATTCCGATTTATATCATGCATGTCATATTATTTATAAATTACAACTAAAATCTTTGAAAATAATAAAAAGATAGACCTTATTAAGCCGTCATAATAAGGCGAAAGATGCAATATGCAAAGCAAAATAGATTGTTTTGGAAACTTTTATTTAATTTTGGCACGTTTCCTTGATCAAGTGCCGTTAGGAAAATTGCGTAACCTGTGAGGGGATTTAAACCCACGAAAATATTGACACTGGTGTCTAGCCATTAGACTACGGGTCAAGGCCGGTTACGAGACGACGACAGGTGAATTGTTTTTCCCATTCTAACACTCGTGTGTTCTCTTTCCCTCTTATCTCTGATTGCAAGAAAATGCAAAAAGGCATTTTTCTGGCAAACCAAAAATGATAAAAATATGGGAAAAGGTTCGTTGTAACGCGTGAGGAAGCGCGCACCATTTCGACCGGGTAAAATGGTATAAGGAGCATTAATGTGTAAAAAGATAATTATTTTTACGAATTTTTTTTCTACCAATCCCATTGGTTCCCCATTTTTGGTGATCTCATGTCAGGACAGTCATGTGAGCCCCCTTCTATCTAACTTATGAAAAGTGGGGAATCAATAACCGCGAATCAAAGAAAAACCAAGGTGACGAGCGCGGTGAAAAATTACCAAAATTCACTTCGGTCTCAGCACCTGCTTAAGGTAGGTTCGAGGGACCATCCAGACCCTGGGAAGCAGTTGCAACTCTGAGTTGCCCCGAGTTTCCTCAGGATCGCCTTTCAAAGAGAAAAGGACTTGGTAACTGTTTCGCTGCATTGTAGCATCAGCGAATCAGTTGCTTAAGAGCTTTTTCGCATATGATAACCCGTCCCCCGGTAATAGCTAGGGGGGTTTGTTGGCTCACACGGTCACTTGTAAATTTTAAAAAAAGCGAATATTTTTTAGTAAAGCCTGGAATAAGGAGGTTTTTTTTTATCACATATCTTCCGAAATCTCGAGTAGTGATTCCCTTTCTACCTGAAAAGGGCAAGGGATAGCTACTCGTCACTCTGTATACCCACGCCAAAATCAACGAAAAAAACCGACTTCTTACCCGTCGTGGAATTAGTCATTTTTTCTCGTTATCCAGCGAAAGTCACGACCATCTACCTTATGGAGCTGGTAAGGTGATTTTCACTCATTTCCAACTCCTTTTGATTATCCACTGAGATTTTGGAAAACATGTGATGTAGGATCTTAAAGTAGTACAGAATTCTTTTTTCAAACGCGGTCTTATGGTATGCATCGAAGCGATACTAACAAGCCCACAAACATTATTTACAGGAATTAGGGAACTCCCAAAAATTAAACCGTGTATTCAAAGGCGCGACTGCGCGAAATTTTAGCATTTATTAATTGGAGTTTTTTTTATTTTAGATACGTTACTTGAAAATTACGCGCTGTGAAAACGAGGATTCAGACAATCAGCACTCGCTTTCTCCTATATTAAAAATAGTGATTTTATCCGGTATTCTAGCCCTCTAATTTAAGAATTACATTTCGCGAAATTTCACCCTTCGTGTTACCCATACGCAGATTTTAAAGGGACAATTTTCGACCCAAAATAGGGCAAAATTGTCACTCAAAAAATAATTAGAAAATTGGCGTAATTAAAAATTACGTATTTAAACTTAAAACTAAAAATTCGGTCTAAAAAATATTTAGTTAAAAATTAGAATTAGTCAAAATGTTACAATACACAGAACGAATAAATAGGCCTAGGCATCTGCGAGCGCTCTATCTAATATCCTAACCTAAATATACTCATAGTGTAAAATTTAGAGGCCATTATCGATTGGCCAGTCAAAAAGGCATAACAGATAAGGGGGAAAGGAAACAAAAAATATGCAAAATAAAAGAGACCGGCAAGCGGGGTACACAAACAGTAAAAATGTTTAAAAGGAATGAAGATAAGCCCGCCTGACGATCTCTTAACCACAATATAACATAAAACTGTTTATTTTACCTACTTAACTTTATTACATAGGATAATCGTAACATAACTATAGAAAAAAAAGAGAGAGGCTTAGATATACCTTATTCAACCGTAATAACAATCATTAGAATAAGGCTACAAATAGACTGCACGTGTAAAATTAAAACTGCAAAGAATCACCCGACGAACCATCCAAGGAGACGCCCAGCGGATCTTCGGTAATCCAGATGCACTCTGGAGACGGAACTGCAACAACAAAATTCGTTAGTACTAGAACAATCATAGCAAAGCAATCCAAATTCTAAAGAATTGATCACTCACTCTGGGGATCGGTAGCAACGGAACCGCACCCACAATAAGACGCAGAAGCTAAGAATCGCCCACACGGACAGAAGCCGCCCCCAGTTCCAGGAGCCCTAAAACAAGAAATTAGGCATCAGCCCTAAAACAATAGTAAGGAGCATGGGATGGAAGAGAGCAAAAGCCAAAATAAACCTACCCCAAACACATTGAATGCCCTGACGACAGATGGGAGCAGGAACGACGTGGAGGCAGGTCACAATGCGCAGCTACTAACGCCTGAAGTTCCAGAGTGCGCAGGTAAGCCAACTCCAGCGCTTGTATGGACTCCCGTTCCCTCGTAACAACAGACGGATCTTCAAATTGCTGGCGTGTTCTCCCACGACCTCTTTTAGGGGTGAGGACACCTCGCGGGGGCAGATGGGCCTCCAAACTCCTAAAATATCCAATGCCCGAAAAGTGGGCTGCTCCTGTAGCCAAGTCCAAAACTTTCCGCATTAATTGCGGCGGGGAGCATCTTTGGAACAATTTTGGCCGGCCAGTGACACCTGTCAAAAAAAAGAACAGGAGAAATTAGTGAACGATTACTTCGACCCTAAGAAATCTAGTAACATGATCGTACACCTAAGCTACGTCCACCGAAAGCCCTCGAAGTCTAAAAAAGGCCTTGTTCTCAAGAATCGCCCGTTTCAAATTTAAGGAAGAAACCTTCAACAAAACCCCGCCCCGACGCACATCTAATTCCCGCACGACCGAAAAGTCATTTATGGATGGTCCGGGAACAAACAATTCTTGGCAGAGAAGAGTCACCTCCCTCACGGCACGACGAGGTGAAACTCTCCACACCGCCAAATAAAAATTACCTAACTGGTTTTCAATTTCGGATATCCGAAGCTTCAAGCTGTCACGCACTCCCGCGGAAGCTGGAACACCCGAATCTAGCGCATCACCTGAGGGAGTTTCGGACACTTGGTTCGACAGGGATAAGTCAAAGTCCCGCAAGGCACTATCGAAACTATCCGCAACTATGGAATTACTAGACTCAACAGTTCCGACCAAAGCATGGAGAGTCTCATCCAATACAGAGTCGTTCGAAGAGCGCTCTTCCACAGGGCTCAACATCCCGGGCACTCTCGGCAACACCAAAAACACAAATGAATACTCACCAGTACGTTCGGCTACCGCAGTAGCCCCCTTCTTCAGACAAAGAGGGATGTTGTTAAGGCAGCAAAAATCTTCGTACATCATGGTGTCGGAACTAGAATTGCTGCTCTCTCCTTCCATGACTGCAGTAAGACTAAAGGTGGCTACTATAACTACCAGTGTGCACTAGACGACATCCTCTCAAAAATTTTGCAACCGCAACTTTATTCCCCACTACAATGACAAACTTAAGGGACACGTGCAGCCGAGGACCAAAGCGCCAAGTTAACTTCTACGGAAAATTGACTCACGGCAGCCACAGCAAGGCATCACTATCCAGCATCTCTGGAAAATGACATCATGCCAACGTCAGCTGAATCCTCGGGTAACAAAATTCTCAGGATGCACAAAGCCTAAGCAAAAGAACAAAACACCAAAAACGCCGCGTCTGATTAGGACGAAAATTATGTCATCCAATGAAACCATCAATAAGCAGCTGCAGTATAATATTACTAAAAGAAATACAAAAAAGAAAAAATATAATGCTCTTATGACAACCGGAAATAAGAAGATCTGCTGCACTTACCTGAGATACCTGGAGCCTCCACGCATCATACGCATAACAAGGCATCGACACCAGACGCAATCACTAATCAAACATGGAGTTCAATTAACCCAAACACCTCTATAATTTTTTATCGAGGACGATGATTATTCTAAGGAGGGAGGACTGTTACATCCCGGTAACATTAAATTTGTATAATTTCAATTATTGCCCCTGCATATGAGCAAAACGTAATACGCAAGCGTAAATAAGTACTAAATACTCTTTAAATTTAGTCTTATGGTAATTACTACCTGGACCGGGTAACTGTTCTACGGAGGTAAACTAATGCGCTACCTCACATCGATAAATCGGCTCGACACTTGGTAACAAGTGATAAAGAAGAGCATCGGTCGGTCCATATGGTAACTGCCCGCGCTGTAATTAGTCAGTGAATCATGCCATGCGTCGATAATATAGTGATGCTGCGCTAGTGACCTGACGAGATGGTAACGGGTTACTGGCGTGGCACCATTAAGATTGACTAATTACTACTTTAATTAATAATTAATATACCATCCCTGTTAGTATTTAAGCATACAATTATTACTTATATTGATAAAAATAATTTATCAATTAATCGTAAACCAGCCACAAATTAGAAAACATGTTATCATAAATATTGATTGGTGGATTATAGAAAATCAATCAATCAATCAATTATAGGCTGTAACACATAAAATATAAGCTACAACTAAGTAGATGCAGGTATTCTTAGTCATACCTGGCTCTACTTGTTGATTAGAAATAAGAATAGGTAAGAGAGAGAATAGAGGGGATATAAAAATCCAAATTACAGATCAACATCGACCAATAGTAATAGACCGTGGAGAGAGAGGATCATAGATCTCTGATCGAACGTGACTTCCATCACTTTTGCGCGAGTCTACTCCCACTGCAGTCACTATTGGAAGATCAATAGTATATATACCCCAGGTTCACCCCTGGTGGTTTGTCATTAAGTTCCGAACAGTTGTACGGTTGTTAGGTCTGGACCGGTAATTCAACGTCGTGAGCAGACCCTTCGATAAACGTAAGTCTCATTGGATTTCTATGAGCAACTCAACATTCGGTACTCGGTAAATAAAATCCTTGGTCCTTAAGTGGTGCAAGTCCGGAAACCGTAGTGCTAGATAGTTCCTTTGGTTTACGTGTATCGTCGTATTTAGTCGTGTCGGTTAATAGTGATTTAATTCTGAAATCGGGACGAACTAACCTATCTTGTTAACAAGTGCATGTTTGATTCATTTCTCGTGTACTCAACAAGATACGTAAGCGGATAATTGATCACATCAGTTGCTGGTGGACTTGCATCCCTTACACCATACCTCCTGCAAAATTTATCGTTGTTTTGCTACCTCAAGGAGACTCAAACGAAACTCAACTATCCTGCAAGGATTTGTGCGCGTTGACTTGCAATAACAGGAGTAATAAACGACAATTCTCTCTTTTGCCCTCTAATTTAAGAGGTAGACAAGTAAGTTATATAAATATAAATAAGCATCTCAAAACTTATTATATTTAACTATAACGCTGAATGTGGAGCGTGAGTTGTATACCTAGGCATCTCAAAACCTAGTATATTAGCGTAAAACGTCCACAATCAACTGCGGAAGTTACATATATAGGCATCTCAAAACCTGTATATTTGGCTCATAACCGCATAAAACTCATAACATTGGCTTCTCGTCTTGAGAAGTAGTATAAGTTACCACCTAAGTAACAAACTGTGTAACAACTTATTTATTTATAATAAATTACCTTATATATTCGTAAATTCAGTGTTTTATTATCATTGTGAACAACTCAGGGCCCATAGATTTGACAAGTGACAACGTACCCACAAACAAAAATAAATTATCAGGCCTTACCAACCTGATATAATCAGCTAACCTCCTCCCTTACATCCAAAAATCCAACCTACCCTCGCCTTTTGCTCGGGACGTAACAGTATGACGTCCCTGGGAGGGGCGTGAAACATTTAGCGGATGGTTAGGTCCAAACGAGACTCCTATTCCTGCCCACAGAATGGATTCCAAAATGGGAGGCAAACGACTGGAAAACGTACGAGAATAAACCAGTTAGGAATCGATCCGAGTTTGAAAAGATGAAAACAGCCCTGGAACCGTTGGACGTAATTTGGGAACATGTCCCAAGCCACAAAGGAATCTCAGGAAACGAAATGGCCGATAAACTAGCCAGAGAGGGTATTGAAGCCTTACCGTCTATCGACAACAAAGGAGAAGAGTCACCTCCCAAACAAATGATCGTTGATGTCCTCCCACAACCACTGGACAGCGAAGGCAGCAACGAAACCGATGCGGATATCCCCACCCAATGCCAACCACAGAACAAATTAAGAGAAGATCTGCAGAAATCTTTTTCAAAGCTAGATAAATCGATGGGAAACCGAGGGCTCGACAACTCCAACATCGTTCATGAGTCTCTATGGTGGGATCATGAAAATATGCATGACGACCATGGACCTCAGTGCACCTACGTCTCCGAAGGCGAAGAAGACCGAGAGCTCCTGGAAAACTTAGAAGCTCTCGATCCTTGTGGAGAATATGACGATGTTGAGTTCTCCAATAGAGTAAAGAACTTTTTGGAAAAATACGAAAAGGAAATAAGCAACGAAGAATGCACACTATAAGATTGCATAACCGCACCCAGTTCCTCTACAAGCCCAGCACAAACCGCAGGCGAACCTAGAACCACTGGGCAGATAATCAAGTCAACGGAATTTTCTGACAAAAATTCCGGGGTGGCGAGGAAAAGCATGGTCCGATTTAAGGATGCTCCTGAGGAAATCGAATCTTCCTCAGAGTCCCCAATAATTGTGAAAAAGCCCCCCCGAAGGTCCTTGCTCATGACACCAGCAGCCCCTGCGACGCCAGGAGCCAGATCAACGCCCTTCACAAGGTCATTCATCGACCCAGATGACGGTAGGAAGGACTCGATAGGAAGAGGAGCAGGAATGAAACCAAGAAGACTGGAACAAACAAAACCATTTCACGAACCCATCGAAGGTCCCATATCCCATCCTAGCTCCATCATTGACGTTAGGATGCCATATGTGGACGACGCAACTACCTCTATCGGGCCCTACAAGAATCTCCCACATACAGACCAAAAACCAATTAGCATCTGCACAGATGAACCTAATGTCATCCACCAATGGACAGAACCTTTAACTTTCATACACGACAATTATGCTCACTTTATATCCGAAGATTGCGAGCCTACGAACCCCATAGCGAAACTTCTTGTGGCTACCGAGCGTCTTGAGCTACAGGACCTCTGGGGATGCCGCCCTAAGAAGGGACAAGTCCTTGTCTCTCTGCACGGCCGACATAAAACATATTCCGTTGTCATAAAAAGACGACACGTCGACAATGTTGACTGGAAGGATGTGGGGAAAGGATTAAGGAACCTTCGAACAGCTTTAGAAAGGGGCAGTCAGACCACCTGCCGTATGGAAAATTCAGGAGATTTGCTGGGATCGTTACCACAAAATAAAATGACGGAACTCGTGGCAGAAATATTCCGGGGTGGTAACATCACCATTACGCTTTGCTACGGAAAAATCGAAAACTTACCGCCGTATCAGAGAGCGATATACATGGCCTGGTTTACGGGACGAAATCAATTGAGCTGAAGTTTGTGACGTCTCGTGTGACGAATTTTTTTTTTTTTCTTTCTTGGTCGAATGACCAACAAGACAATCAAAACTTTGCAGAATAGTGATTTCTGACCAAAAAACATGTTTTAATGCGAAAAATAAATTTTTGAAGTTGGACAAAAGCAAGCCATTTCTCGACAAACTCGTCAAATTATCTCGAAAACTAAGAACGTGGCCAAAAAAAAGACTTTGCTTTTTGATTGCAGATACATTATGCAACATTAAAAAAAAATATAAATTAAAATTTGAGTTTGCGGATCGAAACCAAAATTAGGAAAGTTTGATCCGGGGAAGCCATTTCTCGACAAACTCGTCAAATTATCTCGAGAACTAAGAACGTGGCCACAAAAAAGACTGCTTTTTGATTGCAGATACATTATGCAACATTAAAAAAAATATAAATTAAAATTTGAGTTTGCGGAGCGAAACCAAAATTAGGAAAGTTTGACCCGAGGAAGCCATTTCTCAACAAACTCGTCAAATTATCTCGAGAAATAAGAACGTGGCCAAAAAAAAGACTTTGCTTTTTGATTGCAGATACATTATGCAACATTAAAAAAAAATATAAATTAAAATTTGAGTTTGCGGAGCGAAACCAAAATTAGGAAAGTTTGACCCGGGGAAGCCATTTCTCGACAAACTCGTCAAATTATCTCGAGAACTAAGAACGTGGTCACAAAAAAGATTTTGCTTTTTGATTGCAGATACATTA
Organism: Diplolepis rosae; assembly: GCA_030998225.1. NCBI lineage: Eukaryota > Metazoa > Arthropoda > Insecta > Hymenoptera > Diplolepididae > Diplolepis > Diplolepis rosae. The sequence continues at coordinate 2,577,288 of JAPYXD010000707.1, forward strand.
TGCAACATTAAAAAAAATATAAATTAAAATTTGAGTTTGCGGATCGAAACCAAAATTAGGAAAGTTTGATCCGGGGAAGCCATTTCTCGACAAACTCGTCAAATTATCTCGAGAACTAAGAACGTGGCCAAAAAAAAGACTTTGCTTTTTGATTGCAGATACATTAGGCAACATTAAAAAAAATATAAATTAAAATTTGAGTTTGCGGAGCGAAACCAAAATTAGGAAAGTTTGACCTGGGGAAGCCATTTCTCGACAAACTCGTCAAATTATCTCGAGAACTAAGAACGTGGCCAAAAAAAGACTTTGCTTTTTGATTGCAGATACATTATGCAACATTAAAAAAAATATAAATTAAAATTTGAGTTTGCGGAGCGAAACCAAAATTAGGAAAGTTTGACCCGGGGAAGCCATTTCTCGACAAACTCGTCAAATTATCTCGAGAACTAAGAACGTGGCCAAAAAAAAGACTTTGCTTTTTGATTGCAGATACATTATGCAACATTAAAAAAAATATAAATTAAAATTGGAGTTTGCGGAGCGAAACCAAAATTAGGAAAGTTTGACCCGGGGAAGCCATTTCTCGACAAACTCGTCAAATTATCTCGAGAACTAAGAACGTGGCCAAAAAAAAGACTTTGCTTTTTGATTGCAGATACATTATGCAACATTAAAAAAAAATATAAATTAAAATTTGAGTTTGCGGAGCGAAACCAAAATTAGGAAAGTTTGACCCGGGGAAGCCATTTCTCGACAAACTCGTCAAATTATCTCGAGAACTAAGAACGTGGCCAAAAAAAAGACTTTGCTTTTTGATTTCTCATCGTACCTAAAGTTTTTACATTTAAATAACACAGATTGTTGGTATTTTCTACATTATTTCTTTCCGCAAGCTATGATAAAATTCTTTTTTCACCAAAGAATTGAGTAAACTTTATTCAGAAGTTGAATGGAAATTTTTCAGCACATTTAGTTCTCTACAAGAAACTTGTGTATACAATTTTTATATCGTGAATATTTACTAAGTTGCAGATTCTCTAAGTTTATTTTTTTCATTTTCAACTTTTATCAAGTAAACTATAGATGGCAGAACGAAAAGTTTAGTAGAAATTTTTTTGTTCATCAAATTTGCTACCAAATTTTTAAGTGTGAAATATTTTGTATTATCAGTACAAAAAAGTTTCAGGCCAATTAACTCTAATTTTTATGATTTTTTGAGTATATTAAGTGATTTATCTATAATTGATTCAAAACTCAATATTAGTTTTAGAATATATTTAATTCTCTAAAAAATTACTCCTGCTAAACTTATTATACCATATTTTTAATATTCATTCAAATAGAAATCATTAAAAAAAAATATAATAGTATTTTTCCACAGAAAGATTTTCAAATTCTTAATATATATTAATATATATATATACATTATATATTATATTATTATATATTATATATATTTTTTTATTTTATTGCATATATATTTTTTTCCCAATGTTTCTCTTGGTCTCGCTCATGCTCCCCCTGGACCGTTACAAAAAAACTTTACTTTATAACTTAAAATATGTTTTTTTTGTAGTCAGCAGTTATGGTACTCATTGAAAACAGTACTCCATCATGAAATATTTAGATATATGTTATATAAATATATATTATGTGAATATATATTATATAAATATATAAATATGGATGGAAAAGTGCATCAACAACAACATTTTAAATATACATATACATATATATATGTATATATGCATATACATGCATGAGTGCATTAATATATAAATAATGTAAATTATATATATTAATACATGATCATTCACTTCAATTACTTAGATTATATGTATTATTGAAGTGAATCATTATTATTAATTACAAAAGTAAAATACATGATCTGTTAAAATCAAGTATTTTACTGAATTTTTGGGGATCAAAGATTATTGCAATTATAATTAATCAGAAAAAGAATACTTATGAATAATATAATTGCATTAATAAATCCTACTCTCACGTCCTCGAAGGCTACCCGATAAAAAGGCTTGCTATAAGAAGTAAATAAATTTTGCAATACAGAAACTGAAGAACTTGATATTCAATACGTTCCCCATGACTTCCGAAGAGGGAAACAATAACCTAAAATTTACATGAATAGTTTTCTTCTAATTTCTTTCCTTCTAAGCACCAGTAAAATTAATAATAATATTTAAAGAATTTGAAACACTTCACAATTTAAAATAAAAATTTACCAATGCTTTTTAATGCAAGCCTATTTACCGGATACACGAAAAGACTTTTCCGTTATCGTGCATTAAACTTATTCTAAACATTTGTGACCGTGGTCGCAAACTGCGGAGAGGGAAAGGAGGGGACGCCGAGAAGGTGCACACAATCAGAATCACAATCGTGGTAACTAGATTTATTAAAACTTACAAGTCGGTGCGCGACACTCCGAAGCACAGTCTACAGGCACAACGAAAGAGGTAGTCAACTTGTATTGACACGCTGACCTAGATCCAACTACTAGCAGCCGGTAACCGGCGACGGCGCGTCATCGTAGGGCATGCCGGGCCAAGTTCCCCCGAATTCCGGTCGCAGGGCTGTGTCCTCCCGGGGCGCTAGTGTAACTTCGTTACAACCCCCTCCCTCCTGATCGGGTTGTGGTTTATTCCCTATATTTTTTGTATTTTTTGTATTTCTTCTTCGAACTCCAGCCAGATTGTGTCTGTTTCGATGTCTAGTGTAATGTATGTGTCTTCTCCGCTCTGGCTGTTTTCGTTCGCTGGCTTTGTTTTCTTTTCCACCGTAATTTCTATGGTTTTCTTGAATTTTCTACTTATATCCATCCATCCGCCCCTCATATATCTGGTTTTCGCGCTGTTTGGTGTTGTATAGTAGTTTCTGATCCTGTTTGGTGTTTTCTTGCAGAAGGTGTCATGGAATATATATAACTCCTTTGGCACTCTTTTTTCGCAGAACCTGCACTCCCACATCTCGATGTCTTCCATTGCCGTACCTGAAATTAAATAGTTTATCTACTTCTAAACATTTATACTATTATTTTATTGTAAACAAAACGATTTGCTTGATTTTATTTATTTATTTTAATTATTTATACAACGAGAAAAAAAATTTTTATTATTTTGATGCATCTTTGAATTCGGTCGATGTATAAACGAATCGAAACAGAAAAAAAGAAAATATATTATCTTATTTTGATCCTTTTCCATTAATTTAATGTACATTTTTTATTAATTTTAGTTCTTATTTTCTATGTAAATAATCGTTTTCGTTGAATCGTCAGATTCTGTGTCGCTGTCACTGTCTGTGTCTTTTTCTAATTCTTCAAGTGTTTTTCTTAGTTCTTTTTCTTTTTTTTCGCGTTCTTTCTTCTCCCTTAGTTCTTTCTTTTTTCTTTCTATTCCTTCGTTCCATGTTCTTCTTTCCCTTTCTTCTTTTTCCTCTCTTATTTTTTGGAACATTATCTTTTCTTCTTTCTCTTTCTTCTTTCCAGGTCCTCCTTTCCTGCTCTTGATTTTCTTCCCATCGTCTAAGCTCTTCTCTCTGCTTCTTCCATTCTTTATCGCATTTTTCTTGTTCTCTTTTCCTGTCTTCTTCTTTTAGTTCGTTTGTATATATTCTTTGCAGTTTTTCTTTTCTCCATTGTATAAAGTCTTCTTCTTGTCTCTTCTTTTCTTCCCATTCTTTTTTTTTCCTCTTCATAGCTTTTTATTCCCATTTTTTCTCTGGTTTCTTTGATTATCTTTAGTATTTCTTCTTGCATTTTCTTCTCTTTTTTCCCTTCGGGCTCTTTTCCTTCCTGTTTCAGTTTTTCCTCTCTATGTATCTTCTTAAACTCATTCTTCAATTCTATTTCTCTTCTTGCTTCCTCTCTTCTTCTTATTTCTTCTTTTCTCTCTTTTTCTTCTTCTGGTGATTCTGGGACAAGCGGGGTCTGGATTAGGTCAAGAAGTCTCGGGCATTTGTGCTTTAAAGCTTCTGCCACTGTTATCTCTCGATAACATTGCTCGCACTTTAGGTTTAGTTTCTGCTCCATCATCTGTTAACATAATTATTTTCGTTGTGTCTGTGTATCGGTTTGTCAATTTACTATTTTATGCGTGTTTCTATTTGTTTACTTAATTTTTTTCTACATATTTTTTAATGTCTTTTATGTTCCAATTGCTAAGTGACTTACCTTTTTTGTTTTTTATTTCGTAAATTGTCGGTGAGATTTTTGTTTTTATGAAAAATGGGCCCTCAAAATTTTTATTTAATTTTTTTGCTATATTGTCTGCTTTATTTGACAACGTTTTTTCGCTTCTTAGTACCTTTTCCCCTATCTCGTAGCTAATTGGTCTACGTCTTAAGTTATAATATTTTGCCTGTCTTTCATTTGCTAAATCTAAATTTTTCTGTACCTCGTCTTTTATTATTTTCAACCTGTTTAGTCTTTCTACCCATTTCCCTACTTCTTGTGCTTCTATTCCTTCTATGTTTATTAAGTCTTTGTTTAAGGTTTGAATTGGTTCTAATTCCCTTCCAAGGTTTAAGAATGCTGGTGTGAAACCTGTTGACGCATGTTTACTAGTGTTTAACGCGAATTGTAGGTCTTCTAAATTTTCATCCCATTCTCTATGGTCTTTTTCCAGGTATGCTTTAATCGCTGTTTTTATTGATCTGTTACATCTTTCTGTTGGGTTTGATTGTGGGTGGTATCGTGGTGTTTTCGAATGTCGTATTCCGAAGTTTTGCGTTAACTTCACCATGATTTTGTTCACGAATTCTTTGCCGTTGTCTGTAAACAATATTCTTGGTGTTCCCCATTTCGATATGATTCTTCTGTGGAATTCCTTTTCTATTGTTGTTGCTACCTTGTTTTTTACTGGAATTATTTCCACCCATTTGGTGAACATGTCCACGCAAACAAGTATATATTGGTTTTTTGCTTTCGACCTCGGCAGTGGGCCCATTATGTCTGCTGCTACTACTGTCCATGGTTCTTCGATTATTCTTTTTCACAGTAGTCCTACTTGATTGTTTACTTTTGGTTTAATTCTTTGACATGTGTCGCATTCTTTTACGTATTTTAATGTTTCTGAATACATACCTGGCCAGAAATAGTTCTCTGCGATTCTTGCATATGTTTTCTCCATGCCCAAATGTCCTGCTTGTTTATTATCGTGGTTCTCTTTCAACACTTGTTTTCTTAATTCCTTTGGTATTGTTAATTTCCATGGACTGTTATCCAGGTTCAAGCTTGATTTTAACGGATCTGGTCTGAAGAAGTAAAGTTGGTCGTTTCTTATTCGCCAGTTTGGGTTTTCTGTTGGTTTTTCCTTTACTTGTTTTAGTTTGTGACTATACCATTCGTCGTTGGTTTCTTTGCTTTTCTCTTTTTGTTTTTCTTTTGCCATTGATAACGTGCTTGCTACCGAGTCCAACTTTTCGCCTGTTCTTGATAATGCGTCTGGTGCGTAATTTAGTTAGCCTTTTCTGTATACTATCTCGTAGTCGTATTCGAGTAGTTCCAGTGCCCATCTTGCTAGTCGTCCCGTCGGGTTTTTTAAATTATGCAGCCATTTTAAAGCTATATGGTCTGTTAGTACTTTGAAGGTATATCCTTCAAGGTAAGGTCTGAATTTCCGTATTGCCCATACCACTGCTAAGCATTCCTTTTCTGATGTTGAATATTTTTTTCTGCTTCGTTGAGGCTTCTGCTTGCGAATGCTATTACGTGGTTTTCGTTATTTATATTTTGGGTTAAGTTGGCTCCTAATCCCGTATCGCTCGCATCGGTTTCAAGTTGAAATGGATGATGAAAGTTTGGGCATGCCAGTATTGGTTTTGTTGTTAGTAATTTTTTTATTTTTTCTAATGCCTGTTCTTGTTCTATGTCCCATTTCCATTCTATTCCTTTCTTTAATAGTGTGTATAAAGGTTCCATTATTTCCGAAAATTTTGGTATGAATCTTCTGTACCATGATGTCATTCCTATAATTCTTTGCAGTTGTTTCACATTTTTTGGTGTTGGGAATTCTAGTATAGGTTTTATTTTGTCTTCGTCCATTAATAGTCCTTTTTCGTTTACTACAAATCCTAAGTATTTCACTTCCGAGCATCCAAATTCGCAGTTTTCCAGATTTATTGTTAATCCTGCTTGGTTTATTTTTTCTAGAACTATTTCCAAATTTTTCAAATGTTCTTCGAAGTTTTCTGTTACTATAATTATGTCATCGAGGTAGCAGAATACATTAGGTTTTAAGTCTGGTGTTATTATTTTATCCATTAAACGCTGGAACGTAGCTGGAGCGTTTGTTAAACCGAATGGCATTCTTTTAAATTGGTACATTCCTTTTCCTGGTACTGTGAATGCTGTTATTTTTCTTGATTCTTCTTCTAGTGGTATTTGGTGGTATGCTGAGCGGAGATCAATTTTTGATATGTATCTTGCTGACCTCAATGCATCTAAAATTTCTGCCATGATTGGTATTGGGTACAAGTCTTTTTTTGTTATTTTATTTACTTTTCTGAAATCTAAGCAGAATCTATATTTTCCGTTGGGTTTCTTTATCATAACTACCGGGTTTGACCAATCGCTGTCTGAGGGTTCAATTATGTCTTCTTCCAACATTTTATCTATTTCTTCGTACATGTACTCTCTTACTTTGGGTGAGACATGGTAATATCTTTGTTTAATTGGTTCGTGGCCCTGTACGTTTATTTTGTGTTCTGTCATGTGTGTAGGTTCTAGTTTTATTCCTGTTTTGTTAACCTTTCTTTCGATTAATTTTCTTAATTGTTGCTCTTGGTTTTCGTTTAGTTCTATTATCCCCTCGCATTTTTCGTTTTCTGTCTCTTTTCTTTCCCTCGATATTTTTCCATTCTTGCTTTTTTCGTTTCCTTCTCTTTTCAGTTTTAATTTATTTTTTATTTCCTTTTCGGGTTCTTCCTCTATTTCATTTACTATTTGTTTATCTTCACGCTTGGTTTTTGCTTTGACAGCTGTTTGTATTACATTTTCTTTTTCTAAGGGACTAGAACTAGTGGCTTCTTGCCTCTGTTCTTTATTTTCTTTTGGGATTAGACTTCTCTGTCTTACTGGTATTTTAGACCCTTTTGTGCCCCTTGTCTGGACGACTACAGGCCGGGTATGGTTGGTTGAGGTACTAGTGGGTATTTCTCTCCATTGTAAGTTGCTTGTTTTTCTCTGTTCTCCTATTCTTTCCTTTTCGTTTTCTCTTATTTCGTTTTCCTTGGGGTTTGTTTCTATTTTGTATTTTATTTGTGGTTTTTCTGGTAGCCGCCAGTTTCTCTTTTCGAAATCTAACTTTAATCCCAGTCTTTCTATCATATCTGTTCCTAAGATTCCTGTGGATTGCAGTTCGGGTACTAATCTAAATAATAAATACTTTTTAATGTGGCCTACCTCAATCGGAATCAGTACTTGTCCCGTTATCTCTAATTTCTGGCCATTTGCAACTATTAATTTGTCGTTGCTTGGTTTTTTGATTTCGTAGTCCGATTTTTCTATCTGTTTAAAGAATTCTTTGCTGATATATGAGTGGGTTGCACCTGTTTCCACTAATACTTTATATTTTGTTTTTTCCCATTTTATTATTATGTGCATTCTTGTTTCGTCTGGTGTGTTGTTTGTTTCGGTTTTCTTTGGCGATCTGATTTGGTATTTCTGCGGGCTACTATTCGCCTCTAGTAGCCTCCGTTTGCGTTTCCCTGACTGTACCAACAGTCGCGTTGCATATGTCCTTTGCCTCCGCAATTATAACATTTTATTAGCTGTTGTGCTGTATTGCTGCTGTTTTCTCCTTTTTGTTCCCTGTACTGGGTGAATTCTCTTGCCTTTGGGTTCAACTCCCATTTATAATTTTCTTGATATCTTCCTTTATTGTTGTCATTTGTTTCCTGTTTGTTCTGTTCCATGTCCTCTAGTTCCTTTCTTTGGTTTTCGTCTCTTAGGTTGTATGTTAGTTCTGGTAATTTGGGGTTCCCTTCTAGCTGTTGTCTGTTGCTGTATCTGGCTATTTGATTTTCCTCTTTCCTAAACCAATTGTTTGGATTTGGGTATCTGTAATTTTGGTTATAGTTAACTCCTACTCTATTTTGAAATTTGTTAATACCTCGGTTTTGTGGGTATGTGTTTTGACTTCTTTGGTTGTTATAGAAATATTTTGTCCCGTTGTTGGCATATCTTGGCTGGAATTGTTGTCTGCTTTGTATGTTGTATAATTCGTATTTACTATTATTTTGTCTTTCATAATTATTTTTCATAGCTTTGATTGTTTTGTTGCTCTTGGTTTCTCTCTTGTTCTCTTATATACAATCTGTCATTCCTATTGTTCTCCCATATTTTAATCTCTTGCCCTTTCATTCTTGATTTTGCCATTTCTGCTTCCCATTCGCGTCCTAATATTTCTAATTCTGTAAAATTTTTGAATGAATTTCTTGTAATGTAAATTTTATATTCGAGTCTTAAATTCCCGTAAACTTTTTTTAATTGCCATTCCAAGCTGGGAAGTGGTTCTAATTTCTGGAATAACTGTCTCATTTCTATTATGAAACTGTGAATTTCTTGATTTTTCTTTTGATTACAATATCTTATTTTGTTATGAATTACTTCTAGGTACTTTTCATTCAAATAGACCTGTTTGAATTCTTGTATGAAATTTTCCAAGTTATGCCAATTTCTTTTATTTACTTGGTACCAACATTGAGCCTCTCCTATCAATACGGCGTCTAAATTTTCTAGAGTATCCTCTTCGTTGATTTTGTATCCCCTTTTAAACCTTAATAAATTACTTAAGAAAATTGTTGGGCTGTCATTTGTATTGTTTCCGAATTTAACCGGCCAATTCGACATAATTTGGAAAGGTGTTTGGACCATTCCGAATGGGAAAAGCGATGCTCGCCTTATTTGTAATTCGTTGTCCTCTATGCTTTCGTCGCTTAGGTTGTTATTCTCTCTACTTTGGTTGTCGTATAGTTCGACTTGCGCCTCGTTTTGTTTATTTTCTGGATTAGTCAATATCTCGCTTCTTATTAATTTTCGGGGAACCGGTGTTGGCAACTTAAACTTATTCTGGTCTTGTTCGTTCTGTTCTGTATTTACGTTTTCTGACCTTTCTTTGGGTTTTGTTTTCCTATCACTATCGACTTTTATTTGGTTTACTGTATTGAGGTTAACTATGTTAGGTGCTTCTATACTTTTATTTTGTGTGTTCTTTAAGATTCGTTCCATTTTTTCTTTTAATGACTCTATTTCTAAGGTTAATTCTTCAATTTTTGACTTGTCGTTTTTTTGTTCATCGTTTTCGATGAGTATTTTTGCTTCTTTCCAAAATTTATTATTTGTTTCTATAAACGAGTCTATTTCGAATGTCCTATCTTCTTCTTTTCTTTCATTTATTTGGTATATTTCTTGCTTTAATTTATCCTTTTCCCATTTTTCCCTAATTATTTTTTCGATCTCTACCCTCCCTTTATCTAGTTTTTTCGTTTCGCTTCTTCTTATTTCGCGTTCTCTCTCTAAGTACTCCAATTCTAATTCCCGAAATTTTATTTTATCTAAATTTAAATTTTCTTCTTCCTCTAATATTCGCCAATAACCTACCGTATTTTCCGTATTAGGAGATAGCATGCCTTTGTAAGTACTGTTTATTATTTCTGTGTCTATGTTGTGTTTCTGTAATATGTCCTTGCTTCGTCCGTCTTTGTCGCGTGGTTTTGAAATTGTCTCTATGCTACGTATTGTGGCTTTCGGTATTGTGCCTGTTTTGTTGGCATGCTGTCTCTCTCTAATCTCTAATTCTAATTCTACTTCTATTATTTTCTTTTCCGTTATTTCTTCATTTTCACTCTTTTCCCCCCTTAATTCATTCTTTGATACTTCATTTTCCAATTCTATTTCTTTTATTTTTTCATTTTCGATGACTTTATTTTTATTGGCCATTTTTCTATTCTTTTTTACTTTTCCGGACCTTAATCTCATCGACTTATCTTACGTTACTTACTCGTGATGTCTGCTATTCCTTTATTTTATTTTTGTTTTTCACTTAATTTTCACCGCACTGTATTTATCCTTTGTCACTTGGCAATTTTATTACTTTGTGTTTTTTCTCGGCTGGAGGATTTTCCACTATTTGGCTAAATAGGATTTCGTGGGTTTTTTGGTTGGGCGCCAAGTTTGTGATCGTGGTCGCAAACTGAGGAGAGGGAAAGGAGGGGACGCCGAGAAGGTGCACACAATCAGAATCACAATCGTGGTAACTAGATTTATTAAAACTTACAAGTCGGTGCGCGACACTCCGAAGCACAGTCTACAGGCACAACGAAAGAGGTAGTCAACTTGTATTGACACGCTGACCTAGATCCAACTACTAGCAGCCGGTAACCGGCGACGGCGCGTCATCGTAGGGCATGCCGGGCCAAGTTCCCCCGAATTCCGGTCGCAGGGCTGTGTCCTCCCGGGGCGCTAGTGTAACTTCGTTACACATTTTACTTACTACGGTATTAGCGAAGGTCATTGATCAACGTAGCATTAAGATTATATTTCCACCTTATATCCTCTTTTTTCACGTGTAAATTCATGTACATGCAAACTGATATATCATTGAAAATATTTGTAAAATTACAGAAAATACAATAAGAACCGTCTGTCGACACTTGGATTTTCGCAATCCCAACAAAAATATATCAATAATTTTACTTGCAAACTTTAAAATCAAAGAGTCGACGAGCTAAAAAAAAATTCTGAAATATTATTCCATAAAACAATAAAAATGTAAGGGTTTACGGATCCTCTTAAATGTCTGTTCTTTCATTACGCAAATTTTTGAAATGATATCTTACAATATGCTGTATGCTGCTACTCATATCAGCTGAGACAAAGTGAGAGAGAAAGGAGGAATTTATGATTGATTTTGTTTTATACATATTTGATGTAAATACTAATACTTTCTTCTTTTTTAATTATCGATTTTCCATATTTTTTAAGTTTTGAAATAGTTTGCAATACAATTTATTTGAATCAATGATTTCTTATGGAAAAATATCAAGAAAAGACTTTTCGCATTGCCACGTGATCCCTGGGCAATACAGTGACAAGAAAATATACATAGTTGTAGGACCGAAAGTTTAATTTTCTGCAAAAGTGTATCGTTGACTTGTACTGTAGCTGACGAGAGGGGGTAAGCATAATTAAACACGAAAAAGATTAATAGATAAAAATCAAAACTTGTATTAAAGTTTAAAATTTCTGGAGAGAGGATTGTGTACGATTAATATCACACTTCTAAAACTTAATTTACCTTTCTGAAAACCTGACACGGCTAGCCCGCACTCACAAATTTGGACGAAACGCCTCTATTTGCCTCCTTGTAACATTTGGAGATAATTTACGAGTTTGTCGAGAAATGGCTTCCCCGGGTCAAACTTTCCTAATTTTGGTTTCGCTCCGCAAACTCAAATTTTAATTTATATTTTTGTTAATGTTGCATAATGTATCTGCAA